>CM074720.1:340063452-342835952 GCA_037306005.1 Rhinophrynus dorsalis | reverse complement strand
TCAGTAGTGTTTTTAGACTTAAATTAGAGAGGAACAATAATAAATTCCCTTCACCAGAAGGGTGTCCATTGCTTTGTTTTCACATCGATCAAGTATAAAATACAATGATAATAAAAAAGATGTAAACAAAATACAAAATAAATGGCTCAATGTGCAAGAAGTAGATGTCATTACATATTAAACACCCCAGTGTATAAAGACAATTAAAAAAGCTAAGGCAGACAAAACAGAAAGAATGAGATACCTCAATTTTTCATCCTTTGACAAGAGGATATTGTTATTTTGCATTTGCCTGGCATCTTCTTTTTAAAATAATTTTGAACTACAAACACTGTGTAGTGTGGGTATGAATGTCTTCTTTTGTGCAATCAGACACATAGAAAATCAAGACATTTTGTCAGTGAAGAGCATTGTCACTGGTTTTTGTAACTCTCTTTCAGTATCCAATGAGTGGACAGTCACATACATGCCAATACATTTCCAGAAGGTAAATGTTTTTAGACCTGTTAATTTAAGTTGCTGTGTGAAAAACATTACTAGTGTGCCGTGTACTGTTCATGACTGTATAAGGACTGGTGATGGTCCAGGAGCATTATGGAAACCTGGAATCACATTGCGACTGAATCTGAATCTAGAGCCACCCACCCCCTGACCGCATGGTCCTTAAGAGGGTAAAAATGGTCTATGTTGATCTAACTGTTTAAAAAAAGCAACTCACCATTTGCACAACATTTCGGGGAAATCTTCCCTTTGTCAGCACCTGACGAAGGGAAGAATTCCCCGAAAAGTTGTGCAAATGGTGACTAATAAATATGCTCAGGAGAGCTTAAACTACAATTCCGTGTGCAGACATCATCCTTCTTTTCTAAGTTGCCCAGTACCTCTTCAGTTCTTCATTGTACATTACCCTCGGTGTCAAAGCAAGAGGTTCCATATATATTCATTCACAGTGCTTTTATGTTTTGTTCACAGGCCAAACAAGTTTAACCCCTTGGTGACAAGGGCTTTTTTATACTATAGGACAACAGAAATGGTGGCCTTTTTAGTATATCTTTGTTCAACCATATTTCTCTCTTATTAATTTAGTACACCCATACAAATTATATAACAGTTTAAAGGATAAGTAGGGCTTTCTTTTGATGCCATGTTTATATATTTATAACCCATCAATTAGTCTGTGATGCTTTGTTCTCAATTAATGAATATTTTAAAAAGGATTGAATACAAAGAATGAATGTTTGTTCATACCTCCAAAGTATACCTTTTTAGCATGGGCAGTCCCTCTGAGACGCAAATCCCCATGGTGCTCTTTCCTACCATGGTGTCCTTCTTTTTATCACATGAGAACGTGTAGTTTGTATATGTGTATTACATTGCTCCACAGCAATGTAACACTCACATTATTATTTGCTTAGACTTCAGTACTCGTTTATAAATTAATCTGGGTAAATAAAATTGTTTAATCTTGTTCTAATTCATTTATTCAGCTACACAAAGAGGTGTCACTAGGTCACAAAGTAATCTAAAATATATGTTCAATGTTGTAGCCACGATTCCTGTCCACAGCAACACTGCCTAAACAAAACTGCCCCCCTCTTTTGCCCATTTGAAGTGTTGCAAGGTATGTTCTCTGTCTCTCTCTGTCTCACAATGAGAGCGTGGAAGTGAGAGGCAGAGAACAGCGACAAAGGCTATGTTTGCTGGTGCAGTGATCATAGGTGCGGAACCACCAGGAAACTGTTGAAACTGACTGCTCCAAACTTGGACCAGTCAGTTACAGACTCCCAAATATGATCGCAGTGCTCCCTGAGATGCACTGTGATCATTAACCCATGAAGTGCAAGGACCATCATCAGTCATCAAAGGATAGATTTCTGTGATGGACCTGGCATTTCATCCTGCGTTAATGGGTTAAGAACAGAGAAGTAGTTATACTATCACGGGAAATTTGTTTTCCAAACTATTGAATGCCATTAAAATTTTGAAGCATGGAAAAAAAGCTACGTGAACACATAAAAGAGATAGATAGGAGAGAATGAGGGTGGGGAAATTGAAAAGAGCAGGAGATAGAAGGGGAGTGATACATGGATTAGACAGAATGGGAAGAAAAGAAGAGATAATGTGGGGAACAGTAACAGAGAGATTAGTGATCTGGATAGGAACATGTTTGATTGATACTGGAAGGTAAGCAGACCTGCTTTTTCTAGACGTTACATGATTTCTTTTCCTGCTATCTGACCACATAAAACTTAAATGAAATAAAAAGCTAATTACATGTTTCACAAAACATTTTTCGTTCTTGCAAAACACATTGTTTCATATTTATTATATATTTACAGAATAATTTATATCATCCCTATGAAACTGCAATAATATACTCTATGCTACATAAGATTTAAAAGCACAGATACAATATTACATTTAAAGTAATAGAATACTCAGTCTTCATGCATTCAATGGAATTTTAATTTTTGTGTAATAAGGATTTAAAATATAATTATCTTTTAGAGAAAAGATACCTTAGAGTGGATTTTGTTTAATTGCATAAATATATGTAAGGTCAGTATAAGGGTCTATTTAGTCAGCTTTCCATTTTTTTGACCTGATCAAATGACCAGGAACCACCCTTCATTATTAGATAGATGATTTCAACTCCAGCAAAGGAATGGGTTCTTTACAGTAAGGGCTGTTAAATTGTTGAATTCTTTGTCCATGGATGAGGTGATAGAAGACACATTAGATACATTTAAGAGAAGGCATTGGGAAGGGTTATATAATTATTATTTTCTGGGTTACACTGTTGCAAGAGTTGAAATTGCTATAATTATGTATTTTTTCAACCTAATTTACTGAATAACTAAGTAATTATAGCCTGCACTCATACATTGCATTTTGCTATTAATCCTTATGTGCTCTGTTTCTCTCTGATTCATTTTGGATAGAATTTACTGGAACAAGGGAGCTCACTCATATTGTTTTACTCTGTTAAGGGCTTAAGTAAACTTGTATTATCTGAACTGTAAAAATACAAAGTTCTGAGTACAATCGTATTGCTATAAATAAACACATTAATTCATGTATTTATTCATTTATGACCCTGGAATCTTTATTTTTAGGTTGCTTGAATTAGAGAGATAATGCAACAGTTTCCTGAAAAAAACATGTAATACAGTCAATACATTTCGATGTTTAAGGCAAATGTTAAACTACATTTTTATTTATTGGGGCCTTATTTTCAAAAGAAAAGATTCATTCTGGGGTCAAACCAACTGCCCCATAGAGTAGAAATTAAAACAAATCCACACTCCTACTGATTTAAATGGGACTTTTGGTGCTTTGAGAAGTCTTTGATGCATTGTTTTACAATGCATTGGAGATGTCTATAGCATTCAAGGGGTTAAAAGCCTCATTTAAATCAATGTGATTTTTTTTTTTTTTTTTATTTATTCCCAATGGTCTAGTTGGTTTTCGGCAGAATTGCTCCACTTTTTTAACATAAGTCCAATGGTGCTACTGATACATTTAAGAAATAATTATTAAGAACATTCAATATTAGGCATAATCCTCCAACATCATCAAAATGCATATCTGAGTCATCTCAAATAAAAAAGAAAGTAAGTAAATAACTAATGTACACATTGTATATGATTGCAATTTATTTATTATACAAATGCATAAACTGAAGAAGGATTGATTAATAGTTTACATTTTAACTGGTTCTTCTTTGAAGTTGAAAATGATTGAAACATTGGTAAATCCTCTTGCCCAGGGGCTGGCATCCATTGGATATTCAGCTGTTCATAGACTTCAGATTTTAGTGTAAAAACAGCTGGAGAGCCAAGTCACCCAGTGCCAAACCCAGTCGTTGCCTTTTCAACAGGATACCACTTTTAGTGCCAGAGTAGTATCCAACACAATGCAACGCAATGAGTTGAGTATTGCTTTTGCACTGAAAGGATCAATTCATGTGTATGCAATTGTTCCCCTGTCAGAGAAGATTGTGTCTGCTTCTTTTCCTACTTACTGCCAAATGTCTCTTTTTGATAGCTTCAAACATCAAGTATCTGAGGCAGCATGCAGTAAGAATCTCTCAGAGGAACATGATACCCATCTGACTAAGAGGCAATCAACAGAAACTGTTGTCAAATGCAGTAAAATCTTTAATAACAATCATTAGATACAAATCAGTTGTTTTTCCAGTCCTACTTCATGCAACTGAAAGATAGGTGTCCAAAAAAGCTATTGCATCAAACAATCATACATATTCAGTGGTGATCATAGGGAAATTAAGTAAATTATATTGCTTGTGAATCCATATCCTAAATATAAGAATTTTTTGCAAATATTAACTTTTTTTAACTACAAGGTCAGTCATGTATTTACCCCATAATTTTGCTAACTGATTCCAATATGTTTAACTTACTGAAGGAGAACTTACCCTAATAAACAAGGGGTCTTAATTTGTTCACTGGATGGGCTTAAACAATCAGTTTTTTCTATTTACTGTTTTTGTTTGTATTTGATCTGTTTAGTTCATTACTAGCTGATTCAATTTCATTCTAACAACTATGGTCGCTTATGATCAGTTCAAAGCTATTGCAACCAGTAATCTAGATCTAGAGGCAGGCATCAGCAAGAAGCTCTATATATGGAAAACTGGTATGTGTGTGTGTGTGTGTGTGTGTGTGTGTGTGTGTGTGTGCAGTTATAACTTACTGCTTTATGAAGGACACCAACCACTGCAAATCAACATGAGAAATACATTTCCTACACTATAGGTTCTCTTTAAAGGGATAGTAACACCTAACATGTAAAAAGATATATATTTAGGTTTTTTCCTCCTGAGTAAAATAAGGGCACTAGTACTGCTGAGAGGTGTTTTATTCAAAAATTGTTTCGGCTCAAACTTGAATTATTTAGTTGTAGTATCATAATGGCCTGGCATTTTACAGTGATGCTGTTGCTACTTACGGACAGCTCTAGTCAGTTGACCATAAACCTCCATAGGATGATGTAGCAACAGCACCACTGTAAAGTGTCAGGCCATCGACATATTACACCTAAAAAATTCAGGTTTGAGCAATAATTTTACTCAGGAGGATAAACCCTACAAAATATATATATTTTTTTCATATCAAGTGTTTCTATGCAAATGAGGCTGGTGTACTAATGCAAATGTATGTGATTCTGGGGCAAACCAACTGCTCTAAAAACATAAACACTAACACTGATTTCAATGGAGTTTTAACCCATTCAATGCTACTGATGTCTCCGATACTTTGCAAAGTAATTTTAGTCTTCTCTGTTATTTAAAAGGTTAAAAGTCCCACATAAATCAGTTTGAATTTGGGAAATGTTAATTTGTCCCCATGTTGTAGTTGGTTTGCCACAGAATCACATCACATTGCCTTAGTATACCAGCCTCAATGATGTATTCATTGGATATAATGTCAGATTAGTATTTACTGTGTGAACCTTCTGTAAACCAAGATTTACCTATAAGACTCAAATAACCATATTCCACATTTCCCAATTAGATCCAAAAAAGAAGATCACAATCCTGTTTATGCAGGTTGTACAGTTAGATCTTTAAAAGACAGAATAAGAGAACATATCCTGACAATAAAAAATAAGGACGTCTGTAAATCAGTGGCACAACACTTCTTTGATTGTACATATTTTTCGTTTCAAGGTACTGAAAGAATTTTTTCTCATGAAAGGGGAGGGGACGTTCAGATTAGATTAGACAGAATGAAGGTTAAATGGATCTTATATTTTTCCATGAGAAAACCAGATGGTCTGAATTCAGATTATGATGTCAGTCAATTTATACATAAATAGGATTGTGATCTTCTTTTTTGGACCTAATTGGGAAATGTGTAATATGATTATTTGAGTCTTTTTGATCACTCCATGCTGTTATTCTCTTTACTGATAGATTTCTTCCATGATATTAGAATATACTTTCTTATGTTGGATATGGCGATATTTCTCCATGATCAAGTGTCTATTGCCTTGGGGCTACAAGTTTTTTCTAAGTCTATATTCTCTAAGACCATCTTTTAAGTGTCTTGCAATAGTTTGGCCACTGGTGTCGCTATTTCTTTTTGGGCTTTTTTGGGCTTTTTGTTAATTGGACTGGCCATCCGTAGTTACAGCATGGTCATGAATGCTAAATTAACCATATGCATTGTGTGATATTCTCATTGTTACAGCAGGATTCCACCACAGCAAACATCTGCCCTGCTTATGGTCAGTCCAATTAAATTAGTTTATTTCATGTTTTTATGTTTGAATCACCTGTTCTGCATACTATTTAAGACATGTTCTGTTACACTGAATCAAGGCTATGATTAAGTGACACCCTCACGAAATGTGTTAGACGGATCGTGTACTGTGTATCTTTCCTTACACCATTGTCTGTGCTTGTTGCATGGATTATTTTTAATTTGACTGGCTACTTGTTTGTGGTGGACACATTGATAGTTCCCTTCCAGTTGTCTCCATGACTAGATGGGCAGAATGGTTCTTATCTGCCATCAAATTCTATGTTTCTATATTTCTATCTCTATTAAAAACATATATTAAAAAAAGAGTTGTAAAAGCAAAGTCTACTGAGTAGATAATAAGAAAAGTATTCAAACATATAAAATCAATCACCATGAAATATAAAATTAATTTATCAGTAACCCCGAGAACAGAATGTAGTCCCCAATCCATCAATCAGTAATAAATAGAATGGTTGTCAAAATCAATCAGTTCACACTGTTTTGTCTATAAACAATTCGAAGGGTTGCATGAGAAACACATTAACACTTATCTATCAATTAATGATGTACAGGACTATATACAAGACAAATGACAATGCAGGATGAAAATTAGGATAACACTATGCAGTAGAAGTCACTAATGATGCAGCTTCATCAGTTTCTAAAATAATTCACAAGAATCTAGAGGAATTGTCTCTAAATCCATAAGAAGCTTCTGTTTTGATTAATGCAGCTTCCAGCAAAGGCCTTCCAGTATGCCATATAAAGAAATGTAGAAAATAAAGTGCAGAAACAACATCTACAGAAGTATTTCTATATAAAGAAATATAAAAAACAATCACCATAAGAGGGCAGATTGATATATTTCCTGTAAATGCTCAGGAGGGACTAATTTCTCACAAAAAACTTTCCCCCTATGGTAAAAGGTTGAACTTGACGAACTTGTGTCTTTTTTAAATCTAATTTACTAAGTAATTATATAAACCAAAATATAAAGAACAGCCCGTCTCCTGCTTATCAGCTGTATTGCATCCCCCCTCTTCTTGATGTCTGCATTCTTTCAGTACCTTGGAAGCTATTCAGATTAATTACACCATTATGATTCAGAACATCCAAAATATGCCTGGCATATTTATCTGTTTCTCCTTATTATACATATCTTTCTAATCCTGCTAAATAAACACACACAGACTTTATTTTGCTTCTAGCTTTATAACAGTGCTTTTCATACATGTAACAATAGTAATAAATTAATCCTCATGATCAATGGATCTCTACAGAGAAAGGATTCAGTGGTGCCTCTACAAAGCACCATCTGAAGCAGACAAACACCAATTCATTTCTTAAAATTAGGAGTGCTAAGCAAGTAAAAGAATGAGAATTAAACTAAGGGGAAAGGTACTTTATATTTTTTGCAACAATGCACTACTTTTTTCTTTGGTAGTTTCATTTAAAATGAAGTGCAAGCATTATGGACTTGTGAGTTTCATTGGGCCTTACGTTTAAACAAAAAGCAAGAACTTGGACTTCTATACCCCATTAATCAATGGATTTTTTTCCGTATGCTTATATGTCCCCTATGGTGCAGCTGGTTTGCTCCATAACTACTACAGTTCTGCTTAGTTCATCAACATCAGTATATTTCACATTCATATTAAGAAACTCTAATTTGGGGTAAGGTTATAAATTGATTTAGATCAAAATGATATTGTTCTTGTACTGTTATTATACAATATGCTGTCTGGACCTCAGTAATGGGAATTCATTTATTTTATTGGATAAAACACATACCATACACCTTCACAAATGAAAAAGGTACACTACAGTTCAAGTTTGGGGTCACTTAGAAATGTCCTTGTTTCGGTTATGGGAGCAGCTTGACTGTATGGTATGTAAGAAGTGCCCATCAAGCCAATACAAATTGTGGGAGTTGCATCAGGAAGCATGGAGTGAACTCTCTTCACATTACCTCAACAAATTGACTAGTGTTGAGCGAGCATGCTCGGCCGATGCTCGGATCGGCTCGAGCATCGCTCTGCTCGGCACATGGCGGTACTCGTACGAGTACCGCATGTGCTCGCCCGCCATGTTCGGGTCTCCTCCCCGCACGTTTTGCGGCTGCTGCGCAGCCAATAAACGTGCAGGGAGGCTCTGACATCGGTGTAATGCCAGCAGCCATGTTGGCTGCTGGCATTACACTGATTGGCTGGCCAGAACCCGTGGTCAGGTGCTGTATAGCACCTGACCAGCGAGTTCGGCTCAGTCTGAGCCAGGGAGAGCTGAGGATAGGAAGGGAAAGGCAGTGTAGGGAGGAAAAAAACAAAAATTGTGAAAAAAAAAGAACCAAAAGTCCTTTTTAGGACTACTGTGTGTGGGGGCAGTAGGTTATTTGGTGTGGGGGGAAAAAAACAAAAAAAAAAAAAAAAAAATATATATATTCTGTTTAGTGTGCAAAGTTGCAGATTAGAGCACATTCTGTTTAGTGTGCACAGTTGCAGATTAGAGCACATTCTGTTTAGTGTGCAAAGTTGCAGATTAGAGCACATTCTGTTTAGTGTGCAAAGTTGCAGATTAGAGCACATTCTGTTTAGTGTGCAAAGTTGCAGATTAGAGCACATTCTGTTAAGTCTTCAAACTAAAATATCAAAGTCACGTATTCCATTCAGTGTGCGTCGCCGCAGTTTAGCAGCACATTCTGAGTACTGTGCAGAGTTGCAGAATAGGAAGAAATACTGTTAAGTCTTCAAACTAAAATATCAAAGTCACATATTCCATTCAGTGTGCTTCGCCGCAGTTTAGCAGCACATTCTGTGTACTGTGCAGAGTTGCAGAATAGGAAGAAATACTGTTAAGTTTTCAAACTCATATATATTAAAGTCATATATATCGTGTAAGATGAAGAAGGCGGGTAAAAAGGGACGGGGAAGTGGACGTGATCCTGAAAGTTCAGGGCGCGGGTCAGGACGCGGAGAAACTGTGCCTGGTGCCAGAGCACAAGAAAGAAAGACATCCACCATACCTAGCTTCATGTCTGATTTCACAGGGCGTCGCAGGACATCACTCTCGAGGTCCGACCAGTGCGAACAGGTGGTCGGTTGGATGACAGCTGATACTGCTTCCAGTCGGTTAAGCACCACCCTGTCTTCCACCAAGTCCACTCTCAGTAGCCAAGAGTCTGGTCAACATAATCCTCACTCTGATCATCCTTCCTCCCACCATACACGGTCTGGTCAAAGAAGTGATCCCACACTGGGATATAGTGATGAGCTCGTCTCATCACCAATCCTTCATTTGACCCTCTCTCCAAGCACGCTTGCAGAGGAACATGACATCTTGTGCCCTGATTCACAACCTCTAGAGGCTACCCAATCACAAGAAGATGACAGATGTGAACGGCATTTAAGGTCAAAGGAAGTAGTGGATGATGATGATGATGATGAGACACAGTTGCCATTAAATCAACCACTATTTCCTTCTCAAGACCTTGTTGAGGAGAATGTTATACAGTTGTCAATGACCGAGTATGTGGTGGGATCAAGACTTGAGGAGGATGATCAGAGTGAGGAAGTGGAGGAGGACTTGGTGGACGATGAGGTGACTGACCCCACCTGGGAAGGTGTAGAGCCGAGCGATGACAGCAGTCCTGAGGGTGAGCCATCTGCAGCACCGCAACAGGCTGGAAGAGGCAGTGGTGTGGCTACAGAAAGAAGGCGGACCGCACCAAACCGGCCTGCAAATGTTCCACGGAGCACCCCCTTGCGTAAATCTACCTTGCCAAGGGGTAGGTGTTCCGCGGTATGGCGTTTTTTTAAGGAAAGTGCGGACGACAAAAGATTTGTAGTTTGCAACCTGTGCCACACCAGAATGAGCCGAGGCATGAACACTAGAAACCTCACCACCACCAGCATGATCCGACACATGGCATCCAAGCACCGTAGTAAGTGGGAGGAACGCCTGGATCGCCCATCTGTGTCTGCAGGCCACACCACTGCCTCCTCTTCCCCTGTTTTCGGTGCCGGCCAATCGCCTGTCGAAGGCGCAGGCCCGCATACCTCCCGCCCTGCACCTGTAGCATCTGAAGCACCATCAGCGACCACATCCACTTCCCTGTCCCAGCACAGCGTCCAAATGTCGTTACCCCAGGCATTTGAGCGCAAGAGAAAATACCCAGCCACCCACCCACAGGCCATAGCACTAACCTCACACCTTTCAAAATTACTGGCCATCGAAATGCTGCCATTTAGGCTTGTGGACAATGAGTCCTTCCGCAGCCTGATGGCAGCAGCTGTCCCTCGGTACGCGGTCCCCAGCCGCCACTACTTTTCCCGGTGTGCCATCCCCGCATTACACCACCATGTGTCCCGTAACATCACCCGTGCCCTGACCAACGCAGTTACTGGGAAGGTCCACTTAACGACTGACACATGGACAAGTGCTTGTGGCCAGGAACGCTACATTTCCCTGACGGCACACTGGGTGAATGTCGTGGAGGCTGGGAGCGACTCGGACCCTGGGATGGCACGGGTGCTACCCACGCCGAGGATTGCGGGCCCTACCTCCATCAGGGTTTCCACCAGCACCTACGTTATTGGCTCCTCCTCCTCCGTTTCCACCTCCGAATTCTCTACACACACCGCCACTCCCCCATCAGTGCAGTAGCACTGCAGTGGGGAAGCGTCAACAGGCCGTGCTGAAGCTGATCTGCCTTGGGGACAAACAGCACACGGCCTCAGAGCTGTTGCAGGGGATTAGTCACCAGACCGAGCAGTGGCTCTCGCCACTCAACCTGCAAGCAGGCATGGTTGTGTGTGATAATGGGCGTAACTTGGTGGCGGCTTTGGAGCTCGGCAAGCTCACACACGTACCATGCCTAGCGCATGTATTTAATTTAGTGGTGCAGCGATTTCTAAAAACCTACCCCAATGTGCATGATCTCTTGACCAAGGTGCGCCGCGTGTGTGCACATTTCCGTAAGTCATCTACAGCTTCGGCCGGCCTGTTGAAGCTGCAGCAGCGCTTACAATTGCCAGCTCACCGGCTGCTGTGTGACGTGAGCACGCGCTGGAACTCCACCTTCCACATGTTGGCCCGGCTTTGTGAGCAGCAGAGGGCAGTAGTGGAGTACCAGCTGTTACACGGTCGTCGCCTCTCCGTTCAACTTCCTGTAATCAGAAGTGAGGAGTGGGAATGGATGTCAGACCTCTGCGAGGTTTTACGCAATTTTGAGGAATCGACACAGATGGTGAGCGGCGATAACGCTATTATCAGTGTAACCATCCCACTTCTGTGTCTACTGAAACGCTCGCTGCTCACAATTAAAACCGACGCTTTGCATGTGGAAGAGGTGGAAATGGGGGAGGAAGAGCTTACACAAGGTGATAGCCAGAGCACCCTCACTTCGTCTTCTCAGCGACAATTGGAGGAGGCGGAGGAGGAGGAGGAGGAGGAGGAGGAAGACACGGTTGCCTCCGCTACAGAGGGTAGCCATGGAACTTTAGTTCCATCTCTTCAGCGTGGGTGGGCAGAAGAGGAGGAAGAGGATGAGGAGATTGAGAGTCATCCTCCTGGTGAGGACAGCGAAATCTTGCCTGTTGGTACTCTGGCACACATTGCTGACTTTATGTTAGGCTGCCTTTCCCGTGACCCACGCGTTACACGCATTTTAGACAACACGGATTACTGGGTGTTCACCCTTCTGGACCCCCGCTACAAAGAGAATTTCTCATCTCTCATTCCTCCGGTGGAGAGGACAAGCAAAATGGTGCAATACCAGAAGGTTCTTGTTGAAAAATTGCTCCAAAATTTTCCATCTGACAACGCTGGCGGCAGAGTACGTGCTACCTTGGCCAACCGAGAAGGGGAGAAAAGGGGAGCACACAGCAGTTCCGACAAAGGCAGGGCAACACTCTCCAAGGCGTGGGACACCTTCATGACACCCCGCCAGCACCCTCACCCTGATGCGCAGCCTAGTGTCACAAGGAGGGAAAAGTTTTGGAAGATGGTGAAGGAGTACGTAGCAGACCGTGTCAGCGTCCTCAATGATCCCTCTGTGCCTTACAACTACTGGGTGTCCAAGCTGGACACGTGGTATGAACTGGCACTCTACGCCTTGGAGGTGCTGGCCTGCCCTGCCGCCAGCGTTCTGTCTGAGCGGGTATTTAGTGCTGCTGGTGGCATCATAACAGATAAGCGTATCCGCCTTTCCACCGACAATGCTGATAGGTTGACACTTATAAAAATGAACAAGGCCTGGATTTCCCCTGACTTCTCCACTCCACTGGAGGAAAGCCCCGGGGGAACATAAACTCACTTTATATATGTTATTTACAATGATGGGAATACTCTGTATTCCCATTCACCCCTTCCACCCAAAAAACGGGTATATGGTTGACTCTTAATGTTCTCATCCTCCTCCTCCTCTTCCATATGCCCTGGGATATAATTTTTATATAGGGCCAGCTCACCAGCGTGCCCTGGGATATAATTTTTATATAGGGCCAGCTCACCAGCGGGCCCTGTGATATAATTTTTATATAGGGCCAGCTCACCAGCGGGCCCTGTTTGCCAATTTTTATATAGGTCAGCTCACCAGCGGGCCTTCTCATATAATGTTTTATTGGGTCAGCTCTCTAGCGGGCCCTCTCATATAATGTTTTATAGCGTCAGCTCACTAGCGGGCCTTCGCATATAATGTTTAGGATGGTCAGCTCTGCAGCAGACCCTCACCCATAATGTTTTAGATGGTCAGCTCAGCGCACGTTTCCCTCTTAATCATGGCCTCAGTTCTGAAAATCAAGGAAATTTTTGGGAGAATTTGCCTCTGCGCACGTTTCCCTCTTAATCATGGCCTCAGTTCTGAAAATCAAGGAAATTTTTGGGATAATTTGCCTCTGCGCACGTTTCCCTCTTAATCATGGCCTCACTTCAGAAAATCGATGAAATTTTTGGGAGAATTTGCAGATGATATACAAGTAAATATACAGCAAATACTGTTTGGTAACAATTTTTCGCCTAAAGTCGTTTTTATTTTCCTTTTTGTGTGTTTTACGGTCAGTCTGTAAAAATGGCGTACTACGGGCGAAAGATCGTTCCCAGCAGCGATGTTGGAGTCCAAGGTGCATCCAGACATCCTCCCTATGCTGTCCCTGAACCATTTCTGTAGTGTTTCCATCTTTTTCTGCCCTTTTCCTATGGACCAGGCACCCTCCCCTCATCAGAGCAGGGGGTGCCTGGTGTAATGCTCGAGTCCTCCCATTGACTTCAATGGGGCTCGGGTGCTCGGCCGAGCACTCGAGCCTCAGGGGGTGCTCGGTCAGAGCACCCGAACATCCGAGCATTGGGGTGCTCGCTCATCACTAAAATTGACAACTAGAATGTCAAAGATCTGCAAGGCTGTAATTCCTGTTTATGAAGGATTCTTTGACCAAAGCAAAGTTTGAAGGACACAATTATTATTTAAATTAAAAATAATTATGTCTAGCCTTGTCAGTGACTGTATTTCCTATTCATTTTGCAACTTGTTTGATGGAAAACAAGGACACCTTTAAGTGACGCCAAACTTTTGAACTGTAGTATATGCCTGCAGCAACCATACCACAACCCGCAAAACTAAATTTTGGAAATTCGGCTAAACACTTTGGGCCATATAATAAAAATAGGAGACAAATAAAAAAATACTTTTATTTTAATATATATTTTAAATATTTTAACTACTTAAAATCTAGTGATGTCTCCCATGCATAGTGACTGAATACTTTCTCACATATTAATTCTCTCACTGCTCATATCTGTTTCTCATACATTAATTCCCTCACTTGCCTGTCTCTTCTTCACTCACACATTAATCTCCTACTAACTGCTCACTGCTCAAATATCTTCCTAATGCATTAACACCCTAATTTCTCATATCTCTTCTTCACACATTAACCCCCTCACTGCACCAATCTCTTCTTCACTCACATGTTAATCTCCTCACTACTCCTCTCTCTTCCGCATACATTAACCCCCACAGACCGCATAACATTAGACACATGTTTTGGTCATAGGTTCACTTTAAGTTTCCTGTTTCAGAATAGGTGTGGCAAATGCAGCTAGTCAGCACTTTATAGCCAACACCCTTGGCTTCTGCCTTTGTTGGCAGCCAGTGTATGTTAGAAAAGTACACGTGATGTGGAATTCATTTCTGAGAATACAGATGTGCAAAGGTACAAGCATTAGGGAAAATGTAGAAATGCAATTCTGTGTTAAAGTAGGTGAAAGAACCAGTTTGGTTGTGCCATGCCTGTGCCATAAGCAAGTTTACTTTGAAAATACACCTCCTTATCCCACTTGAACCAAAGCCAGGGTTGTATGGGAGTGTATGGGCTTTTTGGGGTGTTCTGTTTCTCTGCTACTTGTTTTTTAGCACGTCCTAACAAAGTTCAGAAGAAAACATTGTAATGTATCTTTCTTAATGCATTTTGGGTTTGCTTTCATTAATAAGTGCCAAAGGCGTATGCAAAACATTACAATGCATTGCATACAGCTCTGTCATTCAAAGGGTTAATTAACTATAGCTGAGTGTGTGCTAAAATGTTCTGAAATGGTCATATGCAGTTGTACATAACCTGAAGTGCAGGGGCAAGGTTTGCATGTATAACTGCAAGAAATAAACTGTGTTGTCATATTTTAAGACACCAATACCTCTTTGAGACCTATGCATAAAAGTGGAATCATTCTGGGGCAAACAAATGCACCATAGAGAGAAAATAAATATGTGACTTTTAACGACTTGAATGCTAAAGAGATCTCTGATGCAAGGATTTGTAATGCATTGAAAACCTGTCTAACATTATATAGTAACATAATAACATAGTTACTGAGGCTGAAAAAAGACATGCATCCATTAAAGGGATAGTAATACTTAAAATGTAAAAAAAAATATGTTGTAGGGTTTATCCCCCGCGTAAAACAAGGGCACTCCCACTGCTGAAAGGTGTTTTATTCAAACGTTATTACAGCTCAAAGTTTAATTTTTTAAGTGCAATATCACAGTGGCCTGAAATTGTACAGTGGTGCTGTTGTTACACCATCCTATGGATTGCTCTGGTCCCGGGACCATAAATCTCCATAGGATGTGTAGCAACAGCACCACTGTGCAATTTCAGGCCACTGTGATATTGCACCTAAAAATTCAACTTTAAGCTGTAATGACTTTTGAATAAAACACCTTTCAGCAGTGGGAGTACCCTTTTTTACATTTTAAGTATTACTATCCCATAAGTTCAGCCCATGCCATATCACCCCTATTGACCCAGAGAAAGGAAAAATCTATTGAAGAAATTTCTATTTAAGCTCCAATTGGGTAAAAAAGTCCTTCCTCACTCAAGCATGCATAAAGATATTAACTAATTGCACCAAAAGTAAAGGCAGTTTTAGTGACTAATCTAAAGAAGTGTATAGTGATACGCTATGTATATTCACTCATTAGTGAATTTTCTCAGAATATTCTCAGATAAAGACTTTGGGGGAGATTTATAAAAAGTGTGCCTGTTCATTTTTGTGAAAGGATCCTTAAAATGTCCTTATTCCTTATTATGTGTGTTGGTATTTATAAAGTATTCTAGCTACATTTATAAATGTGGTGAAAGTAAAAAATAAGAATAGGTCAGTCATAAAGTTAAATATTTGGTGAACATTCTGTCGTAAATTATCATAATTAGTAACATTTCTTTATAGATTTGCTGAGAATTTTTTGCAAACTTCCTTACTCCACTAAAAAAAAAAAAAAGTACTACACAGCATTATGTCGTCCTAAACTGTCCTTATTACTTTATAACTACCAGTGACAATCTTACAGACATTTTAATGACTCTTTTCCATTAACTCTACTTTTATACATTTCCCCCTTTATTCCTTTATACATACAACACATTGTGCAATTGTAGCAACATTTCTTAACCCCTTAAGGACCGGAGGTTATGGGACATTTCCGTCCCATAACGACCACATAGGGGCACGTTGACGCGCCGGTACACGTGACCTGTCACGTGTATCGGCGCGTCACTATGGGGCTTGAAAGAGATCGCTCCAATCTTGGAGCAGTCTATTTCATGCCCTATTTTTACTTACAGCACTCCCGGTAGAGAGCTGTAAGTAAAAAGTACGTGACGTACCATGACCGTCATCGGTCCTTGAGTAGTTCAAGGACCGTGACGGTCCTGGTACGTCAAGGGTCCCTAAGGGGTTAAACATACACTAAAAATGTTTTTATTATGACTTTTTTTATAAGCACCAGAATTGATTCAGTTATCTTTAGGAATAAGATACTGGTGTGAAATCGCCTCACAGTGGTGGGGGAAGGAGGCACTGTCATATAGAACAATGTTGGTTATATTAAAAGAGTTTTTAAAATCACCTATTACTTGTATTAGCAACTTTTATTTTAGTTCTTGAGTTATTTAGATGTATAGATTATGCTAATGAAGGCATGCCACACTGTCACTATCTTAGCCTTCACCATTCACTGACAGTGTAAGCAATACATTCAACAACTCTAATACATCTGAAAAGGTTAAGTGTCTGTTAGTGGGGGAAGCTAATGTAGGCCTCAGACAGGAAGTTCTTCCACTGCATGCCTTAATTAGTATAATCTATAAATCAAAAAAATGTTAAAATGAATATTCTAAATTAACTGCTAATATGACATATAGTTAATTTTGAAAGATTTCAAAACCACCAACATTGTTTTAAGAGATACTGGCCCTTATGCATAAAGGCAAAATGGCACAATTCTGAGGCAAACCATCTGTACCACAGTAGACAAAGAAACATTCCTCTTGATGTAAATGGGACATTTAACCCCTTAAATGCTAGAGAGGTTTCCAAGTGCTTTTCAAACTTGATGAGTAAGGTCCTGTTTTGTGCTTTACATGAAATTTTCACTTTATTGGAACTTTTTTAGATATTGTTGTTTTTGGCTTGGTATGAATTATGTGCCCCAATTTCTGTTTGTTTAATAGAAGTGGGATGAGATATACTATACATGTGTACTCTTTTTTGGTCTGAAGTGTACTTTAGAGGATGGAGAGAATTCATTTAAAGGGATAGTAGGCATTTATTTTTACCTATTCTACCTGTGCATAATGTGTAAAGACAAAGTGCCTATACATTTTATATTGGTTTTTCCAACTATCCTAATTTTTTTTTGTACACTTTTATGTCCCTGGCATTGAGCTCCCTACCTGTGTTTTCAGAGAGAGCCTTCTGTCAGGAACTGTGAATCCAGGCATAGGGATACATTGTGAGAAATACACAATGAAAAAAAAATATTGATACAATGTAAAAAATATTGCCTTCGGCTTATTAAGTACTACAGCATACTGGAGACTAAGTTCTGCAGGGATTGTGTTATAGTCTACCAGTATCCTGTTTTTATGGCCAACTGAGCAGAAACAGAAAGATACAAAACATAAACAGCTGAAGACAAAAAAACAAAACAATAAAAAGTATAGAGATTATTTGACTTTACATATAATGCTCCTGAATAATAGTTATATAAGGAGAGAAATTTGTTTTGTCTGAATTATTTATTAAACATTTTAAATGAATTTGGGGAAAATGAACTTAATTTGCCTTTGGTTAGTCAGAAATTCAGTGATAACTTTTGTTGCTGGATGAAATTTGTTCACCACTATTTTCAGTGGGGAAAGACCATGACACCTTGTGTTTTAATCTGAATATCATGAAACACATGATTTATAGTTAAATTCTAATTTGTTCCAAAACTATTACACATACTTTGCATAATATATAAAGTAAAAAAACAAGTTTCTCTCTCTTTAAAAGCCCCATTTAAATCAATTGGGATTTTTATTTGTTCTCTCTGGTGAAATCTGTTTGGCCCACAATTACTCCAGTTTTTTTACATAGTAAAATAATAAATTAGGTTGAAAAAAGTTCAACCTTTTCCTCATAATACAGAGAAATTTGAATTATATAAGCTTTTCTGCTGCCAAATAAGTTAGTATTTATTGTAACTTCCTGCTTTGCCTACTAATACACATATAGGTTCCCTTTTGAAAGAGATGTATCTAATATTCTCTTAAATGTATCCATTTTAACTGCCATTACCAGATCCTTGGGCAAAGAATTCAACAATTTAACAGACTTTACTGTAAAAAACACCTTCTGCTGAAGCTGAAACCTCATTTCCTCTCATATCAAGAGGTGGCCCCTGGTTATTTGATTAGGCCTTGGAATGAAAAGCTCACCAGAGAGATCCTTGTATGGACCTCTCATATACTTGTACATTGTGATAAGATCTCCTCTTAGTCGACTTTTCTCTAAAGTAAGTAAACCAAGTTTATCTAGTCCTAATACGTTAAGTCTTCCATTCCCTTAATTAATTTTATTTCTCTTCCCTGTACTCTCTCCAGTTCTAGAATATCCTTTTTAAGAACTGGTGCCAAAAACTGCACTGCATATTCAAAATGAAGTATTACCAATAATTTGTACAGTGGAAAAATCTATCAATACCCCTTTTTATGCTAGACAAGAGTTGTTTGCTTTTGCTACTGCTATTTGACACTGGTCACTGCTTCCAGGTTTGCAGTTTACAACAGGTTTGTAGTTTATAATGTAGTGATACACATAAAATGTTTAGGTTAAATTGAGTTTGTTATCTTAATTACTTTTTCCCAAGATAAATATTATATATAACTAGTCTAACAGCCCGTTACACGGGCCACAGTGCCTCTGGCAGCCGGTCGCGGGGCAGTCACGCGCGGTAGAGACTGCCCGTGCCTCTGCTGATACAGAGCTGGTCGCTCCTTCGGAGCGCCCAGCTCTGTATCAGCCGCGGCGCGGGCAGTCTGTACTGCGCATGTCTGGCGTTACACACAACTTAGCAAATTATTATATAGGATATTTCAAATAATGTACAATTTCATTTAACTATTTAACCTATTATTACTTCTCTTATTGAGAGCCAAGGGCAAAAGATATGCACTATTTTAATAAGAAAACTGAAGGCTAAGAATTATCATCTAGAGAAAACATGGAAAAGGTATATTGGAACTAAACCCCGTGAAAGCAACAATTTGACTATAATTTTTTTCTCAAAAACTGCTCGGTGATAGTAGTACATATACTTTCAGATGAATATCTCTATGTTACATGCCTTTCTAGCACAGATAATGGGGAAAGCTTTAACCACTGCTGCTTTTCACCCATGTTTTAAAAATGTGTGGTGCAGTTTACATCACATGTAAATATAACATTTTCTTTGAGTGAACAGTGTATGGCATATGTATCATTGAAAAGCATGGAACTTCCTTCTGTATTCAGTATATACTGCCAGGACAAGAAAAATGGTAGAGTAAAATAGTAGGAGTGCAAGAAGCAAAAAAATCATGTCTACCACACTGTTTTTTCTTAGATTTTTTTTTTTTTTCATTTTAATTATGAATGTATATGTACAATTTGCTGGGCAATCAATTGCTTACCCATAACAAGTATTTTTTAAAAGCTGAGTACACAGGAGACCCCAAGTATTTTGTACACCTCATAAAATAAACAAAATTATTTAAATTAATTTGAGATCATTTCAAAATGTAGGTCTGATACGCTACTTCTCAGTAAGTACATTAATTAAAATAATCACACATATTCATGCAAAAAAATGATTTTATTTAAATATAAAATAAAATGTAATATATAATAGTAATCAGTGCAATCAGAGTATTAGTGAATACAAGGTGACTAAGGAATCTCTCACATATATGAAAAAAATCATAGATTACAATATATAAGGAAACATTGAATACAGTAAATTATATCAGAAATATAACATTCCCTGCATGTATATGTTCAGTACTAACATATATGTACCCAGAGGTATAAGCTAGCAATATATAAAAGTACAGTAGCATAACAAGGGTTAATTGCCCATTACAATTAATAAGACAGTTGGATGTAGCATATATGAATACCTGCCCCAAACCTGTATACAGCTATGTTAAATTAGGGTTTACTATTGAAAATGCTGCCCTCTGTTTGGCGACCATCAAAAGGGCAAGATCATAATGTCACCTGCAATAAAAGGGTGACAACAGAATGTTATCCGCATCAAAAGGACAACATTCTCTAGGCTTAAGAGTCACACTGCATGGCCATGTAGAACTTTCAATACTAAACTCCAGCAGCACACAAAAGGGTGACATTCTGATGTTGCACACTTAACACATTGGGTTCCAGAGAAGTATCCAATGCATTGTGCCTACCACTGGGGTTTAGTATTGAAAGTTCTCTAAAGTGCTATTTGGCCTTGCAGGGTGACCCTTAACCATTTGACTGCCAGAGAGGTATCCAGCGCATACATGATTAAAGGGATAGTAATACTTCATTTTAACTTTATTTTATTTTGTAGGCATTAAAAAAACATGAAGAATGATATAAGTCTTATCTCTGAAACCTTTATGGTTTAAGAGATATTCACAAACAAAGTATCCCGCCCCCCCCGTTCAACCAGATCAGAAGGGAGATGCCCAGGTAGACTGCAGAGAGTGACAATCTTCAATTAAGATAATGGAAAAAGCTGAAAAACTTGTCAAGGGGGGAAGGGCTTTCATTGTTTTCATACAAAGAAAATTGTCCCCTTCTGTTATCTGTACTGTCATACAACCAGACTCACATCTGAGAAGAGATGGCTTACACTAGGAAAAAGGGGCGGGGAGGGGAACTTTGCTTGTGAATATCTCATAAACCATAAAGGTTTGGGAGATAAGACTTATATCATTCTTCATGTTTTTTTATTGCCTACAAAATAAAATAAAGTTAAAATGAAGTATTACTATCCCTTTAACTTCAAGATGATACTGCAGAAAGTGTCTTTCTATTCTCTGTTAACTCCTGATTCTATTTTTATAATTACATAGTGTGTGCTCTATATCTACAGCAATACAAGCCAAGGGAAATGACAAACATGAATAAAGGAGACTTTATACTTTCCCTCAGGCTAGTACAGTCTTCTTCGTGGACTAATCCTTGTTCATAAGATTGTGTTGAATCAGTAAAATGAGCACACTGGCCATAAGCGAGGTTAAACATATAAATTATAAAAAGATTCACAGTAATCCTCTTTCTTTGTTTGAAAATGTGTTCCACATAGGGTTGCTCTTTTGAACCATGCAACATTATGAATGCGCTGTTTTCTTGGTCACCAAATAAAAGGCAAAGTTTCAATAGGATACCACAGAACAGAATGGGAGCAGCGTTGGATAACTTTCTGGTAGTCAAAGGGCTAGGATTAAGCGTGCAACATCAGAATGTCATCCTTTTGATGTGGGCGACATTCTGATGTCGACCTTTTGATGGGCACTAGAGAGGTTAACATGTCAATAGGATACCTTAATTTATGTGTAAAGTAATTGTTTTATGTGAGATGTGCTCACATGACCACTTATAAACACATGCAAAATAGTTCAAGAATTATCTGGGGGACCAAATGTCCCAGATCAGAAAATAGAATTTAACTATTTATCTGCTGTTTTCAATATGCATTATGTAATATATATCCATAATGATTATATGGGCAACATCTTGTTTACTACACGATAACAGCAGAAAGAATAAAATATATTTATGCTCATTATTTAAAGAGAAAGTAATCTTTCATTTTGACCTTATACAAGAATATGTAAAGTAATCGCCTATACTTTTTACACGGTATACATTTTCTTATCCTCACTTTTTTTTTTCCTTTTTTCTTTTAACTTTTGTTCCTGACAGTGAGCTACCAAAAAAAGAAAAAAAATCAAAAGCGTAGGCAGTTTGACATTACATATTATAGATTGCAAGTCAAAATAAAAGGTTACTATAATTTTAATGAGATAATCACTGCTGATCCCATCTCCATAAGTCACATAATAATAATTTTACAACTCTGCAAGTACAGATGCCCACCTAAATCTTCTCCTCCCTAGAGCTGGTGTTGCAAGCTCTTGAGAGGCAGCTAACAATTTCTGTTGGCTTCTGTGACAGAACTGCATATTGTAGGATATGGGAGCTACATACAGTAAAATAAATAAAACTTTCCTGGGTCTAATTCTTATGTACTAAGATTTTTACATGAAACCATTTGTGAAGCTTATTCCAAGCAGTGGACAGTGTGAGTCTAAATGGGCATTTCAGTTTGTTCAGTTAATCTGCACTTGTTTAATGCTATTTACTACTATGACCCAGTGGAAACATCAGCACACATTTCTTCTTTTTCTTACACCTTCTTTAGAGGTGGTTTGAGCTGTTGGTCTCATCACAGTCTTCTTCTGGAGGAATGGTGTGTGCCAGTTAGGGATGGATGAAAAGTCCTATTTTCTTTTCCATGAAAGAAACACACATTTCTCTTTTCAGCGAAAATTCCTATGGAAAAAAAAATCATTAAAATGTTTACCTTTTTTGCAAGGAATGTTTACTTATACACACTTTACAAGTTAATTGCTCAAAAAAAATCTATAAACAGGTTTATTGTTCCTTTTCAGCTATGAAAGACTGAACTTTTTTCTTTCTTGATCATCTTCATCATCACTTTTGGCTTCTATCTATATAGGAAGAAGTGGAGGAGTATGAAGGGACATGTTCTAGATCAAAATCATTATTAGTTCATAATCTCTTTTCTCCATATTTTTATATAGTGCCAACTTATTCCACATCTCTGTATAATAGGGAATAGACAAACAGAGATATTAAATAGTACAAATGGAACATGGAAGGATCATAGGACCCTGTTCATGAAAGCATACAGTCTAGAGGAAGGTAGTAGGTAGGACACAGAAGGAGTAAGTGTTGTGGAGTGTAAATGCCTCCTGTCACATGAACTGCCGATCAGCAGTTGGGAGAGTGATTGTAGGAGAGAATGAAAGTGAGCAGATGTTGGACAGGCTGTTGGTGTCACGCCGCCTACCCACCTTTGTCTGCGGCGCTCTATCCATTACCCCTGCTCCGTACTAGGAGCGATGTACTTCCGGGTCGGCGTGTCATGACGCGAAGAAGTCATTCTCCGTCGCGCATATACAGCCACGCTTCTAGCTGCTCTGGGCACTTATACCGTGTTCCAGTACTGAGAAGATGTCTGTACTTCAGCTCTTGTTATCCAGCATTTCAGTGTATGACCTTTGCCTTGCCTACTGACCACTCTCTTAGCCTTCAGATTTGGATACCTCCAGCCTTACAGTGTATGACCTTTGCCTTGCCAACTGACCATTCTCTTCGCCTCAAGATTCGGATACCTCCAGCCTTGCAGTGTAAGACCTTTTGCTTTGCCTACTGACCACTCTCTTTGCCTCAAGATTCGGATACCTCCAGCCTTACAGTGTATGACCTTTGCCTTGCCTACTGACTATTCTCTTCGCCTCAAGATTCGGATACCTCCAGCCTTGCAGTGTATGACCTTTTGCTTTGCCTACTGACCACTCTCTTTGCCTCAAGATTCGGATACCTCCAGCCTTACAGTGTATGACCTTTGCCTTGACTACTGACCATTCTTTTCGCCTCAAGATTCGGAAACCTCCAGCCTTACAGTGAATGACCTTTGCCTTACCTACTGACCACTCTCTTTGCCTCAAGATTAAGTTACCTCCACCTGTGGGCTTTTCTTTGCTGTCTTTTGGTAAGAGACACCATATTACACTTCTATCTGGTTTAGTTCTGATTACCGTATCTATAGTCTCCTTTCTTAGATATCTTTATTTTACTTTGGGGCTTTCACGCTACCTTGTAGCCACCGTATTCTAGCAACATACACAGCTCTTCGCTCTCTAGCCTTCACTCCCCCCTGCAGGAGAGTTTGTACTGTCTCAGGTATTTCCATCCAGGTCAGGGTCCCGGCTCAACCGGGGTCGGACATCTGGCTTTGCGGCCAGCAACTATACTTCTGCCATAGCCGCATCAAGGTCTTGCCGAGACAGTCACCGTACTACTAGCACCGCTCTCTAGCCAGCGCCCCCTAGCACTCCCTCTCTTGCAGGTATCCACCTGCCTTATTGTAGCTCAATATTGTGACTGTTGGTCTGGCCTTGCTCATAATTGTTATGGAGGTAGTTGATAGGCTTCCCTGAAGAGTTGAGTTGTTAGGGAGTGTCTAAAAAGCCGAAGGTTCTGGGAGGGTCTGATGGGACAGGGAGGGAATTCCAGAGCTTAGGTGCAACATGGGAGACGTCCTGTAGACAGGAATGGGAGGATATAATAAGAGCTGCAGAGAGATAAAGTTCCTGTGCAGAGTTAAGATGGCAAGTGGGAGTATATTTGCAAATGAAAGATGAAACATAGGGTGTGCAGTGCCAGAACTCTATAAGTTATAACCAGAATTTTGAATTGAACGCTATATGCTAGTGAGAGCTAGTGTAGGGATTGCAAAGAAGAGCGGTATTAGAGGAGCGATATATGAGATAAATTACTCTGAGAGCAGATTACATTATGGACTGCAGTGGGTTCAGTCAGGAGAGAGGAAGGCCAATTAGGAGTAAGTTACAATAGGGACATGATGAATGTTTGGATTAGAATTTTAGTAGTATTTTGGGTGAGAAAATGTCAAATTCTCAAGCTTTTACTGAGTTGGTGGCAGCATGAGTTGGAGGTTGACTGAACGTGGGGAATGAAGGATAGTGCAGAGTCAAAACTGATGCCCAGGAAAAGTGATGTAGAGGTTAATGTGATGGTGGTGCTATTAACAGTGAGGGCAATATCTGGGCTAAGGCTGGTTGGAGAGGGAGAGAAATTATAAGTTTGGTTTTACTAAGGTTAAGTTTAAGATGATGAGAGGATATCCAGGAAGACACGGCAGAGAGACAATTAGGTACCTGGGACCAGAGGGAAGGGGAGAGGTCTGTGGAGGAAAGATAGATTTGCATGTCATCAGCAAATCTTTAGTGAGGGCAGTCTCAGTAGAGTGATGAGGGTGGAATCCAGATTGCAGGGGATCTAACAGGGAATATGAGCAGAGGAATTTAGTGATCCAGTTGTTTATAAGATGTTCGAGGAGCTTGAAGGCAAATGGGAGAAGAGTAATGGGCCTGTAGTTTGAGAGTGAGCTTGGGCCAAGAGACGGTTTGTTTAAGATGGGTGTGATTAGTGCATGATTGAAAGAGGATGGAAAGGTGTTGGTTGTCAGACAGAGGCTGAATAAGTGAGTAAGGAATGGAGTTAGTAGAGTAGAAATTTATTGAGTGAGCCGAGATGGGGTTGGGTCCGGACGGCATGTGGTTAAGTTTGATCGTGTAAGGAGAAAGGAAACTTCATCCTCATTCACTGGTGAAAAGGAGCTAAGTGTGTATGTGGGAGAGGTGATAGGGCTAAGCTGGCTAGCTGGGGGTAGAAGTGATGAGATTTCATGTCTGACAGAGTCACTCTTGTCCTTGAAGTTAAAAAAAAAAGTCAACAATTTGGAAAAACAAAAACTGCCATAGCTTTAACTTGAATCACATGACAAAATTATAAGAGGATGTTAATCTAAAGAAGAAATCGGTAATATTGAAGAAGGAGAAAAATATTCACACAGAAATTCAAATTGGAAAGTTGATTTTTATTTCACATCTAAAAGACATCTCAGCTGGTTATCATCATTGAATCAATGGGGGTTAATAACGTAAAATTAAAGATCTATAACGATTATATTCAAAGCAACAAATCATTTCTGTGTTACCAATAATATTCTGAATTACTAATAATAATTTCAGTTTCAATTAATGTATTGCATTATATTATATACATTATATATATTTTTTAAAGTGGTGCTTTTTTCCTAGGAACAGAGGGATGTGCAATGCACTGTGAAGTGTAAGGAGTTAATGATTGATCTATGATTTCATAATCATATTTTTCATTTTCTACTAGCATATAGGCCAGGTTACATTCCATCAGAAAAAAAATCTGCTCAGAGGTTATTGTCACATCAGCAAATATTTTCTGATGTTCAAATTTGCAATCTGGCTGAGGTTCAGAATCTGCCGAATTTACTTTTTAATAAAACAAAAAATACTGCTTTGAAATCACCTTGGTGTTGGTGAGCTGCAAAACAGTCCAAAATGTTTCCAAAATGAGTCTCAAGAAGCCAAAGGTAAGTACCTGGACATTGGTCTCTTGACTTGAGTAGAATCAGGCAGGAAAAAACAATGTTCCTCCCCACATCTCCAGCAACCTTTTTTTAACCCCTGTGTTTCCAGATCTCGACTATATTGCTGCCCCGGCAACAGAGAGATTACATGTAAAATATTGTTTCAACAAAAATACTTAGCAGGCCTTAAGTTCAAACATAATAAACCCCTCAGCTGTCATTGTGACTACAGTTAATTGCACTGGAAACATAAATGCTTAGTATTTTAAAGTCCTTCCTGGGCCCAATATCCAGGATACTGAAAAACATAAATAAACAGGCACTGACTTATATATAAGCTAAGCCCTTTTTAACCCTTTGAGTGCCAGAGGGATATGCAGCACATTGCTTTTCAATGTGTTGCATATAGGGTTGCCACCCAGCCGGTATTTTACCAGCAGGCCGGTAGAAAAATTGGCTTCTGTCCAATGTTACGTCTATGGAGAGAATGCCATGGCTGGTATTTTTTTTTTAAAAAAAAGGTGGCAGCCCTAGTTGCATATCCCTATGGAACTCAAGGGGTTAAATATTTTTACAAACTCTGATTGGCTCAAACATGAAGTTGCTCATGTCACATGATTATTCCTCCTGATCACTATAGCCCTACTTTCTGGAGGAACCTGGTAGGTTTCAGCAGCATTAAAATGTGAGTAACCAATCATACAGGCTTATCTGCCCAAATCAGAGAACAAAGCTCCTCGGAGATTAGCTTTCCCAACTACTAAATCAAAAGTCACTAAAACTATTAACATGTTTGAAAAACAAAAAGCATCAAATAGATACAAAAACTGCATAGGTAACTCCACTTCAACTCTGTGCTCCCCTATGCTTGTTGAAGACCTCATACATCACAATTCACATATTAAATGACACATCTTTTTCAGTTTTTGATTATTTTAACAAGAAATTAACATTTCTCTTGAATTCAAATGTTTCCTTTTTTTTTTTTTTTTTTTTTATAAATGGTCTTTATTGAAAGAAATGTGAGTACAGCGGAGTCAGGAAAGATAATATCCATACAGATTATACAATGCATAAGTACAAACATGACATTTCAAGAGAAATAAAAAGAAAGAAGATCGGACTGAAGGAGAAGCTAACTGAATGTTGCTACAACCTAAAGCATATAGGACATGTGAAAGGGACCGTGATTATATATGTGAAACTAGCCAACGGGGCATTGAGGAGAGAAATAGAAATAGATTATCGTTAGGGTCTAAACAATATCATCTTAGCGTAAAAGTACTCACTCCAGGGGGCTGCGTGTGGCAATCACTAAGTGATGGGAGGAGAACGTGACTGCTCTGATTACAAGGTGTGGGAAGAGTAAAAGGGGGAAAGAGAGAAAGAGTGAGAGAACGAGGGAAAAAAATAGGAGAGAACGAATAGAATTGCAAAAAAGACTCGCTTCAGAATAAGAAGAGTCCACACCGGATGCCGAAGGGCTCAACTTTTGGGGCCACCAATTCCAAGAGTTAAGGAAACTAGGGATGGCAAATTTTTACTTTTTAATTTCCGTATTTATTACCACATTTAGCAGTGCCATAAGCACCCGTTATGTTTAGTTGAAATAACTTCTGCTATAATTTTGACCGAAATCTGTCAATCAAACAGTAGTGTATAAATGATTGATGGAGTGCCATTGATAATTAACCCTTTGAATGCCAGAGAGGTACATTATGCCCTGCATCACAAAGCATTGCAAACCACTCTGGAACTCAAAGGGTTAAATCCAGCAGTCATATGAAGCAACTGATCAAACACGTGATCAATCAAAACACAAAAAGCCCTTGCATTTGTTGCATTTGTCCTCTACCTTCTGGAGAGTAAATACTGCATAATCTATGACATTGTCTATCACATTAACCCTATGAATGCCCATCAGCCTTCCTGCTCCCAGTCTCACACCATTCATTTAATGAACTGTACAGTGTATTATTGTAGAGTGGAAGCTGTACAATCTAATGTCAACTCAACACATGCTCATGAATTATCAGCTTTCCTATGTGTTACAATTTTCACTGTTGTTCAGCTGCATATATAATGCTATCTCAGGCACAAGAGCAGTTTTTCACCTATAAACTAAGCAGATCAAATGCATGTCCCACTGGGACTGCTAACTTGCATACATGGATGTCCGAATGGGTGGGGGTGGGGGGTTGGCAAGAATGGGAACTTGCCCCCCCTACATTTGCACCCCACCTGGATAGGCATAGGGGCTGGGCAGGCTGGTCTGGGGAGCATATAATAGCTCTTCCCCCACCCCCTCAGAAAAATTTCTGTGGATGCCCATGCTTGCATCCCTCCATAGAGAGAACCATTTTAAAGGGATAGTAATGTTTAATTTTAACTGTATTTAATATTGTAGGTATAAATTACATTAAATTGATGGTTTGAGAGATATAACCAGCTAAACATCCCCCTCCAGGCCATTTCAGAGAAGTCTGCCCTCTAGCTGATAGCAGCAGATTCTGTTCCAGGGACCGGTCGGCAGCTCTTCAGCAGATCCGAAATATCACAATCTAGAAAAAAAAACTTTACTGGAATGGTTTGCAAGCACATTTCGTAGACCATTTAAATGAAATATTTATTTCTAGTTTGCACTATTTTGGCTTTGCTGAAGAGCCGCTGTCTGGTCAAATGACTGGCATCTGCTGCTGTCAGCTAGATCGCTGACTTCTGTGAAACGGCCCAGAGGGGGGAAGTTTAGTTGGTTATATCTATTATACCATAACGTTTTGAGAGACCGGACTTATATCAATTTAATTCTTTTTTAATACCTACAATATTAACCCGTTAAGGACCGGAGCGCCCATGTGCAACCGGCCCTTGAGGACCACGGGTCTTTTTTTTTTACGGTTCAGGGCTTCCAGAGCAGCGTGCAGCCACACCAGGATCCCTGAACTCCCTGCCGTGCCAGGACCCTCACTGGCCCTTAAGTGCCGGACCGCTGTGGCAGTCCTGGCATAGCAATAGTCCTTAAGGTGTTAAACAAAGTTTAAATTAAACATTACTATCCCTTTAAATTCCTTGCAGCCCAGCATCTACCCCTACTTTCCTTATCTCAGCCTAGGGTTGCATCTGTCTGTTTTCTGGCTTCTATTTGGGTTTCACTTATCCTAAAACCAAGACTGTTGTCATGATCCATAGGCAAAGTATTTTGGTAGTGACTAGATTCTACTGGGCTAAAGGACCTTTTCCGAAATCACCAGCCAATCATGTGACTGCAGTGTATAGGGAAGGGAGGAGCACAGTAAAAGGGAGCTACAAGCTGAAGAGAGCAGGGATGGAAGATGCAGAGGTTCATGTGTATTCATGTAGGAACAGAACATTTTGATCTTTTTATTCTCAAGTGCAGTGGAACTGGTGCCTATGGATGCTAGAGCAGATCATTCTAGGCACTTTATTCCCTTGAAAATGTGGGTATTGAGGAGCTGTACATACTAATGGGGGGATGCAAGAAACATGTGCATGTGCTTAAGGAATTTTTCCTACGCAGATAGATATTGCTCACGTTCTATTCCAGGAAGCCGTTTAGCGAAAGCTTCTTCAATTGTGCATAAAAAATTAGCTTTTTACGACAACACTACACAGACATATAAAATTGCTCACAATAGAACTTCCTGCATTCCTGCAGATTCTCTAATCCTGACAATGCCCACAAAAAATTATATGCACAGCTGCTTGCTAATCTTGATTTTTCATGCGCAATTCAGCAAAATCATGCACAAAAGTATTTGCTAGTGGTTTTCACATTGGAAATACCAGTTATGTATGATTCCTGCATCCCGTTCTATAATGCCACTGTGGTTGATGTACTAAGAAAGTGGTGCAATTCTTGTGCAAACCAAGTGTACGACAGAGAATAAATAAAAGTCCCCAAAAGGCTACAATTGATCCTCATATGTTTATGTTTTGTAGTTCAATCAATTCTAAAGGATCACGATCCCACCCCTTTTACCTCTACATAGCCTCCTCCCCTCAGATATGAAATCCGGTCCGGGAACCAGACAACGTGAAGTGAGGGATAATCATCATCCACTGAGTATAAGGAAGGATTTTCCTTATGCTCAATGAAGATTGTCCCTCACTGTGCTCCATCCGGCTGGCTCAGAGAGGCAGCATGACGTAAGGGGGATCCTTTAGAATTGATTTACTCTTGAACTACAAAACATAAACTATTGAAATACAGCACTACATGATCCTCATTATATGAGGATCATTTGGAGCTGCCATTATTATCTCTTTAAGCACACTGCAAAACATACATTGGACATCTGTCTAGCATTCAAAGGATGAAATTCCCAATTAAAGCAATGGCCATATTTTGATACATATGGTGCAATTAGTTTGCCCCAGAATTGCACCACTTTTGGTCAGTAAACCAACTGCACCATAGGAGAGAATGACAATTCTACAAATTCCATTTCAATCAGAATTTAACTGACTCCACAGAATGCTCTAGTGGTCTCAAAGGCATTGCAGGGCATTGGGGTTAAAAAAAATCCAATTTTCAAAATGTGCAGACTGAAATGTTAAAATATTGACCAACAATGTTCCCTAAAAAGTAGCTGCTGAGCAATATTTCCCTACTTGGTCTAACTTAGAGGAGTACCACTCAATCCACAAGGGACCTTTAATATCATACAACTAGATATATTACTATTTGAACACACACAAGACTACTTCATATGCCTTTTAGGTTGATATAATTAATTTTTGGAGATAAAATAAGCAGTTATTTTGTAGTTAGGTAGCACTGAACTTGTTTGACCCTGAGCGTTTTGCCCTTTACCTTTAGCTTTTTGGACGTAGGATTTTACAACCACATAAAAACCCCTTAATTTCCTGTTGGTCTATACTACAAAAGTCAATAGTACAGAGAAAGAGGTGTTGCAGTGGAGGAGAGCTGTTAATAAAAAAGTGTGATTCATGAAGTTTGTGAAGTGTGTGTGAGTGTTAGGTTAGTGAGGGCCAGTCAAATTGTGTCAGTTGGTCTTAGGGCAGTGAAGGACATTCAAATGATGTACTTTAGTGTTAGAGCAGTGAAGATCATTCATATTGCATGAGTTACTAATAGGACAGAGATAGTCAGATTGTGTAAGTTAGTGTTAGGGTAGTGTCTCAGACAACCAAGATTTATGTGTATTTTTGGTAAACCTCCTTTTTAACCATAACACTCCCAAGGCCAGAGTGCCACCCATCTCCTCAAACACATAAGATACAATTCCTACCTAGAGGGCTCTCTAAACTTCACTCCAATTTTTCTATATTTGACTGTCCTAACTAGTTTAAAAATTGTGCTGCATTTTCTACCTAGCACAAACACAGAATGACATGCTGCGGGAACCTGACACCACTTTTATACTATCTATGTAGAAAAAGATGAGAAATTTGGCATGTATTGGGGAAAGTCAATCTTCCCATTAATTTCAATGCAATGATCTCGGAGAGAAAAAGTGAAAAATTGACACTTTTCACAAACAATTTCCCGCTTGGTGGGAAGTGCCATTTTTTCCTGTTTCAGTTTGAGGTGAAAAATGTCACCATATATACCAGATAGTTGCCAAGGATACCATTTCAGTCTTTGGGAATTTGTATTTATTCCCTATGGAGCAGTCGGTTTGCCTAGTACACTATGTGTGCCCCCTTTTTCTTTCCTTTTTTTTCTTTTGTCTTTATGTAATTTTAATCCAGATATGGTGATGCAAGGTATGGACAACTGCATGTGTGGTAAGATATTTTGGAGGTAGGGGTGTATGTGGGTGTTTTGGTTTAGTTGATTGTGATAGCTTTGGAAGGGAGAGCCTTGATGATGGAGAACTGAAGGGGTAGACCTGGCTAAGGGAGGCCGAGACCTTGAGAGATGCAGAAAGAGAGATGCTGTGTACAGGTCTGTGGTAGGAGACACAACGTCTAGAGGGATGAAAGTGTAACTGGGTGGAGGTGCAGGGAGAGAACTATAAGTAAAAACTCAAAGAGAGCCCTGAGTAGTGTAGAGATGGGGGTATGGAAGACTGTCCCAGAAGTTATAGGCTGTCATGGTTCCCCAGAAATATTCAGGAGTCAGTACAGTATAGTAAAATGCAATTTTATTTAACAACAAAGGCAGCACACAGTAGTAAGGTAGCAGGGATAACCAGAGGGTCACAAGCCAGCAAGCGCTACTATCAGAAATAGTAAGCTGCCAAGAGCGACCACAAGGCAAGAGAATAGGCCAAAGCCACTGGTAGTCTCTGCAGGAACCAGGAACAGGAACTGGAACGGAAGAGGATCAGGAACACAATGTCTAGGGTAAGAACCACGGGAAGGCTACCAGACTCACGCCTGCAGTCAGTAATAGGAAACGGATATCTGACTCACGTCTACAGTTAGTATAAACTAGTCTTCCGGAGCCCCAGGTCTGCACCAGATTGGATGTCTGCTAGGTACAGGGACAAACAAGAGAATAGTCAGACAGACCCACAGGTCAGCACCAGAGAAGGTAGTCAGACAAGCCAGGTCATACACAGTTCAGGTAGTCAGCCAGAGCCACAGGTCTGCACCAGATTGGGTGTCCACTATCTAAGGATAAGGCAGGAGAATAGTCAGACAGAGCCACAGGTCAGCACCAGATTGGATGATCAGACAAGCCAGATCATACACTGAGCCCAAAAGAAGAGAACTGCATAGTACAACAACGCAAGGGCAACTGAGTCGGGACTCAGTCTGCCCTTTGAACCCCTTCCTCAGGAAGTAGATAGGAGAAGTCTACCAAGGAATAGCATAAAACAATGCCCTGCATCATTCTGCCGCTTCGCGCCCGCAGATGACGCAACAGTAGTTGTGTGACCTACTCCTGCCATAGCTGCTTCAAAGTAGCAAGCATACTTTCGTAAATGACACATCTCGTGATGCATCCCTATACTCTGTAATCTCAGCGACATTACCATCCCGCCAGAGGCTATGGACGATTACTGCACCCACCAACGGTGCATAGACCAGGACCAACCAGGGATGCCTGGAAAATGCGAGCCACGTCATTGTGGAGGATAATTCTCCAGCGTTGCTTGGAGTGCGGCGCTGGAATGTAGGTACGCTGACATAGGCCTATGGATGGAGTAGCAGGTTATGTTTATGTCTTCAACAGCTGCATGTGTGTGAGGGAGGAGAGATTCTGAGTTTGAGAGATGGAAAACTAGAACAAGACTGCACTGTCAATGTATGTGTTTTTCGATGCATTATTTACAACAAAAACATTAACATTTTTGTCTTAAAATACATTACAAATCTAATTTCACACCGAATAACGAAAAAAAAAATACTTACATATACCAACTATAAAGAAAAGAAACCCAAACAAGTCACTATTTAGAGTTTGACTAGATAGATAGATAGATAGATAGATAGATAGATAGATAGATAGATAGATAAAATATTGAATATATTACAGGCCTAATGACCGGTGACATGCCATGACTATCATGCCTGTCTGGAATTTAAGTCATGTCCTGGCATGTCACAGAGCACACCTGTGCTGTGATCACAGATCACATTAATGAAAAATAAATGAGCCCTTGTCCTCCAGAGTGCCCCACCCCCCAACTGTGTGGTGCTTAAGCGGTTAAATACATGAATTGTTTTGGGGTTTGTGAATTTTTTATTATCAATCTATAATATTTTACCAGATGCTAAATTCCTAATATATTTATATATTATCTCAGGGAATATGTGTTAGTAAACAATGGATTACATATGTCTAAAACAGAGCTAATACTCATCCCACCCAAGTCTGGCCCACTAGTGCCCTTCCAGGTGACTGTGAATGGCACTACCATAAATCTGGTATCAGAAGCACGGTGCCTTGGGGTGATAACTGATACATCTCTCTCATTCTCTCCTCATATTAACGCCATTGCTAAATCTTGCCATTTTCACTTGCATAACATTGCTAAAATCCATTCCTTCCTTTGCTCCTCCACAGCCAAAATTCTCACACAAGAACTCATTATTCTCCGCATGGACTACTGTAACCTTCTTCTCTCTGGCCTTCCTGCATACCATCTCCATCCTCTTCAATCCATACAGAATACTGCAGCACGAATTATCCTATTGTCACCTAGGTTTCTCCCTGCCCCACTCCTCGTCAATTCTCTCCAGTGGCTGCCTATAAAACTTCAGATCTCTTACAAAATTCTGCTTCTCTCATTCAAAACTCTTCTCACCTCTACCCCTTCCTACATTTCCACTATGATCTCCGGCTATACCCCATCCCGTCACTTACGATCAGACAATAACAATCTTCTCTCAGCTCCTTTGGTGTCTACAGCTTTCTCACTTATCTATGGAATGCTCTACCTCCCACCCTGCGCCACTGCATCTCTCTGATGTTCTTCAAATCACGATTGAAACTACACTTTCTTAACAAAACTTAAACATGTTACATGGCACTTACTTTGTATATTACTTAATTTATGTCCCCTATCCTAATTGGAACTCTGTCACTGTATACAGCACTTGACCCTCATGTACTCTGTATGTCTCCCATTACCACTTTAGACTGTAAGCTTTTGGGCAGGGACCTCACTTCCAGTGTTTCACTTTGCAAAGCACGTATAACCCTGTATTGTCTAAACCCTTAAATTGTAAAGCGCTGTGTACACTTGTGGCGCTATATAAATAAACATATTCATTCATTCATTCAACTTTAAGGCAACTGTCAGCTTTTCCTAGCTACTTAATGATAAGTGGATCCCTATTATATATTATATAATTATTATATGTAATATACTAATATTGGTTTGTTAAACAGTACAGATAATCTCACATTATACTTACAGTACTGCCATTTTTTATCAGTAACAACTACTTTTCGTGCCTGAAATGATTTCCAATGCTGATGATTTACTTAATTGGCCAATAGTTTATAGCTACCGTCATTGGCATTTGAATATAATAATTATTTCCTATAGGCTTGTACTGTAAATTGATAATGTAATTCCTCATTCACTAGTCCACTATGATCATACTGAGCTTAATTCCAAAGCAACAACATTTATAATTAGAAAATGGTGATTCAATTTTCAAATAATTTCAGGGTTCACAATCTTATAACTTACGTCTTGTTGATTTTCATCTCATGTATTAGTTGTATCTCTTTCATTTGTTTGCATAATCATGGCCCTTTCTTTTAGGAAAAACATCGATTTTATATTTATAGCATAGTATTTCAGTTTAATATGCAGTTAACCCCAAAGGTTACATTGATTAATTGTTAATTAGTATGTAACCAGCAGTAACTTAATGCTGATAGAATTCAGTTATATTCCCCACCCTGAATAAAGGCAACTGGAATATAGTTACAAGTTCTATCATCATACTGTATCATTCATTTTTTAACACATCACATTTATATGCATTCCCCTGGCACCTTGCATTAGCATTCACTTCTGTTTGCCTAAATTGGGTGCTTTCTTGGTTAAGTATATGATGACTCCCTATTAATCCATAAAGAACCACATGACGTGCTATGACCGTCACTCAGTTATTACACTTAAAGGGACAGTAATGTCCCCCCCAAAAATGTCCAGTTTTGTAGAGGTTAAAATATTAATCAATATGCTCCAAACCCTATCTCTCAAACCGCTATGGTTTGAGAGATATAGGGATTCAAAGTTCCCCCCTCCCTCCCCTTCTCCTGATGTCAGCTGTAAAGCTGACAGCAGGAGAATCGAGTCATACGACTCGAGCAGGCTCAGCAGCAGAGCCAAAATCACATTATTGCTAAAGAATTAATTCATCGGAAAGGTCTACAAAGTGTGCTTACAAACCAGGCACACTTTTTAGACCTTCCCAATGAATTAATTCTTTAGCAATAACGCGATTTTGGCTCTGCTGCAGAGCCGCAGTCTGGTCCTCGGACTGGGAGCTCCTGCTGTCAGCTAGACTCTGAGGTCAGGAGAAGGGGAGGAAGGGGGGAACTTTGAATCCCTATATCTCTCAAACCATAGCAGTTTGAGAGATAGGGTTTGGAGCATATTGATTAATATTTTAACCTCTACAAAACTGGACTTTTTTGGGGGGACATTACTGTCCCTTTAAAGGGATAGTAATGGTTCATAATAAAAGCAGCTCCAATTAATCATCATAGTATTTGGACCTTGGAGAGTGGTATTTCAATTCTGTCAGAGTTGTAGTTCAAGAGTAATTCAATGACAAAGTATTCCCCTCCCGCCCCTTTTACTGATTTAACACTGTTCAGCCAGCGCAGAAGGGAGGTACCCAAGTAGATTGCAGAGAACGACAATCTTCAATTAAGTTAAGGGAAAAACCTGAAAAACTTGTCAAGGGGGGCAGGGTTTTCATTGTTCTCATAGGAAGAAGATTGTCCCCTGCTGTTATTTGGTCTATGGACTGCATTCCACACCTGAGAAGAGATGGCTTACACTAGGTAAAAGGGGCGGGAGGGGAATCTTTGCTTGTGAATATCTCTCAAACCATAAAGTTCTTTCTTCATGTTTTTTAAATGCCTACAAAATAAAATAAAGATAAAATGAAGTATTACTATCCCTTTAAGGACCAGTGATGGTCATAGCATGGCACAGACATTTTACTTACAGTGCTCCTGTTGGAGCGGTGTAAGTAAAAAGGGTGCCTGAAATTGACAGCTCCAAGACTGCAGCAGTCTCTCAGACCCCAACTTAGCACACCAGTACATGTAACAGGTCACGTGTACTGGTGTATCTGCAAGGATAAAAGCTGTCCTTAAGGGAAGGTAACTTCCCTGGACCATTGGTCCTTAAGAGGTTAAGTTATTGCACAATAAAGTCTACGAAACATTTAATGATCCTTTTTTAATTGATTAGGTTGTATTGGTACCAAATCAATACGGAATTAATAGTGAAGCTTGTGTCACAATAGCGTGCTGATAATTTGAACAAATTATTTTAACGTATTCGCATTTTCTATCAATGAAAGGTAACACCAACATATGCTCAGATATACACAAACAATTTCACTGCAATAACTAAATATTCACCCTAGGTGTTTAGTCGGGCAAAGCCGGCATCTTCTGGGTCACAATAGGTAAATACCTGTTATTTCATAAAATTAATTATTAAATAGAATGAAAGAATGACATTACATTTTTAAGAATTTTTAAACTGAAAATAAAATAAAATAAAAATAAACTAAAAAGAAAGATACAGTGAAAATAGTATTTTATTTTAATCACCAGCCATTATGGCACTTTATATTAATCATGCTGTTTATGATAGATGCAATTGTTTAAACAGAATTAGATGAAGATAACAACCTTGGATGATATTCAAATCTTATTTTGTTATTGGTTGCATTTTTTAAATGAATATCCGTACCACCAATGGCAAAAGAAGACTGTAACTTATTTAAAAGAATTAATAAACTTGGATGTAATTCCATCATTTATTGACCAAACATTCATTGCCAACACAGATTTATCATATTTGCTCTGCTAACCTTATCTGATTTCTATTCTTATCTTTGTACATCTTCCTCCTGATCTATATCTTCTACTTTTCACTTACTCTGTATTATAACTTACTCACCTTACTCCAGGATATACTTGAAAATTAGAGAAACCTCAACATAATGTTCCAGGTTAAACATTTTCTAAATACAAATCTTACTTTTAGTTCTTATCTCAGTATCGCTAATCGTGTGAGGGGACTAATATATTTTTATCACAACTATGGTTGTCCAGCAGTTATCATTAATGATTGTTATCACTGTCAGTCACTTTTATTGCTCTTCTTTGCATCTTTCATATGGGGGCTAGAAAAAATTAAGTTCTTAGACAGCTAACATTGCTGATTATATTATTAAACCTTCTATGACCATATGATCTATCTATATAATATGTGAAATCTGGTGTCAATTTGTTTAACATATTTTCTTATAGATCTGCAAAATGTTTTAATTTGCAAAAGTCTTATTTTCTTCAGATCAAAGAACATACTCTTGAAGAAATTCAATTGTACCAGGACAACTCTTTGAAGTTCTAATTACTGCTTCTCTGTTTGAGGTCTTGCCCTTCCCTCAGGTCAACTTACAGATTTGTTAAGGACATGAAAGTTAGGTCCACCTCCTTCATGGGAATCTGTGCTCTGAAAAATGCTCCTTGAATACTAATTTTGTGTGGCTGTAGAGCTGTACTGGGATTGTCAGTATTAAGTTATGTGATTTTTCCCTTTTTTTTGTATGTGTATTTTTTCATTTTGACATTCTGAAACCTGGCCTGTCTCAGTTAGTTGCATTAATTTTTTGGTAAACTAAGATATCTCCCTGGGTTAATTACTTGAAATAGACAAATAAATCCTTTAATTTTACCTTTTAGACTTACTCTATTTAAGATACTTTTTTCTTCAGATCACTGCATATCGAAGGATATCTTGTAGCTTTTTGCTTGAATTTGTATTCATATACATTTTACACAAATATTTACTCAGTCATAAATTAACATATGTTCAAATACTGTTATCACTTTTGCATTCAGTTTATTTTGATTTCACAGAATATAATTTGTTGACATAGAAATATTTTGCTGATGAGTGAATGATTATAGGTTCACCAATTAGATATCATAACTTCCTCAGACAACTTTTAAAATCAACTGAGAATCTTCTCATTTGTAATTAAAATATCATATGGGTCATTACTACTTCTGTTCCACCACTACTGGTTTATCTCTATATTATCCTCTTCTTCTATTTACTTTGTACTCTATTACCTTACTATACTTGATATAGATATCACTCAGTACTATTAAAATAGAGATGCAATCCATTTTTACAGTAATATTTTATTGATTAGAGACAGATTTTCTTTATGATTTTATTTTCCATCATTCAATGCAACTTACACATGCATGCAGGTGCATGCCGAGCTCATTCACAATGGGATAGAGGAGTTACATTACAAAAGATCTGTAAATGAAAATATGTGTATGCAAATGGTAGCACAGTTGCACATTTTCATCTTCATTTGCTATGTGCCTCTGACATGCAAAGTATTAAGGTATGTTTTTGTCTGCCCAATCATTAATTATATATGAATATGCGACTAATGTATAATAATAGTTATAGTGACAATATAATTTTACCAAAAATATCTAATTGTGAAAGCCTGTTGATTTCTTATATATGTACTAGTGTAAAAGGCCGTGTACATGGGCCAAGATCCGGGTGATGTTAAGAGGCTGGTCCTGCTTTGCGTCCTGCTGGCGACGCAGAGCATTCTGTGCGTTCGGTCAGTCTCTACTGTGCATGACGGCTTCTGACAAACATCCTAACAAATTATTATATGGGGTATATTGTCTGTCTGCTAGTGTAATACTGCCTTGTCTATTGGGATGACAAAAGGTTATAGAAGATGATGAAGAACTGAAGCAAATCAACTACACAGTATGGAACTAATATAAATTTCCCATATTTCCATTCATTTAAAACCAAAAAAACCGCAGCCAGGATGCATTGAGTAGGAAAGGGTGAAATATTTAGCCACAAAAGAGAAATAGGAGAAAAACTGCACTTTTTCCTATTCTGTAAATTTTTCTTGAAAAGTGCAGTCTTTCTTGTGTTTTTCACTCAGCTCATGGCATTGAAATCAATGGGGAGACAGAATTTCTCAGCACCACGTGGAAAGTTTCCCTTCTTTTCCTGCAGCCATAGTATAAAAGTATGGACTGTCAGGATCTCACAGCATGCCATTCTGTGTTTGTGAGAAGAAGACAAAGCCCATTTTTGAGTTAGAGAAGAAAGTTGAATAATGGCACTTCACACTTAGCGAATAATTTATCTTGAAAAGTGCTGTTTTTCTGCTTTTTTTCGCCTAGCTCATTCCACTGAAATCAATGGGAACATTAAGCTTATCCATATCCTATCCATAGCAAATGTTATTTTATTTCCAAAATTCATAGTATAAAAGTGGTATGAGGGTGCCTGTGTTGGTGGTGTGTGGTGAAACAATCAGTTGAACAAGCAATGTTTTTCGGGGGGTTTGTTGACTGGGATTGGGGGGACAGTTAATAAAATATAAACAAATACAATAAAAGGGGACTGAAGAGGGTGTCTGTGTTGGTGGGTGATGTCTGGGGAAACAATCAGTTAAACAGGGAATTTGTTTTGGAGGGATTGTTGACTGGGGGAGAGTTAATAAAATAAATGCATTAAATAAAATAAAACATTTGTATGCAACGTTACAGAGACAGGGACCCCCTGACGTAAGTTGCAACTCGGGCAGACTGATACTTGATGGTGTAAAATATTTTGTAGAGGATGATTTGTAGGACTTGTTGTTATAGGCCCAAGCCCTGAGGAAACAATCATTTCTAATACTTTGACTTATTAGAGGCAAAAGCCCTGAGGAAACATTGATTAGTTGTAGGAAATTAGACTTGTGTTAGGCCCAAGCCCTGAGGAAACATTGATTTGTAGGACTTAGGCTTGTTACAAACAAGCCCCCCAAAAATTGTTTATTTTTTTTTGTAGGACTTTGCTTTTGTGTTTTTGTTTTTTAACGAAAAAGCCCTGGCCTAGTGCCAGCAGGTCATGTTGTGTTGGCCAGTGGCTGCTCGCCATTGTCAAATTCCCGTGTGTAATTGCAGAATTTGCAACAGCTGTTCTTGCTGCTGCTGCTGAGGTGTTTAAACAGCAGGATGATTAGACAGCTCAAAGAGGATGGGATTAACAACAGCAGTAACATGGGTGATGGATGATGAAGGTTCCACTTCCCATGACTAGCTCCAGTGATGCACCTGAGGCAGTAGCAGCACCATAACTAGCCCACACACCACTTCAGGTATATGTGGAGAAAAGAAGAAGTTGGCCAGTAATGCTTCTCCACCTGTCCCTCCACCAAAATCATTGGGGTGTTGTTAGAATATAAATGTTTCCCTTGAGAACAGGAACTGGGAATAATGGGCACATCCTAACTCACATTAAACACCTGGCATAACTGTTACCAAACACCATTACTCTTAGGGACCCCAATGTGAAATCCTCCCACCAGAAACCAAGTACTGCTGCTGTTATTATGTCCTAGTTCACTCCCCACTCTAAGGACACGTGACAACTTGCAGACAGTTTAGTGATAATGATAAACCCTCCTTGACACCAACTTAGCATATTCTCTGGGATGGAATCTCCTCAGATGCCTCCTTATGTCCTGGTTGCAGTTATCCCCCACCACACTACCACATATAATGGGAGGACACAAACTGCCACACCTTGACATCTACTGAATGACTATCAACCAGTGGGGGAGGTAAAGATGAAAGAGGTGGAACACCAGAAGTTTTAGCTACCTTAGAGCAAGAAGGTGATAGTGAGACAGCTGTTTTGCTTGTCATCTTACATTCAACCTCTCGCTGAGTTTCTCTGTTCTTCCTCATCTTTGATCTCCACCTCTTGTTGCCTTTGGGGAGAATCAAGGGGTACAGCAACAGCGATGCCCAATTCTTTGGTGGGTGTTTGGCTTTAAAATGTTTCACATAATTGTCATGGTGTCTGTGTTTTATATTTGTTATCAGGTCGGTTATGCCAAGGTGCGTTCCCTCCTTTCCCCTTTTCATTGACTTGTCACAAATCGTGCACAGTGCCATCACTGATGACCGCACTTTGCCTGCCCCAAGAGAAAAATAGTCCCACACCAAGGACCTCAGAGGGGATGGGAAATGAGCAGAATGGCCTCTTTCTTCTACTCCTCCGCGTTTCTCTTCACTGACTGGGCAGAGGGTGATGTTGCTGCTGTTGCTGCTACTGCCTCAGAATCAGAACTGCAAATTGGATCAGGAGTACTGATGCTGCTGGCAAGTGGAACTTGTCATAGTCCTGCATCACTTGATCCCATTTCCACTGTGTCCATGGTGGTCTGTAGCACACTAGTCTGCTCATCATCATCCTGCTGCCCTTGCAACTCAGCAGCAGCAGGAATTAGAGAAGTTGCAAACTTTGCAAATTCCGTAACTTCACTGCTGGTTGTGGTGGCGGCATCCCCATCCCTGTATCACATTCCTTCTCAGTTTAGGCTAAAAAGGCCATTAATGTCTTCTTCTACTATGTACTGTCATCCTACACTTACTAAGTGTGTAGAAATAAGTCAAAACTTATACCCGTGGAATAGTATGCCAGTGGAATAGTAAAGCTGACAATATGTTGGTGATCAACATGTTGCCCTTTTTTTGCTGAAAACAGAGGTTTTAAAGAACTGATGCCATGTGTTCCACAGTGCTGCAGTATCCCAAGCTGCAGTTATTTTACAAGTATGGTTGTGACAATGTTACTTAAATGGATAGTAGGGATATACTTATTATACATCAAAATTTATATTATAAGGCTTATCCTCCTGAGTACAACTAGGGCACTGAGAGGTGTTCAGAAGCTATAGCAGCTCACACCTGAATTTTTTAGGTGAATAACGGCAAAGTTCTCATGGGAAATATATTGGCAGTGGTAAAAAAGTTAACATGTTATGGATTTTCTATGGACAGGAATTTTCATGAAAAAAAATCAGGAAATTGTTATCTTTTTTCAAAAATTCCTGAGGGAAATTTCTCTGACTTTTCATCCATCCCTAACTGGGACCCCCTTAGAGCAATAACGAAGCAGAATGGGACATTTCAAAGGGACCCCTGATGCTCACTGATTGGCCAGTGGAAAGAAACTGATCGGTGAGATGAATTGAACCATGAGATACCATCCCAATAGACCAGTGGTTCCCAACCCATGCCGCCATGGCCCACTAACAGGCCAGGATTTAAAGATTTCCTTGACAGAACACAGGTGAGTTAATTAGAGGCTAAGCAAATTTGATTACCTTGCATGTGATCTTCAAAAGGAAATAATCAAATCTTGACCTGTTAATGGGTCATGAGGGCATGGGTTGGGAACCACTGCAATAGACCCTCTGTATTGGAATGAAAGCATAGGAGCACATTTAGTAAAACATGATAATTGTACTTTCAATCAGGCTTTTAATCCATTGAATGCAAGAGAGGTGTCCACCTTTCTAGCACCCAAAGGATTTGTCTCATATGATTCACTTGCATTGTCCCACATTTAATCCAATACTTCTTAGCACATCAGCCTCACAATACGATTGATATATTAAGAATAACTTTAAAAATGGAGCAAACCATGTGAACCAAAAGGAAGAAACAAAAATCCTCAAATATTAAAATCAATGGGACTTCTGTTTTCTTCTGTACCGTATAGCTGTTTTTCTCTCTTATTCTAGTGTTTCTTAGTTCATCAGCACCTATAGTGCAGTGATAACAATGATAAAGAATCTTCCACACAAAGAGGGTTCCTTAAATCAAACCATTACAGGGCAGTTTTGCAATAAATAAACTGTGAGTTTAAGAATGTATTGCTTTGTTATATTGTCATTTATTCAGTATAAACATTTATTTTTTATTATTTGTTATTATTATCATTACAGGTAATTGCCATTGTCATGGATATGTTCACTGACATTGATATATTTAAAGAACTTGTGGAGGCATCAACTAGAGGTGTTCCAGTTTACCTTCTTCTGGATGATATAAACTTTCCACATTTTCTCAAAATGGCCGAGAAACAGGGCTTGCAATTGCAAAGACTAAGGGTAAGTGCAAAGCATAATTATTTACTCCGAAATAACAGATTTTTTTTTATGGGTAAAGTTCTGGGAATAGTGTCAAGATCAGTAGGTATTATTGTAGGAGGTAAAACAAAATTATTATTTTGTGTCTGTTTCTGTGCAGATTTTCAGTTATAACTGAAACTATAAATAAATTATAAGAACACAAATGCTAAAATACACATTGATTGTACATGCAGTATGTTGATTAACAACTTTCATTGGTAAGCTCAAATTTTTCAAATGTTTCTGTGATTTAAGACAGTGCTAATCAATTGGTGCATTTGATGGGGACATCTATGTCCTCATCCTCAAAAAACCACTGGCTATTTGGAGACAATGAGATGTTTAGCCCGTAAGCACTGGAGATTAGGCAATTGATTCAACTTAATTTATAGTATTTGATGCATGGCATTTTACTTCAGGCTATGGGGAAGTGCTCCTCACTTTTTGGTTAGACTGTATTCTATGAGGTGTATATACTTGAAGCAAATCTGGGGTAAATCAATTGCACCACAGGACACTAGGGATGGGAGAAAACTTCCCCTCAAACCAAAATCAGCAAAAACTGGCACCTCCCATTTGGCAAATAATTTCCAGCGAGAAGTGCAGTTTTCATGTTTTTTTCACCTAGCTTATTGCATTGAAATCATTGGGAAGACTGAATCTTTCCCACCACATAGCAGTTTTCTTTCCTGTTCCTGTAGGTATATAAAAGGGTATCAGGCTCTCACAGCATGACATCATTGGCGCGATGCAAGAAAGGTTCACATTGGATAAATGCATTTTTGTGCGAGATAGATTTTGCGCATGTTCTAATCCAGGAAGCTAAATACCTAACGCTTCTTGAATTGAGCATAAAAAATTCCATTTTACGACAACAGTACAAAGATGTATATATTAATTTGCAATAGCAGTTCTTGCATTAGTCGCATTCGCTATTCCACTCACACAGATTTGTTAATCTTAGCCACGCCCACAAAAAAAATAATTATACGCAGCCGTTCATTAAGCTTGAATTTTCATGCACAATTCAACAAAATCATGACCAAACCTATTCCCTAGAGGTTTTCACATGGGAAATAGCGATTGCGCACGTTTCCTGCATCGCGCCACATGTGTCTGTGGGAGAAGAAAGCAGCAAGTTTTTGAGATAGAGAATATAGGCAAATAAAAGGGGATTGAAACTTATTTTAGGTAGAACATTTGTTCTGCGTATCAGGGGAGTCCAGAGGCAATCTGGGGAGAAGAAGGGAGGAAGGAGGTAGACCCCAAATACCCACAAATTTGTTGTGACTGACTGGCAAGACACAGACAGCTGGGATCCAATTTATTTGTGATCTTGCTTTTACTATTATCTCTGTGCTGGACATGTCTGGGAGTATGAGAAGGGAGCAAAGGAGGTTGACTAGTCTAGCTGTTTGGGGAAATAAGTTGTTGATTTTGTTTTTCAGTTTTAATTTTATTTATATTTTTTTTGGACAGACTGTGATAAGATAGGGTGGACAACTTTAAAAAATTAAAAAATAATAAATAAATATATTATGTGACAGACAGCTGACTGGGAGCCTGACGTGAGCTTTGTTACTGAGGCAGACTTGGTAAACAACAGACAACATTGAGAATTTTGTTGAGGTCTAAGGCAAGACTTCACTTTCCATCAGTGAAGTGAGTAATGTCCAGCAAACGCACAAGGGTAGGGAAGGGAGAAAGATGGAGCAGTGCAGGGATGTGGGAGTAAAGTGTGGAATAAATGAAGATGATCTCTCTCCTCCCAGGGAGAATACAGTTTGTCAAGGTCCCACCAAAAGTTCTACCACCACCAGCACCAGTAAAAAAAAACAAAAAAAAAAACATATAATAAGAACATTTAAGATGACGAGTCACATTCTAGTGTTGATGATAGCATTGGCATAGCAGCTGAACCAAATGCTGCATCTGACAGTGAGACAAAAAAGCACCAAAACACATATCCTTTGTGTAAGTAAAAGTAAAAAAACACTGTTTGACACCTCTAAAAGCTTAGAGGGATATAAGGGTAGTGGGCAAGAAGCGGAGGGCAATGCTGATGCTGAGGAAAACCTAATGATGACTGATGATTATGATGATTCAGATCTAGAATATATCCCTCCAGCATCCTCCTGTTCTTCAGATACAGATGCAGTTGAGAGTGAGAGTGATGGTGACATGGCCAGAAAGTTAGCAGAGAGGTAAAGGCTCTTCTTAAAGTTTTGCATTTGTTTTTCTTTTACAGAATATGAGAGTGAGAACTGTCAAAGGCCAAGACTATTTTTCAAAATCAGGTGCTAAATTCTGTGGGAAAATGGAGCAAAAATTTATTTTGGTTGACTGTGAGAAAGTTATGTATGGTTCTTACAGGTAAGAAAAAAACATGTCATTACACAAGTTTGGTTTTGTCCTTTTTGTTTTGTAGGCATGCGATTTTCAGCCATTTGGATGCTGGAATATTCATTGTTGCATTCAAAACATATTTAGCATCCAGCCTTTTAAAAGATGTATTTAGATATTTAACATTATTAGTAGTTTAACCCTTTCAGTGCCAGACGTGGATGCAACGCATTGCTTTTGCAATGCATTGCGTACACCTCTGGCACTGAAAGAATTGATGTGCTTTAGGAAAACAAATGTTTTCTAATAATGCTTCAAAATTGTTAATATATTTTAGAAATATCTATTTCTTAAGAAAATAAACTCTAACTTTTTTGTTTTTAGCTTCATGTGGTCTTATGAAAAGGTGCATTTAAGTATGGTACAAGTTATCACTGGAAAACTTGTGGAATTATTTGATGAAGAATTCAGAACACTGTATGCACGTTCTTGCATCCCTGCTGCGTTTGGCCCAGAAGAATCAATGATTGGAAAACATAAGCAAATACCCTGGGAAAATGGCAGATACCAGAGTTCAGTATCTTCTTTACGTTCTGCCTCAAGCCAAAGGAGTCTGTTTGGAAGAACAGACTATTATCACACTTTAGATTCTACGTTCTTAAAATCACGCAGTAGATTTGTAAACAATGAAGATGACAAATATGGTATGAGAAATGTATCATATAGACCACATCAACAATTAGGATTTAATGTTCAAAATAAAATTAATCAGTTTCAGCAATTTGAAAGGAATGACAACTGGAAAAGGCATAGTTATGCAGCAGGGGACAAAGCTGAGTTATCTCCTTATCTGCTGCTTAATAGAGCTAAGAACAACAGAATTAATAACCCCCCTATTAATTGGAACAGGCAGGTTGATGTTGCTAGTATCGGATCATCTTCAAGGGGGGGATATTCAAGTAATATCAATGGATCTATACAGAGTTTTGGAAACCGATTATCACAGAGACAGGTTCCAAATCTTTCTGAAAAACATTTAAGCATAAGAAGGTCTTTCCATGGAACAGATAACCATATACGATTCATGCAGCAAAGAATGCCAACTCTGGAACACACCACAAAGTCCTTTCTTCGAAACTGGAGAATTGAATCATACTTAAATGATCACTCTGACAACCCTCCTGATTCAAATGAAATGTATGGAGACAGGTATGATGTTAATGAAGGAACTGAAAACAATAGTGATAATTCTCTCTATAATCATTCACGGCTTCGCTCATCATTGCTATACAAACCAACTTTGCCAGACCAGAAGGAAGCCAACAGCTGTGGAACTAACTCTTCACATTCAAATTCCACTATAATTGATTCTCAAGGGAGCATCACACCAACATCAACACTACCACAGAACAGAAAGTTCTCAGAACCTAAAGATCAAAATAGTGTCACAAGTAATGATACCCAGCACGTATCTTATCAGGGTGACCTAAAAAAGCATAGTTTGCATGTTCCTGAAAGTTCTCGATATAGTTTAAATTACAGTACAAATAAAGGACCATCAAGTTACTTGTATACAAACCTTTGTGCAAACAAACAAACAGATAATTCTAAAAAACAGAATGAAAACATTTTCAAGAGGCGTAGTTTGCCTCTTTTTGAAAATCTGAAAGTTAATGTGGGTCAGAGTACCAACACAGTGCAACCAAATTATATTTACAGTTCCTTGGTTAGGAGGCAAGCAAATATTTCTGCACATCAAAATGCTTCAAATTTTAATAGCACTCCAAACTTAGAAAAGACTTTACACAATGTGAGTGTAAACAGTAAATCACAGGAATCAGTTGTTACCCAAGCCTTATCAACTGAATCCTTGGATGAAATAAATCAGGAGGATCATAGCAAAGATGAGCTTTCAAAGAAAGAAAGTAAAAGTTCTCCAAATTTTCTTAAAAAGGGATCTAAGAAACTTAAATCTCTCCTTAGTCTTACACCTGAGAAAAAGGAAAGCCTTTGTAAAAATAAAACACCTGCTTTTTATAGAATGTGCAGCAGTTCTGATACTTTAGTTTCTGAAGGTGATGAGCATCAAAATCCCAAAAAGTCAGACACAGCAAATGATACGTCACCTAGACGTGAAAAGTTATCATTGTCTATATCTCAAATTAGCTTAAATAAAAGTAAAGAAAATGTTTTTATTAGCCCTCTCCAGTCTCCAAAGCTTGTCTCTAATGAATTCAATCCTACAGCTGCACAGAGTGCTGTGGATAATACATTTCTTGAAAACACAGGAGATGCATCTGCACCTCGATTCAATACAGAGCAAATTCAGTATCAGGAATCAAAAGCATATGCTAAAAATGCCACATATGGAAGAGTAATAACTCCTGCCTTTCAACAGAGGGAACTCTCTGTGAGGCCACAAAGAGAGACATTCCAGAGAGAGCAGCTACATACTGAAATGCCACCATTACTTCAGAGGGAGATGCATCTACGACACTCACAGCATAGAGAGATGCAACAGAAAGAGCTACAACACAGGAATTTTCAAGCACATCCAATGCCTGAATATCCAATCCCTCAAGAGGACTCTAACCAATCTCGAGTAAATGAAAGAAGGGTATATAGTCGTTTTGAGCCATCAATGAATGTACACAATACCAATGCTCAAGTTTCAGATATTCAAAGTAAAAGTATAGGTAATAATTATATCAGACCAAACAATGTTCTGAGCTATAACTCTAGAGTTTATAACTCTGTTCTACCAAATGAAAATAGATTTGGACGATTCATGCAGAAATTTGGAAATTTCCTTCACAAGAAACAATGAAACTTTTCTTGTTAAGCATTACAAATGCTTCTGTAGAAACATTGTAGTAGGATGCTAATAGCAAAAATGGAAATGGAGACATTTTTATGTTCAAAAACACTTGTATTTTGTACAAAATAGTTTTTAATAATAAAAATAATTAATGCTTTTTAGGGGCTATTTCATATAGACATTTGAATTATCTGTGGTATGTAAATACATAAATACATTTATCAAAATATGATATTTGAATCAAGATGGGTTAATTGTCTATTTGAAATATTTTAAATAGGGGTAAACCTGTGGCATAAGTTACAAAGGCAGTTATTCACTTTGGCATGATAAAGAGGTGATAAAGTGGAGTGATATCACTTCTCCAGTTCCTATGTTATTCTATGGAGCGTATGCACTAACATGTCCAAATGTTAGTGAATTGTCTCCATAGAATAACACAGGAATTGCAGAAGTGATATCAGAAGTCATCTCTACTTTATCACCTCTTTATCACGCCTTAGTGAATAACCCATATTGTGTTTAACAGGAAGACTTACTTGGGATTCCTTCATACATCTACTAAACAAATTAAGAGACACTTATTTTAAATCCTATAGTCCCCATTTTGTAATGTTAGATCCTGAATATAACCACAGCTCAGTCTATTTATCTTTACATCACTAAGGCTATCACATTTTGCTGTGTATATATATCCCATAACATAAAGTGATAGGATGCGTCGCTCCCTGTGAGCGTAACCGCATATGCGCAGTAGAGACTGCTGTTCTAGCAGTCTCTACTGTGTATGTGTGGTTTCGCACACAGGGAGCTTCGCTGTGAGCCGTCTGGAGCTCCCCATTAAGGATCAGTGTGTTAGGTGAGAGACTTTCTGAACGCACTGATCCGGAGTGGGGAGCTCCAGACGGCTCACTGCCTGTCTCTGCTCTGAGGCTGCTGGGTGCACTTTAGCTCGTGTATACGGACTTTGATACTAGTATATATACCTATATATATATACATATATATATATACACATATATATATATATATATATATATATATATATATATATATATATATATATACCTGTCTACTTTTGTGCTATATCAAGATTTATGAAAAGAATCTCATCTGTCATCTCAATGAGTGAACATTTTAACTGAAAATAGTGGTTTATTTTAAAATTTCTTAATTTAATTGTAATTTTAATACATTTTTATGTTTACCTTCTTACAGGGGAAGGCTGGCCTGGAGAACAGTGGGGGCAATTGCCCCCTGGGTTGGTCATATTTCTGGGCTGGTGGCCCAGCTTGTTGCTTTAAATGGAGCTAAATTAGTGATACCCCAGAGCATAGAATTGAAACAGAGCTACACAGAAGATACCACAGAGCTACAATCCAAATGAAGCTGCAGTAGCAACATAATCCATGTCATATAACTAGTGTCATTTTACTTCAATTGTAAGATCTGTAGTATATAGTATATAGTGTAGCCCCATTTCAGCTATAAGCTACATGGTATCAGTTGTGTATTAGTTGCCTTACTTCCCAACATTAATGCCAATTTTAAAATGAGCAAAAGATGGTGGACCACCTGATTGTATTTGCCCCAGGGCCACATGTTGCCAGCCCTCCCCTGACTTCTTATCTTTAATTTTGTGTACTTCCGTTATATCATCTACTTTATTTTTTCCTCTACCTTCCATTTCAGAGACATGTTCAAAATCTACTTGCACTCTATAAAAACAGACTGTTACTTTACTGTATCTGCAAAGGAGTATGAGAACTTTGTGTGATGCCTGTATGTCTCACTCATATTCGTTTAACTAAATACAACACATAGAAAAGAAACACGAGTGAGACTAATACAGACAGATGATGATGAGTTTAAGTCTCATTTTTTCAGACTGAAAGTAGGTGGGGCTCACATTAGTGAAAGAGTAATGAGTGGAATAACTGAAATAGGTGATACAAACTAAGAAGGAATCAGAATTAAAGAAATAAAGTTAGGATTTAAATAAGTTGAAAAATGTGTCCTATGTCCTTTGCCCACAACACTTTCTTGCTTAAGTGACATTGGCACATATTCATGATGATATCAAGTAATAAAAAAAAATAAAGTACAACCTACTATGTGGTAGATATGCATTTTAGTGGTGGTGGTGGTGGGACTGGCATGGTGTGATTTGTGTATGTATTTTTACCATTGTCATACTCTGTCCTCCTTCTCAGATTATTGATACACATTACTTATTGGTCATAGCAGTGGTCCCATCTGTCCTCCACCTCCTCATCTGTGCTGCTGTTAATATATTTGTCCTGGCTTTGTCTGTCATGTGTGGTTTCTGCTACTACTACTACTGGAGCTAGATGTTGATGTAATTCTACTGCCACTACTACTAGGTGTCAAAGGTGCAGCACTTACAGCAGCAGTACCAGAGGTACTCGTCATATCTAACACTGTGGATGTTAACCTGTGTTGCTGTTGCTGGGTACCCAAAAAAGGTGTGTGTGGCTGAGTAGGACATGGACTTTGAAAAGGCGATGTTGATGATGACTGATAACCTGACTGTGTGGTTTTTGACATCTGTACTTGTCCAGGGTCAGACTTTCCAAAGGCTTTCTCAAACAGTTTATAGACAGGCACCTTAAAAGATTCAGGCTTTGACTTTCTGCTAATCTTATAACTCTGTCACCATCCTCACTCTGAACTTCATCTGTATCTGAACAAGAGAAGGATGCTGAAGGGATATATTCTAGATCTCTGTCATCATCAGTCATCATTAGGTCATCCTCAGCAGCATCAGCATCCCCTGACAGTTCTTGCCCACTACTACCCTCATATTCCTCTAAGCTTTTGGAGGTCTCAAACAATTTCTTTTTACTTTTACTATAACAAAATTCACTATTACTTTGAGGACAGATCTTTTGGTGTCTCACTGTCTGATGCAGCAGGTGCTTCAGCTGCTACACCTTCCTCTATACTACTGCCAGTATCATCAACACTTGAAGGCGACTTGTTGTCGTCTTCAGTGTTCTTCTTATATGGTTCTTTATTTCTACTGGTGGTGCTAGAACTAGTTTTGCTGGGACCTTAACAAACTGAATCCTCCCTTGGAGTAGAGGGGTCATCATTGATTGCGTATGCTGCAGCAACCATTGCTGCAGCAACCTGCACTGCTCCACCCCTCCCCTTCCCCTTGTGCATTTGCTGGACATTACACAACTATACTGTGTTTGTTTACTGTACGGTACACAACACAACTGATGCAGATGTATGATGCCTTGCCTAAGCCCAGTCAGCTGTCCGTCACTGTCACCTAAGATATTTCATTTTTTATTCTTTTTTCTTTTTTTTCTTTTTTTTTATTTATTTATTTATTTTTAAAGTTGTCCACCCTGTTGTCTTATCACAGTGTGTCCAAAAAAAAAGTATAACTAAAAAACAAAATCAACGCTTGCTATTTATCTTTCCCGATAAGATTGGGGATGCAGCTGACAGGTCACTGCTGAGTGAACTGTTGGTGATGGCAAGAAAGGTGGTGGCTCTGAAATGGATGTCGAACAGAGCTCCTAATTGTAGGGCATGGATAAACTTGGTTTCACAATGCGCTCCACATTTTAAATTGGTTTATTTACACTGGGGACAGCCAACTAAATTTGATAAAATTTGGGGGAAGTGGCAGCAGTGGTGGACGAATGGGGCAGATGGTATGGCAGCGGTCAATAATCTACCACTTACTTCAGGTGTTTGAATGTGACTGCGACCGGATGACAATTGGATGTTTGAGGCGACTCAATGATGACATACTTTTGCGTTGAAAACTCCTAGACGATTTGGTGACAAAAAAAAAAATTATAAATATTACAATATCTGTATTCTGGCTTTTGAGTGATTGCTGGTCGGGCGGGGGGGGGGGGGCGCTGCGGGCTCAAGTGAAAGAGGAGGTGGGGACTTGGGGAGTAGAGGGTTGTAGGTTAGGTTGTTTTTTTTGTTGTTTTTTTAGTAGTTTTTTGTTACAGGGGGTTTAAAAAAATGCAAAAAACCTCAGGTTGGCTCTGTGCCCTTCAAACTTATGTTTATGTTATGCTCATTTGTACAAGTGCGTGCAAATTGTTGCTGTATCGAATGTTAATTTTATGTATTTCTCTGTTTTTGGAATATGTCCGGAGCAATCTGATAATAAAATCTATTAAAAAACAAAAAAAACAAAAAACAAAATCAATAACATCTTTCCACAGACTTTCCCAAACAGCACAGAGATAATAACAGCAAGATCAGAAAGCAAACACGTCCCTAGCTGCCTGTGTCTTGCCTGTCAGTCACATGGAATTTTGAAGTATTTAGGGGTCAACCTCCTTCCTCCTTTCTTATCAACTAGAGTGCCCCCAGACTCCCCTAATACAGAGAACAAATGTCCTACCTAAATGACTCCCTAAACTAAGCTTCAATTCCCCTTTATTTGCCTATCTCCCTTATCTCAAAAACATGCTGCTCTCTCCTCTCACAAACACAGAATGGGTGCAGCCTTTTATATGGCTGGAGAAAACTTTTGTGTGATGTAGAAATATTTTTCTTCCTATTGATTTCAATGGGCGGAAAAGGCAGAAAAAAGTGGAAAAACAGCACTTTTCGAGGGAATTTTTTTGCCAAGTGGAAAGTGCCATTATTCGCTGATTTCAGCTTGAGGTGAAAATGTTCCCCGATCCCTAGAAATAAGTAGCTGAAAGTCAAAGTTGTGCGTCCTACAGTAGTATTTACCTTGAAAAATGTGTTAATATGCAGAGTACATTTGTCCTTTTCCCACAACACTAACTTCCTTCTTAAGTGACACTGGCATATATTCATGATGTCAAATAAAGCATACCCTATAATGTGGCAGATGTGTATAATAGTGGTGGTAGGGGACTGGCTTGGTGTGATTGGTGGGACCTTGACAAACTGCATCCAACCTGAGAGGAGAGGGATCATTACCATTTATTGCACACCCTGCAGAAACCATTGCCGCAGATTTTGAACTACCACTTTACATTAATTTCCCTGCGCTGCTCCACCTTTCCCCCTCCCCTTTGTGAATTTGCTGGACATTATTCAACTACTGTGTGCATGTTTTAACTCTCTACAGTACAAAAATGATAGAGTGTGATGTCTTGTCTGAGCCCTCAACAAATTTCTCAATATCATCTGCTGTCTATCAAGGCTGACTCAGTCACAGAGCTCACATCAGGCTCACAGTCAGCTGCCTGTCATTTAAAATAATTGTGTTTAATTATTTATGTATTTTTTTTAGCTTTTTATTTTTTTTAAGTTGTCTATCCTATCATATCACAGTCAGTCCAAAAAAACTCCCCAAAAAACTAAAAAATAAAACCAACAACCTCTTTCCCCAGAATTCCCCAGCACAGAGACAATAAGCAAAAATCAGTAAGCAATGTGGACCCTAGCTGCTGTGTCACACAAAATGTTGGTGTGTTTAGGGTCAAACTCTTTCCTCCCTTTTCTCCACAGAGTGCTCCCAGACTCCTCTAATACAGAGAATAAAAGATTCCCTAAACTAAGCTTTAATTGTCCTTTATTTACCTAACTTCTGTAGCTGAAAAATGTGCTGCTACATGATGGGAAAATGTTTTTCTTCCCACTGATTTCAATGCAATGTGTTAGGCGAAAAAAGTGGGAAAATTACACTTTCTGTGGGAAATTTTTCAGCAAGCGGAAAGTGACATTTTTCGCTGATTTTATTTTGAGGCAAACATTTTCGTCCCTTTCTACTCTTTAGTGCATAACCCCCATTGTATGCTTTAATATTATTCCTGTCTGTCAGGCAACAGTTGTTTTCCTTTTTACTTTATCATCTAAAACATTCCAGGGCTTCCTCTGTACTCTCATATGTATTTCTTTGGAATCTGGCACCTCCTCTAAGTGATGTCAAGCAAGCAGCAGTGCCTATCTACTAAATAATTTTAACCTGGTTTTAAATGTAGCGTGAGGCTCGGCCTCAGACAAGTTCTGACACTCAGATGGGGTTAAAATCAGTTAGGAGCCAAACGCTGTTCAATAGCAGAGTGGCTTGTAAAATTTTTCCAGAAGTGGGGCTGGTTCCTAGAGTGAATTACAACCTTCCCCACCAACCTCCGATGATGACCAAGTCCCTCACACTAATGGCTACAGAAGAACTCAAACCAACTTGCCAAACACTTCTCAAGAAATACATAATTTTAAAGTATATTACGTGTGTTTCAATGTAATTAACTTCATGGTTGAGATCTCGGTGAGGTGTAAATGGGAATCAATTTGAGAATAGTTTTTTCCCTGTGGTACCACTGACATGCTGCATAATTACTCCGGTTTTCTTAGTACAGCCCTCACCGAGACTCTATGCATCATAGGGGAGAAAAATAAGGGTACTCCCAATGCTGTGAGATGCATATTTCCAGCATTATTACACTTTACACCCATTATATGTTTACATTAATAGTGTTCTCTAGTGTTCAAATTCCAATTTGTTATTCTGTTACATTCTATTTCAGAGTACAGTCAGTGACAAAGTGACAAACAATATGATAAAAACTGCCTGCTGAGTCATGCTATCAGTTAGAACTTTCTGGAAATAAATGTACAGTAATTTCACTTCCTGGTTATTTGAACTGTTATGATGTTTGAATAAAACAACAGACAGCAGTGGGAGTGTCCTTGTTTTACACAGCATGATAAGCTCTATAACATACATGTTTTCATTAAAAGAATGTACCTCTCCTTTAACCCAGTTCTAGTTCACAGTTTTAATCAGCACATTTTTGCACAGAGTTTTATGTATACTGATATGATCTTTTTTAATAGCACCACACTTAGTGATATGTTTTCAAAAATGTAATTTGTATTAGATGTGGAGAGAGCTGTAAAATATGTAAATAAATATATTTTTTAAAACTTCAATGTTTACTTATTTTGTGACCAGTGTGTAGTTCAAAATACTTTTATATAAGTTCAATCTTACGTCCTAAGCAGCTACTTTTGGTATCACCTTAACCCCGTCAGGACCAGTGAAATATGCAATATATAATGTGAGCTTTACTTGTTTAAGTAAATGATAAAGTACTGTATACTTGGTTTAATATTTATCTTGCTTTGTTAAATATTAATATCTTCACCACTTTAATAAAAGGGAAATCTGCTTTAAGAATAAGTGACTCTGTTTAAACGTTTAATTCACCTTGGCAGGTGCTCTTTATGCATCAGTTAAGAATAGTTTCTTGTATACAGTGATTACTTTGGAAGACTTCCTCTCCCTCACATTTGTCTCTCTGCCACCTGGGAAACACATCCACAGAGACTGAAACACTTACAAGGAGAGTCCAGGAAGATGTGACTCCTCCATCAAGGTCTGGTAGAGTGAGGGCTAGGGTGCAATGCTACAATTCATAGTTAGTAAGTGCAGGTCCCCTGTAGTGTGTTATACTGAGGCCAGGGCCTTGTAAAGTTGCTGGCTGTGAAGCCAGATGACGCACTTCAGTTGAGCTGAAGAAGGCCCAGCATAACACACTATAGCAAGGACTAACACCACCAGCCCCAAGGAGAGTCTTTCCAAATTTATATCTATAAATAGAACAAGAATGTGGACTCACCAGATGATGGACAGTGAACAGGAGTAAGAACTGGCAGGAATCCAGTAGAGCAGGTAGGACACTTGTTGATAGAAGAAAAAAGACAAAGGAGGGGCACTCCTAGTGTAATATGTTCCAAGACTGTGAACACCCCCACCATTTATACACCGCACTGCTAGTGGTCATCCAGACAAATGGAGGTATCTCTACTGTCCCCACTCCGTCACATCAGTAGTAGATCTTGGATGCTGCACCCAACATTGGTCAGGGATCTCCAAAAAGTACCCCTGCGAAAAGAAACAGAAGAAAAACCAGAAGGGGCACAAAACCACTTTAATATAGCAACTGCATGTGAGAAAGGACTGCTACTCACAATTGAAGATTCACCCGGTTGTTCATAATAGCAACCGGATCAGCAAACAGGGATGTATATCCGCCCTGATACGGATAAACTTCTCTCTGGCTCTCAAAACGCAAAATAAATTGTGTACTGAAATCCGATTCGATGTATAAAAAATGTATTAAAATTATATAAAACAAATTGTGACTAAGAGTGGGCTTTTTTCACTCTTAGTCACAATTTATTTTATATAATTTTAATAATTTTTTTATATTACAAGGGTGCTTTCACCTTAAATTGGAATTGTATCCTAGGAATAAACATGTTAGGTCTGTGTCCTTCAAACATAATTCAGGTATAGTTATATACTTAAGAAAAAGAAATACTTTTTATATAAAATACATAATTCTGCTGTGCTTCACTCCAAAGGATAACAATTATGGAAAAATAAAGGTATATTACACCACCTCCATGGTCAAGAATGGGTCCACTGAATTGAAGCAGTAAAATAATCACACAAATAGGACCACCACACTACCTCAACAAAAGGGTACCCCAAAATCCACCACAGAGAGAAAAAAAAATGTATCAGTACACACAAATCAAATTTAAAAATACAAACAATACATAGACATAATATTGTTCAAATAGTCCACAAATGAGAAATCCTTGCAGCTCGCTCTAAATGGGTACGGCTCCCACTACGCAGAAAACTGGAAAACACAAAAACAAACAGCGCAGAAGATAATCTCTAAGTGTAGTATTATAAATGTTCAGTCCATTAAAAACATCACTCAAACTTTCGGAAATGTACTCACATTCTTCTGAGGCTCCAACCAGCCTCCAGGATAAATCACTTGCACTGGCTCACACCCCAGTCTGGTGTCTTACGTCACAGCTCCAATTTTTCTTGATAATCAATGTGGAAGCGTCAAAAAGTACTGCGTATCATAAACCCAGCGCTTCCCGTTGACACAACCTAGTTGTTATGAATATACAGTATTCTTGACCATAGGCCAGAATAAGGGGAACAAAAAGTGACGCCAATCGCTTTAACAGGCCAGTTGTTATGAATGAATATCAAATTTATTTATAAAAAATATATATAAATAAAGAATAAAAATTCCAACAATAACTAAAAAGTGAATCTACACTCCAATATTTTGGGTTCTTGGCTGATGCATTTCGTGGTTAAATACCACTTCTTCAAAAGCCCCAAAACAATATAAAATAGAATTTTATTCCATAATAAGAGTGGTGGTGAAACTGTTCTATTTATTAACTTCCTCATTAATCCAAAACAACCTAATTATTCAAATGTACCAATAGAGATACGCAGTACTTGTTGACGCTTCCACATTGATTATCAAGAGAAATTGGAGCTGTGACATAAGACACCAGACTGGGGTGTGAGCCAGTGCAAGTGATTTATCCTGGAGGCTGGTTGGAGCCTCAGAAGAATGTGAGTACATTTCCGAAAGTTTGAGTGATGTTTTCAATGGACTGAACATTTATAATACTACACTTAGAGATTATCTTCTGCGCCGTTTGTTTTTGTGTTTTATAGTTATATACTTTGCTGTTTTTTTTTTTAATTTGATCTCTTTTATTGTCTACTTATTTGTTTTTTATTCACAATCTTAGGTAATTGACTTTTAAAGGGACAAAAACAATTATTAAGGAAAACAAAGTACTTCCAATGCTGAGTAAAGTTTCTTTCAAAATACATCACAAATATAAACTGTAATGTTCTTGATTTATGAGTTCAAGATGGTCTGCAGTCAGGAGGCATTATTGTTATTACTTCCTGTGAAAAGTATAGCATACACAGGCATCTCATAGATGATGGATGTAACAACAGTGTGGATGGGCAGCAAAACATCTTGAACTCAAGCAAAATGCCACATTAGCTCTGTCATAATGTTTCAACAAAACATCTGAAAGCATTGGGTTTATCCTTGTTTTACTCTATATTAGGAACCCTACAGCATGTTTAATTTTCTTAATTAAGGAATACTGTTCCTTTAAGAGCCTTTTAGATTGTTCAAGTACTTTGATTGTTGTGAGCTAATGTGAACTAAAAGCAGACTTCAGCTGAGGTCATTATATACAGGCATCTGCAGATACAATTCAGAAAAGATAAATAGATCCACTTGAACCCTATATGAAGAACATGTATCTAAGTATGTACTTCTATTAAACAAGACACTTATTACTAAGGCATTATTCTTCTTCAATTGTCATTGTAACACAATCCACAAGAATACTGTAAAAATAAACTAAAAATACAATACTATCTACAGAATGACAATCTAACCTTTTTGATTTTAGACACATCTCCAATGCATAAGCTTAAAACACATGAGTTTGCCTCTAGTATCAGAGGGGTTAAAAGCAAAATTATTGTGCAATGTTTTGGTTTTTTTTTAACCACTTAAGGACCACGTACCATTTTTTTTCCAGATCCGTTTCAGGGCTCCTTGAACAGTGTGCAGCCGCGTGAGGAGCCCTGAAATCCATGACGGTCCTCGCACACCATGGGTCCTTATCGCATATTGGACCCATAACATGCCAGGACCATCATGGGTCCTTAAGGGGTTAAACTGTATGATAACTGAATATTGGTTTTAATTGCACAATAAAAATACCAAAGATATGAGTTTCTCTAATCTCTTCAAGTATGCAATATTGATTAATATACATTTTGTAAACAAAAATATTTGTAAATAAAAAAAAAATACTTTCTTAACCCCTTAAGGATGGCCGATCGCACATGCAGCCATCACTTAAGGACCACAGACCATTTTTTTTGTGGCATCCGCTTCCAGGGTCCCCAAACAGCATGCTGATGTATGGGGAGCCCAGAATTCCATGACGGTCCAGGACCGTCATGGGTCCTTAACGGAAAACAACCCATGACGGTCCTGGACCGTCATGGGTTGTTAAGGGGGTTAAAAGCATTGCAACCGTGCTATTAGAGCACACACTCTGGTAATATCAGGGGACAGCAGACTAAAGCATCATATATAACAAATGGTACTGAAGACGGGTGTCAAGGTTAAGCCTCAAAGCAGTATAACTTTTACTTTCATTATTATTTATCCATTTTGATTAAAAACATTATGTGATAGGTAAAGCAGTCTTCAAGTCTAAACACTGCAGGATTTAAGTAGATCCTTACTTTGCCCTACTTCACAAAGGTGACTGTTGCAACAACACATAGGTGGTTATGCACTCAGGCATGAGGTGACAGAGATAACTTTCCCACTGATATAATTTCTCCATTTTCTGTGTTATTCTATAGAGCCTATGCAATATGATCTCGAAAGTTGGAGAAACGTTAGTGAATAGGCTCCATAGAAAAACATAGGAATTGGAGAAGTGATATCACTGGAGAAGTCATCACTACTTTATGAACTCTTTATAATGCCTTAGTGCATAACCCCCAATGATATAATTTACTGTGGGATAGTTCACCTGTGTTGATGCAACTGAATCACCTCTGTGAACTAAGTTCCAAGCATATATGTTTGATTCCATGACTTGGGGCAGGGCTGTCCAAGTTAAGTCCTCAAGGGCCACCAACAGGCCAGGATGTAAGGATTTCCCTGATCAAGCACAGGCGAGTTATTTAGTGTCTCATTTATTCAGACTGTCACACCTGTGCTTAAGCAGTGAATTATTAAATTCTGTACTGTTGGTAGCACTTGCGGACTGAACTTGGGCATCCCTGATTTAGGGCCCTGTGCTCAAAACAAAAGTGGAGTACTTCTGATCCAAGTCAACTGTATCCTAGGGGACAATTACAAGTTCCCACTGAATAAAATGGGGCATTTAACATTTGAATGCTATAGAGGTATCCAGCTCATTGTTTAGCAGTCAAGGCATTAAAAGCCCTATTTATATAGATGGGAACTGTGGGAATGTGCATTTGTCCCTTGTAGCATAGGTAGTTTACCCAAGAATAACTCCACTTTTCTTTTAAGCTAAGCTAAGCAGGACCCTTAGCCAATTTGCAGGACAACTTGAGCTAATAATTCAGTTACTTGTGCCCATGTAGGATTAATTCTTCAAAAATACGCTGACACTGATATACTATAAAGCATCTGAATATGTCTGGGGCAAACCAACTGCACCATAGGAGACATATAATAATTCATATTCATTTAAATGCACTCTTAACCCCTAAAATGCCAGATAAACCTTAGGGAGATCTCTCTAGCACCCAAGGAGTTAAATAATAACTTGTAAACATCTATATGAATTGGTTCAAGCACATTGACATTGCTCTGGCCACACCCACAATTCAGAATTTGGGAGTGGCAAACACAGCTAAGGCGCCCCTTTAAATGTGTTTCTCTAGACAGTTGCTTACTCTGGATATTGGGAAATCTCGACTTGGAGCTATTTGAGTATATTGGACTATGACTTACATTATCTTCAACCAATTGTTGGCTGGTTGGGGATGACAGGATTGGTTTCTCCAACAGCTGGAGAGCCAAAAGTTGCCTACCCCTTGGGTAGGGCTATGGATGAGGGCTTATTTATTGCTAGTTCTTAGCAGAAATGCATCAGTTGTCCATCTGTTTGAGTGTACCCTGCCTGAGTGAAAGTTTTATGTGCATTTAAATAGAAATCATCTTTTTTTCACAGGGATTGGGGGTCTTTTACTGGGTGATTTGTACTTCTAAAAAGATACACTCAGAAATCAGTAACATGAATGTCTACATGACCTTAATTTATCTCCTCTGTGCAATCCAGTGATCACCCCAAAACCTGATGGATATCTTTGACCCTCGCCAGTCTCCTTACTTTATGATTCAGAAGACTTTGCACAATTCAAAGAACCACATAGAAGTTTCATTACTGTGTATGACTTGTTATTCCAGTTTACTCCAAAAAGGGCAGTGATGAGAAATTATAAAAAGTGTTAATATGTTTTGCATTGTTTATATGTCATTCTCTGAAATGTTTACCCTTGGATGCAAAGTAATTCATTGCTAACTATCATTCAATGGGTTAAAGGACAGGTGATTGCCCTATTTCTGTTTTCTATTTAAAAACTTCTTCATAATTCCTTAATCCCTTGTATGCTAGAAACACATGAATGAATTGCTTTGAAATTCATTGGAGCCATCTATATAATCTGTGGGATTAAATCACAGCATTTGCAGGTACTTGTAGCACTTTCTAATTTTTCCACAATAAAATAGAATACCTAATCCCTTTTTTACTGAAATCCATTAATCGCTGAAATATACAGTAAGACTTGTCATGACAGATCAAGTTTGCATATGAAGCACATCTAGCATTCGTCAATTAAAGTATTTGTATAAATAGAATCAACCACTATTGTGGTGTCTTTTATCACCACCCCCACCACTACCACTAATGTATCTCTCAATATCCTTCTTAGAGCAGGACATCCAATATAAGATCCACTTGCAGTTGCAGCCCCCAAACATGGCTTATCTGGCCCTTCATACAATTTCTATTAAATAATAAAAATTAGCCCTGCTGAAAAACATTCTAATCCTTGCACGGTCTTCAGCATTAAGGCAGGCATTTTATGCTGAATATGTACATTTAATTAAGGTAGCTTGTTAGACCAGCTGTAGATTATATGAAATAGTTGACATAAACTCTCATTTTGTGAATGTTTGTCTTTGATCCCATTACAGTACTTGGTAACATTTTGGCCTTTGACTTGTTTTTCTTTTGTTATTATCTGGCCCATGAAGAACAATGATTGTACAGCACTGCCTTAGGGGAAACCAAAAGTTGACGATGTGCCTCTAAGAGCCCTATTAGCAACACTTAAGGACAAAGAGATAACAACTGTCATTCACTACAGCTAAAGAGAATAGGGTTGTATACACCTCTCATACCCACATATAGCTGAGCCCCAGAATGCTGGAGTAATTCTGGAGCACAGTAATTGCACTGTGACCACACTGGAAAATTACACATTCCAAATATCCCCATTAATTTAAATTTGGCTTTTAACCCTTTCAATCTTAGAGAGGTCTCCAACACATTGTTAAACACCACATTGCTTAACAAGGGATTCACAGTCCCATTCAACTCAATGGGAATTTTCATTTGTCACTTGTGGTGCAGCTGGTTTGACATAGGATTAGACCAGCTTTCTTTTTAACATGGGGCCCTAAAATCCTGTTCTATGCAGCACTGTTCCAGCTTCCCATTTTGTGTTTCACACCACTGATCTTGTGCATTTTCTTGAAGATCCTCTTGCATGTAAAGGTGGTGAGTGTGTGTGGTGAGAGTGTTACAGGGTCCAGCCCATGACAGCATCAGCGATATATTACACAGTGATGCCAGGTGGGCCAGCTAATCATTGGAGGTTGAAAAAAGCATATTATTTCTCCAGTGTCACTCATGTGAGAAATCTGAATGGTGATCCAATAGTCCTCCCATAGATTGCCTTGATATCTAGTCATACTACCATTTGCAATGAACAAGTGTGGCAACTGCTTTCAAGCTTTCAAGTATTGCATTAGTGACCCATGTGAACATGTCTATAGACATAGATTAGTTACATCTAGTCAAGATTATGCAGATTTATAAATGCCGCATTTATGTTGCCTGTGTGAACGTAATCTACAGGTCTATTCATCAAACAAAACAGATTTAATTCCTTAGCAAACCATCTACACCTCTGGGCAAGCAAAACAAATAAAAAAGAAATAAGAAGGAAAATGTCAATAAGGTAACTCTTTATTAACCCTGTGAGCAACAGAGGGGTACACAATGCACTGCAAAGCAATACATTGCGTACTCTTCTGACACTCAAAGGGTTAATTGTATCATGTGTGTGAATGTGCATCCTACACTACTCTCTATAATTAGGTAATTTACAGTATATATTGACTATAATAAAGGGAAAACAATTCCTTGCATATGCATAAAGAATTAAATCTAGGTTTTGCCTTTTAATGACAGAGTGGTACACAACACATTGACCTAGGGTCTCCATCACCACAACTAATTTTACTAGTACAAGAGTCTGCATAACCAGTCAGATTTGTGTTTCTGAGCTTCCTAGAGCTTATTTAAATGTGTAAATGTACGATGATGTACGAAGAGGAATTCTAAAGCAAACAAGCTGTACCACAGGAGACAAATACACATTTAAAAAAATGTCCAATTATATAAATTAATTTTTAACACCTTGAAAACAAGAGTTATCTCCAAAGCATTACTTTTCGTGTGTATGATTTTACAATAACTCCATGTTCATGTAATTTATAATCTTGTACAATTCATTTTACCATAGCAATTTCCTGTCTGTCCACAGAAGACTTTGACCTGATTTTAAATCAACATGAATCAAGACCCCTCCTAGTAAATAAACAGTCAACTTTATCTTTTTGATAACTACAGTACCAATAACCATATGTCCCTTTATTAGAATTATCTAAGAAAAGTTTGCATTAAGTAAAATAATTTATAGTCTAGATTACTGAAACTAATTTAGTTATAACTTCCATCTGGAAAGTACCACAACTCCTTTATTAATGATAATAATAATAACAATATTCTAATAATAATATATTTCAGTATGAATCTGTTTGGTACTGTATATATTTTATTTGCAGCTACTTTTTAAAGCTGCACATCTTATTATCAGCAATATAATTTTAAAAATGCTCAGTTCATGGTATTAACTGATGTTTTGAAGAGTTAATATTAACTTGCTGTCAGTTAATTTCAGCAAAGTCTTCATGAAAGTCTGTCAGTGCAAAACAGTCTCTAAAGTTTTGAAAATAGTTTATTAAAGCAATTTGGCAACAGATGGGGATGGGGATGGGCAAACATTTTTCCCTCAAGCCAAAACTGGTGAATAATGGCACTTCTTGCTTGGAAATTGTTAATTTTTTTGCAGTTTTTCCACTTATTTTGCCTTTACACACAATACATCACAAGACATGGTATAAAAGGAGTCTGAGGAGGGTGCCTGTGTTGGTGGTTGGAGTCTAGGGAAAGAATCAGTTGAACAGGGATTTTGTTTTATTTTGGGAGGTTGTGGACTGGTAATGGGGGGACAATGATTACATAAGTTAGCTTTATGGCCCTGGTGTTTTTGAGTCCGCGGCCTGTGTGTTGTACATGCAATCAGTTTGTCTCAGTAGAATTGTGTTGTGTGAACTGACCCATGTGGACCTGTTCAATGTAACCCTGTTGTGTTGTGTTCATCCTCTGTTAAGCCTTTGAGTACCAGAGAGGTACTCAAAGCATATTGGAAGAATATTTTGCTTATTCCTCTAGCACTCCCTGTGGCTTCATGTGTAACATTGTGGAGGAACATAACAGATCTTTATATGACAATGTGATAGCAAGCATTGTTTTTGTGGAGTGGATATAATGATCAACACAACAAAAGGAGGTTAAACTGGGCTTGGACAGCATTTGGCCTTGTTGAGCCTTCCCATTTCTGCTTGGATTGTCCAGTATTCTGTCCTTATTTGAACCCTCTCAGCGCTGTGTTGGTGCAGTTGTGTATATCAATGCTGGCCATGTGTTCAGCTGTCACTTTGCTGGACTGCAGTAGGTATGTGGGTTTGTGTGGTGTCTAGTTATGGCATGATGCACTTACCAGTAGTGTGAAGGGTTCTGTCCTCCCCAGTGTCAGATCTCCAGGGACCCCCTCAACAGAGGTAGCTGACAGATTGTCCCTCAGCATCTCCTCCTAGGGGGTTGAAGGTGATATGGAAAGGGGGACCACCTCTGGTGCCTCCAGCTTGCAGGGTACCCATCTTGTTCTTCACCAACCTCTTACAATCACCCCACCACATCTAAATAAACTTGATGGTCTGCTTGCAGATGGACACTGCATTTACTCTGCTGAGGACCTGACTCCAAGTGGCCTTCTTCCTAGCAGTCAGGCCACAGACCCTCTCTGTCGGGTACAGGATACTCTCCCTCTCCAGGATGCTTTGGATGAGGATCCTGTTCTCATTGTAGGTGTACCTTGGGACCCACAGCCTTTCATCATCACCAGCAGCCTGGGAAGTATCTCTGCTTGAGTTGAACCTTGAGTTGTACCTTTCATACCACTGACACAGCTGTCCCAGATATTATCCCTTTCCCACTTCTTTTCTGACTGTGATTACCTCATGACCTTCCTTCTCTCCCACTCCTCACCTATCCCTCTCTCCCTGCCATCACATTCTGACTCAGGCACTCACACAGGTCCTCACAGACACACTCAATCACACTCTCTGTCACACTCTGTGACACACTTTTTGTCAAAATAAAAGATAAAGTTGTGTGATGTGTTGTAAAGAAAAAATATGTCTGTGTTTGTGTTTGGATGCATGTATGGAATATAAATGTGGCAACTCTCTTCTCTCCCAACTTCTACCTCACTCTCTAATGATATCCTCCACTACCTCAAAACTGAAAACACAGATATAATATGTCAGTTATATTTGTTATTATTGGCAGTGAGTTTGAACTTGTCCTTTAAACTTGACGTGTCATATGTTATTTATCTACTGTTGATGCACAGTAAGGTCAAAAAAAGGTACAACTCAGGTTTTGAATTTGTATTTTTGGGGCCTAAGCTTGTTAGACATTTTGGTAGATGGAGAACTGAATATGAAGTAAATCGGATTTGGTTAATAATCAGTGAGCTTTTTTGCCTTCATGGCAGTTTTACAAGACACAATTGAATTTAGAACTATGTGTGGATGCTGCTTAAAGAAATCTGACATGTCATTCACTATCTGGTTCATGTATGTGTTGTCATTATTGTAAGATTCATTAGCCATGCTCCTCAGCTTTTTCTGCAGAAAATATATCAGTGGAAGTACCTCACCAATTCCTGTCCCATTATGTCTAACAAGCAAGTTGGCCTTTCTAAAGGTTTCAGTAGATCAAATATGTCACACATTTTTCTAAACTGACCAGGTAATAAAGATGCTCACTCTAAAGCCTTCCAGTTTTCAGTCATATACTCACTGATGGCCTTATTCTGCTTGTACAAATGCACTAGCATAATCATTGTGGAATTCCACCTGGTAAGGAGGCTATCCCAACCCATACACTTTTCTCCACTGAGCTGACAGCACAGATTTTCCAGGGAGATTGGTTGTATTTCCTGCCTATTTCTTATGAAAGTATTTTACTACGAACGATACATTGAGATAGTGTCACAGTACCTAGTTTCCGGTGAGACCCGGTGAGGAAAGGGTGCTGGTCCATTATGAGCTTCCCGTGGGAAGCCCGGGCTGACTATGCCCGGAGATCTGTGGTGTCCCTGTCCTCGAGCAGGGCTGCAATAGATTGGTGCGACGCAGTGCATGGGTACTGGCATTCTGTTCACTCTATGTTTATGTCACCTAGGGTTGATTTATACCGACCTGAGTTAACTCCTCCCTGCTTCCTGTGACCTGCGGTTTTTAGGTCTGCCTTACCTCTTCCCACTTGACCTTGCATTGGTGAGCTCCGCTCAGTGCATGACCCATAATTGGCTATTATTCCGCTCTGTGTATGACCCGATACTGGCTACGAACCCGCTCTGTGTATGACCCAATACTGGCTATGAACCCGCTATGTGTATGATGACCCGATACTGGCTACGAACCTGCATTGTGTAAGACCCGATACTGGCTACGAACCTGCTCTGTGTATGACCGATACTGGCTATGAAACCGCTCTGTGCATGACCCGTTGTGGCTAAACTGTCCGTGTCAACCCTGCGCTAGGCTAGATATCTTGGTATCAGTCTCTGCTCTGCTGACTCTCCGCTGCCTGTTCTAGAGCGTTACTTGCTACTGGGACTCCCGTCCCTGTCATTCCTCCGTCGCTATTCTGACTGGGTACTGATATCGCCTAAGGCCTCTGACATTTGTCCAGAAGACTAAGCAGAGGGTTCTGGTTGTGTTCCTATTAAGCCACATTTGTCCGCAAGACTTAGCAGAGGGTTCTGTGTTGCGCTCCTTCCCTAGCCAACGGGGTCTAGTCTCTGACTCGGTATCTGAGGGTTCTGTGTTGTGCTCCTTCCCTAGCCAAAGGGGTCTAGTCTCTGCAAGTGGTATCAGTATTTTCTGGTTGAACTCCCGTATAGCCATTAAGAGTCTGTCTGACTACTTGTGAGTCAGAGGGTTCTGTGTATCTAGCTGCGGTTCCTGTGTTACTGCCTTACCTCTTCAGATCAAGAGTTGCTGCTCCAGTTCCTGATACTTACTGATTGTGAGGAGACTGTCAGTGGTCTTTTGCCCAGTCTCCTACAGCCAGGTTCATAGTTCAGCCTATTATTTCTGGTAATAGGGCCTGCTATCTTTCCTGCTGCTATCCTCACTGTAAATTGATATCTTCAATAAACTACCTTCACTTTACTGAACTGTTTCCGAGCATTCCTAGCAACCGTGACAGTACGCAAGGGCCATGAGTTCGGACGGGGAAGGTGGTGTTGTATTCCAAAGCATCTTGGATAGGATGGAGATGCTCAGTCAACGTCCTGACCAGCTGTCTTTAGCCATGCAGACGGTCTCAAAGCGTACTGCAAACCTTGAACAGATCTGTACCCAACTGGTGGCCCCACCTGACCCCATACTGGCACCAGCATCTTCTGCTCCTATTGATACCGGTACGGTCAAAAGGTTGACGGGTTCAGCTCAACTCCCACAAAGGTATGGTGGGGATCCGGATGGTTACCGAGGATTTCTGAACCAATTGGGCATATATTTTGAGCTGGTACCCTATGCCTTTCCCAATGAACGCAGTAAGGTGGGCTTCCTCATTTCTCTCCTTACAAACAGGGCACTGGCATGGGCCAATCCATTATGGGAGACCAGTGAACCCATAGTACACAATTTTGTGGAGTTTGTTAGCTCCTTTAAGCAAGTCTTTGATAGGCCGGGCCGCGTGGTTTTGGCTTTCAAGCATTTGGTGACACTCAGACAAGGGCAATGTACAGTGGCGGACAACACTATCGAATTTTGTACTCAGGCAGCTGGTGAAGAGGTGAATTGGAACAATGAAGCCCTGATGGCCGGGTTCTTCAAAGTGCTGTGTGATACAATGAAGGATGAGATCGCGGTATGTGATTTTCCCAACGAGCTTGACAGATTGATTGAATTTTGTAACCTGATGGATACGAAAATAAGGGAAAGACCTTAATTTAAGGAATATCTGAGAAGTTTCTCTGGGAAGGTGTCTTCCCATTATGCTAACCCTCCCTATCGTCCCTCACCTCCCAGACCTCTTAGATTTGTGTTGGATGATGCCGAAGCTATGCAGGTCGATGCTGTAGTTAGAGGGAGGTATGCGGTGCCTGAGCAGGGACGTAGTCTGCGGGAGGATGTGTCTCTACACGTTCCTGACCCACCCTATCCTCCCTCTCCTCCCATGCCTCCTGATCTAGTTTCTGAAAATGGCGATCCTCGGCTGGTGGGTGCCACCAGACTCTCCAGGGAGGAGAGGGCCTTCAGGAAGAGGGAGGGCCTTTGCCTTTATTGTGACAAAGTTGGGCACTTGTTACGTTCCTGTCCTGTACGCCCAGAGAGACGCTTAAATTCCAGAGTCGGTAGAGGACCGGTGATAGGTGGTATTTCACTGTCCCAAGATGATTTTTCTGCAAACCGGTATTAAAGGCATGTATCTACTGGGCCAATAAGTCTGTGTCAGTTCCAGTGTTTCTGTACACAGGGCAGCGGGCTGCATTGTGGACGCAGAGTTTGCAGCCAGGAAAAATATTCCATTGGTACCACTCGAGTCTCCTCTGGCGGTAGAAGCTATTAATGGTAGACCATTACAACCGCCCCACATCAACCTTGAGACTGTACTATTAACCCTAAGGGTTGGACACCACCATACTGAAACCCTGAAATTTCAGGTGATTAATTCTCCACATCATGCTATTGTCCTAGGTTTTCCATGGGTACAAAAACACAATCCTAAAATGGATTTGCACAAGTGTGAAGTCTTGTCCTGGTCTCCACGTTGTACAAGATCATGTTTAACTTGCCTAGTAAGAGCCACGTCGGCTTCCAATTCACTCCTTCCTCAGGAGTACGACTCTTTTATCAATGTATTTAGTGAAAGTCAAGCAGAGGTCATATGATTGTGCTTTGGAACTCCTACCTGGTTGCTCTCCCCCCAGGGGCGAGTTTACCCTCTGTCGGTTGATGAAAATAAGGCCATGGAGGAATATGTTTCATATGCCTTGGCCAGGGGCATCATCTGAAAATCCACATCTCCAGCTGTAGCTGGGTTTTTTTGAAAAAAAAAAAAAAAGGATGGAGAGTTACGTCCGTGTATCGATTTCCGTGGTCTGAATAAGATTTTGGTCAAAAATGCTTATTTTATGCCATTGATCACAGAACTTTTTGATCAAATAAAGGGTTTTAAATTTTTCACCAAACTCGATCTAAGAGGCGCTTACAATTTGGTGCATATCAAGGAAGGGCATGAATGGAATACAGCTTTTAACACCCATAGTGGGCACTACGAGTACTTGGTAATGCCTTTCGGACTGTGCAACGTCACGGCTGTCTTCCAAGAATTTATTAATTGGAGAAGTGTGAATTACATAAATCCCAAGTGACATTTTTGGGGTATATTATTTCTGCTTCTGGGTTTGCTATGGACCCTACGAAATTATCCGCAGTTCTGAATTGGCCCCGGCCTACGGGCCTAAAGGCAATAGAGAGATTTTTGGGCTTTGCCAACTACTATAGAAAGTTAATTGGGAACTTCTCCTCGATTGTCAGGCCACTCACCCAGATGACCTGTAAGGGCACTAATACTAAGGTTTGGTCACCTGAAGCCTGTAAGGTTTTCGATGACTTGAAAGCCACTTTTGCAGCAGCTACTGTTTTGATTCACCCTGACACTTCCTTACCCTTCACATTGGAAGTAGATGCTTCTGAAATCGCTATAGGAGCCGTATTGTCCCAACGGGTGGCCCCAGGGGAGGCTCTACGTCCTTGTGGGTATTTTTCAAAGAAGTTATTAAAGGCCGAAAAACTTTACCAGATTGGCGATAGAGAATAGTTGGCTATAATTCTTCCTTTGAAAGTATGGCGACATCTGTTGGAAGGCACGATGTCTCCAAATTTGATCCTGAACGATCACAAGAATTTAATTTACCTCTCCAAGGCAAAAAGCTTGTCTCCCAGAAAGGCAAGATGGGCATTGTTTCTATCCCATTTCACCTTTGTGGTTTCATACCTTACTGGGTCAAAGAACTTAAAAGCAGATGCGCTGTCTCGCCAATTCTGCTCCACTTCCAAGGAGGAGGTTCCTCCGTCTCCGACTATTCCGGCGGACTGCATCCTTGCTACAATACGTACTTGCATCACGTCTCCTCTGGGAGAGGAGATTTTAGCAGCCCAGGTATCACGGTTCCCTTGATTACCTGTCACTCTCTGCGGTGGTGTGTTCCTATTGGCAGTACTTGTTATGCCCGCCTAGTATGGCCTTCTTATACCGGGCCTCTGGCACCTGTCAGGTGCCCTTTCGTGGTGTTCCAGTACCAGTGCTTCCGTTGCTGTGTTCCTGCGTTCCTGTGTACCGATTTGGCTTGTCTGACTATTCTTCTGGTTCCTGCTCCGTGTATGACCCGGCCTGGCTGACGTTCCTGCTCCGTGATTGATCCAGCTTGTCTGACGTTCCTGCTCCGTGTATGACCCGGCCTGGCTGACGCTCCTGCTCCGGGATTGATCCAGCTTGTCTGACATTCCTGTACATGTATGACCCGGCCTGCTGACTCTCCTGCTTGGTATCCTGCTTCCTGAGTTCCGGTTCCAGTGTGTCTTCGTCTATGTCGCTTGGCGACATTGTGAACTGTCAGACTTGGGCACCCGTTAACACTAGCTGAGCTGGTTGCCTCCGTTACCGAGCCTGTCCATATACACTTGCTGTGCTTGTAGTCTCAGATATTGGGCATCCGTTAACACTAGCTAAGCTTGTTGCCTCCGTTATCGAGCCTGTCCGCTGACACTTGCTGTACTTGTTGCCTCCGTTTCTGGGCCATCTGTTACACTTGCTGAGCTTGTTGCCTCCATTGCCGAGCCTGTCCGTTAACCCTTGCAGAGCTTGTTGCCTCAGTTACCGAGCCATCCGCTACATTTGCAGAGCAGTGGGTTTCCGTTAACATCTACCGTAGCTCTTGCAACATACACTTATTGGCGCACATAGGGGTGCTACTGGCTCTGGTGTCACTCGGCTCTAGCAGTATTGGAGTACCCGTTGATGCACCATGGGATGCTACTGGCTCTGGTCCCTTTCAGTGTGGTAATCCGATGGTGCACTGAGGGGTGCTACAGGCTCAGTTTCCATTTAGTTCACGCAGTGTTATTAACCCTTACAGCACCGCAGAATACCGTGGCTCCGGTCCCGTTCAGCTCACGCAGTGTGCCTATTCCGTTACGCCAGGCAGAGTGCCCCTGGCTCTGGTATTATCCAGCTCTAGCACCAGTGTTGGTCTTGCTTAATCACCAGTCCTTGAGGACTACTGGGCGTTGTCTTACACACCACAACAGAGACTGATCATTTGCATTGGACTTAACCCTAGCCTTACTCAGTCCTATTGCTTGTATACATTGCTCTCCATCTATACCGTGTCTCCTATATTACCATATTGCCTTCAGTTACGTGTAATTACCTATTTCTGCCCTTAGGGGGCCGTGTTCCTAAATTATTCTCAATAAAACTGTGTTTTATTTTTTACCTCTGGTCTGAGTGTCAAAGTAACCGTTACACCAGGCCTCTATCCCTGCTCAGACACCAGAGGGACGATGTTTTGTTCCAGCACATCTGCACATCAGATTACTAGAAACTTATCATGCTTCCAAGATAGCAGGCCATATTGGATGGGATCAATTGATTTGGTCCATATCCTGAGTATTTTGGTGCCCTAGTCTTAGGTCCGATTGCAGTGCCTTTACGGCAGCCTGCACTATGTGTGCACAAAGTAAGTCTCCAAGTCATTTACCGGTGGGCCTACTACGACCAGTAGACAATGGAGAGCGTCCTTGGTGGAACTTCCACGTTCAATGGGCTACACAGTCATTCTTATGGTGGTTCTTATGGTGGTTCTCTAAGATGGTCCATTGTGTTCCTTTAAAAAGGCTCCCCTCTGCACAAGAATTTGCAATAATTTTTGCCAGAGAAGTGTTTCGATTACATGGCATTCCAAATCAGTTGCAACATTGGATATACATATAACACATAGCAAATGTTATTTTATTTCCCAAAAGCATAGCATAAAAGCAGTAAGAGGGTGTCTGTGTTGGTGGAGTCTGGGGAAAGAATCAGCTGAACAGGGAATGTTTTTTTGGGAGTATTTACTGGCATTAAGGGACAGGTAATAAAAAAATAAAAACTAAATACAATAAACCCCGCCCATAAGACATGTCATAAAGAGGTCTGAGGATAGTTACATAGTTACATAGTTACATAGTAATTTAGGTTGAAAAAAGACTTGCGTCCATCCAGTTCAACCCTTTTCCTATTCCTGTTTACCATCGCTGACCCAAAAGAAGGCATCTGACTCCAAATGGCAATCAGACTTCTCCCTGGATCAACAAGCCCTAACTAAATATTAATCCCTATACTAACGTACATAGCCCTCTATATTATGCTCTTTTAAATAAGTATCCAGGCCCCTTTTAAAGGCATCTAATGTATTTGATAGCACCACCTCCTCCGGAAGTGCATTCCATACCTTTATTGTCCTTACTGTAAAGAAACCCTTCCGCTGTTGTAGATTAAATCTCCTTTCCTCAAGTCTAAGCGGGTGGCCCCTTGTCCTGTGTACTGTTCTGTTAATGAACAGGTCTTTTGAAAGCCCTTTATATGGGCCTTGAACATATTTATATAGTGTTACCATATCCCCTCTAAGACGCCGTTTCTCTAGTGTGTACAAGTTTAACTTTTCTAGCCTCTCTTCATAACTAAAACTTTCCATTCCCCTTACTAGTTTTGTAGCCCTCCTCTGCACTTTCTCTAGTTCCATAATGTCCTTCTTTAGAAAGGGCGCCCAGAATTGAACAGCATATTCTAGGTGGGGTCTTACCATGGACCTGTAAAGAGGCATAATTATATCTTCCTTGAGTCAATACCCCTTTTAATACATGCCAATATCTTATTGGCCTTTGCAGCTGCCAGCTGGCACTGCATGCTACTGTTAAGTCTATTGTCTACCATTACTCCCAAATCTTTTTCATTAGTAGATTTCCCCAGAGAAACACCATTTAAACTATATGTTGCATTTTTATTATTATACCCAAAATGCATAACTTTACACTTGTCTATATTGAATCTCATTTGCCATTTGCCTGCCCAGTTACTCAATTTGTCCAAATCCTCTTGTAATGAAGACACATCCAGTTCAGACTTTATTACCTTACTTAATTTTGTGTCATCGGCAAACACTGATACATGGCTTCCTATGCCCTCTGGGAGGTCATTAATAAACAAATTAAAAAGAAGAGGACCCAGGACAGATCCCTGAGGCACTCCACTTATCACGTTTATCCAACTGGAGAACTTGCCATTTACTACCACTCTTTGCATTCTATCTTTCAGCCAATTTCCAATCCACACACAAACATTTTCCCCTAGTCCTATTTCATTCAATTTGTACAGTAACCTCTTGTGCGGAACTGTATCAAATGCCTTGGCAAAGTCTAAATAGATCACACCAACCGCCACTCCCTCATCTATATTATTACTTACTTTTTCATAAAATGCGATCAAGTTCGTTTGACAAGACCTATCTTTCACAAAGCCATGTTGGCTATTGCTAATGATATTCCTGTTCCAGGAGAATTCTTGAATATATTCCCTTAGCAACCTTTCAAACAGCTTCCCTACCACAGATGTCAAGCTTACAGGTCTGTAATTTCCTGGCTGGGACTTTGATCCCTTTTTAAATATGGGCACCACATCTGCTTTACGCCAATCCATGGGCACCATACCAGAAATAAAAGAATCCCTGAAAATCAGATATATCGGTCTGGCCAGGGTCTGGCTTAGCTCTTTAAGTACACGTGGGTGTATACCATCTGGCCCCGGAGCTTTGTCTACCTTGACACCATTCAATTGTTTTAACACTTTTTCTTGTGTTAGCCAGTCCCATGCTTGCTGTGACTGTTCTGTAAAAGTAGTTTGCAGATTCTTGTCCAATGGGTCTTCCTTGGTAAAAACAGAAGAAAAGAAATTATTTAAAATATCTGCCTTCTCTCTGTCCCCTTTGACCATCTCACCCGTTTCAGATAACAAGGACCCAACATTATCAGACTTTAATTTTTTGCCATTAATGTATTTAAAGAATTGTTTTGGGTTGCTTTTGCTCTCCTTAGCAATATTTTTTTCATTCTCCAGTCTAGCTAATTTAATAGCCTTTTTACAGGTTTTGTTGACATTTTTGTATTCTGCAAATGCCTCTGCTGATCCCTCAGCTTTGTAATGTTTAAATGCCGCTTTCTTGTTATTTATTTAATGGATTACTTTACTGGTTAGCCACATTGGTTTTAATTTGCTTCTTTTGTATTTGTTTCCAACAGGGATACATTTATATGTGTATTTTTGCAATGTTATTTTGAAGGCATTCCACTTACCTTCTGTGTTTTTTCCTGAAAATATTTTATCCCAGTCAACGAGACCAAGGGATGAATTAAACCTTCTAAAGTTGGCCTTTTTAAAATTCAGTGTTTTGGTGGAACCCATATCAAATTGTTTTTTTGAATTAATCTCAAACGATACCATGTTATGGTCACTATTCCCCAAGTGCTCCCTTACTTGGATGTTAGAGTGTGTGTGTTAGTGGGAGGAGTCTGGGGAAAGAATAAGTTGAACACAGGGGTTTATTGACTCGTAGTGGGGGAACATTTAATAAAAAAATAAATAAATAAAATAGGACATTTGTGATAACATGATAGAGACAGGGACCACCTGATGTTAGCTGCCACTGGGGTAGACTGATACTTGACGTGATAGAGTATTTTGAAGATGATGGTTTGTAAGAATTGTTAGAGGCCCTGACCCCAGAGGAAACATTGATTTGTAGGAATTAGACCTGTTTGGCACAAGCCTTAAGGTAACATTGATTTATAGTACTTGTTTTCCACAAGCAATAAAGAAAAATGTATTTGTAGAACTTAGGCTTGTTAGAAACAATCCCCAAAAATTGTTTATTTTTTTTGTAGGCCTATGTTTTTTTTAGCATTTTTTTTTTAAAGCACAAGCCCTGCAGAAAAAAATGCCCTACTAGCCTAGTGCAAACAGGTCATGTTGTGTCATCCAGTGGCACTGGCAACTAGCCATTGTCAAATTCCCTGATGTAGATGAGAATTTGTAACTATTGTTCTTGCTGCTGAGTTGTTTAAAGCGACACTAATGAACCATAAAAAATCTTCTACTTTTATAGAGCTTAAAAAAATAAACTATGTCCCACAAATCCTATCTCTCAAACTGCTATGGTTTGAGAGGTATTCACACTGAAAGTTCCCCTCTCCCTCCCCTTCTCCTGATGTCAGCGTCTAGCTGACAGCAGGACATCCTGGTCCTGTGACTAGCTGGCACCACTGCAGCAGAGCCAAAATTTCGTTATTTAAAAATAACTACTTCATTGGAAAGGTCTACAAAGTGTTTCTGGTTTGCAAGCACATTTTGTAGACCTTTCCAATGAAGTAATTATGTTTAAATAACGCAATTTCGGCTCTGCTGAAAAGCATCCTCGAGTCGCATGACTCGAATCTCCTGTGTCAGCTTTACAGCTGACATCAGGAGAAGGAAAAGAAGGGAGGAACTTTGAATGAGAATATCTCTCAAACCATAGAGGTTTGAGAGATAGGATTTGTGGAACATAGTATATTTTTGTAAGCTCTATAAAAGTAGAAGATTTTTTTATAGGCTATAACTGACCCTTTAAGCAGCAGGATGATTTGGAAGCTCAAATGGAATGTGGTCAGCAACAGCAGTTACATGGGTCATGGATGATGAAGGTTCCACTTGCCACAACTAGCTCCAGTGATGCACCTGAAGCAGTACAAGCACCACAACTAGACCCCACCACCTGCTCCTCCTACAAAATCATGGGTGTGTTGAGAATAGAAATTGTTACCTTGAGAGCAGGAACTGCGCCTCTTACATCAGCAACTGCAATGTGCAGAGTGTAAATAAGGGAAAGACTGAGAATAATGGGTACATCTGTTCTAATATGAAATATCTGGCACAACTCTATCCAAACATCATGACATTTAGTGTTCCCATTAGAAACCAAGAACTGCTGCAGTCACTATGCCCCTTGTCCACACCCCGCTAAGGACACATGATAACTTGCTGACAGTTTAATAGTAACGATGAATCCTCCCTGCCACCAGCTTAGCATATTCTGCAGGATGGAATCTCCTCAGAGGCCGCTTGATGCCCTGCTTGTGATTCTCCTCTACCACACTGCCATGTGCAATGGGTGGACATGAACTGCAATTGGTGGACACGAACTGCCACATCCTAATATCTACACTTGGCAGGGGAGTTAATGATGAATGAGGTGGAATGGCAGAAGATCTAGTTAACCAAGAGCAAGAAGGTGATAGCGATCTAGTTGTTTAGTGTCATTAAACTTTCAGCCTCTGGCTGGGTTTCTCTGTTCTTACCCCTCTTTGATCTCAGCCTCACCTCTTGTTGCCTTTCTGGAGAGTCAGAGGGTACAGAAAAAGCAGTGCTTGATTTATGTGGTGGGTGTTTGGTTGAATATATTTCACATAAATGTCATGGTATCTGTGTTTTGTGTGTGTTTTCATGGTGGTTGTGCCAAGATGAGTTCCCTTCTTTCCCCTTCTCATTGACTTTTCACAAATTGTGCACAGTGCTGTTGCTGATGACTGCACTGTGTCTGCCCCAAGAGAAAAATAGTCCCAAACCCATGACTTCGGGGGTAGGGGAAGGTGGAGAAGAATGCCCCCTTTCTTCTTCTCCTCCATATTCCCCTTCACTATCTGGGGCAGAGGATGATGTTGCTGTGGTGGCTGTTACTGCCTCAGAATCAGGATTGTAACTACAACCAGAAGTATTGCTGCTGCTGCTGCTGGCAAGGGGAACCTGTACTAGTCCTGCATCACTTGTTGACCCCATTCCCACTGAGTCCATGCTGGTCTGTGGCACACTAATCTGCTCCTCAGCATCTTGCTGCCCTTGCAACCCAGCAGCAGGAGCAGCAGGAATTAGAGCAGTTTCAAACGCTCCAATTTCCAGAAGCTCACTGCTGATGGTGGTGTAGATGCCCATCCTCATCCCTGTCTCCCACTCCTTCTCATTTTGGGATATAAAGGCCATCATTGTCACTTCCATCACAGCTTCTCCACCATCATCATCACCACCACTACCAGTCCATCTGTGTTGCTGATGATCTATTACAGACATCTCACTGGTTGAGGAATGATGAGAAATGTGGCAGAGGGTCCCTTAATGTCACATTTGCCATTTCTTGTTGAGCTGAAGAAGGCAGAATGGCAGCACTATCAGCAGTCACAGGCAGCTGGTGGTGGTATTATTGCTGCTAGGAAGCAGTTCTGCCTTCTTCAGGGTCATGTTCCACCTAGACAATCCCGAGAGGGGAAGGGGACTCCCAGTGTCAGGGGAATGTTGTGGGATCCCTTGACAGCTAGTCTGGACGCTATGCATTACATCCCCTACCACTCCCCTAACACTAGCCCACCAGCTGCTTCACCATCAGTGTTACTACCATTAACACCAACCACATCAATTTCAGACCCTGAGTCTTCCTCCTCATAGTCACTATTAATATGATGATCACCCTTCCTTCACTCCTAACACTAACAAGCTACTTGAACTTTTTAATAATAGTGCAAGTGGCAGGACTGCTTGGGAATGGCAAGTGTGACTTAGGGTCCCCTGTTGTCACACTTGGTACCATCTTCTCCTTCCCCCCACCGTGAGAATTAGAAGACACACTGCCAGCAACTTCAGCACTGGCAGCAGGCACAGCACTGGCAGCAGGTGCAGCAGCAGGCGGAATACGCAGCTGACCTGTCCTGCTCTCACTACTACCCTCTTCTTCCACCCATGAGATTAATTTCCCCAAGATCCCTATGGGTGATTTAGGGGGACTGGACAGCATTGGGTTTGTAGTGGTCACTTATGCCTCAAATTCATTATAACCTGGCCATAGTGATAGCAGTCACTATGAGCCTCTCCTGCCTCAATTTTATACAAATATCAAAGAACAACAGCATAGCACCTCTCTCTTGCTCTGTAGCTGCTTATATTGTGTTTCACTTTATGGAAAACAGCAATTTTATAGCGAAAAGGCAAAAAACATGTTAATAAAGGGGCAAAAACTTTCTAGCCATTGAAAAAAACGGTGAATAAATTTTGCCAAATGGCAAAAATGGCAAAGATTTTAATCTCTGTATTTAAAGAGGATTTTCCCTTGAAAAAGTGGACAACAACATGGTTTTCAGACTTTTTTTGCGGTAACACAATGGGACAGTTCGCCCACCCCTACCTGGGTGTTGGGCTCAGGGAAAGCTGTACCCTCAGCAGTTCACATCATGTGGTTATGCCCCAGATTTAACTAGCATAAAGATAGCAAAATACTATGACAACACAATTTAATACAAAAATGCAAAATCACTGGAAATAAATTAAAAAGGCAATAATAACTATTCCCATGAAAGGGAAAAAATTAAACAAACACAATAGTATACCAGCAGAATCTTCAAAGGAAGTGCAGAAGCAAGTAGACAAGGAAATTAAGTTTCAGATTAAAAAAATGTTATGTTTTATTCAACAACCAGAACAGAAACATGCTATAACAGCTACTAGTGAAAACATATTTATTCAGTATTCATGGCAGTGCATCAGCAAAATCAAAGACATCTAAAGTATAAAAAATGGGAACACAGCTGAAAAGAATCCAACTCATTTGGCTAACTAAAAACTAACATCAGTCTTGTTTTCCTGATAAATGTGTGGAGGACATCTATATGCCTATAGTGCATAGCTGCTGTTCTCTTAATTTTATTTACTGAGGGTTTTACTGAGAGCTACTTAAACCTTAATCTTCAAAGGAAGTGCAGAAGCAAGTAGACAAGGAAATTAAGTTTCAGATTAAAAAAATGTTATGTTTTATTCAACAACCAGAACAGAAACATGCTATAACAGCTACTAGTGAAAACATATTTATTCAGTATTCATGGCAGTGCATCAGCAAAATCAAAGACATCTAAAGTATAAAAAATGGGAACACAGCTGAAAAGAATCCAACTCATTTGGCTAACTAAAAACTAACATCAGTCTTGTTTTCCTGATAAATGTGTGGAGGACATCTATATGCCTATAGTGCATAGCTGCTGTTCTCTTAATTTTATTTACTGAGGGTTTTACTGAGAGCTACTTAAACCTTAATTTTCCAATTCTGAGACACCACAAAAATATTTATCCCAAAACAATTGCAGAATTGAATAAAACCGCTTTGTAATGTTTAAGTCCAGATATCATTGTTTGTGTGCCAAAGAAATATTTGTTAGCTTTTAGTTTCTATTTAAATAGTAGATGATTAGATTCTTAGAACTCTTCCTCTACAGCACACTGACTAATTTAAACACATCACACTTGCAAGTTAAACTACAACTAGAATGACTCTCTGTCTCTCAGTTCAATGCCTGAACTTTGGGTTATTTTTGTGGACAGGATAGAGTGAATTTTCTACAAGAACACAATTACCACAGGCTACACAAAACCAAGTGACAACCTGAGAAAATGAAAAAGGATGCTATACACTTTGAAATTTAACACATTCATAAACATGCCTACCATATAACTCTGAGAAGTGTCAGCCATTTACAGACACCCCCTGTCCCCTGCCCAAACAATCGAGACATGCACACACAAATATAAGCACACATACACAAATACACACACTAACACAACTGAGGGGTTAAGCACTAAGGAGTTATAAAGAAGTGATAAAGAGGAGATAACGTCTCTAGTGATATTACTTCTCTAGTTCCTATATTATTCTATAGAGCCTATGCACTATAATCTCCAAAGGAGGAGAAATATTAGTGCATTGGCTCCATAGAATAACATAGGTATTGGAGAAGTGATATTGCTGGAGACGTCATCAACACTTTATAATTTCTTTATCACACTTTTTTGCATCTGCCCCCTGGTTTTCCATACTCCCCCAGTGCATTTGTAATGTGCTTTCCTGAATTATACCCCCTTACCTCCCTTTTGCTCTGGCATATTGAAGAGCGAGTGGTACAGGAAATCAAAACAACATCAGGGGCGAGATGCACTTAGGTGTGCTAAAGAGTTGATTAAGTGGAGATGACTCTTTAAGTGATATCACTTTTCTAAGTCCTATGTTATTCTATGGAGCCAATACATTAAGATTTCTCTAACTTTGGAGATCTTAGTACATAGACTCCATTGAATAATATGGGACTTGGAGAAGTGATATTACTGGATAAATCATCTATTCTTTATCACCTTATTATCACACCTTAGTGCACAACTCCGCAGAAGTATCACTTGAAATTAGCAAAATTACAGCTTTCAACTGTGTTATATTGGTGCTTGCTCAGGAATAGAAGAGGTTATCCTCAGCAAGACTCTCAAAACACTTGGAATATGTTTGAAAGGTGAGCTAATGCTTTCATGCACTAAACAATACAAACAATATCATGAACATAAACATAAATAAGGAATAAATGGATAATAGACATATAGCTGAAGCACAATCGTGGCTATTTGACATACATGATTTATTTAGTCTACATTAGGGATATGTAATTAAGTTAAACTTGAGCTCTCACATTCAATAAGGACCATGACAGGTGCAGTATATTGGGCATGGACAGAATTGCAGAAACTGATAGGATGGGGGGGGGGCTACAATCCCTCTACCCCTTATGGGCTAATCCGACTCTAAGGCGCCTATTTGGTCTGGACTTTGGGGACATCTGGGCTGGATACGGTATTACAGAACTGGGGCATATTTATGCTGATAACAGCCTTAAGACACACGACCAGCTTTGTGGAGACTTTGACCCCTCTCGCTGTCTCTTCTACGACTATCTTCAGCTTTGTCACTCGCTTCAGGCACAGTGGCGTGCAGTTGCACCCGTTGTTGAACAGTTCTGCCTCCTGTCATCCTTCTTGGCCTGGCGGCCTTCCCGACCACTCAGTTTTATTTACAGTTGGCTAGGTGCTTGCATGACACAAGGCTTCTTTGAGATTTAAATTGAAGGGGAATCTGGGATAACTGGAGGATTGGGAGTTGTCTCTGGACAAAAGTTGCCCACAAGGGGCTTCGCTGCATTCTAAACATCATATGGTCCAGTTGAAATTCTTGCATAGAGCATATTTCACTTCAGTGATGCTGCTCCGGACGGGGATGCCCGACAATGACCCGTGTGATAGATGTTCATCTGGTGTTGGTGACACACCTTATTTGGTCTTGTCCTTCAGTCTCTAGGTTCTGGAATGAGGTATTCTCTACTTTGTGAGATGTTTTGGGAAGGTCGTTTCCCCCTACACTGAAGCTGGGTAGCCTTTCTATTTTCCCTGATGATCTTGACTCACAACCTCTTAAGTCTCTCCTTCAGGAGACCCTGGTCATGGCGCGTAAGGTGGTTATGAAGGCTTGGATGTCTGATGTACCTCCGTCTCATGACCATTAGATTAACCTAGTTAATCAGAATATTCCTCATTATTGCCTGGTGTTTATTCATCAGAGAGCTCCGCATACGTTCCTTGGTATTTGGGGGGCTTGGTTACAATATTTTGAGCATTCCCCATCTCCTTGAGGTATTGTACATATCCTGACTAGTGTTGAGCGAGCACCCCGATGCTCGGGTGCTCGGGTGCTCTGACCGAGCACCCCCTGAGGCTCGAGTGCTCGGCCGAGCACCCGAGCCCCATTGAACTGCATGGGGCGACACGAGCATTACACCAGGCACCCCCTGCTCTGATGAGGGGAGGGTGCCTGGTCAATGCCCCCCTTCATCTCCGCTATGCCCCCTTCATCTCCAAATGCCCCCTTCATCTCCGCAATGTCCCCCTTCATCTCCGCTATGCCCCCTTCATCTCCGCTATGCCCGTCTTCCACAATGTCCCCCTTCATCTCCGCTATGCCCCTCTTCCACAATGTGCCCCTTCATCTCCGCTATGCCCCTCTTCCACAATGTCCCCCTTCATCTCCTCTATGCCATAGAGGAGATGAAGGGGGACATTGTGGAAGAGGGGCATAGCGGAGATGAAGGGGCACATTGTGGAAGAGGGGCATAGCGGAGATGAAGGGGGACATTGTGGAAGACGGGCATAGCGGAGATGAAGGGGGACATTGTGGAAGACGGGCATAGAGTCTATGCCCCTCTTCCACACTGTCCCCCTTCATCTCCGCAATGCCCCCTTCATCTCCGCAATGCCCCCGTACCTCCAGTCCCTGGTGGTCCAGCGGAGCGTCTTCGGATCTGTGCCTCTTCCGGCACAGATCCCCGCCACCCGAACATGGCGGGAGAGCACATGGCGGTACTCGACGAGTACCGCCATGTGCCGAGCAGAGCGATGCTCGAGCCGATCCGAGCATCGGCCGAGCACGCTCGCTCAACACTAATCCTGACCACATGTAGGTGTGGGTGGGTACTGGGGATGGGGGCAGTCCCTCTGGGATGAGGTAGACACTGTTTTTTTTATTTGTTTTTTTGTTTTGTTTTTGTGGCTGTTGTTTCTAGTTAATACAAAAAAACACTGGGGTTGCCTATCTCCTACCTACTTGCTCTATACCTAATTTACTGTGTTGCTTATAATGCTGTTTCTATCCAATGTAACATTCCCTTCTGTAACATATGTTGACTTATTTTTTTGTCTGTACTCTGATGTTGCCTCTGTTAAAAAAAAAAAAAAAAAAAAAAAACTTGAGCTCTCACAGAGACAGAAAATTATGGATGTCCATTATATGTATGATGTGCATGAGTAGAGATTGAGTAAACTTGATAACATAGCAGAGAGATTCATGGACATAGACTACAGCACAAATGCATAGAGAAAGTTCTTTCTGCCCATAGAGACTGACATGCTCATTTGCAAAGACCTAGGGCTTGATACTATTAGCCCTGTTATTTTCAAAACAATCTGTAGTGGTTTTGACAGAAAATTTTACAATTCTATAAACCGTGCTGTCAACACCAGAAACCAAGCAAAAATGTTCAAAGGGTGTGCAATTTTCACCCATTGAACATTAACTAAAAATAGTCGCCAATGCTACTTTTGTTCCATGCGGTGGCTTCACTGTGTGTTTAGGATGCACTTTTCATGGTGCAGATCCTGTGCCATGAGAAGGAAGATGCAGAGTCCAAAACAGGTGTCAAAACCACTGGTATGTGATGGAAAACTGGTTTCTAACACATACTTGTGGTTGAAACAAAGAAATAGATTAACCCTATGAGTGCAAGTGGGGTATGCAATGAATTATAGAGCATTGCATACCCCACTGGCATTCATAGGGTTAATCCACAAACAGTTTTACACATGTCCCAACAACTAAACACTTACCAGTAATCCTGATGTCCAGCAGAGTCCAGCAGAGTCGCGGCCAGCTTCTTTTCTTCAGTCTTCTTTTCTTCCTCTGATAATTATTTTCTTCATGCTTGCTTGAAAATAAAATATTCATTAGTGCTTTATCTTCTTAAAAAAAAAAAACCCTGCAAAGATGCTACCATTTGAGCGCCAGAGGGGTAGCACTCCGGCGCTCAAAGGATTAATATTGGTGGCATCTTACTGTTCATATTAAATATAAATAATCCTTTTGCTGTGCCCATATGTTTGAAAAATGAAAATCTATTTACCCCATGCATTTGGACCGGCACAGATTGAGCCTTCTGACCCCTCGAGCCGTTGCCCGAGTCAGAATGCCGGAACTTTTAACCAAAACTGGCTTTTATATGCCTCGGTTCAAAATAAATTGGCAGTCTGACTCTAGCATCGGCCCGAGAGGTCAAAAGACTCCATCTGTGCCTCTCCAAATGTCTTCTGCCACCAGCTGAGATGGTGGTGGAGGTATGTGGGTAAATAGATTTTCATTTTACAAGCATATGGTCATTGCAAAAGTATTATTTATATTTAATTTGAAATGTAAGATGTCAAAAATATTAACCCTTTGAGTGCCGAAGGGCTACACCTCCAGGACTCAAAGGGTTAATGGTAGCATCTTTGGGGGGGAGTATTTTTTTTTAAGAAGACAAAACACTAATGAATATTTTCTTTTATTTTGAAGTAAGAATGAAGATGAGAAGAAGAAAAGAAGTCTGAATAAACAAGGAAGAAGGAAAGACTAATGAAGAAGCTGGACAGCGAATGACAGGTAAGTTACATTTTCTGACTAGTTTTCGCACACTCTCGTTGTTTGAAACTATGGTGGTGTTGGTGGTTGCTGGGTCACTGCAGGTGGTACCAGGATGAGGAACATCAGGTTGTTCACTAGGTCTCAAATCCATTACAGATAGGTAGGTAGTGAACTGTTAAAGTTTTACAATTTTAAAACTTGGCCACATGACAACTGTCAGACTGGCTGTTTCATTCTACAAATTAGTCAAACACATTTCTAATATTTTTAATATCTAACACAATGACAGTTTGTTTTTTCCTTTGATGTTCCCACAATGTGCACTATTTAGGACAAGTTTTGGAAACAAAATAACGAGCATTTTGCCAAAACATGAGTTTTGGCCAACAACACCCTTTTTGCCATGTACCACTGCAGCACTAGAATAGCTGCGGTATATGGCTGATTTTTTTTTTTTTTTTTTGGTGTTACTGTTTTTGCTATAACCGCCGGTTTTACCGGTAGCAATAGTATCGGGCCCCAAGTCTTTCTCCTTCAGTAATTAATAAGCTAGCATACAGAGATGGATGTGTGCCTAGAAAGTGAGGTGCATAAATTTACAATCATACAGAGTGACCAAGAAAAGGCAAAGATTTGCATGTGCACTAGAATGACGATGTGTATATAAAAAGTCAGGTGCTCTCCCACAGACTGAGGCACTCAGCTGCTGAAGCATAAAGACTGCTGATTTTGCATAGTCAAAAATATTGTATAATGGACACAAGCAGAGAATGGCAGGCTCTGTCATCTATACTAATATTGACTACAACAAAATGGGCCTTATGCAGAAAGCAAAAGATGAGTAATTTTGGTGTATACCAACTTAACCACAGGAGGGTAATGGAGATTAGCTTAAATTGGGCTTTTAACTCCTTAAATGGTAGATATGTTGCCAATGATTTGCACTACTATGCACCTGAAATCTATCTAGCATCCAGGGGGTTACAAGCTTATTTAAAACATTGGACAATTTTATTTGTCTCCCCTCATGATACAGTTAGTTTATTCCAAATGTTTGATCTTTTCTGTCTGTATAAGGCTCATTGTATAAATCTGAAATGTATAACCATAAAAGAAAAAAGAGAAAGCCACAATTCCCCTGCTTAATAATGAGATCTTCCAAGTGAACTAGTGTATAGCATATTCTTTACTCTTGCTTGCAATACTTACTCACTTTTAATTTCAAGTCATAGTGTTTTTGATATTTTTATTCCTTTTATTTCTAATTAACATGTTAAACTCTGGTGATGATACTGAATACAATGCTCTATAAAATTATGTTAAATATGTATATACTGATATTGTGAAACCCAAACTGAATACAAATGCCACATAATAGTTGCTTCAAAAGGGAGATGTGCATCACGCTGTGTAAGGTAATGGCCAACATATTCTCTGTGGAGTAGAAAACAGTAGGCTTAAGAACCTCAATGAACAAATTAATTGTTCATAAATTACCATAGAAAATCATATGGGAAAACATGAGGTATATTATTACTCTTGCAGGGAATAAGCATTACCTCCTCTGAATGCACACAGGGGAATGTAATCTTGTTTTCACCAAGGTAAACAAGTGATGTGGGGAAATCATGTTTCCAACCCCTCAGATGTAAAGGTAATGAAAACATGCCTATAGAATACCTTAGTAGCCCTGTTATTAATTTCTCATTAAAATAGCAATAATTGCTTACTTTTATTTTGTTTAGTAATATAGATATTGAAAGTAAGTAAGTAATACGACTCATAAATCACTGTTACAGGCCAGAAAAAGTCACTCCAATGCTCTTAGCTCTCCTGTATCAAGGTATGATAGCTCTCTGATAATAGCAAGGGATAGTATGGAACTTCCAACTGCAAAACATAAAAAATATACACAGTAACATAGCGAATTTGCTTGAAAAAAGACACATATCCATAAAGTTCAAACACACTGAGAATAATATAAGCCTTAATCAAATAAGTATTAGTCAATTTAGTGTAACTTCCTGTTTACCTACTAATATACAATATACCCTGTATTTTACCTATTGAAAGAAAAGCATTTAATATTCTCTTGAATACATACATTGTAACTGCAATTCTTTCCCACATCCTTGGGCAAAAAAATTCCACAATTTAACAGACCTTACTGTGAAAAACCCTTCCCCTCTGAAGTTGAAACCTGCTTTCCTCTAATCATAGTAGGAGTCCCCTAGTTATTTGATCTGGCCTCGGAATGGAAATGCTAACTAGAGAGATCCTTGCATTGACCTTGCATATACTTATACAATGTAATAAGATCTCCTTTAACCTCTTAAGGACTACATGACGTACTATGACCGTCATGGTCCTTATACCCTTAAGGACCGATGACGATTATAGTACGTCACATACTTTTTACTTACAGAGCTCCACCGGGAGAGCTGTAAGTAAAAATAGGGACTAAAATTGACTGCTCCAAGACTGGAGCGATCTCTTTCAGACCCCAATGCAGAGCGCCAATACACGCAACAGGTTACGTGTACCGGCGCGTTGGCAAGGATCAAAGCGGTCCTTATGGGATGGAAATGTCCCAGGACCACTGGTCCTTAAGGGGTTAAGGTGTCTTTGTTCTAGATTAAAAAAAAAAAACAAATTTGGGTAGACTTAATTCAAATCCTTCATTTCCTTAATTTATTTTGTTGATTTTCTCTGTAATCAATCCATTTCTAGAATATCCTCTTTCAGAACTGGTGCCCAAAACTGCACTGCATACTTGAGGCGATGTCTTACTAACAATTTGTACAGTGGCAAAATTATGGTATACACTCTTACTTCAATTCTCCTTTTTATGCAAGATAGTAGTTTGTTTTCTTTTGCTACTGCTGTTTGTCACTGATCAAGTTTACAGTTTAGAAGGACTCCCAGATCTTTGCTATGAGTCTCCTAGAATTAATCCTCTGAGGTGCATAAAGCCCAAGATGGACATCTTGTAAGTGCAATGGGAGAAGAGGGACTCATGTTTTGAATTGTTTTGTTGTTACTCAGATCAATAAACACTACACTTAGAGAGCTTTCTCTCTCTCTGTTGTTGCGCTCCTATTGTTGCAGATGTGATTTTTAGACCACTGTGTCTGTAACGCATGACAGAGCTGCAAATATGAGTAGAAAAGCTATTAGGGAGCCCAAATTCACCGTTGAGCTGTTGAAACATTTTATTGACCTAGTTATCAAACAAATTACCCAAGATGAGAACTCCATGTTGCATCCAAACATTGCTAAAGTCCAAAGCCATTAAGGGGGGTAATGCCGCATTATTCCAAAGTGGGGTGTTCGGATCCAGGGCATCATATCTAGAAACGTTATATGTTCCACTTCCTTCCAAACTCTATAAATTGTTTGTACAAATTGATTCACCGTTTCATCAATCCCGGGGTCCAGTAGTAGTAACTGGGATGGCGAGACAGCCCAACGATGATTCTCCACTTCCAGCCTCACAAAAGCATAGCAGGGTACAGAGTCCAGCAATGCCAGTGCAAATTGATCCTATGCCACCAGAAATTAGCATTGAAAATCAGGGATTGCAATGGCCCCTCCTCCCTTGGACACTGTAGGGTCGTCAGAATGAGGTGCGGCCGCCACCCCTCAGAGAAAAGTATTGAGTATTTTATTCAGTCCCATGAAAAAAGAGTTGGAAATGTAAATCGGAGAGCCCTGGAACACATACAGAAATTTAGGAAGAAAAATCATTTTAAGTAAATTTGACCGCCCTATAAGATTGAGAGGAAGATTACACCATAATTCTGTTTTGTTCCAGAGAGAATCAATAATAAGAATTAGATTATCAATCAAAAAAATGATATAACCTTTTGGTGATATGAATTCCCAATATTTAAAGGTGGGAACTACCGTGAGAGCCAATGTACCGTAAAGTACCATAGCTGGATCCAAGTCAAATGGAAGCAGGAACCATTTGGACCAAATAATATGAAGTCCAGAGTAAGTTCCAAATTCATCCACCACTGTAAGCAGTGTACACAAAGACCCCTCTGTATCACCCAGAAACAAAAGCGTAGAGTGCTATCTTGTCCTCTACTGATTTCATTAAAAAACCAATGATTTTAGGGTTCGACCGGATCAAAGAAGCAAGAAGTTCCAGTGCCAAAGCAAAAAGTCTGAGGGAAAGAGGGCAGCCCTGTCGCGCCCCCCTGTGGATAGTAAAAGGGGCCGAGGCCCATCCTCCAGACTCGTTAAACAGCCCACATGTATTCCCATTCTATGGAATCAAATGCCTTGGTGGCGTCAAGCGATGTTTCAGACTGATCTCCTATAATTATCATGATGTAGGGAAAGGTGGGAGTAAAGCCGGCAAAGGTTGTGCATCGTCGATTTTCCAGGCATGAAGCCACTCTGATGTATTAGTTTCAGCAACAACCAATTTAGTCTATTTGCCAATATCTTTGCTAGAATTTTGGTATCTGTAGTCAACAGTCTACCAAACGGAAGTTGCGTAACAGCCTCAACCACTTCTCTGAGCGTCAGCGGGGTATCAAGCATCTCTGAATCATCCAGGGATAGTCCGGGGACATCACACCTTGATAGAATGTCATCAATCTCTATACTTCTAATACTCAGTTGAGAGCTATACAGGCATTTGTAGTAAGCCGCAAATTCATTGTTAATCTCCTCACCGCCTGTAAGAGTGTGACCTGAGGTGTCGCAGATGCTATGAATTCCCATAGAGCTGTGTTACGGTTTAGTACACTCAGAAGCGGAAGGTTTTGGTAAAAACAGTTTTATTAGCACACACAGAATAACAGTAACCCTCGCGGGTCCAGCATACATATAAATATAAAATTGACACAGGACAGGTTACAAAGATATGATTAAGCCACACAGGTCCAGTATGTAAAGAACAATATACAATACTGACACAGGTCAAGTACAGTTTGTATGATACAGTGAGAATATGGCAGAATGATACTATTAGGACAGGAACAGTGGATGGGCCCTAATAGTGGAAGGCCCACAGTATACTCTCTGCGCAGAGAGTGACAATAGCGACTGTATCCACAGAGGAGCAATTGAAGGAAGGCGGCAACCAGTGGTATAGTGAATGCCAAACTGGGACTGCAATGTTTCGTGACCCAAGAGTACAGTACCGGATGGTGCAGCGTAACATCAAACTGAGACAGCAATGGATAATGACCCAGGTGCACATCACCGTAAGGTGCAACATAACGCCAAACGGGGACTACCGTGGATAGTGACCCAAGTGCACAGCACCGCCCCGCAAGTGGTTAACGAACGCTCCTGTCTGAGGCAACTGCTAGAGGTAAAGACAGCCTGAGGCACCCAATAGTAACCCAGCCTCAGGGTAAGCAGTAAAGAGACCAAGCGTAACGTGGTGCAACCGGAACACTCCACCGGAGTGGGAGCGAATAGACACTATGGAGAGAATGGGTCACAGATAGGACTATCTGCACAGTAAGCGAGGCAATCGGATGTCTAGTACAGACCAAAAGAGAGAGTGTACGTAACTCGGGCTGCACAGCAAGAGCAGGATGTTCTCCAAGCCAGAACAATACACGGAGCAGGAACTTCAGCCACGCCGGGTCGGTACACAGAACAGGAACTTCAGCCAAGCTGGGTCGGTACACAGAGCAGGAATGTCAGCCAATCCGGGTCGGTACACAGAGCAGGAACGTCAGTCAAGCCGGGTTGGTACACAGAGCAGGAAAGTAAACAGGCAGAATAGTCAGGCAGTCCGGGTCATACACTGGTATCATACGAGAATAACGGAACAAGTGCTAGGCAATGGAAACACCACGAAAGGGCAACACAGAAGTGACAGCAGTGAGTATTTAAAGGCTGTCACTGGGAGGAGCAAAACATTGTAGCCAATAAAAGGTACCAGGAAGTAACCTGTGTCAAAATATCGCCTGTATAGCATGGGCACCGTGATAAGCTGCCAGCTGACTTTACCAAGTGCGCCAACATCTTGCCTGCTTTGTTTCCATTCTCAAAAATCAATTGATGCTTATGAAACAGGTGCACGGCATTCTGTAGCCTTATGTCTCAGAGAGTGGAGCAGCTGTCATCCACTCCGGCCACACGCCAAGGTGTGGGAGGTCAGTGATCCCCTTGCGTAGGCCTTTGTCGCCTTCTAGACCATTGAATTCCCTGCAGAACCAACACTGATATTGAAGTATGTTCAAAGATCTGAGCCATGTCCTTCCATAACCTGCTGCACTGTAAGCCAATTGGCATTAAGACACCACTGATGGGGGGCATTCAAGGAGTCCCATTTAAGTTCCAAGGCAAGGGGAGCATGATCTAAAGCAAACCTGGAAAAAAATTCACAGCTACTCACACTTTGTCAGACATCCTCTCCCACAAGCACAAAATCAATGAGCGTGAAAGTAAGGTGGGTGGCTGAATAACAAGAGAGGCTTTAAAATGTCTGACATAAATGTCAGGGTGTCTGTGTTTCATGTGTGATATCCGGGCACTTGTTCCAAGGTGTGTTCCCTCCTTTCCTCTTTTCACTGGCTTGTCACAAATTGTGCACAGTGCCGTTGGTGAAGACTGCACTATGCCTGACCCAAGAGAAAAATAGTCCCACACCCATGACTTCAGGGGGGAGGGAAAAGCTGAAACAGGTGGAGAAGAATATCCTCTTTCTTCTTTTCCTCCACATTCAACTTCACTGTCTGCGGCAGCTGATAATGTTGATGCTGTTTCTGCTACTGCCTCAGATTCAACACTACAGCTGGGACCAGGAGTATAGCTGCTGTTGGCAAGCGGAACCTGTCCTAGTCCTGCATCACTTTTTGACCCCATTTCCACTGTGTCCACTGTGGTCTGTGGCACACTAACTTGCTCCCCAGCATCCTGCTGCTGTTGCATCTCAGCAGCAGCAGAAACTAAAGAAGTTGCAAATTCCTCAAATTGCAAAATCTCACTGCTAGTGGTGGTGGTGATGCCCATCCTCATCCCTGTCTCCCATTCCTTTGCAGTTTCTGCTAAAAAGGCTAACAATGTCTCTTGCACCCCTGCTTCTCCAGCGTCATCATCAACACCACCACCACTAGTCCCTACATGCTGCTGCTGCTTCTCTATTACAGACATCTCACTGCTGCTTGGAGGAGGTGATGAGCAGTGTGACAGAGAGTCCCCTAATGTCACACATGGCATTTCTTTTTGACTGGAAGAAATCAGATTGTCAGCAGTAGCAGCAGGCACAGGCAGCTGATCTGTTCCCCTGCTGGTGGTGCTGGTATTAATTCTACGCCTGCTCTCCCCCAACACCAGTTGTAGCCTCTTCAGGATCATGTTCCACTTGGACTCTGTAGTGAAGGGAAAGGGACTCCCAGAGCCAGAGGAATGGTGTGGGCTCCCTTGAGCACTAGCCTGGACGCTCTCAAATGCTTCCCCTACCACTCACCTAACGCTAGTCCCACCGGCTGCTTCACCAATACTGATTCTACTACTAACACCAACCACATCAGCCTCACAGTCATTAGTAATATGAGGAAATTGATTACCCCCTCCTTCACTCCTAACACTACAAAGCTGCCGGACCTTCTTAGTAGTAGTAATACTAGCACTGGCGGGACTGCTTGGGGATGACAAGTGTGACTTAGGACCCCTTGCTGTCATTATCATAATTGGCATTATCTTCTCCTCCCCCCACCTGAGTGTAACAAGACACACTAGTAGCAGGCTCAGCACTGGTGGCAGCAGGTTCAGCACTGGCAGCAGGCACAGCACTGGTGGCAGATGGTGCAGCATGTCTGACAGCAGGAACAGTATTGCTGGTAGCAGGTTCAGCACTGGCAGCAGGTACAGCACTGGTGGCAACAGGGCAGCATGTCTGGCAGCAGGCACAATACTGGTAGCAGCAGGTTCAGTACTGGAGCAGGCACAGCACTGGTGGCAGCAGGGGGCAACACATCTGACAGCAGGCACAGCACTAGTGGCAGCAGGGGCAGCACATTTGGCATCAGGTACAGCAATGGTTGCAGCAGGTATAGCAATGGTGGCAGCAGAGGCAGCACATCTTGCAGCAGGCACACGCAGCTGACCTGTCCTGCTTTCACTAGTACTACCCTTTTCTTCCTCCCTTCCCATTAAATTTCCCAAGATCCCTAGGGGTTATTTAGGGGAACTGGACAGCATTGATTCAGTAGTGCTCACTTCCTCCTCAGACTCAGTAGACACATAAGGGTCCTTCCAGCTCCTCCTTTTACTATTTTTAAACCTGCTCATAGTGATAGCAGTTACTATGAGCCTCTCCTGCACTTCTGCAAATATGTCATGTTTTTATAGCAAAAAGGCGAAAGCCATGTAAATCAATGGGATGGAAACTTTCTAACCATTGAAAAATTGGCTGAGGATTTTGGTCATTGGGTGAAAACCACAAAGGTTTTAATCACTGTTTTAAAAGCAGATTTTCCCATGAAAAAGCAGACAATAATGTGGTTTTTGTGGGATTTCAAGTGGGAACACGGTGACAGTTTTCACCCACCCCTAGTCATGTCCATGACAGTTGCTAGCAGGACCACAGAACTTCAAAACTCTGCCCATTGCACATGGAAATTTTAACCATACTGATTCACATCCTCCCTGGTCAAGCTGTTAGTCTACTTTAGGTTGGAAAAACTGCCAGCAACTGACATGTCAGCCTCCATGCTCATGACATCCAGGAGGGATTAAACCTTTAAATGCATTGCATTGGAAAGGGTTATGTTATCTAATGAACAAATGCACAAAGGCAAAATTTATAGAGGCTATTGGGATTTTCTGACCATAGTAAGGTAATTTGGGAACTTTATTAAGAGGCTGCAATTTCAATGTACAATTTCCATAATACCAAATTACTAATTAATTAACTCTATCTAAGTTTTTTTTAAATAATTCATAATTTAGCTTAAATCTCAAAAAAACATAATGCTGGCACTAATTCAGTGCAATAAACCTCTGTACCCTTGTCAGTATTTAAGAATTCTGTTTTTTAAGTGGTCTTCAATAGAAAAAATATAACCTTTTCAATGACTATTTTATCTATAGGTAATGGCTCTCCTTCCATTATCCTTGTTGGGAGCTGTCAGTAAGAATATTCTCCATTTGCTAAGTGTTTGAAAGAAAACACCACTTCCACTTCTTCCCATCAAATCACATTCTACTTTACTGCTGAAAGGTAAGCATGGAATTGTGGTTTTATAAAATGGGAACTAAATGATTTGTTATAAAATATGGATTACTAACATCGCTAAAGAAAAAGAGTTTCTAGTTTGTTTTCAAACAAGGCATATAGTACTCTTTAGCTTCAATGGGGTAAAGCTATGATCCAACATTAAAAGTGGAAACATGGAATGTACAAGCTTGCTTACTTGCTAATAGCAGCCCCTACAGCAATTCACATTTTTTCTGCAAGATATGATCTTACAGAAAAATGGAATGTATGATAAATTGTAAGAGAATGCATGCTATCACCTTCCAGTAGTAGGACAGAATAATATGAACAGTATTCAGTATATATAGCAGCTTGAACAAATGGTTCACTTGATCTGTTATCTGGGTGAATGCGATTAAAAGGAAGAGTTAAATTAAAGGACAGGCCTCTGAAGAATCCAAATAATTAAACTGTAAAATTATGGGCCTTATATACACAGGCATAGTAGTACAATTTTGGGACAAACAACTACACCATCAGGGACAAATTACATTTTCTGTTCCTTTAAAGAGGTTGTAAACTCTGGATTTTAGACAGATATCCAATGCATTGTACTCAAAGTTTCAAAGATTTATTTAAGAATTTAAGAGCTATTGGCGAATCCAATGTGGATACCCCTTTGACACTCAAAGGGTTTTAAATGAGTGAGATTGTTAAGATTTTTATTTGTCCCTTTTTGCCCCAAAAATTGTTTGTCTCTGATTTTATTAATTTGCCTCATTGAGCACATGTATAGTCTCAAACTCCTGTGCAAGTACTTAAGGGTATACACTTGAATATTTGACAGCTAAGTGCTTACTGCCACACATACTCCACCAATGTTAAAACTTAAGTGCCAGCAAGACCTGAACAGCTGCTCAATAACATGTGCAGAAAAATGGAGTGAAGATGTATAATTTCCTCTTTGCCTTGTTTAATGTGTTGTGCAACAAATTGCTTTACAATGTGTTGTGCACCCCTTTGGTACATAAGAGGTTAAAAGGATACCAATGACTCAAAAAACCAATACATGTCCCTATTGCTCTCCCCTTGATGCAAGTGTTATTAACCCCTTAGTGACAGCCGCGTGCGTACGCGGCTGTCACCTTAACACCCGGCTAACATTTTTTTTTTTTTACGAAATAATTCCGGAGTCCCTGAATGGTGTGCAGCCACACAGAGACCCGGACTTCCGGGACTTACCAGGTATGTCCTCTGTCACTAAGTGACAGTTTTTGTGGGACATACCTGGTAAGTCAATTGTCGGGATGGGGTTAACGAGATAATGTTCAGAGTAAGTAGCTTAATAAACTGAAGTGTTTTAGTCAGGAATTACACTAAGAAATTAATCCAAATGTCTGGTTTGACATGGAATCATATTATTACACCAACTTATTTTGAAATGGAATGATGGAATACATTGAAGAAAAATTGGAAGAAGGGTACATTTGACAAATATGAACAATATGCACAAAGACAAAAGTGAAACAGTTAGGGGGAAATCTGATTGCACTATATGGAAAAAAAATTTGTAGAGCTCACATTTATTTGAATGTGGTGGTTAACCCCTTAAATGCTAAAGAGCAATTAAACACTTTGTTGGAGACACCTCTAGCATTGAAGTGCCTGTGGGGGAGGGATGCACTAAAGGTCGATAATGGCTCAGGATGATGATGTTTTGTTGGATCTGTGAGGAAGGCACATTGCCAATATATACGCAAATTATTAGAAGCACTCCTGACTCTAGTAGTTATAGGTTATTCGTAGAATAAGGAGAGTGTGCTTGAGATTAAATAAATAACATATAGTCACAGAAGAGAAAAGAGAATCTCATTGAAAGCACCAAACTCACTCCTATATACGTGTGGTTTTGTAATCAAACTGGTATCATGTAATAAGAGGAAAATGTTAAAACCAATTTAAAATTTAACTTTTAAAAAAGTTAAATTTTAAATTGGTTTTAACATTTTCCTCTTATTACATGATACCAGTTTGATTACAAAACCACACGTATATAGGAGTGAGTTTGGTGCTTTCAATGAGATTCTCTTTTCTCTTCTGTGACTATACATTGCCAATATATGCACTAAAATATCTCCACCCTCATATCCCCAATCTGCCACCAAGCCACCACTATCAACTGACATTGCCATAAATCCACCACCAATATGACACAGGTCCACTTCGTCGATGTCCACATCATCAAGACATGATTAGCATATGGAAATTGGACATAATGAGCTTATTTTGTATTGCTGAGGGTGTGTTCCTATGTTACTGTGTCTATCCATTTCCATCAACTAAGCAAGTTGGAGAACACCAGAGAGATAGATAGGGAGCTGATTTTCACCCAGTCACTGTATCCACATTTGGATGGATACCCCTGCAGTTGTATCTGAGGAGGCAGGTGAAACAGTCCCTGCACCTACTGCAGATCCTGCAGTCAGGAGCACAGGCAGACCAAGGGTAATCCCCCAGAGGACCATGTTGGATGATATTCATGAAGATATAATTATCCATGGCTATAGACTCTATAGCCATTATAGTAACTCAGCTATCATGCAGTTGTTTACCCCTTCACATCCCGCAGCCATGCCATCCAAGGTGTGGTTAAATTACTCAACTGCCTACATTATTTTGCCTGGGGATCATTCCAGAACACCTCCTGCACTGTTTGTGGAGTTTTGCAGTCTTCTTCCTTTTCCTCCTGCCTGTCACATCATCCATAAAGGTGCATTTTCACACATTTGTGTGTGTTTTCCACAGGTCAGAGCTGGTTGGAAGGCAATCAAGGTAGGCTTTTATGGATTTACTGGCCTACCTAATGTTCTAGAAGCCATTTTCTGTACCCGTGTGCTAATTTACCCATTATTAAGATGAGGATATCTAACATAATATCAAAGGGATCTTGTCTGTGAACGCTCATGTGATATATAACAGCACCTGTAAGATTATGCATGTGCTGTCAGAGTATCCTAAAATTGCGCATGACTTCTATATTTTTCATCCGCCCATAGGGTATTCGAGATTTGAGTCTTTTGCACTTTGTGGTAGGGGTGGGCAAAACTTTTTGCCTCAAAAGGGAAACAAGCAGAAAATGTCACTTCCTGCCGAGCGGGAAATATTTCAAGAAAAAAGTGTATATTTTCTGCTTTATCCTACCTAGCTCATTACATTGAAATCAAGGGTAAGACTGAATGTCAAACACATGAGGCAAGTTTTACTTCTTTTTCCTCAGGCATAGTATGAATGGTATGTGAGGTTCCCTCAGAATACCATTTCTGTATTGAGTGATAGAAAGCTGCACAATTTAGTAGTTAGTAGGGATGGGCGAAAGTTGTCACCGTGTTCCCGCAAGAATTCTGTGAATACCACATTTTTGTCCGCTTTTTCCTGAGAAATTCCACTTTTAAAACAGCAAGTAAAATTTCAGCATTTTTCGCCCATTGGCCAAAATTCCCCACCAGTTTTTAGGGGCTAGAAAGTTTCCACTCATTGATTTGTGTTGTTTTTGATTTTCCGCTATAAAAACTTAACATATTTGCGAAAGTTAGACACAATTGAAGCAGCTACAGAGTGAGGTAGACATCACGTGCTGTTCTGCTGTAAATTGTTTGTTAAATTGAGGCAGGAGAGGCTCATAGTACTATCACCAAGTATGACAGCAAGGGACCCTAAGTCACACTTGCCATCCCTAAGCAGTCCCGCCAGTGCTAGTAATACTACTACTAAGGTCCAGCAGCTTGTTAATGTTAGGAGTGTAGGAGGGGATAATCAACAACAACAATATCCTCATATTACTAGTGACCGTGAGACTGAGGAGGAAGACTCTGCAGCTGAACTTGATATGGTTGGTGTTAGTAGTAATAGCAGTAATGGTGAAGTAGCCGTAGTGTTAGGGGAAACATGGGAGAGCGTTCAGACTAGGGAGCCCAAGCCATTCCTCTGACCCTGGGAGTCCTCCCCTTCCCTTCACTAAAGTGTCCAAATGGAACAGGAGCCTGAAGACTAAGAGGCCAGAACTGTTGTTGGGGAGAGCAGGCACACATTTACTACCACCACCAGCAGGAGCACAGATCAGCTGCCTGTCCCTGTTGCTAGTGCTGTCACTGCCAGTCTGTCGTCTTCATGTCACCAAAAAATGAAAAGTGTGACATTAGGGGACCCTCTGTCACATTACTCATCACCTCCTCCAAGCAGCAGTGAGATGTCTGTAATAAAGCAGCAGCACTTAGGGACTAGTGGTGGTGTTGATGATGATGCTGGAGAAGCTTGGGTGGAAGAGACATTGATGGCCTTTTTAGCAGAAACTGAGAAGGAATGGGAGACAGGGATGAGGATGGGCATCACCACCACCACTAGCAATGACATTTTGGAATTAGAGGAATTTGCAACTGCTCTAATTCCTTCTGATGCTGAGATGCAAGGGCAGCAGTATGATGAGGAGCAGGCTAGTGTGCCACCTACTACCATGGACACTGTGGAAATGAGGTCAACAAATTATGTGGACTATGACAGGTTCCACTTGCCAGCGCCACCAATAGTCCTGGTCCTAGTTGCAGTGCTTAATCTGAGGCAGTAATAGCAACAGCAGCAACATTATCCACTGCCACAGACAGTGAAGGGGAATGTGGCGGAAAAGAAGAAAGAGGCCATTCTTCTCCAACTTTTCCCTCCCCCTTGAAGTCATGGATGTGAGACTATTTTTCTGTTGGGGCAGACACAGTGCAGTCATCAGCACCAGCACAAGTAAGTGAGAAGAGGAAAGGAGGGAACACACTTTGGCACAAGCTCCCTGTTATCATGCATGAAACACAGACACCATGACATCTATGTCAAACATGCTAAGGTCAAACACCCATCTAAGAAATGAAGCACCGCTGTTGCTGTACCCCCTGACTCTCCAGAAAGAGGAGGAAGAATAGAGCAACCCAGGCAGAGAGTGGAAGTTCCATGGCGAGTGAAACAACTAGCTCACCATCACCTTCTACATCTTCTACCAATCCACCTCATTCATTGTTACCTCCCCCATCAAATGATAGCCACTCTGTTGATGTTAGGATGTGGCAGTTCATCTCTACCCATTGCACACTGTGTGGTGCACTGACCACACATGCCAGTGTGGTGGAGGAGAATAACAAGCAGTGCATCAAGTGGCATCTAAGGAGATTCCAACCCGTAGCATATTCTAACATGCTGGCAAGTAGGGTTCATCATTACTGTTAAACTGTCAGCAAGTTGTCATGTGTCCTTAGTGGGGTCTGGACGAGGGGTATAGTGACAGCAGCAGTACTTGGTTTCGGGTGTCATGGTGTTTGGATACAGTTGTGCCCCCAGATGTTATTTACCACACACACACTGTGCACATTGCACTTGCTGATGAGAGCCACAGTTCCTGCTCCCAAGGGAAAAAAAAACTCTAATACTTCTCCTTTTCTCCTAGCTAGTTGGGCAAGTGGAACCTTCATTATCCATCACCCATGTTACTGCTATTGTTGATCCCATTCCCTTTCAGATGTCTAATCATCCTGCTGCTTAATCCCTTCAGTGCCATAGGCTTGGGCCATTTCCTGTACCCTGCAGGCCAGATACTTTTTCAGCATTTTTGCTATCCTTCTGTTTAGGCTTGATTTCCTCTGGGGATTTTTAGTTAAATATGGAAAACTATATAATGTTTTTTTCAGAACAAAATGAGCTTTCTTGTGGTACCTTACACAAAGAGAATTTTACATTGTGCAAAAAGCTATGATGTCATAATGACAAAAAAGTGAAAATGTACTCATTTTGCTAAAATCACATACTATTTATCAAAAACATTTACAGTGATTGAAAAAGTTTCAATTATTTGAAAAAGCCCCGAGTCCCCCGAGTAAAAAAATACCAAATTTGTATAGTTTTACCTACGTCCATGGCTAGCGTAGAGCCCTAATCACCAGCAGCACAAAATGACATTTTCAATTTTTCTAACATTTTCTCAAACATTACTTGTCTGTACAAAAATGGTTATAACAACTACAGAAGTGAAGAAAGGGTACACAAACCATAACATTTTGGAAAGAAGACAACCTGCCGCATCAAATGAGGGGTAAATTGCCTTCTTACTAGTGTTGAGCGAGCGTGCTCGGCCGATGCTCGGATCGGCTCGAGCATCGCTCTGCTCGGCACATGGCGGTACTCGTTGAGTACCGCCATGTGCTCTCCCGCCATGTTCGGGTGGCGGGGATCTGTGCCGGAAGAGGCACAGATCCGAAGACGCTCCGCTGGACCACCAGGGACTGGAGGTACGGGGGCATTGCGGAGATGAAGGGGGACAGTGTGGAAGAGGGGCATAGACTCTATGCCCGTCTTCCACAATGTCCCCCTTCATCTCCGCTATGCCCGTCTTCCACAATGTCCCCCTTCATCTCCGCTATGCCCCTCTTCCACAATGTCCCCCTTCATCTCCGCTATGCCCCTCTTCCACAATGTCCCCCTTCATCTCCTCTATGGCATAGAGGAGATGAAGGGGGACATTGTGGAAGAGGGGCATAGCGGAGATGAAGGGGCACATTGTGGAAGAGGGGCATAGCGGAGATGAAGGGGGACATTGTGGAAGACGGGCATAGCGGAGATGAAGGGGGCATAGCGGAGATGAAGGGGGACATTGCGGAGATGAAGGGGGCATTTGGAGATGAAGGGGGCATAGCGGAGATGAAGGGGGGCATTGACCAGGCACCCTCCCCTCATCAGAGCAGGGGGTGCCTGGTGTAATGCTCGTGTCGCCCCATGCAGTTCAATGGGGCTCGGGTGCTCGGCCGAGCACTCGAGCCTCAGGGGGTGCTCGGTCAGAGCACCCGAGCATCGGGGTGCTCGCTCAACACTACTTCTTACCCAAAGCCTGTTGTGCCCAAATGCTTCCAGAATGTGGCACTATAGAAAAAAATGTCATTTTCTTACATTTCTGCCCCTTAATCTGTATGGAAAGCTGTGAAAACCAGGAAATTTCCAACTGTATTCATTAGCTAGTGCTCTTAGGAGAAAAATGACACCCCATTGGAATGAGTCGACCTACCTTAGGGGTGCCAGAAGCACATAACTACATCTACCTGTTTGCTTCTTCGAAAATGACTGCTTGTACTAAAATGTTCATAACTGTTAGAGACGTGAAGGAAAGGTATAAAAGGTATACCATTTTGGAAAGTAGACATTCTCCCACATCAAGTGAGGGGTCACTTGCCTTTCTACCCACTGGGCTGAAGTGCACAAATATTTCCAAAAGGTGGCGCTATGGGAATAAATACATGTTTTTTTTACATTTCCACCACTTCAAATATACTCATTGGCTTGCTCCTCAGCATCCTGCTGACCTTGCAATTCAGCAACAACAGGAATTAGAGCAGTTGCAAATTCCAAAAGCTCACTGCTGGTGGTGGTGGTGATGCCCATCCTCATCCATGTCTCCCATTCCTACTCAGTTTGTGCTAAAAAGGCCATCAATGTCTCTTCCACTCCAGCTTCTTCGCCATCATCATCACCACCATCACTAGTCCCTATGCACTGTTGCTGCTGCTCTATTACAGATATCTCAATGCTGGTTGGAGGAGGTGATAAGAAATGTGACAGAGGGTCCCCTAATGTCACACTTGCCATTTTTTGGTGACGCGAAGAAGGCAGACTGGCTGCACTAGTAGCAGGCACAGGCGGCTGCTCCTTGTGTTGTTGTTGGTATTATTGCTGTACCTGCTATCCACCAATTCTGGCTTCTTCAGGATCACTTGGACACTGTAGTGAAGGGAACTTCCAGGGCCAGAGGAATAGTGTGGGCTCACTTGACAGCTAGTCTGGATGCTCTCAAATGCTTTCCCTACCACTACCCTAACACTAGTCCCACTGGCTGCTTCACCATTGCTGCTACTACTATTAACACCAACCACATCAAGTTAAGCTGCAGAGTCTTCCTAGTCACAGTCACTATTAATATGAGGATACTGATTACCTCTTCTTCACTCCTAACACTAACAAGTTGCTGGACCTTCTTAGTAGCAGTAGTACTAGAACTGGTGGTACTGCTTGGGGATGGCAAGTGTAACTTAGGGTCCCCTGCTGTCACACTTGACATCATCTTTCACCCCCCCTCCTGAGTATTACAAGACACACTAGCAGCAGCTTCAGCACTGGTGACAGCAGGTTCAGCACTGAAAGCAGGCACAGAACTGGTGGAAGCAGGGGCAGCACTGGCAGAAGGGACAGCACTGGTTGCAGCAGGGGCAGCACATCTGTCACAGACACAGTACTGGTGGCAGCAGGTTCCACACTGGCAGTAGGTACAGTACTGGTGAAATCAGGGGCAGCATGTCTGACAGCAGGCACAGTACTGGTGGCAGCAGGTTCAGCACTGACAGCTGGCACAGCAGTGTTGGCAGAGGGGCAGCACATCTGACAGCAGGCACAGCACTAGTGGCAGCAGGGGCAGCACGTCTGACAGCAGGCACAGCAATGGTGGTAGCAGTAGCAGGGGAAGCACTCTGACAGCAGTCACAGCACTAGTGGCTGCAGGTGCAGTCGGTCTGGCAGCAGCCACAGCAATGGTGGCAACGGGGCAGCACGTCTGGCAGCAGGCACAGGCAGCTGACCTGTCCTGCTTTCACTAATACCCTTTTCTTCCTCCCTTTTCATTAAATTCCCCAAGATCCCTAGGGGTGATTTAGAGGGACTGGACAGCATTGGTTCTGTAGTGCTCACTTCCCTCTCCTCCTCAGACTCAGTGGACAAATAAAGGTCCTTCCAATTCCTACTTTTACTATTTTGAAACTTTCTCATAGTGATAACAGTCACTATGAGCCTCTCCTGCCTCAATTTTTCAAAAAGATCACAGTAGAACAGCACAGAACGTCTACCTCGCTCTGTAGTTGCTTCTGTTGTGTTTTACTTCCTGGAATACGTCACGCTTTTATAGCGAAAAGGCAAAAACCATGTAAATCAATGGGCGGATATTGACCGATGGACAAAAAATGAGAAGATTTTAATAGCTGGTTTTAATTGGATTTTTCCACGAAAAACCAGACAACAACATGGTTTTCACAGGATTTCTCGTATGAACACAGCAAGAGCTTTCGCCCACCCCTAGTATTTACCCAAAGTCATATTCCCTTTTGTTTATTTGGTAACCCTTTTTTTTTTTGGATGACAGACACCCACTCTCCCCTATATTAAACCTCACAAACAGGTATGTGATGCATTAAGATGCACTGGGTACCTTTCTGCCAATCAAAGGCTTAAACTACTTTTCAAACACAATACACACGGGCAGTGCCATATCCATTTTGCTATAATACATATATATTACTACTTGGTGTGTGGCATGGCATATAACTTTTTTAACCCTTTCAGTGCAAGAGAGGAACCCCATACATTGTGTTGCAATGCTTTGGATTCCTCTGGCACTCAGAGGGTTACATTGTATTAAAAATTAGACCTTGAGGTAGGGCATCAGGACTCCTCCTGATGACCTCCTGTCACTGATTTCCCATTCAGTTCAGCTGGGAGATCAATAATGGCAATGCAGGGAAGCAAAATCGCTTCCCAGCTTCCATCCTAACCCTTCTACCAGGTAGGAGTGGGCAGGATCGTGAATCCCTTGCACTTTCTTGATCCCTCTTAGATAGACAGATAAAGATAAGGGTGAGATGGATCTCGTGGTGACTGACACTTCGGACGCCAGAAAACCCCGGCAAGTGGGATGCTGCAAAGGGGCAGGGTGGGGTAAACCTCAAAGGGGGCGTGGAGAGGGACCGTTCAATAGTGTCCCAAGCACTTTCACACTTTCCACGTCCCCTGTGAGGTTTCCCCTGCCCCGCCCCTTTGCAGCATCCCACTTGCCAGGATTTTCTGGTGTCAGAAGTTTCAGTCACCATCTCACCCTTATCTTTGCGGACTTGGAACACCACCGCTTTTACAACACAAAAAGTGAGAAACTATTATAAAATTCCATGGTGATTCTGGACAACTGCTACATCATCCAGGAAAAGCTGACTTACTTCTGAAGGACCAGAGTGCATCCAAAGAAGCTGGCAGGAGGTTGGGAGGGCACAGAACTTTGGCGATTCAAGAGAGGGACCGTGTGATATGCATAAAGCCCAAGAAGGGCAACTGTGAGTACAAAATCATAATTGTTTTTATATCTTTATTTTGATTACACGTTTACATTTAGACTTTTTTTACTCTTTGTTTTCTTGCGCTGTCTTGTGAGTTGTTATACATTCAGACTCGATTCTTCAAGTGGACAAGGCCATTTTTTCAACTCAATTTTCTGCTGCATTTGATAAGTTGAGAAACTACCTTCATTCATTACCATCTCATCTCCATTTGGACTGAATATCATCCTTCATCATTTTTTCATTCATCATCATCCCATTTCCATTAAAACGGTAGATCTTTCTAATTTCATTTTCATTCTTCATTTCATTTCATCTACTAACTGGCAATAATATATCAGGTTAATATTTTACCTTCTCAGACTTGATACTCATTTGTGCACCATATTTCCATTAGTGACATTACTATTTATTTTATCTTAGTTTGTCCTTTTTTTTTCTCTACATATCCATCTTATTTCTGTGTGTATATCTCTGTTATAGTACTGTTTGATGTGTCCTCTGTGGGTACTTTAGATCGCAGGAGCGCTATTTCTATTACATCCATTTTCGATTGTAGTACATATGTTCAAATACTTTGAATTTTATGTATGGTTTATACATATATGCTGAGGATTTTTTTCAGGTGATTTCAGCTTAATTCTGTGACAACCAGCATATAAGTAAAACAATGGGTACCCCTGTGGCAGTACAATGGAAAATGCCACTCAGTAGCTTTGTCAAACATACTTAACAGTGTGAAAGGAAATAGGTCCCACTGTAGAAGTTATGTCCAGTTTTTAAATTTTTTTCCTCATGGACCAGGGTCACAACGTTTGTTTCTCTACCTGCTTAGAGACTACAATTCCAACAATGCTCAGTTGGCCAATTAAATTAAATAACAGCTGAAGAAGATCTGGCTGGGTAAAGCTTATTGAATGTCAGTAAAGTGGAAGGGGAAGCAGACAACTGCTCAAGGTCATGTGTTCTGAAGATTACTATGGAAGTCAAATCAATTCAGAAGAATTGGAATCCTTGCCAGATAAAGACAGGAATGAGTTACATGAAGAAGCAAAATGACTTTATGTATTGATGCCATAGGTATGCAGTGCAACCCACTGACATTAATATAATTAAGTAAAGGTCCCTGTAAAAACATGGTACATGAGTAATAATAAGTTGGGCAGTAGAAAGGATCTAGAAATAGAACTGTTTAAGCCCTAAAATATTAATATTGTGCATCCAATAAATGTATTCCCCCTACCAGGAAAGTAAACAAGAGATTTAGGGGGAAGAGGTAATAGCCCTTTTATGTGCTAGATTTCTTTTCTTTCCTATCAGCAGTTTGAGAAATTTATCTTTTAGGGAAATATACACAAAAACAAAAATTGAGTAATTCTGCAGGAAGCCACCTGCAACATATACAGTAAAACACATACAATTTCCAAAAATCAGACTGATATAAATGGATTGTTTAACATTTTGAATCCTAGCAGACACATAACATATAGTGATGATCGAGCACCCCAATGCTCGGGTGTTCGGGTGCTCTGGCCGAGCGCCCCCGGAGGCTCGAGTGCTCGGCCGAGCACCCGAGCCCCATTGAAGTCAATGGGAGGACTCGAGCATTACACCAGGCACCCCCTGCTCTGATGAGGGGAGGGTGCCTGGTTCATAGGAGAAGGTCAGAAAATGATGGAAACACCACAGAAATGGTTCAGGGACAGCATAGGGAGAATGTCTGGATGCATCTTGGACTCCAACGTCGCTGCTGGGAACGATGTTTCGCCCGTAGTACGCCATTTTTACAGACTGACCGTAAAACACACAAAAAGGAAGATAAAAACGATTTTAGGCGAAAAATTGTTACCAAACAGTATTTGCTGTATATTTACTTGAACTATCAGGATCACGTCCACTTCCCCATCCCTTTTTACCCGCCTTCTTCATAATAAACGGAATATATGCCGGTAATCTGCGGCTAGGCACACGAAACAGAATGTGACGCTAATCTGCGGCTAGGCACACTAAACAATATGTGACGCTAATCTGCGGCTAGGCACACTAAACAATATGTGACGTTAATCTGCGGCTAGGCACACTAAACGATATGTGACGCTAATCTGTGGCTAGGCACACGAAACAGAATGTGACGCTAATCTGCGGCTAGGCACACTAAACAGAATGTGATGCTAATCTGCGGCTAGGCACAGTGAACGGAATATGTGACGTTAATTTATGAATTTGCACACTAAACAGAATGTGCCGCTAATCTGCGGCTAGGCACACTAAACAGAATGTGACGCTAATCTGCGGCTAGGCACACTAAATAGAATATCCCACCTTAAAAAAAAAAAATGAAATTGTGCCCCCCCAAACAAAATATAAATGCTGCCCCCACACACAACAGTCCTAAAAAGGACTTTTGGGTCTTGAACTACTACCAACACTTTTATTCTCCCTACACTGACTTTCCCTGCCTGATCGCATCTCTCCCTGGCTGAGAATGAGCAGAACTCGCGAGTCGGGTGCTATACAGCACCCGATCACGAGTTCTGCCCAGCCAATCAGTGTAATGCCAGCAGCCAACATGGCTGCTGGCATTACACTGATGTCAGAGCCTCCCCGCACGTTTATTGGCTGCGCAGCAGCCGCGAAACGTGCGGGGAGGAGACCCGAACATGGCGGGCGAGCACATGCAGTACTCGTACGAGTACCGCCATGTGCCGAGCAGAGCGATGCTCGAGCCGAACCGAGCTTCGGCCGAGCATGCTCGCTCATCACTAATAACATACCATTGTAGGGCTCAGAAACACAAAAATATTTCAGAAGTACAGAACTGGAGCCTATTGGATCTTGTGACAGATGTATCCACTTGGATGACATCCCAATCAGACTGCGCCTTCTACATTCCCTGTAATTATGCCCCTAAATTTAGAGAGGTCATGGACAAATTGATTCTCAGTGTGCTAGCTGGCAGCACAACGTATGTTCTGGGCTCTGTTTAGATTCCTTAATGGAGCACATCCCTCTGGATGTGCAGTGTGCAAAGTTTTTGTCCTATAGTATCCATGAACATGACACCCAAGATTGATTGAACATGTTATCTACTTCACAAGGCCAAAATTAATAGAGTCCATTACATTTCCCCTCCCCCCACACACAAACAAAACAATTTCAGTTTCAGGATATTACTAAAAAGTAAGAGAAAGTCTTATACTGGTACACATAAGCTAAAGTGCCAGTGTATCAGCTCAGTGTCTAAAGAGAAAGTTTAAAAACAGTAACATGGAAGATTTAATATACAGGTACAATGGACTATAGAACAGAGAGGGCTAATTTGATTTTAGTTAAGAAAAAGAGAGAAAGCTATCACTATAATAACATCTTGATCAGTTGAAAGGTGCCATGTTCAGGAGGCTAAAGAGGTGCAATTCTGGGGCAAACCAGCTACAACATAGAAAATAAAAACTCCACAAATTCCAGTTGATTTAAATTATACTTCTTATGCCTTGAGGCCTAGATAAATATTTAATTTATTGTGAAACAATGCATTTAAGAAACCTTACATATGGTACAATTGATTTGCTATGTATTGCTCATCTTTACCTTCCTGAAAACTCCCCAAAGGGGTTAGAGGATAAAATAAGTAAGGTCTGGACCCTTTCAGTGATCACCCTTCTGTCAAGATAATATTTAAATATACTGTGGATGAACCCCAAAGGATTAGTCTAAAAAAATCCTCATACAATGTGGCATGAACTGGAGTTACAGGAGTTAAAAAATAAACTGCAGTGAGGTACAGCTGTGAGATATTTTAAAGCTTGGTAAACAATGTAGATTGGCATAATGAGAGTTAAATTATTTATAGCAAATTACAGCATCTGAACTGATCTGACATGAATGTATTTCAGCACCCTGGTCAGTCCCTATTGCTTTTATGAATTAGGACCCTGCAGCTCTGCCTACTGGTGCACAACACAAATCCCGCCCATAAGGCTGTCCAGATACAGAACATGTCAGGATAGAGACTTTGGCAAAACTAGAGCTGTTTCACAGGTTTCAGTAGCTAAGAGGATGCATTATCTCATTCAGAGCTGTACATACCCATGATGTGTCTGCTTACAGAAGAATCTATTCAGGCAGCAATATCCTGGAAATTCTCTCTGCCTCCACTTTTTATTCTGAACAACTACCTAGTTTTAACTAAAATAAGGTGTAATAACCTCTGACAAAGTGTTTTATGGACTGGGATCTATCAAATATCCTTACATTAATGCACCTATTCATATCACTATAGTTGGAGCTGTCCATACTTCATGAATGTTATCACAAGAGAAAAGCACTGAAACATTCATCTGTACAAAAGCTGCTACAGTATGCCAGGAACCAAACCTGATGATCTTCTCTATAGGAATTGGTCTGTACAAGAACTGAATGTGACAACTGAACCTCTTTTGAGTCCATCTTCTGATTATGATGAGGAATTCCTTCGCTACCTCTGGAGGGAATATTTATATCCTAAAGAATATGAATGGGTTCTTATTGCAGGGTACATCACTGTATTTATTACAGCTCTAATTGGAAACATATTAGGTAAGACATATATAATAATTTTACATAATTTTTTGAAGTTTTGTTTTCCTTTAACAGAAAACCTTGTTAGATTACACTACCCACTGTTACACTGTGTAAAGGTATTCCATTGATAAAAATGATTCTGTACTACTGGATAACAGTTTAGATTGTGTTATCACTCTTTAAACTGTAGTGAATTTCTACCATCTGATTCTGAATGTTAAATGATGGAGAAAGCAGGGATAAGCAAAATGTGTGATCATTTATTTGGCTAGTGATACTATGATGTTGCTTACACCAAAATCTCATTGCAAACACACGATTCACTGCAGCATGAAATGACAGTGAGGATGATGCACTGAGGAATAGGAGCAATTTGGGGTCAAACCAATTGCACAATATTGAACAATGTGCTGATTTAAATGTAGCTTTTAACCCTGGTGAATGTAATAGAGGTCTCAGATACATTGTGATTCACAGTTTTGGAGACCTTTCTAGAATTGAAGGGGGTTAAAAGTCACACTTAAATCAATAGGGAATTTGAAGATTTTTTAAATTTGGTTCATATAGAGCAGTTTGTTTGATTGAGGTTCTTCAGTTCTTACTATATCAGCTTCAGTTCAGCTAGCAGACTAAAGTAAAGTGGGGCAATTCTGGTGCACTTTACTATGGAAATGTTGCTGAAGTAAGAAACCTCTTCAAAATAGTATGTTAATATGTTGTGGGCTTTAAAACAGTGCACTAAAAATGTTGACATCTAACCACAACCCTCCCAAACCCTAACACTGTACCCCCTAACTACCCTAATCTCTGTAGTCCCACACCACCTTAACCTAATGTACCCTAAGTACCCTAACTTAACAGATAGTGAACACCTATGTAGATAGATGCCTAAGTAGCCTAACCTGACAGACAGAACCTCTAAATACTTTAACGCAATAGATAGTGAACACAGCAACATTTTTAATGGTAACATTTTTAATTTGCTGTTTTGATTCCTGCAACTTTGTGAATGTGCCATTTTAACACTCGCCATTTAGGTGGCGCCATTTCAAAAGTATACCCTTCTGATTCAAACCAAGTGCACCTTAGGGGATAATAAAAAATCCAAAAAGTCTTATTGATTAAAACACTGCAGAGGTCTCCAACACCTTGTGAAGCAATGAACTGGAGATCTCCCCAGCATTCAAGAGGCTATATAATTCCATTTGAATAAATGAAAAATTTAATTTGATGCATCTGGTTTTTCACCAAAAATGCACCACTTTCTTTAGTCGATTAGCTCCACTGAGGCTGATGCAAACCAACTGTTCTTAGAAGACAAATTAAAATCCACAAATTCCATACTGATGTAAATGGTTTTAACCCCTTGAATGCTAGAGAGGTCTCTAAATGCTTTGTTTCACAATGTATTGGAGACTTCTATAGCATACAAAATTTAAATGCACCATTTATATCAATGGGATTATGGGAAGTTTTATTTGCTCTCTAAGGCACACCACTTTTTTGTACAGAAGCCTGTGTGTTAATGTAGGGAGCTGTTCTCAGTAAAATGGTCCTGAAATTAACCAATTATCAGAAATGGGAACTTAATATTTGTTACTGTCACATTGCTTTAAAAATGTTGATCAGTGTTTTTCATGAAAGTAGTGTACTTACTAACAACTGCTAACATTTCCAGATGTTCAACTTTATTTCTAAGTAAAGTGTCTATTTGCTTTAAACACATTTACTTTTCTGTAATGTGCACTCTTTTTACATAGTATTTGTTAGGCATTTAAAACTGATATTGAATGTATTATTATAAATAATCCCTGTACTATGGACATACATGTGCATCATGGGGAAAACTTACGATACTCTGCATAAGTGTAATTATCCATTTAAAGACATTTTTACATGCATTGATTAGTTGTATCCTGAAGTTCAATACATATTAATACAAAGCAAAACATGTCATATCATATTTACAAAATTAGAAGACCTTGAAATAGACTTGAAAACCATGTTTTTCTGCCCAGGGAGAAGACTGTTGTAGCTTTAACTACTTGAATGCTAGATTATCAAAGCGTTGTAAAGCAAATGAGTGCCCACTGGCACTCATATAGTTGACATTTTATACTTGTAACTTGTAACTACAGTCAATGAGAAAGTGAAAATTCTTGTTAGAACGCATGGGTAATTCAGGTTTATTTAAAGGAAACCACCAATAAGATACAACATTGATATACAACTTGTAAAATAATGAGCCAGTTTTATCTCATGTCTTTGTTCTGAATATTAATGATTTTAATAATAATTTCATCCAATCCTTTTATTAGAACAATCACTAGCACTCAGTCATTTATGACAAAGTGCCAGCATACGCTTTATTGTTATCATAATAATGCCTGCTAGTAAATGAGGCTTGTTTGGACAGTAGGCAAAGGGGTGTTATCTCCTCATAGCAATCACATCTGAGTATGATGACATTGAGAGTGCACTGTGTTGGGATAAACTGACATTGATGAGTGATGGATGAGAGGAGGCAGATAAAAATGCAATATATTCAAGACTGATGCATCAAGAAAAACTGGTGCCATTCTGGGATAAATCAACTGCACCATAAGGGACAAATTAAAATGATCAAATTATATAAATGAGGATGTTAACCTTTTCAGTGCTAGATATGTTGTCCCCAATGTACAAATTCACATTGAACAGATCAAACATCCCATTTAAGCAAATGGGGATTTTGGAAATATTATTTGTCCTCTATGGTGCAGTGTGTTTTCTCCTTTTTAAATTAGTACATCAGCATCAGAGTTGTTCAGAAGTTGGTGTTATAAGATGCTTTTTTATTGATGCATGCCTTTGTATACACAATGCAAATGTGTTAACTTACAATGAACTTACTAGCTTGCTAAGCAATTGTCTCTAAATGAACCTAGGCCCATCTTTATAAAAACTGGAGTTATTATGGAGTAAACCAACTGCATCATATGCAAAACATACTAATTCCTAAAGTCTCATGCATTTCAATATATAGTTTTAACCCCTTGTATGCTAGAGAGGTCATCAGTGTATTGTGAAGTAATGCATTTGAGACCTCTCTAGCATTCAAGGGGTTAAAAGCCCAATTTACTTTAACAAGAATTTTTATTTGTTGTTATGGTACAGTTGGTTTACTGTAAAATAAGTCTAGTTTGCTTTTATAAATATGTGCCATAAAGCTTTGAGTCCAGAGATGTGTTCAACGTCTCTTTAAATTGCTCTGGATACCATTTTAGCACACAATGGGTTAAATGTCCCATTTAAATAACTGAGAATTTGTATTTGTTCCCTATAGTTCAGTTATCTTGTACCAAAACTGTCCCAATACTGCATTTATATATATGTCCAATAGAGTGGAAAAATAAAATGAATGGAAACAATGTTTTAAAGTATAAACAGCAAATTGTTTTGATATTATCACCTGTACAGATATAGGAGGTGTTATCATACTTTCACCATTTAATTGTCATCATTTCATGTATGTGTGCTATCTTGCTATACACAAAGTGCACTCTAGGGGAATGTACAAATATCATTTCACACTAAAATAGGCACTGAAATTAATTTACTGGTGTTGCACCTGAATATCTTTTAGCTTGCTCCAAGGAGTGTGCAGTGTGGGAGTTTAGATGTTTCATTCCTCTGCTCCACAATTATTGCCATGATGTAAAAAGGCATAGATAAAATAGGTCAGTTTTTCTGCACCTTATATATGCATGGTGTTCTGGGCTTGGTGGCATTTTCTTACAGTTCTCTTAACTTGGATGTCCCTGCACTAAATCAATCAGACACACTTGGACACACCACAGAGTGAAAGTGCATTATTTCAATGCCAATGTCAAAGGTAGAAAATGGGTGAGAATGAGTAATTGCTTTAGTACATTCTAGAGCACACACTACCTGTTATAAAAGACTTTAACCCCTAAAGGACCAGGTGATGTGCTGTGACCGACACACAGGTTATACCCTTAAGGATTGGTGGTGGTTATAGCACGTCACATACTTTTTGCTTACAGTGCTTCTGCGGGAGAACTGGGAGTAAAAACGGGGTCTGTAATTGAGCGCTCCAAGACAAAGCAGTCTCTCTCAGACCTCAATGTGGCACACTGGTACACACAACAGATCACGTGTATCAGCACGTCAGAAGGGATCAAAGCAGTCCTAAAAGGAAAGTTAATTCCCTGGACCACTGATCCTTAAGGGGTTAAAGCAAGCAAGCATCCTCAATAGCTAGTGCACAGAAAGAGCATATAGCCATGCCAGTTTCCTCTGAACCTTGTTAGTATATCACATTAAACAGGCACATAGAAAAGAAACAGCTCAAAACGTTCACATCCATCCCTACCACCCTCCCCTTGTCACAAGCAGCATTAAAATGAAGCCTTTCTGAGCAAGTATCTTAGTAAAATGATGCTAGCTGGCAGGTGTAGGAGTAGAAATTGCACTCCAGCTCCTGGTTTAGCATGAGATCCTTGTAGTACATCACTCTTCTGTTGAGCTACTAGATGTTCATTATTATCCACTCAGTGGCACAACATGCACCAAATTAGTCACAGAGAAAGCAATAGGTAAATGATTAGGTTCACAAGATGCTACTGAACAGAAGTCCATAACAAGATTTGCATCTTTTGTAAATCTTCTCATTTCTGTACAGTGCAGGTCATGCCAAATCATAAAAAACTGCAATAAAATCTGTTGTATCTGCACACTCCATTCTTGGATGTACCATGTTCCACTTTCTTGTTTTTAATTATTTATTCAATAAGTGTTTAACTTAAATCTGATGATAATTGAAATATAGATGTGATCCACATTTAATTAATATGGTATTTAAAAGGGATCTTTAAACTTAAAGTTGTGCCTATTGTTTACAAATATTCCCATGTGTCTGGGTATTATAATATTAATTGCTCTTCAAATGCATATTAAGTGCACATTACTCTATCGTTTTATGAGCATACTAAATGTATGTAAGCTTCACTGTTTTATCACAATCTTGCTCTATAATGTGATAGAATAGAGCCATCTAGTGTTTTCCAAGTGCAGGAATCCATTATTTTCAGATTGAAATGGAAACTGATGGCTTCCACGGAATCTTTGAGTGCCAGATGGATGACCAACACATTGCTCTGCAATGCACTGAGCACCCCCATGACACTCAAAGGATTAAATGACCTTATTCATCATGTTTAAGAGGGGTTATTCTAGAGTTAACCAGCTGCATTATAGGGGACAAAAAACTTTCCATTTGATTTAAATGGGGACTTTAACCTATGAAATGACAGAGAGGCCTTCAACTCATTACATTATAAATTGTTTTAGCACTCAAGGGGTTAAAAAGTCCCATTTCAATCAATGGGAACATTTAGAATTTTATACCTGCCTCCATGGTGCAGCTGGTTTGCTCCAGAATTGGAACTCATTAATCCTTTGATTGCCAGAGGGGTACATAACGTATTGCAAAGCAATGCGTTGTATAACCCTCTGACACTCAGAGGGTTAAGTTGACAAAAACTGACTTTTTTTTCCTTTTTAAATATGGAGGCTAGTGGCACACAAATTACTTACACTTTGACTAGTAATTTTCTAGTGTTTGTATGGGATATTCTATTTATAAAGATGTAACACTTAAAATGGCTGGAAAGCACTTTTAGTGATAAAAGGAAAAATTTTAAAAATGTTTATGTCTGATTCTTTATTATCTAAGTTTCATGGTGTTAGAATGAACGTCTGAATTCTCGGGGTTATCTAATAAATGTCCTGCACTGATTGGTTGCTGCCGAATACTGCAGGTTAATATGGATTGGTGAGGACTTTCTCCTCAGAACAGAAAAGTGTGAAAACTGCATTCACTTTTTGATTTTTTACATGACTTTTAGAAAATTGCAGTTTTTACACTTTTTTTGGTGTACACATACTGATCCACCTGCTTGTCCCACTGCACTAAAAGTCACACATACTGACTCACAGTCTTGTCCCATGGCAGCTATAGACACACAATCTGATATTCCAGACTTGTTTCACTTCAACATTAGCCATAGGCTAACACATACTGACCACCAGCCTTGTCCAGTAGTAGCCACAGAACCACACATACCAACCCCCTAGCCTTGTCTCACTTTATTTATAGCCATAGGGATGGGCAATGTAAGAACCTATAGCTGCTGTCAGATGGCCGATTTCCATAATTCTACTTCAACCAATGGCTGTCGTGAAATGGTGGAATTTGTAGTCTGGTAGCAGCTAGAGGGCCACACATTCATCGCTTCTGCCATAGAACTACATATACGGACCATCAGCCTAGTCCCACTGCACTACTAGCCATATAATCACATACAATAGATGATAGTAGTCAGGGAACCACACATGCTAATCTCTCTTCAACCTTGACCCAATGCACTGGAAGCCATAGAACCACATATACTACATCCGAATCTCAGTCTTTTCTAACTGCTCTGCTAGACATAAAACTATTCTAGCTACTAAGTCTAAATCCTGGTAGAATATCTTGAGTATCAGCCAAAATTAAGAGAGATATTGTAGGAATTTTTTAGGATCAGCAAAAAGACATTTTATGGGGTTGTATCTATGAGGATTTCCACAGAAAAAGTAGCACATTTGCAGGTTGGACTTTTCTCTCATTCCTTCAAGTTAATTCCATTTGTTCTAGAAGTCAGAGAGGAAAATCCTGATTATCTGATATATATTTAAATTGGGAAATCTAAGTCCTTGCATATGAAGGGTTTCATAAGAACTGATTTTTGCATCTTGGGGTCAAACAAGTAGTGACATTTTACCTAGCATTTACATTTAGGAAGCCTAAGACAATTTTAGTTTAATTTACAGATAATTTCAAATCTGTAAAATGAATAGTTTTTGAGAAGTTAACCTAAATGTTGATGACACAATGTGGCACTTTATAAAAATTCCCTGCACAATATGCTGATTAGTCCTTTTTGAGGTCAAACTTATTGTTGACATTAGAAATTACCCCACAGTATGGATTAATTCATTATAACCATGTGTGGCTCAGGACATAAACAAATTAGTATACTGTGTCACACAAGTGGTTCCTAAACTGGGGACATGTCCCAGCGGAGGAGCATGAGGCACATCTAGTGGGGCACAAGGATTTCTACCAGCACCAAACTTCCCTGATTCAATGCAACATAGAAGTTTCCATATTGTGAGAATCTGTTTACGTTGAGGAGTTTGGGAAAGACTAGTTCAAACAACATTTGAGAACAACTCGGAATGGCACTGTCCACCGTGTTTGTAATTGTGATAGACATACATTTAGCAGAGAGATGGTGTATGCATATATGTGGCAAAGAAAATAATGTAAAACAAACTGATTTTTTCAAAGTACATTAAAAATTAATAAAAATGCAAATTAATAATATTATGAATACATGTGCAAAGGATTACATTTATTTCAATAAAAAAGATGGGCATCAGGAGTCGCTTTAGGGGACTTCATGAAAATTTTGGCAACCACTGTCAGACTCTGCCAAAAACAAACTAAGGTTAATTTCTCAGAATTAATTTAACATAGTAACATAGTAAATTAGGTTGAATAAAGACACAAGTCCATCAAGTTCAACCTACTCCTCATAACCCTGTAACTGATAATTTTATAGCTTTCCTGCTACCAATTAAGTCAGTCTTTATCAGACCTTCCTGATCTGCCTACTGATAAACAGTATAACTCTTTATGTTCCCTTTTGAAATAAATGTATCTAATCTTGTCTTAAATGTATCCATTGTATCTGCCATAAACACCTCCTTGGGCAATGAATTCCACAATTTAACAGACCTTACCGTAAAAAAAAACCCTTCCTCTGCTGAAGTTTAAACCTCCTTTCCACTAATCTCAAGGGGTGTCCCCTGGTCACCTGATCAGGCCTTGGAATAAATAGCTCACCACAGAGATCCTTGTATTGACCTCTCATATACTTGTACAATGTGATAAGGTCTCCTCTTAGTCGGCTTTTCTCTAGAGTAAATAAACCATGTTTGTCTAGTCATTCCTCATATGTCAAGTCCTCCATTCCCTTAATTAATTTTGTTGCTCATCGCTGTACCCTCTCTAGTTCTAGTATATCCTTTTTCAGAACTGGTGCCCAAAATTGCACTGCGTACTCAAGGTGAGGTCTTACCAATGATTTGTATAATGGCAAAATAATGTTATCCACTCTTGCTTCGATACCTCTTTTTATGCAAGACAGGATTTTGTTTGCCTTTGCTACTGCTGTTTGACACTTTCCTTTACAAATAAATGGCAGGCACATCATATAGGAACTTTTTAATTATCTTTAAAAGTAACTAAATAACCTTTAAAATGACCAACCACATCCCCTATGATTCAGCCAGATCTAACTAGTAGATTGTTCTACCATAACTCCTACCATATATTCTGTGACTCAGAGCCCACCAGCAGCAGATATTGTTACACTTGCCACTGTTCCCACCTTATCCACTGTGACCCAGAGCACACCTGCAGATAGTGCTACCACTACTGCCACCACGTCCCCTGGATCCTGGGGATGAACTTCCAATGAGTTTTTTTTTCTCAAGGGGTTATGTACAGCAGTACACAGAGATACAGCTGCCTACTCTGAGACTGCTACTGCTGTGTATGTGAATGTGGCACAAGGTGAACAACCTACACTGTGTTACACTCACACTCACCACCACAAGCAAGAGTGGATGAAGAATATGGTGGTGGTGGTGGTGATGCTCCTGCTGCTTCTACTGCTGGTGATGAGAGTGGGGTGATTATTCAAACATGATGTTGAAAGATCAGACAAACCGAGAGTTGGAGAGAGACATATGGTGGAATGGGTATCACAAGCCTTGACTTTAAGTTGTTTCTAAACCCCCTAGTGGTTGTCCAACTCCCAACATCATAAAATATCAGCAGGATCAGGCTGTCGTGTCCACCAAGCTGGAGAATGGAGTCATCATCCCTATTAGGGATGGGTGAAACATTTCACCTAAAAAATGAGGCAAGCAAAAAATGGCACTTCCAACCATGCATGTATGGTGCAATTTTCCCACTTTTGTCTGCATCATCTCATTGAAATGAGTGGTAAGAATGATTTTTTTCCTAAGTAGAAAGCTCCCCTTCTATGCCCACTGGGATAAAATAAAAGGATTGTTCAGTTCCCAGAGCTTGCTATTCTGTGTTTGTGAGAGACAGAGAAAACACCATGAGGAAGATTCACTAAGAGGTGATCAAGAGGTGATGAAGTGGAGATGACTTCTCCAGTTTATTACTTCTGCAATTCCTTTGTTATTCTATTTAATAACCCACACTTATCGAGTTTTTAGGAAAGACCTCAAAATAATCCCACAGTACACCTGCTGAATGGCAAAGTTGCCAAAAAAAGTTGGCAGTTGCTATGCTGTCTTACTCTTTTGTAGAAAACAGAGATGTTAAATAACTGTTGTCATGTGTTGCACCCCCCAGCTTATCCCAAGTCACCATTATTTTTCAAGGATAGCTGTGCCAGAATTGTAAAATCAGGTGGTTAGTGTAGTGAGCAAAGGGATAGAAGCCACATTTTGACAGACAACCACACAAATCCATATTTGTATTAAATAATCTAGTGCAAGTGATACAGGAATGGTTTGTACCCCACTCCTTCAAATTTGGTTGTGTTTTTACTGATAATAGCTCCAACATAATAGCTGCCAGGAGAATAGTTGATATGGTATATATACCCTACTTTTCCAGTATCCTAAATATAGTTATTAGATACCTCACAGAAACCAGAAAAGGTCAAAAAGATATTCCATATCACCCACAAAATCTCTGCACATTTTGGCCACTCATACAGTGCTTACAATGCATTATATTCCAAACAACAGTATAACAGCCTGCATCATTGCCAGCTTAAAGTGGAGGTCCCTTCCTGGTGGAATTCCACATTGTACATACTAGACTATTTTCTTTTTTTTTTTTTCAGAAAAAAGGCCATTAGTGAGAATACAATGCAAAACTGAAAAGATTTAGAGGTAGCATCCTTGTCAATGGTAACTAATGTGTGATATATATGAGCTGCTGAACCTATTCACTAGGCCCCCTTGCTGATTAGTCATTTTGGGGCAGGAATTATGAGATACTTCTGTATATATATTTATATTTACTGCAGAAAGATCTGAGGAGTATGATTGATGGATCTTATAATGACAACACAGACATGAACCAGTAGGTGAATTACACATTAGCATACTTTGAGCACGATCCATATATGATGTTCATTAAAACTATAAGAAATGCATTCTTGCTACATTACTGGACCCTCTTTTTAAAGATATATATATTTTTTTAATTTGTACCAAGGCTAAAGCAGCTTCTCTTCAAGTAAATGGATTCTGTGGAAGAATATAAAGATATATTTATAGACTGAGTAAAGGGTTGCATTGTGGAGGATGAGAGAGGCCAAAAAATGTAGTAGAAAGCATAGTGAAAAAGAAGAAAACAAAGGGTTTTTGCTATTAGTTAATTGTTCCACATTTCATGTGTTATTGGTGTGTTTCAACAGTTAGACTTATGATTTTGTTTCAGGTGTGATCTCAGTGAGAATGTGCATATATGTTATCCTGCTTTCTCCTTTCTTACATGTCTGAGAGTTATTGTAAATGGAAACTGATCAGGTTGGTCTAAAGTTGCAAGTAGGGTGCCACAGGGTTCAGTAACATAGTTGATGAGGCTGAAAAAAGACATGCATCCATCAAGTCCAGCCCATGCCAGAAACACCCATTTTTGATTCAGAGGAAGGCAAAAAAAGGCCTCTGAAGCCATTACCAATTTAGCCCCAAGTGGGTAAAAAAAAATACTTCCTGATGGCAATCGGATAGTTCCCTAGATCAACATGCTATCTGCATTGAAGCCATCTGTCATAATTTTCAATATTGTTCTGTGCTGTTCCATTGCTTTTTTGAAAGCATTTGTATTATCTGCAAGTACAACATCCTGAGATAAAGAATTCTATAGCTTTACTGACCATACTTTAAAGAATCACTGCCTTTGATTTAGTCAAAAGTGCCTTTCCTCTAGTCTTAATGGATGTCCTCTTGTTCTTAGATCAGCTCTTTGCGTAAATAATTAATTGGCTTGTTCTTTGTATTGACCTTGAATGTATTTGTAAATGGTAATCATATCACCCCTTAGACGTCTCTTCTCTAATGTAAACAAACTCAGTCTGGCTAGTCTCTCATTATCCCTTTATCAGTTTTGTTGCACATCTCTGCACCTTTTCCAATTCAACAATGTCTTTTTTAAGAACTAGCGCCCAAAATTTTACTCTGTATTCTAGATGAGGCCTAACCAAGGATTTATACAGAGGTAGGATAATATTAGCATCCCTTGCTTCTACACCTCTTTTTATGGAGGCTAGTAACCTATTTGCTCTTGCAGCAGCTGGGTGACTCTGCACACTGCTGTGAAGTCTATCTTCTATCCGTATTCTTAAATCCTTCTCTAATTAGGATTCCCCAGGTTGTTTCCCAGTTAGAGTATATGTTACAAATTTGTTTCTTCAGCCAAAATGCATAACCTTACATTTATCTACATTAAATGTCATCTGCCACTTTTCTGCCCATTCACTTAATTTATCTAAATCCTTCTGCAGAGAAAAAACATCCAGCTCTGTATGTATTTCCTTATATAGCTTAGTGTCATCAGCAAACATTGAGACTACTTTCAATTTCCCTACTTACTGTGTCTCTTTGTTAGTAGTGTTTTTGCTCCACTCTCCGTTTGAAGGAGAGTGGAGCAAAATTACTTATAGCAAGGGGACACAGGAGGTAGGGCATTATGAATGAATGGCTGAAAGTCAAAATACATTTATTAATGGCTTTTTAATAAAAAATATGTATTAACCACACACACACACACACACACACACACACATTTATACAGGCAAGGTATGTACCTTGCCTATTAACCCTTTGGGTACCAGAGGGCTAGGAAACATGCTAAGCAATGCTTTCCTACCTCTCTGGTACTCAAAGGGTTAATTGTGGAATAAAAGACAGATTTGTCCACTACATGGAAGTCCATGAGGTGGATGTGGATGGGGTTAGTATGTTACATATATGCAATATATGTGACATACTAAGGGGGGGGGGTGGAGGGGGGCATTGTGTAGTGCTTGGTGCACTAGTTTTATTGATTGTAACCCTTTGAATGCCACAGGGGTGAGCAGTTCACATCCCTATGGCATTCAAAGCTGCCCATGGTGCTGAAAGCCATCTCTGTGTTCCCCTAGTGGCTGGGTAGGGAAAAGCACAGAGAATGCTGTTCAAAACTGTCAACAAGGATTTTTTACTCTGTGTGGTGTGCTGTTCTCCAAAAAAAATAGGCGTTAGATTTCTGGAGAGAAATGTTGCAATTTAACGCAAGTTAGCCCTAACTCCAACATTTGAATAGCTTTTGGCGTCGCTTGTACATTATCCTCTATGGGTGAGATCTTGCTGTTCTGGCGACGGGCGACGTGTGTTTCAGAACTGGGGTCACTTGTTACTAGTGGAACATTTGCATTGCTCAGTTGACGTTAAAACCAGCGTCGCCAGTTTTTTCTGCCGACGCCAACATTTGAATCGAGCCCTTAGTCTGACATGATCTATTCTTCATGAAACCATGCTGATTACTGCTAATAATATTGTTTTTCTTCACATAGTTCTGAATACTGTCATTTAGTAACCCTTATCTACTATGGAGGTCAAGTTCAAGGGTCTATAATTTCCTAGACTCAATTATTTTTTTCAGTCCAGGGCTCAATGATTTTTACCTTATATATTAATTATTTATATGTGGGTACCGTAAAATCTCAGGTATAATACGCACCTGTGTATAATACGCAGGTGCATATTATACCAAAGATTTTGGGGAAAACAAGAGTGCCTATGTATAATACGCACCCTTGTTTTACCCCCTTGCTAAACAAAATTCTAAAGGCTGGCCGATCCCTTCCCTCCCTCCCCCGGGTCAAACCCGCTCTCAAAACCAGCCTTACTAGGTTGAAGTCCGCTTCTTCTGTGGATGAGGCAAAATAATTAGTTCTGCACAGCTTCCTTGCGGGCGGCACGCTTCCCTTTGCCGCCCACTTCCATCAATGGGCTTGCAGGACCTTCCGCTTACAGCCAATGGTAATGCCCTGTGTATCATGACATGTTGCTGTTCTTGGGAGACATAGACAACTCACTACGGAGAGTCACAAAACCAAACCAAATCTGAGCTCCTCCATATAAGCTATTCAAGTGTGAACCCTGTGTAACGCATATTGTATACCACTTTAATAAATTTGGGGTCTTTGTTGCATAGTTTGGCCACGTCAACGCGCCCCAACTTGAGGCGAGTACCTAACTTCACACAGTCACCCTATCTAGATTAAAAACACCCCTGAAGAAGCATTTCTTATAGGCTGAGATTTCTTGTACATAACGTGTTGGGCATATTTTAAAAACAACTTCGTGTTAGAACTCACCTTCAGTGACCTGTAGGGAGTGAGCATCAAGCCAAGAAGACCGGAGCTCCATCAATCCCATTTATAACTCCCATCCACCCACTCCCACAGGTCAAATGGGGTTTAGTTGTAGCCTTAAAGGCAATGATCCGGACAGCCCAAACAGTAGGCCAACACCATGCCTTTAAACCCGTTTATAAGTAGCAACAACTTACATATTTAAGTGTTAAACATTTATTACTCTTACAGTATAAAGTGAAGAGCAGCTTGAATAAGAAAGAGAAAAAGTGTGCAAAGACAGAAAAAACAAAATTCACAGTGCTAATTCACATTAATTTATAAATTTAATCTACATATACAAGTAGAGAACCCAAGTGAATAAATACAGATAGCAGCAAGAAATGTGGGAGTTCTCCAAGCTCCCCAAGATTAGGCCGAAGCCTAAACAGAAATCCAAAACCAAACCAAATCTGTGCTCCTCCGTATAAGCTATTCAAATGTGAACCCTGTGTAAAGCATATTGTATACCACTTTAATAAGTTTGGAGAGTCCTTACTATAGTAGATTCATTTGATGACTTCTCCAGTCTGAGAATTAACTGGGCCAGATCCTCTCTTTTACCAATAGATGACCTGACCCTGCAAACGAGACTTGCAGACACCCAGATGAAATGCATGGAGGTCTGTGAATATTTGGGAATAAAAGTGACGGTAGATCCCAGAAGCTTTGTTGAACATAATTTGATTCCCCTCATATGTAAGTTACGAGAAAAAGCAACATAGTGGCAGACCTTCCCTCTCAATGTGATTGGTAGGTCTAACCTATTTTAAATTACCTTCCTTCCCAGGTTTCTTTACGTGTTCCTAAATACCCCAATTGTCATTCATAAATCATACTTTAAAAAGATTGACAGTATTTTACTGGGTTTCTTGTGGGGCGGAGGCCACCCTAGAATTAAAATGCCTATACTTACACAACAATCCAGACAGGGGGTATAGCCCTCCCCAATGTTTACCACTACTACCTGGCTGCTCAAGGTCAATTTGCAATGGCTTACCTAGATTCCCAGACAACGCACCAATTTGTTCAAATAGACCGGACACTACTATTACAAACCTACGAATTGCAACACTTGCTGACGGTGGGTCAGAAGGAGAGCAGGTGCCCCTTTCAACTTTATAGTTTATTACATAACACCTGGACTGCAATCAAAAACATTTCCAAACATACAGCAATCGACTCGGATGCCCCGCTGTGGGGACCAGCTGGTTTAAGCCATCTGAATACATTAGAGCTTGGTCATATATGGGCGAACTATGGGCTAACAAATGTAGGCCACCTATACTGTAAAAATCTATTGAAATCTTTTGAACAACTGCACTCAGAGTTTAATATACCCAACAATCTATTCTATCCGTACCTACTCCTTAGACACGCCTTACAAGCACATTGGGGTGGTGGGGGGCTGCTTATTTCCCTGTTCCCACTACAATTGGCATTGGTTGAGAAAAGACCTAAAAAACCATTATCCTATCTTTACAACTGGATGCAGTCCATGATAGAAAGCCCTGATAGTCAGAAACTCTTGGGAAGCGGACTTGGGTGGCATAATGGACTGGGAATGGGAGAGTGCAAAGCTAGGACCTAAACATGTAGCTACTAATACACACCACCAACTCATACAGATGAAAATTCTATGCAGATCATACTATACCCCACATAGGTTGTTTTGAATGGGCAGACTGGAGACGTCAGATTGTCTAAGATGCGCTGGAGTAGAGGGTACATTCCTCCATCTCATATGGGACTGCCAGTTGGTTAAGAAATTCTGGACTGAGGTGGTTGAAACTATTTCTGGGGCAATGGGGTGGGATCTCCCCATGTCCCCTAAGTTTTGTATGCTTTCATTGATACCTGAAGATATTGTCAGGATATCTGACAAAACGCTACTTAGGGAACTTTTAATTATGGCAAGGAAGGTGGTGGCTATGTGCTGGATGTCCGTCCGGGCTCCTGAGAGATGCATTTGGCTCAATTTAATAGCTATTAATATTCCCCACTATAAACTAGTCTATATACATAGGGGTTCAGAGCTTAAGTTTATGCAATCTTGGGAGAAATGGCTGAATTGGCTCGGACTGTAGGATAGATATAGATATGATATAGATTAGAAGTGGGGCGTTGCAATTCCCTACTCTAATATTAGCTCATTTTTAGCTTTTTCCAACGAATAATGCCATGTGGAGTGGGTGTCGGTTTGCCTGGGGAGGGGGGGGCCTTGTACGGCAGGGAGGGGGGTGATTATTTAGTAAGTTGTATTGGTAGAGTTAGGTGAGTTACTCTGATTATAAAAGAAAAATGCAAATGGGTTGAATTGTTATAATGACATACAATGTGTGACTTTCTATATAATCTTCTTTTGTGCCATCTTTGTACCATACATGATGCCAATATAAATGCCACCATGTACCATATTTTCAACCTATTTGTCAATAAATACATTTAAAAAAAAAAATCATTATGTTTTTCAGTGGCTACAAACTTCCTACCCATTTACTACATGTACTTCCCATTTTCATGGCAAAAACTTGACATTACCAGTGAAAGAGAAATAAGCAGTTAGAGAGATAGAGAGGTTATTTAACTAAATAAGACTAACAGAGGCTGATAGTGTTAGCTAACACTATGAGCACCTGGATTAAAAAGAAAAGGAGGAGCTGGAAGGACTGTGATGGGTCCAGCGAGTCAGAGGAGGAGGAAATGACCATCACTAACATCGAAGGATCTAGGAGCCACGATTCCCCAGTCCCCCTACATACTAATTGCTTGGTATTTTTAGGTATATTTACTTTTCCAGATTCAGATTTTCCAGATGATTTACAAAAGAGTTTACAAACAGTCATATTGCTCATTTTCAATGGTGGGAGAGTAAGCATTTTCCTTTCAACTGATATGTCTATCTGTCATCATTGCTCTCATTCTCTGTGGTGGAGATACATATTCTAAATTAATATCATCCTATATGATAATTCGCTAAGGTTTGTCGGAAGCTGTCATGCGCAGTAGAGACGGCTGCGAGCGCTTTAGTCATATGCAGTACAGACTGCCCATGCCGTGGCTGTTATGGAGTGGGGCTCTCTGAATTCAGACCGGAGTCGCACAGAGAGGACTCCGGTCTGAATTCAGAGCGCTTCATTCCGTATCAGCAGTGGCACGGCCACTCTCTACTGCTCATGCCTACAGAAGTGGAACTGTGGCCCGTGTAAATGGGGCCTTTCAACTTGTCATTAATAATTAGGTCAACAGCAAGAACATCAGTGACATCATCTGCTGCGTCCCCAATATTTTCACATTGTTCTAGGTCTTTTGAAGTCTTTAAAAGTTTAATTTTACTTTTTAATTAGGGGCATTTAAACAAGCAATATCTAGGACTGCTGACATTGTAGTAGTGAATAGAAATCTTTCAGGGCTTGTTTTTGGCAAGGCTAAAACTTGCAAATATTTTTTCAGAGCTAGCTTTGTTGAAAGTCTCAATCATTTTTTATTCCAAGGCTAGCTTTGCTGCAATATTTTGAATGTTTGACTTTCTGTAAGCATGTAAAATAGTCTTTTCTTTTTGTAAGACTGCTGCCAACAATTTTTTCTAAAGAGATATTAAAAAAGGATTAATTTAATGTGGTGGTAGTGGTAAAGTGATCGTATACATTTATATATATCATTATCATTAGCCATTGTCTATTCACTGCAGGATGAAGGCCTCCTCAGTGAGTCTGAAACAACTTCAGTCCTGTGCTTTTTGTTGCCACTTTGTACAAACAAATTTGGCAATTTCATCCACCCAGGAAGAGGTAATGTCTAGTTGGATGCCAAACCCAACCATTTTAAAATAAGGGAAAAATCAGGCTACAAACCCATAGACACATGTATATACACATATGTACATGGGAATACACATATCTATATATGTAAGAAGATGACAGCACCAAATGGTACTTATCTTGGAAACAACAAATATCTCCATTAGGTAAAAGCGGTCAGGTCTAGATCCAGAAGGTCTCTCTTCTCCTCAGCTGAAGTAACCTGTCTCCAACCCTCCTATCAAAACCAACTTGCTCAATGCCTAATACTGTGATCACTTCTTGTTACATTCCTGATGTTCAATGAAATGTTTAGGAACACTATGATTTTGCATTTTATTAGTGAAATATCTACGGTGTTCTCCAAATCTAACCCTGAGTCTGAGTGATAAATGGAAACACACTAAGCATTTCATTGAACATCAAGTTGTTTTAGATAGGAGGGGTGAAGACATGTTACTTTAGCTGAGGAGAAGACAGTCATTCTGGATCCATCAAATGGAAACTCTGCATCCTACTGGACTTAATATGGATCTAGTCCTGAACACTTTTATTTATCCCTAGAGGGGTACATAATGCATCCAACTGGACACTAGCTCTTGCTGTTTCTTTTTACAATACTTCTAGAGGAATTTAGCCTTGGTATATGGTTCTATTGATAGTAAATGATTTAGTGGCCTTAGACCTTTATCATTTTGGATGATGAATTTTCAGTCCAGGTTTAAGGATGTAGGAGATCTTTTAGCAGGTTTTCCATTGATTGGATGTAGTTGGGAAAGTTTTTGAAATGTATGGGCTTAAATGGAGAAAAAACTCATATATAAAGCTGTGCGAAAAGTGAGAAAAATTTCCTGTATGACTTTTTGTGAAAACTGGACAATTTTTTGCTTTTTCCTCTAAAGTTTTCTCCTTTTCATGAATGCAAAACTTTCTTCCTATTTGCCTATTTTAACACATTTTTCAACTATGTTTCCTGTGGGTACTACATTTCCCACTGCAGTATTACTTCTTCTGAGGGCTGTAGTGGAAAAATAAGTAGCTGAAAGTCAAAGTTGTGAGTCCTACAGCAACATATGCCTTGGAAAATGTGTTAGCATGCAGAGTGCCTTGTCCTTTACCCACAACACTAAGTTCATGCTTAAGTGGCACCAGAAGCAACGTGGTGTTCCTGTGTGTCACTTCATCAAGTCCCAAAGTGATGTGCTGCCACCACCAACACCACCAATTTTGAGTTTTTGCTGTCCCTGGGCTCGATTCTATTACCAGCGCTAAAACCGGCATTACAAGAAAAACAAGCAATGTGAATTTTGCAAACATGTGTTACGTCGGTATTGTATTGCAGAACCACAGTAAAACAAAACTGGAGTAGACAGCACATTTCAGAGTACTAACAAAATTGGAAAAATGTCAAAGTCCAAGGAAATAGGCATACGTTTGATGACAGAAAGATCAAGTTTAGTGTTAGATGTTTCCCACATTATCAAAATCTGACATAGAGTGCCCCGTTCGACATTTTAACCCCCCCCCTTTTAAAATTCGACTTACAGTGCTTTCTTTCACCACTTTAATTCAACAAATATTGTTCACATTTGACATTTTAACCCTTCCCCTTGAAAATTCGACGTACAGTGCTCCCATGACTTTTTTTCTCCATTCAAATTCAACATTGTTCTTCTCCTACTTTTTACGACATGCCTTCTTTGTATTTGTATTGTATAACTAACCCTATGAGTACCAGAGTGGTAGCAACGCATTGCAATGTGTTTTCTACCCCACTGGTACTCATAGGGTTAATAGGCAAGGTATGCGGCTGCATACCTTGCCTGTATATGTGTAAAAAGTTTATTTTTAATTGTATTTGTATTGTAGTATAAAAGAAAAACTTGCATAGGACTTAGTTTAAATAAAATAAATTTTATTATATGTCTTTAAACATCCCAAAAAGATCCATGTGGTCTATAAAGGCGCTAGCCATCGTGGCTAGTGTAAGTGACGTTACAAGCAAACATATATACAGTATAGAAATAGACACAATGTGCTTAAAAAATTCTATAACCAAAGTAATATTGATTTAACAAACATAGTAGCACAAAAAACTATTGGTGGCTCAGGAATACTCAAGCCGTTTTATCAATGAATGGGTTGAAATGCAGAAAGCCGACATTAGAAAATGATGATAGATAGATGATAGAGCAGTGGAACCTGTTCCAGTCCATGTCCTAACCTTGATAAAAGTTGTGTAAGAGCCATATTAAAACATTAAAAGAATGTCATTATGTCCACATCACAGCAGTAGTACATATAGTTGGCTGCCTTCCCATGCTGTCTTAAATACATTCAATAATGATGCCATAGCACATACAGAAAGTACAGAATGAAAAGTCAATCTTATTGGTCACGCTGGTAACAGCTGAAGAGCCTCTGTGTGCTGTATAGAGAATTCTATTCTTTAGCTGTACTGCACATAGCGATTGATGTCTGTGGTGAGATAGGGAAATCATTAATTTGTGGTTAATCCAGCATGTAACCCTTGGACTCTACCACAGCCTACAGCAAAGCCATAATCATCATATGCCTCTGTAGCAGGAGCCGTAGGTGTTATTTAGAATGAACTAACCGGCAGTAGCACACTCTCTGACACATAAATAACTTCACTACTTATTGTGTCTGCCCCAGAGCCCTGGGTACTATTTGGAGTGCTTCTGTTGCTGCTGCTAGTTCCAGCACCTTTGACCTGCTGATACTGTGTCTCCCAGTCAGACCTGTGGTTGTGCTTCAGGTGGGATCTCATAGAGGAATTGCCTAGGTGTGAGCCCGCTTTCTCCCTGCTCACATGTTTTTTTTGCATGGACAAGAGATAACAACATGCTTAGCTTTAAGATCCTTAGTGAAATATCTCCATAATGTGGACTTCATGGACTGAGAGGTTCCTGAGGTGCTGCTGCTGCTGCTGCTACTACTGGGGCTAGATGTTGATGCAACTCTACTGCTACTATTCGGTGTCAATGGTGCAGCACTTCCAGCAGCAGAGACACTTGTCATATTTAACATTGTGGATGTTAATCACCTGTGTTGCTGTTGTTGTTGCTGCTGGGTTCTCAACACAGGTGCGTGTGGCTGAGTGGGACTTGGACTTGGAAGAGGCAATGATGCTGACAATGACTGAAAATGAGACTTTATAGTTTTTGCCACCTTTGCTTGTCCAGGGTAAGACTTTCCAATTAGTTTTATCATACAGTTTATAGACAGACACAATGGTCCTTTTCAGTGGTGGAAGATTCAGCCTTTGCCTTTCTGCTAACTTTATGACCATGTCATCATTAGTGGTAGGCGAAAGGTCCTGCCATGTTCCCACAAAAAATTCAGTGATAACCACATTGTTGTCTGTTTTTGGCAGGAAAATTTGCTATAAAAATCTTCACATTTTTCGCCCATAAGCAAAAAATGTTTCAATGGCTAGAAAGTTTCTGCCCATTGATTTATGTGTTTTTCACATATTTGCTATAAGAACATGACTTATTTGTGGAAGGGAAACACAATTGAAGCAGCTACAGAGTGAGGTTGACATGCTATGCTCTTCTGCTGTGATCTTTTTGCAAAACTGAGGCAGGAGAGGCTCATAGTGACTGATATCACTATGAGAAGGTTTACAAATTATAAAAGGAGGATCTGGAAGAATGCTTATGTGTTCACAGAGTCTGAGGAGGAGGAAGAAGTGAGCAGTGTGGGTCACACTTGCCATCCCCAAGCAGTCCTGCTGGTTCTAGTACTACTACTACTACTACTATTAAGAAGGTCCAGCAGCTTGTTAGTGTTAGGAGTGAAGTAGGGGTTAATCATCATATTACTAGTGACTGTGAGGAGGAAGACTCAGAGGCTGAACTTGATGTGGTTGGTGTTAGCAATAGTAACATTAATGGTGAAGCAGCGGATGGAACTAGTGTTAGTAGAGTTGTAGTTTAAGCATTTGAGAACATCCAGACAAGTGGTCCAGGGAGCTCACACCATTTTCCTGGCCCTGAGAGTCCCTTTCCCTTCACGGCATTGTTCAGGTGGATCATTATCCTGAAGAAGCCATAACCGGTGGTGGATAGCAGGCGCAGCAATAATACAACCACCACCAGGAGCACAGAAAAGCTGCCTGTGTCTGCTGCAAGTCTACCTTCTTCATGTCACCAAGAAATGGCAAGTGTGACATTAGGGGACACTCTGTCACATTTCTCGCCACGTCCTCCAACCAGCAGTGAGATGTAGTAGAGCAGCAGCACATAGGGACTATGATGATGGAGAAGCTGGGTTGAAGAGACATTGATAGCCTTTTTAGCCCAAACTGAGAATGAATGAGAGGCAGGGACAAGGACTGGCATCACCACCACCACCATCATGGAGCTTTTGGAATTTGCGGAGCTTGCAGCTGCTCTAATTCCTGCTGCTGCTGTGTTGCAAGGGCAGCAGGATACTGAGGAGCAGGATAGTGTGCCACAGACCACCGTGGACATAGTGGGAATGGGTTCAACAAGTGATGTGGGACTAGGACAGGTTCCACTTGCCAGCAGCAACAACTTTCCTGGTCCTATTTGCAGTGCTGATTCTGAGGCAGTATATCACGGTGCCCGTGATTGCTGGCTTTTTTTGTCAGTCAGTTGTAAGGGCTCTCCATTGGTTACCTGTGATTATTCCTCCCAGTATTGCCTATATAGACTGGGCCCCTGCACCCTTTGAGTGCACTTTCGTGGTGTCTCTATGTCAGTGATCACCTGCCTATGGATTCCTGTGTCTACTGGGCCTGCATGTATCCTCTACTGCCCCAGTGCCAGTGTATCAACCCAGACAGCCAGTGACACTCCAGAGTGGTACCTGTTTCCGTTCCTGATCTGGTTTGGCTGACGTTCCTGCTTCCGTTCCTGACCCGGTTTGGCTGTCGCTGCTGCTCCGGTATCCTGTTCCGGCCTGGCAGTCGCTCCTGCTCCTGGACTCAGATTGACATTCTTCCTCTGGACTATGGTCGCCTGGGCGACATTCTGACTACTGGATCCCTCCTTAGGTTGTACCTCTGGTACTAGGCTTAGGGCCTCCGTGTTGTCCAGTACGCGGTACTGGTTTGCTCCAATATCACCGGTTGTTCGCTGCCTCCTTTACAGCACCGGTAGGGCCTCCGTGTTGTCCAGTACGTGATACTGGTTTGCTCCAATATCACACCGGTTGCTTGCTGCCTCCGTTACAGCACCGGTAGGGCATCTATGTTGTCCAGTACGCGGTACTGGTTTGCTCCAATATCACACCGGTTGCTTGCTACCTCCATTACAGCACTGGTAGGGCCTCCGTGTTGTCCAGTACGCGGTACTGGTTTGCTCCAATATCACACTGGTTTCCTGCTGCCTCCGTTACAGCACCAGTAGGGCATCCGTGTTGTCCAGTACGCGGTACTGGTTTGCTCCAATATCACACCGGTTGCTTGCTGCCTCCATTACAGCACCGGTAGGGCCTCTGTGTTGTCCAGTACACAGTACTGGTTTGCACCAATATCACACCGGTGGCTTGCTGCCTCTGTTACAGCACCAGTCGGGTGTCCGTGTTATCCAGTTCACGGTACTGGTTTGCTCCAATATCACACCGGTTGCTTGCTGCCTCCATCACTGCACCGGTAGGGCCTCCCTGTTTGTCCAGTATGTATTACACCGGTTTGCTCCACATTAACATTGGTTGCTGATGCTATCTCCGTTACAGCACCAGTGTGGCTCCTATACTCTGTGTCATTGTGTTGGGCTGCCTTGCCTGCTATATTGGCAAGGCCGGTAGAGCCTCCTTCATATTGTTGTGCCAGTCTCCAGGCTGCCTTGCCCGGTATATTAGTAAGGCCAGTAGAACCTCCTTCATCTCATTTTGCCAGTCTCCAGGCTGCCTTAATCGGTATTTGGCAAGGCCGGTAGAGCCTCTGGATACACAGTACTGAACTAGTCTCTTGTTACTGGTAAACTATCATTCAGACGTCCTTAACAAAATAATTTGTGACATCAAGAGTGGACTTTACTTGCTGACTTTTCTGTCTTCTGTATTTCTTGTTTTTTGTATTAGCAGCAACAGAAGCAACGTCATCCTCCAGTGAATGTGAATGTAGAAGAAAAGAGGAAAGTGGCCATTTTGCCCTCCCCTCTGAAGTCATGGGTGTGGGACTATTTTTCTCTTGGGGCAGATACAGTGCAGTCATTAACAATGGCACTATGCACAATTTGTAACAAATCAGTGAGAAGGGAAAAACATTTTGGCACAACCGTCCTGATAACACACATGAAAAACAAACTCAATTACATTTATGTCAAACATGTTAAAGCTAAACACCCACCACAGAAATTGCACTGCTGTTGCTGTACCCCTGACTTTCCTGAAAGGCAACAAGAGGCAAGGTATAGAACAAAGAGGAGGAAAAATAGAGAAACACAGGCAGAGGCTGAAGTTCCATGATGAGTGAAATCACTAGCTCACCATCATCTTATATCTTCTGCAAGTCCACCTTTTCCATCATTACCTCCCACCCCAAATGATAGCCACTCTGTCGATGTTAGGATGTGGCAGTTCATGTCCACCCATTGCACACTATGTGGTGCACTGACCACACATGGCAGTGTGGTGGAGGAGAATCACAAGCAGGGCATCAAGTGGTATCTGAGGAGATTCCATCTCACAGAATATGCTAAGATGGCAGGGAGGGTTCATCATTACTATTAAACTGTCAGTAAGTGGTCATGTGTCCTTAGCGGGGTGTGGACAAGGGTTATAGTGACAGCAGCAGCACTTGGTTTCTGGCGTCATGGTATTTGGATACAGTTGTGCCAGATGTTATTTACCACACAAGCTGTGTACATTGCAGTTGCTGATTAGAGGCACAGTTCCTGCACTCAAGGGAAACATTTCTATTCTAGCAACAACACACCCATGATTTTGGAGGAGGGGCAGGTGGAGAAGAATTATTTGCCAACTTCTGCTTTTCTACACATTTACTGGGGGCTATTTATTGTGCTGCTACTGCCTCAGAAGCATCACTGGAGCTAATCATGGCAAGTGGAACCTTTATCACCCATGTTACTGCTGTTGTTGATCCCATTCCCTTTGAGCAGCATAATCATCCTGCTGCTTAAACCACTCAGCAGCAGCAGCAAGAACAGCAGTTGCATCTACATCAGGGCATTTGACAATGGCCAGTGGCCACTGGCCAACAGGAAGTGAATTGCTGGCACTAGGCCAGTAGGGCATTTTTTTTTCTCAGGGCTTGTGCTTTAAAAAAAAAAATCCATAGTCCTACAAAAAAATAAAATAATTTTGGGGGTTTGTTTCTAACAAGCGTAAGTCCTACAAATCAGTGTTTCCATAGAGCTTATTTCTTCAGGGCTTGTGCCTCTAATAAGTCTAAGTCTTACAAATCAATGTTTCCACAGGGCATGGGTATCTAACAACAAATATTACAAATCATCCTCTACAAAATACCCTATCACATCAAGTATCAGTCTGCCCAAGTGGCAGCTGATGTCAGGGGTTTCCTGTCTCTATCACTTTACATACAAATGTCTTATTTTATTTTGTTTGTTTATTTTTTTCTTAACTTCCCCCAATTCCAGTCAAGAAACCCCCCAAAACAATTTCCCTTTTCAATTGATTCATTCCCCAGACTCCACCCACCAACACAGGCACCCTCCTCCGACCCCTTTTGTACCATATCTTATGGGGGTTTTTTTGTGTTTAGGATTTATTTTTTTATTAACTGCCCCAATCCCAGTAAGCAACCTCCCCCCCAATAAAAATCCCTGTTCAAATGCTTTTTTCACCACACCTCACCAACACAGGCACCCTTATACCCCTTTTATACTATACTTTTGGGAAATAAAATAATATGCTGGAAGGATGCTGGAGGGATATATTCTAGATCTGCACAATGATCATAAGTCATCATTAGGTCATCCTCAGCAGCATCAGCAGCATCTGCTACTTATTGCCCACTACCCTTATATTCCTCTAAGCTTTTAGAGGTCTGAAACTATTTATTTTTACTTTTACTTTCACAAAGTTTACTACTACATTCAGAATAGGTGTTTTGGGGCTTGTTTGTCTCACTATCTGATGCAACAGACAGTCCAGCTACTACACAGTCCTCTATTATGCTACTGCCATCATCAACACTAGAATGCAACTTGTTGTCCTCTTCAGTGTTCTTCTTATATGTCTTTTTATATGGTTTTCGTATTGTACTGGCACTGGTGGTGCTGGAAATTTTGCTGGGACCTTGACAAACTGCTTCCTTGCAGGAGAGGCAGCATCATCATTTATTGCACATGATGCAGCAACCATTGCTGCAGTCATTTTTAAACTACTACTTTACTCTCATGTCCCTGTAGTGCTCCACCTTTTCCCCTCCCCTTGTGCATTTGCTGTACATTACTAAACTATTGTGTGTGTGTTTTTACTCTACAGTACACACCACAACTGATGGAGTGTGATGTCTTGCCTTAGCCCAATCTGCTGTCTGTCACCTAATATATTTAATTAGTTGTTTGTTTATTTCTTTATTCTTTATATTTATTTATTTATTTTTATTATTATTAATATTATTTTTTATGTTGTCAACCCTATCTTATTAAAGTTTGTATAAGAAACAAATTATGACTGAAAATCAAAATCAACAACTTCTTTCCCCAGACTTCCCCAGAACAGTGAAATAACAGCAACATTTTGAGGTATTTGGGGTCAACCTCTTTCCTCCCTTCTCTCCCCAGAGTGCTTCCAGGCTCTCCTAATACAGAGAACAAATGTCCTACCTAAAAGACTACTTAAACTAAATTTCAATTCCCCTATCTTCTCTAGCTCAAAAAATATGCTGCTTTCTCCTCTCACAAGCACAGAATGGTATGCTGTGAGACCCTGACATCTTTGTATATATGACTGTAGAAAAGAAGAGAAAACTTTCGTGTGGAATCAGACAGTAAAGTGCATGATATTTGCTGGGAGAGAGCCTGTGCCTTGTTGGTTGCTAGTTCCCTCCTGGTTACGCCATCACCTTCTATGTTGAATACCTGTACCAATGTAATGCCACACAAGAGATACCAACATTAGTGGACTGAGCCTCTGAAACTAGTCAAGAGACATAGAAGAGCTGCGAGTCTCTTTACTAACATCTTACTATCTATTGTGCCAGTTGTTTACTCAATGGAGATGGCTCATGCAAGAGATTGGAACTAGTATATTATAATACATAATTCAAGTGGCATTCCAAAGAAAAGAAGGCAGAAACATAATAGAGGAAGCTATTGGATCCTGGCGGGAGATAAGCATTATAATTACAAGGATCTTGTAGAGAAGTTTATAATAAACTTTGTTTTTAGATTGTTATCTTCATACTTCCTTTTGATTTCAGATTTGTCTTCAGTTCTTGTGGAGGAATGTCATATGGGAATCTGCATGTGGTCAGTTTGATTGTGTCTGAGTTGATTCATCCCCTGTTGATTCATATACATTTCATCTACATTGATTTCATCTTATATTCATTTTCATCTACATACAGTAATGTGCAAAAGGCAGGTGTGAAAAAAATGCTGTAAAGTAAGAATGCATTCAATAATAGACATAGTAATAGTTTATATTTATCAATTAACAACATGCATAGTGAGTGAACAGAAGAAAAGTCTAAATCAAATCAATATTTGGTGTGACCTCCCCCCTCTTCAAAACAGCATCGGTTCTTCTAGGTACATTTGCACAAAGTCAGGGATTTTGTAGGAATATAGCAGTGATTCTCAACCAGTGTGCCATGGACATATACTGAGGGTACCCCATCTTATATATAAAGTATTTGATAAAATGTGAATACTGAGTTTCAAATGTATATTTCTGCACAATATGTTTGTTTGTGTTATCCTGATTGTGAGACCTAAAATATCTATATATTTATGCATTTGTATCCTCCATTATGTGTTTGACAAATGACCTATAAAATGTTAGGTGTGCCCCGAATCTTCCAGACTGTATGTTAAGGGTGCCTTGAACAAAAAAACTGGAATATAGCCAGGTGTATGATTAAACAGTTATACCAAACAGGTGCTAATGTAATGATCATCAATTTAATATGTAGGTTGAAAGACAATCATTAACTGAAACAAAAACAGCTGTGTAGGAGGAATAAAACTGGGTGAGGAACAGCCAAACTTAGCTAACAAGGTGAGGTGGCTGAAGACAAATTAATGTCAAAAGTCATACACCATGGCATGACTGAGCACAACAAAAAAACATAAGGTAACATTCTACATCAGCAAGGTCACTCCCAGGCAGAAATTTCAGGGGTTTCCAAACTCTTTTGAAGAAGCACAAAGGTCACTATGTGCCAAGATTTGGCTGTGCTGATTCTAAGTAACACTGCACTCGAAGGTTATCACTATAAGATTATCATTTATGCATACTTTTTAGGCTTCAAACATTTTCCATTTTTATGTTTAGCCTTTTATATTATTATTGTTATTAATATTTTAACATGTACTGCATCACAGTGTGTTTTATATATACATAGATTTTTATATCACTGATAAATGTTGAACTTATCTATCATTTGCAAGATACTTGAGTTATCTTTTAAGTGGATCAAGTAAATACTACACTTTGATACTGTTTTATTTCTTTTGTATCTCCTTTTCTTTAGTACTTCAGTTTATCTTCTGTTGCAAATTTCACAGACTGCCCACACATTCTGCCCCTGTCAGCCCTCGATGGACCGACACTGCTGCATTTTGATAGCAGTGGGCGGTCTTCGCCTTGGGACATCGGCACATTTACCTCCTCCTACCGGTTCCCGATTGGCTGGCCTAGGCTTTTCAGGGCTGTTCTGAGCAAGCTCCAGTGCCCGGTTATTGAGCTCGCTCTGTTTGCTGGCTAGCTTCTGTTGGTTCCTGTCTCCTGTCCTGTCCCGTGGTTCCGATCTCGTGTCCTGGCTCCTGTCTGATGTGGTTCCGGTCTCCTCTGTGGTGCTCGGCGCTCCTGCCTGCCTGTGGTCCGGTCGCTTGCGGTGGCCTTGTCTCCTGCCTTGCCTGGTCTGGCCTTCCTCTATCGCTTCTCAGCGGCTGCTGACCTTTCCCCCGGCGTGTTCGGAGCCTTGCTTCGTCCCGGCCGGAGTAGGGGCGGTTGGAGTGTCCGGAAGCTGCTCTGGGTTTCTTCTCCCCGGTCAGGATTCTTGCTGGGCCGGGGTAGGACCTGGAGGTCTATACTGCTTCTCTCCTTCCTCCTTCTTCCAGCTCCTATTTACCTCGGCGGTTCACCAGCGGGTTGCGAAGCATCTTTCCCTCCTCCCTTGTGGCATTGGGTTGCACGCCTACAGCTTCGGTCCCATCACCCTCCCCTTCGGGGGGTTGTTTCTGGCTGGACGTCAACCCTATTGCGGCAGGAGGAGGGCTGGCAGGTGCATTGCCCTCACTCAGTTTGATTGCCGCTCCTGGCTGGGGCGGCGGTTCTGGAGCTTGGGTTTCTGGTCAGGGCTCCCCTTCACGTTTCGGGGTTCTGGGTAACCCTTCACTTTGGGGAGGAGTTTGAGAGGGGTCTCCTGGGGCCCTCCTTCTGGTTCTGGCAGGTCTCACCGCTCCTCCCGGGGCTAGGAACTAGGCCCCGTTAGTTGTGTGGGGTTTTTGGGGTCACGCTGCTTCCGGGCTCCGGTTCCCTCCAGCATCCCAGGGTTCTCCTGGCGCTGATTGGGGCTGGTGTGGTGTTCGAGCCCCCCAGCGGGTCAGGTCTCTTGGGTCCGGGTGCAGAGCTAGTCATAGTGTCCCCCCTTGGTGCTTCCCCTCTTACCTGTTTGAGTTTCTCCCTCATTCCTGCTCCTTCTCTGAGAGGGGCTTCTTGGAGTTCCACTGTAGTGTGGCTCTCCACTTGCCCACTCCTCAGTAGATCAAAGTGGGCATCCCGCTCCTCGGTGGCTTTCTCACGGCCCTTCCACTCCCGGCGTCCGACGTTCACGGGTGGTCGCCGCGGGTGGATTGGCACACCCCTTCATTAGCAGTTTCTCCAGCTCTCCTGGACTCTAGAACGGTTGTGGGGACAACCCCTCTCTGACCGCGGGGCTACCCGGTTCCTGACTCTACCCGGATCCTGACAGCCCCTACCTCTACCATCTCTTCTAGTCATGTTGATAATGCAATCAAGTTACAGGGTTCTTCTGCCATGTACTACCAACCCGCACTTACAAAATTCTTGTGATGGAATCAAAAATTTCACAAAAACAATCCCAAAATACACATATGGAATGGCTAGGTTGCCAAGATTTTGGCAGTGGACATGCTGCTGTATTCTTTTGCAGAACACTGAGAATTTAGAGAACTGATGTCATATGTAGCTCCTCGCTGACATATCCCAGAACAGCTGTACCAGAATTGTACAAGCAGGTGATCAGTTTGGTGAGCAAAGGACTGGAAAGTTCGTATGGCAAGAAAATCCATCTGAGAACAGATATGTGGGCAGAGCACAGACTATATGACTTTGACTGCACCCTGGCTTCTCTCCAACCACTACCAGTGGGTACCACTACTAGCATACAGTATCAGGTGACGACCAGTAATCTTCCTTCTGGCAGTGTTATTAAAAGGCAGCTGGATACCATTGTCACCCCAACTTGTGCATGCAGTGTTTTGAGAGACAGTCAGTCCCACAAAGCCATAGATTTATTAGGTAAACTAGAGTAGGTGATAGAGGAATGTCTTGTACCCCGCTGCTTAAAAGCTGCTTTTGTTACTAGTGAAGGTAGACTCTTGCCCTTCTGGACTCTCCACTCCTGTTGGAACTTAAGTCCCTCTGACTATTAGAAGTATATGCAGATGCCCCACATGGAATCACTCCTGCCATCATTCACTCTTTGCCTAAGAGGCAAAACATCTCAGAGATATATAAAATAATACTCCTTCCCCTGAGCTCTGTGACCCCTGACAAATTCAGAACTCAGAGGGAGGCAGAGTGGAAGCAGGGGATCCCTGATGAGCAGTGGATATTGGAACTCTTCAATGTTGCACTCAGCTCTAAAAATCACATTTGTGACTCAACCAAATTGCAACATTTTTTAATGTTGGTACTAGTGTTGAGCGAGCACCACGATGCTCGGGTGCTCGGGTGCTCTGACCGAGCACCCCCTGAGGCTCGAGTGCTCGGCCGAGCACCCGAGCCCCATTGGAATGAATGGGGCAACACCAGGCACCCCCTGCTCTGATGAGGGGAGGGTGCCTGGTCAATGCCCCCTTCATCTCCGCTATGCCCCCTTCATCTCAGAATGCCCCCTTCAGCTCCGCAATGTCCCCCTTCAGCTCCGCTATGCCCCTCTTCCACAATGTGCCCCTTCATCTCCGCTATGCCCCTCTTCCACAATGTGCCCCTTCATCTCCGCTATGCCCCTCTTCCACAATGTCCCCCTTCATCTCCTCTATGCCATAGAGGAGATGAAGGGGGACATTGTGGAAGAGGGGCATAGCGGAGATGAAGGGGCACATTGTGGAAGAGGGGCATAGCGGAGATGAAGGGGCACATTGTGGAAGACGGGCATAGCGGAGATGAAGGGGGACATTGTGGAAGAGGGGCATAGAGTCTATGCCCCTCTTCCACAATGTCCCCCTTCATCTCCGCAATCCCCCCTTCATCTCCGCAATGCCCCCGTACCTCCAGTCCCTGGTGGTCCAGCGGAGCTTCTTCGGATCTGTGCCTCTTCCGGCACAGATCCCCGCTACCCGAACATGTCGGGCGAGCACATGGCGGTACTCGACGAGTACCGCCATGTGCCGAGCAGAGCGATGCTCGAGCCGATCCGAGCATCGGCCGAGCACGCTCGCTCATCACTAGTAGGTACAGAAACCTTGATGTACTTGATTGACCATTTCTGGCAGCAGTTCTTTCACACCATGAGTCAGGTTTGGGTATTCCCATCTCCCTGTCTTGGCCTCAGATTCTTTGATGGATCTGCTCCGATAGCCTTAAGCTGGGTGTCAGCAAACTGCTCTATACCACAATTGCATAAATGCAGCCAAACAGTGTATCCCAGCCAGATAGGGACTTGCCGTGCCTCTTCTGACAATGAAATGAGCCACCCAAATGGTGCACAACATGCTTATGGAAAAGCTCAAATTCTTATGGAGAGGTGGGGCCCTGGGGTTCTGGGACATTTGGTTGCCATGGGCCAGGCACTGGGATACATTGTGAGTGCCCTGGTCCTTCATGGTTCCTCTAGCCCCCTAAAGAATCTAATGGCAACCCTTCTGTTGCACCAGTCGGCGGCATGCTCTCCTGATCCTGTTTCTTCTCTTCACCCTTCTCCACCAACCTACCCTTCACCTCTATATCTAAATTAGTGGGATATTTCAATATCACATGGAGGGCCCATTATGTGGCTACTCTATACCAACTCGTTCTGCTCCTCAAGCAGAGAAAGGCCTGTCTGTCTTTCTTTCATACCCTGCTATGGACATTGGACATCATACTGCAATTGGAAGTGAACATCTCTGACTGTTTATTGGCTTAAGTTTTCACCTTTTAGGCGATATAGAGTGTTATCCATGTGTTTCCCCACTGATTGTTTTCTTGTACTCATTTTGTAACACATTTGTATGCTTTCTTACTGTTTATTAACAAAAAATGTTTTTTAAAAAAAGCTGGTTTTGTGTCTGCTGATAATGGCTCCAACATAATTGCTGCCTTAAGAATAGTTGATATGATGCATATGACCTTTTTTGCCCATGTGTTAAATTTAGTAGAGACCAGATTTTTGACAGAACTCAAAACCCTCAGAGAGATGCTAATATCGCCTGTAAAATCAGTGCCCATTTTAGCCTCTCCTACAGTGCATGTAACGCTTTATATTCCATACAAGGACTTAAGAACCTGCCCCATTACAAGCTTAAAATGGAGGTCCCTACCAGGTAGAATTCCACACTGTGAGACTGATGCCCCCAGTGTTAAACACCAGTTATACCTTTTTTTTTTATTGCCACCCTTCAGGGGCCAGTTGTGGATATCCACCAATGCCAGCGACTCAATTTGTGTAAATAACAATAATAATTAAAAAAACTAACAAAATATTACTGGTACATATTAAATTTATTTAAAAAAACTCCTTATATAAGGACTAAAAATAGCTGGAACAGAGAAAGTCAGATCCAGTATTCTACAGAGGAGAAATTGAGAGAAAGATTCAGATCTAGATCCAGAGTTAGGGAAGTAGAGGGAAAGATAGGTCCTCCAAAAAAAGATCAAGATCAAGATCTAACATCTAAGATCTAAAGAAGACATTTTTAATTTATTCAATCATACTATATCCAATTTTGAGGTATTATTATTATGGAAAGGACTTACATTTTCTCCGGTGACCAGAATTAATGCTTGAAATCTTTTGTTGACCTCAACAAGTTCGTAAGGAGGTTGACACTCCAGAGGTACTTCAAGTTTAAAGGAATTGAGGACTGGAGAGGCCCATAATAATGATGAATGTGACGAACACCTATACAAATTGTTGAAGGAAAATAATGAAGAACTGTTTATAGGTGATAGAGTTGAAGGAGAGAATTTTATTAGGACACCGTTTAAGAAAAAATCCTCCTTTTACCCCAGGGTATTTGTTTTGGGGGGGTTGTTGACTGGTATTGGGAGGCAGTTAACAAAAATAAATAAATAAATAAAATAAGAAATTTGTACATAAAGTGATAGAGACAGGGAACCCCTGACGTAAGCTGAAGAAACATTGATTTGTAGTACTTAGACTTGTTTGGCACAAACCCTAAGGAAACATTGATTTGTAGAAACAAGCGCCCAAGACCTGAGAAAAAAAATGCCCTACTCGCCTAGTGACAGCAGGTCATGTCTAGGGATGGGCAAAAATTTTCACCTCAAACTGAAATCGGCAAATAATGGTACTTTCTGCTTGGTGAATAATTTCCCACAAAAAGCACAGTTTTTCCACTTTTTCACGCCTTTTTCGCCCATTGTAATCAATAGGAAGAAAAATTTTTCTTCACATTTTTTCTTCACCACATGAAAGATTTCTACAGCCATATAAAAGGGTGTCAGGCTCTCACAGCATGCCATTCTGTGTTTGCGAGAGGTCAAAGCAGCTCCTTGTTTGAGCTAGAGAAGTTTAGTTTAGGGAATCTTTTAGGAAGAATATTTGTTCCCTGTATTAGGAGAGTCAGTGGGGCACTCTGGGGAGAGGAAGGGAGGAAGGATGCTGCCCCCAAATAATACCCCAAAATTTGGATTGACTGACTGGCAAGACACAGGCAGCTGGGAACCTATTTCCTTGCTGATCTTGCTGTTATTGTCTCTGTGCTGGGTGGGGAAATCTGGGGAAAGAAGTTACTGATTTTGTTTTTCAGTTATAATTTTTTTTGGACAGAATGTGTGTGTGATAAGACAACAGGGTGGACAACTTAAAAAAAAAAGTAAAAAACAATAAATAAATATATTAACAAAGTGAGAGTTGGTACAGTGTTAGCTGTAGAAATACAGGAAGCAAATATAGTTGTTGATGCCTTTATTGGCTAACTAAGCAGATTTAGGATGCAAGCTTTCAAGGAGAGGAGAGAGCAGCATGTTTTTGAGCTACAGAAGAGGAAAATAAAGGGGAATTGAAGCTTAGTTTTAGGGAGTCACTTAGGACATTTGTTCTCTGTAGCAGGGGAGTCTGGGGGCACAATGGGGAGAAGAAAGGAGGAAGGAGGTTGGCCCAAAATACCCCAAAATTTGGTGTGACTGACTGGCAAGACACTGGCAACTGGGGTCCAAATTGCTTGCTGATTTTACTTTTATTGTCTCTGTGCTGGGGAAGTCTGAGAAAAAAAAGTTGTTGATTTTGTTTTTTAGTTATATATATTTTTGGACTAACTGTGATAAGACAGGGTGGACAACTTAAAAAAAATAAAAAAATAAAAAATAAATAAATATATTAGACAGCTGACTTGGAGCTCTGTGACTGAGGCAGACTTGATAGACAGCAGACAACATTGAGAATTTTGTTGAGGGCCAAGGCAATACATCACACTCCATCAGTTATGTACTGCAGAGAGTAAAACACACACAATAGTTGATTAATGTCTAGCAAATGCACAAGCGGAAGGGGGGAGATAGAGCAGTTCAGAGACATGGGAGTAAAGTGGTAGTACAAAAAATCACTGCAGCAATGTTTGCTGCAGCATGTGCAATAAATGATGAGGATCCATCTACTCCCGGGGTGGATGCATTTTGCAAGATCCCACCAATCACACCACACCAGTCCCCCACCACCACTACCCTACAGATCTCCCACATTGCAGGTTGTACTTTTTTTTTTTTTTTTTTTTTTTTTTAATCACTTGACATCATCATGAATGCGTGCCAGTGTCACTTAAGCAGCAAGTATGTTTTGTGGGCTAAGGCACACATTTCCAAGGTATATGTTGCTGTAGGACTCACAACTTTGACTTTTAGCCACTTATTTCTCCACTACAGCCCTCAGAAGAAGTAATATTGTGCTGGGAAACGTTGCACCATATAGGAGAAAAATGTGTTGCTATAGGAAAAAAGGTGTTGGAATAGGAGAAAAATGTGTTAGACTATGCGAAAAATGTGTTAGAATAGGAGAATAATTTGTTGGAATAGGCAAAAAATTTTCAGGAATAGGCAAAAAAGAGGGAAATTTAGCATTGGAGAGAAAGAGAACACTTTCACGAAAAAAGTGAAAAATAGGCCACATTTTCAGGAGCAGCTTTCCTTCTCTCTTAACTTAAATGCAGTCTTTTTTGTTAGTACAGTACATAATGAGGATAAACATGTTAGCTTAAGAGTTCGCAGTTTGCAATGAAAGATAAACATCAGTTGGTGAAGGCATGCAGCATCACTAAACATCATTACATACTTATCCCTCTTCTTGTAGTTGTAGGAGTGAGTCTTTGTGTACATACATACAGTTTTTCAAGTATGTAAGTACTTGTCTGTATCTTGGATATATGATGCATTTTTATCTGTCTAGAAAGTATATCTGTCACTTAGTCACAGTAGTTACCCAGCATTGTACCACCTGCCTGTCTGGCTGTTAATGACTATAACTTATCAGTTAAAAGAGGTCTTTCTCCCTTCACACTCCCGACACAGGGAACATCACAGCACAGCTTTATCTCCTCTAGCATCAACATACATGTGTTTTCTCTTTCTTGCTAACACAGTATCCCTAGGCAGCCTAGCTCTCCTGTGCTTACTACCTCTGTATGGCCGCCCTCCAGCCACTTGCTCATTTCTGACAACAGGTACCAAGCACTAGCATGGATGCCTGTTTATGGGCCTATTCTGGGTGGCCTAATTGGGTCCCGCCTCCTTCTGCTCCTTTATAATCCTCCTTGAGGCTAGGAGTCATTGCCCTTACATGGTGTTTCTGATCAGTACTCTTTGCGCTCCGCTGTGACTTGTGCCTGTCTGAGAACTCGCTACGTGTATGACCCTGGCTTGTCTGACTACCCACATCGGTTCTGACCTGTGGCTCTGACTGAATAACTCGTCAGCTCTGGCTACTAGTCACTCTGTGTATTGCCGGTTTGGCTGACCTGTGGCTCTGGCTGCCTACTTGCTCCCTATACTATTGACCTGCCTGACCTGTAGTCTTTGTGACTCATGGCTCTGGTCTGCTCTCGCTCCCTGTTGCCTCTGATCGCAGACAGAAGTGGTGACTTATGCATATTATACCATTCATACTGTTGTCCCACTCGAGCTGCTCCCCTAGTCTCGGTTTCTCGCAGTAGTGCAGTGCACAGCACAGTGTGCAGCTCCAGAGTGACCTGGGGTCCTATCAGCCTGTGCCTGTGGTTATATGTGGGCCAGTACCATTATTGTTATATATATTTAATAAAGGTGGTTATATATTATCTTTGTGTCTGTCCTTCTTTGCCTGAATACCATGACACTCTACCATGTACAGCATGATGGGATTCAAAATAAATGGGGAAACTCTCAACATGGGGAGAAATCCATTAATGTCATTGATTTCAATTTCAATGACAAAGGACACTTTCCACCCATCTCTACACACTAGCTTTGGGGTGCAAATGCAAGTTATGCCTCGTTTGATGAAGCTAGTGATCTACTTTCCAAAATGGTATGCTTTGTCTACTTTTTTTTTTAGTTTTCTTCAGTTCTGTAGTTGTTACAAACATTTTAGTACAGACAAGTCATATTTGAAAATTTAAGAAAACCGAGAGATTGTATTTGATGCAGTTTTGTGCTTCTGTTACTCCTTACATGTTACTCATACCAGTGGGGTACCACTTTTTTGGATCAGTAGAAGCTAATACAGCTGGAAAATGACAATTACATATTTTCCAAGGATTCCAGGACTTTAAAAAAGTGGAAATGTAAAAAATGCATATTTTTTTCTTTAACACCATCTTCCAGAAACATTTGTGCACAACAGGCCAGGGTCTGCGTGAGACCAGTGAGTAAATCCCATCATTATGCTGCTATGTTTGAGACCAATGTACTACCTCACTATGTGAGTTCAGAATGCTACCTTTCTATGCAAGGCCAGAACACTTCCCCACCGCATGATACCAGACCACTATCTCACCGAGACCAGAACATATCCTACTGTATGAGACCAGACCACTACCCCATTATGTGAGATCAGACCACTATCTAACTGCATAAGACCTGACCACTACCCCATTTCATAAGACCAGACCATTAGCCAACTGTGTAAGACCAGATTATGATCTCATAACATGAGAGTAAATATAGAAACATAGATTTTAACAGCACAAAAGAACAATATGGACCATCCAGTCTGTCAACTTAAAATACAGTCTTCTATACTTCTCATTACAGACATGTCTATCCCAGGCAATTTTTTTATTTCCTAACAATATTTGTCCCTACCACCTTTGTTTGTGGTCTGTTCAATACCTATAAAGTAGTAGTTAAGCACATTTCTGCTGAAAAAGTTCCACCCTCTAACTTACATCAAGCCCTTTTCTTCTAGTACTCCTCCTTTTTATGAAAAATGCTGCGCTTGTGAACTCTAGTAAAGCTCTTAATATATTTAAAGGTTTATACAATTTCCTCTGTTTCCCTCCTTTCTTCCAAGCTGTACATATTAAGTTGAGTGTATACAAATACCCACTGTCATGATGATGATTTTGCACCATTTTAGTGGCTCTTCTTTAAACTGCTGTTTTCTGTCCTTCTGCCAATTACTCAATACATGAGATTAGATTATTATTTCCTTTGAGTGTCAGAGGGTGTCCAATGTGTCAACCACCCCTCTGACACTCAAATTGTTCACCCATTTCATGAGCCCAGATCAACACCCAATTAACCCATTATATGAAACAATCATTAATACTTTGTGCTAGAGAGGTTTCCAACACAGTGAGAGGTTGCTATTAACCCAAATCGTACACAGTCCCATACATGACAGATGTAACCATGTGATGTCCTTGCATAGAAAGCCCTTCTAGGTCTTTCCCATGAATTCTTAATAGCACAGCAGAACAGGTCCGAGATTGAGAGTGATGATGCAGTGCTTTATGGAAAACGTATACCTCATATCAGCACAACAAATTCAAACATGCACTGGGACTCACAGTAGTCAGCAAGCATATCTAGACCACTCTGACTGAATTTCCCAAACCATCATGTAGTACCTTGCCTGTCACATCTAAGCATACAGTTCAAACATGCTAAGTGATTGCTCTGAAACATGAAGCATGTTTGCTCTTAGCATAAAATTAACAGGACAGCATGCATGCACAAGCATGAGTGGTTTTGTGGACTAGTGTATGTCGGCCAACCGACGGTTGAGAACCCCTGTTCTAAAATCTCTTCCTTGCTGAAAATTAAGTCCAAACTACCCTATAATCCTTAAGTAGTGCTATATAAAACTACTAGTTGAAGAGCCCATGCACACGGGCCACAGTGCCACCCAGCAACCTTGGCTGGTGGGCGGATCCTGTCATCACTGGCTGCGGTGCAGTCATGCACAGTAGAGACTGCCCGTGCCACGGCTGATATGGAATGAGGTTCTCCGAATTCAGACAGTAGTCCTCTTTGTGCACATTCCTGGGACCAAGCGGTCCCAGGAAGGTGATCAGAGAGTACTCTGGTCTGAATTCGGAGCGACCCGCTCTGTATCAACCACTGCACATGTAGTCTCTATTGTGCATGACAGCAACTCATGCAGCCATCTCTACTGTGCCTGATGTCTTCTGACAAACATCCTTAGCGAATTATTGTATAGGATGTATTATATTGTTGGGGCTTTGAAATGGTTCTATGAGATATAGAATAATTATTTGCGTTATGAACCTACAGATAAGGTAAATGAGAGTACAAACTGGATTTTGGATGGTATAAGATATAGACAGGATAAAACAGTGGTTCTCAACCCATGCCCTTAGTGGCTACTAACAGGCCAGGATTTGAGAACAGGTGAGTTAATCAATATGACTGAGCCTCTGATCAACACACTTGTGTTCTAGCAGTGAAATTCCAAAGTCCTGGCCTGTTAGTGGCCACTAAGAGCATGGGTTAAGAACCTCTGGGATAGAAGAATGACAAGTAATAAAAGGTCAGCTCCCTATTAGTTGCATTTGTTCCAGTAGGAAACCAATAGGTTAGTGCAGACATTTATCACAAGAAACCAGTGAGTTGTGGTTTAGTTTCTGGAGGGAAAAAGTATTTGTCCAGGGAGCCAGTCTATCACATCCCTTTCTTTTTCACTCAGACTACTGGGAAAGATAAATAAATAAAAATTGGGAAATGTTAACATTGATCCCACTGTATTTCACAAGTGAAATTGCTCATGCACACACTCAGGGATTTATTAAATGATGTGTTGATGGCAGCTGCACTTACTGAGCTATCTATGGATTATCAAACTAGGCACTCAAACATGTAGATTTCATTCTAGGGGTAAAACAAAAGTATAAATTAAAACGGAGGATGCATTGACATGCTTTAAATTACTGTAAAACAGGAAAGCGAGTACCTATATATCCTGCCCGCTATACCCTAACCACCATAGAGTACATTCAGGGGTGGAAGAATATTGAAGCCAGGAGAGTTGGACATCTTTACACACTGCCCACGAACCCCTTTGATATAACAAGACGTACGTAGTCATTACATCCATCAGAAAGGACATTCAGGACAGAACTCCCCTTTCTTATATTCAGATGGGATACTCCCTGTAGTAACAGGCTGAGTTTTCCCATAGCTGCCTGTTCCTTTTTCTCCAGACTATATTTCTATAGGTGGTAAGATCGGAGTTCCGTTTATATTCAGAACAGTCTATATATTACTACACTTTATTTAATGGACTTTTATTATTACTGTTTTATTCAGCCGATATTGCTCTATATACATATATAGTTTTGACTTATATTATTGTTCATTATAAGGGTACCCTTTATTAATATTATATTATTATTAAATACATTTTATATTGGTACTTATTAGAGCTCTTTCCTTCATCCACTTAGGTGGATTTTTCTTTTCTTATGCTTTAAATTACTACTTATTTGCATTTGGCATATGACCCATTGTTTTTCTTCTCAATATTTGAATTTAACCCTCTGCTCTACAATCCAAGTTATCTTGAACTAAAAATTACATATATAATATTTTGTAAGTTTCCACAAAAGGAAATATTTTTAACATTTGTTTAGCATTTCTATTTCCTCTAGCATGCAATCTACCACAATACCTAGGAGCAGGGAATTTACTATTGAGTGCCAGAGGATGTGCTGCATACCCCTCTGGCACTCAATGGCTAAGCTCTCAGAACAGGAGGTGCTTAGGCCAACCTAATTCATAAGTGCACCATGCAGCTCAATTGTACTCTAACTAGTAAGAAGACACTGGGCTTTGATCATGAGACCTGGGACTTTAGCCCCCTTAGCCAGCACTAAGAAACATCCCTGCTTCTAAGAGTTTCAAAACCACTAACTCAATTCCATGAGAGTCTGATCCTTAAGTGACTTTTTCAGTTAGATTGCATGAACCATATTGAAAAACTAACTCTAGTTATTCTAGAATTAAGAAGAAAACAGAACTGCAGAAAAAAGGGAAGGTATGATGTTTACAAGGACACAAATCTCACTCCCAGGCTTTATTTGTTTATTGCTGGTGGTATTGTTCATGAAAGGATTAATACCACCTCTCCTCAGTTTTGCAATTGAGGAGAAAAGGAGGGAATCTGTAGCTACTTTTATAGAACAGCATAAAATTACATACTTTGTGTGGGTATAAGCATGATTTTTTATACTAACAATTGTAAAGCACACCCTTCCTTTCAAAACAGAGGCTAATCACTAAATATATACATCTGTGGGAAAACAATTTAAGCCCAGGAGTATTCTGTATTAGCCAATATCCTCTTACTCCTATACACAATAAGGGAGAAATGTTTAGTAAATAGCTAAAAAGAATGTGACTATGTAAATATGGGGAAGTGGAATAACATATTTAATGTTTATCTTACCATGTGTCCCAACTATATTTTGAAGCATATTAACCCTTTGAGTGCCAGAGGGTTACGGAACTCATTGCAAAGCAATGCGTTCCATATCCCTCTGGCACTCAAAGGGTTAATGGCTGAATGACAACTTCCTAATGTTCAATAGCAGGAATATCAGGAGAGATAACAGGGAAAAATAAATAAAATGACTAGGAATATTTTTCTGTTCCATCAGGTATTTGGCACCATCTACTGGCTAATTTACAAAGTGATACTAGTACTCTACAACATTGCAACAAAGTAACATAATACTTCAGTCATGTAATTCAATATTTGTAGTTGTCCTCTTATGAGGGAAAGGCTTTTGTGTGTGTGCTAATATTGAGTTTGAGTTGAAGTCCATGCTCAAACTACTGTGTTATGTTTGACTAGCAAAAATAACTTATACATGAATGAAGCTTTCAAGCTGTAACACTTTAAAACAATACTAAAAAAGAAATTTGGTTATATAATTTTAAATATCATATACTTCCAAAAATGTAATTATTTTTGTTAGATACATAAAATATAATCCAAAATTTGCATTTCAAGGCATTTGTAGACTTTCCTGTATAGACATAATGTAATAACTTGTGCAAAGCTTGTGGTATTAATGTGCTGAAATTAGGACCCACCACTCATCCTATATAATAATTCACTAGAAAGTTTGTAACGACTCAGTCATGTTCAGTAAAGACTGCTGTGCTTGCTGCAGTCATGCGCAGTAGAGACTGCCCATGATGAGGCTGATACAGAGCGGGGCGCTCCAAAGGAGCATCCAGCTCTGGATCAGCCGCAGCGCGGGCAGTCTCTTCTGCGCATGACTGCACCTCGACTGACTGTCACTGTATCAGCAGTGGCGCAGACAGTCTCTACTGTGCATGACTGCCCCGTGACTGTCTGGAAGTGGCACTGTGGCCCGTGTAACGGGCTCTTCAACTAGTCTATTCATATTCAGAACAATAACAGACAATATTACACCACCATATCTAAGACAACCTAACAAAATAACTATGTCAACAGGAACCCCCAGAAAGCATAATTAAAATTATATTTTATACCTAATAGATAAGAAATAGATACATTGTACATATTCCAGCATTGAGTATAGGGTATTTAAATGAGTATAAACCCAGATAACTTTATGGGTGTTATTGTTCCTTTAAATAAGATGTCATCACAACACATACAAAAGAAAAAGAAAAACAAATAAGCACCAAACACACCCCTTATTATTACACACAATTTGGAAATTCCCAAGATTTACAGTGAATCACACTGGTCTATAATAAATTGTAACTTTTATTAGCACAAGATAAAAAGACCTTGCAAAAGAATTAAAAGGTAAGCCATCTACCGGCATCACCTTTTTAACAGTTGTTTTTTATTATGTTTATTTTATTCTTTTGAGAGGTGTTTTTATCTTGTGTTAATAAAAGTTATGTTTTGTAATAGAACTGTGCCACATATCTTGGAATTTTCCCCATTATCTGCCATAACAGGGGTGGGTCTGGTGGTTGTTAATTAGTTTTCTTTAACTTTTTGCTACTTCTATATAGAAAACAACAGATGAGCACACTCCCTTTGACACTTGAGTGCTGCACACTATTTTTCAAAATGTATCTAGTAATTCTTTCATTTATAAAATAATAAGTATATGCCACAGAAATACTCTATTTCCATGTGCTAGATTTTGATTAGCATATCCAGTGTAAGTCCGTTGGGGTGTCTTTGTACTTATTTGCATACAGATTAGTCATCCACATTATAATACGTTTGCATAATTATTATAGTGTATAGTTCATGAAATATTCACAGCCGCTAATCTATAATGCTTTTTTACTTGCAGTTATAGGTTTATATATTAATACTTGGCATGTAATGTTAGTTTGTGTTGCAGTATGGAAAAACCATCACATGAGGACAGTTACCAACTATTTCATAGTTAACCTCTCGCTGGCTGATGTGCTTGTTACTATCACTTGTCTTCCAGCAACGCTAGTAGTTGACATAACAGAGACATGGTTTTTTGGGAAGGCTCTCTGCAAAGTTATTCCTTATTTACAGGTATTGTTTTTTCTTGTATATTCAGTATATTTATAACATGTTTTAAGGTGTGTCTTGAAAATGTGCAATTTTCCTTCAAAACTCAAAATGTCTAATAAGGAATCATACACACGTACAACTTATATGATCCCAATCAGTTATTTTCCTATGATTATTCAGTCTACCACAAATAACCATAAAATCCATAGAAAAATAAATATATTTATTATTTTGTTAAATCAAGACTGAGCATGTCATGTTTTATGTCTTGTATTATATCAAAAGTAGACATCACAGCCCCATTCAAGATCACAGCGATCTGATCAACAATTGATCAAAATTTTCCAGCAGGGCCCATTGGCAAAAATCAACAATCTGGTCATCCTGATTGATGTAGCCTATACACAGAGTGACAACCAACCAATCTGGTCAATTTTGACTAGATTGTGCAGAATTTGCTGACTGCATCGCACAGATTTTGGGCCCCTTAAATGACACTGAATCTCTTTAATAGAAAGATTAACTTTACAATATATCTATGTAACTATTGTTTCTGGGGAAAAGCTGCTGGTCCTATATAACATTTCTAATTTATAATTTTGTAAATAAGTACTATATAAGATAATGTATTTCTTTTTATTTTTGAAGTAGCCTTGAGCAACAATGCAAAATGTTTATATGATTTATCCTTTGTATTACATTGGTAATTGAGCATATTTATAAATGAATACAAAGTTATCAAAGTTAGCAAAATTCAACACAGCAATTTAAGAGATTTCTAATTGTGAAGTTGAACTGTCCAGCTGTAGACCACAACCAAACTCCAGTACAATTATATGCCAACTAGTGTAAAAGCCCGTGTACACGAGCCAAGATCCGGGTGATGTTAACCCTTTGAGTGCCAGAGGGGTACGCAACGCATTGATTTACCCCTCTGGCACCTCAAAGGGTTAAGAGGCCAGTCCTGCTCTGCGTCGATGCAGTCATGCACTGTAGAGACTGCCCAAAAGCACAGAATGCTCCCAGCACAGAACTCCCAGCATTCTGTGCTCCCAACATTCTGTGCACTCGGGCAGTCTCTACTGTGCATGATGGCTTCTGACAAACATCCTAGAAAATTATTATATAGGATTATAAGACTCATATCCCAATAAATATCATAGTTTTTAATTTGGAATATGACATTCAAAAAATATTCTGTATACAAAACCAAAGAAGAATTGTAAGTTTTGTTTTGCAAATTTATAGGAACACTCACAACCCCAGGCCCCTTAACAAAAATTACATGGTGTTAAAGAACTTATAATAGTAACATAGTAACATAGTTGATGAAGCTGTAAAAAGAAATATGTTCTTCAAGTGCAAACATTGCCTTAACACCCCAGATCCAGAGGAAGGCACAAAAAAATACATGGGGGTTAGAAAAATACTTCCTGACTATACAGTTCCTGGCACCTAGTAACTTCAGATTTTACAGTAGCTCACATGTCCTTGGTGGGCTTAAACCATTGTCCAGCCCCTCCCTCATGCAATATCCAAATTAAATATTCCAGTTGTTCCCAACCCATGTCCTCAGGGCCCTCTAACAGACCAGGATTTTAGGCTTTCCTTTTGAAGATCACATGCAAGTTAATCAAACTCACTTAGCCTCTGATTAACTCACCAGTGCTCTAAGGAAATCTTTCCATACTGGCCTGTTACTGGGCCCTGAGGTCATGGGTTGGGAACCACAGTGTTATACCAAGGGACAAAGAATGAGAGCTAAACAGTTCTAATCTGATTTACCATCACTGTAAATTTAGGGAAATATATTTCTAAAAGACAATGGAATAACTTAATTCATATCATGTCCTGTAATCATCTCACATTGCTGACCTGACACTGGGAGGATAGAGAAGCTGTACCAAAACTCCAAGTCAGGGATTCATCTACAGAAACTTTTGATTTGGATCAAGTGAAAAAAAATAAAGAAAAAAAAAAAAAAAGCTGCCTGTCAGATAGGAATACTATTAAAGCATACAATGTGCGTGATTTAATATTGAGGTTATGTGTGTGTGTGTGTGTGGGAGTGGTAAGTGTCCCTTTAAGAAAACCTATATGAGTCTGTTTCTCTACAGTTCTGGGAAATACTTTATGGCTGTCTTATTCTCCTGATATAACTACAATGTGTTTCATCTCTAAATGCAAATTTTTGCAAATTAGGTTATTAGGTCAATCTACTGTATTAAACTGAAACTATTGATAAAAATATATAGTAGTTTGGATGATTCAATATAATTTTGACATATAACCTATTTGCTATGAAATGATTACTTCATATTTCAAGAAAACAATATTAAAAGCTGTTGTGATTTTGTTTTTCTCTTTAGACTGTATCAGTTTCCGTGTCTGTTTTGACACTCAGTTGCATCGCCTTGGATAGATGGTATGCAATTTGTCATCCATTAATGTTTAAAAGTACAGCAAAGAGAGCAAGAAATAGCATCATAATTATTTGGATTGCGTCGTGTGTTATAATGATTCCACAGGCAATTGTCATGGAATGCAGCAACGTGTTTCCAGAACTGACCAACAAAACAATTTTATTTACTGTCTGTGATGAACAATGGGAAGGTAAGTCAATCAAATTCTCTAGGATTGGTTCAGAGATAGATAGATAGATAGATAGATAGATAGATAGATAGATAGATAGACAGACAGATAGAAAGATGGATTTTTTAAACACTTTTTTTTTTACTTTGATTATTATTGTCCATTATTAGGCATGGGAGAAAAGTCAGAGAAATTTCTAGCAGGAATGTCTTGGGGGGTTTTTTGTGAAACTTACCACCCATAGACAATACATAAAGTTTTCTCATTTTCGTTATTGTCAATAAATTTACCAAAATAACTTTGCCATATTCAGCTGATGTTTTCTAAGACTGCAAGATTTACCTCAACAATATTACTCCTTCTGAGGGCTGAAGTGGAGAAATAAATAGCTGAAAGAAAACATTATGAGTCCTACAGCAATTTTTAGCAGGCTGAATGCCTTTGTCCTTTGCCAGCAACACTAACTTCCTGCTTAAGTAACATTGGCACAAACATCCTTGAGAAATAACAGTTTGGGATATTCCAGCAAGCTGCAACACATGACATCAGTTCTTTAAAGCTTCTTTTTTCAACAATAGAAAAGGGCAGTGTGTTAACCATCAACATTTTTGCAAGTTTATTATTCCATAGCAGTACTTTTGCATTATCTTTGTGCAGTTTTTAACTTCCTTCTAAGAACTTACTAAGTGTGGAATGGCAATAAATAGTAGAATAACTGTGTAACTGTTTTAATTAAATTACTTGTGGAGGTGGTGGGGGTGGTAGTGGTATATGTGGGCACTCTCTGATGCTTAAATAATTAAACCTACATCCAGCACTTCAGCCAGTGATTTCCAACAAAATGATTATGTATTTGTAGAAAACATGAGTTTTGATCTTAAGTATATATATCCTTTATTATAACAACAATACAAAAACAATTGCTATATCCTGCAGTATTATCAATATCAGTAATATTCCAGATGAAAAATCTCAGTGTTGGAAATAAAGGTGACCTCAAACAAACACTATGATGTGTTGGTGATGTCCCTATTCCAATATATACTCTAAAATACTGTGACAGGTGCTCTATATACATTATGGGGTACACATTATGTGTCCTCAATGTGTATTTTAACACAGAATTCTTCACACCTTTCGCTCCTTCCTAAATACCAATGCACATGTGACATCACCAAGGCTAATTCAATTCCTCCTTTCAAGGGTTAAAACAATTCAACCTTTTGCCACAAGAGCTATAGGTTATCTCTTCCTCCACACATTATGAGCTCCCCATAAGCCCATCTATGGGTGTAGCAGAGAGCCTCTGCTCCTAAACGGACAATGGTAAAATAAACTCTTAACCATTGGGCAGGATCAGAACGTTCCTTACTGTCCTCTGCATATATACCCCACAAGGCACAGAGGATGTCAAGATATACAACCCTACCTATAAGCACAACATTGCCTTATCCCAAAAATAAAATAAACTAAAATACCCAAAATAATAACTGTGATCGATCAAAAAAAAAAAAAGAATAAAAATGTATCATCATTTCCAATAATCCCAATGATTTCTTCTTATTTCTGCGCTGACCAATTGTTTTTCATAATATGAAGAAATCTCTAAATGTACTGCTATGGCTTTACATATATAACATTGAACTGTATCCAATTTTTTTTCTTTTTATCTTATTGATGTATATTGGATTCCCACTACAAAGGTGCTCACTGTTACAACTTCGATAATACTGCAGGATATAGCAAGCGTCGGATGTAGGTTTAATTACTTTTGTAATTTTTGAAATTCCAATAGCAGGGAATTTATTTCTGGCAGCAGCTACCAAGTGTTAGCATTCTTTTTCCTATAACGCCACTTCATATCAATGAATTTTATACTTTCTGATGCTTGTCTTCTCCAAAAACATACTCATACTTTTCTGCAGCAGGAGCAGAAATCTTGGCACGCTCTCAGACACATCAACAGCACTTCTATTATGTACCCCAGAGCCTTGGGAACATTTAGCAGTACTTCTGCATCTGCTAGTTAGTATCTCTTACCTGTTGATGATGTGTCTCCAAGTCAGACCTGTCGTTGTGCTTCAGGTGGTAACTCACTGAGGTGGTGCCTAGGTGTGAAACTGCTTTCCCCACTGCTTACATGCTTTTCACAAAGACAACTTTTGGACAGTGAATGAAATATCTCCATACTGTCAACTTCATGGACTGCTGGGTTCCTGAGGGGCTGCTACTACTAATGGGGCTAGATGTTGATGCAATTGTACTACTATTGGGTTTCCACGTCTAACAACAGCAGAGACACTCATAATAGCTAAGGTTGTGGATGGTGATAATCTGTCTCACAGGATGACTGTGTATTTTTGGGCATCTTTGCTTGTCCAGGGTCAGCCTTTCCAATTGTTTTCTTAAGTAGTTTATAAACAAGCACAATGCATCTTTTCAGTGGTGGAAGATTGAGTCTTTGCATTTCAGCTAACTTTCTGGCTATCTCATCATCTCTCTTACTCTCAAATGCATCTGTATCTGAAGAAGAGGAAGATGCTGGTGGGATATATTCTAGATCTACATCATCATCATCAGTCATCATTAGGTTAGCTTCATCATCGCCCACTGCTCGTATCCCACTACTTTTATATTCCTCTAGGCTTTTAGAGATCTCAAACAGCTTTATGCTTTTACTTTCACAACATTCTCTTCTACTTTCAAGAGATGTGTTTTTGTGCTTATTTGCCTCACTGCAGCAGTTGGTTGAGCTGCTACACCTTCTTCCATAATCCCAAGAACAGAATTGGCACATTGTCATCTTCAGTGTTCTTACATGTTTGTAATACTGTTGGTGGTTATGGCGGAACTTTTGTTGTGACTTTGACAAACTGCATCCTCTTCTGGAGGAGAGGGCGCTGCATCATTTATTGCTTATACTGCATCAACCATGGCTGCAGTCAGTTTTTGGACTACCGCTTTTCTCACATGTTCCTGTACTGCTCTTACTCCTCTCTCCCTCCCCAACTCCTTGTGTGTTTGCTGTACATTACTAATCTACTGTCTGTGTGTGTTTTTACTGTAAAGTACAAAATAGAACCAACTGAGTGTGACTTGTTGCCTTGGCCCTCTACAAAATACTCGGTCTGGTCTAGATGCCATATATATATATACAGTTCACGTCAGGGTCCTGGCTGTTACCTATCAATTTTTCTGTTTTTTATTTTTTTTTTATTGTATGTCTATATATTTTTTTTAAACAGTTTTTCCCCCTATCCCTATCACTGTCAACAAAAATCAAATAAAAAGAAACCCTGTTCAATTAATTGTTTCCCCAGTCTCCCCTAGAACAGAGATAACAGACAGAACAAATGTTCTGCTTACAAGACTCCCTAAACTAAAATTCAGCTCCGCTTTATTAACCTGTCTTCTCTATCACAAAAATATGATAATCTCCCCTCTCACAAACATGGTATGGCATGCTTTGGGATCTTGACAACCCTTTTATACTATTCCTGCAGGAAGAAAGGAAACTTGCGTGGTACAGAGAAAATCAGTCTACCCATTAATTTCAACGCTAGACAAAAAAAGCAGAACAATGGCACTTTTCACCAAAAAGTTTGCCACTAGGAGAAAAGTGCTACTTTTCTCCTGTTTTGCTTTTCAGGTGAAAACTTTTGACCATCTCTACTGATGTCTCCATTATGTTCTTCCATGTTTCTCTTCTTTTTCCCTTCTAGTCCCTCTGTGTTTCAAGAGCCAGTCTTTCTCTTGTCGATCAGTCCGTTGAACATTTATTAAGATAAATAATGTTTATCGTTGTGCAATTAAAGAAGCCCTTTATATCAAATTACATATGTGTGGTCATTGCTCTGGACTTTGTAATTTGATGTTGAATGTATCCACAGGCAATGCAGCAAGTTTGACCATGTCTGTAGTTGTCTACAAGGCTATGAACATAATCTACACTCCTTTCCTGCTACACTTGGCTATTCTTTGTTGGCACATTGCACTCTGGCAACTGATTTTTCAAATTCTTAGATTTTGTTTTTATAAATAATCTCAGGTTTAATAGGTTATATTGATTTTAAATATTTATACTCCATTAGAATGCTCCAATGTTTCTTCAAAATCTTATTTAGAGTGTCTTCTGAAGAGTTATACCTTGAGATGAATGCAATCTTAGATCTTTCGTTGTCTTTTCTTGACATCTTATCTAGGGATATTTCTTACTTTATTCATAGCATGATGCAAAGTAGACTTGTCATATCCCTTTTCTAAAAATGTGGTCATAAGAGATTAAGGCTTCGATTTAAACATACCCGATGCCAAAAAAAAAAAAAAACACTGTCATTTCTTCAAAGCATGGTAAGCAATGCAATTACCTGTGCTGTGAAGAAATGCTGGCAGAAAAAATGCATCTAGGATGTTACATTTATTGCCCATTTGACCCCATAGAAACATACTACAAAACAGAGGACTTTGCCATTCAATTCTATGTTAGCAGTAAGATCCGCTAAGGGACCCACTTTAACCCTTTGAGTGCCTTAATGCATTTTTAAACAGCCAACTTCTTCTATCTTCTTTCTCTACATCTTCTTTCTTCTTTTTTTCCATCATACATTCACAGTCCTATAAAAGAAAAGGAAATGTTAACTGTATGCCCCAAACATAACTTGGACATATGTGCATAGTTTAACTACTTGAGTGTCATGCAGAGTAAGGATTAAGCATTGCACATATGTCTGAGTTAAAAAAGTAGAAGATGCCAAATGAGTAAAAACATTTTCCCAATTTGTCTTCTAATAAGCTATATATATGTTCCAACAGAAAAGTAAACTTTAGTGCAAAAAAAAAGTATCAAAATGAACATGTCCCTTTGTGTTCTCAGCCGCTGTAGGCTATTGGGGTGGTGGCTAAAGAAATATGAGAGACACACCTCCCCAAGTACCTCACGGACTGATGACCGTTCCAGTGTGAGGGCATTTTGAAAAGAGGCTGACTTTTTATATGGCAGTCTCTGTTCAAAATGACTTACAGCTATTGACTGGGATGAGTGCTTACGCAACTCCCAGCCAGTCAGCTTTGATCAGGGGATTGATAATTTTTACTTTTCTATTGGAACACATACTTAGCTTATTAGTGGAAAAATGTGAACTGTTTTGTTAACTTGGCAACTTGGGGCACATAGTTTGAGAGAAAGAAAATAGAAAAAGAAGACGACAGACAGTTGATGATGACAGTTAAATATAACACAGATCTGGGTGGTAGGCTAGTGTTAGGAGTAGTATTGTTGCACTTCACTGTTAGGTGTAGTGTAGGGATAGTGTTTGGGTAAATTACTGTATTTGAACTAGGGGTGGTGCTTGACAGTGTGTCAGGCATGGATCGTTAGGTTTTTCCTTTGATGTTCTCATTATTGCCTCTATTTAGCTGTGTTATGGGAACACACAGAAGGGATGTTTGGTCACAAGTCCTTTTCTGTGGCCCAACATCTGTTGAGCCTCCAGTTGGTACGACAATTGAATAGCTCTGCTAACACTTTTTGCTAATGGGCCGTTATCCAATTTTGCCCTACCAGCTGTTCTTCTGTGCAAGTTATTTTCAAACTGGCCAGATCAAATGTTTGTAAGACAGCCTGGATGATTAATACTAGAAGGTTTGATATAACTTAAAATCAAAAGAAAATGAGTTACTATTTGGTTGAGGACATGAATAAAGCAAGGTAAATGCACCATACCTGCAGTGTTCAGTGTAACTATACATAGTAACATAGTAACATAGTAATTTAGGTTGAAAAAAGACTTGCGTCCATCTAGTTCAACCCTTTTCCTATTCCCGTTTACCATCGTTGATCCAAAAGAAGAGATTTCTCCCTGGATCAACAAGCCCTAATTAAATATTAATCCCAATACTAACGTACATAGCCCTCTATGTTATGCTCTTTTAAATAAGTATCCAGGCCCCTTTTAAAGGCATCTAATGTATTTGATAGTACCACCTCCTCAGGAAGTGAATTCCATACCTTTATTGTCCTTACTGTAAAGAAACCCTTCCGCTGTTGTAGATTAAATCTCCTTTCCTCAAGTCTAAGCGGGTGGCCCCTTGTCCTGTGTACTGTTCTGTTAATGAACAGGTCTTTGGCGAGCCCTTTATATGGGCCTTGAACATACTTATATAGTGTTATCATATCCCCTCTAAGACACCGTTTCTCTAGTGTGTACAAGTTTAATTTTTCTAGCCTCTCTTCATAACTAAAACTTTCCATTCCCCTTACTAGTTTTGTAGCCTTCCTCTGCACTCTCTCTAGTTCCATAATGTCCTTTTTCAGAAAGGGCGCCCAGAATTGCACAGCATATTCTAGGTGGGGTCTTACCATGGACCTGTAAAGAGGCATAATTATATCTTCCTCCCTTGAGTCAATACCTCTTTTAATACATGCCAATATCTTATTGGCCTTTGCAGCTGCCAGCTGGCACTGCATGCTACAGCTAAGTCTATTGTCTACCATTACTCCCAAATCCTTTTCATTAGTAGATTTCCCTAGAGAAACACCATTTAAACTATATGTTGGATTTTCTATTATTATACCCAAAAGGCATAACTTTACACTTGTTTATATTGAATCTCATTTGCCATTTGCCTGCCCAGTTACTCAATTTGTCCAAATCCTCTTGTAATGAAGACACATCCAGGTCAGACTTTATTATCCTACTTAATTTTGTGCCATCGGCAAACACTGATACATGGCTCCCTATGTCCTCTGGGAGGTCATTAATAAACAAATTAAAAAGAAGAGGACCCAGGACAGAGTCCTGAGGTACTCCACTTATCACTTTTATCCAACTGGAGAACTTGCCATTTACTACCACTCTTTGCATTCTATCTTTCAACCAATTTCCAATCCACACACAAACATTTTCCCCTAGGCCTATTTCATTCAATTTGTACAGTAACCTCTTGTGCGGAACTGTATCAAATGCCTTGGCAAAGTCTAAATAGATCACATCAACTGCCGCTCCCTCATCAATATTATTACTCACTTTTTCATAAAATGCGATCAAGTTCGTTTGACAAGACCTGTCTTTCACAAAGCCATGTTGGCTATTGCTAATGATATTCCTGTTCCAGCAGAATTCTTGAATATATTCCCTTAGCAACCTTTCAAACAGCTTCCCTACCACAGATGTCGAGCTTACAGGTCTGTAATTTCCTGGCTGTGACTTTGATCCCTTTTTAAATATGGGCACCACATCTGCTTTACGCCAATCCATGGGCACCATACCTGAAATAAAAGACTCCCTGAAAATCAAATATAACGGTCTGGCCAGGGTCTGGCTTAGCTCTTTAAGTACCCGTGGGTGTATACCATCTGGCCCCGGAGCTTTGTCTACCTTAACACTATTCAATTGTTTTAACACCTTTTCTTGTGTTAGCCAGTCCCATACTTGCTGTGACTGTTCTGTAACAGTAGCTTGCAGATTCTTGTCCATTGGGTCTTCCTTGGTAAAAACAGAAGAAAAGAAATTATTTAAAATATCTGCCTTCTCTCTGTCCCGTTTGACCATCTCACCCGTTTCAGATAACAAGGACCCAACATTATCAGACTTTAATTTTTTGCCATTAATGTATTTAAAGAATTTTTTTGGGTTGCTTTTGCTCTCCTTAGCAATATTTTTTTCATTCTCCAGTCCAGCTAATTTAATAGCCTTTTTACAGTTTTTGTTGACATTTTTGTATTCAGCAATGCCTCTGCTGATCCCTCAGCTTTGTAATGTTTAAATGCCGCTTTCTTGTTATTTATTTCATGAATTACTTTACTGGTTAGCCACATTGGCTTTAATTTGCTTCTTTTGTATTTGTCTACTACTATGATGGTAGAGACATTGTTAACCAACACAAGACAAGCTTTTCAGCAGCAAGGAGCAAACCCTTTATATATCACTTGCTACAGTTTCATTAAGACATCTAAAGCTTTTTTAGGACTGTCTCTCAAAGCTCTACATACATAAAGAAGTATGATGATATTAGTGTGTAGTGGATGTGGTGGTGGTTGTGGTGGTGACCTGTTGCATGCTGCTGTTTGCTAATGGAAGGGATACCAAGTGAGAATTCACAGTCATGTAGTATATATATCAGTCATGTAGTATATATGTGGTATATATTCTTGACAGAATATGTTTCCAGCCCGTTGCCCACCAGACTATTAGCTTACACAGCTCTGGCACAACTGTACAAGACAATAATAGATGGCTTGATGTATGCCAGCGGGGTGAATACATGATATCAGTTCTTCAAAACCACTCTTCTCAACAAATGATTAGGACAGCATGTCAACTGCTAATATGTGGGCTAATTTGCTATTCATTAGGCTTACTTTGGGATTATTGTATGCAATTTTATTTTCTTTCCATTAACTAAAAATTGGGAGTTGGCTTCACATAGAAGAAGAATTCTCTAACCTCATTTTTGTAACTACATGATGGCTAGTGTTAGTGGAAGTGCTGTTGGTGATGGCAGTAAGCACAAAAGGGGGAGAGGGGTGCTGAGCCATTAGAGAGTTCAAGGCTAAACCACTGGTAATCAGTCAGTGGCAGACCCTGCATTAAACCTAGATAGTCTCTTCTTCATACATGCAGGAAATAGGGGAACAGTTTGTGTTAGTTGTTACTTCCTTACATTTTTTATCAATTGGCTGCTAGATGAATTGGTAAGCAATGCACTGAAGACATTCATGTAAATGTTTTTTTATCCTTGCCACATAAGGTGGATTATTTACCTAAAGTAACCATTAATATGCAAGTCCCACTTTCCCTTACACATGAACTAACTTTGATTACTCTGATACTTAAAGAGCACTAGACTTAAGTAACTGTTGCTGTTTTAGTCCCACTGTCTTTCCACATGTACTCTGACTAGGTTTTCTTTTTTTACTCTAGGTGCAATTTATTCCAAAGTCTACCACATGTGTTTCTTCTTCATAACCTACATGGTCCCATTATGTCTAATGATACTGGCTTACTTGCAAATATTTCGAAAGCTGTGGTGCCGTCAGGTAGGACAGTTTTATATATTCCAGCATCTTGTAGATTTGTCTACTATTTTAATCATCAACTCAATTGTGTTTGAAGTACAATAGTAGTTAAATGTTTACTTAAGACATCATCATTACGTTTGCAAAAGCTTATTCAAATAGGTGAAAAATGTTAATCTCTCCTGATAGATAGATCAACTAGTAATAGTGCAGAATAGATAAGCCATTATCCTATTAATCTTGCATCACTGATGCAGTAGGAGGGAGCGCTGTTTTATGTGTTTCCTGGTTACCAATATCGTAATCAGAACCCTTATTGAGTATTTGAGGCACTTGCAAGTGATCTTCCCAAACAGGGATTTATTTTGCATATTATGCAATTCTGGAACATAAGGAACAATGTCTTTCTGTGGATATGAGAAGGGGTGGGCGAAAGCTCTCGCCCTGTTCTCCGGTGTTTTTAAAGCAGCGATTAAAATCTTTGCATTTTTCGCCCATTGGCCAAAATTCTTAACCATTTTTTCTCAATGGCTAGAAAAGTTTCCTCCCATTGATTTATGGGGTTTTCACCTTAAAAATATGACATATTTACAGAAGTGAAACATAATAGAAGCAGCTACAGAGTGGGGTAGACGTGCTGTGCTGCTGTGATTTTTTGGAAAAATTGAGGCAGGAGAGGCTCATAGTGACTGCTATCACTATGAGAAAGTTTAAAAATAGTAAAAGGAAGAAATGGAAGGACCCTTATCTGTCCACTGAGTCTGAGGAGGAGAAGGAGGAAGTGAGCACTACTGAACCAATGCTGTCCAGTCCCCCTAAATCACCCCTAGGGATCGTGGGGAATTTAATGGGAAAGGGTAGTACTAGTGAAAGCAGGACAGGTCAGCTGCCTGTGCCTGCTGCCAGACATGCTGCCACCATTTCTGTACCTGCTGCCAGAAGTGCTGCCCATGCTGCCACTAGTGTTGTGCCTGCTGTTAGTCATGATGCCTCTGCTACTGCTACCACCATTGTTGTGCTTGCTGTCAGACATGCTGCCGCTGCTTCCACTAGTGCTGTAACTGCTACCAGTGCTGCCCCTGCTTCCACCAGTCTTGTGCCTGCTGACAGTTCTAAACCTACTGCCACCAGTACTGTGCCTGCTGTCAAACGTGCTGCTCCTGCTGCCACCAGTTCTGTGCCTGCTGCCAGTGCTGAATCTGTTGCCACCAACACTGTGCCTGCTGTCAGATGTGCTGCCCTTGCTGGCACCAGTGCTGAACCTGTTGCTAGTGTATAGTATAATACTCAAGAGGTGGGGAAGGAGAAGATGATGTCAAGCATGACAGCAGGGGACTCTAAGTCACACTTGTCCTCCCCAAGCAGTCTCACTAGTGCTAGTACTACTACTACTAAGAAGGTTCAGCAGCTTGTTAGTGTTAGGAGTGAAGGAGGGGGTAATCAATATCCTCATATTACTAGTGGCTGTGAGGAAGAAGACTCTGGGACTGAACTTGATGTGGTTGGTGTTAGCAGTAGTAGTAAAAGTAATGGGGAAGCAGCCGGTGGGACTAGTGTTAGGGGAGTGGTAGGGGAAGTATTTTAGAGTGTCCAGACTAGCAGTCAAGGGAGCCCACACCATTCCTCTGTCCCTGGGAGTCCCATTCCCTTCACTACAGATTCCAAGTGGAACATGGTCCTGAAGAGGCCAGAACTGTTGGCTGATAGCAGGCTCAAAAATAATAATACCACCACCACAACCAGCAGGTGCACAGATCAGCTGCCTATGCCTGATTTTACTGCTGCCAGTCTGCCTTCTTCATGTCACCAAGAAATTCCAAGTGTGACATTAGGAGACCCTATGTCACATTGCTTGTCACCTCCTCCAACCATCAGTGAGATGTCTGTAACAGAGCAGCAGCAGCATCATCACGTAGGGGCTAGTGGTGTCGGTGATGATGATGCTGCAGAAGCTGGGGTGGAAGAGACACTGATGGCCTTTTTAGCCCAAACTGAGAAGGAATGGGAGACAGGGATGAGGATGGGCATCACCACTATCACTAGCAATAAGCTTTTGAAATTTGCAACTGCTCTAATTCCTTCTGCTGCTGAGTTGAAAAGACAGCAGGATGCTGGGGAGCAAGTTAGAGTGCCACGGACCACCGTAGACACAGTGGGAATGGGGTCAACAAGTGAATAGGACAGGTTCCACTTGCCAGCGGCAGCAATATTCCTGATCCTAGTTGCAGTGCTGATTCTGAGGCAGTAGCAGCAACAGTAGCAACATCATCCGCTGCCACAGACAGCGAAGGGGAATGTGGAGGACAAGAGAAAAGAAGCCATAATTCTCAACCTTCTCCCTATCCCCTGAAGTCATGGGTGTGGGACTATTTTTTTCTTGAGGCAGGCACAGTGCAGTCATCACAAACTGCACGGTGCACCTTTTGTGACAGGTCAGTGAGAAGGGGAAAGGAGGCAGCACACCTTGGCACAACCTCCCTGATAACACACATGAAAAACAGACACTATGACATTTATGAGAAACATGTGAAAGCCAAGCACCACTGTTGCTATACACCCTGATTCTCCAGAAAGGCAACAAGAGGCGAAGCAGAGATCAAAGAGGAGGAAGAATAGAGAAACCGAGGCAGAGACTGGAAGTTCCATGACGAGCGAAACAATCCATCCCATTCATTGTTACCTCCACCGCCAAATGATAGCCACTCTGTTGATGTTAGGATGTGGCAGTTTGTGTCCACCCTGTGTGGTACACTGACCGCACATGCCAGTATGGTGGTGGAGAATCGCAAGCAGGGCATCAAGCGGCATATAAGGAGATTCCATCCTGCAGAATATGCTAATCTGGTAACAGGGAGTGTTCCTCATTGCTATTAAACTGTCATGTGTATTTAGCGGGGTGTGGACAAGGGGTATAGTGACAGCGGCAGTACTTGGATTCTGGTGTCATGGTGTTTGGATACAGTTGTGCCCTCATATATTATTTCCCACACACACACTTTGCACATTGCAGTTGCAGATGAGAGGCACAGTTCTTGCTCTCAAGGGGAAAATTTCTATTCTAATAACAACACACCCATGATTTTGGAAGAGCGGCAGGTGGAGAAGAATTATTGGCCAACTTCTCCTTTTCTCCACATATACTTTTGTGCTGCTACTGCCTCAGGCGTATCACTGGAGCTAGTGCAACCTTCATCATCCACCATCACCCATGGTGTTGTTGATCCCATTTACTTTTAGCTGCCTAATTATCCTGCTGCTTAAACATATCAGCAGCAGCAGCAGAAAGAACAGCAGTAGCAAATTCTGCATCTATATCAAGGCCTTTGACTATGGCCAGGGGCCACTGGCTAACAGGACATGACCTGCTGGCACTAGGCCAGTAGGGCATTTTTTTCTCAGGGCTTGTGCTTTAAAATAAAAAACAAAACAAAACATAGTCCTACAAAAAAATAAACAATTTGTGGGGGTTTGTTTCTAACAAGCCTAAGTCATACAAATTAGTGTTTCCTTAGGGCTTGTGCCAAACAAGCTTAAGACCTACAAATCAATGTTTCCTCAGGGCAAAATACTCTATCAAGTCAAGTATAAATCCATCCCAGTGTGCAGCTTATGTCAGGGGGTTCCTGTATCTATCACTTTGAATATACATTTCTTATTTTATTTATTTATTTTTTATTAACTGTCCCCACCAATACCAGTCAAAAAACCACCCCAAAACAAATTCCCTGTTCAATTGATTCATTCCCCAGACTCCACCCACCAATGCAGGCATCCTCCTCAGACCCTTTTATACCATGTATTTTCAGTTTTTTTAATCAAATCAATAAATCAAGATTTACTTTTTATTAACTGTCCCCCAGATCCCAGTAAACAGACCTCTCAAAAAAACTTCCTTGTTCAACTGGTTCTTTCTCCACACCCCACCAACACAGGCACCCTCATGCCCTTTTAATACTATGTCTTTGGGAAATAAAATAATATTTTCTATATGTTGTGTATACATGTAATGTTCCCATTGATTTCAATGGCAAAAAAAGAGGAAAATCTGCACTTTTCGCTGGAAATTATATGCCAAGAGGGAAATGCCATTATTTGCCGATTTCAGTTTGAGGTGAACATTTTTGCCCATCCCTAGATATGAGCTACTTGTCTGAGGTAAATGTGAGGACAATATGGAAGATGCTTCCACAACTAAAGATTTCCCACATCTTCCCCACTGTCACTAAACTTTGCCTTTAAGATCAGCACTTTAAAGAAAAGATTGCAGATAGAAACAACGTTTGATTTGAAAGACAAAGAACTTTTGTTCCATATATTCACCGACAAAGGAACGGAGATCAGCATTAGATACTTATAGTTAAGTGCACATAGAGTAATACAGCTCTGGAGCTTGTTACTTTTATATGTGTATCCTTATATGTATATGGTATTTTAAGGAGTAAGATGTACTAATTTCTATTCTTGTTATTTTATTTTTATTGGAATAAATATTTGTATTTTATATATGGTATATTGTAGTGCTCTCCTACTGTTGTATTCTGCTCGATATATATATATATATATATATATATATATATATATATATATATATATATATAAAACGAGTTGGAGGCACTCTCACTTAAAAAGTCCAGAATGCCTGGGTGCTACAATGAGACTGGAGTAATCAGAATATGTGTATGGATCAAGCACTCACAGGACTTCCAATAGAGATTACAATAAATTTATTCGATCAATGTTTCAGCCAGGCTGTCCTGAGGAAGGCCAGCACAGCCTGGCCGAAACGTTGATCAAATAAATTTATTGTAATCTCTACTGGAAGTCCTGTGAGTGCTTGATCCATACACATATGCTACATATATATATATATATATATATATATATATATATATATATATATATATACACACATACATACAGTATCTTTCTATCATCTATCTCTATACACACACACACATATATATGTGTGTGTATATAAGTGTTTGGTTGACAGGGAAATCAAACTAGGTTATATTTTAACTTTATTTTTTCCATATATTTCTAGGAAATTTAAAATGCATTATTTTATATAACAACCATTTGCACTTAAGCATTATTGTTTCTTAATTAAGATCTTATAGACTACAATGTTTGCCTTATTTCTAAATGTATATAAAATTCTATCCCAGCGCTTCCAAGTAAGCCAGATTTACAGAGTCTAATGTGCCAGGATAGGTGGAACAATTCAGGAGTAAACCAACTGTACCCTAGGGAACAAATAAAAAATACCCAAGGTGCCATTGATTTAAATTGGGGTTTAAAACCATTGAATGCTAGATAGGTCTTCAGTGCATTTGTGAAGCAATCCACTGTGTATCTCTCATTCAAACTTCATTTAAATCAGTGGGACATTGACCTTCTCTGACCTGTTGCTGTGTCCCAAGGACTGGATATAAAAATCTTAGATCTGTAGGTTTGTTAATCTGACTAAATATTGTTGTGTGCAAATTCAAATGCTGATGATTTGAATTTAAAATGTACAATTTAAATCCTGATGACTAAATAATTATTATTGGTTTAAGCACCTGCTTTCCTGTTCATCATTACAGATTCCAGGAACCTCATCTGTAGTTCAGAGAAAGTGGAAGCCTTTACAATGTTCCATTCAGTCTAAGGGACAACAAACAACTAAACCAAGAATAAATGCTGTTGCAGCTGAAATAAAACAGATTCATGCAAGAAGGAAAACAGCACGAATGCTCATGGTTGTTTTGCTGTTCTTTGCACTTTGCTACTTACCAATTAGCATTCTGAATATTCTAAAAAGGTAATGTTTTTCAGAGCTGAAATGCACATGACCTCATAACTAACCAATTCACTATGAACTTTTTAATCATTGGGCAATAACAAGGAAGTGAAATCTCACCAAAGGAAACAGTTTGTTTACTGTGAGAACAGCAATGATAAAGTATTCATTATTGATGGAAACTGCCTTGACAAACACAGTAGTTTAGAAAAGCATGGGTTCTTTTTAGAAAAGCAGGATCTGATTCACAGGTCCACAACATCCCCATCTATCTTACTTACTCTCATTCACTTATTTCTCTCTCACCTTCCCCTCTTCTCTCTGTTAGATTAGAATATTCCTCAAACTGGAATATATTTTATAGAAAAACAAACACACAAACACAAATTAAAATGTAGGCATATGCAGAGGTCCAAAAATTCTAACACATTTCATGATTTTCCAAGTAGACTAGACATATTCTATTGAGCTACCTGAATAATTTAGTATGCAAAACATACTTAAACTGAAAATACTGTGTATTATAAAAAAGCAAACAAACTAACAAGCAAAATAAAACCATAGACATATGTCCTTCAGCGGTGCCCTCACAATACTCCCCCTGGAAAAGTACAAATTACAGAAACACAGTGATGAAAACACTACTGTCTTTCAGTAGTTTTCACTCCTCCATGGATATTTTTGTTAGGACCATTTTGAAGGGCATATGTATAGGGAGGGTGAAAAGTCAGAAACACTTTCCATGAAAAGACAATGATTTTTTTTTCCTTTTGGCTCCTGCTAGAGTTGTCTCCTTTTTCATCATGCCAATACTTTTCCAATGACTGCAACATTTCCCACCACAATATTACTTCTTCTGAGGGCTGAAGCTGGCCTTGAAAAGGTTGCTAGCAGGCTGAGAGCCTTTGTCCTTTGCCCACAACACTTACTTTCTGCTTATGTAATACTGGCACACCCATTGGCACACCCATCCAATAACTGTGGCTTGCAACATATGAAATCAGTTCTTCAAAGCCTCTGTTTTCAACAAAAGAAAAGGGCAGCATGTCAAATGCAAACATTTTGGCAAGTTTACTATCCTATAGGCATACATTTGCATTATGTTTGTGAAGGCTTTGACTTATTTCTAAGAACTAAGCGTGAGATGGCAGTACATAGTAGATGGACTGTGTAACTTTATTGCTTTAACATCATCACTTGTGGAGGTGGTGGTGGAGGTGGAGGTATTTGTAGGCACTCCGTAACTCTTGTCATCTCATTCAGAAAACCCAGAGTCATCCTGCTCCTCAGCAGCAGGAGCCATAGGACTTATTTGGAATGAAGTAACAGTTGGCAGTGGCATACTCTTTGACACATCAGTAACATTACTACTTCTCTTATTTGCCTAAGAACCCTAGGAACTTTTTTAAGTGCTTCTGTTGCCGCTAGTTGTGGTACCTGTGACATGTTCATGGTGTGTGTCCCAGTCAGACCTGTGACTGTTCCTCAGGTGGGATTCATTGAGGAGGTGACTTGGTGTGAGCCTGCTTTCCCACTACTCGTGTGCTTTTTGCATAGACAACAGATAGCAACATAATTAGCTTTTGGATCCTGAGTGAAGTATCTCCAAACTGCAGACTTCATGGACTGCGGGGTTCCTGAGGGGCTGTTACTACTACTTGGGCTAGATGTTGATGTAATTGTACTACTGTTGGGTGTCAAAGATGCTGCACTTCTAACAGCAGCAGAGGCACTCATCATAGCTAAGTTTGTGGATGCAGATAACCTGTGTGGCTAGATGCTGATGCAGTTCTACTGCTACTACTACTAGGTGTCAAAGGTGCAGCGCTTAAAGCAGTAGCAGAGGCACTCATCATAGCTAAGGTTTTGGATAATAATAACATGTGTTGTGGATGCTGCTGGTTACTCAACACAAGTGTGTGTGGCTGAGGGTCAGAACTTGTGTTTTCTCAAACAGTTTATAGACAGGCTAACTTTCTGGCCATGTCATCATCGCACTCTCAACTTCATCTGTATCTGAAGAAGAGGAGGATACTGGAGGGATGCATTCTAGATTTACATCATCATCATAATCAATCATCATTAGGTTATCCTCAGCATCACCAGCCACTTCTTGCCCACTAACCTTATATTCCACTAAGCTTTTAGAGGTGTCAGACAATGTCTTTTTACTTTTACTTTCACAAAGTTGGCTATTACTTTGAGGACAGATGTTTTTGTGCTTGTTTGTCTCACTGTCAGATGCAGCAGTTGGTTCAGCTGCTACACCTTCCTCCATGCCAACACTAGAATACTTTCATTGTCATCTTCAGTGTTGTTATATTTCTTTTTATATTACTGGCACTGTTGGTCGTGATGGTGGTGGAAATTTGATGAGACCTTGACAAACTGCATCCTCCCAGGAGGAGAGGAATCATCATAATTTATTGCACGCGCTGCAGCAACTATAGCTGTAGTCCATTTTCGAACTGCCACTTTACTCTCACATCCCCTTACTGCTCCTCCTTCCCCCCTCCCCCTGTCTGTTGTGCATTTGATTGACATTAATCATCTACTGTGTGTTTTTACTCTAACTGATGTAGTGTAATGTCTTGCCTTGGCAGCGCATCACATAGCTCACATCAGGGCCCCAGTCAGCTGTCTGTCACCTACATTTTTTTGTTACAGTTGTAAAAAAATACATAACTAAAAAAAATAAACGTCTTTTCCCAGCCTTCCCCAGCACAGAGATAATAACAGCAAGATCAGCAAGGAAACTGGACCACAATTGCCTGTGTCTATCAAATCAAATCAGTCAGAGAGAATGTTGTGGTATTTGGGGTCAACCTCCTTTGCTCCCTTCTCAAACCCTCAGACTCCCACAGCACAGAGATAATAACAGCCAGATCAGGAATGAGTTTAGATCACAGCTGCTTGTGCATGCCAGTAAGTTATACCAAATTTTGGAGTATTTGAGGTTAACCTCCTTTCTCCAATCCACTCTCCTAGAGTGCCCCTAGACTAATATAGAGAAAAAATGTCATACCTAAAAGACTCCCTAAACTAAGCTCCAATTCCCCTTTATATGTCTATCTTCTCTAGCTCAAAAATGTGCTGCTTTCTCCTCTCACAAACACAGAATGTCATGCTGTGAGAGCCTGACACCCATTTATATGCCTGCAGAAAAATAAGAGAAAACTACCATATGATGGGGAGCAATACAGTCTTCCCATTGATTTCAATGCAATGAGCTAGGCAAAAAAAGCAGGAAACCTGCACTTTTGCAGGAAATTTCCTGCTAGGGGAGTGCCATTTTTCATCTATTTCAGTGCTGACGCAAAAACTTTTGACCATCCCTACATATGTATATGCTTTTTTTGTTTGCTTTTTTTATATAACTAATAGTAGTTTTTTTAATAAAAAAATGTGCATCATATGTGTTAGAATGTTGTGGACCTCTTTATATGCATATGTTTTTGTTGGTTAGTTCGTGTGTTTGTTTTTATAATATAGTATATTCCAGTTTGATGAGTACTTTAATCCAACAGAGAGAAAGGGAGAATGAATGAGCATGCATAAGGCAAACAAAAAGAGAGCGCAAAACTGACAAGAGAAAAATTACATATGAAACAGAGAGGGAGAGAGAGAGGGAGAGGTGAGTATGGAAAAAAAATTAGGAGATGAGTGAGGAAGTATCATGGAGCTAGTGACAAGCCAGTGACAAGCTGAGACTTCCAATAGTTGAAGTTAATTCAGAGTAAAATGTCACTTGGAAAAAAAATGATATATTCACAGAAATTTGTTCTGGAAAAAATCATGGACTATTTTTAAATTGGGGTGGGTACATTGCAATCAACAACAAGTCACTGAGCATAGTGTACAATGGATTAGTGTAAATGGGAAAGGAAGGAAAACACCTTCGAACATATGCCTTCATTAAGCACATGCAATTTAACCAACCTGACTTGTATGTAATGCATGTTAAACAGTCCCTCGAGAAAAGGAAACTGAGTGTTGCAAGTGGAACCGTTTTCCCTTTTCCAAGTCCACACAGGACATGGGAGAAAATCCCACAGAAGGAAAGTGATTTCCCCCACCATACTGGGAGGCAAACTACTACAATAACACCTGCCTCATTGACTTCTTGTACTAGGGTCTTCTACTGCCTTTTACTTAAATTATATTATCTGCTGGTTCATTTATAAAAATATGTCTATTTACACTGCTGTTTGATGATAGCCACATCTTACGGTCATTAAAGGTAATATCAGCAAGTCAGTTGGACACTGTGCCTTTCTCTCTCCTCTCATCTATTTTTATGACAGGAAATGTAATAACTCTTTGAGGGCAAGATTAACCATATGAGTGGCAGAAGCAGCACTACACAATACATTGCTCACCCCTCTTGCACTAGAAGGATATCACGGTGCCCGTGATTGCTGGCTTTTTCTGTCAGTTAGCTGTGGGGGCGCTCCATTAGTTGCCTGTGATTAGTCCGCCCAGTATTGCCTATATAGACTGGGTTCCTGCACCCTTTCACTGCCAGCGTCTGTGTACCTACCCAGAGAACCAGTATACACTCCAGAGTTGTTCCTGTGTGCTGATCCGGTTTGGCTGACATTCCTGCCTCCATTCCTGATCCGGTTTGGCTGACGTTCCTGCTTCCGTTCCTGACCCTGTTTGGCTGTCATTGCTGCTCCGTCATCCTGTTCCGGCCTGGCTGTCGCTCCTGTTCCTGGATCCTAATTTGGATGCATTCTGCATGACTCCAGTGGCCTCGGCAACATTCTGACCGCTGGGTTCCTCCTATGGTGTTACCGCTGATTCCATGCACCTGGCCTCCGAGGTTGAACTGACTGTCTATGTTATGGGTTACCCCACTTACACCGGTTGCTAATGCTGCCTCCGTTATAGCACCGGTAGGGCTTCCATGTTTCTCCAGTACGCGGTACTGGTTTGCTCCACCATTACACTGGTTGCCTGCTGCCTCCGTTATAGCACCGGTAGGGCTTCCGTGTTTCTCCAGTACGCGGTACTGGTTTGCTCCACTATTACACCGGTTGTTTGCTGCCTCCGTTATGGCACCGGTAGGGCCTCCATGTTGTCCAGTATGCGGTACTGGTTTGCTCCACTCTTTAACCGGTTGCTTGCTGCCTCCGTTATAGCACCGGTAGGGCCTCCGTGTTGTCCAGTACGCGGTACTGGTTTGCTTCACCCTTTAACCAGTTGCTTGCTGCCTCCATTATAACACCGGTAGGGCCTCCATGTTGTCCAGTACGCGGTACTGGTTTGCTCCACTCTTACACCGGTTACTTGCTGCCTGCGTTGTAGTACCGGTAGGGCCTCCATGTTTGTCCAGTACCCAGTACTGGTTTGCTCCACTCTACACCGGTTGCTGATGCTACATCCGTTATTGCACCGGTGGGGCTTCCAATACTCGGTTGTCACTTTTGTCATAGGCTGCCTTACCCGGTATATTGGTAGGGCCGGTAAAGCCTCCTCTATCCTCAGTGCTACCTTCTAGGCTGCCTTGCCCGGTATATTGGCAAGGCCGGTAGAGCCTCCTCAGTCCTTTTGTGCTATTTCCAGGCTGCCTTGCCTGGTATATTGGCAAGGCCGGTAGAGCCTTCTCAGTCCTCTTGTGCTATTTCTAGGATGACTTGCCCGGTATTTTGGTGAGGCTGGTAGAGCCTCCGTCATCTCGTTATGCCAATCTCCAGGCTGCCTTACCCGGTATTTTGGCAAGGCCGGTAGAGCCTATATATCTATTGTATCATTGTATACTATGCTACTTGAATCTGTCGTGTGTCTGTAACATGTGTATGTTCAGGACCTGTGAGGGTTCTTATTAAACTTTTCAATAAAGTTGTGTTTTTATCTTAACTCTGTGTCTGTGAGTCAAAACAAACCGTGACAGTACGAAAGGGCCATGACCTCAGACAATAAGAGTGTGGGTAATGCACAAAACATCCATTGGAGGATGGATGTAAATGAGCAGCGCCTGGATCAGTGGGAATTGGCTATACAAACTATTCTCGAGCGTACAGTACTCACGGACAAGTCTGTCCCGAGCCCGGTGGTCTCCCCAGTTTCAACACCAGAAAATGATACTATTACTTCTGTGGCTGCAGTCAAAGGGTTAACCGCTTCCGCACCATTGCCACTCAGATATGATGGCAAACACAGTCTGTGCAGAGGGGTTATCAACCAACTTGAGATATTTCTAGAATTAACCTCTCATGCCTTTCCTAATGATCGCAGCAAAGTTGGGTTTATGATATCCTTACTGACTGGTAGAGCCTTGGCATGTGCCAGATTTCAGGGAATTTGTGCAAACATTTCAGAGAGTATTCGAGATCCCTGGTAGAACCGCCTCTGCTGCTAAACATCTAATGGAGATACAACAGGGCAAGCGGACTGTGGGCGACTATGCCATAGAATTCCTCACACTAGCAGCAGAGGTAGGTTGGAATAATGAGGCATTGGTGGCAGCCTTTTCTCAAGGTCTGGGCGACCATATTAAAGATGAGACCGCAGCTAGAGAGTTGCCTAATGATCTGGACGAATATATTGATTATGCAATTCTAATTGACACTCGGATCCATGAGAGACTTATGGCTAAGGACCGTAGGCTACGGTCAAAAAGCAGTGGGTCTAGCAGTTCATTTTGCCCACCCACGCCTCCCTCGTTGCCTAGACCCAATGACCATATACGGGAATCTGGTGAACCTATGCAATTAGGCTTTACCAGGTTAACTAAGGAAGAACGAACACACCGCAGGAGGCAGGGGTTATGCTTATACTGTGGTAAAACTGGGCACTTGTTAAGAACCTGTCCCGTACGTCCGGGAAATGAACGCACCTAGGGTACCTTGGGAGACAGGCCCTAGGTGGTGTTCAACCATCCCCAGGTTTGATCATACAGAAACCCACCATCCAGGTGGTACTCTCATGGGCAGATCTCTCAGTGGAGGTTCTGGTAATGATTGATTCCGGCACAGCCGGCTATTTTATGGATAGTGCCTTTGCTGAACGGCACAAGATTCCGCTGTTTGAAAGAGAATCGCCTCTTGCCATTGAAGCTATTGATGGCAGACCACTAGAACCAGCTCAAATTACCTTTGAAACTATGTCATTACCTGTGACTATTGAGGCTCTTCATAAAGAGGAACAGCAGTTCCAGATAATCCATTATCTGCACTACGCAGTCATTCTGGGTTTTCCTTGGTTGCAGCTGCATAATCCTGAGTTTGATTGGCAAAAGTGTGACATTTCTGCTTGGTCCCAACATTGTATGAAGCATTGTGTGTCTCACCCGGTTAAGATTCTGTGCGCTTCTCCCTCATTGCCAGACGAGTACCAACAATTCAGAGAGACTGGCACCCTGCCCCAGCACAGGTCTTATGATTGCGCTATTGAGTTGCCCCCAGGGGTGGTACCCCCTAGGGGACGTACGTATGAGAACCAACCTATGGAGGAATATATTGTGGATGCAATCAAGAGAGGGATCATCAGGAAATCCACCTCCCCGGCTGGTGCTGGGTTCTTTTTCATGAAAAAGAAGAATGGCGAACTAAGACCATGTATTGATTACCATGGCCTAAATAAGTTGACATCTAAGAATGCCTATCTGATACCACTCATCACCGAATTATTTGACAGGTTAAAAGGTTCCTCCATCTTTACGAAACTAGACCTACGTGCAGCCTATAACCTGATTCGGATTAGAGCTGGTGATGAGTGGAAAACAGCTTTTAACACTAGATCCAGGCACTATGAATATCTAGTTATGCCGTTTGGCCTCTGTAATGCACCCGCTGTGTTCCAAGAACTGATTAATGATATCCTCAGGGATATGCTGCAGTCCTGTGTTGTTGTCTACCTGGATGATATACTTATTTATTCGGATAATTTGTCACAACACATCAAGGATGTTTCAGAGGTGTTGCTCCGACTACGAAAAAACAAACTGTATTGCAAATTGGAAAAATGCGAGTTTCATAGACCCAGTGTGCCCTTTTTGGGGTTTGTAATTGCCAAGGAGGGTATTGCTATGGATCAGGAGAAACTTGCTGCAGTTTTGCAATGGCCACGGCCCAAAGGATTAAAAGCAATTCAGCATTATCTGGGGTTCGCTAATTATTACAGAAAGTTTATTAAAAACTTTTCCACGATTGTTAAACCATTATCTGACATTACTCATAAGGGCGCCAATCCTTCCCAATGGTCTGAGGCAGCAGAACATGCTTTTGAGACACTGAAATCCGCTCCGGTGCTATCCCACCCCAACCCATCTCTACCGTTTACGTTGGAGGTCGATGCCTCAGAGATTGGGGTTGGGGCAGTACTTTCTCAAAGACCTGTGAAGGGGAGTACTCTCAGACCATGTGGGTTTTTCTCTAAGAAGTTGTCTGATGCCCAAAGTCACTATGAGATAGGTGACAGAGAATTACTGGCTATCATTCTCGCTCTGAAAGAATGGTGTCATTTATTGGAGGGCACCAAAAGTCCAGTATTGATTCTCACTGACCACAAAAACCTGACTTATCTATCAGAGGCTAAAAGATTATCCTCTCGCCAGGCCAGGTGGGCGTTGTTTCTTTCCTGATTTAATTTCATTGTATCTTATTTGCCGGGTTCCAAGAACGTTAGGGCTGATGCCCTGTCTATATAATTCAAGCCTGAAACTGAGAGGGACGAGGTCCCAGTACCTATTATACAGCCTGACCGTATATTGGCCACCCTACATACAAGTATCACTTCACCACTGGGGGAAGAAATTCTGGCCACCCAGGCTACGGCTTCTCCAGAAACCCCAGTGGGCAAGTGTTTTGTTGATGAGCCATTCCGCACTCGATTACTTGAAACCTACCACTCCTCTAAAGCTGCTGGGCATATTGGTAGGGATCAATTAATATGGTCTCTCTCACAAGTCTTCTGGTGGCCCTCTCTGAGGGTGGACTGTGCTGCATTTACCAATGCCTGTGCCACCTGTGCACGTGCCAAGACCCCTAGACACCTCCCTGTGGGCCTACTCCAACCAGTACCTATTGGCGAATGTCCCTGGTCTCACGTTTCCATCGATTTCATGGGAGAGTTGACAGTGTCTAGAGGGTATTCCTTCATACTTATGGTGGTTGACAGGTTTTCTAAAATGGCTCATTTCGTGCCTCTCCGTGGCCTTCCCTCTGCCAAAGAATTAGCTGTGGTTTTCGCTAAAGAGGTATTTCGGTTGCATGGGGTACCTAGAGTTCTGGTGTTCAACCGGGGGAGCCAGTTCGTGTCCAGATTTTGGAGAGCATTTTGTGAACAGATGGGCATTCAATTGTCCTTTTCCTTTGCCTACCACCCCCAGACCAATGGGGCCGCTGAGCATGCCAATCAGGGACTGGAGCAGTTCCTGCGCTGTTTTGTCACAGACCATCATGATAACTGGGCCGACCTGTTGCCGTAGGCAGAGTTCGCCAGGAACTGTGCGGTTAACTCTTCATCCGGAAGCTCCCCGTTTCTTATCAACTACGGGTTCCAGCCATGTTTGCTCCCGGATTAATTTCAGTCTCAACATATTCCAGCTCTGGATGAGCATATTGAGCAGCTCCGCTCCACTTGGGCACAGGTTCAGAGTGCACTCAGTCAGTCTTTTCAGCATCATCAGCGCCATGCTAATCGTAGACGGCTGCCAGCGGTTTCTTTCCAGGTTGGGGACAGGGTATGGCTATCCTCCAGAAACCTCAAGTTACAAGTCCCGTCTCATAAATTGGCTCCCCGGTTTATTGGTCCATTCAGGGTGATCCGTAAAATTAACCCTGTCTCTTATGCCCTGGATCTTCCTGCGTCTATGCGCATCCATAATGTGTTCCATGTATCTCTCCTCAAACCTCTTGTATGCAACCGTTATACTACTAACCCTGTGGTGCCAGGGCCTATAGAGGTAGAAGGTCAGGAGGAGTACGAAGTTCAGAGTATCATTGATTCCCACAGACTTAGAGAAAAATTGCAGTTTTTGGTTCATTGGAAGGGTTATGGTCCAGAAGAACGATCCTGGGTTGACAGTAAGGACCTTCATGCTCCCATATTACTGCAAATTTTTCATTCTAAGTACCCTCAGAAACCAGGTCCCTCTTCCAGAAGGGGGGGGTTCTTTGAGAGAGGGGTACTATCATGGTGTCCGTGATTGCTGGCTTTTTCTGTCAGTTAGCTGTGGGGGCGCTCCATTAGTTGCCTGTGATTAGTCCGCCCAGTATTGCCTATATAGACTGGGTTCCTGCACCCTTTCACTGCCCTTTTGTGGTGTCTCTATGTCAGTGATCGCCTGCATATGGATTCCTGTGTCAACTGGGGCCTGCTTGAATCCTCTACTGTTCCAGCCTCTGTGTACCTACCCAGAGAACCAGTATACACTCCAGAGTTGTTCCTGTGTGCTGATCCGGTTTGGCTGACGTTCCTGATCTGGTTTGGCTGACATTCCTGCTTCCGTTCCTGACCCTGTTTGGCTGTCGTTGCTGCTCCGTCATCCTGTTCCGGCCTGGCTGTCACTCCTGTTCCTGGATCCTGATTTGGATGCATTCTGCATGACTCCAGTGGCCTCGGTGACATTCTGACCACTGGGTTCCTCCTATGGTGGTACTGCTGATTCTAGGCGTCTGGCCTCCGAGTTTGCACTGACTGTCTATGTTATGGGTTACCCCACTTACACCGGTTGCTAATGCTGCCTCCGTTATAGCACCAGTGGGGCTTCCGTGTTTCTCCAGTACGCAGTACTGGTTTGCTCCACCATTACACTGGTTGCCTGCTGCCTCCGTTATAGCACCGGTAGGGCTTCCGTGTTTCTCCAGTACGCGGTACTGGTTTGCTCCACTATTACACCGGTTGCTTGCTGCCTCCATTATAGCACCGGTAGGGCCTCCATGTTGTCCAGTATGCGGTACTGGTTTGCTCCACAAGGAGACAAGCGCACAAGGCGGACAAGTAGGGGTAGATCTCTAAGTGTAGTATTTAGACACCTTACGCAATAAAAACAAATATCAAATGCACTCACATTTTCCCTATCTTGAGGTAATGCGTATTGGGGTCCCTACCCCGTTAGCCACAAATTGTGTCCATGCAACTCCTGAGGGTCAGTCAATGAGCTTATTTCCAGATGTTATCTGTATATCCCAAAGATGTTTAGAGTTATTGCTCTCCATTGCCAGCACAGATGTTGTAATTTTAAGAACCAATATGGCCGTGTCAGTGTTCTCGCTAGTCACGCGGTCCAGGTAGTGTGCCGTTGTATCCACTAAGTCTGCTCAGGATACAACGGCTAGCTTCATCAGGGGTAAAGGACGTACCGCCCCTTTTTCCCTACATAAATAGTTTCTGTTACATTGTTGGATAAATACATATTAAAACAAAGTATTGACAAAAACTGCATGAAAACCAAGTTAAACAATTTAAACTGTCCATATAAAACATAATAATAAAAATACTAAAATAACCTACTCATCATGCATGTAAATAAAAAATGCTTTTTCATAAATTACATAGACTCATATATAACCATGCATTCGATACCTTGGTATCAATTGGTTATGTGAAATTCTTTGTGTGAGAGACAAATTGTGATATAAATAATTAACTCTGAATGAACCTCAGAGTAATAAATGAAATTTGCCTATGGGGACCTATCCTAAAATAAATATGTGAATCATGTCTATGTGATGGGAGCGACTGATCAAATGTGCTATAATTAAATAACTAATCGGATAGATCTAAATCAGATATAATATGCACAATTGGTATGCCGCTTACAAGGCAAAAGCCTGTCTGTACAAGCCCAGGTACTTATAAGAAATGTATATAGTTATACATATGAACCCATAAAATAAGTGCCCAAAGAGGGTGTGAATGTGCTTGATCACTAACAGAAAAGTACTCTATGTGCTATTCACTGATAAGGGAGCCCAAGAGACTTAACTAATTGAACTAAAATAATACAAATATTCAAAAAATATAACAATAATGTGAGAACCATGATGTGTCTATGTGAAAAAATATACTATGAATAATATACTAGTTGGGGAACTATCAACCTGATCATATTATATGTGATGAAATATTAAATAAAATAATGATACTATTACTTAACCTAGTGATAAAGTGTGAGGATTCAGTTATTCCAATCCCTCAATATTATAATTCTCCTACTCAAAGAAAGGATAAAGAAGAAAAAAAAATACAATCAAATAAATAAATGAATAACCCCTATATTCATTAGATGTTATATTGTCAAAATGCTGCAAGGTCAATATCAATATTAAGACCTCCAGGGGACAATGTGCCCAATGTGTGAATCCAAAATGTCTCTTGCTGACGTAGCTTTAAGAATTAATCGCCCCTCTTCTATCAGCTGTAATTTTTTCAATTGCCATAAACTGTAAATTTGAGGGATCTTTATTGTGATGCTCAAGGAAATGATTGGAGACACTGTGGCAGGTTACACCCCCACTAATGTTCCTGACATGTTCCGCAAGCCTTGTTTTAGCTTTTCATTTTGTTCTCCCCACATACTGGAGATTGCAACTGCATGTCAACACATACACAACATAAGGGGTGTTGCAGTTGATAAATTATCATTCATTTGTCTACATGCAATGCAATCCTTTTTAATGGCATTTATACATTCTGGGACTGGACCTCAACCAGGTAGTGGATTCTTTCATTCGATTGTTATTAATATCGCTTGGGGCTATTTGACTTTTCATGTTTCTATTCCTCTTGAAAATTATTTGGGGTTTATCACCTATCTCCTTGTCCAGTATTGGAGCCAAGCTGCTATAAATACCCTAGGAGGGTTGGCTGATAACAGTCAGGTGAGTAATCAGAGAGGTCAGCTGATTCAGCCTGAGCCAGAAACTCAGAAGACAGTAGCAGTGGATAGCAGAGCACTAGATTAGCTCAGACAGCAGAATCAATAGATAGAATGGGAGCAGCTCAGCAAAACCTTGACAGGGGGCTAATCTTTGGGTCCCTTGGATGGGTGAGGAGGGAAGCAACTGAGCCCTGTGACTTGATCATAGTGACAGAGGTGACTTAAGATGAGGCTAACTTAAAGGGGATCTATCACCCCATTACAACTTTGCCTAAATCGTTTTGTTATGTATCGTATATAATGAAAAGTTTGTATATGTTTATATATGAAAGGCAGAATAATGAGATAAACTGACTGGGGTGAAACTCTAGTGTGTAAGCCAATGGTTTCTTAGCAACGAGGTGTTGGGGCTTGAGCAGGAAAAAACTTTCAAGGAAAAGTATCATTTGATGGTGGTGGAAGAAGTAGGAAGACAAACGGAGAGACCATGTACTGAATGTAAGTGGCTACGGTAACAAGGATGATTATGATGAGAGAAGCAACAGTGCATCAAGGAATCAGTTTAACTCAATATTGTAGGTGATTAGATTACGAATGGTATGAAAGAGGAATAAGGCTGCTTATTCCTAAAGCTCAGGAGATGCCTGAAACTTATCATATTTGAGTCTAATGTAAGCTGTAATTACTTTCAGATTATTGACACACATTAATCAGTGTTCATATGATCCCACAGTGGTAGATGGTAGCAACCCTTCATATTCCTCATCCTCCTCATCATCATTATCATCTGTGCTACTGTTAACAATACATGTGGCCTGGCTTTCTCTGTCATGTGTGGTTTTGTCCACTTCTTCTACCTGATACTCAGATGAAAGTCTAACACTGCTGCTTGAAAGTTATGTCCTACGTAGGGGTGGGCGAAAAGTGCTAAAAAATTTCCCGCATGACTTTTCTCAAAAAACTGCTGATTTTCCACTTTTTTCGTGAAAGTTTTCTCTTTTTCTCCAATGCAAAATGTTCCTCCTTCTTCCCTATTCCAACACATTCTCCTATTCTAACACATTTTTCGCATAGCCTAACACATTTTTCACCTATTACACATATTTTTCTCCTATTCCAACATATTTTTCCTATTACAACTCATTTGTTTCCTATTTTTAATATTGTACAACATTTCCCAGTACAATATTACTTCTTCTGAGGGCTGTAGTGAAAAATAAGTAGCTGGAAGTCAAAGCTGTGAGTCCTGCAGCAACATATACCTTGAAAAATGTGTTAGCATGCAGATAGCCTTTGTCCTTTGCCCACAACTCTTACTTCCTGCTTAAGTTACACTGGCACGTATTCATGATGATGTGAAGTGATTAAAAAAAACATAAAGTACAACCTACAATGTGGCAGATGAATGGTAGTGGTTGTGGGGGACTGGCGTGGTGTGATTGGTGGGACCTTGACAAACTGCATCCACTCTGTGAGGAGAGAGATCATCATCATTTATTGCACATTGCTGCAGTCAGTTTTGGCACTAACACTTTACTCCCATGCCCCTGCACTTCCTCCACCTTTCCCCCACTCATTTGCTCATTTGCTAGACATTACTCAACTACTGTGCGTATTTCTACTCTCTACAGTACACAAATGATTGAGTGTGATGTAGTGCCTTGGACCTCAACAAAATTCTCAATGTCGTCTGCTGTCTATCAAGTCTGCCTCAGTCACAGAGCACCCAGTTAGCTGTCTAATATATTTATTTGTTTAATTATTTATGTTTTTTAGTTTTTTGTTTTATTTATTTTATTTTTTTAAGTTGTCCACCACATCTTATCACAGTTACCCCCCCGAAAAAACCCCCCCAATATATATATATATATATATATATATATATATATATATATATATATATATATATATCTGGTACTGGAAGCACTCTCAATAACCAATGTAAATGCCTGGGTGCCAATAAATAATCCAATAGAAATGATGAAGAGCAGCACTCTCAGGACTGCTCTTTTAGAAAACATAAGACAGCTTCATTTAGATCAGTGTTTCGATCCTATACTAGGATCTTTATCAAGATAGTGAATGATACAAAACAGTCCCTCTATATACCCTGTGACTCGTGAAGACTTCCCGCCAATCTAAGGTGTCAAACAGACATATTATACAAGTGTGTAAAACAAGTTAAAATATACATAGGTATACAATAAACCTAGTATTTTCATATATAAAAAATTCCATATGTGAGTTTTCATAATTTTACATACACCCATGAATAACAGATTCAAAACAGAACATTAGTAATCATTCCACTACACACAGTTATAATTTCACTCAAAAAAGGACATTTTTATTATCATCATGGTACTGAACTAAATAACTAAACTATTCAATGCACATATTGAAGGATCATGTGCAATAATAGATAATCTAACAGGTCTCCCTCGCATCGCTCAGCTCGCGAGTGACCCGCTCCCAATCGGCATACAAAAATCACTGTCTCAGCAATTTCTTCTAGCGACTAAAAAGTTACAAATGTATCTAAACAGCACACTCAAGAAACATGGAGTGAATAATGTGTCCACATGGATAGAAACATGGAGTGAATAATATATCCACATGAATGGATTGTCTAATGGGTCTCACTCGCATTGCACAGCTTGCGAGTGACCCGCTCACAATCAGTATACAAAAATCACAGTATCAGCACTCTAATACTAACAAATAAATAATTATAAATGTACCTTAAGCAGTGCATTCAAGACTCATGGAGTAAATAATGTATCTGCTCCTATGTCGCTCTCTCAATGCACTGCATAGACATCGATTGATATCGTTCCTATTTATAAGACTCTACCTAGGAACAACAAACATACAAGGGATAGACATATATTTCAACACAGAAAAGGGTTATTAATATCAAGTATACCTAAGGAGGCATTTGTTACACATCATAAGCCCGCTCCCACGGACTGGATAATCAGTCATAAATCAGTCATAAATAGCACTAAATCATATTACTCAGGAGGCCATTTATTTTGCCTAACATGCTCTGAAAAGGAAACAGTGTAAAAGAGTACCAGGACTCCGATAACACAGTATCCTTTAATTAATGACAAAGAGCCAATATTTCACCTGGATTTCAATATAAATTTAAATCTACAGATACATTTAAATCATGTGTCTAGTTGGAAACCCAGTCCACCATATGTCCTAAGATGATGCAATGGACACACATTTTCAAGAAGGTATAATCCAATTAATCTACATCAAAAGTCAATGATCATCACATCACAATCACAGAGATGTAGGAATTCTGGATAATAGAAGATGTTCAAAGTCCTTGATCCTAATTACAAGGACATACTTGAAAACGAGAGACAATCTCAATGTATTCTTCCTGGTAAAATACTTTCACAAAAAAAAAATATGTATATAATCAACATATATAATCAGCATTTCCACAGTTCACAAGGCAATATCAATCTATATTAGTATGTGGTCACCTTTTACACAGTTCAAAAGGTAATATAATTCTCTATTAAGATGTAATCACCATACTCACAGTTCACCAGGTAATATTGTTCTATTCCTGAAGTAGGTAGATCACGTTTAGTCCATATGTTCCAAGTGCCACCCATATAAGGGCATCTGGTAAAGTATTCACTTGTCACAGCTGTGGACCGCTGGAGTGGCACTAATGTCGTTGTCCTATTGGACCCATGGGCCAAATGACGTTAGGGGCTGGCAACGGGGCTGTAACAAGGGCATACATATCCCATTATATGGCTGGCACTTGGAACAGTCCTGAGAGATCTGATCTTCATTATATATATAACAACTTCTTTCCCCAGACTTCCCCAGCACAGAGACAACAGAAGTAAAATCAGCAAGCAATTTGGACACCAGCTGCCAGTCAGTCACACCAAATTTTGGGGTGTTTTGGGTCAACCTCCTTCATCCCTTCTTCTCCCCATTGTGCCCTCAGACTCCCCTACTATAGAGAACAAATGTCCTACCTAAATGACTCCCTAAAACTAAGCTTCAAATCTCCTTTATTTGCCTATCTTTTCTAGCTCAAAAACATGCTGCTATCTCCTCTCACAAACACAGAATGGCATGCTGGGAGAGCCTGACAGCCTTTTTTATGGCTGTAGAAAAGTTTTGTGAGGTGTAAAAAAATGTTCTACTCATTGATTTCAATGCAATGAGCTAGGCAAAAAAAAGCAGGGAAAAAGTGGAAAAAAATTCACTTTTCGCAGGAAATTTTTCTCCAAGCGGAAAGTGCCATTTTTTGCCGATTTCAGTTTGAGGTGAAAATTTTTGCCCATCCCTAGTCCTACAGTCATTTACAATATAACCCACTGCACTGAAACTATGTTCAGACTACACACTGGCTGGTGGGCAACTAAGGGTTTTCAAGGCTTTTTGTGTCAGTGAGGACCAGATCAGTAGAACATGGGGTAATTGTTTCTGCTGAGAAAGTAACTATCCTGCAAGTATGCTGAAACCATCACACATGCAGTGGGACCATTCCGAGGAGCTACCTGAAGTCCCATGGAGATGTGCAGCTGCCACCAGTGATGCCACCACCACCACCACCAATGTTGGATATATGTCATCCTTGAAACCCATGAATTGCCCTATGTTAAGAATGGGGAATAAATGTTCTGGTTGATGCTGGTGCTGCTGTAGGTATAATCCCTTTGCTACATTCCTTTTCAGCAATTTTTTGGCCCTTAATTTCTCCCTCTCGGCTTCCACAATGCAACCCTTTACTTGATCAATAAACATATTTCTACATTACTTGACAGAATCCAATTCCTCAGAGAATTAGCCATGTCCATACAGTGAACTTCATACATTGAAGGGTTTCTCCTGAGAGGCTGCTACTACTGGGGGCAAGATGTTGCTGCAATTATACTACTACTAGGTTTCAAAGATGCTGCACTTTCAACAGTAGAAGAGGCACTAACCATCATAGCTAAAGCTGTGGATGCTGATAACCTGTGTTGTTGCTGCTGGCTACTCAGCGATAGTGCATGTGCCTGAGTAGGGCTTGGACTTGAAAGAGGTGTTGATGTTGATGATGACTGAGAGCATCTTTGCTTGTCCAAGGTCAGATTTTCCAATTGTTTTAGCAAATAGTTAGTAGACAGGCACAGTGCTACTTTTCACTAGCAGAAGATTGAACCTTTACCTTTCAGATAACTTTCTGGCCATGTCATCATTTATATCACCCTCAGCTTCATTGGTTTCTGAAGACATCATTAGGTCATCCTCAACATAGTCCACCACTTCTTGCCCACTACTTTTATATTCCTCTAGGATTTTAGCAGTCTTAATTTCTTTATACTTTTATTTTCACAACGTTCGCTACTACTTTCTATCAGAACACATGTTTATATACTTGGTTGTCTCGCATTTAAATGAAGCAGTTGGTTGAGCTGCTACATATTTTTCCTGTATACCATCAATAGCACTAGAATGTGACTCATTGTCATGAGTTTTTAGATGGTTGATTAACAATACTGGTGTTGGTGCTGGCAGTGAAACTTTTTGTGAGATTTTGTCAAACTAGACCCTACCCCTTGTGTGTTTGATGGACATTATTTAACTACTGTGTGTGTTTTTACTGTAAAGTACAAAATGGAACTGATTGCATGTGATGTATCAGTATTAGTGATGAGCGAGCACCCCAATGCTCGGGTGTTCGGGTGCTCTGACCGAGCACCCCCGGAGGCTCGAGTGCTCGGCCGAGCACCCGAGCCCCATTGAAGTCAATGGGAGGACTCGAGCATTACACCAGGCACCCCCTGCTCTGATGAGGGGAGGGTGCCTGGTCCATAGGAAAAGGGCAGAAAATGATGGAAACACCACAGAAATGGTTCAGGGACAGCATAGGGAGGATGTCTGGATGCATCTTGGACTCCAACATCGCTGCTGGGAACGATCTTTTGCCCGTAGTACGCCATTTTTACAGACTGACCGTAAAACACACAAAAAGGAAGATAAAAACGACTTTAGGCGAAAAATTGTTACCAAACAGTATTTGCTGTATATTTACTTGTATATCATCTGCAAATTCTGCAAAAAATGTCATCGATTTTTCGGAACTGGGGCCATGATTAAGAGGGAAACGTGCGCAGAGGCAAATTCTCCCAAAAATTTCCTTGATTTTTCTGAACTGGGGCCATGATTAAGAGGGAAACGTGCGCAAAGGCAAATTCTCCCAAAAATTTCCTCGATTTTTCTGAACTGGGGCCATGATTAAGAGGGAAACGTGCGCTGAGCCGACCATCTAAAACATTATGGGTGAGGGTCTGCTGCGGAGCTGACCATCCTAAACATTATATGCGAAGGCCCGCTAGTGAGCTGACGCTATAAAACATTATATGAGAGGGCCCGCTAGAGAGTTGACCCAATAAAACATTATATGAGAAGGCCCGCTGGTGAGCTGACCTATACAAAAATTGTCAAACTGCGCCTGCTGGTGAGCTGGCCCTATATAAAAATTATATCACAGGGCCCGCTGGTGAGCTGGCCCTATATAAAAATTATATCCCAGGGTATATGGAAGAGAGTCAACCATATACCCATTTTTTGGGTGGAAGGGGTGAATGGGAATACAGAGTATTCCCATCATTGTAAATAACATATATAAAGTGAGTTTATGTTCACCCGGGGCTTTCCTCCAGTGGAGTGGAGAAGTCAGGGGAAATCCAGGCCTTGTTCATTTTTATAAGTGTCAACCTATCAGCATTTTCGGTGGAAAGGCGGATACGCTTATCTGTTATGATGCCACCAGCAGCACTAAATACCCGCTCAGACAGAACGCTGGCGGCAGGGCAGGCCAGCACCTCCAAGGCGTAGAGTGCCAGTTCATACCACGTGTCCAGCTTGGACACCCAGTAGTTGTAAGGCACAGAGGGATCATTGAGGACGCTGACACGGTCTGCTACGTACTCCTTCACCATCTTCCAAAACTTTTCCCTCCTTGTGACACTAGGCTGCGCATCAGGGTGAGGGTGCTGGCGAGGTGTCTTGAAGGTGTCCCACGCCTTGGAGAGTGTTGCCCTGCCTTTGTCGGAACTGCTGTGTGCTCCCCTTTTCTCCCCTTCTCTGTTGGCCAAGGTAGCACGTACTCTGCCGCCAGCGTTGTCAGATGGAAAATTTTGGAGCAATTTTTCAACAAGAACCTTCTGGTATTGCACCATTTTGCTTGTCCTCTCCACCGGAGGAATGAGAGATGAGAAATTCTCTTTGTAGCGGGGGTCCAGAAGGGTGAACACCCAGTAATCCGTGTTGTCTAAAATGCGTATAACGCGTGGGTCACGGGAAAGGCAGCCTAACATAAAGTCAGCCATGTGTGCCAGAGTACCAACAGGCAAGATTTCGCTGTCCTCACCAGGAGGATGACTCTCAATCTCCTCATCCTCTTCCTCCTCTTCTGCCCACCCACGCTGAAGAGATGGAACTAAAGTTCCATGGCTACCCTCTGTAGCGGAGGCAACCGTGTCTTCCTCCTCCTCCTCCTCCTCCTCCGCCTCCTCCAATTGTCGCTGAGAAGACGAAGTGAGGGTTCTCTGGCTATCACCTTGTGTAAGCTCTTCCTCCCGCATTTCCACCTCTTCCACATGCAAAGCGTCGGTTTTAATTGTGAGCAGCGAGCGTTTCAGTAGACACAGAAGTGGGATGGTTACACTGATAATAGCGTTATCGCCGCTCACCATCTGTGTCGATTCCTCAAAATTGCGTAAAACCTCACAGAGGTCTGACATCCATTCCCACTCCTCACTTCTGATTACAGGAAGTTGAACGGAGAGGCGACGATCGTGTAACAGCTGGTACTCCACTACTGCCCTCTGCTGCTCACAAAGCCGGGCCAACATGTGGAAGGTGGAGTTCCAGCGCGTGCTCACGTCACACTGCAGCCGGTGAGCTGGCAATTGTAAGCGCTGCTGCAGCTTCAACAGGCCGGCTGAAGCTGTAGATGACTTACGGAAATGTGCACACACGCGGAGCACCTTCGTCAAGAGATCATGCAAATTGGGGTAGATTTTTAGAAATCGCTGAACCACTAAATTAAATACATGCGCTAGGCATGGTACGTGTGTGAGCTTGCCGAGCTCCAAAGCCGCCACCAAGTTACGCCCATTATCACACACAACCATGCCTGGTTGCAGGTTGAGTGGCGAGAGCCACTGCTCGGTCTGGTGACTAATCCCCTGCAACAGCTCTGAGGCCGTGTGCTGTTTGTCCCCAAGGCAGATCAGCTTCAGCACGGCCTGTTGACGCTTCCCCACTGCAGTGCTACACTGCTTCCAGCTACCGGCTGATGGGTGAGTGGCGCTGCGCGCAGAGAATTCGGAGGTGGAAACGGAGGAGGAGGAGCCAATAACGTAGGTGCTGGCGGAAACCCTGATGGAGGTAGGGCCCGCAATCCTCGGCGTGGGTAGCACCTGTGCCATCCCAGGGTCCGAGTCGCTCCCAGCCTCCACGACATTCACCCAGTGTGCCGTCAGGGAAATGTAGCGTCCCTGGCCACAAGCACTTGTCCATGTGTCAGTCGTTAAGTGGACCTTCCCAGTAACTGCGTTGGTCAGGGCACGGGTGATGTTACGGGACACATGGTGGTGTAAGGCGGGGACGGCACACCGGGAAAAGTAGTGGCGGCTGGGGACTGCGTACCGAGGGACAGCTGCTGCCATCAGGCTGCGGAAGGACTCAGTCTCCACAAGCCTAAATGGCAGCATTTCGATGGCCAGTAATTTGGAAAGGTGTGAGGTTAGTGCTATGGCCTGTGGGTGGGTGGCTGGGTATTTTCGCTTGCACTCAAATGCCTGGGGTAACGACATTTGGACGCTGCGCTGGGACAGGGAAGTGGATGTGGTCGCTGATGGTGCTTCAGATGGTACAGGTGCAGGGCGGGAGGTATGCGGGCCTGCGCCTTCGACAGGCAATTGGCCGGCACCGAAAACAGGGGAAGAGGAGGCAGTGGTGTGGCCTGCAGACACAGATGGGCGATCCAGGCGTTCCTCCCACTTATTACGGTGCTTGGATGCCATGTGTCGGATCATGCTGGTGGTGGTGAGGTTTCTAGTGTTCATGCCTCGGCTCATTCTGGTATGGCACAGGTTGCAAACTACAATTCTTTTGTCGTCCTTAAAAAAACGCCATACCGCGGAACACCTAGCCCTTGGCAAGGGAGATTTACGCAAGGGGGTGCTCCGTGGAACATTTGTGGGCCGGTTTGGTGCGGTCCGCCTTCTTTCTGTAGCCACACCACTGCCTCTTCCTGCCTGTTGCGGTGCTGCAGATGGCTCACCCTCAGGACTGCTGTCATCGCTCGGCTCTACACCTTCCCAGGTGGGGTCAGTCACCTCATCGTCCACCAAGTCCTCCTCCACTTCCTCACTCTGATCATCCTCCTCATGTCTTGATCCCACCACATACTCAGTCATTGACAACTGTATATCATCCTCCTCATCAAGGTCTTGAGACAGTAAAAGTGGTTGATTTAATGGGAACTGTGTCTCATCATCATCATCATCCATTTCCTTTGACCTTAAATGCCATTCACCTCTGTCATCTTCTTGTGATTGGGTACCCTCTAGAGGTTGTGAATCAGGGCACAAGATGTCATGTTCCTCTGCAAGCGTGCTTGGAGAGAGGTTCAAATTAAGGATTGGTGATGAGACAAGCTCCTCACTATATCCCAGTGTGGGATCACTTCTTTGACCAGATCCTCTATGGTGGGAGGAAGGATGATCAGAGCGAGGATTATGTTGACCAGACTCTTGGCTACTGAGAGTGGACTTGGTGGAAGACAGGGTGGTGCTTAACCGACTGGAAGCAGTATCAGCTGACATCCAACCGACCACCTGTTCGCAGTGGTCGGACCTCGAGAGTGATGTCCTGCGACGCCCTGTAAAATGAGACATGAAGCTAGGTATGGTGGATGTCTTTTTGTCTTGTGCTCTGGCACCAGGCGCAGTTTCTACGCGTCCTGACCCGCGCCCTGAACTATCAAGATCACATCCACTTCCCTGTCCCTTTTTAACCCGCCTTCTTCATATTACACGGAATATGTGCTGCAAATCTGCAACTTTGCACAGTAAACAGAATTTGCTTCTTAACTGCGGCTACGCACAGTGAATGGAATATGTGACTTTGATATTTTACAGTTTGAAGACTTAACAGAATGCTTTCCTATTCTGCAACTTTGCACAGTAAACAGAATTTGCTTCTTAACTGCGGCTACGCACAGTGAATGGAATATGTGACTTTGATATTTTACAGTTTGAAGACTTAACAGAATGTTTTCCTATTCTGAAACTTTGCACAGTAAACAGAATTTGCTTCTGAACTGCGGCTACGCACAGTGAATGGAATATGTGACTTTGATATTTTACAGTTTGAAGACTTAACAGAATGTTTTCCTATTCCGAAACTTTGCACAGTAAACAGAATTTGCTTCTTAACTGCGGCTACGCACAGTGAATGGAATATGTGACTTTGATATTTTACAGTTTGAAGACTGAACAGAATGTTTTCCTATTCTGAAACTTTGCACAGTAAACAGAATTTGCTTCTTAACTGCGGCTACGCACAGTGAATGGAATATGTGACTTTGATATTTTTCAGTTTGAACACTTAACAGAATGTTTTCCTATTCTGAAACTGTGCACAGTAAACAGAATGTGCTTCTTAACTGCGGCTACGCACAGTGAATGGAATATGTGACTTTGATATTTTACAGTTTGAAGACTTAACAGAATGTTTTCCTATTCCGAAACTTTGCACAGTAAACAGAATTTGCTTCTTAACTGCGGCTACGCACAGTGAATGGAATATGTGACTTTGATATTTTACAGTTTGAAGACTTAACAGAATGTTTTCCTATTCTGAAACTTTGCACAGTAAACAGAATTTGCTTCTTAACTGCGGCTACGCACAGTGAATGGAATATGTGACTTTGATATTTTTCAGTTTGAACACTTAACAGAATGTTTTCCTATTCTGAAACTGTGCACAGTAAACAGAATTTGCTTCTTAACTGCGGCTACGCACAGTGAATGGAATATGTGACTTTGATATTTTACAGTTTGAAGACTTAACAGAATGTTTTCCTATTCTGAAACTTTGCACAGTAAACAGAATTTGCTTCTTAACTGCGGCTACGCACAGTGAATGGAATATGTGACTTTGATATTTTACAGTTTGAAGACTTAACAGAATGTTTTCCTATTCTGAAACTTTGCACAGTAAACAGAATTTGCTTCTTAACTGCGGCTACGCACAGTGAATGGAATATGTGACTTTGATATTTTACAGTTTGAAGACTTAACAGAATGTTTTCCTATTCTGAAACTTTGCACAGTAAACAGAATTTGCTTCTTAACTGCGGCTACGCACAGTGAATGGAATATGTGACTTTGATATTTTACAGTTTGAAGACTTAACAGAATGTTTTCCTATTCTGAAACTTTGCACAGTAAACAGAATTTGCTTCTTAACTGCGGCTACGCACAGTGAATGGAATATGTGACTTTGATATTTTACAGTTTGAAGACTTAACAGAATGTTTTCCTATTCTGAAACTTTGCACAGTAAACAGAATTTGCTTCTTAACTGCTACTACGCACAGTGAATGGAATATGTGACTTTGATATTTTTCAGTTTGAAGACTTAACAGAATGTTTTCCTATTCTGCAACTTTGCACAGTAAACAGAATGTGCTTCTTAACTGCGGCTACGCACAGTGAATGGAATATGTGACTTTGATATTTTACAGTTTGAAGACTTAACAGAATGTTTTCCTATTCTGAAACTTTGCACAGTAAACAGAATTTGCTTCTTAACTGCGGCTACGCACAGTGAATGGAATATGTGACTTTGATATTTTACAGTTTGAAGACTTAACAGAATGTTTTCCTATTCTGCAACTTTGCACAGTAAACAGAATGTGCTTCTTAACTGCGGCTACGCACAGTGAATGGAATATGTGACTTTGATATTTTACAGATTGAAGACTTAACAGAATGTTTTCCTATTCTGAAACTGTGCACAGTAAACAGAATTTGCTTCTTAACTGCGGCTACGCACAGTGAATGGAATATGTGACTTTGATATTTTACAGTTTGAAGACTTAACAGAATGTTTTCCTATTCTGAAACTTTGCACAGTAAACAGAATTTGCTTCTTAACTGCGGCTACGCACAGTGAATGGAATATGTGACTTTGATATTTTACAGTTTGAAGACTTAACAGAATGTTTTCCTATTCTGAAACTTTGCACAGTAAACAGAATTTGCTTCTTAACTGCGGCTACACACAGTGAATGGAATATGTGACTTTGATATTTTACAGTTTGAAGACTTAACAGAATGTTTTCCTATTCTGCAACTTTGCACAGTAAACAGAATTTGCTTCTTAACTGCGACTACGCACAGTGAATGGAATATGTGACTTTGATATTTTTCAGTTTGAAGACTTAACAGAATGTTTTCCTATTCTGCAACTTTGCACAGTAAACAGAATGTGCTTCTTAACTGCGGCTACGCACAGTGAATGGAATATGTGACTTTGATATTTTACAGTTTGAAGACTTAACAGAATGTTTTCCTATTCTGAAACTTTGCACAGTAAACAGAATTTGCTTCTTAATTGCGGCTACGCACAGTGAATGGAATATGTGACTTTGATATGTTACAGTTTGAAGACTTAACAGAATGTTTTCCTATTCTGAAACTTTGCACAGTAAACAGAATTTACTTCTTAACTGCGACTACGCACAGTGAATGGAATATGTGACTTTGATATTTTTCAGTTTGAAGACTTAACAGAATGTTTTCCTATTCTGCAACTTTGCACAGTAAACAGAATGTGCTTCTTAACTGCGGCTACGCACAGTGAATGGAATATGTGACTTTGATATTTTACAGTTTGAAGACTTAACAGAATGTTTTCCTATTCTGAAACTTTGCACAGTAAACAGAATGTGCTGCTAATCTGCAACTTTGCACACTAAACAGAATGTGCTCTAATCTGCAACTTTGCACACTGAACAGAATGTGCTCTAATCTGCAATTTTGCACACTAAACAGAATATATGAAGTTTTTTTTTTTTTTTCTCTGCCCCCCCACACAAAGTAAACTGCTGCCCCCTCACACAGTAGTCCTAAAAAGGACTTTTGGGTCTTTTTTTTTTTTTCACAATTGCTTTTCTTCTCCCTACACTGACTTTCCCTTCCTATCCTCATCTCTCCCTGGCTAAGACTGAGCCGAACTCGCTGGTCAGGTGCTATACAGCACCCGATCACGGGTTCTGGCCAGCCAATCAGTGTAATGCCAGCAGCCAACATGGCTGCTGGCATTACACTGATGTCAGAGCCTCCCTGCACGTTTATTGGCTGCACAGCAGCCGCGAAACGTGCGGGGAGGAGACCCGAACATGGCGGGCGAGCACATGCGGTACTCGTACGAGTACCGCCATGTGCCGAGCAGAGCGATGCTCGAGCCGAACCGAGCTTCGGCCGAGCATGCTCGCTCAACACTAATCAGTATCAGTCTGCCCCAGTCACAGATTATGCCATGGTCACTGTCTCTGTCATGTAACAGATTTTTTTTAATTATATTTCTTTTTTATTTACTTTTTTAAATTAACTGCCCCCCCATCCCTGTCAACACAAACCAAAGAAAACACATTCCTCATTTAACTGATTCTTTACCCAGACTCCTCCAACACAGAGATAACAGCCAGATCAAGATGATGATGGCTGTCTGTCTCTTCACAGTTAGTTAAATGGAATGTTGGGGTATTTGGGGTGATTGTCCTTTCACAACCCCAGACTTTACTGTCCCTGACACTGAGATAATAGCAGCAATATTAGGAAGGAACTTAGGTCACAGCTGTCTGTGTCTTCCCAGTCAGTCACACAAGTTTTTGGATATTTGGAGTAAATCTCCTTTGCTCCCATCTCACTCCCCCAGACTCCCTCAGGGCAGAGATAACAGCCAGATCGGAAAGGAACTTGCATCACAGATGACTGTCAGTCACGCAAGATATTGGTGTATTTGGGGTCAACATCCTTTCTCCCTTCCTGTTCCCCAGAGTGTTCCCAGATTCCCCTAATGCAGAGAACAAATGCTCTGAACTAAGCTTCAACTCCTTATTATTAGCCTGTCTTCACTAGCTGTCAAATGTGCTGCTCTGTCTTCCTCTCACAAATGCACAATGGCATGCTACGAGACAATTAGACCCTTTTTATACGATTCCTGTGGGAAATAAAGGAAAGTTGACATGTAGTGAGTAGAAATTCAGCCTTCCCATTGATTTCAATGCAGTGAATTAAGTAAAAAAAAAAAAAAACCAGAAAAATATCACTTTTCCCTGGAAATTTCTTGAAAGGCAGGCAGTACAAATTTTCTCCTGTTTCTCCATTGAGGGGAAAAGTTTCACCCATCCCTAAGTGGAAGTATGTCATTGAGTCATGCACCTGCATGACTAATTGGACCATTTTTATGTATGTAAGGTTATATTTAATGTTTATTTAACATCAACCTTTTGAAATATATATTCAGTGGCACAAAGGATTTTACTTGCATTCAGCATTATAAACTGTGACCCAATATGCATGCTTTTGAATATGTCTGCCTTTGCATGAATTCATTGTATGTTTTATGTGAAAGTGTATGTCTGTGCATGTGTATGTGCTTGTGCAAATGTATGTGTGTGTGTTTGTGTGTGTGTGTATATATATATTCTTCACTGATTACTATATGATTTAGTGTCATGTGCTTAGCTGTGGTTTGCATAAGGCAAATACAGCACCAATAGCACACAAATAGTGAATAACTGGATATAGCTTATGTACCTGAGGTGAGATTAGAGTGGAATGGGGGCCCTCTTATGGAAGCTTTGCCCAGAACAGGTACAGAAGGAAAAAAATCCCCAAATACTTGTCTGGGTCGATTGGCTGTTACATCATGGTGTATTTGTTTATGAACAATACACAGCAGGGATTGATACTGTTACAATATAAGAGCATCTATACTTGTTATTTTAAATGATGAGTTTAAAATTACAACCCCTACTATTCAGTCACCACCATATTATATTAGTAAAATGTAATATTTGGAAGATTTTTTAAATGGGAAAATGCCTTCCTAATTAATAGGAAATCTGAATATAGCTAATGTCTGCTTTTGCATGACTTATTACTTATATGTCTCTAATTAAATGCTGTCTTTATATCCTGTAGAGTTTTTGGAATGTTTTCCCAGACAAATGACAGAGAGACCGTGTATGCCTGGTTTACATTTTCACATTGGTTAGTATATGCAAACAGTGCAGCTAATCCCATCATTTACAACTTTCTTAGTGGTAAGTATTTATTTTTTTAATGACAAATATCATCATGAAAAAATACATTTTCCTTACAATAGAGAAATATTTTTATTTCTGTCGGTCTTCTGGGCTGAATTTCAAAACAGGCTTAGAAGGCAACCACCTTTCATACCAGATTCCTAGGGGCACCTCAGTCTTTCTGGTTACACCTATTGTGCTGAGTTGTGGACATGGAAACACAATTGCAATGTTCCTGCACTAGAGATTGATTCCTGGTTTATAACAGATGGTTTCTTTATACATTTATATATCACAGTAATGTCCTGGTTATATAATAATTTGGCCAGTTTGTTTACTTTTGTGCTGAACCTCAGTTGATTTAAAAATATGTTTTCAATTGATAGTTTTAGTTTAAGTGGATTTTCTGTGTTAGTCAATACTGAACTGGACTTGGGTAAAGGGCTGTGGGAGGAGCACTTGTGTGGCAATGATTGTGGCTAGGGGTCTCTAGGTTTTCTTGCCCAGGGACACATGAGAGCTAAATCTGATAAGAAAAGAGAGAGTGCAGACCCATCTAAAAGCTCATCTGTGATATTAATAAATCGCTGGCCCCATATAATTAATATGCTCACAAGATAGGTGAGAATTATTGTTTTTGTGTAAGAAATAATCCATAGTAGTCTTCCAGTAATCACCACTATTTGCAATCCATCAGAATATATTTGAATCTGGATATGATTATAATAATATCTTATTGAGCTGAAGTGTTAAACATATAAATCTCATTAAAAACTAATGAGTAGAAAAATACAATATAACTCACCCAAACAATGAGTAGCAATATACAATTGAAATCACCCAACACATTTCCTATATCTCATTCAATACTTCTTCAAGGGCTTAACCTTTCGATAGCATGATTTAGCTCAATTCGCATTTTACTTGTGCCACAGATAAGATATAAATCTGGCCCGGTGTCAATCATGAAGTGAGACTTTCATACTATTTCAGTGATCGTTTAGTCTCTAGTACACCACACACTTATAACATTCTAGTGAACTTGTAAATGATCTCTTTGAGATGTAAAATCACAAGGTGTTATGATGACAAACAATATCTTAGCAGTATCCCTGCAAAATACAGGTGTAGCCATGCATAACTTCAAAGTTAAGTCACCTAGGTCTTATAAACAATCTTCGTTTACTTAGCACAGAAAGTTACAGATAAGAATCAATGTTCTATTTATAATGACAATGATTACAACTTTATATGATAATTTCCAATGGTGCCTTAGTGTTATGAAGGTAGTTATCTCATATTTTAAATTTTAAGTAAAGCAGACAATTATGCATTTCAGTTTGTATGAATTCATATATGATGCATAGATATAACTCAGATATAGAAAAGCACAATAAGAGATTTAAACAATATAAACAATATTAAATATTCATCAATTTATAGTATTCTAAAGAAAATCAATAAATTACATCTTATGGAAGGCAATAGGAGCTTGTCAAACATCCAGCTATATATCCAGATCCATGTAATCGTAAGCATGTCCAATACATAAAATGTTGCACTGCTATCTCAATATGCTATAACTATTCTGATCAACACTAGTTACACTGTAACTACTTAAATGTATTTTTTCTTTCTTTGAGTGTACATGCTAAAACATGGATCTCAGTAGCAAAAAAACAGATTTTGTCTCATTGAAGGAAAAACTTTGTAGAGAGAGGGAGTTATTATTAAGTGGCATGAGGGAAGATACACTAGAGCATGATAAAGAAATGATAAAGAGGAGACGACTTCTCCCATGATATCACATCTCCGAGTCTTATGTTATTCTATGGAGACAATGCACTAAGATTTCTCCAACTTTTTGAAATCTTAATGCATAGGCTCCATAAAATAACATAGGAAATGGAGAAGTAATATCACTGGAGAAGTCATCTCCGCTTTTTCACATCTTTATCACTGACTTAGTGCATAACCTCAATTTCTTACAAATTTATACAAATCTATTTCCTTAAATTTTATTTTTATAGCACTTACAGTTCTATCGCACCGTAAGCAAGATGTCTCATTTGTTACTTTGGGGAATATAAAAGTGAATAATTTATAAAAATGAAAAAAGTGAAATCTGAATACTGTGATTATATCATTCTCAGTAGGTTCTACAAAAGAACAATTATAGTGATATTTATTTATATTGGTAAAATGAAAGCTATAAAGGGATTTTTATTAGTTTCTTCAGAATAGCAGCTTTATATGGCACGTAGAAGGTGTTTGCAAACTGCAATTTGTTTTTCAGTGTTCCCTGTCACAGAATGAAATAATTATAAAAATGAAATTTGTGAAGCACAGTGGTTCTAGTGGGTATATAAAGACAAAGTGTACTGTATGGATGCCTAAGAAGCCATATGAGCACTGAAGATTATATTAAAAGCACTTTCCATTAGCACTGCAACAACCTGGTATCCTGACAGTCAAAACAATAACCCCTTTATGGTATGTTAAACATCAAAATTCAGACACAAGGAATGTATATTAAATATGTGGACATTTCAGTCCTATTAAGGGGTCAATTAAAGAATGTCCCCCCCCTCCCCCAACAGCAACTTTACGTAACTGGACTATTTTGAAAGGGTGTAATTGAGGATGTATTTCCTGATTTTGCTTAATTGTGCATTCTGTTTGAACTTGTACATTCTATTTGGACTACTTTACTTTAATTTATTTATTTTTATTTTTTAAAAATAAATGTATTGCCCCAGTGTCATCTCTCAAACCTTTATGGGTTGGATAGTGAACAGAGAGCATTGAGCGTGAGCAAATATTTCTTTTTGTGGCTACATGCTAATGTCATTTATACCCAAATCTTTCCCTTTAAAGCATTTACTTATCCTCAGGCTAGTCATGGCTATGTATTCACGAGATCACAGTCCATTTGTCATTTAAGTGTGATTTGGAGAACTTTATTTTATCCCACTTACCTATTTATGCAAATGTTATCACAATGTTCATTACCTTTCTATTGTTTTCAATAATGTGTGAGTAAAATAAATATTTTTATTTGCCAGGTAAATTTAGAGAGGAATTCAAAGCAGCTTTTTCTTGTGGTTGCCTTGGAATCCGTAATCATCAAGATGATCGTCTCATTCGAGGCAGACCAAGCACTGAAAGCAGAAAATCCATAACTACACAGATTAGCAACTGTGATAATGTTTCAAGACTTTCAGAACATGTTGTTCTAACCAGCATAACTACTTTGAACACAAATGGTAGTGGGGCTATCCACAACTGGTAATCACATTTTAATGTATTTTTTTTACAATAAATTTATAAATATATATAAAGCTTATAAAACAAAGTAAAATGTGTGATAAGACAATAATGGCCAATTTATCCCTTTATTACTCTATAAATTAAATGCAAACTTGGTTCAGAGGTGCAAAGTATATGTATTTTGATCTCAGTTTTAATAAGTTAGTGATGTAAATGTTCTAGAAAGGAAAATATTTTTGGAGAGAGAAAGAACATCAATATATATATCCTGTTATATAAAAGGCCAATTCTGTTTGTCCCAATGCACTCATATGCAGTAGAGACTGATTTGACTTGCTCTCCGTCTCCCAATAATGGTCTCTGCCAACGCTGCATCTTCCACACAGAACTATGTGACTGACGAGCGGGGAAATCCATGCCCCCACTGCCATTAGCCCCATGATCAAAATGGAGGATGCTTCCTGGCACTACTGGTGTCCGAGGCTCGATTTAGGGTGTAGTTTGGTTTGGGTTTCCATACTCCACTGTCTTCAGCCTCTCCCTCCCTCTTCAGTACAACATGGCAGACACTCAAACTCCAGCAGGGTATGCAGCCTGTCACTCTACAGCTGTTCTTGAACTACAATTCTCATCATCCTCTTCAGGGAAATGGCCAACTGTGGATGATGGGAGTTGCAGCCCAACAACAGCTGGAGGGGCACCATTTTAAAACTCTTGATCTCATCAATGTTTCATACTTAGTGACATAACATTACCACAGCCCCCAGGAAGTTAAATTTAGGCACTTGTGCTCCTGCACTCAAAGGATTTCCCCAACCCTGGTCCAAAGCACTGTTAACCATTTGAGTGCCAGCGGGGTACACAATGCATTGCAAAGGGATAATCAATGCACTGTACACTCAGAGTAAAAAATGTCCTGCAAAGGAAGAATACACTGAGATTTATCTCACTTTTAACCTGCCCAGAGCTGCAGAGAGTTCGACCATGATTAGGAGGGCAGGTAGTGAGCACCAAGCTGAGCACAAGCCATATTGCACTCTTCTAATGCATGTTCATGTGCATAACCTGGGATCAGCCAGTCCCAACCTAATTATCCAGGACTACAATTCCCTGATATGGTGGCCAATTGTAGTCCTGAACAGCAGGAGACTCCCAGGTTTTGAACAGCTAAGAAGATTGCTGCATCATCTGTGTCTGCACACACAAGTAGCAGGCAAAGCCTGTCTGTCCTAGCTTGTGAATTCCATTACGCATAATGTCATGTAAATCTATATTTCTCGCATCATTACATTCTTTCTTCAGCTTTCATTCTTTCTTCAGCTGTCATGTACAAGGAGAGTGACAACCTTAATACAGTAAAAAAAAATGCAGAATAGCACACTCACAGTATGCATATTCTACAATATAAAAGACCAGATGTATGTTTGTCCAATGCAGTCATGTGCACTACACACTCCCCAAACGCACAGAATGCTGGAAGGTGTAGTTCTACAGTAGTACACCTACTGTTTACACACTTTGGCCCATGTACACAGGCTTTTAAGTTATATATATATATATATATATATATATATTTTTTTTTTTTTTTTTTTTATGTGGAGTAAAAAGGTGTCCAACTGGGTAATGCAGTTATTTTAAGTATGCATTTTATATACCTTTTTGTTTAGATTCATACTTAATAAGAGGAATCTATCACTCCACCAATCCAATTACTTACTCAACATGCAATATACTGCATCATAGATGGAATATGTGCAGGCAAAACAGTATGATCTTTCACGTTTATTATTTTGACTGGTCTCACGTAAAAGATTGAAGTAGGTTTTCTGTACTGTTAAGTTTCATTAAAGTGCAACTATACACTAAGAAAAATGGCTCTTCATTTAATAGATTACCTTAACAATGTAGGTTCCTTCGCACAATTTTCAGTTACCTGAACAGAGTGATCTTTATTCAGGCCACCATCTGGGTCATACCGCCTCATAGCAATCATTGGGATTCAATAGACCTGAATGGACTGCAAGGAATACAATAAACAATTTGCAGTAGCTTACATGAGAGATCACAAACAGCTAACTCTAGTACATAGTTATAGTTATAACCAATCAATGTTTGAAGGACATCTACCTAAGAAGTCTTTTTGTTAAATTAAGAGCTTCTGTGGAATTATAGTTTTATATTTCAGAAACTATTTTAAAACTGTAAGTAGGAATGAAAATGAACAGATGGTAAGGCTGGTGTACAAAGAACTGGAGTAGCTCTTTAGCAACTGATTGCGCCATAGATGATATGTAAATATTCCTATTGAACTAAATTGGGTTTTGAAACCCTTGAATCCTAGATACGTTTCCAGTGCATTACCATTATGTTGAGGACCTCTGGATTGAAGGAAAACAGTCTCTTTATATCTTTTTTGTGCCAGAGAGGTGTCAATGCATTTTAAAACAATCAAAATAAATGTTATGTATCCCTTAAGGGACAGTTGGTCTGCCACAGTATTGCTCCAGTTATACTTAGTCCATCAGCCCGAATGTTTTTCTCTAGATTGACAGAAATGATCTGGTTAACTTTGAACTTGGTGCCAGACATATGTCTTTGGCAGCCTTTTATCTTTTCAGCCTCTATCAATAAAGTTAATGTAATCAAAATTCACTAGGACTATATTCCAGTTGGAATCCATCTTGCCCTAACAGATCAGTGAACCAAACATCACTCCTTTCATGAGCACCCTTCATAAAAATTCAAATAAAATGAAAATGATCAAGAAATAATGGGCACTGAAATGAATTACATATTACAATAGTTCATGGGATTTTGTTGTTACAGATTGTGATAATTTTTACCATTCTATTTTTATCTTTTGCTGTATCTAAAAGCATAACTTGTTCTGATTTGTGTTTTTTTTTTCTGTCTAACATACTAAGGCTTATGTATTAAGACAACATGCACTAATTCTGGGGTAAGTCAACTGCCCCTTAATGTATGATTTGAAATTGTCTTTGATTTAAAAAGGGCTTTCAAATTCCTTGAATGCAGAGGCTTCCAAAGCATTGTAAAACAAGGCATTTGCGACCACTCTAGCACAAGGAGTTAAAGACCATTTTAAATCAATGCTAATTTGGGGAACTTTTGGGGGACTATGATGCAGTTGATTACTCCACTTTCTTAACCATTTGAGTGCCAGAAGGGTAAGCAATGCATTGCAGAGCAGTATGTTGCATACACCTCTGGCACACACAGGGTTTATAGATCTTCTTTCTTGTGTTACCTTCTCTATACAAAGTATTACTTGAGATGTGGATTTTCACTTGCATGCCATTGTAAGTTGACATTCTAATATTACTTGATTTTGGTCTCCTTCTCTTCTAAAATGTATATGCATTTTTTAAGATCCAAATAGCAATATCTATTAAGCTGGGGCATATCCTCCTATATAATAAAAGGCCAGAAAATTTGTCAAGATGCAGTCATGTGCAGTACAGACTGCCCACTTTTGGGCAGTCTCTACTGTGCATGATTGCTTCATGTGGGTGAGGCGGTGCAATCGCGTGGTGCAGTGAGGTAACGGCAGTATGCAGAGCAGGTCCTGGTAATGTTAACCCTTTTAATGCCAGAGGGGTACGCAATGCATTGCTTTGTAATGCTTTGCGTACCCCTCTGACACTCAAAGTGTTAAAAGGCCGGTCCTGCTCTGCGTACTGCCATTACCTCACTGCTCGATGGCCCGTGCACACAGGCTTTTATACTAGTTGCTTCATATTTGTCAAATGTAAGAGTTACCTCTGATTGTCTATGAAAGGATTGCAATGTTTATCCTGCTGAGCAAAGCAAGGGAACTCTCAGTGCTGAGAGATGTTTTATTCAAAAGCTATTGAAGCTCAAACTTTAATTTTTTAGCTGTAGTGCTTACATGACCTGAAATGTCATCATGGCACTGTTACTATAGCACTCTATGCACAGTCAAAGTCAGGGAAAATTACGCTCCATAGGCTGTTGTAGCAAACAGCACCAATGTGAAAGGTCAGGCCATGGAAGAAAAACAACCAAAATGCAATATCTGTAATAATTAAAAAAAAAAAACATCTCTCAGCAATGGAAACCCCTTTAATTTACCTGGAAGAATAAACAAGGCAATATATTCTCCATATTATGCAATATTATCCTTTTAATCCTTTTAGTGCCAGAGGAGTATGCAATACATTGAAGTTTAAAGGGTTAAATATAGTTCAATAAAAGGACAGCACTGACTCACTTTCCCAGTTTACATTCTAATGTACTATATAAACCTGTGTATTGTAAGTACATAAAGCCACAATTTTGAAATATGGAGGTAAACTATTGTACTGAAACACTACAGATTTATTGTTTTAACATGAGTGCTTCTGGGATGCCTATTACATTACAAAGCATTCCAGTAACACCCATCTGACACTCAAAGGGTTCAAATAATCCCACATATTAAGAAGAGATGGAACAATTCCTGAGCAAACCAACTGCATTATAAAGAACAAATAAGAACAATACCTTCCAGTGCTAGAGAGGTCTCAAATACACACACATTTTTATTTGTTCCTTATGGCGTAGATGGCTTGCCCCAGAATTGCTCCAGTGTTCATAGAATATTAGCTTATCTGCCAGCAACACTGAATATAGTCAAACCTCTTAATTCTCCAGTTCACTTTAGTTAAGGGCTTATTGGTTAATTTAGAAGCATCTTACTGAATATTTTGACAAAGACACTAGATGTAAAGAGTTTATTGAAGGGCTTATGACTTGAGTTAGAAGTATCTTACTAAATATTTTGGCAAAGACACTTGATATAAAGACACTTGATATTATTGATTAATTCCACCTTTGTCTCTCAAACAATATGCATTTTTTTCTGTCTATTCCTTAATGTTCAGTTTATTACTGAAGATGAATGTCATCAGTCTGTTACTTGGAAAGAATAAACAAAGAAATTAAAAAGGGCTTAATTAGCATTAAAATGTGCAGCATCTCCATAATATAGAGATGTATCCCGAAGTTCCATTAAGATGTGATGTATATTCAAAACTGCAACAGTATCTCAATGCAAATGCAACTAGTCTAGTGTTAGTAAAGGCGTACCACTTTTCTGATGAAGATATACTAAAGAACATTTAAACATTGCAACATCAATAAATATTTCACTTCATTTAAATCCATATGTGCCAATTTAATTACATATAAGTGTACAATTATTGATTATTTTTTTCTTAGATGTTTTCTAGCTTTATTAAAATACATTGATTATATATGATACATTGAAATACAAATACAATGCGAAATAGAAAACATGTATAAACCAACAAGTGGTTTTCTCTTCATTTCCTTTAGATAAGGGGGATTTCTTTGGCTATTTTTTTTCTTTGATTTCACTTTTAATTAGACAGACTCTCCATCTACTCACTGTGCACCAAGTCACTGAAGGAGAGGTATCATCCCTTATCTCATCCATTCCTAATAACCTACAACCTGCCCTCTTGACTGCATCCTTTCATTCATATAGTTTTCACTATCTTCAGCTCTCTGTCCACCGTTGAACTGTTCTCTTCAACCTCTCACTTCAGGCAATTTTTATTTTCCCTCAAGCAGGGGCTTGATTTAGTCAATCTTAAAAATCCGTCCCTTGATCCTTTGTTTGTCTCTAAGCTTCTCAAACAGATCATATACTGTTAAGCCTGTTTCTCTCTTTCAGCCGTATAAAATGTGTCTTTCAGTTACATTTTCATTAGACAGCTCTGGCTAAAGCCTTACTATCGACAAAATCTAAAGTACATTTTTATCCTTATTCTTACTACTCTGACTTTGTATTTTTAAGATTCCTATCCCTCAAGCAGGGCCCTCACTGTCATTTTGTATGTTCTTCCTTCAGCCTCTTTGTAAAGATTTGTACAACATGTTGATATTCAGTAAATAAAAGATGTTGATATTAATAACCATTTGAGAATTCATAAAGGAGCAATAGATAGCTACAAGCATTGTTTTATGTTAAAGTTACATGCTGTAATTTAATCCTTTGTGGTATGTTCTAAATCACCCTAATTCTGGTTCACCATGGTCTGCCTTCTATAGCTCTCTGTTTCTGTTATATTTCTTATCAGCTGTTTTAAGGTTGTGACACATGATTGCACTCCCAATATATAATAATTTGTAATTGGAACCAGGCAGTCAGTCAGCCTCAGCATGGACATCTTGCTAGTTTAACCTGAGTCACAGACAGGGTGCATATCAAGGGGATCTACAACACCTGTACCCCAAGTGCACCTGGAACAAAAGTGTAGTGAGAGTATGAGAGTTTGAAAGGAGAGTGAACAAAGAAAAATAGATAGCTACTGCAGCACATCCACTTAAAAAACAGGCAAGTAAACAAAAGGGAATAAAGTGGAATTGAAGAGAAGTGATTAAATAACTATTACAAGAATACAATTATTTTGCTAATTCACCATAATTAGATGTTAATCTCAACTGGTTTCTGACTACCTGTATCTCCCCTGCTATCTTTGTCCCATGCATGCCAAAATGAAAACATTACTTCTATCTGTTCTAACCATTCCAGTAGTAATACAGATTTTCTCTTATCCTTGCAACCATGACTCGCACCTGCACCATAACATAATTATCCATAATTACCTAACCTGTTGCTTGGACTCTGGACTACTCTACTGATTGCTGCCTGCCCTGACCTGTTGCCTGGAGTCTAGATTACACTACTGGATTGCTACCTGTCCTGACCTGGTGCCTGGACTCTGGATTACTCTACTAGATTGCTACCTGCCCTGACCTGTTGCCTGGACTCTGGACTACCCTGCTGATTGCTGTATGCCCTGACCTTTTGTCTGGACATTGGACTTCTCTGCTGGTTTGCCATTTGCTGCTTCTCTCCTTCCTCAGTGGTTTCAGGCACCCACGCTATGCGTATATATTCATCAGTAATATATATATATATATATATATATATATATATATATATATATATATATATATATAGACACTTTGGGCCTTGCACTGTCATGTCACTGTATCCAACTCTCCTTCTCCTACTCTGAGGGGTGTTGCTTCTTATATACTAACCTGAACTGCTTGCTAATACTCTGACCAGTCCTAATCTGCTCTCAGCTAGGTTTCTTGCAGCTTACATTCCCAGAACTTGTCAGGGTCTCATACAGTCCCTCCTTGCCAGCTCTTGAGCTGATGAAAGCAGGCTGGCAGCACTAGCAGCAGGCACAGGCAGCTGATCTGTGCTAATGCTGGTGATATTACTACTGCTAGCCACCAGTTTTGCCTTCATCAGTATAATTTTCCATAAGGACAATGCCATGGGGTGAAGGGGAATCACAGGTTCAGGGGAATGTTATTAGCTCCCTTGACCTCTAGTGTGACTGCTCCATATAACTTTCTCTACCACCTCAGCATCAGCAGAAGGATCTACTGTGGTCATTCTAGCCCCACCAGCTGTTTCACTGTCAGTAACAGTAACCACATACATTTCCTTCACTACTTGTATCACCCCCTCCCTTACTCCTAACACTATGAGTCTGTAACTGCTGAATCTCTGTAGTAGTAGTAGTAGTGGTGGGACTGCTGAATGAATGGCAAGTGTGACTTAGGGTCTCCTACTGCCACACTGGCCATCATCTCCTCCTCCATACCCTCTTGAGAATCACAAGATACACAGCACTGGAAGCAGGCACAGGTATCTGACATGTCCTACTCACACTACTACCCTCTTCTTCCTCTGCCTGTGACACAAATTTACCCAAGATCCCTAGTGGTGCTGTAGAGGGACTGGCCATCATTGCGTCTGAGGAATCAGGGCATCCAGACCCTTCAGTTCTGGTAGTGGTCACTGCCTCCTCCTTCTTAGAGTCACTGGGCACATAACGATCCAGCTCCTCCTTTTACTTGTCATGCAGGTGCTCATAGTGATAGCACACACTATGACCATCTCCTGCCTTAATATAAATCAGAGCACAAAAGCCTAGCACCCTCTCTCTGTCTCTAGCTGCTTGTATTTTGTTTCACTTCCTGGAAAAAATCACATTTTTTATAGTGAAAACAGGAAGAACATTTGTAGTCAGTGAAAAAATAGCAAAATCTTTTTGGCAATGGGTGAAAACGAAGAAGATTTTAATTGATTTATTTAAAGCGGATTTTCTCCGAAAAAGCAGACAACCATGTGGTTTGTGCATATTTTGTCTGTGGGAACATGATGGTACCTTTTGGCCACCCTTATATATGAGGGGTTAATTATATAGATGATATAGGAAAACATTCTTATTAGCAACTTTATAGATATAATATGCTGTCACACTCTCTCCTTGTTGACCAGTGTTTCCTTGGCCAATCCATGTCTCGGTTTATGCTGTTCCTTAGGGCTTGCCGGATCTTTGTTCCTTGTTCAGGTTTATGCTTGCTTCTGCTCCTTTATTAAGTGCTAGCTATCTAGTACTGGCCCATTTATCTCAACGTTCTAGTGAATGTTCAAGTCCAGTCTCAGTCCTGTTTCCTGTGTTCCTGTTAACCTTCCTCTTGCTGGATTCCTCATCACAGACCTTGGCTTTGCTACCGACTATTCTCCAGCTTGCTGTTCTTGTACCTTGCTTCCATTGTTATTAGTCCATTGTCAACCTGGCTCTCATATTTGATTATTCTTCATCCTGTTGATTCTGTGCTTCTTCTTCTCTCTAGTTGCTGACCCTGCTTGTCCGACCATCCACATCCCTTGCTCCTGCACAGTGTTCAACTCTTTGACCATCAGTTGACCCATTGTTCCAGCTAGTCAGAGTTCGACTTTCAGACTTTAGTCAGTTCCTTTTCCCACCAGTCAGTGTTCGACTAATTCAACTGTCAGGTAATTTATGTTTCAGGTCTGTCAGAGTTTGACTATCAGTTTCTGCTCAGTCAGGGTTCTATTCTTTGACCTTCAGTTGTCTATAGACTTAGTACAGCAGACGTTTGACTATTTCTGTTTGCTCAGTTGGTGTTTGAGCAGTGTTTCAACCAGAGTTAAGGTGCCTAGTTTCTGTTACCTTCTTGTTTTGCTATAATCCTCAGTAGGTAGTTACTATCCCCAGGCAGTGAATCTGGGTGTGGGCTGGCTCCTACGGTCAGCACTAAACTAGTTTCATGAAGAGCAACTTTAGTCCAGCTTTGGCCTCAGCATGACTGTTTTAGGGGTGGTCCACTCTAGCTAGCAAAGCTCTCTTCCATAGCATCTTCCCTACTGGGGTGTCCCCATATTTTTCCAGGGGTTGCCTGTTTTTGTATTGTTTTTCTGGTGTATCTGATACTTCCTTCCTAGTTGGGTATCTTTGCCTGTCAGTATTGTTTTCAAGAAGTGCTCTCCAGCTTCACCCAATTAGGGTCTTTATGCTATTGTTTCATACCAGCATTACCAGCATTACATGTGCTCACTATATATAATCTATATATAATCTGAAGTATATAGTTGTCCTCTCTAATGTTTATTCCCTATGTTAGACTTGTAAACTGACCATCTCAATTTAGCATCTACAAATGCTGCATTGTAATGGAGGCTCAATAACAGTGGAACATGGCTTAGAGGTGTGTCAATATTCCATCCCCTGCAGTATCACCTTGGAAAATATAAATTTACATCCAATTTATTGTGCAAGTGGCTTGTACAGCTACAATCTACTTTGCAAATAGTGCCATATTTTAGTTTAATATAATCAGGATGACCTTGGAGATAGCCAGCAAAAGCACTAGCTTGAATGCTTACACAGCCTACACATACACACTTATGTTTATTTGAAAGCTCTATCTTATTCCATATGCTGATGGATAAAAAGACCTCTGAGCTTCAAACTCCGTTCATCACTATAGTGTACTCCTGTAGCAAATAAGCAGGTGCAGCACTTGGAACCAAAGATTCAAAGCGAGCAAATTCAAAGTGGGGATGGACCATACTATTTTCTAATATAGAACAAGTAATCTGGCGATTGATGGTCAAACTAGATAAGTGACGAACTGGGTGGAGTGAAATGAAAGTCAGGGTATCAATACTATAAAGAATAATAATGACTTCAATAGTCTTGTTACACGCGTTTTGTTACAGATCCATGTGGCAGTATCCATATGAAAAAAGAATGTAAAGAAATGGACAGTGCAAAGAGGGAGACAAGAAAATGAGAGAGAATAGCAATTATATTTAATGCACAATTTAAGATGCTGTGAAGGTAAAGGGTGTTCACACCAAATATTGATTTGATTTAGATTTTTCTTCTGTTCACTCACTATGCATTTTGTCAATTAAAGAGTATAGACTACTAACATGTCTATTTTTGAAAGCATTCTTAATTTACATCATTTTAACACCTGCCTAAAACTTTTGAACAGTACTGTATATGTATAAATATAATATATATATATATATATATATATATATATATATATATATATATATATATTCTCACACAGGTATATAGTAAGTGTGCTGCTATAGCTACAAAGTTGCTAATATAAATATTTCAATATATCATCCATCCTCATCATGCCATGGCTGATGATAGCATCTCATGACACAAGTTTAAGTGGTGTACCAGCTTTTTTCCCAATTATGTCTGCATTGCTTACCTCCTCACTTTCTTAGTCTCACTAAATTATCCAATATCATCTTTATACTTTCTCTTAACATCACTCTTATTCTCTATATGATATAAGGACATTCCTAAAATCATCATTGATTTAAATTGGCCTTTTAACCATTTGAATATTAATGAGATCTCCAATGCATTGTTTTGTTCATGAGTTAGAGACCTCTCTAGCAATCAAAGTGTAAATAAGGTTTATTTTTACCATGCATTTTTCTGGAGCTACCGTTGCAATAACTTTGTCCCAGAAATGCTGCAGGTTTTCACAGTATATCAGCCTCACTACTGTGTCTAAAGATTGTGGGCAGACATGCAAATGAATACTTATATACACGTGCATCCTTTTATCTCCATCCACTTTACATAGATCCCATAGGCATATGCATGTTACTTCAGAAGCAGGTTTTAAAGCACAGCTTGGTTGACAGCAGAATAAGAAAAGCTAAAAATGGCAGCTAAAGAATACGGTAATGTTTGATGTAACAATATGATTGTATCTGTGTCATTGCAAGAAAAGCATATCCAGTTTGCTATTTCCACAATAACATGGAATTCTATGGCCTTCAAACAATTAATTTGTTATTGCTAAATTAGTGAAACTTTTAGAATACTAATGTAAGAAAACTCAGGTGAAAAACAAAGAGCTACATGAAATGATTTGTGAATGGCTGTGTCCTTATAATATATAATAAATGACACATAAATAAAATTACATCTTTTCCTTTGAAACAGGATAAAACACATAAGTGGAACAATTATAGGGAAATCAACCATATCATATGGAAACAAATACAAATCAAATCACTTAATGGAGAATGCAAAGAAAAGAATAAGAAACATCTGTAGGATTCAAGGCCCATTTATATTAATGGGAATTTGGAGATTTATTATTTGTCCCTATGCTGAATTTTGAATATACCAGAATTGCTCTATTTTGTCCTTAAACATATGATCCTTGGTATTCTACTTTGGAGCATTACAGGATGCAGTCAGACAACATTTTCTTGGAATTCTCCTTTCCCGGTTTAATGAATGGTATAGTAACAAAGTGTGACTGGTGTTAAATAATGCATCTAAGGATGATACATTTGTACTCATTTTTATTCATAGATAGTTTGAAGATGTGTTCAACTCTGGTGGACTTTGTTAGGCAATATATATTTTAGTTTAAATAAATGCATACTTGTAACTCACTGATCAAGAGGTTTTGCATGGTATTCCCAACCCCTTTACCATATACAGATTACATCTGGTTTCTAAGTTCATGCATGTTACTCATGAAATGTATTGTAAATATGTTTTTCTTAAAATGAAAAATGCATTCTTGAAATAAAGAAATTTAATATAAGCCCAGTTACTTTTTTTAAGTATATTAAAAAAAACTTGACTAACAATATTATCTATTGTGGTAAAATGGTTTCATGTTTTCTACAGAGAAGATAGCAAACTGTAGACCTAGATTACCTTATGGTTAAAAAGTTTATCAAGGGTTTAATCTACAATGGAACCAGTGAAGTCAATGGGAATCTATTACATATAACCAGTGATAACACCTATCAGATGTAATGTAATCCAGCTCACAGGAAAAACCAAAGTATATATAGTTCTATATACATAGATACATATAACATATTAGTAAAACTAATGTAAATCCTGGTACATATGTCATTCATCTATTTTTACATTTTAATAATGTAAAAATAATTTAAAGAAAATATGTTTGGGAATGTTATCTTTACCTTTAGATGTATGGTAGTGTCATGATAATAAACATAATCGTTCAGGTTCAAGAATTATTTTTTGACAGGGGATGCTTTGCTTTAAAAGAGGTTTGTTTCAGACAATCCTACAGTAATATATAAATATATGTGTTAAAACCTACTTTATAGCTTTTATACAAACACATAAAAAACATGAAAAGTTTGGGTTATATTTTTGTAACCTTAACTCCATTCCCTCATCTGCTTTGTGGATATAAATATGGAAGATAAAGTCTGAGATGCACTAAAGTTTCATAAAGGTTCAGGATGGAGATCTTGTGAGAGATTCACTGAGGCTTGATAACGAGGTGATAAAGTGGTGATAACTTCTTCAGTGATTCACTTGTTATTTTATGGAGCCTATGTACTAAAATTTGTCCAATGTTGGAGATTTTAGCATATAAGCTCCATAGAAAAACATAAAAACGGGGGAAGCAATCTACCTTTATCATCTCTTTATCACACTTATTGCATAATCCCCATTGTGTTGGATCTTGTCAAAGGCCAATCTCTAATATATACTAATATGTCTTTACCATAGCATCCCTATGAATTAAATCCCTATGAATTAAATGTCATCGCCATGAATCCATGTCTCATCAACAGGTTTACGACTTTGCACTTAACACATTAATGATGGCTAATGCAGGTTAATGAACCATTGTCATAATCATGTGGGTGTGTTTATATGTTAATTTCACTGCTCGCCACATGCAATAAAGGCTGACCTCTGCTTTCTGAGTTCACAGTCCCAACATCACCTACTTGAGGTTGGCAATTTTGTGTTCTCCCTGCAGCTATCTATGGAGCCAGAGAACAGTCTTCTCTCACTGCTAAACAGCAGATAGAACATCTGTCCTCCTGTAATCCTTTCTGTGCCATAGGGATGTGCACTGCATTCCCCTGTGGCACTGAAAGGAGCTATATGTTACTTGCTATGTGAGACATACTATGATTTAAATATTTTTGTCATTCATAAATAATATAGTTATTTTATAGGACTGGTCATAGCTGAAATTCAAAAAAGTTCCAAAATGTTGAGATCCAAAACATACTAGAAAATGTTTTTAGAAGGTGTAAGATGAACCAAGATGAGTACAAGAGAGGATTCACTAAGAAAATATGGGGTGAGAAAAAGAGATGAAATAGAAAAATCATCTGGCAAATGTATTAAATGTGATACATAAATTTTATGTGAACTATCAATCCATTTTTTTTATCATATTCCCCTTGGCATCTCATGTGTTTATAAACTAAACTCAATGTTCCTTAACCCCTTAAGGATGGCCGATCGCACATGCAGCCATCACTTAAGGACCATGGGCCATTTTTTTTTTGCTGCATATGCTTCCGGGCTCCCCAAACGGCATGCAGCTGCACGGGGAAGCCGGAATTCCATGACAGTCCAGGATCGTCATGGGTCCTTAACGGGATTCTACCCATGACGGTCCTGGACCACGATGGGTCGTTAAGGGGTTAAATTCAAATTTAAAGGACTTTACTGTTTCATGAATTGACACTGTTTGGGGGGGGAAGTTACTTCCCTACAATAACATAGTTATGAGCTATTTTAAATCATGTATTTTGTGAGCATATTACTATCCAAGCTGTTCCACTGGCATCTGCTCACATCCACTCACCTTGCCAGAAACTGTCTGGTGAGGTGAGCAGATGCAAATGGATGCCAGTGCATACTAAGCCAAGATGTCCTGAAGGCATCCTCTGACTTCCTCAGACAATGTATGTCGAGGTGACAAAATGTGAATGGATTCCACTGTGCAGCATGGCATCCTCTGGCATCTGTTAACATCCTATCATCTCGCCAGACATGAAAGGGGTACCTCGTTCACATGCAAGGGCAGGGGGAGAGACTTTCATTATTAGCATATGAGACTGACATAAAACTTTGGATGGCAAGTGGAGGACCTCACCCTCAGACTTCAGCACCAAGAACAGCAGCCCTCCCTTAACACTTTGTGTGTCATAGGGATGGACAGCACATTGGTCTGCAATGTGTTGTACACCCATCTGACACTCGAAGTGCAAAACTATACAGTCCTGTGCCCTGGCCACCTAACAGCTGCTTCAGATATACACAGAAGCTGCTCAGCTTTACATGTAAACAGCAGACCAGGCATCAACCAGCTGATTCATGTATGCACAAAATTAAGCCAAACTCCTCAGGGCAAATCTAGTTTAATTCTGTGAACTCCTACAGCACTATCAGCTATTGGCTCTTAGTACATGTGGCAAATGACCCCCTGCCCTCAGAAATGAGGAAATGGCTCATTAAGCTTAATTTCAATATGCAAATAAGCCACTGGGGAAGAAAACACTTCAACATTAAGAGAAAGCATGGTGATGTAGGTGTAGTTGAGGTGTAATTACAGGGATGAAATGGTGAAGACACCTTAGTGCAGGGTTGTCCAAGTTCAGTCCTCAAGTGCCACCAAAGGGCCAGGATTTAAGGATTTCCCTGATTACGTGCAGGTGAGTTAATCAGTGGCTCATTTATTTTGACTGACTAACCTGTGCTTAAACAGGAAAAGCCTTAAATTCTGGCCTCTTGGTGGCCCTTGAGGACTGATCGTGAACAGTTCTTGCTTAGTGTATACCTCAAGATGATTTGGGCCTAGTTTGCCACCATACTGACAAAATGGACCTTTATAAAACCTTAGTTTATCTCAATCAGATATACTGCATATATATTCAGTAGACTGCAAAGTACAGAAAATACAACAACAATAATAAAAATAAATTTACATTGTATTAAAATTAAATTGGGGAATATGTTTTAATGTTATTGATATCAGCCATTTCCTTATTTGATTTATAGTAAAAAAAAAATGAATGGTTAAAAAAGTAAAAAATTTACATTTCTTAATTCTAATGATGTTTATAAACTGCATATGACACGAGGGTAGTACATTAAATGTAATGTCTACAGTGGTTTATGTTTGCTAATGTTTTTAAAGCTCTCATATATATCTTTTGCCAGAAAAATACTTTTATAATAACATACAGTATAAAGGATGTCCTTGCTGGCAAAATATGTCAGTCAACTTGATTTGACTTTTAAACATATCACTGAGTTTGAAAGTTAAAGCAGGTGCTATATATAGCAAAAAAATGTCAGTACAGGGTGCACAGCTAAGGCTGTACTCCATCTTTTGACCCTCTGAAAGGAAACTCCAAATATCAATAAAACCATATTGCACTCACATTATTCCTACAGTAAGTAAGCTGGCTAACTACAGCTTTACCAAATAAAATAAAAATGCAGATTTATACAATAAACAATGACTTACCAGTCTGAAATTACTCCATTGTACACTGACATAAGGACTTAGACTTGTTGTTAAATGGCCAGGCCCCGAGGAACAACTGATTTGCAAGACTTAGACCCGTTAAGTACAAGTCCTGAGGAAACATTGATTTGTAGTACTTAGGCTTGTTATTAACAAACCCTGAGGAAACATTGATTTGCAGGACTTAGACTTGTTAAGTACAAGCCCACAGAAAACATTGCTTTGTAGGATATATGCTGGTTAGGCACAAATCCTGAGGAAACATTGATTTGCAGAACTTAGACTTGTTGTTGGAGGCCCAAACCCAGAGGAATAATTGTTGTGTAGGACATATACTTTTTAGGCACAAGCTCTGAAGAAACATTGATTTGTAGGACTTACAACTGTTAAGCACAAGCCCTGAGGAAACATTAATTTGTAGGAATATGGGTTGTTAGGAACACAAGCCCAGAAGAATCAGTGATTTGTTGGAATCAGGTGTGTTAGAGGCACAAGCCCTGAGGAATCAGTGATAATTTGTTGAACGTAAGTTTGTTAGAAGCACAAGACCTGAGGACTCAGTGATGATTTGTTGGACTCAGGATTGTTAGAGGCAAAAGCCTGGAGGAAAGCTGGAAACAGTGATGATTTGTTGGATTCAGGTTTGTTAGAAACACAAGCCCTGAGGAATCAGTGATGATTTGTTGGACTCAGGTTTGTTAGAGACACAAGCCCTGAGGAAACAGTATTTGTTGAACTCAGGTTTGTTAGAGGCACAAGCCCTAAGGTAAGAGTGATTTGAAGTACTTAGGCTTGTTAGGCACAAGCCCTGAGGAAACACTGATGACTTGTTAGACTGGTTTATTAGAGGCACAAGCCCTGGAAAAATAGTGATGATTTGTTGGACTCAGGTTTGTTAGAGGCACAAGCCCTGATGAATCAGTGATGATTTATTGGACACTGGTTTGTAAGAGGCACATGCCCTGAGGAAACAGGGATTTGTAGGACTCTGGCTTGTTAGAAACAAGACCCAAATAATTGTATTTTATAGGCCTTTGTGGTATATTTAAAGAAGCTCTAAGAAAAAAATATATGCCCTATTGGTCTAGTGCCAACAGGTCATTTTATGGTGGCCACTGGCCACTGGCCATTGGCAAATGCCACAGTGTCATTGCAGCATTTGCAACTGCTGTTGTTTCTACTGCTGCGGAGTTGTTTAAGCAGCAGAATGTTTAGGCAGTTCCAAAGAAATGGGATCGACAGCAGTGATATGAGTGATGATAATAACAGCAAGATCAGCAAGGAAAATGGATCATAGGTGCCTGTGTTTTCAAATTAAATTGGTTAGACAGAATGTTGTAATATTTGGTGTCATCCTACTTTGCTCTCTTCTCACACCCCCAGATAACTCCAAAGACATAATAACAGAGATAATAACAGCAAGATCAACAAGGAGCCTGGACCTCAGCTACCTGTGTCTTTCAAATCAAATCAGTCAGACAGAATTTTGGGGTATTTGAGGCCAAGCTCCTTTGCCCTCTTATCCTTCACTCCCCCAGACAACTCCAGCACAGAGATAATAACAGCAAAATCATCAATCAGACAGAATGTTGGGGTATTTGTGATCAACTGCCTTTGCTCTTTTCCGGTCCCCCAGACTCCCCTAATACAGAGAACAAATGTCCTGCCTATAAGACTTCATAAACTAAGCTCCACTTTCTTCTCTAGCTCAAAAATGATCTGCTCTCTCTTCCTCTCACAAACACAGAATTATATGCTGTGGGAATGCGTCACCCCTTTTATATTATGTCTGCAGGAAAATAAGTGAAACGTTCCATTGATTTTAATTCAATGAAATAGGTGAAAAAAAGCAGAAAAATGACACTTTTTTAAAGAAAATTGCCTCTCAGCAAAAAATGCCATTTACCCCCTGTTTCACTTTTGAGTTGTAAACTTTCTTCCATACCTACTGGACACTGGGTTTCCCTCTGATCATCAGTGGGCAACACTAGCTTACAGCATCAGGTGACAGACAGTAATCTTGTCTCTAGTTATGACAGTATCAGGATAGTCCATACCATCTGCACTCTGCCGTGTGCATGCAGAGTTATGAAAGACAGTCCCACAAAGCTGTAGATGTGTTAAGTAAACTACTGCAGGTAATAGAAGAATGTTTGTGCCCCACTTCTTAAAAGCTGGTTTTGTATCTGATGATAATGACTCCAACATATTAGTTGCAGTTGATATGGTACACGTATCCTACTTTTCACATGTCCTCAGTTTAGTTGTGACCAGATTCTTGGAAGAATCCAAAACCTTCAGAGAGATGCTGAATATCACCTGCAAAAAATGTGAAAATTTTAGACTATCCTCAGTGCAAGTAATGTGTTAAATTCCGTATAAGAGAGTATCAACCTGCCCCATCACCAGCTGAAAATGAAGGTCCCTACCAGGTGGAATAAGGCCATTGGCGAGTACAAAATACAAAACTTGAAGGCTTTGTCCCCTGGGCAATGGCAACTAATGTATGATGTATGTGAGCTGATAAAACCTTTTGAGTGGAAAACCATGCTGGTCAATTGCATAAGTGTGCAGGAGAACCACATCAGGGGCCTGACAGCGTATATAAGCCAGCACTAGGGAATGCTTACTTTTATTGTTTAAGCTGCGCACGTTCCATGATAAAAATTTACAAAGTGAAACAGCCATTATGTTGGTAGAGCAAAGCATGAACCGCACTTACGCGGGTGCACACTCAGGGCAGCAGGAAGGGCAGCCTACCCACCATAAAGAAGAAAAAATAAAAAAGACACACACCCAAACCTAAGTAGTCCCAAAATGGCCCCCACCCAAACCTGGAAGAGATCTATACCCCACAGTACACATGTGGTATCCAGCGTTCTGAGAAATAACACAACAGAGCAGCATGGTCTCCCAAAGGGACGGGAACAACAAGAGTAACCTGTCATTAAAATACAAAAATATTTTTCTAGAAAACAGTACCAGTAAAAAAAGGTAGAAGTACCCAAGTCAGAGGCCACAGCCAGTGGTGGGAACCCCGGATGTACATAATGCAGCTGTAGGTCCCTAAAGTGACACAACACAGCCATGCGGTCTCCCACAGAGGAGCAGCAAAGACAGAGACAACCACCCAGCATTAAATTAAATATCATCTCCACGCTTCCCCCATTAGCCCCACATCTGTTGCTTGGACCACATGCAACAGTGGGAATCCCAGTCAAGTGTGGCATGTCCAGGAATTCCAGAAGATAACACAGCGTATGAATGCAGTCTCAAACAGAGATGCAACAGTAATAATACATAACAAGTCTAATAATAGAGACAGATAAAGCATAAAAACATCTGCACCCACCCCCAACTCTCCCACATCTGGTTCAGGGGATCGCATTCAACAGTGGGAACCCCAGAAGAGCATAGCACATCTAAGAATTCCAAAAAATAGCACAATGCAAGAATGTGGTACCAATCAGAGGCATAACAGTGACATGAATTACCATTGCAACAAAACAGGAATGCCCCTGCACACACTATCCCCTCATTCCAACCGTGTATCACATGCAACAGTGGGAGCCCCAGACAAGGATAGCATGCCCAGGGACCCAAAGTATGGCACAACGTACAAATGTGGTCCCAGGCAGACCCAGGAACACAACACTAGATTCCCATTGCAGGCTCCACAATGTCCAGAGGAGCATGTCAATCTGATCAGAATAGAAGAGTGTCACCACAGGCATCAGCGGTCCTGCCCCACCCAAGGTCCAGGCAATGCCAAGCGTCAGGTCCGCTAAGGTCAGTCACCACTGCAGACATCAAAGTATTAAGTCATTCCAATAGAATAAGAGATTCCATCACGTGAGTGGACGCAGCTATATAAGACTAGTGTCTTTCCAACTAGGCCCCTGCCTCTGCATCAGAGATGAAGAAGTGAGCATGGTCTCCATGGATTACCTGCAGATACACCGGGTATAGCATAGCATAGGGAATATTTCTATCTCTCAGTTGCTGCTTGACATCCTGAAATTTCCGTTGCTGTTTCTGCACATCCGGCAAGAAATCTGGGAATACACTCTTTGATTGTCATAGGTCAAGAAACTCTTCAATCTGGTGAGAAAGTGGCAGATTCTAAAGTAATCCTTAATTTTAGGAGACTGACGGCCAGGTTAGTGCAGTATGTGTGCCTGCACCGTCAGTCCCTTCTGGTTACCTTGTGGCACAGTGCAATACTTCTTAGAGGAGACAGGGACTGACAGCGCAGGTGCGTAGACAAGATGTCTGTGCCGATGCCTGGCTTCTGGTCTCCAAAGATTAAGGATTACTTTAGAATCTGCCACTTCTGAGAGGTAATAGACGTAATATGCAGCTAGTCGCCACATGCTTAATTATTGCAGGGTGACTTTCTACAAAGTGAAAGTTCTACTTTAATCCATGTCTCCAGGAATTACACAGGTGGTCTGCCCTCACACCTCTCCAGCATGCCCAAATGCGTATGATTGAGCATTGCAGCATATTTTCCAGGTCATCATCTTGCGAGAGAGGATGTGTACCTGACACTACAAGGCCTGTACAGCCTCCTGGACTGGAAGCAGCGCACCCTCCATAGTCAAGACCTGCCCCTGTACATGCTTTCTCTCATCTCTTGCTGGTCTCTTGCAGATCAAGCTGGACTGTGTCAATCTTAGTAATTAATATAGCTTGACACTCAACAATGGCACCCATGAATTCCACAAACTGAGATCCTGTAGTATCCTCAGAGCCAGAGTACTGCGTCGATGATGCCGGGACCGAGGCACCCTCCACAAGTTCCTTAACTTCATCCTCAGCCATCTGAAGTATTTACATAGTCTTGATTTATAATTGCTTGATTTCTTGACCATAATTACAGGTATGCAGAGAGGCAGAAGACCACACTCCAGAGAGATCAGTGGAGGGAAGGCCAGAGTAGGGTGTGCAAATAACTTCAAAGAAACAGGGTAGCAGTGGATAACTGGCTGCAAACTATAATTCCCAACAAAGAATACCTTACGGGATCAGATAAGGTAGAATAACATATCCATCCTAGTGAGGGGAAGGGGTACTGGGAGACAAAACAACAAACAAGGAGGGTGCACTAAGGGACCTGAGAGCCAGGTAGACCCAAGGATGGGCAGTATAAGTAGGAGATCCGGTGGAGTACTATGCAGCAGTCAGATGAGGGGCTGAGTGGTGATCCAGGATAGATGATGGGCCCCAAGTCCAAACCAGAGAAGCATCAGTCAGAGGGAACACAAAAACGAAAACAGACCTGCGCTGTTTCATATTGGTGATATAAATTATAAACCCTGTAATGAGCCTAATTAGGGTTTTAGTCACATAGATTGGCCAATATATGTTTAAGCTCACTAGTCTCACCAAGGCATCCTATTGAGAGTGAGTCCTAAACCTAACCTACACAAAATAAGACATTTGAAACATTCCCTTGCAGAATTCCATACCCTAATCACAATACTTATTTTTTCATATAAAACATATTATCGCTGTGCGTTTTCTTTGTTTGTTTTGTATACACTTTCTTTTTCTCATTCTAGCTGCTTTCACCATAGCACTTCACTCAATTTCACAATTTATACATTAGTATTTTTTCTTAGTCCCAACAAACACAATTATGGCACAAAAAGGCTTATTTAAGGGTATATATGGCCTTTTTATTTGCGTTGCTTGCCTAGCCTTGGCATTGTCTTTAATTATGGTTTGTCCAGAACAGTTCAGGTGCCTTGCAGTGGGGGAGGTGGGCTGGGCCTATTTAAGAGAACTGATAGTGTTCTGATCCTTTTGAGTCCTGGCTCCCTTACACACTGTGACTGGCACCTGCAACAATGGGTGAGTCCTGACATGGAGGGCCATTATAGCTCAACCATTAGATGTTTTTAATCTGTTTTTAATGTTTTCTTCAGAGCTAGCTTCTTAAAATGTAAATGTTTCAAGTGTTATATGTATAGATTAGGTTTAGGACTCGGTCTCAATAGGGTACATTGACAGGGCGAGCTATCTTAAACATATATTGGCCAATCTATGTGACTCAAACCCTACGAATTATTATTTTAGTAGTATTATAGCACCCTTATGATATAGGCTCATTACAGGCTTTATAATTTACATAACCAGTATGGAACAGCACAGGTCTGTTTTTGTTTTTGTGTTCTTTCTAGGATTGTTTCCTAAGTTTGGGAGAATTGGGAGATGCCCCCTCTCTCCTTACTATGTTCCACACCCTAACCACAATACTTTTTTATAAAACATATTAATTATGGTGGTTTAGCACTGTGAGTTTTCTTTGTTTGTCAGTCAGAGAGAGGGCATGTATGTCAGGATCCCAGGTAGGCAGGGTGCAGCACCCAAGCAGGGGGAGCAAGGGTTCAATCAACCAGCATCAGCAGGTGCTGCGGTGTAAGTACACACAATCCACCCAGGGAGCAGATATTGCCTCTTAAGACAGTTCTCTATATTGGCCCAGCAAAGATACAGAGAAAGGGTATGAGAAAGCCTAATGGGAGGGGGGTAATTGGGGAAGAAAAAAAATAAACAGGAGGGTGCACTAGGAGGAAATGGGATAGGAGGGGGGGCAGACCAGTCACAGAAGTACATAACAGACAATATGACACTACTAACTTAAGCCCCTAGTGGAACAACTTACAGAGGAACAGGAGATCATCAGATCAGGCCAGGAGTGGTATGCTGGCAGCAGCCCAAGAACACAGCCATGAAGGGTCCCTTCCAACACAGCAACAAAGAAGGGAATCCCAACAGCACCCACCCCACAGCTTCACCCAAGGCTATGAGAGTTAGGATCACAGATAGGGTGCGTTGCAGTGCCACCATCCAAGGAAAGCTCACTTCATCTCAAATCATAAGGCCATGTGGCACATGACCACAGGGCATTGCAACCATTGTAGATGTCAGTGGTATAACAGTTTGGTGCTTCCAGCAGGACCAGGACACAGCAACTGCAAAGGATGAATTTACAGGCTTCAAACCCCAAGGTACCAAATCTCATGCCTTGTAGGTAACCTGCAGGTCCCCACTGTCTGAAACGGTCAAACCTTGTGGCAAAGATTTAAGTGCTACTGTTTGACCAGAGACTCACCAGCCCACAGACAGGTACAACTCACAAGTAGGTGTAAAAGAGTTTGTATCCGCAGGTATATGAGGAGGAGGGGGGGAAATACAGTAGTCCTCTCGGTTAATATTAAGCTGAATTGAGGCACCTAAGGTGACTAGGTCATAGATTAGCTAGATAATAAGGGTCAGAAGAGTGGTATGATTTTCCCTCTTTTTTTTGCCTATTTTTCCTCCTCCCACCTTTTGATCCCTCTAACCCTTTTTTCTACTTTTCCCCCCTTTCCGTCTGCCTTGTTCCACTTTTCCTAGTCTCCACTCACTATGCCTTAATTAAGTAGAGGGCCTATCCAATCTGAGATGGTAGTGGAAAAGTCTCTTCTGGACCCAAGGGCATAGAGTGTTCCTCGAGTGGCCGCAGGATAATATGAGACAGCGGGTCCAACCACCCGTTCTGGGAGGCTATCCAGGTCAAGTGCGGGAGCTTGTCACAAGTAGCACCCATGCGGCCAGAGACATTGCTGCCAGGCCTTAAAAGTTCTCTGGAGGACCTCTCTCTGGTATTGGCCAAGAGCCACAGTGAGTTGATGTTGGGAGGATCCCATCTTTATGATAGCCTCCGTTGTGCACCACTGACCTCTGTCATCAGTGATTCGATGCAGGAGTATGAGGGAGATGAGCCTCAGACATCCAGCCTGCACATTTGCGCTAGGGCCGGGGTGTCATGGGTATCCAGGAAATATTTCAGGAGTCAGTACGGTATATAGTAAAATTCACCTTTATTCAAAATAACAATAAATACATATATTGGCAAAGTAAACAGGAAGGTGCAGAGGGTCACAAGATGAGCCAGCAGCAACTATCAGCAATAGTAGGCTGCCCAGAAGAGACCTCACTGCTAGAGATTAGGCTTAGGCCAATGGTAGACTCCGCTGGAACCCAGAACTGGAACCGGAACTGGAGAACAACTGCCCAGAACGAACTAGGGAGATACCACTGACTCATACCTGAAGTCAGTAAGAGTGGAGCTGATCTTCCCCAAGGAAGGCAACAAGGAGGATACCTGACTCACGTCTGCAGGAGGTATAGATGATAGTCAGCCAGAGCCACAGGTCTGCACCAGACTGGATGTCCACTATAAGGAGGCAACACAGAGAGATAGTCAGACAGAGCCACAGGTCAGCACCAGGTTGGATGGTCAGACAAGCCTAGGTCATACACAGAGAGGGTAGTCAGCGAAAGCCACATGTCTACACCAGATTGGATGTCCACTATAAGGAGGCAACACGGAGGGAATAGTCAGACAGAGCCACAGGTCAGCACCAGGTTGAATGGTCAGACAAGCCTAGGTCATACACAGAGAGGGTAGTCAGCCAGAGCCACAGGTCTGCACCAGATTGGATGTCCACTATAAGTAGGCAACACAGAGGGATAGTCAGAGAGAGCCACAGGTCAACACCAGGTTGGATGGTCAGACAAACATAGGTCATACACTGGAGATCAAGAGACAACATAATGAACTGCACTGCACACCAATGTAAGGGCAACTAGACTGACAATCCATCGCCCTTTAAACTCCCTACAGGAAGTAGCAGGAAGGAGTTTCAAGTTGCCATAGGTATAAAGGACTCTTGTGTCATTCCCACTGACGTGTGCCTGAAAGTGACGCAGGATGCATTGTATCCTGCAATATTCTGATCCACTCTGTCGTATAGGGAAAGGACACGGTCGGCCACATATTCCTCATGATCGCCAACCCTAATGGGTGCTGTCCAAACCACAGCCGAGGTGTACTGGTTACAAATCAGAGGTTTGAGCAAAGAGACATGGAATACATTGAGTATTCGCATTGAGGCCGAAAGGTCCAGAGCATAAGCCACAGGGTTAATTTGCCGCAGAACGGGGAAAGGACCAATGAATCGAGGAGCGAACTTAAGACAGGGAACCTGGAGTTTAAGATTGCGGGATGACAGCCACACCATCTCCCCCACCTGGAAGATAGGTGCTGGAAAACGTCTATGATCAGCCTGCCTCTTCTGCCATTGCGCAGAACCACCTAGGGTATGCTGTTCCCGTACCCTGGAGGAACGGAGCGCCCTAAAATGCTCGTCCACAGCCAGAATTTCTTGTGCTTCGAAAGCTTCAGGAAGGACAGAGAGTTGGAATCCATAATTGATCAAGAATGGAGAACTCTGTGAGGAAAAGTTAATAGCACAATTCCAGGCAAACTCCCCCCAAGGTAACAGGGTAGCCCAATTGTCATGGTGTTTGGAAATATAGCAACAGAGGAATTGTTCCAAGGTCTGGTTAGACCTCTCTGACATACCATTAGACTGAGGGTGGTATGCAGAGGAGAAGGCTAGCTGAATCCCCATCTGACCACAAAAGCACCTCCAGAATCGAGCCTCGAACTGGCTCCCCCGATCCGATACATTAACCTTGGGTATGCCATGGAGCCGATAAACCTCTCTAGTGAATACCATCGCCAACTCCTGCGTGGATGTTTTTCAGTGGTACAAGTGAGCCATCTTAGAAAATGTATCCACAATCATCAGAATGACCATGAAGCCTTTGGATGCCGGAAAATCAACCATGAAATCAATGGACAAATGTGACCAAGGACGTTCCCCATTGGCCACTGGTTGGAGGAGACCAACAGGCAAGCTGCACTCAAAAACAACATCAGTCTCTATGCTTGCTGCTGTATGTGTCAGTGCTGGCCACACACATTTTTCTGTTTGCCAGTAGTTAATGGGGTCATCATTCCTGCCAAGAACTTAGCTATCCCGCAAGTATGCTAAAACCATCCTATATGCAGTGGGACCACTCCTAGGAGCTACATGGTGTTCCTGTGTATCAGTTAACAACCCATACTCAGGAAGCAAGTGCCAAAGGTATGTGCCACCCCAGTGCCACCACCAGTTTTTGAGATTTGCTGCCCCTGAGACCCATGAATCGTCTTGTGTTCAGAATTGAAATGGGATGTTCTGGTTGATGTAGCTTGTCCTGCTGCTGCTGGTATAAACCTTTTGCTGCCTTCCTTTTCACTATGCTTTTTTCAATAAGCATACTCCTTGACAGAGAGATGTTGCTGATCATCATGACTCGTTGTTACACACTGTTCATGCTTTGGCAGAAATTCTTAAATTTTGTATTTAAAGTGTAGGTCCAGCAAAGTGGCAAGAATATTTTCCTCATTTCTTTTAAGGGACACTATGCAAGGATCTTGCAAAAAAAGCAGGTTAACATGTCCTTGACCAGCTGGTGCATGTCTGTGTTAACATTATGGTAAAACTCCTCAGCCATGCTCCTCAGTTTTTCTGCAATAAATATATGATGGAAGAATTTTAATAATTCCTGTCACTATACAAATAACCAGCATGGTTGCATCCTCAAAAGGTTTCAGAAGCTCACATACATCACACATGGTTGTCATTGCCTAGGAGACAAAGAGGCACCCTCCAAAGCCTTCCAGTTTGCATTGTGTACTTGCTAATAGCCTTAATCTAATTGTAAAAAATGCTCTACCATGTACAGTGTGTAATTCCACCTTTTAGGGACCTTCATTTGCAGCTGGTGATGAGGAAGGCTTCATGCACTTGTATGGAATATTATGTGTTGCATGCACTTTTGGAGCAGCTAAATGCGAATAGATTTTGCAGTGATATTTAGGGTTTTAGATTCTGCCAAGAATCTGGTCACAACTAAATTAGCACATTGGCAAAGCACAAAATGCCAGAACCAAAGACAAGATTACTGGCTGTCATCCTGATGCTGTAAGCTAGTAGTGTTGCCCACTGGTGGTGGGAGGGAAATTAATGTAGTTTGTGCTCTATAGGGATGACTGAAAATGTTCACCTCAATCTGAAATCGGCAAAACATTTCCTACGAAAAGTGCTGTTTTCCCACTTGGCTGATTGCATTGAAATCAATGGGTAGAAAATGTTTTCTCAACCACACTAAACTTATCTACAGTCATATTAAAGGGTGTCAGGCTCTCACAGCATGCCATTCTGTGTTTGTGAGAGGAGAGAGCAGCATGTTTTTGAGCTAGAGAAGATAGGCAAATAAAGGGGAATTGAAGCTTAGTTTTAGGGAGTAATTTAGGTAGAACATTAGTTCTCTGTAGTAGGGGAGTCTGGGGGCACAGTGGGGAGAAGAAGGGGGGAAGGAGGTTGACCCAAAATACCCTAAAATTTGGTTATATATATATATATATATATATATATATATATATATATATATATATTGGACTAACTGATATAAGATAGAGTGGACAACTCTATAAAAATAAAAAAGTAAAATTAAAACAAAATACATAAATAATTGCACAAATAAATATAATAGACAGCTGACTGGGACCTCTGTGACCGGGGCAAAGTTGATAGACAGCAGATGACATTCAGACTTTTGTTGAGGGCCAAGTCAAGACATCACATTCCATCAGTTGTGCATTGTAGAAAGTAAAAACACACAGTAGTTGAGTACTGTCTAGCAAATGCACAAGCGGGAGGGGGAAAGGTAGAGCAATGTAAGTACGTGGGAGTAAAGTGGTAGTACAAAAACTGCCTTCAGCAATGGTTTCTGCAGCATGTGCAATAAAAGATGATGATCCCTTTCCTTTCGGGGTGAATGCAGTTTGTCAAGGTCCCACCAAATACACCACCCAGTCCTCCACCACCACTACCATACACATCTGCCACATTGTAGGTGGTATTTTTTTTAATCACATGACATTATGAATACGTGCCAGTGTCTCTTAAATTGGAACTACCACCTGAAAAAAACTTTAACTTAAATAACTCCCCATCTGGTGACTAGCTGCTTAGTAGCACTAGTCGCCAGAATTACCTTGTTAAATAAATGTATCCTTTCTTCCTGGGCTGACAGCAGGACGGACCGCAGACATCTTGCCATAGTGACGTCTGCACTGTCAGTCCCTTCCAGAGCCAAATGGCTCCTAGAAATGCCTCCTAGAGCCGGATGGGACTGACAGCGTAGGCGCGCAGACGTCATTATGGCAAGATGGCTGCCCTCCGTCCTGCTGTCAGCCCAGATGGGGAGTTATTTAAGCTAAAGTTTTTTTTCAGGAGGTAGTTCCGCTTTAAACAAGAAGTAAGTGTTGTGGGCAAATGCTAACACATTTTTCAAGGTATATGTTGCTGTAGGACTCACAACTTTGACTTCCAGTTACTTATTTCTCTACTACAGCCCTCAGAAGAAGTAATATTGTGCTGGGAAATGTTGTACCATATTAAAATAAGAAAAAATAACCTTCCTTTATTATGTGCCCTCTCTCCTTCTCCACTTTTACACTTTATGTTCTTCCCCTCTCTTGTTATTATATGTTTTAGAAAAACTCAATAAATCTGGATTTACAAAAAAATAGGAAAAAAATGATTTGGAATAGGAAAAAATGTGCTGGAATAGGAAAAAATGTGTTAGAATTAGAGAAAATTTTTGAAATAGGTGAAAAATGTGTTGGAATAGGCAAAACATTTGCTGGAATAGGCAAAAAGGAGGAAAATGTTGCATTGGAGAAAAGGAGAAAACTTTTACAATAAAAGATAAAAATCTGAAAAGTAATGCAGGAAATTTTTCTCACTTTTCTCCCACCCCTAGTGCTCTACCCACTTGTCCACATATCTGTTGCAAAATCAGTTCTCTAAATCCTTGGTTTTCCACAAAAGAATACCGCATCATGTCCACTGCCAAAAAGTTGGCAACCTTGACATTCCACAAGCTTACTTTCGGATTGTTTTTGTGATTTTTTTACTCCTTCCCAAAAACCCAGCAAGTGTAGTTTGGCAGTACATGACAGAAGAACCCTGTAAGATCCCTGGGGAGGATATTGGGGGACAGGGGCACACATTTTATGGGTCCCTTCTTCTCTACTGCTGCTGCAGGATTTTGTCACATCTGATCCAGCAGCAACATCCCTCCAGAACCATTCTTTCTTGAAAATCTGTGACGTTAACAAAAAGGCAGACATTTTTTGGTTTCTCTATGGGTGGGAATTCCCACATAAAAAGTTGCAAATTGTGCATTTTTTGTCAGAAAGTCACAGAAATACTCACCCATCCCTAATCTCTTGAACACGGAACCCCCTTTACAGTGTTAGTGGATCTTAGGATCCCTTAATTTTTTATTTTGCATCCAGCTTGGAGCATTACATTTAATACCTTATGGAGGACAAAATTCTTATCCCCAGCCAGTCAACATCTGACATTAGGACTGAACATGTTGGAGGGAGATGCACTGAAGCATGATAAAGAGGTGATAATGTGGAGATGACTTATCCAGTTATATCACCTCTCCAAATCCTGTGTTATTCTATATAGCCAATGCACTAAGATTTTTCCAGTTTTGCAGATCTTAGTGCATAGACTCTATAGAATAGCATAGGAACTGGAGAAGAGATATGACTGGAGAAGTCTTCTCCATTTTATCACCTCTTTATCACGCCTTAGTGCTTGATACTATTACCACAGGTAAAACCGGCATGAATAGTAAAAACACTACCACCTAAAAAACCCACACAAGTACTTCAGCTATTCTGTAGCTGGTAAGGTACATAGCACAATAAGTGTTGGGGGCCAAAACTCATGTTTTTGCAAAATGCTCGTTGTTGATTTTTGTTCCCACAACTCACACTAATTAGTGATAATTGTGGGAACATCAAAGGAAAAAGCCAACTCTCATTGTTTGACAGAGTGAGCTCAAACTAGTCAGAAATGTAACACATATCTGTTACCCACTGTCCAACGTCTTCATTAATCTTCTCTTTCTTCTTTTCTTCAATCTTCTTTCTTGTTAAAAAAAAAAAAAAATCCATTAATGCTATAACTATGAATAAAAAAAATGAAGCCCCCAAAGATGTTACCGTTAACCCTTTGAATGCTGGAGAGGTAGCCGTCTGGCACTGAAAGGGTTAATATGGGATGCATCTTAATCTTCACTTTAACCCCTTAAGGACCACATGATGTGCTATGATTGTCACGGTCCTTATACCCTTAAGGACCGGTGATGGTCATAGCATGTCACGTACTTTTTACTTACAGCTCTCTACCGGGAGCGCTGTAAGTAAAAACTGAGCCTAAAATTGACCGCTCCAAGACTGGAGCTCTCTCTCTTAGAGCCCAAAGTGGCGTGCCGGTATGCATAACAGGTCATGTGTACTGGTGCATCGACAAGGATCAAAGCAGTCCTTAAGGGAAGGACCACTGATCCTTAAGGGGTTAAATAAAAAATTAAATGTTTAAAAATTTCTCAGTCATATTTATTTGTGCTATCGACCTGCACAGAACTCTCTTGCCACCTCTCGGGTCATTGTCCAAGTTAGACTGTCGGGATTTTGAACAGAGACTGGCTTTTATTTGCCAGTCTCGGATCAAAATAAATTGGTAGCCTCCAATTGGCTGGGAAGTGCTTACACATCTCCTAGCCAATCAGCTTCTAGCAGGGGGATGATGAACCAATTTATTTTGAACCAAGCATAAAAAAGCAGTATCTGTTCAAAATCCCGGCTGTCTAACTTGGACAACGGCCTTGGTTCAAAATCCCAACAGTCTGACTTGGGAAACGGCCTGAGAGGTGGCTAGGGAGTTCTGTGCAGGTCAAAATGTCTTCCACCTCCAGCGAAGATGGCGACGGAGGCAAACGGGGGTGAGCAATAGCACAATTAAATATGACTGAGCAATTTTGAAAACATTTCATTTTTTATTTACAGCGGACATTAAGATGCCACCCGTATTAACCCTTTGAACGCAGGAGGGCTACCCCTCCAGCATTCAAAAGGTTAATGCTCACATCTTTGGGGGCTTCATTTTATTTATTCACAGTTATAGCACTAATGGATTTTTTTTTAAAACAAGAAAGATGACTGAAGAAAAGAAGAAAGAAGAGAAGACAGAAGAAAAGATGAATGAAGAAGCAGGACAGTGGATGACAGGTAAGTGTTACATTTCTGACTATTTTGAGGTCACTCATGCTGTCAAAGGAGGGTTGGCTTTTTTTTACTTTGATGTTTCCAAAATTCCCACTATTTAGCTCGAGTTGTGGGAACAAAAATCAACAAAGAGTGTTTGGCCAAAACATGAGATTTGGCCACCAACACTCGTTGTGCCATGTACCTCTCCAGCTACTCAATAGCTAAGGTACATGTGTGGGTTTTTTAGGTGGTAGTGTTTTTACTATTACTGCCGGTTTTACCGGTGGTAATAGTATCAAGCCCTTAGTCTCTTGAAGAAAAGCACAAAAGTAAAATGACTTGGGGACATTAGGATTTTGGCCATAGTAACTTAAGTAGGGGGTGTTAGTTCTTCTTTCATATTTCACAAGTGTATAGTTTATAAAACATAAATAATGTTTATAATATTTGTAAAGATCACCTATATACAGATCATGACTTTAATAAACAAGTATTTTAGGTACACACTTTTCTTGTCACTGTCCAGTGATATAATCCACGTTTGTTTTAGCAATGTGAATGGCAAATAGTTAATGGTCCTGTGGGTTGGGAGCAGGTTTGTTTGAAACGTTGCTGAAATCGTAACAGAGCGTTATTTGCTTGAACTCATTGGACGTGTACACTTCGGCATTGACAGTGGATATACTCTGAACTGAAATGAAGCACTTCTTTTGCACAGGTAATGCAAACGTTTTCATTTTAATATAGTATCTTTCATACTAAAAATGTGAGTTAATTGTCATTCTGACCTTTGGTAAAGAAAAGTTATTTTGATTCTGTACAGTCCTGCCACCAAATAACTCCTTAAATACAGGTGACATCTTCAGTGCATTGCAAAGCCATGCCATGGAGATGTCTCTAGCATAAAAGGGGTTAAAAGTGCTGTAAATATTCATAATGTGTTAAATGCATTATAAATACATTCAAAATAAATATGGAAAAAATGTTACAAATCATCTTGTAGATGCATAAAGTTATAGAAAATAATTATAAAGGACTGTTGTAGATTATCAGCACCGGGCTATAATTGAGTAAATATGCATTATTTTATAGTATTTTTATATTTGTATGATGATCGTGATCTTATCTTGTCCAACAAAGTGTAGTTAATGCTTATTCCTCATTGCTTTTTTCAGATTTGTTTGTCAGGTGTATCTCTTGCTTTTAGCTTTCATGCATGACTTGATCCCTGTTTATTTTGGTGCCTTATGAAAACACTGAAGTATCTGTGAACAGGTGCTCATTTAGCTTTAAAGTGCTATACCTGGTATTGTTCTTTACTAGCTATAACATTATTGAACACACTTACTAGAACATCTCTCAGACCTGTAAATTATTTAAGTGTAAATAATGTACTGGAACAAGGCTGGTTTTTACTTAAAAATAAACAGTGATATATAATATAAAAAACTCATATACAGAGGATGTATGTTTTTTTAATTAACTGTTTGCAATATAAAACAGAAAGTACAGGTCAAATCCATTTATATTAAAAAAACATATTTTTTCATAATTTATATTAAAGTATATTTATTTACATTTCTGAAAGTCTTTTTTTTTTAAAGTAGGCATCTAAATTGAACAGACTTTTTTTTTTTTTACAAATACCTTGCACCTTGATCATCAAGATAAGGAAGTGCTATTGTGGAGTAAAACAATTGCACTATTTATTTAACCTCTTAATGGATGCTTGGTTCATCCCCAAACTGTTCGAGACATCCTGGGATCTGTTCTCTTGATAAACCATTCAGAGGGACAAGGACATGCTCCAGATGGAGAGGTACAGGCTATTGAACAGAGCCTGTACCCTTCATACAAATAAAGTTTAAAAATATAAGAAAAACTCTATTACAATAAAATGTTAATATTTATAAAAATTAAAAGGGGACTATGTCAATTTAACCCCTTAAATGAGAACATAAATAAAAACATATAAATGTAGTATGTTATCTGTAACTCAGAAAAAACACTGAATTTATGATAACTGTGCACAGACAAAAAAAGGCAGAAGCCTGAAAAAAATGTTTTGTTAAAGGGACAGTAATGTCCCATAAAAACTTTTTATAGTTTTGTAGAGGAGAAAATAAGCTGAATGGCAAAAACCCATCTCTCAAACCGATATGGTTTGAGAGATATAGGCATTGAAAGTTGCCCCCCTCCCTCCCTCCCCTTCTGACATCATCATCTATCTGACAGCAGGAGATCCCGGTCAGGGGACCAGCCTGTGGCTCTGCAGCAGAGCCGAAATTGTGTTATTGCAAAATAATTTCTTCATTGTAAAGGTCTACAAAGTGTGCCTGGTTTGTAAACACTCTTTGTAGACCTTTATAATGAAGTAGTTATTTTTCAATAACGAGATTTCGGCTCTGCTGCAGAGCCTCCTTGAGTCGTACGACTCGAATCTCCTGCTGTAAGCGTTATAGCTGACATCAGGAGAAGGGGTGGGAGAGGGGAACTTTCAATGCCTAAATCTCTCAAACCATAGAGGTTTGAGAGATAGGGTTTGTGCCATTCAGCTTATTTTCTTTTCCTCTACAAAACTATAAACTGTCCCTTTTAAAAAATCTTATAACTGTTACCAGTAGTTAAAGTGTAGAATGAATGACCATTACAAGCTTTACCTTCTATAGTTCAGTTACCCAGTTAGTTCCCATAATAACTGAAATACTTCAGTTAGCTCCCAATTCAATTCCGTGTAATGAAACATCCAGTAGGGCTATGTTGCCTAACGCCGGACAGAAAAAATGTCTGAGTGGGTATTCAATTGCCCTACCAGCTGAAAGCACAACAGAAAAGGACTTGTGTGCAAAAGTCTGTTTTGTGCGTTACTTTCCAAAACATTGCAGAACAATGTGTTGCGTACCTCTCAGTCTCTCAAAAGGTTAAGCATTGTACAGATGTCAGAGTTAAAAATATAGGAAATACCAAAGAATAAAATCATTGCCCATAAATCCACTGATAAGTCATATATTTTTTCCAAAACAAAAGTGAACTTTAGTGCCAAAAACTGATGGAAATAAACATGCCCCTTTTGTCTTCCCTGAGTCGGCTGGTTTTAGATACATTAAGTGACTCTGCACCCAAAAGAACAGGGTCCAGAATTTCCCACGTTACAGTAGGTCCCTTAACTGATCTTAGGACTAAAGCAGCAATTGAATTGCATCTTTCTGCATTTTTTTTCTTTTTGTTTTTTTGTTTTTTACTAGTATATTTTCAATACAACAAGTAATTGAATAGCTTATCATGCTTGAAAAAATGCCATTGTCTGTTTTTTTGGCATTGGAGGGAATTGAATCAAGACCTTAAAGTTTAAAATGTGAGCCTATTACATATTTAAAAGTATGTCCCTCTGTTCCTGAAGGGATTAAAGTTGCCCTGTCATTACAAATTGTTTAGCAAACCTTTCTGGAAAGCTTGATTGGCATATAAAACCACATGTAAAAGTTAAATTAGCATATGGCACTGCACTCAGTTCACCATGCAAAAATAAAATTAAGAATATATCATATACTATATCTGCTGGTCTTTTGCTAACTTAATACACTGGCAGTTTGTAAAGGGATAGTAATGTTTAAATTTAAGTTTATTTAATATTGTAGGCTTTAAAAAAATAAGTACAACAATGTATCTCTTATCTCTCAAACCTTTATAGTTTGAGAGATATAATTTGTTAAAGTTCCACCCTCTAGGCTGTTTCTGACAAGTCTGCCATCTAGTGGACAGCAGAAGATTTAGGTCCCGGGACCAGCGGGCGGCTCTTCAGCAGAGCCAAAATCACACTATTTAAAAATAAATAAACCAGGCAAACAGTAAAAGTATTTATTTCTAAATAGCATGCTTTTTGGATCTGCTGAAGAGCCACCGTACAGTCAAATGACCGTAATCTGCTGCTGTCCCATAGAGCTCTGAAACAGCCTGGAGGGGGGAACATTAGCCAGTTATATCTCTCAAACCATAAAGGTATGAGAGATAAGACTTACATCATTGAACTTATTTTTTTAATGCCTACAATATTAAATAAACTTAAATTTAAACATTACAATCCTTTTAATGGAGGTTTAACATATGCAAACTTGAATCAAGGTGACACCACTCTGACTGCTTTGCAAATGACATTTTATGGAATAGCTAGTTAATGTGTGAACTGTTTCTGGGTTACACTAACTGCTTGTTGATAAGTATTTTATGGATAGTTATTGTATGAAAGAACTAATTAAAAACTAGTTATTTCTTGAAATATGCAGGTATTTCATGAAATAACTGAATTCTTCACTTTAACTAACATATGTATTTATCAATAAAATACAGGCTATACATACACAAACAAAATCCTCCTCTAAATGCCACTTCTACCAAGTGGCGGACAATGGAGCAGTAGGTGAGTGTCTGGAGGTGTTCCTTTCCTCTACAGCACCTTGCTTAGATCTGTGTACTAAGCAAATGAGAGTTGGTACAGTGTTAGCAGTAGAAATACAGGAGGCAATTATAGTAAAGTTTATTCACTAACTAAGCAGATTTAGGATGCAAGCTTTCAAGACCTTTTAGGTTCCTTCCTCAGGATCTGTATAACATACTCTTTGCTAGCCGATAAAGATATCAACTTGACTATACTTGCCTTTTGTATGTACTAAGCAAGGCATATAGGAAATGGCATATATCCCATAATATAAAAGGCCAGATGCAGTTATACTCAGTAGAGACTGCCTGAATGCAGGCCAGAGTCCAGTGCAGTCATACACAGTAGAGACTGCCCGAATGCAGGCCAGAGACCGATGCAGTCATGCACAGTAGACACCGTCAGAACGCAGGACAGAGTCCGATGCAGTCATGTGCAGTAGACACTGCCCGAACACACAGAATGCTGGGAGGTGTAGTTCTGCGGTAGTTATGAACTTTGGCCCGTGTGCAGGGGCTTTTACACTAGTATATATATATGCTATTTCCTCATGGTATCAGACTAGTATATAAGGTTTTTTGGCATTTACGTCTTATTCTGGCAGAGTTTGTCATGTGTATGCACTGCAGAACTCATACTCTGTAATGCACACAATGGAATGCAGCCACTGGTGTCAGAGAATAATGCCAGAATGGCTGAAATGGTGAATTTGTACATTTGTCCCACAAAACCACAGAGCTTGTAATCTATAGCAGAACTGTCATGAACCTATAAGTTTTTAATACAGATAAAGCCTGGGCCACAACTGACACTGAATCTGACCCACAGAGCCCATTAGGGAACAGAACACCTAAAAAGATAAAATCACAGCTGTTGTGATGAATATTGTTTCTAGATAAACTGAAATGAGCATGGATATATGTATATTTATTTCCATAAACCCGAAATGAGGAACACTATTACATACACACTCATTAAGGCTGATGTAATAAAGAACTGGAACAAACTGGGACACGGGGGACAAATCAAAATTCCCATTGATTACAATGAAGCTTTTAACATCTCGAGAGAGGTCTGTAAGACATTCTTTCTCAGGGCATTGGATGAAGATTGGAGACCTTTTTGTGTTCAAGTTGTTACAAACTCAGTTGAACTCAATTTAAATAATTGGGTAATTAGGATTTTTTATTTGCCTGCTTCAGGGCTGTTTGTTTATTTCCAAATTGTTGCAGTTCTTCTTAATAAATCATTCTCATTGTGTTTTTTATCCCCAGATTACCTCCAATGTACACAGACAAAAGCAACTGTTTTCTTTTGCTTTGCTTTGACAATGACAAATACCAGGGGTAGAATAATTCCAGGAGCATTTGAGTCTGAGCTTCAGAAATTGTCTTCTGGGTATTAAAGTTTATGTGGTAGGCAGGTGTGTGGCACTATAGCAGTTCAGAAATACTTTACATATATATGGCTCTTTCACCTGTAGATGCATCTTTAATCAATTGTCCTGTATATTACTCACACACATATACACATGCAAACACACATACACACGACTAGTAAATATTAATATTACTCATCCTGCACCCTGCTCTTTCTTTCTTTCTTTCTTTCTTTCTTTCTTTCTTTCTTTCTTTCTTTCTTTCTTAATACACACACATTCATCTTTTTCTCATAAAAGAGACTTCAGCCTGCTCTTCTAAACAGTCTGCACTCCCTTAACCCTTTGAGTGCCATTGGGATGTGCATTGCACCACAAATCCCCATTGATTCTGCCTGACCCCCAGCCTTGTTTCCTTAAGTGTGCACAACATGTATGAAATATGATACAGAGATGAGTGGATGATTGTGTACTGCTTGGTGTACTTTTTTTTAACTCTTTGAGTGTCACAGGGGTGCACAATGCACATCCCTATGGAACCCAAAGGGTTAAGGAAGTGATGCTGAGCATCCCATCCACATTGCCAGAAGTTGGACAACCCTCAATGCTTATTATTGATTGAGGGCTCTTATTGAGTAGGAAACTGCAGGGAGATCCCAACTTTTCTAGCCTCAGGTAGGTGATATTGAGACTGAACTCTGACAGCAGAGGTGGCTATTGGTGAAGTTCTACATTAACATATAAACACACCACCATGGAAACTCATTATTCTGTATCTCCATGTAGAAATAGACCATTTTCGATGTGATGAGTGAAAATTTGTGATGAGTTAAAATTCGTAAACCTGTTGAAGGAATGTCTGATTGATATCGTTGTAGGCAGATTTTTGTTGGATCGATAGGGAAGTTATGTTGAAGACACTTAAGTGCATTCTGCTGATGTGCCTTTGACACATTATGAGCCCTCTTAAACCTTTAGTGCATCTACCCATCATATCTTTGCATCCTCTAAGAGCTTCAGCATCATAAACAAATATTTGTATTGACTGAACATAACTGTAAATCACAAACAACATTTCGTTTTCATTGTAAGCTCTTCTCTCTGGTCTGATTGTCTTTGTGAATGTCAGGACATGGATTTAAAACTGCACGCTCAGACTGTCCATTCCAAAGTTGCTTTTCTGTGTTCTGTAAACATCACCAACCAATAAGTACTGCATGTGAAGGGACAGAGGCTGCACACCCATTGGTGGACCAGGTTCATAAGAGATTGTAGAAGAGACTAAATCAGCACAGAATTCAGGTTTGAATTAGCAGTCCAGCTAATTTGATTTCAAGGCCCCAGCCATCACTAAGGCAAGGCATCTGCAGGAAGACTAAGTCAAACATGCATTCAGTACTAGCCTATCCTCCTCTCTAGTCTCATGTGTGCACAAGACAGAAAACTAAGGAAAGTTCTAGTGGCAGCTGAACTAGAAACAAGTACTGTTATGATATGGCAAACAGCCAACCCTCTTAAGAATGGTGCTTGTTTTGTAAGTATTGCTACTCAAACTTCATATCTGTTATATGAGTTAAAAAGAGAGATTAGCCAACTGGGTTTGTTTACATTAGAGAAGAGAAGTGGCAGGGAGAGAATAGAGGGAAACTCCTGATAATGGATTATGCATGCATAGTAACAACAAATCCAACCAAGACTGAGAAGATAATATAAGGCATTGCTAACTGAAAGTATAAATTACCTAGTATGTATCGATTGTCAATTTGTTATTTTATGGTTACTGTGGGACAAGGCTGAGGGGGTTAGTATGTATGGATGCCTACCATTGCAATAGGACAAGGCTAGGGCCAGTATGTCTGATTCTATGCCAATGTAACCTTGAAATAGAACCATACGTAGCCATAGAACCATATAAACTCCAATATAATCACAAAGTATGAAACATGTAGTGTGGAGTAAGTGAAATAGCAGCTCCAGGTTGCATCAGTACTGCAGACCTATACAGAAGCATGAAAGTCAGGAAGAGCAATGTGCATGCCAATGCCCATCTATTGTTGCAGTGGGTGGTGAAAGTGGAGAATTTACCCACCAATATTCCTTTCTCTTTTGTGTCTTTCCACTGCATTACAGTGGATACTGTCTCCACCCTACAGCAGGGTAGGACCAATGGAAAGTTCAAAAGAAAGCCTGATGGGAATTGTCCTCAGTTTCACTCTTGTCCAAGCTGAAAAATAGAACATATAGAAAAGGGTAGGGTTTTCCATGGAGGGGCACAGACGAAAAAGGAATATTGGTGAGTAATTTCACCCTTTTCTCTTTATCCCTGACCACAGCATTAAAGTGGGATTTCCCAAGCAGTTGAAGACACCAAGAAATGTGGGTGAAAAAGGGTTGCCCATTGATTAGAGTAGAAGTTAACCTTATAACCCAAGGTAGAGCAACAAGGAAGAATCCTAACAGTTAAACTGGGACCACCACCTGGAGGACCTATCTCCCAAAACTTGCTTCTGCAGAGGCTTGCGTGTCTAGTTGGTAACGTCTTATGAATGTAGAAATAGTGCACCAAGCGGCTGCTCTGCAGAATTCTGTAGGAGTAGCTGAATAAGTAGCTAAATATCTCTGCCCAGGAGATAGAGATTGCTATAGTAAAGTGAACTTTGATACTGAGTGGAGATGAATGGCCTACCCCCTTATAAGCTGTCTTGATGCATACTTTAATCCATCTTGAAACAGAGGGCTTTGAGGCTGGAAAACCCTGAATTTACCATGAAAATGAATACATAGACAGTCTGTTTTCCTGAAATCTCTGTGAATTCTCTGTGAACAGATCTTAATGCATCTGACCAAATCTAAGGTGTGGAACTGCTTCTCTCTGTCCCCTTTAGGGTTAGGACAGAAAGAAGGGAGGAAGGTTTCCTCATTTAGATGAATTCGGATACTACCTTGGATCTGAAGGGAGACTATGGTATGAAAAAAATATTACCTTGGTGGATAATTTACAAGAAAGAGTTTAGAGTTATTGTTAACTCTTGAATCTGACATATTGGTCTTAAGAAAATGGTCTTTAAATTGAGATTCTTTAACAAATAGGCTTGAACTATGATGAAGTGGACAATTGTTCCAAGACTAGATTAAAGTCCCAAGGGTAATCTCCCTGATAGTAAGATTGTGTATTGAAATGGTATTAAGGAATTATCTTACTATATGCTCATCTGCAAATTGTACTGAAAGAATGTCTGACAAGGCAGAAAGTTGCACCTTGATTGAAACAGGTCTAAGACCTTGACTGAAACAGTCTCGTAGAAAATCCAAGATTACTGGAGTTGAGATGAGATTACCTCCAATCTGCTTGTTTTGGCACCAGTTAGAGAAAATTGTCCAGATTCTATAATATATTCTGGAGATATAAGCCTGTCTTCCCTCATTACCCATGTTGGCTACTGTCTCATAGAGTCCTTTTCTGGTTAAAGATTCCTGCTTAGTCTCTAGGTCTGTAACCAATGGAATCTCAGGTTGGGATGAAATAGAGGACCCTGGGAAAAAAGGTCCAGGGATACTGGAAGTTCCCAGGAATAAGCAATTGCCATCTGAACCAGATGAGGAAGCTAGGTTCTTCTGGGCCATCTTGGAGCTATTTGTCTCTCCTTAGCTTCATGAAAACATGAATTAAGATTGACATGGGAGGCAAAATATAGGTCATAGAAAAGTCCCAAAGGAACTTTAGAATGTCCTGCCCCAGGGATTCCAGGTCTCTCCAATGGGAGAAGAATATTCTGCAGTTTTTGTTGGTCCTGGATGCCATGAGATGTAGCTGGAGTTTTCCCAATCTTTTGCTGATTTCAAATGTATGAGATATTGGCATTGTTGTCTGATCTTATTAGGACTGACATTCTTTGAAGAAAAACATTGAAGTGTTTTAGGGTGTAAAACGCTGCCTAGAGTTCCAGAATGTTTTTATGAAGGGCCTTTTATGATCCTTTCCAGACAGCTGCCATTCCAGATTGTTCCCTAGCCATTCAGACTGGTATCTGTTGATAGAACCTCCCATTGGGGTTCCTGAAGAGGTTCCCCTGCTTTAAGATTCTGGACCATCCACCATGACAACTTTCCTCTGTTTAAATGTAACAAAGCGATTCTTTGGGCAGTATTCCCAAAGTCTGATATCCAGAATTATAGGGACAAGCTGACTCTTGACTAGATTTATGAACCATTCCAAAGACCCATGATTGATAGCTCCTAAGGTGTGCTCTTTTGCCTGAATGAGTGAGCTTGAAACTATAAGTCATCCTGGTAGGGAATGATGAAATGAATTTCTCCCTTAGCACTAATAAGGCTGCTGCCAGAATCTTGGTGAAAACCCTTGGGGCTGAGGATTAGGGATGAACGAAAAATGTCTCCTCAAGCTGAAATCTGCAAATAATGGCACTTCCTGCATTGTAAATAATTTCACACTAAAAGTGCCAATTTTCTGCTTTTTCCTCCTAGCTCATTCCATCGAAATCAATGGGAACATTGAATTTACACACAACACATTGCAAATATTTTTTTTATTTCCCAAAGGCATAGTATAAATGGGGCATGAGGTTGCCTGTTTTTCTGGGGTGTGGCGAAAGAATCAGTTGAACAGGGAATTTTTTTTGGGGGGGTTATTTACTGGGATTGGAGGGCAGTTAATAAAAAATAAGATAAATAAAACATGGTATTAAAGGGGTATGAGGAGGGTGGGAGAAGTCTAGGAAATGGATTATTTGTACAGGGAATTTGTTTGGGGAGGTTCTTGACTGGTATTGGGGGACAGTTAATAAAAAAATAAATCAATAAAATAAAATAAGAAATTTGTATGTAAAGTGATAGAGACAGTATAACGGTTTGTTTGACTCACAGACACAGTTTTATTGAATACAATAATACAATAAGAACCCTCACAGGTCCTGTAATATACAACGTATAGTACAGACACACAACAGGTAATATTTAGGCCCACACAGGTCCAGCACAAATATAGGAGACAAACAGATTATGCTGACATGGGTCAGGCAGAGGATTAGGTTTCCAGGTTTCAGCAATGTAGGAGTTAAAGTTCATCAAGGCAGGACAACAGTCCCATATGTGAAGGTATTGAACTGATTCTTAAACATGCCAATGTCTGCATCCACTGAGAGTTACCAGTCCACTGAAGTAAAAGAAGAGCTACCGGTGCAGACACGGAGGCAACACTTGCAACCGGTTGACAGAGTGGAGCGTAAGCCAAAGACGATGTATCGGAGCAATCACGGAGGCAACACTTGCAGCCGGTTATACAGAATGGAGTGTAAGCCAATGGCAATGTACCGGAGCAATCACGGAGGCAACACAGCAACCGGTTTGACAGAGTGGAGCGTAGCCAATGGCAGTGTACCGGCGCAATCACGGAGGCAACACTTGCAAACAGTTAGCTTTTCAATTGTCCTACCAGCTGAAAGCACAATGAATGTTGGGCCACAGAAAAGGACTTGTGGCCAAATGTCCGTTTTGTGTGTTCAGTTCCCAAAATGCCACTAAATAGTGGAAATAACAGGAACATCAAAGGAAAAAAGCTCAAATACAGTCACCCTCCCAATCACTAACCCTACACTGTCCCTAACAATAAAGTGCCACAATATTACCCCTAACGCTAGCCTAACACCCAGATTTGTGTAACACTTACCTGTCATACACTGTCCATCTTCTTCTGTCTTCCTTCTTCTTTTTTCTGTAATCTTCTTTTATCTTCTCTCTGTTCTCTTCTCTCTTCTTTCTCTCCATCTTCTTTCTTCTTCAGTTCTATCTTCTTCTGTTCCTTCTCTCAATCCTGTAAAATAAAGAAAAAGTTACATTTCAAATATGTTCCGTAAACATAACTTGGACATATGTGCATAGTTTAACCCCTTGAGTGCCAAAGCAAAGTTTTTCCCCATTTTTCCACCCAGAATTAATCTATTTTTTGCATTTGAAAAATAAACTTGTGTGTGAAAAATGACTCATTATAAATATGCCCCCTTTGTATTCTCCGCCGCTGTTGGCAGTGTCAGAAGAAAAAGCAGACATAGTCCCTGCTTATGTACTTCATGGGCTGATGACCATTCCAGTGTGAGGGAATTTTGACCAGAGACTGCCTTCTTATATGGGCAGTCTCTGTTAGAAATGACTCACAGCCATTGGCTGGTATGTGTGCTTACAAAAAATATACAGATAACCCTGTGGTACTAGCATTGATCACATAAATAAATGAGCTCCTGGGTATTTGATCACCATGGATCGTAGCAATAGGGAATTGAATAAAATATAACTTTTATTACATTATCATCTGATAAAAAAATTGATCAACCTGTAAGTGCAAATTTAAAAATAGAATACAGAAGAATCTCTAATTGGAATATGTAGTGTACTACTGGAACTTTTCTGGCTTATCAAAGAAAAAAAGGTGTCTCACTAACCCAAACACTTGTATGGGTCAGTTATATTCCTAATATGTGGAAAGGTCAACACATTTGGTTTGAAATTGGTAAATTTTATCATCTATATGAAAAATCAATTCCTTAGGTGGCTTTATTCAAAGTAACCCTGCATGTGTTTGTGGAAACATTAGTGTGGATATATCACTTTAAACAACAGGAAAGATTTAAATTAACCCATTAATTGAAAAAATCCTCTATATGATGTACCACCGGGGCATTTTTGGCTTGCCATCGACAGTGTACAACAGATGGAATACTCTGCATTAACCAATGATATCCCTCATCTGAAAAAATTCTAAATGTAAAACTCAGTTATTGTGAATATACTACTATATATCAACTTTAGATTGTAAGCTTTTGGGCAGGGACCTCTCATCCAATGTTTTACTCTACAAAGCACCTGTAACCCTGTATTGTTTAAACCCTTAAATTGTAATAGTTCCTAAAGATGAATACAAGTCCTTATCTATCGCTGAACGTGTTTGGTGAATTGGACTTCACTTAATCATAGACTCTCTGACGTTTTTAATTTGATTAACAAACGATTCTTTTATGAGCATTTGCTGATTGGTCAGAAGCCTTGTCCTCGTACTGTGCCTAATTGATTTGCTTACCATGCTTGAAAAAATGGGTAATACTGAAGAAGGATTCTTGTTATCAACAGAAGCTTCATCCAGGATGTCTAGTTCCCTATGGACTTCAGACAATCCTAAGATCTTGCATAGATTCCTTATAAATTGATCTATCTGATCTAGGTTAAAATATCATGGATACTCAAGAATTTCTCCCTCTTCCTGCGAAGAGATCTCTGAATCTGCCTACCTTAAACTAGGCTCAAAGTCTTCTTACTCAAATCTAGAGGAAGTGTCTTCACCAGCATCAAGTCTGGCCCTAGAAGTCTCTGATTCACACATGGCCTTAATGGTTACCTGTGTGGAGGACTTCATGCATGTTACAAATTCTTGTAATTGGGAGAGCATTTCATTGCTTGCAGCTTTGCTCAAGCAATCAGGGAATAATTTTGATGAATCAGAAGAGGCAAGCTTTGGACATAGACGCTCGGTCCTCCTTAGTAGATAGTGATTCTCCAGATTTCTACTTAGAGGTTTAGGCTTTTTGAGGGGTAGTGAATGGAAGCTCAAGAAAAAATGTTAACTGATAATAGAAATAACACAAAACTAACATGAGACAAAACCTGTATCTCAGGGAGTCCAGATGCAAGAAGAGCTTGTAGAAGTTAAAGGAATCCAGAAGTGTGTTTCATCATTTCATCAAGCCATGAAGGACTTATCCAACCCAAAGCAATGCAGTTAGTTGCTGGATGCTGCCATGGATACAGAGAATCAAGAACAGGAGAAAGTGCCTAGTGACTCCTCTGGCAAGAGACTGGTGTGGATTGAGGGTCTTCAGGAAAACAACTTCAGTGAGGTGTCACACCATGCAGCCTAAAGAGGAACATAACAAACCCTAAAAAGTTATGAAGACCACAACACAGTTCTCCAGCTGGGTAGGAGCAAAGAAACTGAGGACAGTTCTTCTTTTGAAGTTTCCATTGTTTCTACTCAGCTGGAGGGAGGAGACAATACTGAATGTAATGCCTTGGATATAGACACAGAAGAAATAACACTAAATGTAGGCAGCACAAAACCATATATAGTTGGAGAGAAGAACTTATCATTAAAGCATGTGTCCCATTGTACTGGTAGCCATAGAAATGCACTACTAAATCTGACACTCCTGCAGTAATTTGCAAAATTGAAACATTCCGGGGGTTAGTAAAAAGGTGAACATTTTAGGGATTGTCCAGATGCAGGAATGTTCATGGAAAAAGTAGCAAATTACCGCTTTTCTGAGAAAACTTGCATAGGGAAGAAAATACTTTTCACCCATCCCTAGTTGCAAGGTGGTGTGTCAGACTTTTTCTGTTTTCATGCTTCTGTATCATTCTGTGGTACAGTTGCCCCTGGAACAGTTATTTCATTTCCTCCACACTATATCCATAAGTTCTAAAGAGAGGTAAAGATAGAGAAATGATACTAAAGAGTAATAATGGAACCATCAATTTTGTAACAAATAAGTGGTATAGCTTATTATTGTTAAACATCATGAGATATTTAGACTTGTTTATTTGTAATTTTCTTTAACAGCACTTCCTGGCGGACGCATAGCAGAGGACCCCACAGCCCCAGCATTGTAGGGGGGGCACACTGTATTCAGGGGCCCCACTGGATCTGGGGCCTCCCACAAAAAGTGTGCCTTTTTTCTATAGGTAGTAGAGTCCTGCATTGTTTTCTCTTTGATTTCATACTGGTTCTTCTAGTACTTCCGAGTGCACTGAGATGTTGTCATCACTGTGCACCTGGAAGTACCAGTGGAGGCAATGTGGAGCCAATGGCTCCACACTTAAAATGACAGCAGAGCTGGGCTATACTGCCACTACCTACAAAAATATTCTAGGACACAGAGCTGGAGGTAAAGGAAGGCATCAGACAGTATGGCTAGGGAAATCAGTGGGCAGGGAAGCAATGCTTGTGGGGTTACACAAGGTTTGAGGAGAATTTTTGGTTACCTTTGGGCATGAAAACAAGACTGGTGATATCAAACATTGTATCAGGGGAATCCATAACTCCCAAGTTTCCCTTTTTAGGAGAGAAATTACCCATTTGAGACCCAAATCACTCTGTTACTCTTTTCTACCCTGGTGGCCCTCATATATTCAGTTACATAAACAGCTAGTAATAGGTCATTATGCAATTTGCCATGCCCCCAGCAGCACCACCTAAACCAAAAGTATCCTTCTTTGACATATTGAAATGCTGGGAGGTATGGGTGAATCTGTGGCTAGCAGTGGGCAGGGAAACAAGGTTGGCAGGGTCAAACAGCATATGAGGGCAATCTGTAGCTACCACTGCAAAGGGGAACAGGACTTGTGGAGTCACACAGCATATGAGGGGAATCTGTTGCTACCACTGGGAAGGGAAACTAGGCTTGTTGGGTCACACAGCATATGTGGGGAATCTGTGACTACCAATGGACAGGGGAACAAAGGCTTGTAGGGTAACACATCGCATGTGAGGAATCAGTGGCTACCAGTGGGCTAGGGAACAAGGCTAGTGGGATCACACAACACATGTAGGAAAACTGTGGCTACCAGTGGCCAGGGGAACAAGACTGGTGGGTCACACAGTGTATGTGGGGAAATCTTTGGCTACTGGTGGGTAGGGGGCTTGTGGGGGTCTGTGGCTACCAGTGGACTAGGGAACAAGGCTGGTAGTTTCACACAGCTCATGTGGGCATTTTATGGCTACCAGTGGGCAGGGGGAAAAGGCTGGTGGGGGTCACACATTGATTGTGGAAATCTGTGGCTACCAGTGGGCTAGGGAACAATGCTGGTATGTGCCCCACCATTTCTCTCTTATCCCTGATGATAGATAGATAGATAGATAGATAGATAGATAGATAGATAGATAGAACACATTTAGGATAATAGTATAATCACTTAATCATGCTATGGATTATATCACATGTATTCTTAATAAAGTAGTATTCGTGACTAGATTATGAATACTATGTCATTTTGACCTTGACATTCAGTTTTTCTATGTTTCTATTTTATTACCTTAACAGTGCATTTCATGATCTTTTGTGCCTCAAGAGCATATTCGGTGGGTTGTAAGGTTCTTATCTTTGGTTTGTATTTTTCTTATAAACACTTGACATACAGGTTTTAAACATTTGGTAGCAGATGACTGAGTTCTATACGGATATATATAGGATACATTTATTATACTTTAGTGTGTATCATAAGTTAGTTAAAATGTGCATTTTATATAATTATCTTTCCATGTTGAAGTTGTTTTATACACGCACTGGCTTTGAAGTTCATCTTTATGTATAGATAGCTATTTGCAAACAGATCATCCAAACATTCAGGATTAAGGCTTTAATACCTGGGAAAGTCACAAAAATATGGGTTATATAAAGTATATATATATAGAGAGAGAGACATAATAATTAGGAGTGTGCAAAAAGTGAGAAAAATTTCCTGCATGACTTTTTTGAAAAACAGATGATTTTTGCAAACATTTTCTCCTTTTTACCAATGCAAAATAGTACTCCTTTCAACACTTTTAACAAATTTTTCACCTATGTTTCCTATGGTGCAACATTTCTCACTATAATATTACTTCTTCTGAAGACTGTAGTGGAGAAATAAGTAGCTGAAATTAAAGTTGTGAGTTGTAAAGCAACAAATGCCTTGAAAATTTTTTTAACATGCAGAGTGCCTCTGTCCTTTGCCCACAACACTAACTTCCTACTTAAGTGACACTGGCACATATTCTTGACGATGTCAAGAATCTTCTTTATATAAAGTGCTAGAATACGAAGCTCCCTGTGTGCGAGTAGAGACTGCCCGAACGTTGGGAGCATTCTGTGCATTCGGGCAGTCTCTATGGTGCATGACTGTGTCTTTTGCGCTGCTAGTGAGGTGGTGGCAGTACACAGAGCAGGATCGGCCTCTTAACATCACCCAGACTTAAGCCCGTGTACACAGGCTTTTACACTAGTATATAAATAAAGCCAAAATGGAGAAGCCATGTGTGAAAAAACTAAGAACAACCTTACTGCTTCCATGCAGACATGTGCTGCTAATCAAATGCCTTTGAATAACTGACCATCAGCAAGTATGACAACCTTTATAAAACCTAAAGTTTTAGCAGTTTGCTGGTGTGGAGCATTCAATGTGTGTTAACACAGTGCCAAGGAGGAAAGACATCAGAAATGATCTTAGAGAAGCAATTGTTGCTGCCCATCAATCTGAGAATCGTTATAAAGTATTTCCAAACAATTTAAAGTCCATCATTCTACACTGAGAAAGATTATTCAAATGTGTTGCCAATCTTCCCAGGAGTGGACATCCCAGCAAATTCACCCTGAGGTCAGACTGTGCAATGCTCAGAGAAATTGCAAAAAAACAAAGAGTTACATATCAGACTCTACAGGCCTCAGTTAGCATGTTAAATGTTAAAGTTCATGACAGTACAATTAGAAAAAGACTGAACTAGTATGGTTTGTTTGGAAGGGTTGCCAGGAGAAAGCCTCTTCTCTCAAAAAAGAACAAGGCTGAACAGCTTAGGTTTGCAAAGTTGCATCTGAACAAACCACAAGAACAATGTCCTTTGGACAGACGAGGCCAAAGTGGAGATATCTGGCCATAATTTCACAGCGCCATGTTTGCCAAAAACCAAACACAGAATATCAGCACAAACACCTCATACCAACTGTCAAGCACATTGATGGAGGGGTGATGATTTGGGCATGTTTTGCAGCCACAGGACCTGGGAACCTTGCAATCATTGAGTCAACCATGAACTCCTCTGTATACCAAAGTATTCCAGAGTCAAATGTGAGCCCATCTGTCCAACAGCTAAAGCTTGGCCGAAACTGGGTCATGCAACAGGACATTGAAAAGAATCAAGATGTTGCAATGGCCCAGTCAAAGTCCAGACCTCAACCCAATTGAAATATTGTGGCAGGACCTTAAGAGAGCTCTGCATAAACAAATGCCCGCAAACCTCAATGAACTGAATCAACGTTGTAAAGAAGAGTGGGCGAAAATTCCTTCACAACGATGTGAGAGACTGATAATGTCATACAGAAAAAGATTACTTCAAGTTATTGCTGCTAAAGGTGGTTCTACAAGCTATTGAATCATAAGGTGTACTTAGTTTATTCCTACAGCAGTTTTTACCATGATTATGTTTGTGTCAAATGTAAGCTATCCTTCTCAGATTACTGATACACATTACTAATTGGTCATAGCAGTGGTCCCAAATGTGGTAGATGGTAGAAACCCTTCTTCACATCCCTCCTCACCATCATGATCTATGTCAGGGCTGTCCAAGTTCAATCCTCAAGGGCCACCAATAGGCCCAGATTTAAAGCACAGGCGAGTCAGTCAAAATGAATGAGCCACTGATTAACTCACCTGTGCTTAAGCAAGGAAATCCTTAAATTCTGGCCTGTTGGTAGCCCTTGAGGACTGAACGTGGACAGCCCTGATCTGTACTATTGTTAATACATTTTGGCCTTGATTTCTGCTTGTGCAATTCAGGCACAACCATTCTGGAAAAATAACTGTAGCTTGGGATATGCCAGCGTGGAGCTACATATGACATCAGTTCTCCGAAACCTCGGTTTTCTGCAAAATAATACGGCAACATGTCCACTGCCAGTGCCAACAACTTGGCAACCTTGTCATTCCAAAAGCGTGCTTTGGGATTATGTTCATGAGGTTTTTGTTTCCTTCCCAGGAACACAGTCAGAGTAGGTTGGCAGAACATGCACAAGTACCCTGTAACTTTATTGCTTTAACAACATAACTAGAGGAGGTGGTGGAGGTAGAAGCAGCATGTGTGGGCAATTTATGACTCTTGCCATCTCCTACAACAGCTCCATACTCCTCTGCAGTAGGAGCCATAGGTGTTATTTGAAATGAACTAACTGTTGGCAGTGGCACACTCTCTGATACATAAATATCTTCACTACTTCCCTTATCTGCCCCAGAGCCCTGGGTACATTTTGGAGTGCGTCTGCTGCTGCTACTTGTGGCACCTCTGACCTGCTCATAGTGTGCCTCCCAGTCACATATGTGGTTGCTCAGATGGGATCTCCTAGAAGAGGTGACACTTCCTAGGTGTGACCCTGCATTCCCCCTGCTCACATGCTTTTTGCACAGACTACAGATAGCAACATGCTTAGCTTTTGGATCCTGGGTGAAGTGTATGCATACTGTGGACTTCACAGACTGAAGGGTTCTTGAGAGGCTGCTACTACTACTGAGACCAGATGTTGATACAATTCTACTGCTACTACTACTAGGTGTCAAATGTGCAGCACTTCCAGCAGCAGCACATGCACTCATCATAGCTAAGGTTGTTGATATTAATAAGCTGTGTTGCTGCTGTTGTTGCTGCTGGTTACTCAACACAAGTATGTGGCTGAGCGGGACATGGACTTGGAAGTGGCAAAGATGCTGATTATGACTGACAGGACGACTGTGTACTTTTTGCCATCTTTGCATGTCCAGGATCTGAGTTTACAATAGTTTTTCTCAAACAGTTTATAGACAGGCACAGTGCTCCTTTTAAGTGGTCTAAGAGTGAGCCTTTGCCTTTCTGCTAACTCTGGCCATGTCACCATATCCCTCACTCTCAACTTCATCTGTATCTGAAGAAGAGGAGGATGCTGGATAGATATATTCTAGATATGCATCATCATCAGTCATCATTAGATCATCCTCAGCATTATCATCATCCACTGCTTCTTGCCCACTATCCTTATATTCCTCTACGCTTTTAGAGGGGTCAAACAATGTAATTTTACTTTTACTTTCACATAGTTCACTACTAATTTGAGGACAGGTGTTTTGGTACTTGTTTGTCTCACTGTCAGGTGCTACAGTTGGTTCAGCTGTTATACCTTCCTCCATTATGCCATTGCCATCATCAACACTAGAATGTGACTCATTGTCTTCTTATATTCTTTTTTTCTGCTATGGTGGTGGTGGAAGTTATGGTGCAACCTTGACAAACTTCATCTCCCTTGGGAGGAGAGGGATCATCATCATTTATTGTATACGCTGTCAAACATGGCTGCAGTTAGTTTCTGAAATACCAATTTACTCCCACATTCCTGTACTGCTCCACCTTTCCCCCCTCCCCCTGCCCATTGTGCATTTGCTGGACATTACTACTGTGTGTGTTTTTACTCTACAGTGCACAAGTGATGGAGTGTGATGTCTTGCCTAAGCCCTCAACAAAATTCTCATTGTTATCTGCTTTCTATCATGTCTACCTCAGTCATACAGCTCACTTCAGGCTTTCAGTCAGCTAATATATTTATTTATTTATTTATTAATTATCATTATTATTTAAAGTTGTCCACCCTATCTTATCACAGTACAAACTAAAAAACAAACTAAAAAACTTGTTTCCCAGACTTCCCCAGCACAGAGACAATAACAGCAAAGTCAGCAAACAAATTGGACCCCAGCTGCATGTGTCTTACCAGTCAATCACACCAACTTTTGGGGTATTTGAGGTCGACCTCTTTCCTCCCTTTTCTTCCCCAGAGGGCCACCAGACTCCCCTAATACAGTGAACAAATGTCCTACATAAGACACCCTAAACTAAACTTAATTTCCCCTTCTCTAGCTCAAAAATGTACTGCTTTCTCCTCTCACAAACACAGAATGACATGCTGTGAGAGCCTGACACCTTTTTATATGCCTGCAGGAAAACAAGAGAAAACTGCCATGTGTTGGAGAAAAATGTAGTCTTCCCACTGATTTTAATGCAATGAGCTAGGTGAAAAAAGCAGGAAAATGGCATTTTTAATTTGATGCAAAAGTTTTTGCCCATCCCATATAATAATACTGGAGACTCATTATTTGCATAGTATTATTGTGATTTATATGAACGGATCTAAATACCAATACATATTATTGCAACTTTGATGCATGGTGTTATGAATGTCTGTAACAGCATATGTTAAAAGCTTGTATATAACACATTTTACCTACGTTCTTTGGAGCTAGAATGCGGAGGTGACCTACAGTCATCTATGCTTGCATCTAAATCAAATAGTTTAATGTTTGATATTGTAATGTATAGACATTTGTTATTGATCACAATCCAGTCTGTATTTTAGCTTGGAGTCTTATTTTCATATTGCCACAATCAAGAAAAAGTGATAGGTCAGTGCAAAATTTGCTCTACATTTAAATAGGGCTAGATCCTAGATTGCATACCATTCTCCCTTTTTTCCTGATAAAACAGAGGGCTCTCTTAGAAATGCATCAAACAAGTCTATTTGTTATTTTTAATGTGCATTCTAATACATATTTTAAAAGTGTAGTATATTGATTTATCCCACATTGGTTTTATATACTAAGGACAAAGTGCAAAGGTACCGGACTGGTATATCTATAACCTGTGGGGGACAGGTTAATAATACATCATAATTAATAATTAGTAAATCATTAGATATGTTGGAATACCCTTTTTTTCCTTTTTCTTTGTATTAATAAATTAAAACCACTTTGAGGTGAACATCAGCCTGGGAACTGACCCCCAGTATCATCAAACTCGGTGTATAATACACAAATCCCACAGTAGTCTCCAGGGTAGCTTTTTAATGCATGTTTTTACTCTAATTGAAATGTTTATTCTGTCTATATTCTACAGTACTATGATAGTAAAATCACTTTCAAATAAAATGATTTAATGACAGTACCATGATAATAATGATAATAATTCTGGAATATCTTTTACAGCTTTTTTATTATCATTCTTGAATGTGTCTACATCACAGTCTACTGCTTGTTTTAATTTAAAAGAGAGATGCAGTAATGCAAACAATGAATGTGAAAGCGTCTGGAATTTAATGGAAGATGTCTGTGATATCTCAGGTAATTTTTCAAACTTAATTACTACATTTTATTACAAAACAATTTAATTCTACATGTACTTTCCAGCCGATACAAGCTAAATAAATTACAAAGATTTATTCATAAAGATATTTCTTACTGCCTAGAAATATATTTTTGAATTTTCTCATCATCTCTGTGGACACTTAACATGGACCTTGAAACAAAATGACTGCATATATAGAAAAAAGATATTGCAGGGTTTATCCTGCTAAGTAAAGCAAGGATTCTCCCACCACTAAGAAATGTTTCATTCAAAAGTTAGATTACTTTTATGGTCTAATATTTTATGGTGGTGCTTTTGTTACAGCAGATTATGGACAGCTACTGTTCTTAATAATAACCCTCAATAGGCTACAGTATTAGCAGTGCCACTGCAAAATTTCAGGCCATGGAGGTACTGCACCCAAAAAATTCAGCATTTTAAGTAAAAACCTCTCAGCAAACTGAGTACACTTACTCAGTAGGATATATAATTTGTTCAGTGTTATGCAGTAATATAAATTTAGTAATCAAATGTTAACTTTATATTATGTTTTGACTTAAAGGAGCAGTAAACTTTTTTTTATGAAAGCCTATATATTACAGAACTTTTCCTGCTGAGTAAAACAAAGAGACTCCCACTGCTGTCAGTTGTTTTATTCAAATTTTATAACAGTTCAAATAACCAGGAAGTGAATTTACTCTGTGTTTACTTCCTGATAGTTCTAACTGACAGGAAGTGACTGAGCAGTTTCTATCACATTCTGTGGAGAACTGTAAATCACCTTCTTCTCCATTAGAATGTAACAGAATAACTAATCGGAATTTGACCACTAGAGGGCACCACTAATGTAAAAAAAAATAAAATAAACAGGTTTAAACAGTAATAACTCTGGGAATATGCATCTATCAGCATTGGGAGTACACTTATTTTACTCAACAGGAAATGCCCTACAATATATATTTTTTCATAAAAAAGGTTGCTGCTCTGTTAATGCTAAGATGCACTGTTTTCTTTTTACTAAACTTAACACTCTGGGGAAAATCTGGGGGCTCCGGAGAAGTGGGAGTGGATCATGGCTAAGACCAGTCCACATACGACATCCTTACATGCTCGACACAACCTTATTCAATTAAAAATAATTCATAGGACATACTTCATCCCAGTGAGATTACATAAAATGGGTGGCAGGGATAGTGACGTCTGCTGCATCTTATGTGGGAGTGCCCTGGTACTCTCAGTTTCTGGGAAAATGTCTTTTCCACTCTTTCAGCTGTTCTAGATTGACAGATTCTCTCGGCCCTGAGGCTGGGTATTCTGTTGATTCTCCCTCATGATTTAGATTACTCCATGAAACTTTGGTTATAGCAAGGAAGATAGTTACTATGGCATTGATGTCTGCCACTCCACCCTTGCACCATATAGCTCAAAACATCTCACACCATCACTTGGTGTATGTCCAGAGGTCCACAGAGGGATCCCACAAAAATTATATGCCATATCGGGAATGTGGATCTGTCATTTTGGAATGAACACGCAAACTTAGTGGGGCTTACCGAGGGGCGTTGGTGAGGCTAGAGTGATAGGTGCTGTAGGGGACTATGCATTTCTTATACTTGTCCTACATATTTTCAATATAACCCAAGAGCTGTATTGCCGGCTGGCTGGTGGAGCTATGGTCAGTGCATCCTGGATACCATGGGGGCACACCTCTTCCCTTTTTTTACTTTTTTTTTTTTTATAAATAGTTTAGTGAAATTCAATAGCAGAGCTGACAACAATAATAAAGAGATTATTTATGATATACAGGCAGGGCATATTCAATACATCATGAAAGTACAAAGGTATGACAACAATAAATGTCAAATAACAGAGCTGAACAAAGAGGCTATGAGCCTTGGTGCAGATATACAACTGCTGAAGCAACCTCAAACAAACAACCAAGGAATCATGAACACTGATGACCGAAAACCAGGTTAATGGGAAGTTACTGTGGAGTGGTTATAGACAGACCACCATTTCCATTATAAGGTAAACCTAGAAATAGATCATATAGATATTACATGAAGCCTCTCCATGTTGTATAGTGTTTCAATTTTAGCGAACCAGAGTGAGATAGGTGTGTGTGGGGGGGTGTAGCGCTCTTCCAGTGCAAGGGATAAGGGATTTAGCCAAGGATAGCAGTGAATGAGAAACCTCCCATTTCCTGGCAGGTATTGTAAGATGAAGGTGGCCATTTTTTTTCTTTTCTTTCCTCTGGTTATCTTTTGCTGTTGAGGTTTACATTATAAACTGGATGCTTCAGGCTGGGTAGCCAATAATTAATATTTTATTATGACTTGTACATGTCAACACTGGTCTGTGCATATTGACATCAACTATGTATAACATTGCATTGTCCTATCATGTTCTGTATCTTTAAGTCGTCCCTAATAAACGTAATGTTTAAAAAAAAAAAAGTGGAACTTTGGACTGCATCTATACTGTCTTCAGTGCTGGACTTTCTAGCACACACTACTGGTTGAGTACTACTTAAACTTTCAAAATAAAACTGTATTTAAAATAAAGTGTGTATGTGTGTATATGTCCTTTAATCATCAGATATCTGCAACTTAAATAATAGGGTCAACTGAATGATATATGAGGGACACTTCAATCTTAACATCTTGATTAGGGATGGGCAAAAGGTCAATTTTTTTTCCTCTCCGGAAATTTCACAAAAAATACACAATTTTCCACTTTTCCCATTGGAGGCTTTTGCTGGCAATTTTCCTCCATATCATTTGTTTCAGGTGGAAAATCCAGCATACTGTTGATTTCTGGAAGGCAGGAATTTGCTTCCATGACGACTTGTGAGTTGGTATATACTAAAGACATCTGTATGTAAGTACAGACACAGGTGCTGAATTTATAAGCCATCTGCTATTGATTCCCTTGAAAGAATTCCTCAGACATCAGGAATGATGTCTTGTACGCACACACACACTTCCTTGCACACAATTTTTTAAATAAACTTTTTTTTAGAAAGTAGAGGTAGCAAGTCTGACACATTAGACTCCTGCACGCAGTATGCAGGTCATCTACAATGTATCTTTTAAAAGTTAAAGTTGCATCTTAGAAAAGAAATAAAAGGAGTTAACCTTCCTTTGAAAACAGTATTCTTCTACTCCGTATTTAATAGCTTGGTATCAGTATAATAACAAGCTATTAAATAGGAAACCAACAGCCACAGATAAGCAAATATTTTCTAATATTTTGGGAACTAGATCACAGCCCTTAAAACATCCCTTTGTCCCGCAGTGTCAAATTCTCTTTTGAAGCTTGCTTTCCCATGTAAACTGCCATGTTCTTTTGCTTAAGTGAACCACTGTTCACGTATAGTACATTTGCTTACTCTAAAGCAGTGATTCTCAACCCTTTTCTTAGGTACCCCTAACAGGTGAAGTCTGTAGTATCTGTAGTATTTCCCTGCATGTGAACTACTGAGTTAACCATTTGATTGTCAGGGCCCCTCTGGCACTCAATGAGTTAATCCACCGGCTGAACCTCTGATTAACTCATCTAAAGCAGGGAAATCCCAAAGACATTGCCTGTTGTAAAGCATGGCGTTGAAAAGGAATGATACTTTCCCTTTTACTAACCAGAGGAAAAGAAGAGCATATGTACATAATAGGTCCCATGGAGGTCAATGAATATCATATGGTAAAAGGAAATATGTGGACCTTGTCTACATCATAGGTATATGTCACTATTACATCCTAAATTATCTCTATTTCAGATACAAATGTCTTCATTTGTTTTAATATGAAGTTCTATAATTCTTAATCTCTATTTCTCTTCTATATGGCCTCTTGATTTATATTTTTTTTTACTAGCAGCAGCATATATTTGCAGCCTTTAAAGTGTATTGCTTAGTTATATTTTTATACGTTTCCTATGCATGATTTATGTTAGGAATGGTTTTGGTAAGTTTATATCTGTGATAAAGCTTTACTTAAAATTCTACTTGTTCTAGTATTGTTTACCATGAACTTACCAGTCTTTGTTGATTTTAAACTTGAACATGAGCATCAGTCATCTATCTCTGTAATCAATATTTTAGTGTTTGTTCAATGTATTTATTCAGCTGTGTTTTTTGAGAACACTATTGAAGACTATTGATGTTCATCCAATCCTATTGTTGTATACATAGCTTTGATATGATCTTTTAAGGCTATGTTAATGAATATGATTATTATTTTTTTCCAGTTTTATCGGCAAAAGCATATTATTATTATTTATGAACTTCCAACATATTTCATGCCACTGTATCATTAAAGAGAGATTATTATAAACAAATTAAATAATTTTATAAACAACAAATTGATAAAAACATTACATCGCCAATATAGGAATTATTTGTCAGATTTAATAAGTAATATACATGTGCAATTATTCTGTGTGACTGGTTTATTCATATAATTTTAAATTAGTCACTGACAGAAAAAAAGAATATTTTAAGTATACTTTAATGTAATTAAAAAAACAAAAATCAACGACATAAGTGCATTTGAATAAAAATATATAGTGAAGTAGAGTAATATGAGGTGGGAAGGAGTTGGGAAATGCAGACTGCACACATTATCTTCCAGAAAGGTCAGTGGCCTACGGTGTCCATTTTAGGAAATCTCTAGTCCATTCTACCTTCTTCCTCCTACCAAACCTCTATCAATCATCCTTATTCCTAAAAAACTCCATCCTTACTCCTAACAAACCTCTCTCACTCATACTCCATCCTAACAAACTCCCACCTGCCTCCTAAAAAAACCTCTCTCATTCATCTTGCCTTCTAACAAACCTGTCTGTTATCGTCCCTCCTACCAAACCTTTCTTAGACATCCTCCCTCCTGCCAAATCTCTCTGTCATACTCCATCCTCTCTCAGTCATCGTCCCTTCTAACAAACTCCATCCTGCAGCCTACCAATCCTCTCTCAATCATCCTCCCTTCTACCAAGCCTCTCTCAGTCATCCTCCCTCATAATAAACATCCCTCAATGATCCTCCTTTCTATCAAACCTTTCTCCTAAATCTGTCCGCCTTATATTTATCTCTCATTCATCATATTTCCCCCCATCATAATTTATATTATGTCCCACACATTTTATATCTTTCTAGGCGTACCATACCTTTATGCCCAGACACAAGCTATGCACAGCTGGTTACAGGAGGTATCATTGTAAAAGTTCTCCAATTTCTATATGATGTGCTGTGGGAGGTGTCCATGGATATGCACATAGGAATATGCACAAGCACGTATTAACTTGTTTAGCTTGTTTAGCATGCTTAAATATGGGCACACGCAAAACATTGTACCTTTATTTCATACATCCCAATTAGTGTTTTTTTTTTTCTTTTTAATCAGTCATTGCATACTCTTTACTAGCCTTAATATTTTCCCTTCTGTTTTTTTTGACCAGTGTAATATTTAATAAATTCTGTGTATGAACTGAACTGAAAAATAAGCTACTGATGTTCTATTACACCTATTTATGACAGTACTCTTCTTTTTCTAGGTACATAAATGCTTATAACCATTCCAGATATGAAGAAAAGATATAAAATGTATACCACTTTTTAAAATAGAAATTCACTGCATTTGATTAGGAGACAAGTGCTTTTACCCCTAGGATAATGTGCATAAATATTTCTAAAAGACGGAGCTGTAGGAAAATGTACTTTTTTTTGCATTTCCACAACTTCAAAGATACTAAAATATTTGAAAACCTTGGCATTTCCTACTATAACATCTAGTTCCAGCTCAGTAACAATGGTACCCCAATGGTATGCCATATGAGTGAACATAACTTACGAAGTGTCAAAGACACTAAATTACACATATCTGTTTTCTTTTTTAAAATCTGCTGCCTGCAATAAAATAAGCATACACATTAAAATGTGAATAAATTGCATACAAGGCATACCAATTTAGAAAGAAACACCCAATCTCACCAAATAAAGGGGTCAATTGACTTTGTACCCTTAGGTTACCAATGGACAAGTCTAGGGTGTCAGAAGTACTCTGGCTGTCAGTGGATCAAGGCTGAGGTGTCAGATAGTGAATGTATGTGTAGGGTAGGATAGTGCAAATGCTGTCTTCTATGTGAAGTAAAAAACAGTTTAATTAAACACAAGACATAAATATCCCAGCAGTTAACCAATATTCCAAATAACATCACACTACAGTAAATAAATTAAAATAAGTATAATGATTAAATTAAATAAATCCATAAGGGGCTAATGTCATATTTACTTAAATGGATAGTAATACTTAAAATGTAAAAAAATATATGTTGTAGGGTTTATCCCCCTGAGTAAAACAAGGGTACTCCCACTGCTGAAAGTGGTGCTGTTGCTACACCAGCCTATGGAGATTTATGGTCTACAGTCCAGAGCAGTCGATAGGATGGTGTAGCAACAGCTCCACTGTAAAGTTTCAGTTCACTTTGATATTGCACCTAAAAAAATCAAGTTTGAGCCGTTATAATTTTTTTAATAAAATATCTCTCAGCAGTTGGAGTACCTTTGTTTTACTCAGAGTAGTAAACCCTACAACATATATTTTTTTACATTTTAAGTATTACTATCACTTTAAATGTGAAGGGTATAATAGCCCTATAGAGGAACTGGTGTTTGATAAATAGAGTAACTAGCACGTAGCATGGTCCTGGTCCACTTGCATGTAACAGCCAATAGTATGATCTGTGAGGAGATATAGGGAATCAATGTATTTGTTATGGAGGTGATAAAATCACAGGGTCTAGTCATATATCCATAGAGTCTATGTATAGAACTGAGTGATTTACAGACACCTAGAGTAGGAGTCCCTAAAGTCAAGAAGTGCACTTACTAAAGCACAGTGGTATATAGCTTGTCAGTCAAGCCAAAGTCAAGATGTGCATTTACCAAAGTAAATGTACATACTCCTATTATGCTGAATCATGTAATAGATACTCTCGTGGTCTTCCTTTTTGTCTATTTCCCTTTTCTTGCTTTCTTTCTCTTTTAGGAAATCCTAAGATGTTCCTCATGGAGGGATGCTGATAAACATAGAAACATAGAATTTGATGGCAGATAAGAACCATTGGCCCATCTAAGGCTATATTCTATTGCAGGAGATAAATGTTACCTCCCATTTTAGAAAATATTTTCCTATTGAAATCTATGGGGAAAACTGGAGATAAATGCAGTGATAAAATTAGCAGCTGCAATAGAATCTAGCCCCTAGTTTGCCCATTTTTCCTACTATAAAAACACCAAACCTTATTTGGTACTTGGTCATGTCCTATGTTCAGGATCTCTGTCCTTTGGGGATAGAATGAATTGTTTTAATGTTTAAGACCGTGCTGTTCTGTGCTATGAGTGGAATAAAACTGAGGTGTTAAACAGTGCATTTGTGGCTCTGTGGCTACCAGTAGGACAAGGCTGGGGAAGCAGCAACGGGCAATGACATAGGGCTGGAATGTCTGACAGTGTATATCAGTTATGTTCTTCCAGTGGGACAAAAGATGGGATGTCACAATGTATGAGGTGTTACATTACTACCAGTGTGCAGTAGGACAAGACTGGGGAAGCAAGCAAGGTGCGTTGCATTTGACACCCTATGGCACACATGAACTGTATTTGTAAAATGTATTCAGACCTTGTTGGGGGAGGGGCATCTGGACCCTCCTTAACCTCCCCCCCCACTATTAATTGTGCAGCCAGTAGTGCTGGGCAATAAATAGCAGTGACCAATGGATTATTTTGTCCCCATTAAGATGATAGGACAGATAGCAAATTCAAATAAATGAGAGACCCTCCCAGTACACCTGGTGCTGAAGCTGGTAGGAGTTACTTATTTTTGGGAGCTGCCATTTTCATTTGGAGCTTATACCCTTTCCTACTTGGAGTTCTCCTCTATACTTCTGATGATTACATCAATCTTATGCTTATATAATAGGGTTGACTGCATTTTTGACTTTGTAACATCCATATTATGCATTGCAAATCTTTCAGGTAGAAGGTATGAAGGGGCCATGCTAGGAATACTGTTTCTTCTAGTAACAAGATACATTAAGTTACGCAGGTGGACATAATGACTATATTTTCTGTCCCTGACTACGTACTTTGAAAATAGCATATTTGCTGTACAAGGTGTTTGCGTACTCAAGTACTAGGAATACTGAATAGCTGGATGCTTGGGCACCAGTTACCTTCAGATATGTGTTTTTGCATGATTATCCTATGCTTATTTTCTTTATCTCCCTCTGTGGCTCTAAGTGCCTATAGGAGTAATCCAGGTACTTTCAGTTATACTCTTTTCACTGGTGGGGTAGCATGATTAGCAGCTGTCTCCTGATACTTTACAGCTATTTGGATACATTCCCTTTAAGCATATTTTAAGCATGTATCAGCTTATCTGAGTGTATTATTGTCCTTCTATGTGGGATAATTGCTATACATCTATGGTCTAAAGCTCTGAAAAAATGTATTTTACTTCCACCTGTGGCCATGGGCTTCCATGATTTAAAAGGAGGGAACAGTACTTTGAACTGAATCCTGATACTTTCGTTACTGTAGCTTTTTTTATGATATGCAATGTGTCTATGACTCTCTGAGGCACAAAGTGTCTTTGTTGCACTTGTATGTTTGCCTCAACACACCTGTGTGCATGTCATTTGAATGAACTTGTTTGTGTGCTGTGCAGTATGCTTGTGGCTTCAGTGCACACTGCTCAAATGGGTGTGAATGTATATCTTCTGTATGTGCTTGTGAATACTCACTGCTCATGAGTGTGTAAGTGTGTGTGTACATGTCCTCTGTTCATTTCTTAAGTGTATGTGCTTCCTGTGTACACTGCTTATGTGTGTGCCTCTCCTATTAACAATTCTAATATGTGTGCTTGAGTGTGTGTTTCCTGTGCACACTATTTATGTTTGAATGTGATGCCTGTGCTTATGTGTGCAAGTGACTATTATGCACATTGCTCATGTGTGTTTGAATCCTTTGCACACTGATTATGTTTAAGTATGACTCCTGTTCACACTGCTTATATGTTTGTATCCTGTGCACATTGATTATTTGTGTATGTGACTTCTGTTCACAATGTTTATATGTGCTCATAACTTTGTGCACACTGCTTATGTGTGCATGTAACTACTTATGTGTGTGTGTGTGTGTGTGTGTCATTTGTGCACAATGCTTATCTGTGTATGTCTTCTGTGCACAGTGCTTGTGTGCATGTAACTACTGTATACACTACCTATGTATATGTGTGTCATTTGTGAACATTGCCCATGTGTGTGTGTATATGTATGTTTGTGTGTGTGTGTGTTTGGTTGGCTGGGTGTGTGTCTTTTGCATATATTGCTTATTTGTGCATACTGCTTGTGCACAGTTGTGTCTGGTGCACACTGCTTATGATCATGTTTGTTTGGTGCATACTGCTCTTGTCTGCATGTGTTTTCTATGCACACTGTTTATGTGAGCCCGTGATTTCTGTGCAAACTGATTGTGTGTGCATGTGAATTCTGCACACACAACATTTTTGTGCACACTACATGTGTGTGTGATGTGTATGTCTTTTGTGTGTATGTGGTTTCTATGAACAATGTTTGCATAATTGCACTCAATCATGTGCACACTTCCTGTGTGTGGGTGTACCTGATTGCTATGCAGATTACTTGTGTGCACTGCTCTTTTGCTTTTGCTAGTAGTCTGTTTATCTTATGTAGTGTTTTTGTGTTAATTTTCTTCTGCATATGACTTTTTGGGGTGTTGTATTTTCTCTGTTTAGTGCACTTTGTTTTGCACTTGCTTTTTTTACAACAGTGTTGTGCAGTGTATGCTCCCTTTAATGGCTTGTAGTGTCTTTGCTGAAAAGCCTGGGCACTGCTGTTAGCGTTCATGTTTTGGTGCTTCAGACACTGAGGTGTTTGCATTGAGTCCTTCAGGTGCTTGCATTCATGCTCCGGGATTCATACTGACCATTATTGATTAGTGGCATTCTTGTTGAACTCTCTGACAGTTTCTTTAATCTACTGTCAAGGTTTATATTGCATTTCTTATTTTCTTTTTCAGTTTCTTTCTGCATTTAGGATACTTTCTGTTGTCCTGACTAACTTTATAGTATGCTTTAGTGTTGTTGGGGCCAGGTTTACTTTAAGTAGCACAATATTTTTTTACGGTGTCTTATCCCTCTCCCACACATCCACTAAGCAGATAGTCTCAGGTAAACTTCAAGGCAAGTTTAGGACTTCTATTATTTTTAGAGGGAGACTGGGTAAAATAGATGGCAGTGGCTAGTACCCAGGCTTTTCAGCTAAAACTCAGCCTTCAAGGAGCATAATTTATAAGGTGGCCACAAGTTGTGACTTATATATATATATATATATATATATATATATATATATCAAGAGGTAGTGTTACGCTATGTGAATTTTAGCCTACTGTGTCTTCTAAGACCTAGTTCTTTTGAATTTCTACTTCACAGATGCATGAAATAGTGTGCAGTTTCCCAGGTTTTTTCAGCAAGCACTATGAGTGTTTGATGCAAATAAACTGATAGTGTCTACCATGATGATCCTGAAGGTTGTAGTTTTTCTTGGGAGCATTTTATTGAGTCTGATGTCAATTATTTCCTTTTCTGGTGTTTTTCAACATATTGTACTTAACCTGAACATGGTGAGTGCTCAAAGCTAAAATATGTATTGGCAAGGAGATATGATGATAGTAGCAGTACCATCTTACCATGGCTTTATCTTCTCAAATGTACTTGTTGCATTCAGAGTGCTAGTCCTGGGGCTGGATTCTATTACAGGTGCTAATTTTATCACTGCTTTTATCACCAGTTTTCCCCATAGACGTCAACAGGCAAATGTTTGATAAAACAGGTGTTAACATTTCGCATATTCAATAGAATCTAGCCCCTGGTCTTTTATGAGTAGGCTGGAAGAGCCTCCTTTTGTTGTGGTGCAACATCTTTCAGTTTTTGGTCCCTCCCTTTTCTCACTACTTAGATTTTTATCCATTAATGATTTAGCTACAGAGATGAGCAAAAATGTAAGTATTTATTTATAGTTATTGTAATTTTTTTTCCTGGACATTTCATGTCAACATTCACCAATATCTCCATCATTTCCTTTTACTCTAGAAGCATTGAGTCGAAGACACCAGGGGCTGGATTCTATTACAGGTGCTAATATTATCACTGCTTTTATCTCCAGTTTTCCCCATAGACTTCAACAGGAAAATGTTTAATAAAATGGGTGTTAACATTTAGCATATTCAATAGAATCTAGCCCCAGGTGAGACTCTCTCCAACTGTTTTTATTTTTTTTTTCCAATTAGCTGGAAGGGGAGGAGCTAACCCATTTGGTGAATGTTGCAATGGTATGTCCATGAAAACAAAATTATGGAGCATATCAATACAATTTCTACCTACACTATTTTTTGGCATTCCTCATAATGTGTAAAGTGCAAAACTGGGAAGAATGTATAAGTAGGGAATCATTTCTGGTTATGTTACAACTATTCACCTATTCAGTCCAATGCTGTATGACCAATTAGGTCTATTTAAAAATCATGACATTATTTATCCAAACAGAATGCAGCTCAAGTTGACATTACACAATGAGACTATTTGCCTGTGTTCTTTATGACTAACTAGTTTAAAAGCCCATGTACACAGGCCACAGTGTCACCCAGCATCTTCGGCTGGTACCCGGAGCCTCTCTGCTCACTGCCCGCAGTGCAGTCATGCACAGTACAGAGCGCCCTTACGTGCCACGGCTGGTCCCAGGAAGGTGAGCAGAGAGGACTCTGGTCCGAATTCAGAGCACCCCACTCCATATCAGCTGCAGCACTTCGGGCACTCTGTACTGTGCATGGCTGCAGTGCAGTCAGTCTCTACTGCACATGACTGCGCAGTCTCTATTGCACATGAAGGCTTCTGACAAACATCCTAGCGAATTATTATATAAGATTAGACTAGCAGAAGTTTACACTCCCTGTCCCCATAGACTACTTTCTATGAAATAACATTGCTTTCCAGTTAGGACAGACAATATTTCAGTGTGGGGAACAGTGTATATGATATTCTGCTTTACATCACTATTTGATGTTATTCACATAATCATTTATAAACAGCTTTGGCCAGTTATAAATAATGAAACATATATCCTTGGTTAGCTTACACTATCATACTTTAAACAGTAGCTATCATGTAAATAATGGAGCCAACTCATTTGGCAAATGTTGCAATGATATGTCCAGTCAAACAAAATTATGAAACATTTCAGTTTCTACCTGCACTCTTTTTTGCTGTTCATCACTATAGTCTCTCTTCAAGCATGGTTTAACAAATAAAGCTGGAATAGCACTGCATTTATATTTATAGAGCATGACATAGATTTGGAACACATTTTATGATTACAAATTTGGTGGACAATTAAAGGGGAACTTTCACCTCCGCATGATCATGGTTGTATCCCTTCCTTTGTGTCCCCTGTGTACATTGCTGTGTTTCTTTTTGCCTAAAAATCTGTTTAAATGAAGCAAAAAGATACTTGAATTTTGTACCTGATGACGTTAGCAGCCGCACAGCCGCGCACCGTATGGTGCAGAAGACACTCCCACAGGGCTTGGCAGTGAATCGTCCATCCAGCACAGCCTCAGCTCCTCCGTCATCGGAGGATGCTGGGGCAAGTGAAAGGAGCTGAGGCTGTGCTGGATGGACGATTCACTGCCAAGCCCTGTGGGAGTGTCTTCTGCACCATACGGTGCGCGGCTGTGCGGCTGCTAACGTCATCAGGTACAAAATTCAAGTATCTTTTTGCTTCATTTAAACAGATTTTTAGGCAAAAAGAAACACAGCAATGTACACAGGGGACACAAAGGAAGGGATACAACCATGATCATGAGAAGGTGAAAGTTCCCCTTTAACTTAGTAAACACCCAATCTGTATAGATATGAAACTATATGCATAGGGTTATATCAAAGTTCTGGGGATAAGGAAATATTAATTAACACAGAGCTGTGAAGAGCCTGTTAGTTTGGTAGTTGGAAAGACACCATCTCTATACAGTGTCATTCTAAGCTGTTCTGTTTATTATAATGAGACAAGCCCATCCCCAGGTTCAGGTCTGTTTTTATTTTTTTATCTTATTTTAATTTTTAATTTGGTCCAAATGTATGTCATACTCTGTAAATATAAATGCAGTGCTATTATAGCTTAATATGCTAACCCAGGTCTTAGTTAGCCATTACGAATGCATCACCTTTATATCACTCTTGTGAATTCTTTGTTACAGAAGTACACTTAATCCCATCTACTCTATTGGCTAACTAGGTACCACCTTTTTCCTGCAAAGAGCTTGAAAGCCAATACAAAGTTCTGTGTAGGATTCTCACACAACCCACAAGAGTTTGGCTAAGAGCCACTGGCTTGAAAGTTGATACATTTTCCTAACTTGTATGCTTTATAAGATAAAAAAAAATTGTCCCGAAGGTGGAGCTCTCCTATATAAAACAAAACAACCCATTTCTTAACGAGGATCTAATAAGCATCTAAAATACAATTCAATAGCATGAATCAATGCTATAAAAGGATCACCATTAAGAGCTAAAACACACAATGATAGGTGTAAAATAATAAGTGACCTAAATATAAATAAATAAACCAAAAGTCCAAAAATAAGAGAAGTCAACAATTGTATTGATGAGATTGATAAGTTTGATAAACAGATCAATATATACCCACAGTTCTTGATGGAGATGGAGATGGAATGAGATGAAATGAATGGAATGATGGAATAATAAGTTCAATGAGATGAAAGGAATGTATCATCTCTTAGGCAGTGCTGCAGAGTGAGGTATAGTGGCCTTGTCCACTGGTCATGAAAACGGGGTCTAGGAATACTCAGAAACAACGCACAACACAAAGAGATAGAAATATATCTAAGTGTAGTAGTTTAATAATAATAAATCTTTAAAACAATGTAATAAAATGCACTCACAAGAGCCCTTCTTGGGCTTTAAGCATATCAAACGGGTCTCTCTCACTTTTTAGCCAACGGACTGCATCCTCCGACTCTCCTCTGTCAGGTCCAAGATGCTGTAATTCCTGAAATCTGGATCTTATGTCCCAAGTATAGGAGGATGAAATCAATACTGTCTCCACTATGCTCTGAACCCGATAAGGGGTATGGTGGAAGAAAAAATATATATATTGGAAATGGATACAGAGTAACACTACTGGTGTTAGGTTGTATAACCTCATGGAGAGGTGTGTCCAAAACGCTGCGGGCCAGAGTGTGGACCTGAGTAGTGGTGGTGGAAACTCGCGGGGGGCATGGAAGAGTGCTGGTACCACAGTGCAGTACTGTGTTGAGTCCCAAACATTTTTGCAGACACAGTCTGCTTCCTAAGGGGCAAAGGATGTACAGAGGAAATTATGACACTTATATAGAGGCTTATCTATCAGCCTGAGGATAAATGCAATTAAAACAATTGGTTGAATAAACAATAATTGAAATGGAGTTAAAATAATTAAAATACAGTGAAAGTATTTACACATAACATAAGACTTGTTGATATCAAAATGATAACTAATAAAATATATAGGTTGCGATGATGAAACTAAAAATGACAATGTCATCACAATAATATAATCACAGTATATGTAAATCATCATTGAATTAAACCTTTTTATGTATTATGAATTCAGAAATGAGTGAATAAATTAAATACATATTCAACAAAAGACAATGAAAGTGTTATGAGGTTAATAAGTGAATGGGATGAGGACGTGCATGGGGAAGGATATGTAAGAAGGAATTGTGTGCGATGTTGTATGCTTTATAGCTGAAATGTGGGTGAAATTGTAAATGTTTAACTCATGTATACAGTTGTACAACCATGGGGTATTAACATTTGAATATACATTGCATATAATCCTGTACTTAATTCAAGTAACAGAAATAGTGACAGATTGTTACTTATGTTTGTTTTTTATTAATTTATAGGAAAAAAGTGTCTTGTAAGAGATTCACAGAGCTGCAATATCACCATCAATTACTTGACTAAAAAATACCAAGAGTTTAGTGATTGCATCTGCTCTGAAGATATTTACTGCAGTATTAGAAGACTGCTGGGGAAGCAATGTACCATCAAGAATGGTAAACAGACTATTTATGATCTGATCTAAGTGTATGATGTATTGTATAAAAATATTGTCATAACTGTATTAAAACATAAAATATTGAAAATGTATGTAGTCAAAATGCTTAAGTGCTTAAGTGTCTGAAAGGCATTCATCATTTATTTAATCCAATATTTAGTTTGTAATGTATCAAGCTGTGAATGGTTCAATGTTTAAGAAAATCAGAGGATTTCCTTGTACATTAGACATTCTGCTATTCAGCAATGGCTGAATTGTGACTGATCTTCAGTGAGCAATGGCCAGATAGATCCCACAAATTTCATCGGCCAGCTTCAGACTGGTGGATATAATTGTACTCAATTGGAGTCAGTACATGCGCACACATATGAATACTAGTGTTGAGCGAGCACCCCGATGCTCAGGTGTTCGGGTGCTCTGACCGAGCACCCCCGGAGGCTCGAGTGCTCGGCCGAGCACCCGAGCCCCATTGAATTCAATGGGAGGACTCGAGCATTACACCAGGCACCCCCTGCTCTGATGAGGGGAGGGTGCCTGGTCAATGCCCCCCTTCATCTCCACAATGCCCCTCTTCCACAATGTCCCCCTTCCACAATGTCCCCCTTCAACAATGTCCCCCTTCATCTCCACAATGCCCCCCTTCATCTCAACAATGCCCCTCTTCCACAATGTCCCCCTTCCACAATGTCCCCCTTCATCTCCACAATGCCCCCCTTCATCTCAACAATGCCCCTCTTCCACAATGTCCCCCTTCCACAATGTCCCCCTTCATCTCCACAATGCCCCCTTCCATTTCCACATGTCCCCTACCTCCAGTCCCTGGTGGTCCAGCGGAGCGTCTGTAAGATCTGTGCCTCCTTCGGCACAGATCCCTGCCACCCGAACATGGCGGGCGAGCACATGGCGGTACTCGTACGAGTACCGCCATGTGCCGAGCAGAGCGATGCTCGAGCCGATCCGAGCATCGGCCGAGCATGCTCGCTCAACACTAATGAATACAGAATGGTGGCATTTTTTTTTTATCTCTCTGCCTCGCCTATGAAAAAGCAGTAAAAAGTGAACAATCACTGATGAATACCCAAAGGTATCCAGTCATCATAGTGGAGAGCAGCATATTTGATACATTGCTTAATGCCAAACTTAGGAGCTTACTCAAAATAGGGAAACGCATATTTTCACCAGAACAGTGAAGTGAGATTATCAACTAACTAGTAATACAGCTAGTGGCTGACGTTCTAGATACAGGGTGGTCATTTTCAAGTAAATGCACCACTGTGGTAGGTGTACAAAGAACTGGAATAATTCTGGAGTAAGCCAACTGCACCATAGGGGACAAATAAAATTCTGCAAATTGGGGGGGGGGGCATGGTCTGGCAGCCATCCTGGACAAAAGAAAAATGGAGTAGCTCTGAACCCTATTCTACATACCCTGCAACATCCGATGCTGCTATTGACCTAGTTGGACGCTGCTGGGTCCACTGCACCCCCATCCTCAAGAGCTACCTGTTGATGCCTACATTCGCTCTGTGGAGGGACTCTCTGTGGCGGCTGAGATCTAGGCCATTTACAGCCTCATTGGCCGGTCCGCAGCTAGAGTGAAGAGATCCTGCTGGACCATTCCGGATGTCAAGGGGTGTGTGTAGTGAGGTAATGGACTATTTTAATGGTGGATGCTATGCTGTGAGCCGGCTGTTACCCCAATCACCTGAGAGAATAAACAGAGAGGAGGTGTGTGTGTGATCTGGCCTGACGTCCATGTGGCCATTTCTCTATCCAGTGGAGCTGTGGTCACTGTGAGTTGCCCACACCCAGCGGGCCTAAAATAGGCAACTTGTGCTTGAGGGTGAAGAATTAGTTGGGGCCTGACATCTCCTTGACTCTTCCTCATCTGCCACCTGCCTTCGCTGGTCTACCTTGATGTGCCCTACAGGGGGGAATACATGGTGGAAAACTGGCTATAAATCTTGACCCACTCCGTCTTCATTATTCATTTTCAGGCTGCCTCCTCCTACAGTGCACCATACAGTTTTTTGTTTTATAATCCCAGTCCCTCTCCCTCCCAATAGGCCTCTATGGTGGAGGGGGGAGTTGCCAGTAGTAATGGAGGCTCCATCTGAATCTCCTACGCACGCCTCTGCTTCAGAGGACACTAACTCATTGCAATTTACAGAGATAATGCCAATTGTAGGCTGTGTTACCCAACAAGATAGACTAGGTCCAAAAGTAGCTGAACCTACTGAGGGCTGACCAACAGAATATGAGGGAAAAATTATCTGACACAGGTCGTACAATCTCTACTGTAGAAGGCACCCTACATCCCGTAACTGAATCAGTGCATTCCTTGAAGTTGCAGGTTAAAGCTTTTAAAGGGATAGTAATACTTCATTTTAACTTTATTTTATTTTGTAGGCATTAAAAAAACATGAAGAATGATATAAGTCTTATCTCTCAACCCTTTATGGTTTAAGAGATATTCACAAGCAAAGTGTCCCCCTCCCGCCCCTTTTACTGCTCAGCCAAAGCAGAAGGAAGGTGCCCAGGTAGATTGCAGAGAGGGACAATCTTTAATTAAGATAATGGAAAAACCTGAAAAGCTTGTCAAGGGGGGCAGGGATTTCATTGTTTTCATAGGAATAAGAGTGTCCCCTGCTGTTATCTGTCCAGTCTATGGACTGCATTCCACATCTGAGAAGAGATTGTTTACAGTAGGTAAAAGGGGCGGGAGGGGGAAACTTTGCTTGTGAATATCTCATAAACCATAAATGTTTGAGATATAAGACTTATATCATTCTTCATGTTTTCTTAATGCCTACAAAATAAAATAAAGTTAAAACGAAGTATTACTATCCCTTTAACTCAAAACTGGATGTCACGGGACTGCTAGACAAATAAATACTCTGACAGTTTCAGGTAGAATAAAATACAGTTTTTATTGAGATTCAGGCAGTAAATGTTTAAACACACTTCCCCAACCTTCCCGGGTCAGGCGTGGGGACAGTGCAAGGTCCACTACAGGAACAGCACTGAACTTAGCCAGACCGCCTCCGGATGAATGCGAACCAAGATGTAGCACAAACCATGAACAGCAAGTGGAGAGGCACACAAGCAGGGAGCGAGGCAAGGCACAAGTAACCTAGAACGCTAGTATACTATGGACATCCTAGAACGCTAGAATCATCGGACAATACGGATGGCCAGAGCCACTAACCCACCAACACTCACACCTGGAGATACACAGGCCGAGGTGATACACAAATCAGGTAGTCAGACAGAGCCAGGGTAGCACATAGCGGGTAGTCAGCCAGGCCATGGGTCATACACGGAGCTGTTAGACAAGCTGGATCGAGCACGTACTGGTAGTCAGACAAGGCCAGAGATTCAGACACTAATCGGGTAGTCAGACAATGCGAAGGGTCTCACACAAATTGGAAAGGCAGCCAGAAACAGATCTGAACAGGTAACGATAACACTTGGAAACACCACAAAAGAGCAATCAGTCTATGACCAAACCTGACTTATAAGGCCTCCTAGGAAGGAGGAGTTACAAGGCTAAGGTGAGTGTGGCCTATAAAATGTCACGCTCATAATGACGCACGAACAACCAGGAAGTCCGCAACCAGAATGTAGCCGTCAGTCACCACAGGAATAGTCAGGTAGCCAAGGCCCGAATCACGGCATCATGATACTGGATAACCAGGAAAATAGGTCTAGGAGGTGCAATATCCGCATCATTGACTTACTGGAGGGTATAGAAGGATTTAGCCCTGAATCCTGGATAAAAAATGACGTGGGGTTAGACGACCTCTCTGCCTCCTTTGTTGCAGAATGAGCTCAAAGTTATCACGGTTCCCGTGATCTCTCTGTCACTCTCTGCTGTCGTGCGCTCCCATTGGCGGAGCTTGTTTAAGCCCGCCCAGTGTGGACTTCATATACCGTGCCTCTGGCACCTGTCAGGTGCCCTTTCGTGATGTTCCTGTACAAGTGCTACCGTTGCTATGTTCCTGCTTTCCTGTGTACCGATATTCTTACTGGTTCCTGCTCCGTGATTGACCTGGATTGGCTGACGTTCCTGCTCCGTGACCTGATCCCGGTTATCCTGTCGTCCTGAGAGTGTTCCTGCTGAAGATCCTGATTCTATGTCGTCTGGTGACATTTTGAACTTTTGCGTGCAGTGCTGTGCAGACTGAGCATCCAGTTAACTTTTGCAGAGCTTGTTGCCTCCATACACTGGGCTGTCCGTTAACACTTGCTGAGCACTGTGGCCTCCGATACTGAGCCTGTCCATTAACACTTGCTGAGCACTGTGGCTTCCGATACTAAGCCTGTCCATTAGCACTTGCTGAGCACCGTTGCCTCCGATACTGAGCCTGTCCGTTAACACTTGCTGAGCACTGTTGCCTCCGTTACTGATCCTGTCCGTTAACACTTGCTGAGCACTGTTGCCTCCGTTATACCGAGCCTTCCATAACACTTGCAGAGCATTTGTGGCCTCCGTTAATTGTGCTTCCGCTTACACCTTACTTGCACAGTATAGCAGTTGTCACACGAGTGGTGCTGTTGGGAGATTCCTTCTGCTCTCGCAGTGTACATGGTTCCGTTACCGCACCGGAAGGGTGCTATTGGCTCTGGTACTATTCAGCTCTTGCTGTGTTCGTGACTCTGTTACCACACTGGAAGGGTGGTTTTTGCTCTAGTTCAATTCAGCTTTTGCAGAGTGTTGGGTATCTCGCTCATTGCCAGTCCTTGGAGTGTGTCAGTTCTGTCTCACTGCTAAGGTGCTTTCACACCTTGCACCACAGTCTCTTGCTGCTCTTACCATCTACTGGGCATTGTCTAAACACACCACAACAGAGCCTGATTACCTACCTAGGACTTTAACCCTTGTGCCACTACTGTTTCTTATTTTGCCTGTCTTGTGACAGTATATGTTCCTACACTATATTGTGCCTGAGAGGGCATCCATTATCTATATCCATTTACCTGTCATTGCCAATTTAGCCTCTAGTGGGCAGTGTTCCTTGTTTTTTCAAATAAACTGTGTTTTATTCTAACCTCCTGGTCTGAGTGTCCTACAAACCGTTACAAAAGTATTCCAACCGGCTCTAGACCCCCGGGGGCAAATCCACGTCCGTTAATCATAAAATTGTTGAATTTCAGAGAGACTGATTCAATACTCCGAATGGCAAAGGTGCAGTTGAATTTGAAAAGTACCATATCTCATTTTACCCAGATTTCTCTGCTGAAGTGCAGTGTTAGACGCAAATTCTTAGATGTTAAAACAAAGCTACGAGATAAGAATATCTCTTATTCTGTGATGTATCCAGCTAAATTGAGAATCGTGCATGATGGAAATACAATCTTCTTCACTTCTGAATCAGAGGTACAGCGGTGGAAAATCAGGGATCCTGAACATGCTTCTCCAAGTATACCCATCTTTTCAATTCCTTTGTGTGGTGACTCTGGATCTCACACATATTGGAATTCTGCATGTTATTTGGAGCATTTGTCCTGGTTAACTGGGGTGACCTCTATGGAGAAATCCTGCAATGAGGCTTTGGCCCCTGAGATTAGTCTGATACATTTGTGGGATGGCAGTGTCCTCATACGTGTTCCAAACATAATCTGCCTCTATTTTCTCCCATGCTGCCACCATGACTCTGGATAATCTCCGTGTGCTGTCGTGGAATATCCGGGGTCTGACTGATGAAATCAGAAGCACAATGGTCCTCAAACATGTGAGGAAACACAGACCAGACGTAAGCATGCTTCATGAAACACACCTATATGGGGGTAAGATTCTTTCACTGAAAAGATGCTGTGAGGGCTCCCACTTTCATTCCACACACTCTTCACACTCTAGGGGTGTCTCTATCCTTATAAGTAAATCTTTACCTTTTGAATTACTAGATCTTCAAACTGACTCCCAAGGGAGATACATATTTCTGTCCTGCAAAATTTTCCATACCCCTGTGATTTTAATGAATCTATACATTCCGTCACCTTTTTCACTGGAGATACTTCAGGAGGCTTAGACTTATCTAGCAGACAAGGGTACTTACAGGGTGATAGTCATGGAGGACTTCAGCGCATGTATGGATCCCACTAGGGATGGAATGGGGGCGACTTGCTCTGACATAATCACATCTTCTGCCCCATTCCGGGGATGGGTAGACTACGCAGGCCTTGTGGAAGTTTGAAGGGCTAGGAATCCAGATAGGAAGGGTTACACTTGCCATACATCTACACACAAAACGTTATCCTGTCTTGACTATACCTTTGTGAATCAAGTGACATGGCCTGAGGTGGCTGACTGTTCCTTTCTTACGAGAATTACATCAGACCATTCCCCTCTTCTGCTTGTTGTGGGTAGGCTACTGGAGTTGGGCAATGGACAGTGGAGACCTGGTTAACTGGGGTGACCTCTATGGAGTTATCCTGCAATGAGGCTTGGCCCCTGAGATTAGTTTGATACATTTGTGAGATGGCAGTGTCCTCATACGTGTTGCAAACATAATCTGCCTCTATTTTCTCCCATGCTGCCACCATGACTCTGGATAATCTCCATGTGCTGTCGTGGAATATCCGGGGTCTGACTGATGAAATCAGAAGCACAATGGTCCTCAAACATGTGAGGAAACACAGACCAGACGTAAGCATGCTTCATGAAACACACCTATATGGGGGTAAGATTCTTTCACTGAAAAGATGCTGTGAGGGCTCCCACTTTCATTCCACACACTCTTCACACTCTAGGGGTGTCTCTATCCTTATAAGTAAATCTTTACCTTTTGAATTACTAGATCTTCAAACTGACTCCCAAGGGAGATACATATTTCTGTCCTGCAAAATTTTCCATACCCCTGTGATTTTAATGAATCTATACATTCCGTCACCTTTTTCACTGGAGATACTTCAGGAGGCTTAGACTTATCTAGCAGACAAGGGTACTTACAGGGTGATAGTCATGGAGGACTCCAACGCATGTATGGATCCCACTAGGGATGGAATGGGGGCGACTTGCTCTGACATAATCACATCTTCTGCCCCATTCCGGGGATGGGTAGACTACGCAGGCCTTGTGGACGTTTGAAGGGCTAGGAATCCAGATAGGAAGGGTTACACTTGCCATACATCTACACACAAAACGTTATCCTGTCTTGACTATACCTTTGTGAATCAAGTGACATGGCCTGAGGTGGCTGACTGTTCCTTTCTTACGAGAATTACATCAGACTATTTCCCTCTTCTGCTTGTTGTGGGTAGGCTACTGGAGTTTGGCAATGGACAGTGGAGACTTAATTCTCACTGGCTGACGGTGGAGCAGGTGCGGGGAGACCACAAAATGCATCTAACTGGTTACTTCAGCGTCAATGTTCAGTCTGCCTCGGATGACGTAGTATGGCACGGGGATCCTTATCTCACATATTGCTACTTACAGGAAATTAAAAACTAGGGACCTTGATGAACTGGAGGTACAGGCTAGCCTGTCTGAACTTGAATACATCGACCAGCCAGATCTATACTCTAATGACAAGTTTCTTGAGGCCTCAGTTCGGTTTCAAACCACATCAGCTAAAATGTTTGAGAATGGGGCTAAGGTGGGTATATTAATGGCCATTCTGGTCAAAAACAATATTTGGGCTGCTGATGTTACATGTCTGCAGGATGAGGACTCTTTCCTTGTCCATTATGTGGCCACTATTAACGATAGATTTGCTGATTTTTATGCTCACTTTTACTCCTCCCAGACCACCAAATCTGTTACTCAAATCTGGGATTACCTCCAATCTCAGGACCTGTCCCAACTGGCGGAGGAGGATAGGCGAATGCTGGAGTCCCTGATATTACTCCAGGAAGTGCACAAAGCGAAAGAGGACTTGCCAAGTGGTAAGGCTTCGGGTAGGGATGGAATCCTGGCTGAATGGTACAAAACTTATAAAGAGATATTGGCTCCCCGTATGTTGAACAGGTATTATGCTGCGTACGACAGACGCTCTCCCATGTCTGAATGAGGCTACAATTATCGTAATTTCAAAGCCGGGTAAGAATCTGCGAAAAATTTATTCATATAGTCCCATATCTCTCTTAACCACTGACTCGAAAATCCTAGCCAAAATTCTGGCCAATAGACTTAAGCAAGCAATTTCCACCATTGTCCATTTGGACTAGATGGGTTTCATGCCCCAAATGTCCACATCTCACAATTTATTCAGACTGTATACACACTTACAGATGGTGCATGGCAATAGGGGTAACAGGTCTGTGCTCTCTCTTGATGCCACTAAGACCTTTGATTCCATTGAATGGACATACCTGTGGGCGACCCTGAAAGGACTTGGTTTTGGCACCTGCTTTATCAATTGGGTTAAGGTATTATATGCTGCCCTGGTGGCTATAGTTGTGACAGGCAATATGATTTCCTGTGTCTTATCGTTGTCTAGGTGTACAAGGCAGGGATGCCCTCTGTCGCCGGGCCTCTTTCCCCTAGCCTTGGAGCCTCTGGCTAGTAGGCTCTGAGGTGACACACAGATTCAGGGACTCAGAAGAGGGAGGACAAATTGGCATTGTATGCAGATGACATACTCTTATTCTTGTGTGATGCTCGTGACTCCCCACATAGAGTTCTCTCTTCCATTGACAAAATCGGGTCATACTCTGGCCTGTCCATAAACTGGTTGAAGTCCTCCATGATGCCTATAGATCCCCTGCCAGAACCTTCGGTGGGCCCCGGTATACCCTTACTCTGTGCTTCTCAGTTTAAGTACCTGGGTGTGGAGATAACCACCGACCAATCCCTTTTCTTAAACCTCAATCTAGAACCTCTGATATCGCTGATGCATGAGAAATTCCGCTCATGGCTCATGCTAGAAAGATCTAACTTGTTAAAAATTATCTTTCTCCCAAATTTCTGTATGTATTTCCTAATGCTCTTATAACCATTCCCAAATTCTATTTTAAACAATTGTATAGCATCATTTCTAGAATAGGATTGGTTACTCTTAAACATCATAAGGACGTGGGAAGCATTGCGTTGCCAGACTTTTACAAATATTATTTGGCCTTGCGAGGCCTATGCCTCTACCACCGATACCTTTGAATTCATACGCCTAGAGGTGATCTCCTTCTACTCATCTTACGTTACTAGCCACTGCTTGTCCCTTGGTTCGGCTGTTAGTAGGAATCTGACTAAAGTAACTAAATCAGTATGCACTGCATGGAATGCCATACACCACTTGGTGGACTTTGAAGGGGTTGACTCAACTACACCCCTTTGGTCCATGTTGGCCCATCCATGGCATCACTACAATTGGTCAGATCAATGACAGAGGCACTTTGAAATCCATCCAACAATTGGACAGAGAATTTAACCTCCCCGATAACCTTATTCCTACCTGAGACTGCGGCATGTGTTGAGGGCATAATGGGGAGAAGGGCCACTTATCCAGGAATTTCCTCTGCTTTCGACACTGGTGTCCTTCATATATAACTGATTGTTTAGACACTCTGAAGTACCGATAAGTTCCCTTAAGGCTAATTGGGAGGGCGACTTGGAGGACTAGGAATGGAAGACAGCACTGAGTAGTCTGGCTGCGGTTACCATCTCTACTAAGCACAAATTCCTTCAACTAGAAATTCTCTATAGGATTTACTACACCCTGATAAGACTATATAAAATGGGAGGTCGAGCTGACGATAAGTGTCCCAGGTGTGGGCAGTTGGGGGAAGACTGCACATGATCTGGTCGTGTGCAGCAGTCGCAGGCTTTTGGAAATCTGTGCTCCTTCACATAGAGAAGGCCCTTCACCGCCCCCTCCCCCTATCTCCTAAGATGTGCCTTCTGGATATTTATTCCATGACAAACTAGACTCATCTACTGATAAAAGCCTCATCTCTGAGCTCAACAAGGGTTGTGGCTCAACACTGGTTCTCAAGTACCTCTCCGGTTGAAGTTAAATGGCTGGAGCTAGTCAGACACACTATACCACATTGCAAACTAATTTATTTCTACAGCGGGACACCTCACGTTTTCCACAGGACATGGGACAGATGGGTGACGGCCCATTACATTCCATGGACACTTCCAGTGTAACTTTATTACTATGTACGTCCTGAATGATGGCTGGTATAATATACTGATCGGCTGTGTTTGACAACTTAGAGAGGTGGCATATGTGAAGATGCACCTGGATGCCGGGGAGGGGAGGTGAACCCGGGGTGTCGAGTTTCATAGTCTAGTAAATAGGTTTAACATGGGGATCTGGTTAAGAGGAGAGCTGGGGTTGGTTCGGTTTCAGGAATCAGTTCAGGGAGGTTGGTATCTTGGAGGGGGGTAAAACAGAATAAAATGTATGGTGGGGGGGATCTTGCATTGCTGAACTTAACCATCTTTTTGTTCACACCTCTTAGATTGTGTACCTAACATATATGTACTGCATATCTGTTTCTATTGTCTTATGTAACGTGTGTACCTCACCTGCCATGAATCAAATTTCTTTAAAAAAAATTCTCCAAACTCCCATTAATTTAAATGGGGATTTTAATCTCTTGAATGCTAGAGAGAAGTCCTATTCCTCCTTTGCAATATGTTGGAGACCTCTCTAGCATTCTAGAGGATAAAACACCAATTAATCAATGTGAATGTTTATGCATCCCGACTGTGCAGTTGCTTTGCTCCAGAATTGCTCCACTTCTTGTTAATTGTTTACATCAGCATCACTGAACAAATGTATGACTTTGCTGGTGCAGCCCACATGGCATTGGCTTCTAGCACAAGTGGTATGCACTACAGTGTATCACTGCTTTAGTGCAAATTGGCAGCAAACCTTCATCATCATTAGAACGTTAACACCAGCAAGTCCAGTATGCATAGCATATGGAGAGAAGTGGCTAAAACTTACACACAGCGGAAAGCCCCAGAACACCCACAGTCTGAACCACTGCCCTCCCCTTTAGCACAGAGTTAGGAGGAGAGGGGGAATCCTGGTGTAAATAGCTTAATAAATTGATGCTGAGGAGATGTAGGGATTCAACATTGATTCCAGTGAATGATTTACCACAAACTTGTTGTGGTACTTTCATCACATCTCAGTGCACTTCAGAAAGTTGCTGCTGACAATATGATAATCAGTATGCTTAAGTGTACGTAGCTGAGAAACAAAAAAACACATGTAGATGCATTGCATTTAAATGTTATTAACCTCTATTTTTTTACTTTTGTTTCTACGCAGTCCATACAAGTCATATAGAACCTATGAAGTCAGAAATTTCTATACTTCAGAAAAGCTCCATAAAACAGAATAAATTTACAGAACTTACTCCTGTAGGGAAAGTGAATGATTGCAGTTTAGCTAAACAGCTCTGCAAAGAAAACCCAAATTGCTATTCCTTATATGAAAACTTTAGAAGAAGCTGCATCATCAATGCAAAACAATGTACTCATCATCATCATGGAGCAAGGCAACTGTGCCTGTCATCTTGGAGTGAATTAAAAGAAACTATCATGGGAAACTGTGTATGTTTAAATCCAACAAAAGAAAAATGTGCAAAGGTTTGGAATAGTATCCATAATAATACCTGCTTACAACAGTTTAAAGAGAAAACAATGGCTACATACAGAGAGGAAGATAATGAATTAAAAAGTGTAAATACTGATCCATGTAAGTAAAGACTATTTATGCTACTTTTTTTTTACATTTCAGTCTGAACAAAGCGTGAGTAAAAAATACCAAAACTGCCCATATTAATAGGGAATGAAGGGGGTACATCTATTAAAACAAATAGTATCATCTGACATGTCACAGACCAGCATTATGTTCATTCTAAGTCCACCATACCTGACAACAATGCTTATTTGTGTGCTTAGACATCAAATTTATTTTTCTTCTCTTCTCCTCTTCTTCTCTGTTGAAGAGTGTTCATTTGGTATATATGACTATATGTTATGTTGGTCTTTTGTTTATAACATAAATATAAACAAATGACCAACAGAACATATAGTCAGTTTCTAATTCATTATAAAATGAATAAAACTTACCTTACTTAAATGTTCCACTTTAATACTGAGTTTAATTAGAGTATTTTGCCTATATATAGCACAGTAAAAGAAAAGTTACCTTATTCCAGTTTCCACTGCACATTGTTAGTACATTCCAGTTTTCACTGCACATTATTAGTACACAGCATTAATGAAGGTGCAGATGAAAGAAATACCCTGACTATTCCTTTGGCTCATGTGGCATCACAAATAGTTTAGTAAATTGGCATGAAGCTGGCCCATAACAAAAAAAAAGGTTCAGAAAAGAACCATGTTAGTAGTACATCTCCTATTTGGAGATTAACACACATGCAAAAAAAACATACATTGCAGGGAAAGACTATCATTACTTTTTATTTCAGCAGTTGTTGTGAAGCCTTGCATTTGATGCTTAATACATTTGTAGGTTGCCTTAAAGAGTTGGCAGTTATGTCAAACACAAGTTAACCTTTAGTGCTTCTGCATTATGCATTTTCTGGTGTTAAGTCTCCATTTTTGCCCTGAAGGTTCAGCATATTCACTGGGATCAGCCAGATGATCAACAATATGTTTTTCCATTTTAATTTGTATATAGTTTATATTTTTGTACTTTTTTTTAGTTTTTAATATAACCAATACCTATATTAGACAAGAGAAATAACTATAAAGAAATACTAATAACTAATTACAACTGCAGCATTATTCTTTAAAATTAAACCACAAAAAAATTATTGATAACAAATTTCATAATCAGATTGATGTGACATTGTTTGTTTAATGTTATTTATGCATTTAAGTGTAAGAGGTATGAAACTCACACCCATATTCATTCACAAGAATTTTCATGAACTATGCATAATGTGCCACTTTTTACCTAAAACAAAGACACACGATTTCTGCATTCTCACTTTCACCAATTACATTTCCATAGGAAATTAGTATGGATTCACAGATGTCGTCTATGGCTGTTAAAATTCACTTCCCACTACAATTAAACCAGAAATGTCATGTCATGCTGTGATGTGTAATTTACTAGCCAGAAGAAGAGAGTGTTGACTGAAATCAGAGTGGCAGTAGAGCTACATGTTAAAAAAATAGTCTGCTATTGTAGTCTGTGCATTCTGTATCCTGAGACACTCTGACCATTGAGCTAGAGAGGCTGAAATACAGTTGGTTCTGCTAATGAGGAGGAATACTCTAGCGGTATCACAACCATATATGGGAAGAAGAACCCAGCGGATCATTCTGCCACCCCCACCACACCCTCAGAGTCAAGGGTTTTGAATCTGTAGAGGGAAGTATTGTTTTTTTTCCCAAGGTAGCAAGCAAGCGATAGTGTCAGTACAGCTGCATGTATTATAGCCTGACCCTGAGTCTGCTGCTGTGACACCAGGTTCACCTCTTACACCTATAGTATGTCACATTCATTATCACCAACAGCAAGTGAAAAGGAAGAATCTGGTGTTGTTTATGGTGGTGCAGATGATGGAGGTGGAACTGGTGGTGATGATGATTCCAAAATAATAATAGAAAGTTCAATAGCTCAGACCAATCAATCAAGAGTGGAAAAGAGAGATAATGAGTATCACCAGTAGTGATGAAATTGTGCTGTGTGCTGATTGGTTAGTTTCAACTATTGATGAATTGTCTGAGTCCCAGTCTCACCACCAGCAAATGTCACAGCGGGATCAGGCTGGTATGTCCACCATACTGGGTGGTAGTAGAAGTAGTGGTAAGAGGGGGATCATCCCTACCACAGATTGTAGTAGTGGAATTATCAATCCCAGCAATTATATGGAACAGGTAGAAGTGGATCTTCCTAGGACCAGTGCTCAGGCATCAGAAGAAACAACACCAGAAGCCATTTCATGTGCATCTGGTGACACATTTTGTAGCCAAGTAGATCTTTCTCTACCTCCCCTCCTGAAATCATGGGCACGTGAATAGAGTATGCAATCATCCTAAATGCAATAAGCACCCCCCTACAAAAACACCATGACAGGGTTGTGAAGAGGGTGAAGGCACATCTACCCTAATGAAAAGCACTTGCTGAATAACCACCTAAAACTGAATGTTGTATGTGTGGAACCATATTACAAGAAAAAGTCATTTCCCCAAAAAATCCCTCAAAAAGGTATGAGACAATCCACCCACCCACCATCACAGAACATCTACAATGTTACCTTTGTCATCTAGTTCTGGGGCTGGGTTACAAGTAACATCCCATTTGTCCCACTAGCACCATCAGAGTACTCCTCCCCTGCACTGCTGCAGGTAAATTTGCCACCAGTAACACCAACAAACAGTGACTCTGTAGATGTAAGAACCTATCAATATCAATACATATTCTCCATACATTTGTAATATGGTGGAGACAAAATAATGCAGGGGGATATAAAGGAACATCACCACCTGACTACTTGGGGTATGGTTTCTCATTTTCACCATGCTTAATTATAGCAGATATGTCAAAGTGTGGGTATGTGATCTCAGTCCTTCCTCTTCTTCACAAGCCATTCACAAACTGTATTTTTTGGTAGCTGCACAGTCTCTCCTTACTCTCAAGGAAAACTATTCTAACACCTATGATTTTAGAGGTGGTAGTGGAGAAGAAGGATTAAGATGACTGAACAACTCTCCCCAGATGTAGTGCCTTGTTGTGGTGCTACTGCACTAGGGCTAGTAAGTCTCATGTCATGACTGGTGCTGGTTCAACCACCAGCATCTGTGAGATTGATGATTCCGTCCCACTCCCACCACCATTACTACTACTCATGGCCATGGTGGATACAACAAAAATGTAATACTGTAAAATATGATACTTAGATGACACAGCAGCAGAAGCTACATTAATATACAACAAAATGGCACTGCTGGCATAATTTTCCCAGCCAGGTGTTGGCTTCTCTTGCCACAGCAAATAATTCTTCTACTAACAATTTTTTGTCTTCCCTTACTGTAAGCCTGCAATAATATTTTTCAAAATGTGCTTTTCTGTAGGCCTGGTAGCATTTTTAAGGCTTTCCTTGCTGTAAGCCTTCTAATATTCTTTCAACTACTTTCAGATTTCTGCATAGTGTTTGATGGAAAACGTATACAATATGTCAATATTCTTATTTAAGCAAGTGTTATTTATTATTTGTTATTGTTATTTGAGACTTTAGATTAAATGTTATTTGGTATGATTCAGCATAGTTGAAAGACCTTTATGCACAATATAACTGCATTATATTATATATATATATATATATATATATATATATATATATATATATGTAATTGCTTCAAAAAGCATTGGAGACCTCACTTACATGTAATGGGTTGAATCAATAAGAATTATTTCTCCCCTGTGATGCCACTGGTTTGTCTCAGAATTGCTCCACTCTTTCTTTATACATAAGGCCCGGTGGAGCAGATTTAAGAAGAAATTAAAAAATTCTGGGACAAAACAATTGCACCACATGGTAAAAACTGTTTCCATTTAAATAAATTGGACTTTTAACCCCTTGAATCCTGCAGAGGTCTACAAAGCATTGCTTTACTATGCATTGGGGACCTCTCTAACACTTACTGGGATAAAATCCCTATTTACATATATGGGATTTGAGGATTTTTTTAAATCTTACATGATTGAGGTGTTTTGATCCATAATGACTCCAATTGTTCTGATTACCACAACCTAATTATCTCTCTTATAATTAAACTAAGGAATAGTTAATGAAACAGTTAACATTTTATTGATACATTTTAATCATAACATGATTATGGTACGTACTATAGGGGGGAGGCGATTGGGGTAAGTTAATAGTCAATTAAAACCAATGTTCTTTATTTTTTTAGACGCTACTAAGACCAACATCAGATTGGAATGGGAATTAAGCTCACTAAAAAATCTTGGTAAAGTACCTTTCACTTTTCGAGTAGAAAAAATAAAGATCAAAACTTTTTTAATCATGATATTGCATATTATCATTCTATTTCTTGTTAGGATTTTACAAGAAATGAATGTACTTTTCTATAAAGCTTACAATGTATATGATACACTGGGAGAGACAGGAGGAGATTTTCTAAGGTGGGGAGAAGTGCCCCTCTACTTAGGATATAGGAAGTGTAGGAATCAATTCTCCCTTATTTCCTACTAGTTGAAGAGCCCGTTACACAGGCCACAGTGCCACTGCGGGGCAGTCATGCGCAGCAGAGACTGCCGACGCCGTGGCTGATACAGAGCAGGACACGCCGAAGGAGCATCCAGCTCTGTATCAGCCACAGCGGGGGCAGAATCTACTGCACATGACTGCAGCACACGCAGCAGTCTCTACTGCACATGACTTCGTTGTTACACACATTTTAGCAAATTATTATATAGGATGGTGCAGAATTTGCTAACTTTGGCTTGGATTGCATTGCATTTGATAAGTGTACTCAAGGGGTTATCTAACAGGCTTTCATTGAATTCTATGTAATAGTTTGTAGATTAAGCCCTTTTTAAGCTTGTCAACTGCAGTGTAATTCAGGGCTTTATTTATTGAGGGGAAAGAGACATTAAGGCTTATAGTCTTTGAAGAACTGGGGGGAGATGCATTAAAGGTAGATGAGAGCTCATGATGGTGATGTTCTGTCAGACCAATGTCGAAGGCACATCACCAGTATGTCTTCTACATTATAACCCTTTCAGTCTGCCACCAATCCACCATGCCTATGACAGGGTTATTTTGGACTGAACACATCAACAATGGCTCATTTCCATGTTAATGAGTCATTCCCATATGGAAATGCAGGATAATGTGCCATTGTCTCATGCATGTGGGTGTGTTTATATGTTAATGTGGCTGTTCATCACATGCACTAAACTCAGATAGCAGCCTCTGCTGTCAGAATTCACAGTCCTAACATTACCTACCTGAGGCTGGTGATGCTGGGATCTCCCTGTAGCTTCCTGTGGAGCCAAACAACAGTTTGCTGTCTCTGCTAAAGATCAGAGAAAGCATCTGCCCTCCCTTAGCCCTTTCATTACCATAGAGATGTGCATTGCATACCCCTGAAAGGATTAAAAGAAAAACTCTTCTTAGGTAGGAATCAGCAGGCTGAAGATGAGCAGGTTAGTGTGCCACAGAGCACCATAGCCACTTCAGCGACTGCACTGTGCACTATGAGTGGCAAGTCAGTGAAAAGTGGAAAGGAGGGGACACATCTTGGCACAACTGCCCTCATTACACACATGAAATACAGAAACCATGACATTAATGAGAAGCATGTTAAAGTCAAACCCAACAAAAGAAACCGGGAGCCGATGTATCCCCCTATCTCTCTCCAGGGTCACCTAGAATATAGGCAGAAATCAAAGAATAGAGAAAGGAAGACTGAGTCTGAAAGTTCGATGGTAAACAAAACACCTGCCTCATCATCAGTTTCTTGCGCTAGGGTCCAGATGCAGGAAGATGTAGTAGTATCTTCTGGTGTATTATGTCTGTCATCATTATCTCCCCAACCAACTGATAGTGATTCTGTAGATGCAAGCATGTGGCAAGTGTCCACCCATTGCACATTGTGTGGAGATGTGGTGGAGAATAATCGCAAGCAGGGAATCAAGTAGAATCTGAGGAGATTCCATTCCACAGAATATGCAAATCTGTTGGCAGGGAGGATTCATCATTTTTATTAAGTTTGCTAGTTGTCACATGTCCTTATCAGATCAGAGAAGGGGCATAGTGACAGCAGTACTTGGATTCTAGGCATAATTGATTTGACATTGTAGACCTAATCATCAATGTATTTGGCTGCAGTTGTGCCAGTTGTTTGATGTCAGTGTGGATATGTCCATTTTTCCCAGCACTTCTTCTGTTTCACAACTTTTCTATACAGACTATGCACATTGCAGTTTCTGATGAAAGACAGTTCCTATCTGCTATTTGTGGAAAAATTGTATTCCAACAACACACACATGATTTTGCAGGAGGAGAAGCATTATTGGCCAACTTCTTTTTCCCACATAAACCTGAAGTGGTGGGGGCTAGTTTTGGTGCTGCTACTGCCTCTGGCACATCACTGGTGCTTGTGGCAAGTGAAATCATGATCATGCTGCTTGAAAAACTCAGCACTACCATCAATAACAGTGCAGCAATCACAAATGCCCAAATATCACCAATGCATTTGTCAATGGCCATTGGCCAGTGGCCACTGATCACCATAAAATGACCTGCCGGTGCTAGGCCAGTAGGGCACAATTTCTTTTTGGTCTCAGGGCTTGTTCTTGGCAATGCAGAGGCCTATACAAACCAACATTTTCTGGTTTGGTTCTAAGTCCTACAAATCAATGTTTCATCAGGGTTTGTGCCTTTATCAAGTCTAAGTTCTACAAATCAATGTTTCATCAAGGCTTGTGCCTATAATAAGTCTAAGTTCTACAAATCAATGTTTCTTCAGGATTTGTGTTTGTCTAACCTGAGTCCTGCATAGAGCACCCACACACATATCTTTCAGCTTTTTTCAAGCCTGATTCTATGCTGCCTAGCCATTCTTTATAAAGAGAAATAAAGAAATCATTAAAAAAAAGGGTTACCAAAATCCAAATTGAAAGTAGTATGTGTATGGTGGTGATGGTGGTGATGGAACTTTTTGTGGGACTTGACAAACTGGATCCTCCTCAGGAGGAGGAGAGGGACCATCATCATTTATTGCACACACTGCAGCAACCATAACTACAGTCAGTTTTTTTACTACTCATACATCCCTGCACTGATCCTAATCCTTTCACATTCCCCCTACCCCTTATGTGTTTGCTGGACATTACTCAACTACTTTGTACTGTGAAGTACACTATATAATTGAGTGTGTGTGATGTCTTGCCTTGACTCCCTACAAAATACTCTGTGTTGACAAGTATTAGTCTGCCCCAGTCACAGCTTACGTAAGGTTCCCTGTCTCTGTCACGTACCAATTTTTTTATTTTTTTATTAACTATATGTCCCCCTCTCCCAGTTAACAAAAACAAAAAAACACATTCCTTGTTCAACTGATTCTTTCCCCAGGCTCCACCAACACAGAGATAACAGCCAGATCAGGATGATACTTGTATCACGGCTGCTTGTATCTTCCCATTGAGTCACACAGAATGTTGAGTTATTTGGGGTAATTCTCCTTTGCTCCCTTCTTACACTCCCAGACTACCCTGTCCTTGACACAGATATAACACAGATCTTGGATCACAACTGTCGGTGTCTTCCCAGTCAGTCACATAAGATTTTGGGGTATTTGGAGTAAATCTCATTTGCTCACATCTCACTCCCACAGACACTGCTTTCACAGAGATAACAGCCAGATCAGAAAGAAACTTGGATCAGAGATTCCTGTGTCTTCCCAGTCAGTCACACAAGATGTTGGTGTATTTAGGGGTCAACCTCTTTTCTCCCTTCCTGTCCCCCAGAGTAACCCCAGACTCCCCTAATTCAGAGAACAAATGTCCTGCCTAAAAGAACCCCTATTTCAACTACTTTTTATTAGCCTGTCTTCACTAGTTGAAAAATGTTTCTTTTCACAAACACAGAAGTGCATGCTGTGGGACTCTGGGGCCCCTTTTGTACTATGAATGTGGGAAATAACGTAGATTTCCTATGTGGTGGGTAGAAATTCAATCTTCCTATTGATCTCAAAGCAATGAGTTAGGCAAAAAAAGGAGAAAACTGCACTTTTTGCTGGAAATCTCCTGCTACTCAGGAAATGCCATTTTTCTCCCGGTTCTCTTTTGAGATGAAAACTTTCACCCATCCCTAAATGTAGGCAGCTAACAGATGAGCCTTGAGTTTGTTTTATAGAGATATAGACTGCTTTAATCTGCTGACTTTACTGCTGCTCCCTGTATCTGTACTGCCTGGAACCACAAGGAGACTTATCACTTTAACCCACACACTGCCAGACTGTCAATGCAATGACAAACAATGTAAATGATGTCAGTGATCCATAACCTGCTTGGCTAGGAATACATATTTGGCCTTATTCCAACAAAAAGAGATATGATTCTGGAGCAAGCTGATTGCATGTATGGTTAGTGAGTGACAGGGGTGGGTGGGAGGAGAATGAAAGGGCAGGAAGAAGAATGTGCTGCACCATTTGGCTAAGGCATATCACTGGACACACTGTGTAAGCTGGCGATGTGAATGGATGGCAGCGGATCACTAAGTGGGGGTCAAAGGCTTGCATATCTGCCTTACTATTCATGTATAATTTTTCTAATTACATACTCTGTCCTTTATTTCTGTTTCTCGATATGTACTTTTATTCCTAACACATACTTTACTTATATTTATTTTATGACTTATTTTTACATCTTGTTCAACATGTCTCCTTTCACATCCTTGAATAGGGATCACTGAGCTCTTTTGCCTCCTACCTATGGAGTTTTTCTTTTAACCCTTTCAGCACCATGGGGGTATGCAGTATACATCCCTATGACACTGAAAGGGTTTGTGGTGCTGAAGCCTGAGCACATCCTCTGCGCCCTCCAGTGGAGGGACATAGAAAATATTCCCAGACTTGAGGGTTGCTGATGGGCATCCCTTCCACATAGCCAGCAATTCAACAACCCTGCATGCTAATAAGGACTCCCCCGCCCCACATGCTTAATTCCTAGTTAACATGCCAATGTGTGTCTACATCACCATGGTGCTCCTCCACATATCGAAATTCACACATCAACCACCACATCTAACCTTAGTCCAGCTCCCCGCTGGAGTAGATCTGGAGCAAACCAACTGCATCATATGGGGCAAATACAATTAAGCATTTGAATGCTAGCTATCAATAAAGTCCTGGAGACATATCTAGCATTTCATTAAAAGTACAATTTCTATAAATGGAGCTTTTAATTTATCCCCAATGGTTTGGTCCAGAATTCCCCACATTCTTATTAGAACATTAGCCTCAATGAGGCTCATTTATTATGACAAAATTGGCAAAATTCTGGGACTAACCAACTGTACCAAGGGGAAAAATATGAAATACCTAAATTTCTGTTGGTTTGATGGAGACTTTTAACCCCTTTAATGCAACCCGAGGTCCACATTGCATTGCCAAGCAATGCATTGCAGACCTCTGTAGAATTCCGTGGGTTAAAAGCCCAAATCAATATCAATGTAAATGTTTATTTTCCCTATCTCCCAGGATTGTTACCCTTCTGATTGATTCATAAGCCTCACTGATCAGCTCTTGCTGCTCTGGTCCTTAGAAAGGTAGTATGAAAAGAAGGGGGAGGAATATACAAGGATATGTTTAAAGCTTATATGTCTCTCCTGTTTTTGCAGCTAATGTAACCAAGCCCACTATATCCTAAAATCCTAAAAAAATATTTAAAATATAAATCTGAAACTGTTATATCTGTTAACTGATACCTAACAAATTGTATCCTAACAATGCAGTCTTAAAGGAAAACTATAATCAACCAGTGAGTGATTTTCATAAGTTTGTAAGCAGTCAGTAATTTCCATTTACTGATTTTATTTGCATTTGAAAGCTGTTATAGTCTACAGCTAATTGCTTCAATTAAAAAAAAAGGTAAAATAAAGACTAGTGGGGTGAATGTATGGATTTGCTTACCTCCCAACATTTGAAATTGTCAAAGAGGGACAATTTTGTTTTAGGTGGTGTTTCTGGGGTTCAGCTGATGGGTGGGGCATTATGTTTACAGATTATTTCATGACCTGTTGATAACTCTTTGTGTAACTGAATAAATGATTAATAGCAAGATCAAATTATTTTATTTACACAGCCTAACATATAAATATATATATTGAAGTTTAAACAAACATTAATTTGAGTTTTATTGCTATGGATAAATGTTATATACTTACATACATACCACACAGTTTGATCTCGGGTGACACCAGAGTGGGAAAGAGGGGCAGAGGGATTTTGGTTTCAAAGAGGGACTATCCCTCCTAAAGAGGGACACTTGGGATGTATACATTTGCAGTGCAGAGCAATGCATTCCGTACCCCTCTGGCACTCAAATGGTTAAGGAGGCCTCTCTAGCATTTAAGGGTTTAAAAATCCCTCTTAAATCAATGGGGATTTTTATACATCTCCTATAGTGCTGTTGAAATGCTCCAGAAATAGACACCATGATTTTTCACAATATGACTCTAAGGGCCGTATGTTCAAAGGGATAACTACAAGAAAATGTCGTATGAAAGACAAAAATAAGTCATTGCATGCATGAACAACATATTTTCTATAGAGTATACGACAAAAACTAGTAATGTCCATTATGTACAACACAATTCCGGAATTGATGGGGAAGGGAGTTGGGCAGGGGCGTGGCTAAACTATTCTCCAGTGTCGTATAGAGGAGAAGAAAATTTGTCATAACTAACTACAAAAAATGTCTTGCAAAAGACAAAATTTGTGAGTTAAGAGAAAAGTGGAGGGAATGTGAGGTTCTGAATGTGAGAATTTTTGTCTTTAGTTAAGACATTTTTGTCATTAGTTAAGACATTTTTGTCGTTAGGTAAGAATTTTTTTTGTTGTTACATATCAGTCAGGACAAACCACATATTTCTGATCACAACCAGGATCCCAACGACACTGTACTTTGAAAAGTCGTTACAAAGGACAAAAGCTATTTCACTACTTCTTTGAACAAATGGCCCTAAGTGTACTCCTTGGAATTAGTAGAGGTTCTTAACTCAATAAGAAGCTGTACATTGCAGATACTTTTAGCATCCAAAGAGTTAAAGCATTTCATTGTTAGGTTTCCATGGAGATTGCATATGCATATGTGATCGCGCTACTAGATTAACCTCTTGGAAACTAGAGCTGTCTCCAGTGTTTTACTAAACAATGTATTTGAGACAGCTGTAGCATACATCGAGTACCGTACAATCTTGGGTAAAATACTCACAATTTTACCCCTCTTTACTTTATGCGAAGTGGGGGTGCATATTATACACAAAAGTTTTTTGTTATTACGATTGGCTGGAGTTGGAAGGTCCTGACAGCCCATTGAAGGAAACGGACTGCAAATGCAAGCATGCCGCCCACAGGGAAGATGGGAACTTCAGTGGAAGTTTTATTTTGAGAGCAGATTGTGCTGGGGGAGGGAGGGAAGGTATCTGGCAGCTCTCATTGTTTTTTAGTAAGGGGGGAAACAAGAGGGCATTTTATACACATGCACTCTTGTTTTCTCTTATAATCTTGGGTATACTATACACCTGCGTATTATAAATGGGTGCATATTACACCTGAAATTTTATGGTAAATATTTGGTGCAATGAGACAGGAGAATTATTACTGTTTCTGTAAAGTGATGTGTACATGAATGGTTCTCTGTAAATAAATAAATATATATACATACATGCAGTTGTCGAGAAAATCAGCTGTACCATAGGAGGCCAAAATCATTTCTAAAATTGTCCTGGTTTAAATTGGGCTTTTAACCCTCTGGCACTCAAAGGGTTAAAGTCTCCAACTCCTTGAGAAGCAAGTTAGATATCTCTCTAGTATTCAAGGAGTTGCAATCCTATATAATAAAAGGTCAGAAAGTGTGTCACGATGCAGTCATGCGTAGTAGAGACTGCCAGTGTTCGGGCAGTCTCTACTGCGCATGATTGCATCGTGTGAGTGAGGCAGCGTAATCGCGTGAAGCAGTGAGGTAATGGCAGTACGCAGAACAGGTCCGGGTAGTGTTAACCCTTTGAGTGCCAGAGGGGTACGCAAAGCATTGCATACCCTCTGGCAATCAAAGGGTTAAGAGGCCGGTCCTGCTCTGCATATTGCCGTTACCTCACTGCTCCACGGCCCGTGCACACGGGCTTTTACACTAGTTCCAATATAAATCATTAGTGAATTTTATGTGTTCACTATGATGCAGTTGTTTTGCCCCAAACTGTACCCGTTTTTGATAAATGCTTCAGCCTAGCTCCACTGAAATTAGCTTCCAAAGCCTGTGACTGAACTCCAGAGTAAGATTGCTGTAGTGTGTACTGATGGGGAAACCTTCTGGTGTAAGTAGCTTAGTCAAATGGCATTAGGTAGCAGTAGGGCTAAAAAATTGATTTCCATTCTTGATTTAGCATGGAATCGTACATTCTTCTCACTCTGTCAGATCCAATCTTGAGGTTCTAGAAAATAAACATTTATAATACTGGAAAAATTCAGATTTTGGCATTTACATTACTATATACATAGAAAACTTTTATAACTGTACATAATGTACCCTGATTTTGTGATTTTATCTTTTAAGGACACAGAAGCCCAAGGCCCTGTCTTGAAGTAGCAACACTTTGCATTGGGGACCCAGTATGTAATAGATACTTGGCTGCACTTTTAAAGACTTGCCCTGCTGAAGGAAAAGTCTGTAATGTAGAGAACTGTCAGAGAACAATCCGGTCATTCTATGACAATATGCCTTTCAATGTTTCTGGTCTGTTGGCTCTTTGTTATTGTACCGAATCTGATGAGGACTGTCAACATACAAGAGATGTTCTTCATAGTAAACCATGTTCAGTTCATGCAGATCCACCAACTTCATGCCTTAATGTAGTCCACAAATGTCTTGAAGATGAAATGTGCAGGTTAGTGAAATATGTTTATTGTACCTTTTGTTATAATATGACTGACTTAACAATAACAGACACATGTTCCATGACATCTTCTTTTTCTCTGTCGTCCAATACAAGTTACTGGTAACTCTGGGTAGGCGATCCGCCCCTTTAAGTAGGCAGGAACCATTCTAGAATTGATTGCAGGGGGTGGAGCCTACCTTCTCTCCTTGGCTGCAGCTAGCCAACCAACTCCAGAAAGATTTATTCCTTTGTGAAGATAACACAGGCAAGAGAACAGTTCTGCTATAGCTTTAGAAGTTTTTTATTTTGCTGTTAGAAATGGAATACCACCATTAGGCGGATTACCATAACTAACACTGACCTTAGATGTGGCTAGCTCAGTGACAAGGTGCTTTTTGTGGACCTTAAACCCAGGGGCTACAAGTTCTTTCCTCAGGAGTTGCCTACCAAGGCTTCATCTTTAAACATGGTAATCTGAAGACAGCAGATCTGCAAGAAAGGTGAGCAATAGTGTTGAGCGAGCATGCTCGGCCGATGCTCGGATCGGCTCGAGCATCGCTCTGCTCTGCACATGGCGGTACTCGTACGAGTACCGCCATGTGCTCGCCCGGCATGTTCGGGTGGCGGGGATCTGTGCCGAAGGAGGCACAGATCTGAAGACGCTCCGCTGGACCACCAGGGACTGGAGGTAGGGGGCATTGCGGAGATGAAGGGGGCATAGCGGAGATGAAGGGGGACATTGCAGAGATGAAGGGGGCATAGCGGAGATGAAGGGGGACATTGCAGAGATGAAGGGGGCATTGGGGGACATTGCAGAGATGAAGGGGGCATAGCGGAGATGAAGGGGGACATTGCAGAGATGAAGGGGGCATAGCGGAGATGAAGGGGGACATTGCAGAGATGAAGGGGGCATTGCAGAGATGAAGGGGGCATAGCGGAGATGAAGGGGGACATTGCAGAGATGAAGGGGGCATAGCGGAGATGAAGGGGGACATTGCAGAGATGAAGGGGGCATTGCAGAGATGAAGGGGGCATAGCGGAGATGAAGGGGGACATTGCAGAGATGAAGGGGGCATAGCGGAGATGAAGGGGGACATTGCAGAGATGAAGGGGGCATTGCAGAGATGAAGGGGGCAATGCAGAGATGAAGGGGGCATAGCGGAGATGAAGGGGGACATTGCAGAGATGAAGGGGGCATTGCAGAGATGAAGGGGGCATAGCGGAGATGAAGGGGGACATTGCAGAGATGAAGGGGGCATTGCAGAGATGAAGGGGGCATAGCGGAGATGAAGGGGGACATTGCAGAGATGAAGGGGGCATTGCAGAGATGAAGGGGGCATAGCGGAGATGAAGGGGGACATTGCAGAGATGAAGGGGGCATTGCAGAGATGAAGGGGGCATAGCGGAGATGAAGGGGGACATTGCAGAGATGAAGGGGGCATAGCGGAGATGAAGGGGGACATTGCAGAGATGAAGGGGGCATTGCAGAGATGAAGGGGGCATAGCGGAGATGAAGGGGGACATTGCAGAGATGAAGGGGGCATAGCGGAGATGAAGGGGGACATTGTGGAGATGAAGGGGGGCATTGACCAGGCACCCTCCCCTCATCAGAGCAGGGGGTGTCTGGTGTAATGCTCGTGTCGCCCCATTCAATTCAATGGGGCTCAGGTGCTCGGCCGAGCACTCGAGCCTCCGGCGGTGCTCGGTCAGAGCACCCGAGCACCCGAGCATCGGGGTGCTCGCTCAACACTAGTGAGCAACCCTTTGAGTGCTGCAGGTCCACATGTCCCACAGAGACTTCAGAGATGGCTCATTTTAGTTGTCTGCCCTTGCTCTATCATCCGGTTTATGTTTCTAGTGTGTTGGGGGGCTCAGGGGGCTTTGGGCACTGTTTGGGGTACTTTTCTGGGAAAACATTTCCCATGAGCGCTTGCTTCGTGCACTCATTTCTGATTGGCTCCTGCCACGGAAGCCATTTTGTGCTCTTTCCAGAACGAGTATCTTATGCAGGGCTTGGGCTCTCATTCCCTCCTCTGCTGATTAACCCTTCGCCTGCCAGATGAGTCTATTTTAGCGATTTCTGGGGTGAAACTTTAATCCTACATGCTGTAATTGGGGGATTTCTTATACAGTAAGGTTATTGACACTGTGAGAATGTCTATACCATTGGAGCTTGGGGCCGGACCTTAAACTAAGGATGCTGGGGTCTCTGTATCACCTATTGCACATTGTTCTTTCTGTCTTGTTCTTCAGGGTTATCTAGAGAATTATCAGGTTGTTAATGCCCAGCATTTTCTGATGTCCCAGTCTCCCAGGGACCTCCAGCCATGCATTAGAGCCAATTTGGGTGCAAGAGTTCAAGGCTGCTACTAGGGACCTTAGGTCCACATTGTAACTCCTTCCATCCCAGTTAAAGGGGGTCTTTCATTCTTGGCAGACCCCCTCCTTCATTAAGTCTTCCCTGCCAAAGCCTCAGGGTGTACCTGACGTGTCAGATTCCTCTGAGGAATAACTGCTGGCGGATTCAGATGTTGAGGAATGTTCTGCGGTGGGCTCCTCTCAGTTTTTTGAGGACCCTTTTGAGGCTGATCCTGAGCCCTCAGCTGAGGGCCTGATCAGGGCTGTTTTAAATACCCTAAATATTCCCTTAGTGCAGGAGGTTCCTTCTGACCCTTCTGATGTATTTCAGGAGCCTAAAAACCCCTCACTTGCTTTCCACCTAACCCCACTCTTGACCGCCTTTTGTCCGAAGAGTGGACAAGAAACCTTGTCTCTGAACAAGAAACCTTCTGTCTCCAAGAAATTTGCAAAGCTTTATCCCTTTTCTGAGGCTGCACTTGCTCAGTGGGTTCATCCTCCTAAAGTGGATGGTCCTATCTCCAGGCTAACCAAGTCTACTGAATTGCCAGTGTCTGATGCGTCTGCTCTAAAGGACTGGACTGACAAGAAACTTGAGGTCTCCCTCAAGTCCATCTTTGCCACTGCTGGTTCTGCCATGCGTCCAGCATTCGCAGCAGCATGGGTGAACCGGGCCATTGCAGTCTGGACTTAACAGCTCACTCTTGCTGTCCATCAGGGAGCTCCTACTTCAGATAAGTTGTGCATCCTTGCCAACATTTCTGAGGTACAGCACTATGTTTCTGTTGCCTTATTTGATGCCATCTGTTTGGTGGCTAGGGTTTCCACCATGTCTGTGGTTGTCAGATGGGCTCTTTGGCTCAAGATCTGGTCTGCTGATACTGCTTCTAAGAAAGCATTGCTCTCCTTGCCTTTTGTCTGGGCCTGATCTTAAGGATCTGATCAGTGAGGCTACAGGGGGGTAAGACTATACTTCTACCCTTAGTTCCTAGGAAGAAAACACCGCTTAAGCGTAACCGGTATTTTCATTCCTTTCAGAACGAGACACGTCCGGTGAACCAGACTGTTCCCTCCTCCAAGCCCAAGGCTTCCAAGCCTTCTTCGGCATGACTCACCAAACCCGGGTCCACACTCTGCTGTGGGTGGTCATCTGCATCACTATCACAGCATTTGGGAGGATTCAGTGATGGACCCATGGGTTTTACAGGTGGTGACGGAAGGGTACAGGATCCCTTTTGTCTCTCTTCCTCCTTTTCTCTTCCTTCCTTCTCATACGCCTCAGGATGCAGAAAAGTGACATCTGTTCAATGGTGCTGTTCAGGCTTTTCTGGACAAGGGCATTCTGGAGCTGGTTCCAGTTCAGGACAGAGGTATGGGTTTTTACTCAAACCTCTTTGTGGTCTCCAAGAAGGACAACGGTTGTCATCCTATTTTGGATTTAAAGGATCTCAATTCCTTTGTGATCCGGACTCATTATCACCAGGAGTCTCTACGATCGGTGATTGCTGGCATGTCCCCGGGGGAATTCCTTGCATCTTTGGATCTTCAGGACGCGTACTTACACATTGCCATTCATCCAGAGAGCCGACAGTACCTCTGATTTGCCTGTGACCGGTGGCGTTTTCAGTTTTCAGACTTCCATTTAGTCTGACGACAGCTCCTCAGATCTTCAACCATGTCCTGGGAGCCTTAGTGTCCGTCCTCCACCAAGACGGCATCAGAGTTACTCCATACATGGACGACCTGCTTCTGAAAGCCCCTTCTGTGGAATTTCTTCATCAGCATGTTCAGCAATGAATTCACTCTCTCACCCGTCACGGGTGTATCATCAACTTGGACAAATTAGCTCTTGTCCCATCCCAGCGTTTGGTCTTCCTGGGCCTTGATACCCAGAAGAACATAGTGTTTCTCATGGACGAGGTGGCTCACGAGATCGCCTACAGGGTTTCTATGATCCTGGCTCAAGATCCAGTTCCAGCCAAGAAGCTGTCATCTCTAGTGGGGAAATTAATTTCCACCATAGAAGTGGTACCGTTTGCCATGGCACAAACCAGAGAACTCCAGTGGTTTGTGATCCAAGTGTGCAAGGGTCAGCCGGACCTTCTGAAGACGTCAGTGTCACTTCCTCTTCATGTGGAACTGAGTTTGTCCTGGTGGCTTGACCTCTCCAGTCTGCTGAAGGGCAAGTCCTTCCTAGTTTCCTTCTGGATCACGGTGACGAGTGATGCCAGCCTCTCCGTATGAGTAGCAGTCCTGGGTCACCTGAGTGCACAAGGTTGGTGGTCTCTGGAAGAATCTCTCCTTCCCATCAATGTGTTGGAGCTTCGGGTGATATTCCATGCCCATTGTCTTTGGACTCCCTAGCTGAAAGAATGCCCAGTCCGGGCAGAGTCCGACAACGACACGGTCGTGGCTTACATCAACAAGCAGGGCGGAACAAGAAGTCTTGCCGCTTGGTTAGAGATCAAAGCTATTTTGTCCTGGGCAGAAGAACACATTCCTGCCATATTCACAGTTCACATTCCTGGCATAGACAATGTCATGGCAGATTTCCTCAGTCGACACACAGTGGACAGCGGAGAGTGGGTTCTGCACCCAAAGGTGTTCACCCTCATTGTTCAGAAATGGGGTCTTCCTTACATTGACCTGATGGTGACAAGACACAACAGGAAGGTTCCGAGGTTCTGCTTCCGATGGAGGGACCCTCTAGCTCTGGCTGTAGATGCAATGTCCTTGGTTATTCCCTCTGGCCTACATCTTTCCTCCCCTCTCAATGTTGCACAGGGTGTTACAGAAATTACGACTGGAGCATTGTCCAGTCATTCTGATTGCTCCGTACTGGCCTTGCCAAGCTTGGTTTCCGGAGCTTCTGGATCTGTCAGTGGTGGAGCCATTCCGGCTCCCTTGCCGTCTGGATCTTCTTCTACAGGGTTACCTGTGGAAGGAGGATGTTCATCATCTAGTCTTGACGGCTTGGAAATTGAATCCTCAATATTGAGGAAGAAAGGTTTTCTTCTGGTGTGGTGCCTACTATGCTCAGTGCCCGCAAACCTGTTTCTTCCAAGATCTACCATCGTGTCTGGTTGACCTTCCTATCTTGGTGTGCTGACAAGGACCTGTTGCAGGAAGTTGATCTGCCTTCGGTCCTGGCATTTTTGCAGGACGGTGTGGTTAAGGGCCTTAGTTTGAATTCCCTTAAAGTTCAGATGTCTGCTTTCTCTATTTTCTTTCAGAGAAGCATTTCCATCCTTCCTGATGTCAATGTTTTCTTCCAGGGCGTTGCTCATATTCGTCCTGCCTTCAAGATTCCTGCTCCACCATGGGATCTTAACTTGGTTTTGGGCTTCTGCAGCACCCTCCATTTAAGTCTTTGGCTACTATTCCTCTACGCCTGTTGACGTGGAAAATGGCTTTTCTCCTGCGGATTGTGTCTGTCCATCGTGTCACGGAGTTACATGATCTGTCCTGTAAACACCATTTGGTGTTTCACAAGGACAGGATGGTGCTTCGCACCTCTCAGGAGTTTCTCCAGAAGGTGGTTTTGGAGTTCCTCATTAATGAGGAGATTGTGGTGCCCTCTTTCTGCCCTGACCCCGCCTCTGACAAGGAGAGGGATCTCCAATTGTTAGACATCGTGCGTTGTCTCAAGTTTTATGTACATCACACTGAGTCTATCAGGCAATCAGACGCATTGTTTGTCATTCCTGAGTGTCCTAGGGCAGGAAGACCTGCATCCAAAGTGACTATTGCTTCTTGGATCAAGTCCACTATTCATAAGGCTTATGAGCTGAGGAAGAAGCCTGTCTTTTTCAGGGTCACGGCTCATTCTATTCAATCTATTGGGGCCTCTTGGGCTTACAAGAATCAGGCCTCTGCTGATCAGTTGTGCAATGCTGCCACCTGATCATCTGTGCACACCTTTTTGAAGCATTACCGTGTTGATGTGCTGACATCGACTGACGCCAGCTTTGGGAGGAAAATCCTGGAGGCAGTCTTCCCTATCTAGGATTTTCTTCAGTTCTTGGTGCTTCTTTCATTTTGAGCCCTGTTGGCTCTAGTTCAGTGTGCTGTGTAACAGTTGGGGTGTTGTTACCCCTGTTCAGTGTCTGTTGACACTTCAGTATTTGTTGGGCTACCTCTGATCTGATGGTTCTTATCTGCTCTGGCCACTTTGGGGGCCTTGCGCCTGGTCCTTGCCTTACTTCCCGCCTCTGGGAACTCAATGGTTGGACATCCCAGAATTACCAGTAACCTATATTGGACAGCAGAGAAAAGAGGATTTTAGTCTTACTTGTTAAATGCTTTTCTCTTAGTCCATCCAGGTTACTGGTCTCCCACCCTGTCAAGGGACCATGCTTGGCTCTCCTGTGGCAGACCGTGGGGGTCCTTTGGGGTCATGCTCACAGGAGTCTTCTTTCCCTTTCACTATCTAGTCAATAGTTAGTGTCTCAAATCTTTCTGGAGCTGGTTGGCAAGCAGCCAAGGAGGGAAGGTAGGCTCCACCCCCTGCAAGCAATTCTAGAATTGTTCCTGCCTACTTAAAGTGGCAGATCTCCTACCCAGAGTTGCCAGTAACCTGTATGGACTAAGAGAAAAGGATTTAACAGGTAAGACTAAAATCCTCTTATTTCACTTAAGTCATTCTAAAGCAAACCAATACAAAAAGGAAAAATAAAAATGTGCATTTGTACTCTATGGGGCAGCTGGTTTGCTCCAGAATTTTAACTCTTTAATTAATTGAATATGACCTCAATAAATTGTTTAGAAGTTTTCTGCAATGTGCATTAAACATAACATATTAGGTATTTCAATGAAAACTAGAGATGTACAGTGGGACAGGCCTGGGGGTCAGCCTGTGTAGTTCTATTACTACCAATGGGACACGGTTTGGGGTCAGTATGTGTGGTTTTGTGGCTACAAGTGCAATTGGACAAGGCTGGATGTCTGTAAGTGTATCTATGGCTACTAATGGGACAAGGCTGTGGGGCCAACATGGTTTTTCTATGGCCACAAGGGTATCCAATTCTTTTGTTCTATTTCTATAATGATGTATCTTACATTATTTATTGTACTTCAGTTAGTAGTCCTGCTCATAAGAAACAAGTGTATACAACATTGCTATTTCTTTTCACCCCAAAAAATTACATTCAAAAGAAGAGTTGTAATGAAAAGGTTAATTATGTCTAGATTTATGCTTTTTTCCAGGCAAAGATATGAATTGTATCAGTCAAAATGCTGGCAAGATATCACCAGATGTAGTAATGATGAAAGCTGTTTGCTTGATATGAACCAAGATGACCTGTCCTGCTCTGGAGATGATGAGTGCAAAGCAGCATATATTGGAACACTTGGAACAAAGCTTCACATGCAATGCAGTTGTACTCAAGTCCACAATACTGAGAAAGAACATTTATGCCATTTGTTTTACCATGTGCTTCACAGCAGGTCCTGCTTTAGTAAGTGTATTTACCTGGTGTAGATATTTTTAAAAATATAGGATTCAATAAACATTTACCTAATTATTTTTAACACCATGGATGGTTGAACTACCAGGTAAAATGAATTACATGTGTAATATGTGTATAAAGTAATTTTATACTCAATGATCTTCCCTCCCGCTTGCTGACACCTTCCATGCCTTTGCCAGGAAAAATGAAGGTGGCAGTGAGCAGGAGGGAAGAACGCAGACCCAAAGTAGAGACCACCAGAGTGGCGAATGCCATTATTGTACAAACACACACTGACAGAAACGCATTGCAAGCCCTGTCAGATTGCTGGTGAGTGAGCTAGAAGACTAAAGAAGGCTTTCAAAGGCAAACCTATTAACCTGCTTTAGTGTCTTTATGTGTACTATTTGTGTCATATTAAGCATATGAACACTGGTTTAATATGCCCTTCTCCACTCAAGCTAACTGCTTTCAACTCTGAATCACTTCTCTGCTACTATATTTATTTTTAGACATATTCCTAACCCTTTCAGTGCCAAAGGGATATGCAATGTACATCCCTATGGAACTGAAAGGGTCAGGAAGTGATGCTGTTTTCAGTGCTGAAGTCTGAGTGAATCCTCTCTGCTCCCCCCAGTGAGTAAAGGTGATGTGTTCAGACTCCAGAGTTGTCCTACTGCTGGTAATGTGTAAGGGAGGGAATCCCTTACACATCCCCAGCAGTTCAACAGCCCAACATGCTAATGAATACATTTGCCCCCAGCCCCTCCCACCTTGCATACTTAATTCTTACTGCAGGTAAAGTGCCATCCTGTGTATCAAAGTTTATGTAGCAAAATTTATGATAGCTTGTGATAAGCCAGTTGCCTATCGGTCCTATTTTAGCTGTTAGAAGTGGTTTAATTTTATGTTTTTTCTTATCTTATTTCTAAGGTGGTTACAATTTAATCTAGCCTAAAACTGAGTGTCCATGCCCTCGTTAACAAAAGCAGTTTTTCTTCTGTGTACACTCCACATCAATAGAGTGGGCATTGTCTCCGCCCCCCAGCTTGTAGGACCAACCAATCTCTTTAAATCTCCCTCTGTGGGTTCAGTCCTCAGTTATTGTTGGTCCTACAAGGTGGAGGAAGGATGGAATCTTCCTCCTATCAATGTTACCTTTATTTCTGAAAGTCTTTGCCTGGCTCCCATACTCCTTCGGCCGCACTTCAACTCTGTTCCAAGGGCATTAAGTCTTCCCCACACATCAACAAATTATGCCTTCCAATGCAAACAATTGCGGTAGTAACCTTGGGACACCACGATAGCTCTGCAGCCGATTCCCTCTGCATAGCGGCATCATGCTCCGGCGGCATTTTCAGTCAGGTCCCTCATATGACCTCAGTCCTAGAGGCACCATTCGATTAAGTCATCAATGCGGGTCAGCATTGGAATGCACGCTGTTTTACTGCACTGCATATAAGGTTGCCATGGGGAAAGACGTCTGGAGCAGGTCTGTGAGTAGTATCTCAAACTTATATTTATATTTATATACTTTTATAATTATTGTTTATCCTATTATCTGCCATGTCTAAATCTGGGGGGAAGGATAAGCCTCGTGAGGAAGATAAAAGTGAAAAGATTACAAATTGCTCTGGGTGTGATGCTATCCTATCTTATAATGATAATACTAAATTATGTGCAGAATGTCTTAGACAGGCAGCAGGTCAGGATATTCCTCATCATTTTAAAGATTTTCTATCCTGGATGAAGTCATCAGTGATTGAGACTTTTTCATCTATACAGCAATGTTCAGCCCCTAAGAAAAGACTCCGCACTGATGACCCAGATGAGGGCCCATCTATTCGTCCAGGAAACCAAGAAGATAATTTTAGCATTCATGATTTGGATTCACCATATTCGTCTGATGAGGATGAGGAGGTTCCAGAAGAATCTGCCTCTTTTAATGTGGATAAGATTGATATTCTAATAAAGTTGATGTGAAAAGCCTTAGGTCTTACCGACACACAAAAGCACTTAGATATCATTGACACAGCATTCATTGGTGACAAAAAGGAAACCCCTAATTTTCCTATATACTCCTCTATTCATTCCTTAATTAAGGCAGAATGGGATAAGATAGATAGAAGATTTTCTATGTCCAAGCGTTTTATTAAAATGGACCCTTTTTATGATTCTGAAATATTGCCATGATATCTTCACCTAAGGTTGACATTGCGGTTGCTGAGCTGGCTAGGAAAACCACTTTGCCAATAGAGGACAGATCCTCTCTAAGGGATCCAGTGGATAGAAAAATGGAGACTGTCCTAAAGAGACAGTTTACATTACTGGGAGAAAATATGAAGGCAGTAACAGCTATGGCATGGCTGTCTAGAGCTATGAGGATATGACTGCCCAATTTGGAAGAGAACATTGATTCCTCTATGTCCAGATCCAAGCTACTGAAACAAGTAGCTATTATTAAGGAAGACACTAGTTACTCCCGTGATTCACATTTAGATGCCATTAAATTACTAGCCAAATCTTCTGCTATGTCTATAGTAGCACTCAGAGCGTTATAGCTCAGATCATGGGGTGCTGACATTCCTTCCAAAACCAAATTGGTTATCTTACCCTTCTCACACAGTTTACTCTTTGGTCCACAGCTAGAAGAGTTAATCAAGAAATCATCAGGAGGCAAGAGCTCATTCCTACCTCAGGAAAGAAGATCCCCTAAACATTTTCGAAACACATCCTTTAGTTCCAGGAAAATTCCTTTTCGAGACTCCAGGAGATTTCAGCCTCAATGATCATTTGACCAGACCAGACTAGACAATACTCAGAGGGGAGGATACAGGAATGACTTTGCTCACAAGGTCCAGTTCAAGAGAGAATTCTAATGAAGATCTGTAGGCCCCATCTCCACAGTTAGTCAGGGGCAGACTAATTCTGTTCTCCACAGTCTGGACACATCTATGTCTAAATCGGTGGGTATTGCAGACAGTGGAGATGGGGTATCCACTGGAATTCTCATCTGTCCCATCCCAGAGGGTGTTCAAGAAATCCAGGATTCCCTTGGTCAGAGTCAAAGCGAGAGCTATGACCAAGTCAGTACAGGATTTACTGAGCTAAAGAGTCATTCAGAAAGTTCCTCAATATCAACAGAAACAGGGGATTTATTCAATTCTCTTCCTAGCCCCAAACACCTCAGGGAAATAAAGGATTATTCTGGATTTGAAATTTGTAAACGGATTTATAAAGACATCCTCATTCAAGATGGAAACCCCTTCATCAGTTATGAAAGCCATACACATGAACAATTTCCTATCATCAATAGATCTTCAGGATGCTTACCACCACATTCTGATCAGACCTTGTCACATGAAATTCCTGAGATTTGCAATCTGAAAGAATCATTACCAGTTCAGAGCCATGCCCTTCGGTCTCTCTTCTGCTCTGAGGGTCTTTACAAAGATCCTGACTGCCTTTCTTCAGAACTTGAGAAAGGAGGGTATAACCGCAATTCCCTATCTGGACAACATTTTAACTGTAGTCCCTTCATATCAGACAGCTCAGGAACATACCAGAGGGACTCTACAACATCTCTCCAGTTTAGGCTGGATGATAAATCTGGACAAGAGCCAGTTAGTACCAAAACAGCAGATTTTTTTTTGTGAGTTTGTTTCAATATCACAAGAATGCAAGCCTATCTGTCAGAAGACAGAATAAAGAAGATCTTAAGGCATGTCAAAGCCTTCAGACATTTGAACAATCCTACTGCTCTGGACTTTATGGTCTTACTGATGACATCCACAACTCAGATTCTACCTGGTCTCGTTTTCATCTGAGAGCAATTCAGGAAAACTTTCTGTCCTTTTGGGACAAAGACCATCAGAACAAACTTTAAAAAATCCCACTATTACCAGCAACAAGGTGGGAATTGCAATAGTGGTCAAACATAAGAAATCTAAGAAAGGGTCACTCTTTATTAGAACCAAGTTGGCAGATAATAACAACAGATGCCAGTCTGACCGGATGGGGAGCAGTCCGAAACTCTGTCTCAATTCAGGGGATATGATCTATGACAGAAAGAAAGTTGCACATATTGGAGATGAGAGCAGTCGGCAAAGCATTGATCCAATTAAAAGACCACATTTGAGGAAAAGGAGTGTTTGTAAGATCAGACAATCAGGTAACTGTAATATATCTGAAAAAACAGGGAGGCACAAAAAGCAGGAGCCTGATGAGAGAAGCAGCATGAGTTGTAGTCTGGGCAGAGCAGAATGTCTTATGCCTATCAGCATCCCACATCTCAGGGCATCTCAATGTACAAGCTGACTATCTCAGCAGGACATTCATAGACCAAGGGGAATGGTCCCTGAAGCCCCTAATTTTTCAGAAAATTGCATCACAATGGGGAACACCAGAAGGTGCAGTCAGTATTTCTCACACTGGAGGGACACAAGAGCGCTAGCACAGGATGCTCTAAAACAGAAATGGGCATTCAGGCTTGCCTACATCTTCCCTCCAATTCCAATCATCGCAGAGGTACTCAGAAAAGTAAGAACAGAAAAAGTGGAGCTAATAATGATTGCTCCAGACTGGCCAAGAAGGATTTGGTACTCTCAGCTAATACAGATGCTGATAGCCCCTCCATGGCCACTTCCAGTAACTCAAGATCTCCTGTCACAAGGGCCGGTTCTTCACCCCAATCCAGCCTTCTTGAGGTTGACGGCCTGGAGGCTGAGCGGCAGTCACTACAGTCCAAAGGATTATCACAAGAAGTAATCAATACAATTATAGAGGGCAGGAAACCATCTACCTCGCAGATTTACTACTACCTTTGGAAGACATTCAGAACCTGGTGTGTAGACAACAATATTTCCAGACAAAATGTTCTGGAACAACTTTCCTCTTCAAAATCCTTTGAACCAATGCATGAAATCCCTATCAAGAATTTGACTATGAAGACGGTCTTTCTTACTGCCATCACCTTTGTTAGGAGAGCGGGCGAACTGCAGGCCTTATTGTGCAAATCTCCATATATAATATTCCACCAGGATAAGGTAGTCCTCAGAACTTGCCCTTCTTTCAGGTCCAAGGTAGTGTCTGATTTTCAGATCAACCAGGAGATTGTACTCCTTTCCTTTTGCTCTAACCCATCCTCAGATAAGGAAAGAACATTTTTCAACCTAGACCTTGTGAGGTGTTTGTCATATTACCTGGACATAACTAAAGAATTTAGATCCTCAGACTCACTCTTCATCCATCATTTTGGCAAATACAAGGGTAAAACAGCTTCCAAAGCCTCAATCAGCAGATGGATCAATGACTGCGTAAGAGTTGCATATCAAGATGCAGGGAGGTGACCTCCAATTAGACTCAAAGCCCACTCCACGAGGACTATGTCAGCCTCCTGGGCTAGTAAGGCAGAAGCATCCTGTCAGGATATCTACAAGACTGCTTCATGGACTTCAATATCCACTTTTACCAAGCATTATAAGTTAGATGTCCAGGCATCTGCCAACACCAAAAATGAGAGGAAGGTTCTCCAAGCCATTGTTTCATTGTAATGGTAGTATGATTTAATCTATTTCCTTTAATTCTCTTACACCAGGGTGTTTTGTTTGGTAGTATGCTTTCTCTGTACTTGTAAATTTCCCCTCCCTTCTGCATACTGCTTTGGTATGACCTACTCTATTGCCGTGGAGTGGACACAGAAGAAAGGAGGAAATTTACTCAGTGATATTTCTATTTCTTCTGTGTCCCTCCACAACAAGCCCGACCCTGAGTGTTGTACTAAATTTTTTCTCTATTTTTCAGCTTTGTTAAAGAAAATAACTGATGATTGAACCCACAGGGGGGATTTAAAGAGACTGGTTGGTCCTACCAGCTGGGGGGTGGAGACAATGCCCACTCTATTGCCGTGGAGGGACACAGAAGAAATAGAAATATCGGTGAGTAAATTTCCTCCTTTTTTTTCTTTAAAGCAGAAGTTAAAAAGGATTATAAATTAATATAATTGTTAATAGTACTTGTTAGTGAAGCTTAACTCTTTAAATTCCAGAGGTCTCCAATGAGTGGCAAAGAAATGTAGCAGGCATATCACTGGGTAACATTCCTTATCATCTCTCCATGTGTGAGTTTGCCTTGCAGCCCTCATCAAAAGGAACATGTTGTTTTGTGTGAAGTCAGTGTCAGCTTGTTGAAGACAGAGGAGATGTACAGTGGATTAAAAAGTAATGTGTACCTACATACCTTAAACGGAACATTGGACATGACTGATACAGTTTTTGATTAGGTTTAAATTTTGACATTTGGGCAGAGTGTCATATATGTATATAGCTTTTATTATATTGTTGCATTACAGTGCTCCAAGGATTTTCAAGATTGCACATGAAAATACAGAAAGAAAAAAACATTAGGTGATATAAATATGACAAAAAACTATGTTGGGGGGCTTTTGCCAAACAAGTCTAAGTCCTACAAATCAATGTTTCCTCAAGGCTTGGTCCTAATACAAGTCTAATTTCCTACAACTAATCAATGGTTCCTCAGGGCTTATGCCTCTAATAAGTTTAAGTCCTACAAATCAATGTTTCCTCTTGCCTTGGGCCACTAACAATAAGTCTAAGTTTTACAAATCATCCTCTACAAAATATTATTTTATTTAAAATGTTTTTTTTATTTCAAAATATTTTTATTAGGTTGAATGAAGCAGATAATTGTCATTATCCTCCAAATCTTGGCTATAAGAACTCAGGTATAACAAAGTAATAATACAGATACATGAATAAACAGTGCAAAAAGAACACAAAAATCAAATATTGCATGTAGACCTCTGCAGAGCAGGTCTGTGCTCCAGGTCATATATGGGAGCACAACCTGAGCCAAAAAGCAACCTCTTGATTTTATAAGAATGAAGAAAGAAAGACAAGTAGGAGCAAAGAGGGAGAAGGAGGGTCAGAGAGAGTAGGGAAAATAGTGGGGGAGGGGAGTGAGGAGAGGGTACAGGGCAGTCACAATCTGCTCTAAGCTGGAAGAGGGTCAGGGCCACCATGGGTGAGTGGCTTTATGTCATACCACTTAGCAATCTATTGTGATAATATTGTTAGATATGTCATTCTAATGAAGAAGATCTGATCCTCCAGTTTAGTTAACCATTCCCCAAGGAGCTTTTCCAGTGCACGGGGATCAAGGTTTTAGCCATGTTTAACAAGGCTAGAAGGAGTGGTCTCCAGGGGAGAGAGGTGGTGGGCAAATTCTGGTCAGGAGGATCTGCCAGGGTCTCTATCTAGTGATAAGTTTAGGATGTGCCCTTTATGTGTAATGCACTGAGACCAATAAGGCTTAATCAATGGGCAGTGCCACCAAATGTGGGAGAGTGTTCCTATACCACTCTTGCATGCCCAGTAGTGAGGGTAGTAGGATGGGGATATAGCATGATGTCTAGCCGGTGTTTATTTATTAATGTTATTATTACCTGTTCCCCCAATATCAGTCAACAAACCACCCACAAAAAAAATTCCTGTTCAACTGATTGTTTTCCTGCACTCCACCAACACAGGCACCCTCATACTCTGCCTTTAGAAAACAAAATAACATTTGCTATGTATTGTGTGTAAATTCAATGTTTCCATTGATTTCAATTGAATTAACTAAGCAGAAAAACAGCCCTTTTTTCACTGGAAAATATTAAACAAACTAAATAGCCATTATTCACCGATTTTGGTTTGAGGCAAAAACTTTTGCCCATACCTACTTTTTAGTCATAACAAAGACAGATATGGGGATGGGCATCTCCATCACCACCAGTGAGATTGGCCAGTTTGCGTAGTTTGATGCTGCTGAGTTGCAAGGGCAGCAGGATGATGAGGAGAAGGCTAGTGTGCCACAGACCACTGTGGACACAGTGAGAATTGGGTGCAGCAGTACTGATGTAGAACAAGGACAGGTTCCACTTGCAATCAAGAATACACTTGATCCTAGTTGAAGTGCTGATTCTAACACAGTAGCATCAACAGCAGTAACTTCATCCTCTGCCCCAGCCAGTGAAGGATTATGTGGAGGAGAAGACCTCCCCCTGGAGGTCCTGGATGTGGGACAATTTTCTCTTGGGGCAGGCAAGTGCAGTCAACAGCAATGGTGATCCCACAGAATATGCTAAGCTGGCGGCAGGGAGGGTTCATCATTACTATTAAAACTGCAAGTTGTCAAGTGACCTTAGTGGGTAGTGGACCAGGGATATAGTGACAGCAGCAGTACTTGGTTTCTGGTGGGATAATTTCACATTGGGGATCCTAAGAATCATGGTGTTTGGTTAGAGTTGTGCCAGGTGTTTGATGTGAGTGCAGATGTGCCCATTGTTCCCAGTCCTTCCCTTATTTACCACACACACAGTGCACATTGCAGTACTGATGAGATACACAGTTCCTTCCTGCTTTTAAGGGAAACATTTATATTCCAAAAACACACCAGTGAAGGGCAGGTGGAGAAACATTATTGGCCAACTTTCTCCACATACTCCTGAAGTGGTGGGGGCTAGTTGTGGTGCTGCTACTGTCTCAGGCACATCACTGGAGCTAGTAGTGCCAAGTGTAACCATCATCATCCATCACTCATATCACTGCAGTTGTTGATCCCATTTCCTTGGACCTGCAACTCTGCAGCAGCAGTAAAAACAGCAGTCGCAAATGAAGCAATGACACTTGGGCATTTGACAATGGCCGGTGGCCATTGACCATTATAACATGAACTGCTGGCACTAGGCCAGTAGGGCATATTTTTTTCTCATGGCTTGTTCTTTCCACACAAACCAAAGATCTAGAAAAAAAATTGGGAGGGGGGCTCTTTTCTAACAAGCCAAAGTTCTACAAATCAATGTTTCCTCAGGGCTTGAGCCTAACACAAGTCTAAGTCTTACAAAAAAACCCAATGTTTCCTCAGGGCTTGCATCTCTAACAACAAGTCTAAGTCCTAGAAATCATTCTCTACAACATACTCTATCACATCATGTATCAGTCTGCCCCAGTAACAACTTACATCAGGGGGTCCTTTTCACTTAAAATACCAATGTCTTCTTCTTTTTTTTTTTTTTTTTTTTTTAACTTATTTTATTTATTTGTTTATTTTTTTATTTTACTGTCCACCTCCAAGCCCAGTCAACACCCCCCTCCCCCCAAAAAAAGGCCCTGTGCAGCTTATTCTTTCCACACACTCCACCAGCGCAGGAACCCTCAGACCCCTTTTATACTATGCCTTTGGAAAATAAAATAATATTTACTATGTGTGTAAATTCAATGTTTCCATTGATTTCAATGCAACGAGTTAAGCAAAAAAAAAGTGGAAAAACAGCACTTTTCAAAGGAAATTATTCACCAATCGGTAAGAGCCATTATTCACTGATTTTGGTTTGAGGTTACTATTTTCACCCATCCCTGCTCATACATTCACCACATTGAGGCTGGGAAAATGTTTGTGAAACCCACAGAATTGACACGTATGTCATACCTACAATGTTAATAGATTGCAATAAGTTCTAATAATAAATAAAGATAACCTCATTAAATAAAAGACAAATAAACATGATGTTTTGTCAACATTTATTTACCTACAACTGATTCAACATTCAATATTGATGTATAAAAAAAGTACCTTTAGAACATTTAGATCCAGTACCTGGTGGTACCCTCTTGAGCAAGGGGCAAGGGTCTGCCACAATATTTCAGTGGGGTTTAGGTCAGGACTTTGACTAGGCCAATGGGCCATTGCAACAAGCGGAATTTCTTTTTTTTTTTTTTTTTTTTTTTTTTTTAGAAATCTGTTTATATGTTTAGGATGATTGCCTTGTTCCATAACTAACTTTTGGTTCAGCTTCAGCTCACAGAGAGATGGACTGACATTCTTCTCTAAAGTCTTCTGATACACTGAAGAATTAATGGTTGTGTCAGTGATGGCAACCCCAAAACATCACACTCCCACAACCATGCTTGATGGTTGGGATGAGGTTCTTATGTTGAAATTCAGTGTTTATTTTTCACCAAACACACAGTTTCTCATTGAGACCACAAACTCTTCTGTACAGAGAACATTGTCCCAGAATACATGTGGATCATCTACATGATAATTAAGTAGTAGTAGTAGTTTCTTCCTAACTCTCTTCTTATGAACATCATTCTTGCTCAGTCTTTTTCTGATCATTTACTTATTAACACTTACATTAGGAAAGGCAGGAGTAACATTAAAATCCTTAGATGATACCCCAGGTTGCTCATGGACAGATTTTGGTAGTATGACTAGACTATCTGTCTGAGGCAGATTGGTGGAGCCCCAAATCTTTAGCAATGGTTTTGTAACCCTTTCATCAGAGATATATCTAGAATTCAAAAGGATAAAGGCCCTATTTAAATAAATTGGAATTAGATTACTTATTATATGTTCCATATGGTGCAGTTGGTTTGCTCCAGAATTGCTTGTCTGTAGTTTTCTGAATAAGGCTCTTAGTTAACATTCATGTTGCCCATAGTTACTGGCACTATGCGGATAGTTCCAACAATACCATGGAAGCAAATAAAATGCCCATTGATTTAGATGGGCTTTTACCCCCCTTTAATACTTTGAGTGGCAGAGGGGTATGCAAAGCAGAGTGGTAATTTACACATGTGCATAAATCGAATGTGGAAGAATTGTGAATAAGAGATCATAGGTACTTGTCTGGGAGATGTAAAATTGAGTTGCTGAGCCTGTGTACCAGAGTAAAAACTGTAGAGAATAGTCATGCTGCTTCCTATTATTTTGTCTTCTCTTAGTTAAATTATCAGAATATGACAGATCTGATTTTTGTGTCTGGGGAAATATACTAAATATCTGAATCCAGTTTCTGTTCTTTCTTTATTTAGAAAAAGTTACCCCAAGAAACATCCATGCATCCTACAGTGATACACAGGACAAAGGAATTATTCTAACAAGTCCACACTCTTTACAAAATGGTGAGTTTGATACTTTCTCCAAAGAGTCCCAAGTCATACGAATGAACTCACCTCCTTCATCTGAATCTTTAGCATTGTTTGGGGTATAATACATCTTACTTGTTGGGATTTGTTGAATAATAACTCTCTGTAGAATTAGAAATTACGGTTATGCAAAAATAACTAACATAAAAATATAGAAAGACGGATTTTGATGGCAGAATAAAAAAACATTTGGCCCATCCCATCTTCCTTATCTCTATTTAATAAAATACACAGACTTACATACTTCTCAGGATAGACTTATGTCTATCCCAGTCATGTTTGGATTTCCTAACATCATTTGTCCCTAAAACCTATGTTAGGAGGCTATTCTGTGCTTTTATCACTTTGTGTATAGTAGTACTTACCCTACGTTAGTCACATTACTTCCCAATTTTCCACCCTCTAAATTTAGATCTTGACCTTTTGTTCTAGTATTGCCCTTTATTTGAAAAATTCTTCCCTGCCAAATTATATTAAACTAGTTGAAGAGCCCGTGTACATGGGCCACAGTGCCAGCCAGTCGCAGAGCAGTCATGCGCAGTGAGGCGGCTGATACATGACCACAGTCTGAATTCAAAGCGCCCGCTCTGTATCAACTGCCTCACGGGCAGTCTACTGCACATGACTGCATCATTACAAACTATTTAGCGAATTATTATATAGGATTCCTTAATATATTTAAAGGTTTGCATCATATCACCACTCTCCTTCCGCTCTTCCAAGCTGTACCTTTTTAAGTTCTTTGAATCTATTCTGCTACAATTTGTCATGAAGACCAAGTACCATTTTGATTGCTTTTCTTTAAACTGCCTCTAATTTATTAATGTCTTTCTGGAGATATGGTCTCCAGTTCTGTACACAGTACTACATGTGAGATCTTAGCAGCTATCTTTAGAGTGGCATTAGTACCTCTTTCTTCTTGCTGCTAATCATCTTCCTATACGACAGTGAACTTACTATCAAGTCATCTGGAATATCTCCCAGTTCCCATTACTTTGATGTTTTTGTCAGCACTGTACCGTTAAGAAAAAAGAAGGCAGCGCAAACAGTCCATGAGTGTAGTATTTCTTGAGCCTTATAAGCCTTCACCAAACCAACATGGTGCTACAAATAACACCAACATTTTAAGGAGGCTTAGACTGGCATACACAGCTAGAGAGCAGATACTGGAATATACCCCAATACTGGAGTTTCTTTGATACACTGGTTTCCACCTCATTCTGGCAAAACTTTTCAGATCACATGTTTGGTATCAGCAAGATTCAAATAACACCCTCCTAAGCAGAGTTATTTGGCTTAAACAGGCTGGTGGTTTTTTAATATTTGTAAAAAATTCCCAGTTCCACAGCAGCCCAGGTCAAGTACCCACCATTGGATAAAGAATACCAAAAAATAAACAACCACCCTTAGCACTTATGGAACCACACATTTCAAGACTATGAAATATATTTTTTGTTGAAAAATAGATATATTTATAACTACTCTTCTTATATGTGGAAAATAATCTTGTATTTTGTCAATGTATCAGCACATATCCTGTTTTCCTGTACATGACAAGTGTGCAGGATAATATCCCCATCAAATGCTAGTACTGGTCTGGATTCCATAGGCTCCAAAAATTAACACAAGTTACTAAGGACTAGAGGCCAGACAAACAGGGACACACATCATACTGCAGACAATTATTTCACAAGTCAATATACCATAGAGTCCTGACATGAGTGTATGTACAAATACAAAATACCTAGCTTGAAAAATACAGAGAATAGATATCAACAATGCTGCAACTATCTGATGTGTGTCCCTGTTTGTCTCACCCATAGTTTATGGTAACCGGTGTTCAATTTTTGAGCACACAGTATCCAGATAGGTACTAGCATTACCCTGCAGACTTTTTTTTATCACTTGCCAGGTAGAGGGAAACAGGATGTGATGGTGTGAAAAAATTAAGAAAATACTAGATTCCACATTTAAGTAGAGCAGTAATAAACATCTATATTATTCAACAATATAATATATTTAAAAATCTTGAAGTGTTTGATTCTATAAGCACTAAGGGGTGAATGTTTATTCAAAAAAAGTCTGAATAGCCTTTGCTCAATGTTTTAATAATTTGCTCAATGTTTTTAGTGTCTCAAATGTCACTTTTTCAAGAGCTTCTTTCACAAATCTATACAGTATTGTGCAAAAGTACTATGCAAAATTTTCCTCCTATTCGCCTGTATTTCCTCCGGGTACAATATTTCCTACTGCAGTATTATTTGTTCTGAGGGCTGTAATGGAGAAATAAGCAACTGAAAGTCAAAGTTGTGAGTCCCACAGCAACATATTTCTTGAAAAATGCAGAGTGCCTTTGTCCTTTGCCCACAACACTAACTTCCTGTTTAAGTGACACTGGCACATATTCATGATGATGTCAAATAATAAAAAAAGTACAATATACAGTGTGGCAGATGTGTATGGTGGTGGTGGTGGACTGGCATGGTGTGATTGATTTGTATACATAGATATATATATTTTTTTCATACAGTAGCTTTTACCATTGTCATGTTTGTGTCAAATCGCTATCCTCCTTCTCAGATTATTGACACACATTAATTATTGGTCATAGCAGTGGTCCCAAGTGTGGTAGATAGTAGCAACCCATCTTCACATACCTACATCTGCGCTGCTGTTAATATATTTGTCCTGGCTTTCTCTGTCATGTGAGATTTCTGCTACCTGATACTCAGATGATATGAGATGTTGGTTTATTTTTAAGAATGTTAGTCTCCCAACATTGCTGCTTGATAGCCCTGTCCTGCAGGTATTGACAATGTAACCAGTTGCACTGAAAACCCACTCAGACTCAACGCTTGCTGGAGGACAACTAAGGGTTTCCACTGTAGTACGTGTTAATGCTGACGTCACACACTGCTTTGTTTGCCGGTAGTCAATGGGGTCATTATTTCTGCCTAGAATGTAGCTATCCTGCAAGTATGCAGAAACCATCTCATTTACAGTGGGACCTCTTCTTGGAGCTACATGGTGTTCCTTTGTGTCCGTTACCAACCCATACTCAGGGACCAAGTCCCAAAGAAAAGTGCCGCCACCACCACCATCAGTGTTGGGTTTTTGACGCCCCTGCTGAGACCCATGAATTGTCCTGTATTCAAAATGGGATATTTTGGTTGATGATGTAGGTGCTTCTGCTGGTTGAATGCTTTGCTGCCTTCCTTTTCACCATGCTGTCTAGATGTTTTTATGCTCACTTTCTCCCTCTCATCCATCACAATGCAAACTTCCACTCGTTCAATATGCATATCTTGATATTCCTTGACAGAATCAGATTCCTCAGAGAATTCCTGCTGATCGTCATGACTCCTTGTTGTGACAAAATGCTGATAGCCCTTTGACAGAAATTCTTAAATTTTGTGTTTGAAGCAGAGGTCCAGCAAAGTGGCAAGAATGTATTCTTCATTGTTTTTAATGGACACCATGTGAGGATCTTGATCAAAACATGCTAACATATCCTTTACCAGCTGGTGCATGTCTGTGTTTTCATTATGGTAAGATTCCTCAGCCATGCTCCTTACTTTTTTTCTGCAATAAAAAGATCACTGTTCGAATTTCACTTATTCCTGCCCCAGTGTGACTCACCCGCATGGTTGCCTACTCAAAGGGTTCAGCAGCTCACATACATAGCACATTAGTTGCCATTGTCTAGGTGACAGGCTCCCTCCAAAGCCTTCCAGTTTTGGATGGGGTACTCATTAATGGCCATATTGTGCTCGTACAAATGCTCTAGAATTTACAATATGGAATTCCACCTTGTAGGGACCTCCATTTTCAGCTGGTGATAGGGCAGGTTGTTACGTTCTTGTATGGAATATACAGCATTGTGTGCACTGTAGGAATGACTAAAATGGGCACAAATTTTATGGACAATAGTAAGAATCTCTCAGGGTTTAAGATTCTGCCAGGAATCTGGTCACAACTAAATTTAGCACATGGGCAAAGCAGGGCACATGCATCATATCACCTATTCTCAAAGAAGTGATCATGTTGGAGCTGTTATCAGCAGATACAGAAGATCCACCTGACAACAGATATGTTGTCAAGTGGACAGAGCATAAATTATATGACTGTGACTGCACACTAGGTTTCCCTCCCACCTCCAACAGTGTGTAACACTAGCTTACAGAATCAGGGGACAGCCAGTCATTGTGTTTCTGGTTCTGGCAGTGTGATTAAAAGGTGGCAGCAGCAGGATAGCCCATAACATTGGCATGCCATCTTGTGCATATAGAGTTTTGAGAGACAGTCCCACAAAGCCGCAGATGTTTTAAGTAAGCTAGAGTTGGTGATAAAGGAATGGCTTGCATTTTAAACAAAATTAATATTGTATTTAATCATTCTTAGTTTACATGCTTTTGAATGGGGATAAGTAATGAGATCAGTGATTGGTCAACCACTTTTAGAGTGGAGGTTTGGTCAATAGTTGATTCAAATATATAAACACATTGTTTTTTAGTAGAATAACTATTAACATATATGTTTTTGAGCTAAACAATAATTCCAAAGCTATTCAGCCTTATTTTGTATGTAATGTTTGTTTTTTAGTATGTGTTTTAATAAATGTATCAAACTACACTAAGTATTTCATTGTGGGGATTACACATATTAGAAATCCACCAGCCTGACTACTTCAGGAGGGGATTATTTGAATTCCAAACATCAGATCTGGAAAGTGTTGCTGGAATAAGGTGGACACCAGTGTACCAAAGAAACACCAGTACTGGGGTGTATTCCATATCTGCTCTAAAGCTGATGAGTGCAGGATAAACCTCCTTAAAATGTGAGTGATATTCCTAGCACCATGGTGGTTTGGTTATGGTTTATAAGAATCAAGAATTAATACACTCAGATATTTTTTGTGCTGCTTTCTCTTTTTTTCTTTTTTTCTTTGAAGATTTAGTTGGCACTACCTACCCATGTGAAGTTCAAGTGCACCGGTCTATACAAGTTGCATTTTGAATTATTATATGGACTACCTGTTCAATTGGCTATTATACATATCATTATTGTTTTCTGGTATACACGGTTATACTAATTATTTGATACTGTTTTGTATTTTTTTGTAATGTATATCACATTTCATACACATTTATTAGTAATTTCGATACACTGGTATACAGTAGCGCTTTTTTATTTTCACATTTTTTTAGACTATAGTACCTTTAAGCTTGCATTCCACCTCTGGGTTTCTGTGTCCTAAATTCATTATCTTACATGTTTCAGAATTAAACTTTAGATCCCATAATGATCTCCATTCCTCCAGTTTTCTTAAATCCTCATGCATTTGTTTTATACCTCCTGGCGAGTCAACCCTGTTACTGTGAAAAAGGCATACCTTACTTTGAATTATCACCAGTAATATAACCAATGAAGACATTGAAGAGAACAGGCCCTAGCACTGTCTCTGTGTCCACTGGTTTAACATTAAAAGTTCTCATTTTTTATTGTGGAGGTCCTTTTTTCACAACCTTCTGTGTAGGCTGAGCTGAAAAAATATATAGAAAATCAGCTATTTCCTTATATTGCTCAACACATCTACCATTTTCTGATTGTAATCTTATGTCTCCTTTACTTTTCCTTGTTTTACTAATATAACCAAAGGAAGCTGTGTCACTCTTTTTAGACTATTTTCTTCAGCTTGTGATTTAGCACATCTTATAATGTACTTAGCCTCCCTCTGTTTAACCTTTAAAATGTTTGTATCTTTCACTGACTGAGTCTGCCTGTATGCACATTTTTATCCTTTGCAATGCCTGTCATCACCTTTCTAGAGAATCAGACTGTTTTTCTCTCTCTTTTACCTTTTGTTTACATGCCTTATGCAATTCAGCTGCAGACAAAATTGAACATTTTAGTTGTCCCCATGTTCTTGCATACCTATAGGCAATATTCTCTCTGTAAGAAATTAATTTTATGTTCCCCAATAAGTGAAAAATCTAAGACCTTTGTTTTAGTGACATTATCAATGTATTAAACTACTCTGGCTGGTGATCAGTTGATCCCCAGTGCCTCCACCTATTTGAATCCTGAGGTTGTATGAGGTGAATCACCCAACAGGAATATCAATATGTATCACACAAAGACATGGTAGAATTCTATTATGGCTTTACTGTAGAATAACTGGAAAAGCATATATGCCTGAGCATACAGTCCAAGTACCCCTTCAAACTTAGGCCTTGTTTTTCTCCTGGTAGTAAGAGTCCAACATAGCCCAGTATCCTCTACATTCTCAAAATGCCCTCCCCCAGTGGTGAGGTCATGACGAAGATTGGTAACATACTTTGTCCAAATTATGGAATATAAACCTCATATTTTTAACACAGTTTTGTAATGTATGGCTTATACAGGGTACACATTTGCACAGTTGTATGAAGGAGCGCAGGTTTGTCTTTTGCTTTGCATTCACAGTTTAAGTTCAGCCTAATATGTGGGGGTCTGGAGAACCCTCTCATTCCTTTATGCTATCTATACTTTACTCTTATTTAGTAACATGTATATTATGGCTAGTTAGTGCATTTTGCACATCCTTGCTGCTTCTTGTCTCGTCTATTTACAGTCTAAATCAATAATTAAATACACTAATTATTCACTGGCACTTCTGCTATCTTTTTGGTTTTGGTCACTGGCCTGTTTTGGTTTGTATGCACCATGTCTGTTTGTGGCCTGTGGGAGTGGGAGAAAATGGGCTATAAGGAGGGCTGGTGGATCCTAAGTCATCTTGGGCTTCTACCCACTCACTGCAGGCCAACACAGGTGAGTCTTTGCTTAGAATTTTATAAGTTGTATATTACTTTTTTTAATGTAGGGCTCTCTATATGCACTGAATACATAACCTCCATTTATTACAAGAAATCCTCAGGAAATGTTTTTAATTTACACAGGGTATATGTGTGTATTGGATAGGACTTGCCTGATATTGGGGTATCGTGACGTGGTGGGCAAGCTTAAACATACTTTATCCAAATTATGAAATAAAAACCTCATATTTATTAGTACAGTTGTATAATATATGCCTTATAAGGGCACATTTGCACAACTGTATGTAGCACAGGTCTGTCTTTTGTTTTGTTTTTAAACATTTGCATTAATCAAAAAACAGGGATTTAACCCTTGAATGTCATCAAGACTTGTTAAAATCCTTCTTTTAGTATTTTGTGTCATTAATTTGTTAGCAACAGAGTACTCTTTTTCATTGTCTGTAGCATCCAAGGGTATAACCCTTAGAGTGCCAGAGGAGTGTACAATGTATTTCTCCCCAAACCCCAATTTCTCCCACCAGATGAAACAACTCTCTGAATGAAGAATGGGGTGTGCATTGCATTTCATTGATGCAATGCTATCTCTCTGGTACTCAGAGGGTTAAACAATTAATTAAAAATCCAGGTGATCTAGTTAATATTTTCAATATTATTAGCTCTAAAATAAACACATATATACACGTGAAACATGGACAAGCTGTGTCTCTCCAGCTTCCGATAGTTGCATGACTACAACTCCCACCATACTCATCTGGAAGGAATGGATATGGCATCCAGAATCTCAAACCTATCGAAAGGAAGCTAAGTGCATGTCATCATCATCATCATCATCTTCAGCCTTTGTCGATCCATTGCAGGATAAAGACTTTCTCAGCAAGTTTCTAACAACCCTCCCTCTTTCTTGTGCTTTTTGTTGCTCCGTGCCCCAACAAATTTGGTAATTTTATCAACCCATTTTGTCTATGGTCTTCTTTTTGGGTATTTAATATCAAGTTGAATCCATTCCAAAATGTGTTTGATCCTTCTGCCATCAGTTGTTCTTTCTATGTGATCTATCCATTTCCATTTTAGGTGCCTTTACTCTTTCAGTGATGTGGTAAACCTTTGTTTGCTGAGGAATCCACATTTTTCTGTCACTTTTTATTATGCTCAGCATTTGACACTCTATACTTCTCTGTGCAACCTTAAGGTTTTGTATAGCTTTGACATTCCCAGCAATGGGAGGACACACTGGTTAAAAAGCTTTCACTTCAGGTTAATTTGTCTTAAAAACAGTACTACAAAGTTTTCCAAATGCTTGTTATCCCAATTTTATTTGTTACTCAGTTTCCATCATGGTTTTCCCATCTGTTTACATTTCATGTCCAAAGTAAACATTCTTGTCTGCCTCTTCCCGTTCCTGTCCATCTACTGTGAATTTCCTTGATATGGTAAATTTGTTAAACATGGCTTGCATTTTGTTGATATTCATCTTCACACCAAAATATTTGCTTTTTTCTTTCCTGTTGTGCTCTTAAATGTATTCTTGAAGTTCTTCAGGACTACTGGCAAAGACTATGGTATTGTCTGTAAAACATAAGTGATATAGGTAATCTTCATTGATATTAAGGCCTTTATTTGTCCCAATTTAGTTTGTGGAAAATTTCTTCTAAACAAGCAGTACATAATTTTGGGGAGATTGTGTTTCCTTGTTGAATGCCTTTTTTCTATATAGATCAATACTTTATCCTTGTTGACCTGTATTTATGTAGTTGCATTTTGTATACTGATTGGATGATATGGATGTAAGCTCTATCTACTCCTTGGTTAATCAGGGCATTGATTATTTCTTTCTTTTTCAAAGGCCTTTTCGAAGTCAGTGAAAGTTATGCATAATGGAAATATACATTCATTAAGTCGCTCTATAACTTCTATCTGGATATGGTCTGTTGTACTGTAACCACTCCTGGAGTCTACTTGCTCTTTAGGTTGTGCCAGTTTAAGCATTTTGTTGATTCTTCTTGATTGTACATTTGTATAAACCTTGCAGACCACTGGCAATAGGCGTATTGGTCAGTATTTTTTTTTTATTCTGCCTTAGCACTTTCTTTATTTTTTTTAATGTTTCAGGCACTTTGTCAACTAGTAAGTATTTTGAAAATAGTTTAGCTAGGGCTATGAATAAGGGTTTATTATCACTGTTATAGTGACTTTATAAGGTCCAGCTGCTTTGCCATTTTTCATTGATTTTATTGCAGCGTCTACTTCTTCTACAAACACTTATGGCAGAGATTCAACCGCTGGTACTGCATTCAGCTGCTGCACCATTTTCACACTTCAATGCAAACATTTGGCTCCTATGTGTAGCCATCTTTGTTTTAGCTTTCTTTATCCCTTCATTTACTTCCAGTGTCCTTTTGATGAGTTCAACATTGAACTTGCACATTTCTTCTTTTAAGCGCTTCCTTATGGTCTTGCACATTTGTACGTATTCTACCCTGTGTCTAATATTACCATTTTGCTTCATTTCTTGTTGCTTTTTCATCATGATATTCGGGTTGATTTTTGTTTCACAGTTGGTTGCAAGGGTATGGGAAGTGTCTACAATAGTCTCAATAAGGGTTTCATTGTGGGTTGAAATGTCTGTGGAAGTTCTTGCAGCTATTAGACAGTGCTAAAGATTTTTCAATAGCTGGATAGTGTGATCTTCACATATGTTGATTTGATCATTTTCTTTCTTTCTTTCTTTCTTTCTTTCTTTCTTTCTTTCTTTCTTTCTTTCTTTCTTTCTTTCTTTCTGTTAATTTTTATTTTTTCCTCTGACTAGATGATGGTCACTTCCAACATTAAAATGATTTAAGACTGAGCAGCCAGTGAATATTGTTTTATTATTTGCAAGTATGAAGTCAATTTCACTTGTATTGACATTCAGGCTTTTCCCATGAACATTTTCTATGGGTCTTTTTCCTATAGAATTAATTCATGATGTGATATTTTTTTTCTGAAAATTCCATCAGTTGGTTGCCTCTGTTTCCACCATTTTGTATCTCCCAATAAACTTGTAGTGCTAATTGTCCTATGAGTTGTGATAAATAATTACAAAATGCTTCAACTATAAATTTGAATGATTTGAAGAACATATTGTTTAGTTTGATAGCACAGGAAGAAAACCTTTCAGAAAGAGTTTTTACTTTTACAGTCTTTTCTGAGTGTCACATAAGACAATAATGTCCCAAATTATGTTATTCAGTTATTTTGCTAGTTCCTGTAAGCATGAAACAGTACTCAAAGATCAAATGTTCCAAAGTCTAAAGACCAAAGACAGCCTGATAGAACCCAGCTGGTAGATTTGGATTGATTTAGTCTGGTGTCTTTGCTTTGATCTGTCCTCCCAAATAGGAGTATATGCTCTGGATGACATAGTTCTTGGCTTCCTTTACATGTGCAAACACTCCCACCACAATTAGGCATTGACCCATGGGATATCCTATATAATAATTAGTTAAATGTATGTTTGTCAGAAGCTGTCATGCGCAATACAGTCAGCTGCACGTGCTGCAGTCATGCACAGTACAGGCTGCTTGCGCCGTGGCTGATAACGGAGAGGGGAGCTCCGAATTCAGACTGCAGAGAGGTCTACGGTCTGAATTCGGAGCGCCCCGCTCCATATCATCCACAGCACGGCCAGTCTCTACTGTGCATGACTGCACCGTGGCCGTTGCTGGGTGGCACTGTGGCCAGTGTACACGGTCTCTTCAGCTAGTTATATATATATATATATATATATATATATATATATATATATATATATCAAGGCTTAAAACATGAAGTCCTTTGCTACTAGCCAGACCTGAAAAATAACTCACCACTGCAAGCCATAACATACCCACCAGGGCTGACTTTCTACTCGCCAGGGCTGAATTTTCACTCGCCATTGGCTAGTGACGAGTGGAAATTTTGAGCCCTGTATATATATTACACCGTTAGTGAGGATTCAGATTCACAGCTGAGCTGCAGATAGATTAATTACTCCAACACTGCCAGCTAGCTTTAGGTTAGAGGGTCATTTGCAGCTGGACTGCAGACTGATTAACTCACACCACACAGACATTACAGGTTTGGGAGCGGAGTCTGAATGCATTCTAAGATGGCAGCTCAACTTTGGAACTCCACGAAGATCCTAGGGGTTTTAGTTTTATATTTGAGTTATTTCAGCCCAATCCAACATATTTGGGGAGTATCCCATACATTTTCTACTTCCCATCATGTCCAATAGAAAGAGGAAAACTCACAAAACCAAAGTGGTGGAGATTACTAAGTACCTGCCTAGACTAATAGGCCATTCCTCAGCCACCATCCCTGGTGGAGATGCAGACAACGGTGGATAGCTCAACTCAGTCTGATGAAACATCTCTTGAGCCTGACTATATTTGAGAGCAAACTCTTTATGAAGGAGGATATAAACTTCTAGCCGACATTCAAAAAACAATGACGTTGGAGGTTGTGGATCTCCAGACAGAAATGATTTACCTATAAGACTCCCAAAACACACTCTCAGTTCAATGTCCACACCTAGAACAGATCCTATTGCAGCAAGATGATGCAATCAACACCTTGAAAAGCCTTTTTGATTATCTTGACAACCAGAGCTGTAGAAGCAACATAAGGATCAGAAGCTAATCCAGAACAGTTGCTTCAAAGATCTGCACTCTTCCCTGTAACTTCTTTTTTCATTTACCTTACAAACTCTGGCTGACCACAAGATAGAAATTGAAAGAACTCACAGAGCACTCAGACCTAACGGTAGCCCAGCAGATAAACCCGTGATGTTATTTGCTGCCTTTTGTGTTTCTCAGATGAAGATGCAAGGTGAAGGAAATGGAGGAGGTGGAATTTGCTGGAGTCTCTACAATTATTTCCTGACCTCTCCTTCCACACATTACAGCTCTGCAGGTTGGTTAAACCTTTAACATATTTGTTTCTCTTTTGGCATATTAAATGCAGAGGGGATTTCTAACCTCTAACCTCACAATGTGATAGTGTGACAGCTATGCTGAGGAGTGTGGAGGATGTCTTGGAATTCTATCGCGACTTGTGGATTTCAATACTAGATTTGCTCAATGGCCCTGACCTCTCTTCTGACCCAATGTTGCCTGCAAATCCTCAGTGAGATTGTTGGAATCTACAGAGAGACCACAAGAGTAAACAGGCAAGGAACAAAGATGTTACCAACATGGTTCAATTTCTCTTTCGTTCCCCCAAACCAGGAAATCCAGAAGAAATAGAAAGACACTGAACTCCAGCTTCTTGACTCTGGTAACCATGTATATGCCAAGCCAAATTAGAAATTCTGACTGTATCTAATGATCTTGAATGGTATACCTGATATAATATGATATATAATAATTCAGAATCCTGTATCTAGGAAAACCCAAGAATCAATGTATCTTATATCTCCACATTCTCATTTTATTATCTTATATTCTAGATGTGATCCTATGTTTTATGCTTGCTATAAATACATTAAGAGTATCATACTGACCAACACGTTCCACTGTATAGCTTATCTTGACTTGCATGTTTACAAGGAGTTGGCTTGTTGTGCTGATGTCCCACCATTAGACCCAGCTGGCTTTACCTGTCAGCTACACCCTTAACTCAGGGAAATGTGCTATAATGTACATTAGCATTTTCCAGGATTGGCGATTGCCAATTATTAGTTACTGATTTGGCCTTCGATGCCCAACATTTATACCTTCATGCCCAAAACAGGCATTCATTCAGGGACCTACTGTCCTGTGCTGGTTTACCTAGCTAATTCACTTGATCATGTGATCACTAGGCATTATATCCTGATATAAAAGTTGTAAACTACATACACTTGAATTTTAGATACGGTCTGGTATATTATACATGATTAGCTTATGCTGTTACTGTCAATATAATACCCATTTGGTATTATAATTTATATATTTATATGTAGATAGCTCAAAGTTATGACATGGTGGTTTAGGAATGGACCTGAATGGTTTTGTCTGATGGCTCCATCTCTGACCACCGGATACACATCATAATATACAATGGTGTTTTATCCTGGTTGGCATTTGCATTGTATCAAAAACCAACTTAGTTCCTAATATTTTACTTTCATATCTTCATGTCCAAACAGACTTTCATTCAGGGCTCTACTGTCCTGATGTGCTTAACTATGTCATCTGTTTAAATTTTTTTTTTTATAAGGTTTTGTAGGTTTCATTGTTTAATTTTGTTGGTTGGTTTTGCACTGAGCAGAACCTTCCACTTTAAGCTCTTATTAATCACTTATATTACAAAGGTTTTTTTTTCTGTATTTACATCACTCACCTATATTCTCTATTATTAATATTGCAGTATTGATGGATACTTTCTAATCATCCCTGGGTTCCAGATGATTAGGCAGTTCTTTTTACTCTGCCCTTTTCTTTTTATTCTGTTACTCACTAACTTGTTTACCTACCACTTATTCACCTTCCAATTCCCCTTCCCGTTAGTCACTTAGCCACTCATTACTCTCCCCCCTTTCTTCTTACTACAATGATTTCTTCTGTCTCTTTTGTCTCTCCTCTCCTGATTCCTCCCTGTTTTTTCCCTGCCTTACTATATTTGTTCTATTCTGTGTAACAAATATCTAGGCCAAAGTAACAATATGCCCTGGGCAGTATCTTTTTAATACTGGTCCAAAGATAGGATTTATACTAACACACACGGTGTTACTACTAGGGGTAGGCGAAAAGTGTGAAAAAGTGTGAAAAATTTCGTGAAAATGTGCCAATTTTTCACTTTTCCCACAAAAAATGTTGCCTTTCCGCCTATGCAAATATTCCTTCCTTTTCGCCTATTTTTACAAATTTTCCACCTATGTTAACACATTTTCCGCCTATTTTAACACATTTTTTTGCCTATATTTCCTATAGATAATACATTTCCTACTGTAATATTACTTCTTGTGAGGGCTGAAGTTTAGAAATAAGTGGCTGAAAGTCAAAGTTGTGAGTCCTACAGCAAAATATGGCTTGAAAAATGTGTTAGCATGCAGAATGCATTTGACCTTTGCCCACAACACTTTCTTGCTTAAGAGACACTGGCACATATTCATGATGATATCAAGTAATAAAAAAAAAGTATAACCTACAATGTGGCAGATATGTATTGTAGTGGTGGTGTCGGGGGACTGGCATGGTGTGATTTGTGTATGTATGTTTACCATTGTCATACTCTATCCTCCTTCTCAGATTACTTACACACATTACTTATCGGTCATGGCAGTGGTCCCATCTGTCCTCCACCTCCTCATCTGTGCTGTTGTTAATATATTTGTCCTGGCTTTGTCTGTTATGTGTGGTTTCTGCTACTACTACTACTGGAGCTAGACGTTGATGTAATTCTACTGCCACTACTACTAGGTGTCAAAGGTGCAGCACCTACAGCAGCAGCACCAGAGGTACTCTTCATATCTAACACTGTGAATGTTAACCTGTGTTGCTGTTGCTGGGTACTCAAAACAGGTGTGTGTGGCTGAGTGGGACTTGGACTTTGAAGAGGCGATGATGCCGATGATGACTGATAGGGTGTCTGTGTGCGTTTTGACATCTGTGCTTGTCCAGGGTCAGACATTCCAATGGCTTTCTCAAACACTTGATAGACAGGCACAGTGCTCCTTAAAAGTGGTGGAAGATTCAGCCTTTGACTTTCTGGTAATCTTAAAGCCCTGTCACCATCCCCACTCTCAACCTCATCTGTAGCTCATCAAGAGAAGGATGCTGGAGGGATATATTCTAGCTCTGCATCATCATCAGTCATCATTAGGTCATCCTAAGCAGCATCAGCATCCCCTGACAGTTCTTGCCCACTACTACCCTTATATTCCTCTAAGCTTTTGGAGGTCTCAAACAATTTCTTTTTACTTTTACTGTAACAAAGTTCCCTACTACTTTGAGGATGGGTGTTTTGGTGCTTGTTTGTCTCACTATCTGATGCAGCAGGTGCTTCAGCTGCTGCACCTTCCTCTATTATGCTACTGCCAGAATCATCAACACTTGAATGCAACTTGTTGTCATCTTCAATGTTCTTCTTATATGGTTCTTTATTTCTACTAGCACTGGTGGTACTGGAACTAGATTTGCTGGGACCATGACAAACTGCATCCTCCCTTGGAGTAGAGGGATCATCATTATTGATTGTACACGCTGCACCAACCATTGCTGCAGTCAGTTTTTTAACTACTACTTTACTCTCACATCCCTCCACTGGTCCACCCCTAACCCTTCTCCTTGTAATTTGTTGGACATTACATAACTACACTGTGTTTTTTTACTGTATGGTGCAAAACACAACTGATGGAGCTATATGATGCCTTGCCTAAGCCCAGTCAGGTGTCTGCCACTGTAGTGTTTTATTTTTTTTTTTTTTTTAAGTTTCCCACCCTGTTGTTTTATCACAGTCTGTCCAAAAAAAATTATAACTGAAAAACAAAATCAACAATGTCTTTCTCTAGACTTCCCCACCCAGCACAGAGATAATAACAGCAAGATCAGAAAGCAAATAGGTCCCTAGCTGCCTGTGTCTTGCCAGTCAGTCACATGGAATTTTGGAGTATTTGGGGGTCAACCTCCTTCCTCCCTTTTTATCAACTAGAGTGCCCCCAGACTCCCCTAGTACAGAGAACAAATGCCCTACCTAAATGACTCCCTAAACTACGCTTCAATTCCCCTTTATTTGCCTATCTTCTTTAGCTCAAAAACATGCTGCTCTCTCCTCTCACAAACACAAAACGGCTGCTTTGAGAGCCTGACAGCTTTTTATACGGCTGTAGAAAACTGGTGTAGAAATATGTTCCTTCCCATTGATTTCAATGGGCGGAAAAGGAGGGAAAAAAAGCAGAAAAACTTTTCACTGGAAATTTTTTGCCTAGCGGAAAGTGCCATTATTCGCCGATTTCAGTTTATGGAGAAAATGTTCGCCTTTTCCTAGTTACTACTACTCCTATTTAGCTTTTCCCAGTTTGGCCTCAAATATTTTTTTGTATACTATGCTTCCTTCTGTTTAAGTCTCTCAATATTGTGTGGTCTTCTTGACTGCTTCAAGACACCTTGACCATCCTTTCATCTTTATGATATACACTGTTAATCAACCTTGTTTAAGATGATCTCTTTGTGTATTGCAACTCTGCTGTGGGATAACTCACTATAAACCTATAAAAAAGTTACAGGTAAACTCTGTGGAGCTGCTGATAAATGAATTAATTCTCTGACAGAACGTCAGCTACAAGACACTCACAGCAGAGCTGCAGATATAATGAGATCAGATAAGAGATAGGTAGGTATTGGGGTCAATCAAGCTGTAGGATTGAAAGCCAAAGCAAGGTACCCAGCCACATAGCAGTAGTCAGACAAGCAGGAGGTTCAAAAGCCAGAAAGTCAACCAATAGAAGTACCAAAGGGACACAACAGGAGTGTAGTCAGTCTAGTCACACAGAAAATCCAGATTCAAAAGCCACACACACACACTCCTAACAACCTCAAACAACTAGCTTAATTTCTCTTTTACTTCCAAAATCTATTGCAGTGGTATTTTTACAGTACTGTAAAGGATGCACTTCAAGAAACAATATCTACAGCTTGCAGTAAATAATAATAAATAAAAGCAATCACTGGTTCACCAGTGCAGCACCACATCTCGGTTATTTCTTTCTTACCTCTTTAGTTCTTGTGGATGTGTTGGAGTGCAGCTGTGTATAGATGCTACAAGTTATGTTAAGATGAATCCCTCATCTATACTTGTTTTGACTGTCACATCAGATGTATTGTCTGATGGCTTCTGTCAGTATCACATCACTAATCAGCCTGGCTAGCTGTTTGCTGTCTCTCACTCAAACACTTTTTTAGGGGATTAACTCTCTCTTTTTCTCACCTATACCCATAAAAAACTGGCAGTGAATCCTTCCCCAGCACTCCCTTAACCCTTTGAGTGCCAGAGGAATACACAAAGCATTGTAAAGCAATTTGTTGTGTACCCCTCTGTCACTTAATGGGTTAACACCTATCCAAACCAGTTACTAAAAATCACAATACATTGATTTTTGTTTCACTTCCTAAGCACAGAGTTATTGTGTGGTGTTATTTTAGCACTCAGGGCGCTTGCCACCGGATGGCTGCCTGCTTATATCTCACTCACTCAAACACTTTTTGAAGGGTTAACTTTGCCTTATTCTCACTCTCACCCAGAGAATATCTGGCAGTGTCTCCCCAACAGTACGTTAGCACCTCCACATACAAATAGCTCACTTTATTGTTTTTGTTATTAAGTCATCATAAATCACAGTATGATCCCTTGTCACCCCTTTATACTAGCACTGTAGGAATAATTGCAGCACTGGGGGGATTTACTTCTGTCATTGACTTCAATACAATACCTAGATGAAAAAAAGGCAAAATATGCACTTTTTTTTTATATAAAAAAAAAATTGCAGCTCAAAGGAAAGTTTAATATTTTACCTATTTCACTTTTGATGCCAGAGGTTTTACCCATCCCTACTTAACAACCAGACTGTGAACATATATAAGCATAGATTTTATGTTACAGCCAATCTGAAGATATATTAATTTGATTTATTTTAGTCTGTAAAATATCCAAGTCTCTATTAGATGAACTAGCCCTCTCCAACTCTCCGCCCATGCCCATTCATTAATCCTAGATATGCTTCTACACTGTCTATCTCATTTTGTGTTGTTTCACCCTCTACCTTTCATAATTTAAAGTCTTCTACTAGCCTCTAACCATCTTATCCCCTAACACATAAGTCCCCTTTTCATTAAGGTGCAATCCAACTTTACTATAAATGTTTTCCCCAAGCAAAAAGCAACCTGTTCTCTAGAAACCCAACCCTCTGCTGCTTGCTCCAAGTCATTTAACTCATTAATCTCCCACTGCCTTCCTGGTGTATAATGTGGGAATGGTAGTATTTCAGATAATACTACCTCAGAGGTCCTTTGTTTAAGCTTGGCCTAAATCTATGAATCAATTAAAGCATTATTTTTATTACGATCAGGCTTTAATGAGATCCATGTTATGAGTGGTTCCCATTGACTTGTTCCTTGTAGTAAGAGATTAGTCTTCAGTGAAGTAATTCTATTATCTTATTAACGGAATTTTGTTTCTATTATTCATCTAGGACACTTATATGTATAAATCTTAATCTCTACATTAAATAGTAGGCAAGCCAGAAAAAGCCCTGGCAGTAGATTATTATTATTTTATATTATTTGAGTTTTTTCTTTTCATAAAAGGCAAGCCGTTTAATGCCCCAGCAGTACAATTAATTACACTTTAGGAACTCACCACCACTTACAAGTTTGCATTTGCTTTTATTTTTTCCTTATGATTTTATTATGTACATATTAAAAGTTAAGTTTTAAACTCCCTATTGTGATCTGATTATTAACCCATTCCTGCCAGAAACACTATGAATGGTTCTGAGTGCTAGTACAGCAGGGCTATCTCTGTTTTTCGCTTACCTTTCAGTTTATATAACAGAAGACCACCAATTACAACCCACTAATCAAAAGAAACACCTCAAACTCAGACTGCAGATAGTTTCACTCAAGACACTTGCATGGAGAGAGAAAAAGTCTTGTTTTTTTAACTTCTCCCTTACAGCATTAATAAGATACAAAAGAGAAAAACAGTAACTCTAAGTACTGTACACAGATGACTCCCACAACTTATGTCTTCCAAAAGGCAGAAGCTCACAGCTAGACCTTTGAACTGCATAGGCCAACTGTCCTATAAAAAAAAATCAAACAAACAGTGAATAAGTAGCAGTAAGGAGATTTGGTCCATGAGTATCTAGAGAAGTGAGCAAATCTTACCCAAGCTAAGAGTGAAAAACTAAGAACTAGACAATGACACATGTAATTCATTTTAATGACACTTAAACTACAACTGTCTATTTAATAACCCAGCACTCTAACAGCTCAATATAAATTATCTGTTGGACTTCATTTATTATATTAGCTCCAGTACTTTCAAAAAAACATATTTACTTTATGTTCATATGTAACTATAAAGATATAGGGAGACCCAATGACCTATACAGTGGTTTCATCTTGCCCCTTCAGCCAATCATCACATTTTTTAAACTCTGCACCAGGTGGAACAAAAATATAGGCACATAGATGACATGTAGATAGACCCTGCATCTTTACTGCATTGCAGCAAAATCACATTCTTGGGAGGCAATAGTAGCTCATATGAATGGAACCATACTCAAGAATTTCACCTGTTAGCTTGAGTGACTTAACCAAAGCACATCTCTGGATTAGAACTGCCCACATCTCCGCATTATGATTGTCTACATAAAGGGCCTTAAAGTAAAAAACAAAAACAAAAAAAAAACATTTATTTTGCAGAAAATTCATTCTTCTTGGATGGCCTCTTGTAATCAGTACAGACATGGCAGCAATAATATTCCTAGATAGGCCTTTGTATTGTATTTGTATTATATTTGTAAATAGCTATCACACCACCTTAGTGGCACCTCTATTCCAGAATAAACAAATTCAAATTGGAAAGACTTTCCACATAATTAAAGTCTTCCATTCATGTTACTCATTTTATTACCAGTCTTTGAAAGCTTTGTTTAATTTCACTTTAATTTGAACAGCATGAAAAGTAAAATATGATTTTTTATAACCTAAATATTTTTTAAATAAAATGAATAATGTATTTTCCAGGTGCAGTGATTTATATTGTTGCTTACACCTCTGGGATAATATTAATTTCTGGGATAATTCTTTTGGCTCTGCTTCAGACAAGGTAAGTAGACAGGACAAATGCATGCAGTACATAGTATATGTATTTGTCAATTAATAGCATGTATACCTGGCCTCATGCAATCTGTGCAAATGGAAAAAACAATACTCATTTAAAAATACCACGTACAACTGTAATTCATATAATTTTCTTGTTGAAGAACTCAACATTTTTCAGATATCAAAAATTATAAAATAGTCTGTTGTAATGAAAGCACATTAACCCTCAAGGACCATAAAATGCATTGCCCTCACATCTGGCCCTTAAAGGGTTAAAAGAAAGTCAATTACATGAATGTTTGACAGTTATATTAAAATCTGTCTCAAGTCTGCTTTTTACACAATCTATTTGTAAGACAATGTTTTCCCTCTGGTGCTGTGCTTGCTTAGTTATAGCAAATTCAAATTTACAAACATTAAAAGAAAATAGACGGATGCTGTGACTGGGTTAATACTATGGATGGGCAAAAAGTTCCATTTTATTCTCTTGGGCTTTTTTGTGAAAAAAGCATGATTTCCAATATATACAGAGAGAGTGAGAGTGAGCGAGAGAGAAACCCATAAAAATAAATGTTAAAATTAAAAAAAATCTACTTTAGGTGTTATCTTTTTTTCAATCCTCTTTGCCTTCACATTAGTGGAAATAGCAAGTTTGACACTTGAAATAATTATGATATATTATTAAACTATTTCCAAAAATGTTGGCTAGATTTACATTATTTTTAAATATATAGTATAATAACGATTTTAATTGAATACTGGAGATTTCCTCCAGTTCTGCTTAGTACATAAACCACATTATTTAGGAAGTACGAGTTGGTACTTATGTGTAAATACAGGTAGCTTGTAGGTGCCTATTAATTAGTACAAATGTTTTCATGGAACAGTACCAGCTAGCATCTCTGGGGTTAAAAAACATACCGATTGAATTATGGTATGAATTACCCAAAATAAGCACTTACACCTTGTTAATGTATGTATTTTGTCTTCTGTGCTTAATTGCCTCTGTAAGTTCATCATCACACTGGAGACTGCTATAGGGACTCTGATATGTATCACACTATAATTAATCTTTCAGAAATTATAATGCAGAAACCACAGTTATTCTGCTAGAATATCCCTATATTGTAAAACTTAAATTACTTCCTTATAAATAATGTAATTCTTCATTTGCATAATGTCTTTCAGAGCCTGCAGAACACATAAGAAAGGAAAAAATCCTAGAGGAAATGTAACTGAAAGTTTAATGACCCCTTAATTACCCAGATACCTTCAATACAAGTTGCATATCACATCTACAGTAGGGTTTAATAAAGTAAAAATGTTAGCACAATTCTTACTTACAGTACTTAAAATACATTAAATGCTTTCATGTTTTTCAAAAAATACAGTATGTTTGCTAATGAGTTTGTACATGATTTATTGTTAATTGTAATATCTATCTGTATAGAAAAAATATATATAGTATACATTTTGAAAAATGCACATAAATATGAAATATTTTAGATACTTCTTTGGGCGTATCTATTATTCTTGTAGATGTGATGTATTGTTATATGGTATAAATTATGTAATACATTTCAATATACTGTAGTAAGTTCTCTATACACAATAACATTGGTAGAATGAACAACCATGTGGGAACACAAAGTCAAAGGAGTTGTCATTGCTATGTGTCTGGACCACTATGTGTTTGGTCCACTGTGAGAAACCAAAGAAAAGGGTTAGTGAAAGGAGTTTAGAGGCAGCAGCAGCAGTGGGGTTGTCAAAAGAATAAGGGTGTCTGAAGAAATAAAGAGAGGAAAACAGGCAGAAAGGGTATCGAGAAATTGTAAGAATGATCTGGGAGATGATGAAAGACAGCTACAATCCGAGATATAGAAAATAATAGAAAGAACAAGCACGCCTAAAAGGAAGAAAAGGATAGTGAGTGAATGCACTAAAAGAAATGCTAACATCAATGGGATTAGAAGAAGTATATCTTCCCTACCTTGTGAATGATTTTTGAGGTTGTGGATATATAACAAACTGTATGTCTTCATCATATGAGACTGTGTCAGATTTAGTGATTTCAAGAGGAAAAAGGGATTAGAAATGAAAAGTTGTAGATGGACTATAGATTTCAGAAGACTGTGGGCACAGCAGAGAACAAGTATAAGATTATTTGTGTTGAGTTTGTTAGTAGAAAGTGTATGTGTGTATATGTATATATACATATATTATATATATATATATATATATATATATGTATGTATTCAGCCCTTGTCGATCCAATGTAAGATGAAGGCTTCCTCAGCAAGCCTCCAACAACTTGAGTCCTGTGCCTTTAACTTAACCTAAATACCTTAACAACTAAGCTAAACCACCCCCAGACCTAACAGACACCGGCTGTATCTAACCTAACAGATACTGACCCTAAGCTAACAAATTATAACCCACCCCCCAAACCTAGCAATCATAACAGAGACTGACCCTAAATGAAGCAGGTACCCAACCTAACTTAAATAACCTAACCTAACAGATACTTACCAGGAGATATTCTGAATGGCAACATCTTGTGGGTGCCCTTTTGATACCAGAAACATTGTGAGTGCTCCGTAATGATGCCCACCATGTAGGCTGCACCATTTCTTACCAGGTATGGATGGGATCATTCAGTAAGAGAGTGTGGTCCTGGACCAGTAGGTGACATAAAGTTCCTTGTCTAGGGACACCTAAGATACAAATCCTGGCCTGATTGGAATGTACTTATGTGTTTGTTTCACTGTAAGTTGCTATAGCCCCCGCACTATTTTCTTTTTTAACTAAATTAATACTTTATTAATTGTATTATGTAAACATGAGCATACATAAAATAAATGTTGAAGTTGTTTAATTGAACTTTGTTGTCTAATATATGTTGTGATATAGTACGTGTTCAAAAGAAAACTGGAAGAATGTTAAACTAACTGCAATATAGGGATAATATAAATGAATAAATGAATATACTTATTTATATAGTGCCACAAGTGTACACAGTGCTTTACAATTAAGGGTTGAGAAAATACAGGGTTACAAGTGCTTTGCAGAGTGAAACACTGGAAGTGGGGGTCCCTGCTCAAAAGTTTGGAATCTAAAATGGAGACATACAGAGTACATAAGGGTCATGTAACTAAGTATCTTGCATTTAGAATAATACATATATACATTGAACAAATATATATGTATATTTTACATTTTTGTGACTTATATAATTTGCTCTCAGATTGTCATACTGTGTGAAATATTTAAGTAACATAATGTAAAAAAAAGCCAGAGATAATTAACATCAGTGCTGAAGCCACAACCTACATAACAAAACAAACTGTTCCCTTAGATTCTTTCAAATGCAAGTTTTGATCAATTTAATGGTTTGAAAGTTAAAAATGCATTTTGAACCAATTTTAGTTGTTATATGATAAAAAATGCTATTTAGTTCAAAGAGACATCTTGGTGCAGTAATGGACCAATGAACTAAAATGGGTTTCTACAGTGACCCAGCAGAGGTGAACAAGTTTAAAATCATATCACATAAAAAAACACTAGAAGTGCTGATGCAAAAATGTAATCACAAGCATAAAGTAGGCTTTCAAAATGAATCATTTTCTAAAGTGTCAACAATGCAGTAGTATTAGAGTGACATCTCCTAATGTGACTTAGCCACCTGGACTTCCTGATTTTTTCAGATTCTCTTTAACATCAGCATTACCTGAATACAGCTCTTTTTTCAAATGTGGAAGCTTCTACTTTACAAACTGAATGTTCTGATGTTCTATACAAACTGTTTCACTGTTATTAAGTAATGATGAGAGAGGAAAAAAAAACAGTGGTGAATATGTTCATGGTCCTGGAAGGACAGATAACACTGTTAATATGTTGCTTGTAAACACGTGTTATTCTTCAGTATGAAATATGTCTTTTCAGTTTTGATGAATAATGACATGTTCCAACTCAATATGACCTTTAAAAATCTGCTTCACTTCTAATGGCACCAATAATAAATGCAGAATTGTAATACATAAAATGTAACATGCTTCATATCCAGTTGATATAAAAACTGCTTAAGGGAGAAGCAAAGTTTTGTTATAAAAAGTATATATTGTAGTGCTGAGTAAGACAAGTGTACTCAAAGTGATGGGAAGGTCTTCCCTCATCTATTGTCCTTAAACACAATCTTTAATATAAAAAAAAAATAAAAAATACTGTTAGACTAAAACTTGTTGTTAATAACAGTTGCAGTAAAACAAAAGCTTGACAAACGTTGAATAAACATCTAACAGCAGTGAGATTTCTTTTGTTTTTTCTCAAAAGGATAATCCTTGCAATATACAAATGTGTTCATCAAATGGTACATATTATAGAAATAGTGAGAGGGGGGAAGAGAGAGAAAAAGAGAGCGATGCTAACAAAGTTTAGGTTTAAGAGGTATCATCACAAAGAAGAAAGCATATTTTCCTTTTATGTTGGGCAAAGACTACCACTTGGAACCTGTTCAGTGATTTTTATTATCTTCCTTATAACACTACAAAGATTTAAAATACACCTGCTTCTCAGTCTTACATAATCAATAAAGACAATCCAGACCTGAAATGCCAGACATACTTTCTCAACAGAAGAAAACTATCCTTCTATGGGACACATAAGAAGGTTGTAGTTTTCCACCCACTTCCCATGGACATGAATATTCCCACCACCATAATATAAAAACCCAGACATTCCCTCCATGCTGAATAGTTGTAGATTAGTAGTAGACACAGGAATAGGTAATTGATAGAGAGCGATAACTAAAGTTTAAATGCTCCATTATGGTCAGAGGTTCTGATTGCAACCCATGTATGGAACATAATGTATGATGGCATGCTCAAGTGCATAACCAATGGGGCAATTATCTGCAAGTGCTAGAAGCAGTTTTACTAGTTTGATGGGTAAGCACCTAAAGAATCCGGTACACACTGGATGATGTATGAAAAGAAAACACAATATGAAGAGGGTATTTAATTGTTAGCTATTTTTTAAGTTCTGTTGATACTAAACTGTAGAGAGGTCATCATCACCATTATGTGAGTACTCCTTGATACATATAACACATCCAGTCCTCACTATTTTGGGATATTGTGAAGTGATCTCCTGTCCTTCTCTTTGTGTTTTACATACACTTCATTGGTCATCCAGTCAGAACTTCTTTTTCAGGATAGAGCTAAATGATCAGGGTTTACCTGTGTGGGGGCAGTTATAACATCCCTCACAAGCACTGTGTGATATCATATAATAGATAGTGTTTTCACATTGTGAGAACCCATTTGTTTTATATATTTAGCATCATTCTACTCAACTTAGTACACTATAAGGTGCTTCCCCATTCCTTCTTTCTTGTGTTTCTTTCTACATGTACTAGGCATTGCTGTGGATCCCCAGGAGAAAAGTATTCTACTTCACAGCAATGGGTTATTCTGAACTTACCAGAATATTTATTGAACATTGCATTAACTTTGAACTTGAAAGAATGTTTCTTTATTTAAAGATCCTTTTTGATATAATTTATTGTTTGATTTAAAGGGGATCTATCACCCCTTTACAACTTTGCCTAAATCATTTTGTTATATATTGTATGTAATGAAAATGATATAAGTTTTTAAATGAAAAATGCTTGTTTGGCGAAATGAAAAGAATAAATGCAGCTCTGTACCTACTTCCGGGCAGACTGAGGATAGATGATCTTTGCCGCAGTCTGCCACCATGCCTTTGTGTAACCAGCCTCCTCCGATGACAGAGGCTTTCTGTCTGTAAGCTGGAGCACTCTCATTGGCTAAATATTGATCTCTGTCAATGAGAGAGCTCCAGCTTACAGACAGAAAGTCTCCATCATTGGAGGAGGCTGAATAGAGGGAGGGGAGCAGAGACAGAGTGGCAGACTGAGGTATACATCAGGTAACTGCAATCTGTCCAGAAGTAGGTACAGAGCTATATTTATCCTTTTAATTTTGCCAAACGAGTTTTTTTTTTTTTTTTTGAATTATACATGTTTCATTTTATAAGATATATATAACAAAACGATTTAGGAAAAGTTGTAAAATGGTGATAGATCCCCTTTAAATTATATAATGATATTAAATCAGGGTGTCTTGAATAGATATTTTCTCCATTTGTTTGTATTATTGATGATGCTCTGAACTTATCACTAAATATTACAGTAATTATTTTTATTTTTGTCAACATGCAGTCATATAATGAAAGAATTGAAATATGACAGAATCTCAGAATGATGGGTTCCGGCATATGATCTGGAAAATCTTAATACCCAATCCCAGTTGAGAATCTCAGTACTGATGAGAGTGATAGCAAGAATTTATTTAAGACTTTGGAAAATTTACTTTTAATGGAATACAGACATTGGTAGGATATAGCAACATTGAAACAATACCTTCAATAACAATCATACCCAGGGGTCTTTGAGTTTACCTGAATTCTTCATTTAAAGTTGAACACAATGCTAGATCAGTGTTTAGGGATACACTGAGTGCTTTGGTGCTATGTAAGGATAGAGACGATTTTGCTGTATTGGACAGAGATTTTACCATTAAAGGGAACAAAGTTAAGAAAGAAATCATAGAGACGAAAACTAAAAAACTCAGAGTTAGGTTGGATTATATAGATGGAAGAGTTGTGAACTGGAATTATATAAAATCACCCACCCCAACAGAATTCTTATTATAACCAAAAGTATAGTGTTGAGCAAACATAGGCATCCATATATAATAACAATAATAACAGACCACTTATTCATTATAGGTACCATAGGGAACCTCAATTGAGGTCCTGTATTGAGTGCATAGAAAGGGTGTGGCCATCAATATAGTTATCCTACCCACCTTGGAGCATGATCTTGTTTTAAATATATGATTATATTATATATATTTTTATTGTATTAATTATGTTAGCTAGGGTTAAATGTTGATAGGCAGGATGTTTGTTTTGTGCTTTAGAGGAGTCTGGGGCCAATTGAGGGGATAGAAAGGGGGAAAGCAGGTTGATCCCCAAAACCCCAAAATTCCGTGACAGGGAAGACACAGGCAGCCTTGATCCAAGCTCCTTCTTGAGCTGGCTATTATCTCTGTCCTTGGGGAGCCTGTGAGTGTGAGAAGAGAGCAAAAGAGGTTTATCCCAAATACCCCACAATTATGCATGACTGATTGGAAAGACACAGGCAGCTGTGATGCAAGATTATTTTTGATCTGGCTCTTATTATGTGTGTGTTAGCTGTGTGACTGACTGAGAAGAAACAAGTAGAGATTATCCAAGTTCCTTATTTAAGCTGGCTGTTATCTCAGTGCTATGGGAGTGTGAGGAAAGAAAAAGATGCACAGGGAATGTGTTTTTTTTTTTTTTGACAGGGATATGGAGATAGTTAATAAAAATAAATATAAAAAATACAATTTTTTAAAAAATTGATAGGTGACAGACATGGACCCTGATGTGAACAGTGACTGAGGCAGACTGATACTAAGCAAGAAAGACTATTTTGTAGACAGCCAAGGCAAGGCATAACAAGTCATTTTTATTGTGCACTTTATAGTAAAAAGACACACAGTAGTTGAGTAATGTCCAGCAAAAGCACAATGGGAAGGGGGAGAGTGAAAGGATCAGGAGCAGTGCAGACATGTGTGAGTAAAGTGGTAGTCCTAAAAGGATGCATTTTGTCAAGGTCCCACCAAAAATTCTACCACCACCACCACCAGCACTATTAAAAACATGTAAGAACACTGAAGACTACAATGAGTCAAATTCTAGTGTTAGAATAAGGGGAGAAGGTGTAGCAGCTCATCCTGCTGCATCTAAAAGTGAGTTAAACAAGCACAAAAACGCCTGTCCTGAAAGTAGCAGTGAATGTTGGGAAAATACAAGTAAATATAAGTTGTTTGAGACCACTAAAAGTCTGAGGAATATAAAGTAGTAAGCAAGAAGCAAAGGTAATGCTGAGGATGATATAATGATGACTGATGATAATGATGCAGATCTAAAATATATCCCACCTGCATCCTCTTCTTCTTCAGATATAGATGAAGTTGAGAGTGAGAGAGATGATGACATAGTCAGAAGGTTAGGTGAAAGGCACAATCTTGCATCACTGAAAAAGGAGCACTGGCCTGTCTACAAACTGTTTGGAAAATTGGAAAGACTGACATTAGACAATCAAGTCAGTCAGCATCATCACCACTTCCAAGCCACACTCAGCCATACACACTAGTGTTGAGTAACCAGCAGCAACAACACAGGTTTTCATTAGGGATGGGTGAAAATAAATATATATATATATATATATATATATATATATATATATATATATATATATATATATATATATATATATATATATTGGACTAACTGTGATAAGACAGGGTGGACAACTTTAAAAAAAAAAAAATTACATGAACAATTAAATACATTATTAGACAACTGACTGGGAGCTCTGTGACTGAGGCAGACTTGATAGAAAGCAGACAACATTGAGAATTTTGTTGAGTGCCAAGGCAAGACATCACACTCCATCAGTTGTGTACTGTACAGAGTAAAAACACACACAGTAGTTTAGTAATGTCTAGCAAATGCACAAGCCAGGGGAGGAAGGTGGAGCAGTGCAGGGACGTGGGAGTAAAGTGCTAGTACAAAAACTGACTGCAGCAATTGTTACTGCAGCATGTGCAATAAATGATGATGATCCCTGTCCTCCTGGGGTGGATGCAGTTTGTGAAGGCCCCACCAATCACACCATGCCAATCCACTTTACCACTGCTATACCTATCTGCCACATTGTAGGTTGTACTTTATTTATTTATTTTTTAAAGAATATGTGACAATGTCACTTAAGCAGGAAGTAAGTGTTGTGGACAAAAGACAAATGCACTCTGCATGCTAACACATTTTTCAAGGTGTATGTTGCTGTTGGACTCCCAACTTTGACTTCCAGCTACTTATTTCTCCACTACAGACCTCAAAAGAAGTAACATTGTGCTGGGAAATGTTGCACCATATTAAACATAGGAGAAAAATGTGTTGGAATAGGAAAAAATGTGTTCTAATTGGAGAAAAAAGTGTTAGAATTGGAGAAAAATGTGTTGAATGGGTGAAAAATGTGTTAGAATAGGAGAAAAATGTGCTGGATTATGCAACAAATTTGCTGGAATAGGTGAAAAGGAGGTAAATATTGCACTGGAGAAAAGGAGAAGACTTTTGCAAAAAAAGAGAAAAATTGGTTGTTTTTCACAAAAAGTCATGAAGGAAATATTTCTCACTTTTCGCCCAGCCCTAGTTATCAACATCTGCAACGCTAGCTATGATGAGTGCCTTTGCAAGTTCAGCACCATTGAAACCCAGTAGTAGTAGAATGGTAGCAACATCTACCCCTGTAGTAGTAGATACTTCACTCATGATCCAAAGGCTAAGGATGCTACCTGTTGTCTGTGTAAAAAGCATGTGAGCAGGGGGAAAGCAGGCTCACACCTAGGTACCTCCTCAATGAGATATTACCTGAAGCCCAACCACTGTCTGACTGGCAGACACACCAACAACAGGTCAGAGGTACTAGAACGAGTAGCAGCAGAAACACTCTGAAAAGTTCCCAGGGATTTGGGGCACATAAGAGTAGTGATGTTGATGTGTACCAGGAGTTTGTTTGTTTATTTTATATAAAACTTATGGCTCCTGATTCAGAGGAGTATGAGTTTGTTGAAGGAGATGACTAGTGTCATAAACTACCAATGCCCACACATGCTGCCTCCACCATCGCTTTCTCAAGTCATTTTGTTAAAACAATTAAGTTACAGGATTCTTCTGCCATGTACTGCCAACCCACACTTACTGATTTCTTGGGAAGGTGTTAAAAACTCTACAAAAACAATCCCAAAGTATGTTCGCGGCAAGTGAAGGTTGCCAAGATGCTTGCAGTGGAAATGCTGCTGTATTCTTCTGTTGAAAACAGAGAATTTAATGGAATATCCCAAGCAGCGGTTATTTTTCCAGGACAACTGTTCCAGAATTTAAAAAACTGGGGGGATGCACTAAGGTGTGATCGGAAGGTGATAAAATGGGCATGATCTCTCCAGTGATATCACTTTTCCAATTACTATGTAATTCTATGGAGCCAATGCACTAAGATTTCTCCAAATTTAGAGATCTTAGTGCATAGCCTCTATATAATAACATAGAAATTGGAAACGTGATCTCACTGGAGAAGTAATCTCCATTTTATCACTACTTAGTGCATAACCCGATATTTCTCACATGAAATCTGAAATGAAAATCAATAAACCACATCTATCTTGTGTAGAATTGCAATCATTCTAGACATACTGTATATAAAACATAGATCTTAACCAGCGACCATTCTAAAAATAACAATAAAGATGTCAACCACTCACTGATCTCAGAATAGGGAAATGGAATCCTCACAAATGTGGTTCATATCACAATGTATTGGAATAAAAGCAGTTAAAGGAGCAATATCATGTATTATGACAAACATATTGTGATGGAATGGTTGTCACTTCAGAATAAACCCTGTCTGTTTTCAGCGACCTCTATATTCAATACCATGTGTTCCCATTCTTGAAAACATTAATGTCCCCTATGTGTACATGTATTAGAGAGTGTTGGCCATTTACCAGCATTAAAGAGGTTATTATGCATGTTTGATGTACAGAGTGATGGTGCTATGGAGTATAGCTAACACAAGAGATTCAACTAGACCCCTGTGGATCACTAGCACAACTTGAGGAAAGGAATTTAAAAAACTGGACATGCATGAGTAGAATATGTTTCCCATACCCCATACATCAGGTTAAGCAAAATATATGTTGTAAACGGTAGCTGTGACATCAGATCCTGGAGGGGATGGGGTAAAAGGAAGTCTAAGAGAGAAACTCAGAGAGAAGAGAGATAGGAATGTAAGAGCAGGTAGACAGCCTCCCTAGAATAAAGGGAGTTTGGCTGGCCCATGTGCTTGTGAAAGCAGTGCTGGGGAAGCTGGGACCTGTGTGTGCTTTCACTGGAACAGTTATGGTGAGTGGGCACTGAAGTGGCCGGGTCCGACTTCCAGTTGTGTGCTGTAAGCCAAGCTGAGACAGTTGCAGCCACAGAAAATTCCTTGATGTTCCAATAACATGGTTATGACCCAAGAATAAGGAAAGTGACTGTCTGTTATCTCTTGAGACACCGTCTCCATACCCTCTGTCGGGGCTCCAAGGTACAAAGAAGCTGTCACGGTTTTAATGAACACTCAGACAATTTGGCTAAGGTAAAAAATGCAGCTTTATTAAATAAATAATAAAGAACAGAGATGCCCTCATCAGGTCCAGACCCAGACAGAGGATAAGCTCTTCTGGATCTGACACAGGTCAGGGTATAAACAGAAACAGGTATGTACAATAACTGTAATGCAGAGTGTAGAACTGGAACAGGAGCTGGAACAAAACCTCAGCAGTACCAGCAAGGAGGTGCCCTAGGCGATAGTAAGTACTGCAGGGCAAAATCCCCAATGGAACAGGGGAAACAGACAAGAGCACCGGACTTGCCAGAAAACCAGGTATAGGCAGCCTAAGTGACAGGCAAAGACACATGTACACGGAGGTTATGCCCAGAGGTAACCGGAGCAGGCCCAGATAATGAATGTAAGGAATAGGCTGCCCACATGACGGGCACAGATACACGTACTTGGAGGTTATGTCTGGAGGCAACCGGAACTGGCACAGGCTGTATAATAGCGCAACTGGAGGCAATCGTAAGGCGCAGGCTGTATAGTAGCGCAACCGGAGGCAATCGTAATGAACAGGCTGTATAGTAGAGCAACCGGAGGCAATCGTAATGAACAGGCTGTATAGTAGCAGAACCAGAGGCAATCGTAAGGCACAGGCTGTAGAGCAACGCAACCGGAGGCAACAGTAAGGTACAGGCTGAATAGTAGCGTAACCAGAAGAAAGAGCATTTGTTATTTTTTTGAAAGTCATAAATGTATTAGATATTTAAGATTGTTCACTTTTTTATGCCAAGAAAAGTACTAACACCTTGATGTTGAATCGCACATGCTCTGGAACACTTAGCAAATGCTCTGAAATTAATGATAACGTCAGTGAATGCACCTAAATTAATGGCAAAGTTAGTCACGCATATGAAAATCTGTACTAATTGCTTTGAGGAATTAAGTACATTTTAGCCATGCCCACTTTTTGAAACCCATTCATAAAAAAAGCGCAAACATTCACTAATTCTGAAAAAACTTTCACAAATCAGTAACCTTTTAGTGTTATCATTTTGCCATAAAAAGTACACTGTAAATAGCGATTAGGAGCATTTCTTGCATTCCACCCCAAGTGGCTAACTTATGCTTCCTTCTCCACTACATTAACCTAATCTTGATTAATTATATGAACCATGTATGATTTAATTGCCTGCTTTATTAACCATGTGTGTTGTATCTGCACTAAACCTACTATTTATATTTGTGCTGCATTCATGTATTTCTATATTATGTATTACAGGGATGTTATTTACTTTGGGGGTATATAGGATATGGGGGTGGCATTATTATCTTCAGTTTCAGCATTGTTATTTTAGCAGAGGGGTTTGTGGGATGGAGAGGGATTATGAAACTGAGGAATCTGATTTTGGAGTCTATATATTCTATTTTGAATAGTCAATAAATGTATTATAATGGTTTCATATATGGTATTAGTTTTATATTTATATTTGAGAAACAGAGAGTGTATACCACTAGCTTTTATTATTTATTTGTCAAGATAATAAGCAACAATAAAAAGGTAAGTGTTAATGAGTATGGTGGGTGACATTTTTTGCCTTAGACTGAATCTCCCCTCCCTACACACACACTGAAAGTTTCCCGTCTATCCCTGCAGGGATCATATAAAAGGGGTATCAAGTTCCAGTAGCATGTTGTTTTGTATTTGCTAAAGAAAGCATCATATACACAGCAAATATATGGATGTTGCTGTGTAGTTTAGGGAGTCTTTTAGGTGGGTAATTTGTTCTCTATGTTAAAGAAGTCTGGGGGACTCTGGGGGAGTATGAAGGGAAAATGAAGATTTACCCAAAATACCCCAACTTCTTTAACTGAGACAGGCAGGTGATCCAGTTTCCTTCCTAAGCTGGCTGTTCATTGTGTTAGGGGAGTCTGTGGGTGTGTGAAAGGAGAAAGGAGATTTACCCGATATACCCCAAAATGTTACATGAACGAGAAGATACAGGCAGTTGTGATACAAGTTCCTTCCTGAGCTTGCTGAACCTCTCTAACTGACTAACAGACAGTATACTCACCATATTGTGGTTACAGTAGTTACAGCTGTGGGTGAATGGAATGGAATTCTCATAAATGTAAAACATATGAAAGAATTAGTCACTTGTCATGCTTCTCAGTCGGACAATGGAAAGGAAATAAAAAATGACAGAAAAGATGAATGTCCATTCACATTGACTTAAAATTAAAATCCATTATTGGAGCTTGATAAAGATCAGCAGCTTTGAAAATCTTTAGTTTTCTATAGAAAGAATATAACCAGCAAAGTGTTAGTAATCAATTCAGTCTTTAATGTTTTAAACCCTAATTTGCCTTTACCCTCACATACCAGATAAGCTCTACTATAAAAACATGTTTACTTAATAAAACTGACTAATTGCAACTCCATTGGAGATGGCATATCCATCATAACCTTTTGCACCTTTTGGCAGTTCAGGCAATTCATGCAACAGATAAGGGTGGAAACATTCTCTTGCCAAATATATATATGAGATGGAGGTATACCAATCGTTTCATGATGATGTGATGTGATATTACGCAATCCCCTCTTTAATTTCCAGTGTATTATCACAAGAATATTGTGATGCTTTGTTTGCACACAGAACACTACTTTTCTACATAATCCCCAAGTTTCATAAGAAAAAAAGATTGCCATCTGGGATATTCAATGGTTTCAGGGCAAAAAAGTCTAAGCAAGCCTTCCTGACAGTTTATTGATGCCTGCTTCAGAATAAAAGATGGTACACTGTTAGCCAGTGGAGTAGATAGGATTCAGTGTAGCAAAAAACTCACAAGAGTGGTGTAAAGGTGATACCTTTTAATGGCTAACTGAGGACAGAACAAGTGCAAGCTTTCAGGACACTAAGGTCCCTTCTTCAGGCATGGGTTAACAAACAAAGTTAGAATAACACCATTCTTGATGCCTACTTGAGACACACACATCTACAGTTTTCCCTCTTATGTGAAATATACAGCTTTTGAATTCATCCACTGTGATTGAAAGTAAATAGCTTCCTTTTAGAAGAGACAGCCATAACAGCTGTGTATTTGTTGTTAAAAGTCTACCCCAGACTCAAACAAGATCACAAAGAGATTGTACAGTCTCCTGATTTTCCTTTTTGGCATGGACAGAATGTGAACATACTGCAGAGATATTTTTAGGTCAAAAAGAATATACTCTCTTGAGAGCTGAACTCAGTGAGCATATAAAACAAAACTAAAATTAAGTTATCAACGCTAAACAAAACTGAAGACTGGGCTCATGTCATGTGACAAAAATTGTAGTTGGAAGGATCAGGTCGTAATCAATAACAAAAACACAAGAAAGCTAGGGGAAGAACATTTTAACCCCTTAAACCCTTATGGACCGGCCGATCATGCACCCAACCGGCACTTAAGGACCATGGACCATTTTTTTTTTCAGCATCCGATTCAGGACTCCCCCAACGGCGTGCAGCCACAAGGAAACCATGAATTCCATGACGGTCCTGGCATGTCATGTGTCCTTATCGCTCCCCAACCCATGATGTGCCAGGACCATCAAGGATCCTTAAAGGATTGAGGACCAGCAGTCCAGGGAAGTTGCCTTCCCTTAATGACCTATTTGATCCTTGCCAATGGTCCAGTACACGTGACCTGTTACTAGATGTGTATTTTGGCTGTTCTGGGCCGTTTGCACCTTAGGAAAATGATGGTAGCACATTATGCGATATATCTTCTGTAATATATTGCATTTATTTATCTTATTTAGTCATTTGTTTTGTATCATGATATGTTAGTAGGGGGTATTATTTATAACTACAAGCTTCTAGTTCATTTGTATCCAATTTATTGGGTTTATCTGTTTATATTTTTGCTTGTCTTTGTTCATGACAATTCAGCATGAACTGTCTCCCTGAGTGTGTTTTTTTATTTTTCTAGTTTTGTACTTCATAAGGACCAGTGGTCTAGGGAAGTTACCTTCCTTAAAGGACCACTTTTATCCTTGCCAACACACCGGTACACGTGACCAGTTATGTGTACCGGACAACCAAGATGGGGGGAGAGAGACAGCTCTAGTCTTGGGGCAGTCAGTTTCAGACCCCGTTTTTACTTACAGTGCTCCTGCAGGGGCACTGTAATTAAAAAGTTCATGATGTGCCAGGACTGTTCCTTAAGACAAAAACTGTGTGACGGTCATAGCACATCACATGGTCCTTAAGGGGTTAAAGTTTAGAGGCATTATTGTATTCATTATTGTATATTTTTGTTTGAATAAAGTTATTTGGATTTTGTTTTATATAATCTTGGGTTCAATACCTCATTCAGGAGTCTTTCTTTTGGGCCTTTTTTCACACTTTTCTTTGGTGTGTTTTTTGATACTTTTATCAATTTACTAACCAACATCAACACGGGTCATCAACATCTGATATAACCCAAGCTTTGATGAATGCTTCTGCTGCTGTTGGAAGTGCAGCACCTTTGACACCAACTAGAACAATTGTGACACCAAGCCCTGGTAGTGGAAGTAATAGTAGTAGTAGTAGTAGACCCTCAGTAACCCCTTAGTCTAAGAAGTGTACAGTATGGAGATACTTCATGAATCATGATCAAAAGCTAAACATGTTGTCTGTTGTCTGTGTAAGAATCACGTAAGCAGGGTAGAAGCAGGATCCCACCTAGGCAGCTCCTCACTGAGATATAACCTGCAGTACAACCACAGGTCTGACTAGGAGACACACAACGAACCTGTTTGAGGTGCCACAACTAGCAGCAGCAGAAGCACTCCTAAATTCCTGTGGTTATGGAGTACATAGTAGAAGTGACAATGATGCATCAGAGAGTATGCCAGGAATTCCTTTCTTTGAAATAATTCCTGCTGCAGAGGAATATAACTCATAGTTTATTATAGGAGATTATAATAGTTATAGGCTGCCCACATATGCTACTACCACCACCACCCCACCTCCTCAAGTCATGTTGGAAATCAATAAAGTTACAAAGTTCTGCCAGGTACTGCAAACCCATATTTTCTGTGTTCTTTAGGAGTAGTCAGACACTACAGTTGACATACTGCAGTATTCTTTTGTATAAAACAGAGGTTTTAAAGGACTGATGTTATGAGTTGCACCCCACTGGCATATCTCAAGCTGCGCTTATTTTTCAGGGATGACTGTGCCAGAATTGTACAAGCTGGTGGTTAGTGTGGTGGCAAAGGGCTGGAAACCTCATATGGAAAGAAAATTCACCTGTCAGCAGACATGTGGACAAATGGGCAGAGTACCAACTATATGACTGTCACTGCTCACTGCTTTTCCCTTTCACCAATGGGCAACAATAGCTTGCAGCATCAGGTCACTGCCAGTATTCTTGCCTATGGTACTGGCAGCCAGAAGATGCGAGCTGTCTGGTCAAGCGACCAGATTCCACATCTGAGGGAAGGTGGATTACAACAGGTAAAAGGTGCGGGAGGGGGACAGGTTATAATTCAATTACCCTGGAACTACATATCGTAGATAATGATAATACCACTCTACATGGCTGAAAAACTATAAAGAATAATTGGAGCTGCATTTATTTTGAATCCTTATTATCCCTTTAAGGAGACTAGAAGATAAGGATTATAGTTTTAAAAATGAGAGAAGATTTGAGTTCAGGAATTAGATACTTTAAATAAAGAAGACAGTATTTTGCTTTTTATTGCTTGTTTAATGATTATATAGAAGAATTATAAAAAATGTTGTAATCTTTATTAACATTGTTATATTGACAATTCTCTTTCATGTATTCATTCATTTGTTTAAATGAGACTTTAATACCTATTAATATTTATGATTTAAAAAATATTTAACTTTAGACAAACATAAACATATGATAAAATATTTGCTTCCCAATGAAACAGAGATCTCGCTAGCATCCAAGGGTTAAATAATAGCCTGAAAGGGGTATGAGACTGTTGCTGGTAAATTGAGATTGCTCTGGCAACACCCAGAATTCATCTGAGTTACCCCTCAGTATTTGGAGCTCTATGCAGTTACCTAAGTTGGAAAATCTGTCTTTAAAGTTTTCCCTTCTAAATCACCAGTGATTCACGTTCATAAGGCATTTTTATTTTCAAGCATGTGTAGCCTGCAAAACTGTGCTAAAGGAAAATAATACTCAGCTGTAATTTTACCATTAGTTAATACACACACTTATCAAATGGGTGTTTTTCTTTGGTAAATATTTAGCAGTTGTTTTTCTCCACAATAACTTAATGGTCATATTTAAAAATATACAGAAAGGACAGCTTATAGCGCTAACTCACCTTAGTGCATGGCAATATATATGTATATAGTGCATTAGAGTTTTTTATATAATTTTTTTTAATATGAAGTGTCCATTGAAAGAATTAGGGTAGCTGAAATGTGCAGCAAGGAATAAGAGGGTTCTCCAGTCCCCCAAACAGGTGCAAACATAAAACCATAAATCTGCGCTCCTGCAGTGTACTTGTGACTAGTATGCCCTGTATTAGGCATATATACTGTAATAACACTGTGAATAAATTTGAGGCATTGGTACCAACATTTTTGGCCAAAAAAGAGGTATAAGCTTACACATATATTGCCATGCACTAAGGTGAGTTAGCGCTGTAAGCTGTCCTTTCTGTCTGTTTCTATCTCCATTAGCTTATCCTAGCAGCTTCTTTCTGTCACTTTTATCCCATATAAATGTTTCATTGCACATATTTCTTTTATATTCTAGGCCTTAAGAGGTTAAGTAAGGCTTTTACACATTCTGTTTGCAACTGATTTTTCCTCATGTGGCATGTGGGGGTGGTTACATGTCATCTATAAAGGCTGACTGAGCTTCAGTTCTTTTGTGTAGGTATCCACTCAAAGCAGGCATACAGGGCAAGTACTCTTACACTTTTTTAAACATTGTTTGTTACTTGTATTGATTGCATACATGGGGACCTTCATGCATTAAACAAAGTATATAAAAGGGTCCCGCTCCAGCACATTACTATAACATCTCATCAGGGAGTATTTTTAATTTTATTAATTTTTTTTTTTTTCTAGATAGGGACTTCAAGTGTTCAGAGTAGGTACTTGCCACAATTGAGGAGCCTTGGCACGGTTGGCAAACTTATACCTCTTTTTTGGCCAAAAAATGTTGGCACCAATGCCTCAAATTTATTCATGGTGTTATTATATATGCCTAATACAGGGAGCAGTAGTCACAAGTATACTGGAGGAGCGCAGGTTTATTGTCTGTTCTATATTTAAAAATATGTCCAATTAACTATTAATTTTAATAGTTAATCAAAACTAATGTTTCATGTTGTTGTACGTCTATTTCTAATAGTTATACAGGTAAATACAAAATAGCATTCCTTCTGTATTGACTTTCAGTCTATCTATCTATCTATCTATCTATCTATCTATCTATCTATCTATCTATCTGTCACCAAAAAGGAAGCACTCACTCTTTAAGTAGACTTATGCCTGGGTGCTAGTGTCAAGGCATATGCAATATCAAACTGAAGGAACATAAGCACACACAGGTCTTAGATATAAAGTTGAATTTCAAAGTTTATTGATCAACACATTTATTGACGAAGGCTTTGAAATTCAACTTTATATCTAAGACCTGTGAATGCTTATGTGTGTGTGTGTGTGTGTGTGTGTGTGTGTGTGTGTGTGTGTGTGTGTGTGTGAGAAATGTCTGGCTAAATTAACATTAATTATTCATCATTATTGCTCTGTGTACTGGACTTATCTTTTTCTTTGGACACCCAGGTTTCAAGGATGAATGTATTTGTATATCCATTTTTTATTCTACATGCACTATCAGCTATCAATGTTTAATGTATGTGTGTGTTTGTGTGTACGGTTCAAAAAAGCAATGTATTAAGGAATTCTGATAACTCTAGAGAGATTTTTTTTAAAGTACGATGGTTACACACAGTCTACAAAGATCTCTGTGAAGTCATAAGAAAGCAGCTGATCATCAACTTACAAGTGACCCCTGCAATTAGATGTGCTACATACACAGCAGAGGTTAAAGAAAGGCTTTAGATGTGATGTGTATGTTGTATGTTAGCATTAGTGTGTCTTTAACTCTGTTCCATTCACGGTAGTGTGTCTGCCCAGTATGTGCTACAATTTACCCCAGGATTATGGTCAATATTCTCTGGTGATCTTTCACATTAATTGGGAGTTATGCCCTAAGGTGTGATAAAGAGGTGATAAAATGGAGATAACTTTTCCCATGATATCACTTCTCCAGATTCTATGTTAGTCTATGGAGCTTTGGAGATCTTAGTCATAGGCTCTGTAGAATAAATAGGAAATGGAGAAGTGATATCACTGGAGAAGTCCTCTCAGCTGGAATTGTCTTATAAAGCCAGAACTTCTCTACATTCAGTGTCATTGACCCCAACCCAAATAGTCAACTTTAATTTCATTTATTTCTCTGTATAACTGTATGCCCCACAAACAAATATTCAGATCATATTTTACTGACCCTTTAATGCACCACTGTAAATATTTTTTTTTGTGATACTTGAATACCCCCACATTTCCAAGTCACTGCATATTACATTTTCCACAATGCAGTTCTTACATGTACAAGCAATTTCTTTAGTAAAACAGTTCATGGTACAAAAGATGCACGTGCCACCTTTGAATTTGTCTTCTTGTTTAAGGCTGAGCAAATAAAATGTCCTGCTTCCATCACTTTGTACAGGTTAACGCCCTTGAAAAAAACAATAACAACAACAACATTTCAGTTATTTCAGCCACATTTTAGTTTTCAAATCCTATAACATATTATGTAGGAAATACAATGTATATTTGTTTATTATGTTGCAAATAACAGCATTACTTTTTTGAGATTTACTTTTATAATTCTTTATAAATTAATGAGTTTGGATTGTTACAATCAGGGGTGTCCTTCAACATTTCACTCCAAATCCAGTAAATATAAATATGAAATAGAACACTGATTTGTTGGCTTGTATCACATATACATGTTATAGCAAAAATAACTATATGTATAAAGTCATGTACCAAAAAGGAATAAAAGGCCTTCTTGAACATTTCTAATGTATCTGCTAAGTTCCTAAACTATACCATTATTGCTCTTACAGTAAAGAACAAGGTCATTTGCAGAATGTGAAATCTTCTTTCCTCTAAACACAATGGATGACCTTTCTAATCTTTATAGCCCTGCTAATGAAAAAGGTCACAGTGAGGTATTTGTATTGTTACATTATATATTTGTAATGAGAAATCATCACATTACCTCATAGGTGTATTTACTCATTGTGTAAGCAATGCCTAATGCCTTTCTTCATAATTTAAGTCTTCCATTCAAGTTTTTCATTGTATCTGCCTCTGAACCCTTTCCAGTTCCAGTTCCAAAGTGCGGTCTTACTACAGAGGCGATTTTTTACTATTTTTCCATACACATTTTTGCTAATATATTACTGGGTTTTCAATGTCTAAATTGCATTGTGTACTGTTGCAAAGTATATAGTTTACAATTTTTCCCAAATCCTTCTCTAACAAGATTATGCAGAATAATTGTATAATTTGCATACATTGAAGACTATGGAGAAACTTGTAGATAAATGCCTTGATGAATTTATAGCTGCAGTAGAATCAAGGCCATAATTTGGTGTCATCAGGAAACAAACACACTGCTTTCAATTTTCACTCAATATTATCAATAAAATAATAGATTTGTGCAAAGTTCAGACCATGTTACACACCACTTACAATTTATGACCAGTGTAAGAAAGCTAATTTGATAACAACTATATGCACTTCAAACATTTTCAACCAATTTTTATTTCAAAGCACAAATGTTTTGCCCTAGGCCCATGTTCTTCAGTCTATAGTCATGGGCATCCTCAGGAATGTCTTCAGGGGCATAAAGCAATAATAACAGTATGTTCCAAATTCTATATCAGCAGTTATTTGATGGCCTTAGGCAAATATGGGGGGCAAGTGCCCCATCTTACACTCCCCTGCGAATGCCCATCTCTATAGCATAATCACTTATGGGACACTCTTTCAAAAAATCTAATAAACTGCATCTATTGCATAAACCTGATCCTAATTTCTGATATTTTTTTCATTGAAAGCATGTGGGTTTCTGCCTTCATCAAATTGTGTTTGGTTTTCACTTTCACAATCCTGTCAAGCAAATATTCCAGAAAGATATCCTTTGATAATCCTTCAAGCATTTTATAACCTTTAAACTTCCATTTTACTTGGGTATCTTGTATTTTTAGCTTTCTGCTAAGCCATATTGATTTGTGGCTTAGCAGGAATTTGTCTCATATCATATAGCCATTTTGTGTCAAACCATGGAGAGATTAGAGAGATACTGAAGAAAGGCAGGAAAGATTAAAGGGATAGTAATACTTAAAATGTAAAAAAAAAAATTTTATAGAGTTTATCCCCCTGAGTAAAACAAGGGTACTCCCACTGCTGAAAGGTGTTTCATTCAAAAGTTAATAATTTTCAAAGTTGAATTTTTTAGGTGCAATATCACAGTGGCCTGAAATTGTACAGTGGCGCTGTTGCTACACGATCCTATGGACAGCTCTGGTCAGTTGACCATAAATCTCCATAGGATGGTGTAGCAACAGCGCCACTGTACAATTTCAGGCCACTGTGATACTGCACCTAAAAAATTCAACTTTGAAAATTAATAACTTTTGAATGAAACACAGTTCAACAGTGGGAGTACTCTTGTTTTACTCAGGGGGATAAACTCTACAACATATTTTTTTTTACATTTTAAGTATTACTATCCCTTTAAGAAGAAGTAGGAGACAGTGGCAGACAGGAAGAATAAGCAAGTGGTACAAAATAATCAAGCAGACAAAGAATGGGAAGAAGTTGAATGCTGCCCTGTGCAGTTTTAAATGCAGCAAATTAGTGAAAAGTAAAAGAGGAAGACATATAATAATAATAAAGTATCTGTAAGCCATCTGAAATTAATCTTTCATACAACTGTGTGGTAAATGTAAAAAGTAAACATTTTATTATTAAAATACTTATTTTCCCACAATCCTAGAGGTGGTTGAAAGGTCCTCTTGTGATCCCACAAAAACCAAGGGAAAGTACAGTTTAAATAAAGCTCTAAAAATCTTTGCCATTTTCAGCTATTGCCAAATAGTTTTCGCTATTTTTTTCAATGGCTACAAACTTTTTGCCCCTTTACTTACATGTGAAGTTTCCAAGAAGTGAAACACAATACAAGCAACTAGAGAGAGAGGGTATGTGTCTAGTCCCCTAACTAGTCCCTTGGGATCTTGGTGAAAATAGTGTCACAGGCACAAAAATAAGTAGGTAGCATTGTGAGCAGGACAGGTCAACTACTTGTGCCTGCTGCTACTGCTGACAGTGTGCCTTGTGGTACTCAGGATGGAGCAGGAGGAAATGATGGCAAGTGTGCAGCAGGAGACCCTAAGTCACACTTGCCATCCCCAAATAGTCCCACTACTACTACAATACATCAGCTAGAGACTCAGAGTTTTGGGAGTGAGGGGGGGTGATAGTGATGAAGAGTCTGAAATTGATGTTGTTACTGTTAGTGAGGCAGCTGGTGGGACTAGCATGACATCAGTAGATCCTCCTGATGAAGCTGAAGTGGAAGGAGAAGTGATGCAGAGCAGCCAGACTAGTGGTCAAGGGAGCCCACAACATCCCTCTGCTGCTGTGATTCCCTTTCCAGCATTCTGCCTCTGGGACATAATACTGAGTAATGCAGAACTGGTGGCTAGCAGTATTAATACCAACATGAGAAAACATATCACAAGGGAAAAGAGCAACAAAATTGCACCATACCTACCCCTTGATGGCAGAATTGAGATTACACTTTTCAATGAAGGAGATTATGTGCAAGATTAAAACTTAACCTTTATGAATTGTGAAAAAATAAAACAGAAAGCAGCAAGTTAAAATTAAATTAAAATATTCCTGACCAGATTCATCACAATGAGTATTGTGATGATAGTTTGATCAAAAACATCAAATAGATGGTGTGAGATTCAATGATGTTATGGAATGCTTGGTGCAATTTGTATCTCTATATGATAGATTAGTGCAAATAGTTAATTGCAAAGGACAGCAGTGTAACTTATAAGCTATTCATTCAGAGCTGTTGGATCATCTAGTTGCGATCCTAGTAATCAGCAAGTAGGGATTAAGGTAATTAACCCTGATTATAAGTAAACCCTTCCATTGTAATGAAAATAAAAGTCACTGGAGTGGAGCTTCAAAGTAATTACTACTCCAGTCGGAAAGTATCAAATACAGAGAAAGAGAATATGAGTTCTATCTATTCTGTATGAGTAACATAGTAGCCACACATTTTGCAATTATTGGCAAGGAAAGCAAATTTAGTGGCTTGAGTATCACTAAAGCAAGTGAGTCTAAACAACTCTGCAGCCTCTTAGTACGGAGGATGAATATTTCACTGCCGCTAACCAAATCATGAATATGAAAGAGTCCTCAAAAATCATTTTATAATGGGCTCATTTCAATGTTGCAGCAGTTCCAAAAGAGTCCTCAAAAATAATTTGATAATGCACTCTGCTATTTGATCATTCTAAGGTTCAGTATTTTAAAAAACTAAAGTAGCAAACCCTAACGCACATTTCACTCAATGCTTTTTGAAAAAAATATTGTTTTTAATTGGTATATGATTCACCCGGGCGTACATAGAGCTGAATGGATCTCTTTGCTGCCATTTGGGAAGACCCCTAGACAATATAGGGAAGTACCCATATCTGCAATGTTTTGTTTCTTTTGTCTGTTTAACTCAAGGCATTATTAGTGTATCTTGAAGCCATATTTCACCAGTATCAGTTTGGATATTAGCACACTTACACGTTCCCAGCTGTCAACAAGATCCCAGTATCGTCCTGGGGACAGTACCTAGCAATGATCATGGTGTAAACAGCATTACACTTTATCAGTTATACAAAATACAGCAATTTAATACTTTTAATATGTAATCTATAATTACTACTAGAAATGTGTATTTTAGATAATGTTACTATTTATTATTTTCAACTCTCTGTATATTATATATTGTTTTGATATTCCAGAGCTTTGATGATTCCCTTTAAGTGATAAATTAAAATTGACTTTTTATAACACTTTAAAAAAATGTGTTATTTTATAAAAAAAAATAAAATGTTTTTTAAAATGCTTTGGTTTTATTTGTGTAATGTATGCCCATATCCCTTGTTTGGAAAAAATAAATAGACACAAATACAGGTTGATACAGGTTTGAGAAAAATCAGGAGCAAGACAGTTCATCTCTCCCAGTTCTTATTGTTATTATTTGTGAGCTATTTTATTCACTGTGCTAACATTTTGAAAAAATTACAGACCTACAGCAAAGTTTCACTTTCATGTTAGAATGTTTAGTTTTTTTGAACAGTATTTTTTAGGTTACCTATTACTGGTTTTAGTCATGGGTTGGGGTGGCAATCAAAATCCCCATACACTAGAGGTCTTCTGCTGATTTATAGTGGTTGAAATGTAAATCCTGCCTTGTATGCCATTGATTTCCTCATAATTTTCTAATTTTTCTCATTATACATACCCACTGCTCCATATATACAAATATGATGCATTGTGGACCTCTTTGCCATTAAAAGGGTTAAAGTCCCCATTTATATGATTGTGAATTTTTAATTCTGCCCTGTGAGTATATGCCCCAGTGTGGCAGTACTTCATTAAATTTGGAGCAAAACAATGCATATTATGAACCAAAAAAATGATACTACAAAACTGTGCATTGAAAATATGGTAGTGCCCTGCAAGGACCTGACAGAGAACAAAACTATCTTCAGTGGCAACATGTCCTGCAGGGAGGTAATGAGAGGGAAGTGGGAGAACAAAGGGTGAATTTTAACTTTATTTTGTGGGTAGAGGGTGGAAAAATGTGGGCTCAAATTGAATTTTGAGTTAGGGATTGGGAGGGAAGGAGGAGAGAGATTGTGGGAGAAGTTTTTTTTTAGTAGAGGGAGGAAAGGGATGCATATTATATACACAAACGCTATATTTTATATATATATATTATTATACCTGAGATTTTACAGCAGCTGAGCCAGTTTCAGTACTTAAACACAATTACTATTTACAATGTAGAGTAAAAAGCACTGGCCCATACATAAAGACAAACGTTTAGTGAAGCAGTTGTATGATATGTATCAAAGAAAAATCCACAGTGATTTCAAAGGGAACTTTTATTTGCTCATATGGTACAGGATGTTCCAAAACCATTTTCACGCAGATATGAAAAATTCTGTTTATTGTTAAAGACATCAAACTTATCACAGCTAACATCCTCCCCTACTCGCACGAATGTTAAAACATCCAGTCCTACTCTGCTAGACTGGATCCTTTCATTCTGCCCAAGTAGAATCCAAGAATCAGATGTAGTATCAAATGTGTTTAGTGATCATTCCATAGTCTACTGTGTTTGTAAAATAAAACCAATCAAATCATGTCCAAAAGTCATAATTACTAGATCATTTAGAAAATGTAATGTCCAGTCTTTCCTAAATGACTTATACCTGATCTAGTCTCGGTAATTGACTTTTTTGACTCAGAATTCTTACAGGTCTGTAATACCCATGCCCCACTGCGGAAGATCAGGGTAAGGGTGGCCCATCTACCCTGGGTCTCTGTTGATCTCTTTGAGTTATACAGTTTCAGATATGCATTATGGACAAATTTAAACAAACTGACTCCGCTAACGATTATGCAGACAATTGCGGAATACTTGCACAAAGCAAACAAAACTAGCATAATCTCAATATATTTCTGACATCTTGAACAATAACATTTCAAAGCCAGCCATCTTCTGGAAGGTTATTTAAAGCATCTACAACCCTCCTAACCACTCTAACCCATCATAACCATATGCTAAGAAACGATACAGTGCACCATAGCAATAGCTAATGCATTTAACAACTTTGTTGGATGTGCCACCACTCTGATTACACAAAACAAAATTAATTCTGAAGTAGAAACATGCAGAGAACAGCTTCTGCCACCTGCTACCTGGTCCAATGATGTTAATGAATTTAAGTTCATGCTGGTAAATGAGAGTGAAATATATGACAACCTCCTTAACCCAAAAATGAAACCTCAATCTTGCCCTGACCAACTACCAACAATGTTATTAAAGCTCAGTGCCTCGGTCACTGCCTATTCTATTACAACCCTATTTAATGCCTCCCTGTCATCTGGGTATATACCTAAAGCCTGGAAAGTAGCTATAGTTGTGCCTATCCAAAAAAGTGGGGATACAAATGTGACTTGGTGTAAGCAGGAGGTGTTTGGGTTCCTAGAGCACTGGGCAGCCTTTTACCTTGGTCAGCAATCTTTATAGTTGTGATGGATTGCACCTTAGCGGAAGGTGGGCCACAGTTCTGGACATTAGGATGGTTAGAGGGCTGAAGGAGACTTTAAACTAGAGAGGGGGGGTGGGAGGGTGCTGCAACACATGATGGGAAAGGTAGTATAATTGAAGAAATGGAATCAGAGAAGGGCATGAGAGTGAAGAGGGGGAATGGGCTAGTTCATCTAATAGAGAGTTGCCATTGTCACAGCCTGATAAAAGACAAATACATTTGATAAATAATGAAATCTTTAAGAATGGCAAAAAGATAAAATGCATGCATGCAAACGCTCATAGTCTGACTGTTAAGATGGGAGAACTAGAAGTGATTGCAATACATGAGCATTATGATCCAGTAGGTGTGTCTGAAACCTGGTTAGATGATACATATGACTTAGCAGTCAATCTAGAGGGTTATTCACTTTTTAGGAGGGATAGGATTAACAAAAGGGGAGGAGGGGTATGCCTATTTGTGAAGCATGCCTTAAAACCTAGTTTAAGGGAAGATATAAATGAAGGGTCCAATGGAAAAATAGAAGCCTTGTGGGTTGAAATACACACTGGTGGCACACATAATAAAAAGATGTTAGTGGGGATTTTCTACAAACCACCTAATATTGGGGAGTTGGAGGAAGCCCAACTTTTACTGCAAATGGATAAGGCTTCTAGGACAGCAAAGGTAATTATAATGGGAGATCTCAACTATCCTGAAATTGACTGGAGCAATATGAATTCCAGCACAACAAAGGTAAATAATTTTTTATGTATGATAAATGATAATTTTATGTCCCAACTAGTAGAGAAGCCAACTAGAAAAGAGGCATTGCTTGACCTAGTGCTCTCAAACAATTCTGACATGATAAATAATGTACAAGTAAGGGAACCTTTAGGCAACAGTGACCATGATATGGTATCCTATGAAATTTGTTATGAGAAACCCAATAGCAAGGGTTTAACCAAAACATTCAATTTTAAAAAGGTGAATTTTAAAAAAGCTATAAGTATTAAATGATATTCAGTGGGATGTAATTTTCAAAGATAAAAATGCACAAGAATCATGGAATGTGTTTCAAATGCTCTTAGACAAATATACACGTCAATATATACCATTGGGGAATAAGCACAAGAGGAGTAAAGTGAAACCAATGTGGTTTAATATTGAGGTTTGCAGTGAAATGATAAATAAGAAACAGGGTTTTTAAAGTGTTTAAGTCAAATGGTTCAGATGCATCATTTAAAAAATACAAAAAATGTAATAAAATCTGCAACTAAGCAATTAAGCTAACTAAAATTGAAAATGAGAGAAATATTGCAAAAGAGAGCAAGAATATCCTAAACAATTCTACAAGTATATTAATAACAAAAAAGTTAAGGTTGATATTGGTCCAATTAGGACTGAGACAGGTGAATTGATTAGTGAGGATAAGGCTATGGCTGAAACCCTAAATACATTCTTTACTTCAGTATATACAAAGGAAGCAGCAATGACAGGCTATAGGCAAAAAGACAAAACACAGAATTTCCTCCATCATTTACATGGCTTATTGAGGACAAGGTCCAAAAGAAACTGGAGAGGGTTATAGTGAATAAAGCACCTAGACCTGACACTACACACCCAAGAGTACCTAAGGAACTTATTTCAGTAATAGCAAGACCATTATATTTAATATTTATTGTTTCAATTTGATCAGGCACAATGCCGTGTGATTGGAGGAACGTTGATAGTCGAATAGTGGGTAAGATACTAGAAGGGTTACTAACTGACAGTATTCAGAACTATGTGAAGGCAGACAATATTATTAGTAGGAATCAGCATGGTTTCATGATGAATATATCATGGCAGGCTCATTTACTTGCATTTTATGAACGAGTAAGTAGTAATTTGGACAAGGGAATTGCTGTTGATGTAGTATACTTGGATTTTGCAAAAGCCTTTGATATAGTGCCTCACAACAGATTATTGCATAAATTAAAAAGCTTTGGTTTGGGCGGTGTTATCTGTACATGGATTAAGAACTGGTTAAAGGGATAGTAATACTTCATTTTAAGTGTATATCATTTTGTATGCATAAAAAACTATGAAAAATATTGTGAAGCTAAAGTTACCTCTCCTTGGCTATTTGAACAAAGTCATTGCTGTAGCTGACAGCTGCAGAATCCGATCATTTGACCAGATGGAGGCTCTTCAGCAGAGCTGAAACACGCGATCTGAACATTAACCCCTTAACGACCCTTGACGGTCATAGTACGTCAAGGGTCGATTTGACTTAACGACCGATGACGTACTATAACCGTCATCGAGTTCCGGGCTCCCCCCGCGGCTGCACGCCGTTCGGGGTGTCCGGAACGCAACGGAGAAAAAAAAAAATTTTGCTCCGTGGTCGTTGAGTCGCGTCTTCGGCCGGATTTCCCGGTCCTTAAGGGGTTAATACTTCATTGGAATGGTCTACAAAATATGCTTGCAAACCAGTGGCTTCAATTCAGATAGGATGTTGATCCAGGGATCTATTTGACTGCCATTTGGAGTAAGGAAGGAAGTTTTTTACCCACTTGGGGATAAATTGGAAATGGTTTCAGAGAGATTTTTTTGCCTTCCTCTGAATCAACAGGGATGTTTTTAGCACGGGCTGGACATGATGGACGTCTGTCTTTTTTCAGCCTCATCAACTATGTTACTATGTTAGTATCAAATTACAGACCAATATCCCTACTCCCTACATTAGCTAAAATCCTAGAGAAATGTGTCCATTTGCAACTATATAAGTATTACTGGCTGACCAGTAATACTTTTGATTTGATTTGATTTGTTCAAATCACTACACAATCACTGCTCTCCTAAAAGTAACCAAAGATATCCAGACTAGCATGGAAATGGTTAACTCACTGGAGCTATTTTCCTAGATTTTGCAAAAGCCTTTGATACAGTAAACCATAGTATTCTGATAAGGAAACTCTGAAGTTCAGGATTGGGTAATCATTCTCTAAACTGATTCCTATCCTATTTATCAGACAGAATGTAATATGTGTCTTGCTGACAATACTTCCCTTCCGCTCAAAGTAACAAGTGGGATTCCCCAAGACTCCAACCTTGGCCCTCTTCTATTTTGTCTATTTATAAATTATCTACCCATGGTTTGCAAAGCATCTTCTGTACACAGGTATGCAGATGACAATATAATATATGCTAACAATTCAAACGTATCACAACTTGAGGCAGTATTACAGCATTTCTCTGAAGCTGAAAGATGGATAACAAAGAACAAACTGTTTTTAAACACTGACAAAACAGTCACAATGTTATCTGGTACAAAGCATAAGCTGTGCAATCTCTGCAATACCAATCTATCCATTGTAACAGAGTCTAATAGTAAACTGGCCCCAGTGGACTCCTACAAATATCTTGGTATGTGCTTGACCCCAAACTCACTTTTGGTCTTCATTTTGATGTTAACATCCAAACTTTATCCAAAAATAGGTGCTCTGTTTAGAAACAAATCCTGTTTAAATCCTCTGGTAAGAAGATGTATTGTACAACAGATGTTAATGCCAGTCATAGACTATGAGACGTAGTATATGCTCTCATGCCACAAATCCATCTTTCTAAAATCGACACTCTGTATAACTCATTATGTCACTTCACCCGCCAATGTAATTACTAAACCCACCAAACTACCAGACCACCTAAGCAGTATGCTCACTCAGGCTCTCCATATTTACTATAACCTCTGTTTCACTGTTAACAACTTACTGAGTATACCATATTACAAGAAAGAAGCAGGACAATCTACCTTTTCCTTCAGAGCTCAAAAAGTCTGGAATAACCAATCTGAAAAAATCAGATCTTCTTTCAGTTCAAAAATCATTAAACATAACTGCTTCTGTATATCTAAAAATCATATGCAACTGTATATACATTTTTAATATATACGTATATATTATATGTCTCTGTATTTGTACAAATACGTAACTCTTTGCTGTAAACGCTCAAGGACATACCTGAAAAGTAGACAAATATCAATGTATTCTACTTGGTAAAACATTTTTAAATAAATTTACATATAAAGAACTGGGGTTTTTTCTTGTGCCTGCTGTACAAAGTTTTTGCATGACAAAATGCCAAATGTTGACTTACATTATGTTTCAGTTGATAAGTGTTATCGCTGGTTTTATCTAGCAGATCCCTATTTATGTATGTGGATAAATCTTTAGACAAAAACCTTGATTAAAGGGATAGTAATGTTTCATAATAAAAGCAGCTCTAATTAATCATCATAGTATTTGGACTTTGGAGAGTGTTATTTCATTTCTGTCAGAGTTGTAGTTCAATAATGAAGTATTCCCCTCCACCCGTTTTACTGATGTAACACTTTTCAGCCAGAGCAGAAGGGAGGTGCCCAGGTAGACTGCAGAGAGGGTCAATCTTCAATTAAGATAAGGGAAGAACCTGAAAAGCTTGTCAAGGGGGGCAGGGATTTCATTGTTTTCATTGTAAGAAGATTGTCCCCTGCTGTTATCTGACTGGTCTTACAACCAGATTCCCCATCTGAGAAGAGATGGCTTACACTAGGAAAAAGGTGTGTGAGGGGAAACTTTGCTTGAGAATATCTCTTAAACCATAAAGGTTTGAGAGATAAGACTTATAACATTCTTCATATTTTTTTAATGCGTGCAAAATAAAATAAAGTTAAAACAAAGTATTACTATCCCTTTAAGTTATTAAATGTAATGTAATTCCAGGCTTAATTCTGCAAGTGCCAAGTGGTTAGCAATATGTGAGTATGGTATGCTCTCAGGGACAAAGTATGTGAAAACTTGGAGTGTATTAAACAGGTACAGTCAGGGTACAGTCAGAGATTAGCAAAATTATATACAGACACAGGACATTTGATGTACTTTCTTATGGTCATTTTCACTAAATTGCTTTGATGCATAATCCCCACTATTTACAAATCATAAAACATGCTATTAAAATCAGAAGAGGATATACATAAAGGCAAAATTTTATATTTAAGGAAACCAAATATACCACCATCGGCCTTAAGTATAAAATGACATAGGAGCAATTCTGGGGCAAACCAACTGCACCATAGAGTGCAACTTCTCAAATTATCCACTATATGAAATGAAGCTTTTAAACCTGTGAATTCTAGAAAGATTTCCAACACATTGCTTTTGCATGGGGGGATACTAATATGGTTTCACGCTAAAATAGGAGCTGGAACTTATTTTTGTTTCCTGAGCATGACTATTGACTTTTCATGTTGCTGTATACACTGAAAATTCTCCCTTTTACACAATTTGCTCAAAGGGGTGGTGAGTGAGGGAGGGAAAAGAACATTCAGGGCACAGAGGATATTGGCACCAAATTAGCCAATTTTCCTGTTCATGCTATATGGGAAGTGTTTGGAGTTTGTTCTGCTGGCACTGTGTTCAACTCACACGCATACCCCAAAGTAAAGTCATATGAGATTTATGCCAAATTAAAAGTGCATAAAATTAGCATTATTGATGGATTAGTTCATCCAACTGAATGTCATCACCATTTTATTACTAAGTTCAGTTAATTTTCTTATTTTCACCATTTTGTTAATTCTGTATTTTCAACATTATCAACTGTTGCCAGAAGGATAAATGCATGAAATTTCCAAATGTTTATTTACATAACACAAAACTGTATAAAGTTATTATTCTTAATATTTAAAAAATATAGATGTATATTTTATTGTCAACTTTGTATTTTTTTTCTTCCAGTGTCCAGAAAGGTACAAAAGAGGGGTCTTACTATGTTGTTCACAGATAAGGTTATGGCGAAATAAAAGAACATATGTGATGCTTACCAGTCCACAGTGTTTGTATTGTGCACTGGAACAGAAGGTATTAAAGTCAAGTTATTTACTCACTGCACTTTAACAGCTTGAGAGATAACTCCAACTAAAATGGCAAAACAAATATATAAATGCTCACATGAGCGTTCGAAGAGTAAACAGAATGAGCTTTTATAAACCTTTAACTGAAAATAGTAAAAAAATGATAGAATGAATGGATATTATAATACTCTTTGGAGAGACTAAACATTAACAAGACAGAGTAGGGTTAGGATACGATTCTAGTATTGTAGAAGAGACTTCAGACTTTACTCTGTAAAATTTCTTCTCTTCTACATATGAATGCATGTAGAAACGAAAAAAAGAACAGGGGGCACCGATAGTTCCCTATCAGACTATATATAGAAAGAAGTTAAAATGATGATTACACTCACATTTGGCTATGTAATAAACATAGACACGGCTATACCAGCATACAAAAATTCCTACTGTCTCTGTTCTGTTTAATATAGATACAGTCACTTATCAATCCAGGAACAAAAATCTCCAAAAAAAAGGCAAGCTTTCTACAAGATATGTTAATAATAAATTAAAAAGAATTAAAATATACCATAGAGTACTGCTATGTGTTACGCAGCTACACACTGTTTCCTCAGGCTTGTGGTAACAAACCAAACAAAAGAGAAACAAGCTTGCCTAGGAGAATTCAAGTAAGGCGTATTTGGTGGGTTTTGAATGTTTGTATTATTTTACCTTTGGCTCTTATTAATTTTAAAATAGATTTAAAATATAAAATATTTGATATTTATTAATCATCCCTTTAAATGTTAATCATCCCTTTAAATCTGGTGAGGCATTTAGAGGTATTTAGACCACCTTTGTTAGTGGCCCTACTTGTTCTCAATTAGGTTAGCCTCTTATTCAGTTACCATCCCTTTAAATGTTAATCACCCCTTTAAATCTGGTGAGGTATTTGGAGGGCAAATTCAGTAAGTTCTGAATATCTAGACCATCTTTATTAGTTGTCCTACTTGTTCTAAAATAGGCTAGCCTTTTAAAATATTAGACTGGCCTCAGTGCCTTTTATTTTTTATTAATCTATGTATATTAGGAGTTCATTTTGCAGTTTTTGATTTGTCTCTCTATGTGTAGTAATTATTTTGATTGATAACTGTCAATAGTCCAGTCATGAGATGGATCGGCATTTGAAATTCTCCTAGGCAAGATTGCTTCTCTTTTGTTTGTTTTGTTACCACAAGGAAGCAGCTTGTAGCTGTGTAATGCGTAACAGTACTTAGTGGTATATTTTAATTGTTTTTAATTCATTATTAAAATATGTTGGATGAAGATCAAGCTTGCCATTTTTGGAGATATTTGTTCCTGGATTAAAAAGTGACTGCATCTATATTAAACTGAACAGAGACAGTAGGAATTTCTCTGAATGCTGGTATAGCTGTGTGTATGTGTATGTTTATTACACAGCCATTCTCAAATGTGAGTGTAATTGTCATTGTAACTTTATTCTATATATAGTGTGGTCGGGCACTACTGGTGTCCCCTGTTCCTTTTGTCTTTTCTGCATGTACTTAACTCCATGGGTGGATTCCATTGGGTTGAGCAGCCAGATGACTGGAGGAGATTTATCACCAATGATGTTTAAGGCGGCAGCTCTAATTAATGGGCTCTATAGCTGGTCTGTACATAAGTGCATTCCAGAGAGTAGCTGTCTAAGGGTGATGGTTTGGTGTATTTAAATAGTCAAGAGGATATTGCACAAGAAGCACATTATTTCTTTGTTTTTCTACATATCAATGAATATCTGGTAAATTCAAACATGCCTTCTCAAAGCCAGTCATAATTGCTGGCATCTACTGAATGCTTAGTACTCCAATGTAGTCCTTTTCAGACATAGCCTACATCTGTAACTCTTGGTACTTGGAGACTTTCATTTGTTGCATAAATAAAAAAAAAATCCAACCATACTCTGTTACAATGTCCCTTTTCATCCTGCCCAAGTAGTATTCATGGTTTGGGCTCACTAGCACATGCATTAAGTGATTTCTCCCTTTTGTACTGTTTTTTAGGAAAATAAAGCCAAACTATATTACAATTAGTTTTTACCTCAAAAGCAAAACAGGAAAAAAAGTCACTTTCACCAAGTGGCCAATTTTTCTTGAGGAGTGCAGTTTTTATGACTTTTTTCACCTAACTCAATGCATTGAAATTTCTACCCACCACATGGCAAATTTCCCTTATTTTTCAGTAGGCATAGTAGAAAAGGAGTGTCACCTTCCGACAGTAAGCCAATTTGTATTTGTTAGTAGGGGTGGGAGAAAAGTGTGAAAAGTTTCCTGTATGACTTTTTGAGAAAACTTGCAGATTTTTTGCTTTTCCTGCAAAAAATTTCGCTTTTCCACCTATGCAAAAATGTCCTCTTTTTCACCTATTTTAACAAATATTCTACCTATTTTAACACATTTTCATCTATATTTCCCATAGGCACTACATTTCCCACTGTAATATTACTTCTTCTGAGGGATGAAGTTTAGAAATAAGTGTCTGAAAGTCAAAGTTGTGAGTCCTACAGCAACATATGTCTTGAAAAATGTGTTAGCATGCAGAATGCATTTGTCCTTTGCCCACAACACTAACTTCCTGCTTAAGTGACACTGGCACATATTCATGATGATGTCAAGTAATGAGAAAAGTAAAGTACAACTTACAATGTGGCAGATGTGTATTGTAGTGGTGGTGGTAGAGGACTGGCATGGTGTGATTTGTGTATGTATTTTTACCATTGTCAAACTTCATCCTCCTTCTCAGATTATTGACACACATTAATTATCAGTCATAGCAGTAGTCCCAAGTGGGGTAGATGATGGCAACCCTTCGTCACATCCCTCCTCCACCTCCTCATCTGTGCTGCTGTTAATATATTTGTTCTGGCTTTTTCTGTCATGTATGGTTTCTGCTACCTGACACTTAGATGGTATGAGACCTCCATAGTGGAGGTGCCTAGGTGTGAGCCTGCTTTACCCTGCTCACATGCTTTTTTGCACAGACAACAGATAGCAACATGCTTAGCTTGAGTATCTCCATACTGTGGACTTCATGGAATGAGGGGTTTCCGAGGTGGTGCTGCTGCTGCTACTACTACTGGGGCTAGATGTTGATGTAAGTCTACTGCCACTACTACTAGATGTCAAAGGTGCAGCACTTGCAGCAGCAGCAAAGGCACTTGTCATATCTAACATTGTGGATGTTAACCTGTGTTAACCTGTGTTGCTGTTGCTGGGTGCTCAAAACAGGTGTGTGTGACTGAGTGGATATGGACTTTGAAGAGGCGATGATGCTGATGATGACTGATAGGGTGACTGCATGCTTTTTGGCATATGTGCTTGTCCAGGGTTCAGACTTCCCAATGGCTTTCTCAAACAGTTTATAGACAGGCACAGTGCTCCTTAAAAGTGGTGGAAGATTCAGCCTTTGACTTTCTGCTAACCTTATAGCCCTGTCATCATCCTCACTCTCAACTTCATCTGTATCTGAACAAGAGAAGGCTGATGGAGGGATATATTTTAGATCTGCGTCATCATCAGTCATCATTAGGCCATCCTCAGCAGCAGCAGCATGACAATTCTTGTCCACTACCCTTATATTCCTCTAAGCTTTTGGAGGTCTCAAACAATTTCTTTTTACTTTTACTGTAACAAAGTTCCCTACTACAGGTGTTTTGGTGCTTGTTTGTCTCACTATCTGATGCAGCAGGAGGTTCAGCTTCTACACCTTCCTCTATTATGATATTGCCAGCATCATCAACACTTGAATGTGACGTGTTGGCATCTTCAGTGTTCTTATATGGTTCTTTGTTTCTACTGGCACTGGTGATGCTGGAATTAATTTTGCTAGGACCTTGACAAACTGCATCCTCCCTTGTCTGAGAGGGATCATCATCATTGATTGCACACACTGCAGCAACCATAGATGCAGTCAGTTTTTGAACTACTACTTTACTCTGACGTCTCTACACTGATTCACCCCTCCCCCTTCCCCTTGTGCATTTGCTGGACATTATGCAACTATACTGTGTTTTTTTACTGTATGGTACACAACACAACCAATGGAGCTGTATGATGCCTTGCCTAAGCCCAGTCAGCTGTCTGTCGCTGTCACCTAATATATTTAGTTTTTATTCTTTTTTTTTTATGTATTTATTTTTAATTTTTGAAGTTGTCCACCCTGTTGTCTTATCACAGTCTGTCGAAAAAAAAAATTATAACTGAAAAACAAAATCAACAACTTCTTTCCGCAGACATCCCCACCCAGCAAAGAGACAATAACAGCAAGACCAGCAAGCAAATGTGTCCCTAGCTGCCTGTGTCTTGCCAGTTGGTCACATGGAATTTTGGATTATTTGGGATCAATCTCATTCTTCTCCCCAGAGTGCCTCACTGACTCTCCTAATAAACAGAGCAAAATATAATAACTAAAAGATTCCCTAAACTAAACTTCAATTCTCCTATCTTCTCTAGCTCAAAAACATATTGCTCTCTCCTCTCACAAACACAAAATGGCATGCTGTGAGAACCTGACAGCATTTTATATGGCTGTAGAAAACTTTTGTGTGGTAGAGAAATATTTTTCTTCCCATTGATCTCAATGGGCAAAAAAGGCGGGAAAAAGCAGAAAACTGCACTTTTTGCAGGAAATTATATGCCAAGCGGAAAGTGCCATTGTTTGCTTATTTCAGTTTCAGGTGAAAATTTTCGCCTATCCATATTTGTGAGAGCAGCACATTTTTTAGAGTTAGTGAAGACAGGCTAATAAAAAGTAGTTGAAGATTAGTCTAGAGAGTTTTGTAGGAAGAACATTTGTTCTCTGTATTAGAGGAGTCTGAGGGCTCTCTGGGGGACAGGAAGGGCGATATAAAATTGATAGTGATGAGCGAGCGTGCTCGGCCGATGCTCGGATCGGCTCGAGCATCGCTCTGCTCGGCACATGGCGGTACTCGTCGAGTACCGCCATGTGCTCGCCCGACATGTTCGGGTGGCGGGGATCTGTGCCGGAAGAGGCACAGATCCGAAGAAGCTCCGCTGGACCACCAGGGACTGGAGGTACGGGGGCATTGCGGAGATGAAGGGGGCATTGCGGAGATGAAGGGGGACATTGTGGAAGAGGGGCATAGACTCTATGCCCCTCTTCCACAATGTCCCCCTTCATCTCCGCTATGCCCGTCTTCCACAATGTGCCCCTTCATCTCCGCTATGCCCCTCTTCCACAATGTGCCCCTTCATCTCCGCTATGCCCCTCTTCCACAATGTCCCCCTTCATCTCCTCTATGGCATAGAGGATATGAAGGGGGACATTGTGGAAGAGGGGCATAGCGGAGATGAAGGGGCACATTGTGGAAGAGGGGCATAGCGGAGATGAAGGGGCACATTGTGGAAGAGGGGCATAGCGGAGCTGAAGGGGGACATTGCGGAGCTGAAGGGGGCATTCGGAGATGAAGGGGGCATAGCGGAGATGAAGGGGGCATTGACCAGGCACCCTCCCCTCAGCAGAGCAGGGGGTGCCTGGTGTCGCCCCATTCATTCCAATGGGGCTCGGGTGCTCGGCCGAGCACTCGAGCCTCAGGGGGTGCTCGGTCAGAGCACCCGAGCACCCGAGCATCGTGGTGCTCGCTCAACACTAAAAATTGACCCAAAAGACCCCCAAATTCCTTGCAAGTGACTGGAAAGACACAGTCAGTTCCTTCCTGATCTGACTGTTATTATCTATGTGATAGACATGTCTAAGCATGTCAGAAGGGAGCAATGGAGGTTGATCACCAAACATCCCAACATTCTGTGTGACTGATTGTAAAAACACATGCTGCTTTGATCCCAGTTCCTTCATTATCTGACTGGGGAAGTCTGGAGAAAGAAGCAGTTGAACAGGTTTTTTTTTGTTTGTTTTTTTTGACAGTGATAGGATAGGGGGGACAAAAAGTTAAAAAAAGTGATAAGTGACAGGGACCCTGATGTGAGCTGTGTGACTGAGGCAGTCTGATACTAGATGAAATTGAAGGGCCAAGGCAATACATCACACCCCATCAATTATATTCTTTACTTTACACTAAAAAAACACATACACACAGTAGTTGAGTAATGCCCAGCAAACACAAAAGGGTAAGGGGGAAGGGAAAGAAGTAGGAGCAGTGCAGGGACATGTGAGTAAAGTGATAGTCCAAAAACTGACTGCAGACATGGTTGCTGCAGCGTGAACAATAAATGACGATAAACCTTTTCTTCCTGAGAAGGCAGTTTGTCAAAGATCCACCAAAAGTTCTATCACCACCATCGCCAGTACTATTAAAAAAAATGTAAGGACACTGGAGAACAAAATGAGTTGCATTCTAGTGCTGGAATAATGGAAGAAGGTGTAGCAGCTCAACCATCTGCATCTGACAGTGTGACAAACAAACACAAAAATGCCTGTCATAAAATTAACCACAAACTTTGTGAAAGTAAAAGTAAAAACACATTTTTTGAGACTTCTAAAAGCCTATAGAAATATAAAAGTAGTGGGAAAGAAGTGGCAGGTGATGCAGAGGATGACCTAATGATCAACACCAAAAAGACAAAAGAACCACTCTTGTGGCACTTAAAACATATCCTTTCATAAATGTTTTGGCCCTTGAAAAGAGTATTAGATCGCATACTTTTAAAATGAAAATAACTTTCTTTTAAATTCTGTGTGACTGACTGGAAACACACAGGCAGAGGTGATCAAAGTTCATTTCTGACCTGACTCTGTGCTAGGGTCTGAGGAAAAAAGCAGTTGAACATGAAGTGTGTTTTTGTTTTTGTTTCTGTCTGTTTTTGTGACAGGATAGGGGTAAGGAGGACAGTTAATTTAAAAACAAAAATTTCATAGGTGACAGAGACAAGGCCCTGAGGTTATCTGTGACTTTAGCTAGATGAAATATTTTCTAATGGGCCAGGGCAAGACATAACAGACAATCAGTTTTATTGTGTACTTTATAGTAAAAACACACAGTGGTTGAGTAATGTCAACAAAAATCATAAGGGGGTAGAGGGAGGGTTAAAGGAGTAGGAGCAGTGCAGGAATAAGTGAGTAAAGTAGTAGTCCAAAAACGGAGTTCAACCATGTGCAATAAATGATGGGGCAGTTTGTCAAAGTCCCACCAAAGTTCCACCACCACCGCTAATACTATTAATAAATGATCTAAAAACACTGAAGATGATAATGAGTCGCATTCTAGTGTTGATGGTTTAGTTTTAAAAGGTGTAACAGCTCAACCAACTACTGTAACTGACCGTGACACAGAAAAGCAAGAAAAAACCTGTCCTCAAAGTAGTAGCAGACATGAAAATCCTTCAAAATAAAAACAAACTGTTTGAGACCTTGAAACATATTCATAAATGTAAAAGTAGTGGTTAAGAAGCACTGGGTGATGAGGAGGATGACCTAGTTACTGATGATGATGTATATCTAGAATATATTCCTCCAGCATCCTCCTCTTTTTTCAGATACAGGTGAAGTTGAAAGTGAAAGAGAGGATGGCATGAGTGACCAGAAAGTTAAGTGATATGCTAAGGCTCAATCTTCCACTGCTGAAAAGGAGCACTGACCGTGAACAAACAAAGATGCCAGAAAATACAGTCATCCTGTCAGTCATCTTCAGCATTATCACAAGTCCAAGTCCCACTCAGCCACACACACTAATAGTGTTGAGTAACCAGTAACAACATAGGTTTCTAACATCCACAACCCTAGCAACGTTGAGTGTCTATACTGCTCTTGGAAGTTCAGCAAATGTGACACCTAATAGTAGTACAATTGCAGCAACATCTAACCCCAGTAGTATTAGTAGCAGCCCCTCAGGAACCTAGCAGTCTATGAAGTCCACAGTATTACCATACTTCACTCATGATCCAAAAACTAAGCATGTTGCTATTTGTTGTCTGTGTAAGATGCATGCGAGCAGGCAGAAAGCAGGCTTATATTTAGGTGCCTCCTCAATGAGATCCCACCTGAAGTGCAACCACGGGTCTGACTGGGAGACATCAACAGGTCAAAGGTGCTACAACTAGCAGCAGCAGAACTCCCAAAACTTCCCGGGACTCAGGAAGTGTGCAAAGATATTCTGCTCCTACTGCAGATGAGTATGACTGGGTATGATGAGTTTGATTTTTGAGATGCAAGAATCATAGAGTGCCCACAAATAACTGGACCACCTCCACAAGTGATGGCTTTAAAGCAATAAAGTTACACTGTTTGCAAGGGTTTTACCTGTTATACCTTTTTAAGCCTTTACTTTCCCTTACCTGGTTTCCTCCTCCCACTGCTGATTGGAGCAGTATGATTTATAACCTAGCCTAGCCCCAGTCTCAGTGCTCGATTATTGTTAGGGACCAGGAACTAGACAGGACACAAAAAGGTAAAATGCAATACACCTTTATTTAGTGGAACAAAAACAGAAGCATGATCCAAGAGCATAAACCAAAATACACGCCAGGGTCAGGAATCAAGACAAGTATTTAGCCAAGCTGGAATCAGGAAACCATAAGTCTGCGATGTCAGGAACAAGCCAAGGGTCAGAAGCACAGAAGTCAGTGAAGTCTGGAACAAGCAGATGGTCAGGAACACAGAAAACAGGAATGCAGGAAAAGCCACAGCAGCCAGCAGAAACAGGTCAGCAAACAAACACAAGGACAATGAGGAAGTGAGCCAAACTGCTATAAATACCCTGAGAGGGTTGGCTGATAACAGTCAGGTGAGTAATAAGAGATCAGTTGATACAGCCAGAGCCAGAAACTCAGAAGACAGCAGCAGTTAATAGCAGAACACTAGATTAACTCAGACAGCAGAATCAATAGGCAGAATGGGAGCAGCTCAGCAAAACCTTGACAATTATTCATGCTTGTTGGTGGTTGTTGGTGTTGGTTCCTGATTGCTGTTCCTATTATTGTCCTCTGGCACGTTTCTTGACCTGGCTCCAGGTATTAATTTACTGCTGTTGATTGTCCTGGTCCCTTGGCTTGTCTGACCATTTTCTGTGCATCTTCTGACACCCCAGTTGCCCCCAGAACATTTTTGGCTTGTTTTCTGACTATTCTCTGTGGTTATTGCTGATGCTTCTGTATTCTCCCAGTACCTAGGCTTGTCTGACTGTTCTCTCTGGCACCTCCCTTATGCGCCATGCTTACCACTGTTTGAGTATTGTGGTGCCAGCCTGTCAGGCCAGTTCCTCTGTCCTCCTAAGTACCCTCTGTTTGCTATTTCTCTCATCGGAAGCTCCCGATCAGGGGTTCTGAGTTTCCGTGCAACACGGTTGCAGGTGTTTTGGCCCAGTACATCCCCGGGGCTAAGGGCTGTGCCTCGGGAGGGAACTCTGGGTTGCTTCCTACACTGGGGTTCCATTAGGCAATACTGTTCCACTAATGTTGGATTCAACCCTAACAGGGACAGGTTATTGCTCTTGAGGTTTACCACTACTTGCACCCGATGGTCCTAGATGTGTGCCTCCAGTTGGGTGGTCTTGCCCACCTACCTTGAGGGATTGCTGGGGTTCTCCACTTTCAGGAGTCCCTGATTGGGGATTTTTGGAGTTGAGGTCACCCATTTTTAGAGGTTTTAGTCCACTGGCCAGTACCCTGTTATCCTCTGTCCTAGGGGGTACTGTTGGTGATAGGGGTGGTCTCCTCATCTTGTATTGTGGTCCTGGTACTTAGTTTTGGACCCTCAGGCTGTATATTGGGAGAGAATTGTCTGTTTCAGCTTGCTTTTCCTCGAGCTGTCTTATTTCTTTAAATCAGGCATCTGGATTTGTGAGTGCGTGAGTTTGTGTCTAGCCTCCAGTCTATTAGTGGTCTTATCCCACTCCTGCTTAGACCATGGGTCAGTTGTCAGTTGTCCTAGCATTACGTTTGCTCTAGCAGGTCCGCTTATGTGCCTTATTGACTTCCTACTATGCTTCTTCGCTCTGGAGTTCCTGTACCTGATTTATCTGGATCTCCTATCTGCCTAAGGATCCTATTTGTCTAGAAGGTTAGGGTCCATACTCAGTTCAACCTTGCCCATATCCTGGTCAGGGTCCTGGCGCAACTGGGATCGGACTCCTTTCCTGAGCATCGCTCTGCAGAGCTGCTCTCTAGCAACCTTAACCTTCCTCTGGATTATCCTTGAAACCGTTCTTCTACTATGTACTGCCACCCCACACTTACTAAGTTCTTAGAAAGAAGCTGAAATGCAAAAGTACACCTATGGCATAGTAAACTTGCAAAAATGTTGGTGATTGACATGCTGGCCTTTTCTTTTGTTGAAAACAGAGGCTTTAAATGTCATGTATTCCACCCTGCTGGAATATTCCAAGCCACAATTATTTTTTAAGAATGTTTGTACCGGTGTTACTTAAGCATGAAGTTAGTATTGTGAACAAAGGACAAAGGCACTCACCCTGCAAACAATGTTTTTCAAACCATATGTTGCTTTAGGAATCACAACTTTTATTTTCAGCTATTTATTTTTCCACTTCAGAAAAATGGCAAAGTTCTAGCAGGAAATTTATTGTCAATGAGGGAAGTGAAAAAAGCAGGAAATTGTTGTTTTCTGTGAAAACTTCCACAGGAAAATGTTTTAACTTTTTGCCCATCCCTACTCAATGTACATTGAAATACAGCTTGAGGAGCCATCATCATATTCCGTTGTGCGTGTTTATATGTTAATGTGTCACTTCACTACATGCAATACTCTCTGATAGCTGCCAATGTTGTTGAAGTTCACAGTCCTAACTTAACCAAACTGAGATGGTGAAGTGGGAATCTTCCCACTTATTTCTATAGTGGCTCTCCCTCTACTGGAGAGTAGGGACAACAGCTTCCCTTCCTTAACCCTTTCAGTATCATAGGGCATTGAAATGGATATAATATTTAAAATCCATTACCTGGCTTTACAGTTCATTCCGAAACTAAGAGAACTGGCAAAGCAGCTGTTACTTGTAACAGCTTCTCTGCTGGATCTGTGTTTACATGAAACATCTGATCAGCTGTTTTATGGTCCACAACAGACTATAAGATCATTAATGTAAACAAAAAGCTTTCAAGGCATTGTGTTTGCCTAGTTGAGTACCCTGTGAGTCTCCTGTTTACATGAATCAGCTGATCTGCAACTATTCCATAGTGGACTAAAACAGATGATCAGCTGTTACATATCAGGACAGAACTGCAGATAATCTGTTATATGTAATAAGTGTTTTACCAGTTCTCTCAGTTCCTGAATTGCACAGCCTTTTCAGTTAGGGGTGAGCAATTCAAATCTCTATTTCGCTCAAAGGGTTATGAGAGAGCTGGCAAAGATCTTTGTGCTGAGCTCATCCTCTTCATATCCCTATTTGTCCTCCATAAACAGCATTATGTCAACCCTGTAGGCTGATGATTAAAATGTCTCACATCACCTGCTCCTTGCATGGATTATTCTTAGTCCACAATAGTGTATTCTGTTCTCCAACAACACAACGCACAATTTTGCCAGTGCATAAAATTTAGTGATTTAGCAGAAATTGCAACTGCTATAAATTCTGCTGCTGCTGAGATGAAAGGGCAGCAGGGTGCTGAGGAGCAGGCTAGTGTGCCACAGACCACCGTGGACACAGTGGGAATGGGGTCAACAAGTAATGTGGGACTAGGATAGGTTGAACTTGCCAGCAGTAGCAATAGTCCTCCTCATCCTAGTTGCAATTCTGACTCTGAGGCAACAACAGCAGCAACATTATCCGCTGCCACAGAAAATGAAGAGGCCATTCTTCTCCACCTGTTACCTATCCGTCCCCCCAGAGTGTGGGACTATTATTCTCTTCCGGCAGTCATCATCAACAATGGTACAATGCAAAATTTGTGACAAGTTAGTGAGAAGGGGAAAGGAGGGAACACACCTTGGCAAAACTGCCCTGATAACACACATGAAACACAGACAGCATGACATTTACTCCAAACATGTTAAAGCCAATCACCCATTACAGAAATCTAGCCCTGCTGTTACTGTACCCCCTGACTCTCCAGAAAGGTGGAGATCAAAGAGGAGGAAGAATAAAGAAACACAGACAGATACTGGTAGTTCCATGACGAGCAAAACAACTAGCTCGCTATCAACATCACCTTCTTCCTCTAGGGTAACAAGTACATCTCCTACCAATCCACCTCATTCATCTCCCGCCAAATGATAGCCACTCTGTTAATGTTGGGATATGGCAGTTCATCTCTACCCATTGCACACTGTGTAGTGCACTGACCACACATGCCAGTGTGGTAGAGGAGAATCTATACCAGGTCTTCAGGTGGCATCTGAGGAGATTCCATCCCACAATATGCTAGGATTCTGGCAGGGAGGGTTCATCATTACTGTTAAACTGTCAGCAAGTTGTCATGTGTCCTTAGTGGGGTCTGGACAAGGGGTACAGTGACAGCGGCAGTACTTGGTCTCGGGTGTCATGGTGTTTGGATGCAGTTGTGCCCCCAGATGTTATTTACCACACACACTGTACACATTGCAGTTGCTGATGGAAGCCACAGTTCCTGTTATCAAGGGAAAAAAATATATTCTAATAACACACCCATGATGATTTTGGAGGAGGGGCAGGTGGAGAAGATTTAATGGTCAACTTGTTCTTTTCTCCACATATACTGGGGGCTACTTATTCTTCTGCTACTGCCTCAGGCTCATCACTGGAGCCAGTCTTAGCAAGTGGAACCTTCATCATCCATCTTCCATGTTACTGCTATTGTTGATCCCATTCCCTTTCAGCTGCCTAATCATCCTGCTGCTTAAACAACGCAGCAGCAGCAGTACGAACAACAGTTGCAACTCAGGAGGACATTTGACAGTGGCCACTGGCCAACATGACCTGCTGACATTAGGTCTCAGGGTTTGTGTTTTGAAAAAAAAAAAAGAAAAGAAAAAAACTAGTCCTACAAAAAAATAAACAATTTTTGTGGGGTTTGTTTCTAACAAGCCTAAGTCCTACAAATCAATGTTTCCTTAGGGCTTGTGCCAAACAAGCTTAAGTCCTACAAATCAATGTTTCTTCAGGGCTTGGGCCTCTAATAAGTATAAGTCCTACAAAGGCCTCTAACAACAAATCAAATAAATCATCCTCTACAAAATACTCTATCAAGTAAAGTATCAGTCCACCCCAGTGGCAGATTATGTCAGGGGGTTCCTGTCTCTGTCACTTTAAATACAAATGTCTTATTTTATTTTATTGATTTACTTTTTATTAACTGTCCCCCCAATAGCAGTCAAGAAAGCCCCCCAAAACAAATTCCCTGTTCAAATGAGTCATTCATTCACCAACACAGGCACCCTCCTCAGATCCCTTTATACCATGTCTTAGGTTTTTACTTTATTTTATTTTATTTTATTTAGGATTTCTTTTTTATTAAGTACCCCTCACTCCCACTAAAAAAAAACAAAAATCATCCCCTGTTCAACTGATTCTTTCCCCACACCCCACCAACCTAGGCACCCTCATGCCCCTTTTATACTGTGCCTTTGGAAATAAAATATTATTTGTAATGTGTTGTGTGTAACTTCTGTGTTCCCATTGATTTCAAAGGGCAAAAAAAGTGGAAAATCGGCACTTTTCAATGGAAATGTTTCTCCAAGCGGAAAATGCCATTTTTCGCCGATTTCAGTTTGAGGCAGAAAGTTTCGCCCATCCCTAATCAAATTCACATTTGTTTATACATTTTTATACTTGATATTCTGAGGTAATTACACTTACTTATATTGGTATGTGTAACATGCAAAATGTGTCATAATTAAATTAAAACAAAACATATACACAAAATACCTAATTAGTATTATATTTTTCTTGTAGTACTTATAAATAAATGTTAGACTTACAGTATGAATACCTAGTCCATTCAGCATGTAAATAACATCTTCTGTTGCAACATTCCCTGTTGCTCCATTTGCATAAGGGCATCCACCTAGCCCAGCAACTGCACAATCCACGACACTAACTCCCATCTAAGGAAATAAAAGCAAATTAAACATGTATGCAAACACACATGAGACTTAGCCAACACATAAAAAAGATTGTCTCTAACATCCAGATGGTCATCCCCTCAAACGAAAGCTAGGTTGCAGACAACATATATTCACAAAGTAAACCCTCCTATACAACACTTAATCTGTGCTAATATAGCGTTTTACTAATGGACCACTTGTGTCTATACTTATGTACTGATGCATTAAAGTTGGTTTATGAAAAAGAAGACATTTGCTCTGATTTCCTCTGCTTGCTGTTGGTATATGGTATGGGACAGGGACAGGAATCGCTCACCCAAACATACATATAAATTCCCACACTGCCTACCACTTGGTTAAAGTAACACAATGCGGCCATTTTTGTCATATAAATAACTCTGTACATCAGTGTTAGGCAGGCAGATTGCACAAAGTTGCCATTTTTACTTGTTTTAGTGTGTAGACTGTAGTTTATTTCACTTACATTTTCAGATAAATAGTTTAGGGAATAGCTTAATAATGGATGTTTCACCCATTTTTATTAATTTCAATGCTTTTTCCATATAACTATGAATATATATTGCACATATCTGTTTTTATTAGTATAGTTTTAAATCATTTTTATTTGTTGTATTATTTTAGGTGTTTAAGTTTATTATTGTAGATCTAAGGAATGTTTTGCTTTATACTTTTGCTTATGTCATAATGATTCTCCACCAATCTCATAATGATTATGATGTGGCTTTAGAACATAATGGTATATAAGATTGCCCGAATAGGGGGAACCCTTTGAAACCCTTGAGAAAGAAATAGAGTGTCCTGCAATACATAGCAGTACTCAGAAGCCAAAAAAGTTAAAAAAACTTGTCAAAATTGTAGCTGACATGCTGCCCTATTCTTTTGTTGAAAACAGAGGTTTTAAAGTAGACTTGTGCGATTTGGTTCAGCGACATTCGGAATTCGATGGAAAAGGGGTCATTCGGCGACATTTGGACCTTCCGACAGGCAAGGGTTGTTTGCCAAAAAAAATACGAATCCAACTAGCCCTGGTGTGAATGTCATTTAAACTTTCGGAAATTCGGCAACTACTACCCGCGCTCAATTACTTTCCCTCCATACTTTCCCTCCATGTCTCTAGTCCAATTAGCTCCTCGGTTTCATGTGCTACTTTACCCTTTGTCTCTAGTCCAATTAGCTTCTCGGTTTCATGTGCTACTTTACCCTTTGTCTCTATTCCAATTGGCTTCTTCGTTTCATGATGCGGGTTGGATTAATGACACAGACACCCAAACAGACAGACTGCATTTCCTCATTGTGTTGTTGGAGCTCAGAGAGAGAAGAAGGAGATAGATAGTGTCCAGTTGTTGTGTAGGCAGGCAGTTAGCATTAGGCATAAGCAGGCAGCCAGCATTAGTGCCTTATTGCCACTGCAAGGGAGAGTCATTTTTGTTCCTGTGCAAAAAATTAAAAATATTAGGGATTTATTTGAATAATTTTCAGAGTGACATCAGCCAGTCTCACAGTTCTGTAGACAGGCTAGTACCTTATTACAATCGCAAGGGAGTCACCTGTGTTCCTGTGTAAAATATTAAAAGTAATATTAGGGCTTTGTTTGAATAATTTTCAGAGTGACACTTCAGCCAGTCTCACAGTTCTACAGGCAGGCCTAGTAATTTATTGCTTCCGCAAGGGAAAGTCAACTTTGTGTGTAAAATATTAAAGGTAATATTAGGGCTTTATTTTAATAATTTTGAGGGTGACACTTCAGCCAGTAGCTAAGCAGGCAGGGCACTGCTCTTTCATCCTCGATGCTGAGGTAATGGATCAGCAGCACACCTCAGATAACATTCACAAAACACTGCAGAACATGGTGGCGCAGTGGCTAGGGGATCAGGCAGGCACGCAGGCACAAATGAGGTTTGTGGTTACTGACAGTGCAGGTTACATGATAAAGGCTCTCCGGGATGGCAGATTTGTGGGTGTGCGCTGCTCAGCACATGTCCTGCATCTGGTAGTGAAGGCTGCTCTCGAGGATGGCTCTAACACTGGAAGGTTGCCAGCACTTCTGGAGTCATGCCGACAAATTGCTGGCCACTAGTGTTGAGCGAGCATGCTCGGCCGATGCTCGGATCGGCTCGAGCATCGCTCTGCTCGGCACATGGCGGTACTCGTACGAGTACCGCATGTGCTCGCCCGCCATGTTCGGGTCTCCTCCCCGCACGTTTTGCGGCTGCTGCGCAGCCAATAAACGTGCAGGGAGGCTCTGACATCAGTGTAATACCAGCAGCCATGTTGGCTGCTGGCATTACACTGATTGGCTGGCCAGAACCCGTGGTCGGGTGCTGTATAGCACCTGACCAGCGAGTTCGGCTCAGTCTTAGCCAGAGAGAGATGAGGATAGGAAGGGAAAGTCAGTGTAGGGAGAAAAAAAGCAAATTTGTGAAAAAAAAAGAACCAAAAGTCCTTTTTAGGACTACTGTGTGTGGGGGCAGCAGTTTATTTTGTGTGGGGGGAAAAAAACAAAAAAAAAAAAATGTCATATATTCTGTTTAGTGTGCAAAGTTGCAGATTAGAGCACATTCTGTTTAGTGTGCAAAGTTGCAGATTAGAGCACATTCTGTTTAGTGTGCAAAGTTGCAGATTAGAGCACATTCTGTTTAGTGTGCAAAGTTGCAGATTAGAGCACATTCTGTTAAGTCTTCAAACTCAAATATCAAAGTCACATATTCCATTCAGTGTGCTTCACCGCAGTTTAGCAGCATATTCTGTGTACTCTGCACAGTTGCAGAATAGGAAGAAATACTGTTAAGTCTTCAAACTAAAATATCAAAGTCACATATTCCATTCAGTGTGCGTCACCGCAGTTTAGCAGCATATTCTGTGTACTCTGCACAGTTGCAGAATAGGAAGAAATACTGTTAAGTCTTCAAACTCAAATATCAAAGTCACATATTCCATTCAGTGTGCTTCGCCGCAGTTTAGCAGCCTATTCTGTGTACTCTGCACAGTTGCAGAATAGGAAGAAATACTGTTAAGTCTTCAAACTCAAATATCAAAGTCACATATTCCATTCAGTGTGCTTCGCCGCAGTTTAGCAGCCTATTCTGTGTACTCTGCACAGTTGCAGAATAGGAAGAAATACTGTTAAGTCTTCAAACTCAAATATCAAAGTCACATATTCCATTCAGTGTGCGTCACCGCAGTTTAGCAGCCTATTCTGTGTACTCTGCACAGTTGCAGAATAGGAAGAAATACTGTTAAGTCTTCAAACTCAAATATCAAAGTCACATATTCCATTCAGTGTGCATCACCGCAGTTTAGCAGCCTATTCTGTGTACTCTGCACAGTTGCAGAATAGGAAGAAATACTGTTAAGTCTTCAAACTAAAATATCAAAGTCACATATTCCATTCAGTGTGCGTCACCGCAGTTTAACAGCATATTCTGTGTACTCTGCACAGTTGCAGAATAGGAAGAAATACTGTTAAGTCTTCAAACTCAAATATCAAAGTCACATATTCCATTCAGTGTGCGTCACCGCAGTTTAGCAGCCTATTCTGTGTACTCTGCACAGTTGCAGAATAGGAAGAAATACTGTTAAGTCTTCAAACTCAAATATCAAAGTCACATATTCCATTCAGTGTGCGTCACCGCAGTTTAGCAGCCTATTCTGTGTACTCTGCACAGTTGCAGAATAGGAAGAAATACTGTTAAGTCTTCAAACTAAAATATCAAAGTCACATATTCCATTCAGTGTGCGTCACCGCAGTTTAGCAGCATATTCTGTGTACTCTGCACAGTTGCAGAATAGGAAGAAATACTGTTAAGTCTTCAAACTAAAATATCAAAGTCACATATTCCATTCAGTGTGCGTCACCGCAGTTTAGCAGCATATTCTGTGTACTCTGCACAGTTGCAGAATAGGAAGAAATACTGTTAAGTCTTCAAACTCAAATATCAAAGTCACATATTCCATTCAGTGTGCTTCGCCGCAGTTTAGCAGCATATTCTGTGTACTCTGCACAGTTGCAGAATAGGAAGAAATACTGTTAAAGGGATAGTAACACTTCGTTTTAACTTTATTTTATTTTGTAGGCATTAAAAAAACATGAAGAATGATATAAGTCTTATCGCTCAAACCTTTATGGTTTATGAGATATTCACAAGCAAAGTTCCCCTCCCCGCCCCTTTTTCCTAGTGTAAACAATCTCTTCTCAGATGTGAGTCTGGTTGTATGACAGTACAGATAACAGAAGGGGACAATTTTCTTTGTATGAAAACAATGAAAGCCCTTCCCCCCTTGATAAGTTTTTCAGCTTTTTCCATTATCTTAATTGAAGATTGTCCCTCTCTGCAGTCTACCTGGGCATCTCCCTTCTGATTTGGTTGAACAGGGGGGGGATACTTTGTTTGTGAATATCTCTTAAACCATAAAGGTTTCAGAGATAAGACTTATATCATTCTTCATGTTTTTTTAATGCCTACAAAATAAAATAAAGTTAAAATGAAGTATTACTATCCCTTTAAGTCTTCAAACTAAAATATCAAAGTCACATATTCCATTCAGTGTGCGTCACCGCAGTTTAGCAGCATATTCTGTGTACTCTGCACAGTTGCAGAATAGGAAGAAATACTGTTAAGTCTTCAAACTCAAATATCAAAGTCACATATTCCATTCAGTGTGCTTCGCCGCAGTTTAGCAGCCTATTCTGTGTACTCTGCACAGTTGCAGAATAGGAAGAAATACTGTTAAGTCTTCAAACTCAAATATCAAAGTCACATATTCCATTCAGTGTGCGTCACCGCAGTTTAGCAGCATATTCTGTGTACTCTGCACAGTTGCAGAATAGGAAGAAATACTGTTAAGTCTTCAAACTGAAATATCAAAGTCACATATTCCATTCAGTGTGCTTCGCCGCAGTTTAGCAGCCTATTCTGTGTACTCTGCACAGTTGCAGAATAGGAAGAAATACTGTTAAGTCTTCAAACTCAAACATCAAAGTCACATATTCCATTCAGTGTGCTTCGCCGCAGTTTAGCAGCCTATTCTGTGTACTCTGCACAGTTGCAGAATAGGAAGAAATACTGTTAAGTCTTCAAACTCAAATATCAAAGTCACATATTCCATTCAGTGTGCTTTGCCGCAGTTTAGCAGCCTATTCTGTGTACTCTGCACAGTTGCAGAATAGGAAGAAATACTGTTAAGTCTTCAAACTCAAATATCAAAGTCACATATTCCATTCAGTGTGCGTCACCGCAGTTTAGCAGCCTATTCTGTGTACTCTGCACAGTTGCAGAATAGGAAGAAATACTGTTAAGTCTTCAAACTCAAATATCAAAGTCACATATTCCATTCAGTGTGCGTCACCGCAGTTTAGCAGCCTATTCTGTGTACTCTGCACAGTTGCAGAATAGGAAGAAATACTGTTAAGTCTTCAAACTCAAATATCAAAGTCACATATTCCATTCAGTGTGCTTCGCCGCAGTTTAGCAGCATATTCTGTGTACTCTGCACAGTTGCAGAATAGGAAGAAATACTGTTAAGTCTTCAAACTAAAATATCAAAGTCACATATTCCATTCAGTGTGCGTCACCGCAGTTTAGCAGCATATTCTGTGTACTCTGCACAGTTGCAGAATAGGAAGAAATACTGTTAAGTCTTCAAACTCAAATATCAAAGTCACATATTCCATTCAGTGTGCTTCGCCGCAGTTTAGCAGCCTATTCTGTGTACTCTGCACAGTTGCAGAATAGGAAGAAATACTGTTAAGTCTTCAAACTAAAATATCAAAGTCACATATTCCATTCAGTGTGCGTCACCGCAGTTTAGCAGCATATTCTGTGTACTCTGCACAGTTGCAGAATAGGAAGAAATACTGTTAAGTCTTCAAACTCAAATATCAAAGTCACATATTCCATTCAGTGTGCGTCACCGCAGTTTAGCAGCCTATTCTGTGTACTCTGCACAGTTGCAGAATAGGAAGAAATACTGTTAAGTCTTCAAACTCAAATATCAAAGTCACATATTCCATTCAGTGTGCGTCACCGCAGTTTAGCAGCATATTCTGTGTACTCTGCACAGTTGCAGAATAGGAAGAAATACTGTTAAGTCTTCAAACTCAAATATCAAAGTCACATATTCCGTGTAAGATGAAGAAGGCGGGTAAAAAGGGACGGGGAAGTGGACGTGATTCTGATAGTTCAGGGCGCGGGTCAGGACGCGGAGAAACTGTGCCTGGTGCCAGAGCACAAGAAAGAAAGACATCCACCATACCTAGCTTCATGTCTCATTTTACAGGGCGTCGCAGGACATCACTCTCGAGGTCCAACCACTGTGAACAGGTGGTCGGTTGGATGTCAGCTGATACTGCTTCCAGTCGGTTAAGCACCACCCTGTCTTCCACCAAGTCCACTCTCAGTAGCCAAGAGTCTGGTCAACATAATCCTCACTCTGATCATCCTTCCTCCCACCATAGACGGTCTGGTCAAAGAAGTGATCCCACACTGGGATATAGTGAGAAGCTCGTCTCATCACCAATCCTTCATTTGACCCTCTCTCCAAGCACGCTTGCAGAGGAACATGACATCTTATGCCCTGATTCACAACCTCTACAGGGTACCCAATCACAAGAAGATGACAGATGTGAACGGCATTTAAGGTCAAAGGAAGTAGTGGATGATGATGATGATGATGAGACACAGTTGCCATTAAATCAACCACTATTACTGTCTCAAGACCTTGTTGAGGAGGATGTTATACAGTTGTCAATGACTGAGTATGTGGTGGGATCAAGACATGAGGAGGATGATCAGAGTGAGGAAGTGGAGGAGGACTTGGTGGACGATGAGGTGACTGACCCCACCTGGGAAGGTGTACAGCCGAGCGATGACAGCAGTCCTGAGTGTGAGCCATCTGCAGCACCGCAACAGGCTGGAGGAGGCAGTGGTGTGGCTACAGAAAGAAGGCGGACCGCACCAAACCGGCCCGCAAATGTTCCACGGAGCACCCCCTTGCGTAAATCTACCTTGCCAAGGGGTAGGTGTTCCGCGGTATGGCGTTTTTTTAAGGAAAGTGCGGACGACAAAAGAATTGTAGTTTGCAACCTGTGCCACACCAGAATGAGCCGAGGCATGAACACTAGAAACCTCACCACCACCAGCATGATCCGACACATGGCGTCCAAGCACCGTAATAAGTGGGAGGAACGCCTGGATCGCCCATCTGTGTCTGCAGGCCACACCACTGCCTCCTCTTCCCCTGTTTTCGGTGCCGGCCAATCGCCTGTCGAAGGCGCAGGCCCGCATACCTCCCGCCCTGCACCTGTACCATCTGAAGCACCATCAGCGACCACATCCACTTCCCTGTCCCAGCACAGCGTCCAAATGTCGTTACCCCAGGCATTTGAGCGCAAGCGAAAATACCCAGCCACCCACCCACAGGCCATAGCACTAACCTCACACCTTTCCAAATTACTGGCCATCGAAATGCTGCCATTTAGGCTTGTGGACACTGAGTCCTTCCGCAGCCTGATGGCAGCAGCTGTCCCTCGGTACGCGGTCCCCAACCGCCACTACTTTTCCCGGTGTGCCATCCCCGCATTACACCACCATGTGTCCCGTAACATCACCCGTGCCCTGACCAACGCAGTTACTGGGAAGGTCCACTTAACGACTGACACATGGACAAGTGCTTGTGGCCAGGGACGCTACATTTCCCTGACGGCACACTGGGTGAATGTCGTGGAGGCTGGGAGCGACTCGGACCCTGGGATGGCACGGGTGCTACCCACGCCGAGGATTGCGGGCCCTACCTCCATCAGGGTTTCCGCCAGCACCTACGTTATTGGCTCCTCCTCCTCCGTTTCCACCTCCGAATTCTCTACACGCAGCGCCACTCCCCCATCAGCCAGTAGCTGGAAGCAGTGTAGCACTGCAGTGGGGAAGCGTCAACAGGCCGTGCTGAAGCTGATCTGCCTTGGGGACAAACAGCACACGGCCTCAGAGCTGTTGCAGGGGATTAGTCACCAGACCGAGCAGTGGCTCTCGCCACTCAACCTGCAACCAGGCATGGTTGTGTGTGATAATGGGCGTAACTTGGTGGCGGCTTTGGAGCTCGGCAAGCTCACACACGTACCATGCCTAGCGCATGTATTTAATTTAGTGGTTCAGCGATTTCTAAAAACCTACCCCAATGTGCATGATCTCTTGACCAAGGTGCGCCGCGTGTGTGCACATTTCCGTAAGTCATCTACAGCTTCGGCCGGCCTGTTGAAGCTGCAGCAGCGCTTACAATTGCCAGCTCACCGGCTGCTGTGTGACGTGAGCACGCGCTGGAACTCCACCTTCCACATGTTGGCCCGGCTTTGTGAGCAGCAGAGGGCAGTAGTGGAGTACCAGCTGTTACACGGTCGTCGCCTCTCCGTTCAACTTCCTGTAATCAGAAGTGAGGAGTGGGAATGGATGTCAGACCTCTGTGAGGTTTTACGCAATTTTGAGGAATCGACACAGATGGTGAGCGGCGATAACGCTATTATCAGTGTAACCATCCCACTTCTGTGTCTACTGAAACGCTCGCTGCTCACAATTAAAACTGACGCTTTGCATGTGGAAGAGGTGGAAATGCGGGAGGAAGAGCTTACACAAGGTGATAGCCAGAGCACCCTCACTTCGTCTTCTCAGCGACAATTGGAGGAGGCGGAGGAGGAGGAGGAGGAGGAGGAAGACACGGTTGCCTCCGCTACAGAGGGTAGCCATGGAACTTTAGTTCCATCTCTTCAGCGTGGGTGGGCAGAAGAGGAGGAAGAGGATGAGGAGATTGAGAGTCATCCTCCTGGTGAGGACAGCGAAATCTTGACTGTTGGTACTCTGGCACACATGGCTGACTTTATGTTAGGCTGCCTTTCCCGTGACCCACGCGTTATACGCATTTTAGACAACACGGATTACTGGGTGTTCACCCTTCTGGACCCCCGCTACAAAGAGAATTTCTCATCTCTCATTCCTCCGGTGGAGAGGACAAGCAAAATGGTGCAATACCAGAAGGTTCTTGTTGAAAAATTGCTACAAAATTTTCCATCTGACAACGCTGGCGGCAGAGTACGTGCTACCTTGGTCAACAGAGAAGGGGAGAAAAGGGGAGCACACAGCAGTTCCGACAAAGGCAGGGCAACACTCTCCAAGGCGTGGGACACCTTCATGACACCCCGCCAGCACCCTCACCCTGATGCGCAGCCTAGTGTCACAAGGAGGGAAAAGTTTTGGAAGATGGTGAAGGAGTACGTAGCAGACCGTGTCAGCGTCCTCAATGATCCCTCTGTGCCTTACAACTACTGGGTGTCCAAGCTGGACACGTGGTATGAACTGGCACTCTACACCTTGGAGGTGCTGGCCTGCCCTGCCGCCAGCGTTCTGTCTGAGCGGGTATTTAGTGCTGCTGGTGGCATCATAACAGATAAGCGTATCTGCCTTTCCACCGACAATGCTGATAGGTTGACACTTATAAAAATGAACAAGGCCTGGATTTCCCCTGACTTCTCCACTCCACTGGAGGAAAGCCCCGGGGGAACATAAACTCACTTTATATATGTTATTTACAATGATGGTAATACTCTGTATTCCCATTCACCCCTTCCACCCAAAAAACGGGTATATGGTTGACTCTTAATCTTCTCATCCTCCTCCTCCTCTTCCATATGCCCTGTGATATAATTTTTATATAGGGCCAGCTCACCAGCGGGCCCTGTTTGACAATTTTTATATAGGTCAGCTCACCAGCGGGCCTTCTCATATAATGTTTTATTGGGTCAGCTCTCTAGCGGGCCCTCTCATATAATGTTTTATAGCGTCAGCTCACTAGCGGGCCTTCGCATATAATGTTTAGGATGGTCAGCTCCGCAGCAGACCCTCACCCATAATGTTTTAGATGGTCGGCTCAGCGGACGTTTCCCTCTTAATCATGGCCCCAGTTCAGAAAAATCAAGGACATTTTTGGGAGAATTTGCCTTTGCGCACGTTTCCCTCTTAATCATGGCCTCAGTTCAGAAAAATCTAGGACATTTTTGGGAGAATTTGCCTCTGCGCACGTTTCCCTCTTAATCATGGCCTCACTTCAGAAAAATCGATGAAATTTTTTTCAGAATTTGCAGATGATATACAAGTAAATATACAGCAAATACTGTTTGGTAACAATTTTTCGCCTAAAGTCGTTTTTATTTTCCTTTTTGTGTGTTTTACGGTCAGTCTGTAAAAATGGCGTACTACGGGCGAAAGATCGTTCCCAGCAGCGATGTTGGAGTCCAAGATGCATCCAGACATCCTCCCTATGCTGTCCCTGAACCATTTCTGTGGTGTTTCCATCCTTTTCTGCCCTTTTCCTATGGACCAGGCACCCTCCCATCATCAGAGCAGGGGGTGCCTGGTGTAATGATCGAGTCCTCCCATTGACTTCAATGGGGCTCGGGTGCTCGGCCGAGCACTCGAGCCTCCGGGGGCGCTCGGTCAGAGCACCCGAACACCCGAGCATTGGGGTGCTCGCTCATCACTACTGGCCACGTCCATCGGAACGTCAAAGATAGTCAGCTCCTTAGGGAGGAACAGAAAAAGGCAGACCTCCCAGAGCACCGCCTGAAACAAGATGTTGGGACCAGGTGGAACTCTACCTTAGATATGCTAGAGTGTATACTGGAGCAGAAAAATTTAATTCACGCAATGTCATGTCACCATTTCATTGGTAGTAACAGAACACTGGCAGGGCTGACTGGGCCCTGACAGAACAGGTAGTGATAGTCCTCACACCTTTCCATGCTTTGACAGAAATTTTAAGCAAAGAGAATGCTAGCCTGACAGAAGTCATTCTCCTCTTCACACACATCTCCTTAAAAATGTCCTTGCCCATAGAGAACGCTTGCCTGGTCCTGAGGGTTATATACTTCCCAATGTTTCTGCCCTTCTAATGAGGCTGAAGAAGGAACTGACTCGGCGCATGGAAGAGCGCATGGACGATTGTCCCGAGTTAATGCTTGCCACAATTTGCGATTCTTGAATCAAAAAAAGATGGCACTTAGTTCCAATTCACTCACTGCCTGGAGGGAACAATTGATAGTGAGGGTGCGTGAGAGGCAAAGAAAAAACAGGATGCAGTCACAGGAGGTGGGAGAAGATTCCGCAGATGATCTGGAGGAGTGTGGTGGTCTTCTGGGACCTATCAGTAGCAGCGCCAGTAGCATGTCATCTTCCTCAGGTGGAGCAGCTGCTGCTTTTTATGCTGAGGCAATGGACAGATTATGCTTTGGACAAAACAAACAGCTCCTAGTCAATAGAAAAAGTGCTGAGTTTGAGGTTAAGGCTTACTTTGCGGAACCTTCTTTGCCCCCAAGTACAGATCCCTTGACTTTCTGGGATAACAAGAGGGCTGTGTGGCCTATTTTATCCCTGGTAGCCCAGGAGTTGCTTTCTTGCCCCCAAACCACTGTCCAGAGTGAGCAGGTATTTTCAGTAACAGGAAATATACTTAGCCCCCAGCGCTCTCAATTGACCCCCCAGCTCATGGAGCAAATTACTTTTTTTAACCTGCCAAAGCTGGGTTACCCTGCTCTCAGGTTCGATGGAGATTAGAAGAAAAAAGTACCATAGTACCATAATATGCTGAGTGCTCCAGCTTACCTAGCTCTAGAACCGTGGTAGGTTGGGCAGAGGACATTCCCCCTGACTTGGTGGGACACAGGGGGGAATTTAAAGTCTATTGTTGTCCCACTATACAGGTTATTCAGTCTGGCTCTATTGTTTTTCATCTCTTGTAAAAAAGTTTGCTGCTGGTTACACCTCCAGTGTTACTATCATCCTAAGTCCGCCTCGCACAAGTCATCCTCAGTTTTGTAGTCTCATGCCTGATCCAGTGTTCTGCAGTTTTCTGCTGGCTACATCTCCAGTGTTCCAGTCATCCTAAGTTTGCCCTGCACCAGTCATCCTCAGTCTTCAAGAATACAGTTGTATTTAGTACCTGATATAACCTATCACAAAGACAGATTCTGTAGAAAACAAAGGCAACATTATTACTGTACCCATACCTTAAAGATCTAGAAACATTGCAGAAAGCAAACTATGAGCAATTCTGAAGCTTACCAGCTGCGTTACATAGGGGACATAACAATTTCCTAACTTTATGATTTAAATGAGGCTCTTAACCCAGTGAACACCAGAGAGCTCTCCAATGCATTGCTTTAATATGTGCTGGACATCACTAGCATTGAAGTGGTTAATAGAACAACTTGAATCAATAGGATTGTAAATTGGAGAACTCTTGCTTTCACTTAAAATAATGGGAAATGTTATCTTTTACCTATAATATAGCTGTAGGTGATGTGATAATGTGGTTTGTGGATAATGCCCCAAGTTGGTAGTTGCTGTTTGAACTTCAGTACCTGTAGTGCTGTAAGAATATTGGCAAGGGCCTGGCCATATGTGTCATGACAGTGTACAGCAAGAGCACTGACTGGAATTTCCTTCATAACAGCTTCAAGCAATGGCCTTATACTGCCAGGTGTTCCAACTCCAATTGTGTCTCCTAAGGAAATTTCATAACACCCCATACTGTAGAGTCTTTTGGAAACCTGTGTAAAAATGGTTAATTGTAACTAAAATCCATCTTGTTCTTTTTTAGATTATTTTAATACAATGTTATATACAGTACATTACATTGTTGAATATTATTTTTCTTTATATATTGTATTTACCACCTAGTAAAGACCTGCCAAGCATCCATAGTTTAAAATGTAAAAATTGTAACTTCACTGTTAAAAATGTTGTTGTTTTTTCCATAGATTTCTCTTGACCACTTCCAATTAATAGAAGTATTGAGTGAGGGTGTGTGTGCGTGCATGGTGGCATCTGTGTGTATGTTTGATTATGTTCAGTTTGTGAGTTTGTGTGTGTAGTGACATAATTGCAAGACCTTTGGTACTGAACCATCAGAACACAGAGCAGGTATGCAGAACTCACATCAGGATCTCACTGCTTGAAGGTTTTGTACCTTCTAGAATGTTGATTCTCAACCTGTGACATCAGGGCCCACTTATAGGCCAGGATTTGAGTATTTCCTTGGTAGAGCACAAGAGAGTTAATCAAACTGACAAAGCCTCTGAACACACCTGTGAAGAAAAGGTCCATTAAAATCAATTTGCCTTTTTCATTTCTCCCCTACAGTGCAGCTGGTTTACCTAGGATTGCTCCTCTTTTCTGTTGGGCATGAGGCAACTCATTGTTGTGCATGAGGCAACTGTTGTTACGGCAACTCAGGACATACATGAAAGCAGAAGAAATCAATGTGTTCTTCATGGTAAAACAATGTATATATAAATAAATATAAAATCTACATAATTATAACATAACCCAAAAAGGTCCCATTTTGTTTTCTTTTTGAGTGGACCTCAATATCCCCTTATCTCTCCATCCCCATCTAATCTGGATAAAGAAATGTTAAAAAAATTGCTCCAGGGACTCCATATTATTTCTAAATGCCCAAACTAAGAATCTTTTGGTCAGTCACTGAATGCAACTAAGTAACAAAGTAACAAACAATCCAACTAAATAAATAAAATAAATAATGATAATTATTTGTGGTCTATGAACCACATATTAATTGTAAAGTGCCACATTGCAAATAATTTCCAGTGAGATTCACATAATTAATATGGAGTCTTAAGACCGCATTATAGTATTTTTGTACTACAATACTTTATAAGTGTAGGGGGCAATCTAAAAAGGTATTACAATATTTATTATCTAATATAGCAATGAACATCCTGATACCAGGATTTATGCAAGCAGGAAGCCTTTTTCCAGTTTGTAAGTTTCCAGTGTTAATATTTCTGATCCCACTGTAGCCATAGCTGATGATTTTTAAATGGAGTAGGGCCCGTTGAATGGATCTGCTGCTATGTCTCATATGGTATTGGTTATGATTAATTGTGTGTTCCAATATACCTCCTTGCACACCACTGTTGTAGTACACTGTCATTTGACTGACTGGCCTATATGTTGGACTGTATGATTCCTGGCAACCTCAGTTGGTCTCTAAAAACAACAGTCTGTCTATGGTCACAGAACTGTTGTTCACTGGAGGGTAACTGTTTGTTGAACCATTCTCTGTACATTCTGGACACTGTACTGTCTGACCACCCCAGCACGGAGAAGGAATCTATAATACTTACACTGGTATATCTGGTAAGACTACTATACCATAGTTGCGGTTGGCCAGTTTGCTTACTGTAATACCATATATATCCCTTGATATCTGTCTACATTCTGTTCTTAAACTTTAAAAATAAATCACTAAAAAGGCAATAAAAAGTCCATTCAAACTACTCTGACACCTTAAATCTTAATACAAAAACAAAGTACTCTAAAAAGTTAATCATAATTTTTAAACTCCTAGTCAGTTAGAGATTGTGAGTAAAGTGCCATGAATGTCAACATAAAAATAACTAATTTATCAAAGAAGTATACCTATTCACCCTCAGCATAGCCTACTAGTTGGGGCTGAGGATGAATGAAATTATTCCGTAAAGTATTTGTATTCAAATGAATTAGTACATCTAGTTTACAAAACAGGTGTTTGGCTTTTGCTTTTAGCAGGAAAAGTATCTATGTGATATCTAGAGAAAAAAGGAGGTCTGCTTGCCTTCGGATTTCAATAAAAGCAGATATGGATCACTTGTCCGAACAGGGTAGGAAAATGTCTGCAGGACATCTCTCCATATTTTATCATCTCCATCTCTTCTACTTTCCCCCACTCTACTTCTGGCATTCCCCCAATCCCTCCCCATCCTCTCGCAAATTTTTCCCATACTCCTGGCCCTATTGTCATTCAGTAACTCTCTCTGTTTCTCTCTCACTTCTATGCTTCCAACTCCAAGCCCCCCTCTCTCATGCGACTTGCACTATGTTTTTTTCTGCCCTCCCACTTCTACCCTCTCGCTTATGCTCCTTTCCCTTTCTTTTTTTCTGCTTCCCTCACTTTTGTTCCCTCTATCTTTTCACAGTGCTTTATTCCTGCCCTTGATTTCTCTTCCACTTTTCCCAGTTCCACTCTTACAACATCATTCCTTTTCCCTGTCCTTTCAGTATCTCCAAGTTTTCAGAATTGCTCTGAGTACAGATGTTCTTCTCATCTCTACTTTGGACCAGATCTATGACTAGTTTAATATTTACAATTAGTCTAATGAGCATGAGATAAGACCAGACTAGTACAAGAGAGATATAAATTATGGACACTATCAAATAAACATTGAAAACATGTTAGCAAAAATAGACATGGGAGAAATGTTTTGCCTCAGAAGTGAAAAAATATGGAAAGAGTGCAATTTTCACATTTTTTCCACCTTGATGATTGCATTGAAATCACTGACAATTTCCCTCTCCACTCATATATGGAAAGTTTCCCATTTATTCCCTGCTATATAGTAGAAATGAAATTTTAGGTTTTGTGTGTGTGTGTGTGTGTGTGTGTGTGTGTGTGTGTGAGAGAGAGAGAGAGAGAGAGAAAGAAAGAAAGAAAGAAAGAAAGAAAGAAAGAAAGAAAGAAAGAAAGAAAGAAAGGTCAGCTGCTGACTCTAAATCTAACAGGTCTATCCTAATCCTTTACTGTAAAAAATAAGACTACAGAAAAAGGGAAGTGGTCATGCCACTCTATTCTAGTTAGACCTCACCTAAAGTATTGTGTACAGTACTGGAGACCCCATCTCCAGAAGAATGTAGAAACTCTAGAGAAAATTCAGTGATAGGCTAAAGGATCTGAACATGTATTGCTTGGAGGAGAGAAGAGAGAGAGGGAATATGATAGAAACATTCAAATACATGAAGGGATTCAACAAAGTGCAGGAGGGAAGTTCATTTCAAAGAAGCAAAAATGTTAGGACAAGATGCCATAGTCTAAAACTAGAGGGACACAGGTTTAGATGTAATGAAAGAAAGCTTGACTTCACTGAAAGGGTAGTAGATAAGTGGTATAGACTACCAGAAGAAGTGGTAGAAGTTAATACAGTGACAGTATTTAAGCATGCATGGGATAGGCATAAGGCTATCCTGAACATAAGACAAGACAAAGGACCAAACAAGGTTTGAGGTTTTTACATTAGGAAAATGGGCAGACTAGATGGGCAGAATGGTTCTTATCTGCCTTCAAATTTTATATTTCTATGTGATGTTGGGAGAGAAAGCTACTATTAACGTTTAACTGACAGAGACAGGCAGGGACCATGACATGAGTTCTGTGATTCCTTTAAGTTTAATTGACATATCTACTGTGATTGGATGGCATTAGAGGCAGACTTCCAGTTTTATTGTACATAAGGAAGAAGGGGAACAGTGTTGTTCTTATTACTTTGATAAAGCCCATAATTTTGTGGTCAAGCACACTGGTGAACTTCCATGCCTAGAACCTCAATTATTTATTTTGGATCCATCAAGTTTCATGAAGAAGTACCTGATGGGATTATCAGCATCTTTAACATTTATCTCAGCACTGTTTGCATTCCTTATCATTTAGCAGGATGGCCACAGGTTATTTCAGGACACTGCTTTTCCTTCTATCATGAGTTGCATCATTGGATGAACACTTCCACTGAGCAGAGAGCACCTGCCATTGTAAGCAGAGGAGACAGAATACAGCAGTGAGATCATTACTGTGTATTATTTAGTCTTGGAGATGATTAACCCTTTGGGTGCCAGAGAGGTACACAAATGCATTGCAAAGCAATTTATTGTGTACCCCTCTGATACTCAAAGGGTTAATATTCTGCTTTTGCTACATTGATGTATCCTCTCTGATGCCCCTATGCTTCTCCATTGCTTGGTATGAAGTTGTGAAGATGTGCCAGAATTGCTTAATCACCTTATGTGCTGCTTGATGCTCCTATTAAAACTTTGCTTACTTGTTGCCATTTATTTCTCAGTTGATGATTACAATGAATTATATGCTGGATATTTATAATTATCAAGAATATTAGTGGGAGCTGCTTAAGATGCTAACGTGATTTTTATCATGCATGCACATTTAACACCTTATATGCTGGGCCCAGCTTGTATTTTTTGATCTAATAATTATGATCTTGATGTGGTCATTTAGGGTATATTTAGGCTCTATGCTCTTACTATGTTTTTATTGTGAGTCTGCGGAGAGGATCTAGGGCCATTGCCATGCTGCCTTTAGTTTATTGATATTATGTAATTTTGGTACTATTTGATAAATTCATTTTGGATATTAATACATTTGGAGAAGTTTGAGAGCCTACACAAGATTTTTGTAATTATTGTTTATTTTTCTCTAAATATATTGTTAGATGACAGACATGATTCATTATGTTGACAGAAATCATACTGGATTTTCAAGTGCATTATGATTATCCCAATCCTAAATGACCGGTTGGATGTAAATACTTTCACTTAACCAGGTAAAAATCCCATCTTTTATTTATTTAAAATATATTGATGTGGCTTTTAAAAAAAAAAAAAAAAAAAATATATATATATATATATATATATATATATATATATATATATATATTTTTTTTTTTTTTTTTATCTATATACTTGGTCTTAATTGTTTTTTGTTTGATGATAGATCTTATCCTTCATGGCCATATGTGACAGAATAAATCAAATAGCCTCATTTACCTAACTATAATGGATAAAGCACAGATAGGAAAAAGTTAATAGATTAAATACATGATAACCAGTCATCCTCAACTCTATAAATATGAGTGATGTGGAGACAGGGTTTAAAGAATTCCCTCCAAAATGGGCAGGGTGATGTCAGAAGTTTTTCTTTCAAACTGGGAAAGTCTCTGCCCATGCATAAACTAATGTGAACAAAGGAACAAGTGAACTGGGATCTCAAACTCAATTTGACAGGCAGGTACTACATGCAAAACAGGAGAGAAGTAGGAATGGGTAAAAATTTTCAGTCTTAAAATCTGTGAATAATGACACTTCCCGCTTTGCAGATAATTTCCCACTAAAAATGCAGATCTCTCACTTTTTTCGCCTAGCTCATTCCTTTGAAATCAATGGGAACATTGAATTTACACACAACACATAGCAAATGCTATTTTATTTCTCAAAGGCATAGTATAAAAGGGGCATTAAGGTGCCTGTGCTGGTAGAATGTGGGGAAAGAATTAGTTGAATAGGGAATGTTTTATTGGGGTGGGCTTGTTTACTGGGATTGGGGGGTAGTTTGTTAGATTTGTTGTTAGAGGCCCAAGCCTTTAAAAAACACTGATTTGTAGGACTTAAGCTTGTTTGGCACAAGCCCTAAGGAAACACTGATTTGTAGGATGTAGGCTTGTTAGAAACAAACACCGAGAAAGTGTTTATTTTTTTTGTAGGTCTATGTTGTTGTTTTTTTTTCCTATTTTTTTTTTTTTTTTTTTTTAAGTACAAGCCCTGAGAAAAAAAAATATCCTACTGGCCTAGTACCAGCAGGTGATGTCCTGTTGGCCAGTGGCCACTAGCCATTGTCAAATGCCCTGATGTAGATGCTGAATGTGCGACTGCTGTTCTTACTGCTGCTGAGTTGTTTAAGCAGCAGGATGATTAGGCAGCTGAAAGGGAATGGGATCAACAACAGCAGTAACATGGTTGATGGATGATGAAGGTTCCACTTGCCACGGCTAGCTCCAGTGATGTGCCTGAGGCAGTAGTAGCACAATAAGTAGACACCAGTCTATGTGGAGAAAAGAAGAAGTTGGCCAATAATTCTTCTCCAGTTACCCCCTCCTCCAAAATCATGGGTATGTTGTTATTAGAATATAATTTTTCCCTTGAGAGCAGGAACTGTGGCTCTCATCAGCAACTGCAATGTGCTCAGTGTGTGTGGTTAATAACATCTGGGAGCACAACTGTATCCAAACACCATGACAGCAGAACCCAAGTACTGCCGCTATCACTATATCCCTTGTCCAGACCCCACTAAGGACATGACAACTCGATGACAGTTTAACCCACTGAGTGCCAGAAGGTTATGGAATGCATTGCAAAGCAATGGATTCCGTACCCCTATGGAACTCAAAGGGTTAATAGTAATGATGAACCCTCCCTGCAAGCATCTTAGCATATTCTGCGTGATGGAATCTCCTCAAATGACACTTGATGCGCTGCTTGCAATTCTTCTCCACCAGACTGGAATGTGTGGTCAGTGCACCACTCAGTGTGCAATGAGTGGCTATGAACTGCCACATCCTAACATCAACAGAGTGGCTATCATTTGGCGGGGGAGGTAACGATGAAAGAGGTGGATTGGCAGAAGATGTAGTTACCCTAGAGGAAGAAGGTGAGGGAGAACTAGTTGTTTCGCTCATCATTGAACTTCCATTCTCTGCCTGGGTTTCTCTATTCATCTTCCTCTTTGATATCCGCCTCACCTCTTGTTGCCTTTCTGGAGAGTCTGGGGGTACAGCAACAGTGGTGCTTGATTTATGTGGGGTGTTTGGCTTTAACATGCTTGACATAAACGTCATGGTGTCTTTTCAAGTATGTTATCAGAGTGGATGTGCCAAGGCACGTTCCCTCCTCTCCTCTTCTCACTGACTTTCACAAATTGTGCACAGTGCCGGACTGTGCCTGCCCCAAGAGAAAAATAGTCCCACACCCATGACTTCTGGGAATAGGCAACAGGTAGAGAAGAAAGGCCTCTTTCTTCTGCTTCTTCACCTTCCCCTTCACTGTCTGTGGCAGTGGATGATGTTGCTGCTGTTGTTGTTACTGCCTCAGAATCAGCACTGCAACTAGAACCAGCAGTATTGCTACTACTGGCAAATGGAACCTTTCCTAGTGTCTCATTATTTGTTGACCCCATTCCCTCTGTACCCACAGATTCCAAAAGCTCATTGCTAGTGTTGGTAGTGATGCCCATCCTCATCCTTTTCTCCAACTCCTTCTCAGTTTCTGCTAAAAAGGTCATCCAGCATCATCATCACCACCAACACTAGTCCCTATGTGCTGCTGCTCTATTACAGACATCTCATTGCTGCTTGGAGAAGGTGCCGAGCAATGTGACATAGGGTCTCCTATGTCACACTTGGCATTTCCTTTTGACCTTAAGAAGAAGGCAGACTAGCACTAGCAGCAGTAGCAGCAGGCACAGGCAGCTGATCTGTGCTCCTGATAGTGGTGGTGGTATTAATTCTGAGCCTGATCTCCCCCAAAACCAGTTCTGGTCTCTTCAGTATCATGTTCCACCTGGGCACTGTAGTCCCTCCTACAGTGCATGCAATGCTCTCTATTCGATACAAAAGCATAACAACCTGCTCCATCACAAGCTGAAAATGGAGGTCCCTACCAGGTGGAATTCCACCATGTACATATTAGATCATTTGTACGAGCAGAATAAGGCCATTAGCGAGTACACCATGCAAAAAAAAAAATCTATTCCTACCTCTGTATCAGACATGCTATACAAGCTCAATGGAAGGGGAGAACTCCTGTAATAAACCCATTCTCCCTGCTGACTAGAATGATCATTAGACAACCCATGAAACCATTATCATTTTTGTACCAATGGATCAAGCAAGCAGCAATAGATCAGGAGGAACCTAAGAGGGGTAGATGGGAAGGAGATCTAGTCTTAGTGGAAGATTGGGAGTGGGACATGGCTAAGGCTAGCCTGGGTGGGTAGCAACGTCGACCAGGCACCAAATGATAGAATTATATATTCTACACAGGACTTATTATACACTGGTAAGACTGAGTAAAATGAGTAACTCAATCTCTGACACTTGCCCACTATGTGAGGGAGACAGGGGCACCTACTTACATATGATTTGGGAATGTACCCATCTTCAAAAATTCTGGGAAGCCAGAATGGAAAACATAATCTCAGTGCTGGGGAGACTTGTACAGTTATACCCTAAATTGTATTTGCTTTCTATCCTCCCGGATGAGATAGGTAACACGGTCGATCGGGCCTTGAAGAACTCCTGGTGATTGCGAGGAAGTTGCTGGCCATGAACTGGATGGCAGATAGTGCTCCTTTGCATAAGACATGAATACGTACTGTAACACAGAACATTTTACCACTTATATACTGGTATTTATACATTGAGGGTCTCCAAAAAAATTTTTTAGAAAATTTGGGGAAATGGCAGTCCTGGTGGCTGGAGGTGGTTGGGATGAATAACTCTGCTGTGACTGGGTGAGGGGTGGAGTTGGCTTGGATCCACACAGAGAAAGTCTTGGCACTGTGGGGGGGATTGCAGAGGTATCTGTGAGTGTATGGGGCTGTTGGGGTGTGTGCGGCGGGTGTGGGAGGAGAGAGAGCTAGGGTTGGGGTAGATGTAGGTTGGTTAACGGGACTGTTTTATCTGCCAACCTAGGAACAAAGCAAAATGACAAAAAGTCTGAACCAAACTGATGACTGCTGCTTTCTTGGACAAACTTGTCAATAAAAAGACTTAAAAAAAAACCCATAGTAACATAGTCATTTAGGTTGAAAAAAGACTTGCATCCATCCAGTCCAACCCTTTTCGTATTCCTGTTTACCATCGTTGATCCAAAAGAAGGCAAAAAAAACCCTCAATACAGCAATTTCAAATTCTGCCTTGAATGGGGGAAAACAATTCCTTCTTGATTCCAAATGGCAATCAGATTTCTCCTTGGATCAACAAGCATTAAATATTAATCCACATAGCCCTCTAGAAACAATTTTGTAATGACATGAACAAACTATTTTGTAGAGGATCATTTGTAGGACTTAGACTTGTTGTTAGAGACCCAAGCCTGAGGAAACATTGATTTGTAGGTCTTAGACTTGTGTTAGGAACTGGTCCTGAGGAAACATTGATTTTTAGGACTTACACTTGTTTGGCACAAGCTCTAAGGAAACATTGATTTGTTTGGACTTTAACTTCTGTTTGGTCCAAGCCCTGAGGAAACATTGATTTGTATGACTTAGAACCCTATAACTTAATTGCTTTAACAACATGACTAGAGGAGGTGTTGGAGGTAGATGTAGCATGTGTTCAAAGTATATGACTCTTGCCAACTCCTACAGCAAAACCAGAGTTATCATACCCCCCTGCAGCAGGAGCCATAGTCTGTCAAAAGCCTTCTCGGCATCTAATGCCAAGAAGACTGCTGCTAAGGATTTTTGACCAGCCTCTGAAATCAAGCTTATCAGCTTACGAGTATTGTTCTTTCCCGATCTCCCAAAGATAAAGCCAGATTTATCTGGATCATTCAAATACGTCATTACCTTGTTCAATCTGTCTGCCAATATCTTTGAATATACTTTCACATCCAGATTTATTAGTGAAATTGACCTGTAATTTGTAAGATATACCAGGTCCTTGCCTTCTTTTAAAATCGGGCAAATGGAAGTCTGTAACATTTCCAAAGGAAATGCTCCAGTCATCCCTATTGATTAAATACCTTCACTAGTAACAGAGATATAAGCGGCCCGTTATCCTATAGAATAATGAGGAATATCCATCTGGGCCCGGTGATTTCCCAGGTTTCAGATTAATTATCGCTTTTTTAACCTCTTCCAATGAAAAAGGTTTATTAATCTTTATCAACTTTTCCTCATTCATCCTAGGCATCACTACCTCTTGTAAAAACTCTTTTATCCGAGATCATGGAACATCGCTTTGATTAAGGTTGTATAAAGGCCTCTGTAATTTGAAGAGGATCTAACAAAGTTTTATTATTTACTATGAGTTTCTTCACCCTTCTCTTCTCATTATTTTGTTTGATTTTATTCGTCAGCAACCCATTCACCTTATGTCACGGTTTGTTAAGACTCTCAGACGTAAGGTTAGGTAAAAAAACAACTTTATTGAAAAGTTTAAGACAATCCCATAGGGTATTTATACACATACAGACAATACATAGAATAGGCAAATGTCCATAACTGTAGCAATACAGGTTCTACCGGCCTTGCCAATATACCGGGCAAGGCAACCTGGATGAATACCAATAGGTGGCTCTACCGGCCCTGCCAAATACCGGGCAAGGCAGCCTAACGGAAACCGAAGAAAAGTTCTACCGGCCTTGCCAATATACCGGGCAAGGCAGCCTGATAGAATAGATGTAGTTGGCTCTACCGGCCTTGCCAATACCGGGTAAGGCAACCTTGTGATGGAATAATAGGAGGTTCTACCGGCCTTACCAAATATACCGGGCAAGGCAGCCAGACGGAATACCAAGGTAGTGGGCTCTACCGGCCTTGCCAATACCAGGTAAGGCAACCTTGAGATGGAATAATAAAAGGTTCTACTGGCCTTACCAATATACCGGGCAAGGCAGCCCAAAAGGAAGGTGATAACCACAATGACCTCAGGGACTGTCAGATGGACAATAGACAGTAGTGACGAATATAAAGGCTACCAGGTCAGTGGTTTCACTAGAGTCTGACACTCAGTATCCATGTACATCAGAATGGTAGCTGTCTAGGCCTGGACAGCGGACTGAGAAGTCTCGAGTGCAAGAGCAAGAGACAAGGAGTAAACCAGTGCCCTTACATAGGGAAACATCAAGCATAATATTGAGCAGACCCACAGGTCATGGAGCAAACCAACGCCCGCGCTTTGGTAACCAACAGAGGATAATGTAGCGCTAGGTAGTGGAGCAAACCAGCGACCGCACGCTGGAGGGAGCAAGCTAGAATAGGCAAGACATCAGGTCAAGGAACAAACCAGTGTCCGCACACTGGTACCAACTGGCTGTTAAGTAAAGCTGCAAGGCTAATGGAGCAAACCAGCGTCCGCACCCTGGGAACCAACAATATCAGGTATAGGCCGCAAGGCCAAGGAGCGAACCAGCGTCCGCACGCTGGGACCAACAGGCAGTCAAATGTAGCCGCAAGGCTATTGGAGCAAACCAGCATCCGCACGCTGGGAACCAACAGATAGCGTATAGGCTGCAAGGCCAAGGAGCGAACCAGCGTCCACACGCTTGGACCAACAAGCTGTAAATGTAGCCGCAAGGCTAATGGAGCGAACCAGCGTCCGCACACTGGGACCAACAAGCTGTAAATGTAGCCGCAAGGCTAATGGAGCGAACCAGCGTCCGCACTCTGGGACCAACAAGCTGTAAATGTAAATGGAGCAAACCAGCGTCCGCACGCTGGGAACCAACAAATAGAGTATAGGCCGCAAGGCCAAGGAGCGAACCAGCGCCCGCACGCTGGGAACCAACAGTATTGTATATAGGCCGCAAGGCCAATGGAGCAAACCAGCATCCGCACGCTGGAACCGACGGGGTGAATGTAGCCGCAAGGCTAATGGAGCAAACCAGAGTCCGCACGCTGGGAATCAGCAGGATAGCGACTGTCGCCAAGGCGACTGATGACAATGTCGACACGGCTAGCAGGAACTGGGAGCAGGAAACGAGCAGGAACCAGCAGGGATGGACAACCGGATCAGGAACGGCAGGAGAAGACTGGCAGCAGGATCAGCAACCTCTCCTGATGACAACCGGAACCAGACTGGAACTGACACAGCAGGCAGGAACTCAGGAACAGGACGACTCAGCAACTCAGGAACACAGCAACAGGCCCAAATAACAACAGTAGCAAGGAGAAAGAGGCTGCTGTCAGAGACAACACGAAAGGGCAACAAGAGGGTTGCCCGGACTGAGTTTAAAAAGGCAATGTGAGGTGGGCTGAAGGCAGACAGCCAATGGGAGCTTACAGGTAATAGACACATGAATGCAGCAATCACAGGCACCGTGATACCTTATTACTATTATCATATCACTTCTGCTTAGAAAGAAAAATATTTCTTTCTAACCTCACATTGAGTTTCTTTTCAATTTCTCGCTGAACTACCTTAATCTGCTCCGTCTTTACCATAACCGGATCCAGTTTATTTAACCTTTCTAACTTTGCAAGATCAATATAAAGATCAGATATTGGCTTCCCTTGCTGTTTTCTTCTACTAATATCTTTTATCAAATATCGTTTTACAACACACTTTAACTCCTCCCATAAACAAACATCTGAAACCTCACCTTTATCATTCACTAACAAAAACTGCTGAATTTGTTTGAGTAGCTCCGATCTTGCTGCACTTGTTTTCAGATTATATTAATTTAACTTCCAATCCGCCCTCAGTTCATAATGAGGACTATCACTAAATGTGCAAAAGACCGGGACATGATCTGTCCACGTTATACTGCCAATAGAAGAAGAAATACATTGCGGATACTGTAAGCTCTCCTCTAAGAAAACCAAAAAAAGCTAAGTATATGCCCATGGATAAAGTGAGATTCACTTGAGGCTCAAATGGGGCTGTTAACAGCAATTTAGCTAGCTTCTGAAGCATAGCTCTGTCTATAGGAATTCAGAGGGGTGGATATATAGGTGAACTTCTCTCTATGCCTTTCATGGCCAGTTTTATGGAATGATTGGAGAGAAATGACCTACTATCTGGTTGTATTCTAAGGCAGTAGTGTTGGTTACCTGTTATGTACGTTTTAATGGTGGAATGTGACAATTTTGATTGTAATAACAGTGTGAAATGAAAGCCAGTATGGTGTCTATGGCAAAAGGATATCGTGGATGGAATGCCCTGATAAATCTTACAAAAAGCAATCTAGCCCGAACATGTAGTCTCCTAGAATTGCTGGACAGAGCTTTGTCCATCAAAGTACTGACTCCTTAAGTAACTGTGCTAGTGAAGCATCAATGCTGTCATCGGGGGTGGGGGTATAGGTAGAGGGTCTGCTGATAGATGTAGCCTGTGAAAATCCTGTAAATTGAAATGGGATAGAGCGTCAGCTTCAGAGTTAAGCCAGCCCGAAATAAATCAACATTCTTTAGTAAATTTGTGGTACATGGTTAGTCAGGTGGGTTTCCTAACAAAAGGCATGATTGACAAAGATGATGATGATGCTAATAATGTGTGCTGTGGCTTGGTTGTCTGTATAGAATATAACAGTTTGACCTGTCCAGAGATGGCCCCATGTGGCTGCTGCTGCCACAATGAGGTATCTCAAAACGTGGTGAGGTGACTAGATAGTTTGGTAATGAGCTCACCTCTGGTGCTGCCAACCAGTGATTCCAGAGTATGGCTGCGTACACCCCCGAGGCCGCAGTGTAGCTCACCACAAAAGGTGATTCTGCTGTAGCTTTAGGAATAAACATGGTGCATCCATTCCATGTCTTGATAAAACTAGACCACATAGATAAATCTAAAAGAATGGAGTCCTCCAGTAGGATTGTACCCCTACCTCCTGCATCTTTCCCCAGTAAATGAAGTAGGTATGAAATAAACGAGCGCCCTTGTAGCATAATGCACATAGCGAATACTATTCTATCTATAAGGGATTGAATTTCTACTTTTTGTCAACTTTTCATGGTGGAGAACCTATGGACTTCTGTTTGTATCTGTATCAGTTTCTCCTCCGGTAGACTGGCTTCCATGGCCATAGTATCCAGCTGTATTCCAAGGAAGCACAACTTGTGCACTGGTCCTACCGATTTCTCTATAGCCATGGGAATATTAAGGTCCCTATATATATTTTTTATAGTCCCTAGTCCCTGAGGTACGGAATTAGGGGATCTGTTCATGAGTATCCAACATAGTGTTTCCGCAAATATGTCAAACAATTTAGGGCTGCTTTTTAGCACTGTGGGTAAATAGAACATAGGATATCCCTATATAAGCTGAAAGCTATCACAAATTCGGCTATTGTTAGCTTTTTGCTTAACCTGGGGTCCCTAGCTTTTGAGAACAACTGAGACTTAATAGCTTGAAAAAGTTCTAGTTTCTCAGTCCTGAGAGGATACTAACAAAGACACTTTTATGTCTTTCCCCTCTAAAATATCTCTCTTGAGGTGGGCTGGGATAAAGTGGGCTGGGGAAACAATAGGTTGGCCATCAGCAGAAGGATATATGTTAGTATGTTAGGCATACCCTGGTACTCTGCCAGCTGTGACATATGTGGGACCATTTGGCTGGGTTGGGTGGCATCCATAATATCCAACCGAGCGTGAAGAGAGGCTACAGAAGCTGTTAGGTTTGCTAACGATGACTTAAATCCGCTAAGTCAGAGCTTCTAATGGATGGATTTGGGCTAGGACTACGTCTAGGAGTGCTTCCTGGTGTACGTCTGGGATTACGCCTAGGTGTCTGTGGGGGGGGGGGGTTGGGAACAGTAATCTAAAGAATTCTGCTTTCCTTATGGAAGTAGAAAAGAGGACACCTCTTCTGCGGAGTTCCACTATTATTTTTGAAATAGTCCAGTTTTTATATTCTGATGGAGTGGCTTTTTCCAATCCCTGGTTTGGTGTCATTGATCCTTCTGGCCACTCCGCTTGTTCTGCTGTGGAGGATATTCTAAAAACAAAACTGGTACATCAACGTTTGACACATTTTTAAATGCTGCTGGCTCGTAGTCCTCCTAACTTAATGAAAGAAAGAGAAATCATATTAAGCTCATTTGTAAGTGACTGATGAGTCCCGAATTAATGCAAAGTGGCTTGTGTGAGACTCTACCTATGAATTGGACTGAGGGGAGTATGCGATAAGCTGGGGTGTTGGTCTCGTGGTGACTATAAACTAGACAGATGGATGCCCTAGGCCTAACGAGTGGGTATGACTGATGATGTCCTATCTATAGAAGAATTTATAGGCAAGGGCTCTAACTATGAGTTGGACCGAGGGGAATGCAGCGAATGATGGAACTTAACTATTGCCCCCACCTATACTATTCTAAAAGACAAAAAAAACAGCAGACTGACTCTGATATCTAACCTGATCCTATTTCTGGAGATGTGACTAAAGAATATATCACAAACCTGTATGCTGTAGCTTGTTGATTGTTGAGGCTGTAATGACACAGGTATGTTAGCGATTAAACACCTTGCCAGCCCTAATGTGTTCTTTTTTTAATTTAAGACATGACTGCAGGTGATAACGACCTCTCTGTGAGATATGACGTGAGACTTTAAACGGTAGGAGTTCCGTTTAATTTGCATGCAACACTGATAATGTAAAATTGACATACTATATGACAACATTGGTTAGTTACTATACATGTACACCTTAATAGATATTTTTATCAAATGATACCTTAATGCTTTCTGAGTCCTTGAATCAATTGTAAGTTAGTTGGTCTTGCTGAAAGACACATATATTTACCATGAAACAACTGTGACTGTAATATGCCTGCAGTGACCTAATTTGAAGCCCAATTCCTGTCTGCCCGTGGTAAGGGCTGATAATGCCCTGAACAAATGGCTAGAATCAACGAGTCAGCTGAGGGAGTATGAATCTATGTGTGTGTGTGGGGGTGGGGTTCCTACAGTCCTTACTGTATAACAACCCACCATTAATGAAAGCCTGGCCTATGTGTATCAATTGAACTCTAAAGCAACCTGTTCTATGTAAGATAGTAGGTTGTTGGATAGTGGAACAAGACTGGAGCGGCACACAATGTCTGATCATAGCTGTTCCTACCCGTGGACAGCTGGTCAGTCTGACAGGACAAGTGTATGTGTATTCTGTGACTCCCAGTGAACATCTGTGGAACAAAGATGGGTTTGAACCCAGTGTATGTGTTCTGTATATACAGCGGACAGTTGGACAGTGGAACAAGGCAGAGATGGCACGTAGTATATCTGTGGTTCTGGTACTACTAGTGGATAATTGGGCAGTTGAACAAGACTGGGAGGTCCGATGATGTAAGAGTGGATCAGTAAATAGAACCATGCTGGAATGTCAGACATCATAAGTCCAAACATTCATAGACTCCTGTATAATAAAGCAATAAATGACATGACTGATAGTGACCATACCCGTGGATTGCCCTAGCAGTTGAGCTATATGGATTAATTTATTTGTTAATAATCTACATGCATTATTACCCACCATGGATGCTCGAGTTTGTGGGGGCTATGGCCTGGAATACACATGGGTGTACCCTAGCCCCTAATGTACCCTTTAGTCAATCCACTGAAAATACTTGTGTGACACTGACACAGTAATTGAGGGCATACAGAAAACTCATATGGTTATAGTAATCACTTCAGTACCTGATTGACTCTGGCACTGACAGGGTTAATGCGTTTGAATAAATACTGTCATCTTTGCTTCTACCTGCCAGCGTGAGACCCTATATATCCCTAATATGTCTACCAATAGGCTAGTTTTATACAGTAGTGACTGAAACCAGTGCTACAGAAGATAGATACTTGGTTCTTTAACCTAATTCTGGTAAGACTATGTGATAGAGAAAGAGAAATATATGGTAGACAATGGAGAATACCCTATATGTTTCTACTCGTGGCTCTCTAACCAGAGAGGGAAGAATGACATGTATGACCTCCCAACATCGTTGCAATACGTTTTCTTAGTATGTCTGCCCATATGTGCCCTTGTGTCCCATGCTATCCTGACTCCAGAAATATAAATCAATACTTTAACAACGATACCTTAGTATTGTAGCATGACTTTACCCCCGTCCCTTATCCTACTGGAGTTCCGAGTGCTGCTGCGTCTCTACAATGCTGCAATGATCGTTACAATAACATATTTGTGACTTCCCTTCTTGTTAGCAATCGTACCTGAGCTCTGTCTGAAAGCTCTCAATGGCCCTGGGAAACAGCTGAAGCAGGAATAACAGCCTCCAGCCAGCACTCCCACAGCTACAGACTAACCAATAGCCTTATATATTTAAGGAAATTGGACTGCAGCTGTCTGTGTCTTTTAAATAAAATCAGTTGGGGATTTGGGGTCAACCTCCTTTGCTCCCTTCTCACACCTCCACACTTCCACAACACAGCAAGATCAGGAAGGAGCTTGGATCATGGCTCCTTCTGTCTTGTCAGTTGGGGTCAACATCACTTCTCCCTTCTTCTCCCCCAGAGTGCCTACAGAATCCCCTAATACAGAGAACAGAGTGCTACATAAAAACCTAAAAGACTCCCTAAACAAACTTCAACTATCTTTTATAGCTCAAAATGTGCTAATCCCTCTTCCTCTCACAAATACAAAATGGCATGCTGTGAGAACCTGACATCCTTTGTATAGGCCTGCAGGAAAAGAAGAGAAAAATACCACATGGGGGGAGCAATTCAGTCTTCCCATTGATTTCAATGCAAAAAGCTAGGCCAAAAAAACAGAAAACAACACTTTTTGATGGACATTTTCCTTTAGACGGGATGTGCCATTTTTTGCCGATTTTGGTTTGAGGCAAAAATTTTCACCCATCCCTAAGGAAAAGCTGGAGAGGTTTAGGGCCAAAGAAACTGCTACAAAGAATAGTTAAAAGGAATTCAGCAATTACTACCAACAGCATCAGGAACAGCTACATCAACCAGAACATCCCATGCCCTTCTGATCACAGGGTGATTTATTGATCAAAACGATGGCAAAAATCCAACATTGGTGGTGGTGGTGGCAGATGTGGTGGCACAACTCTATGGGATATGCTCCCTGAGTATGAGTTGGAAACTGATACTCAGGAACACTGTGTAGCTCCTAGAAGTGGTCCCACTGCTTGTGAGATGCTTTCAGCATGCTTGCAAGATAGCCGTATTCTGGGCAGAAACAGTGTCCCCATGGACTACTGGAGAACAAAACATTGTGTGTGGCCAGCGCTGATATGTATCACAGTGGAAACCCTTAGTTGCCCACCAGCAAGCCTGAGTGTGTGTTTCGTGCAGCTGGTTATATTGTAAATGACCGTAGGATATGGATATCAAGCAGCAGTGTTAGGAGACTAACATTCTTAAAAACTAACCAACATCTAATTTCATCTAAGCATCAGGTAGCAGAAGTAGATGAAACCACACATTACAGAGAAAGCTAGTCTGTTATTAACAGCAGCACAGAGGATTAGGAGGATGAGAAGGAGGGATATGAAGGGATGCTACCATTTACCACTGTGGGACCACTGCTATGAACACTGATTAATTTGTGTCAATAATCTGAGAATGACAGCTTATTAGACTCAAAGATGATATTGGTAATAATTGCTGTAGGATTATGTTGAATATACATATATAAATGTATAGATACAGAATCACATCATACCAGCCCACCACCATCATAAATATCTAACCCTTTATGTTTTATATTTTTTAGCTTTATAAATTATGACTTGGCTGCACAGGACTCAGGGTTGCCAAAAAGAATCTTTGAGACAAATTGATTTGTAGGAATCAGACTTGTTAAACACAAGCTCTGATAAAAAATGTATTTGTAGGCTTTAGAGTTGTTATGCACAAGCCCTGAGAAAAAAATTATTTGTAGAATTTAAACTTGAAAAGCAGAAAAAAATGATTAGTTGGACTTATGCTTGGTGACCAAAAGCCCTAAGAAAAAATTGGCTTGTAAGGCTCAGGCTTGCCAAATACAAGCCCTGATACAAAAAAAAATGCCCTACTAGCCTAGTGCCAGCAGTTCATTACTTCGTGAGCTTTCGCAAATGCCACTGGTGACTTTACTGCATTTGCTTCTGCTTTATGTGCTGCTACTAATTTGACAAAGCAACAGGATGATTAAACAGCTCCAGGGGACTGGTATCGACAGCAGTGATAAAAGACAATTGCCATTAGCTCCAGTGATGAGCCTGAAGTAGTAGAAGCACCACAACTAGCCACCACCACAGGTCTATCTGAAGAAAATAAGTTTGCATATAATTCTTCTCCTCCTGCATCTCCTCCAAAATCATGGGTGTGTTGGAATACTACTTTTTCCTTTGAGACCAGAAAGAAACTGTGCCTTTCATTAGCAGCATGCACAGAAAGTAAAAGGAATTAGGAAAATTATAAATGGGGAAGGACTGGGAACAATGCACACATCTATGCACATATAAAAAAACTGGAACAACTGCAGCCAAAAGTCTGCAGTGTAAATCATACCTCCAGAAACCGAGTACTGCTGTCATTATGACCCTTTTTTCCTCTGTTAAGGACATGTGACAACAAGAAGACTTAGTAATAATGATGAATCCTCCCTGCCACCATCTTAGCGTATTCTGTGGGATAGAATATCCTCAGATGCTTCTGCTTCTGATTATTTGCCACAACATAACCATGTGCTGTCAGTGCACCACACAATGTGCAATGGGTGGAACCGAACTGCCACACCATATAGAATTGCTATCAGCTGTTGGGAGAGGTAACGTAGCAAAGGTATTATGCCAGTCTCTAGCTGCTATGTGGTAGTGGGACTGATTGGAGATGACACGTGTGACTTAGGGTCCCCTGCTGTCACACTTGCCATCACCTCCAAATTTTCCTCAGAATTACAGGGCACATTGGCATCAGTAGTAGCAGGCACAGGCAACTGACCTGTGGTGCTCACACAGCTTTCCAGTTCTGCTTGTGCCTTTGTCACAATTTTCCCCCAAATGCTAAGTGAAGATGTTGGGGTACTGGAAATCATTGGGTCTGGAGAATATGGTCCCCCAGACTGGTGATGGTGACTTCCTCCCCCTCCTCTGTTTCACTGGACACATCACAGTCCTACCAGCTCCTCCTTTTTTATTATGGGTGTTCATAATGCCAGCCAAAACTATGAGCTACTGATACCTTTATTTCGCTAATTAAAAAGCTTGATAATAATCTTTTCCTCACTACCTGTCTAACTGCTTTTTCTCTGTTTCATTTCCTGGGCAGATTTTCTCATGAAAAAGTGAAGAACCACATTGTTTTTGAGAAATATCTCATGAGAGCAAAATGGGACCCTTCACCTGTCACTAGTGTCAAGGTGTGTCCTCACCATTCCCTGTTTCACTACCTTATCACAAATTGTGAACAGTGCAGTTGTTGTCAAAAGCACTGTGCCATCTATAAGGGAAAAGAATCCCACACTTATGACTTTAGTGATGTGGGGCCAAGATGTAGAATAATTGGCTTCTCTTTTCCAGATGCACCTACAAAGTCTGGGGCAGCTGCTGCCTCAGTAGTACTAGTGCTAGGGCCAGGAGGAGTAGTGGGAAGTGGAAGCACATCTACCTGTCTCAGTCCCATAGCACTGTTGCTACTAGCCAATACAATAGTGGAATTTGACACACTATCCAGTTCATCCTGCTGTTGTGAGAGATGTAATTCTATCTCTGAAGACTCAACAGCAGAATTACAAAGGCAGCATGTGCTGTACTCTCATTGGTGGTGGTGATGATATCCATTCCCAACTGCTTTATTCCCTCACTTTTTAAATAATTTTCATCCAATAACTCTCTAATAGTATCTACTACACTACCAGCTCCACCACCCCATGGCTCCATCACCACAAGTCCCTTGCTTCTCTCTACTTGGTGATGATTAAGTGCTGTCACACTTGTTATCTTAGATAGTACACTGGCAGCTGCACTTTGTTCATGTTGCTAATATCCAGTAACCCCCCTACTCCTTTTCCTGGGGATAATTTGGGGGGCTGGGCCTCACATATGCAAGAGGAAGAAAGCTAGGTTAAATACTGCTTCTACTATTGCTGGATTCTTCCAACTCTAATTCATAAGCAGAAATAACAGCCCCCCCAGCTTCTCCTGCTCTTGTTTGTGCAAGCAAGCACACCAAAATAAAAAAAATCTCTATCTCCTCTCTGTTTCCTCTAATTTTCTTGCTTATTCTACAACATATTACATGGCAAGAAGTTCTAGATTTTTATTATGAGCAAGGTAATTCTCACCAAAAGAGGAGGAAAATTAAACCGTTCTCATGGCGGAAAATCTAGAAGAGAATTCTCATGGGAACACCTGTCCCTAATGCAAAGGCAGTACTAAATTGGTTTAAAAGTATATACTGAACATTTTTTTAAAGTTCAAAGTCACCAAAAATGACCTGACTTGTCTTGATAAAATCTTATGTACAGGTAATGGGGAATTGTATTAAAAGTGTTAAGAGATGAAACAGAATTTAAATAGCAAGCAGTTTAGTACATTTTTATGGAACAATAAAAGTTTACAACAATTATGTATTTCTAGGGTATTCTGGTAAATATTTACCGCCCATTGAAAAACTTATACTTAAGTCTACCTGAAAATAAAAATGGAATGAACACTTTGAATAATATCATACCTATTATATTTTATATATTCTTTCAGTTTCCTAAAGTATCCTTACCTCTGCTACTTTGCATGCTGAAATGTTTCCTTCATATGGGCAACCTAACACACAGGAGACATACCTGTAGAAGGAATTAAAAAAAATAAATGGGAAAAAGGCCCTTCAAGTGGCTGAAATAAGTGCTTGTTTTTACATAGCTTCTACATAGTTTGTATACCATTTGTTCCTCTTTATACTTCAATGAATGCAACACTAAGATATGAGGTTACATATACACATAACACAATATCATCAAACTGAAATGAAGAGTGTGTAATAATCTTGAAAGTTAATCCAGAGTATTTGTATTCTAAAGATAGATTTATGGGGAACATTTAGCACCTTAAGGCCTATTTTAAAATTGCAGAGCCTTCAAAATAGCATAGTTTATTAAGGGTTGCTTATAAAAACCACAGTGACTGCTTGATAAATATTTCACTATTTGACTTCCAGAGTAAAGGATAGCAACATGTCCGCAGTGTTGGTAAAATAACCCCACTAATCTGAAATGTTATTTATAATTCAGAGCTAAATCAGTCTGGCTGGACTTCTGATTGCATGCTAATTTGTTTTGAGACCAAGGGACCCATTTATTGACTGAGAAGTGAAGATTTTCTTTACATAAAATACATTTTTGATATCTGGAAGTGCACAAAATTTACCCCTATAAAGCTAGTGCCTTGCTAACACAAATATAATACATACAGCCTACAACACTTGCTTTGTAAAAAATCTACTTTAAGAAGTACAGTATGCATTCTTTGAGTACAGTTTGAATCTTTGTTTTGTAAGAAGTTGTCTTAAACAGTTTTTTTTTAAATGCAATAAACTTTCAAACTGAAAATGTACTAGTAATGCACAGAGCTTCAAACTCTGACTCTTCATTGCCAGAGGAGTGTGCAAAGGCAATATGTTTCACACTTATTTTATAGAGAAAAGGCTTAATAGACCTTTAAGAACGTTATTAAATGTAGAAGTTGTTTATACTTACACTGAAATTCAGGGATGAAGGGTTTGGGGACAAAAGGAGTTTGGAGGATGAAAGATATAGGAGATTAAAGGTGGAGAAGATTAAAAGTGATGAAGGGATTACATTGGGTATCAAAGGAATAAGGGAGGCTGAGATAATTAAAGAGGATGAAAGGGGAGATAGGAAAAATGGATGGGAAGAAGATGAACTCAGGATACTGGTAAAAAGCATAGAGGAGGATGACAAAGGGTTAAAGGGGGCTCTAGGAAAGACTGGAGAAAGGGGACAAAAAGGGAAAAGGCAAGAAATGGAGACAGGTGAAAGGTAGGAGAGATGATAGAAGTGGAGAGAGTAAGGAGGGAATTGAGAAATAAAAAGGAAGGAGAAAAGATGGCAGAAGTAGGGGAAGAATAGTTGAAAGGGGGTGGAAAGAATGAAAATAGAAGGCAGAAAGGATAAAAATGGAAGTCAATTGGGACTCATCCCAACTCCTCTCAGCAAAGCACCGTAAAGAAGGTTGGGCATCTTGGTGATCTGACCTTAGGTAAATTTAAGTTGCTGCTGCAGGTCACTCATCAAGGACAAAAATTCAGATTTTCACTTACCCAATAAATGTTCACTTAGAACTTTGCCATTTTACTCAAGTACTTTCTATGGTCCAAGAATTCCTACATCGATACTAGGATGGTAAACTTCAGTATATGTGGTTTTATGGCTAGCAGTAGAATAAGCCTGGAGGGTCAGTATGTGTCATTTTATGGCTACCCTGTGACAAGGTAGGGGCTCAGTATGCATGGTACTCTGGCTAATAATGCAGTGGAAAGTGCTGGTGGAGTCAGTATGTTTGGTTCTATGGTAAAGGCTGGGATGGTCAATATGTGGGGTTCTATGGCTAGTATTGTAGTGTCTCAAGGCTGGGAGGGATCAGAATGTGTCATTCTATGACTACCAGTGAGACAAGACTAGGCTGTACCTGCCTTCAGCAGATTTCTGTCTCTCTTTCAGCACAGGTAGATAACTGATAATTTTTATTTGCCGGGCATACATTAGGGAAACTTTACACATGGGAGGGAATTATATATTATTATTAATGATTTATGTGCATGGGGAAAAAGCGTAAACTGTATTTTTCTGAGGAATTTCATAGAAAGGCAACAAGTTTTTCATGTTTCTATTTTTTGATGAAAGTTTTTGCGTATACCTAATTTTGATTGATCTGCCTGTGAATTGAACTTGTTGATGTGCCCTCAGGACTGGAGTTGGAGTTGCCTCATACATTATAAATGTGCACTTTTTGATTTTTGCAGTTTTCACTATTGTATACTATACAATGGTAGTTGTTCTTTAGACTTGTAAAAAAGCAATTATACCTTAAACAAAATATTCCAACAATGTTTTAATCAATATACATAGGTTGTTAAATTTGATTTTGCTCTTCTTCAAACTAATAAGACTATAGTACAAGTAAAATATGATATATAGACATAGCCAGTGTTATTGAATAATACAAAGTCTCCTGGAGCAGTAGACATGGTAGAACATTAAAAAAAAAAAAGGAGAAGAAAATCCCATCACAGCACCAGACATACCATTCTAAAGAGGCTAAAGTGATGCTACATAGTCAGTGATAGTAGAAATACGGGTGTAGGTCTGGTGCTATATTAGGATTTTCTTGTCATTATTTTGCTTTTATTATATATATATATATATATATATATATATATATATATATATATATATAAAATTATGTTTTTCTTTTTTGTTAAGAGAGAGAGAGAGAGAGAGAGAGAGAGAGAGAGAGTACAATCCATTCCATTCTAATTTAATATTACTGCAAATTCCAAAAGCTCACTGCTGGCGGTTGTGATGCCCATCCCTGTCTCCAATTCCTTCTTGGTTTGAGCTAAAAAGGCCATTAATATCTCTTCCACCCCACCTTCTCCACCATCACTAACTACCACCAGTCCCTCCTTGCTGCTGATCTATTATAGATTTTTCACCGGTTGCCATCACTTGTTGACCTGAAGAAGGCAGACTGTCAGTGCTACTAGCGGGAACAGGCATGCAATCTGTGCTCCAGGTGGTTGTGGTATTATTGCTGCTAGGCAACAATTCTGCCTTCTTCATGATCATATTCCATCTGGACAATGCTGTGGAGGAAAAGGGACTCCCAGGGTCAGGGGAATGTTGTGGGCTACCTTGACCACTAATCTGGCTGCTCTGAAATATTTCCCTTACCACTTCAGCACTAGTAGGAGGATCTACTGTGGTAACGCTAGTCCCACCATCTGCTTCACCATTACCATTCCTACTACTAAAACCAACCACATCAATTTCAGGCCCTGACTCACTAGTAGTATGATTATCCCCTCCCTCACTCCTGTAGCTGCTGTAATTTCTTAGTACTAGTAGTAGTGGCTGGATTGCTTGGGGATGGAAAGTGTGACTTAGGGTCCCCTGCTGTCATCTTCTCCTTCCTGCTTTCTCAGAATCACAAGACACTCTAGCAAGCACAGCACTGGCAACAAACACTGACAGCTGATCTGTCTTGCTCACACTACTACCCTACTACTACTACTACTACTACCCTCTTTGACCATCACTGGGTCTGGGGAACCATGGCATCCTGACCCTTTCATGTCGGTAGTTGTCACTTCCTCCCCTTCAGTCTCATTGGCTGCATAACAGTCCTTCCAGCTCCTTCTTTTATTATTATTCAACTTGATCGTAGTGATAGCAGTCACTATAAACCTCTCCTGCTTCAATTGTACTATAAACAGCCTAGCACCTCATTTTTTCCCTATAGCTGCTTGTATTGTGTTTCAATTCCTGGAATACATGACATTTTTATTGAGAAAAGGTGGTAAACATGTAACTAAGGGTATAAAGTTTGACAATGGGTGAATATGGTGAAGATTTTTCTGCAAAAAAGCAGACAACTATGTGGTTTTCACTGATTTTTTTATGGGAACACAACAGGACTTCTCCACCCTAGTAACAAGGTAGATAGAAGCAGCAAATTATCCATTACAGATAGCATGTTCAACAGCTCCTCTTAAACAGAACCATTTATCTTATGAGAAAATGGCCAAGAAACGAATGTACTATTCATATCAGATTTTATTTGTCACTTGCCATTTTTTTACTAAATGTTTAACTTTTGCTACTGGCGCTCCTGACTCTAAGTTTAAAAGGAACAGACACCCACAAGTTGAAGCCTTGAGTGGGGAAGGCAATCGGTGTGGCCCTGTTGGCAAATGGTTTAACTGCTGGGCCACATGCTGCATACTATACAATTTCGTATGATGGTATTGGTTATTGTCTTTGTTTTTTTCATTGAGTCACACTTCTTAATATTATCATATGCAGCACTCCATTCTTATGTCGATTTCAGATACATCATATGTTTATTGTATGCCCAGTTCAATTATTTGTTAATTCCTAATGAAGAGCTTTCTTTTGTTGTCCTTAAAATAAAATCTAAGCTATATGGACACAGATAAATGTATCAATGGATAAAAATAGTATAGCTCTACACCTTTGAATTAAACAATAAATAATAATGATCAGTAATTGTGTAATGTGTTGCATATATGCAGTTGAGCATAATACAAACTAGAATATTTTGAACATGGATAATTGTAGTATTATGGATGCCCTTAAACAGTTTTTCATCTGAGAGTTTTATAGTGAACTTCTTATTGCATTTTTTACAGAGCCATGGGAGCATCAGAGCTAATGTGACCTGAGGATCTAATAGTCTACCAGTGTGCTAAGAAAACATTGAACAGGCCTTGCTGCTCCGTGTCTTTATATATAAAGAGCAAGTATAGAGAATATTCCACCTACACCACTTTGCAAAAGTTGTGATTAAAAGTATACCCACTACATAATTATTCAGCCTATAATATGTAAAAAGACAAGCAGAATTATGTATCGGTTAGGGGTTTCCTTCTTTTATTGGATTAATGCAAGGAAAATCCCCCACTAACAGGAAAAGGAGGACATCTGAACACAATAAGGAAATGTAAAAAAGATGATTTATTATCCAGCACTTTACAGTGTTTTACACTGATACAATACTTACTCTAGCAATGTGTTGGAGACCTGCCTAAGATTCAAAGGGTTCATGCCCCATTTAAATCAGTGGGAATGTAGGGAATATTTAATTGTCCCCTATGATGCAGGTAGTTTGTTATAGAACTGCTTATCTTTATCTTACTAAACTTAGTCTTAAAAGCCTCAGTTTTTGTAAATTGACTTTTAAAAGTCTAATTTAAAAGAAACGGATATATTATTTTTCCTTATGAGTCAGTTGGCTTACCACAACTTTATAGATATGTACCCATGTTGTGAGTTTAGGCAGTTTTATAAACTCAGTTTACCATCACTTTAATTTTTGATCTGCTGCATGACTAAAAGGAAGTTGAGATATACTCTGTTCTAAATATTTTCCATCAAAAATAATTGTTGCAAAGCAGTCTGCTATAAAACAGGGAAAGAAGACTACATAAGGAATCCAGATGACTAATACATACTATCCTTCATGATACTTTAAAACATCATGCAAGGGTAAATTCTTGATTTAAGAAATTAATATGCTTCAGACAATGTAAATATTATATTACCTCTAATGTGTGCACAGATGGAGCATGTTTTCATAGCGTCAGTTTTGTTTTTTGGATACAAATTTGGATTGTTTTGAATAGAAGACTTGAATTGTCCAAACAGTTCTCATATTGCCAAGCAAGTTACTTTACCCAGTCAAATTTACTACCCTGTTCTTAGAGGACAAAATGTTCTGCCAGATCCTGGCAACTTAACCCTTTTAGGACTTGTGAGGCAATTGCAGTCCGCATACTAACGGCTCTTAAAGGGTTACATTTATCGACAGTCTAGAGGTTATAGCTCCAAATATATTTTATTATTGCAACTTCATATGATAGCTTATGTCAGCTACTCCTTTTTGGAAACTCTTACCTCCCATTAACAGTTTTAGGATATGTCACAGCTGTATTTAGGAATCGAAAGACGTTTAGTTCTGGAGAAAACCAGCTGTACGATTGATTTAAAATGGGACTTTTATCTAAGTATGGACAAAACTTTTCTCCTCAAAAGTGAAACAGGAGAAAAATGGCACTTCCTGCCATGTGGGAAATTTTTATCAAAAAGTGCCAATTTTCCTCTTTTTTTCCACCTACTTCATTACAGTGAAATTAATGGAAAGACTGAATTTACCCCCTCCATGTGACACATTTCTCTTTTTTTACTGCAGGCATAGTGTAAAAGGGGTGTCAGATTCCAGCAGCATGCCATTTTGTGTTAGAGGAAGAAAAAGCAGCACATTTTTGAGCTGGAGGAGTTGAAGTTTAGTTTAATGAGTCTTGCAGGCAGGACATTTGTTCTCTGTATTAGGGAAATACGGATGACTGTGGGGAACAGGAAGGAAGAAAGGAGGTTGACCCCAAAATTATGTGTGTCTGACTGACAAGACACAGGCAGACATGATCGCCACTGTTATCTCTGTGCTAGGAGAGTCTGGGTGTGTGAGAAGGGAGCAAAGGAGATTTACCCCAAATACCTTAAAATTTTGTTTGAGAAAATAATTGGAAAGTCGGACCCTGGACAATAAAAGGTGGAAAAAATGCACAGTCATCCTGTCAGTCATCATCCAAACTGTTACCATTTCCAAGTCAAAGTCCCTACTCAGCCACACAAACTAGTGTTGACTAACAACACAGGGTATCAATATACAGAATCCTAGCTATGATGAGTGCCTCTGCTGGAAGTGGAGCATCTTCTACACCTAGTAGTAGTACAGTTGCAGCAACATCTAGCCCCAGGAGTAGTAGCTGTTTCTCAGGATCCCACAGTCTATAAGGTCCACAGTATGGAGATATTCACTCATGATCCAAAAGCTAAGCTTGTTGCTATCTGTTAAAAAAACAGTGTGTGGACAGGGGAAAGCAGGCTTACACCTAGGCTTCTCCTCAATGAGATCCCACAGACCTGACTGGGAGGAACAGCAACAACATGCCAGAGGTGCCACAACTAAATCAGAAGCAGAAGCACTCTAAAAAGTTCCTGGAGCGCTTGGGCACATAATAGAAGTAGTGATGTTGATGTGTCTGAGAGAGTGCTTAGAGTTCATTTATTCAAAATACCACCTATAGCTCCTGCTGCAGATGAATATGACACTCTGTTTGCAATAGGAGATGGCAAGAGTCATAGACTGCCCACACATGTTGCCTCCACCTCTGCCACCTCCTTATGCCATGCTTTTAAAGCAGTCATGTTACTGGGTATTTCTGCCTTGTATTGACAATTCACCCTTACTAAGTTCTTGGGAAGGAGTCAAAATCTTCACAAAAATAACTGCAAAGTTTACATGTGGAATGATTTTGGCAGTGGACAAGCTGCTGTTTTCTTTTGTTGGAAACCACTGATTTAGGGAACAGATGTCATGTGCAGTGCCTTGCTTGCATGTCCCAAGCTCAGTTATTTTTCCAGGATGGCATTTCCAGAATTGTATAAGCAAGTGGTTAGCGTGGTGCGCAAAGGGCTGAAAAGCTCATACAGCAAGAAAATCCACCTGACATCAGATATGTGCACAAGCGAGCAGAGTATTAGATTGTAACTGCTCAATGGATTTACCTCCTTCCATCAATGTGCAACACTAATTTACAGCATTAGATGACAACAAGTAATTTTGCCTCTGGCCTTGGCATTATTATTAAATGGCAGCAACAGGATAGCCCAAACCATCTGCACACCACCTTTTGCATGCAGAGATTTGAAAGATAGTTCCAAAAAGCCATAGATGTATTAAGTAAACTACAGTAGATGATACAGGAATAGCTTGTACCCAGCTCTTTGAAAGCAGGTTTTGTGTTTGATGATAATGGCTACACCATAATTGTGGAATTGAGCATGTGATATGGTGCATGTGTCCTGCTTTGCCATGTGTTAAATTTAGTTGTGACCAGATTCTTGGCAGAATCTGACACCCTCAGAGAGATGCTGGCTATTGCCCTCAAAATATGTGCACATTTTAGCCATTCTTACAGTGCACGCAATACATTATATTCAAAACAAGAGCATAACAATCTGCCGTATCACCAGCTGAAAATGGAGGTACCGATCAGGTGATATTCCACACTGTACATGCTAGAGCGTTTGTACAAGCAGAATAAGGCCATTAACAAGGACACAATGAAAAACTGGAATGTTTTGTAGGGTAACTCTTTGTGTCTCTTAGATAATGGCAACTGATGTGCAATGTTTGTGAAACCATTTGAGGAGGCAAGTGGCAACCATGTTGGTTAGCTGCCATGGGGAAAAAATTAGTGAAATTCTTCCATATATATATATATATATATATATATATATCCTATATAATAATTCGCTAAGTTGTGTGTAACGCCCGACATGCGCAGTAGACACTGCTGCGTGCGGCAGTCATGCGCAGTAGAGACTGCCCGCGCCGCAGCTGATAGAGCTGAGCGCGCCGAAGGAGTGTCCAGCTCTGTATCAGCCGAGGCACGACCAGTCTCCACTGCGTGTGAGTGCCCCGCAACCGGCTGCCAGAGGCACTGTGGCCCGTGTAACGGGCTGTTCAACTAGTATATATATATATATGTATATATATATGCAAAACTGAGGAGCATGGCTGAGGAATCTTACGATAATGACAACACAGACATACACCAGTTGGTCAAGGACATTTTAGCATGCTTTGAGCAAGATTCTCTCTTTGTGTCCATTAAAGACAATGAGAAATGCCCTCTTGCCACTTTGCTGGTTGCTAGCTTTAAAGGGATAGTAATAGTTCAAAATAAAAGCAGCTCAATTAATAGTCATAGTATTTGGGCCATGGAGAGTGTTATTTCAATAATGTCAGAGTTGTAGTTCAAGAGTAATTGAATGATAAAGTACCCCCCTCCCGCCCCTTTTACTGATGTAACACTGCTCACCTCAGAACAGAAAGGCAGCATCCAGATGGCTTGCAGAGAGGGACAATCTTCAATTAGCATAAGAAAAAAACCTGAAAAACCTGTCAAATGGGGCATGGTTTTCATTGTTTTCACAGTAAGAAGATTATCCCTTGCTGTGAGATGTCTGGTCTTAAGACCAGATTCCACATCTGAGGGGAGGTGGCTTACAATAGGTAAAAGGGGTAGGAGGGGGATACTTTATCATTCAATTACTCTTGAACTACAACTCTGACAGTATTGAAATAACATTCCCCATGGCCCAAATACTATGAATATTCATTACAGCTGCTTTTATTTTGAAACATTACTATCCCTTTAAACACACATGATCACCTTATCACAACCAGGAGTCTTGAACAGGAGCATCTCTCAGAGGAATAAGAATCTGTAAAGAAATATAGAGAGATGCTCTAGATCAAGTGGAGAGTTGCATTGTGGAGGATGAAAGGGAGAAAGTTAGGGCCAAAAATACTGCTAGAAAGCTAGAAAAGGAAGTCAGAAAAGGGTTTATAGTAGTGTTGAGCGAGCGTGCTCGGCCGATGCTCGGATCGGCTCGAGCATCGCTCTGCTCGGCACATGGCGGTACTCGTACGAGTACCGCCATGTGCTCGCCCGACATGTTCGGGTGAAGGGGATCTGTGCTGGAAGAGGCACAGATCCGAAGACGCTCCGCTGGACCACCAGGGACTGGAGGTACGGGGGCATTGCGGAGATGAAGGGGGCATTGCGGAGATGAAGGGGGACATTGTGGAAGAGGGGCATAGACTCTATGCCCCTCTTCCACAATGTCCCCCTTCATCTCCGCTATGCCCCTCTTCCACAATGTCCCCCTTCATCTCCGCTATGCCCCTCTTCCACAATGTCCCCCTTCATCTCCTATGCCATAGAGGAGATGAAGGGGGACATTGTGGAAGAGGGGCATAGCGGAGATGAAGGGGGACATTGTGGAAGAGGGGCATAGAGTCTATGCCCCTCTTCCACAATGTCCCCCTTCATCTCCGCTATGCCCCTCTTCCACAATGTCCCCCTTCATCTCCTCTATGGCATAGGAGATGAAGGGGGACATTGTGAAAGAGGGGCATAGCGGAGATGAAGGGGGACATTGACCAGGCACCCTCCGCTCATCAGAGCAGGGGGTGCCTGGTTTAATGCTCGAGTGCTCCCATGTTTTTCAATGGGGCTCGGGTGCTCGGCCGAGCACTCGAGCCTCAGGGGGTGCTCGGTCAGAGCACCCGAGCACCCGAGCATCGGGGTGCTCGCTCATCCCTAGTTTATAGTACTCTCAGAAGTTCACTCCACTCTGTCCTTCCAGTCTCAAGTGTTGCCTCCGTGATTGTGTTGGTATACTGTAGTTGATTTGCTCCACTCAGACACCGGCTGCTAGTGATGCCTCCGTTATAGCACCGGTAGGGCCTCAGTATTTGTCCAGTATGTGGTACTGGTTCGCTCCACTCTGTCCTTCCAGTTGCAAGTGTTGCCTCCATGATTGCGCTGGTATACAGTAATTGGTTTTCTCCACTCTGACACCGGTTGCTAGTGCTGCCTCCATTATAGCACCGGTAGGGCCTCCCTGTTGCTCAGTTTATGGCACTGGTTCGCTCCACTCCGAACCTCCAGTCACATGTGTTGCCTCCGTGAATGCACTGGTATACAGTAGTTGGTTGCTCCACTCCATCTAACCGGCTGATTTGCTACCTCCGTTATAGCACCGGTAGAGCCTCCATCACACTGTGTCGCACCAGTCATAGGAGGCCTTACCCGGTATTTTGGGAAGGCCGGTAGAGCCTCCTCAGTTCCTTGTTGTACCAGATTAGGCTGCCTTACCCGTTATTTTGGTAAGGCCAGTAGAGCCTCCTCAGTTCCTTGCTGTACCAGTTTAGGCTGCCTTACCCGGTATTTTGGTGAGGCCGGTAGAGCCTATATATGTATACATTGTATGCTATATTACTTGAACCTGTCGTGTGTCTGTAACATATGTGTGATGTTCAGGACCTGTGAGGGTTCTTTATTATATTTTTAATAAAGCTGTGTTTTTATCTTAACTCTGTGTCTGTGAGTCAAACAAACCGTGACATTACCAGGTCAATCAGTGTGGATTCTTGAAGTTATTAGGGATGGAACCATGAACCAAGAGTGCAAACAGGAAACTCAGCCTTTTTTTCCTCAGTAACCAAGAGCTGTTAATAATTTAATCAGGAAGCCAAGAGCCTGAAATCCCTCCTTTCTTGGCATTATATTCGGTAAAATGTTACCTTATCAGTAATCCCCACCTACTCCCAATGATTGGACAGAGATCCATCTCATTAGACTGTGACATCATCAGTCAGACTTGACTGGATACTTATATTTTATGCTAATCAAAAAAAAATAACAATTATGAGTATTAGACAATATAAATGCTGCAGATGACACCCTTACGCTATAATAGAATTTTACATGTGACACATAACATGGCATATGTCAAAGTTAAGAGAGAGGTCAGAAACCCCATAAACCAGTCATTTTGCTAGACTTTCCCATAGGGAGTCTGTGTCTCTCCCCAAACTTCATGTCTCCAATTTAACATCAATCGGCCACTCCGTTATTTTTCCCCCAAAGAGGCCCATAAGTATTCCTTTGTCTTAAGGATGAGGTAATTTAAACATATCCTAAACACAGGTTTTTCAGTTAATTCTACTATTAGAGTTAACCCTCTATGCTCCACCAGGACAAAGTTTCTGACAGTTGAGAGTGGACTTGCTATACACCAGGTGGTAAGACCGGCATATACCGGTATATTTCTTCAGTAAATTGACAGTTATCTTCAATTCCAGTTTACTACTCATATATATATATATATATATATATATATATATATATATATATATATATATAGTATTTACCCCCAATACATACGTATTATCCTATAATATAAAAGGCCAGATGTATGGTTGCCCGATGCAGTCGAGCACAGAATGCTGGCCTGTGTACATGGGCTTTTGCAGTGTTGCGCAGAAGAGACTTCTAGTGCAATCATGAACAGTAGAGACCGCACAAAATGCTGGCCCGTGTACAAAAGCTTTTACACTAGTTTTTATAATAAATTGATTATTTGTATTAAAAAAGTGCTCTTTTCTTAACCCCTTAATGACAGAAGTTTTTTTTTCCATTATAGCAAATGACTTACTGGACTTACCAGGTAAGTCGTCTGTCACTAAGGAGTTAATATTCACTGAGGTGGGTATAACAGGAGCACACTCCTGTCCAATAGATAATAGTAGCACTTTTTTCTTATAGTTTTACAGCTTTTACTTTCCTTCTTATATCCTGTTAGTACTATATATATTATTCTTAAGGGTTTTGGAGCGCTGCCTTACCCTGTTGCAGGCTTTTCTATTTCTGTAATCTGTCCAAAGTTCAGCTGTATGAATCAAGATACTCTCCTTAAAAATTTAACCTTCTCACATCATTCTTGGACATCTGACATGGCTCCCTGTTCAGCAATGTATCACTTACAAAGTCCTTCTTCTTATGTTTAAAGCTCTCCACACTTCTCACCACCTTGCATCTCTTCCCTCTTCTTTGCTTTTGTTCACGGCTGCCTCCTTTGTAGGGATGGGTGAAAATTTTCACCCCAAACTGAATTCAGCAAATAATTTCCCGCGAAATGTGCAGTTTTTCCACTTTTTCCCTCCTTTTTCACATATTGAAATCAAAGGGAAGAAACATTTTTCTCCACCACAGGAAAGTTTTCTACAGCCATATAAAAGGCTGTCAGGCTCTCACAGCATGCAGTTCTGTGTTGGTGAGAGGAGAGCAGAACCTTGTTTGAACTAGAGAAGACAAAGATGGGAATTGAAGTTTAGTTTAGGGAATCTTTTAGTAGGACATTTGTTCTGTATAAGTGTGTTTAAGGAGAGTCAGTAGGGCACTCTGGGGAGAAGAAGGGAGGAAGGAGGCTGACCAAAAGTACTGGCAAGACACAGGTAGCTAGGGATCTATTTCCTTGCTGATTTTGCTGGGGAAGGAAGTTGTTGAGTTTGTTTTTCAGCTTTAATTTGTTTTTGGACACAGTCACCCTATCAGTCATCATCAGCATCACTGTCTCTTCAAAGTCCAAGTCCCACTCAGCCACACACCTGTTTTGAGTACCCAGCAACAGCAACACAGGTTAACATCCACAATGTTAGATATGATGAGTGCCTCTGCTGCTGTTGCTTTAAGTGCTGCACCTTTGACACCTAGTAGTAGTGGCAGTAGAATTGCATCAACATCTAGCCCCAGTAATAGTAGTAGCAGCAGCAGCACCACCTCAGGAACCCCTCATTCATTGAAGTTCACAGTACGGAGATACTTCACTCAGGATCTTCAAGCTAAGCATGTTGTTATCTGTACAAAAAGCATGTGAGCACGGAGAAAGCAGGCTCACACCTAGGCACCTCCTCGATGAGATCCCACATGAAGCACAACCACAGGTCTGACTGGGAGACACACTGTCAGCAGGCCAAAGGTGCCACAAATAGCAGAAGCAGAATAACTATAAAAAGTTCCCAGGGCTCTAAGGCAGAAAAAATAAGTAGTGAAGTTATTTATATGTCAGAAAGTGTGCTACTGCCAGTGCCAACAGTTAGTTCAGTCCAAATAACATCTATGGCTCCAGCTGCAGAGGAGTATGACAGACAAAGCCAGGGCAAATATATTAACAGTAGCACAGATGAAGAGGTGAAGGAAGGATGTGAAGAAGGGTTGCCACCATCTACCCAGCTTGGGGCCACTGCTATGACAGATAAGTAATGTGTGTCAATAATCTGAGATGGAGGATAGTGTATGACAATGGTAAAAATACATGCACAAATCACACCATGCCAGTCCCCCACCACCACCACTACACATCTGCCACATTGTAGGTTCTACTTTCATTTTTTTTATTACTTGAAATCATCATGAATATGTGCCAGTGTCACTTAAGCAGGAAGTTAGTGTTGTGAGCAAAGGACAAATGCATTCTGCATGCTAACACAATCTTTAAGCCATATGTTGCTGTAGGACTCACATCTTTGAATTTCAACCACTTACTCTAAACTTAAGATCTCAGAAGAAGTAATATTACAGTGGAAAATTTAGTACCTATAGGAAATATAGGCAGAAAATGTGTTAAAATAAGTGAACAATTTGTTAACCATCACCAGAAACATTATGCCACTAATGAGATTCTCCATTTTCTACTGCTTGAAATCCTTCTGCAGAGTCATCTAGGCTTCCCCATGGGCCTGGGATCATCACACACTGATATGAAACAGGCAATGGTACCACTTAACATTATCCCTATTGATGCTGCTGAGGCAATAGCAACAACTCGAGCCCCCATAGAACTCCAGGTTCATCTAGAGAGAAGAGGTTGGCCAAACATGCTTCTCCTCCTTCACCTCCAATAAAATCATAGATATGTTAGAATATTTTCTTTTCCCTTGAGAAAAGGAAGAAATGCTTGTAGAAAGATAGAGATGGCACTCATATATAACACCATCTCAAAGTCAGCGTATAAAGTAAAAAAATATACATTTATTTATTCATATTAAAATGGCAAGAATGATTACTAAGAAGGTGGGACACAGCAACAAGACACCCAGTGGGCAAGGTCTTATGTGTTTCACGCTATATACAGAGCTTAATCATACACACAGAGAATACAGCACAAACGGAGCCAAATATAAAAATTAAAAATCAAAGACATAAGTGGAACAGTCTGTTGCAAGTATGACAACACAAGACAAATAGCCAATCACAAATAACTCCTCACGAAAATTATGTTAACCCCATATGACTCAAAAGGTAGAATTAAAGGCAGTTAAAGAAAATTTCAAATGTGGTCAATGCATCCATACCAGGGACAAGTCTTAATGTGAAACTATCAATAAACAAATGACTAATTAGTCTTACTGAGTCCCATCGTCACCAGTGCAAATATATAAAATCACAAATAGGGCAAATAGAAAAGACTGAATGTAGGAAAGGATCCTACAGATGACACAAATCATAGAATGTGACTAATGTGCCACTCAAGATTCAAGCCACCTGGGACGGGAAGGAAGAAATGCGGTCATGTCACCAGCAATTGCAAAGTGCATAGTGTGCACAAGGAAACATTGTGAAATAAGGGGAGGACTGGACACATCTGTTCTCATATATATTAGCAACAGGTGCAACTGCAACCAAACACTGTGGGGGGAGATGCATTAAAGGTTGAAGCTGTGACTATATGATTTTGTTGATGTGTTCAAAGCATTTCAGCTTGTAGATGAAGACACATGCTCATCTCCATATGAACTAAAATTTAGGGATGCAAGTGGAGAGAAGGAGAGGAGAAGGTCTCCATTAGCATACAAGATTGTCGAGCTACTGTCAATGTGGAAGGGATGCCCTCCCTTGCACATCACCAGCAGTACGACAATCCTGAAGTCTGAGAGCATTCTCTCTGCTTTTCCACTTGGTCTCTAGGGGAGTGGAGAGGATCCTTTCAACAACATGAACATCAATACTCGCTTAACCCTTTGAGTGTCATAGGAATGTGCATTTGCACACCCCTATGGCACTCAGATGGTTAAAAAAATACACCAAGCAATACACAATCATCCCCTCAGTTCTGTATCATATTTCATACATATTGTGCACTCCCTAGGGAACAAGACTGGGGTCAAGCAGCATCCATGGGGATTTGTGGTTACCAACTGCCCCCCAGCCTTGTTGCCTTGCACATTGGTAGTCATAAAACTCCATGTACATTACCTGCCCCCCCAAGCCTTGTTCACTTGCCTACTGGAAGCCACAAAAACCCATGCATGCTACCTTGGCAAAAGAACTAGGCTGTTGGGTGTCAGTCAGTGTATGTGAGGCTAACATACAATGGTGATGTTCCCCATGCTGCCCCCACAATACTTATGCTCAACATGTTGTCCCACACAGTTAATATTAGACATTTGCTCCCCCATACAAGTTAAAATTCGACATATGCTGGTCCACAAGTTAATATGCAACATATTCTGCCCCACACAAGTTAATATTTGACATATGCTGCCACACAAGTTAATATTCATCATGCTGCCCCCAACAGTAATATTCAACATGCTGCTCCCCCACACAGTAATATTCAACATGCTTCCCACCTTATTCTGTAACGTTACCATGTACACTATCATTCCGATTAGCATGGGGTTGATGGTGTGTATTTCATAAAAAAAAAGAAAATCAGACATTGCGGGGAGGCATCAGTATTAACTATGTGGGACAACATGTTGTGGATATAAGTATTGTGTAGCAGCAGAGGGAACATCTCCTTTGTATTTTAGCCACACATACACTGACTGACACCCCTCAGCTTTGTTCTCTTGCCCAGGCAGTGTCCATAGGGATTTGTGGCTATCAGTAGGAAAGGGAACAATGTTGGGGGGCCAGGCAGTGTATAAGGGGTTCTATGGATACCAGTGGGAAAGGAAACAAGGCTGGGGTGCAGCTGGTAGCCACAAATCCCCATGGATGCTTACTTACCCCCAGCCATCTCAAGCGATCCATCAGGGTTGCTCTTGAAGGGATAGTAATGTTTCATAATAAAAGCGGCTCTAATTAATCATCATAGTATTTGGACTTTGGAGAGTGTTATATCAATACTGTCTGACTTGTTGTTCAATAGTAATTCAATGAAAAAGTATCCCCATCCTGGCCCTTTTACTGATGTAACACTGTTCAGCCAGATCAGAAGGGAGTTGCCCAGGTAGACTGCAGAGAGGGACAATCTTCAATTAAGATGAGGAAAAAAACAGAAAAACTTGTCAAAGGGGGCAGGGCTTTCATTGTTCTCATAGGAAGAAGATTGTCCCCTGCTGTTATCTGTTTGGTCTATGGACTGGATTCCACATCTGAGAAGAGATGGCTTACACTAGGTAAAAAGGGCGGGAGGGGAAACTTTGCTTGTGAATATCTCTCAAACCATAAAGGTTTGAGAGATTATGGTTTGAGAGATAAGACTTATATCGTTCTTCATGTTTTTTTAATGCCTAGAAAATAAAATAGAGATAAAACGAAGTATTACTATCCCTTTTAGGTCAATGTCTTCTGTATGCATAAGTCCTCATACAGCTCACAGAGTCATATTAGTTTGTTTGTCTCAGCTCACCACCCAATCGGATCAGTATGGCCTGGCAAAGTAGCATACCCTTAGCTTCCACTGGGTACAAGAAGCTGGAGAAGATACCGGAAATGTGATGGAGGACATAGATTGGGTCTCTCCAGAGGGCTAAGGGCCCAGTCACTGGGCCGTGCAGAGCAGTGTCACCCCAGTCCCTGGGGTGCATGGATCCATTATCTGGCTACGGGCATCTCATCTTCTTCTTGGCGGGGCTCTGAAATGGGGTCCAGCAGTCCCTTGGATAGACTGTAGGGTTGTCACAGGAGGTCCTCTGGTCCCTTGTACACAGTAGATCTCTACAATTTGAAATGTGGAGGGACTTGCAGAAATCCTCAATTTCATCAATGGTTCTGATGGTAGCTCTCACCCCCTGATGTTGTGCGGAAAGGGGAAAAGGGGAATCCCCATTTATATTTGATCTGCAGGGCTTAAATGTTCCGACAATGGCTTAAGTGCTGCTGCTGGAGAGTAAAAGGGAACAAGTCCTGGAACACTTTTATTTAGACCTGGCATAGCAGATGTGTTCTCTCTCTCTACAAGGGTTTTTGTATGTTCTCACCTCAAAAGATACTCCATGGAGGTAGTCATGAAACTTATAAACAATAGCCCACTTCAATGCCAGAAATTTCAACATTTCTAATAGCCCACTTCAATGCCAGAAATGCCAACATTTCAGTGCCAGAAATTCCAACATTTTTTCTCTTTAAGTGATAGAATGCTGCTGGCATATGCAATGGATCTAAGCCAAGCAGGATAGGTCTGACCAAGAATGACTCTCAAGGTATCAAAACTGGCATCCATGTGAAGTATATAAGGTTTCGTTGGATCATCATATGCAGATGCATCAGTAAGACATTTCTTCAAGTGAAGAAAAACCTCCTCATAGGCCTATCTCCAAAGGAGGCATTGGGGGTCAATAGCCTTTTTACATTTGGACAAGTCTTCAAAAGTTTGTAGAATTCCTTGTCTATACATGAATATCCTTTGACAAAGCTTCTGCAATAACCCAGAAAGGAAACAGATTTGTTCTCTGGTGTAGGCCAACTGACTACTGCTTGCACTTTTGCTGGATCTGTGCCGACCTATTGGTGGATACTATGTGTCCCATGTTGGTAACAGAGGTGTGTACAGACTTGCACTTATCCACAGATAGCTTTAGACCTTGTTTAAAGGGATAGTAATACTTTAATTTTACTAATCCCCATCTTGTAGAACTAAAAAAAGAAATGTTTAATGCCCCCAATCACATCTCTCAAACCTTTATGGTTTGAGAGAACATCGATTTCAAAGTCCCCCCATCCCTCCCCTTTCCCTGACATCAGCAGCTAGCTGCATTCAGGAGAATCTGATCCTGGGGCCATCCGGCGGCTCTGCAGCAGAGCCGAGATCGTGTTAATGAAGAAAAAATCCTTTACTGAAATGGTCTTCTGTGTGTGCTTGGAAACCAGTGAAGGAGTTTTTCTTCATTAATGCGATCTCGGCTCTGCTGCAGAGCCCTGGATGGTCGTACTACAGAATACTCCTGGAGTCAGCTAGAAAGCTGATCTCAGAGAAAGGGGAGCAGGGAGGACTTTGAAATCGGTTTTCTCTCAAACCATAAAGGTTTGAGAGATGTGATTGGGGGCATTGCAGAACCCCCTTCCTGTGGCACACACAGGAATGTTTTCACTATTTTGTAATCAGACCCTCCTGATGTCCCTTCACAAGGTCTGATAATAAAAAAAGAAAGAAAGAAAAAAAATAATTCTGTGAGCGCAATGTGGCACTCTCAGGGTCAGTTCTTTTGGGCCATATTGTTTTTTTACTAAGACCTCATTAGGGGAGGGGGTCCAATGCAAAACTGGGAAGTTCACTAGCTCCTGTTTCCCTGATGGAAGTGCTGTCTATAGCAGGACATTGATTAGTAACTGCCAGTCTTTTTTAACTGCCAGTCTTTATTGACTGGGATTATGTGACTGTTGTTTTACATTTATGTATTGCCCTTTCACTAGCACTGCATTCCATTATGCAGCCTGATCTAGCTGAGTGGTGATGAATCTGACATTATCTAGCCCATGAATCTATTTTAATGACCTACATAGTTCAGGAACATCTTGGGAACCTGGCCTAGGGCCACTACCTATTGTGGGGTGTCAGATTTTTTTAGCCCACTGATGCATTTTCTCACAAGACAGATGCAACATTTCTCCTGTTTCTAGAATCTGCCCTGGGAATTTCCTCCTGTATAATGGGTATTGTTGTGCATGGCAAACATCTTAAGTTCTGGTGGAGTCCTGAGCCTCTGTATAGGAGAGATTGGGGCAAAAACAGGTTTGGCTGACTGAGACCTGCCTATGGACAGTTAAATACAGACTGGAACTAACAGGAATGTACCACACATATGCACATATGTAAAACAGTAAAACCTTATAACCCTTTGAGTGCTAAGTGGGTACAACGTACGAGTTTGCACAGCTGTACCTGCTATGCCAGGCTCGTATGTTGTACAGTTAAAATGCAGTCATTGTATAAGCCAATATAACCGTCATGTAATGGCTGCATTTTTTAAAAAAAAAATGTGCCTGGCACTCTTGGGTGGGGTATGAGGATCATGCCCCCCCACACAGTTTTTGATCTCCCAACATCAATATGCACAAAGGAGAAGCAGAGCTTCTCCTTTTCATACTCTCCTATCCGAACATCAGGGTGGGAGTGGGCGGTTCAGGGGAAGCCTCCTAATGTCAACGGTGACATGTTCACCGATAATGTTAGTAAGCTTTGCCTGAATGTGTTCACTCCCGGAAGTAGAAGAGAAGGGAAAGAGAGCTTTTGCCATAATGATCTCTGAACAAAGTCTAACACTTTTCAATGGGGGTACCATTTTTTGTAGGCTGGCAGGAGGTCCTTCTAGGAAATACCATGGTGTTGAACCAGTTTTGTATCTTTATAGTGACTGATTTGCAAAAAAAAAACATTTTTTTTTTTCTGTAGTGCCACATTCTGGAAATAGTTGTGCACACTAACGTAGGGGTAGAAAGGCAAGTGACCCTCTCATCAGATGCGGCAAGTTATCTTCTTTCCAAAATGGCATGGTTTCTCTACCTTTTCTTTACTTCTGTAGCTGTTATAGCCATTTTCTTACATGCAAGGAATGTTTGAGAAAATGTTTGAGAAATCAGAGGTTATAGTAGGTGTACTTTTGTTCTTCTAGCACCCCCTACGGTATGTCAACTCATACCAATGGGGTGCCATTCTTCTACTAAGAGAGCTAGCTAAATAATGCAGTTGGAAATCCCATAGTTTTCACAGATTCAGTACATCTGAAGGGACAGAAATGTAAGAATATGTCTTTTTTGTTTCATTAGTGCAACCTTCTGGAAGCATTTGTGCACACCAGGCTTTGGGTAAGAAGACAACTGACCCCTCATTAGATGTGGCAGATTGTATCCTTTCCAAAATGGCATGGTTTCTCTACATCTACCTTTCCTGCATATCTATTCTGGTTATAACAATTTTAGTGCATGCAGTTAATTTAAAAAACAAGTGTCATGTTTAGGTAAGTGTTAATCCACACAAATGGGGCACCATTTTTATCATGTTGGTATCAGGTACTAAATACAGTAGGAAATGTTATGGTTTACAAAGGTTTTAGTATTTTTTAAGTTGTGGAAAAAAAAAACAAAACATGTATTTAGTCCTATAGTGCCAACTTTTGGAAATATTTGTGCACTTCAGCTCAGGGATAGAAAGGCAAGTGACCCCCTCATTTGATGCGGGAGAATATCTACTTTCCAAAATGGTATACCATTTATACCTTTCCTTCATGTCTCTAACAGTTAAGAACATTTTAGTACAGGCAGCCATTTTCAAAGAAGAACACAGGTAGGTGTAGTTATGTGCTTCTGGCACCGCCTAAGGTAGGTCAGCTCATTTCTGTGGGGTGTCATTTGTCTCCTAAGAGCACTTGCTAATGACTACAGTTGAAAATGCCATGGTTTTCACAGATTCCAGTACATGTGAAGGGGCAGAAATGTAAGAAAATGCAATTTTTTTCCTGTAATGCCACCTTCTGGAAACATTTGAGCACACAAGGCTTTGGGTAAGAAGGCAAGACACCCCTCATTAGATGCGGCAGGTTGTCTTCTTTACAAAATGGTATGGTTTTTGTACTCTTTCTTCACTTCTGTAGTTGTTATAACCATTTAGTTATCACAGTGCCTGTGATCTAGCTGTCACTCTCTTCTATGTACAAGGGTGATTTGTTCACTTAGTTTGGCCCGCCCCTTGGTTTCCTTTTTATACCTGGCAATTCCATCTCTCAGGCGCCCTTTCGTGGTGTTTCTGAGCCAGTTGTTCTGTTGCTACGTTTCTGATTCCTGTGTACCGATTTGGCTAGCCCTGACCATTCTCCAGTGTTCCTGCTTGTGTATGACCCGGCTCGTCTGACTATCTCCTCCGGATCTCGACTCTGCTTGGCTGACGTTCCTGCTTGTGTATGACCCGGCTCGTCTGACTCTCTCCTCCGGATCTCGACTCTGCTTGGCTGACGTTCCTGCTTGTGTATGACCCGGCTGGTACGATTACCTCCTACATGCTCCGATCCGGCCTTGCTGACTTCCTCCTGCAAGATCACCTCCAGCGTGTTCCAGAAGACCCACGTTCCGGGTTGTCGCCATCGCGACATTATCATCCACTGTTCCAGTACTTGTGTGGCTGTCTTGCCTGGTGTTACTTCGTGCAGTGAAGTATTACTATCGTGCAGAGCTGTGTGCGCCTCCCTCAGACCGCAGTACTGTGCTACCGCAGAAAAGCCTTGTGTAAATGTGCCTTTTAACCCTACCAGTGCTGTCTCGGTCCCACTCTCCCTACTCCAGTGTGAGCCTCGTTTATAGTGAAACTCTTGCTGAGTTGGCCGCTCTCCGTCGGCAACTCGATACCATCCCAGTAGAGTGTTCACTTCCTATTAGGCCGGTTGGGCACTTTGGCTCTCTATCTCTCTCGTTGTATACACTGGGCGATTCCGTTATACCGAGTGGGGACGGGCACAGGCTTCAGCACTAGCATTCCGGTACTACTTCTGATGGGCTTTGGGCCCTGTCTCATTATACTCAGTCCGGTAGAGTCTGAAGAGGCTTGGGAGCTCTTGCACTGCAGGCCGGTTCGATACACGCCCGTGGGGCTAAGATCACTTGCACCAGCAGTAGCCATTCCTGTAGGTACGCCCGTGGGGGGCTATTGGGCTCTGCTATACTACACACCGTGGCGAGACAGTCCCTATCCACTTGTTGGTGAACATTTCTTCAGCACAGCTTATCTACACCTTGGGCGTGCCAAGCATCCACTTAAGAGACTGATCATAATCAAGGACTTAACCCTGTGTGGTTACCTTAAGCGTAACCTACTCATACCCAGGGCGTGCCAAACAGTTCCTTTGAAACTAATATTTATAAAGGACTTAACCCTCCGGGGTTATACCCCTTCCTTGGTGGTAAATGTGTACTTGCTTTCCGTTTGTGCATTAACTTTGTATTTTCCAGTCGCTATCATTTATGTACAGCCAACCGCCACTAGAGGGCGACCTTATGTGTTATTATTGCTAAATAAAACTGTGTTTTATTTTACATACTGGTCTGAGAGTCTTTAAAAAAACCGTGACATTAGTACAGACAAGTAATGTTTCAGAAACTGTTAGAAAAATTAGTGGTTGTAGTAGGTGTAGTTTTGTACTTGTAGTGCCCCCTAATATTGGTCAACTCATACCAATGAGGGGTCATCTTTCTTGTAAGAGTACTAGCTAATGAATACAGTTGGAAATGCCATGGTTTTCACACATTTCAGTACATTTGAAGGAGCAGAAATGTAAGAATGCCATTTTTTCCTATAGTGCCACCTTCTGGAAACATTTGGGCACACCAGGATTGCGGTAATAAGGCAAGTCACCCCTCATTAGATGCATCAGGTTGTCTTCTTTACAAAATTGCTATAGTTTGTGAACCCTTTCTTCACTTCTGTAGCTGTTATAACCATTTTTGTACAGAGAAGTAATGTTTGAGAAAATGTTAGAAAAGGTAGAGATTGTAGCAGGTGTAGTTTTGTGCTTGTAGCACCCCCTGAGGTAGGTCAGCTCATACTAATGAGTGGCCCTTTTTCTCCGAAGAGCGCTAGCTAATGAATACAGTTGGAGCTGCCATGGTTTTCACAGGTTTTAGTACATTTGAAGGGGCAGAAATTTACGAAAATGAACATTTTTTCCTATAGTGCCTCTTCTTTTGGCACACCGGGCTTGGGGTAAGAAGGCAAGTCACCCCTCATTAGATCAAGCAGGTTGTCTACTTTCCAGAAATATATAGTTTTATATTGTTATTCCACTGTTTTAGGATAGCTTTACTACAAAAACTCTAGAACGTACATTTTAGTTCATAAAGTTGAAAATGCCATTTTGCACTCCTGTTAATTAGGACTCTGCTCTAGCCATTGACGTAGGTAAAACTATACAAATTTGGTATTTTTGTACTCAGGGGACGCAAGGCTTTTAAAAATAATTGAAATTTTTGCAATCAAGGTAAATGTTTTTAATAGATAGTATGTGATTTTAGTTAAATAAGTACATTTTCACTTTTTTATCATTATGACATCATAGCTTTTTGCACAGTGCAAAAGTCTCTTCATGTAAGGTACATGCTCTGTTTTCTGAAAAAAATAGTATATAGTTTTCTATATGTAACTAGAAATTCACAGTGGAAATCAAGCTTAAACAGAAGGATAACAAAAATGCTGAAAAAGTGTCTATGCCTGCAGGGTACAGGCAATGGCCCAAGCCTCTGGCACTAAAGTGGTTAACTTAACATAACAAAGAGAAATAACATAAGAAAAACAATTGAACATACCTCCCCTCCCCAAATATAGCATCCCCAGAAATATCACTCTCCAACTTAAGGGTACATTCTGTGTATCCTCCAAAATGTTGGTGCACCATTCGGGCTCTTGTTGAGGTACAGGCAGCGGTACCCATGGAGTACATGATGTTGGTTTGTAGTGTTTGATTGTCTCACTTTAGCTGGTAAGGGAACATGAACCCAAGGGACATTGTCTTCATCCAAAATCCTTTCCTCCTTAATAGGGCCAAGATTCCAGAGGGCTTTCCTCCTGGAGTACTGCAGTGCTTCGGCCCAGCCCAAGCAGTCTGCCCTACACTTCCTGAGGAACACAGGATACCTAAACCTAACTAGCTTCAGGTGTGACAAGGGTTGCTCTTACCTCACCAAAACACCTGCCCTAGGATCCCTCTCCAGCCCCTAATGCACAATCTCACCCTATAAACATAACAGAATCAATATATCTAAAATTTAATATGGCTCACCGTTGAATATAAAACATTGGCCACTCAACAGAGATCTTACAATAAAATATTGTTGTTTTTTCCAGATAGTAAAATAAACAGAGGGCTTGGCAATAAAGAGATGAAACTTATGAATATGTTAGGGTATTAATAAAATGTAGATCTAAGTCCTTATAACGCAAGGAGTCTGAAACTAATGAGGCTTTCTAGCGACTATAAGTAAAATATGGAAGCCATTCCTAAGTGCCACTATGACAATGCCTCTGCACTCATTCGCCTTACTCTCCAGATTCCCCCTTGGACTCTCCCACTTTCCCTCAGACTCCATCTGCTACATCAATAAACACATTAGATGGTAATGCATTGTAATCAATGCCTACCATAAGCCACAGCAACAGAGGGGTAAATAGTATAAAAAAGGTTTTACATTTTGTTTTTATATGCAATTACAAGATGTATTTTTTTTTAAATGGAACCTATAATTTTTCCAAGCCCTACCCTCAGTGGGTGATTCCACCTTGAAAGAATTTGCATGATTTTTCCTCTTTGATTTCTTCCCTCCGTTCGGTAGAAATTGAGGGTTTTGGCAGCCTAAAAAGGTGTCAAGGGAGGATTTTATGGACATGCAAGAAATTAAAATTGACCTTTTATTTATTTTTTTAAAGAGGAATTTCACCTTTCCAAGGTCTGCCCTCAATGAAAGCTTCAAAAGTGGAAAGATTTACATGATTATTCATTGTTATCAATTTATTCCACTCCTCTGGCAGACATTGACAGGTTCTAGCAGCCTAAGAAGGTGGAATTGTTTTTTGGGCATGTGGGTAATCAATTACACAGACTTTATGTGACCAAGGCAGAGAGCAATGAACTACTAAGAATGGATTCCAAAACAACTAAAAAAAATCTCTAACAATGTTAACAAAAAAGCACATGGTGTAGGCAGTAGGGATGGTATTTTGGGATTTATTTGCCTCAAATAATACTGCTACTAACACCAACCACATCAAGTTCAGCTGCAGAGTCTTCCTCCTCGCAGTCACTAGTAATATGATGATTATCCCCCTCCTTCACTCCTAACACTAACAAGCTGCTGGACCTTCTTTGCAGTAGTAGTACTAGCACTGGAGCTACTATTTGGGGATGGCAAGTGTGACTTAGGGTCCCCTGCTATCACCCTTGGCATCATCTTTTCCTTCCCCCTCCTAAGTATTACAAGACACACTAGCAGCAGCTTCAGCACTGACATCAGGTTCTGCACTGGTGGCAGCATGTCTGACAGCAGGCAAGTAATGGTGGCAGCCGGTTCAGCACTGGCAGCAGGTTCAGCACTGGTGGCAGCAGGGGTAGCAAGTCTGACAGCAGGCACAGTACTGGTGGCAGCAGGAGCAGCATATCTGACAGCAGCCACATCACTAGTGGCAGCAGGGGCAGCACTTTCAGCAGGCACAGCACTGGTGGCAACAGGGGCAGCTCGTCTGACAGCAGGCACAGCAATGGTGATAGCAGTAGCAGGGGCAGCACATCTGACAGCAGGCACAGAACTAGTGGAAGCAGGGGCAGCAGTCTGACAGCAGGTATAACAATGGTGGCAGCAGGGGCAGCAAGTCTGGCAGCAGGCACAGGCAGCTGACCTGTGCTGCTCTCACTACTACCCTTTTCTTCCTCCCGTCCCATTAAATTCCCCAAGATCCCTAGGGGTAATTTAAGGGGACTGGACAGCATTGGTTCTGCAGTGCTTCACTTCTTCCTCCTCCACAAACTCAGTGGACACATAAAAGTCCTTCCAATTCCTCCTTTTACTATTTTTATACTTTCTTATAGTTATAGCAGCCACTATGAGCCTCTCCTGCCTCAATTTTTCAAAAAGATGACAGCAGAACTGCACAGCACATCTACCTTGATCTGTAGGTGCTTCTATTGTTCACTTCCTGGATTTTGTCACGTTTTTATAGTGAAAAGGCAAAAAACATGTAAATCAATGGGCGAAAACTTTCTAACCAAAAAATAGCGAAGAATTTTATCCAATGGCGAAAAAAATGTAAAGATTTTAATTGCTGGTACTAAAGAGAATTTTCCTGCAAAAAAGCAGACAGCGTGGTTTTTGTGGGATTCATCACAGGAACACGGCGCAAGCTTTCATCCAGCCTTAGTAGGCAGTTTAAATAGATACATTTAATGACACTAAAAGGTGTGTATATAACAGGAAAACTTTATTATGGGGTATGAATACCCATATTAATTAATAATAAATAAATCAAAATGTGCTTTGGAGGCCCCATCTTGATTTATTTAATGCCAAAGGAAGGGGTACCTTCCAGAATTTGATGTCTTCTGTTCCTGCTATCAGTTGACACCTCTATGCACATGACATCCAGGACTATTTGATGGGATTCACATGGGCCGGCATACAAGATTCCTGACATTAAAGTCCTAACAATGAGGCAGTTTGTTTATCAGTATGCATTTCATTAATCATCCATCGTAATACATACCCTTAAGCACATCCCCCTAACTTCATACATTTGCACCATTATCTCTTGAGCACAGGCATAGAGACAAAATTCATAGGGTGCATTATGATTTTCTTTCATAGTACTGTACATTGGGTTTAATATACATATATACCTTAAAAATAAAGCTGTTTTTAAACATCCTCCATTAAACAAAATAGATAAAATAAATACCCGCGTACTGGGACACTTCTAGCGCAAGCAGCCTTAATAATGTCTTCAAATTTGTCCATGCTTTCTTCAATGGAACAATTAATATTCTTTTTACTAAATAATTCAGATGCTGCTCCAAATACAGATACCTCAGTAGCTCCTGCTTCAATCTACAATACAATAGGTGACAAAACATAATATAGAGTTTTAAGACATGCTTCTAAAATATGACATCTGAGCATTTTATTTGAATTACCTAAACAAATTCTTATCTTTCAGTTAATATTAGAGGACTATTAAACAGTGTTTCTCATGAAACCTTAAAGGGGTTATATCTCCCCTTTACAACTTTGCCTTAATTGTTTTGTTATATATGGTATATAATGAAAAGTGTATACATTAAAAAAAAAAAAAAAAAAAATTGGCGAAATTTGGCGAAATTAAAAGAATAAATACAGCTCTGTACCTACTTCCAGGCATACTGCGGTTAACTGATCTGTACCACAGTTTGCCGCTCTGCCTCTGCTCCCTTCCCTATATCCAGCCTCCTCTAATGACGGAGGCTCTCTGTAAGCTGGAGCGGTCTCATTGGCAGAGATCAATTTCTGGCCAATGAGAGAGCTCCAGCTTATAGACAGAAAGCCTCCATCATAGGATGAGACTTGATAGAGAGAGGCAGAGTGGCAGATTGCGGCACAGATCAGCTATCTGCAGTCTGCCTGTAAGTAGGTACAGGGCTGTATTTATTCTTTTAATTTTGCCAAACAAGTAGGTTTTTTCTTTTTTTTTTTTAAATGTATACACTTTTCATTATATACGATATATAACAAAACGAATCAGGCAAAGTTGTAAAGTGATAGATCCCCTTTAAAATTGTATTATAGATTATGAATTGTATATTTTATGTAATATGTTCTAAGGGAAAACATGCCTTCGTTATTAATCCTTTAAGGACCAGGGGGAGTGTGTGACACATTGTGAAGCAATACATTGTTTATCCTGCTAATCCTTAAAAGGTTAATGTTTAATTAACCACTAACTTATAGAAGAGTTATTATACAGTTGCTATATAGTTCAAATATACTGACTATATAACTACCTAATCTAAATGTTTATTTACTAATAAACTAATAAGATAAACATTAGTCTATAATAATCAATAAACTCTAACATTGTGTTTCTTCTTAGACCAAACCAACTTAATCTCCCAATTTAAGCACAATTGAGTCATCAGTTGTTCAGTTATTGTGATTGAGCTACATGTGCTTAATTAGGGATATCTTGAAAACAAGACCTGTTGGTGTGCTCTGAGGAATAGAGCTTATGTTATCCATTCTGCTGCCCCACTGCAGCATATTCAACCCTCCACATGCACCTTGCCATGACCTCACTTTTTCCGACCACTTTTGCAGGCCACACCCCTTCCTTTAAAGCCTCATAAGTAGGAATATGAAACTGCTTTAAGGGATGTTCACTTTGGGAAAGAGGTGCATTTAAGGGGCTGTAATGGGGAACGTGATGTACTCCAACTGTTGTGAACTAAAACTTCGAACATCCCCTGAAAGCTATTGGCTTCAGGTGGGAGATGATGGGAGATGTAGTCTACAACAGCTAGAAAGTGTCTTGTTTTCCACCCCTGCTATAAGCTCTGAGCCTCAGAATCAAAAAAATTATTTAGAGAATGATATAAGCACAAAGAAGGTAAGTGATTCAATCTGCTGCCCCTGGCATTCTACCACCCTAATCCTAATCATTTTAGGCTTAAATACACACACATAAATATGTATATAAAATTTAGAAACAGGTAAACAGCTTCACAGAACACATTGTGTATGCTTTTTGCTTTCTACAACCAACAGTATATTTCAAAAGATAGAATTTGGCAAAGTCACAAAGTAAATGTGCGTGTGTGTGTTTGTGTGTGTGTGTGTTTTGTTCCCCATGGTTATTCATAGTACATCAGCCTTATATGGATTCTAACCAAATACTAAAGCCCTAAACACAATGCCTACATTTAAGAAAGTTAAGGAAATGACAAATCCATTCTTATAATAATAAGTTTCAAATTAAAATTTTTAACTGGGTGGCTAGAAATTATTACTCATGTGATATTTTGTAGTGTTGACAAATGTACATAACTTTAATAGATTGTTAACATTCTGTAGAGATTCTGTCTGTCTGCATTTATCCCTGCAGCTAGTTCTTTTTTTACTGTGTAACATTTCAGAAATAAAAGAAAACCTTGCTTGGAACTTGTCCTCTGCATAGTCTGTGCCCTTGCTGTTCTTGCATTTGATTTTGGTCCCTTACAAAAAAGGTGTGTAACAGCTTCACTGGCTTAGAATGCATTCAGGATTTATATCTAGAGTATGGGCTATTTCTCAGATATAAAATGTAAAATATATCTCATCTTATTATACAGGTTTTTAACCCTTTGAATGCCATAATGGTATGCAACGAATTGCTCTGCAATGCTTTGCATACCCCTCTGGCACTCATAGGATTAAACACTTTGAGGCTGATGTACTAGTCTACACGGATAAGCAAAAAGTCCTGTTTTCTTTTTGCTATTTAATTTCCAATGCAGAAACCCACATTTTCTCTTTTTCATAAAAATTCTCATGGATAATGTCTGCCTTTTTGTTATCATCAATGAAATTCCTTTGGGAACTTTGCCAGTTCCGGCCCAATTTCTGCCTATTATTTCTATAGCATCAGGAATTAATGCAGCAATACCACTGAAGCTGAAAATATTGTTAGCTGGCTGAGTCTGATGTCTAAAAGCAACATAAGCCTTGTATAAATTATTAGCAGGCTGATAGGGATCTCTCTCTTGTAAGATGGTGATGATGAGGCTGATAGTTGTATTCTTGCTCATACTTAGAGCACAGACAAACCACCTACATGTACAACCAGATCAGCCTTTCCTGGAGCTCCTACCATTGTCCCAGAGAGCCATCGCTGCTCTAGACCATCTATTCCAGTGGTCTATCACCTGACCAGCTTCCCTGGTAACTTATTGTTCCCCTTCCTCTACAATCTGAGAGATCCTTCACTACATATTCAGGTAGCTCTTGGTGGTCCATTGCCATCTCTTTTTGGTTTCTTTGGGGGGTCTTTGTCCTATCCTTAGTTCTCGACTAAGCCATACATTGCTTTACTTCTCTCCAGTAAGGTAGTCAGCATTCCTCTTTTATATTCTCTGTTACAAATTTCTGAGTCTCTCTCTAACACCCTCTCTAATGTCTTCTGTCACGTTATCCTGTTCTCCTACCGACTCAACCAGAAAGGGAAGATCTGGCCATGCAGCCAGAATCTGAGAATCCTAGCATTGCACCCTAGCATCGTGCTCCAGCACCTGTGAGTGGTGTTGGAGGGAGACTTAGAAACAACTTACCTTACTCTGCCTCAAATTATTACACAGGTTCAACACGTCATCAAAGTGAAGAAAATTGGACAAAAGTGCCTCTAATAGTAGTAGTCTTCCACACCCTTGTTTGAAAGGCATTTCTCACAGTTTATCAGAGGTTTACTCCCTTTATCGTCTCTTTGTGCAATATATATGTGCTTGGACATTTTACCAGCACTTCTTGGGAAATTAAATAAGGATCTCATTTATGGACTTAAATCTGAAATGCCCTTCCTCTGTTCACCCACAACTAAAATCCTAACACAAGCACTGATTGTATCCTGTATGGACTACTGTAACCTTCTTCTTTATGTTCTTCAAACATCCCAACTCCATACTCTTCAAACCATACAGAATGCTGCAGCATGCATTACCTTATTGTCACCTAGGTTTGTGTCTGCCTCCTTCTCCTTCATTCATTCCAATGGGTGCCTATCAAATTTCAGATAGCTTATACAATATGACTTCTCTCATTTAAGACCCTTCTTTCCACTACCCCTTTGTACATTTCCATTCTGATCTCCTGCTGTACCCCATCCAGCCACTTATGATCAGCCAATGACATTCTTCTCAGTTCCTTTTGTGTCTACATCTCTCCTTCATATCAAACCCTTTTCCCTCATTGTTCCTTATCTGTGGAATGCTTTACGCCCCCAACATATGCTATTGCACTTATCTTCAAGTCTAGCTTAAAAATGACACCACCTCAAAAAGGCTTCAGCACCCTAGAAAGCACTGATGTTGTACATCCAAGGCTCTTATAATTTACTTACTTGTGTTTGTTCAACTAGCCCCACCAAAACTTGAACATTGTATTCTTCACTTAAAGGGATAGTAATACTTCATTTTAACTTTATTTTATTTTGTAGGCATTAAAAAAACATGAAGAATGATATAAGTCTTATCTCTGAAACCTTTATGGTTTAAGAGATATTCACAAACAAAGTATCCCCCCCCTGTTCAGCCAGATAAGAAGGGAGATGCCCAGATAGACTGCAGAGAGGGACAATCTTCTATTAAGATAATGGAAAAAGCTGAAAAACTTGTCAAGGGGGGAAGGGCTTTCATTGTTTTCATACAAAGAAAATTGTCCCCTTCTGTTATCTGTACTGTCATACAACCAGACTCACATCTGAGAAGAGATGGCTTACACTAGGTAAAAGGGGCGGGGAGGGGAACTTTGCTTGTGAATATCTCATAAACCATAAAGGTTTGAGAGATAAGACTTATATCATTCTTCATGTTTTTTTAATGCCTACAAAATAAAATAAAGTTAAAACGAAGTGTTACTATCCCTTTAATGTACAAATGATAGATGCACTACCAATCAATTGGTATCTAGGATATTCAATGAATATGGGAAATGTGTTAAGATTATAAAATAATATGCAAAGAAGGAGAACCAGGCACATTATATTTCTGGTTCATTGAGGCCGAGTAACCTCCGATTGGGTCAGTGAGGTAACTGATCATCATATTCAGAGGTAAACAATAAATACATTCACAACCACACTTCCTAATGATCTCTATATAAACCTACATCAATGGAGAGTAATTCTCATATTTGATTTTGGAGTTTATAGGAGTAATTCTTAAATGCCAGAAGTATAGTACCATTAATCTATTGTGAAACAGATTAGGTTGCATTACCAGACTGCTTTCTTATTTTAATTCACTTGCTAATTTTATGAGGGGCCAATAAAAGTTGCATTTTATTATTTTAATCTATTGCTCTTCCCAAACATAAGAAGCGACATACCCAGTCTACCCCATTGGTCTATTAAAATAGGTGTGGGTCTGGTGCTGTTAAAGATTTTTCCTCTCTCCTTCTTTGCATATTCTGCACTTAACCCTTATGTACTCTGAATTATCACTCTCATTTATAAGCTCTTGATCAGAGACCCCACTTCCAGTCTTTCAATTTGCTAAGCACTTGACACCCTGTATTGCCCAAACCCTTACATTGTAAAGCACTGCATACACTTTTGGCACTATATGCATAAACATTAATTCATTATGTATTCATATAGGCAACATTACTGTGGAGTGCTTTTCTTTTTTCTCAACACATAATGTTCTTTTCTGCATTCTGACTTATTTTTAAGAACTCAGTAGGTGTGGGTTGGCAGCACAAAGTAGAAGAACTGTGTATTTTAATTATTTTAGCAACATGACTACTGGTGGAGGCAAATGTAGATGTTTTATGTCACATCCAGCTAACTACGAGTACTTCTCCTCCATGCTTTTCATTCACACAACAGCAGTAAGAAACATCTACAGTCCTACTATTATGTGCCCTTTGGCCCTGTGTAGCGTACATTGTACTGTTTATACAATTGCTAGTCATCGCATCTCTGACACTCTGTTGGTGTGTCTCCCAATCAGGCCTGTGGTTGTGCTTCAAGTGGGGTTTCAATGACCCACACTGCCTAGATGTGATCTTGCATTCCCCCTGCTCACATATTTTTTTAAGAAATAACAGATAGAAACATTTTTAACTTTTTGAGGGCTACTATTACTACAGATGCTGCAATAGTACTAGCAGTATGTGTCAATGGGACAGACCTTTGAACAGCAACAGAAGCACACATGTAGTGTTTATGATGACCTGCGTTGGTGCTTAGTCAGTAGTAGTGAGCATGACTTTGAACCAGTACCACTGAATATGATGATCAAGATGATGTTTTCAAATATGTGAACTAGAATTAAGGTGACAGTTCCATTTTAATGACAGCAGAGTCTGTTGACCTGTATGCACTAAAGTTATCATAAGCACTCCAGGGCAGCTGAATGAGTTGGAGGCTAACATCAAAGTAGCTATGTTGGTGGATTCTTACATTTACCCATGTGTCTCTGTGACTACAACTGTGAGTAGTTGATTAAATAACTTTTCACAGTTGCAGTCCTAAGACACAATTGCTTGGGATATGTGGCTACACCATAATAAGCAAAGAGTTGCACACATGTCCCTGGTCCTTGAGGGGTTAAATACAAAGTTTGTCATTGCACTGTTTACCAGTGCTACTTTAACTTATTGTACTGTAAATTTTCTTTATTTTAATGAAACTTTTGGGGAAAACCAAATTGAAAGTAATGCTATTTGGTATATGGTATACAGGATCATGTATGTAAAGACACAGAGGCTGATATACTAAGCAGAGCTAGAATAATTTCAGGTCAAACCAACTGAACCAAAGGTTACAAACAAACATTCCTATAGTTATGTTCAACATGTATATGAAAGGGACTTGAGATGCAATAGCTAATTTTGATCATAATTACTTTACTTACTGCAGAATAAAATCCTTGTATATTTGGTGTAAGAACTGGGTAGTGCACTCCAGCGTGTTTTTTTATTCCTTGCATAACTTCTGTGTGATCAGACATCTGAAACAAATGGTAAATGGAATCAGCTAAAGGTAAGTAGCCATATTTTAGTGGTATCAATGCATTCATAAGTGGTGTTAAGTGGATTATTATGATCAAATGGAACAATTCTGGTGCAAACCATCTGCACCATAGATAAATTAACAGTCACAATGATTGAAATGGGCTTTTAATCCCTTGAATGCTAATGAGGTCACCAAAGCATTTCAGTTGCTTTACCCCAGAATTGCTCCACTTTTGTCTTAGAATATACAGATGTGCCATTGGAGATCTAATCGTTGCAGTGGCTTTTATTAAATTTTCTGTGTAATATCTTTTCAGGCAAATATGATATCTCTTTGTGTATTCAAAGTACAATACCTGCATTTTGTGAGATTAAATTTTCATGAGCACAATGCTCCATTCTGCCACTAGGTGATGATAGTGGTATCTTAGATGTTTAAACTCACTGTGCCTGAAACTCAACCTCATAAACTTGACAAAATAAATTGTATTTATTATTATTATTTATTTATATAGCTCTAACTTATTCTGAAGCACTCTAAAATTCTATAAAACCTGATGTGAGTTGCAATCTTAAATCACAGGTGTTTACATGTAAATTTAAATATATGTATACCTTAAAATCCTGAGGTGATCTGTAATCTCAGTTTGTAGGATAATGGTAGTTGTAGTCTCACAGCAGTTGGGGAGCCTCATACAGTACATACAATGTACAAGTAAATGTCTACATAGAAAATATGAATTCAATTGTTTTGTCTTTTTCCTTAGGACCTATGCACTAAGGTATACTAAAGAGATGAAAAGTGTAGATGAATCTCCAGTGACCTCACTTCTCTAATTCCTATGCTATTCTATAAAGCCAATGTGCTAAGATTTCTCCCCAATTTTTGTGAATCGGCTCAGTTAAATAACATAAGAAATGGAGAAGTGATATCACGGGAGAAGTCATCTCCACTTTATCACCTTTTTATCACTCCTTAGAGCATAATGTCCCTTGAATGCTAGAGAGGTATCAAACCTCTCAGGGACAAAAAAAAGTACACAATAAAAACACAAAAGAACCACTGATTTAGAGACATTTTGGGAGTCCATGCTCCATTCTACCACTAGGTGGTGATAGTGGTATCTTAGATGTTTAAACTCACTGTGCCTGAAACTCAACCTCATAAACTTGACAAAATAAATTGTATTTATTATTATTATTTATTTATATAGCTCTAACTTATTCTGCAGCACTCTAAAATTCTATAAAACCTGATGTGAGTTGCAATCTTAAATCACAGGCGTTTACATGTAAATTTAAATATATGTATACCTTAAAATCATGAGGTGATCTGTAATCTCAGTTTGTAGGATAATGGTAGTTGTAGTCTCACAGCAGTTGGGGAGCCTCATACAGTACATACAATGTACAAGTAAATGTCTACATAGAAAATATGAATTCAATTGTTTTGTTTTTTTTCCTTAGGACCTATGCACTAAGGTATACTAAAGAGATGAAAAGTGTAGATGAATCTCCAGTGACCTCACTTCGCTAATTCCTATGCTATTCTATAAAGCCAATGTGCTAAGATTTGTCCCCAATTTTTGTGAATTGGCTCAGTTAAATAACATAAGAAATGGAGAAGCGATATCACGGGAGAAGTCATCTCCACTTTATCACTTTTTTATCACTCCTTAGAGCATAATGTCCCTCGAATGCTAGAGAGGTATCAAACCTCTCAGGGACAAAAAAAAGAATATATATGTCTCCTCAATGGTGCTGTTGTAATTGATTAGTGATTAATTTGTCTGCTTGCTCAAAGGTAAAAATCTTAAAAGACATTTGTTTTATACCACAATTTGATTGTTTTTAAAATGACACATATTGAAACAGATGGAGGAGCAAGTGTACAAATTTATCAGTGGAGCAGAAGTTTTATTTTACTAGTTAAAACCATTTTTGAGAAATGGTCTTAATTGTGGGTGTACTCAAACTTTACATGAAATCATCCTGTGGGTTCCAAACTACAAATTTTAACTCCAAAAATTACCTCAAAAAAGTGATATAATTGTAGAGCAGAACAACAGTGCATTGGAAATGGAAACAAATGTTTTAGTAGTATTTTTTTGGCCTTGACAGTTTAGCCCCACAAAAGTTTATGTCAGGGACTGTGAAAGCAAGGTTAACAGGGATGATTAAAAGGCTGATTGCCACTTTAAAGGGATATTAATGTTTCCAAATAAAAGCAGCTCCAATTCATCTTCATAGTATTTGGGCCATAGAGAGTGTTATTTCAATACTGTTAGAGTTGTAGTTCAAGAGTAATTGAACGATAAAGTATCCTCCTCCCGACCCATTTACTGATGTAACACTGCTTACCTCAGAACAGAAAGGTGGTGTCCAGATGGCCTGCTGAGAGGGACAATTTTCAATTAGCATAAGGAAAAAAACCTGAAAAACCTGTCAATGGGGGCAGGGCTTTCATTGTTCTCACAGTCACAGTAAGAAGATTGTCCCTTGCTGTGATCTGTCCGGTCAAGTGACCAGTTTCCACATCTGAGGGGAGGTGGCTTACACTAGGTAAAAGGGGTGGGATGGGGATACTTTATCATTCAATATCTCTTGAACTACATCTCTGACAATAGTGAAATAACACTCTTCATGACCCAAATACTATGAAGATTAATTGGAGCTGCTTTTATTTTGAAACATTACTATCCCTTTAAAGCAAATCCTCAAAATGAACTAGGGCTTTATACACTTATGTACTTCATGATCAGCATCTGTAAAATTCTCTGTTTTCAGAGGCCTAAAATGTAATACATGTTCCAAGTGAGCAATCATTCCTGGTTTTTCTATGGCTCCCATTCAACATCCAAGATGTCTGTTAACCCCTTAACGACTCGACGGTCCTGGCATGTCATGGCTAGATTTGCTAGGACTGTCATGGAATTCAGGGTTCCCAGCGCAGCTGCATGCCGTTCGAGGAGCCCTGAACCAGAAGCTGCCAAAAAAAAAAAAAAATGTCCATGGTCCTTAAGCGACCACCGCATGCGCTATCAGCCATCCTTAAGGGGTTAATGGTCTGAGATAAGAAGCTTTCTGAATACAATAGCATTGTGCACTTACAACAATCAATTAACAGACATAAGATCTTATCTCTCAAATGCAAACAGCACAAACGTTATTAAATAAATGTATGCTGAATAGGGCAATTTAAACATGCCTTAAAGGGATAGTAATGTTTCACAAAAAAGCATCTCTAATTAATCTTCATAGTATTTGGGCCATGTAGTGTTTTTCAGTACTGTCAAAGTTGTAGGTCAAGAGCAATTGAATGGTAAAGTTTCCCCCTCCAGTCCTTTTACCTAGTGTAAGCCATCTCCCCTCAGATGTGGAATCTGGTCTTAAGAACATAACAGCTCACAGCAAGGGACAACCTTCTTACTGTGTGAACAATGATAACCCTGCACCCTGCCCCCTTGACAGGATTTTCAGGTTTTATCCTTATGCTAATTGAAAATTGTCCCTCTCTGCGATCCACCTAGACACTATTATGCTGCTTTGAGCTGGGGTGGGGTGAGTAGATGTGGACAAAAAGTGTGAAAAATTTCCAGCATGACTAGTCACAAAAACTGCAGATTTCTTGCTTTTTCCACAATAGTTTTCGCCTTTCCGCATATGCAAAAATATCCTCCTTTTTGTCTATTGTAACACATTTTTCACCTATATTTCCTATAGGTACTACATTTCCCACTGGAATATTACTTCTTCTGAGGGCTGAAGTTTAAAAATAAGTGGCTGAAAGCCAAAGTTGTGAGTCCTACAGCAACATATGGCTTGAAAAATGTGTTAGCATGCAGAATGCATTTGTCCTGTGCCCACAACACTAACTTCCTGCTTAATTGATACTGGCACATATTCAAGATGATGTCAAGTAATAAAAAAAAATAAAGTGCAACCTACAATGTGGTAGATTTGTATTGTAGTGGTGGTGGTTGGGAACTGGCATGGTGTGAATTGCGTATGTATTTTTACCATTGTCATACGCTATCCTCCTCAGATTATTGGCACACATTACTTATCAGTCATAGCAGTGGTCCCAAGTGGGGTAGATGGTGGCAACCCATCTTCACATCCCTCCTCCACCTCCTCATCTGTGCTGCTGCTAATAAATATGTCCTGGCTTTGTCTGTTATGTGTGGTTTCTACTACCTGATACTCAGATGGTATGAGATGTTGGTTCATTCTTAAGAATGTTAGTCTCCCAACATTGTTGCTTGATGACTGACAGGGTGACTGTGTGCTTTTTGACATATGTGCCTGTCCAGGGTCAGACTTTCCAGAGGCATTCTCAAACAATTTATGGACAGGCACAGTGATCCTTAAAAGTGGTGGAAGATTCATCCTTTGACTTTCTGCTAACCCTATAGCCATATTATCATCCTCACTCTTAACTTCATCTGTATCTGAACAAGAGAAGGATGCTAGAGGGATTTATTGTAGATCTGCATCATCATCAGTCATCATTAGGTCATCCTCAGCAACATCAGCATCACCTGACATTTCTTGCCCACTACCCTTATATTCCTCTAAGTTTTTGGAGGTCTCAAACAATATATATATATATATTTTTAAATATACTTTATTATCAGATCACTCCATACAAATTTCAAATACAGAAAAGTACATATAAAATGTTCAAGTACAACAAAAACATGTAGACTTTTGTAACAATGAAAAGAATATATGCATATCAGTAGATTGTACAGAGTCAACCTGAGGTTTTTATTGTTATTTCAACCTCCAATAACCAAAACTCACAGGACCTAACCTAACTTAAATTTAACTATACCCCCCAACCCCAGTTCCTCTCTCTTCCGAACACGCAGCACCCCCCCACCCGCCCACCAGCCAGCAGTTTCACAGGATCCCGGTATGTACAGACCTCATACAGAGTGTCACGCATCAATCATACAACTCAACCATCCATGGAACAAGTAGGTGTTACCTCAATCAACCATAACTGGTAAGTTGCACATCATCAAGTGCCTCATTATTATCTGCTCTGTTTGCCCACTAGTTCTGCCATCTTCCCCAGATCGTTACCCCGGTGCAGATATATTGTATATTGTGGAATGCACTGCGAAACTAGGTTTATCCATGCCCTGCAATTAGGAACTCTATTTGGCATCCAGTTCAAGGCCACCACCTTTCTCGCCATCACCAAGAGCTCACTCAGCAGAGACCTGTCAGTGACATCCTCAATCTCATTGGGGAAAATAGATAACAGACAAATTTTTGGAGTCACAGGGACTGGCCTCCCCAGCACCAGGACCACAATACACATTATTTCATTCCAAAAGTTCCCAACCCCAGGACACTCCCAGATCAAATGCAAGTATGTACCCTGAACATTATCACACCGGAGACAACAGTCAGAATCGGAATTCCCCATTCTGCACAGTCTGACCGGCGTATAGTAAATTTGAAAACAATATATTTTTACTTTTACTGTAACAAAGTTCCCTACTACTTTGAGGATGGGTGTTTTGGTGCTTGTTTGTCTCACTATCCGATGCAGCAGGCGGTTCAGCTGCTACACCTTCCTCTATTATGCTATTGTCAGCATCATCAACACTTGAATGTGACTTGCACACACTTCAGCAACCATTGCTGCAGTCAGTTTTTGAACCACTACTTTACTCTCATGTACCTGCACTGCTCCACCCCTCCCCCTTCCCCTTGTGCGTTTGCTGGACATTATGCAACTACACTGTGTTTTTTTACTGTACAGTACACAACACAACTGTTGGAGCTGTATGATGCCTTGCCTAAAGCCCAGTCAGTTGTCTGTCACTGTCACCTAATATATTTAGTTCTTTATTCCTTTTTATTCATTTATTTTTTTTTTCTTATCACAGTCTGCGCAAAAAACAATTATAACTGAAAAACAAAATCAACAGCTTCTTTCCCCAGACTTCCCCACCCAGCACAGAGACAATAACAGCAATATCAGCAAGCAAATAGGTCCCTAGCTGCCTGTGTCTTGCCAGTCAGTCACATGGAATTTTGGAGTATTTGGGGTCAACCTCCTTCCTCCCTTCTTCTCCCCAGAGTGCCCTACTGACTCTCCTTAAACACATTTACACAGAACAAATGTCCTACTGAAAGATTCCCCAAACTAAACTTCAATTCCCCTCTCTGTCTTCTCTAGCTCAAACAAGGTGCTGCTCTCTCCTCTCACAAACACAGAATGGCATGCTGCGAGAGCCTGACAACCTTTTATATGGCTGTAGAAAACTTTCGTGTGGTGAAGAAAAATTTTTCTTCCCACTGATTTAGCCATTTTCACTTTGAGGCAAAAATGTTCGCACATCCCTACTGAGCAGTGTTACATCATTAAGAGGGGTGGGAGGTGGATACTTTATCATTCAATTAGTCTTGAACTACAACTCTGATAGTATTGAAATAACACTCTCCATGGGCCAAATACTATGACGATTAGTTGGAATGCTTTTATTGTGAAACATTATTATCTCTTTAAAAATGAAGTTTCAGATTCTATTTTAGAGATGTAACATATCAATAATTGGTTTTACATATGGTAGCTACAAGTACACAGTGTTTAAAGTTGTATCAATCTATTTCATGTTTTGGTGTTAGTGTTATTTTAGAATTGGACTTGCAGAAGTCTGAAACCAGAAGGTATTGTACATATCATATGACCTCATATGTCTGATGTTCTGTATCTCATTCATAACCATTTGAGATGCAAATATTTTCACAAGGTGCACTATGTAGACTTCTACAGAAAGCCTGCTTCAATAGACTTCTACATATATGTCAACAACATAAAGATTGTTGCTTAGATGGCTAAGTCTTCATAGATATCTAAATAAGTCAAAAAGACATCTTAAATTTAAATGCCACCTACAAAGTCTAGAATAATGGTTCTCAACCATTTAACAGACCTTACTGTCTAAACCTCCTTTTCTCTAATTTCAAGGGGTGTCCCCTGGTCACCTGATCAGGCCTTGGAATGAATATCTTACCACAGAGATCCTTGTATTGAACTCATATACTTGGACAATGTGATAAGGTCTCCTCTTAATTGTCTTTTCTCTAGAGTAAATAAACCAAGTTTGTCTAGTCATTCCTCATACATCATAACATAAAATAAACCTAATAATATAATGATCAATGTGAGCAGCATCAAGATTCCTCACCTTCTCATCACAAGCAGTCCCATTTAAAACCAAGCAAACCACACAGGAACACACTCGTTTCATTACAGAACTGTCTCTAAGACCTGCACAGCACCAGAAAAGAACCTATCCAAAATAGATATTGCTCAGCTCAAGCACAGGCAGTGAGATTAGTTGTCCATGAGTGGACACCAAAACCTCCATGAAAGCCCATGGCAGAAAGGAAGTATGAAGGAAGTACTGAAGACAATCCCTAAAGTGCCCTTCATACATTGGATTAATGAAAGTGTAAATGAAAACTTATTTGGTAATGTATGCTATGTAGGTTTGTATTCTTACTTCTTTAACCCTTTGAGTTCCAGAGGAGCAGGAAACACATTGCTTAGCAATGAGTTGTGTACCTCTCTGGCACTCAAAGGGTTAAGAAAAGATCTGCAGCTATTGGCATCCAGGGTGAATTGTATTTCTGGGAGGGAGACTGTACTGCAAGCACATACATTAACTGTCTACAGAACGATTTCTAGTACTACATCTCCCTTCACCCTCTAACACACAGTTGACTTTGAAAATGTTGCATGCAAAACAGTGTGTGACATAAAAGTGATATAATGAAGTTGCCATGATGAAAAGTGTCATCTCACCCTGCATCAAGAACACAAGATTCTCATGTCACCCAATTAAATGTTGTTTCAAATGTGCCAATATGCAAGCTCCATCTCAAGCACTCACTGACATACCAACAGTCTCCACACTAAACTTACTTTCTAGATTTACTAGGAGGCTGAAAATTTCTGCAATGAATGTCAATGAAATTACCTGAAACTGATTTCTGAGCACTGCTCCAGACTCTCTCTCCCCTTCTCTGCGTGCTCCACTCTGCCCTGTCATTCTGCACACAGAGAAGGGGAGAGAGAGCCCAGAGTAATGCTCAGCAATCAGATTCAGGTAATTTCACTGACATTCATGGTAGAACTTTTCAGCTTCCTAGTAAATCTAGAAAGTAAGTTAACTATGGAGACTGTTGGTATGTCAGTGAGTGCTTGAGATGGAGCTTGCATCTTGCCATATTTGAAGTAATGTTTAACTGGGCATCATGAGAATCTTGTGCTCTTGATGCAGGGTGAGATTCTCATGTTGCCCTTTTCATCATGGCAACTTCATTATTTCACTTTTATGTCACATGCTGTTTTGCTTGAGACTTTTTCAAAGGATACCCTAACAGACACTCCTCCTAACTTCCACCCTCTCCATGCTACATTAAGACACATAGGTAAATAGACAGGGAGCATGTGTGTGACAATGTGTCTGTGTGTGCATGTCTGTTTTCCTTCCTTCTCATAAGGTTTAAGTCTGGTGGTTGCTTAGGAGCCACAACTCATGATCCCAATAGTACCTCTCTCCTTCCCTTTATGGGTGTGTGTCTCTGTGTTTGCAACCATTTCAGTGCCAGAGAGCTATGAAATGAATAGGATACCTCTTTGGCAGTGGCACTGAAAAAGGTTAACCCTTTCTCTTTTTCTGTGCCAAAGAGGTATCCAATACATTTCATAGTTCAGTGCCAATGAAAGGTTTACCCTTTGACTGCCCTTTCACTGCCACTGATCTATCAAATGCATTGGATACCTCTTTGCCAGTTAGAGTTAACCCTTTCTGTTCCAAATAGGTATTTTATGCCTTATAATTCTCACTGCCACTGATAGAGATAACCCTTTCATTGGCCTTTCACTGCCACACACCTATCCAATGCATTCCATACCCCTTTGCCACTGACAGGTCAGTAATAATGTTAACCTGTACCTCCCTCAGCACTAATCGCTTTATGTGTGTATGTGTCTGTTTTATTTTTCTAACCATTTCACTGCATTGAATAGCTCTTTGTTGGAGAAAGGGATAATCATTTCAGTGTCAAAGTATCCAATGCACTGGATAGCTCAGTGCCACTGAAAGGGATAACCATTTCATTGCCCTTTCTCTGCCACACACCTATACAATGCATTGGATACCTTACCCTTTACATAACTAAATATAATCATGCAAGTATATATATTTAAAAAAAAAGGCCAGGCAACACCATCCCACACTGCTAGTGTGTATATATATATATATATATATATATATATATATATATATATATATACATATATATATATAAGAAACAAATAGCTAGGACAACATATTTAGTTTTGAATTCTCTTTAAAATTTAAAATTACCTAACCTTTTCTTAGGGTGTCATGTCCTCTTTAATACCTTGAAAGTAGTCTTATAAGTGTGTGCGTGCACAAACACTGATATCAAAACAATTCATACAGTATGTTCAAAAAAATTTAAGTTATTAACTCAAAGTTCTGACTCTCTAAATTAATTCCCAGAGAAAAGTGAAGTAATTGTGGAACAAACTAACAGCACCATAGTGGAAAAATAAATATTCCTCAAATGGCAATTGATTTAAAATTAGAGAGGTCTCCATTGCATTGTTTTTTAATAAAAATTGGTTTGCTCCAGAAATACTCCAAATTCTTTTGGAGTTACTCCCAAATTGTCTGTATAAAATATGTTTCTTGTTTCTTTTTTTTTTACACTATTATATACCTGACTGGCAGCTCCCAGAGAGTTTATGTCAGGGAATGGGAAAGTAGGAATAATTAAAACGGAGGCTGCCTGTAAATTTTACACTGGACCTGCAGAAGTCTTAGACAAGACCTTGGGAAAAGTTTGTACACCTCAAATGATGTCAGATTCTGATGTATTGTATCTCATTCATAACTAAATTACTGCTGCTTAGACCTTGTGTTTTGAATCTGATGAATGATACAAAGAATATCAGACATCTGAGGTGTACAATAATTTTCCAAGCCCTGCTTCATAGACCTTTACATGTATGTCAACAATATAGAGATTTCTGAGTTTACACAGCAATGTTTTAGTAGACTTCTAAATCAGCCACGTAGACTTCTGATGTTTAAAGACCTCTCAAGAAGTGTTTGTTGTTGAAATAGAAATCTATGAAGCAATCTTTTACACAGCTAACTTAGAAATCTAGACAGCAGACCTTGAGCTATGAATACAGTACACTGGACATGAGCAGTACACAATAGGAGCTACCTGACATAACACTTCATTGCACACAAAAAACAATGAAATAATTATGAGGAATAGTCTCATGCCAACCTTAAACTACATATCATTTTATGAACATGAGATTTATGCACTAAAAGCAGACTTTGATAACAGTTCCAAGATTCAATCAGATGTGGCACATTTGTATGGCAAAGTGTTTCAAAGACTTTCAGTCATTCTTTTTCAGATGCATTTAAAATTGTTTCAAGTATATTCTTAATTGCATCTAAGTTCATGAAATCAAGACACAAGCATGACATGTAATATCTATATGACAACAGACTTATGTAGCCTTTAGTAAGCTGTAAATGTTATCTGATTCTACTATTTTTAGGCTGACAAAAATATTGATTATGAGTAAGTGAACAAATAGACAACTATACTTTGAACATTTTTATTCCATGCTTGTTTCTGGTTGGTGTAACCTATTGAAATTGAAAGCAAAGCAAACTTTCTCATACATGTATAGCATATACATGTATAACATATAAGAATATGCAGGTTCACAAGTAAGTACATGTTTGAAAATATTTTATGAATCCCTGCTTATAGGAGCTGATAGCAAAATACAGCAGTGCATCAGATCCAATGCTTTTTCTGCACGTTAATACATTGGGCCCCGAAATGTGATGTTTCAATGTATATGGCAAATAAGATTTAGCATAAATAAATGCAATGGTTTGCATATATATACCTCACTAAAGATCACCACATTTGAAGAATATGTGGGTTCTGTGGATAATAAGTGTAATTAAACTAAAAACAAACAATAAACACAAAAGACCCCATGTCAGTCGAGTCTCTGTACAGTATATGATAAGTCCAAAAAAGATGCACGTGCCAGTGGAATTTGATGTGTTTAATTGTCACTACAGATATTGACTGTTCTTATATAATTATCCATGTATACCATCTGCACTCATTCACTATCCACATCATGTCAAATCATAGAAATACAACACCTTTTCCTCCCTGTTTTTATGGCTGTTGATTGTAGGGTCACTCCATCTAGATATACTGTAAACTGATGTCATGGCTCCTTATCTCACATCTTCCTTATTTTGTAATTCATACAAACAAAAATACAAGAAGCAACAATAGTGTGTCAAGTATATATAACTTCAATCCCGCACTACAGTGCTCTTCACATACAAACATTGCTAACACACATTGGAAAGGATCCCTTTTCTGGTCTCTGAGAAGATCCACATATACACTCCACCTACATCATTGGCATTCCTCCTTTCTACATGACCTTCGTATTCCACACCATGTAAAAGGGACAGACATTGTACTGTTCCTTAAAAGCCTAATTAAAGAACACTTCAGAGTAATCCCAGTCTTCTTCATATCTCCTGCATCACAGAAATTACTCCTTAAATTCAGTTGTGCATTTATCATGATATATCAGTCTCCATATTTCTCTTTTCTTGTGTACCAAAGATACACATGAAGTAATTTGGGGGACAAGTACTGACCATAGTGTAGCAAACTGTAACAAAGAGTTTTATCTACCTCAGAAGGATGAAAGGCTGAATTGACCCTGCCGTGACTAGAATCTATGACCCTGAGGTTTGAACAGATCTACAGCTGGTGTACTAACCAACTAAGCTATCTCACCAGCATGCATTTGATGTCTGTTTAAATCATCCACCTCATGGTGTGGTGGCATCATATGATGCCTCAGATTTTTTTCTGTATGTAGACCTAAGGTTATTTACATGCATCAGTCTTCTTGGAGGTCAGTCTCTTTAATCAGCTACCTCATGCATCCACCCAACACTCTGAGACTTTTCTATACTGTCTTTCAATAAACAAATTTTGATGCCAATAGTGTGATGTGATTTGTATTTCTTATTAAATTACAAATAAAAACTTACATAACATACATGGTTAAAACAGCACCTCGGATCAAGGGGAAGGAGACCCCTAAAACAGCTTATCTGGCATGGAAATCTTATTGGAGACTGTGTTAAGTACTGTATAGTAACTTGAGCGTTTGCAGTCTGCACAATTCTTTTATACTGCCTTTAGAATATAGAGTCCAACACTTTATGATATAATCAGGCAGTGGTCACCAATACAATAACTAAAACTGTTGATTAAATAGTATAATCATTATAGAATGTTATAATCCTTGTATAACTGAAGAGGAAATATAACATGTACACACTTAATTACTAGTCCTGTACATTTGATAAAAGGTAACACTTATCTATGAGATTAGGTAGAAAGATGCTACACCCTGATTCAACAGCAAATATACTGCTAAAACACCAAAAGTACAAGATCAGGAAGAGAAGATATAGCGCTATCCAAATCTCACTAACTAAAATATTTAAATTGCTTCATTTCCTCATCAGCCTGTCACATGAGTAACAGATTAGATGGGTTTAAAGGGTCATTATCACCCAAAAAATTATATTTATTTATTTGAGAAAACATGACCTAAATATTTTTTTTATCTTAATTTCAGCTGTATTATTTTTGCAAAATGTAAAAGCTGTCCAAGAAAATTACTCTTAAAAAACTAGAACATCAAGGGGGAGATGCACTAAAGGGTGGAAAAGGAGCCAGGATGGTGATATGATATATCAACAATTAGCAATGAGATGTGTTCTCCATCATATTCCTGTGAATCCGCAACCAATCTGCCATAATCCACTGACATTGCCATGAATCCACCATTCATTTGACAGGTTTAAAATTTAGAACTAACTAAACAATGACTCATTTTCATATGGTAATGTAGGCTAATCGGCCATTTTCTTATTCATGTGGCTGTGTTTATATGTGAATGTGGTACATCGCACAAGCAGGAAGCTCCAATAGCAGCATTTCCATTGGAGTACACAGTTCCCACATTACCAACCTAAGGTTAGAGATGTTGAGATTTCTCTGTAGCTTTCAGTTCAGCTACAACCATGTTCACACAACCCCTCTTAAAGGGTTAGTAATACTTCGTTTTAACTTTATTTTATTTTGTAGGCATTAAAAAAATATGAAGAATGATATAAGTCTTATCTCTCAAACCTTTATGTTTTAAGAGATATTCACAAGCAAAGTTCCCCCTCCCGCCCCTTTTTCCTAGTGTAAGCCATCTCTTCTCAGATGGGGAATCTGGTTGTAAGACCAGACAGATAACAGCAGGGGACAGTCTTCTTACAGTGAAAACAATGAAAGCCCTGCCACCTTGACAAGCTTTTCAGGTTTTTCCCTTATCTTAATTGAAGATTGTCCCTCTCTGCAGTCTACCTGGGCACCTCCCTTCTGCTCTGGCTGAAAAGTGTTACATCAGTAAAAGGGGCAGGAGGGGGACACTTTGTCATTGAATTACTCTGGAACTACAACTCTGACAGAATTGAAATAGCACTCTCCAAAGTCCAAATACTATGATGATTAATTAGAGCTGCTTTTATTATGAAACATTACTATCCCTTTAATATAGTAATTGAACAAAATGAAAAATGACCTCTCTCTCTCTCTCTCTCTCTCTCTCATCTCTGCAGCCTCAAGGCAGACAGTTAGCTCTCCCTCCAACAGGTTATATCCTGTGCAAATGTATTTCTCTCCCATCCCCTAAAATATCAACCTAAAGTATCTTCCCATCCCCTAAAGCAGAGCTCTCCAAGTTCAGTACTCAAGCGCCACCAACAGGCTAGGATTTAAGGATTTCCCTGATTAAGCACAGGTGAGTCAGTCAAAATGCATGAGCCACTGATTAAGTCAGCCCTGCACTAAATTATTCACTGATTAGGAGACTGTCTGGGTTGAGCTCACTATAATAGCTGGCAGATTTAAAGTTTTGTTAGAATGGGTTAACAGCAGCAACATCAACGTTTTCAAAGAAAAGTGCACATAATGATTAGTTTACATGTTGCATGTTACCCATCTTAACACACTGCCTTTACACTCTTCCTGATAGAAACATAGAAACACAGAATTTGACGGCAGATAAGAACCATTCGGCCCATCTAGTCTGCCTATTTTCCTGCTGTAAAAAAAGACAAAAGAGGGCGCCTGATGGTGCCTTATATCCTTATTATAGACACAATAGAGTATATTCAATTTGTTTTATACTCACAAATATGATGGCTATGAAAAGACTTATGTCCCTCCACAGCTAAACACGCCTACAGAGAAAGAAACCCTGTCTCTGCTCAGGGAACTGGGTACTGGAACGATGAATGTCACCACTATGCTGCTTTCATATTCCACAATTTATATATTTATTAAAAAATATGTACTCCAAATACAATAAATGGAGAAATATTAAAATTATACTGAGTAAAATCAATAATTGGTGAGCCCAAAATATCATATAACATTTTGTGGTTCTAAGACCACTTCATCAGATTTAGCTCTAACATCATTCCAGTACCCAGTTCCCTGAGCAGAGACAGGGTTTCTTTCTCTGTAGGCGTGTTTAGCTGTGGAGGGACATAAGTCTTTTCATAGCCATCATATTTGTGAGTATAAAACAAATTGAATATACTCTATTGTGTCTATAATAAGGATATAAGGCACCATCAGGTGCCCTCTTTTGTCTTTTTTTACATGTGCTACGTGCTCTTGGAGTGGTTTTGAGGAGCAGCCTGGTGGTGAAGAATTATATTGCTGTATAGGGGACGGCGTGAAAACATATCCCCTGTGTGTATGTGTCAACTAGCATATATTTGTTGAGTTGACCAATCTATATTGTGAGTATAACTTGAAAGGGAAAGTGTGGGTTGATTCCTGAAGTTTTTGCACTAGGAGCGCCTTCTGTTTTTTGTCTTTGCTACATATTTTCCTACTGTAAAAACCTCAAACCTTATTTTGTCCTTGGTCTTTTCTTAAGTTAAGGACAGACTTATGCCTATTCCATGCATGTCTAAATTCTGTAATTGTATTAACTTCTACCACTTCTGCTGGTAGGCTATTCCACTTATCTACTATCAGTGAAGTAACACGTTCTTACATTACATCTAAGCCTGTGTCCCTTTAGTTTTAAACTACAGCCTCTTGTCCTAACAATTTTACTCCTTTGAAATGTACTTCCCTCCTGAACTTTGTTGAATCACTTCATGTATTTGAATGTTTCTATCATATCCCCTCTCTTTCTTCTGACCTCCAAGCTATACATATTCAGATCCTTTAGTCTATCCTGATATTTCTTTTCCTGTAAACCAGTCACCATTTTAGTAGCCATTCTCTGAATTTTCTCTTGAGTATCTATATCCTTCTGGAGATGGGGTCTCCAGTACTGTACACAATATTCTAGGTGAGATCTAACTAGAGATCTGTAGAGTGGCATGACCACTTCCCTTTTTCTATTACTAATGCCCCTAGCTATACAACATAGCACCCTGCTTGCATTGAGCAGATGTGAGCATATAATATAGAAAAGTGAACAGTTTAAATAAAAAAATCTTCCATCTTAATACTTTATGGACCAGATGAGTGAGCAATGCATGTTGAAGCAATGTGTTATACACCCCTTTGGTCCTTGCAACTGGCAATTAAGGACTGCTGGCATTTTTTTTCGCATTGGATTCAGGGGTCCCTGAGTGGTGTGCAGCCACCGGGGGACCCTTGAATTCCATGACGTGCAAGGACCATCACTGGTCCTTAAATGCAGGACAGCCATGACGTTCCAGGCAGATCATTGGTCCTTAAGGGGTTAAAAAATTAAGACAATTAGGATATTAAGAATTTACCTGAGGAACCCATTTTGAAGAAACAAAGCTTGTCACTTCTATAGCTGGTAATCCTGCTTCTGAAAGGAGGTTGATTAACTCAATTTTTACATTAGTTGGAACAAAACCCTGTGGAAAGATTTTAAATCAGAATATGTTTCAAGAAGTGTATTTTAACAATTTTTGTTGTTTTAAATAGTATTTATCTATTATGTTTTAAATTATCCAAAAATAAATAAGCAAATAAAATGAAATAATTCCATATTATACATGGTATAGTCTTGTGCCAAATGTATGGACCAGTAGATTGTGTGGGTGTTCTGAGATGAAATGGGACTTTGTAGATGGTTTATGCTTAGACTTTTTTTTTTTTTTTTTTTTTTTTATAATAGTTTTTTATTGAGATCAAAAGTCAGATACATTATACAAAAAAAGTAACAGAAATAAAGTAAGACATGGTAAGAAATAGTAAATGACAAGGGTTAAAGTACAAAACGCCTAATAGACCTTGGCGAGACATGAACAATAATATTATACAATCAACTTGTAGCTTGTACAAAATTTCAAAGTGAAGTAATCGTGGCCACCAATCGATTGATTTTGTTTAGAAATCATACAATATTATAGGTAGCGTGATACATTTAGAGACAAACAGAGTCATGTGGTAAGCAGAAAAGTAAGGGAAAGACCAAGATGACAAAGAGAAGATGAGTATGCAAGGCCTAAGAGGGAGCAAAAAGGATGGAAAGGGGGGAAAGGGAAGATAAGGATAGAAAAGGAGAAGAGAGGAAAGGAAAAAGAGTGCAGGGGTGAGGTATGGGAAGGGAATCCAAGGGTCATGAGGAGCCGCCTGTATCGAAAAACCAGCATTAGACAAATTTGACATGAGATACTGTCAGTAATGCAGTAATTCAGGGACTGTGTAAGCCATGAGGGTCGGGCTAGAAGACTCTGTGAGAAAACTTCACCTACAATCACATACATGAGGAGGGATTGTAAAGAAACAAAGTTTAGGAAGGAAGTAAGTGTCCTTTCCTCCACTGGGACCATGTAGTATCAAACTTCAACTGAGAATTTGTCGCCCAGGCATGATGTCTCTCCAACTCCACAAAAGTGTCTACAGTAGGGATGAGCGAGCACCCCGATGCTCGGGTGCTCGGGTGCTCTGACCGAGCACCCCCTGATGCTCGAGTGCTCGGCCGAGCACCCGAGCCCCATTCAAATGAATGGGAGCACTCGAGCATTAAACCAGGCACCCCCTGCTCTGATGAGCGGAGGGTGCCTGGTCAATGTCCCCCTTCATCTCCGCTATGCCCCTCTTCCACAATGTCCCCCTTCATCTCCTATGCCATAGCGGAGATGAAGGGGGACATTGTGGAAGAGGGGCATAGCGGAGATGAAGGGGGACATTGTGGAAGAGGGGCATAGAGTCTATGCCCCTCTTCCACAATGTCCCCCTTCATCTCCGCTATGCCCCTCTTCCACAATGTCCCCCTTCATCTCCTCTATGGCATAGGAGATGAAGGGGGACATTGTGGAAGAGGGGCATAGCGGAGATGAAGGGGCACATTGTGGAAGACGGGCATAGCGGAGATGAAGGGGGACATTGTGGAAGAGGGGCATAGAGTCTATGCCCCTCTTCCACAATGTCCCCCTTCATCTCCGCAATGCCCCCTTCATCTCCGCAATGCCCCCGTACCTCCATTCCCTGGTGGTCCAGCGGAGCGTCTTCGGATCTGTGCCTCTTCCGGCACAGATCCTCTTCACCCGAACATGTCGGGCGAGCACATGGCGGTACTCATACGAGTACCGCCATGTGCCGAGCAGAGCGATGCTCGAGCCGATCCGAGCATCGGCCGAGCACGCTCGCTCAACACTAGTCTACAGCTGTCAGCCATTGAGAAATAGAAGGGACCGTGGATTGCTTCCAGTGCAGCGGAATCTGAGATCTGGCAGCATTGAGAAGCAGAGGAACAACTGCCCAACCAGCCAAAGGTATGGCAAATGGAAGGTGAGTCCTATAGGAAAAAAGGCAGAGGAGAGGGTCTAGAGGGAGGGTAAGATCAAGTCTTTTATTAATATACTGCAGAACTTGCTCCCAATAAGGTCGGATCAGCGAGCAGGTCCACCATATATGGGATAGAGAACCGTGATCACTTACACATCTCCAACAATTCGGGGATGTCGTATGGTAAAATTTAGCTAGCATAGAAGGGGATCTGTACCAACCAGTAATTAATTTGTAATAAAGCGCCCTTGATTTGGTATCCCTATGTAGCTTAAAATTGGAAGCAAAAATGGTGTGCCACTGTGATGTATCTAATGATATACCAAGTTCGGATTCCCAGCGACGGATGAAAAAGGGCTTTGAAGTGCATTGCTTGAAAAGTAAGGAGTAGCAGAAAGACAATGAACGGAATGGGGTGGGAGTATCTGCAAGTTTAGTTTCTAAAGGGGTCAATGATCTGGCTGGGATTGAAGAAGAACAAACAGAATGGTACCAGTGTCGGATCTGAAAAAGAAGCCACCAAGGTGCATGGCGGTGACCCAGTGCATTAGTAAAAGCGGAGAAAGGAAGGAAGCAGGAGTCACACGTTAAGGAGTTAAGCGTATGTAGATTAGCCCGTTTCATTTTTAGTTGCGTCTCCTGAGGGATTTCACCTTGGAAGGAGGGGTTATTCAAGAATGACTGTAAAGGAGAGGGAGAGGGAGCAAGTTGGAATGTGCGGTTAACGTGATTCCAAATTTTCAACATGTGTCCAAATATAATATGGTTTTTACACTGTAAGGGGATGGAGGAGTCAGGAATCCATAGGAGTTGAATCGGGTCATAAATCCCCAAGAAAGGAAGGAGAGTCGAGGTCCAACGTTTAGGCGGTGAGGATAAGAAATCAAAAAATTTGGCCAGTACAGAGGCTTGATAATATTTGTGAAAGTCGGGAAGACAAAGACCACCACTACTGATAGGAGAGGTAAGAATAGAGTGTCGGAGCCTTGGTCTTTTGCCAGCCCACACAAAGTTTGAAGTGAGAGCAGTTAACTTGTCAAGATATTGCTTGGGGATTGGTATTGGGAGGGCATTCAGAGTATACAGAACTTTCGGGAGGACTAACATTTTAATGACATTTATGCGCCCTAGCCAAGAGAGATAGAGATGATTCCAAGCATTAAGATCGGCTTTGATCGCATCAATCAAAGGAGCACAGTTTCTGTGCGAAAGAGAGGAGAGATCAGAGGAGATCACAATACCTAGATATTTGATAGAATCAGTTGACCAGCGGAGGGGGTAGGAGGCTCGAAGCTTCTTCTCTATCTGAGCATCTAAGTTGATGCTGAGCACCTCAGATTTATCATAATTAATTTGAGCCTGTGAAACACTAGAATATTCGGTCAGCACTGCGAGGAGGGGGGGAAGAGAAGAGGAGGGATGTGAGACGAAGAAAAGGATATCATCTGCAAAGGCAGCCAATTTGAAGTGATTTGTTCCAGCTCTAATTCCTTGAATGAGTGGATGAAGCCTAACCATTTGTAACAACGGTTCCAACGTTAGTATAAAGATTAGAGGGGACAGGGGACATCCTTGCCTAGTCCCATTTGTTATGGGAAGTGGTGAGGAGATGGAACCATTAACCAAAACCCTTGCGGTTGGAGAAGAGTATAGGCTCATAATACCCTGAAGCATGAAGGGTCCCAAACCTATGTTTGACAAAGTTTCTCGGATGTAAGCCCAACTTACCCTGTCAAAGGCCTTCTCTGCGTTGGAGGAAAAGAAGAGGGATGAGGTATTAGTTGATAGAGCTAGGTCAGTCAGAGATATGACTGTGGATATGTTATGTCTAGCCTCGCGACCTGGGACAAATCCACTTTGGTCAGGGTGAATGAGTTTAGGAAGAAAGGGGCGTAAACGGTTTGCTAAGATCTTTGCAAAGAGCTTTAGATCAATATTTAGTAATGATATTGGGCGATAATTTGCACATTGGGAGGGGTCTTTCGCTGGCTTTGGGATAACAACTATGTGCGCTTCCAGAGATTGTTTAGGAAACGTGCATCCCCTCATAACAGCATTAAAAGAAGATAAAAGATGAGGGGTAAGCGACACAGAGAAGGACCTATAGTAGGGCAGTGTGAACCCATCAGGCCCCGGACTCTTCCCAAGGGGCATCGATTTAAGAGCAGATAAAAGCTCAAGATCTGAAATAGGTTGCTCTAGGGAATCCGCCTCCTGCGGGGTGAGAGAGGGAACTTTAGCTCTTGCAAGAAAGTCTAGAATAGCTGCCCTAGTGGAGGGTGAAGTAGAGGTAGAAGTTGATGGCTTATCTAGGTTATATAATTTTTCATAAAAATCTCTAAATGCTTCTGCTATTTGTGGATACTCCCTTACGGGGGCACCTGTCTGTGAGATTACTTTATGTACACTAATGGCACGTCTCTTAGTTTTAATAAGTCTCGTCAGGGCTTTGCCACATTTATCTCCCATGACATATTTTTCATATTTTAGAAACATAAAAGATTTCCGTACATCTTCTTTTAATAGTGTGTTCAGCTCCGTTCTAACATTTTGAAGTTCTGTAAGTTGTTCCTGTGAAAGAAATTTTTTATGCATGGCATCTTTTTCTCGTAGGGTATTGAGGAGCTCAGCTACACGTTTCCATTTCTTTTTTTTATTCGCAGCACCTATCTTGATGAGATGGCCCCGCAATACGCATTTATGCGCCTCCCAAATGATGGGGGGGGATACCTCTGGGGAAGAGTTGATCTTGAAATACTCATCAATAATTTTCGTGAGGTATTCCCGTGTCGAGGGGTCAGCAATTGACAGGTCATTCAGTCTCCAAGTTTTAGGAGAGGTGGTGGTAGAGAAGTTAGAAAGGGTCATCATGACTAAAGAATGGTCTGACCATGCAACTGGGTCAATAGAAACTCTCTGTAAGTGCGGAAGCAGAAATTGAGAGAGGAAAAGATAGTCGATTCTACTATAAGAAGAATGAGGGAAGGAGTAAAAGGTATAATCCTTGTCAGTTGGGTGATGAAGCCTCCAAACGTCAAGGAGGTGTCTATCAGAGAACTGTTTACGCAGACGACGGAGTTGCGAAAGTTTACAGGGGGACTTCCCTGAGGAATTGTCAATCTGAGGATCAAGTGCCAAATTAAAATCTCCCCCCATGATCAGTCTACCCTCTGGAGCAGTATCCAGAACAGATAAAGTTTTGGAAAGGAATGAGATTTGAGAGGAGTTTGGGGAGTAGACATTCAGGATGGCAACCGGTTTGCTATATAGCAGGCCCGTAACCATCAGGAATCTACCTTCAGGGTCAGCAGTCATTTCCTTAAGTTGCCAGGAGATAGAGGCACGGATGAGGATGCACACACCCTTCTTTTTCTCAGTGGCCGAGGCGTAATAGGCAGTAGGGAAGAAGCGATTAGTTAGCGTTGTTGTCGAGGCAGATGAAAAGTGAGTTTCCTGAATCAATACTATGTCTGCTGCCCGTTTGTTTAAGTCACGTAACAGCACAGCCCGTTTCTCCGGGGAGTTTAACCCCTTGGCATTCACAGTTACCACATGAATATCAGACATGTATACGTACAAGAGAGGGGCAGATCGGCTGCCTCACAGACCCTTGGGGGAAGGGAAGGAAGGAAGGCATATAGGAGGGAGAAGGGGAGTGAGAGGAAAGAAAAGAGAAGAGGTAAGAGTAAGGAAGAGGGGAGAAGATGAAAACCGTGATGTGTAAAAATAAAGAGAACAAAATTAAAGATTTGCACGGGAGGTGCCAGAGAGCCTTGGGGGATGGCATCTTTGACTATAATGTGAGAATGTAGAAGGGGTTAAGTCCGGTGAGCGCAGAATGCAATGTAAGAACATGAGGAGAGCATCAATACGAGGAAGAGGATAAGGGAAAAGATGTGGAAGCATGCAGTAAAGACAGGCGGGAGAAGGACAGAGAAACAATGACGTGATGAAAGTAGCGTAAGAAACGGATGTCTCTGGAAAGAAATGGGCAGTAAGATAGTAGGGAGGAATAACAAAAGGGGTGTAAGGAGTGAAGTATGTGAATCATCTGAGTTGGTAACCATATATAACTTGATGAACAATAATGGGGATGTACTAGAGGGAAGCAAATATGCAAATACATTTCAAGGACTTAGTACACACATAGCAACATACTGATATAAATGAGGATCATACGGGTGGGGGGGTAAGGGGTCATATGGCACCTGATAGGAACCAGGGTCGTTGGACTTGAATTCAAACCTAGCGTGAGGAAGGGGACTAATTATATGCACTTAAGCACGAAATATGTATTTCACCCAAAGGAGATGTAGGGACTTATAAGTGCACACTATCATGTGTGGTAACCACATGAAAGATGTATCAGGTGAGGAGGGCTATAATAACATGTAAAGGAAGGCATACATCTCAAAAGTAGGGATCCTGAGTAAAACACATTTCATTGAATATTAACACAGTAGGAACACAGTTAAACAATGAGTAAATACTGTACCCGGAAGTGAGTATGATCAAGATCCTCCCGATATGTAATCAGGAGTAAATAAAGGCATATATGTGAAAGGCATACTTTACTAACTAAAATGCAGCGACCTGCTATTAACATAAAGCCCAACAGAGGCAGTAAACTTAAGTCCCGAAGGGAGTAAAATCCGTTAGAGTCCCAATAAAATAAAACAGGCTAAGCATTAAAAAAGAAGAGATAAACCACAAAAATCAAACCTGTATACTATATAGAAGGGTATGGGTATCACTGCAGTCCCATGGAGGATGAAAGGTAAACCAGGGTATTTCATTTTCGTAGTTCTAGGAAGTCCAACAACAAAGGCGAAAATGAGTGTTCACCTCCTCATGGAGACGTCAGGGCTAAGGTGCGGTAGTCTCCCTACCAGGAGAAGTGTCCTTAATCGTGGTCCAGACAGGTCCTTCTTAGGTCCATGGTACAGTGGTCTGCGAGGTTTCCGCAGAAGGAGGAAGGGTACGTCGCTGCTTGGGTTTTTGTACTGGCGATCCCGGGGACCATTCCAGACGCTTGTGGGCCTTGCTGTGCGGAGGAGTGGAAGAGCCTTGGTTTGGTTGTGGGACAGATATCCCCAGAGCAGAGCAGAAGGATACGGTGTCATCTAGTGATCTTAGGATCGCCGACTTGCCATTGAATGAAGCTTGCAGGTGGAATGGGTAACCCCATCGATATCTGATCTGCAATGACTTAAGGTGTTCTGTAAGGTATTTCACCGAACGTCTGAGCGCCAAGGTGTGTGGTGAGAGGTCGTTAAATAGGTAGACTTCAGAGCCTCCACACATAAGGGGAACAATGTTCCTGCTTTTCCTCATAATAATTTCTTTCAACTCATACCTGTGGAAGCAGACAAGGATATCTCGAGGTGTCGAGGGATCTTTAGCTTTCAGCACTCTGTGTGCCCTTTCCAGTTCAATCGGGCCCAATTGTGGGTCATCGAGTATATTAGTGAAGAAGGGGATAAGAATAGCTCTGAGTTCAGACGGAGGAATAGTTTCTGGAAGATTCTTCAATCGAATGTTGTTTCGTCTTCCCCTATTCTCCAGGTCGTCCAGGCGAAGGTTTAGAAAATTTATAGTATCTCGTTGTTCAGATATAGTTTGCTGAAGATGTGTATAGGAACTATGAAGTTGACCTTTTTCTTCCTCCAGTTTAGTAACTCGAATGGAGAATTGCGACATGTCGGTTTTTAAGGCCGCCAGTTCAGAAGCGAGTATAGCTTTCATTTCCTCCATCAAGGAGCGAAGATCGTTCATAGAAGGGAGGCCTCTTATGTCCTCTTTCGTAGGAAGGTTCGCCAAAATTTCTTTTAGATTTAATCCACCCAAAGGGTCTTCCACAGGGATCTCGGTGTCGCCAGGTGGAAAAGCCGATGCAGCCATCACGTCCGCCAGATCATAGGTCGGCTGAGTTGCGCTAGGTAAGAGTGATGCGTCACACGGTGCAAGTGCGGGAAACTCTGAAGAAATGGTAGGCCTGGGCCTTAAGTACTTGGCTATCGGGCGCGCTGTTGTGCGTTGGGGTGATTTTTTCTTTCCTGGCATCAGATAGTAAGGGGAAGACCATGGAAATAGAGAGAAAAAAGGGATGCTCTCCCTACTAGTAAGGTGTAAGCGCTCAATTCGGAACGGAGCACAAAGACTACGCGTCCGACTCCAAGAGTGTCCGATGCTTAGACTTTTAAAAATGGTCACCTTGCCATAGTTGTGTGGACTACTTCACTATGGGCGTACAATTCAGCCTGCTTGCACAAAACGTTAGCAGTGAATATAACATTTTCAGGTCTTTTAGCTAATTGATTTTTTTAGTCAAAGCATGTAGGATTTCATCATCTGAACTTACAAGCATATTACCACACAGGACATGCCATTTATATGTTACTTGTTCGTGTCTGCATTTCATGTCACTTTTTTGTCTCCATAAGTGTTTGAGAGTTCTTCATATGTGGACCACTTGCTCTTTATGCAAATAGAGATGAGCTGCCCCTCACCAATGAGTCACATACAATTCTGAATCATACTATATGTGTGACATAGGTGGTCTAATGCAAAGAAACATTTATAGGCATTTCATTGCTGGATTGTCCTTATGTGTGGGGGTAATGGTAAAATGCATATGAGTATTTCACTGTTGAAATTGCACGAGAGAGTAAAGATGAGCAAAACGATTGTGTATTTTTTTTGTACAAAACAGGCTGGATCATGTCGTACTAAAAAGCTGATTACTGTGTTTCATTTACTTAGTCAATCAGATGGCTAGAAAAGCATTAATGGGATTTACCGATAGAAAAAAGCTTCAGTTACCTTCAGATGACAGATACCACAAGTTCTTATGCATAGCTCTCATTTGAACAAGGTAGGTGATTTCTTCAGTAAGTGTCCAGAACATTTCATCCATAACCCCACTCACTCCCTTCCTTTTTCCTCCCACTTTCCCCCTCTAGTTCTGCATTCTTCACCTTCCACAATCCCGGTCTCATTGTCAGTCCTGGCCTCTTTTCTCCTTCACTCTCTCTCCCTATACATGCTTTGATGCCTTCTCTCATAATCCATCTCCCATGAATTCTTCCGCCTTTCCCATACTCTGTTTTCATCTCAACTTGCACATGCTCTCCAGCTCCCTCAAACAATGATACATTGTTTGTTACATTCAGCATCTAATTAAGGTACCTATGTAATAGTATTAGCTTAATGGATATTTAATGTTTCTTTTTAAGTTATTTATACTTCCTTATGGGCAACATGTGTTGCTATTAATTTAAGTTTATTAAGAAATGAGTTGTGAAATCATTTTGTATATTTAACTGACCACTGATAGGAGCATTAATTATGCATGTGATGAAATGCAATATATTCTTGGTGCAAAACATATAAAGCTTTGGGATCCCCCACCTCCTTTGTTATTAACTACTGTGTTTGTACATACTTCCTATCTGAATCTAAAAAAATTACCCTTTCAGTCCTGAAGACCAGCTTTCTCCAATGTTATACATGTACATTTCTGTTATGTTTCCCTCTTCCTGACCAAATATTTGAGACTGTAAATGCAGCAGGTGCTTACCCATGCACCACAGACAACTGTTAAGTGATCATGGAAAAGAAAATGGTTCAGAAGTTCATGGATTCTACAGAGAAGGGTGGGGATCCTCAATGGAAATCCACTACTCTTCAATGAAATATGAGGAGGAACTGTCACAGACCTGGATAAAACTGACATAATTGATTATGTAGTAAATACTGACAGAGGTCAAGGTAAGCATTTAAAATTTAATTTTCAACATAAAACTGTGTGTTATATTATTACACATGCACAATGTGTGACTTTTTTTCATTTACAGTTCCTCTAGTACCATCATTACCATCTTCAAAATTGTCATGGACTGTTATTCAACATTAGGATTCAACAGAGCACATTAACACACATACCGTTCATATGATATATCTAACAATAGTCAAGACAGTAATTTTTTTATTCTACTATACGTAATTATTTTGTAACAATAGCATTCCAAAAATGTTTTCATTTCAGAATCTACTTTGGAATTGTATGTGTGAACGTATGAAATATAAATTGCATGACATATACTTACAATACACATTTTATTGGAAATGTTATATGTATTACAATATTGTTTATTGAAAAATATCAGTCTTAATGTTTCAAGAATAATCTTTAGCAACAATTCTATGGAAATAACCATATAGTAAAAGAAAATACCTTCTCATTTTGTAAACCATCTCTTGGTCCAACTTCTACAATTTTGACATGTTGAGGAATTCCATTTCCATGTGATGCCTGCAACTGATTAATAATTACAATGTAAGGTCAACTTTTATAATAGAAAATAATTACTGGTATACTATACATCTGGTGTGCACATTCATATCTATCTTAATTTGTACATACACAGATGTTGCTTTCAACAGAAATCACTCATGAAATGTTAAAGGTTGTAGATGGAATTGTTTTAAAAAGGATTATATAAACTTATCTAGCTCAACAAGCAGGTCACTGTACCAACAATATTGAGACTAGGGTGTAATTACCAGAGTTATTGTCACCCACTGTGCCAAATAGGTAATGACAACAAATTACATATATACTACCTGGTTGGTTTTCAGAGTTTTAAGGTCTAATATATATCTCTCTATATATATATAAATATCTCTCTCTCTCTCTCTCTCTATATATATATATATATATATATATATGTAAATATATCTATATATATCTATATCTATATATAAATATATCTATATATATATCTATCTATATATCTATATATAAATATATCTATATATATATATATATATATATATATATAAATATATCTATATATATATATATCTATATCTATATATCTATATATAAATATATCTATATATATATATCTATATATAAATATATCTATATCTATATATAAATATATCTATATCTATATATATATATATATCTATATATAAATATATCTATATCTATATATATAAATATATCTATCTATATATATAAATATATCTATATCTATATATATAAATATATCTATATCTATATATATAAATATATCTATATCTATTATATATATATCTATATATAACTATATCTATATATATATCTCTATATATATATATCTATATATAAATATATATATATATATATATATATATATATATAGCGATGAAAATACACAATGGCACACCAAACTTAATACAAATATTACAATATTGACTGAGGTGTCCGTCCCATAAGTAATGCATAAAGTGTACTCAGCCTAGGCTGCAGCGGAGAAACGGCACTCTCTGGAAACAAGTAAAAAAGTAGCAAAAACTTTTATTTCTAATCTCAGTTCCATGTTGGGAACATGGAATTGAGATTATGAATTAAAGTTTTTGCTACTTTTTTACTTGTTTACAGAGAGTGCCGTTTCTCCGCTGCAGCCTAGGCTGAGTACACTTTATATATATATATATATATATATATATATATATATATATAAATATGGATAGAAAGATAGATAGATAGACAAGTGAGGAAGTGAACCAACCCATCTAATATACCCTAGGTGCACAAAAATTGCACCAAAACGGGTGTGGAGGGACAAATGATGACATCATCGCCCGAGGTCAATGCACCGGGGGGCGTCACAATGCAGTGGCATTAAGCTCATGACATAAGTGTACACATCCCATGTAGCGATAAATTGCAGCATGGCATTAAGTACTGTATGAGGGGGAACAGCAGACAGATATTAAATTAGATAAAAGACATGCCTGATGTATCAATGTTCAGCAATAACAATCTCCTTCTTTGAGTGGTAACCAGCTATTGTTGGCTGGCAAAGTGAAGTATCGGCTATAGTAAAATCAAAGTTCAAATCATGGATGCGTCTGAATAGGCCTAATTTGCTATATCAAATGTATACTGCGAGCTGATCAGGCAAAGGGTTGAATAGCAAAACCTGTCATAATGTGGCACTGTGGTACTGCGACCCTACGGACACCTGAAGACGCCCGAGAATTCTATGCTACTGTACGTATTGTTGGCTCTCCTGACAGGCCTACGGCTGACAGTGGGCACAACACGGATACTGGGAGTTATCCTGATCATGAGGAGGGAAGGCCAACGGCCGGCTCACCGACTCGCAGCCCGGTAAAGAAGAAGACTAAGAACGCAGCTGAGGGAAACAACGGCCGTCCACAGAGATCTGACTGGGACTGACTATTCTACTACATGAGTTAAATGGGATGGACAGGTCTGCCAGTGGTCTCTACTCCGGTTTCCTGGACTTAATGTAGCAATATACTGGATCTGCAGCGAATTCCTGGAGGATGCTGCTGGAGACTTTAGCTCCTGTGCTGGCGATTTGATTCCAAGTGATGTCTACCATGATGGTGAGATGCTGCCAGACAGATTAAATAACTGTTTGCTATGCTGTTTCTCTGTACCACACTATTTGCTCAAATTGTGATTAATGCATGGTCTTGCTTTGACTATACAAAGCCTTTAGTGACTTATAGCATTGCTTTCCAGGGATTTCAGGTGTTTAGGCCAGTTTGGGGTTGGGGGAGGTCGTTTTTCAGGGTTGGTACCGAGACTGTCTCGGGCCATATTACACTAGCTGCGATTGGAGGAAGGAAAGGGGCTTTTGGCCAATTTATCAGGATGGTTAGATCTGGGTGGTTTTCAGATAACTACGCAACGCCTGAAGTCCCTTGGCTGGGTGGGAATGTACACGGATAATTTTGTAACACCAAGGTGGCTGAATCTGTACTACCGTTGGCAGCCTGTTAAAGACCCTGTCAGTTTGACCATTCTCCTCCCCTGCTGATTTGGTACCTCTGCTGTCTGTCTGATGCTGACCATGACTGTTTGACCATTCTTCTTGCCTGCTGTTCTGTACCTCTGCTGCCAGCCTGTTCTGATTCCTGGCTGTGTTTCTTTTGCCTGCCAGTGGTGAGTCTCCTACTCAATTACTATTCTTTGGAATTATCCACCCTGGGGTTGGTGGGGTTAGACCTTGCTCTAGAGGGTTATCCTGGGACTTCTTCATCTCAACCTAAAGGGGTCATCTGGTTTCATGGCCAGCAACTTTATATGACCCAGTCCACAGCACAACCCACTACAGGGGACCTACAACTACAAGCAATGCATTCTGGTGCTGCTCACTAGCATTCACCCTTCCAACCCTTCATGGAGGAGTCTTATTATTACTTGTCTACTCTCTCGGGGCTGCTTATTCACGTCTGGGATTGTGACAAAGGGAAGGGGCTAACTGACACCAGTCTTATGTTACTGACTGGCAGCAACAATGTGTGATGATGACAGTGGTCTCCAGCCAAGTTAGGAAACTGGTCTGATTGTAAGGGGTCACAAAATAGTTCAGATGCAATGGGCCCTTGGATACAGGCCCCATCACATTTAAATGAATGGCAACTTTGGATTTTTTTTTTATCGGTATTCTATGTTATAATTAGTTTTCTCTAGAATTTTTACTCATTATCTACCTAAATAGACATTAGTTTACTAGTACTAACTTCACAACAATGAGATGGTGGTAGAGAGTTAGAGTCATTGTTAATCAAACTTAGGCATAGGTCCTATTCCATAAGAAAATATTTGTTAATCAACTACTTACATCATTGATAGATATATTTTCGTAGTCAAAATTGCCATCACGTACAGGCTGAGGGCAGGAATCAGATTCCTGAATTGTGTAAAAAAAAATCAACAACACAAATGCTAGAAAATGAATCTAAAACAATGTCTTTGATGCCTCAAGAGAAGAAAGTATAAGAGTGCCTCTTTCACTGGACAGGATCAAGCAAGGGAAACTGGTCAGAGGTGTTAATATTTCACCCGGTCCCCTGTCTGATCTCTAGTGTCCCCAAGGATTCTTCCTACATCCACTCGTACCTTGTTTAACCCCTCCCTGCCACTAACCATAATCCTACTGTAAACATTTCTTAACTCCTCCATTGCTGTTAAGGCTAGAATTAGTTGCATTGGCAATCATAGGGTTAATATGGTAAAAAAATATTAAGTTATGGTCAAAATAACCCTATGAAGGATTATAGGAGGCATTACACTGTATCCGTAATTTATGGAGACCATACTTTAATGTACACCTCTTCCAAAAGAAGGGGTCCAGGATACCTCCCTTTACTGTATGGGTAAATGTGCTTCTTAAATACTATCCTAGATGTCAGGTCCCTTGGCTTATCAGTGATGCTCTGGTCCTTATGTCCATAAAGTTGAAAAAATATGTGAGCATCCTGACTGGGCTGATGCTGAAGCAAATTTAAAAAAAATGCATTGGCTTATATAAGCCAATACAAATCTAAACATTTAATCACTCTCTGATTAGCTTGGTGATTAAAGGGATAGTAATACTTGAAAATAATTGTATTTTATATTGTAGCCCTTAAAAGAACATGAAAAATGGTTTGGGAGATATTCACATGTAAAATATAGTAAAATGCTCTTTTCCTGGCTGTTTTAGCCAAGTCTGCCATCTAGTGGACAGATTTGGAATTCGGTCCACAGAGCAACCGGCAGCTCATTAGCAGTGCCGAGATCACGATCTTTGAAAATAACTACTTAATTGGAACTATCTACAAAGTGTGCCTGGCTTGAAAGCACACTTTGTAGACCATTCCAATTAAGAAATTATTTTTAAAGATGGTGATCTCAGCACTTCTGGAGAGGCACAGCCGGTCCCAGGACCAGATTCCAAATCTGAAGGGTGGAGCAATGACGTCACTCCAGGGGAAACTTTACTTCTGAATATCTCCCAAACCATATAATTTTTCATGTTTTTTTAAGGGCTACATTATAAAATAAACTTATTTTCAAGTATTACTATCCCTTTAAGCAGGGCATCCTGCATGCCTCAAAGTAACCTACTTCTTTCAGCCAGTCAGTGGCATGAACGAATATATGATCAATTCATCTTTTAAACTCCATCCTCTGAGTTGCTCTGTAATGGGCTTATGGTTTCCTAAATAAGAAAATACCTTATATTCAAATTCAAATTCATGAAGTATTTTCTTATTTTGTGACACTGAGTATTTTGTATTCTAATACTGCCCTTTCTTGCTACTGAAGCAGAAGTGATAGCTTCGAAGCACGTTTAGCATTTGGGCTTTTGTACTCGTTGCCATATTTTATTCTATATTTGTTTTAATAAAATAATATTTTTTTGTTATTTTGCAACTGGGTTCCAGTACATTTTCTATTGTGAGTTTTAAAGAACCAGAGAGAAGTTTATCTGTATTAGGGAGTATATATATCCCTGTTTGCTGTACCGTTTGCCATTGGGTTCAATCGGAATATCTCTTTTGTGAGTATCAGTCCTGCTTCATATATTGTTATTTTATCTAAGTGGAACTGAGCCCCTTCTGGCTTCCTTCCCCTTGTAAAATGGATAGGTCACAAATATTTAATAACAAAAACAGTGTGAAAATGAACTGCAAATCAACAGTTATTGATGATGATAATGAGTCACTTTGCATTTTCATTGAGAAATAAATAAGGTTTTTAAGTATAAGTGGTAGAAATTAATACTGTGATGGTATTTCAAAATTTATGACATAGGCATAAAGCTGTCCTTAACATAAGACAAGACCAAGAACCAAATAAGTTTTGAGGTTTTTACAGTAGGAAAATGGGCTAGATGGGCATAATGGTACTTATCTGCCATCAAATTCTGTGTTTCTAAGTTCCTGAACATATGTTTTTTTATGAAGCATTACAGGATCATAACAATATTGTTTAAAAAAAGTGACTGAGGTGATTGATTTGGCAAAGATTGGTTCAAAGAACTGTTGTGAACAGTTTGCACTTGTAATACACACATGCAGTTTTCAGGGTAGTCCAGAGCTGAAACAATACTCACTTTCACAGGACACAGCCTGGGTTCAATTAAAATGAATATTTATACTAATTTCTGGGAGTATGGATACACTCACAGGATTGAAACAATAGTTATAAAAGTGCAAGCTTTATTTTGTGAATTTTCAATCACAACTTAGTCCTTTCTAAGTTTTTGCTGAAATGTTGACCAAATAAAGCTTATACTTTGATAACCATTTTTTAAATCTTGTGAGTGCATCTATACACCAGTAAGTTCACTATCTCTATTTATATTTTTGTAGAAATACATGTAGTGTAGAAAAAGATGTGCTGTAATACATTGGTTTCTCCAAAATATAATATAAAATAAATAAAATAGAAAATTAATAATAAGAATATGTGTGCAATGGTGGGTGGATCAGCATGCATCATGTGAAGACATTTAGGAAGCAAAGCCTTAGTACATTAGACTTACAGATTACTCAGCATGTGGTTTTTCACAGATATAGTTTAGCAAAATAATCCTTCTTCCAAATTGTGATGGCAATGCTTGTATACCATTTCAGTGAAAATTAAATATCTCACCTCACAGTCACAAGCTGTCAAGTGATGCAGATAAGGAGCTTAGCTGTTTTTGGGAAACTGGACAGATTGAACACTGATCCTTTTTCCTCATTTTTGTTTCATCCTAAATTGGAGTATATCAGCTCGCTGCACACCTTGACAAACATTTGATTTTTTCATTAAAAGAAAATTACATATTACAAACTGCTTACCTGTTCAGGAATGGAAGTATCTCCAATCCAAAGCTGATCTTTAAGGAGATTCTGGTAGCTCAGGCAATGCTTTACTGCAGTTGGAACATTGCCCATTTTTGGTGCAAATGAAAAGGTCTCCTTTGTTTCACTGAATGAATGAATCAATACATTATAATTTATTAACTGGTAGAAGTATTTCAAAAAATTAATTGAATAATGTTCAAAACATGCTCACAAACTCCCAATTACTCATCCAAAAGGAAAAATAATCAGTCAGACAATATACATGTGATGAGCTGTAGTTTAATAGAAGAGGACAATTTGGAGTGTCACAAGAGCACAATTTACTTACAACAGGCTTCAGTGGAAAGGATAACATTGTCCCAGAAAAATTCAATGAAGACCACATTTTTAAAATCAATCACTCTTAAGATAACCTCCACACTAGTTGAAGACACTCCTGTACTGTAAACAGCATTGAAATGAATATAAAATGGAAATTGATGATCAATAATTAATCAAGTATTAGTGCTTAGTGGTACAGGCAAATTAATGTATCACATTTTTATCCCAAGCTGTTCATCTGTAATAATGAGTGAAACATTTAACTCAAATGTGGACCAGGCAAAAAATGGCACTTCCCACCTGCAAGAACTTTTCAAGAAAAGTGCCATTTTCCTAATTTTTTCCAACTTGATAATTACATTGAAATTAATTGTAAAAATGAATCCCCTGCATGGAATTGTTCCTCCCTTTTTCTGCTGGGGTAGTATTAAATGGGTGTCAGGTTTCTGCAACTTGTCATTCTTGGTTTGTGTGAGAGAGAAAGAGAGAGAGAGAGAGAAAGAGAGAGAGAAGCATATTTTCATGCCAGAGAAGACAGGCAAAGACATTGGAGTTTAGTGTTAGGAGTCCTTTAGGCAGACCATTTGTTGTCTGTGTTTGAGGTAGTTTGAAGGGAGAAAGGAGATCTTCCCCCAAAAAAATATATTTAAAAATCTTTTTTGATTGACAAGAGACAGACAGGTGTACTAAGTTACTTTCTGAGCTGGCTGAGCCTCAGTTACTGGCTGTCCAATATACTTTGCAGAATGACAACCAAGACTCAAACAAATACAGCTATACAACTAACAATAACTCCTAAAAGAGCCAGATGAAGATAGCTGGGTATATTGACTGCATTGTGGTGGTGCACTGGTGCTGCAAAATGTATCCTATATTGGCAACCTATGATTCTGAAGAGACAGGTCTGTCCTCATCCTTTACTGTAACAATTAAGACTGCATTAATATTAGGACAGAGAGAAAACGGCTACTGTAATCTTCCTGACACTAGCTACAGGCAGGGAGGGGAGAGGAGGAGTTGTATTTCAGTTATTATTTTTGTTCACAGTTTCAATGACAGACATTTTATTAAAAAAAACTTTGACAGGACAAATACATATATGATACAGCATTTTGTGAGGGGCTAGACATCACACGAAAACAGTTTTGTTGTGCACTTTACTTTAAAATACCCACTACTTTGATTATGTACAGCAAACATTTTAGGAGAATTGGTAGGAGAAAAGGAATAGGATCAGTGAAGGGGGACATGTTAGTAAGTGGTAATACAAAAAACTGATTGTATTCATGGTTGTTGCAATTTGTGCAATAAATTATATTGATCCTACTCCTCCTAAGGAGGCTGTTTGTGAAACTGACATAAAACGTTTCTCCACCAGTAGTATTAATATACCATTTAAAAACACTAAAGATAAAAATTAGTTGCATTCTATTGTTGACTACATAGCTGAGAATGGTGCAGCAGTTCAAGCAATTGCTTTGTCTGACGGTGAGATTATCAAATGCAACAACTGTCCTCAAAAAAGTAATGAATGTTCTAAAAAAAAAAAAAATGAAATTATTTGAGACTTCAAAACAACTAGAATAAAATAAAATTAGTGGGGAAGAAGCTGCAGGAGATGCTAATGATGACCATGGATGGGTGAAAAATTTTGAGTCAAACCAAAATCGGTGAATAATGTCACTTCCTGCTTTCAAAAAAAATTTCTATGAAAAGTGCAGTTTGCCCTCAATTTTTCCACATGTATGATTTTATAGGGAGAGGTAGGGAAGGATCTTCTTTACTACACAACTTCTAACCAGATACACCTGAAATGGTTTTTGGTGCTGCTGCTACTAATACCTCATCATCAGCATTAGTAGTAGGAAGTGGAATATCCAGCTGCTCCATATCACTGCTGGTACTTCCACTGCCACCACCCACCACAGTCTGCTATTGGGATTATGACCCCACCCACCAACAGTACCCAGCATAGTGAAAACAACAGTCTAATCCTGCAGTAACATATGATGAAGCTGGTGGCACTTGGATTCAGACAATTCAGCAGCAGAAATTTCAGAAACCTTTATACCATTAATAAATGGTATGTCAAAGTTGGTGATACCCATACCCACCAGACAACATCATGACTGAATACTCCGCTCTTTCTTATGCTGGCATTTTTAGTGAAGACTGTGAGTGTGACATAGATGTAGATGGGGCACCTACTGTCACACTCACAGACACAGGCAGCTGCAACTGTATGCCACTACTGTATCATAGTATCCCTAGGTAGCCTAGCGTTCCTGTGCTTCCTACCTCCTTATGGCCACCGGCCGACATGGCCTCCGGCCACTTCCTCATTCTGACATCAGGTAACAGGCACTAGCATGGACACCTGTTTATGGGCCTATTCTGGATGGCCTAATTGGGTCCCGCCTCCTTCTGCTCCTTTATAATCCTCCTTGGTGCTAAGAGTAATTGCCCTTACGTGGTGTTCCTGTTAGTTACTCTTGTGCTCTGTTGTGACCTGTGCTTATCTGAGAATCCACTCTGTGTATGACCCCAGCTTGTCTGACTACCCACATCGGTTCTGACCTGTGGCTCTGGCTGACTTACTCACTCCATGTATGACCCCGGCTTGTCTGACTACCCACATTGGTTCTGACCTGTGGCTCTGGCTGACTAACTCGCTCCTTGTTAATCCCGGCTTGTCTGACTACCCACATCGGTTCTGACCTGTGTCCCTGGCTGACTCACTCACTCCATTTAGTCCCAGGTTTGTCTGTCCTCCGGCTCCTATCTCGTTCCGAGTATCTCTGGCTTGTCTGACCTGTGGCTCTGGCTGACTACTTGCTCCGTATGCTCCTAGCCTGCTTGACCATTAGCCTCTGTGCCCTCATAGCTCTGTCTGACTCTCGCTCCCTGTTGCCTTTAGTCTCCGGTACCTCACAGTAGTGCAGTGCGTAGCACAGTGTGCAGCTCCGGGTAGGAGCTTGGGCCCTATCATCTGGTGGTCTGGGGTTATGTGGGATATTATCATCGCTATATCTCATATATTATCAATGTATATTTTAATAAAGGTGGTTATATTTTATTACTGTGTCTGTCCTTCTTTGCCTGACTACCGTGACAGTACGTAAGAGCTATATCTAATGAAGGTACAGGTAGTCTACCTAATCAGAGCATCCTGTCCAGGATGGATTCTCAACAACAGAGAATTGAGTAATTGTCCTTTTCTATTCAGACACTGTTAAATCGCAGGCTCACATAGACCACTTTGCTCTGCAAACGGTGGCATCCCCAGCACCTGCACCAGTTGTGGCTACTACCTCTGAAGCTGGCATAAGTAAAGGGCTGTCTGACTCCGCTCCTTTACCCCAAAGATATGATGGGGACCCTACACTGTGCCAGGGGTTCCTTAATCATTTGGTAATTTATTTTGAGATGGTACCACATGCCTTTCCTACTGAGCAAAGTAAGGTGGGATTCCTGATCTCCATCCTGTCCAGCAAGGCATTGGCCTGGGCCAACTCAATCTGGGAGACTGAGAAACCCATAATTTATAACTTCACAGAACTTGTGGCCTTATACCAGACAGTTTTTGATGCGCAACCTCCGCTGCCAAAAGGCTTACGATAATACGGCTGGGCTGACGTACAGTAGCGGACTATGTTATTGAATTCTGTACTCTAGCAGTGGAAATAGGATGGAATAACAAAGCCTTAGTTGCTGCCTACTCCCAGGGCTTGTCTGACACGAGACCTGTCTGGTGATCTGGAGGAGCTAATCTCAGTCACCATCCTGATAGACACAAGAATCCGTGAGAGGCCTTCGTTCAAGGAACAGGGGCACAAACAGTTACCTCAGTTGGCACCTAACTTCTTATGCCCACCCTGTCCTCCCACTTTGCCCATACCTCCTAGTTCTGACCCCACCCGGGGGGAACCGATGCAGCTAGGCTTCACATGCCTGTTGTGACGGTACCAGTGTCCCCCCTCCGTGGGGTGTCCCCGTCAGTCGCTGCTTCCTTCAATCCTGAGCAAGGCTGATCTGCTGGAATATCACAGTTTTCCCCCCAACAATCCATTAACATTCCTTAGTATGGAGTATATTGGAAGCAACGCCCAACCCCCACTATCTCTGCACTCTAGCTCCCAGAAAATTCTGTTACAGATTTTATATTATAACACCGCACACTATTACATTATACCACACAATATACAATACAATAAGCAATATATCAAATGTTATAGTCCTGGAGGTAAATGCCACCACATGTCCCTGTGCTGATTTCCCCAATCAGTTCAAGTCCTTTTCTGTGGCACCCTGTGCCCATCATGCAGCACAGGGTGACTTAGACCAATGATGGGACTGGGACGCTGGGAAAGCCGCTTCCCCATGCATAGAGTCCATAGTCTGTAGGAAGGGGGCTGACCCCCAGGCCCCTCCAGGAGCCAAGGGCCAGTGGTTTCTGTGACATTTCTCCCTCTTCGGAAGGAGACTAACACTGGAGACGACCCCAGATGGGTGGACTCCGAAGTTAGTCAATACATCCAGCCTCCCAATGCCAGCCCCAACTCGGTACCCCAAACAAATGGCCCATGCAAGAGCAGCCCTCACCCAGCTGACCTCTGCATCTCCCAAAGAACATATCCACTGCTGGAGAGAAGGGCCAACTGTACCTTCTCCTGGTGTCCTCTCAGCCACTGGACAGTAGGCAGAGTGTCTGGGGCAACAAAGCTTCTGGGGATGACGCTGGTCCCACTCCCCAAGGCAGGGGCAAAAGAGCCGCTGGAGAGGATAGGCATCCCACTCTCCAGGGCAGGGGTAACAAAGCCGCTGGTGAGGACCTCGAGCCCACTCACCAGAGTAAGGATGACAGTGCCGCTGGTGAGGGCTTCAGTCCCACTCACCACGGTAGGGCCAACATCGCTGGTGGTGACCTTGGTCCCACTCACCAGGGCAGGGGTAAGAGAGCCACTGGGGAGGATAGGCATCCCACTCTCCAGGGCAGGGGTAACAAAGCCACTAGTGAGGGCTTTGGTCCCACTCACCACGGCAGGGCCAACTGCTCAGCATTCTTGTGTCCCAGGTGTGGATACCCTGGTCCAATTCATCCTTCCTGGGTCAACATCCTTAGATGGGAAATCTGGACAATCTGAAATCTCTGGGGTATGCTGTTGAACAGGTCGAACAACTTTTTGTATGACTTTTCCAGCTCCCAATTCTTCAAGAATTGTAAAGTTCAGATCTGCTCTCAGCCCGAGTGCATTTGGGATATCCAACTCCCTGAAATCCTGAAGGTCCCACCTCCACCACTCTGCTACATTACCAAGGTCTGGATCTTCCTGGAGGTTTTCAAGTACTAATCCGAGGCCACCGAAGTCATAGCCCTCTGTTGGCTCGTCCTCCTCCAGCCCTGAACACAACTTTGCTGCATACCAGGGTAGAGCCCTGTATCCATCATCTACCACCATCTCGGTCTGGACCAGCCCCTCCAACTCCAACACCCATTCCTCTCGGGGCTGATCCCCCAGGAATGGCATCTGCAAGTCCAGCTGGAGCCAGTACCTTTCCTCAGAGGTTGGGAGGACCTTTCCCAGGTATTCCTGCTGCACTTTGATAACATCCCTCCAGAGCTGCCGGCGGGCATGATCCCTCTGAACCAGCTCGTTCTGCTCTACCTGTTGGGAGGTAGAGCCTCCAGAGTGTGTCTGGAGTTCTGCCACCTGGAGTTTGGCCATCCAAAGGTTGGTGGCCTCACTGATGAGTCGAGTGATCAGCTCTTGGTGGGTAGTAGATCCGTAGAGGGCCAGGCGCCATTGAACCTCTCGTTGTAATTCTGGAATGTCTGTAGCCACAGAGGAGGAGTTGCTAACTTGGGTTCCTTCCATCATTTCTGAAATAAGAGTTGCTTTAGCCATCTGTAGGTTGGGGGCCTCTTGCACGCTGGACTCCAGCAGATCATCCACGGGCTTCGCCAAGCCCGCCGCAATAGTGCTTCCTCCGGTTCAGGTGAACCGACGATCCATGCGTTTTAGGTGAAACAATCCCGTGGTGGTTTGGATGTTCCATAAGGCTAGGAAGCATCCCACCGTTTACCACCAATGTGATGGTACCAGTGCCCCCCCCGGGTGTCCCCGTCAGTCGCTGCTTCCATCAATCCTGAGCAAGGCTGCTCTGCTGGAATATCACAGTTTTCCCCCCAACAGTCACCAGGCAAGACTAGTATACTGTTTTAGAATCAGCTCCCTTTATTGAATGGAACAGACAGCTTATATACACGTACAGAGACTCTTATCAAGATCAGCATGCAAACTAGGATTTGGGACAGTGTTTCTACGCTTGACCAATCAGCCACCAACACCCTTATCAAGATAAGCATGCAAATTAGGACTTGAAAAATAGACAATTTTTACTGGCTCATAAATAACCTCCCCTGATTGGTTAAGGAAGCACAGCAGGAATCAATTAACATTCCTTAGAACAGACCTGGAGTGAATTGGAAGCAACCCCCAACCCCCACTAACTCTGCAGTCTAGCTCCCAGCTACCAAATCCTGTTACAGACTTTATTTTATAACACCACACACTATTACATTATACAATACAATGAGCAATATATCAAATGTTATCGTCCTGGAGGTGAACACAACCACATGTACCTGTGCTGATTTCCCCAATCAGTCCAAGGGCAGTCCTTTTCTGTGACACCCTGTGCCCATCAAGCAGCACAGGGTGACTTAGACCAACAAGGGAACTGGGATGCTGGGAAAGCTGCTTCCCCATGCATAGAGTCCATAGTCTGTAGGAAGGGGGCTGGCCTCCAGGCCCCTCCAGGATCCAAGGGCCCAGTGGTTTCCATGACACCTGTCAGTGGAGGAGAGGTCTTTACTTATACTGTGGGGAGCTGGGCCATATGTTGGGTACTTGCCCTAGCTTTCCGGGAAACTCTTGCACCTAGGGTCCTGTAGGGGACAGACCCTGGGTGGAATTTCACAGTCCCCAGAGAGACTTCAGGACAAACCTATTCTTGAAGTTGTACTATCTTGGGCTGAGTCTTCAGTAGTGGCTGCAGCATTACTGGACTCCAGGGCCACGGGGTTTTTCATTGATGTAGACTTTGCAGCCAAACACGCTATCCCTTTGCTGCCTCGCTCCGCTCCGTTGGCTATGAAGCTATTGATGGCAGATCCCTACAGCCGGCAAACATTACTCAAGAGAAACACCCCTTGTCTCTAAGAGTAGGGTCACTCCATGTGGAGACACAACAATTCCAGGTGATACATTCTCCCCATCATGCCAACATTCTGGGATTTCCCTGGTTGCAGACTCACAACCCAAGAATTGATTGGCAGACTTGCGATATCCTGTTGTGGTCCTCTCATTGTACGAAATCTTGCCTCCAGCAGCCTACTAGAATATTGTGCACCTCTACCTCATTACCTGCTGAGTACCAGTCCTACTAAGAGGTATTTAATAAGGTAGAGGACAGTACGTTACCGCCACGCAGGCTGTACAATTGTACTGTTGATCTGGTACCAGGGGCCAGACCTCCTAGGGGCCGAGTGTATCCCTTGTCAGTGGAGGAGAACAAGGCCATGGAGGACTATGTGGTGGATGCATTAGCCAGGGGCATTATCAGGAGTCTTCCTCACCTGCGGGTGCAGGTTTCTTTTCTGTTAAGAAAAAAGATAGAGAACTCAAATCTTGCATTGATTTCAGAAGCTTGATTAAACTGATGGTAAAGAAAGCTTATCCGATTCCGTTGATCATGGAGCTATTTGATCGTATCAAAGGCTGTACTATTTTCATGAAACTTGACTTAAGGGCCGCGTACAATTTGGTACAAATAAAAGAAGGCGATGAGTGGAAGATAGCATTTAACACATGGAGCGGGCACTATGAATACTTGGTGATTTCGGATTGTGTAACGCTCGCTGTCTTCCAGGGATTCATTAATGATGTATTGAGAGATCTACTACAGAGTTGTGTTGTGGTATATTTGGACATATATTCATCCATTCGCCTAACTTGGAGGCACATAGAGCAGACATAGCCTGGATCCTACAATTTCTCAGAGAGAACAAGTTGTTCTGCAAACTAGAACAAATCCCTGGTGACTTTCTTAGGATACATTATTTCTTCCTCTAGCCTAGCCATGGATCCGTAAAAAATTGTCTGCCGTATTACAGTGGCCACCTCCAGTGAGACTAAGGTCCATACAGAGGTTTCTGGGCTTCACGAATTACTACAGGAAGTTCATTTGAAACTTCTCCACCTTAGCTAAACCTCTCACGGACATGACTCTGAAGAGAGCTAATCCTTCAGACTGGTCAGACTGGTCACCTGAGACCTTGCAGGCATTTGAGGACATGAAGTTGGCTTTTGCCAAAGCTCCGATATTGTCCCACCCTTCTTTTCACCCTGGAGGTCGACAATTCAGAGTCTGGAGTGGGCTCCTTGTTGTCCCAGCACACAGGCCCTGGAAGACCCATTGCGTCAGTGTGGTTTCTTCTCTAAGAAACTGTCTAAGACTAAGAGTTTCTATGATATAAGTATCACGGTGCCCGTGACTGCTGACTTTTCCTGTCAGTTATCTGTGAGGATTTCCCATTGGCTGCCTGTCTTTAGTCCGCCCAGTATTGCCTATATAGACTGGGTTCTGGCACCCTTTGGTTGTCCTTTCGTGATGTCTCTATGTCAGTAGCCACCTGCACTTGTTTCCTGTGTTCTATGGGCCTTGGTTTAATCCTCTACTCTCCAGTGTCTGCCTGCCTGCCTGCCTACCTGACTGACAGCCTTCTCTGCTGAAGTGGTTCCTGCCTCCGTTCCTGATCCGGTTTGGGCTGACGTTCCTGCTTCTGTTCCTGCTCCGGTTGACTGCTGTTACTGTTCCAGCTTCCTGTCCCAGCCTGGCTGTCCCTCCAGCTCCTGTATCATCCTGGATATTCTCCATTATCATGGTCGCTTTGGCAACATTCTGATCTCTGGGCGTATTCCATGTAGTCCAGTACACGGGTACTGGTTTGCTCCTACGTTTTCCGGTTGCTTGCTGTCACCTCTCAGCACCGGTAGTGTCTCCGTGTAGTCCAATACGCGGGTATTGGTTTGCTCATTTACTGCACCGGTTTTGTTAGTCCAGTATGCATGTACTGGTTCGCTCCTTTGTATTCCAGTTGCTTACTGCCACCTCTCAGCACCGGTAGCGTCTTCGTGTAGTCCAATACGCGGGTATTGGTTTGCTCATTTACAGCACCGGTTGTGTTAGTCCAGTACGCGGGTACTCGTTCGCTCCCATGCTTTCCGGTTGCTTACTGCCACCTCTCTGCACAGGTAGCATCTCCGTGTAGTCCAATACGCGGGTATTGGTTTGCTCATTTACAGCACCGGTTGTGTTAGTCCAGTACGTGGGTACTGGTTCGCTCCCATGCATTCCGGTTGCTTACTGCCACCTCTCTGCACCGGTAGCGTCTCCGTGTAGTCCAGTACGCGGGTGTTGGTTTGCTCATTTACAACACAGGTTGTGTTAGTCCAGTACGCGGGTACTGGTTCGCTCCCATGCATTCCGGTTGCTTACTGCCACCTCTCTGCAACGGTAGCGTCTCCGTGTAGTCCAATACGCGGGTATTGGTTTGCTCATTTACAGCACCGGTTGTGTTAGTCCAGTACGCGGGTACTGGTTCACTCCTATGTTTTCTGGTTGCCTATTGCCACCTAGACAGCACCAGTTTTGTCTCCGTGTAGTCCAGTACGCGGGTACTGGTTTACTCCTATACAGCAGCGGTGGGTCTCCTTGTTGTCCAGCACTTGCGACTGGTTTGCTCCACCTCTTCACCAGTCGCTGAAACCACCTTCATTATATAACTGTACTTGCCTGCACTGAGTCCTTGTCAGGCTGCCTTGCCAGGTATATTGGCAAGGCCAGTAGAGCCTACTCACTCGTTGTGCCAGTCCTAAGGATTCCTTGCCCGGTATATTGGCAAGGCCGGTAGAGCCTTTTTCTATCTCCTGTTACCAGTTTCCAGGCTGCCTTGGCTGGTATATTGGCAAGGCCGGTAGAGCCTACTCACTCGTTGTGCCAGTCCTTAGGCTGCCTTGCCCGGTATTTTGGCAAGGCCGGTAGAGCCTATCCATATTCGCTGTACCATTGTTCTCTACTACTTTGTACAAGTTGTGTGTTTATATATATGTCTGTCAGGACCCGCAAGGGTTCTCTTTAAACTTTCAATAAAGTTGTGTTTTTATCTTAACTCTGTGTCTGAGAGTCAAAACAAACCATGACAATAGGTGACCGGGAGTTACTCGCCATCACCCTTGCCCTGAAAGAATGGCGATATTTGTTGGCGGGTACTACAGTGCCTATCCTGATACTGACAGATAACAAGAACCTCACATACTTGTCTGAAGCAAAGGGGTTGTCTCCACATCAGGCCAGATGGGCCTATTCCTCTCGAGGTTTAATTTTGTGGTTTCCTACCTCCCTGGTACTAAAAATATTAGGGCAGATGCTCTTTTGAGACAATTTGTGGCAGAGACCCAGGAGGAGGCTCCTCCTTGTGCCTGAATGCCTCCATACCAGATTGCTGGGGACATGCCATTCCTTGAAAGCTGCAGGGCACCTTGGGAGAGACCAGCTAATATGGTCTATGACTAGACTCTTTTGGTGGCAGGGCAGATTGCTCCGCATTTGTTGCCGCATGTTCCACTTGTGCATGGACTAAGACTCCCAGATACCTCCCGGTTGGCCTCCTGCAACCAATTCCGAATGGGAAACGTCCATGGACGCACTTATCTATTGATTTTATGGTGGAGTTGCCTGTCTCAGAGGGTTACACAGTCATCCTCTTGATTGTGGATAGATTTTTGAAGCTGGCCGATTTTGTACCACTTAAGGGACTACCTTCCTCCAAGGAGTTGGCTGAGATTTTTGCCAAGGATGTGGTTTGTCTCCACGGTATACCCAAAGTGATAGTCTCAGATCATGGGAGCCAGTTTGTCTCACATTTCTGGAGAGCATTCTGCGGTCAGATGGGCATCCAGCTCTCGTTCTCCTTGGCTTACCATCCAAAGTCGAACGGTGCTGCGTAAAGGTCTAATAAGGCATTGGAAGAGTTACTCCGTTGTTTTATCTCAGACCAACATGACAGTTGGGTGAACCTGTTACTGTGGGCAGAGCTGCCCAGAAATACTGAAGTCAGTTCCTCCTGTAAGAACTCTCCCTTTCTGATAACTACGGGTTCCAACTTTCTCTGCTGCCAGAGTCTTTCAAGGCTCAGAATATTCCTGCTCTAGAGGAGCATTTGAGGGTGCTCTGCTCTACATGGGTATGGATTTAGAGATCCCTGCAGAGTTCCTTGTTGCTCTATAAGAGACAAGCAGACCGTAAACGGCTACTGGCTCCAGTGTTCCAGGTGGGAGAGAGTATGGCTGTCCTCACGCAATCTTCATCTCCAGGTGTTTTGTAAAAAGCTGGCTCCCTGATTTGTGGGTCCCTTTCGGGTTCCTCGTAGGATTCACCCCATAACCTATGACCTACTACTGCTCCTATCCATCCCAGACCTGTCCAAGTAGGGGACAATGAGGAGTATGAGGTGCAAAGTATTTGGACTCACCCAGAGTCAGAGGCCAGGTACAATATCCAGTCCACTGGAAATATTATGGGCCTGAGGAGCATTCTCGAGTCGCAGAGAGAGATCTGCATGCACCTGCCCTGCTCCATGAATTCCACTCCGCCCTTCCTCTGCTGCTGGTCCTCTTCCGCAGGGGAGAGATTGTTAAATGGGGGGTACTATCACAGTATCCCTAGGTAGCCTAGCTCTCCTGTGATTCCTACCTCTGTATGGCCACCGGCCGGCATGGCCTCCTGCCACTTCCTCATTCTGACATCAGGCACTAGCACAGACGCCTGTTTATGGGCTTATTCTTGGTGGCCTAATTGTTTCCCGCCTCCTTCTGCTCCTTAATAATCCTCCTTGGGGCTAGGAGTCATTGCCCTTACCTGGTGTTCCTGTTAGTTACTCTTGTGCTCCATTGTGACCTGTGCTTATCTGAGAATCCGCTCTGTGTTTGACCCCGGCTTGTCTGACTATCCACATCGGTTCTGACCTGTGGCTCTAGCTGACTTATTGTCACGGTTTGTTATGACTCTCAGACACAAGTTTTAGGTAAAAATCAATTTTATTGAAATAATAAATTGATAACGTAGGATGGCAAACACATGTATACAGATACATACAGAATATAACAAGTCAGAATGCAGACTCTACCGGTCCTGTCAGTATACCGGACAGGACAGTCTGAAGAAGCAGAATGTTAGGCTCTACCGACCTTGCCAATACCGGGTAAGGCAACCTGCAGATGGAATAGCATAACGGTTCTACCGGCCTTACCAATTTACCGGGCAAGGCAGCCTCAACAGATTCACAATGTAGGCTCTACCGGCCCTGCCAATACCGGGTAAGGCAACCTCAGATGGAATATGACAATAAGGTTCTACCGGCCTTACCAATACCAGGCAGGGCAGCCCAGAGATAATAGCAGCAGTCAGATGGTAATGGCAAATTGACAGGATCGTAAGCAACCCAGTGTACATACACTGAGACCAACAGGGATTGTAAAGTCGCAAGACTTTGGAGCAAACCAGCGTCCACAAGCTGGGACCAACACAGGATTGTATAGCCGCTAGGCTTTGGAGCAAACCAGTGACCGCACACTGGTGTAACAAACGAGTTAGTATAGCCGCAAGGCTTCGGAGCAAACCAGCGTCCGCACGCTGTGACCAACACAGAACTGTATAGCCGATAGGCTTTGGAGCAAACCAGTGACCGCACACTGGTGTAACAAACAAGTAGTATAGCCGCAAGGCTTTGGAGCAAACCAGTGACCGCACACTGGTATAACAAGTGTGTTTGTATAGCCGCAAGGCTTTGGAGCAAACCAGTGACCACACACTGGTGTAACAAGTGTGTTTGTATAGCCGCAAGACTTTGGAGCAAACCAGCGTCCGCACGCTGGGACCAACTCAGGATAGTATAGCCAATAGGCTTTGGAGCAAACCAGTGACCGCACACTGGTGTAACAAACAAGTAATATAGCCTCAAGGCTTTTGGAGCAAACCAGTGACCGCACACTGGTGTAACAAGTGTGTTCGTATAGCCGCAAGGCTTTGGAGCAAACCAGCGTCCGCACGCTGGGACCAACTCAGGAGAGTATAGCCGATAGGCTTTGGAGCAAACCAGTGACCGCACACTGGTGTAACAAACAAGTAGTATAGCCGCAAGGCTTTGGAGCAAACCAGCGTCCGCACGCTGGAACCAACACAGGACTGTATAGCCGATAGGCTTTGGAGCAAACCAGTGACCGCACACTGGTGTAACAAATAAGTAATATACCCGCAAGGCTTTGGAGCAAACCAGTGACCGCACACTGGTGTAACAAGTGTGTTCATATAGCCGCAAGGCTTTGGAGCAAACCAGCGTCCGCACGCTGGGACCAACTCAGGATAGTATAGCCGATGGGCTTTGGAGCAAACCAGTGACCGCACACTGGGGTAACTAACAATGTAGCCGACTCGACCGAGCAAGAGGTCGCCAGGATACAGGAGACAGGCGATGCGATGACAGGAACCAGCAACGATCAGTCAGGTCAGGATACGGCAGAGTTGAAGAACCGCAGTAACAGCAACACCAGAGACTAGGCCGGAACCAGGACTGGAACAACTCAGCAGGCAGGAAACACTGGAACAGTAACAAACAGGTACTCAGGAACACATGAGATCAGGAATTCAGGAACACTGGAACAGAGGCCCAGCTATCACTAGCATAGTGATAGCAGGGAGGTCAGAAACAACACGAAAGGGCACCCAAAGGGTGCCCAATCAAGGTTTAAATAGGCAATGAAAGGCGGGCTATCTGCAGACAGCCAATAGCAGCCCCCTACTGGTGACAGACAAGGAACTGCAGCAATCACGGGCACCGTGATACTTATTTGCTCTGTGTGTGACCCCAGCTTGTCTGACTACCCACATTGGTTCTGACCTGTGGCTCTGGCTGACTTACTAACTCCGTGTATGACCCCGGCTTGTCTGACTACCCACATCGGTTCTGACCTGTGGCTCTGGCTAACTCACTCGCTCCGCATAGTCCTGGGTTTGTCTGTCCTCCGGCTCCTATCTCACTCCGTGTATCCCCAGCTTGTCTGACCTGTGGCTCTGGCTGACTACTTGCTTCATACACTCCTAGCCTGCCTGACTGTTAGTCTCTGTGTCCCACGGCTCTGTCTGACTCTTGCTCTCTGTTGCCTTTAGTGTCCAGTACTTTGCAGTAGTGTAGTGCATAGCACAGTGTGCAGCTACGGGTAGGAGCTTGGGCCCTATCATCCGGTGGTCTGGGGTTGTGTGTGATATTATCATCACTATGTCATATATTATTATCACTGTATATTCTAATAAAGGTGGTTATATGTTTTTACTGTGTCTGTCCTTCTTTGCATGACTACCGTGACGTACTGTTTCACACAGTCACCTGATACAAAAAACACAATTGCCACTTTCAGAAGTTCATAACAGGTTTCTGTGGATGTGGTAGGCTCTGTTTCACAGGGCATAAGGTAATGGTGGTGGTGAGTGCAACAATATCTGATACTGGTAGTGGACTATAAGTCACAGGGAATATGGGGAATGTAGTATCACTTTAGGCTGGTGGGCTCTGATATCTCTCATGCACATTGTGTTGGGGGGATGGTGGCAGCATTATATGCTGCTTGTGGGCTCTGGTGCCTCTGGATCACAGGAGATGGTCTGAGGTGGTTGAAGCACTATCTTCTGCCAGTAGCTGCCAGTAGGTTCTGGCATCTCTGAGTCACAGGGGATGTGGTGACCTGAACTCTGCTGACTACTGCTACTGCTACTACTGGAACTACTGCTGCTCCTCATTTTTTCACACTGTCTCAACTACACCCCATAGTATGGTGGGAATTGTGGGATTTGTACAGTATTTGGGTGGAAATTTTTGTGGCTATAGAAGGCATTGCAAATTTCTTGTGGGGAATTCATTGGTAGTAGTGAAAAGGCAGAAGTTGTATTTATTTATTTATTTATCTTCTATGTTAAGGGATTTCTGTGGGAGAAGCAGTGAAAATTCCTGCAAAAATAAATAAGAATTTTTTTACCCATCTCTAGGTAGGAGCCATTGTGTTTTTTTCACTTTCTGTCTAAATATATTAGAAGCAACATGTTGCAATGGGGATTTCTAGCTAAAGGAAGATTGTATTTCAGTTAGTAGTTGGGAGTTATAAAAAATGTTTGGTACACTATGTAAACTACCTTCCTCCACATTTGCATGCTAGAGACATCTCCAATGCCATACCATTGGAGTTGGCCAAAGAGGGACACTTGTGTTTTAGGGGACATTTCTGGCGGTGTGGCTGGTGGGTGGGAAATTAATTTTAGGCTATTTCATGACCTTTTGACCTCTCTTTATTTAACTTAAAGGGATAGTAATGTTTCATAATAAAAGCAGCTCTAATTAATCATCATAGTATTTGGGCCTTGAAGAGTGTTATTTCAATTCTGTCAGAGTTTGTCACCTCTCACGGTCACCGCCGCGCTGTCCAGGTCCACCACTGACCTCCTCGCTCTATGCATGCCCGAGACGGCCGCTGGGTTCCTGCTACTGCGCATGTGCGTGCTCTTACGGCTCTCACAGCCGACGCGCATGCACCAGATGTATAGTCACTGCTTACTATTAGCAGCACCTCCTTTCTGTCTGTCCTCCTCTCTTTCCATTGGGCATTGTCCTATGCCAAATAAGAGAGGATGGACTTCTGTTCACCCATTGGATATCTCATAAGTCCATTTGTGTTTTTGGCATTCCTTCTGTTCTCTATTGGGCAGTATTGCCCAATGGGACTCAGGTCTGCCTCTTGTTCCTATTGGTAGCTATTAGTATTTATATCCCCATTTGCCCTTTAGTCCTTGCCCGTTCCAGGAGCTTATTCCGTATTCCTGCTTCCTGATTTATCTTGACTCTCTGGTATCCTGACCTGGCTTGTTTGACCATTCCTGGCTCTCTGGTATCCTGACCTGGCTTGTTAGACCACTCTTAGCTCTCTGGAACCCTTTTCCCGGCTAGTCTGTTCCTCCGTCTGTTGGCCTTCTGGTTCTGGTTTACACAGATCCCAGGTACTCTCATCCTGGTTTCACCCCGGCTCGACTGGGGTGGAACAATCTGGTTTCATGACCAGCACCTTTACCCAGCTTCAGCTGCAGCAAGGGAGTATCTGGTATGTTGTCAATGCACCATAGCATCACTCCCAATCGTCGAACTCAAGCAGCTACCAGTACCTAGGCTACAAGGGTTCCTACCACTCTCGTGGTGACAGAGTTGTAATTCAAGAGTAATTGAATGATAAAGTATCCTCCTCCCTCCCCTTTTACTGCTTACCTAAGAGCAGCAGGGAGTGTCCAGGTAGATTGCAGGGAGGGACAATCTTCAATTAAAGGGATAGTAATACTTCGTTTTATCTTTATTTTATTTTGTAGGCATTAAAAAAAACATGAAGAACGATATAAGTCTTATCTCTCAAACCTTTATGGTTTAAGAGATATTCACAAGCAAATTACCCCCCCCCCCCCCCGTTCAACCAGATCAGAATGGAGGTGCCCAGGTAGACTGCAGAGAGGGACAATCTTCAATTAAGATAAGGGAAAAAGCTGAAAAACTTGTCAAGGGGGAAGGGCTTTCATTCTTTTCATACAAAGAAGATTGTCCCCTGCTGTTATCTGTCTGGTCTTACAACCAAATTCACATCTGAGAAGAGATGGCTTACAGTAGGTAAAAGGGGCGGGAGGGGGAAACTTTGCTTGTGAATATCTCTTAAACCATAAAGGTTTGAGAGATAAGACTTATATCATTCTTCATGTTTTTTTAATGCCTACAAAATAAAATAAAGTTAAAACGAAGTATTACTATCCCTTTAAGGGAAAAAGCTGAAAAACCTGTCAAGGGGGGCAGGGTTTTCATTGTTCTCACAGTAGAAGATTGACCCTTGATGTGAGCTGTCTGGTCTATGGACTGCATTCCACATCTGAGGAGAGGAGTCTTACACTAGGTAAAAGGGGCGGGAGGGGGAAACTTTATCATTCAATTACTCTTACTAACACTTTAATTAAAGTTTTAGAGCAAAGCCAAAATATTTTATTTAAACACATATACTGAAGAGTAAACAAGCATTACAGTAGTTTTAGCACTGTGATACTGATATATACACACCAAACAGTCAGATCTGATAAAAAGAAGGACACCAGGGTGGGAAAGAGGGACAGAGAGATTTGGGTCTCAAAGAGGGACTGTCACTCCTAAAGAAGGACACTTGGGAGGTATGTTACATATATACTAAAGATATCTCATGCATTTTAATGCATAGGTTAATCTGAGTATTAACAAAACATCCCTGCAAGTATTTTACTCTGCATGAAGGGATTTTATCTGATATGAAGATTTGTTTTATCTGTTTAAAAGTCATGAATTCGCCATTTCAGTCAATACACAAATCATATTTTACTCATTAGAGAAACTCTTTGAGTGCCAGAGGGGCATGCAACGCATTGCAAAGCAATGTGTTGTGTACCCCGCTGGCAGTCAAAGGGTTTATTTAATTTGGAAAAAAATTAATAATGACCTAAATATATAAAAGAAAAGTGGAGCAATTCTGGGGCAAACTTTCTGCACTATAGGGGGGAATGAAAATTCACACTGATTACAAAGAGCTTTTAGCACACTGAGACCTCCAATACATTGCTTCCTTTGCATTCAAGGAGTTAGAAGACCTAAACCCTAAAATGTATCCACTTTTTTTTCATACCTATAAGACTATGTGTTGCTTATATTAACCCTTTGAGGGCCTGAAGTGTATGCAATACAGGGCAAAACAATGCATGTGACTCCCATCTGGTATTCAAGGGGTTATTTATATTGTTAATAATTATATTGTTTACATTAATGGTCAGTTATTTTCATTAAAATTATTCTACAGTTTAGATTACATTTCTCAATGGTATTAATGTATAATTTGAAATTAATGTATCATTTGAAATGCATAAGCAACGTGTTATACAATAACATTGTGCATTTCACAGAACCTACATTATACAATTTCCATTTTCTCTTCTTACCCATAAAAATGCAGAGTGATGAACAGGATGCACTTCACTGCTATGACAGCAGCCCAGCATTCTCATTTATGTACAGAACACTGTAAGCTCTGGGCATGCTCAGCAAAAGATTGTGTCATAGCTGCCTTAAAAGGGCCAAGCCACAAAACAATTTAAAAGGGCAACACCAACTAGATTGCTAAATCAATAGAAGTAAACTGCTTTAAAGGAACACTAACACTTTACAAGTATATAAAACAGTTTATCCTTCACAGACATGTCAGAAAAGAAAAGCTCTCATACCTTGATCAAATATGAGATATATACAATTAAGTAATTTTTTTCAGAATGCTGAGAGAAGCAATATTTCTTTGTCTTCTTCACTTCCAGAGTTCTGATAAAGTAGTGATATGTTGCTTTTCTCAAGCTGCTAAAATACAACACATGTTATTTCCGACATTCAAACACCTATCAAGGTACAGTATGGATATACATCTAGGGAGTGTGATCAGGCTCTCACTAGACTAATCATAACACCCTATGATTGGAGGAACCTCTAGTAACACCAATGGTGATTGGATAAATAGAAATAAAATTAAAAGAAAAAACATGTAAACATACACAAATATTTACAAGCTCTTTGGGTTAAATTCATTTTCTGATTGTTAGGTCTCTGGGTTAGTGTGATAAATTCAGCTCTTTGTGTAAGTTTCTGTTAAATTAATGTTATGTCACTTAGTTGACTTGCAAGCACTTGGGCTGGATTCAAATGCAGGTGGTAATTTTATCTCTGCTTTTATCTCCAGGTATCCTCATAGACTTCAACAGGAACATTTTTGATAAAACAGGAGGTAACATTTATCTCCTGAATTTGAACCCAGCCCCTTATTGTTTATGAACTGATTATGACTTATGTTGGTTTTGTCTGTAGATTGCAAACTTATCTGTCAGTTCATGGCCCTGGGCATGATTTCTCTTGCTGTGTTATGGCATTTATATTATATTACATTGCTGTTACAGGGTAGCTATTTCTTCTAAATGATGTTTAGTGCATTTTGGTTTTCTTTCTGAAAATATAATTGTAAATACAATCATGCACTGTCATCAGTACACATAAATATGGGGTATCAATGTGCTGAGAATGTGGATACCTGGCATCCATATTTCATGCTCATATACTAAGCTTGTTAGTTTTTTTGACAAAATGATAACATTTCCTATTTAATAAAATGTCCTTACTTGATAACTTTGACAGCTCAGACAGTTTTTGATTCTCTAGGATAAGGAGCAATATTTGACTCTAATTGCAAAAAAGGTAAGCGAATAGAATACAGTGATAAGGGGTTGGTTGTCACACAGCACACTGTCATATTGTATTGCCCTTTTGTATTGAGCGCACATAATAAAAATATTAGCAAGTACACAGATATGTTTAGCATTACTAAAACAACACTAGAGATTAATCTCAGCCTCTTCTGATGAAGTGACTAATAGACTTACAAAACCTGTCCAGAGGGAGGACCTGAATTCTAAAGCAAAAGAGTCTATCTTGTTCAAGAATAATTCACATTTTTATTTTCCTTTAGAGACTTCAGGTTTCATCCAAATGTTGGAGACTGCTGTTTTTCTGCCGACTGCATTTTTCAAGTACAGTAAGCTAGTCAAATGCCTATGCTGTGAAAAATTACCGGCAAAAAAAGAGCCGTCATGTGATATGGTTAAGAGGTGTTTTCACTCATAGAAAACATTAAAAACACCATAATTATCAATTCAAATGTTTGCATTAGCCATGAAGACCCTTTTTTTTTTTTTTACTTGAGTCCCTTATCGGCTCTTCAAACAGCTGACACAGACACTTGAATGAAAAAAAAGTTAAAAACCTAAATCTTGTGGATGTATTGATATGGAGCCCTAAGCCCCATCAATGCATCCAAAGTATGAAAAATGTATCCAAAGTTAGTAGAATTAACCTTATGAGTGCAAGTGGGGTATAATTACCCTGCCAGCATTCATAGGGTTAACCCAAATAAGTTAAAAAACACATCCCATTAAAAGTAACATTTACCATGAATCCTGATGTCCAGCAGAGAACTCAGCTTCCTAGTCCTCTTCTGTCCTTCTCTTCAGTCTTCTCTTTTGTCCTTCTCTTCTTTCTTCTTTTCTGCCTTTCTTCTTGCTGTAAAATAAAAATTAAGTTTTAGTACAAAGCATAAACTATGACAAAGGGGTACCTCTCTGGCACTCAAAAGGGTTAAAACATATTAATGTGCCGTGTATATGCCTCCATATAATGTCCAATAGTTAAAAATGCCATGAATAAATGTCATAAATATATGGCATAAAAAATACGTAGCTTTTTTTCTTCATGTCTCCACCGCTGTGTGTGGCTGTGGAGGTAGCGGAGACACTGATGAGCCACAGAGTTCTATCTCCTTTCCTGAATGGGCTGATGCCTGTTGCACTCTGAGGGAATTGTTACTGAGATTGCCTTTATATATGGGTATTCTCACTTCCAATTCCCTCACAGCCATTGGCTGAGATGTTCTTATGCACATCCCAGCCAATCAGTTTAAAGAACTGCCGCCCATATATAAAGGCAGTCTCAGTACCAATTCCCTCAGTGCAGTGCATCGGCCCATGCAGGAAGGGAGAGGTAACTCTGACAGCTCATCAGTGTCTCAGCCGCCACTGCCTCAGCAGCTGCACACAGCAGCGGAGTCATAAAGAAAAAAGCTATGTATTTATTTATGGCATATATTTATGACATTTATTCATGACATTATTAACTACTTGGGCATTAAATGGAGGCATATTCATGGCAGCCTATTCACAGCACAATAATATGTTTTAACCCTTTTGAGTGCCAGAGAGGTATGCAAAGTATTGCTGCGCAATGCGTTGTGTAACCCTCTGCCAATCAAAGGGTTAAACGATGTCATAGTTTATGCTTTGTATTAATACTTATTTTTTATTTTACAGCAAGAAGAAAGCAGAAGGCAGAAGAAAGAAGAGAAGAGAAGACTGAAGGAGAAGAACAGTACCGGTAAGTGTAAGACATATGAGTTAATGATCGGTACTTTGCAGTATGTCAGGCACCAATTGTTAGCTTTTTTACTGTGAAGTTCCCAATACTGCCATTATTTAGCTGTGTTTGGAAACTTAACTCACAAAACGGACTTTTGACCACAAGACCTTTTCTGTGGCCTAACATCCATTGTGCGTTTAGCCGGTAGGACATTTGAATACTGACTTCAACATTTTCTTTTGTCGGTCAATATCCATTTTGCCCTACCGGCTTTTTTATCTCCAACATTTGGATCGAGACCTAAGTCTTTGCTGTGAGAATGGCTTTAATGTTGTTTTCTTTTGAGATAAAACATTACAAAATTGCAAGCTGGGGCAGAGTGATCACTGACCAAGATGGCTCTCTGCAGGTGACTAGCACCAAGTTTTTGAATTGCCTCTTATGTCCCTACTCAAGAGCACATCAGACTGTGGAATATCGGGCAGCAAAATACCCAGATGCCTTCCTGTAAAGAAACTGGGTCAGATGAACCATAGGTCCTCAATCACCATGTATCTCCCGGTCCAGGCAAGGGAGGGAAGTTGTTACCCAGAGCAAAGACATGACATACTCACCTGCCACAAGTGCTAATGGCAGCCTGAATCTAGATCTTCTGTTTGGACCCTCTACTACTACTCAGAAGAGAGTTCAACATACTTCTCCCACCTCCTCACCTCAAATGGAGCCGGAGGGTGACCTGGGGCCTACAGTGTAAGACGCCATTGTGTTATCACCAAGGAAGATTTGTGGGCCCTGTCTAGTGACATTACATGCAGACCAGGAGAGGATTGCTGATTTAGAGATGGATCTCAACCAGCTGGGTCGAGTAATCAGCAACCTGGAATAGGTGAATTAATCTCTTCTTTACCAGCAACACAACTTAGAGGAAGTGATCATCCAACGAAATGAAACAATCCAGTTTCTCATCTATAAATTAGATGACCTAGATAACAAAGGCTACAGATGTAATGTCCAAATCAGGGTCCTTCCTGAATGTATACTGAACAAGGATATCATAGTCACTCTGGGCTTGATTCTCACTGACATATTGTGACTTCCTCCAGTTCCTCCGATCACCTTTTAAAGGCCCTCTGGGCTTTAAAACCAAGAAATCGCCTACTGACCCACCACTAGATGTCATTTGTTGCTTCTCTAGGTTCCCTAACAAAGAACATGTAATGAAAAGATGCATGGAGCTTGGTAATTTACAGTATATGGGATCTACTCTGCAGTTTTCCAAGATTTGTCCCTATATACACTACAACATAGTATAGTGTTAAAGGGATAGTAATACTTCGTTTTAACTTTATTTTATTTTGTAGGCATTAAAAAAACATGAAGAACGATATAAGTCTTATCTCTCAAACATTTATGGTTTAAGAGATATTCACAAGCAAAATTTCCCCCTCCCGCCCCTTTTACCTAGTGTAAGCTATTGCTTCTTAGATGTGGAATGCAGTCCATAGACCAGACAGATAACAGAAGGGGACACTCTTATTACTATGAAAACAATGAAATCCCTGCCCCCCTTGACAAGCTTTTCAGGTTTTTCCCTTATCTTAATTGAAGATTGTCCTTCTCTGCAATCTACCTGGGCACCTCCCTTCTGCTCTGGCTGACCAGTGTTACATCAGCAAAAGGGGCGGGAGGGGGACACTTTGTCATTGAATTACTCTTGAACTACAGCTCTGACAGTATTGAAATAACACTCTCCAAAGTCCAAATACTATGATGATTAATTAGAGCTAGTTTTATTATGAAACATTACTATCCCTTTAAAGCCTCTGACTGAACATCTATGTAATCTTAATATCAGGGACAAGTGGTGGTTTCCCATTTTATCTCACGGCAGTTCACCAGGGGACATGGCTACCCTCCACTCAATATAGGCATACAGGCCCCACATTTTTATACCTAAGCATTTGAACCTCAGAACCAGTTTAGTACCTAGCACCCTGCAGTGGAGAAGGCTCAGTGAAAAAAGGATGGATTGAAGCTCAGGGTCAGAAGAGGAAGAGGAGCAAGGTTCAGGATCCCCTAAGAGCCCAGCACGTAACAGCAATACTAACCTATCAGCAGTTCATTGGGACCCTATTTGGCTTGTCCCATGATTTACCCACTCCTGACATTGATCTACTGCATGTGTACCAAGGGCCCCGTTTACAAATTTGGTCTAACTGATATGCATTTGGTTTGTTACACCTTTCTGGTTATGTTTTTGTGTCACCTCTCTGGTGGCCCAGTACACTGATAGATCACTCTGCAAGCTAGGTTACAGATTAGACAGTGCTCCCTCAGACCTAGTCTGTAGCACTGTTATTACTATTTTTGTGCATTGTCATAGTAAAAGAGAAGGGACAGCTCAATACTGTTAGCCTGCTAAAAAAAAAAAAAAACAGGTGTTGAGTTTTTTTAAGTTTGGTTTTGTTTTCCTATTACCCAAGTTGTAAAAACAAAACCAGAGGTAATTATATGCACCGCCATTTAAAAAAAAAGCCCATAAGAAACAACTAAAAACAATGCTCAAGTAGCATACTATTAACTATGGTCAGTATTACCACGTGTTTTGCGGTTACATTTTCTCCCGGAAATCCTGCCCCTCAACGACAGTTTAAAACCATCATTAACCATTAAATGGCCTAGATTCATTAAATGACGATGCTGTGGCAATAGGATTCTGTCAGTGTATTCAAAACACTTCTATATTTTATATACAAGGAGGTCATTCTATGTCAAATAACATTTGAGAAAGAAGTATGTTGAATGGGAGCACTATATGTCGAATTACTAGGGGGGTTAAAGGTGGCCACTGTATGTTGGATTTCTAACATGTTGTGCAGCTTGAGGAAAAACACCATTGGCCTAGGCATTGTTGGTGTGTTTGCTTGGCTTTGCAGGGGTTAATTTAGAAACACAGAAACATAGAATATGACGGCAGATAAGAACCATTCGGCCCATCTAATCTGCCCATTTTCCTCCAGTAAAAACCTCAAATGTTTTTTGGTCCTTGGTCTTTTCTTATGTTAAGGACAGCCTTATGCCTATCCCATGCATGCTTAAATTCTGTCACTGTATTAACTTCTGCCACTTCTGCTGGTAGGCTATTCCACTTATCTACTACCCTTTCAGAGAAGTAAAACTTTCTTACATTATATCTAAACCTGTGTCCCTCTAGTTTTAGACTATGACCTCTTGTCGTAACATTTTTACTCCTTTGAAATATACTTCCATCCTGCACATTGTTGAATCCCTTCATGTATTTGAATGTTTCAGTCATATTCCCTCTCTCTCTCTTCTCTCCTCCAAGCTATACATGTTCAGATCATTTAGTCTATCCTTATATTTCTTTTCCTGTAAACCTTTTTTTTACCTTTGTATGCTTGTATGCTCTGTTTTCTCCGATGGTGTTTTTTACTCTGCGTTGTGTGGTGTGCATCTAGAAAACGTGGGTCTGCTGGTAAATGTTGCAATTTATCACTTTTTGTCCCTACCGCAAACATTTGCATGGCTCTGGGGATAGCTGTTGCATCAGCCTCAATGGTCGATATTTTCATGTCCACTATGTTTTCAGAACTGCCGTTAGTTATTTGTAGTAGGTACATTTGCATGGCTTACCTTGTTTTTAAAATCACCAACAACAGTTTTTTCTGCTGACAATAACATTTGCATCGATGCCTTAATTGTTATTTTTCCCCTCTCGACAGATGATCATGTGCCTTTCTAGGGTCAACACATTTCTTAGTAGTCTCAGGTACTTGTTGATGAAAGTTCTAATGAAAGGGTCAGCACTGGGTGGATCAAAATTACTTTTTGGACATAAGGGTTGTAAGGCAATGTATAAATGTCTATCCTTGGAATTTAATTTACACTGGAATTTCTTAATGTCAACATGGAGAGAAAATGCATTCTGCTGAACAGTGGAAATGGAGATTTTAGGAGTACATTTTTGGGAATGGGGAGGATTTCTATTTGCCTTTCTTTTTTTCCACATGGTGATTAAGAACACCTGTGAGTGCTTGCACACATCTTACACACAGCTACGATTATCAATGAGATAAGAGATACATCCTTCTGCCTTTTCACCTTAGGCCTTTGTCAAGATAAAGGCCCAAAGTTGGGTCAAAACATCAGTCTACTCAATAAACCACCATCATTTGCATTTTCTGAAGTCTTGTGTTTTCCTGTTGTCTTTTTACCAGTATTAACAGTGTGGCACTTGTATAAACTATAGAAAAATTAATAGCTAGTAGGGATGGGTGAAAAGTGTGAAAAAATGTCTTCCCGTTGATTTCAATGCAATGAGCTAGGCAAAAAAAAGAGTGAAAATGGCACTTTTCAAGGAAAATTTTTCTCCAAAAAGTGCAGGCAACAGTGAAGCATTGTTTAGATTCCTTGCAAGTTTGGGCATGCATTTCTATTAAAGGAGATTAGAGATTTGGTCAGATTTAATGGTCTCCTGAATGCTGAGAAGTACACGCAGATACTTATCCATCATGGAATACCATCAGGGAGGCATATGATTGGCCCAAAATGTGTTCTGCAGCAAAGGTACAGTTAAAGTCAAGAAGAACTAGGGGTCCTGGAAATGATGGTATAGTTCCCACAGAGCCCTGATATCAACATCATTGAGTCTGTCTGGGATTACATGAAGAAAGAGAATCAACTGAGGCTGCCTAAATCCACAGAAAAACTGTGGTTAGTTCTCCAAGATGTTAGGCACAACCTACCTGTTGAGTCTTTAACAAACTTTGTGCAAGTGTACCTAGAAGAATGGATGCTCTTTTGAAGGCAAATGGTGGCTACACCAAATATTGATTTGATTTAGATTTTTCTTCTGTTCACTCTCATTTTGTTAATTGAGAAACATAAACTATTAATATGACTGTTTTTAAAGCATTCTTACTTTACATCATTTTTTCACACTTGCCTAAGACTTTTGCACAGTACTGTAGTTAGAGATATATTTACTTGATGCAAATATCAAGTCAGACAATGTGTGTAAGCACCACAGTGGTCAATGGTTGTATTCCCCAAATCAATGTATTTTTCATATATCGCTATAAATATAAGACTATGGACCTTATATATAAAGAAAAGGTTTTGCTATTCTGCAACCCAAGTGTGAATGCTAGACAGGTTTCAAATGCACTGTGAAGCAATGTGTTGGACACATCACTAATATTTAAAAGGTTAAATCTCATTAAAATCTAAGTGGATATATATTTGTCATTTATGGTACAATTGACTTACTCCAGAATAGTTCCACATTGCCTTTATTTATAAGAAACAATATTTTCTTCAGGACAAGTTCCAAAGGCAGACATAATAAAATAAACATAATAAACATAAAATAAACATAATGATTAAATATAAAACCTATGTCATGTTATTCTGTATTCTTTATGAGAGTTTTATCAGTACCAGCATGAAGTGTACCTTAAAAGCTCACAGATCAGGCCTTTAACACTTTCTTTATCAGTGACTATTTCTCTGTTTTTCAATCATATCTTCCACTTTGTGCTGCACTTAAGAATATGCTGACACTTTGTAATATAAACTATATATAAACTATGGAACCATCTTCCTCAGTAATACATCTTATCAGAAGGGGGAGCTCACGCAGTACAATTTTGACTGAGAAAAGAATAGTGTCAGTGTTTTTGTAGAATGAAATGTACCTTTACATCACAAGTAAACTAGCAGTTAAATAAGTAATAAAAAATAAATAAATTATATATCATGCATTAAAAAAAATAGTTTGATTATGTCAAATGTGCATTATATTCCATAAACACCTATGAATCTTATGTATAAATTCATAGTGGAAAGGTCCTGGAACAAACCAACTGCATCATAGTGGATATTTCCAAAATTCCCATTGATTAAAATGAAACAATTTAACCCTTTGAATGTTAAAGAGCTATCCATCACAATGCTTCACAATGCATTAACGGCCTCTCTAGCATTCAAGGGGTTAAAACAGCCAGTTGAACTCACAGTTTTGTTATTTGTCCTCCATAGTGAAGTCAGTTTACCCAGAATTGTTTCACTTTGTTTTTTTTACATATAGGCCACAGTTTTTTTTTTCATTACCTCTACCTTAAGATGCATAGAAAGATGGGGAGAGAGACCCCAATACGCCTCTACATTATAATGTAAAGTCACAGTGCCTGCAAAACTATATGAATAGTTTCATATAAATTAATAAACATGAACCAAATATAATTTTCCATGTTACATGTCTACAGAAAGGCAATTTTTATTAGTCCCACAGTAAAAACAGTCCCCAGTTTTCCCTGCTACACAAAAGCTATAATATACTGCACACTGAAAAGGTGCCTCCAAGTCCTCCCTGAGATATGTGTGGTTAGTGTCTAAGCAAGCTACATGAAAAGTAGGCTTTTACATAAAATATACAGAAAATATAGTGCCAGTAAGTAGTATGTGTTACTCTGTACTGTATGGGCAATTGTAGACAAAGTAACTACACCACAAAGAAACAAAAAGCTTTCCCCCCTATAATCCATTAGTACATATCCAATATAATCCACTACCTAATGTTCACCACTAGGGGTTGTACTCTTGCCTACTGGAGGGGATCTCCCTGCTGAAGACTTCTTGGATTCTGCGACAACTTCCTGGTTTCTTAAGAGTCCACCACCTGTAACCCTCTCCCGCAAATTTTAAATGTAATCACTGAATTCACATTTTGGGCCACAATTAATTGCAACTAATTTAATTTACATGAAGAGTTGAAGTGATAGTAACGTTCTTTAAAAAAAGCACATATTGTAGCACAATAAAACACAATTAGTATGCTTCCTTCAAAAATTATTATAGCTCAAATATTTGTGTCTTATTTATATTTTTTCTTGTGCAAATTCACCACTAGGTGACAATGGTTCAATAGGTTGTTGATGAAAACAGGGGATGTTCAGAAGGTTCCAAAAATCTCAAAGTATACATGTAAAAGTTCTATACACTTACATTTACCAAAGCTACCAGAAACACTGCAGTATGCATACATGTGAGGAAACATGCCAGAGATATCTAGTGCTGAATGCTGAGAAGTACAAGCAGATACTTATCCATCATGAGGTACCATCAGGGAGATATATGATTGGCCCAAAATGTATTCTGCAGCAATGCTCTACAAACCTGGATACATTTGACTGTACTAATAAAGAAGGGTATGCATAAACTGTGTTTGTGTATAGTTTATTTAAACCTGCACATGACCTTATGTATCAATGCCTTGGTATATTTCTCTGGTCATCTCTTCTGCACATGTGGTATAAGTGAACAACCCTTTAACATACCCCTCTATCAGATGTAAGTAAAATGAGTCATTCTGTGCCTGTTTTCTTTGAATCTAATGTATATGTAGCCTTCACCTAGGTCCAGACAAAAGGCATGCCCCTAATTCTCCATATACTCCCTGAACAAATACAGTTTTTTAAACTTATTTTTGTATATTAACATTTTTGTACATGCACCTCGCTGTTGTTCCATCATAAAATAAATATTTTAAAAACAGAGACAAAAAAATTCCTCTGCATGGGGAATTGCATACTGAAGATATTTTGAGTTTACACCCCTAACTATTAAAATCTTAACATTATTTGTGATTGTCTGGGTTGCAATAGCTCAACCAATAATAGGCTGAAACATTTTTAGAACATTTCAGTTCATGACTTGCCTGGATTACAAAACAGCCAGTAGCTTCCCACTGGGTCTGCAGTATATATAATATGTGTTTGTGCAATAACTGAGAAAGATAGGAATTATGGTTAAACACACATAGCAAAAATGCCAAAATTGCTTGTGTCCTTATGTGGTTAATATCTGCACTTTGCATGAACTGTAAAGCGCCTGTTTTACCAGATCTATTTTTAGCAGCATGTCGCAACATTGTAATAGTTTCAGGTGGGAAAGCGCCATGCCGTCTATTTTTTGTAGCATGTAGGCAACATTGTAATAGTTTCAGGCTGGAAAGCTCAGTACCATCTATTTTTAGTAGCATGTAGCAACATTGTAATAGTTTCAGGCTGGAAAGCTCAGTACCATCTATTTTTAGTAGCATGTAGCAACATTGTAATAGTTTCAGGTGGGAAAGCGCCGTGCCATCTATTTTTGTAGCATGTAGGCAACATTGTAATAGTTTCAGGCTGGAAAGCACTGTCCGAATTTCCGAAATATACACAGAAATTTCGGACTAAGTTCGTTTCGGATTATGATTTTTTTTTGTGGGCGGACCTTGGCTTTTGGAAGGTCCAAATGATGCCTTATTCATCCAAATTCCAAAATTAGCTGAATCAAATCGCATAAGTCTACCCAAAGCCATGAACCACAACATCCTGACATAAAATAGAGAAAACTATGTATGTGTTTTGGCTTAAACACTTAAAAGCAAAATCTTACCACAGTGTAATGGAATATCACTCAAAAGCATGATACATTGTAAAACATTATTAATAATAATAATAATAATAATAATAAAACAAAATAACGCACTATAACAAGATCCAAGCTTAAAGTGGATCTGTCACCTAAGTACAAGTTTAGTTTGTTTTATAGAGATTAAAAATTGGCTTACTTATTTTACTAGTAATTTTAGTTTTTAAAAAAATTAACATTTATGTTTCTGTAGTACAGTGTGCTACTTTATGCAGATTCCTTGCACAGAATACAAATTATTTCTGTTCAAGGCCAAACTTATCACTTATTCTATTAGAGAGGGCCCCAGTGTGTGGACTCTGTCTAGATTTATTCATACCACAGTGTGTGGAAATATTGGTACAGCACAGCAACTAATAAGCCTAAAGTGCCAGACTGTGTTAATGGAGAGGTTAATCATGTAAAAATAAATTACCTTAATTAAATTGTGGGTGAAAAACAGTGTAGCAAATATTCCACTCCGATTCTACACAACAACAGGCTGTATAACAATGTTTACTCATTATGCCTGCTAACCTCAATTTACTAAGATACTTACATCTCAAATCCTCCACTTAATGCAACTTGTGCTAAGGGCAGTCTTTGGGGGCAATACTGTGTTAATTCCCTTTACTCCTTGATGGTTCACTTTTAAAATGTTGCATTTAAGATGTCGACTTAGAAAAACGGTGCATTTAACATGTCGCCGGCCTAAAAAGGGCGACATGAGAATCTCGCCCGTATCAAAAGGATGAGAATCTCATGTCACATGCTTAATCCATGCTTTCGCCTCTTTGCCCCACACCTCAACTGTTTCACTCCATGTGATTTTTCCCAGATCCTTCCCTTACACTATGTATTTACATCCCTCCCACCTTCCCTTGTACCATGGACATTGACCTTTTTTAATCACACTGACTTGACATGTGACGGCCGTTGCTCATTTTCTTCAATATCACAGGATATTACACCTCTACAGTATGAGCACATATTTAACGCAATGACAAGTGATGCCTGAAGTACCGACTATATTTCACTTCTACACTTTTTAAGAAAGATTTTCCACTTGGTGGAAATTGGCATTTTTCTCCTGTTCCTCTTTTGAAGCGAAAACTTTCGCCCATCCATAGCAATGAATAGAGGTGGACACACACATGGCAGCCTTATAGCATATGCAAAGAAATTATAACACTTACTTATTTACAGAATAAAATAAAATCCCCCTGAGGAAGCTACGTTTAGTGGTGAAACGCGTAGGGTGATCCTATGTTGGATTGTTTGATTTATATTGTTTTATATTAGTTTATTATGTACATCTGTACAGATTTTTATATTTTTATATTTGCATTTTTTGTGGCACATTAAATTTCATATAGAGATACACTGCAAGACTCCTGAGTTTATCTATATTGTGCCCTAGTGACATATCCCTGTAAGATCTACTAATAGAAGGTCCTAGATAGAGTACTGGTACATGTCCATACTGTACCAACGGAGATGCATGAGGAGAAGTCAATTGGGACCATAGAGACAAATGGTGGAGTGGGAGCCGATATAGATACCATCACTGGGGGTCATCCAGTGAACGTTAATACACCCTGAGGCTGGATTGCCTCAGTAAAAGGTAAATGGGATATCCACACTGTACAAACTTGTATATCTGGTGACCTATACGGTGAAGGAGGTGAATGAAAGCAGGTCCACATATGGTGAAGGAGTTGAAGAAATAGAAAAAGAGAAAAAAAGAATAATCTATTACAGATATCTCACTGCTGGTAGGAGGAGGTGATGAGAAATATGACAGAGGGTCCCCTAATGTCACACTTGCCATTCTTGGTGACCTGAAGAAGGCAGACTGGCAGCAGTAGCAGCAGGCACTGGCAGCTAATCTGTGCTCCTGGTAGTGGTGGTATTATTGCTGTACCTGCTAGCCACCAGTTCTGGCTTCTTCAGGATCATGTTCCACCTGGACAATGCCATGGGGGAGCGGGACTCCCAGGATCAGGGGAATGGTGTGGGTTTCACTGACCACTAGTCTAGATGCTCTCAATTGCTTCCCCTACCACTCCCCTAACACTATTCCCACCAGCTGCTTCACCATTACTGTTACTACTACTAACACCAACCATATCAATTTCAGCCCCTGAGTCTTCCTCCTCACAGTCACTAGTAATATGATGATTACTCCTCCTTCACTCCTAACACTAGCAAGCTGCTTCACTCCTAACACTAGCAAGCTGCCAGTAGTATTAGCACTGGCAGGACTGCTTGGGAATGACAAGTGCAACTTATAGTCCCCTGCTGTCACACTTGTTATCAGCTTCTCCTTCCCCCCTCCTGACTATTATAAGACACACTAGCAGCAGATTCAGCACTGGTGGCAACATGTTCAGCACTGGCAGCAGGCACAGCACTGATAGCAGAAGGCACAGTACTTGTGGCAGCAGGTTCTGCACTGGCAGCAGGCACAGCACTGGAGGCAGCAGGGGCAGCATGTCTCACATCAGGCACAGTAATGGTGGAAGCAGAGGCAGCATATCTGGGTGCAGGCACAGCAATGGTGGTAGCAGTAGCATGGGCATTACATCTGGCAGCAGGCACAGAAATGGTGGCAGCAGGCTCAACATGTCTGTCATCAGGCACTGGCAGCTGACCTGTCCTGCTCTTACTTTTACCCTATTCTTCCTCTCTTAATATTAATTTCCCCAAGATCCCTAGGGGAGATTTATGGGGACTGGCCAGAATTGGATCTGCATTGCTTCTCCTCCTCAGTGGAAACCTTAAGGCATATGTTGCTGTAGGACTCACAACTTTTACTTTCAGCTATTTATTTCTCCACTTCCTTCAGATAAAGTAATATTGCGTCAGGAAATCTTGCACTCATAAAAAACACAGGCAAGATATGGCAAAACTTCTCTCTGGAAATTTATTGGCAGTGGAGAAAAGGGGAACATTTTATGTATTGTCTATTGGCAGGAAGTTTTACGAAAAAAGCAGGAAATCGTTTTTTCGCAAAAAGTCGTGTGGGAAATTTCTCTGACTTTTTGCCCATCCCTATTCACCACAGTGATCATAAACTGTAGTGCATACCCTGAAGAGCATGTACTGGATTTAGAGGATAATACCAGTAGGTCTGCACTATTATATCTTATATTTCTCCCCATTATTTCCCCATCTCTGTGTTAGGGATAGGTGAAAATTTTCACCTCAAACTGAAATCGGCTAATATGGCACTTTCTGCTTGGCTAATAATTTCCTGTGAAAAGTGCCAATTTTCCACTTTTTCATGCTTTTTTTGCCTAGCTAATTCCATTAAAAATCAATGGGAACATTTAAGTTACACAAAACATATAACAAATATTATTTTATTTCCCAAAGGCATAGTATAAAAGGGACATGAGGTTGTCTGTGTTGGTGGAGTGTGGGGAAAGAAACAGTTGAACAAGGAATTTTTTTTTTGGGGGGGAGCTTGGTTACTGGGATTGGGGGACAGTTTATAAAAAATAAATCTTAAATACAATTTAAAACAAAAACATAAGACATGGTATAAAAGAGGTCGGGGGAGGGTGCCTGTGTTGGTGGGTGGAGTCTGGGGAATGAATCAGCTGAACAGTGAATCTGTGTTTCACTTACTGGAATATGTCGCGTTTTTATAGCAGAAAGGCAAAAACCACAAACCAATGGGCAGAAACTTTCTAGCCATCATAAAAATGGCTATAATTTTGGCCAATGGTGAAAAATGCAAAGGTTTTAATCACAGGTTTTAAAGAAGATTTTCCCGTGAAAAAGTGGACAACAAAGTGGTTTTTGAGTAATTTCCTGCTGGAACATGGCGAGAGATTTCGCTCACCTCTACTTTGTGTCCTGATCAGATCACCATGGGATGTGTTGATAAAAAATTGGGATACATTCACCCCATTTGTTTCAATAATTTTAAAACAAAAAAAAATAACTGAGTCCATATATCCTCTAGTATTTTTTAGGAAACTCAAATTTAACAAAAAAATTAATATGGGGTCCATAGCCCCATTATTTTATTACATTTTAGAGAAGGAATCAGGGACCCCTTCACCTACTCTCCCAAAGTGGAAAGGAAATGTAAAAAAAAGATTAACATAAGGAGACATCATACTAATCTACTGTATATCTGTGTCCAAGGAAAGGGACTGGAACACTATCTCTACCTTGCCTTATGAGTGGAATCCGGGCCTAAGTTTTCAATGTAGCATTGAACAACAATAACGGTAATAATATCACTGAAACCATGAAGCTTCTGACCTTTTTGGCTAACATCTACACTAGAAAATAATGACACATCAACAGCTTCAGTTGTGGAATCAGTTCACCTTCCAGTGTTTAAAACTTTGTGTCATAAGTTTGACATATTCTTCCCTAAATATTTTATACAGGTAATGTCCTAGTTATATCATTATAGACAGGTGATATTTGATAAAAGCTTTATCATGCGCCCTAAAGGCAATTTACATTGCAGCCACTCAAAAGTAAATGAACAAGATAAAGTGAAATGGAAAGTATAAGGTAAACATACTTTTTATTGGAAATGCATTTATCTTAAACAAGCATTAAAAATGTTCAAAAACATCTCTAATAGCCAGTCTGAAACCAGTCTTTTTTTATGTAATTTACCATATGCTTATTCTGCACGTGTTCCAAACAAAGTTTCCTATTTTTTGTACATGGATTATGTTTGCCATGCCACTGGTTTTTGTCAGCTTAAAAGAAGAAAGACATAGACTGTGAGCAAATATTTTCCATGGAAATGAAAAATGATTGTTGAAACTACAAGTCAGTCTTGCAATAAAAATGAGAATTAAATGTGAACACTTTCATGCAGTTATTCATAGTCATAAACTTGTGTGTTTTAAGCCATAAACAACTACCACATTTTATTGCAAACTTTACACGAAAAATACAATAATGAATAGTGTAAGAGCTTGTTTACACATGGCTGTGGAAGAGAATGGATCACTGGGCCACATCCACATAGAAATATAGAGCAATCCAGAAGTAAGCTATTTGCACCATAGAGGAAAAATACAAATTTCCATTGATTTAAAGGGGACTTCCATACCCCTGAATGCTAGAAAGATAACACGTTGTTTTGCATTCAATGGGTTAACCTAACCCCTTGAAGACCAGAGGGGTATGCTTTGCATTTAAATTAGTAAAATGTTTAGGAAGTTTCAATTTCTTCCCTAAGGTGCCAGTTGGACTGATCCATAAATCCTCCTCCTTATCTTTGTACATATGGCCCATTGTATCCAATAAAATCAGTGCAGACAAAATTAACTGATGGACAGATAATGTAAGTGTAAACTGTGTTTTTCAAAGGTCATAAGCCTAAAACACACAATCTATATTTTTTGGACACTCCAAAAGTGATATAAATCATTTTTCAAGGGAATTGTGAAGGGTACAAAAAAGTAATATTTCATTATTCTTGGGTATAACAATCAGAATTAAGAAAAGCTAAAATATGGTGCATACAAATTTACATAAATATACATTTGAAACTCAACATTCATATTTTGAAAAAAAGGTGCATCCTAAGAGGATGCCCACTGCACACCAAAGTGTCACAGCATCCTGGTTGAGAATCATCAGTCTAGAACATTTCCTTCAGTAAAATACTGAAAATACTGCCCATTACTTCAAAATGCCTCAATGAAAATGTATTATATTGGGAAAACTTCACCTGTTGGGTAAAGAGTATTATCAATCTTTGGAGATGCCTTATTCAAAGACTTTTAAAAAATATCCCGTTGACTTGGATAACTTTCTGATACTCAAAGGGTTAAAACAGTGAAACTAATGTACTAATTGGAATTGGAGCAATTATAGTGCAAACCAACTGCACTATAGACTTAAATGTGAATTTCAATTCCTAGAATGCAAGAACGATCTCTACACTTTGCTTTGCAATCTGTTAGAGACCTGTCTAGTATTTCAATGATTAAAACACCCCTCTAAACCAACAGGACCACTTTGTATTGTATTTTTCCCTTATTGTTTAGATGGTTTGCTCCATGATTGTACATCAGTTTCCATGAGTTCATGTTCACAAAATTGCATGTTCACATTACTGTATATTATAAACATATTACTACTGAACTGATAAAGTTGTAACCCCTGACAGACTAATTTCCTGATATGTTTTAACAGTAGTGTTTAAACAGAATGTGCTTGCAATTAATGTAAAACACATACTGGAATTTGTCAAAATAATAGCATCTAGACATAATGAATTAAAATGTGTAGTCGTGCCCTTCATCATTGAGTGTGCTAATGATGCTAGGCAGGAGAGGATTTATGTTATCTTAGTCCACATGCTTTTCCGTTCCTTTGATGTGGTGAGGGTTAAGCCAAAGTATTATACACTCATTGTTGAAATAATGCAACAGGGTCTTCATTTATAGTACATTAATCTTAGAAGAGAAGATATCCTGCCTGACTGGAAGGTATCCATGATATTAAGCAGTTCACAGGACTGTGAAGTGCTGAGAGTGATCATGCAGAGCAATAGGCCACAGGAATGCAAACCATGCATGAAGCCAAAAGTGGACTTAGCAGGTGGCCTCCCTATTCATCTGATGTCAACACCCTGCTCAGATCAAGACCTTTTAACATCTATGTAAGCCTACTACTGCTTTTAATTAAATGTAATACAGTCATTGAATGTCCTAAAATATGAGAAAACCGCATTGTTAAAAGTACACATATCTTTTGCACACTGAGGATTGCCATAGTTTTAGAAATAAATATCATGCTTTAAATTAGGTAGTAAAGTTGTCTATGTTTCAAATGGTTTCCATACACTATTCAGTGTTCTACGCTCTAAAACGCTTTGAAATTCTTCTGCCTGACCCTATGTTATCCTTGGAAATGAAATGAAAAGAAGAAGTAGATATAAATTTGTGACAGTTAAATTTTCTTTTTCTTTCTTTCTTTCTTCTTTCTTTCTTCTGCAGTGGCTCCTAAATCTCCCACATATTTTGTTGTAGTGCTATAACATTGTGTATGGGCAGAAAATTAATAACAGTGTTGAACATGGGTGTACATCCCAGGAGGACTTTTGATGGGGGTTGCAGTCTCATCCTGCTCTAATGTATTCCATGGATGGTTTATTTACATATTTGAATTAATCTCTGCTTACAGAAAGCTGCATTATTAAGTAATACTATATTATGAGATCTCTGATCCTTGGTTTCAGCTGTTGTCATACTCTTGTCCGAGACACATGTTGATCACTATACCATTATCAAAGGCAATTTTTTCAGTGATTTATGGTTTTTAACCTTGAATGATAGACAACAGAGATGAGCAAATAGTTATGTTTTCTTTTAGGGAATTTTCCAAAAAAAAACTTAATTTACCTTTTTTCCTCAGGAAATTTTCATGCATAGAAAATACATAATAGTTTGCCTTTTCACTACAACCAATGAATTTCCCACAATAACTGATGCTTTCCATCTACTCCATCCATGGCTACAAGAATTCCAATGCAATATTACAGTAAAGCTGAAGTTGAAAAATCTACAGTAACATAAGCCTAAAAAAATTGTCAGCAGGTTTACTTTCATTGTACTCTGTCCACTACACTAGCCACTCTGGCACAGACATTCTTGAAAAAACCCTAACAAATTTGCAATTTTGCTATGTGCAACAATTTCTACCTCTATACAAACTGTAGTTCTATGGCTAACAATGGAGTAGAACAATGCTGGGACTCCTGGGAGGACAGTATTCGGGATGGGTGAAAATTTTCACCTCAAACCAAAATCGTCAAAAAATGGCACTTCCTGCTTGGTGAATAATTTCCATCAAAAAGTGGCAATTTCCTGCTTTTGTCTCCTAGTTTTCTCCAGGGGGGCAAAAAGTGTGAAAAATTTCCAGCATTACTTTTTGCGAAAACGTGCTGATTTTTTGCTTTTCCCCTGAAAAATGTTACCTTTCTGCCTATGCAAAAATGTCCTCCTTTTTGTCTATTTTAACAAATTTTCTGCCTATGTTAATACTTTTACCTATTTTAGCACATTTTTCACCTATATTTCCTATAGGTACTACATTTCCCATTGTAATATGTAATATGTAGTCCTACAGCAACATATGTCTTGAAAAATGTGTTAGCATGCAGAATACGTTTGTCCTTTACCCACAACACTAACCTCCTGCTTAAGTGACACTGGCACATATTCATGATTATGTCAAGTAATTAAAAAAATAAAGTACAACATACAATGTGGCAGATGTGTATTGTAGTGGTGGTGGAGGACTGGCATGGTGTGATTTGTGTATGTATTTTTGCCCACACACTATATTTGCCTTTCCTGCTTAAAGAGATAGTAATACTTCATTTTATCTTTATTTTATTTTGTAGGCATTAAATAAACATGGAGATGGTTTATGATTTGAGAGATATTCACAAGCAAAGTTTCCCCTCCTGCCCCTTTTACCTAGTGTAAGCCATCTCTTCTCAGATGTGGAATGCAGTCCATAGACCAGACAGATAACAGCAGGGGACAATCTTCTTCCATGAGAACAATGAAAGCCCTGCCCCCCTTGACAAGTTTTTCAGGTTTTTCCCTTATCTTTATTGAAGATTGTCCCTCTCTGCAATCTACCTGGGCACCACCCTTCTGCTCTGGCTGAGCAGTGTTACATCAGTAAAAGGGGTGGGAGGGGGATACTTTGTCATTGAATTACTCTTGAACTACAACTCTGGCAGAATTGAAATAACACTCTTCAAAGTCCAAATACTATGATGATTAACTGGAGCTGCTTTTGTTATGAAACATTACTATCCCTTTAAGTGACACTGGCACATGTTCATGATGATGTCAAGTAATGAAAAAAATAAAGTACAACCTACAATGTGGCAGATGTGTATGGTAGTTGTGGTGGTGGGGGACTGGCATGGTGGGATTTGTGTATGTATTTTTACCATTGTCATACTCTATCCTCCTTCTCAGATTATTGACACACATTACTTATAGGTCATAGCAGTGGTCCCAAGTGGTATAGATGTTGGCAGCCCTTCTTCACATCTGTCCTCCACCTCTTCATCTGTGCTGCTGTTACTATATTTGTCCTGGCTTTGTCTGACACGTGTGGTTTCTGCTACTACTACTACTGGAGCTAGATGTTGATGTAATTCTACTGCCACTACTACTAGATGTCAAAGGTGCAGCACCTACAGCAGCAGCACCAGAGGTATTGTCATATCTAACAATGTGGATGTTAACCGGCGCTATATAAATAAAGAATAATAATAATAATAATAATAGCCTGTGTTGCTGTTGCTGGGTACTCAAAACAGGTGTGTGTGGCTGAGTGGGACTTGGACTTTGAAGAGGCGATGATGCTGATGATGACTGATAGGGTGACTGTGTGCTTTTTGACATCTGTACTTGTCAAGGGTTAGACTTTCCAGTGGTTTCCTCAAACACTTTATAGACAGGCACAATGCTCCTTAAAAGGTGAAAGATTCAGCCTTTGACTTTCTGATAACCTTATAGCCCTGTCATCATCCTCACTCTCAACTTCAACTGTATCTGATCAAGAGAAGGATGCTGGAGGTCATCCTCAGCAGCATCAGCCTCACCTGACAGTTCTTGCTCACTACTACCCTTAAATTCCTCTAAGCTTTTGGAGGTCTCAAACAATTTCTTTTTACTTTTACTGTAACAAAATTCACTACTACTTTGAGGACAGGTGTTTTGGTGCTTGGTTGTCTCACTGTCTGATGCAGCAGGCTGTTCAGCTGCTACATCTTCCTCTATTATGCTATTGCTAGCATCATAAACACTTGATTGTGACTTGTTGTCATCTTCAGTGTGCTTCTTATATGGTTCTTTATTTCTGCTGGCACTGGTGCTGCTGGAAATAGTTTTGCAGGGACCTTGACAAACTGCATCCTCCCTTGGAGTAAAGGGATCATCATGATTGATTGCACAAGCTGCAGCAACTATTGCTGCAGTCAGTTTTTGAACTTCTACTTTACTCTCACATCCCTAAACTGCTCCACTCCCCTTGTGCGTTTACTGGACATTACAACACAACTGATGGAGCTGTATGGTGCCTTGCCTAAGCACAATCAGCTGTCTGTCACTGTCACCTAAGATATTTAGTTTTTTATTTTTATTTATTTATTTTTTTTAAGTTGTCCACCCTGTTGTCTTATCACAGTCTGTCAAAAAAAAATTATAACTGAAAAACAAAATCAGCCATGTCTTTCCCCAAACTTCCCCACCCAGCACAGAGACAATAACAGCAAGATCAGCAAGCAAATAGGTCCCTAGCTGCCTGTGTCTTGCCAGTCAGTCACATGGAATTTTGGAGTATTTGGGGGTCAACCTCCTTTCTCCCTTCTTATTCCCTAGAGTGCCCCCAGACTCCCCTAATACAGAGAACAAATGTCCTACCTAAATGACTCCCTAAACTAAGCTTCAATTCACCTTTATTTGCCTATGTCCTCTAGCTCAAAAACATGTTGCTCTCTCCTCTCACAAACACAGAATGGCTGCTGTGAGAACCTGACAGCCTTTTATATGGCTGTAGAAAACTTTTGTGTAGTGGAGAAATATTTTTCTTACCATTGATTTCAATGGGCGGAAAAGGTGGGAAAAAGTGGAAAAAAACGGCACTTTTCACAGGAAATTATTTGCCAAGGGGAAAATGGTGTTATTTGCCGATTTCAGTTTGAGGCAAAAAATTTCGCCCATCCCTAGTTTTCTCTACTTTTCTACAGCCATTTAAAATGTTGTCAGGCTCACACCATGCCATTCTGTGTTTCTGACAGGAGAAAGCAGACATTTTGAGCTAGAGAAGATAGGCAATAAAGTGGAACTGAAGCTTAGTTTGGGGTGTCTTTTACGTAGGACATTTGTTCTCTGTATTAGTGGAGTCTCGGGGCACTCTGGGGGAGAAGATGGGTGGAAGGGGGTTGACCCCAAATACTGCAAAATTCATTGTGACTGATTGGCAAGACACAGGCACCTGGGGTCCAATTTGCTTGCTGGTTTTGTTTTTATTGTCTCAGTACTGTAGAAGCCTGGGGAAAGAAAGAAACATTTTTTGCCCTTCTCTTTTTGGGCAAACATCGGTCCATCAGCAGCTAAAAATGAGGGTCCTCTGTCAGCTTCTTTTGAGGACACCATCTTGTTGGTTATTCATGGTGATGAAGGGATAAGTGAAATACATCTATTTATTTTTTGAGAGAAAAAAAGAGCATGAAGGATAATTCTGTTCAAAATGGCAACACAGATATGAACGAACTGGTGACTGATATAATACTGTGCTTTGAGAAGCTTCCTAAAATAGTATCTATAAAAATCAATGAGGAATATATTCTTGCTACATTGCAATTTGCATTTATCTGACAAATAAAATTCTGTCAAAGCTTATAAAGCACTCCTTTCAGTTTGAGTGGAACATTGGAGGAGTGGGCAAGGAGTGTAGGGATGGACAAAAAGTCAGAAAAAATTCCTGGAATTCACAGAAAAACAACAATTCCCCACTTTTTTGTGAAAATTCTTGCCCATAGAAAATAAATAAAATGTTGGCCTTTTCACATCCACACTGCCATGTTTTCTATAACTGCTAGATTTTCCCTGCAATATTAAGTCTTCTGCAGATGGAAGGGTAGAAATAAATAGCTAAAAGTAAAAGCTATGAGTCCTACAGCAATGTATGCCTTGAAAACTTTATTAGCAGACTGAGTGTCTTTGATCTTTGCCTACAACCGCTACTCTACACTGAGTGGGACTTGATGATTCTGATGAAGACTGACTGCATGATTTTTTTTTCATTGTTACTTGGCCATTGTCAGACTTTCCAATTGTTTTCTCAAACTATTTATAGACAGACACAGTGCTCCTTTTCAGTGGTGGAAGATTGAGCCTTTGCCTTTCACTCTCATTCTCAATTCCATCTATATCTGAAGATGACCTTCATCATCATCATCATCATCAGTAATTAGGTCATTCTCAGCATTGCCCACCGCTTCTTCCCCACTACTTTTATATGCTTCTAGGCATTTGGTGGTCTCAAACAATTTCTTTTTACTTTTCCTCTTTGAGGGATTTTCAAAACATTACCTACTACTTTCAGGAAATGTGTTTTTGTGCTTGTTTGTCTCACTGTCAGATGCAGCAGTTGATTGAACTGCTACACATTCTTGCACTGACATTAACACCAGAATGAATCTTGTCTCATCTTCAGTGTTTTAAACGGTTTTTAATTGCACTGGTGCTGGTGGCAGTGGAACTTTTGGTGGGACTTTGAGAAACTGCATACTTCTCGGGAGGAGAGGCATCACAATAATTTTTGCACATGCTACAGCAACCATGGCTGCAGTCTGTTTTTGGACTGCCACTTTACTCACATGTCCCTGCACTGAACCTAATCCTAGTCCTTGTGCATTTGCTGATCATTACTCAACAACTGTGTGTGTTTTTTACTGTAAAGTACAAAATAGAACTGATTGTGTTTGATGTCTTTCCTTCTATTCTATATTATCTAGTATCCATCTGCCTAAGTCACAATTCATGTCAGTATCCCTATTACTGTCAATTATCAATTTTTATTTTTTATTTATTTTTTTTAATTGTGTACCCGCATCACTGTCAACAAAAAAAAAACTAATTCCCTGTTCAACTGCTTCTTTTTCCAGACTCCCCTAACACAATAACATCCAGATCAAGAAGACACTTGGATCACAGCTGTGTGTCTTCATAGTCAGTCACTAATAATTTTTGGGGTATTTTGGGTATATCTCCTTTGTTCCTTTCTCACACCCAAGATCCCCTAGCACAGAGCTGACAGTCAGATCCAGAAGGAACTTGGATCATTGCTGTCTGTGTCTTCCAAGTTAGTCTAACAAAATTCTGGAGTATTTGGGATAAATTTCCTTTTCATCCTTCTCACACCCCTGACCTCTCTGGCACAGAGCTAAATGCCAGATCAGGAAGGAACTTTGATCATAAATGTCTGTGTCTTCCAAGTCATTGGCACAGAATTATAATTTTTTTTTTTGGTAACTCTCCTTTGCTCCCTTCTCACATCCCCAGACTCCCCTAACACAAAAAAAATAACAGCCAGATCTATATCATGAATGAACTTGGAACTGCCTGTGTCTTTTACAGTTAGTCACAAATAATTTCTTGGGTAAATCTCCTACGCTCGCTTCTCACACCGTCAGACACTACAAGTACAGTATCATGGTCCCTGTGATCCTAGCGGCAGGGCGGCATTGCTACTTCCAGGTTTCCTATTGGTCATTGGGCACTGGCTCTGCCCAGGGCTAGCCTTTTTAAACTCACTCCTGTCATCTTTTCAGCACCCTTTCGTGGTGTACCTAGCGTTTGCGTTGCTGCTTGTTCCTGCTCTGTGTATGACCTAACTTGCCTGATTTCACTCCTGTTGCACCTGTGTTATTGCTTTCCGTTGCTGACTAGGATTGGCTGACTACCTCTGTGTGTACCGATCTGGCTTTGGCTGAGAACCCACTCCGTTGCTAACTAGGACTGGCTGACTACCTCTGTGTGTACCGACCTGGCTTTGGCTGAGTATCCGATTCCGTTACTGACTAGGACTGGCTACTACATTCGTGTGTACCGATCTGGCATTTTGGCTTCTTACCCATCTGGGTGCATACCCTGTGCTCCGTTACTCTTGCTCTCACTACGCACCAACTTCCGCTACAGCACCTGTCACTTCCTAGGTCACCTGGGAGACTGGGTTGCTAGTAGCTCCGGTCACTTGCCAGTGTCCTATCTGTGTTGCCTCCACTATCCTTAGCATTCTAGAGACTCGGTCACTTGCCAGTGGCCTGTGTGTGTTGCCTCCGCTATCCCTAGTGTTCAAGGGACTCCGTCACTTGCAAGTGTGCTATTCTGGGTTGCATCCGCTATCCCTAGCGTTCTAGGGACCCAGTCACTTGCCAGTGTCCATCTGAGTTGCCTCTGCTATCCCTAGCGTTCTAGGGACTCTGTCATTTTCCAGTCACCATTCTGTTTTGCCTCTGCTACCCCTAGTCTTCTAGGGAATTACCAGATCTGCCGCCAGATTAGTTGTGCCTTTCTGCTGTTTGGTACTGCTGTGGTTTACTCTGTTCCAGTTACCAGTTAACAGATCAAGCCTACTTTGTTCTTATTGTATATTTTGCTTGCCTTTCATTTTTGTTCATCCTGACTTGTGTCAGATTTGGGAAGTACCACTGTATTGTCCTTATCTGGACCTGAGTAGGGTGATTCTTATTTGCTGATTTATTATTCTCAATAAAGTTGATCTTAACCTTACCTAAATTGCCTGAGTGTACTTACAAAACCATGACATACAAATATATGTCCTATCAGGAAGGGATTTGGATCATGGCTTCCTGTGACTTCCCAATCAGGCATACAAAATTTTGGAAAAATCTCCTTTCTCCCTGCATCTCCCCTGTAGTGCCCCAAGACTTCCCAAAAACAGAGAACAAATTTCCTGCCTACAAGACTCCCTAAACTACACTCCAGATTAGCTTTATTTGTCTATCCTTACTAGCTCTGGTGCCACTTTCTCTGTCTGTCACAAATACATCTGTGAAAAAAGACTTACCACTTGGTGGAGTAATTCTTACCACTGATTTCAATAAAATGAGCTAGTTCAGAAAAAGCAGGAAATCTGTGCTATCCAAGTTCCTTTCTGCTATTTACTCTGTGTTATACATGTCTGGGTGGTGTGAGAAGGGAGCAAAGGAGGTTGACATCAACATTCTGTCTGACTGATTTGATCTGAAAGGCATAGGCAGCTGGGGTCCAAGTTCCTTTCTAATTTTGTTGTTATTATCTCTGTTTTAACTTTTGTATTATTTTTGTTTTTTTTACAGTGATAGAAATGTGGGGGACAAATAGTTAAAAAAGGTGATAGCTGACAGGGACCCTGATGTGATCTGTGTGACTGAGGCAGACTTGATTGATAGCAGACTAGATTGAGTATTTTGCTTAGGGCCAAGGCAGGACATGACACTCCATCAGTTCTGTTGTGTAGTTTACAGTAGAAACCCACATAGTAGTTGAGTAATGCCAAGTAAATGTGCAAGGGACAGTGGAAGGGGCAAAGGAGTAGGAGCAGTGCAGGTACATGTGAGAAAAGTGGTTGTCCAAAAACTGACTGCAGCCATGGTTGGTACAGTGTGGGCAATAAGTTATGCTAATCCCTCTGCTCCCAAGGAGGATGCAGTTTGTCATGGTCCAACTAAAAGTTCCACAACCTAATAGAGGATATGAACCTCATTGATGCATGGAGAACCCACCACCCAAATACTAGGGAATACTCGTGTCATTCTGCCACTTATAAATCACTGTCTATAATTGATCATACTTTCGTGTCCAGCTATGCATGGCATATGGTTGAAGACTGCTCTTATTTACCTAGAGTGGCCTCGGATCATTCTCTAATGCGTCTGCGTCTTCGTATGGGTAGAGATTTGTCGACTAATAGCTGGCAACTCCAGCCATATTGGCTATCTATTGATCATATTGCTGCAGATCATGGGGCTGCTCTGGCAGAATATTTCTGTTTTAATGAGAATTCTGCGACACAGGGAGTGGTCTGGGAAGTGGCGAAGGCTGTGGCAAGAGGTTCACTTGTTTTATTAATTGCTACACACAAAAAACAAACAAGAGATAAAATAGACCAGCTGGAGAGGGAAGCTGGCATGGCCAAAAGAATATATGTTGACAAAGGTGACAGTATTTCATATGACTCCTTTTTACTTGCCTCATCTGCATATAATGCTGTGCTAATGGAACAGACTGTAAACTTTATGATGTTCCAGAAACAGAAATGATTTGAGAATGGGGATAGGGCAGGGAAACTTATGTCCCACTTAGTAGGGGCCAGGGAGGGCAGACGTTGCATAACGACTATATATAACAAAGATGGGAATCTTATACATGATGAATTGGGTGTCAATGCTGTGTTTGCAGACTTCTACTCTACTTTATATACCTCACAAGCTGTCTCTACCTATCGGCAGGTGGAGGATTATCTGGCAGGAATACCTCTCCCGTCCTTGTCTGTAGACCAGAGGCGGATGTTGGATTCTCCCATTTTGCTGGGTGAGATTATGGAGGCCATTGACTTCCTTCCCACGGGTAAGTCTCCTGGGAGTGATTGGTTATCAGCTGAATGGTATAAGAGACACGCCAACATCTTGGCTCGCGTTTGCTTAATACTTTGTATGACGCTTTAGATGTGGGTAGGTTACTGCTATCTCTTACTGAAGCAACAATAGTAGTGCTTCCTAAACCGGGTAAAGACTTGACTAAATGTGACTCGTATTGACCTATCTCCTTACTTACATCGGATGATAAAATTTTGGCCAAGGTGTTGGCAATCAGACTTAATATAGTACTTTCAGATCTTATTCACCCGGATCAGGCGGGATTTATGCCCGGGAAAACAACGTTTCATAATCTTAGGAGACTATTCTCTCATCTGCATACAAAACATGATAATGCTGGTCACAGAGTTGTTATCTCACTGGATGCATCAAAGGCATTCGATTCTGTGGAGTGGGGTATCTTTGGTGTACACTTTGCGGGTTTGGATTTGGGCCGACTTTTTTGAGATGGATACAACTTCTATACACGGACCCAACTGCTAGAGTCTTGACTGAGTCAGTCCGGTCCGACTATTTTGCGCTTGAGAGAAGCACATCTGAAGTTATCTGCTCTTAAGCGCCCGGTGAGTGAGGGTGGAATATACAGGGACAATATGCACTGGCATATGTTCTACCTGATACCATGCATACCTTCCATAAAATTGATGAGTCTCTACTCAAATCGGGTTACTCTTTGCCACATATTCCTCTATTAGGTCCAGATGCCCCTGTCACATCTCGGACGACTTGCAGCGTGTGGTCACTTATACAATCTGGTTTGAACTTTGAGGCAAGAGACCCTGATCTTCCCCTCTGGGGGTTAGAGGGGTTGGTATACCTTCGGCACTTGGAGTTTGGACTACTTTGGTTGACATATGGTATCTCTACGCTTGGTCTTTTGTACTAGGGTAATGTTCTGAAAACTGCTCGAGGAGTTTGATGTTCCCACTACTTTTCTCTACTCATATTTGCGTTTGAGGCATGCTTTGACAGCTTGGTGGGGAGCTAAGACTCCCAGCATAAAATAATTTACACTGGTTACATTGGCTAAGAGGAAACAGTCCCTTCTGGAGGCTGTGTTACGCACTGTGTCGGTGTCACGGTTTGTAAGAACACTCAGGCAGTTAGGTAAGGTTAAAAGCTTTATTGAAAATAAACAGAAAATAATCACCCTACTCAGGTCCAGATGAGGTCCGTACCTTAGTACTTCCCAAATCTGACACAGGTCAGGATGGACGGAAGAATCACAGTGTAATAAACAATAGGACTCTGTAGGCTTGATCCGTGGACAGGTACAGGAACAGAAGAACCACAACAGTCCTGCACCACAGCAAGGTGAGATATGGCGATGGGTAACTGCAGGGCAACTCCCTAGGAGGCTAGGGATAGCATAGGCAACACAGACAGGACACTGGCAGTGGTCAATCCCTAGAACGCTAGGGTTAGCGGAGGCAGCACAGACAGGACTCTGGCAGTGATCAATCCCTAGAACACTAGGGTCAGCGGAGGCAGCACAGACAGGACACTGGCAGTGACCAATCCCTAGAATGCTAGGGTCAGTGGAGGCAGCACAGACAGGACACTGGCAGTGACCAATCCCAGGAAACGCTAGGTTCAGCGGAGGCATCACAGACAGGACACTGGCAGTGACCAATCCCTAGAATGCTAGGGTTAGCAGAGGCAGCACAGACAGGACACTGGCAGTGACCAATCCCGAGAACACTAGGGTGAGCAGCAGCAGCACACAGATACTGGCAAGTGACCAGACTCTCACAGCACAGACCCCTGGTGACTTCGGGGATAGACAGGCCAGACAGGTGCTGTATCAATATATGAAGTGAGAGTAGGTGGAATAGAACACAGGGTACACACCCTGAATATCAGAATCCAGAACTGCCAAATCATACACACAGAGTAATCAGCCAGTCCTAGTCAGCAATGGAATCTGATACTCAGCCAAGCCAGGTCGGTACACACGGAGGTAGTCAGCCAGTCCTAGTCAGTAACAGAATTGGATACTCAGCCAAGCCAGGTCAGTACACACGGAGGTAGTCAGCCAGTCCTAGTCAGTAATGGAATTGGATACTCAGCCAAACCAGGTCGGTACACATGGAGGTTGTCAGCCAGTCCTAGTCAGTAACGGATTTGGATAGTCAGCCAAGCCAGGTCAGTACACACGGAGATAGTCAGCCAGTCCTAATCAGCAACGGAATCGGAAAACAGGAGCTTCTGGAACACAGGAGCGTAGTCAGGCAAGCCAGGTCATACATGGAACAGGAACAAGCAGTAACTCAAACACTAGGCATGGGTACACCACGAAAGGGCGCTGAAAGGATGACAGGAGAGAGTTTCAAAAGGCAAACCCTGGGAGGAGCCAGAGCCCAATAGCCAATAAGAATCGTGCAATGGTAAACCCAGAAGTATCAATGTCGCCTAGACACTGGAATCACGGGCACCGTGATAGTCAGCTGTGGTGCAGTGGGATGTGTCACTTTCTCCAAAGGTATACGTATTCTCTATTCTTCCTGATCAACTTCACTCAAACCCTCATAATGGTGTCCCTGGAGAATCTGGCTATGTATCTGTTTATATAATTATCTGCTAATTGATGCCTATGCTGTTACCTGTACATTTAATAATAATTACTGAGAGAGGCTGCGCTCGTCTCCCGGGGAGGGAGAGAGGGTGGGAGGTTGGGTTTTGTTAGAGATATGGTGGAGGTTGGAGATGGGGGAGGGGAGTTTTGGCTTAGTTTAGTTTTTCATTTACAAAATTAAAATGGGACAGCTGTATCTCTATGTTATGATACTTACCTGACTGCTTGCATTGTATCTCTTATTTGATTTCTATGTGACTTATCTATTATTTTGTAATGTTTTATTACTGTCCTCTCAATAAAAACTAAAAAAAAAAAAAAGTTCCACAACCACCATTTCCAGCGCCAGTACTTTAAAAAAAAAAAAAAAAAAAAGTATGCCCACTGAAGACAACAAGTAGCATTCTGGTGTTAATGATGGCATAATGGAATAAGGTGTAGGAGATCAACTGAATGATGCATCTCACAGTGAGATAAACAAGCACCAAAATACCTTTCCTCAAAGTAGTAAGGAAATTTGTGAAAGTAAAACTAATCAATTGCTTAAGACCTATACAAGCTTACAGAAAATAAAGGTAGAAGGTAGGGATGGGTGAAAATGTATGCCTTGAAATGAAATTGGTGAATAATGGCACTTTCCACTTGGTGAATAATTTCCCTCTGAAAAAGTGCAGATTTTCCCCACTTTTTTTGCTTAGCTCATTCCATTGAAATCAAAAAGAACATTTAAGATACACACAACACATGATAAATATTATTTTATTTCCCAAAGTCACAGTATAAAAGGGGCATGACGGTGCCTGTGTTGGTGGGGTGTGGAGAAAGAATCACAGGGAATGTTTTTTTTTGGGGGGGGTTTATTTACTGGGATTGGGGGAGGTAGTTAATACAAAATAAATCCTAAATACAATTTAAAACCTCCATAAGACATGGTATAAAAGGGGTCTAAGGAGGTATCTGTGTTGGTGGGTGGAGTCTGGGGAATTAATCAGTTGAACAGGGAATTTGTTTTGGAGGGTTCTTGACTGGTATTGGGGGGAATACGAACAAACTTCACTGGGGCACAAACACAGTCTAGTCATCACAGCTGCTTATTGAGGTAATTGGTATAAATCTTACAGCTGTACACCTCAATTTACCAAACTAATACCCAGATTGTGAAAAAAAGAAACACATAAATAAAGTAAATTTTATAGAGGGCACATAATGCCTTGGAGTATCATAGAATCAATGTTGTCGACTAGGAGAAAGAAAAATAAAATGTAACTTTTATTGAGAATAACAGACAACCTTATACAAATATGATGTTGTATATTATGTCTCATATTTTACTGAACATATTGTCCACTGGTGTCTAATAGCAAAAGACAACCCTTATCAGTAACCAGAGCAATAACTTATACTCTGTAATATAGTTGCTTGCTATAACTATCTAGTAATTCTTCAAATATCTCTATGGTATTATTGATTTCAGCATATTTCTAAAGAGACTCTTATGATATATATGATAGTCTAGGACAGCAAAATTCTGTAACTACATCAGTTATTTCTAAATCTTCATAGTTTTCTCTAAATGATTATTGAGCCGCTATAAATTTAGTGCATTATCAAGTAATGTCACTTAAATCATAATGGTTTACTAACTGGAAATAGCATGTATTGCATCTAGGCTATCCGTATATGTACTCTCTCTGTAAAGCTGGAACACACTCAATGCGGCTGAATAAGGTATGTATACTAGGTAGTACTTGATAGAAGTTCAATTTAAAAAATTGCATTAGAGTCCTGAGTTGGTGTGCATAGTGATGCTAGCCAGGAATCATCCTAGCCGCAACCGGCAAAGTGTACCTAGTATAATATTGTTCTTATTCTGAAATATTTAACCAGCAGATCAGAGACTCAATTGCCATATTTAAAACAACGCCTGATGTGCGTTTTGCCCGACCGGCTTTCTCAAAGGCTCTGAATGGGGATCCAAGAAGGGCACTATTTAAAGGGTCAATCAACCAATCAGATGATAAATACATCTCAGGTGAGCGCTAAACTGTGTCAATAAAAATAAAAAAAAGTATCATAAAATACCAAAAAATGATCAGCAGCTCTAAACCCCTAACCAATAACCTGAGTAAAATATGTGAAAAGAATACAGTGGGTGAGTGTTACATAATAGTGATAAATAGACGTAATATAGTATATAATAATAATCCTTTATTTATATAGCGCACACAGATTCCGCAGCGCTTTACACTCATATTGGTTCCTGTCCCCATTGGGGCTCACAATCTAAATTCCCCTATCAGTATGTTTTTTTTGGAGTGTGGGAGGAAACCCGCGCAAACACAGTGAGAACATACAAACTCATTGCAGATGTTGTCCTTGGTGGGATTTGAACCCAGGACCCCAGCGCTGCAAGGTAATAGTGCTAACCACTGAGCCACTGTGCTGTATATAAATATAAATATTCCTAATGTGTACTCACAGTTACTCGAAGAAACACTGTTATTCATATAATTTTCTTGCAGGATTGGTGCAAAACATGTATGTGAAAAGAAAAGAAAATACAAACCATAGTGATCTGTGTTATAAAAATGTAAATATGCACACAATATAAACAATAGTGTACAACAAAGAAAGTCCCATTAACAGTGATAAAGAGGGTTCTTGCGCTTTAGATCACAATAATTCCCAAACTCAAATGGAACCGAATGTGCATACATCCCCGTTCATTTGGTTTCATTTGAGTTTGGGAATTATTGTGATCTAAAGAGCAAGAACCCTCTTTATTAGTGATGATCGAGCACCCCGATGCTCGGGTGTTCGGGTGCTCTGGCCGAGCGCCCCCGGAGGCTCGAGTGCTCGGCCGAGCACCCGAGCCCCATTGAAGTCAATGGGAGGACTCGAGCATTACACCAGGCACCCCCTGCTCTGATGAGGGGAGGGTGCCTGGTTCATAGGAAAAGGTCAGAAAATGATGGAAACACCACAGAAATGGTTCAGGGACAGCATAGGGAAGATGTCTGGATGCATCTTGGACTCCAACGTCGCTGCTGGGAACGATGTTTCGCCCGTAGTACGCCATTGTAACGGATGCTGAGAAGGGTCCGCTTCGCCTTCCGCCGTCGTTCCCGGGTCTCTCCTTCTCGACGCCAGATAAGCGCCGTCGGATGCACCAGTTGAAGTATGGACAGTCACTGGAAACAGCCCCAGGATCGCTGGAAGCAGGGAAGCAGGGAGGAGTCCACGTCGCCACCTGACAGTCCACAAAGTTAGGTCGCAGGAAACTGGCAGCAGGCGGTCGGCGATTCAGGATACTTGGCGCAGATGGGTATCAGAGTGGATACTTTAGACCATAAGCAATACAAGACTCCAGGACTCCTTGTTCACTCAAAAACAGAACTCTTTTATTGTCACAAACCACAGATATTTATATACAGTACAGTACATTGGATCACATGGGGAACCTGATACAATAGGGAACTTGATTAAATCAAACACATCAGACAAAAGGCAAGGGCTGACACAATGAGAGCATTCACAGAGGTAATCAACTCACAACATAATACAAAGGGCTGGCAACAGAGTTTCAGGCTATACAATAGGTGACTCACAGACTGAGGGGTGTGAATGGATTAACACACACAGCAGGGGGGTCTCAGGACAGTTCTCACTCCAAGGACTTGAGTGGCCAGAATATTCATTTCCTTAACAATGGCCAGGGGTTGAATAATTAAGCAAAAGGCTTGGGAGTCTGCAATACATAATGAAATAATTAACCCCTCACTGCCTATTCCCTTGGAGTAAACCCTCAACATACTACATACAATAACTAAAACGTTCGCCATACATTAAACATACTATGTGATCCAAAGTCTATGAATTTAAGTCTTTCTCTTAGGGAATAGCTGGCCAGTTTGTACGCCAAGGCACAGCACAGAGTCCAAACAGTAATAAATGTCCATAGTCTTTGAATAAATAGTTTGAGGTCCAGACAAGGGCTCAGTAACGGGTAGGATCCGTTACATTTCTCCCCCTTTTTGTTCCAAGCCAGCGGGGACAGTAGTAAACGCTGACTTGGAGCTGTAGGAGACCATTGAGGTGGTGAGCCACTTGTCTGGACAGTTCATTAGTCTGGAGGCCTTGGTCCTAGGCCAGTCTTAAAGGAGGAGCCCCTTGTCCTGGGCCAGGGAAACAATGACTCAGCCTGGTGTCCTGTGCCAGGAGAAAATGCAAGCCCCTTGTCCACGCCTGGAAATAGAAAACAGGTCTCTTGTCCTGGACCAGGGGTACAGTCTCGGTTCTTAATCCTGGGCCAGGGAAATTGGTGCCTGGTTGTCCTGGCAATCATCAAATTGGGTGGCCTCTCCTGGGCCATGCTCCATGCAGAGCTGGGGTTCAATGTTCCTGGGTCTGGGGCCAGGGGCTCAGGGTCCAAAGCCAGTCTATAAGGGGGATCTCCCTGGGGCAATTGTGCCTCTGGCTTCTGGGCACCAGAGTTTGGGGAGAGAGACCCATCTCCCCCTTTTAGTTGGGCCAGGGCCCCAGAGGGACAGGAGCGGATGCAGCTCCCACGCTCCTGGGTCAAATCAGGTATGGGCCTGATGGGGAATACATTCCCACCCACCAAGCTGGGGTCAACAGGGGACAGGGCAACACAAATGTCCTTGGTGAGGATCCTGGTCCCACTCACCAAGGTGGGAATCTCCAGTGCAGGGAGAATAGCAGGCTCTTTAATGATGACCGTGGCCCCACGCACTAGGCCAGGGGTCTCAGGGGAAGGCAGAACAGATGCTGGGCTGGGGATGAGGACGGCTGTCCCACTCATCCCAGCCAGGACTTCACATGACCTGGTGCTCTTGCTCTCCCGCACCAAGTCAGGGGTTACAGGGGGACTGATGGGGCACTCTTCCCCACCCATCAGGTCAAACAATATATCCAGGGGAGTTCCAGCAGCCCTACTTTCTCCCAGTCCGCTGGTGTCCTCCTCTGGTAGGCCATCACGCACAGGCCTTTCTTTTGCCTTGAGGGAGACCGCAGTCCCATCCCTCAAGGCGGCATTACTTGTACTCCTGGGGAGCACGCACGGCTCCGCTCCCAGGCCATCTTCCACCCCCACCAGGGTCAACATTTTGTGGCTGCTGCTGGGTTCTCTCCCACCCAGTACAGCAGGGGTCTCAGGGGGACTGATGGGCTTGCTCCCACCCAGCAGTTTACAGTCCATGTCTTTAGGAGGGCCAGCGGCACTGTTTTCTCCCAGCCCACTGGGGTCCTCCCCTTGTAGGCCATCACACACCGGCCTTTCTTCTCCCTGGAGGGAGACCGCAGTCCCATCCCTCCAGGCGGCATCACTCATAATCCTGGGGAGCACGCACGGCTCCGCTCCCAGGGCATCTTCCTCCCCCACCAGGGGCAACATCTTGGGGCTGCTGCTGGGCTCTCTCACACCCACTACAGCAGGGGGCTCAAGGGGACTGATGGGCTCGCTCCCACCCATCAGTTGGGGCACACAATTGCTGCTGGTGGGGACCTGCGTCTCGTCCACCGCAGCTGGGAAAACAGGGAAAGGGGCAACTGGCCTCTCAGGGGAGACGTCCGTCCCATCCCCTGATGCCGAGGCATCTTCTGCACTGAGGGGGAACGAATTCCCACCCCTCAGCTCAGGCAACAGACAGTCTAGGGAAATAGGGGTATCAGGCAGGGCAACAGGGGCACTGGTGAGGAACGCATTCCCACTCACCAGTGTGGAGTGAACAGGGGCAGCTCCATCTAAGTCCTCAGCTCCACTGAAGTCCTCCTCAGATGAGTAACCCCCCCAGTCTTTTTCCTCTCTTTGTATCTCCTGGGCTTCCTCTATCCAGCCCATGTACATTAGCTCCAAGTTCCATTCCTGCTTGACTAAACGGTCTAGGTTCCCCTCCTGGTCTGGAGGAAAGTAACTTCCAAACATGGCCTTTCTTTTCTCCCAAATCTCCCAGTAGCGGCTGTAATTCCTCTGGCCGAAAGTAGCATCCTCCTGAAAGGCCATCCATACCAGTTGTTGGAGTTTCAGGCGCAAGTTGAACGGGAAAAAGTTGACCATAACTCCTGTATACTCCTTGTGAAGGCACTTGATCATTTCCCAGTATCCGTCCTGGACTTGGAGCTCCTCTGTGATGCAGGTGGTGACCTCCCGGTAAAACTCCTCGGCTAAATCACCTAGGAAGGTCTCCCATTGACATCCTATGTAGTGGTACCGCATGTCATACACTCCTATGGCCTCCGGCAGCCGTGCTTTCGCTGCCATCTCTTAGCTGGTACACCCGATAAAAGAAGGAGAAATCCCACCGCTATGCCACCAATGTAACGGATGCTGAGAAGGGTCCGCTTCGCCTTCCGCCGTCGTTCCCGGGTCTCTCCTTCTCGACGCCAGATAAGCGCCGTCGGATGCACCAGTTGAAGTATGGACAGTCACTGGAAACAGCCCCAGGATCGCTGGAAGCAGGGAAGCAGGGAGGAGTCCACGTCGCCACCTGACAGTCCACAAAGTTAGGTCGCAGGAAACTGGCAGCAGGCGGTCGGCGATTCAGGATACTTGGCGCAGATGGGTATCAGAGTGGATACTTTAGACCATAAGCAATACAAGACTCCAGGACTCCTTGTTCACTCAAAAACAGAACTCTTTTATTGTCACAAACCACAGATATTTATATACAGTACAGTACATTGGATCACATGGGGAACCTGATACAATAGGGAACTTGATTAAATCAAACACATCAGACAAAAGGCAAGGGCTGACACAATGAGAGCATTCACAGAGGTAATCAACTCACAACATAATACAAAGGGCTGGCAACAGAGTTTCAGGCTATACAATAGGTGACTCACAGACTGAGGGGTGTGAATGGATTAACACACACAGCAGGGGGGTCTCAGGACAGTTCTCACTCCAAGGACTTGAGTGGCCAGAATATTCATTTCCTTAACAATGGCCAGGGGTTGAATAATTAAGCAAAAGGCTTGGGAGTCTGCAATACATAATGAAATAATTAACCCCTCACTGCCTATTCCCTTGGAGTAAACCCTCAACATACTACATACAATAACTAAAACGTTCGCCATACATTAAACATACTATGTGATCCAAAGTCTATGAATTTAAGTCTTTCTCTTAGGGAATAGCTGGCCAGTTTGTACGCCAAGGCACAGCACAGAGTCCAAACAGTAATAAATGTCCATAGTCTTTGAATAAATAGTTTGAGGTCCAGACAAGGGCTCAGTAACGGGTAGGATCCGTTACAGCCATTTTTACAGACTGACCGTAAAACACACAAAAAGGAAGATAAAAACGACTTTAGGCGAAAAATTGTTACCAAACAGTATTTGCTGTATATTTACTTGTATATCATCTGCAAATTCTGCAAAAAATTTCATCGATTTTTCGGAACTGGGGCCATGATTAAGAGGGAAACGTGCGCAGCATAAAGCAGGTGTTCAACGTGGTTATTAGTGTTGAGCGAGCATGCTCGGCCGATGCTCGGATCGGCTCGAGCATCGCTCTGCTCGGCACATGGCGGTACTCGTACGAGTACCGCCATGTGCTCGCCCGGCATGTTCGGGTGGCGGGGATCTGTGCCGAAGGAGGCACAGATCTGAAGACGCTCCGCTGGACCACCAGGGACTGGAGGTAGGGGGCATTGCGGAGATGAAGGGGGCATAGCGGAGATGAAGGGGGACATTGCGGAGATGAAGGGGGTATAGCGGAGATGAAGGGGGCATAGCGGAGATGAAGGGGGACATTGCGGAGATGAAGGGGGCATTGCGGAGATGAAGGGGGTATAGCGGAGATGAAGGGGGCATAGCGGAGATGAAGGGGGACATTGCGGAGATGAAGGGGGCATAGCGGAGATGAAGGGGGACATTGCGGAGATGAAGGGGGCATTGCGGAGATGAAGGGGGTATAGCGGAGATGAAGGGGGCATAGCGGAGATGAAGGGGGACATTGCGGAGATGAAGGGGGCATTGCGGAGATGAAGGGGGCATAGCGGAGATGAAGGGGGACATTGCGGAGATGAAGGGGGACATTGTGGAAGAGGGGCATTGTGGAGATGAAGGGGGGCATTGACCAGCCACCCTCCCCTCATCAGAGCAGGGGGTGCCTGGTGTAATGCTCGTGTCGCCCCATTCAATTCAATGGGGCTCGGGGTGCTCGCTCAACACTAGTGGTTATGGCCCGGGTAAGGTACAGCATTCAGGAACGGAGGCCGCAGCTACCACAGGTTTTACAACATGTCCGTTTGCCCTTGTTAAGTCCAAAATTTATAGTCGGAACAGTGGGGTCTGATCCATTGAGTAAAAGTGACGAAGTGACTTAGTGGATGAAGCCAAGAACTACGTTCTGCTCTGTCGAACATCCCAGCCCTATTTAATTCAATGGGAGGACCTGAGGCACTCCGATACAACCTGTATATCACAAAATGGAGGGGCTCATTCACATTGTGGTACAATAGTTCAGGTAGTGGTCCAACACTCATAAAGCCTATGCACTAAGTGAAAGGGCTGCCAAAAATTAGACTGAAATGTCACTCCAATACACCCTTTATTACACATAAAGGAGGGCATCATACACACCCTTGAAAAATTAGGATTAATGGCCTGCTGGTGACCCTCTAAAACATTAGGGGCGAGGGCATGCCGCTAAGCTGACCATCTAAAACATTAGGAATGAGGGTCTGCTGCTGAGCCGACCATCTAAAACATCATGGGTGAGGGTCTGCTGCGGAGCTGACCATCCTAAACATTATATGCGAAGGCCCGCTAGTGAGCTGACGCTATAAAACATTATATGAGAGGGCCCGCTAGAGAGCCGACCCAATAAAACATTATATGAGAAGGCCCGCTGGTGAGCTGACCTATACAAATATTGTCAAACAGGGCCCGCTGGTGAGCTGGCCCTATATAAAAATTATATCACAGGGCCCGCTGGTGAGCTGGCCCTATATAAAAATTATATCACAGGGTATATGGAAGAGGAGGAGGAGGATGAGAAGATTAAGAGTCAACCGTATACCCGTTTTTTGGGTGGAAGGGGTGAATGGGAATACAGAGTATTCCCATCATTGTAAATAACATATCTAAAGTGACTTTATGTTCACCCGGGGCTTTCCTCCAGTGGAGTGGAGAAGTCAGGGAAAATCCAGGCCTTGTTCATTTTTATAAGTGTCAACCTATGAGCATTTTCGGTGGAAAGGCGGATACGCTTATCTGTTATGATGCCACCAGCAGCACTAAATACCCGCTCAGACAGAACGCTGGCGGCAGGGCAGGCCAGCACCTCCAAGGCGTAGAGTGCCAGTTCATACCACGTGTCCAGCTTGGACACCCAGTAGTTGTAAGGCACAGAGGGATCATTGAGGACGCTGACACGGTCTGCTACGTACTCCTTCACCATCTTCCAAAACTTTTCCCTCCTTGTGACACTAGGCTGCGCATCAGGGTGAGGGTGCTGGCGGGGTGTCATGAAGGTGTCCCACGCCTTGGAGAGTGTTGCCCTGCCTTTGTCGGAACTGCTGTGTGCTCCCCTTTTCTCCCCTTCTCGGTTGGCCAAGGTAGCACGTACTCTGCCGCCAGCGTTGTCAGATGGAAAATTTTGGAGCAATTTTTCGACAAGAACCTTCTGGTATTGCACCATTTTGCTTGTCCTCTCCACCGGAGGAATGAGAGATGAGAAATTCTCTTTGTAGCGGGGGTCCAGAAGGGTGAACACCCAGTAATCCGTGTTGTCTAAAATGTGTATAACGCGTGGGTCACGGGAAAGGCAGCCTAACATAAAGTCAGCCATGTGTGCCAGAGTACCAACTGGCAAGATTTCACTGTCCTCACCAGGAGGATGACTCTCAATCTCCTCATCCTCTTCCTCCTCTTCTGCCCACCCACGCTGAAGAGATGGAAATAAAGTTCCATGGCTACCCTCTGTAGCGGAGGCAACCGTGTCTTCCTCCTCCTCCTCCTCCTCCGCCTCCTCCAATTGTCGCTGAGAAGACGAAGTGAGGGTGCTCTGGCTATCACCTTGTGTAAGCTCTTCCTCCCCCATTTCCACCTCTTCCACATGCAAAGCGTCGGTTTTAATTGTGAGCAGCAAGCGTTTCAGTAGACACAGAAGTGGGATGGTTACACTGATAATAGCGTTATCGCCGCTCACCATCTGTGTCGATTCCTCAAAATTGCATAAAACCTCACAGAGGTCTGACATCCATTCCCACTCCTCACTTCTGATTAGAGGAAGTTGAACGGAGAGGCGACGACCGTGTAACAGCTGGTACTCCACTACTGCCCTCTGCTGCTCACAAAGCCGGGCCAACATGTGGAAGGTGGAGTTCCAGTGCGTGCTCACGTCACACAGCAGCCGGTGAGCTGGCAATTGTAAGTGCTGCTGCAGCTTCAACAGGCCGGCTGAAGCTGTAGATGACTTACGGAAATGTGCACACACGCGGCGCACCTTGGTCAAGAGATCATGCAAATTGGGTAGGTTTTTAGAAATAGCTGAACCACTAAATTAAATACATGCGCTAGGCATGGTACGTGTGTGAGCTTGCCGAGCTCCAAAGCCGCCACCAAGTTACGCCCATTATCACACACAACCATGCCTGGTTGCAGGTTGAGTGGCGAGAGCCACTGCTCGGTCTGGTGACTAATCCCCTGCAACAGCTCTGAGGCCGTGTGCTGTTTGTCCCCAAGGCAGATCAGCTTCACGGCCTGTTGACGCTTCCCCACTGCAGTGCTACACTGCTTCCAGCTACCGGCTGATGGGTGAGTGGCGATGCGCGCAGAGAATTCGGAGGTGGAAACGGAGGAGGAGGAGGAGGAGCCAATAACGTAGGTGCTGGCGGAAACCCTGATGGAGGTAGGGCCCGCAATCCTCGGCGTGGGTAGCACCTGTGCCATCCCAGGGTCCGAGTCGCTCCCAGCCTCCACGACATTCACCCAGTGTGCCGTCAGGGAAATGTAGCGTCCCTGGCCACAAGCACTTGTCCATGTGTCAGTCGTTAAGTGGACCTTCCCAGTAACTGCGTTGGTCAGGGCACGGGTGATGTTAAGGGACACATGGTGGTGTAAGGCGGGGACGGCACACCGGGAAAAGTAGTGGCGGCTGGGGACTGCGTACCGAGGGACAGCTGCTGCCATCAGGCTGCGGAAGGACTCAGTCTCCACAAGCCTAAATGGCAGCATTTCGATGGCCAGTAATTTGGAAAGGTGTGAGGTTAGTGCTATGGCCTGTGGGTGGGTGGCTGGGTATTTTCGCTTGCGCTCAAATGCCTGGGGTAACGACATTTGGACGCTGCGCTGGGACAGGGAAGTGGATGTGGTCGCTGATGGTGCTTCAGATGGTACAGGTGCAGGGCGGGAGGTATGCGGGCCTGCGCCTTCGACAGGCGATTGGCCGGCACCGAAAACAGGGGAAGAGGAGGCAGTGGCGTGGCCTGCAGACACAGATTGGCGATCCGGGCGTTCCTCCCACTTATTACGGTGCTTGGATGCCATGTGTCGGATCATGCTGGTGGTGGTGAGGTTTCTAGTGTTCATGCCTCGGCTCATTCTGGTGTGGCACAGGTTGCAAAATACAATTTTTTTGTCGTCCGCACTTTCCTTAAAAAAACGCCATACCGCGGAACACCTAGCCCTTGGCAAGGGAGATTTACGCAAGGGGGTGCTCCGTGGAACATTTGCGGGCCGGTTTGGTGCGGTCCGCCTTCTTTCTTTAGCCACACCACTGCCTCTTCCAGCCTGTTGCGGTGCTGCAGATGGCTCACCCTCAGGACTGCTGTCATCGCTCGGCTCTCCACCTTCCCAGGTGGGGTCAGTCACCTCATCGTCCACCAAGTCCTCCTCCACTTCCTCACTCTGATCATCCTCCTCATTTCTTGATCCCACCACATCCTCAGTCATTAACAACTGTGTATCATCCTCCTCATTTCTTGATCCCACCACATCCTCAGTCATTGACAACTGTGTATCATCCTCCTCATCAAGGTCTTGAGACAGTAATTGTGGTTGATTTGATGGCAACTGTGTCTCATCATCATCATCATCCACTTCCTTTGACCTTAAATGCCGTTCCCCTCTGTCATCTTCTTGTGATTGGGTACCCTCTAGAGGTTGTGAATCAGGGCACAAGATCTCATGTTCCTCTGCAAGCGTGCTTGGAGAGAGGTTCAAATCAAGGATTGGTGATGAGACGAGCTACTCACTATATCCCAGTGTGGGATCACTTCTTTGGCCAGACCCTCTATGGTGGGAGGAAGGATGATCAGGGTGAGGATTATGTTGACCAGACTCTTGGCTAGTGAGAGTGGACTTGGTGGAAGACAGGGTGGTGCTTAACCGACTGGAAGCAGTATCAGCTGAAATCCAACCGACCACCTGTTCGCAGTGGTCTGACCTCGAGAGTGATGTCCTGCGACGCCCTGTAAACTGAGACATGAAGCTAGGTACGGTGGATGTCTTTCTGTCTTGTGCTCTGGCACCAGGCACAGTTTCTACGCGTCCTGACCCGCGCCCTGAACTATCAGGATCACGTCCACTTCCCCGTCCCTTTTTACCCGCCTTCTTCATATTAAACGGAATATATGCCGGTAATCTGCGGCTAGGCACACGAAACAGAATGTGACGCTAATCTGCGGCTAGGCACAGTGAACGGAATATGTGACGTTAATTTGTGAATTTGCACACTAAACAATATGTGACGTTAATTTGTGAATTTGCACACTAAACGATATGTGACGCTAATCTGCGGCTAGGCACACGAAACAGAATGTGACGCTAATCTGCGGCTAGGCACAGTGAACGGAATATGTGACGTTAATTTGTGAATTTGCACACTAAACAATATGTGACGCTAATCTGCTGCTAGGCACACGAAACAGAATGTGACGCTAATCTGCGGCTAAGCACACGAAACAGAATGTGACGCTAATCTGCGGCTAGGCACAGTGAATGGAATATGTGACGTTAATTTGTGAATTTGCACACTAAACAATATGTGACGTTAATTTGTGAATTTGCACACTAAACAATATGTGACGCTAATCTGCGGCTAGGCACAGTGAACGGAATATGTGACGTTGATTTGTGAATTTGCACACTAAACAATATGTGACGCTAATCTGCGGCTAGGCACACGAAACAGAATGTGACGCTAATCTGTGGCTAGGCACAGTGAACGGAATATGTGACGTTAATTTGTGAATTTGCACACTAAACAATATGTGACGCTAATCTGCGGCTAGGCACACGAAACAGAATGTGACGCTAATCTGCGGCTAGGCACACGAAACAGAATGTGACGCTAATCTTCGGCTAGGCACAGTGAACGGAATATGTGACGTTAATTTGTGAATTTGCACACTAAACAATATGTGACGTTAATTTGTGAATTTGCACACTAAACAATATGTGACGCTAATCTGCGGCTAGGCACAGTGAATGGAATATGTGACGTTAATTTGTGAATTTGCACACTAAACAATATGTGACGCTAATCTGCGGCTAGGCACACGAAATAGAATGTGACGCTAATCTGCGGCTAGGCACACGAAACAGAATGTGATGCTAATCTGCGGCTAGGCACAGTGAACGGAATATGTGACGTTAATTTGTGAATTTGCACACTAAACAATATGTGACGTTAATTTGTGAATTTGCACACTAAACAATATGTGACGCTAATCTGCGGCTAGGCACAGTGAACGGAATATGTGACGTTAATTTGTGAATTTGCACACTAAACAATATGTGAAGCTAATCTGCGGCTAGGCACACGAAACAGAATGTGACGCTAATCTGCGGCTAGGCACACGAAACAGAATGTGACGCTAATCTGCGGCTAGGCACAGTGAACGGAATATGTGACATTAATTTGTGAATTTGCACACTAAACAATATGTGACGTTAATTTGTGAATTTGCACACTAAACAATATGTGACGCTAATCTGTGGCTAGGCACACGAAACAGAATGTGACGCTAATCTGCGGCTAGGCACACGAAACAGAATGTGACGCTAATCTGCGGCTAGGCACAGTGAACGGAATATGTGACGTTAATTTGTGAATTTGCACACTAAACAGAATGTGACAATAATCTATGGCTAGGCACACGTTTAAAATGGCCCTTTTTGTCGCTGCGTTCTAAAATAATTGGCCCTGTGCACCTAACAGAATATGTCACCTTGTCACTGCACTGTGAAATATTTGTCCCTGTGCACCTAGTACAATGTCACATAAATATCCCCCCCCACAAAAAAAAAGAAATTGTGCCCCCCCAAACAAAATATAAATGCTGCCCCCCCACACACAACAGTCCTAAAAAGGACTTTTGGGTCTTGAAAGAGTTCCAACAAATTTATTCTCCCTACACTGACTTTCCCTGCCTGATCGCATCTCTCCCTGGCTGAGAACGAGCCGAACTCTCGCGTCGGGTGCTATACAGCACCCGATAACGGGTTCTGGCCAGCGAATCAGTGTAATGCCAGCAGCCAACATGGCTGCTGGCATTACACTGATGTCAGAGCCTCCCCGCACGTTTATTGGCTGCGCAGCTGCCGCGAAACGTGCGGGGAGGAGACCCGAACATGGCGGGCGAGCACATGTGGTACTCGTACGAGTACCGCCATGTGCCGAGCAGAGCGATGCTCGAGCCGAACCGAGCTTCGGCCGAGCATGCTCGCTCATCACTACTCTTTATCACTGTTAATGGGACTTTCTTTGTTGTAAACGATTGTTTATATTGTGTGCGTTTTTACATTTTTATAACACAGATCACACTATGGTTTGTGCAAAGAAAGAAAAAACAGGAGAGGCGCCTATAGTGTATAACCAGAGTTGGTAAGATGGCAGAGTGTAAATACACAATAGATCAACTCACATTTAATAAATGTTAGTAATCAGGCTTATACCTGTCACCAACTTAAAACGCCTGCAGGGTACTTTACCCGTCCGTGTAAAGGTATATGATGTCCACTGTAGCGCTTTTTATTAATTAAATTGTATTATTCATCAGTCCAGAATGGTTTCTTCTTTTTTATTTTTTGTTTTTATTTTTATGGTCATATCGACATATAGTATTTCTATTTTCCTGTTTGGATTTCTGTGGAATATCATTGGAGTTCCTGTTCCTGTAATTTGGAGATTGGTTCCGGTGAAGGACGTGAACAGTGGACATCATATACCTTTACAGGGACGGGTAAAGTACCCTGCAGGCTTTTTAAGTTGGTGACAGGTATAAGCCTGATTACTAACCTTTATTAAGTGTGAAATGATCTATTGTGTATATACACTCTGCCATCTTACCAACTCTGGTAATACACTATAGGCTCCTCTCCTGTTTTTTCTTTCTTTGCATATTTTACTTCTACTTTGTGGACGATTGTGGAGGAGTGGAGCAGCCTGAGTTTACTGCTGGAGGGGAGCAGTTCCAATTATACCCCAAAAGACTGAACAACACAAATGTGTTAGTGTCAGCCACCTATTTTGTAAGTGCCATTTCATTGGTGGTGGTTGGTGTTTTTTTACCATTACATTAATACACTAGGAACGCCTCTTGGTTTTTTCTTTTGGTTTTTTTCTTTTGTTTTTACACGCTATGGTTTGTATTTTATTTTTTTCTCACATACATGTTTTGCACCGATCCTGCAAGAGAATTATATGAATAACAGTGTCTCTTCGAGTAACTGTGAGTACACGTTAGGAATATTTATATTTATATATTATATTACATCTAAATATCACTTTTATGTAGTGCTCACCCACTGCATTCTTTTCACAATCAACCAATCAGATTCTAGGAATACGATAAAGAAGAAAACTAACTGCGGGGAATCTTTTCTCTCATCTAATCACATCTAGTCATTTAGTCATCTAGTATAATCTCATCTAGTCATTTAAGTACACAGGGATAAAGGAGAACATAAAGCGAAAAGTATCTCATATTATTCTATCTACAAAATTCCACAAGGAAGCTATAGGGAAAAAAAGCAAAAACAACTCAATACTGAAAACAAAACTAAAATATCTATAAAATTATATATAAAGTAAATCCAAATATATAATAATTATTCTTTGTGATTACAGATGTGATACAAGAATGATCACAAATCTAACAGTAAAAAATATACCTACATAGTGAATCTGAAAGTTATGTGTGACAACAGAAAAACTGTAGCGAAGAATAATTTGCTTTGATAAGAAAGACATAGAAATGTGACTCAATATAAAAGATACAAATAAATATAATTATAAAAATAAAATATGAAAAACTATTGTGAGAGGATATAGATATATAATTTCTCATTCGTGAACATGGGTGTAAAATCTTCATTACTATCTGTGTATACACAAATCATACATACAATACCTTAAAGTGATTACATAGAATATGGGAAAATCTACCATATACTCTGGCACATAAATAAATATATATAATTCTAATTGATGATAAGACATAAAAAGGTATCCATGTAATGGGATAAATTGGCTGACAGAGATTTAATACCAGAAACTATTGGTCTCCCTGGTGGATTTATACTGTCCATGTAGATTTTGGGTAGAATATGGAATAGAATCCTTGGAAAATTCACATTCAAGTACTCAAATTCCTTATCATTGAGGCTACCATTGTCTTTGCCTTCTGCTAATAATTTATTTAATTCCTGTTCTATAATTAGTATTTATATAGTTTAATTTGTCCCTATGTCCTGTGATGACATCAAAAATTTGATGGACTAAACAACACTATGACTGGTGGAATTCAAAGACAGTATACAACGTCTCTCAGACTTGACTTGAACTTTTATCCTATCTCATTTTCAATCCTCCATATTTCTAAGGTGGCGTAACATTTATCGCCTTATTCCATATTTTGAAAAGTGTTACTCTTTTAATGTATATTTACTTAATTTATGTTCCATACTTAAATTTCATAGTGCATGGTATTGATCCAATTTTATGTGTCAGAGATTGAGCCACTGCCAATGGTTAGTTTATTCCAAATAACACCTCTGGCTCCTCTGGGTTTGCTGTAGGAGATTTCAAGAGTCATAGACAGCCCACACATGCTGCCTCTACCTCCGCCACCCCCTCTAGTCATGTTGTTAAAGCAATAAAGTTACAGGGATCTTCTGATGACATGTCCTGCCAACCCACACTGACTGAGTTCCTAGGAAGGAGTCAAAAACTTCACAAAAACAATTCCAAAGTATGCCTGTGGAATGGTAAGGTTGCTAAGATGCTGGCAGTGGACATTCTGCCGTATTCTTTTGTAGAAAACTCTGGTCATGTATAACACCACCCTGGCATATCCTAAGCAGCTGTTATTTTTACAGGACAGCTGTGAATGAATTAAACAAGCAGAAAGCCAGGCCACACACACACACACACACACACACACACACACACACATATATATATATATATATATATATATATATATATATATATATATATATATAATCAATCACACCAGTCCCCCACCACCACTTCCATACATATCTGCCACATTGTAGTTTGATAACAACATTTTCAAGGCATATGCTGCTGTAAAACTCACAACTTTGACTTTCAGCTACTTATTTCTCATATCTTGCATCCTGCTGGAATATTTCAATCCATAGTTGTTTTTCAATGATGGTTTTGCCAATGTCACTTAAAGGGATAGTATTACTTCAAAATTACTATCCCTCATATTGTAGCCCTTAACAAACTGAGTTAAATGACACCAGTGGCATCTCTCAAACCTTTATGGTTTAAGAGATAGCCGCTTTCAAAGTTTCCTCTCCCCTGCTGTCAGCGTTCTGCTGCTAGCAGGGGAATCCAGTCCCGGGACAGGCAGAGGCTCTTAAACAGAGCTGATATCTCGTTATTAGTGATGAGCGAGCACCCCAATGCTCGGGTGTTCGGGTGCTCTAACCGAGCACCCCCTGAGGCTCGAGTGCTCGACCGAGCACCCGAGCCCCATTGAAGTCAATGGGAGGACTCGAGCATTACACCAGGCACCCCCTGCTCTGATGAGGGGAGGGTGCCTGGTCCATAGGAAAAGGGAAGAAAAGGATGGAAACACCACAGAAATGGTTCAGGGACAGCATAGGGAGGATGTCTGGATGCATCTTGGACTCCAACATCGCTGCTGGGAACGATCTTTCGCACGTAGTACGCCATTTTTACAGACTGACCATAAAACACACAAAAAGGAAAATAAAAACGACTTTAGGCGAAAAATTGTTACCAAACAATATTTGCTGTATATTTACTTGTATATCATCTGCAAATTCTCCCAAAAATTTCCTTGATTTTCAGAACTGAGGCCATGATTAAGAGGGAAACGTGCGCAGAGGCAAATTCTCCCAAAAATTTCCTTGATTTTCAGAACTGAGGCCATGATTAAGAGGGAAACGTGCGCAGAGGCAAATTCTCCCAAAAATTTCCTTGATTTTCAGAACTGAGGCCATGATTAAGAGGGAAACGTGCGCTGAGCTGACCATCTAAAACATTATGGGTGAGGGTCTGCTGCAGAGCGGACAATCCTAAACATTATATGCGAAGGCCCGCTAGTGAGCTGACGCTATAAAACATTATATGAGAGGGCCCGCTAGAGAGCTGACCCAATAAAACATTATATGAGAAGGCCCACTGGTGAGCTGACCTATATAAAAATTGTCAAACAGGGCCCGCTGGTGAGCTGGCCCTATATAAAAATTATATCACACGGCCCGCTGGTGAGCTGGCCCTATATAAAAATTATAGCACAGGGCAAATGTAAGAGGAGGAGGAGGATGAGAAGATTAAGAGTCAACCATATACCCGTTTTTTGGGTGGAAGGGGTGAATGGGAATACAGAGTATTCCCATAATTGTAAATAACATATATAAAGTGAGTTTATGTTCCCCCGGGGCTTTCCTCCAGTGGAGTGGAGAAGTCAGGGGAAATCCAGGCCTTGTTCATTTTTATAAGTGTCAACCTATCAGCATTGTCGGTGGAAAGGCGGATACGCTTATCTGTTATGATGCCACCAGCAGCACTAAATACCCGCTCAGACAGAACGCTGGCGGCAGGGCAGGCCAGCACCTCCAAGGCGTAGAGTGCCAGTTCATACCACGTGTCCAGCTTGGACACCCAGTAGTTGTAAGGCACAGAGGGATCATTGAGGACGCTGACACGGTCTGCTACGTACTCCTTCACCATCTTCCAAAACTTTTCCCTCCTTGTGACACTGGGCTGCGCATCAGGGTGAGGGTGCTGGCGGGGTGTCATGAAGGTGTCCCACGCCTTGGAGAGTGTTGCCCTGCCTTTGTCGGAACTGCTGTGTGCTCCCCTTTTCTCCCCTTCTCGGTTGGCCAAGGTAGCACGTACTCTGCCGCCAGCGTTGTCAGATGGAAAATTTTGGAGCAATTTTTCGACAAGAACCTTCTGGTATTGCACCATTTTGCTTGTCCTCTCCACCGGAGGAATGAGAGATGAGAAATTCTCTTTGTAGCGGGGGTCCAGAAGGGTGAACACCCAGTAATCCGTGTTGTTTAAAATGCGTATAACGCGTGGGTCACGGGAAAGGCAGCCTAACATAAAGTCAGCCATGTGTGCCAGAGTACCAACAGTCAAGATTTCGCTGTCCTCACCAGGAGGATGACTCTCAATCTCCTCATCCTCTTCCTCCTCTTCTGCCCACCCACGCTGAAGAGATGGAACTAAAGTTCCATGGCTACCCTCTGTAGCGGAGGCAACCGTGTCTTCCTCCTCCTCCTCCTCCTCCTCCTCCGCCTCCTCCAATTGTCGCTGAGAAGACGAAGTGAGGGTGCTCTGGCTATCACCTTGTGTAAGCTCTTCCTCCCCCATTTCCACCTCTTCCACATGCAAAGCGTCGGTTTTAATTGTGAGCAGCGAGCGTTTCAGTAGACACAGAAGTGGGATGGTTACACTGATAATAGCGTTATCGCCGCTCACCATCTGTGTCGATTCCTCAAAATTGCGTAAAACCTCGCAGAGGTCTGACATCCATTCCCACTCCTCACTTCTGATTACAGGAAGTTGAACGGAGAGGCGACGACCGTGTAACAGCTGGTACTCCACTACTGCCCTCTGCTGCTCACAAAGCCGGGCCAACATGTGGAAGGTGGAGTTCCAGCGCGTGCTCACGTCACACAGCAGCCGGTGAGCTGGCAATTGTAAGCGCTGCTGCAGCTTCAACAGGCCGGCCGAAGCTGTAGATGACTTACGGAAATGTGCACACACGCGGCGCACCTTGGTCAAGAGATCATGCACATTGGGGTAGGTTTTTAGAAATCGCTGCACCACTAAATTAAATACATGCGCTAGGCATGGTACGTGTGTGAGCTTGCCGAGCTCCAAAGCCGCCACCAAGTTACGCCCATTATCACACACAACCATGCCTGGTTGCAGGTTGAGTGGCGAGAGCCACTGCTCGGTCTGGTGACTAATCCCCTGCAACAGCTCTGAGGCCGTGTGCTGTTTGTCCCCAAGGCAGATCAGCTTCAGCACGGCCTGTTGACGCTTCCCCACTGCAGTGCTACACTGCTTCCAGCTACTGGCTGATGGGGGAGTGGCGCTGCGTGTAGAGAATTCGGAGGTGGAAACGGAGGAGGAGCCAATAACGTAGGTGCTGGTGGAAACCCTGATGGAGGTAGGGCCCGCAATCCTCGGCGTGGGTAGCACCCGTGCCATCCCAGGGTCCGAGTCGCTCCCAGCCTCCACGACATTCACCCAGTGTGCCGTCAGGGAAATGTAGCGTCCCTGGCCACAAGCACTTGTCCATGTGTCAGTCGTTAAGTGGACCTTCCCAGTAACTGCGTTGGTCAGGGCACGGGTGATGTTACGGGACACATGGTGGTGTAATGCGGGGATGGCACACCGGGAAAAGTAGTGGCGGCTGGGGACCGCGTACCGAGGGACAGCTGCTGCCATCAGGCTGCGGAAGGACTCAGTGTCCACAAGCCTAAATGGCAGCATTTCGATGGCCAGTAATTTTGAAAGGTGTGAGGTTAGTGCTATGGCTTGTGGGTGGGTGGCTGGGTACTTTCTCTTGCGCTCAAATGCCTGGGGTAACGACATTTGGACGCTGTGCTGGGACAGGGAAGTGGATGTGGTCGCTGATGGTGCTTCAGATGGTACAGGTGCAGGGCGGGAGGTATGCGGGCCTGCGCCTTCGACAGGCGATTGGCCGGCACCGAAAACAGGGGAAGAGGAGGCAGTGGTGTGGCCTGCAGACACAGATGGGCGATCCAGGCGTTCCTCCCACTTACTACGGTGCTTGGATGCCATGTGTCGGATCATGCTGGTGGTGGTGAGGTTTCTAGTGTTCATGCCTCGGCTCATTCTGGTGTGGCACAGGTTGCAAACTACAATTCTTTTGTCGTCCGCACTTTCCTTAAAAAAACGCCATACCGCGGAACACCTACCCTTTGGCAAGGTAGATTTACGCAAGGGGGTGCTCCGTGGAACATTTGCGGGCCGGTTTGGTGCGGTCCGCCTTCTTTCTGTAGCCACACCACTGCCTCTTCCAGCCTGTTGCGGTGCTGCAGATGGCTCACCCTCAGGACTGCTGTCATCGCTCGGCTCTACACCTTCCCAGGTGGGGTCAGTCACCTCATCGTCCACCAAGTCCTCCTCCACTTCCTCACTCTGATCATCCTCCTCAAGTCTTGATCCCACCACATACTCAGTCATTGACAACTGTATAACATTCTCCTCAACAAGGTCTTGAGACGGAAATAGTGGTTGATTTAATGGCAACTGTGTCTCATCATCATCATCATCATCCACTACTTCCTTTGACCTTAAATGCCGTTCACATCTGTCATCTTCTTGTGATTGGGTAGCCTCTAGAGGTTGTGAATCAGAGCACAAGATGTCATGTTCCTCTGCAAGCGTGCTTGGAGAGAGGGTCAAATGAAGGATTGGTGATGAGACGAGCTCCTCACTATATCCCAGTGTGGGATCACTTCTTTGACCAGACCGTGTATGGTGGGAGGAAGGATGATCAGAGTGAGGATTATGTTGACCAGACTCTTGGCTACTGAGAGTGGACTTGGTGGAAGACAGGGTGGTGCTTAACCGACTGGAAGCAGTATCAGCTGTCATCCAACCGACCACCTGTTCGCAGTGGTCGGACCTCGAGAGTGATGTCCTGCGACGCCCTGTAAAATTACACATGAAGCTAGGTATGGTGGATGTCTTTCTTTCTTGTGCTCTGGCACCAGGCACAGTTTCTCCGCGTCCTGACCCGCGCCCTGAACTTTCAGGATCACGTCCACTTCCCCGTCCCTTTTTACCCGCCTTCTTCATCTTACACAGAATATGTGACTTTAATATTTGAGTTTGAAAACTTAACAGTATTTCTTCCTATTCTGCAACTGTGCAGAGTACACAGAATAGGCTGCTAAACGGCGGTGACACACACTGAATGGAATATGTGACTTTAATATTTGAGTTTGAAAACTTAACAGTATTTTTTCCTATTCTGCAACTCTGCAGAGTACACAGAATAGGCTGCTAAACGGCGGTGACACACACTGAATGGAATATGTGACTTTAATATTTGAGTTTGAAAACTTAACAGTATTTCTTACTATTCTGCAACTCTGCAGAGTACACAGAATAGGCTGCTAAACGGCGGTGAAACACACTGAATGGAATATGTGACTTTAATATTTGAGTTTGAAAACTTAACAGAATTTCTTACTATTCTGCAACTGTGCAGAGTACACAGAATAGGCTGTTAAACGGCGGTGACACACACTGAATGGAATATGTGACTTTAATATTTGAGTTTGAAAACTTAACAGTATTTCTTACTATTCTGCAACTGTGCAGAGTACACAGAATAGGCTGCTAAACGGCGGTGAAACACACTGAATGGAATATGTGACTTTAATATTTGAGTTTGAAAACTTAACAGTATTTCTTACTATTCTGCAACTCTGCAGAGTACACAGAATAGGCTGCTAAACGGCGGTGATACACACTGAATGGAATATGTGACTTTAATATTTGAGTTTGAAAACTTAACAGTATTTCTTACTATTCTGCAACTGTGCAGAGTACACAGAATAGGCTGCTAAACGGCGGTGAAACACACTGAATGGAATATGTGACTTTAATATTTGAGTTTGAAAACTTAACAGTATTTCTTACTATTCTGCAACTCTGCAGAGTACACAGAATAGGCTGCTAAACGGCGGTGATACACACTGAATGGAATATGTGACTTTAATATTTGAGTTTGAAAACTTAACAGTATTTCTTACTATTCTGCAACTCTGCAGAGTACACAGAATAGGCTGCTAAACGGCGGTGACACACACTGAATGGAATATGTGACTTTAATATTTGAGTTTGAAAACTTAACAGTATTTCTTACTATTCTGCAACTGTGCAGAGTACACAGAATAGGCTGCTAAACGGCGGTGAAACACACTGAATGGAATATGTGACTTTAATATTTGAGTTTGAAAACTTAACAGTATTTCTTACTATTCTGCAACTCTGCAGAGTACACAGAATAGGCTGCTAAACGGCGGTGAAACACACTGAATGGAATATGTGACTTTAATATTTGAGTTTGAAAACTTAACAGTATTTCTTACTATTCTGCAACTGTGCAGAGTACACAGAATAGGCTGCTAAATGGCGGTGACACACACTGAATGGAATATGTGACTTTAATATTTGAGTTTGAAAACTTAACAGTATTTCTTACTATTCTGCAACTGTGCAGAGTACACAGAATAGGCTGCTAAACGTCGGTGAAACACACTGAATGGAATATGTGACTTTAATATTTGAGTTTGAAAACTTAACAGTATTTCTTACTATTCTGCAACTCTGCAGAGTACACAGAATAGGCTGCTAAACGGCGGTGATACACACTGAATGGAATATGTGACTTTAATATTTGAGTTTGAAAACTTAACAGTATTTCTTACTATTCTGCAACTCTGCAGAGTACACAGAATAGGCTGCTAAACGGCGGTGAAACACACTGAATGGAATATGTGACTTTAATATTTGAGTTTGAAAACTTAACAGTATTTCTTACTATTCTGCAACTCTGCAGAGTACACAGAATAGGCTGCTAAACGGCGGTGATACACACTGAATGGAATATGTGACTTTAATATTTGAGTTTGAAAACTTAACAGTATTTCTTACTATTCTGCAACTCTGCAGAGTACACAGAATAGGCTGCTAAACGGCGGTGACACACACTGAATGGAATATGTGACTTTAATATTTGAGTTTGAAAACTTAACAGTATTTCTTACTATTCTGCAACTGTGCAGAGTACACAGAATAGGCTGCTAAACGGCGGTGAAACACACTGAATGGAATATGTGACTTTAATATTTGAGTTTGAAAACTTAACAGTATTTCTTACTATTCTGCAACTCTGCAGAGTACACAGAATAGGCTGCTAAACGGCGGTGACACACACTGAATGGAATATGTGACTTTAATATTTGAGTTTGAAAACTTAACAGTATTTCTTACTATTCTGCAACTCTGCACACTACACAGAATGTGCTGCTAAACTGCGGCGAAGCACACTGAATGGAATATGTGACTTTGATATTTTAGTTTGAAGACTTAACAGTATTTCTTCCTATTCTGCAACTCTGCACAGTACACAGAATGTGCTGCTAAACTGCGGCGAAGCACACTGAATGGAATATGTGACTTTGATATTTTAGTTTGAAGACTTAACAGTATTTCTTCCTATTCTGCAACTCTGCACAGTACACAGAATGTGCTGCTAAACTGCGGCGACGCACACTGAATGGAATATGTGACTTTGATATTTTAGTTTGAAGACTTAACAGAATGTGCTCTAATCTGCAACTTTGCACACTAAACAGAATGTGCTCTAATCTGCAACTTTGCACACTAAACAGAATGTGCTCTAATCTGCAACTTTGCACACTAAACAGAATGTGCTCTAATCTGCAACTGTGCACACTAAACAGAATGTGCTCTAATCTGCAACTTTTCACACTAAACAGAATATTTTTTTTTTTTTTTTTTGTTTTTTTCCCCCCACACAAAATAACCTGCTGCCCCCACACACAGTAGTCCTAAAAAGGACTTTTGGTTCTTTTTTTTCACAATTTTTGTTTTTTTCCTCCCTACACTGCCTTTCCCTTCCTATCCTCAGCTCTCCCTGGCTCAGACTGAGCCGAACTCGATGGTCAGGTGCTATACAGCACCCGACCACGGGTTCTGGCCAGCCAATCAGTGTAATGCCAGTAGCCAACATGGCTGCTGGCATTACACCGATGTCAGAGCCTCCCTGCACGTTTATTGGCTGCGCAGCAGCCGCAAAACGTGCGGGGAGGAGACCCGAACATGGCGGGCGAGCACATGCGGTACTCGTACGAGTACCGCCATGTGCCGAGCAGAGCGATGCTCGAGCCGATCCGAGCATCGGCCGAGCATGCTCGCTCAACACTACTCGTTATGGAAGGAAAAATTATTCTTTGAAACAGTTTTCTACGTGTGTTTGGTTACCAAGCACGAGTAGAAGACTGTTTCAATTAATCATTTTTCCTTCCATAACGAGATATCGACTCTGCTGAAGAGCCTCCTCTTGATTCAGAGACCGTATTCTCCTGCTGGCAGCAGAACGCTGACAGCAGGGGAGAGGAAACTTTGAAAGCGGCTATCTTTTAAACCATAAAGGTTTGAGAGATGCCGCTGGTGTCATTTAACTCAGTTTATTAAGGGCTACAATATGAGGGATAGTAATTCTGAAGTAATACTATCCCTTTAAGCAGGAAGTAGTGGTCAAAAAACAAAGGTACGCAGCCTGAAAACAATTTTTTCAAGGCAAATGTTGCTGTAGAACTCACAACTTTCACTTTCAGCTATTTATTTCTCCTATTCAGCCCTCAGTAGGGCTGCAGCAGGAAATATTCAGTCAAAACAAAAGCAAAATATGGCACATTTCTGACAGGAAATTGACTGGCAGCAGTGAAAAAGATACATTTTTTGTATTTTCTATGTGTGAGAATTTTTGCAAAAAAGTGTAGAAAGACACAAGAAAAAAGGGATCCCAATAGTGCTTGTTATTTACCACAAGATGTGTAGTAATATATTCACAATTGCTTTTTTTGGGTAAACAACATATCTTCCAACAAAGTAGGCTTGCAGAAAAAACAAACCTGTCTCTGCTCAGGTGGGCAGAAAATTGTTCTGGAAAAAACCAAGGTGCTGCTTCAAGTCTTCTATAAAATGTTTAACATGAAAAAAAATATATATAATATAATCAATAATATTATGGTATCAGCTTAAAAAGCAATGCAGGATCTACGTTTCGCAGTGTACGCTGCTTCTTCAGAATGTGATGGCTGTCATACAAAGAAGATCAAAGCTAAAACAGCACCTACAAGCAACATTGTTTAAATATACATCCCCAGTCACATATTGTTCGACTAGAAAGTGAACATTCAGTCATAAATATTAACCTTCCATTAAAATTATTGGAATATTGTATCAAGCAGAACACAGAAATAAGTTATTTTATTACTCTCAGAGAACAAACACATTATATATCCTAGAGTTTCAAGCATTCATTTCAGATACTCAGAACTGGAAGTAAAAAAAATCTTGATCTATAACCAGAAGTATGCTAGTTGCATTCCACAGAGAGGGTGTGAACCAGAACTGATATCATCAATTTAAAATGATGTACTATATTATTATATATATATATATTATTCTCACATATCACAAACATTTACATATATCAAAACTATTATGAAACATATCAGCAAATACACATAAAAATATGAATTAAATAAAGTGTGAATTTATTGTTAAATCGCGAAAAGACCTGCAGGAAATTTCTCTGACTTTTCACCCATCCCTCTTTTCTATGTAGCATTAAACAAGACATAAAGTAAAGGAACTCCCCTAAACACACAGACTACCCATTGCCCTTTCCTCGGTACAAGCAGAATTAAGGGAAGAATGATTGGTGTAAGCAGCTTTGTAGATTATCGTTAGATAAGAGCAGGGAATGAAAATCTGGATATATGCTGTGAGAAATTGTAACTGCATGTTCATCCTATTATTTTCAATGTCAGACCCTAAGAGATCACAGCTACGACTGCTAAAACACTATATTCATGTGACGTGTGACAGAAGGGATGAGTAAGCCTAAACAACATAGGTGTGAACTATCTTTAATAGCTTGGAACCTAATTGCTCTATTACTCTAATCACAATTAAAATCAACAACTATATTATCAGTGCTCACATTTTCTGTATTTTTATATTATAAATATTTTGCTCCTCCAAAGTAAGGTCTAAATATCAGAAGTTCAGTATTTTAAATATCTTGTGAATGTACCAAATTTTCAGTTATGTTACATTCTGCATCAGTTCTCAAAAATAATTATTAAATCCAGTACTTAATTCTTGAATATAATGTATTAATCTTGGTATTTCATTCTTTTTTTTTTTTTTTTTTAATTTTCAAAGCTTTATTGAGAGAATGCATAATACATGTGAATGCAAACAGTATACGAATACAAAGATACACATATTTCATAACTCGTAGCATAGCAAAACGTCTCTGTATATTGGTACTGAAAAATTGCGTATTGATGATATTGTATTACAATATTATGAGACTGTATGTGTAGTCCAACCAAAGCTAGGCCAAAATAACCAGTATCATGGCCAATAAAAAGAGGAAAGGCAAAGGACCGTACATATATAGAAGGGAAAAAGGTAGACCGAGGTAAGAAACTGATAAAAAAGGTAGAAGGAAGACATAGAGAGACTATGGTAGTGGAGATCCTTGGCCATTTAAGAAGCATAAAGAACTAAATCCACTAATGTGTGGCCACCACATAGTTCCATATTCCTGTAATAAACAACTTCCAAAAAGATAAAGGAAATGTCACAGAATCTCTCTGAGGGAGTGGGGAAGCCAGTCAAGAGTGGCAGTGGAACATATAAAAACAAAGACAGATAATTGAGAAACAAGACAGTCCAGCATATGAAGAAAGAAAAGGCGGAGAAGGTAAGTAATAAGAGACAATGGAGAGCTACAGGAGATGGAGTCTGCAAGGAAGAAGAGTACAGGAAAAAGTAAAAAAGAAGAAAGGATGGAGTAAATGTGAACCCAGAGAAATCAGGCCGCCAGGCCTGATTCTCTGTGTAACATGCACGTAGTGGTCAAAACACCTTGGGGGGGTATGTATCAGCAAATTAATATAGGAGATGGGCACAGTAAGAGACCTCCGATTTCGGTTATACTCATTAGGACTAAGAGTATAATGGTGTAACATGAACACAGTCTCAAAATAAAACTGGGTGCCATGTAAGGAGTAAGCGAACCATATATAAGCAGACATACATAAACAGTCATCTTAGTATTAAAGCAAAAATACATGTACATATAACTTTAGATATTAGGCTGTATGTTTCATAGCGCAAAATAACCGGTGCTATTCCTAGAACCTCAACAAAAGACAACAAATATCAGGACATAAGACTCAATACCTACTCGTGAGATAACATTGTGGTTGGGGAAATATCACGGTGCCCGTGATTGCTGCAGTTCCTTGTCTGTCACCAGTAGGGGGCTGCTATTGGCTGTTTGCAGATAGCCCGCCTTTCATTGCCTATTTAAACCTGGATTGGGCACCCTTTGGTTGCCCTTTCGTGTTGTTTCTGACCTTCTTGCTATCACTATGCCAGTGATAGCTGGGCCTCTGTTCCAGTGTTCCTGAGTTACTGATCTCATGTGTTCCTGAGTTCCTGATCTCTACTGTTCCAGTGTTTCCTGCATGCTGAAGTACTTCTAGTCCTGGTTCCGGCCTAGTCTCTGGTGTTGCAGTTCCTGCTGAACTTCTTCTCTGCGGTTTCCTGACCTGACTGATCGTTGCTGGTTCCTGTCATCGCATCGCCTGTCTCCTGTATCCTGGCGACCTCCTGCCTGGTCGCGTCGGCGACATTGCTTGTTACTCCAGTGTGCGGTCACTGGTTTGCTCCACAGCCTATCGGCTATACAATTCTGTGTTGGTCCCAACGTGCGGACGCTGGTTTGCTCCTAAGCCTTGAGGCTAGACAAACTCGCTTGTTACACCAGTGTGCGGTCACTGGTTTGCTCCAAAGCCTATCGGCTATACAATCCTGTGTTGGTCCCAGCGTGCGGACGCTGGTTTGCTCCAAAGCCTTGCGGCTATACAAACTTGCTTGTTACACCAGTGTGCTGTCACTGGTTTGCTCCAAAGCCTATCAGCTATACAATTCTGTGTTGGTTTGCTCCAAAGCCTTGCGGCTAGACAAACTCGCTTATTACACCAGTGTGCGGTCACTGGTTTGCTCCAAAGCCTATCGGCTGTACTATCCTGTGTTGGTCCCAGCGTGCGGACGCTGGTTTGCTCCAAAGCCTTGCGGCTTTACAAACTCGCTTGTTACACCAGTGTGCGGTCACTGGTTTGCTCCAAAGCCTATCAGCTATACAATTCTGTGTTGGTCCCAGCGTGCGGACGCTGGTTTGCTCCTAAGCCTTACGGCTATACTAACTCGCTTGTTACACCAGTGTGCGGTCACTGGTTTGCTCCTAAGCCTATCGGCTATACAATTCAGTGTTGGTCCCAGCGTGCGGACGCTGGTTTGCTCCAAAGCCTTGCGGCTTTACGATTCCCCTGTTAGTCTCAGTGTGTGTACACTGGGTTGCTTACGATCCTGTCAATTTGCCATTACCATCTGACTGCTGCTACTATCTCTGGGCTGCCCTGCCCGGTATTGGTAAGGCCGGTAGAACCTTTTGCCACATTCCATCTGAGGTTGCCTTACCCGGTATTGGCAGGGCTGGTAGAGCCTACATTATGAATCTATTGAGGCTGCCTTGCCCGGTAATTTGGTAAGGCCGGTAGAACCGTTATGCGATTCCATCTGCAGGTTGCCTTACCCGGTATTGGCAAGGCCGGTAGAGCCTAACATTCTATTACTTCAGACTGTCCTGTTCGGTATATTGACAGGACCGGTAGAGTCTGCCTTCTGTCTTGTTATATTCTGAATATATCTGTATGTATGTGATTGCCATCCTATGTTATCAATTTATTATTTCAATAGAATTGATTTTTACCTAAAACTTGTGTCTGAGAGTCATAATAAACCGTGACAGGAAACTGCTTAAGCTACGGGATGCTATAGCTTGAGTAATGACAGAAAAATGTCCCTCCAATACTACTGGTCTAGTAACAAACCTTCGTCCCGTTATAGGCAGTTCTAGTCGACCCTCTCCGGGCCCAAGGTAGAGAAACAGATATGGTGTTCAGATTGAGGGATGAGGCATAAAGGTATAAGATCAATGTGTGAAGGGATAAAAAAGTACATAGTCCCCATAAAAGCATCATATTTACGACAAATGTGTTAAGACACAAAATCTTGAAGGGAAGACATAAGTTACGTTGTAGATCTAGAACTGCAACCGGACTCTGCAGTGTAGCAGCATAATTCCTGGGTCCCAAGGTGAGACATCCCAATTGTATACCATGCCACGTGAGGGGAGTAGGAGGTTAACCCGAGAAACTGGTTCGGCAATATAAACGAGCTCCGGTTCCAAAGCCCTCTACACCATCTGCCTGGGGATCGAGCTAGGTGGGTCCTTGTCACAAAAGTTGAGAGGTGTAATTCCATGCATATCCAAGTCAAAGGTCTGTTGTGGTCTTGGGTCTGTGTAGCTCAGGATAGGTACAGCATATTCTCCTTACTTGCAGCTGCCGGCCGACTCTCCGGCGATGAGCAAAAACTCAGGTGCCGATCCTCCGTGTGTAGGCCTGCAAATACATCTCGTATGAAACCTCGGATCTCTATCACAAAGACCTGAATCTCCCCTTGTGACAGTGGGTGCTGTGACTCTGCTGCAGTAAGAAACGGAGGAGTTGAGTTGATAACCGGTAAGTGTTGAGGCATCTCATGAGATATATTAACGGGATCACCGGCATGTATTGGCGAGCATGTGGGCTCTGCTCTCCTCAGTGCAATCAGACCATCATCCAACATGACGTTTAGTAATGTCCTCTGATCAGAATGGAGCTAGAAGAAGCAACTTGTTAATGCCCGCTTGGCGGGCTGAGTACTATGGACCATGAGGTATGAAACAATGCCCTGTTTCACAGGGAAAATGACTGTTATGAAAAGCAGAGATTTGATATAAATTGTAGCTAGTAGAGTAGGTTCAGTTGCTTGTGGCACTAGGAGCTGTAAGAAAACGTGTCCATCTTAATCCTCAGCTACCTCCGCCCCCGTATTTATTTCTTTAAAATATCCTGACAAATCTCCATCCTGTCAAATCTCAGCGACTACACTGTATGTGACAATGTGGTGAAAAGGATAAAGGAGGAGACACACCCTGGCACAACAGTCCTCATAGAGCACATTCAATATTTATATCAAGCATGTAAAAGCCAAACTCCCAAAAAGAAATTCAGATGAGCTGTTGTCACTGTGCTCCATGTCCCTAACCAAAGGCCACAAAGAATGTGAGTAAAAATCCCAGATGAAGACTAGGGAGACCCAGCCTGACCCTAGTTTTACTAGGATCCATGCATGGGAAAATATACCCACTGTCCCCAAATCAGCACCCTCAGAGTCCTCTACCTCCTACTCTGGTGTACCACCTTTGATAGCTTTCTCTCTCACACCAGCTGATAGTGAGTGTGCATATGTGAGAATCTGGCAGTTCATGTACACCCATTGCACATTGTGTGAGGCACAACACATGGCAATGTGATAGAGAGTAATTGGATGCAGGATATTAGGGAGTAACTGAGGAGATGCCATCCTGCTGAATACACAAAGCTGGTAGCAGAGATGATTGTGTCTTCTCTTCATGGCAAGTAGAAACAATTGTAGCACTGCCTGTCTTGTTTCAGTGCTGCTGAATGATCCAGGTCCCATGGAGCACCCTAATTCTCCAGCTGCTTAGACAAATTAGCGGTATCAGCAATTACAGCAGTAGCAAATTCCAGAATGTCACAAGTGGCATTTGCCAACAAGAACAATCATGCACTGTCATCTTTGAGTCTAAAGTAAGCTTGTATTATTCTGTGCTTATTGACACAAACATTAATAAGTGTTTGTAGCAGTGGTCCCAACAGTGATAGATGGTATCAACCAATCAAATCCCTCCTTCTCATCATCATCTTCATCCTCTGTGCTGCTGTTAATAATATATGTGTAGTGGCTTTCACTGTCATGTGTGGATTTGCCCACTTCTCTGACCTGATACTCAGATGGTATTAGATGTTTATTCATTTTTAGAAACGTTAGTCTCCCAAACTGCTGCTTGATAGCCGTGGCCTATGGTCACTTACAAAATATCCCTCTGTACTGAAAACATGCACAGGCTCCACGCTTTCTGGCTGCAGTTAAGGGCTTCTGTGGATGTTTGTGTCAGTGCTGGCTGCACACATTGTTTTTTTTTCCAGTAGTCCAAAGGGTCATCTTTTCTGCTGAGAAAGTAGCTATTCTGTATGTATGCTAAAACCATCTCACATATTGTGGGACCACTCTTAGTATCTAAACTGTATTCCTGTGTATCAGTTATCAACCCTTACTCTAGGAGCAGGTCGCATAGAAATGTGCTTGCACCAGTGCCACCAACACCACCACAAATGTTTGATTGCAGCCCATGAGACCCATCAATTGATTTCAGTCATGATGATGATATGTGTTCAGAAATAAATTGGGAATGGGATGTTCTGGTTGATACAAAAATAAAATATTGAGCGCTAACAAAACCTGGCCAGGAGAAATGATAAAAGAGAAACAGCCATAAATCCAATTGTGCTAAATATAATTTATTAAAACAGCACATGCAAATATATTATAAAAAATGCATATCACATAAGGAATGGACTACAACAAGTGACACCTCATTCTCACGGAGGGTAGAAATAGGGACCAAGAGGCTAGCTAATGGATCCTAAGTGTTCAAAAACCTAATTGGACAATGAGTCTAGAGAAAGGAACCTCTACCGTAATAAAATACACAAGAAAGAAATTCCTGGACTCATAATAATCCAATACAAAGGAATGGTTACCACTCCAGCCCCAATATTCTAAACTTCTCCCAGGAAATGAAATCAGCACGTCATTGCCATTGTCCGGGTTCTCTCCAAAGCCTTCCACTTTGCATTGTTTACTTGCTAATAGCCTTATTATGCTTCTACAAACTCTGTAGCAAAGTAGAATTCCAATTCATAGGGACCTCTATTTTCAGCCAGTGATGCTGCAGTTGGTTATGAGATTTCTTACTGTATGAGCTTTCCAGCCCTTTGCCTACCACACTAACCACCAGTTGTACAAAATAACTGCCCACTACTTCTTGCCTATTACTTCCTCTAGGCTTTAACAGGTTTTAATCAATTTCTTTATACTTTTTCCCTTTGAGGGCTTTTCACAACATTGGCTACTACTTTCAGGACAGGTGTTTTTGTGCTTATTTGTCTCACTGTCACTTGGATGAATTGCTTAAAACTTCTTCCACTATGCCATCAACACTAGAATGCAGTTTGTTGTCTTCAGTGTTTCTGATGGTTTATCAATAGTACTTGTGCTGGTGGAACTTTTGGTGAGACTTAGACAAACTTCATCCTCAGGAGGAGAGGATCGCCATCATTTATTGCACACGCTGCAGCCACCACAGCCATGTGTCACTGCACTGCTGCTACTCCTTTCTCCCTCCCACTACCATTTTTGTGTTTGTTGGACATTATTCAACTACTGTGTGTGTTTTTACAGTGAAGTACTCTGTATAACTGATTGTGTGTGATGTCTTGGCCTTTGCAAAATACTCTATCTCATCTATTATCAGTCTGCCTAATTCGCTGTCTCTGACATATATCCACCTTTCTTTTTTTTTTTTTATTAACCGTCTCTCCATCCCTATCACTGTAAAAAAAAAAATCAAAAACAAAACACACCTCCTGTTTAACCCCTTAACGTCCGGCGGGTAAGCACAGTAGCGCAAGGGTGCATAGAATCTGGGGGTTTGTCAACTGCCCACTATAGATTGGCCGCCTGTACCATTGCAGGTTATGAGCAGAGGCAAACCTAGTCACCCCGCATGGAGAGGGAATGACATCCGACCCAACAGCCAAAATGCCGTACATTAGTGTGCACACCCCCCAACCCAGCATAACAAGCTGACAACACCCCCCATCTGGACACAAACAGAAGGAAGAGGAGGCTGGCGAGACCTCCTATAGCAGTGGAGATAGGTATACCACACAAAAAGGGGACAAAGATAGAGCTATCTAGTAAAGGCCCATAACTCAGCTTGGTGGAAAACCTAAAATGAGGCACCAGAACTCCCCACCCATCCCACCTCCCATCTAACTGAGTAATTGGAGAGACCCGTCCACCAAAAGGGGAGCCCCCCACCAAGATAGCACCCCAGCCAAACCAAGCACACAACAGGCAAACACTTACACAGAATTTGACCCCTAGAAACAACAAGCACCCCAAAGGGCGGATCAGCCATGAGTCCACAAGGGAGGCCGCCGCAAAGAGGCCACGACATCCCTCTTAGAATCCGACCAATCCGCTTCTCACGGAACTAATAACCCAACCCACGCAAGTAATACATTTAGGCAAACAGGTAATGACACAAGTAGAAAAAAAGCATATCATATATATAGAGATGGCTTAAAGAAACATAGCGATTGTCAACATAAAGCATCATTATATGCCCCAAAGGAGGAATAAAGTAGATCCGAGACCAACTGCAGTCCGGGGACGCTAAGGGGTCTCATATAGGCCACCCAGACTAACCCATCCTCCCACCTGGAGCAAACGGCCAAGGAGACCCGGCCGCTAATATCTCGCCATGACAAGACCTCAAGAAACATCAAGCACAGCGATCCCTGAGAAGCGGAGTGGCCGTGAGCCTGCAGGGGAGGCTGCTGCAAAGAGCTACAACGTCCCCCACAGAATCCAACCGATCCGCTCCCCATACCAGAACCAGCAACCCAACCCACACAGTTTATACATGTTAAGCAAACATTAAGGTACGAGGCCAGGAAGGAGCAAAGCAGATGCATAAATGGAGTAAAGTAACATATCATTGGCAGTCAGCAAGCTTCATTATATGCCCCTAGGGAGCAACGAAATAGAATCCAGGTCAAGTGCAGTCCAGAGCCATAAAGAGCTTCAGATAAACTACCCAAATTATCCCACTCTCTCGCCCGCAGCAAACATCAGGGGCGACCTGGCCACGGGGGCCAGAGAAATCCGCACCCCTGCAACCGGGCCTGACCGCCAACACCCGCTGGGCACAAACCACATATGCAAGTCAAGACTCGCGGGCCAGGGAGGGAGGTCCGAGACACAAAGAGGGAGAAACATCAAGCCTCAGAAAGGCACCCCTCATTCGATGTAGGAACGATCATCCAAGGAGTCAGTGGTTGTGGACAGAGCTACATCAGGTAAGTCACGGTACATGGGCCTCATGGAAATCCTCCCTCACCGGGGTTCTTGCCTATTTTGAGTTAGGGCCCTGGATGTCCATCCATCTGGGGCGCTACTCTTTGACCAGACCAGATGTGACGATGCAGGCACCTCGAGGCACTGTTTCACCATCTTTCAGCTGTGGAGGAGGTAGACCCAAAGCGGCACAGAAAGCAGACATCTCGGAGAGGTGTTGTGCCATAATCGGCACTCCGTTATGCAGCATGATAATACTAAAGGGGAATTCCCACTTATATTTGACGTTGTGTTGGCTGAGCACTTCAGTTAGCAGTTTAAAAGCTCTTCTCTGCTGCAGCATATAAGGGGAAAGATCCTGATGAATCTGCAGGTTACTACCCATAAAAGCAATATCCTGAAGGTCACGGCCCGCTTTCAGTACTAGCTCCTTGTTGGTGAATCTCTGGAAGCAGCATACTACATCTCTGGGTGGGTCAGATGCTGATATCCTAGGCCTCAGCGCCTGATGAGCCCTCTCCAGGGCTATGGTATCCACCGTTGTAATACCCAACATATCCTGAAATATGGTTACCAGAGTGTGGGGAAGATCATTATTGGTGATAATCTCAGGGAGGCCTCAGATCCTCAAATTGTTTCTTCCACCCCTATTCTCCAAATCGTCTAGTTTATAAGTCAAAAAGTCTATGGCATCCTCTTGCTGAGCCAGCAGATGCTCAAGGTTGTGTTGTTGCTGTGATAAGTCTCCCTGTTCCCTTTCCAGGAGGAGTATGCATTGGCTCAGCTGTTGGATATCTTTTCTAAGTTCAGAGACCTCATTGCATACTACCGAGGAGATTTCCTGCACCAGATATCTTAATTCTTCTTTGGTCACTATTTCGGGTTTCACAGTCGAGACCTCCAGGACAGGCGAAAGAGATCTCGGTGGAGAGGGGCTAACAAGATGCTCCAGGGCCAAGTCACCGTCCAGCTCAGTGTCCTCAGCTGCAGCAATGGCTTTCTGCAGTGGTGGGAAAACCTGCTGAATCCATGTCACAGGTAAATATCGAGTTATAGGTCCCAAAGTTCTGATTTTTTTCTGCTTCTTCCTTCCATATGGCATCCTACAAGAAGGGGAAGCCGTCCAGTGCAAGCAATGCGAAAGATAGGCTGAACGCGATCCGGTAGAGCTACTCCATCAAACGTCTGTCCCCATGAGAGGTTACTCCGCCCCCCTGAAAGTGTAATTTTCTCACTTTTTTATGCCTAGCTCATTTCATTGAAACCAAAGGGGAAATTGAATTTGATGAGAAAGCTAGAGAAAATAGGCAAATAAAGGTGAATTGGAGCTTAACTGCGTCCTACTTTCACTAGAAACCCGTTCATACTCAACGATTGCTAAAAAGGGTTTAGCAGGCTGAATGCCTTTGTCCTTTGTCCACACCACTAATTTCCTGCTTATGTAACATTGGCACATCTATCCTTGAAAAATAACTGTGGCTTGGGATATTCCAGTAGGGTGCAACACATGACATTAATTCTTTAAAGCCTCTGTTTTCAACAAAAGAAAATGGCAGCATGGCAGCCACCAACATTTTAGCAAGTTTACTATTCCATAGGCATATGTTTGCATTATTTTTGTGCAGGTTTTGACTTCTTTCTAAGAACCTATTAAGTGTGGAATGGCAGTACATAGTAGATGAACTGTGTAACTTTATTGCTTTAAAGTGGAACTCTCAACTCCGAAAAAGTTATTACTGTTTAACTTATTGTGTACAATAAGGCTGCAGTCCGTGAATCTTTTTCTTTTAATCATTATGTGCACAGAGACATAGAGATATTTGATTATAAAGCATTTCCTTCTGAAGTGACAGGGTCGATCCCTGCAATACAGCTCTGTACCTTAGGGCTGTCTATCACCTCCCCTCCATTTTCCCTCTTGTGCCTCGACCCCTCCTCCCTCATGAGTGCCAAATAATCATGTGACCTGGCTTGCATTTAACAATGTGCATCCAGGTCTTGGAGGCAGAAAGAGCACTTCCATGCCCTCTCACTATATAACAAGTTCAAGTCTGCTTGCAGAATCAGCCTCTTGTCTATGTGGTTATTGTTACATCGGCAAGCAGACTGGCACTTGTTATATAGTGAGAGCGTACTGTAGCACTCTCACTTTGCCTCCATGACCTGGACTCACATTGGGAAGAGCGAGCTAGGTCACATGATTATTTGGCACAAGAGGGGAGCCCTAAGGTACTGAGCTGTACCGAAGTGATCGGCCCTGTTATATCAGAAAGTAATTCTTTATAATGAAATATCTCTGTGCTATAATGATGTTTGTAATGATTGGCAAGACCAAAGTCAGTTAATATTAGTATCCAATCCTCTTCTGTAAAAAAATGGTATCTTATTTCTGACAGTTCACAGGCAATATATCAGCACCAGAAGATCAAGCTAAGATCAAGGTCTGAGGGCCATGATAGCCTGAATTTATTTGAGTATAATAGATTATAAAGGGAAGTTTTTAAAGGGATAGTAATGGTTAATTTTAAGTTGATTTAATATTGTAGACATTAAAAAAAGATTAACATCAATGTAAGTCTTATCTCTCAAACTTTTATGGTTTGAAAGATATAACTTGCTAAAGTTACCTTTTCCTGGCTGTTTTACTCAAGTCTGCCATCTAGCTGACAGCTGCATAGTCCAGTCATTTCATCAGACAGAGGCTCTTCAGCAGAGCTGAAATCACGCTATTTAGAAATAAATACTTAATTGGAATGGTCTACAAAGTGTCCTTGCAAACCAGGCACACTTTGTAGACCGTTCTAAATTAAGTATTTATCTTTAGATATTGTTATATCGGCACTGCTAAAGAGCCACATGTGGTCAAGCGACCAGAATCCGCTTCTGACAGCTTTACAGCTCGTCAAGCAGAAAGGGGAGAGACCAGAGAACTTTATTTTCCTATATTTCTCAAACCATAATGGTTTGAGAGATACGAATAAGTGCAAGTACTCTCTTTTAATTGTAGGTACCATATAGTTAATACTTCTTTTCTGACATTACTATCCCTTTAAAGCAGTAGCTAATGGGAGGAGAAAGTTAGATGAGTGGATTAGGGGCTGAATTCAAATGCAGGTGCTAATTTTATGTCTTCTTTTATCTCCAGGTGTCCCCATAGACTTCAATAGGAATATTTTTGATAAAACGGGAGGTAACATTTATCTCTTGTATTTGAATCCAGCCCTAGGTCTTTTGCCTAATATGGAGTAAGATGGTCTAAACTATCACATATCCTTTATAATCCTCTTGTCTCTTTCTGTCTTTAATATTCACTTTTCCATCTGATATGAAATATGTCAACATGTTCCCATCCTACACCCTCACTTACCAATGCATATTTTATTGTAATGAATAGTTAAGTATTTAAAATGAATATCTCTTAATTAATGATGGTGACCATGATTAAAAATGTTTTTCTGCATGAATCCAAAAAAAAAAAAAAATCTTGTTCATGTTTATATATGAGAGGAGGAAAGAGAGTGTTTAAAAATGTCTCCCCCTGCTGGGAGAGTTTTCTCACAAAAGTTATTACAGCTCAAACATTTTACAATAAACTGCGGGAAGTTCTGTTTCTGTCACTCTATGAAAAGCTGTAGTTAGTAACCCACGTTCTCCCTTAGAATTCATTATAAAAGCAAATTTGTCTTTCGGACATCTGTTGTCCCTGCTAATAGTTTGAGCTCCAACAGCTTTTGAAAGAAAATTCTCCCAGCAAAGGGAGCACATTCGGTTGCTATAAGCTGATACTCTTTAACCCTTTGAGAGTCAGAGGGGTGCACAACGCATTGCATTGCAATGCGTTGCATACCCCTCTGGCACTCAAAGAGTTAAAGTTTAAAGTGACCTCAAAGTGACCGTGTATATTTGTAGTAGACCTGCAGTTTTCAGCAGTCCCAGACTCTTTCCATGAATAATTTTCTAACATTCCTGACAAAACTTAAGAATATGATTTGTGTTGGTGTTTTGCTTTTACCATGATTCTAAAAAAAATAAATAAATGTATTTCATTGAATATATTTAAATATCAAAAAATGAAGGTATCAAAATGTGAGTTGGTAGGTTTTACAAAATGTACTTTTAATCTCAGATTAGTAATTGACTTATCAGGTGCCCTTTTGGTATATTGAGGATTATATTGTGGATAATGATAAACTTTTCATCCCTTTAAACTCAATTATATGATTGTCATGGTGATACCAGTCACTTCCTATAACTACAAACCATAATTCCACTGATAGAAATACATCTCTGCTTTCTTTATGGGCATGCTAAAGGGTATATTTAAAACATAAGTCAATGTAAAGGGCAATTATGTACACATAGAACAAAGAGATCCCTTTAAAGTCAAATGTTGCTTTCTTTTGCAATTCACAATATCAGCAAGCACATAAGTTTCAACAGGCTAAAAGCTGACTATATTGTTTGAAGAGATCTAAGGACGAAAATACTATGAAATAAAGAGCTGTAATTGAACCTCCTATCTAAAATCTGAGGTGGTGAAGGAAAGGAAGGTGGGTGGATGGTTAACAAGAATAGGTTGAAACTGTGCTTTGTTAAAGAGTAAAATTAGCTTGCTGAGAACCTTGACTTCAACATAACTTTTAAATGGAGAATTAGTTTACATATTGCCATCATAAAGAGGTCCATCTAAATTGATGCAGCAGATTGCCAGTAAACTTGAACTCATCTTTCACTGTTTGCATTTCAAATATGCAATTAGCACTGCTGTTTTTAGGTGCCATCTTGTTTGAACTTAATAAAATACATGAATTAAAAATTATACAAACTAAAACCATAGAGAAGTTCATATTTATTCAGAGTAATCATCCATATAAGCCACAGTGATTGTGATTTAAAACCAAAACTAAGCTAGCAGGGTTTAACTAGATCTAGAACTATCACAATACTTGAGCTAACAATAAGCTTTATGCATATATTCTCCCACAAAGAACTGACTATGTAGATCACCTACCAACACATGATCCGCAAGGCAAGATCACACATAAAAGTTTTTTGATCCTGTGAATTCATTGTCAATGACAACCTACTTGGTTTTGCTTTGTTACTCAAATATTAAAATGAAATAAGAAAATATGATTTTGTTTTGATTTGACACTTATCAGTAAACTGTTCTTGTTTTTTTTGTCTTTTCCCAGGAACTTTTGCCACACCACAAGCTATGTATGATACATCAATTCATAGAGCAGTGGCTGGCAGTAGTAGACTCTCTGAAGTTTCTCGAGCAGTCCCCTGTGTGTTCTCTGGTATAATGCGAAGATCCAATTTCCTTCTATCACAGCACAGACACCCTATTTTTACTCCAAAGAGCACACATCATCATTTTATTTCCTTATAGCAAACTTCCCCTCTTTTCCATCTTAAGCCCTTGGGGGATAAGAGGTCTTCAACACATGGGAAACAATACTTTGGGGACTACTCTCAAAGCTAATGGAATAATCTATGCTTTTCACCTCCTATTTACATTTTTTTACCAGAATATATGCAGCTTTGAAATTGAATCATTTGCCTATCACTGTCATAGCTGATGCCAGATAAGCTTATCAAAGATAATGTAAGTATCATGTTTTTCAAACACCAAGATTGCCTTTTTTAGGGAGCAACACTTTTCAGGAATCTGCATAGGAAACTACAAATCTGGAATACAATACTATGTATCATGAAATTAAAGTAATTAAGTATGTATGAATGCGCCAGTGCAATCTAATGGAATTAGCCTCTTATATCAGTGGCTTCACTTAAGGAAATGCAATAATGTATGGTTCCTGTAGTGCATACTGGTGTACACACTCTACTAGAGTTAAATTAAAGCAAGTACTCCACAAACTTCTGAAAGAAAACTGACAGTGACAGAGATCTAATTTTTTATGCCATGGTAATTCATTGTGTAGCTCTGGGTGCTGACTAAAGAAATTCCCAGAAGCATCCACAGACTGCTGCATTTGCCATTCTCTTGGCACAGATGCCATTAAAGGGAGGCTTTTTGGCATTCATAGCAGAGTAAATTGGCGTTAGGCAGGTAGAGGGACTTAACAGCAATTATGGCACTTGGTTTAGCAGAGGATTGCCATTGGACATTCACTCCAGTGTTTGAATATATGTTCTCATGTTTATGTGAAGGAAATTATGGAAACTATCTGTTTGCTCTAAAGACTTGATTATACTTTAATTTGCATCAAAATTAGGAAAGATGTGGTTCTGGAAGGCTTGAATCACATGTTTTTAAACCATCATCCCTGTCCCAAGTAAACAGTTATTAGAGTAAGTGGATAAAAGTCAGTTTCCTGAATACTGATTTTGATGCCAAGTGGCAGGTGGAGTGAATCCATTAATATCACAGAAAACTATTGATTTGCAATGGGAATGACTACTGTTGTACTGTAATCATGGCAGCAGTAGGAAATACCAGTGTATGAAAACACACTCTATAAAAGATGGTTGGGAGCCAAGTTAAATTATTTATTTTAATTTATTTAGAAAATGTTTTGCCAGGAAGAAATCACTGAGATTTCTTTTGTTTTCAAGTATGTCCTCTAGACCTTTTATAGTAAACAAAAGTTACATATTTACACAGGGAAACAATATATACAAACACATATACAGATATACATTCAAAACAAATCATAAAAGTAAAATAAACACATTTATATAAAGTTACACACAGCAAGTTTTGGCAGTGGCACTCTATCAGGAATTTAACACAAAATAACTGTGCACGTCCCATAAAATAAATACAAGGTGTACTTATCTGAGTTAAAGTAGAAGACACAGTACTCAATGTGATGGAGGTCCTCTACAGGACCAAAACTGTTTGGTTGTTGGAAGCAATGCTTGAATAAATCTTTCACTCCATTGAACTACATTGAGTGCTGTCTCTTCTACTTTAGCTCAGCTAAGTACACCTTTTATATAAAGTTACATGCAAAAAAAGAAAAAAGGGGGTATATCCTGGCTCTCAGCTAGTGATGGTTTAAATGTATGCCAAAAGACCCTAATAATATTAAGTTAGAGAAAAAAAATATGTTAGAAAATGCTGACACCAGGGCACAAGAAGATCCCACTATAGCCTGATACATTCCCTAGACCGGTGTTAGAAAACTCTATAGCTCACAAAAAAACATACAAGCGCTATATACATAATTGATCCAGCTATGATTAAATCTCAAATACCTAAGCAAGGAAAGGGTTAAATACCCACATGTGCCATGATTAAAAGTAAATCTATATAACCAAAAGATGACTCAACTAGCTCCAGTGATGCATCTGAGGCATTAGCAGCACAAACAGTATATGTGGCGATCATTTGACGGGGGATGTAATGATGAACAAAGTGGATTGAAAGAAGATGTAGCTACCCTAGAGGAAGAAGGTGATGGTGAGCTAGTTGTTTCACTCATCATGGAACTTGCAGTCACTGCTTGGGTTTCCCTACTCTTCCTCCTCTTTGATCTCTGCCTCGCCTCCTGTTGCCTGGGGAATCAGGGTTTACAGCAACAGCGGTGCTTGATTTCTGTGGTGGGTGCTTGGCTTTAACATGTTTGACATAAATGTCATGGTGTCTGTGTTTCATTTGTGATATCAGAGTGCTTGTGCCAAGGTGTGTTCCCTCTTTTCCTCTTCTCACTGACTTGTCACAAATTGTGCAGAGTGCCATTGGTGATGATTGCACTGTGTCTGCCCCAACAGAAAAATAGTCCCACACCCATGTCTTCAGGAGACAGGGAGAAGGTAGAGAATTATGGCCTTTTTCTTCTCGTCCTCCACATTCCCCTTCACTGTCTGTGGCAGTGGATGATGTTGCTACTGTTGCTGCTACTGCCTCAGAATCAGCATTGCAACTAGGACCAGGAATATTGCTGCCTATGTCAAGTGGAACCTGTCCTAGTCCCGCATCACTTGTTGACCCCATTCTCACTGTGTCCACAGTGGTCTGTGGCATACTAGCTTGCTCCTCAGCATCCTGCTGCCCTTGCATCTCAGCAGCAGCATGAATTTAGAGCAGTTGTAAATTTAGAAAATTCCAAAAGCTCACTGCTAATGGTGGTGGAGATGCCCATCCTCCTCATCCCTTTCTCTCATTCCTTCTCAGTTTCTGCTAAAAAGGCTATCAATATCTCTTCCACCCCAGCTTCTCCAGCATCATCATCACCACCATCACTAGTTCCTATGTGCTGCTGATGCTCTATTACAGACATTCCCTAATGTCACACTTGTCATTTCTTGGTGATGTGAAGAAGGCAAACTGGAAGTAGTAGCAGCAGACACAGGCAGCTGATCTCTGCTCCTGCTAGTGGTGGTGGTATTAATTCTGTGTCTTCTCTCCCCCAACAGTCCTGGCCTCTTCAGGATCATGTTCCACTTGGACACTGTAGTAAAGGGAAGGGGACTCCCAGGGCCAAAGGAATAGTGTTGGTTCCTTGACCACTAATCTGGACACTCTCAAATGCTTCCCTTACCACTCCCCTATCACTCGTCAGAGCGGCTGCTTCACCATTATTGCTACTACTACTAACACCAACCACATCAAGTGGACCTTCTTAGTAGTAGTACTAGCACTGGTAGGACTGCTTGGGGATGGCAAGTGTGACTTAGGGTGCCTTGCTGTCACACTTGGAATTATCTTCTCCTTCCCCCCTCCTGAATATTACAAGACACACTAGCAACAGGTTTAGTACTGGTGGCAGCAGGTTCAGCACTGGCAACTGGCACAGCACTGGTTGCAGCAGGAGTAGCACGTCTGACAGCAGGTACAGTATTGGTGGCAGCAGGTTCAACACTGGCAGCAGACACAGCAATGGTGGAAGCAGGGGCAGCATGTCTGACAGCAAGCGCATCACTAGTGGCAGAAGGGGCAGTAATCGTGGCAGCAGGGGCAGCACGTCTAGCAGCAGGCACAGGTAGCTGACCTGTCCTGCTCTCGCTAGTACTACCCTTTTCTCCCTCCCTTGCCATTAAATTCCCCAAGATCCCTAGGGGTGATTTAGGGGGACTGGACAGCATTGGTTCAGTTGTGCTCACTTCTTCCTCCTCCTCAGACTCAGTGAACACATAAGGTCCTTCCAGTTCCTCCTTTTATTAGTTTTAAACCTGGTCATAGTGATAGCAGTCACTATGAGCCTCTCCTGTCTCAATTTTTTTAAAAGATCACAGCAGAATAGCACAGCAAGTCTACCTCGCTCTGTAGCTGCTTCTATCATGTTTTACTTCCACAAATACATCATGTTTTTATAGCGAAAAGAGGAAAACCATGTAAATCAATGGGCAGAAACTTTCTAGTCATTGAAAAAAATGCTGAATTTTGGACAATGCTTCCATAGACAACAATGTGGTTTTCATGGAATTTTTATTGGGAACACAGTGACAGCTTTCACCCACCGCTACTTCTGGCACTAGGCCAGTAAGACTTTTTTTTTTCTCGGGGCTTGTGCTTTAAAAAAAAAAAAATAATAAAAAAATTATAAAACATAGTCCTACATAAAAAGTAAACAATATTTTGGGGTTTATTTCTAACAAGCCTAAGTCCTATAAATCAATGTTTCATTAAGGCTTGTGCCAAACAAGTCAGAGTCCTACTAATCAATGTTTCTTCAGGGCTTGTGCCTCTAATAAGTCTAAGTTCTACAAATCGATGTTTCCTCAGGAATTGTGCCTCTAATAAGTCTAAGTCCTACAAATCAATGTTTCCTCGGGGCTTGGGCCTCTAACAACAAATCTAACAAATCATCCTTTACAAAATACTGTATCAAGTCAAGTATCAGTCCACCTCAGTGGCAGATTCTGTCAGGGGGTTCCTGTCTCTATCATTTTACATACAAATTTATTATTTTATATAAATTTTTTATTAACTGTCCCCCCAGTAGCAGTCCAGAAACCCCCCAAAATAAATTCCCGGTTCAACTTAATTCTTTCCCCACACCCCAGCAACACAGGCACCCTCATGCCCCTTTTATTCTATGCCTTTGGGAAATAAAATAATATTTGTTCTGTGCTATCTGTAATTTCAATGTTCCCATTGATTTCAATTGAATGAGCTAGGCGAAAAAGTGGGAAATTATTTCCAAAGAGGCAAGTGCCATTATTCTACGATTTCAGGAATTAGTGAGATACTTTCACATATATTTACTGCAGAAAAAAACTGTAGAATATTGCCGATAGTTCTTACAATAATGAATGACAACACAGACATGAACCAGCTATTAATTACATGTTAGCATACATATGAGCAGGACCCTTGGATAGTGTCCATTAAAAGCAATGAGGAATATATTATTGCTACATTCGCTGAACCCCGATTTAAACATAACATTTATGAATTTTTGTTAAGACTCTGTGGAATAGAATTCTGTGAAAGATTATAAAGAAAATTCTTACAGACTGAGTGGAAAGCTTAATTGTGGGGAAAAAGACTAGTAGAAAGAATAGCTTAAAAAGGATGCAAAGGGTTTATACTGTTAGCAGCATCAGCACCAAAATAACATCCCAACAATTTTCAGAGCAGGTCATCATCACCACAGAAAGCAATTCATTCATTTCTCAGGGGTGAAAATCTAACATTTATGGTGGTGGTGGCAAATCTTTATTGGTCTTTTTCCAAGAGTATTGGTTAGTAACTGATATACATGAAAAACAATAAAGATTTAAGTGTGAGTTGGTTACAGCATACTTGTATTATAGCTATGTTCTAGGCTAAAGCTATGACCCAGTTGACTACTGGAAAATTGGACTACTATTTATATTTTTAACAACAGCAGGGCAAACCTACCAAGCAGCAGTGTTGGGAGACATACATTTTAAAAAATGGACCGCCATTAGTGTTGAGCGAGCATGCTCGGCCGATGCTCGGATCGGCTCGAGCATCGCTCTGCTCGGCACATGGCGGTACTCGTACGAGTACCGCATGTGCTCGCCCGCCATGTTCGGGTCTCCTCCCCGCAGCCAATAAACGTGCAGGGAGGCTCTGACATCGGTGTAATGCCAGCAGCCATGTTGGCTGCTGGCATTACACTGATTGGCTGGCCAGAACCCGTGGTCGGGTGCTGTATAGCACCTGACCAGCGAGTTCGGCTCAGTCTTAGCCAGGGAGAGCTGAGGATAGGAAGGGAAAGTCAGTGTAGGGAGGAAAAAAAGCAAAATTGTGAAAAAAAAGAACCAAAAGTCCTTTTTAGGACTACTGTGTGTGGGGGCAGCAGGTTATTTTGTGTGGGGGGAAAAAAAAAAAAAAATATATATATATTCTGTTTAGTGTGCAAAGTTGCAGATTAGAGCACATTCTGTTTAGTGTGCACAGTTGCAGATTAGAGCACATTCTGTTTAGTGTGCAAAGTTGCAGATTAGAGCACATTCTGTTTAGTGTGCAAAGTTGCAGATTAGAGCACATTCTGTTTCGTGTGCAAAGTTGCAGATTAGAGCACATTCTGTTAAGTCTTCAAACTAAAATATCAAAGTCACATATTCCATTCAGTGTGCGTCGCCGCAGTTTAGCAGCACATTCTGTGTACTGTGCAGAGTTGCAGAATAGGAAGAAATACTGTTAAGTCTTCAAACTAAAATATCAAAGTCACATATTCCATTCAGTGTGCTTCGCCGCAGTTTAGCAGCACATTCTGTGTACTGTGCAGAGTTGCAGAATAGGAAGAAATACTGTTAAGTCTTCAAACTAAAATATCAAAGTCACATATTCCATTCAGTGTGCTTCGCCGCAGTGTAGCAGCAGATTCTGTGTACTGTGCAGAGTTGCAGAATAGGAAGAAATACTGTTAAGTCTTCAAACTAAAATATCAAAGTCACATATTCCATTCAGTGTGCGTCACCGCAGTTTAGCAGCCTATTCTGTGTACTCTGCACAGTTGCAGAATAGGAAGAAATACTGTTAAGTTTTCAAACTCAAATATTAAAGTCACATATTCCATTCAGTGTGTGTCACCGCAGTTTAGCAGCCTATTCTGTGTACTCTGCACAGTTGCAGAATAGGAAGAAATACTGTTAAGTTTTCAAACTCAAATATTAAAGTCACATATTCCATTCAGTGTGTGTCACCGCAGTTTAGCAGCCTATTCTGTGTACTCTGCACAGTTGCAGAATAGGAAGAAATACTGTTAAGTTTTCAAACTCAAATATTAAAGTCACATATTCCATTCTGTGTGTGTCACCGCAGTTTAGCAGCCTATTCTGTGTACTCTGCACAGTTGCAGAATAGGAAGAAATACTGTTAAGTCTTCAAACTAAAATATCAAAGTCACATATTCCATTCAGTGTGCTTCGTCGCAGTTTAGCAGCACATTCTGTGTACTGTGCAGAGTTGCAGAATAGGAAGAAATACTGTTAAGTCTTCAAACTCAAATATTAAAGTCACATTTTCCATTCTGTGTGTGTCACCGCAGTTTAGCAGCCTATTCTGTGTACTCTGCACAGTTGCAGAATAGGAAGAAATACTGTTAAGTTTTCAAACTCAAATATTAAAGTCACATATTCCATTCAGTGTGTGTCACCGCCGTTTAGCAGCCTATTCTGTGTACTCTGCACAGTTGCAGAATAGGAAGAAATACTGTTAAGTTTTCAAACTCAAATATTAAAGTCACATATTCCATTCAGTGTGTGTCACCGCCGTTTAGCAGCCTATTCTGTGTACTCTGCACAGTTGCAGAATAGGAAGAAATACTGTTAAGTCTTCAAACTAAAATATCAAAGTCACATATTCCATTCAGTGTGCTTCGTCGCAGTTTAGCAGCACATTCTGTGTACTGTGCAGAGTTGCAGAATAGGAAGAAATACTGTTAAGTCTTCAAACTCAAATATTAAAGTCACATATTCCATTCTGTGTGTGTCACCGCAGTTTAGCAGCCTATTCTGTGTACTCTGCACAGTTGCAGAATAGGAAGAAATACTGTTAAGTTTTCAAACTCAAATATTAAAGTCACATATTCCATTCAGTGTGTGTCACCGCAGTTTAGCAGCCTATTCTGTGTACTCTGCACAGTTGCAGAATAGGAAGAAATACTGTTAAGTTTTCAAACTCAAATATTAAAGTCACATATTCCATTCTGTGTGTGTCACCACAGTTTAGCAGCCTATTCTGTGTACTCTGCACAGTTGCAGAATAGGAAGAAATACTGTTAAGTTTTCAAACTCAAATATTAAAGTCACATATTCCATTCAGTGTGTGTCACCGCAGTTTAGCAGCCTATTCTGTGTACTCTGCACAGTTGCAGAATAGGAAGAAATACTGTTAAGTTTTCAAACTCAAATATTAAAGTCACATATTCCATTCTGTGTGTGTCACCGCAGTTTAGCAGCCTATTCTGTGTACTCTGCACAGTTGCAGAATAGGAAGAAATACTGTTAAGTTTTCAAACTCAAATATTAAAGTCACATATTCCGTGTAAGATGAAGAAGGCGGGTAAAAAGGGACTGGGAAGTGGACGTGATCCTGATAGTTCAGGGCGCGGGTCAGGACGCGGAGAAACTGTGCCTCGTGCCAGAGCACAAGAAAGAAAGACATCCACCATACCTAGCTTCATGTCTAATTTTACAGGGCGTCACAGGACATCACTCTCGAGGTCCGACCACTGCGAACAGGTGGTCGGTTGGATGTCAGCTGATACTGCTTCCAGTCGGTTAAGCACCACCCTGTCTTCCACCAAGTCCACTCTCAGTAGCCAAGAGTCTGGTCAACATAATCCTCACTCTGATCATCCTTCCTCCCACCATACACGGTCTGGTCAAAGAAGTGATCCCACACTGGGATATAGTGAGGAGCTCGTCTCATCACCAATCCTTCATTTGACCCTCTCTCCAAGCACGCTTGCAGAGGAACATGACATCTTGTGCCCTGATTCACAACCTCTAGAGGGTACCCAATCACAAGAAGATGACAGATGTGAACGGCATTTAAGGTCAAAGGAAGTAGTGGATGATGATGATGATGATGATTAGACACAGTTGCCATTAAATCAACCACTATTTCCGTCTCAAGACCTTGTTGAGGAGAATGTTATACAGTTGTCAATGACTGAGTATGTGGTGGGATCAAGACATGAGGAGGATGATCAGAGTGAGGAAGTGGAGGAGGACTTGGTGGACGATGAGGTGACTGACCCCACCTGGGAAGGTGTAGAGCCGAGCGATGACAGCAGTCCTGAGGGTGAGCCATCTGCAGCACCGCAACAGGCTGGAAGAGGCAGTGGTGTGGCTACAGAAAGAAGACGGACCGCACCAAACCGGCCCGCAAATGTTCCACGGAGCACCCCCTTGCGTAAATCTACCTTGCCAAAGGGTAGGTGTTCCGTGGTATGGCGTTTTTTTAAGGAAAGTGCGGACGACAAAAGAATTGTAGTTTGCAACCTGTGCCACACCAGAATGAGCCGAGGCATGAACACTAGAAACCTCACCACCACCAGCATGATCCGACACATGGCATCCAAGCACCGTAATAAGTGGGAGGAACGCCTGGATCGCCCATCTGTGTCTGCAGGCCACACCACTGCCTCCTCTTCCCCTGTTTTCGGTGCCGGCCAATCGCCTGTCGAAGGCGCAGGCCCGCATACCTCCCGCCCTGCACCTGTAGCATCTGAAGCACCATCAGCGACCAAATCCACTTCCCTGTCCCAGCACAGCGTCCAAATGTCGTTACCCCAGGCATTTGAGCGCAAGCGAAAATACCCAGCCACCCACCCACAGGCCATAGCACTAACCTCACACCTTTCCAAATTACTGGCCATCGAAATGCTGCCATTTAGGCTTGTGGACACTGAGTCCTTCCGCAGCCTGATGGCAGCAGCTGTCCCTCGGTACGCGGTCCCCAGCCGCCACTACTTTTCCCGGTGTGCCATCCCCGCATTACACCACCATGTGTCCCGTAACATCACCCGTGCCCTGACCAACGCAGTTACTGGGAAGGTCCACTTAACGACTGACACATGGACAAGTGCTTGTGGCCAGGGACGCTACATTTCCCTGACGGCACACTGGGTGAATGTCGTGGAGGCTGGGAGCGACTCGGACCCTGGGATGGCACGGGTGCTACCCACGCCGAGGATTGCGGGCCCTACCTCCATCAGGGTTTCCCCCAGCACCTACGTTATTGGCTCCTCCTCCTCCGTTTCCACCTCCGAATTCTCTACACGCAGCGCCACTCCCCCATCAGCCAGTAGCTGGAAGCAGTGTAGCACTGCAGTGGGGAAGCGTCAACAGGCCGTGCTGAAGCTGATCTGCCTTGGGGACAAACAGCACATGGCCTCAGAGCTGTTGCAGGGGATTAGTCACCAGACCGAGCAGTGGCTCTCGCCACTCAACCTGCAACCAGGCATGGTTGTGTGTGATAATGGGCGTAACTTGGTGGCGGCTTTGGAGCTCGGCAAGCTCACACACGTACCATGCCTAGCGCATGTATTTAATTTAGTGGTTCAGCGATTTCTAAAAACCTACCCCAATGTGCATGATCTCTTGACCAAGGTGCGCCGCGTGTGTGCACATTTCCGTAAGTCATCTACAGCTTCGGCCGGCCTGTTGAAGCTGCAGCAGCGCTTACAATTGCCAGCTCACCGGCTGCTGTGTGACGTGAGCACGCGCTGGAACTCCACCTTCCACATGTTGGCCCGGCTTTGTGAGCAGCAGAGGGCAGTAGTGGAGTACCAGCTGTTACACGGTCGTCGCCTCTCCGTTCAACTTCCTGTAATCAGAAGTGAGGAGTGGGAATGGATGTCAGACCTCTGCGAGGTTTTACGCAATTTTGAGGAATCAACACAGATGGTGAGCGGCGATAACGCTATTATCAGTGTAACCATCCCACTTCTGTGTCTACTGAAACGCTCGCTGCTCACAATTAAAACCGACGCTTTGCATGTGGAAGAGGTGGAAATGGGGGAGGAAGAGCTTACACAAGGTGATAGCCAGAGCACCCTCACTTCGTCTTCTCAGCGACAATTGGAGGAGGCGGAGGAGGAGGAGGAGGAGGAGGAGGAGGAAGACACGGTTGCCTCCGCTACAGAGGGTAGCCATGGAACTTTAGTTCCATCTCTTCAGCGTGGGTGGGCAGAAGAGGAGGAAGAGGATGAGGATATTGAGAGTCATCCTCCTGGTGAGGACAGCGAAATTTTGACTGTTGGTACTCTGGCACACATGGCTGACTTTATGTTAGGCTGCCTTTCCCGTGACCCACGCGTTGTACGCATTTTAGACAACACGGATTACTGGGTGTTCACCCTTCTGGACCCCCGCTACAAAGAGAATTTCTCATCTCTCATTCCTCCGGTGGAGAGGACAAGCAAAATGGTGCAATACCAGAAGGTTCTTGTTGAAAAATTGCTCCAAAATTTTCCATCTGACAACGCTGGCGGCAGAGTACGTGCTACCTTGGCCAACCGAGAAGGGGAGAAAAGGGGAGCACACAGCAGTTCCGAGAAAGGCAGGGCAACACTCTCCAAGGCGTGGGACACCTTCATGACACCCCGCCAGCACCCTCACCCTGATGCGCAGCCTAGTGTCACAAGGAGGGAAAAGTTTTGGAAGATGGTGAAGGAGTACGTAGCAGACCGTGTCAGCGTCCTCAATGATCCCTCTGTGCCTTACAACTACTGGGTGTCCAAGCTGGACACGTGGTATGAACTGGCACTCTACGCCTTGGAGGTGCTGGCCTGCCCTGCCGCCAGCGTTCTGTCTGAGCGGGTATTTAGTGCTGCTGGTGGCATCATAACAGATAAGCGTATCCGCCTTTCCACCGACAATGCTGATAGGTTGACACTTATAAAAATGAACAAGGCCTGGATTTCCCCTGACTTCTCCACTCCACTGGAGGAAAGCCCCGGGGGAACATAAACTCACTTTATATATGTTATTTACAATGATGTGAATACTCTGTATTCCCATTCACCCCTTCCACCCAAAAAACGGGTATATGGTTGACTCTTAATCTTCTCATCCTCCTCCTCCTCTTCCATATGCCCTGGGATATAATTTTTATATAGGGCCAGCTCACCAGCGGGCCCTGTGATATAATTTTTATATAGGGCCAGCTCACCAGCGGGCCCTGTTTGACAATTTTTATATAGGTCAGCTCACCAGCGGGCCTTCTCATATAATGTTTTATTGGGTCAGCTCTCTAGCGGGCCCTCTCATATAATGTTTTATAGCGTCAGCTCACTAGCGGGCCTTCGCATATAATGTTTTATAGCGTCAGCTCACTAGCGGGCCTTCGCATATAATGTTTTATAGCGTCAGCTCACTAGCGGGCCTTCGCATATAATGTTTAGGATGGTCAGCTCTGCAGCAGACCCTCACCCATAATGTTTTAGATGGTCAGCTCAGCGCACGTTTCCCTCTTAATCATGGCCTCAGTTCAATAAAGTCAAGGACATTTTTGGGAGAATTTGCCTCTGCGCACGTTTCCCTCTTAATCATGGCCTCAGTTCAGAAAATCAAGGAAATTTTTGGGATAATTTGCCTCTGCGCACGTTTCCCTCTTAATCATGGCCTCACTTCAGAAAATCAAGGAAATTTTTGGGAGAATTTGCCTCTGCGCACGTTTCCCTCTTAATCATGGCCTCACTTCAGAAAATCAAGGAAATTTTTGGGATAATTTGCCTCTGCGCACGTTTCCCTCTTAATCATGGCCTCACTTCAGAAAATCAAGGAAATTTTTGGGAGAATTTGCAGATGATATACAAGTAAATATACAGCAAATATTGTTTGGTAACAATTTTTCGCCTAAAGTCGTTTTTATTTTCCTTTTTGTGTGTTTTACGGTCAGTCTGTAAAAATGGCGTACTACGGGCGAAACATCGTTCCCAGCAGCGACGTTGGAGTCCAAGATGCATCCAGACATCCTCCCTATGCTGTCCCTGAACCATTTCTGTGGTGTTTCCATAATTTTCTGCCCTTTTCCTATGGACCAGACACCCTCCCCTCATCAGAGCAGGGGGTGCCTGGTGTAATGCTCGAGTCCTCCCATTGACTTCAATGGGGCTCGGGTGCTCGGCCGAGCACTCGAGCCTCAGGGGGTGCTCGGTCAGAGCACCCGAACACCCGAGCATTGGGGTGCTCGCTCATCACTAACCGCCATTCAATTCTATCTGAGTATCACATAGCAGAAGGGGGAAAAACACACAAGACAAAGAAGCCTATGACACCTATAGTGGTAACAGGAGCTCTGAGAAGAAAGAGAGGAGTGATTTGAACACACAGATACCACCATATGCCACTGCTAGGAGTCAGAACATTGATGAATGATTGACAATAATATAATAATAATAATAATAATAATAATAATAATAATGATAATATAAGGTGATATTGGAATCATACACAATAATGCAAATAACGTGTATATGATTCTTCTCTATTAATTTTCATTAGTATATATTAATCACTTCACCAGTCCGCCTCATTAAATTAAAACATTTTTGCAGGTTTCAGGCTTGCACAAAGCAAGGCCTAAAAAGTTGTCTGGCCTACTGGTCTAGTTCCATCTGTACTAGATGGTAATGGTAAGCCACTAGATGGTAAGTCAAAGTGGTAAGCCACGAGCAGCGGCAACCACCTACCAGTGACAACCACCCACTGGCAACCAACCAAGTGACAGCCATCTACCAGTGAAAATATTTTGCTAGTGATGTACTTCCTGCTGCTGAGTAATCTGAGCATCAGGAGTAGGGTCTTGCATGGAACTGATTCTGCATGGAACTGAGATCATTATACCCCACAGACTGTGGTAGTGGTGGAAACAGCAACTACTGTGACTTGAGACAGGTGGTGAAATAATGATGGTTCCACTTCCTACTAGCCCTAGGGCTTCTGAGGTAGCAGCAGCACCATGAGAAGCCACCACCCCTTCAGGTGCATCTGGTGAGAAGAAGTTGTCCAATCATGCTTCTCCTTCTGCACCTCTTCTTAGTCCTTTAACAGAATATAATTACTCTGTGACTTCTTGTTCTGGATAATCAGGATCAGGAACTCATGGCCACAGCTCAAGATTAGATCAGACACCCTAGGGGATTTAGCTACAGAACCCATGACGAGATGCCAAGTGAATATGCTTATGCACAACACTACTGTCACTACAGAATGACAGCCAAGTCTTGTATTAAGGGGGTAGAACAGCATTTATTTGCAGTGAACAGTGCCTTTTATACACTCCCAACTGGCATCCTTGTAGACATAGTCAAATTAAGGCTTGACCCATTGTCCAATATGGGGGACCCCAAGGTACAAATCAGACACCGTCTCCAGTCAAAGCCCCTCTTTTCAATCCCAGAATAAATCCTTGAAATAGAACTGTTCTCCCAGGAGGGGTCAGTTAGTATTATTTTGTTGTTCCTTCACATAGGGCTTCCTTTTCCCAGTCCTAACAGTAATTTGTTGTTTTAGACATCAGAATTTCATGTATACAGACTGTCCAACCAAATAAAAGCACAGAGGTGCATATACAGGGAAAGAGAAAAATACACCAAACTTTAACCCAAGGGACACACAGCACAGACTATATGGTTAGCAAGATATGGCAACAGGGAGCAGAGAGCTGGGCTTAACCTTTATTTGCTGGGCACTTTACATTACATTAAACTTCATATATGGTGGATTGCAACCATTGAATCTGCCCTGGATGAGCGTCTGGAAGTGGGCTACACAATACATTTAACCTGTTATAGTCCTTGGCGAAAAGAGATAGTGACACCAGTAGACAAAAACTTTTGGCAACAGGAGACACTCGGGGTTCACCTCCAGTGCCTCCACAATAGTCCTTGAAGAAATGTGAGCACAACTTCTTCCCTCCCCAAAATAAGTGATTTATGGGATGGTCTTAAGCATTACAATTGCAGACTCACAAATCCTTCAGGAGGGCCAAGGAAACATCTTGTTTTTGTTCAGAATGGGGCACAAGGTTACTTACCCTGCCTGGTTTCCATGTCCTGTGCAGTGGCAAACTCATCACAAGGGGCATCTGGTGCACAGAGAACAGTCCTTTGGTCCATGCTCCCGAGATATAAACCTTCAGGTCAAAACAGTCCTTATAGAAGTTTAGGTCCAGGCAATTTCAGAAAGTTCTGGTCATGTTCAATAGCCCATCTTGCCCAGGGTTCCAGTCTTAAGTCTAGGCAAGTTCATGCCTTAGGGCACCTGCATTCAGTGTACAGTTCTCCAAGGCTTCCCCCATTGTCCATGAGGACATTAGAGCTTGACGTTGGGGCTGACCTCCCTGGATCCCAGTCATTCTGCCAAAATGCAGCTGTGCTAGGACAGGCTAGATTGCAGACAGTTCCAGGATGAAAAGGGGCTTCCAGGATATGGGACTCTGGTCCTACATGGCAGGCCACTTTAGGGTCTGGCCCTATGGTTATAGGTTCTTGTCCCTGCTGCACCAAGAGTATCCTCCTCAGTGCTGATGGCACAGGTTTCCAAAGCGCCACTTACTATAATCTCCAAGGTTGTGGTTCAGCATTTTTAGTTGATTTCACCATACAGGGTGCCTGGCTGATTGCCTCATGGTTCTTCTCCAAAAGAAGCTGTTTTCCCAATCATAACAACCCCATTAACATCATTTTAAGGTGGGAGTCCAGCTGGTTGCTGTAGAACTCCAGGATGAGCTATCTCCAAGTCCTGTATACAATGTTGGGGATTAGTGTCATGCCACTGGCCTTCAGCATCTCCTCTGGATCAGCCCTACTTTCTGGCTTAAAATTCTCTACACTCTCATCAGTCTCTTCTCAGCAGAAGGTGTGTTGGGGACCCGTAAATGCTACCTGGAATCCCTCACTTGGGCACGTTTCCATCACAGTAGTTACCATGCTCCTAAGCCCCACACTTGCAAATTCAGCCTCCCACTGGCCTATAGAGATCTCTGCCTCCTTGTGGGACCTGGACAGCTTGCACAGCTATCCCCTTTTAGAGAGCCACACTGTCAAAAGGGTTCCAGGAGCTATCATTGGCTACTTTTCATCTTAGCTCATCTCAGATGGCAGCATATGCCTCCTCCCAGTTCACCTGACCATGTATGATGGAGTCCAGCAGATACTCCCAATTTGAATCCTGCAGGTAGAAATAACAGCTCCTTTGGCCAATGTGCTCTCAACTGGTTGACTCTCTTGACTGATTAACTCCAAACTCTTCATTCCAGTAAAAGGCATTATTTGGGCAAGCTCTCTGCCAGTCCTCTGCATCTGGGTATTTGGGGGGGTGCAAATCCTGAGTTCCAACACGGGAGAGGAACATCAGGCTGCTGCAGCAAGATGCACAAATCCTTTTCCATCTCAGCCACGACCCAAGCTAGGTCCTCCCGTGGGTAAGGCAACTCTCTGCCAGAAGCAGGACCCAGTATCTTGCACTGCTTCTGGTACAGGGTAGCTTACAGATCGGAGGGGGAGGGGGCTTTGACTGAAGGGACAGCCAGATGGGATCTTTACTATCCATATCTACCCCTGGTGACAACCCCTCACACTTCACTTGAGCTGCCAAGAGGATCAAGGTCTGAGCATGGGGAAGTGTACTTCCAAGATCTCCCCTGCTGACCGGACATCACTTCCCAGCCCGGGGCAACGGCTATCCTATAGTCCTCCTTATTGAAACCTATTAATAAGATATCTTGAGTAGCCTGCACATACTCATTCAAGATCCCGATACCTGTGGACATCTTGGCTGTAGTATTGTTGTTTTTGTTGTGATCCCACCCCTGCCACCAGTTGTGGAGGAAGTCCTTCTCTAGAATAGGACTACTCCATGGGTTCTCGTCCTGAATACTCAGGTTGAAGTCAGGGACTCATGGCTACCACACAACTCACCAGTAGACCAACAGGGCTAGTGAATTTAGCCCAAGAACCCATGGTGGGGTTCCTAGGAGCTACACACTAGTAGACTGGTTAGGCAAGTGAATTTGTTCGTACAGTGGCCAGCATTAGAATCTCCAGTCAAACTCCACTCCAAAATACAACTAAGGCTTGTATTAAAGGGGAGTGGGGTCTAACATCCTTTTTTTCAGAGAACAGTGCCTTTTATTCACTCACAGCTGGCATCCATATCTACATATCTACTAGAATGCCAAAATAACTAGGGTCTCCTTACTATGTCTTACTGAGACACAGTTCTCCACAGAACTTGGGAAAACCCAAAGGGAAAAGTAGGGGAAGGAAGAGAATAGATGAAGGAAACTAACATGACACACAGACACTACAAGTAACATTATATAGGTTGCGTGTGAAAGGTAATCTTGGATAGGATTACCAGTAGAGACATTAAGTAGTAGAAACAAATAATCTAATAACTGAGGGACCATAATGGTAAGTTATTTCATTGATTTAGATAAATAAATGCTACATAGAAGAAGAGTATACTAGCTGCATGGGGTGGGGTGGAGGAATCTGTTGTACGAATGTAGGAATTAAGGGCTCGATTCAAATGTTGGCGTCGCCAGAAAAAACTGGAGACGCTGCTTTTAACGTCAATTGAGCAATGCAAATGTTCTACTAGAAACAAGCGACGCCGGTTCTGAAACAGACATCGCCCTTCGCCAGAACAGCAAGATCTCACCCATAGAGGATAATGTACAAACGACGCCAAAAGCTATTCAAATGTTGGAGTTAGGGCTAACTCGCGTTAAATTGCAACATTTCTCTCCAGAAATCTAACGCCTACTTTTTTTGGAGTACAGCACACAAGTAAGAGTAGAAAACCCACGTCGACAGTTCTGAACAGCGTTCTCTGTGCTTTTCCCTACCCAGCCACTAGGGGAACACAGAGAAGGCTTTCAGCACCATGGACAGCTTTGAATGCCATAGGGATGTGCACTGCTCACCCCTGTGGCATTCAAAGGGTTAAAATCAATAAAACTAGTACACCAAGCACTACACAATGCCCCCTTCCACATCCCCCCCCATTACTATGTCACATATATTGCATATATGTGACATACTAACCCCATCCACATCCACCTCATGGACTTCCATGTAGTGGACAAATCTGTCTTTTATTCCACAATTAACCCTTTGAGTACCAGAGAGGTAGGAAAGCATTGCTTAGCATGTTTCCTACCCCTCTGGTACCCAAAGGGTTAATAGGCAACGTATGGACTACATACATTGCCTATATATATGTGTGTGTGTGTTTTAAACTTTCTTTTAATTAAAATACTGTGATTAGACAGTTTAACTTACATCTCATTCATTGTTAACCCCCTACCTCCTGTGTCCCATTGCTATTAGTACTTTTGCTCCACTCTTCTTCAAACTGAAAGTGGAGCAAAAGTACTAAAAGCAAAGGGACACAGTAAGTAGGGCATTATAAATAGATGAGATCTAAGTTAACCCTTTGAGTGCCAGAGTGGTACGCAACGCATTGCAAAGCAATGCGTTGAGTACCACTCTGGCACTCAAAGGGTTAAATACAACTGAGGGAGCAGGCTGCCCTTTGCACAAGGCGTTGCACAAGGCGACGCCAGGCAGCTGGGCACAATGCCAACGCAAGAGGAGAGGTATAGGAGGAAGCGGGCAGCAAATACAAGCCTACCACCCGCTTCCTCCAATGTCTCTGTCCCCTCCTCCCGCTTTCGCCAATGCCTCTCTATGCACCAGGGTTTTATTATGCTGCGGGCTTCACAGCCGCCCGCAGCAAGGGAAAAAATAAGAAATAAATAAATAATAACCAAAAATAAAGAATAATAATAAATAAATAATAAAAAAATACAGAATGTATACATAAAGCTGAGGCAAGCGCTGCAAGCACAGGGCAGCCTGCTCCCTCAGTTGTATTTAACCCTTTGAGTGCCAGAGTGGTACTCAACGCATTGCTTTGCAATGCGTTGCGTACCACTCTGGCACTCAAAGGGTTAACTTAGATCTCACCTATTTATAATGCCCTACTTACTGTGTCCCTTTGCTTTTAGTATTTTTGCTCCACTCTCAGTTTGAAGAAGAGTGGAGCAAAAGTACTAATAGCAATGGGACACAGGAGGTAGGGGGTTAACAATGAATGAGATGTAAGTTAAACTGTCTAATCACAGTATTTTAATTAAAAGAAAGTTTAAAACACACACACACATATATATAGGCAATGTATGTAGTCCATACGTTGCCTATTAACCCTTTGGGTACCAGAGGGGTAGGAAACATGCTAAGCAATGCTTTCCTACCTCTCTGGTACTCAAAGGGTTAATTGTGGAATAAAAGACAGATTTGTCCACTACATGGAAGTCCATGAGGTGGATGTGGATGGGGTTAGTATGTCACATATATGCAATATATGTGACATAGTAATGGGGGGGGATGTGGAAGGGGGCATTGTGTAGTGCTTGGTGTACTAGTTTTATTGATTTTAACCCTTTGAATGCCACAGGGGTGAGCAGTGCACATCCCTATGGCATTCAAAGCTGTCCATGGTGCTGAAAGCCTTCTCTGTGTTCCCCTAGTGGCTGGGTAGGGAAGCACAGAGAAAGCTGTTCAGAACTGTCGACATGGGTTTTGGATTTTCTGACTGAACTTGATACTTTGCAGTGCTGTGATTGGCTGTGGTGCTAGGTAACATTTTTATCGTGTGTTTTTAGGTAAGATTTTCTATGCAACGCAGGTTTAAGGTTAACGTGTATTTTGTTGGTTATCGCTCGTTAGGCTTTCTAGGTAAGGAAGATTTGAATCTCACGTTACCTGGTCTTGCTTAACGAGCGAAGGCAGTTTTTTTCTTCACGCTGGTTTTAACGCCAACATTTGAATCGAGCCCTGAATCAGATTATTTCCAAGGGTTGTAGTTAAAACTAGAGGATCCATACAATCACCAAAGTATTAATGGAGTTAAGAATGTAGTGAAGAAATGTTAATTGCATCGTTTGTAGGTGAGGGGAGATGGGGAAATGTGACTGGTAATCAAACCATGAGCTTTAGCAGTGTTGGAAGGCCTGCATATAATCTATAGCTATCACATGTAGACATCCCATTTCACCAAGAATACCGACTTTGATTTGCGATTGTGTCATTTTTTTCAGTTTCACAAAATCAGTGATTTAGCAGTGCTGAGCAGTCAGTGTAGCAGAATGTGTGACTTACTTGGTAAGGTTAAGGGAGAAGATGAAGGTAGGAATGGGTGATGCATTGACGATGAATAATATTGGATCTCAGTGAAGATCTATTAAGATAATCATTTTATTACCATGAGCACTTGAGACCAGTATGTTTTTAAAAGGGGCATGTCCACCACATGTGAGACACTGAGCTCTTACTCTAAAGACATATCCAGCATATTGAAAAGCAATTTGGATATGCAAAATTAGAGGTGTTCTGTTCTACTTGAAAGGTAATGTGTAATTAGTTTATTTCACAAGCCCACTTATAGATAAATGCAAACATTGTATTCCAGATTTCTGAAGTAAGAAGCTGCCCAAGCTTTTGATTCCAAACAGATAAGATTGTTTTAATGTTCTGGGAGGGAGTAATTCATATTTTATAAAATGTATAGATTGACAGATTTCTTCATGGAGTAATATCAGGAATCATGAGTTAAAAATGGGAAACCTCTTCCTTACAAGGCAGTGTCACCAGTGAGTCAAGAATCTGCCCATATGTCCTATCATACTTCTTCTAGTCTATAATTCCTATGAATTGTAGTCATGGGCAAAACATTACTGTCAGGAGCAAGCATCACTAAAGCAGGTATGTTTAAAGATTTACACTTTGCTAAATGTGACTTATATTATGTATACACTGTGAGAATTCTGGGTTACTAACTATAGCATATAGGGGAAAGGGGTATGGAGGTAAATTGTGTTTGAGTGTTGTACGTGCCAGAGGAATACACTTATAATTAACCCAAGTTAATTGTAAAAGACACACATTTGGAGCCCATATGGAAAGTGTCGTGACTAGGGGTGGGCAAAATCTCTCGCCATTTTCCTGTGAGAAATTCCATAAAAAACACATTGTTGTCTGCTTTTTCGTGGGAAAATCCGCTTTAAAAATAGTAATTAAAATGTTTGCATTTTTTACCTATTGGCCAAAATTCTTTGACATTTTTTCAATGGCTAGAAAGTTTCCGCCCATTGATTTACTTGGTTTTTGCCTTTTCACTATAAAAACGTGATGTATTTACAGAGATCAAACACAATAGAAGCAGATTCAGAGTGAGGTAGACATGCTGTTGTATTCTGCTGTGATCCTTTGGAAAGGAGGGGAGGAGAGGTTCATAGTGACTGCTATCACTATGAGCAGGTTTAAAAATATTAAAAGGAGGAGCTTGAAGGACCCTTTTGTGTCCACTGAGTCTGAGGAGGAGGAGAAAGTGAGAACTACTGAACCAATGCTGTCTAGTCCCCCTCAAATCACCCCTAGGGATTTTGGGGAATTTAATGGGAAGGGGGGGAGGTTATGGGAAGGGAGGGAGAAAAGGGTAGTAGTAGTGAGAAGAGGACAGGTCAGCTGCCTGTGCCTGCTGCTAGACGTGCTGCCCCTGCTGCCACCATTGCTGCCCCTGCTGCCACTAGGGGTGATTTAGGGGGGGACTGGACAGCATTGGTTCAGTAGTACTCACTTCCCCCTCCTCCTCAGACTCAGTGGACACATAAGGGTCCTTCAAGTTACTCCTTTTAATATTTTTAAACCTGCTCATAGTGATAGCTGCTCCAGTTGCAACCAGTGCTGTGCCTTCTGCCAGTGTTAAACCTGCTGCCACCAATACTGTGCATGCTATAAGATGTGCTGCCCAAGTTGCAACCAGTGCTGTGCCTGCTGCCAGTGCTGAACCTGCTGCTACTAGTGATGTGCCTGCTTTAACCAGTGCCTTGTCTGCTGCCAGTGCTGAATCTGCTGCCACCAGTGCTGAACCTGATGCTAGTGTGTCTTGTAATATTCAGGAGGGGTAGAAGGAGAACATGATGCCAAGTGTGATAGCATGGGACCCTAAGTCACACTTGCCATCCCTAAGCAGTCCCGCCAGTGCTAGTACTGAGAAGGTCCACCAGTTTGTTAGTGTTAGGAGTGAAGGAGGCAGTAATCAATATCCTCATATTACTAGTGACTGTGCGGAGGAAGACTTTGCAGGTGAACTTGATGTGGTTTGTGCTAGTAGTAGTAGTAGAAGTAATGGTGAGTGGGGGAGTGGTAGGGGAAGCATTTGAGAGCGTCCAGACTAGCGGTCAAGGAAGCCTACACAATTCCTCTAGCTCTTGGAGTCCTTCCCTTCCCTTCACTACAGTGTCCAAGTAGAACATGATCCTGAAGAGGCCACAACTGGTGTTGGGGGATAGGAAGTGCAGAATTAATATCACCACCAGCAGGAGCACAGATCAGCTGCCTGTGCCTGCTACTCCTGCTGCCAGTGTGCCTTCTTCAGGTCAAAAAGAAATGCCAAGTGTGACATTAGGGAACCCTCTGTCATATTGCTTGCCACCTCCTCCAATCAGCAGTGAGATGTCTGTAATAGAGCAGCAGCAGCACATAGGGACTAGTGATGGTAGTGGTGGTGATGATGATGCTGGAGAAGCTGGGGTGGAAGAGACATTGATGGCCTTTTTTAGCAGAAACTGAGAAGGAATGGGAGACAGGGATGAGGATGGGCATCATCACCACCACCACCACTAGCAATGAGCTTTAGGAATTTGCAACTGCTCTAATTCCTTCTGCTGCTGAGTTGCAAGGGTAGCAGGATGCTGAGGAGCAAGCTGGTTTGTCACAGACCACCATGGACACAGTGAGAATGGGGTCAACAAATGATGCAGGACTAGGACAGGTTCCACTTGTCAGCAGTAGCAATACTCCTGGTCCTAGTTGCAGTGCTGATTCTGAGCAGTAGCAGCAACAACAGCAACATCATCCGCTGCCAGCATAGACAGTGAAGGGGAATGTGCCGCATCTACATCAGGGCATTTGACAATGGCCAGTAGCCACTGGCCAACAGGACATCACCTCCTGGCACTAGGTTAATAGGGAATTTTTTTTTTCAGGGCTTGTGCTTTAAAAAAACTAAAATAAAAAAAATCATAGTCCTATAAACAAATACTTTTTTTTGGGGGGGGGGGGTTGTTTCTAACAAGCCTAAGTCCTACAAATCAATGTTTCCTTAGGGCTTGTGTCCCTTTTATACCATGCTTTTGTGAAATAAAAAAATACTTGCTATGTGTTGTGTATAAAGTCAATGTCTCCATTGATTTCAATGGAATGAGCTAGGAAAAAAAGGGGAAAATCTGCACTTTTTGCAGGAAATTATTCGCCAAGCTGGAAGTGCCATTATTCTTCGATTTCAGTTTGAGGCAAAAATGTTCACCCATCTCCAGGCTTTACCTCTATTAAGTCTACATCAAGGCTCAGTTCCATGACTTTGAGGTTTTGAGATAGATTATTTTGCGGATGTCCAGGGCTCTAGGGTGCATAATAGAAGCAATGATGTTGCCAAGATTTAATTAATTTGAAATAACACCTATGTCTGCTGCTGCAGAGATGTATGCCTCTGAGTATGTTGTAGGAGAAGACAAGAGTCTTAGATTGTCCACACATGCCACCACCAAAACCACCACCACCTCCACAAGACAGGTTATTAAAGCAATAGAGTTACACAGTTCTTTTGCAATGCACTGCCAACCCACATTTACTGAGTTCTTGGGATGGAGTAAAAACTTTCCAAAAATAAAACCAAAGTATGACTGTGGAATGGTAAGTTGCAAAATGTTGGCACTTGACATGCTGCCTTATTATTTTATTATAAATCCGAGATTTTAAAGACCTGATATCATGTGTTTCATCTCAGTGGCATATCCGAAGCTGGAGTTAATTTTCAAGGACAGCTGTGCCAGAATTCTACAAGTAGGTGGTTAATGTGGTAGACAAAGGGATGGCAAGAAAATCAACCGATTTCTGAACAAGTGTGCAGAATACATACTATATGACTGTGACGGCTCATTAGGTTTCCCTCCCACCAGTGGACAACAACAGCTTGCAGCATCAGGTCACGGCAAATAATTTTGCCTCTGGTTCTGGCAGAATGAATAACCCTTTGAGTGCCATAGGGTATCCTATGTACATATCACTTGTTACATATCATTTGGCACTCGACTAGCGTGTCTGTTTCTGAGTTCTGTTTGTCTGTGTTGTTCATGTTCTGACCTCGGCTTATATTCGAGTATTCTCCAGTCTCAAGTCCTGACCTTGGCTTGATCTCCACCATCCACCTGTCTTCACTCCAAACTTCTGTTTTCTTCCGACATTTGCTGGCCTGCATTTGTCTGCTGTGTAAGATCACCAGGCCTTCATCCGTTCAGCACTGCCCTTGTTAATCATCTGAGGCAATATTCACCAACCCTTATCCTCCTGCAGAATACATTCACTTGTGTGTGTGTGTCTGAGACACAGCCTGCTGAAGATCATCCCCAGACTGAGTCTGTTATCTGGCTACTCATTTGCCAGTGTGGGTCAGAGACATCCCCTGTCAAGGACCACCAGACTGGGTCAGAGACATTACATGTAGAAGAATGCCAAACTGAGTCTGTTAGACAGCTACTTATTCACTAGTGTGGGTCACTAGTGTGGGTTGAGACATCACTGGTCGAAGATCACCTGACAGAGTCTGTTCACCAGCTACTCATTCATCAGTGTGCATCAGAGACTGACCATCTGTTAAACATCACTTGTCTGTGTTCATTCACCAGACAAGCATATGAGAAAGTGCATCAGAGACAGATCATCTTCCATGAACTATCTATTGAGGGTCTGTTATACTCTCAGACCAAAACGACCTTCTTCTATCTGTGGTGGCATATTATTGGTACACAGTTGTTCCTATGCAGGTCCCATCCCCAGCTCAACTGGAGTCAGACATTTGGCTTCATGGCCAGCAACTTTAATTCAGCTTTGCCCACAGAAAGGGAACATCCATGACCAACGATGCCCATGAGACACACACTCTAGCCAGCGAACTCAAGCAACTCGTTGCACAGAGTTTCTATAGAGTTGAATATCACCCACAAAATCTGTGCCAATTGTAGCCTCTCCTACAGTGCTCTTAATGTATTATATTCCATACAAGTGAGTGACAATCTGCCCCATCACCAGCTGAAAATGGATGTGGAATTGCAGATTGCAGTTGTTAAGCAGAATAAGGCCATTAGTAAGTACACAATTCAAACCTGGATAGCATTGGAAGGAGCATCTTTGTCACCTGGGCAATGGCAACTAATGTGTGATGCATGTGAGGCCACCTTGCTGGTTTGTCATGGAAAGGCAGGAAGTACAGAGACTCCCCCACTTTTTTTTTTTTACTGCAGAAAAAAACTGAGGATCATGGCTGATGAATCTTAGGATACCGAAAACACAGGAATGCACCAGCTATTGAAAGACATGTTGCATGCTTTTAAAGGGATAGTAATATTTAAATATTACTAATCCCCATATTGTATGCATGTTAAAAAGAATTTAATTGTCCCCAGGGGAATTGTCAGGAAGGATAGTGCTGCTATAGTGTTACCGAACTGAGCCCCAGAAGGCAAGCTGGAGAAAAACCGCCACAGGTCCACACCTGCGGATCTACTACAGGTCTGCACGTGTACAGACAAAGTTCCTGAGTAAGGTTACTGTGCTACAGGTTCACACCTTTATAGACAACGTTGCCAAGAAGGCTAACTGCGATACAGGTCCGCACCTGAATACCGCAGTATAGGAACAGAAGCAAAGGGAAGTCTGCCAGAGCCACCAAGGGCACCCAACAAGTTATCCACTGGAGCGTTGGTATGCTGGGTGAGCAGTGGACAACCCCAGGTAACACCAAAGTGGGTAGTCAGACAAGCTGGAATATACACCGAGCAAAACGTAAACCAGAGCCAAAGGTCTGTATCAGATTGGTTATCAAACTAGCTAGGGTCATACACAGAACGGGTAGTCGGACAGAACCAAGGGTCATGCACGGAGGAGTTAGTCTCCCAGAGCCGCAGGTCCACACCAGAAGGAATGTCATCCAAACCGGGGTCATACACAGAGCGGGTAGTCAGACAAACCAAAGGTTGGCACCAGAATGGGTAGTCAGACGAACCAGGTAAAGCATAAATCACAAGCCAACTGCACTGGACCCCATGAAAGGGCGACTGAGCATAGAGTCCAGGCAGTATTTAAGGTTAGGAGCCAGGAAGAGGAGGAGTCAAAAATTGTGTGCTGTACCTTTAAATGGAGTCCATACTTTGTACAGACTCGTGCCGGAAACCAGTCCCAGAGCTAGCTGCCAGTTTCATGCGGCTGGAGCCACCAAACACTTCGGTTGAAGCCGCCGGGTCAGACTGCGGCAGGAACAGCCATATCAAACTGCGGCTGGAGCCGCTGGAGGAAGCCGCGGTCAGCTCAGCAGCCGATGCAAGGTACTCTAACAGGGATTGGATGATCTGAGTTATAAAGAAAGACTAGCCAAACTGGGTTTGTTTACATTAGAGAAGTTTAAGGGGTAATATGATTACCATTCACAAATATATTCAAGGTCAATACAAAGAACTCTCCACTGATTTATTTACTCAAAAGAGCTGAGCTAAGACTAGAGGAAGGTGCTTTCAATTAAAATATAGACAGGCATTTTTAAAGTAAGGGCAGTAAAGTTATGGAATTCTTTGCCTTGGAATACTGTGCTTGCAGATATTATAACTGCTTTAAAAAAGTAATGGATACCTATCTAGCACAGACAATATTGAGAATGATGACTGCTGGCTTCAAATCAGATAGGATGTTGATCCAGAGATATATCCAACTAAAATTTGTAGTCAGGAAGGAATTTTTTTACCCACTTGGGGCTTAAGTGGAAATTACTTCGATAGGGTTTTGTTTTGCCTTTCTCTGAATAAACTGGGGTGATTTGGCATGGGCTGGACTTGATGGACACATGCCTTTTTTCAGCCTCATCAACTATGTAACTATGTTATGGGTGGTCAGTGCACCACACAGTGTGCAATGGGTGGACTCAAAATGTCAGATTCTCTACAGAATAACTGTCAACTTGTGGGGGATATAATAGAAGAAAAGATGTTTCACCAGAGGTGGAGGAATAGGACCCTGAGAGCGCTGGGTGTGGACAATGGGTACATTTTTCCCACAGCCATACCCTAGCATGACAAGACAATGACAAGGCATTTGTTACACGCATCATTTAACTTCCTGCCTGGGTTTCTTTAGTCTTTCTCTGGGATTTTCTCCCATCTTCTTTGTGTCCTTAGTAAGGGATAAGTGGAAGGGATGGGTGAAAATTTTTGCCTCAAACTGAAATCAGTGACAAATGGCACTTCTTGCTTGGTAAAAAAAATTCTGCAAAAAGTGCAGATTTTCAGCTTTTTCCCATTGTTTTTCGCCTAGCTGAAGAGGCCAGAACTAGTGCTGGAGGAGAGCAGGCTCAGAATAAATACCACCACCACCAGCAGGAGCACAGATGACCTGTCTGTGTCTGCTGCTACTGCTGCCAGTCTTCCTTCTTCAGGTCAAAAAAGAAATGCCAAGTGTGACACTAAGGGCACCATCTGTCACATTGCTCATCATCATAACCTCCTAAAGCGCTGCATACACTTGTGGCGCTATATAAATAAACATATTCATTCATTCATTCAAACAGAAGTGAGATGTCTGTAATAGAGCAGCAGCAGAAGCATGTAGGGACTAGTGGTGGTGATGATGATGGTAGAGAAGCTGGGGTGGAAGATACATTGTTGGCCTTTTTATCAGAAAATGAGAAGGAATGGTCGACACGGATGAGAAAGGGCATCACCACCACCACTAGCAATGAGCTTTTGAAATTAGCAGAATTGGCAACTGCTCTAAATCTTGCTGCTGCTGTGAGATGCAAGGGCAGCAGGATGCTGAGGAGCATGCTAGTGTGCCACGGACCACTGTGGACACAGGGAGAATGGAGTCAACAAGTGATGTGGGACTAGGATAGGTTCAACTTGCCAGGGCCAGCAACACTCCTAGTCCTAGTTACAGTGCTGAGTTTGAGACAGTAGCAGCAACAGCAGCAACATCATCCACTGCCAGCACAGACAGTGAAGGAGAATGTTTTAGGAGAAGAAGAAAAAGACAATTCTTCTCCACCTGTTCCTTCCCCCCTGAAGTCCTGGGTGTGGGACTATTTTCTCTTGGGCAGGCACAGTGCAGTCATCACCAAAAAAGAGTACTGTCATAGCAATGCTAAATTTGTTGACGGAACATGAGGAGGGCTGGAATCTGGAATACAGTAGGTAATGCAGCAGTGAGGGGGGCCAACCCAGAGCACAACAGTGACAGGGCAACTGGTGTTGTCCTGTGGAACTGGAGTTCCGAGTTCCAACAGGCTGCCCACAACCAGAGAATATTCTTGGTAATGTGGAACAGTTATGGTAAATAAAAAGGAAAAACACCCAATATAGCACCAAAAGCCTCCCCTAAACTTGAAAACTGTGCATACCACAAGGGTGCAATTTGACTTTGTAGACCAGGAATTGGTTCAATTTGATTATTACCAAAGTATAAATATATTTAAATTTGCTGAGTTTTATTACTCAGGATTTTAACCTTTTGAGTGCCAGTGGGGTACGCAACACATTACTCTGGCAATGTGTTGCATATCCCCACTGGCACTCAAAGGGTTAAAAATCATAAGTAGTAAACTCAGTGAATTTAAATATATACTTTGGTAAAAACCAAATTGACTCAATTCATAGTCCACCAATTTTATTCTTATTATTTTAATACATGTTGTTTTATTATATGGCAATATACTCCCCATTATTTCTACAGTCCATTGTGAGACTGTCTTCAAGCTTAGGTGAGGGTTTTAGTGCTATATTGGTTTTTTTCCTCTCTCCCTCTTTTTTATTTTACCGTTATGTGTACATAACAGCACATCCTTCAGTCATATAATCTGACACCTTTATACATCTATTAACAGTGGTGTACCAACGTCTCTCCAATGTGGAACAGTTAGCACATTTTCTTACATTGATAGAAGAGTTATAGGGATAGTAATACTTAATAAATATATTACAGGGTTTATCCTCCTGAGTAAAACAAGGGTAATCCCACTGCTGAGTTGTATTTTATTAAAAGTTAGCAAAGCTCAAACCTACATTTTTTAGGTGTAATATCTCAATGGTGTGCAGTTTTATAGTGGTGCTGTTGTTACACAGTCATATGGAGGTTTATGGTCAACTGACCATAGGAAGGTGTAGCAACAGCACCATTGTACAATTTCCGGCCACTGAGATACCGCCTAAAAAAATTCAAGTTTGAGCTTCAGTTACTTTTGAATAAAACAACTCTATGCAGTGGAAGTATCCTTGTTTTACTCAGGAGGGTTTACCCTACAATATATATATATATATATATATATATATATATATATATATATATTTTTTTTTTTTTTTTTTTTTTTTCATATTAAGTGTTACTATCCCATTAAGGCTGTGTAAATGTACATGTAGTCCTGTATACCAAGCATGGTCAAGATAAAAGGAGAAACAGCTTAACTTTCCTCTAAGTTGCAATGTGGGAATGTGAAGGCAGCTAGAATGGTCATAGTAACATAGTAACATAGTAGATAAGGCTGAAAAAAGAGATGTGTCCATCAAGTCCAGCCCATGCCAAAAACACCCCTTTTGATCCAGAGCAAGGCAAGAAAAATCCCTCTGGAGCCATTTCCAATCTAGTCCCAAGTGTGTGTGTGGGGGGGAATTATTCCTTCCTGACTCCAATTGGTAGTCAAATAGCTCCCCGGATCAATATCCTATCTGCTTTGAAGCCATCTGTCATAATTGTCAATATTGTTCTGTGCTACATAGGCATCCATTGCTTTTTTGAATGCAGTTGCATTATCTGCAAGCACAACATCCCGAGGCAAAGAATTCAATAGCCTTACCACCCTTACTGTAAAGAATCCCTGCATCTGTTTTAGTCGAAAGCGCCTTTCCTCTAGTTTTAATGGATGACCTCTTGTTCTCAGTTTTCTGAACTTTGGATCAGCTGTTTGTCTGCAGTGTGGCTGCATAATAAAGTCCCTTCTAGATCAGCAGGACTTTAAGTAGGGGAGCATATCTGTCAAAGGGGACATAACATATTGTATTTCCAATTTAACATGTTGTAAACTGAGCAGTCCTAGTACCTGTCACATGTCTCTTTTGCAAAAGAAGGTGATGGTTGAACTTATTCCTGCAGGTGATATTCACAAAAAGAAGTGTAATAATTATGTGGCAAATCATCTGCACAAAAGAGGACATATAAAAATGCCCCAAATTCAGACTGATTTAAATTGGGTTTTAACCCATGAATGCTAGAAGACTGCAAAGTATTGTAAAGCAATGTGTCTGGGACATATCTGGCATTCAATGACTTAAAAAAATGACTTGATTTAATTTAATAGGGGTTTTATTCATTTTGGTGCAGTTGGTTTGCCCTGAATGGATCCATTTTTCATTTGCACATATTGCTCATATTGGATCTGCTGGGTATTAGAAATGTGTTAAATGAGCCGCAAGGGAAAATAAGTAATTTGGAAGGTGTCCTCTTTCAATAATCTGGTGTCTTATATAATGATATGGTCCCCTCCTAGTCTAATGTGGCCTTACTGATCTTGCATAATTCTCTGGTTTTCTCCTGGGGTGTCACTTTTAGAGTTTGAGGGAGAAATGTCTACTACATGCATTCACATCAGGTACCACAATACTGGAATATATTTGCTCTGCTACATCTCTGCTCTACAGAATGCAAACTCTGATGCAGCTTAGATTGTAATATCAAGGTATTATTTTGAGCATCAAAAAATTTATCAACAAAGAAAACAAAAATTGGTGGGCCATGGTATCATTAGTGTAGCACCATTTCAATTGTAAACGATGTGGTATCGTTTGTGTAGTGCCATTTCAATTGTAAGCTCTGTGGTATCACTAGTGTAGCTCCATTTCAGTTGTGGGCTCTGTAGTATCACTAGTGTAGCTTCATTTCAATTGTATGATCTCTGGTATCCCTAGTCTAGCTCAATTTCAGTTGTAAGATCTCTGGTGTCTCTAGTGTAGCTCCATTGCAATTATAAACTGTATGGTATAACTTGCCTTAATTTACAAGATTAATGGCAATTATAATATTAAAGGAATGGGCTAGGCTAGAGTGACAGTAGAAGTGGGCCATTTGATTGTAGTTGCCCCCCAGAGTTAAAAGCGAGGATATCAGTGGGGGTTAAAGGCGGGGATATGGGTGGGATTAAAACCAGGGTTATGGGTGGGGCTAGGCGTGAAAACTTGTGGCGAGTAACTTTTCAGGCCTGTCTAGTAGCTCAGGACTTGAAATTTTGAGCTCTGCGTACCAGCATAACATCTCCCCTCGGGGAGAGAATATGGGCTGCCCAAGTAGATGCACCTGCTGAGACTCCCTCAGGGCACTGTTTCATACCTGTTAACATCCCTACTGAGGTACTTTAAACTTACCATAATACTAAGTCAGCAGGTCATCCCGGAAAAAACAGATTCTCTTGTTTGCTGCCTGTCCAGTCTGTGCGCAGACCAAAAATCTTGTCACCTTCCAGTGGGCCTTCTCCAATCCATACCCAATGGTGAGAAGTCATGGTCACACATTGCCATGGACTTTATATTTGTCCTCCCTCTGTCCAACGTTAACACAGTCATCCTCATGGTTGTCGACCGATTTTCTAAGATGATCCACTGCATACCATTCAAAAAACTCCCATCCTCTAAAGAGTTGGGTATGTCTTTATCAAAGAGGTCTATTGGCTACACAGGGTTCCTAAAGTCATAATTTATGACCGGGTAGCCAGTTTGTCTCGAGATTCTGGAAGGCCTTCTGTGCTCAACTAGGTATCCAACTCTCCTTCTCCTCAGCCTACCAACCGCAATCGAATGGGGTTGTGGAAAGGGCTAATCAGTAGTGTTGAGCGAGCACCCCGATGCTCGGGTGCTCGGGTGCTCTGACCGAGCACCCCCTGAGGCTCGAGTGCTCGGCCGAGCACCCGAACCCCATTGAATTGAATGGGGCGACACAAGCATTACACCAGGCACCCCCTGCTCTGATGAGGGGAGGGTGCCTGGTCAATGCCCCCCTTCATCTCCACAATGCCCCTCTTCCACAATGTCCCCCTTCATCTCCGCTATGCCCCCTTCATCTCCGCTATGCCCCCTTCATCTCCGCAATGTCCCCCTTCATCTCCGCTATGCCCCCTTCATCTCCGCTATGCCCCCTTCATCTCAGCAATGTCCCCCTTCATCTCCGCTATGCCCCCTTCATCTCAGCAATGTCCCCCTTCATCTCCGCTATGCCCCCTTCATCTCAGCAATGTCCCCCTTCATCTCCGCTATGCCCCCTTCATCTCCGCTATGCCCCCTTCATCTCCGCTATGCCCCCTTCATCTCAGCAATGTCCCCCTTCATCTCCGCTATGCCCCCTTCATCTCAGCAATGTCCCCCTTCATCTCCGCTATGCCCCCTTCATCTCAGCAATGTCCCCCTTCATCTCCGCTATGCCCCCTTCATCTCAGCAATGTCCCCCTTCATCTCCGCTATGCCCCCTTCATCTCCGCTATGCCCCCTTCATCTCCGCAATGTCCCCCTTCATCTCCGCTATGCCCCCTTCATCTCCGCTATGCCCCCTTCATCTCCGCAATGCCCCCTTCATCTCCGCAATGCCCCCTACCTCCAGTCCCTGGTGGTCCAGCGGAGCGTCTTCAGATCTGTGCCTCCTTCGGCACAGATCCCCGCCACCCGAACATGCCGGGCGAGCACATGGCGGTACTCGTACGAGTACCGCCATGTGCCGAGCAGAGCGATGCTCGAGCCGATCCGAGCATCGGCCGAGCATGCTCGCTCAACACTACTAATCAGGCCTTGAAGCAATTCCTGCGGTGCTTCATCTTGGACCATCCGAACAACTGGTCAGACCTGTTACCTTGGGTGGAGTTTGCTCATAACAGTGTAGTCTCAGCTTTTACCCAGCTCTCCCCCTTCGTGGTGAACTCTCCTTTCAATCTCTTTCAATCCCCAGGGGATTGCAGCATTTGAGGATCATCTCCAGGGAATCCGATCCACATGGGTGCAGGTCCAAGAGGCACTGTGACACTCACAACAATCCCAGGAACGCCGGGACAATTGTAAATGCCTACCCACCTACCAGGTCAGGGAGAGGGTCTGGTTGTTCTCCATAAATCTCCACCTCTGAATGCCCTCCCAGAAACTGGCTCCCTATTATGTAGGGCCTTTCCGTACCCTCCATTGTGTGAACCCTGTGGCCTATGCCCTAGACCTTCCCCCCAATATGCGGATAAACACGTGTTCCATGTCTCGCTGCTGAAACCCCTGGTTTGTAATTGTTTCACTGTGGTCTCTGCTCGACCCCATTCAGTGCCCGTTGACAACCATGAGGAGTTTGAGATCCACTCCATAGTCGATTCTTGTAGGTTGCGTGGGAGTCTTCAATATTTGGTCCATTTTAAGGGGTACGGTCTGGAGGAGTGCTCGTGGATTCCAGCCTCAGACGTGCATGATAATGCCTCAGGAGCATCACTGGAGATAGTCATGGCAAGTGGAACCTTCATCATCCATCACTCATGTTACACTGCTGTAGCAGTGTGTATGACTCAATATGAGGAACTGGTACTAATGTACACAAGTGCTCTGATGGTCCCGGCCTCACCATGTCTTGCCAGATCTTGATTAGAATATTGTGTGTATTTATGTTCCAAATACTGATGATTTGGTAAAAGCATCTGCTACAAGGTCAGGTCAGCAATTAGTTTGCTAAAAAAGTTATTCAGAGTGTGTAAACTGTATGCTGTGTTTTATTGTTTTTACATTTAATGGCTAAAAAATCTCAGAATCACAAAGAAGAAGATATATTACTGCACCCTTAATGTTTACATTTTAAACATACTCAGCAATACTGAACAACTATGAACTATAGACAACCATTTTTTGCAATATATACATTCACTGCTCAAATCATTTTACAATCTAGCAGAAATTAAGTGTGATCCAGAAGTTATGCAGAAGAATACAGTCACTAAGCAATTACTTTAGATTAGATAGTACAGTCACTAAATATTTCAGGGCATGGAAGGCAGAAGAGATTTAGCATGCAATATGGTCCAGCCTTGTACAAGTTCTTATTTGGGAATGAAAGATTAAAGTCCTTTGACTGTAGTGTTATCCAGCTGTGAAGCTGAGCCCATAAATACTTAGTTAGCAAGGTAGAACATGTTCAATTTTAGAGGCTATCAGAGAACATTTAATTCTAAATGTAATCCAGATATCTATGTGACCAGTGAGGCATATAATTTTTATCTTGACATAAAAAAAGGTTTGCATATTCTCTCCATTCTTGATTATGTATCATGTGCTTTTCAACCATATGGAAAGACTTTAAAAATTAGTAATGCTGAAAGGAATTTTAAGGAATGTATTTTTCACTTTGGCAGTAGTAGAAGTTTACTTAGGATTACATTATCTACTAAATGTGCATGCATTTCAGTTAGTTGAAAGTCTATGGAATATTGGGGGCTAGCAAAAAAAGCATATTTATAAAAATGGACACACACACAAACATACACTGCATTGGACCTTAATTTATACATTTATAAAGTATAGAAATTCCATAGCAAACCAACTGCAACATAAGAGACAAAGAAGCAATTACATTAAAAAATCACAATTTAAATCACTGGGTCATTTTTTGATCTCTTACAGTGAAGTAGGGTTTTATATTGACAAGCACATGACATGCTTGACATAACAATCCAAAAATAATAAATATGAATATGTCAGGCCGCTGATCATTATCATGGTGTTGTTTTTGTTTTGTTTTTTTGTCATATTTCATTAATTGTAATTGAATGGAACTCATCCTCAGCTACACTGGGACATGCAAATGGTGCTTTGGACTCTATTGTATGCTAACAATGTGTCTAATTGATGTCTCATTCTTTACTATTCCACTGGTATAATTTATGTTGAACAATTGGTTCATCGTACCTATTTAAATTACCACTTTTTCAGTAACCTACTTGTGTTAATAACTATATGGTTCTACTGTAGACAGTTTTAAAAATGATACTAGCCTAATTATAGCAAGTGGTAGAAGAAAATTAAAATAGTTCTCTTCAAGAAAGTAAACACCAAGGGGCATATATATTTAATGAAAATGGAGTAAATCTCAACCCCTTGGATACCAACAGGTTTCCAATGTATTATGTAGCAATGGCTATATGGCTTACCTAGCATCCAAGGGGTATAAAGCACCATTTAAATCAATGGTAGTTTTTACTTGTTACATATAGTGCTGCTGTACAATTGTTATACTTTTCTGTATGGGAAATCAAATATTGGCAAAGTCAGACTTCTAGTATGTTAAAATTAGAAATGAGTGAAATGTTTTGCCTCGAAAGTGAAACAGGCCTGATGGAAAGTGTTTTTGCAAAATGCTGCTTTTTCCTCTCATTTCTGACTTTTGTCACTGCATTGAAATAATTTGTCAGAATGAATTTTTCCACCACATGGAGAGTTTTTATTATATTCCCACCATGATAGTATAAAAGGGATATCAAGTTCCCACATCTTGTCATTCTCTATTTGTGTGAGAAAGAGAGAGAGAGAAAGCACCACAATTTGGAAGCTAGAGAAGACAGGAAAAGAGAGGGGAGATGGAGCTGATTTTAAGTGTCTTTATGCCAGCCAAGTGTGTGTGTAAGGAGTCTGAGGACTCTGGGAAGTGTGAAGAGAGTAAGGCAAGTTACAAAACAAGCCCAAAAACATTTTGATTGTGAGTAAGTGTCAGAGAGGCAGATGATCCAAGCTCCTACCTGAGCTGGCTGAGCCACAACTGAGACTGACTGATAGATATACATTGTAGACTGACATGTCAGATACCCAAAAGACAGAAGAGTACTTCACAACTACTCCTGCAAGTGCAAGAAGGTGAGGGACAAGCATATAGCAAGGCATGTTAATGCTGCATGTCTGCAGTAACAGATGTGTGGCTCAATTTAAGCCACGAATGTGACGTGAACAGGTCTATCCTCATCCTGTACTGTACTGTAACAATTAAGATTGCACTACAGAAAAAAAACTTTTTTAGTGATAGGAGGCTGAGACAGGCTGGCCCAAGCTGTGACTGAGACCAACAGTGGAAGATTTATAGGCAGAAATTTACTTGATACAGTATTTTGAGAGGTTCTAGAAGGCCTCACGCCACACTTTACAACAACAATCAACAATTCTTTGATTATGTTCAAGCAAATGTACTAGGGGCAGCCACTCAGCTACATGGCTGGCAGTTAAGGACCATGCAGCATTTATTTTTTTGGGTCTCCGTTGGATTCAGCCATGTGAGGACCCCTGAATTCCATGGCGTACATAACCGTCATAGGTCCTTAATGTAAGTTTTCCCATGACATTTACATACATCCTGGGTCCTTAAGGTGTTAAGGGGAAAGGAGTAGGAGGAGTGCAGGGATGTGGTAGTAAAGTAATCAAAAAACTGACTGCTGCCATGTTTGCCATAGCTTGTGCAATAAATGATGATGATCCTCCTCCAACTTACAAGGTTGCTTGAAAAACTGATTCCCCACTACCCATAGTAGTAATTATCTTTTTAGGAACATTGAAGTTGACAACAAGTCGCATTCTGTTGTTACTGGTATAATGGAGTAGGGTTTAGAAGTTAAATAAACTGTTGCATTTGACAGAGAGACTAAAAACACCCATCCTCTATTCTATTCTCTTTTAGGGGGCTCTTACTGCCACTTCAAAACAATGGGTTATCTTATTGTACTAAAAAAACTGTTGATACTGTCATGAAAATTTAAACCTCAACTAACTTATAAGATGGCCACCTATTCTGTACCTATTCTGGTACTCCTAGTATTTCTTTTTTTCTCTCTTTGTTTTTGCAATTGGGATCAAAGGTTCGTTCTGCTTAGAGCCTGGTGCTACTACCAATTTATTTGACTTGCATCTGGCATCCTCTATCCAATTATAGTTGGTGCTTAAGATTCATCTTCCACAGATCAAAGTATTTGATGGGTCTTGTGCATTCAGTCTTGATCACTCATAAATCTACTGCCCTACAGTTCACTACCAATAAAAACAGTGAATGGCTGACATTTGATGTGGTTCAGTCCCCTTTATTTCCTATAATGTTGGGACTGCCATGGCTATGCCTTTACAACCACAGTATTGACTGACCTACTAGTCTACTGTCATACCCTCCAGATCAGAACCCTGTTTTGCATCAATAACTGCTGAATCTGCCTCCATGCCCAAAGCTTACAAGGACCTTGCTGATGTCTTCAGTAAAAAAGGAAGCTGATAAATTTCCCCCACATTGAATTTATGGTTGATCACTAAAGTTACTTCCAGGTGCTAAAATCCCTTTTGGTCACATCTTTCCTTTGTCTGAACCTGATTTGGGGTGTCTTAAAGACCAGGGAAAATCTGGCTAAGGGGTTCATTCAGCCTCACACTTCTCCAGATGGGGCAGGACTGTTCTTTGAGGAGATAAAATAGATTGCTCACGCAGACCTTATGTTGATTAAAGGGATCTCAACGAGATCACCATTAAGAACCTGTATCTTCTTCCTTTATTTCTGAAACTGCCTGAAATACACCATAATTTTCACTAAATTAGATCTACGAGGGGCTTAAAACCTAGTACAAATCTGGAAAGCAGTTGAATGGAAGATAGCATTCCAAACTCACTTCGGGCATTTCAAATAACTGGTGATGCCTTTTGGCCTGAGCTGCAGGGACTTTTCAACACTTTTTTAACAACATCTTTCATGATCTACTGGACCAGTTTGTAGTCGTTCAATTTAATGAAATACTGGTTTTCTTCTAGTTCATGGAGAAACTCAATTTCTATACTTGAAAAATCCTATCCCTCTTCACACACATTGTTTGTTTGCTAAACTGCAAAAATGGACCTTTGAAACCATCACCAATGAACTTGTAGGCTTCACCTTCTCCAGTGTGGCAGCTAGAATGGATTCCTTTAAAGTGTCTGCCATTCTTGAATGGCCAATTCCAAAGGCTATGCATTGCTTCTAGGGCTTTGCTAACTTTTACTGAAGGTCTGTTCAAAACTGCTCAGATTTTTGGTCCACTTACCCTTTTAACCAGTTCCAAGTCTCACTTTCTCTGGTCTGATTCTGCACAGGCACCTTTTGATCTCCTTAAGAAGTGCTTCTCCCAAGCTCCAGTGCTCAAGCATTCTGATGCAGACCTACCTTATATTCTTGAAGTGGACTCCTATGAAACTACTGTTGGAACTGGGTTGTCTTAACAGTAGTCTTTAAGAGTTACTGTACCCAGTAGCTTTATTTTTCGTAAACTGTCCCCTTCAGAAAGGAATTACGATATCAAAGATAGAGACCTTCTGGCCATCAAACCCACTCTAAAAGAATGGTGTCATTTGTGAGGCGTTAAACATCCCTTTACCAATCATCAGAATGTGGAATACCTCCGAAATTACCCCCACGTCTGACCAAATGGGCTGTTTTCTTTTCTCACTTCCAATTTCTTCTTACCTTCCATCCGGGTTCTCAAAAAGGAAAAGCTGAAGCACTATCCCATTATTTACCTATCGATCACTGGGTCTCTGAACATTCTATTTTGGCTTCTGGCCATTTTCTTCTCACATGTAGGTAAGTCAGAATTTCCTAAGCAACCCCTCACTTCAGCGATGGTCTTTTGCTCTTCTGAGATCATGTATTTATTCCTGCTGCTCTGTAGATAGAGGTTCTGAAGCTCCTCATTGATGCTCCCCTGGCCATTCACCCTGGTATTCATAAGACCAAAAACATTTTGTCTCCTCAGTTTTGGTGGCCTGGATGATGTCTTATATATACAATTATGTCATATCCTTACAGTAGTGTTCATAGACAGACTGACGAAAATGACTCATTTTGTTTCTGCCAAGAAATTGTGAACTGCTGCATCCTTGTTTATTTGTTATGTGATCCATCTTCATGGTGTTCCAGATGAAGTCATAACAGACAGGAATTCACATTTCACCTTGAAGTTCTGGAAGGCACTGTATTCATTTCTGCCTCAGTCCAACAGCCAGACTTAGCAAGTCAGCCAGTCCCTGGAACAGTTCTTGAGATGCTTTATGTCATAACAACAGGGTGTTTAGATAATGGATGAGTGAAAACTTTCACCTCAAACCAAAATTGGCAAAAAATGGCAGTTTCCTGCTTAGCAAAAAATTTCCTCAGAAAAGTGCAATTTTCCTGTTTTTTTTTCACCTATCTCATTACATTGAAATTTTCCCCACCACAAGAAAGTTTTCTCTACTATTCTACAGCCATATACAAGAGTGCCAGGATCTCACAGCTTGCCATTCTGTGTGTGTGAGCCGAAAGCAGCATGTTTTTGAGCTAGAGAAGATAGGCACATAAAGGGAATTGAAGCTTAGTTCAGGGAGTCTTTTAGATAGGGCATTGGTTCTCTGTATTAGTGGATTCTGGGGGAAGAAGGGAGGAAAAAGGTTGACCCCAAATACCCCAAAATTTGGTGTGACTGACTGGCAAGACACAGGCAGCTGGGGTCCAAATTGCTTGCTGATTTTGTTTTTATTGTCTCTGTGCTGGGAAAATCTGGGAAAAGAAGTTGCTGATTTTGTTTTTATTGTCTCTGTGCTGGGAAAATCTGGGAAAAGAAGTTGCTGATTTTGTTTTCTTAGTTATATATATATTTTTTGAGGACTAACTGGTGGACAACTTAAAGGGATAGCTAACTTGTGGAAAAAGTACAGGAGATATGATAGGAACAATTAAAAAATACTTACTGCCCTCATTCTCATCTCTCAAACTGTTAAGTCGGGTGACCGGATTCTGCCTCTGACAGCTTTACAGCTTGTCAGGCAGAAAGGGGAGGGAGCGGAGGACTTTATTTTCTTATATCTCTCAAACCATAATGGTTTGAGAGATGGGAATGAGGGCAGTAAGTATTTTTTTATTGTTCCTATCATTTTGCCTGTACTTTTTTCCCGAGTTTACTATCCCTTTTAAAAAAAATAATAATTAATAAATAAATAATTAAAAAAATAAATATATTAGACAGCTGCCTGGGAGCCTGATGTGAGCTCTATGACTGAGGCCTACTTGATAGACATCAGACATTGAGAATTTTGTCAAGGTCCAAGGCAAGACATCACACTCCATCAGTTTTGTACTGAAGAGAGTAAAATCACACGCAGTAGCTGAATAATGGCTAGCAAATGTGCAAGTAGAAAGGGGAAAAGTGGAGGAAGTGCAAGGAAGTGGGAGTAAAGTGTTAGTGCAAAATCTGACTGCAGCAATTGTTGCTGCAGCATGTGCAATAAATGATGATCCCTCTCCTCCCAGGATGGATGCAGTTTGTCAAGGACCCACCAATCACACCACGCCAGTCCCCAACATTGTAGGTTGTACTTTATTTTTTTTAATCACTTGATATCATCATGAATATGTGCCAGTGTCACTTAAGCAGTGTTGTGAGTACACTCTGCATGCTAACACATTTTTCAAGGTATATGTTTCTGTAGGACTAACAACTTTGACTTCCATCTACTTATTTCTCCAGTACAACCCTCGGAAGAAGTAATATTGTGCTGGGAAATGTTGCACCATCTTAAACATAGGAGAAAATTTGTTATAATAGGAGAAAAATTTGTTGAATAGGTGAAAAATTAGTTAGAATAGGAAAAAAATGTGTTGGCATAGGCGAAAAATTTTCTGAAATAGGTAAAAAGGAGGAGACTTTTGCATAGGAGAAAAGGAGAAAACTTTTGTGAAAAAAGAGACAAATTGTCTGTTTTTCACAAAAGGTTATGTGGAAAATTTTTTGCGCTTTTCACCCACTCCTAGTTTGGATCGATTTCCTTCCCCTTCTAAATTTTCTTACATATCCATGCTTCTACACATATCTCCATTTCATACCAAATATGGCATGCATCCTGCTTCCTTTCCTGAAACTATATGTATGTTGCAGGTCCCTGAGAATTTGTGCACTCACCTCCATCATCCAGTCTTTGAACACCAACCTTCTATCAGTACAAGCAGTGTGAAAGTCAACGGCTTACTGATTCTTGATCCATTCCTCCCTCCTGTGTCCTGAGTGGCGGACTTCCCTTTTTAAATCCAGCTGACCCATACCTCAATGACAGTTCTTTGAGCTATCTGTTTTGAGTTTCCTGTGTATTTCTGAGTTGTTCTAGTTTCCTGATCCAACCTCTATTCTGACTACTTCTCTTGTCTGACTATTGGTACAGCTATTTCTGATTCCTGTGTACTCCCTTTGTTTGGATATTGACTTCCTCCTTGCCTGCTCCTCTGTACTGCTATCTTATTGATCTCCCAGATCCTGACCTCGGCCTTAACTTTTTCACCTAGTTACATTCGGCAGCCAGTGAGAAAGCATGTACACTAAGGCAAACATTCTTCACCATTGAGAGTGCACCTACGCCAGGGTGAACATCCAGCAGAGAACCCTTCCCCAAGCTCCTCTTGTCCACCTGAGTGTGCTTGTTCACCAACCCAAACTTCTGACCTCCCGAGCACATAGTCGGACAAGGCTACTAGTGGTGGAGCTTCCACTTCTAAGTGAGCCTTCTGTAGACCACTTCACTCTGAATCCAACAATTCCTGCTACATTCCCACTATCTTGTCCAGCATTTGGAGTGGGCATTAGAGCTGTACAACTTAAAGGGGTAGTAATACTTTGTTTTAACTTTATTTTATTTTGTAGACATTAAAAAAATATGAAGAATGATATGTCTTAGCTGTCAAACCTTTATGGTTTAAGAGATATTCACAAGCAAAGTTTCCCCTCCCGCCCCTTTTTCCTAGTGTAAGCCATCTCTTCTCAGATGAGAAATCCCTGCCCCCCTTGACAAGCTTTTCAGGTTTTTCCCTTATCTTAATTGAAGATTGTCCCTCTCTGCAGTCTACCTGGGCATCTCCCTTCTGCTCTGGCTGAAAAGTGTTACATCAGTAAAAGGGGCGGGACGAGGACACTTTGTCATTGAATTATTCCTGAACTACAACTCTGACAGAACTGAAATAACACTCTCCAAAGTCCAAATACTATGATGATTAACTGGAGCTGCTTTTGTTATGAAACATTACTATCCCTTTAACTTCAGAGGTTATGCTCACTTCCTTGTGGTTCCTATCCCATCCCTGTTCAGCTCACACTATACTCTGATGGTCTCATCCTGGACTCAGCCCTGGCTCAACTGGAGTCAGACATAAGGCTTTGCAGTCAGCACAGTTAACTAATATTAGGCTGCAGCAAGAGACCATCGGAGACCATCTACACATGCCAGCACCGCCCCCATTCTTCCAACACTAGCATTCAACAGCTGAACAGGGTGTTTGGCCAGAGACCCTGACAACCAGAATAATCACTCTCTTGTGCTGCTTTCTGCCTGTTGAGGAAGTGTGTCTCTCCACTAAGCATTTCAAGTTTGGTGCCCATTTTATTGGCCTTTATTGAATCCTGAAATTGTAAAAATGGAACTTACTCCCCTTTTTTGTGTGGTTATTGGTAACATCTCCAGAGGTCATGTTTCTCCTGTGCTTGTTAATGACCAAGAGGAATAAAAGGTAGAGGCCATTTTGGATTCCGAGCTACATAGAGATTTTCCTAAGTACCTTGCACAACAGAAGGGTTATGGTGCTGAAGATTGTTTCTGTGAACCTACTTCTTCTGTTCATTCTTCTGCTCTTCTCTGGGTGTTTCATCTGGCTCATCCTTTACATCCTGTCTTGAACGTTGATGGTGTCCTGGGGGAGGCAATGTCCTCTCAATTAATGTCTCCTTGTTTTTGAACTAGAACCCTCCAGTTTATGGGATCTGCAACTTCCACCACTGTCATCAGAGAATCTATCAACTGCAGGTTGCTTTGTAGCAGCATTGTCCTTTTAATTGTCCTAGCTTCCTTGCATCATGGGTCCTCCAAGCATCCACTGGTTAATGTCCACCAGCTGTACCTGCTTTGAAAGACTATTTAAAGCAGCATGCTTAAGCTCCCAGTGCTCAGTTTTAGCCCTTGTGGTGAAGACGCCATTCCCTGTTTGCTGTATTTGATTCTCTATTTGACCTCAGCTTTTACCTTGACTGGTTTCCAGCTTCACTCTCTAGCTTCATACTCAAGCTTTGCTCCTTAGCTTCCTCTGTAAAGCAGAGTAGTGTTTCTGGTGATTATAATCCTGACACTGTTCAGTAACTGAGTTTATGGAATAACAATGTAAAAATTGCTTAATCTGTATTAAATGTATGATAATTGCCACACCTCCAACCATCTTCTGAGCGAAATACTCTCTTTTTTAAAAGGGAAAGTCAATAATACAAAAGATCAGCTCTACTCCCTGATCATATTTAAACATATCGTCTTCCTCATGTAATCAGTGACAACACATATGGCCAATTCAATTTACTTAGTTGCACAAAAAATGAGCGACCTTGGTTATTAAAGAGACATGTCTCCTTTTCAGATCTTGATACCGAACCCTACTTTTACTTACTAGGTTAGATAGTGATTGTTTTCTTATTCCTCAAAAGAATGCAAAGCCAAGATTTGCTTTGGTGTCAGCAGAGGACTAAATATCCCCTTTAGATCTCAATTCAAGGGGTGGGCAAAATGTCCAGTTGTGGTCCCACAAAAAAAATCCACAAAAACCATATGTCTGTCCACTTTTTCACTTGAAAATCCACCTTACACAAACCCCTAAAAATGTTCTCCTTTTTCACCTGCTGCCAAAATTTTTTCTCTATTGTTTTTAATGGCTACAAAGTTTCCGCCTGTTTACTTATGTATACTTCAGAGGAGGAGGAAGAAGTGACCATTACCAGCATAGAAGTGGCTGGGATCCCAGATTCCCCAGACCCAATGATACCATACTTCCTATATCTGTGATCTATGTGAAAGTTGTGTCATTGTCAGCAAACGAACATTAAGATGTGGGTAGCAGTGTGAGCAGGCTGCACAACAGGTCAAGCTACCTGTGCCTGCTGCTAAAGGTGCCAGTGTGTCTTCTCATACTCAGAAGAAAGAGGAGGAGATGATAGTAAGTGTGGCAGCAGGAGACCTTAAGTCACACTGGCCATCCTCAAGCATTCCCACTACTACCACACAGCAGCTAGAGAGTGTTGAGGGTGAGAGAAGGGGGTGATGATGGTCATGATAATTGTGATGAAGCAGCTAACAGTGTTACTAGATTGACTGTTTTAGAGCCTACTGATGAGGTTGAAGGGTAAGTGAACGCAGCCAGACTAGGGGTCATAGGAGCCCACAACATCCCCCTGACCCTGGGATTCCCCTTCCCCTGGCTTTGTGCCTCTGGGACATGATGCTGAGGAAGGCAGAGCTTGATAGTAGTATTTGCATCAGCACAGATCAGCTGCCTGTACCTGCTGCTAGTGCTGAAAGTCTGCTGTCTTCACCTCAAGAAGAGATGGCACGTGTGTCAGTAAGGGACCCTCTATCACATTTGTCGTCATCTCCAATGGTGCAGAGCAGCAGCAGCAAAGAGGGACTGGTGGTGATGAGGGTAATGGTGGAGCAGCTGGGGTGGAAGAGACATTACTGGCCTTTTTAGCAGATAGCAAAAAAGAATGGGAGACAGATATGCAAATGGTGATGGACATCACCACCACTGCCATCTGTAACATTATGTAGTTTGCTGCTGCTGTAATTCCTGCTGCAGCAAGGGCAGCAGGCTAATGATGAGCAGGGACCACGGACCACCATGGCCACAGTGGGACAAGGGTCCAGCTGTAGTGATGTGGGACTATGACAGGTTCCACTTGCCACTAATAATCATGATCCTAGTTCTATTGCTGATTCTGAGGCAGCAGCATCCTCTTCCCCAAACAATTAATGGAATTGTGGAGAAGAAGAAAGAGGACATTCTTCTGCACCTTTCCCATCCTCCCTGAGGTCATGAGTGTGAGACTTTTTTCTCTTGGGGCAGGCGCAGGGCAGTCATCAGTGATGGCACTGTGAACTTTATGTGATATGTCAGTGAAGAGGGGAATGGAGGGAACACATCTTAACACATTTGCCCTTAATACACATGAAATACAGACACCATGACATTTATGTGAAGCATGTTAAAGCCAAACCTCCACAAAAGAAATTGGGAGCCGCTGTTGCTGTACCCCGTCTCTCCCCAAGTGCACCAAGAATTGAGGCAGAATTCTAAAAGGAAGAAGAATAGAGAAACCCAGCTAAAAGCCTGAGTTAACCATTTCATTGACCCTTCACTGCCACACACCTACACAAAGCAGTGGTTACCTTAAACTTTACATAACTAAATAAAATCATACAATAAAAAAGATGGGAAACACCGTCCCACACTGCTAGTTTAAATATAAAACTCAATATAACCTACATTTGATTAAAAGGGGATTTAATAAATAAATTAGTGTCAATTTTATATATAAATCTGTTTTATGTAAGAAATATATTTAATTCAATAACGTTATGATTTATATGATATATGATTATATAACCTAAATGTCTGTTAATGAATTTATTATATTTATTAATTTATCTAACTACGTTATGTACACTATTGATAACTGTATGAAAAATGTATATATTTTTTTTCTAATTGTATCCAGACATGTGCTGTGTGAAGAAAAATGTGATTCATTCATTGATTAAATGTATACATTTATCTAACTACGCTAATTTTCACTAATAATGTCATCAGTGTTGGCACAGAGAAAGCAGCAGCAGCATAAACAGACAGCTGCACTGTGCTGCTGCTACTGCACACAGGCACAATCACAGAATCCAGTAACCCCCTTACCTATGATTCATAGGTAGAATGTTAGGGGCCTGGTGCACCTGTCTACTTGAGGAAGTGGAATCCCTCGTTCATCTAAGCTGCTGCTGCTGGATTTATTCCCCACATATTCAGCAGCAACAATAGGACCCCTTTAGCATAGTGCAGAGCAGGAAGTTCCGAGTTTTTATATTATGAGGGTAAGAATTCTTTCTTCCATAGAAAACATAGACAGAAAACAAAACCATCCTCACTGAAAAATCAGCAGAGTTAGCAAAAAAGGAGAACATTATATGAGTTTTTCTACTGTGCATTTTTGGAAGTTCTAGCAGAGACAAACTAACAGGCCTTTTGCCCATCCCTAGCTGATATTTTACTCTCAGTTTTGCTACTCATACTATATTCAGGGTGCCAATCAACTTTATTAACTGCCATTCTGATACAGGTTTCTCAGCATATACTTCTTGCATGCTAGTAAATATGGTAGAGCTTTAGTCCACTGACTTTCATTCTGATGATGAATATGGAAAAAAGTACAAGACACCACACTCAAAAAGTAGTCTTTAATACTGTGAACAAGTCCCATGAAAATAATGCAGTAACAGGATTCTATGAGATACAATGCCCATAGAAAGTCAAGTCTACTCCCATTTCTTTTGCAAATTAAGCTGATTCAGTACAATTCAGTTAACAAATAATATGCTTTGGGGGGATTAAAGCAGCTCATGAAGTATAAAACAAACAATGCAAAAAGTTTATTACAAAGACAGAGAGAGAGAGAGAGAGAGAGAGAGAGAGATGGTCAATACATATATAAAGTAAAGTTTAGGGATGGGTGAATGTTTCACCTCAGAAAAGCAAAAGGAGATAAATGGCACTTTCACTGGAACTATTTTGTGAAAAGTTTTATATATGTATATATATATATATATATATATATATATAATTTTTTTTTACATCTAGTTCATTGCATTGAAATCAATGGAAAGACAGTTTCTCCCTGTCACAAGTTTCTCTTCATTTCCCGCAGCCATATAAAAGGTTGTCAAGTTCTCATAGTGTGCAATTCTGTGTTTGTATCACGGTTCCCGTGCTTCCCTGTCAATCTTTGCTGGGTTGCGTGTACATTGGAGGATGCTGATTGGCCCGCCCAGAATGTTCCTTTATACACTTGGCTCTGGGCACTTATCAGTTGCCCTTTCGTGGTGTTCCTGAGCCTGCGCCTTGTTGCTGTGTTTCTGCTTTCCGGTTTACTGACTCGGCTAGTCTGACCATTCCTTTGTTCCTGCTCCGTGATTGACCCGGCTCTGGCTGACGTTCCTGCTCCGTGATTGACCCGGCTCTGGCTGACGTTCCTGCTCCGTGATTGACCCGGCTCTGGCTGTCGACTCTAGCTCCAAGTACCGATCCGGGTCCGGTTGGGATCCAGTGCTGCATCTGTTCCTGTGTTCCTGCATGTTCCAGGTCGCCGGCTGGCGACATTCTGAACTGTGTTTGTGTTGCTCTGACTAATCCTCTCTCGAGTATTGGACCGTTGCCTGAGCCTGTTCCTTACACTGCAATACCAGTACCTGTGTATGACCAGTCTTAACCCTTGCTGTGCCGGATGCCTCTGATTTCTGAGCCTGTATTCTTACTTGCCAAGCCAGTGTATTCCTTTCGAGCCTGTTAACACTGTATGTGTCTACCTGACCAGACCTCCCTATTGCATTAGCAGAGCTGTAGCCTTTCCGGTGCTGTTGCACCGCTACCACACTGGCTGGCGTTGGACCCTCCATTTGCTCTTGCTGTTTGTGCTCCATTGGACACCGGTGTGGTGTTCCGGTCCAGGTCACCGTTAGCACTCATTGTGTTACTACCGTATTTCCATCCATTGGCTCACTATCGCTTGTGCAGTATTCATGCGCTCTGGCACCCAAGGGGTGCGTACGGCTCTTCTCCCGTTGGCATAAGCAGGGTTATATCCGTGACAAGGTTAAGGGCGATTCCGATTCTGGTCCATCTACTGGCAGTGGCTCTCTCCAGATTACCCCACTAAGGTGATATTGGCTCGGTTCAGGGCAGTTGCTGGTCAGTCTGGGCGTTCATTTCCAACAGTTCTGAGAGTGATTAGTTCAGTCACACAATACACCCTTCTCTTCATCATCTAGAGACAGATATCTATTCTGGGCGTTGGCCAATCAGTGAACTTGTCTTGTTCATTTTCTCCACATTTAACCCTGTGTTTGCTTATCTGTACTTTTCTCTGTAAGACATATTTGGGCCTGTATCACAGTTACCATTCTTGGCCCCCAGGGGCGCTGTTCTTTCATTTTTATTTTCAATAAAACTGTGTTTTACTATATCAGTGTCTGAGTGTCAGAAAACCGTAACAGTTTGCGAGTGGAAGAGACAGCAGGACATTTTTGAGCTAGAGAAGACAAGTTAATAAAGTAGAGTTGAAGCTTAATTTAGGGACTCTTGTAGGCAGGAAATCTGTTCTCTGTATTAGGGGAGTCTGGAGGACTCTGGGGGACAGGAAGCTAGAAAGAAGAAATACCCCAAACTTTGGTGTGACTGACTGCAAAGACACAGTTCCAATTTTTTTAGTGATCTAGCTATTATCTCTGTCCTCCAGGAGTCTGTGGGGTGTGAGAAGAAATCTAATGAGGTTTACCTCAAATTTTGTGTGACAGAGTAGATACATGCAGTTGTGATCCAAGATCCATCCTGATCTGGCTGTTTTCACTGTGTCAGTGGAGTCTGACAGTGTGAGAAGAGAGCAAAAGATAAATACCTCAAATACCCCCAAATTTTCTGTGACTGGCTGGGAACATACAGGCAGAGATAATCCAATTTTTTCCCTTCTCTTGCTGTTATATCTGCCCTAGGGGAGTCTGTAGGTGTGAGAAGGGAGCAAAGCAGGTTTTCCTCAAATGCCCAAATTGTGTGTGACCAAGTAAACACAGGCAGCTGTGATCCAAGTTTCTTCCTGATCTGGATATGTGCTAGGGGAGTCTAGGGCTGTGAGAAGGGAGCAAAAGAGAATTGCCTCAAAAAAAGAAAATTAAAGAGAAATTGTTTGAGACCTCTAAAATCCTAGAGAAATATACAAGTAGTGAGTATTAGCAGTGGATGATGCTGAGGATGACCTAATGACTATATATCAAAAATATTTCCATTCAGCATCCTATTCTGCTTCAGATACAGATGAGGTTGAAAGTGAGAGAGATGATGATGTTGATGAAATGGCCAGAAAGCTAGCTGAAAAGCAAAGGCTCAATCTTTTTAATCCTTTTTATAAACTGTGTTGGAAAACACTTGGAAAGTCTGACCTAAGATAATCAAAGAAGCCAGTCATAATCAACATCATTCGTCACTGCTTCCAAATCCAAGTCCAACTCAGCCACATACACTTATAGTGTTAAGTAGCCAGCAACAACACAGGTTATCAGCATCTACAGCTTTTAGTTTTGATGAGTGTCTTAGAAGTGCAGCACCTGTGACACCTAGTAGTATTACAATGTCAGCAACATTTAGACCCAATAGTAGTAGTGGTAGTAGCAACCTCTCAGGAACCTCACAGTCCATGAAGTCCACAGTGTGGAGATACTTCACTCAGGATCCAAAAGCTAAGCGTGTTGCTATGTGTTGTCTAAGTAAAAACCATGTGAGCAGGGGGAAAGCAGGCTTACACCTAGGCACTCCCCAGTGAGTTACAACCTGAAGCACAACCACAGGTCTGACTGGGAGACACACCATTAACAGTTCAGAGGTGCCATAACTAGCAGCAGTCAAAGTATTATATGTTCTGGGGGTTATGGGGTACATAATAGAAGTTCTGTTGAGGTGATAGAGAGTATGACAAGATTGACTGCTCCTGCTGCAGAGGAGTTTGACTATGTTTTTGGAGATGACAAGAGTCATAGACTGAGTACACATGCTGTGACCAACCCTACCGCCTCCACAAGTCATGTAATTAAAGCAATACATTTACAGAGTTCTTCTACTATGTACTGCCATCTACTACCTCTACTACATTTTTAGAAAGAAGTCATAACCTGTACAAAATTAATGTAAACTTGCCAAAATCTTGACCATTAACATGTTACCCCTTTCTTTTGTTGAAAACAGAGACTTTAAAGAACTGATGTCATGTGATGCACCATGCTGGAATATCTGAAACAGTAGTTATTTTTCAAGTGTGGTTGTGCCAATGTTACATAAACAGGACATTGTGGGCAAAGGACAAAGGTACTCAGCCTGCTAACAATTTTTTCAAGGCATATGTTGCTGTAGGACTTACTTTTATTTGGTCACTTCAGCCCTCAGAAGAAGTAATATTGTGGTGGGACATGTTGTAGTCATAGAAAACATAGGTGAACATTTTTTGGCAATGGTGAAAAGGAAAAAAATGTATCTATTGTCTATGGGTGAAAACTTTTGAGGAAAAAGTGAAAAATCTTTGTTTTTCACGAAAAGTCATCAGGAAATTTTTCTGACTTTTCGCCCACCCCCTAGTCAACAGATGACAACCTCAGGATGAAAATTGAGTGACAAATAAAATTGGGATGGCAAGCATTACCAGCAGTGAGCTTTTGGAATTTGTGGAGTTTACTGCTGCTGTAATTCCTGCTGCTGCTGAGGAGCAGGCTAGTGTGCCACATACCACAGTGAACACAGTGGAAATGTTGTCCAGTTATGCACAACAGCACTGTTCACAATTTGTGAAAAGTCAGTGAAAAGGGGAAAGGAAGGAACACACTTTGGCACAACCACCGTGATAACACACATGAAACATAGACACCATAACATTAATGTCATCCATCACCCATGTTACTGCCATTGTTTATCCCATTCCTTTTGAGCTAACTAATCATCCTGCTGTTTAAACAACTCAGTAGCATCAGTAAGAACAGCAGTCACAAATTCCGCAGTTACACCAGGGCAAAATGGCCAGTGACAACTGGCCACAACAAAATGACCTGCTGGCACTAGGCTAGTAGGGCATTTTTTTCTCTCTCAGGGCTTGTTCTGTAAAAACAAAATCCCAGAGGCCTGCCAAAAAAAACTTGCTGGTGTGCTTGTTTCAAAAAAATCCATATTTCCTCAGGGCTTGGGCCTAACACATATCTAATTTCCTACAACTAATCAATGTTTCCTCAGGGATTGTGCCTCTATTAAGTCTAAGTCCTACAAATCAATGTTTCCTTGGGGCTTGGGCCTCTAGCAACAAGTCCTACAAATCATCCTCTACAAAATACCCATCAAGTATCAGTCTGGCCCAGTCATAACTTAAGTCAAGGGGTCCCTGTTGCTGTCACATTACGCACCAATTTCTTATTTTATTTTTAATTTTATGTATTTATTTTTTAACTGTCCCCTAATACCAGTCAACAACTCCCCCAAATAAATTCCCTGTTCACTGACTGTTCCCCAACCTCCACCCACTATTCCAGGCACCCTCATCAAACCCCTTTTATAACAAATCTTATTTTTTTTCTAAATTGTATTTATTTTTAAATGTTCTTATTACCTGACCCCCAATTCCAGTCAGCAAGCCCATGTCCTCAGACGGTACAGGTGATGGTAATACACAAAGTATCCATTGGAGGATGGATATTCACGAGCAGCGCATGGACCAGATGGGGCTGGCCATACAAACCTTACTAGAGCATACCGCTCACTTAGATAAACCAGTACAGGCCTCGGTGGTCCCCCCAGTCACGACACTGGGTGCCCAATCGGTGATGCAAGCAAACTCGAATAGAGGGTTAACTGCTATGGCTCCATTACCGCTCAGATACGATGGTGAACCTACCCTGTGCAGAGGGTTCATAAACCAGTTGGAAATTTTCCTAGAGTTAACTCCTCAAGCCTTTCCCAGTGACCGAAGTAAGGTCGGGCTTATGATTTCTTTGCTAACGGGCAGAGCACTGGCGTGGGCAAACCCCTTGTGGGAATCAGTGAAATCATGTACTAAGAGCTTTAATGAGTTCCTAAGAGCATTTTGAAGAGTATTCGAAATTCCTGGGAGAGCCGCCTCTGCTGCCAAAAGATTGTTGGAGATCCAGCAGGGATCCAGTACCATTGCTGAATATGCCATTGAATTTTGCACATTGGCAGCAGAGGTGGGCTGGAATGATGAGGCACTCGTGGCAGCATTTGCACAGGTTCTCTGTGACCGCATCAAAGATGAGATAGCTGCTAGAGAATTGCCGAGTGATTTGGACAAGTTTATTGACTTTGCTATACTAATTGATTCCCGCATTAGGGAGAGAATGGCGGCCAAAGACCGTAGACAAAGGGCCAGAGAATGGGGCCGACCGAGACAAAATTCCCCACCCATGTCTCCCTTACCTCCCATGCCTCCTGAATGTAATCGTGAGGGCAGTGAACCTATGCAATTAGGGTTCACTAGTTTGACCAAGGAGGAGAGGGCTCATCGTCGCAGACAGGGCCTCTGTCTGTATTGTGGCCAAGCTGGACATGTGTTGCGTTCCTGCCCTACGCGGCCGGGAAACAAACGCATCTAGGGTACCTTGGGGGACAGGCCCTAGGTGGCGTCCAGACGTCCCTAGATCCGGCTAATCAAAAACCCACTATCCAAGCTGTGATTTCCTGGGCAGAACTCTCTGTGGAGGTTCTGGCCCTAGTGGATTCCGGCGCAGCTGGGTATTTTATGGACAGCTCTTTTGCTGAGTTACACAAGATTCCACTGGTTGAGAAGGAAGCTCCCTTGGCTATTGAAGCCATCGATGGCAGGCCATTAGTACCAGCTCTTATTACTATGGAAACCATACCACTGTCTATGTGCATTGGGGCTCTCCACACCGAGAAACAACGTTTTCAGATTATCCAATCTCCCCACCATACAGTGATCCTGGGGTTCCCATGGCTCCATTTGCACAATCCTAGGTTTAATTGGCGAAATTGTGAAATTATGGTCTGGTCTGAATACTGTAATATGCATTGCATTTCCCCCTATCAAGATTCTGTGTACCTCCCCCTCTGTGCCAGCTGAATACCACCAATTCAGTGATGTTTTTAGCAAGGGGGAGGCTAGCGCTTTGCCGGTTCATAGGGCCTACGATTGCACTATTGATCTGCCTTCTGGCGCCGTTCCTCCTTGGGGCAGGACGTATCCGTTGTCCTGTGAAGAAAATAGGGCCATGGAGGAACAGATTTCGGATGCCCTTGAGAGGGGAATTATCAGGAAGTCATCCTCGCCCACGGGGGCTGTTTTATTCTTCGTCAAAAAGAAAAATTACGAGTTACGACCCTGTATTGATTATAATGGCTTGAATAAGCTCATGGCCACTCATCACAGAACTGTTTGACAGGTTAAAGGGCTCCTCCATTTTCACCAAATTGGACTTACGTGCAACCTATAACCTGATTAGGATAAGAGCCGATGATGAGTGGAAAACTGCGTTTAATACTAGATCCGGACACTATGAATACCTGGTGATGCCATTTGGGCTGTGTAACGCTCCTGCTGTGTTCCAGGAGTTTATTAATGACATTTTCCATGACTTGCTCCAGTCCTGCTTTGTGGTTTTTCTCGATGATATTCTTATACACTCATCCAACCTATCGCAACACATCAAGGATGTGTCTACAGTTCTGCTTAGACTCTGTGAAAACAAACTTTACTGTAAGATCGAGAAGTGCGAGTTTCACAAGCCTATGGTCCCTTTTCTAGGCTTTGTGATCTCCAAAGATGGCATTGCAATGGACAAGGAGAAGCTGGCAGCAGTCCTGCATTGGCCACGTCCAAAGGGTCTTAAGGCTATCCAACGTTTCCTTGGCTTTGCCAATTATTATAGGAAATTCATTCAGAATTTCTCCATGATCGTAAAACCACTGTCCAATCTCACTCAAAAGGGCGCTAATCCCTCTCAGTGGTCCCTCTCAGTGGTCTCAAGAAGCTGAACTTGCCTTCGAGTCGTTGAAATCCGCATTTGCTTCTGCTCTGTCCAGGCAATTTGGTACTGAAACCGAGTTTGATGAAGCTCCAGTACCCATTATTCAACCAGATCGCACTGTGGCCACCGTGCGTACTAGCATTACCTCACCATTGGGGGAGGAGATTCTTGCTACCCAGGCTACCGCATCCCCTGATACCCAGGTGGGCAAGTGTTTCATGGCTGAACCGTTCCGTACCCACCTACTCGACACATACCATGCATGTTGGGCAGCTGGGCATGTAGGTAGGGACCACTTTATCTGGTCCCTTTCACAGTTATTTTGTTGGCCTTCCTTACGTGCTGATTGCACCGCTTATACGGCAGCATGCACTATTTGTGCCCAGGCAAAATCCCCTAGGTACCTCCCTGTTGGCCTACTTCAACCAGTGCCTAATGGCGACCGTCCCTGGTCCCATGTCTCGATTGACTTTCTGGGAGAATTGCCAGTGTCTAGGGGAAATTCATTTATTCAGATGGTGGTCGACAGATTCTCTAAGATGGCACACTTTGTGCCCCTTCCTGGCCTTCCCTCTGCCTGGGAACTGGCTGTTGTATTTGCCTGTGAATTGTTTCGGTTGCATGGTGTACCCAGGGTGCTGGTGTCTGACCAAGGGAGCCAATTTGTGTCCAGGTTTTGGAGGGCATTCTGTGATCAGATGGGCATGCAACTATCCTTTTCTTCTGCTTACCATCCCCAGAACAATGGGGCCGAGGAGCGTGCCAATCAAGGATTGGAACAATTTCTACGCTGTTTTGTGTCCGATCATCATGACAATTGGGCCGACCTGTTACCGTGGGCAGAGTTCACCAGGAATTGTGCAGTTAATTAATTGCCCGGGAGCTCTCCATTTCTCATCAATTACGGGTTTCAACCGTGCTTGCTCCCGGACTCATTTCAGACACAGCAAATTCCAGCTCTAGATGAGCAAATGGAGCAGCTCAGATCCACTTGGGCACAGATACAGAGGACCCTCAGTGCTTCATTCCAGTGTTATCAGCATCACGCTAATCGCAGAAGGCTGCCGGTGGTCTCCTTCCAGGTTGGGGACAGGGTATCGCTTTCCTCCAGAAACCTTAAGCTGCAGGTTCCATGTAATAAGTTGGCTCCTCGGTTTATCGGTCCCTTAAAGTTATCTGCAAGATTAACCCAATTTCTTATGCTTTGGATCTACCAGCACCCGGCAGTGGCCATCAAGCCTGGCGTTTCAACACCTATTGTCCGGTACCGTGGGTCGCAGTGTGTGTATCTACAGGGCGTTCCGTTGTTCCTCCGGTTGCAGTACTACTATAGCCCGTCTTCCTTCCAGGGCCTCGCTCAACCTTCCTGGGCTAGTTGCTATTTTGGCACTTATCAGCACTTGTGTGCTTCTTGGGCCTCGCTATTAGGGCCTCCCAGTCTCCTGGCCTAATAGCATTAACCATTTGTGTCTCACTGTATCACACGAACTGTACCTGACCTGTGTTAGTATATACACTGCCTTGTGATATATGTATACTGGACCCGTGTGGGCTATTGTTATTTAGTAACCTCTCCTGTGTCAGTTCTGTTTGTACTATTACTGGACCCGTGAGGGTTACTTTATTTAGCTGAGTCAATAAAACTGTGTTTTACCAAATTGCCTGTCTCTGAGTGTACTGAAAACCGTTACAGGAATGGCTTATACACACTCCTTAAAAGCTAGTTTTGTGTCTGCTGACAATAACTCCAACATAATAGCTGCATTTCAAATAGCTGATATTGGGCAAGTGCCCTGCGTTGCCCATGTGCTAAATACAGATCCCTTCCCCTTCACTAGATGATAATGGAGATCCCTCCCTACTAGGTGAAATTCCACACTGTACATGCTAGACTGTTTTTACAAGCAGAATTAGGACATTAAGAAGTACATTGCAAAACTAGAAGGATTTGGAGGGAGTGTCTTTGTCACCTGGGAAATGGAAACTAATTTGTGATGTATGTGAACTGTTGAAAAATTTTGAGGAGACAATCATGTTGTTTAGTTGCTTATGGGCAGGAATTTGCAACATTTTTCCACTGATATATTTATTGCAGAGAAAACCGAAGTGCATGTCTGAGGAAACTTACTATAATGACTTCACAAATATCAAGAGCTGATAAAGGACACTTTAGAGTACTTTGTGCAAGATCCTTGCATAGCATCCATTAAAAGCAAGTGTTGGCTCTGAGCTCAGCAGCACAGAGGTTGAAGAGGATGATGAGGATTAGGGATGTGAAGAGTTGCTAACATCTACTACTATGGGATCACTGCTATGAACCCTGATATATTATTACTTACATTTGACACAAAGGCAATAATGGTAATAATTGCTTGAGTAACCATGTTGATTATTAGTAAATCTGTACATACAGAGAGATATACATCAATCAAACCACACCAGTCCACCACCATACATCATCTGCCTCATTGTGGATTGTAAGTAACCATTTTAATATTTATTTATTTATTTTTATTTATAAACAATGGCTAGACAGAATAGCAGCAGGCTTACAAAAAGGCTGATCGTTTTTGTGTGTGCACTGTGCAGGTTTTATACAATCTTTGATTTTGTCGACATTCTTGGTACCCTAATAGAAGGGCAGGGGATACAGTGGCTCCCAAATTCTTTTTTTTTTTTTTTTTTGCACTTTTTCTGCAGAATTCCCCAGAGGGACAATGCCTGGGGAATCAAAATCACAGGGTCAGGGGTATCAGGACTCCCTTGACTGCTAGTCTGGCTGTTACCTTCCCCATCCCCCTCAGTATTATGGTCCATATAACTAGTTCCATCAACTGCTCCCCACTCCCACCCTCACTCTATCAGTCTATAGCTGCTGTGTGGTAGCGGGACTGTTAGTGGATGACAAGTGTGACTTAGGGTTCCCTAAGTCACACTTCCCTAAGAACAGAATTAAAAGGCACACTGGCAACAGCAGCAGCAGGCATAAGCAGCTGGCCTGTGCTGCTCACAGTCTGTTCATCCTGTGCCTTTGTCACAATTTTCAGCAGATGCCAACTGAAGATGTTGGGGGACTGGTGGTGGTGACTTCCTCATACTACTCTGTGTCACTGGATATATCATTATCCTGCCATCTCCTTTTTCTTTTTTTTATTACAGGTGCTCATAGTGTTAGCCAACACTATGAGCCACTGCTACCCTTATTTCACTTATTAAATAGCTTGAAAACCACATTCTGCCCTCTCAGTGTCTTCTTCATTTCACTTCCTGGTTATGTTGTGTTTTGGAGCAAAAATGCAAGATACTTATAGTAAATGGGTAGGATGTTTGTAGCCATGGAAATATATAGGCAAAATATTTTTGTTGTACATGAAATGGAGAAATGTTTAATGGTTTTGCTAAGGGATGATGATATCCACATGGCACGGAATATCTCCCAGGAACTAAATGGGACCTTTCTCCCATCCCTAATCAAATCTTTTACTGGCTTTCAAGGTTTAGATTTCATGAAACAAACAGTTTGTTTATGGGTTAAAGATAGGTGTTTGGTAGCACTGAAAAATCACATGAGACTTACAGTTGTGGCTTTGGTGGGAAGATCTGCCATTTTGTGGAAGCTCAATGTTGGATACAGCTGCCAAGTATTTGACTGGATTTGTAATTCTTTCAACTGATGCAGCAAAATGTTGTTCAGTAGTAAAACTAAATGGAATCTAGGCCTAGCTATGGAAACCTTTATATACACACAGCAAGTACACACAAAATGAATGTGTGTTTGTGTGTGTAAACAGAATACTTTTTATATTGCAATAGATCTATTTTGTTGCATTAATGCTCTGTTAAGTAAACTGAACCCTATTTGAAAAGTGAACATACATTATCTATGTATCCTATTACTCGACCATTATTAGTCTTACTTAGAATACCATTTTATTTTCACATAATCACAGAAAATAATTAGCAGTTGTTTTCCAAGCAGGATTCAGTACGATATCACTCTTAAAACACAGCTGGAAACATGCTGTTCTCCCAGGGTGTAATCTGCAAGGTTTTCTAGCAGAGTTTATATCATTCTCGTCATTAGTTTATCATTGTCCAAATGTTGTGCTTTCTAAATGTGTGTAAAACATTTTCAGAATTTGAAACAATAACAAACATGGCTGAAAAGACTGGATGGCAAAAGAGGAAAACTCCCAGCTGTGAACTTGTAACAAATCACTGTATTATCGTGCACTGAACTGCAAATGTTCCCATACTTTCATTTGGCCTATAATTAAAAAAAAAAAAAAGTCCTGCTGCCCTTCTGAATAATAAAATATAAAGAGAATATAAAGAGTGTATAAAACAAAGACCTACAAAAAACTGCTTGTCATCATCCAGCTTGTAACTGTGAGTGTTTATTTAAACATTCCCCTGCCTAGGCAATATTTATCAAAGAGAACACTAGAGTTATATATTTGTGGAATCTGCACTTGATTCATATCTCCAGTACACTCATATAAGCATTCATTTCTTTTTCTGCATATTTATCAATGGTTGAGCAGATAACCCCTCTGTTGTACTAACATTTGTAAAAGCATGAGAGATTAACCCATTGAGTGCCAGAGGAGTAAGCAACTCATTGCAAAGCTATGCGTTGTGTACCCCTGTGGCACTCAAAGGGTTAAGAAAAAAGTTACATAAGTATAAGTATGCAAAAAAAAGAATAGTTTGAATTAAATACATTTATAATATAATAGGTTATAAAATGTGCTACCTATACCATACTGATTTGCCTATTTAAAACTGAGGTGCATTGGACAATATTGTTTCATTTCCAGCAATCTCCTTACACTTAGACATCTGCATATACCTGTGTTCTGTAGCACAGTATGTGTGAATATTCAATGTGATAAGTATATTAAAAACTTTCACCAGTCATAACTAGGGGTTGGCGAAAAGTGTGAAAAATTTCCCGCATGACTTTTCGTGAAAACTTGCTGATTTTTTTGCTTTTTCCGCAAAAGTTTTCGCCTTTCCTCCTATGCAAAAAAGTCCTCCTTTTCTCCTATTTTAACACATTTTTTGCCTATATTTCCTATAAGTACTACATTTCCAACTGTAATATTACTTCTTCTGAGGGTTGTAGTTTAGAAATAATTGGCTGAAAGTCAAAGTTGTGAGTTCTACAGTAACATATGACTTGAAAAATGTGTTAGCATGCAGAATGCATTTTGTCCTTTGCCCACAATACTAACTTCCTGCTTAAGTGACACTGGCACATATTCATGATCATGTCATGTAATTAAAAAAAATAATGTACCACCTACAATGTGGCAGATGTGTAGGGATGGGCGAAAGTTGTCGCTGTGTTCCCGCGAGAAATTTTGAGAAAACCACGTTATCTAATTTTTCACGGGAAAATCCACTTTAAAAATAGCTGTTAAAATTTTTGCATCTTTCACCCGTTGGCAAAAATCTTTCGTCATTTTATCAATGGCTAAAAAAGTTTTCGACCATTGATTTACATAGTTTTCGCACTTCCACTATAAAAAGTGACGTTTTCGCTGAAGGCAGAAACAATAGAAGAAGCTACAGAGTGAGACAGACGTGCTGTGCTGTTCTCTAGTGATATTTAGCAAAAATTGAGGCAGGAAAGGCTCATAGTGACTCTTATCACTATGAGCAGCAAAAATAGGAACTGGAATGACCCTTATTATGTGTCCACTGAGTCTGAGGAGGAGGAGGAGGAAGAATTGACTAGCAGTACTCAACCAATGCTGTCCAGTCCCTCTAAATCACCCCAAGGCATCTTGGGGAATGGGATCAACAATAGCAGTAACATGGAAGATCGATGATGAAGGTTCCATTTACCATGACTGGCTCCAGTGATGCGCCTGAGGCAGTAGCAGCAGAATAAGTATCCCCCAGTATTTGTGGAGAAAAGAACAAGTTGGCCATTAAACCTTCTCCACCTGCCCCTCTTCGAAAATCATAATGGGTGTGTTGTTATTAGAATATATTTTTTCCCTTGAGAGCAGGATCAGTAGATCTCCTCAGCAACTGCAATGTGCACAGTATGTTTGTGGTAAATAACATCTGGGGGCACAACTGTATCCAAACACCATGACACCCGAAACCAAGTACTGCCGCTGTCACTGTACCCCTTTTCCATACCCGCTAAGGACACATGACAACTTGCTGACAGTTTAATAGCAGTGATGAACCCTCCCTGCTACCATCTTAGCTTATTCTACAGGATGAAATCTCCTCAGATGCCTCTTGATGCACTGATTGAGATTCTCCTCTACCACACTGGCAGTGTGGTCAGTGTACCACACAGTGTGCAATGGGAAGAGATGAACTGCCACATCCTAACATCAACAGAGTGGCTATCATTTGGAGGGGGAGGTAATGAACGAGGAGGATTGGCAGAAGATGTGGTTACCCTAAAAGGTGATGGTGAGCTAGTTGTTTCACTAGTCCTGGAACTTCCAGTCTCTGCCAGGGCTGTTCTATTCTTCCTCCTCTTTGATCTCCGTCTCGCCTCTTTTTGCCTTCTGGTGAGTCAGGGACAGCAAAAGCGGTGCTTGATTTCTGTGGTGGTTGTTTGGCTTCAACATGTTTGGATAAATGTCATGGTGTCTGTGTTTCATGTGTGATATGAGGGCGCTTGTGCCAAGGTGTGTTCCCTCCTTTCCTCTTTTCACTGACTTGTCATAAATTGTGCACAGTGCCTTTGTTGATGACTGTACTGTGCCTGCTCCAACAGAAAAATAGACCCACACCCATGATGACTTCAGAGGGAAGGGGATAGGTGGAGAATAATGGCCTATTTTTTCTTGTCCTCTACATTCCCCTCCATTTTCTGTGGTAGCAGATAATGTTGCTGCTGTTGCTGCTACTGCCTCAGAGTCAGCACTACAACTAGGATCAGGTGTATTGCTACTGTTTGCAAGTGGAACCTGTGCTAGTCCCTCATCGCTTGTTGACCACATTCCCACTGTGTCCACGGTGGTCTGTGACACACTAACCTGCTCCTCAGCATCTTGCTGCCCTTGCATCTCAGCATCAGAAGGAATTAGAGCAGTTGCTCCTGCTGGTGGTAGTGATATTAATTCTCAGCCTGCTCTCCTCCCCAACACCAATTCTGGCCTCTTCAGGTTCATGTTCCACCTGGACACTGTAGTGAAGAGAAGGGGAGGACTCCCAGTCCCAGAGTCAGAAGAATGGTGTGGGCTCCCTTGACCGCTAGTCTGGATGCTGTTAAATGCTTCCCCTACCACTCCTGCTGCTTCATCATTACTGCTACTACTAACACCGACAACATCAAGTTCAGCCGCAGAGTCTTCCTCCTCAATTTCACAGTTACTAGTACTATCAGGATATTGTTGATTATCTCCTCCTTTACGCCTAAGGCTATCAAGCTGCTGGACCCTAGTAGCAGTAGTACTTGCAATGGCAAGTGTGATTTAGGGTCCCTTGCTGTCACACTTGGCGTCATTTCCCCCCCCCCCCCGAGTACTACAAGAAACACAGCAGGCAAAGTATTGGTGGCAGCAGGTTCAGTACTAGCAACCAGGGCCGGTGCAAGGATTTTTGAATACACAGGCGAGGGTGCATTTTGATGCCCCCCCCGACCTTGCCACAATCCCCTGCCCCCGCCCACATATTTACCTCCACACTCTCCCCACCTCCACAATGCCCCTTCCACAATGCTCCCTTCGTCTCCACAATGCTCCCTTCATCTCCACAATGCCCCTTCCACATTGCCCCCTTCATCTCCACAATGCCCCTTCCACATTGTCCCTTCATCTCCACAATGCCCCTTCATCTCCACAATGCCCCTTCCACATTGCCCCTTCATCTGCACAATGCCCCTTCCACAATGCTCCCTTCATCTCCACGATGCCCCTTCCACAATGCTCCCTTCATCTCCACAATGCCCCTTCCACAATGCTCCCTTCATCTCCACAATGCCCCTTCCACAATGCTCCCCTCAACTCCACAATGCCCCTTCCACAATGCTCCCCTCAACTCCACGATGCCCCTTCCACAATGCTCCCTTCATCTCCACGATGCCCTTTCCACAATCCTCCCCTCAACTTCACAATGCCCCTTTACGCCTAAGGCTATCAAGCTGCTGGACCCTAGTAGCAGTAGTACTAGCAATGGCAAGTGTGATTTAGGGTCCCTTGCTGTCACACTTGGCGTCATTTTCTCCCCTCCCCCCGAGTACTACAAGAAACACAGCAGGCAAAGTATTGGTGGCAGCAGGTTCAGTACTAGCAACCAGGGCCGGTGCAAGGATTTTTGAATACACAGGCGAAGGTGCATTTTGATGCCCCCCCCCCGACCTTGCCACAATCCCCTGCCCCCGCCCACATATTTACCTCCACACTCTCCCCACCTCCACAATGCCCCTTCCACAATGCTCCCTTCGTCTCCACAATGCTCCCTTCATCTCCACAATGCCCCTTCCACATTGCCCCCTTCATCTCCACAATGCCCCTTCCACATTGTCCCTTCATCTCCACAATGCCCCTTCATCTCCACAATGCCCCTTCTACAATGCTCCCTTCATCTCCACAATGCCCCTTCCACAATGCTCCCTTCATCTCCACGATGCCCCTTCCACAATGCTCCCTTCATCTCCACAATGCCCCTTCCACAATGCTCCCTTCATCTCCACTATGCCCCTTCCACAATGCTCCCTTCATCTCCACGATGCCCCTTCCACAATGCTCCCTTCATCTCCACAATGCCCCTTCCACAATGCTCCCTTCATCTCCACAATGCCCCTTCCACAATGCTCCCTTCATCTCCACAATGCCCCTTCCACAATGCTCCCCTCAACTCCACAATGCCCCTTCCACAATGCTCCCCTCAACTCCACAATGCCCCTTCCACAATGCTCCCCTCAACTCGACATTGCCCCTTCCACAATGCCCCCTCAACTCCACATTGCCCCTTCCACAATGCCCCCTCAACTCCACAATTCCCCTTCCACAATGCCCCCTCAACTCCACAATTCCCCTTCTACAATGCCCCCTCATCTCCATAATTCCCCTTCCACAATGCCCCCTCAACTCCATAATTCCCCTTCCACAATGCCCCCTCTTCTCCATAATTCCTCTTCCACAATGCCCCCTCATCTCCATAATTCCCCTCCCACAATGCCCTCTCATCTCCATAATTCCCCTTCCACAATGCCCCCTCAACTCCATAATTCCCCTTCCACAATGCCCCCTCATCTCCATAATTCCCCTTCCACAATGCCTCTTCATCTCCATAATTCCCCTTCATCTCCCTACCTTGAGTCCCTGGTGGTCTAGCGGCGTGCCACAGCTTAGAGCTCTGTGCCTCCTTCGACACAGAGCTGAGGCTCCCGCGCGCTGCTCTCAGTAATGCAGAGCGCTGGGAGATGATGTCATCTCTCAGCGCTCTGTATTACTACAGAGCCTGGGTCTCTCTGCGGTGTGTAACATAGATGCTACGAGGGAGCGCTGATTTACACTACCAAGCGCTCCCTCGCGGCGTCTATGTGACACACCGCAGAAAAAAAAAACAAAAAAAAAACACAACTTCCCTCTTTTCGGCGCCCCTCCATTGCGGCGCCCTAAGGCAGCTGCCTGTTCTGCCTTAATGGCAGCGCCGGCCCTGCTAGCAAAAAGTACAACACTAGTGGCTGCAGTTATAGAAATGGTGACACTGGCAGCAGGGGCAGCACATCTGGCAACAGGTACAACACTAGTGGCTGCAGGATCAGAAATGGTGGCAATGGCAGCAGGGGCAGCACATCTGGCAACAGGTACAACAGTAGTGGCTGCAGTTACAGAAATGATGGCACTGGCAGCAGGAGCAGCACATCTGGCAACAGGTACAACACTAGTGGCTGCAGGATCAGAAATGATGGCTCTGGCAGCAGGGGCAGCACGTTTGGCAACAGGTACAACACTAGTGGCTACAGGATCCGAAATGGTGGCACTGGCAGCAGGGGCAACATGTCTCGCATCAGGTACAACACTAGTGGCTGCAGGATCAGAAATGGTGGCACTGGCATTAGGAGCAGCACATCTGGCAACAGGTATAAGACTAGTGGCTGCAGGATCAGAAATGGTGGCACTGGCAGCAGGGGCAGAACATCTGGCAACAGGTACAGCACTAGTGGCTGCAGTTACAGAAATGATGGCACTGGCAGCAGGGCAGCATGTCTGGCAACAGGTATAACACTAGCGGCTTCAGGATCAGAAATGGTGGCACTGGCAGCAGGGGCAGCATGTCTGGCAACAGGTACAGCACTAGTGGCTGCAGGATCAGAAATGGTGGCACTGGCAGCAGGGGCAGCACGTCTTGCAGCAGGCGCAGGCAGCTGACCTGTCCTGCTCTCACTATCATTTTCACCCTTCCTTCCCATTCCCTTTTCCCCCTTCCTTCCCTTTCCCTCCTTCTTTCCCTTTTCTCCCTTCCTTCCCATTCCCTTTTCTCCCTCCCTTCTTATTAAATTCCCCAAGATCCCTTGGGGTGATTTAGGGGGGCTGGACAGCATTGGTTGAGTACTGTCAATTCCTCCTCCTCCTCAGACTCAGTGGACACATAATAAGGGTCCTTCCAGTTCCTCTTTTTGCTGCTCAAAGTGATAGGAGTCACAATGAGCCTCTCTTGCCTCAATTTTTGCTAAATATCACAAGAGAACAGCACAGCACGTCTATCTCGCTCTGTAGCTGTTTCTATTTTTTCTGTCTTCAGCAAAAATGTCACGTTTTTATAGCGGAAGTGCAAAAACAATGTAAATCAATGGTGAAAGATTTTGTCCAATGGGCGAAAGATGCAAAAATTTTAACTGCTAGTTTTAAAGCAGATTTTCCCGAGAAAAAACGGATAATGTGTTTTTCACAAAATTTCTCGAGGGAACACGGCAACAACTTTTGCCCATCCCTAACCAAAATCTCATATTTAACACAACAGTATTATGCAAGTGAAATGAAAGTAAATACAGTACTAGACTGACATTTTACTGAGTGATTTTCTATGGATTTGCACTATTGTTTAAATGAGGGATAGCTAGTTGGTCAAATCTGGTTGGATTAAATGTGCTTTTTCTTTTCTTTGGATGTGCTTGCCGTAACATGGATTTAAAGTTAAAATGTATGTGTGAATATGTTTTATTAGATGTCATACCTTGCTGAGAAAAAATAAATTGTCCATATTTGAGAATATGATTTTAAGTTTGTTATACCTCTGCTTTTCCTATCAGTAATTTCATCAAGCTCCAGTGAAGTAATATTTGTTGCTTGACAGCTATGTTATTTTGAAATTTTAGATACTGTTCAATGATGCATCCTCCCAAAATGGAATGAACAAGAAAGCCAATAGCTCCACTGCCATTCAAACTAAATTTGTGCAATGAAGTCTTGAACTTGAATGCATTTTATCAAATTATGTGACCAGTTTTTTAATAGTCCCAATGGGTTAGGTAATCTTATTCACTACAATGGGATGGTATAAACTAACCTTTTGAGTGCCACATAGGTATATAACACATTGCAAAGAAATGCATTGGATACATCTCTAGCTTTCAAAGGGTTAATCAAAAGTTATGAACATAGTATCCTTGTAGTATGAAGAATGCTACAGTATCTATGAGTATACAGTCATGGCCAAAAGTTTTGAGAATGACAAAAGTATTGGTCTTCAAAAAGTTCGCTGCTTCAGTGTTATTGATATTATTGTCAGATATTACTATGGTACACTGAATTATAATTGCAAGCATTTCATAAGTGTCAAAGGCTTTTATTGACAACTAGTTGAACAGCCCGTTACACGGGCCACAGTGCCACTGCCACCCGGTCGCGGGGTAGTCACGCGCAGTAGAGACTGCCCGCTCCATGGCTGATACAGAGTTGGACGCTCCTTTGGAGCACCCAGCTCTGTGTCAGCCGCGGCACGGGCAGTCTCTACTGTGCATGACTGCAGCACGCGCAGCAGTGTCTACTGCTCATGACGCGGCATTACACACGATTTAGTGAATTATTATATAGGATTACATTAAGTTTAAGAGACAATATTTGCAATGTTGACCCTTCATTTTCAAGACCTCTGCAATCTGCCCTGGCATGCTGTCAATTAACTTCTGGGCCACATCCTGACTGATAGCAGCCCATTCTTGCATAATCAATGCTTGGAGTTTGTCAGAATTTGTGGGTTTTTATTTGTCCACCAACATCTTGAGGATTTACCACAAGTTCTCAATGGGATTAAGGTCAGGGGATTTTCCTGGCCATGGACCCAACATTTCAATGTTATGATCCCCGAGCCACTTAGTTATCACTTTTGCCTTATGGCAAGGTGCTCCATCATGCTGGAAAAGGCATTGTTCATCACCAAACTGTTCCTGGATGGTTGGGAGAAGTTGCTCTTGAAGGATGTTTTGGTACCATTCTTTATTCATAGCTGTGTTCTTAGGCAAAATTGTGAGTGAGACCACTCCCTTGGCTGAGAAGCAACCCCACACATGAATGGTCTCAGGATGCTTTACTGTTGGCATGACACAGGACTGATGGTAGTGCTCACCTTATATTCTCCAGATAATCCTTTTTACGGATGCCTCAAACAATCAGAAAGGGTATTCATCAGAGAAAATGACTTTAGCCCAGTCCTCAGCTGTCCAATCCCTGCACCTTTTGCAGAATAGCAGTCTGTCCCTGATGTTTTTCCTGGAGAGAAGTGGCCTGTTTGCTGCCCTTCTGTCATGGGGATTAAGGAATAAACAAGAGTCAGACGGTATAGTTAAAACACCTTTATTAGAAACATATACAGAATGGATCAGGAAGGAGCAGCGGGTGACTAGAGAGGCTAGAAACTCTGTCAGAAATAGGAGGCTGCTTCCAAGTCAGCCACACTGCAAGAGACTTGGCCAAAGCCAATGGTAGTCTCAGTAGCCCAGATAGTCATAGAATAGACCTGAACTGTCTCCCAAAGGATGGCAACAGGGGAGACTACTGACACATGCTTGCAGTCAGTAAGGGGAAGGCTGTCTTCCAAAAGGATGGCAACAAGGCAGACTACTGACTCACGCCTGCAGTCAGCAAAGCTGGAGTCCACCAGAGCCACAGGTCTGCACCAGATAGGATGCCCACTAGTCAGGAGGCAACACAGAGGGGATAGTTGGACAGAGCCCCAGGTCAGCACCAGATTGGATGGTCAGACAAACCAGGGTCATTCACAGGAGAACAAGATACAACAACTAGTACTGCACTGGACAACATTGTAAGGGTCGAGTCAGGATTCAGTTCCCTTTTAAACCGAGCCAGGAAGTAGGTAGGAGGAGACTTATATGACCAACAGTATAAGACTGACGCCTGAGTCGATATGTATCCTCGTGCCCCGAAAGTGACGCATCGGAGCAGAGATGCATCCACTACAGTCTCCAACCCTGCGACATCCTGAGCGGCCGCGCCGTCTATGGAGAGGACACGGACGGCCACTGGAGGCACCAATCGCGCCTAGGCTGGACGCCTGGAGCGACATTTGGAATGACTCTGAAGCATCATTCCAGGCCCCAGGTTCCCAGTGTTGCCTGATGCAGCGGCTCTGGAATTAAGGTACGCTGTGACACCTTCTTGACACCAGGCCATTCTCCAAAAGTCTTCACCTCACTGTGCGTGCACATGCACTCACACCTGCCTGCTGCCATTCATGAGCAAGCTCTGCATTGGTGTTGCCCTGATCCCACAGCAGAATCAACTTAAGGAGATGGACCTAGAGCTAGCTGGACTTTCTTGAGTGCAGTGACGCATTCTTCACAACAACTGAACCTCTCTCTTTGAAAAATGGTTGGTGCAATCTTACTAGCAGCAATATCCTTACCTGTGAAGCCCTTTTTGTGCAAAGCAATGATGACAGTACATATTTCCTTGCAGGTAACCATGGTTAACAGAGGATGAACAATGGTTTCAAGCACCGCCCTCCTTTTAAAGCTTCCGGTCTGTTATTCAAACTTAATCAGCATAACAGAGTGATCTCCAGCCTTGTCCATATCAACACTCTCACCTGAGTTAATGAGAGAATCACTGACATGATGTCAGCTGGTCCTTTTGGGGCAGGGCTGAAATGCAGTGGAAATTTGTTTTTGGGATTAAGTTCATTTTCATGGCAAAGAGGGACTTTGCAATTGATTGCAATTCATCTGATCACTCTTCATAACATTCTGGAGTATATGCAAATAGCCATCATCTAAACTGAGGCAGCAAACTTTGTGAAAATTAATATTTGTGTCAATCTCAAAACCTTTGGCCACGACTGTAATATTAACATTAAGTGAATTATAAAATGTATGTACGTTTATATTCAGTGACAAGTGAAGTTCAGAAATAGTTTCAGTGCACCAGCTACAGCTATATTCAAAACATGAATCTCTTATAGACTACACAGATTGCTCTACTGACACTTATAGAACATGAGCACTGTATCAATAGCTACACAATGTAAGTTTATGTTAGATTTTAGGACTTCTCTTCCAAACAATGAATGAATATTCCAAAGCCAAATCGAAAAAACAAGGTTCAATGAAAGTAGGTTTCAGCTTCAGCAGATGGAGGTGTTCTTTACAGTAAGGTCTTTTAAATTGTATTAGTCTTTGCTAGGGATGTGAATACAATGGATACATTAAAGCACAATTTTAGCAGAAAGAGAAATACAGGATTATGCTATGTGTTAATAGATGAACTAGAAACTTCTGGTAAGTAGACTAACACCCATCCTGGAGTTGTAAAGGATTATATAAGTCTCATTTTCTCACTATGCTTTGGCAAAGGTTCTACGTGATGTACTTATATCTTATTTCAATCTAATTTACTATGTAACTTTGTGTATGTAGTGCTTTATACAATAAAGGTTCAAATACTATAATGTAATACAAGTGTATTTACAGAGTAAATGTCTCCACTCTAAAGCTAATTTTATTGATACTACAAGTACAGGTATATGAAGTTATAAAATATTTAAGAAGTGGAGATTGGGTCTAGACATTAATTAGAACCACAATAAATATTGAGTTAAACAATCATTCCTTATGTCAGAGCAAATGATGGGCTGTGTGTAAATAAAAAGAAACATAATAAATATGTTCCAAATAGTATGCAACATATACATATATAAAAAATATTTGTGCCCTGTACAAATGAATAATGAATCGTGTAAAAAGTAGGTTAAGAGATAATTGATAAACATAGTTAAAGGGATAGTAACACTTCTATTAAAATTTAGCTCCAAGTCTTATTATATTATTATTTTGTATTTTTTGAACATGTAGTGCTATATTTAATAATTTTCAGTGTTGTAGTTCAAACACTATACAAGCCAATAGGATTTCCCACCTGCCTCTTTCTGTGTATCACTCACATTCTCAGTCTGGTCCAGATGGAGAGCAGCAAGGGACAATCTTCAGTAAGCAAAAGGAAAATTTGCCCTCCTTCCTCAACGGGGACCGGGTTTTCCTTATACTTACTGAATGAAGATTGTCCCTCCTTGTATTCATCTGGTCCCACGACCGGATTCTACATCTAATGGGAGGTGGCCAGAAGTGGTGGGAGGGCTATCCTTTAGGCTCCAATAGCATTTGAACTACAACAATGTAAGTAATTAAATATAGTGTTACATGTTAAAAAAATATAAAGAAGACTCCGAGATAAACTTTAATAGAAGTATTACTATCCCTTTAATGATCAACAATGGATGAAGAATAATGAACAATCAGATTACATTACATGAGTATGGCATTAGATTTTTATTTTATATATTTATATGAGGAAATTGGATATAATATAATTGCAACCATGCAATATAATTAAATTGTGTTATATCTACAAGTAGGAGAGTGCAATGCAAGGTCTCAGACAGACTGGGCATGCTGAGCTAGGACTCCATGGGTCCAGCTTAATAAAATTGCAGCTCAGAATCCCATAGCAAATAGTTCTGAATGTGCTTAATTTGTTTATGCATTTGGCATCAGCTGTACATTTTCTTATAGAACTCAAAAAGTTCATTACCACTTATTGCATGCAACGTTTTCAGAAATAATCCCACCAAGCCATAAATGTGTTAAATAATCCAGTGCAGGTGAGGAATGGCTTGTACCCCATTCCTTGAAGATAGGTTTTGTTTCTGTTGCTAAAAGCTCCAACATAATTTGAGAATTTCTGATGTGGTGCATGTACCCTGCTTTACCCTCATCCTACATTTAGCTGTGACCAGATATCTTACATAATCATAAACCTTCAGAGACATGCTAAATATAAACCACAATTGCATTAAATGCCATATAAAAACATAGCAACCTGCCCCCTGGAGGTCCCTACCAGGTGGAATCCCACATTGTACATGTTAGAGCATTTATATGAGCAGAATATAGCCATTAGCAAATATACAATGCAATAATGGAAGGCTTTGTATGGAGCATCTCTATCACCTGGTCAATAGCAACTAATGTGTGACCTATATGAGCTGCTGAAACCTTTTGACGAGGCCATCTTGTTGGTTATTCATGTAGGTGAAGGATTCAGAATTAGCAAGATTCCTCCACTGATATATTTATTGCAAAAAAAATGATAAGCATGGCTGACAAATCTTACAATAATGGCAACACAGACATGAACCAGCTAGTGAATGACATGTTACTATTCTTTGAGCAGGATCCGCACATAGTGCCCATTAAAAGCAATGAGCAATACATTTTTGCTACTTTACTGGACCCTCGCTTTAATATAACATTTCTGAATTAATGCCAAGGTGTGAGCAGCATCTCTCTCTGAGCAATTGTAAACTGGGAAAAATATAAAGATACTAGTAGAAGAACCCGTGTACACAGGCCACAGTGTCAGACGATCTCGTGGCAGTCATGCACTGTAGGGACTGCCCACACCGCAGCTGATTCTTCGGAGCGCTCTGCTCCGAAGTATCAGCCACTTCACGGCAGTCTCTACTGCAAAAAACTGCAGCACTTGCAGCAGTCTCTACTGCGCATGACTGCATTGTTACAAACATTTTAGTGAATTATTATATAGGATGCTTTAAGTGTCAAAGTGGTGCCCAAAGCATTGCATAGCAATGCGTTGGTACGCCTCTGACACTCAAAGGGATAAAGATAGTGTGGACAGTTGCATTGTAGAGGATGAAAGATAGAGATAAGTAGGGACAAAAACTAGAAGAAAGCATAGTGGAAAAAAAGAAGTAAGCAAAGTGTTTCTACCATCAGCAGCAACATCATCAACAAGAATAATCCAAAATTTTCTGAGCACAGGTCATCATCATCATCACACAAAGTAATTCATGTTTCTCATGGGAGACAGTCTAACATTTGTGGCCATAGTAGTGGCACATCTCTAGGGAACTTGCTGCCAGAGAATGAGTTGGTAGCCGATACAGACAAACACCACATATCCTAGGACTGGTCCCACTGTATGTGAAATGGTTATAGTATATTGCAGGATAACTATGTATTTGGCTGAAATGATGACTTCATTGACTACTGGCAAGTACAACAGTGTGCATGACAAGAACTGATGCATACTGCTCTTAGTTTCCAACCAGCAAGTGTGCAGTCTGAGTGGGCTTTCAATGAAACTGCTTATATTGTTAATGGCCACAGGATACGGCCTAACAAGCTGCAGTGTAACATTTAACCAGCATCTAATACCATTTGAGGATGAGGAGGAAGAACCTGAACATTTGCTAAAATCTACTACTATTGGGACCAATGCTAAGTGCACTGATTAACCCTTAACGACATGTGACGTACTATGACCGTCACGGTCCTTGAAATACTCAAGGACCGATGACGGTCATAGTACGTCACGTACTTTTTACTTACAGCGCTCTACCGGGAGCGCTGTAAGTAAAAATAGGGCCTGAAATTGACTGCTCCAAGATCGGAGCGATCTCTATCAGGCCCCATAATGATGCGCCGATACACGCGACAGGTCACGTGTAGCGGCGCGTCCAAGTGCTCCTATGCGGTCATTATGGGACGGAAATGTCCCAGGATCGCCGGTCGTTAAGGGGTTAATGTTTGGATTCAAAAGTGGTAATGCAAATAATGTGTATATCATTCACGCCTATGAATCATAATGAGGTATATACATTAATCACACTACCACTCCCAGTATACACATTTGCCACGTTCAGTCCCCCTCCCTCTCTTACTACATGCTACTTTTTATAATGAGAGATCACCTGAAATGAACTCATTCTTGCATAACTTTAACTTTCTATGAGACATGGTGGCCAAGATATGAGCTCCATAAGAGCTCCTGCCTTCTTCCATGCAATAAACTGCATCTAATCAAGGATTCTAGTGGGTAAAGGACATTTGCTGACATCTTCATTAGCAAATTCCTTTTTCCCCACTAGAATCAGCAGACTCCACTGGATCTTCTGTTGGGGGTGAAAAATGAAATATACACCACCAGAGCACCAAGTAATAAAAATGATGCTCCCCCTCCCCAGATGCCCATTACTGAAAGCAATGACTGGGGATACATTCTTAACAGTTTTGGAGGGTATACTGAGGACATTTCATGAGACATCCTTAGCAGTTTTCTTGTGAACAAAGGACCTTCACTGTGACATGCTGCAGTACAGATTCAGGATATTTGGGGTCATAACAAGTGTTTCTAAACCATTTTCTTTAAATATTGTATTTTAGATTTTTAATTTCCTGAATAGTAGATATGTTTCTAATGATTACATTACAGTATGCAAATGGTAACAAAGTATAGTAAACCTTCATGTTGACTTACATATTCTATAAGGGCATAATATGTAAAATCAAATTGTCCTCACTTTTTATTGTCATTTTTTTGTTTTCATTGTCACCTATATTTTTTACATTTTTGTGCCTCTGAGAGTAAGCTCCCTAGTTCTCTGTTCTAAGGCAGCATTCTGGTCAAAAGGTGATGAACGTAGGACAGCAAAACAATGGGGGATATGCACTAAGGGGTGATAAAAAGATGATAATGCAGCAATATCTTCTCCAGTGATATCACTTCTCCAGTTCCTATGTTATTCTATAGTGCCTATGCACTAAGATCTCCATAGCTGGCTTCATAGTATACCATGAGAACTGGAAAAGTGATATCAGAGAAGTTATCTCTGCATTATCACATCTTTATCACTCTTTTGTGTGTAACTCCCAGTGTATCACTATCCCTGAAGCACTATTCCTGGAGCTATATTCTGTCTTCTGTATATGGCATCTTTTTTTTACATTGTATTATACCTTCTTTCATAGTCCCTGACAGGAAGCTCTATGAAAACAAATCCAGGGAGCTCAATGCCAGGGACATAATAGCATAAATATAGGTAAAGAAGAAAACAAATAAATAAATGAATTGAATAATAATAATGATTATTAGTACTAGCAGTAATAGTAGTAGTGGCAGCAGCAGCAGTAGTAATAATAGTCACATAGGCACTTCAACTTCACATTATGCACTTGCACACTATATAAGTCAGAATAAATGACTATTATCCATTTAATATATTAAAATTACACATTTTATATTGTAGTATTTGTGATCTTTATTATCTCAGTTGTTTGTATTTACCATTCTTAGGGTCAGTCCTTTAAAACATTTATTTTACATTGTTGATGTAAACGAACATTTACTATTCTGCTTAAATCAGAACTTGAGGCAATATTTATTGAATGATATAATGAAATTCTGTTGCAGAAATAACATCCCAGATGTTATTCACATGTTGAATTGAGCATTATGTGATACACTACAGTGGTTATTTATGAACAAGATTGTGATTAAGAAAACATATCATACGCAGTAGTGTAACAGTGAGAAAACTGTTCTTATTCGAGGTAAGACAGTTGTGCAAATAATCTCTACTAATTCTTTGTAAGCTTGAATGAATCCCTGGATAAAATAGGTAATTTATGGCTGGATTCCATTGTAATTGATAAATGTTATCACTGGTTTTATCTTACAGATTCATATGGAATTCTATGTGGACATCTATAGCTATAACCAGTGATATAATGTTTCAACAGCAATGAAATCCAGCTCTTATGTCTGGATTCCACGGCAGATGCTAACTTTATATCTAGTTTTGTTCATATGCAATATAAGCTAGACCTTTGGACTGGATTACATTGCAGGTGATGACTGATACAGATTTCCCTATATATTTTAATGGGATCTTGTGCCATGATTCCAGTGATTACATTTACCACTTGCAATGTAATATAGACCTTAGTTAACATACTTTTGATATGGGCAATATGTGGCTCTCCAGATGTTATTAAATAACAGTTGCCGGAGGATAAAATGAGTTGTTATCGAACAGAAGCTGGAAAGTAACAAGTACTAATTTTACTGATACTTCATAGCTACTAATAATGTTAAAATAAATGAACTCGTGTCTATGTTTTGTTTTCTTTATTGCAACACAGATAAAAACAATTATAATGGAACAGAAATTAAAAAATAAATGTATTGTTTCATAAAAATGTCCTCTATCCCTTTTTTATTGTTATTTTCTAAATAAATACTATATGATGGTTAGCGTTGGTAAAGTGAACCTAATGGTATTAAATTCCCTTTTTGTAACATGAGACAGTAATAAGACTGATTCCGCTTTCAGAAAAGAAAACAAAGAATGAATTGTCATGCACTGAGGCTGATGTACTTAGAAGAACTGGTGTAATCCTCGAGCCAATTAGCTGTATCACAGGGGATAAATAAAAAGTCTCGCTTTGAGTGCCAGTGAGGTATTCATGCACTCAAAGGGTTAAATGTGAATTTTACCTCCCCTGAAGGTGCAGGTTGTTTGACCAGAATTACTTCAGTTCCTGTTAAGCCTCTGAGTGCCACAGGGGTATGCAAAGCATTGCAGAGCAATACATTGCATATCCCTCTGGCACTCGAAGGGTTAATATATCAGTCTCGATATGAGGTGATACCATTGTGTTAGAATTAAATTAGGTGTTTGAAGTTTAATTTAAAAAAGTGTTCTAATAAGTCCAATTGCTATGCTGCACTTCGTTAATCTAACTACATGCCAAAATAAATTACAAAATTCTATTATATACATAACAATGTACACAAAAATGTATATTGACATGGTGTATGAGACCATAAACTTTTTTGATTTGGACATTTGGTGCAATGTATGGTAGTCCAGAATTTTTAAATTAGTGGCACCCACATGATCTCACAACCATATTTCTATATTTTTTTAAAATTACATTAGAACTGTCATCAAAATATAAAACGGAGATCGCATTTAATTTTGTTGGAGCACAACATGGCTTAGGGACATGATCTGGAAACATCAAATGAACCTGTCAATAAAACAGAAAAATAAATTATTATATATATTAAAACACATTAGAGAAAACTGCCATGGGAAATGTAATCAAAATTTTCCCCACGCATTTTACAAAGTTATTTAATAAATACAGTACAATACAATAGATTTTAATATAACACCTGTATATGTACCAGTTATAGATATAATCTGGGGGAAACTCACTAATCGGTGATAATGAGGGGATAAAGGAAAGATGACTTCTCCAGTGATATCACTTCTCCAGTTCCTATGTTATTCTATACAACCTTTGCACTAAGATCTCCAAAGATGAAGAAATCTTAGTGCATAGGCTCCATAGAATAACATAGGAATTGGAGAAGTGATAAACTTTAGAAGTTATCTCTACTTTATTACCATTTAGTGAATCTCCCCCATTCTGTTCTACTTAAAGAAGCTGTTGTCTTATCTCAGTCGGTTTACAGACAATACTTCACAATCTTATCTAAGACACCTATCAAGATAGCTATGCTGTTAAGGACCTAGGGTCCTGCAGAAACCATGAATGCAAACTTCCATAGGGTTTACATAAGGGTTTAATGATAACTTCTAAAGTGGAAGTAATACTTTATGACAACTTAGCTTTCAAAATCACCTATATCTTTTACGTTTTTGTTTGGGCATTTTTATTTTAAAATAATTTATGAGACATTTAGCTTTATTAGACAGTCATTTGAATGCTAGAGGGGTATGCAATTAATTGCAAAGCAATGCATTGCAAACACTTCTGACACTCTAAGGGTTAAAGGTATAGTAATGTTTCATAATAAAAGCAGCTCTAATTAATCTTCATAGTATTTGGGCCTTGGAGAGTGTTATTTCAATTCTGTCAGAGTTGTAGTTCAAGAGTAATTGAATGATAAAGTATCCCCCTCCCTCCCCTTCTACTGATGTAACACTGCTCAGCTTAGAGCAGCAAGTAGTGTCCAGGTAGACTGCAGAGAGGGACAGCCTGAACAACCTGTCAAGGGGGGGCAGGGATTTCATTGTTCTCACAGTAAGAATTTTGACCCTTGATGTGAGCTGTCTGGTCTATGGACTGTATTCCACATCTGAGGAGTGGGGGCTTACACTAGGCAAAAGGGGCGGGAGGGGGAAACTTTATCATTCAATTACACTTGAACTACAACGCTCACAGTAATGAAATAACACTCTCTATGGCTCAAATACTATGAAGATTAATTGGGGCTGCTGTTTTTGTGAAACATTACTATCACTTTAACATAAGCTAAGCAGCACTGGTTGGCACATCATTGTGAAAAATGCTAACATTCTACTATTCTCGTCCACCCATCTGCCTCTCACTCATGTCTGGCATGAAAAGGATTAAAATAAACTTGGACATATTGTTTTTTTGACTGTACAGATATATAATATGAACCCTGTTTCTCCAGTTACCAAAATAAGTAGCAGTGAGGAATACATAACACGAGGGAGAGGCTGTTGGAAGGGAGAACATAGTAGAATGTTACTAGTTACAGGCATACTGTTGTGCCAGACATTACTGTCCATTTGTATAAACTGACAAAAAGAAAGCTAAATACTTAGCAAAATAATATTTTACAGATGCTAGCATGGAGTACAGGTTATAGAAGTGTATATAAATGCATGTTAGATATTACTATTCTTTAACATATTCTTAACATATTTTATGACTTTCATTTGAGGATTCTAATCTTCTGTTTCAACATGTAGAGTAAACATGAGCTACCTGAGACCCTCTGTGTATTGATAACTACAGTTTTCTCTGGTTGGGGATGATGAGATTTATAATCTTAAACAGGTGGATTTCCTTACTTGCCTAGCCCTAAGGTAAAGCCATACAATGAGCTACTGGCAACAGGTACAGGGAAATTATATTCAAGTGGTTTGTGGTTAGTGATAACAATATCTTCTATATCAATAGGTTTAGTTGGATTGTATCCTTAACTACGATATGACAGCAACTCTAGGCTGCCATAATCAATTAGACATTTTTAGACACACTTATGGGTCTACTTATTATGTTGGCACTATGACAGCACTGTACAAATGAGCTGTTTCATTATACTTATAATGATATTAGGGCCAGTGCTTATAAAACCCACTACATTTAGGGTATGTGGACATCTAAATATAAAGAAGTAGGATGATACTTCCCCTGCATTGTTTAAACAACAGACCTATATAATAGCTTCTTCCTTCTCATCCAGTCAGATTTTCTATTGTCTCTATCAGGAATTAACAAAACAACAAGATATTTGACTAAATGAGCAAGCAGAGGCCATTATATAGGTACTAATTGAAGTGCCCATTACACGGGCCACAGTGCCACTGCCAGCCGGTCATGGGGCAGTCATGCAGAGTAGAGACTGTCCGCGCCACGGTTGATACAGAGCTGGACGTTCCTTCACTGCAGCACGTGCAGCAGTCTCTACTGCGCATGACTGTTTCGTTACACACGTTTTAGTGAATTATTATATAGGAGGATATTACTATATATATATCCTTATAATATAAGGGGTTATAAGCACTGGCATTATTTTAATTATTAAAGGGACAGTAATATCTCAATTAAAGTATATATAAGTTTATAAAGTATATATAGTTACTTAAAGTTCTGTAGTTCAAATGCTGTTCAAGACTAACAGATCCCCCTCCTGCTGCTTCTGGATGCTTTCCCTTAGTTCTGTAATCCGGTTGAGGGACTGGAGGGATGTAGTGAGGTACAATCTTCACACAGTAAGTATGAGGAAACCATGCCCCTCTTGACAAAGGAGAGCAGGATTTTCCTTTTGCTTACTGAAGATTGTCTCTCACAGCTCTCCATCTGGACCAGACAGAGATGCAGCATGATGCAGGGAAAGGGGAGGGAGGGGGATCCTTTCAACTTGAACAGCGTTTGATCTACAAATCTGTAAGTAACTATATAGTGCAACATGTTATAAAAAAATTGGATTAATACTCGGAGCTAAACTTTAATTGAGGTATTACTATGCCTTTAAATAGACCTGTTAGAGTCAGATTTAATAAGAAGGACTGCAGTAATTCTGGGGCAACCCATATGGACTATAGAGCACAAATAAAAATTCCCATTTATGTAAATGGCAGTTTTAACCTCTTAATTGCTGGGGAGGTAATGCATTTAAAAGCCACAATTGTTTCAAAGGGAATATTTACTTGCCCCCTATGGTGCAGTTGGTTTGTTTCAGGATTGCTCCAGTTCTTTTAATTAGTCAAACTCTTTGAAAACTACAGAATTTCTTCTTATGTTACATCTGTAATGATTGAATTTTCTCCTATATTAAATCTACAACTTACAAGAGTTTGTACTATAGCGTGGTTTGTGGCATTCATATGGGCATTAAGTGGAAATGAACATTCTCCATCACAATAAAAGGCTGCATAACCCTCTGGAGCTATTATCCAATCCTGCAATAAAAAAGACAATTTCATAAACGTGTATATTATTTAAATGGTCAAGAACTGTCACAACATATAAAACATGTTAAAATATGTAGACAAAACACCACTAAGCCCTGTAAGTGCATCATAAATCACACCGGGGGACATTTACTAAGTGACAAGAAAAGCCCTCAAATTGCTTTGCCACTCAGTTTAGCCTTTATGTATGTACTAGTTGAAGAGCCCCATACACGGGCCACAGTGCCACTGCCACCCGGTCACGGGACAGTCACGCGCAGTAGAGACTGCCCGCGCCGCGGCTGATACAGAGGAGCATCCAGCTGTGTATCAGCCGTGGCACGGGCAGTCTCTACTGCACATGACACGGTGTTACACACGTTTTAGTAAATTATTATATAGGATGTTTTCAAAAAAATGGTAACTGGAGAGCATTGTGACATTAACCCCTAGAGACATATCCAGCACGTTTGTTTGCAATGTGCTGGAGAGAATGGCGATTTCCTTCAGACTAAAGGGAACTCCTAGGGCTTTGGAAGTTGTACATGCATCCTGCAAAATTTAGGTCTGAGCGCTACATACTTCTGGGTTGGATTTGAGCTGACCCCACAAATAGGTGATTTTGGAGCTGCACAGTACAGTCTCACACTTTTTACTTAGGATGACGACATGTTCCGGATTGCCCAGGACAGTCCCAGATTTAAAAGTGTGTCCCGTGTCCTGGGCAGATCCCTTCTATGACAATATAAAGTCCTGGAATGTATTCTCCAGATCACAGAGTTCTAAACACTAGAAGAAGAACTGCCCATTGCCTACTGTGACACAAAGTGATGCCTCTGCCGGGCTACAAGAAAATGGCTTCCAGATAGAGCTCTAAACACTAGAGAGAAAGCTGAGCCTTGATCCTGACATCAACAGTAGCTGCAGTGTAATTTTGTTCTAGTGTAATGCTAGTTAAAGGCATTTTCTTGTAGTTCACAACAGTCATCACTTCACAGCAGTCAATGGGCAACTCTCTCTGTAGTGTTTAGAAATCTTTGGTGTGCAAGAGAAAGAACGGGTGTGCACTGATGTCCACTGACGTATAGCGACCTTCCCACATAGCTGCCCTAGAGCTGAAGATAAGTACTCTCTGTTCACAGACATCCAGTGATGTATAGTGACCCTCCCACATAGCTGCACTATAGCCAAGGACAAGTGTTCTACTGTGCATTGATGTCCATCGATGTATAGTACACACACACACACACATAGCTGCACTACAGCCGAGGGCACGTACTTTGCTACTCTTGTCTCTGAACTGTTCCTGAATGGCAGAATGGAAATGTGGTCACCCTATTTTTACTATGTATGCTCACATGAAGCAATATTAAATATGGATAATGATAATTGGCCTTTACGGAAGCAGTAATGCCCAAATACAACTTGATCTTTTATAGAAAAACACATGTAACACACACAGATTAATACATAAAAAGTTTCTATATCTTCATTGAACTTTACGTATAAAGTATAGAACCATATTACAGGTGCAATTCTGGAGCAAACCAACTGCACTCTATGGATCAGATAGCAATTCCCAAAATGCCTTTTACCCCATAACTTGCTTAGCAATGCTTTAGGGACCTCATTAACATTCACAGGATTAAAAGCCCCATTTAAGATACAGTGTGATATTTACACATGGCTAGTTACATTGGATCATGGAACATACAGTAAATACAGCAGTAGTACATCAGAAAATCTCCAATATTTTGGTGCCACAGAGGTTACAATAACATGGACACTGGGACAGGAATGTAGCTATAGCTACTGTATATAGCTAGGTAGTTATAAAGAACTCTGACCCATATTGTGAACTATTCAAGCACAAATTACTTTAACTTCTGAGACAAAATATTGGACATTTTCTGAGCTCTGTGTAGGCTCCACATTCCAATACAACTAGCTATGTGCAACCATGCAAATATACAAATAGCAGTGTACACTCACAATGGATGACACACAGAGGCAAATGTACAAATATGCAAGTGCAACTGCACATTGTTAGCATCTAACACTAGTAGCTGCACTTAAGGGTATCCAATAAAGTGTATGACCAAAGTAGTACACACAGACAGTCATAGGACTTTAATGCCAGTAGGCCATGTACACCTTCCCCATAGTATGCGCAGGGAAATTGAGGTTTCCAATAATATAGTGTTATTTACACTATATTAGTACATAGAGTATAAATGGGCTCTGAATAAAGCCCTAAAATGCCCACAGGTTGTCTCAATGCCCTCTTCTTAGTGCATTAAAGGGATGATTTTTGCAGTATGTAGCTTCAAGAATTATTGTTATGCAAAAATAGGCAGTAAACATACAATTCAATGTCTTAGTTAGCATGGAATCTGCATATTACATTCATCCCACTGAGGCTGATGTACTAAGAAAACATGATGCTATTCTGGTGCAAACCAAACTCTCCACAGATAGCAAATAAAAACATTCTCATTAATTTAAAAAGGGCTTTTAACCCTAGCAATGCTAAACAACCAGTGTATTCGCATCCAGTAGAAAGAGTGAAAGGAGAAAAATGGGGGCGCCCCTAGTGTTGAACCCTTCTCAAAGGTTCTTCCACCATCAAATCACCTCCGTGAGTTATACTCACAGTAATAGTTGCTGTCTACCACTTTTGTGAAAAAGACAGCTTTGACGCTTTCTTGGACATATCGGCTGTTCCAAGGCAGCATGGATTCCAATACCCACTGCACAGCACTGCTTTTGTTATAAACTCAGTCTTTGAGGAAGCAGTGATATTTGCATCGCGAAACACATTAAAATTAACTCTGAAGTCTTATACTGAATTCAGTTTTGTTGTTTTACATTTTATGTATGAATATTCTGTCCAAAGATACTGCACTATTGGGTGCCCTTTGTTTGTTTTTTTATCTTTGAATGGTATATTCGCATCCAGTGCATTGTGAAAAACGTATTATAATCCCACCTGAAGCCTTGAGTGGCGAAGTTTTGGAAATACTCCCTTTGTGCTTCAGTAGTTAGATTTCTGCCAACAACTGTACCCTTGGGGGTAAACCCCTTTGAGTGTGGACGTGATACCCCTCTGGCATTCAACAATTTAAAGAATCATGCTCATGATGGATGAAAAATTGTGTCCAAAAGCCTTGTGTAGATGATTTTTTTAATTTGCATTTTTTTATTTTTATGAGTATGTCTTTCTGCTGTGTAGGTCTATAGTTTATGAAACACTATGATTTGTATATGCTTGCATTCTAATAAAATACAGTAGCATGACGAGAACATTCTCATTGAATTTCAGTTGACCTACAATGTCCGTGGATCTGTTCACAGAAGACCGAAGGGCAGTTTTTCCATGCTTCAGCACAAAAGTAAATATTGTATATGTATCATAGGCCTTTTGCTGTATAATCAGCTCAAATTATAACAGTTATAATAACAGTTTACTCTTTGGACACTAGGTGGTGCTGTTATTAGCATTTTAATTAAACAAAGACAATCTGAGTCCTACTAACTTTAGAATGAATCATCTCCCAGCAGTTGAAATAAGTATGCTTTGCTGATCAGAATAAGACTTACAAGATACATTTTCATAATAGAACTTTTCTGCCCCTTTAATCATTTTCATTCACTCCCCTGTGCTCAGGTCAAAGAGTTACCCAAACACTTTTACAGACCTAAATTACTTTACTTGATGTTACAGAAGACGCAAACACATTATTTCAGAAACTAACATTCTTTTATGTCATGATACAATCCCTTTAGACTTTTTATACAATACTAGTGTAAAAGCCCATGTACATGGACCAAGGTCCAGGTAATGTTAACCCTTTGAGTGACAGAGGGGTACGCAAAGCATTGCAAAGCAATGTATTTTGTACCCCTCTGGCACTCAGGGTTAAGAGGCCGCTACACCAACTCACTGCTTCACATGATGCAGTCTTGCGTCGCTTCACTCACAAGATGCAATCATGAGCAGTAGAGACTACCTCGAATGCATGCAGTCTGTACTGCGTATGACTGCATCGTGACAAACATCCTAGTGAATTATTATATAGGATGGACCATATGTTCAAAAGAAAAGTGTTGAAATTATGAGGCAAACCAACTGAGCTATGAGGAAGAACTAAAAATTCCCAAAATCCCCATTGGTTTAAATTGGGATTTTATCTCCTTCAATGCTAGAGTGGTCTCTAATGCATTGCTTCACATTCAAGGGTTTAAAATTCCTATTGAAAGTCAATGGTAAAGTTTAGTTCTCCCCCTATTGTGAAAATGGTTTGTCCCAGAATTCCTCCACTTTGCTTTTGAACATATGGCCCTTAATCTTTCAGTGAATGATACACCACGTTCTTGCATGTGAATGCATGTTATTTTTTGGCAATACTGTTCTTTTAATTGGTAGCATATGATAGCAGACTACATAGATTTTGTGTGATTGTTAGAAAACAAAAAGTGTATCTATGCGGGTCAACCACATTTTCATTTATTGCTGTGATATCTAACATTCACATGTTATAAGTGCTTTTGACTAAAGAAATGTATGCTGATAAAACATTAAGCTGTAATAAAATTTTAAAATTGTCTAAAAAAAAAGTCATCCAATATTATTTTTGTGTTTTCAGTTTTCATTGTCTAGTCTCTTAGGGGGTCTCCCAAAGAGTGAAGGTGTGGATTCCTTGCCTCAGTGCCTAGGGAATCCAGCTGCACCTCAATGATGAGGCCCAACAAGGCCAAAATGTGCATGTGGGGTTAACTGGTATTTCAGTTCAGAGAAGATCTGCTTGTCATTTTGGAATTGGACCACCCAATTGGGTGCAATTAGTCTAATATTTACGTGGCACTAGAGAGCTAAAACATGCTGCTTCTGAGCAGTGACTATCCATAGAACAGTCCATTGTGTTGTTTGTTCATCCTCAGAAGCCTCTCACATTTTGTATGTGTTTCTAAATAAAGCCAGAAAAACAAACAATGTGTTGTGTATCCCTCTGCCACTCAGAGTCAATGTACTGGCTCACTATTATTATAAAAGCAAAAATGTGCATTCAGTGTTATATAAACATAGGATATTGCTTTTTATTCCAGGAGACAAGTAGAGTAAATGTGGCTAACTTAAACTATGTTAAAGAGATCAGAGTGATCTGGAAAGATTGTACTGTAAAGCTTTTTCTGTTAGCCAGCAAAGTTATCACCTTTACTCTACCAGTGTCTAGCTTTATCTAAGGCTGACAAGGTTCCGCCCTTTGCATATTGTTTATACATAGTGTCACAAGTGAAGGCTTTAGGCCCTGCTGAGACAGTGGGGAGAGTGTGGGAGTGAAAGGGTTAACAATATCAGACCCCTGGTTACCTGTTACTATCCCTAGCAACCATTAAATTAACCCCTGAAATCCCTCCTGCACTATCACCCCAGTACTACAATTTGCTGCCACCACTAAGACTTTATATCTGGGCGTCTTAGGTTACCCCAAACACAACAGAATTACAGTATAAAATCACCTTAATAATCAGACATAGAATCAAACCTCTAGTAATGTGTTCTACCTGAGCTTCCTTCAGAGTAGTGACTTCATTTTAGAGAACAGAGACAAGAGCTGATTAATTGAACATTTAATCTGAAAAAAGGCTTCACAGTGCTGCTTACAAAAATACAAAAATAAAGGACGTAAACAAATAAAGATTACACATTTGCAAAACAGTCCATATAATAAAATGGGAGAATCCTTAAATACAATTACCGATATTTTCCTTCCGGGAACTTCAGATGGTATTTCCCCCTTCAGTTATTACAAAGAAATTCCCCTTTTTTATCCACAAACGCATATTAAATACTTTCCACAGTTCCTTCTAAGAGGCCAAACCCCCTGGGTGTTGCCTGGGGGAGGTTTGGCCTGACAGTTTACGGCCCACTCAATCTGACCTGTCAGGGATGTTACTGCAGAGTTCTACCTGAAAAATCATAAGACTTCCCAAAACGTGCAACCCACAGCACACCTCTGTAATGTTATAATAATCATATTCCTCATCTATGTGTGAATATCTGGACATCAAACATGCTGGGTCTAACTGTTTGCAATGTGGCTATTCTTGTAACTCATAGCAGGAACACCTCCCCCTGGCATGTTTGGTTTGTGCCCACCTAAAGGATAAAACCTGGGCATTTTAAATACATAGTTTTATTGAATCATTTTATACTATATATCCATGTTCTCCCTATTTCATAATATGTTACTATCCCCTGGATGAACTTCCATCAAGGCAGAGGGCCCAATACCTTTTATGACCCCTACATTCTGCTCTGGTGATTTACTCATTCAGTTTCTGGTGATGTTATCTACTCAGCTAATTTAGCTAACACTTTAAAAGGTACAATAAAATACACAAATAAATTATACATACCAGGGCCCTGCAAGGGCCAACTCATGCCTTGGCATGACACATAGTTATTTTCATAGACCAAAAGCATAGACCAAAAAATACAAAAGCATTGCACAGTGTTCATAAACTATCTCCTCCTGCATTGTTCCTAATATTTTAAATTGTATTGTATGAGCTATTAGGATAATTTTCCCATCAAAGTTACCTCAATGTAGACAGTTTCAGACATTATTTATTCTGAAATGTGTAAAATATAAAAATGTGAAACTCTCTGCACCATAGGGTACCAAAAAATCCCCATTGATTTAACCCTTTGAGTGCCATAGGGCTACAGAATGCATTGCAAAGCAATGCATTCTGTGCCCCTCTGGTACTCAAAGGGTTAACCTGACAGGCAGAGGGGCATGTGACTCACTGCAATATGTTGCATAGACTTCCTGCACCCAAAGGGTTAAATGGTTTATTCAATCTATTGAATGCAGTGTATTGCTTTGTGATCATTTGGATACTTCTCTGACATTAAAAGATTCATGTAAATCAATGGGACTTCTGAACATTTTTGTTTGTCCCCTACAATGAAGATTGTTTCCTCAGAATTGTTGCAGTTCTTCTTAGTATTTCAGCCAAAAAAGCTTACATCCGATATTTTCATACCATCCAGTTGTACAGTATAAACACAGATCAAAGGGGTTTTGCTAAGGAGCCAAAAAAAAAACTAAAAACCAAAACAAACACCTTTCATCCTCACCTGCCAGCCCAAGTCACGGAAGCTGACATAAAGTTCATGTTTCTTACAGGCCTGTTTTTGTTCGCTTGTGTTATAATCTGTAAAGAAAACATATTTGAACTTTACAAATATGGAAACATCAGACAAATGGTACTATGCAACACTATGGTATATGTTGAAAACAAGAGACTTCAGTAGTGATACATGTGAGTTCAGGTATGAAAAAAGTAATGCGATTTTAGGTGCATACATGCCGGTCATAATGTGTGATTATTTTCTATGAAAGTTTAACAGCAGTGGGCTATGAAGCTATCCTAGTTAAATAGTTGAGCGGCACTCATCTGCTGGATTCTGGTCAGGTTTAGTTTAAATAGGTATAAAACAGGTGAGAGTTGGTTCAGGGACAAGTAGAGTCTTAGTGGGTTAGGGTAAATTGAGGTCTGAAATCGACTTTCTTATGATGAGTAATCTCAGTAGAAGACAGCCACTCCTTGACTTATTAACAATGTGCATTTCTTCAATATTTTGGTACCCATTGGAGAGTATTTGCCACTGGATAGCTTGTTTTGCATAACAAATGCTCGATTAAGACCAGACATGTGGAATAACCACCTCTGACCAATTGATTTCATGGTGGTATCCAACACATTGCTTCATGTATGTGGTGTTCCCCAATTTACACTTTACAGTGCCTGTTTATAACAACTGATTCAATAGTATGTTATTGAATGTAAGCAGTTTAGTAATGGGCAACATGTGTTTTACAGTAGAGAAATGTTTCAGTTGATGCATTGCTTTCATATTACATAAAATAGTTTTGTAATAGATGTCAATGTCATGCAAATGGCCATTTCCAGTTATTCTCATAATAATTATAAACTGGCATCTGCAAAATAAGGACAAATTTTGAACTAGATATGAGGGAACAGGTTCTATACATTTGGTATTTATCCAATTCTATCTGTTTCATAATTTGTGAAACAAGTTTTGCTGATATTAGTGTTTTTAAGCACACATCATTTTAATTAATAGGATTGCATGAAATGTGGTCACATGATGTTATAAACAACAAAAAGAGCAGGGTTACTTTGCACTTCTATCACTTGGAAGAGGTTTCTGGGGTGACAGCCATGTGGACAAAGCATAGAGAGATTTTTTTTTTTTAACAGTTATGTTTATTTTAATATGTACACACGGTTTTTCTCAAAAAGAGTTTAATAGCTTATGACATGAACATTTTCAGAGGGGAATGTTCACAATGCTGGCTAAGCCACAAACTGCATCTATATTTAGTTTTGCCTCTATATCTGTTAAGACACATTTAGCATTACCAGCACATATAACTCTGCCAGTGCACACCTTCAACTTAGCTTACACTAGGGAACAGAGGAATGGCACAACTCAAAATACCCATACACTCACACACTACCCAGCCCTTGGTGCAAAAAAGCATAAAAGTAAGGCAGGGTTGCTGGTTTCTGGGTCAGGTTATAGCCACACACCAGGGCTTAGCCAATGGTAATAGTTGGGGTGGGGTTTAGAACATTAGGGGTGGACTTTCAATTGGGACTGCTTGGAGCAATGATTTGTAACTGTCAATGAAGTGGTGACAACACACACATATACAGATTTGTAACTTTCTGTTGGAGCAGTGATCACCCCCTCAGACAAACACCTACCTACTAGGGGTGCAGTTGCAGCTGCCATCCTACCACATCACTTTCATGCAAGCCCCTTTACTGGAAGGAGCAGAGACATGTACTGACAGGGAAACAAGATGACAAACCTTGCATATAAGATATTCTGAGGCACTCAAAGGGTTATGCATCAGCAAGCTATTAATGTAGTGGTCTACTGCAATATATGTAAAGCCATTGGTTTACTGTTCCTTTCTCAACATGGGGCTGCCCTTGTTTTCTCAACAGGGGCTGCCCTGTCTGGTTCCTGGTCCCTAACATTACACAAGGGCCATGAACCCAGAAGGCGTAGGCAATCCACCAAACTTTTTCCAGGCTGGACCAGGTAGACCAGCGCATAGACCAGTTTGCGTTAGCCCTCCAGACTTTGGTGCTCCGTACTGCTCATCTGGCTCCACCACCTCAGCAACCCCTTGGCTCAGGCTGCCCCTATAACTGCTGCCGCTTATGCTCCAGCTGCCACTGGTGATTCCAATGTTACTAGAGGCATGACTGGATTCACCCTGCTTCCCCAGCGTTATGTGGGCAACCCTAACCAGTGCAGAGGTTTCCTGAACCAGGTCAGTATCTATTTGGAGATCGTAACTCAGGACTTCCTGTCTGATAGGAGTAAGGTGGGCTTTGTGATTTCCTTACTCTCTGACAGGGCCTTGGCATGGGCTAATCCCCTTTGGAAGATGCAGAAACCTGTAGTATACAATTACCCTGAGTTTGTGGCATCCTTTAAAAGGGTATTTGATGTACCGGCCTGCTCTACTTCGACTGCCAAACAACTAATGTCCATCCGGCAGGGTACAAGGACAGTTTCGGATTACTCCATCCAGTTTTGAACCCTGGCAGCCGAGGCTGGTTGGAATAATGAGGCTCTCGTGATTGCTTTCTCTATGGGTTCTCGGATACGGTTAAAGAGGAGATTGTAGCCCAGGACCTCCCCAGAGATTTATAGAACCTGGCCTCATATTGTATCCTGATTGACTCACGAATCTGTGAGAGACCTTCCTTCAGTGAGCGCCTGTAGAGGCCTCCCATTCGTTTAGACCCAAGCTTTTTGTCCCCACCCGTGCCTCCATCTCCTCTCATGTCTTCTGGTCTTGAGACCCCACAATGTGTTGAGCCCATGCAGCTTGGGTTCACCTGCCTTTCGGTCGAGGAGAGAGCCTTTAGGAGAAGGGATGACCTGTGCCTTTACTGTGGTGTGCCCCACACATCCGGGAAATGCCCGCACTTAAGGCTCTATAGGGGACAGACCTTAGGTGGTGACAACTAGTCTCCGTTGGGGTCTCTTTGGGCAAGTTTTCCATTATTACTGAAGCATTCATTGATGCCGGGGCAGCGGGACTCTTTATTGACAGTGCCTTCAACCAGAGGCACTCCATGCAATTGCAGCTCTTTACCACTCACCTTGCCATTGAGGCAATTAATGACAGACCCCTACAGCTTCCGGAGGTCACCCATGAAACCACTCCTTTGTCTATAATTGTAGGAGCTCCACTCTCCTCACTATCCTGTGGTCCTGAGTTATCTGTGGTTGCACAAGCACAATCCCATGTTCGATTGGATAAAGGCTGAAGTCATGGCATGGCTACCCCACTGTTCCAAGACATGCCTAGTGAAAGTGGTGAAGGTGCTAGCCACATCTCCACTCTCTTTGCTGCCTGAAGAGTACCAGGAATTCCAAGATGTATTCAATAAGGTCCTGGCTGATGAGCTCCCGCCTAACTGCCCATATGATTGAACCATTGAGATGCAGCCGAATGCCATACCTGTTTGAGGTTGAGTCTGCCCTCTATCTGTTGTGGAGAATAAGGCAATGCAGGAGTATATTGCAGATGCACTGTCCCGGGGGCTCATCTGCAGTTTTCCAGGAATTCTTAAATGATGTCCTATGGGACATGCTCTAACAATGCGTGGTGGTATACCTAGATGATATTTTGATCCATTCCACCTCCATGGAAAGCCACCACAAAGATGTAGCCCGAGTTCTGCACAGGTTAACAGAGAATACCCTATTTTGCAAGCTAGAGAAGTGTTCCACCAAAAACAGGTCACCTTCCTGGGGTACATAATTTCAGAGGTTGGTTTTGCTATGGACCCTGGAAAACTCTCAGCTGTTCTCATGTGGCCGTCACCCATAGGTCTTAGCTCTCTTCAACATTTCCTCAGGTTCGCTAACTACTACAGGAAATGTATTCACAATTTTTCCAGTATTGTAAAACCCCCCTTACTGAAATGACAAAAAAAAGACTGTAACTCCACTCACTGGTCTCCGGAAGCCATCAAAGCCTTTGAGCTTTTTCTGCAGCACCCATTTTGGCTCACCCGAGACCCGAGCTTCCATTTGTACTTGAGGTTGTTGCGTCTGAGACATGAGTAGGCACACTCCTGTCTCAAAGTCCTACTCCTTAGAGCTAGTTGCACCCACGTGGGTATTTCTCCAAATAGCTTAGTCCTGCAGAGTGCGAATATGAAATTGGTGACCGTGAGTTGCTAGCAATAATACTCTCTCTCAAAGAATGGAGGCATTTGGTAGAGAGAACTTCCGAATCCTGATCCTCACACATAATAAAAACATCACTTACCTTTCTGAGGCTAAGCTCTTAACTCAGAGGCTGGCCTGATAGGCCTTATTTTCATCTAATTTTAACTATGTGGTCTCGTACCTGCCAAGTAAAAAAATGTCTGGGCTGATGCCCTTTCTAGACAGTTCTCAGCACTAAGGAAGAGAGTCCTCCTAGTCCTATTATTCCTCTGGACCGAGTACTGGCCACCATACATAGCAGCATAACATCTCCCCTCGGGGAGAGAATACGGGCTGCCCAAGTAGATGCACTTGCTGAGACTCCCTCAGGGTGCTGTTTCATACCTCCTTACCAAGGTGCTTTCAACTTACCATAATACTAAGTCAGCAGGGCATCCGGGAAAAAAACAGCTTCTCTGGTCGGTTTCCCGTATCTTCTGGTGGCCAGAACTTAACAAAGATATTGCTGCCTTTGTCGCTGCCTGTCCAGTTTGTGTGCAGACCAAATCACCCAATCACCTTCCAGTGGGCCTTCTCCAACCCATAACCAATAGTGAGAAGCCATGGTCACATCTTGCCATGGACTTCATAGTTGACCTCCCTCTGTCCAACGATAACACAGTCATCCTCCTGGTTGTCAGATTTTCTAAGATGATCCACTGCATAACATTCAATAAACTCCCATCTGCTAAAGAGTTGGCTACAGTCTTTATCAAGGAGGTCTATCGGCTACACGGAGTTCCTAAAGTCATAATTTCTGACCTGGGTAGCCAGTTTGTCTCGAGATTCTAGAGGGCCTTCTGTGTGCAACTAGGTATCCAACTCTCCTTCTCCTCAGCCTACCACCCACAATCTAATGGGGCTGCAGAAAGGGCTAATCAGGCCTTGGAGCAATTCCTACGGTGCTACATCTCGGACCATCAGAACAACTGGTCGGACCTGCTATCTTGGGCGGAGTTTGCCGGCACTGGAGGATCATCTCCAGCAGATCCGTTTTCCATATGGGTACAGGTCCAAGAGGCACTACAACTCTCACAACAATCCCATGAGCTCCAGGCCAATCGTAAATGCCTACCCACACTCTCCTACCAGGTCGGGGAGAGGGTCTGGTTGTCCTCCAGAAATCTCCACCTCCAATGCCCTCTCGGAAATTGACTCCCCGTTTTGTGGGGCCCTTCCGTATCCTACGACTGCTTGTCTGAACTGCTTTCACTCTGCTGTTATATACTAGCTGCCTTTCCTTCCCTGTGTCAGACTGATGATTAACAAATTGCCTTTTACCTCTCTCTTTCCATGGTTACTCACCTGACTGCTATCAGCCAACCCCTTCCGGGCTATTTAAAGCAGCTAGGCTCATTTCCTCCTTGCCCTTGTGTTGTTTATGGCTGCAAGTCACTCCTGGCTCCTGGATTGTTCCTGACATCTCTGACCTCAATTTGCCTGATCCTGGCTTGTCTGAGTACCCATCTTGGTTCTTGACCCCAGCTTGTCTTTTGGTTCAAGTTCCTGGTCCACAATTTTGCTTTTTTGCTTTGGTTATTTCAATAAAGGTGTTTTGCACGTCACATTTTTGTGTCTGTCTGGTTCCTGCTCCCTAACATGCTGCTTCCCCAATACTTTCATATTCCTCTCCTGCCTGTCTCATTCAAACAAGATTTGTAGGTATTTGGGGTAAATATCTTTTGTCCTTTCCCCCAGAGTCCCCAGACTTCCCTACCATAAAGAACAAGATTCCTAAACTATACTACAACTTCATTTTATTTGCCTTTTTTCTCTAACTCAAATATGGTGTTGCTTTCTCTCTCTGTCTCTCTCTAACAAACACAGAAGGGCATGCTGAGAGAACCTGACACCCCTTTCATACTATTTCAGCAGGAACATGAGATAAACCTTCAATGTGGTGGTAAAAGTCTTTCCATTAATTTCAATGCAATGAGGAAAGTGGGAAAAATTTCCGATGCAGTAAAAAGTGTCATTTTTTCACCTGTTTTATTTTTGAGGTGAAATGTTTAACCCATTTCTAGAAGGGAACAGAATGACTGAAAAGGGAGCTACAGAAATATAAGCAGGACAAGGAGTAATGAGTGGGGAATGGCAAGGTTAATTGAGTGGCAAGCTGCAAGGCTCTAGTGCTGTGGGATGCTAGGAAATACAATAGTACTAAAGAGAGGTAAAAAAATTAGGCTAAGGGGAAGAGGAGTGGACAGAAACAGTTACTAAGAACAACATAGATGAGGTTGGAGTGCAAGGCCAAAACACTTAACAAGGATAATAATAAAAGGATCCAATAGTTAAAAAGGGGTGATAGCAACAAAGTATAGTGGAAGAACGAGATGAAAACACTCCTGTTACTGACTAGAATGATTGCTTGCACTGATAAAGCAGTTAAAAGATGGGGTGTCCTCTTGGTCTCGTCTGGCACAGGTAGATTCACAAATGATGTGAAAATGTGAACAGTGCAAAGCTGGGACCAGTGGCTTTAAATATGTCTTACAGCCCCTCTCATAAATCCAGTTAAAGTCTTATACATAGGCTTGGTCAAACATTTTCACCTCAAAAGGGAAAAGTGAACCTTTCATATGTAAAGGAAAATGTTTCCTTTGTTTCTTTGCATTGAAATTAATAATAATGATAATAATAATACAAATAATATTATGATAATAATACACCCCCCAGGTGAAGAATTTGCTTTGTGAATTCCCTCTGTATTAACACCAGTATAAAAGGGGGTTTTAGTTTACCTTATGTTGTCAGTCTGTGCTTGGTAGAGAGTGAGAAAGCCAGAGATAACTGTGGGAATTTTGATGCTAGCCACTGCAGAGACAGAAAGGCAAAGACATGGAGCTGAAGGTGTGGAGCTGGAGTGACAGTCACATACAGGCAGGTTATCCTGCCTGAGCTGATACTTGACTGAGACTGAGAGGGACATATCCTACATAGAAAGATATGATTCATCATAGATAAGACAGAAAACAGATCCAACTTGACATACTCTGTTACATACATGCACAATCATGTTCACACATGCTTCCTCACACCACATCCACACAGACAAAAACAAGATGGACAAACATATACTGTGATGTGGTGCTGCACCTGCTGACGTGCTTTATCCTTTATTGTAATTTGTAAGCCCCTGATTCTCCAGATAACAGACCTATCCCATACACTGTAGTGACTGGTAAAGAAAGAGAAATCTGATAACATTTTGATTTTAGCTAGTGTATAAGCAACTAGGAGTAGCTGGAGTTTCTTGATTTAAGGACTGTTGGTGTTAGTCAGTTATCTAGAAGTTAGAGGAAGTTTGGGTGACATTTTCTTATGTGATACTGCCAGTGACAGGTTGTATTGCAGTAGGAATTTGTCATAGAAAGCATGGGTGGAAATGGGCAAAGCTCTGATAAAAAATAAATCAGTTTTTTTCTATCCACAAAAATGAGAATAATTGTTTTTTTTCAGTGAGAAATATTTTTGAGTGATTAATTACTAAAAAGTTAAAATACCATTATTAACTGAAGATATTTTGTAGTGAACCAAGTGAATCATAGGGGACAAATAAAAATTCCCATTGAAATAGTGCTATTTACCCCTTAAATATTAGTGAGGTCTGTAGACATTAAAAGCCTCGTTTAAATTACTTGGTATTCAGGAAGTGGCAAAGTAGTTACTTTGTCCAATACTTCACGTTTTTTTGAGTGTATGTCTGACAGGCTTTGTTTTATATAACTGTAGAACAGTGCATAACATATTGTGCAATATTTTATTAGATACTACATGTTGAATGTTGAATCATATATCTTATGTCTCACCTACAATACTTGGCACCCGCGAAGTGTCATGTGGAGTTGTAGATTTATTTCGCTCTTGCTTTTTCTTTTTGTTGTTTGCAGCTCTAACTGAACGCAGCAGAACTTCACTTGCTTTGAAGAAAGCAACCAGAAAAGGTTGTTTTGATTGAGGACCATGTCTCCCAATAAGTCCAGCAGACTTAACACTGACACTCCGACCTTTAAAATAGGTAATCATTGTAAATAAAGCTGTTTACCATCAACACATGAAACTGTGGGCAGAAATAACATTTCTAAAAAATAGACATAATAGTTTGAAGATTATTTTTGTTCTCTGAAGGCTCGTGTAATGAGAAGCTACAAGGCTAAGACAAATATTGTACAAATAGTAGTAGTTAATATTGATGGGCTGACATACAGTAATTTATTTCTCTCTATGAAGTACAGAGATTTTGAATGGCCTTACCCTTTACTTTTAGGAGAAAACTAAAGGCAAGAAAGTAGACCATTATCTATTTTTGGAAGTCATAAATGTATATGCTATTTGTGATGGTTGATGCAAGAAACATACTGATGCATTGATTGTGACTGTTTTGTTCCAGTGGGAAATCTCACAAAAAAGTCTTCCTCCTAATGGGTAATCTTACCCATAGAGCAATCTGTAGATTTACCAGCTTTGCACTAGGTGTGAGAACATTTTTCCATTTACTGCCTATGTTTCTCAGAGAGGTGAAACTTCCTGCCCATATACTGTCTAAATCCATAATTTCCTGCACTCTAGTGTGATGTATTTTAATAGAAAAGAAGAGTGGAAGGAGAGAAAGAGAGAGATAGAACACATTTAAATCAAATATTAAAAAAAAATAAAATGGATACTTAGTGGTCCTCAGTGCTGACTGACACGTAGTCCAGCACCACTGTTGTTAAAAAAAAAAAAAAAGAAAGAAGCTGGATGGACCCTGCAATGCCCCCAGGCAGTTTCTGATTGATGATGATGTGAGTGCCGACATTCCGACTTTTTATGTAAATATATATATATAGATATATACATAGTCATGAAGTCATGATTCCTACAGCAATTATTACCATTATCACGCTTGAGTCAAATGTAACTGACACATTAATCAGTGTTCATAGCAGTGATGCCAACAATGATAGATGGTAGCAACCCTTCACATCCCTACTCGTCATCATCTTCTGTGCTGCTGTTAATAATACATGTGCCCTGGCTTTCTCTATCATGTGTGGTTTTGTCCACTCATAGATGCTATTAGATGTTGGTTCATTTTTAAGAATGTTAGTCTACCAATATTGCTGTTTGCTAACTGTCCTACCGTCATTTACAATATAACCCACTGCTCTGAAAACCAGCTTAGACCCAATACTTGCTGGTGGGCAGCTAAGGGTTTCCGTGGCTGATTGTGTCAGTGCTAACCAAACATATTGTTTTGTTTGCCAGTCATCCATGGGGTCATTGTTTCTACCGAGAAAGTATATCCTGAAAATATGCTGAAACCATATCACATGCAGTGGGATCACTCCTAGGAGTTACACAGTGTTCCTGTATATCAGTTACCAACCCATGCTCTGAGAGCAAGTCCCACAGAGATGTGCTGCCACCAGTGCCAGCACCATCACTACAAATGTTGGATTGCCACCCCTGAGACCCCTGAATTGCCTTATGTTCAGAAATAAGTTGGGAATGGGATGTTCTGGTTGAGGTTGCTGCTGCTGTTATAACCCCTTTGCTGCCTTCCTTTTCATTACGCTATCTAGCAGGTTTTTGGCTCTAACTTTCTCCCTCTCATACTCCACAGTAAAACCCTCCACTTGATCTATAAATATATCTTTATATTGTTTGACAGAATCTGATTCAATATATATAGCTGGTAAAAATAACCTGATAAAACTTAATATAGCCTACTGAACCAGATACTCAAATGGGAAATATTAATGACAATTACACTCTAAATTGTTAAACGCCACAGGGAGCAGAGAACAGTTACACACCACAAGTCGACCTACTGTGCCTATCATCAGGTGGGCTGATGTATAATTCAGCACACATAAACCATATGGTGCAACAAGGATTATTATTCCTAGATCCAATCACCACAATGATGATAGGATTACCACCCAGTTACTAGAGAAATAGAACACTGTTAAAAAGGTTATTTGTACTATACTTCAATCCGTCCACACAAAACTCGATGGACTAGGATAAAGTAAAATAAGCATAAGCAATGAAATAAAACTATTGGTAGCAAAAGTTCACAACAGTGATGTGATTATACCTTCTGTCATGCCAAGGCATGAGTTGGGTTTGTGTAATTCATTTGTTTGTCTTGTATTTGGATGTTATTCAATGTGCACCAATCCTAGGCCATAAAATTAGCTGAGTAGATGGGAATCACCAGAGCAGGACATATAGAGTGCCATAAAAAATTATTGGGCCCTCTGATTTGATGGAGTTCATCCAGGGGACAGTCACATATTATGAAATCAGGAGAATATGTATATATAGGGTAAAATGGTTCAATAAAACTATATATTTAAAATGCCCAGGTTTTATCCTTTTGGTGGGTATCAAACATGCCAGGGGGGAGATTTCCTGCTATAAGTTACAAGAATAGCCACTTTGCAACCAGTTAGACCCAGCATGTTTGGTGTCCAGATATTCACACAGATATGAGGAATATGATTATTATAACATTATAGAGGTGTGCTGTGGGTTGCATGTTTTGGGAAGCCTTATAATTTTTCAGGTAGAACACTGCAGTAACATCCCTGACAGGTCTGACTGAGTGGGACGTAAACTGTTAGGCCAAACCCCTGACCCTCACAAGTAACACCCAGGAGGTCTGGCCTCTTAGAAGGAACTATGGAAAGTATTTATTATGGGTTTTGGATAAAAACAGTAAATTTCTTTGTAACAACTGAAGGGGGAAATACCATCTGAAGTTCCCACAAGGACTCTTAAAATATCGGCAATTGTATTTAAGGATTTCATGTGTTTCTCCCATTTTATAAAGTCTTGGTGGTGGCAGCAAATTGTAGTACTGGGGTGATAGTGCAGGAGGGATTTCAGGAGTTAATTTGGTGGTTGCTAGGAATAGTATCAGGTAACCAAGGGTCTGATAATGTTAACCCTTTCCCTCCAACACTCTCCCCACTGTCTCAGCAGGGCCTATAGCCCAAAATAATATATGACAGAACCACACAGAATACAATCCATTCTCTATGACAGGAAAAACATCATGCAAACTATATACATAGCCTACCTGAGTCTACACTCTAAAAGAAAAAAAACGTAATAAAAGATTGAAAAGCTATAAAACTACATATAAAAGAAACATAAGTCAACGGAGTTGAACTCGACAAATGGTCGAGGAAGTCAAGCTCAACTGGTAGTCAAGGGAATCAAACTCAATTGGTGGTCGGGGGAGTCAAATTCAACTGAAAGGCAGCAGGAGGAAAGCCCCCAGATCAGAGAAAGAATGATCAACAGGCAGAGTCAGCAACAAACGGGCATTGCTATACCAGGGAAGAGGCAAAAAGTAGTTGAGCAAGCCTGCTTCACATTTCAGTCGGGCAAAGGCACAAGAAGCAGGCAGAAGGATAGTCATTGAAACAGAGCCAGTGTTGATTACCAGTATGAACAAACACAGAGCTAAATCAGGTAATGTAAGGGAAGTTGAAGGAAAGCGGTGTCAAACACTGGAAACATAGGGAACTCTGGAACAAGAATTAACTCAGGTCATGACAGCAATGCTTTTGATTGTGTGCTGACACAAGGTGTCAGCACTTGATAAAAGCTCAGCAAGAGTGCCATACAACAAGGTGGGGAAAACAACTCAAAAGCAAAACAAAATACTCCTCAGGGCGGCACTAATCTGACCTTGCTGCCAGCATCTTTAACCCAGCCTAAGCCGCCGCAAGGCTTCCCAAGAACAGTCACTGCCAGCCAGCAATGCTCCCCATCCAGAAAACTCTAGCACCTAGCTCACTGAGGCCTACTCAGAAGTATATCCTGTATTGTTGTCTGGTGTTCTGTTTATTCTTGTTAATAGACGTATATTTTCTCTATTACTCTGCCAAGTAATTCCTAGTCTGAACATCACAGTACTAGCATGAGCGCTAGTTAACTGCATAACAGTCAAAGGGTTAAAAGACAATTTACATCAATGAGAATGTTGGGAAATTGTCAGCTGTGGTGCAGTTGGTATACTTCAGAATTCCTCATCTTTTGGTTCTTATGCACAAAAGAAAAGAGAAGAATTTCTGAGCCAAACCAATTATAACACAGTGTAACTATAACATGGTTTTCATTTTATGAGTGGTAGTGACGACTGCATTGTATAGCATTGTGTGTTTAAAGTCCTGTTTAAATCAATGAGAATTTTGGAAATATTTATTTGTACCTTTGGTGCAGAACTACAGTCACATATGCGAATAATGTATCCAAATAATGCACGCAGAAGAAATTAAAGTCAGCTAAGTGGTTAATAACAATAATCAAAGTGGAAAAAAAGACTCCATAAAGAGAATTAGTAAATAAAATATACCTCCCATCAAGAATAGCACATAAAATCCACACAAGTAAACTCCATGTAATATTTAGTTAATTTTTTTTTATTTTGTGATCACAGTCTAATAATATAATATCTCAACTCACTCACTAACTGCAGGGAAAACCTTAAACAGACACTATCACCTAAAAACAACTTTGTTTATTTTGAAAGAGTTTTCAAAATCACCTATATTTTGAAGTAGCCATTTTTTATTTATAAAATTAGCTTTTGAATTACTTAGCATTATATATTTTATAATTAATGCATGCCATGCAAGGATTGCACCGCCTCCCACTGCCACTTAACCCTTTCAGTCCTAGGGGAGGTGGTAGTAAGTCGGGAAGGTAATGCAAGGCTTAGACAGGAAGTGCCTGTATGAAATGCCTTAATTAGCATCATCTATAAATCTATGCAACTCAAAAGCAGGTTTTCTAAATAAAAAAAATCACCTACAACACATAGCTGATTTTGGAAATTCTAAAATCAGCAAAGTTGTTTTTACTTTAAGTGATAAAAGTCAGGCTTTCTCTACATAACTTAATAGAGAAGTAGGAGAGAGGTTGATAATATGATATGGTAAAATAACACTATCAGAAGCTAAGACATGGTTAAATTGGGGTTACTAATACAGAGGGCATACTTTCCTCTGATATATGGATTGTCTAATGAAAGATTCAACTTAGAAGAAATATTAGATAAGGGTTAGTCAGTCTTTGAACATACAGCTACTAGGGCTACAACTCCAATCATGGGGATGACATGAGAGGAGGTATACTCCCCAAAACCTGGAAGTCCAAAGATTGATCACCCCTGCTTCAAATGATGTGTAAATATATGTAATTGTATGTAATGGGGAAATAGTATTTTTGTATTTTACCTACAACTTTTTGCTTCACTTTTTATTTATGGTAGGAAAATATGACATTTTGGGGTAATCAATCTTAATTGTACAGTCAGAGTTTTCTGCAGAAGTATACACATTTTTATTGTGTTCTAGATGATATTTCACTTTTTTGTTTTGGCATTTATAATAATGTTTGACATCATCGATGGAAGAAGCTTGGCATATCTGTAATATAATGATAAATGAGCAGAGAAATGCAGAAAATATTGCTATTGATTTAATATCAAGCTTGCTTAAATACTTAAGCTTGCTTGAAACATAATTTCAACATTTTGTTTTTAACCAATCAGATGCTAGAAGTGTCATAAATAGCTTAGTAAAAAATCTGCTCCTGTGCCTGTTTTAGAGCAGAATTGTATTTGTACAGTCAACTTTTGTGTTAAATAGTGTTCTTATCTTTAGTCAGTGTTATCCCTTTGAGTGCCCTGCAATGCTTTGGATACCTGTCTGGTACTCAATGGGTTAATGGACTGAGAGCAGGGGATATTCAGTTACTAGAGAGGTTAAAAGTCACATTTAAATTATTAGAAGATTTCATTTGTTCCCTATGGGGCATTATTTTGCTCTGGAATTGCACCTCTTCAGTTTATTAAATATGACCCAGAATTCCTTTCAAAATGTATGTAACATGTAGGAGAATCAAAAAGCTCCCACAAATTATTTGTTTTTCAAGTGAGGAACAGTTATCCAGTTATGACTTTGTATGTATGTTTGTTTTATTATAATGTTACTTCCCCAAGGAAGAAAAAAAGCAAAACAAGTCATTAATATTGCATTAGGCACATTTTTGCAAATAAACATGTTCTGTTTTGGGGGCCACTTAAATAGCTTTGTGTGTTCACATTAAATACAGACAGTGCTATGTGAAGCTATGCAGCTGTTTCAGATAAGGAAGGGACACAAAGGTCCTTTAAATATCAAGGTTTTTAGGGAAAAATATGCATCAGACTGGCCAGTATCAATACTCACAATGATTATTTTGAAACACATTGAAAAAATGTGTTCAATAATACAAAAAATACTTAGCACTCCATTTCATTGAAGCAATACAATAGAATAGAGGTACAAGCAATATGTGGGCATCTGTATCCCAAATGTGAAACAATATTAAACAAAGTCTTAGTAGAGAAGGAACTTAAAACTAATCATGGACGTAAGCCTTAAACAAATAACCATCCACGATTTTATTTAAAATAAAAACTTACAGTGGCTCCATGCCAGAGTCTATATTTCTTAGAAAAACACTATCGATGGCATAAATGAAAGAGGCAGTTTGATTTGTGGTTAGAACGGTTTTCATTCAACTTCCACTGTAACAAATGTATTAATTCAGCTCAGACTTCCTCCTTCTGGCAGCCCTGTTACTGTATAAAGAGAAATTAAGAGTTCCCAGCCAAATACCATACCTTGAACTGACCCACTTCAATACATAAACACTTATACAACATGTTTATTCAGGTGTATAGCTCTTTAAATTGGTTTAAGATGTTTCCAGTGACAAAGGGAACAGCAAGAAAAAAGCAAGAACTTTAACAGTTAAAAAACAGAATTATTGTTATTTTAAATTATAATAATATTGATGATTACTACATCTTTACATTTTTTAAAATGACTCTTCACATATTCTTCAGGGTTTGACTTCCATTAGACAAAACAGGCAAACTCTTAGAGCTCCGTGTTTTTTAGGGCTCTTACAAATGTGCTGGCCACTCCTATATTATAAAATGTGGGAGCAACCAGACTAATCCCAATGACCCTGCACCAGACACCAGTTCTTGGTTTTTTACAATGTTTTCAATGGCTAGAAAGTTTTTGCCCCTTTATTAAAGTGTTTTTCACCTTTTTGCTATAGAAGCATGCAGTTTTTCAAGAAGTAGCAAGCAGTTATAGAGCTGGTCTGCTGTGATATCTATAGCAAAACTGAGGCAGGTGAGGCTTATAGTGACTTCTAACATTATGAGAAAGTTTAAAATAATAAAAGGAGGAGCTGGACGGACCCTTATGTGTCCAGTGAGACTGAGGAGGAGGAAATGACCACTACAGACCAAATGCTGGCCAGTCCCCCCAAATCACCACAAGAGATCTTGGGGAAATTAATCTCAAGGGAGGAAGAAGATGGTAGTAGTGAGAGCAGGACAGGTCAGCTGCCTGTGCCTGCTGCCAGATGTGCTGTGCCTTCTATCACCAGTGCTGCGACTGCTGCCACCAGTTCTGTGCCTGCTTCCAGTGCGGAACCTGCTGCCAATATGTCTTGTAATTTTCAGGAGGGGGAAGGAGAAGATGACCCTAAGTCACACTTGCCATCCCCAAGCAGTCCTGCCAGTGCTAGCAGTACTACTACTAAGAAGGTCCAGCAGCTTGAACAAAGTGTTAGGAATGAAGGAGGGGATGATCATCATATTATTACTAGTGACTGTGATGAGGATGAAGACTCAGTGACTGAAACTGATAGAGCTGGTGTTAGTGGTAGTAACAATGATGGTGAAGCAGCTGGTAGGACTAGCATTAGGGGAGTGGTTGGGGAAACAATACAGAGCATCCAGACTAGTGGTCAAGGGAGCCCACACCATTTCCCTGACCCTGGGAGTCCCCTTCCCCAACAGCATTGTCCAGGTGGAACATAATCCTGAAGATGGAAGAATTGTTGCCTAGCAGCAATGATACCACCACCACCACCAGGAGCACAGATAAGCTGCCTGTGCCTGCTGCTAGTGCTGCCAGTCTGCCTTGTTCAGGTCACCAAGAATGGCAAGTGAGACATTAGGGGACCCTCTGCCAGTTTGCAACTGCTCTAATTCCTGCTGCTGCTGAGTCGCAAGGGCAGTAGGATGCTTAGGAGCAGGCTAGTTTGCCACAGACCACCGTTGACACAGTGGGAATGGGGTCAACAAGTGATGCAGGACTAGGACAGGTCCCACTTGCTAGCATCAGCTAAGTCCTAGTTGCAGTGCTGATTCTGGGACAGTATCAACAACAGCAGCAACATCGTCCGCTGCCACAGACAGTGAAGGGGAATGTGGAGGAGAAGAAGAAAGTGGCCATTCTTCTCTACCTTTCCCCTCCATGAGTGTGGGACTATTTTTCTCTTGGGGAAGGCACAGTGCAGTCATCAACAATGGAGCTGTGCACAATTTGTGACAAGTCAGTGAGAAGTGGAAAGGAGGGAACACACCTTGGCACAACGTCCCTGATAACACACACACACATGAAACACAGACACCATGACATTTATGTGAAATATGTTAAAGCCAAACACTCACCACAGAAATTGAGCATTGCTTTTGCTGTACCCCCTGACTCTCCCGAAAGGCAACAAGGTGGAGATCAAAGATGAGGAAAAATAGAGAAACCTAGCCAGAGGTTGAAAGTTAGATGACGAGCAAAACAACTTCTTGCTCTAGGCACAACATCTTGTGCCAATCCACCTCATTCATCGTTACCTCCCCTGCCATTCTGTAGATGTTAGGATGTGGCAGTTAGTGTCCATCAATTGCACACTGTGTTGTTCACTGACCTCCTATGGCAGTGTGGTGGAGGAGAATCACAAGCAGGGCATCCAGCGGCATCTGAAGGGATTCCATCTTGCAGAATATGCTAAGATGCTGGCAGGGAGGGTTCATCATTACTGTCAGCAAGTTATCATGTGTCCATAGCAGCTTGTGGACAAGGGGATTAGTGACAGTAGCAGTACTTGGTTTCTGGTTGGGGGGCGTTTACACTGGGGTCCCTAATTGTCATGGTGTTTGGATTCAGTTGTGCCAGGTGTTTCATGTGAGTGCAGACATACCCATTGTTCACTTCCCAGTCCTTCCCTTATTTACACTGTGCACATTGTAGTTGATGTTGTGAGAGGCACAGTTCCTGTTCTCAAGGGGAAAAAGTTATATATTCTCAACACACCCATGATTTTGGAGGAGGAGCAGGTAGAAAAGCATTTTTGGCCAACTTTCCCTTTTCTCCACATATACCTGAAGTGTTGGGGTGGAGGCTATTTATGGTTCTGCTACTTCCTCAGGCACATCAGTGGAGCTATTCGTGGGAAGTGTAACCTTCATGATCCATCAACCATGTTTACTTTAAAAAAAATCAAAAAAAAAATCCCATAGGCCTACAAAAAAAATAAACACTTTTTTAGGGTTTGTTTCTAACAAGTCTAAGACCTACAAATCAATGTTTTGTTAAGGCTTGTGCCAAACAAGCCTAAGTCCTACAAATCAATGTTGCCTTAGGGCTTGTGCCAAACAAGCCTAAGTCCTACAAGTCAATGTTTCCTCAGGGCTTGTGCCTCTAACAACAAATCTTACAAATCATTCTCTAGAAAATACTCTATATGCTGGTAGCTTTTTTTTATAATAACATATAGTTTTGGAGTTAATTAGATATTTTATATTATTTTAGATGAAAACTAACACCTATATTTAAATTGGTTGATATAAGTTTACATATAATTTACTTACAGTAAAAACAAAATTGTATGTTGCGTTGATAAAATATTATCTTAAGCTTGCTTTTTAATTGTGTTTGTGCTGTTTGCAATGAAAGATAAGCACTAAAGTCAGTTAATTTCTTATTAGTAACCACCTCTCTTGTATTCAGAAAAGCTGTTATCCAGGACTGGATTTACAATCCAGGCTCCCAGGCAAAGCAAACGGGGGGGTTATGCACTAATGCATGATAAACAGGTGATAACACAGAGATAACTTCTCCAGTACCTATGTTATTCTATGGAGCCTATGCACTAAGATCTTCAAAGTTGTAGAAATCTTAGTGCATTGGCTCCATAGAATAACATAGGATTTGGAGAAGCGATATCACTGGAGAAATCATCTCCACTTTATCACCTCTTTATCACTCCCCTTGGTGTCACACCCTCACTAACATGATCCCACCACTTGTCTCATCCTCTGTTTCCTGGCACAGAAAATACCTCTGGCCCATAACAAGCTTTAATCCCTTGATTGCTAGAGTGAGTGGAGAAATGTGATGGAGATATCTCTAACATCCAAAGGGTTAAATAATAGCATATAATAGGGTATAAATCTGGTGCAGGGACACTGAACTTGCTCTGACTACACCCATGATTCAGAATATATGTGTGGCTAGCACAGTTGAGGTGCCCCTCCAAATTTGGAGTTCTAGACAGTTGCCTAGTCCATTTCTGCTATTACCTCATGTTTGTAAGGCTTTTACTCTGCTCTAAGATGTAATAACTCTCCCGGTATATACCTCAGGTTGGTATTCTTTTATTCTCCACTTCTCTGTATCCACCACTCCCTCCTACCAGGTTTTCTAGGTGTCACGGACTGTCAGTAATGAAACACACGAAACAGTACAAGTGAAGTTAAACCAGTTTATTGAGCAATAGATAATAAGAATACTAGTAGTAAAAATTAACACTTCCTCAGTCAGAGGGGAGATAGACATGAGGACAGTGTCTAGTCCACTACCCAGGAGCTGACACTGAACCACCGTAGGTCTATGGTACTGAGTCTTAGAACCAGACTTGGCTCTACCACAGCAGGAAGGAACAATAAGACTAGTACAGGAGAGTACCCAGTGGGGGCACAGAGTGAATAGACCACCAATATGAATAGCGTAACTGGTAGCACCACTCAAGGCAGCAGAGTAGGTGCTTAGATAGATGCAGCCAGATAGGAGCGCACTACTGAGGCAAGGAGTGAGACAAGCTGTACTCTATCCTTCCAAAGGCGACTAGGAGGCACAGAATGTAGGTGCACACTTACTAAGGGCATGGAGGAGAGGGAATGGCATAAGAGTAATGCAGGGATGGTTGCTGAAGAGTGTGTGCATAAATGATTATGATCCTTCTCCTCCAGATGAGGTGTTTTATCAAAGTACTATAAAAAGTTCCACTACGACCACCACCACCAGTAATATAAATAAACAATCTAAGAAGAATGAAGACAATGAGTCACATTCTAGAGTTGATGACATAATGGAAGAAGGTGTAGCAGTTCAACCAACTGCTGTATCTGACAATGACACAAACAATTACAACACTTGTGCTTAAATTAGTAGCAAACATTGTGAAAATAAAAAATTGTTTGCGACTTCAAAAAGCCCAGAGGAATATAAAGTAGTGGGGAAGAAGCTAAAGGGCAATGGTGGCAATTACTAAATTATTGATGATGATGTTGATCTATAATATATCCCTCTAGCATCCTCCTTTTCTTCAGATACATCTGCAGTTAAGAGTGAAAAAGATGAGGCAAAGGCTCAGTTTTCCACCACTGAACAGGAGAACTGTCCCTGTTTATAAATGGTTTGATAAATCATTTGGAAATTTTGGCTGTGGACAAGTAAAGATGCAAAATACATGTCATTCATCATCAGCATCATAGCCACTACCAAGTGCAATCCCCACTCAGCCACACACACACTAGTGTTGAGTAACCAGCAAAAACACGTTATCTTATCAACATCCACATCCCTAGGTATGATGGGTGCCTCTGCATCTGTTTGAAGTGCAGAACATTTGACACCTAATAGTAATACAATTTCAGCAACATCTAGCCCAAGTAGTAGTAGCGGTAGTAGTGGTAGCACCTCAGGAATCCTTCATTCTATGAAGTTTACAGTAAGCAGATAATTCCTTCACAATCTAAATATGTTGCTATCTGTTGTCTGTTTAAGAAGCATATGAGCAGAGGGAAAGCAGGCTCACACCTAGGCACCTCCTCGCATGAAGAATAACCACAGGAAACACACAGTCAACATGTCAGTGGTGACAAAAATAGCAGTAGCAAAGCACTCCTAAAAGTTTGCCAGGGCTCTGCAGAACATTATAGAAGTGGTGTTGCACAATTTTGAAATTGTGCAACGTGCGACGCCAGGCAGGGCACAATGCCAACGCGTGAGGAGAGGAGAGAGGTATCGGAGGAAGCGGGCAGCAAATACAAGCTCCCAGCCAGCAATACAGGATTTTTATGAAGTAAATGCTGGGGAGGGCTGCTTCAGCAATAGTTTATGAATGAGATTTATTCATTCATAATGTCCTATGTACTGTGTCCCATTGCTATTAGTACTTTTGCTCCACTCTCCGTTTGAAGGAGAGTGGAGCAAAAGTACTAATAGAAATGTAGCACAGGAGGTAGGGCATTATAAATGAATTAATCTAAGTCAATATAAGTTTATTAATGGTATTTTAATAAAAAAAAGTATTAAAATCACACACACACACACACACATATATACAGGCAAGGTATGTAGTCCATACCTTGTCTATTAACCCTTTGGGTACCAGAGGACTAGGAAACATGCTAAGCAATGCTTTCCTACCTCTCTGGTACTCAAAGGGTTAATTGTGGAATAAAAGACAGATTTGTCCACTACATGGAAATCCATGAGGTTGATGTGGATGGGGTTAGTATGTCGCATATATGCAATATATGTGACATACTAAGGGGGGGATGTGGAAGGGGGCATTGTGTAGTGCTTGGTGTACTACTTTTCTTTATTGTAACCCGTTGAATGCCACAGGGGTGAGCAGTGCACATCCCTATGACATTCAAAGCTGTCCATGGTGCTGAAAGCCATCTCTGTGTTCCCCTAGTGGCTGGGTAGGGAAAAGCACAGAGAATGCTGTTCAGAACTGGCAACGGTGGTTTTCTACTCTGACTTGTGTGCTGTTCTCCAAAAAAAATAGCTGTTAGATTTCTGGAGTGAAATGTTGCAATCTAACTCGCGTTAGCCCTAACTCCAACATTTGAATGGCTTTTGCCGTCCCTTGTACATTATCTTCTATGGGTGAGATCTTCCTATTCTGGAGACGGGCGACGTGTTTCAGAACTGCCATTATTTTTACTAGTGGGAACATTTGCGTTGCTTACTGGTGGTACAAAACCACCGTCGCCTGTTTTTTGTGCCGACGCCAACATTTGAATCGAGCCCTTAGTTCTTTCTGAATTGCCTGATCTCAAATGTCACATGATCAGGCTGGTGTGCCCACCAAGACCATGAGGGGTAGTAGTAATGGTAGACAGAGTGGAACTGGGATCATACTCATTGCAGACTGCGTTAGTGGAACCAGCACCAGTGGTGATATGGGGCAGATAGTTGTGTTTGTTATTAGTCAGTCATACTGTGACCACAACAAGCTACCACCAGATGCATGTAGAAAAATGTGTCCAGGCACCATAACCTTTCCTCCCCCTCTACTTTCCCTGAAATCATTGGTTTGGATTTTTCCCCCTTGGGGGGCAGTTACTGAGCATTTAAAGGGGATCTAATTACAATTAATGCTCATTAGTTAGAGCATATATCTAGAACACTGAAAATAGTGTTCATTAGATTTAAAAAGTAGTTACATGCGCAAAATGTAAACTTTAAAAAGGGTCCAGCAGCCTACTTCCGGCTTGCTGAACTTTGCCGACCAGAGACAGCTCCGTCCCACTACCCATCATCCTCGCATGACGGAGGCTGTCTGTCACTAAAGTGGAGCGATCGCATTGGCAGAGATCGATATCTAGCCAATGCGATCGCTCCACTTTAGTGACAGACAGCCTCCGTCATGCGAGGATGATGGGTAGTGGGACGGAGCTGTCTCTGGTCGGCAAAGTTCGGCAAGCTGGACCCTTTTTAAAGTTTACATTTTGCACATGTAACTACTTTTTAAATCTAATGAACACTATTTTCAGTGTTCTAGATATATGCTCTAACTAATGAGCATTAAGTGTAAATAGGTGAGAGATCCCCTTTAATGAAAACTGCAATGTGTGCATTGTGTGAAAAGACTGTGATGAGGGGGTGAGGGATAAAAACTTGGCATATTTGCTCTAATTAAACACATCTAACATACCTAGAAACAATACTGTAAGTGGCGCTACTATGGAGATATAGGAAAAACAAACACCTTTCTGATACCTGACTTAGGGCCTCCACTCACCAGGTCCAAAACCAAAAATATACTAAAGAAGTCTGGCGCATTAAAGGTGAATATGGATTATTCCTTCAGTATATAAAAATATCATACATACATTCAATATGTAAAAACTAGTTGAACAGCCCGTTACACGGGCCACAGTGCCACTGTCACCCGGTCGCGGGGCAGTCACGCGCGAGACTGCCCGCGCCGAGGCTGATACAGAGCTGGACGCTCCTTCGGAGCGCCCAGCTCTGTATCAGCCGCGACACGGGCAGTCTCTACTGCGCATGACTGCAGCACGCGCAGCAGTGTCTACTGCGCATGTCGTGCGTTACACACGAATTAGCGAATTATTATATAGGATTATCAGTGTTATTAGATAAGAAGTATTAATATGCTGCAGATAGTCTAATACAGATATATATAATTAATATCTGAAAATACTCTCAACAATAATCACTTCTTAAAATATTAGTTCCCCAGAGAATATAACCATGTAATTGGGTATCGGACAGTTCTTGAATTCCCAATCTACCAATAAGATAGGGATACACAAGTCAAATAACCCCAAATTTTACTCTGAATAGCCCGTCTAATATGTTAACAGGTATAAAAAACAGAATAAACAATATGTGTAGGATTCCCTCACAAAGACGGGTCCACACATATACACAACAATACAGTATAATACCTCTGCTCTAACTCTACTGTCATTGATCCTAAAACTAGCTAAAATGATTGATCGTAATGTAAAAAATAAAAATAAAATAATAAAAAATAATAGATTAAAAATAAGTTAAAAACAAATTTTCATGCAGACGCAAGATGTCTGTGATGTTTAGTCGATCAATACATCTTCCTGGATGTTAACACAAATCCCGCAAACATATATTTGAATCTTATATAGATGTTATTCTGAATAATTAGTTCAGTAAATATATGTTGTAACATGATCTATCTTTTTCATATATGTATCTGTATTTACAATCATGTATTTGCAATTGTTACAATAACCACCATTTACACAGTATACTTCATTTACCACATTTTTCTAAAACATAGCAATCATTCTGTGGTTTTTGCACATCTATTTCAATTTCTTGTGTGCATATATCCTGTGTTCTACTTTCACCGATTTGCACCAGAAGTTTCTGTTAAGCATTTTTTATGGTTGAGTTTCTCAATTTGTGTATTCCATTCAATGGGTGTTGCTTTCTCTCATGTGAATAAGAATCACAATAATCACAATTAATGGCCAAGGGGTACCGGTCAGCAATCAATGGGTGTTATGCGTTATTTATATGATACTGCTACTGACCCTCAATGCACTTTTGAGTGCCACAATTCTCAAATCATATAACCCACGTGGTAAGTTAAATTCCTCTTATCCCAGACTCACGGTTACCATGACTGCTCCACAATTGTATTTCACTCAACAGGGCGTTTCTGGTCTGTTGTTCTTTTCAAACAGTGTAAACAAGGTTTTTGTAGCAGGTGAATTCAAGGCAGTATACTCTGTGTACTCATAGATACAATCCCGTCTTGCAAAGAAAATGAATACTCCTCCAACGTGTTTTGAAATCCTCCGATCTCTTCCTCAGGGAGATGAAAATTCTATATTGATGAAAATCTACTTGTCTCACCCTATATAACTATGACTCCCCCCCAGGTGTCTCAGAATGATTGTGTCATATTGTACAAATATCCATACAAATATCTACTGATCGAAATTTAACATAATATTGTTTCGATCTTTGTATCCAAACACTAATGTCATACCCATATGTTCCGATACATTAAACAGTTCCTAGGTTGAATTCGGTGCAATATTTGAACGGATACATTTTCCTTAAAGGCATTACTCCTATTTCATTGCCATCTTTTCCATTCTCATAAATGCATGCAATGGTATAAACTCAAACTTCTTACCTGCACTCTGACATAAAGATACAAAACATGGATCTACCGTGATGTTAAGAAATCCAGTATAACCAATACATATAAATATTGTATGATCCTTAAAGGCAATGTGTCTGGTTATACAATATACTCTATTTATATGAATGAGAATGATCTAATATGCAAATAGAACTACCTAAAATGTTACCTGGTCCTTAAAGGCAATATGCTTATTTATATATTGCACCTAATACATATAAATGGCAATGATCTGATGTATAATTAAAATTGCCTTCAGTGTTACATAATCCTTAAAGGTAATGAGCCTCTCTATACCAAACGTTTCTGATTTTACATCTAAAGTCGATAATAACCTGTAACATAAATATATTAAGGTCTTTCCTCCAAACAAAAGTATGATAATACCTACATTATTTAAGCTATTAAATATACCTATATTTCAAAACATATATTCTTAAAAATCACTAGTATATATTATCAAACAAGAATACCCAACTAATTGATCCAAAACTACATTTTCATCCTGACCTTATTTGTCTATTTGATGTTAACTGGACCTATCTGGATGAATCATAGGATCTATATCAATATTGCTCCGAATTCTTCCATATAAATACAATGTATCTTCTTTAAATTTAGAGTCCTTCACCTATATCACCAGAAGCAGGACTATCACCTCAAGAGTAATTCATCATTCAAATCTTAAAAGAGAAATCTCAGAGGCCACATGCTATGCCTCTGGCTAGATGCGCGATAAAAAATGAACAAAAACATTCCTCCACCAACCAACAGGAATAAAGACTAGTGCCATAGAACCAAAACATTTTCTTTTCACAGAAAACCAAAAATCTCTGTTTCCGCATTAAGGCCAAATGGCATAATAGATTGAAGTTTATAAAACCAGAAAGTCTCTTTTCTAGACATAGTTTTTATATGATCTCCCCCCTCACCAACTTTTGGCTACTAGTTCTAACCCTTTAAAAGTTATATTCTCTATTTTTGCCCCCTCACATACCTGAAAATGAGCTGAAAGGCTAAGTTTCAAATATTTATTTTTTATGTTATATAGATGTTCTCTAATACGATCTTTCAGTCTACGTTTGTCCTTCCTACATATTGTTTTCCACAATGGCATTGTATTAAATAAATCACACTCTTGGTGTTGCATGTAATGGCTTGTTTGATCTCAAAATATTCTCCTGTTTTATTTGAACAGAATCTATCCTTATCTTTATTTCTTACACAAGTTGAACATCCCATGCATCGACCATAGTTATAGAAACCTTTACCTTTGTGTAACCAGCTGTTGTTATTTACTTCTTCTTCCAACTTCTTTATGCTAGGGGCTACTAAGATTCCTAAATTTGGGGCTTTAGTATATATAATCACAGGACTTTCAGGTAACAAGCTATTGAGGGTCTTTTCTGTCTTATATGCTTCCCAGTGTTTATTAACTATATTCTTAAATTCCCTATGTTTTAGGGTATATGGTACTATTATGGGAATAACCTCTTCTCTTTCATTTGTTTGTACAGATTCTTTGAGTAAATCCACTCTCTCTAACTGCCCTGTTTTCAAAATGCACTCCTTTAAATCTTTTTCTGAGTATCTTTTTTCCAAAAATCTTTCTTTGAGAATTACAGACTGCTGTTCAAACATCTTTTTCTCTGTACAATTGTGTCTCAATAGAGTAAATTCTCCTTTTGGAATATTGTTCAGCCAAGGAGGAAAATGGCAACTGTTGATAGCGATATAGCTGTTACTGTCTACAGGCTTGAAGAACGTTTTAGTTTTGACCTCATTGTCCTCAATATAAATCACCAGATCCAAAAATCCACTTCCGTTTTACTACCACAAATTATGAAATATAATTTATAACAATTATCATTAATATAATTTGTGAAATCAACCAAAGATTCTTCACCCCCTCTCCAAACAAAAAACACATCATCAATATAGCAATGCTAGGTCATCAGGTTCACATACAGCTTGCCCCTCCAGCCAAATACACTGTTGTTCCCAAAATCCCATGTACAGGTTGGCATAGCTGGGCGCGAACTGGGTGCCCATCGTTGAACCCTGTAACTTTAAAAAATATCACCTTTCAAAATAATTATGTGTTAAAATGAGCAAAATCAAACTACAAATAAATTCTATTTGTGTAGATGACAAAATTTGTTTTTGTGTCAAAAAATGATGTGTAGCCTGTATCCCTTACAGTGTTCAGTGATAGTATATAATGACGCCACATCCGCAGTGACTTAAATATAATGTGATTCCCACTTTAAATCTTGTAGCACATTTATGGTGTTCTTAGGATATGCCTTTAGATCAACCACATAATCCAGTAGAAAACTATCTACATATTTACTCAAATTAGCAGTGATTGATCCAGTACCAGAGATTATAGGTCGCCCAGGCGGTTTAGTCAAACATTTGTGAATTTTAGACATGAAGTTGAAATGTGGAAGTCTGGGATTCACATTTACAATGAATTTGTACTCTTTTTGATATAACATACTATTCTCCAAGCCATCTTTCTCCAACTGTCCCCAGCTTCTACTCTCTGATCTCCGCTTCCCTCCAGGAATCCAGATTATCCTCCACTGCCCCAGTTTCTCCATCTGCCCCCACATTCCCCCCCTTTCCCAAGCTTCTCTCCGATTGCTGTCTGCTTCTCCTCTCTGCCCACATACCCTTTGCTTCCATCATCTCTCCTCCAGCTCTCAGCTTCTCCTGCACTGACTTCATCTTCTGCCCACTGTCGCCTATGGACAGTGTGTGAGGAACGGAGGTGAACAGAATTATGGAGTGGGGCAAAGGCACCTGGAAATTTTTGCATGTCTAACTAATAAAATTCCAGCCCAAAAATGGACCCATAAACTATGACTGTATAACTATATCTAATATAACTGCCATTTATTGGTTTATTCAAATCAAAATTCAAAGTTGTCCATTTAAGAAGGAGTCTGCGAGAGTATTTAGCAGGCTCTAGAGGACTGATTGCAATCTCCTTTAGCTCACAAATACCATAAAAAATGAAGAAATATCCTGAAACACATAATACTGACCCTATCCATGTGACAGTCCAGTCACAAAGTGGCAGGCAATTTCTCCCTGACTGAAAGTAGCAGCTAACCCGATATATATATTTTGGTCTACTTGGACCTCATCAGTGAGAAGCAGCTGCCCTTTCAAGGTACCTGTGAGCAAGGAGTTCCCAATATAAGCCTTATTGTGACTAAGCACAAACATTATTTGCATATACAAACCTAACATTATAGATGCTCAATAGAAACAAACCCACCAAGGTAGATAGATAGATAGACAGATAGATAGATAGATAGATAGATAGATAGATAGATAGATAGATAGATAGATACTTAAAAGAAATAAATCTCAATGTATTCTTCGTAGTAAAACATTTTCTAAATAAATAACTATTCCACTCACATGATAGGAGAAAGGAAGTGTAATGATTTTATGTTTCTGAGGATACTGAAGAACAATTTGTTGAGACAATCCATATCTATTTTAATACATCATTGAGGGGGAAATATTTAAGTCTTGATTGAAGTGAAAATCAAATGCAATAGTTTTCCTAGAAAAGTCTATGGAAATTAATCAAAATAGATTGTATAACGTGAGATTCCTTCATTAGCCGTAAGGCATAGAAGATCCAGATGTTTTTCTTTTATGGAGCAATGGTTTGCCAAACTCTAAAACTAAAGGTGGTGATGACAACTCTTAAATAGAAACCATGAGGAGTTCAAGGGCTGAGGGCCAATTTTTAAGGAAAGTCCAAAGAACAACACCTTTCATTCTTTGTGTGTTAAGGGACAAAGATGAAATAGTGGATGTTGCCAAAGAGCATGTTTGCAATTACAGAGGGGTACATTTGACAACTTACTACCAGAATTTGTTTTGGCTTTGCAAGACTTAACATCATATAGCTTGGATTTCTACTTTTTAAAGTATATTTTCTAAAAAGGAAACCACCACCACCACCACCATTCCCATAACTGTCAGCATTTACTATGCAAACCCAGACATCCATATCCTTCTAACTCTTATAGCTAATACAACACAGTCAGACAGGTACAGCCAGTTACATAGGGGATAAACTGTGTTGCCATATTCAGTAAACTAAAGACAAGCCACTCTGGAGCAGGCACCTGCACCATAGGAGAAAATTAAAATTCACAATGATTTAAATGGGAATTTTAAGAATTGAATGCCAGCGATATCTCTGACTCATTGGAAAGCAATTCAATGGAGGTGTTGCTAGCATTCAAGAGGTTAAAAGCCCATTTAAATAAATGGTAACTTGGGGACATTTCATTTGTTTCCAGTGCTACAGTTGCCTGCTGCAAAACATTTCTTCTACAATCCTAAAAAAAAATTTGACCTGTGATTTTGGTATTTTGCCACAACAATCTTATTTAGGCCTAGGTGTTAAAAATCTATCATTGGGGAAGTTAGTAGATAAAACCAATTATAAAGTTAGCAGCTTTAATGGAATCTACCTGCTACTTGAGAAAGACACTTAGAATAACAGCTATTAAAGTAATAGTAATGTTTTAAAATAAAAGCAGCTCCAATTAATCTTCATAGTATTTGGGCCATGAAGAGTGTTATTTCAATACTGTCTGAGTTTTACTTGAAGAGTAGTTGAATGATAAAGCATCCCCCTCCTGCTCCTTTTAATGATGTAACACAGTTCTCCTCAGAGCAGCAAGACTGTCCAGATGGATCACAGAGAGAGACAATCTTCGGTGACATTAAGGAAAAACCTGTCAAGGGGGCAGTGGTTCCTTATGCTCAAAGTGAGAAGATTGTCCCTTCCTGCAAAGTATCCTGTCGAGAGACCTGATTCCACATCTGAGGAGATGCAGCTTACTCTAGGATGGGGATAGGTTTGGGGATACTTTAGCATTCAATTACTCTTCAACTACAACTCTGTCAGTATTGAAATAACACTCTCCATGGCACAAATACTAAGATTAATTGGAGCTGCTTTTAATTTGAAACATTACTATCCCTTTAAGTGTCTTTGCTTTTAAAGGAGAAGTAAACTTTTGCTATAAAAAATATATATAGTAGGGTAGTGATGGTAAACCTATGGCATGAGTGTCACTTCTGGCATTCAAAGGCCTTTACAGTGGCACATGTAGGATTGTCTGATATCCAGCAGGTGTCCAACTTTGTGGGAGGGAGTAAAAATCCTACCACATTGTCACAGTAACATCATAGAGAGGTGTGTGCCTCTAAAAAATTTCTCATGGCTTACCATTGCTGACTACTAGCGGCATAGGACTGCAGCACAGCCATAGTCACTTTGTCAGACATTCACCACAGGGGCATGATATAGTGAGTTGGAGGGGGGGCAAAAGCAGAGAGTTAGAAGGTGAATTTGGGGAGTTCTGCTGATAAGGGCCGGATTTCTCATAAGGCAGAGTAGGCAGCTGCCTACGCCTGTCAATGGGACCCTTTTTTTTTTTTTTTTAATGTATTTATTTTTTTAAATTAGCCTTGCTGCGGGTACTAACCCCCCACCCAGTCAGGTCTGTGCCTCCTTCAGCACAGGCCGCGAGCTCCCTTGTGAGCTCTTTAGTAATGCAGAGCGCTGGGGGATAATGTCTTGATGTGAGGGCAATATGGAGCTGATGGGGGCAATATGGAGCTGATGGGGGGCAATGTGAGGGCAATACGGAGAGGATGGGGCAAGGTGAGGGCAATATGGAGCTGATGGGGGCAATGTGAGGGCAATATGGAGCTGATGGGGTAATTTGGAGCTGATGGGGCAATATGGTGCTGATGGGGGGCAATGTGAGAGCAAAATGGAAATGATGGGGGGCAGTGTGGAGATTAGGAGCATTGTGGAGGTGTCCAGTGGAGATGGCCAATGGGGGGGCGTTTCAGATTTCTGTTCCTACAGGCTCCTGAGATGTAAATTCAGCCCTGGAGGTCTGCCTTAGATAGACTCACTGAAAGTAATGAGAGGCAGCAGGCCAGGTAGCACAGGACTAGAAGAATCTAGAGTGTGGCTAACTGAAGTCATATTCTAGCAGTTAGCAGCAAAAGGTGTGGTTGTGTGTGGGACAGATGCAGACACAAGCAGGAGGAGGAAGGAGTCTGAGAGGAGGAGGAGAGGTATAGGAAAAAAGAACAGTGTATAGTAGTAAAACAAGGAGTAGGGAAAAAGCAAGGAATTTAAATGTACTTTTTATCTAAGACAGGGAGATTATTGACTCTTTAAGTGACAGATTGAAAGGAACCTGTAAGTCACGGATGGAATTCCCCTGCCTAACATATGCATTATGCCTCTCTAGCCTTCAAAGGGTTAATTCCAAGTCTTCTTATGGCTAAAAAGTGTTTTGCTTCCCTCTGACACTCAAAGGGTTAATGATTGAGTGAGAGAGTGGTGAAATGTATCTGTTAGCCTTTATAATTTAGCAGGTTAAGGCCTCAATTCAATTGAGTCCGCTGAGGCAAAAAACAACCAACAGTATTTTTCAAGCATGGTAAGAAATGCAGTTACATGTGCTATGATAAAATAGTATAAACCCCCACCACTACCTGGGGCGATAAATGTGTAGACGTTTTTGTCTATTGTAAAAACAAAAAACCCAAAAAACGCTGAAATATGTCCAGCAAGCACACAAGGGGTAGGGGGAGAGTAAAATGGTATTTCAAAAACAGCCTGTGGTCATGGTTTCTGCAGTGTGTGCAGTAAAGGATGGTGATCCCTCTCCTTCCTGGGAGGATGCAGTTTGTCATGGTCTCACCAAAAGTTCCACAAACACCATCACCAGCATCAGTACTATAAAAAAAAAAAATGAACCAAGAAGAACACTGAAAACAACAACACATTGGCCTAGATGCACTAAATGTCGAGGTGGCATCGGTATGATATTGTCGCTGTATTCGAATCACTCCGACTATTCAATCTACACACACATCAACATATTCACAAAAATTGTCGGATGGAAGGGAAGGTTGGAGAAGGTCCCAATTAGCATACAGGATTTTCGAAATGTTGTCAGTGTGGAAGGGATCTCCTCCCCTCACACGTCACCAACACTACGACAATTCTGAACAGCATTCTCTATGCTTCCCTACTTAGCCAGTAGGGGAATAGATAGAAGGCTTTCAGCACCATGGATAGCATTGAATGCCATAGGGATGTGCATTACTCACCCCTGTGGCGTTCAAAGGTTTATAATAAACAGAACTAGTACACCAAGCACTACACAATGTGCCCCCCCTTAGTATGTCGACGTATATTGCATATATTCGACATACTAACGCCATATGACTTTCACCTCAGGGACTGCCATTTAGTCGACTACACTTTTATTCAACTCCATGTTTAGTCGACTCCATTTTTTGTCTACTCCATTTTTTGTCTACTCCATTTTTTTGTCTACTCCATTATAATTCTACTCCATTTTTTGTTTACTCCATATTTTGTCGACTCCATTTTTTTGTCTACTCCATTTTTAGTCTACTCCATTTTTTGTTGACTCCATTTTTTGTCTACTCCATGGGCCATATGTTCAAAGAAGTAGAGAAATAGCTTTTGTCATTTGTAACAACTTTTCAAAGTACAGTGTCGTTGGGATCATTAATATTTTCAGAGAGTGTTGGTTGTGATTGGAAATATGTCATTTGTCCTGACTGAAATTGTCATATGGAACGACAAAAAAAGTCTTAATAAAAGACAAAAATGTCTTTATAAATGTCTTAACTAACAACAAAAATATCTTAACTAAAGACAAAAATTCTCACATTCAGAACACATTCCCTCCACTTTTTTCTTAACATACAAATTTTGTCTTTTGAAAGACATTTTTTTTGTCGTTAGTTACGACAAATTTTATTTTCCTCTATACGACACTGGAGAATAGTTTAGCCACGCCCTAGCCACGCCCCTTTGCCCATCAATTCTGGAGTTGTGTCGTACACAATGGACATTACTAGTTTTTTGTCGTATACTCTATAGAAAATATGTTGTTCATGCATTCAATTACTTATTTTTGTCTTTCATACAACAATTTTTTGTTGTTATCCCTTTGAACATACGGCCCCATATTTTATCGACTCCGTTTTTTGGTCAACTCCATTTTTTTGTCGGCTCCATTTTTATTCTACTCCATTTTTAGTAAACTACACTTTTACTTAAATCTTTTATTCGACACTTAACCCTCTGAGTACCAGAAAGGTAGCAAATGCAGTGTATGTCGGAGAATGTATGTTGGAGTATGCAAGTCGGAGAATGTTGTTCAGAATTGTCGTAGCTCTCCCTGCTGTTGCTCCATAGGAAAGTACAGGGGAGATCCCAACTACGACAGCCTGAGTAAGGTGAAGTGGAGACTGTGAACTCCAACAGCTGAGGCTGCTATCGGAGTTTAATGAATGAGTCAAAGTGTCACATTAACATGTCATCACACCCCCTTGCATAAGAATGTGTCTCATTATGTTTCATTTCCATATGGAAATGAGCAATTGTCAATGTGAAGAGTAAAAATTTGTAAACCAGTTGATGGAATGTTGATGACGATGTTGGCATTTTTTGTCAGGATCATGTTGATATGATGTCGTAGAGCCTTTGGTAAATACCACAAATGTGCCTATGACCCTGCTTCAACAGTACATCGACATTCGTAGCCCTTTTCAACCTTTAGTGCATCTAGGCCATTCTAGTGTTGGTGATGGCATAATGTAGAAAGGTGTAGCAGCTCAACCAACTGCTGCATCTGACAGTGAGACAAACAAGCACCTCAAAGTAGTAGTGAAAGTTGTGAAAGTTAGAAGAATTTGTTTGAGACCTCTAAAAGCTTAGAAGAATATAACACTTTGATTGACAGGGGTACGCAACATGTTGCAATACAATGTGTTGCATAGCCCTCTAGCACTCAAAGGGATATAGTTAGTGGGCAAGAAGTGGTAGGTGATGCTGAGGATGACCTAATAATGACTGATGTTGACAATGTAGATCCATAATATATCACTCCATCATCCTCCTTTTCTTTAGATACAGATGAAGTTGAGAGTGAGGGAGATGGTGACATGGCCAGAAAGTTAGCTGAAAGGCATTTTCCACAGCTGAAAAGGAGCACTGTGCCTGTTTGTTTGAGTAAACAATTGGAAACTCTGACCCTGGACAAAGATGCCAAAAAATTCACACTCATTCTGTCAGTCATCATCAGCATCATTAAGCCAAACTCAGCCACACACACTACTTGTGTTGACTAACCAGCAACAACACAGATTATCAACATTCACAATCATAACTATGATAAATGCCTCTGCAGCTGTTAGACGTGCAGCATTAATTGTTTTTGGAGATTGCAAGAGTCATATAGTGCCTACCCATACCACCACTACCCTCCCCACCTCCACAAGTGATGGCATTAAAGCAATCAAATTACACAGTTCTTCTACTAAGTACTGCCATCCCACAATTACTAAGTTCTTAGAAATAATTCAAAACCTGCAGAAAAAAAACAATTCAAAAATACGCCTATGGAATAGTAAACTTGCCAAAATGTTGGCAGCTAATATACTGTTCATTTCTTTTGTTAAAAACAACATTTTATCCCCTTAAAGACAATATGGTCCAGAGTTGGGCCACTCAGGAGGACCAGGGCACTTTTTTTTTTTTTTTTACATAAACGGGATCTGTGATTACAGTGCTGTATGCCATCACAAACTTTAACGACTTGGCAGGACCATCACCTGTCCTTGACACAGGTCCTTAACACCCTGTCCTAGCATGTCACGCATCCTTAAGGGGTTAAGAACTGATGTCCTGTGTTGCACCCTGCTGGAATATCCCAAGCCGCAGTTATTTTTCAAAGATCGTTGTGCCAATGTCACTTAAGCAGGAAGTTAGTGTTGTGGGCAAAGGACAAAAGCACTCAGCCTGCTAACATGTTTTCAAGGCATATGTTGCTGTAAGACTCACATCTTTTAAGATCCATTCTTAAAGTCTGTTCTCTGATCTGTTCTAGCAGAAATGGTCCCAAATATTTCTGTTGTAAGGTCCTGTATAATGACTTTTGGCAGAGGTTATGAGATTGGGAAATACTGGGCCCTGAGAAGGATGGAAATAAAATGACAAAAATACACTAGGTTTCTGAATGTCCACCATAGAGAATGCTGAACACCGCATTCAGGAGGGATGCATGGAAAGGACTTGGTACTGGGTGAGTGGCAGGGAAATGCATCTTTGCCAATTCTCTGTCTGCTTCATCTGTGGCAAGAAAAAAAGAGTTCAAAGTGTCTTCTTCTGTTCAGCTAGATAATGTGTTCCTTATCCTTGTGTCTAGCCACAAGCCACTTTAGGCATACCTTACCTGTGTCTTCACAGCTCCCCAGTTGTGATCTCCAGCCTCAAGCAACCTTAAGTGCAATATCTGAACTTTTTTCATCACCACTCCCCAGCAGTGAATTCCAGCCTCAAGCAGCTCAGGTGGCTATATCCAACCAGTTCCTTCACCTATCCCCAACTGCAAACATCAGCCTCCAGCCAATTCAAGCAGTGATATCCGACCACTTTCTGCCCTGTGTTCATACAATCACTATCGTGGGGCCATTTCTTTGTTGACAACTAGCTGTACTGTAACTTCTCTGGTTTAGATTCATTGTTGATTACAAACTCTGTGATCTTCCTGCTTCTCATCTTTCTCCACTTCAATCTGTTATAAATTCAGCCGCAAGAATCACCATATTTGCTCCCAGATGCCTTCTATCTCATCTTCTTCTGAAATCCCTAAATTGGCTACCTATAAAGTATTGTATTTCTTACAAGATTCTCCTCCTCTCCTATAAGTCTCTCTGTTCTTTAACACTCTCTTCCATTTCTGCTCTTAACCCCCACTACACCCCTTCCCATCCCCTACGGTCTTCTCAAGGGTTCTTCCTGTCCTCTCCCTACACAATTTGAGCAGTCTCTTGGCTCCAAGCTTTTTCACTGGCTGCCCCTCAACTTTGGAATGCACTCCCTATCACCATTTGCCAATCATCCACAATCATTACTTTCATGCATCTCCTCAAAACCCACCTGCTCAAGGAGGCATCTCAGTAACAATATCCTCCTTTTGCACACCGATAGTCACATCAGAATCCATCTGCACTTCCTTCACCACACCTTGTACTTGCACTTATAATCCTCATCCTACTTTCTCTGTATGTTATCATGAATTCTAATTAGATTGTTAGATCCTTGGGGGTCCCATTCCCAGTGTATGATTCCCTTGCTACACTTTCCCCCACAAATAATGCAATGATCACACTTTAGCTTAATGCTCTTAACCCACTTCTGTATTTTTGTGTTATATTATTTCAGCTTCTGATAAAGGGATAGTAATATCAGAAAAAAAGTATTAACTATATGGTAGATACAATTAAAAGAGAGTACTTACACTTATTTGTATCTCTCATGCCATTATGGTTTGAGAGATATAAGAAAATAAAGTTTCCTCCCCTTTCTGCTTGACGAGCTGTAAAGCTGTCAGAAGCAGATTCTGGTCGCTTGACCCGATGCGGCTCTTCAGCAGCGCTGATATAACGATATCTAAAGATAAATACCTAATTGAAATGGTCTACAAAGTGTGCTTGCAAACTAGCCACATGTTGTAGACCTTTCCAATGAAGTACTTATTTTTAGGTATCGCTATGTCGGTGCTGCTGAAGAGCCGCCTTCTGATCCTGGGACCCGAATCTGCTTCTGACAGCTTTACAGCTTGTCTAGCAGAAAGGGGAGGGAGCGGGGGGCTTTATTTTCCTATATCTCTCAAACCATAATGGTTTGATAGATACAAATAAATGCAAGTACTCTCTTGTAATTGTATCTGCCATATAGTTAATAACTTTTTTCTGACATTACTATCCCTTTAAGAGCTGTGTACATGTATGGCGCTATATAAATAAAGATACATACGTACATACATCCATCCTCTAGACTGTAAGCTCTCACGAGCAGGGCCCTCTGATCCTCCTGTTCTACACATCTGATTGTACTATTTAATACCTCTGTATGTCTATTCCCCAATTGTACAGCGCTGCGGAATTAGTTGGTGCTATATAAATAAAGAATAATAATAATAATAATCCAGCATATTTATTGTTATCTCTGTGCATGCGGCGGTCACTAAAGGACCATGGAGCATTTTTTTTTTTTTTTTTTTTTTTTTTACGATCGGACTCAGGGCTCCCCGAACAGCGTGCAGCCACACGGGGAGCCCTGAATTCCATGACGGTCATAGTACATCATGTGTCATTCAGGCACTTTTTACCCATGACGTACCATGACCGTCAAGGGTCGTTAAGGGGTTAAGCTCTGTACGTTTCTCTATTGACTGTAAGCTCTTTCTCTTACACTATTGATATAGATATCAATAGTGTAAATTATGTGAGACAGTCCCTTAGAAACTTCAAACTAAGTGGTCCAATCACTATTACGGATAACTTGTAGGCCCCTTGTATTTGCCAGGATGAGCAAATGTTGCCTATCCCTATTTTATACTCTACGTTCGAATTGTTGAAAATAATGCCAAATTGGTGCTATTTGCCATGTACAACACACCAAGCGCTAATAAAACTTTTTTAGCCATGTGCACTATGCATTGATAACATAATTTGTCTCACCAGCTGCAAAGGTCAGTCTCCTAGGACTAATTGAGATTGAAAGCATTTAGGGCACTCTACAAATGCTAAATATAAGCAAGTTTTAGGACAGGATGCAGATTTAATCTAGCAGTCCTTACAATGTACTTTGTCTGCCTTATCCCCTTGTAAGCTAGAGTTTCTAAAGCATTTCAGAGCATTGAAGAGATAAAACTGTTTGCAATACACTTTACTTCTTGTAGAGTGTTCTAAGAGATTGTTATTTAAACAGTATCTAGAGACAGCCCTACATCTAAAACTTGGCATATGCAATATGATAGGTATTGGTTAAAGTAAAACACAAACTCCTTGTTTGCTCTGCTGTGTATTCACATTTGTGAGAACTGCATTTAAAGGGATAGTAATGTTTCATAATAAAAGCAGCTCTAATTAATCATCATAGTATTTGGACTTTGGAGAATGTTATTTCAGTTCTGTCAGAGTTGTAGTTCCAGAGTAATTTAATGACAAAGTCTCCCCCTCCCACCCCTTTTACTGATGTCACACTGTTCAGCCAGATCAGAAGGGAGGTGCCCAGGTAGACTGCAGAGAGGGACAATCTTCAATTAAGAAAAGGGAAAAACCTGAAAAACTAGTCAAAGGGGGCAGGGCTTTCATTGTTTTCATAGGAAGAAGATTGTCCCCTTCTGTTATCTGTCTGGTCTATGGACTGCATTCCACATCTGAGAAGAGATGGCTTACACTAGGAAAAAGGGGCGGGAGGGGAAACTTTGCTTGTGAGTATCTCTTAAACCATAAAGGTTTGAAAGATAATACTTATATTGTTCTTCATGTTTTTTAATGCCTACAAAATAAAATAACGTTAAAACAAAGTATTACTATCCCTTTAAACAGGGTGTATAACCCTCAGGTCCAGTAACAATTGAATACATAACCATACCGACTGAACATATGTATATGATGTATACTTGTGTAAATGTGTGCACTGGACCACTTTCACAGTATTGTAACACTTTGTCTAAAAAGGTGTTGAAGTTTTATCCTCTAGCAATGGTACCTGGAATACCCCTAATGTGCACCTACACACTTGCCAACTAATTTAAATTGGAAATTGTGTCATTTTGCATAGCATTATATTTATAAAGCTATGTGCACACATGTATATTTAAATGGATTTATATTTGTAAATTATTGTGTATATACTTGTTTGAAACTGCATTCATTGTGTGTAAGTGTATTGGTATCCCTAGTTTGGTTTGTATTTATTGTGTGATTGGTGTAAAAGGACAGTAGATTAAGGAATGAGTAGGGGTGGGCGAAATCTCTCTCTGTGTTCCCGCGAGAAATTCCACAAAACCCATGTTGTTTTCTGTTTTTTCACAGGAAAATCCTCTTTAAAACTAGCGATTAAAATGTTCACATTTTTCACCCATTACCCAAAATTGTTCTACAGAGTGAGGTAGACATGCTGTGCTGTTCTGCTGTGATCGTTTGGAAAAATTTAGGCAGGAGAGGCTCATAGTGACTGCTATCACTACGTGCAAGTTTAAAAATATTAAAAGGAGGAACTGGAAGGACCCTTATGTGTCCACTGAGTCTGAGAAGGAGGAGGAAGTGAGCACTACTGAACCAATGCTGTACAGTCCCTCTAAATCACCCCTAGGGATCTTGGGAAATTTAATGGTAAGGGAAGGAGAAAGGGGAATGGGAAGTGAGGGAGAAAAGGGTAGTAATAGTGAGAGCAGGACAGGTTAGCTGACTACGCCTGCTGCTAGACGTGCTGCCCCTGCTGCCTCCATTGCTGCCCCTGCTACCACTAGTGCTGTGCCTACTGTCACATGTACTGCCCCTGCTGCAACCATTGCTGTAACTGCTGCCAGACATGCTGCCCTTGCTGCCATTCGTGCTGTGTATGTTGTCAGACATGCTGCTCCTGTTACCACCATTGCTGTGCCTGCTGTCAGCCGTGCCACCCCTGCTGCCACCAGTGCTGTGCCTGCTGCCTGTGCTGCTCCTGATGCCACCAGTATTGTACCTGCTGCCAGTTCCGACCCTTCTGCCACCAGTACTGTGCCTGCTGTCAGATGTCCTGCCAGTTTTGCCATCAGTGCTGTGCCTGCTGCCAGTGCTGAACCTGATGCTAGTGTGTCTTGTAATACTCAGGAGGGGGGAAGGAGAAGATGATGCCAAGTGTACCACCACCACCAGCAGGAGCACAGATCAGCTGCCTGTGTCTGCTGCTACTGCTGCCAGTCTGCCTACTACAGGTCAAAATGAAATGCCAAGTATGACATTAAAGGATGTCTGTAATAGAGCAGCAGCATGTAGGGAGTGGGACTAGTGGTCGTGGTGGTGATGATGATGCTGGAGAACCTGGGGTGGAAGAGACAAAGAGAAGGGGAAAGGAGGGAACGTGCCTTTGTACCCACCTTGATATCTCACATGAAAAACAGACACCATGACATTTATGTCAAACATGTTAAAGACAAACACCCACCACAGAAATCAAGCACTGCTGTTGCTGTACTCCCTGACTCTCCAGAAAGGCAGCAAGAAGCAAGGGGGAGATCAAAGAGGGGGAAGAATTGAAAAACCCAGGCAGAGACTGGAAGTTCCATAACAAGCGAAACAACTAGCTCGCCATCACCATCACCTTCTTCCTCTAGGGTAACTATATCTTCTGCCAATCCACATTGTTCATCATTACCTCCCTCGACAAATGATAGCCACTCTGTTGATGTTAGGATTTGGCAGTTCTCTCCACTCATTGCACACAGTGTGGTGCACTGACCACGCATGCCAGTATGGTGGAGGAGAATCGCAAGCAGGACATCAAGTGGCATCTAAGGAGATTCCATCCCACAGAATATGCTAAGATGCTGGCAGGGAGGGTTCGTCATTACTATTAAACTGTCAGCAAGTCGTCATGTGTCCTTAGCGGGGTCTGGACAATGGGTATAGTGACAGCAGCAGTATTTGGGTTCTGGTGTCATGGTGTTTGCATACAGTTATGCCCCCAGGTGTTATTTACCCCACACACACACACTGAGCACATTACAGTTGCTGATGAGAGGCACAGTCCCTGATCTCAAAAATTTCTATTCTAGTAGCAACACACCCATGATTTTGGAGGAGGGGCAGGTGGAGATGAAATATTGGCAAACTTCTTCTTTTCACCACACAGACTGGGGGCTATATAATGTGCTGCTGCTTCCTCAGACACATCATCCATTAACCGTGTTACTGCTGTTACACAACTTAGCAGTGGCAGCAAGAACAGCAGTTGCAAATTCCACATCTACATCAGGGCATTTGACAATGGCCAGTGGCCACTGGACAACAGGATATCACCTGCTGGTACTAGGTCAGCAGGGAATTTTTTTTCTCAGGGCTTGTACTTTAAAAAAATTTACAAACAAAAATAATCATAGTCCTACAATAAAAATTAAACAGTTTTAGGGGGTTTGTTTCTAACAAGCCTAAGTCCTACAAATCAATGTGTCCTTAGGGCTTGTGCCAAACAAGCTTAAAGTGGATCTATCGCCTCTACAAAAGTTATGCTTATTATGTAGAGAATATATACATAAGGGTGAAAACGTTATTGATTAAAAAAAAAAACGCTATTTACATTAAAAAGATTATAGAGTGTACTGCACCCTACATCCTCATAAACTTACATTGCCGCAGATTGCCGCACTACCACTTCTCTCTTCCCATTACCCAGCCTCCTCCAATGATGGAGGCTGTCTGTAAGCTGGAGTTATCTCATTGGCTAGATATTGATCTCTACCAATGAGATTGCTCCAGCTTACAGACAGAAGCCTCCATCATCGGAGGAGGATGGGTAGTGGGAAGGGAGAAGGGGCAGTGCAGCAATGGAAGTTTATGAGGAAGTAGGGTGCAAGGCAATCTATAAACTATCGGTTTAACACAAAATCATCCTCTACAAGTCAAGTATCAGTCCACCTTAGTGGCAACTTAAGTCAGGGGGTTCCTGTCTCTATCACTATACATACAAATTTCTTATTTTATTTTTTTTATTAAATGTCCCTCCGATACCAGTCAAGAAACTCCCCCCAAAACAAATTCCATGGTCAACTCACTCATTCCTCAGACTCTACCCACCAACACAGGCACCCTCCTCAGACCCCTTTTATACCATGTCTTATGAAGTTTTTTTATTTGTATTTAGGATTTATTTTGTATTAACTGCCCCCAATTCCAGTAAACAAACCCCTAAAAATAATTCCCTGTTCAACTGATTATTTCCCCACATTCCACCAACACAGGCACCCTCATTCCCCTTTTATACTATGCCTTTGGAAAATTAAAAAATATTTTCTATATGTTGTGTATAAATTCAATATTCCCATTGATTTCAATGGAATGAGCTAGGTGAAAAAAAATCGGAAAATCTGCACTTTTTTGGGGGAAATTATTCACCAAGAGGGAAGTGCCATTATTCGCCTATTTCAGTTTGAGGAGGAAATTTTCGCCCATCACTAGGAATGAGATCATAATAGGTTGCCAGCTATGGGAGTTATTTGCAAGTAATGTTGTGTAGGTCGCTAACTATGTGTGTGGTGTGTTTACATGATCATGCTAATATATGTTTACATGTTAGTGGGTATTAGCACCCATGTCTTTCCTTCAGCTCTTCCTCTTCCTTTTTTCTGTTATTGATGATTGTTTCATAAATGTATGTCTTGCTGTTTTCTTTCAACTATATAATTCTCTGTTGGTCTCGTAATGAAACAAATATTTACTAGTCTCTGAAGTATTACTGATGTGAAAAATTATCTCTGCTTGAGATGCATGCCATTTTTACAAACATTATACTAAAAAATGGGTATATGTTAGGTGGTATATTTTATAGTCTCATCTTTCTTAGAAACAAAGCTCCGTAACATTATCATAAGGCTTATTGTGGATTAAAAAGAGATAATAATTATATCTGTGAATTAGCCAAGGATTCCAGTAAAAACCTAATACATTCTTTATTCCAAACAATACAAGGACCTATGAAGAATACAGTTTGCAAAAAGGTACTGTTGCTTTAGAACCTTTCCAGGAGTAGCTACAACTAGAACTTTTAATTTGTTATCATTGATATGTACAGCATTAGGATATCTTTCTGTTTCCCAATGTGTAACAAAGGCTAGAGACAGTACAATGTGATATATATAATCAGAAGGTAGCATATCAATTTATAAACAGGGAAAATGAAGTGCAGTTAATTGGGCATAGTCCTAACTCTGTTGGGAATTTATGAAACATAAAGATTTGTCTATGCTGAAAGGGCAAGAAGACTTTATTTTTTCTCCTAGGTCTTGTATATATTTTGTGCTTACTACAAAATTATAATCAGTATAAGGCAAAGTCCCACATCTCTGCCAATCATACCAACTGTACTGCAGGAATCAGTCACCTGCCCCAGATATACCTGAGCAAAGATATGATTGGGGTGGTGATCGGGTTGGAGGGGGTCTATTAAATCAATCTTGTCCAAATCACTGCAGAACCCTCCCCACTCTGTACCCTTGCATTTTCCCTCTCCTTCCCTGCTCTGTGACATTATCACGGTGCAGTGATTTCTCTCCTGTCACTCTCACTTGTGCTGCGCTCCGATTGGTTGAGCCTGTTTGGCCATTATACGTGGACATTGGCACCTGTCAGGTGCCCTTTCGTGGTGTTCCTGTGCCAGTATTGCTGTGCTGCGTTCCTGTGTTCCTGATTTCCGGTGTACCGACTTGGCTTACTCTGACTACGTTCCTGTGTTCTTGCCCCGTGATTTGACCCCGCCTGGCTGACGTTCCTGCTCGTGACCTGGTCTGGCTTGTCTGAGAACCTGCTCCGTGATTTGACCTGGCCTGGCTGACGTTCCTGCTCATGACCTGATCCGGCTTGTCTGAGAACCTGCTCTGTGATTCGACCCGGCTTGTATGACGTTCCTGCTCTGTGACCTGCACCGGTTAAATCTGCCCAGACTACGCTTCTGCTCCCGCTGTCGCCGAGGCAAGATTCTGACTTCCTCCAACTACTGTACTTCTCGGCTGCAGTTGTTAACCCGTGCTGAGCTGAGATCCTACTACCGAGCTGTTTTCATTGCAGAGCTGTACTCCTCTTATGAGCCGTTAACCCGTGCAGAGCTGTGTTCCAATTATCGAGCCGTTAACCCGTGCAGAGCTGTGTTCCAGTTACTGAGCCGTTAACCCGTGCAGAGCTGTGTTCCTACTTTTGAGCCCTTTACCCTTGCAGAGCTGTGTTCCCGGTTCTGAGCCTCCAGTCTGGTACAGAGCGTTGCTATTTGCTGAGCTGTTTCTCTCCAACCACTATTACTGCTGAGCCGGTCCAGTAGGCCTTGTAAGGCGACGGTTCATATCACTCCTTGCAGTGTAGTGAAATTACGTTACCGTGCCCGGTAGGCGCTACAGCTTTAGCTGCTACTGTGCAAGCCTCTGTTATTAAGCCCATGAGGGCTATAGGCTCAAGCTCTTGCAATCCAGCTGCTTCCATTATCACGCCCGTGGGGGCTATTGGCTCAAGCTCTTGCAACCCAGTTTCTTCCGTTATCATGCCCTTGGGGGCTATTGGCTCAAGCTCTTGCAATTCAGTTGCTTCCATTATCACACCCGTGGGGGCTATTGGCTCAAGCTCTTGCAATCTATTTTCTCTGTTATTATGCCCCTGGGGGCTACTGTTCAAGCTCAGCAGGCTCTGGGTTGCAGGTTCATCTTTGCTGGACAGTTATCTCAGTATTATGAACGTTTGGTGTTGAGTTCTCTCCACCATTTACTGCCTATTATCACCTTGGGTGTGCCAAACACCAAAACTGAGACGGACTGATTACTGTGTTAACCCTTGTATCTCTGTACTCAGTAATTGCTATCTGCCTGTATTGTTTAAGTCTATATCTGTATATTGGTCTTACTGTTGCCTCCTTGCTGCTACGCAGTGCTGCCTATAGAGGGCGATTCTGTCATTAATTTTGTTCTTAATAAAACTGTGTTTTATTTCACCTACTGGTCTGAGTGTCTTGAAAACCGTGACAGACGTGCCCACTCCTCTCTACCTCCATTCTCCCCTGCAACTCCCTGCTCCCTTCCATCTCCCAACTCCCTTATAACTCTGAATCTCTGTGCTCCTCTCTAACTCAAATAACTTTCTGCTGGCTCCCAGTTACATCTTTACTTTCCTCTGTGTCCTAGTTGCTCCCAGCTCTGAATGTATAGGAGTGTCAGACAGTATATGTATGTGTCTATGATTACTGTTGGGACAGTAGAACAAGGCTGGAGCAGTGTATATCAGTGGAGAATGAAACTAGGCTGAGCTGTCAGACAGTGCATGTGTGGTTTTTATGACTACCAGCAGCCAGTGCAACAGTGTATGTGTGGGCCTATGACTACCAGTGGACAGTGGTATAAGTCTGGGGTGGTAGACAGTGTATGTTTGGTTTTGTGACTACCAGTAGACAGTGGCACAAGGCTGGTGAGTCAGACATTGTATGTGTGGATCTCTGACTAACAATGGAATAAGTCTGGATATCAGGCAATCTGTGTATGTTTCTGTGACTACCAGTGGGACAGCGAAAAAAGCTGGAGTAGCAGACTATGTGAGTATGTGTGGTGGTGTGACTACCAGTGGACGTAGTTGCTAGGTGTGTTATAATTTTGACTGTTAATATTCTTCAATGAGCTGTCTACGATCTACGTATTTTTCCAACTACTTAATATAATACACAAATTATAGCCTAGATACATGAAGCTGCAGGAAAACCTCCCCAGAGAGAAAACTTTAAAATGAATTAGTTGTTAATTGAAGCAATATCATGAAAGAATCTGGACACTGTCTTGCTTGGAACAGATAAGGAGAACCCACAGAAAATGTTTGACCACTCCAAACTGATTCAAATGTGGTGGGGGAGAGAGTGAGACAAGGGGAACAGGGGAAATACAAAAAAGGGAGGAGGTAAGGAAAGGTGCACTAGAGAACAAGGAGAGAACAGATAGGACTCTGTGAGAATGTCAGAGGGAAAATGGAAGGGAGAGACTGTGGAAAAAAGAGAGAGGCATACAGCAAGAATATGAGATAGTGCAGTGAAAAATGGATAGACAAAGCAGAACAGAGTGAAAAGACAGGCAGAGTTGTATACCAGGCTAGCCTGCCTAATAGTACTGACCCACTGAAGAAGTGTTTCTACCTTATTCAGATTTGTGATCAGGACAGGACCTATTTGATTGACAACTAAAGGTATGCAAAAGCTTCAGACATCACATGACATTGATTTCCTGTAATTTGATTGGTGAAAACAGCAAATAAAACACAAAACAAAACACCTGTTTCTCAAGATGTCTATTGTGTCTTGTGGAACAGCATGTTTACTATGAATTCCTAACTTAAACAATCCATTTGCTCTTGTAGAGATTTTTCCCATGACTTGACATTGCGGCCATCAATGTTTTTTACTCATCAGACATAGAGATGAAAAAAATATATATTTTTGAGCACTAGAGGTGCTAGCACACACACACACACAATATACAAGAAATAGAATATAATAAAATAGAATCGAAAGCTGCTCATAAGTTCATTGCAAGAGGTAACTGTTATGTGAAGTGAACTTACCATCACCCGTTTCAGCACAAAGTTGCAACCCCAGGTTGTTCTTTGGATTAACAACCCAGTGGTTACTGGTTACAGTTATATCAAATACAAGCCAGCCAATATCAAATGCTTGAACTCTCTGCGTGTCTAGCAAGAAAAGGTCAGCATCCCTATAAAAAAAGTGAAATAAAATTATTAGATATTCTCTTTGTTAATATTTTGCATATTCTACTTCATTGGGTAGCATTTTTTTCAGAAGGATGACTTCAATATAACCATTTGAGTGCCAAAGAGGTGTGCAATGCATTGCCCTGGCAGTTAAAGGGATAATACTAACGATCACTGTCTTTGAGCATCCTTTTTGCTTACTTTAAGTTTTGCCATTGACAAATTTCAGAAATTACTGAACACACTGTAATGATTTTCTACTTTCCTTTAGTCCAATCACTAGTAATTTTTCTTTCAAAATCTGCAACTGATATTAAGTTTAAAATACATAAAAACAGAACTCTGTAGAAAACAAGTGGTTAGCTTAGGATCCTTAAAATAATTAATTTAAATTCCTTATAATTACCAGTTAAAGCAGGAATATGAATTAGATGACCTATCATACCCCGTCATTCCAAAGTAGGGATGGGCATAAGGTCCCATTGTGTTCCTGCACAAAAATTCACGAAAAACACGTTGTTGTCTGCTTTTTCATGGGAAAATCCACTTTAAAGGGATAGTAATGTTTCACAAAAAAAGCCGCTCCGATTAATCTTCATAGTATTTGAGCCACGGAGAGTAATATTTCAATACTGTCAGAGTTGTAGTTCAAGAGTAATAGAATGATAAAGTACCCACCTCCCTTCCCTTTTATCTAGTGTAAGCCACATCCCCATAGATATGAAATCTGGTCTCTTGACCGGACAGCTTACAGCAAGGGACAATCTTCTTACTGTGAGCATAAGGAAAACCCTGCCCCCCTTGACAGGTTTTTCAGGTTCTTCCTTATTCTCATTGAAGATTGTTCCTCTCTGCGATCCATCCAGACAGTCTTGCTGCTCTGAGGTGAGCAGTGTTACATCAGTATAAGGGGGGGGGGGAGGGGGATTCAATTACTTTTGAAATACAACTCAGACAGTATTGAAATAACACTCTCCATGGCCCAAATACTAATTGCAGCTGCTTTTATTTTGAACCATTACTATCCCTTTAAACACAACAATTAAAATCTTCACTGTTTTCACCCATTGGCAAAAACTCTTTCCGTTTTATCAATGGTTAGAAAGTTTTGGCCCCTTGATTTAACGTGTTTTTTGATAGATATATATATATATATATATATATATAATGGCATTTTAAATAAATGCCATAATTCTTGTTAATTTTTATCATTGAAGATTACATTCCACTGAATATCCTTTAATACTGCTTTTAACTTTATAGAATTAACCTTTCTGAAATGTAATGTTTTGGTTAAACCCTTTTTATAGATTTTCATAACAAATTTGATAGCCTGCCTACATATGCTTTTACCTGCATACTGTTTATCATATAAGAATTGTTTGAGAGTGTCACAAGCAAGGGCTATAGGCCCTTCTGAGACAGTGGGGAGAGTGTGGGAGTGAAAGGGTTAACAATACCAGACTCCTGGTTACCTATTACTATTCCTAGCAACCATTAAATTAACCCCTGAAATTCCTCCTGCACTATCACCCCAGTACTACAATTTGCTGCCACCACCAAGACATTATATCTGGGCGTCTTAGGTTACCCCAAACACAACAGAATTACAGAATAAAATCACCTTAATGATCAGACATAGAATCAAACCTCTAGTAACGTGTTCTACCTGAGCTTCCTTCAGAGTAGTGAGTTCATATTAGAAAACAGAGACAAGAGCTGATTAATTGAACATTTAATCTGAAAAAAGGCTTCACAGTGCTGGTTACAAAAATACAGAAATAAAGATTACACATTGGCAAAACAATCCATAAAATAAAATGGAAGAAACACAAGAAATCCTTAAATACAATTACCGATAGTTTACGAGTCCTTGCGGGAACATCAGATGGTTTCTCCCCCTTCAGTTGTTACAAAGAAATTCACTGTTTTTATCCAAAACCCATAATAAATTATTTCCATAGTTCCTTCTAAGAGGCCAAACCCCCAGGGTGGTTTGGCCTGACAGTTTACAGCCCAATCAATTAGACCTGTGAGGGATGTCACTGCAGAGTTCTACCTGAAAAATCATAAGGCTTCCCAAAACATGCAATCTACAGCACACCTCTATAATGCTATAATATTCATATTCCTCATATCTGTGTGAATATCTGGACACCAAACATGCTGGGTCTAACTGGTTGCAAAGTGGCTATTCTTGTAACTCATAGCAGGAACACCTCCACCTGGCATGTTTGGTACCCCCAAAAGGCTAAAACCTGGGCACTTTAAATATATAGTTTTATTGAACCATTTTAAACAATATATACATGTTCTCCCTATTTCATAATACGTGACTGTCCCCCTGGATGAACTCCATCAAAGCAGAGGGCCCAATACCTTTTTTATGGCACTCTATATGTCATGCTCTGGTGATTTACTCATTCAGTTTCTGGTGATGTTATCTACTCAGCTAATTTAGCTAACACTTTAAAAGGTACAATGAAACATACAAATAAACAAATTATACATACCAGGGCCCTGCAAAGGCCAACTCATGTCTTGGCATGACAGAGAGCACTAGGTCAAGCAAGGCCTCTTTTCTAGTTGGCTCCTCTACTAGTTGGGACATGAACTTGTCATTAATCATACTTAAAAAATAATTCCCTTTGTTGTGCTGGAACTCATATTTCTCCAGTCAATTTCAAGATAGTTGAAATCTCCCATTATGATTACATTTCCTGACTGAGAAGCCTTTGCTATTTGCAGTACTTTGCAGGGCTTCCTCAAACTCCTTAACATTAGGTGGCTTGTAGCAAAACCCATTAACATATTTTTATTATGTATGTGTATTTTAACTCACAGGACCTGTACATTCTTACTGGACCCTTCATTAATATCTTCTCCTATACTAGATTTTAAATTGTGCTTTACATATAGACATAACCCTTCCTCTCTTATTAACCCTATCCCTCCTAAAAAGTTAAGAACCCTCTAGTTTGACTGGCAAGGCATATGTATCATCTACCCTGGTTTCAGATACAACAGTCAGATCATACTGCTCATACACTGCAATTTGTTCTAGTTCCCCCATCTTACCAGCCAGACTACGAGCATTTTGTAACGGTTTTTCAAGACACTCAGACCAGCAGGTTAGAATAAAACACAGTTTTATTAAAAAATAAAGAAGAAAGATTGCCCTCTATAGGCAACACAGAATAATAGTGATAGATAGGCTACATATGCCTTCTCAGGCCGAGTATACAGAAGCCAGAATAATACATATACTGTCACAGGACAGGCACAGAATAGCAAGAGTACTCAATGGTTAAGTACAAATAATCAATCAGTCTCTGTTGTGGTGTTTGGTACGCCCAAGGTGGTAATGAGGCTGCAATTGGTGTTAGATGATACAACACCTTAAGTCCATAAGGCTTAGAAAGTTGCTTAGGCAGTACAGGAACTGAGGCAGAATACTGCAGAGTAGTTTCAGCCAATAGCCCCCACAGGCGTAGTAATGGAGACAACTTACACTGCAAGAGCTTGAGCCAATAGCCCCCACGGGCGTAACAACGGAGATGACTACACTGCAGGAGCTTGCCAATAGCCCCCACGGGCGTAATAATGGAGACCAACTGTAAAGCAAATAGCTTGAGCCAATAACCCCCATGGGCGTATACCGGAGACAACCTGCACTGCAAGAGCTTGATCCAATAGCCCCCACGGGCGTAGTAACGGAGACTTATTGTACAGCAAGAGCTTGAGCAGATAGCCCCCACGGGCGTAGGAACGGACACAACCTATGCTGCAAGTGATTGAGCCAATAGCCCCACCGGGTGTGTAAAGGAGAGTAACACTGATAGAGCTAGAGCCAATAGCGCCTCCCGCGGGCGTGGTAACAGAGACTGACTAATCTACTAGTTGACAAGATGAGCCGCTGTCTAGACAAGGCTCTCAACGCGGCCGGCTCAGCAGGTGTAGCGGATAAACAGCAACGGCTCTGCAAGTGTTAAAGAAGGCTCAGATAATGGAGACAGCAGCACTGCAAGTGTTACTAACAGCTCAAGGATCGGATGCACAGCTCTGCAAGTACAACCGGAGGCTCAGCAATATGGGTACCGCTCTGCAAGTGCCAAGGAAGACTCAGCCACGGAAGCACAGCACTGCAAGTGTTAATGGAGACTCCGCACTGGAGACACGGCTCTGCAAGTGTAAATAGAGGCAATCATGATCAGCCCTGCCACAAACACAGCGGAAGTCAGAATGTCGCCACAGCGACCCCAAGCAGCAGGAAGCAGGAACGATGGCAGGGTCAGTAGCAAGCAGGTTCAGGTCACGGAGGAGGAAGTCAGCAAGGCCGGGTCAGGTCACGGAGGACGTTCTCAGACAAGCCAGATCAGTCACGAGCAGGAACGTCAGCCAAGCTGGGTCAGATCACGGAGGAGGTTCTCAGACAAGCCAGATCAGTCACGAGCAGGAACGTCAGCCAGGACAGGTCAGATCACGGAGCAGGAACTTAGGAGCGTAGTCAAAACAGGCAAAATCGGTACACAGGAATCAGGAACACTGGAACACAGCAACAACAACACTGGCTCAAGAACACCACGAAAGGGCACCTGACAGGTGCTAATGGCCAGGCATAAAAAGGTCACCAGGGGAGGGCCAAACAGGCTCAGCCAATAGGAGTGCAACACAAGCGAAAGTGACAGAGAAAGATCACGGGCACAGTGATACATTTACATGCATACATTTTATCTTATTATTTATCTGGAAAATTACATTATTTGAACTATGTATTTTCCTTTTTTCAGGCTGCAACATTGTCACCTCCCTATTAGATGAACTAGACCAATCCCCTTCTCCACCCCATACCCCTTCTCTAATCCCATTTCCTCATTTATACTGCCTTTCTCCATCCTGTTCTGCATCACCCTTCCACCTTTCTTGGTTTAAAGTCTCCTTCAACCCTCAAACACCGTGGCCCTCTTTCTTCTAAGGTGCAATATATCTCAACTACAAAGATTGTTCCCAAGAGAAAAGGCCACTCAGTGCTCTAGGAACCCAAACCCCTCCTGCTTACACCAAGTCTTTAGCCAATCATTTAACTCCCTAAAAGCAGCTCCAAGAAATCTTCAGAGTATTTGGGCCATGGAGAGTGTTATTTCAATACTGTCAGAGTGGTAGTTCAAGAGTAATTTTATGATAAAGTATCCCCCTTTGCCCCTTTTACTGATGTAACACTGCTCACTTCAGAGCAGCAATACTGTCTGGATAGATGGACAATCTTCAGTGAAAGGAAAACCTGAAAAACCTTTCAAGGAGGCAGGGTTTTTTTTACATTCACATTAAGAAGGTTTTCCCTTGCTGTGAGCAGTCTGGTCCCAGGACAAGATTCCACATCTGAGGGAAGGTGGCTTACACTAAGTAAATGGAGCTGGAGGGGAATACTTTATCATTCAAGTACTCTTGAACTAGAACACTGACAGTATTGAAATAATAGATGAGAGTTGGTAACGTGTTAGCCGTAGAAATATAGGAGGGAAAAAATTTAGTAATGTTGATACCTTTATTAGCTAACTAAACAGATTTAAAATGAAAGCTTTCAAGACTTCTTAGGTCTCTTCCTCAGGCATGTTATACAGATAAATATGAAAACTTCTCTCTTAAATACAAGTACACATTACATTGTTTATAATGGAAATTAGATAAGAATGTTAGTCCAGATACTGATTCTTTGATCAGTCAGTGGTAGAGGATGTGATTTAAATTGCATTCTTCCTCTGAGTCCAGGTATTTATGATCCCAGAGGGACTGTCGTAAAAGTTAATTCACAATGTGATAATGTGACAGAAGCTCTCTGTCGCTATTCAGTCAAAGAGTCAAATTGCAGCATTAATTTTACCTCCAATAATTTTCTGTCCCTCTGAGTGTAAAATTGTCCCATCAGTACAGTCAGTCTAATGTCCCTGACACTGTGCCCACTTTGGCAAAGGTGTTCTCCCACTGGTGTCTCTTGTCTTTTTGTTGTTAATGCTGGATCTGTGAAAATTAAACCTCTTATGTAATTTCTGTCCCGTTTCCCCCACATAAAGAGCTGTTGGGCATTTTGCACACATGATGAGGTATATTATATTGGATGATTTTCAGGTGAAATTACCGTTGATCTTATGGTGTATCTTGTCTGTGGTGTAAATGTGTGCACAGGTTTTACACCTACTCTGTAGTCAAGGTAATGTGCCATTTTTTGTAATGGCACTTCCAATGTAATATACCTCATCATGTGTGCAAAATGCCCAACAGCTCTTTATGTGGGGGAAATGGGACAGAAATTACATAAGAGGTTTAATTCTCACAGATCCAGCATTAACAACAAAAAGTGTGTCTTGTAATACTCAGGAGGGGATGAAGGAGAAGATGATGCCAAGTGTGACAACAGGGAACCCTAAGGCACACTTGGAATCCCCAAGCAGTCCTGTCAGTATTACTACTACGAAGAAGAAGAAGGTCCAGCAGCTTGTTAGTGTTAGGAGTGAAGGGGGGGTAATCAATATCATCATATTACTAGTGAATGTGAGGAGGATGACTCTGGGACTGAACTTGATCTGGTTGGTGTTAATAGTAGTAACAGTAATGGGGAAATAGCCAGTGGGACTAGTGTTAGGGCAGTGGTAGCGGAAGCATTTGAGAGCATCCAGACTAGCCGTCAAGTTAGCCCACACCATTCCTCTTACCCTGGGAGTCCTGAAGAAGCCAGAACTGGTGGTGATTGGCAGGTGCAGAAATAATACCACGACCAGGAGCACCACCAGGAGCACAGATCAGCTGCCCGTACCTGCTGCTACTGCTGCCAGTCTGCCTTCTTCACATCACCAAGAAATGGCAAGGGTGACATTAGAGGACTATCTGTCACATTGCTCGTCACCTCCTCCAACCAGCTGTGAGATGTCTGTAATAGAGCAGCAGCAGCATGTAGGGACTAGTGGTGGAGGAGATGATAATGGTGGAGAAGTTGGGGTGCAAGATACATTGACGTCCTTTTTAGCAGAAACTGAGAAGGAATGGGAGACAGGGATAAGGATGGAATCACCACCACTACCAGCAGTGAGCTTTTCGAATTTGCAACTACTCTAATTCCTACTGCTGCTGAGTTGCAAGGGTAGCAGGATGCTGAGGAGCAAGCTAGTGTGTCACAGACCATCGTGAACACAGTGGGAATGGGGTCAACAAGTGATGCGGGACTAGGACAGGTTCCACTTGCCAGCAGCAGCAATACTCCTGATCCTAGTTGCAGTGCTGATTCTGAGGCAGTAGCAGCAACAGCAGCAACATCATCCTCTGCCCCAGAAGTGAATGGAAATGTGGAAGAGAAGAAGAAAGAGGCCATTCTTCTCCACCTGTTCCCTATCCCTATTCCCTGAATTCATGGGTGTGGGACTATTTTTCTCTTGGGGCAAGCACAGTGCAGTCATCAACAATGACACTGTGCACAATTTGTGACAAATCACTGAGAAGAGGAAAGGAGAGAACACATCTTGGCACAACAGCCCTGATAACACACATGAAACACAGACACCATGACATTTATGTCAAACATGTTAAAGACAAAAACCCACCACAGAAATCTGTGCTGTACCCCCTGACTCTCCAGAAAGGCAACAAGAGTTGAGACAGAGATCAAAGTGGAGGAAGATTAGAGAAACCCAGGCAGAGACTGGAACTTCAATGATTAGCAAAACAACTAGCTCACCATCACCTTCTTCCTCTAGGGTAACTACATCTTCTGCCAATCCACCTCATTCATTGTTACCTTCCCCGCCAAATGATAGCCACTCTGTATATGTTAGGATGTGGCAGTTTGTCTCTCCCCATTACACGCTGTATGGAGGAAAATCACAAGCAGGGCATCAAGCGGCATCTGAGAAGATTCCATCCAACAGAATATGCTAAGATGCTGGCAGAGAGGGTTCATCATTACTATTAAACTGTCAGCAAGTTGTCGTGTGTCCTTAGTGAGGTCTGGACAAGGGGTATAGTGACAGCGGCAGTATTTGGATTTTGGTGTCATGGTGTTTGGATACAGTTGTGCTCCCAGGTGTTATTTACTACACACAATGTGCACATTGCAGTCGCTGATGAGAGACACAGTTCCTTCTCTCAAGGGAAAAAATTATATTCTAATAACAACACACCCATGATTTTGGAGGAGGAGCAGGTGGAGAAGTATTATTGGCCAACTTCTTTTCTCCACATAGACTGGGGGCTACTTATTGTGCTGCTACTGCCTCAGGCACATCACTAGAGCTAGTCATGGCAAGTGGAACCTTCACCATCTATCACCCATGTTACTGCTGTTGTTGATTCCATTCCCTATCAGCTGCCTAATCATCCTGCCATTTAAACAACTCAGCAGTAGCAAGAACAGCAGTTGAAAATTCTGCAATTATGAACTCAGGACATTTCACAATGGCCAGTGGCCACTGGCCAATGCAACATGAACTGATGGCACTAGGCCAGTAGGACATTTTTTTTCTCAGGGCTTGTGCTTTAAAAAAAATAATAAAAAAAAATGCCCCCTATAACTTTGTATATGATTTATATGCATTCTACCCATAACCCTATTGTATTCTGCATATAGCTATTCTTACGTGGCACACAAAGGGTTACTATATACATTTATTTTTCTAGCCATGGCAGAGAATGCTACAACATATTCTTGCTTTATTTGGACAGACTTATTGTAACACAACCATCTGCCCTGACTGATAATTGCCACACGTCCCCTATAGCTCCTAGAAAGGAGAATTAGACGGTTAGACAGTTGTCCCTTTTATCCCTGGGCCTCTAAAAAGCAGAAGTATACCGTTGGCTGCTTCTACCTAAGACCCCTAGCAACAAGCCCAATAGCCAACTGTTATATCCATCCCCAAATATGGTCTTTCCGTGCACGAGCCAAATGCATGTTCCTCACCTCCTTGGCTCATGCTAAGAGAAAAGGTATATATTGAGTGCCAGGATCCCAATACATCGGTAGCAGACAGATCAGATTACCTGACACTCTAAGTGACCAAGGCAGACTGGTATGTGATTTCTTTATTATGGCAAACTATATCTTATAATTATCTCACACTCTGCTAGTTGGAGTTTGTAATGTTATGTAACGTGTTTTTATTGTGTTATTGCTAAGTTTTCTTATTTGGTTAATATCTTTTAGCTATCCGATAAACATTTGAATGTGTAGCACTAGGGTCATAACTCTGTCACCACACTATAGTCCTACTTGGGAGTTTCTTTCTAAGAAGCCTAAGTTCTACAATTCAATATTTCTTTAGGGCTTGTGCCAGACAAGCCTTAGTTCTACAAATCAATGTTTCTTCATGGCTTGTGCCTCTAATACATCTAAGTCCTACAAATCATCCTCTACAAAATACTCTATCCTGTCAAGTATCAGTCTACCCCAGTTGCAGCTTATGTCAGGGGGGTCCTGTCTCTATCACTTTACATACAAATTTCTTATTTTATTTATTTTTTATTAACTCTCCCCCCAATACCCCTCAAAAAATATTCCTTGTTCAACTGATTCATTACCCAGACTCCACCAACCAACACAGGCACCCTCCTCAGACCTTTTTATACCATGTTTTATGGGGTTTATCTAAATGTATTTAGGATTTATTTTTTTATGAACTGCCCCCCCCCGAATCCCAGTAAACAACCCCCCCAAAAAAAACATTTCCTGTTCAGCTGATTCTTTTTCCACAGCCCACCAACACAGGCACCCTCATGCCCCTTTTATACTATGCCTTTGGGAAATAAAATAATATTTGTTATGTGTTGTGGTAAATTCAATTATCCCATTGATTTCAATGGTATGAGCTAGGAGAAAAAAGTGGGAAAAATGTCACTTTCTGTGGGAAATTATTCACCAAGTGGGAAGTGCCATTAGTCACCAATTTCAGTTTGAGTCAAAAGTTTTCACCATCGTTATTACTGAGGACAAAGTCCATAAGAGACTATAAAAGGTTATGATGAATAAAGCACCTGGATCTGATGGTATACATCAAAGGGTACTGTATTAACTTAATGCAGTAGTAATAAGACCATTATATTTAATATTTATTGATATGCTTTTGTCAGGCATAGTTCCCTTTGATTGGAGGAAAGCTGATATATTACCATTGTTCAAAAAGGTGTCAAGATCCAAATTAGGAAGTTATAGACCTATGAACCTAACTGTCATAGTGGGTAAGAGACTGACATTAGAAGGGTTACTAACTGACAGTATTCAGAATTCAGAAAACCAACAATATTATTAGTAATAGCCAGCGTGGTTTTATGAAGAATAGATCATGTCAAACTAATTTACTTGAGTTTTTATGAAAGTGTAAGTGGTAATTTGGATAAGAGAATTGCTGTTGATGTGGTATACTTGGATACTGCAAAAGTCTTTGATACAGAGCCACACAACAAGTTACAGTATAAAAGAAAAGGCTTCAGTTTGTGATATGTTATCTGTGCATGTATAGAGAACTGGTTAAATGATAGAAGGCAGCGAGTTGTTGTAAATGGAACCTTTCCAAGTTGGTCTACAGTTGTAAATGGGGTGCCACAGGGTTCAGTCCTGGGCTCAATGCTTTTTCATTTGTTTTAGAAAGTAGATACTAAGCTGTGTAAGGAAATACCTACAGAGCAGGATGTTTTACTTCTGCAGAATCAATTAGATAATCAGAGTGAATGGGCAGAAAAGTGGAAGATGACATATAATAATGTAGATAAATGTAAGGTAATGCATTTTGACTGTAGAAAAAAAATGCTACATATACACTAAATGGAAAACTACTTGGGGAATACTCATTAGAGAAAGATTTAGGACTAATGTACTGATAGAAGATAGCAGTGTACAGAATCACTCAGCTGATGCAAGAGCAAATAAGGTACTATCCTGTCTAAAAAGGGGAATAGATGCATGGGATGCATATATATTTCTACCTCTATATAAATTCTTGGTAATGCCTAGAATATGGAACACGTTTTTGGGCACCAGTTCTTAAAAAATACATTTATGAAGTAGAAAAAGTGCAGAGATGTGAAGTAAAACTGATAAAGGGATTAGAGGATCTGCGTTGTAAACAGAGACTAGCCAAACTGGGTTTGTTTAGATTAAAGAAGAGGCGTCTAAGGGGTGAAATTATTACCATTTACAAATAAATTTGACATCAATACAAATAACTCACAGAGCTGGGCTATGAACAAGAGGTCATCAATTAAGAGTAGAGGAAAGGTGCTTTCAACTAAAACAAAGATAATGATTTTTTTTTACAGTAAGGGAATTTAAGTTCCAATTTAAATCATAATTGTTAATACTGTATATTAATTCAGATATTGATTGTTTTATATTTTTGAATGCAGTGTAAATACTTTTATATTTTCATGATTAGATATAATTTATGGTTCAAAGTTTATAGAAAAATAGAGTTTAATTTATTAATTAAAAATTGCATTAGGGAAATGTTTGGGGATGAGTATAATTTCTGAAATTGATGAGAATTTGATATAAACTTCCTTTGATTCTTAATTATAAAACAAGAATAGATTTGACATCCCTAATAGGTTAATTATGTAGAATCCATTTTTGCTCTTCATTAAAGGTATAGGAATATTTCAAAATGAATCATCTCCAATTAATCTTCCTAGTATTTGGGCCATGGAGAGTGTTAGTTCAATACTGTCAGAGTTGTAGTTCAAGAGTAATTGAATGATAAAGTATCCCCCTCCCGCCTCTTCTACCTAGTGTAAGCTACCTCCCCTCAGATGTGGAATCTGGTCCACAGACCCGACAGCTCACAGCAAGGGAAGTCTTCTTACTGTGAGAACAATGAAAACTCTGTCCCCACTGACATGTTTTCCCTTATGTTAATTGAAGATTGTCTCTCTCTGCAAGCCACCTGGACACCACCTTTCTACTCTGAGGTGAGCAGTGTTACATCAGTAAAAGGAGCAGGAGCGGGATACTTTATCATTCAATTACTCTTGAACTACAACTCTGACAGTAGTGAAATAACATTCTCTATGGCTAGAAATACTATGAAGATTAATTGGAGCTGCTTTTATTTTGCAACATTAGTATTCCTTTAAATCATTTATGAGTAAAAGAATTCAAATAGAAAATCCATTGGTTGTCTTTTTCTAGTAATATCTCTATTAAATTCCCTTTACTTAAATCTAAATTTACTTTTTTATCTCCAGGCTTGTAAAACCCTGGGGTTATGTTGGTGTTTATTGAAAAGTGCTTGGTCAATATTTTTAGTCCTTTGCTCTTTATGACTTGTGGCATCTTTTATTATCCCCTATAAGTTCTGCCACTCTGACTTTCAAGACTCTTTTTATCATACTAATATGTTTGTTGCATGGCCACATCAAGCAGTATATGACTCCTTCAAATCCACAGTTGGTATACTGTCTCTTAGAGTCTTAGATTTTTGCAGAGCAAAAAAACCTTGTTTTGTCCAATTTCTTTTTTTTTTAACTCATTTGGATTAAATTAATTTTGTTCAACATTCAGTTTGGATAGCCATAAATTAGGTCAAAAATGTAATTGCCAGATGAAATATGTTCACCAATATTCTCAGTAACTTCCCCCCAGTCATAACATTTACCTTGATATCAGTGCCTTCATACTCCTGCATCGTCTCTCCAAAACACAATAAACATTAAATAAAAACCCATAATACCCTGCCACTACCATCACCATCACCTCTACAAAATAAAAAAACACCTTAATGCTACTCAGGCTGTTATCTGAGCCAGAGCCAGTTATTAGTTTTTATATGAACATACCTGTTTAGATTAGTTCCCATGCTCCTATTGGCTTGGTTGTGGGGTTACAGAGTGCAGATAACATGCCCTGCAGTAGCCACACCTTATAGCCAATCAGCATCTAGCTGAGCTTAAGGGGTCACTCCTCAAGCTAATCAATAACTGGAGATTGAGAGAAAGAAGGAATGGGAGAAAGTGTGGAAAACACTTTACTTAATCCATCATGTAGCATCAGAATCCAGATATTGCCATTCAGTAGTCTTAGGTAGTATCCAGAAACTTGCAGTAGTCAAAAAGCTATACTTTATTCAAATTCAAACTAACAGGAGGATAGCTGTCTCACACGCTACACAAAGCCTTAGGTATATTTCCCATGACATCTTTCTAAAATGTGTGCAATGACATAGCATTATCTGTGCATACCCTATGTTTCATGAGGTCCTGACAGACCACACAGGACTTAAATTATAACCATACATGAAATTAAATTCCAGAGCTAGAAATTCAGCAATGACATGAGTAATAGTGGAGGGATTAAGTAGTGCACATATTCCCCTCACATTTAAAAATCAAAGGAGGGGAAATTGCTCCCATTTTGATATGCTGAAAAGTAGTCGAGAGGCACAATTTAGCAATGCTACAATTTGTATTTATACATATATATAGACTCTCACATAGACAGAAAAAGGGGTACGAGGATAGGTGCAACCTCTACAATGCATGGGGTGAAATTACCTACAAAGGAAAAGTCATAACACTTACATTGATGTCAGAAGTCCATTAATGTCCTTGATGCCATGGTCCTCCTGCATATCTCCAAACACAATAACATTTTTAAAAAAGTCCTAATACTCCACTGCCACTGTTAGCACCACCTCTACAAAATAAAGGTGAAAAAACCTTAATCCTGTTCAGGCCATTGCATGATCCAGAATGAGGAAAAAATTAACAGGGAGTGGCTTTTATATGGCCATCCCTGTTCAAATTAATTCCCATGCTCCCATTGGCTGAGATGTGGGGTTATGTTACCTTATCTTACCTCTGTTTTCAAAAGTGACAGATTTACTATCTTTTTTTATCAACTCATGAGCCAACATGTTTTATTTTTATGATATTCTGAACATTGCACCCCTAATCTTTATAACATAGAGACAAAACTATGAAGGGAGTTATTTTTTTTTTGTAAACTGTTTTATTAATAATTTGAAAAGGGAACATAAGAGGTAGAGAAAGGAAGGTAGGAATCATGCAATCATAGTGCAATCCATGGAAGTAATGTCTATATGAGAGTATGTTATACCAAAATTATTAAATGTCAGGGCAAGAGTAGAAGGAATTGAATAAAGATGCCTGGGGCGCATTGCATTTCAGATAGCATGTTTTAGGGGAGAGTCCTATCAGATGAGCGTGAGTGGGTGGCAGGTGGATGAAAGTCGATGGAGAGCTGCATAAATGCCTGGAGAAACTATAGTGAATAATTCCAGAAGTAATGCCTGGAATATCCAAGGTCCATTTCTGTAGATGAGTCGAGTGTCAGTGACATGGGGCAGCCAAAAGTAGTTTATAAATATTGGAAATTTTGAAGTGTGATGCATGGGCAGATTTGAGAAGGCAATCTAGAGTTGTGAGTAAATTGGGGATGTAGGCTGGGGAGAAGAGTTTAGGCATATAGTTTAGCCTGTAGATATGCAAACATGTGATTTGAGGGGGAGGTTATATTTCCATTTTAGTTAATCAAAAGTGTACATTTTTTCAGTCTGTTGGTTAATTAAATTACCTAGAAAGGAAAGGTCCTGTACCCCCCACAGCTGAAATCTCAAGTCCTCCTCCCCCTCTGTAAATGCTAAATTATCTCTAAAGGATAGGTAGAGGGAAACATATATATTACCGTATTACATATGTCTATTGTATTTGCAAGTCCTTGACGGTGGAAGAAAGGAGGGGATTATGCACACAGTGAAAGGGATGTGGTGGCAGGGAACATGTAGAAAGTACAAATCATTGGTCACTGTAGGAGTCAGTGTAGACCTGTGTTTGGTTAATCTAGTCCTTTGCAAAGCATAATAAGATAGAAATATTGTATAGACAAAAGTTAGGTACGTTGTAGACACACCGAGTTTTCGACTGCTGAAATTGAAGAAGGCCAATCTTATGCATTTTTCCATTCCAAATGAAACTTCGGAATTTTCTGTGCAGCAGAAGAATGCCAAAGTTCAGAATATAGATTGGCAACATTTGGATACCATATAGCACCCAATAAAGGAGAGTAGAAGTTTTTTCCAGGTGAGAAAACCCTTAGTGAGTTGGAAGAATAAAGAAGGAAAGTTCATATCATAGAGACGGGTAATATCTTTTGGGAGCAGAAGAACCAAGAATTTTATAGCATGAGAGGCCTAACAAAAAGAACAATCCAGGAATGGGAGAGGGAAAATACACATAGCCTCAGATTTGTAAGGTTAATTTTGAAACCAGGTATAAGCTGGTAAGCTTGGAGGATGCAGATAAGGGAGGGGAAGATGACATAAGGGTTACCCAAGATCAAAAGAAGGTCATCCACAAAGGCTGAGAGTTTAACCTCTGTGTCATCTATTGAAATGCCTTTAAAATCCTTAGTCTGTTGTAATTTGTATAAGAGCTGGACCAAAGCTATATTAAAGAATAGGGTGGACAGTGGGCATGTCTGCCTGGTGCCATTGTTGAGTTCAAATGTTGGAGACCTGAAGCCATTGGTAGTGAGTGTTGCATTGGGCGAGGAATACTTAAGTTTAATGTAACTAAGAAAGGAGGAACTGAAACCTTGTGTGCCTAATAGATGCTAAAATTGAGACCATAACATTTTGTCAAATGCCTCAGCAGGAGGCTGGCATTGTTCAGGAAACCAGAGGACATTACTATAGTGGCAATGGCTGTGCAAATTCCAGGCACCAGTTATCTACTAGGGTTGAAATCAGTTTGTTCAGGGAAGATGATAGAGGGAAGTATAAGGTTGAGCCTATTGGCCATGATATTGCTCATATGTTATAGTCCGTGTTTAGTAAGGATATAAGGCAGTAGGTTTTCTCTAAAGTGGGGTCCCTGTCTGGCTTTGGAAGAATTATGATAACCACAAGGTTGAAAGTAAGAGGCATAGTGTTAGAGGTAAGAATATGATTGCAAGTAGAGAGAAGTGGTGGAGAGATGTTATCCTGTAAAATTTAAAAAAATCCACTGAGAGCCCATCTGGGCCCGGTGCATCATCATTATGAATTGACTTCAGCAATCATCACCAAGGAAGTTCAGGAAGCATAAGGGGTTTATTTAAAGAGGTGCGTTGGTCAGAGGTTAGCTATGTCAGATGAATGTCTGCCAGAAATTGAGTACACAGAACGGGGTCCTCAGGATCAGGGGCATAAAGTTATGTGAAATAACGCACAAAGGCCTTATTAATGTCTAAAATGTCTGTGGACAATGAAGTATCAGTAGTTTTGATCAAAATGATACAACAAGAAGGTTGCTGTTAGATGGGCGTCCACTATGGTCCATAACTGGACTGGCGGTCATATTAAAGTCGCCCCCCATGATGATAGAGTCATGAGCATAAGGAAAGAGGTGTGGTGAAAGTCTTAAAAAAAAGGCATGGGAGGGATCATTAGTTTCATAAACGTGGCATAACAAATAGTGATTTTTATTAATGTCACAATGAAGAACAAGAAACCTTCCCTACAGTTCAGTAGGTGGGTGTGAAGAGTAAAATCAATGCTTCTGTGAACAAGATTGACCAAGCCATGATGCCTGGTGGATTAAGAAGCATCAAAGCAAAGGCCCACCCATCCCCAACACAGTTACTGTGTTCTTCAATAGATAAATGGGTTTCCTGGAGAAACACTATCTGAGTGTGGAGCCATTTCAGGTGAGTAAGAATTGCACTGTGTATGTCCCCGACATTCCAAGAAATAAAAGTCAGGGATCCCCCAGATGTGGAAGAGGTAGATGAGATGTCAGCTATGGTGGGAACCAGGGTGAAAGAAAAATAGTAGAAGGATGCATTCTATTCAGATCCAGATCTGCCTCAGTGAGGAGATGCCAGACAAGTCAGAGAATAGAGGAAACGATGGGCTAGCAGCAGCAGAGTATACTAGTCCCAGTAAGATGACCTTAGGAGATGGGAGAGCCATCAATATATGGAAGTACAAGAACCTAGGGTTTGCTCCAAGTGGCTATTTAGACCTTGTACTCAAGGGGCAATGGGGCTGCCAGACATCTTTCGGATCTACAATGCTTCCTCTGTTACTCTACTTACTGACTGAATGAACCCTATTCCTCGGGGCTAAGTTTTGTCACTTTCGCCCTGGTTTCCAGATTTTGACATGTATAATCTGCCTTGGTTACCACTTACGTCTAGACCATCATCAATGCCCAAACACCCCATTTTACGCCGCATATTACTTGTATGGGATAGAGTTCTTCACTCTCATCATCTTACGACTTTCCTGTCGCCTATGATCTCTATTTGTGGGAACCTGATCTTCCTACCTGGAGTAGGGAAGGGTCCGTTCTCTTTGTGGAAGCAGTTGGGTATACATACATTGGAACTTCTATTCTTAGATGCTGGTCTCCTTCCGTTTGAAGATCTGGTGCGGAACTGTGGTATTCCTAGGTCCCACCACTGGCAATATAGACAACTCTCACATTTTATCTCTACATTAGGTCCCACTGGTTACGCTAACCATCCACTCACTGCTTTTGAATCGCTACTTAGGGACCCCAGGCTATCCTTACATACGTTTGTGATGCCTTAAGACCATTTTGGAATCAAGTGGTTGAGCTACTTGATACACTTCTTCAAACTGGTATTCCCAACTCTCCAGAATCTTTTCTTTTTTTGTCCTTGCCGCCCTCCTGTGCTCTTTCTAAGCCGCAAATGAGACTCTACATTTTTTTAATTAATGCAGCGAGACGACTTATTCCATCCCACTGGAACTCCGTGGCCCCCCCGACCCGTGGGGAATGGCTATTGAAGATTGATGCTATTTGTGCATTAGGCAAATATAGTTTTTGATACCTTTTATTGGCTAACTAAGCAGATTTAAATGCAAGCTTTCAAGACCTTAGGTCTCTTCCTCAGGCATGTTATACAGATAAATATGAAAACATCTCTCTTAAATACAAGTACACATCACATTGTTTAGCATGGAAATCAGATAACAGAATGCAGTCCAGATCCAGATATCTTTGATCAGTCAATGGTAAATTGCACTCTTCCTCTGAGGCTTTTAGAGGTATTTACGATGCTCTTGGGTCCGTTGGAAAGGTCAATCAACTAAATTGTATTTTGATAGAAATTCCTTATCCCTGTTCAAACCACTACAAATTGCATTAAATTGTAACATTAATTTTACCTCCCATACCTTTCTGTCCCTCTGAGTGCGGAACCGTCCCATCAATACAGTTAACTTAATATCCTTGACACTGTGCCCATTTTGACAAAAATGTTCTCCCACTGGTGTCTCTGTCTTTTTGTTATTAACACTGGATCTGTGGGAATTAAATCTCCTATGTAGTGCTTGTCCAGTTTCTCCCGCATACAGAGCTGTTGAGCATTTTGCACACATGATAAGGTATATTACATTGGATGATTTACAGGTGAAGGTACCATTGATCTTATGGTGTAATTGGGTGTTTGGAATTGGTATGTTGTCCGTGGTGTAAATGTGTGCACAAGTTTCACATCTCTTTTGTAGGCAGGGAAATGTGCCATTTTTTGTATTTTTATTCAGGGCACTCATCACCATCAGTTGTTTCAAACTGGGAGGCTGTCTGAAGGAGAGTAAGGGAGGCTGTGGGAATATGTTCTTAAGTCTTTCATCCGTATATAATTTCTTTTGAAGTTCTCTTGAAATTTTGCGTAGCACTTCAACCTGGGGGTGGTAAGTGACCACCAGTGGCACCCGGTTTCCCTTATGTTGTTCTTTGTAGTGCAACAGATTTTTTCTTGGTATTTGGGTAGCCTTCTGTATCTGACTGTCAATAATAGTTGCGCTGTAACCGTGTTTTATAAAGTCTCCTCTGAGTTTCTGGAGGTGCTTGTCACGGTCCATAATGTCAGAACAGATGTGGTGGTATCTGATGGCCTGGCTGTATATGATGGAGTTCTTTGTGTGTTTTGGATGGAAGCTATTGCTTTTCAGGTATGTTGGTCTGTCTGTTGGTTTGCGGTATAGGGATGTGTGGATGGAGTTGTTCTGAATACTGATAGTTGTGTCAAGGAAGTTAATGCTTGTGCGTGAGTGACTGAGTGTTAGGTTGATATTGGGGTGGAATGTATTGTAATTTTCATGGAATTTGAGAAGTTCCTTTTCACTGGCGGTCCAGATGATAAGAATATCATCTATGTAGCGGAGATAAACCAGGGGTTTTATCTGGCAGGGTTTTTTTATACTGTTTGCAGGTTTATAGAATGTATCTGATGTATTTTTGTCATATTCACATACTGTATCTTTATTTTTTTTCCTTGAAATGTATCAATAAAATCTTTATTTAAAAAAAAAAAAACTGGGCAATGCTGAGAACCATGGCTGGATCAGGATCTGGGGAACCCTGTTGGTTCCATGACAATTTTTTTTTTTTTTTAATTTATGAATTCATCTGCTTTGAAATATTTCAAAGCAGACTACATGTAACCCATTAAGTGCTAAAGGGATGTCTGTGCTTCATAATGCATATGACATCCCATTGGTGCTCTTCTTTTATATTTATTTCATAATGTTCTAAGCTAGAGAGGCCAGCAGCATCAGGGAGTGTGGGTAAGGGAGGGAAACCAGCAGCATTACGGAGTGTGGGTGAGATAGAAAGTCCAGTGGAATTATGAGGGATGGGTGAGATAAGGAGGTCAGGCATTAAGTTCCCTCTGACAATGGCTGCAGTTACACTACAGTAGATATATACAATACTGTGCAAAAGTCTTAGGCATGTATGACAAAGTGCTGTAAAGTAAGAATGCTTTCAAAAATAGAAATGTTAATAGTTTATTTTTATCAATTAACAAAATGCATAGTGAGTAAACAGAAGACAAATCTAAAACAAATCAATATTTGATGTAACCATCTTTTGCCTTCTCTCTCTTCAAGTAAACCCAGACAGACTTGATGATGTTGAGATCAGGGTTCTGTGGGGGTCATGCCATCACTTCCATGACTCCTTGTTCTTCTTTACTCTGAAGATAGTTCTTAATGACTTTGGTTGTATGTTTGGGATCATTGTCATGCTGCAGAATAAATTTGGGGCCACTCAGATGCCTCCCTGATGGTACTGCATGATGGATATGTATCTGCTTGTACGTCTCAGCATTGGAGATGCTTGATTCTGACCAAATCCTCAACTCCATTTGCAGAAATGCAGCCCAAAACTTGTAAGGAACCTCCACTTTGCTTCACTGTTGCCTGCAGACACTCATTCTTGTATTGCTATCCAGCCCTTCGGAAAACCAACTGTCTTGTGCTTCAGCCCATTTTGACACATCAGTCCAGAGTTGCTGCCATTTTTCTGCACTCCAGTTCCTGTGATTTTGTGTGTAGTTGAGTGGCTAGGCTTTGTTTCCATGTTGAAAGTATGTTTTTTTTTTGACAAAAGTCATCAATGAAGACCACTTCTGGCCAGACTTGTCCGGACAGTAGATGCGTGTTCCATAATCCCACTGTTTTCTGCCAATTTTGAGCTGTGTCTTGTTGCTGTTCTCAGTCTTGTCATGGTGTATGAATTTTGTCATTAAACTGTCTTCAGCAACCTCACTTTGTTAGCTAAGTTTGGCTGTTCCTTACCCAGTTTTATTCCTCCTGCACAGCTGTTTCTGTTTCAGTTAATGATTGTGTTTCAATCTACATATTAAATTGATGATTATTAGCACCTGTTTGGTATAATTGTTTAATCATACATCTGACTATATACCTACAAAATCTGTGACTTTGTGCAAGTGTACCTAGAAGAATTGATTCTGTTTTGAAGGCAAAGAGCGGTCATGACAAATATTGATTTGATTTAGATTTTTCTTCTCTCTTTCTAAATATTTTTCTTTATAAAAATCTGTTTCTCACTCTCTCTGTAGATAAAATTATATATGCATCTGAACTTTTATCTTGTTATTGTTATATTGTGACAAATACCTATATAGTATGAGACACTCTACCAGTGTCAGGGTTATATGTCCAAAAGAAAAGGTGAAGAGTGTTGGGGTTAGAAACAATAGTTCTTCAAAGTCCTATTTATTTAATTGTGTCTTAACCCCTTGAGTGAGAGGTCTCCAGCACATTGCAAATTAATGTATTGGAGAATTTAGCATTTAAGGGATTAAAAAGCTCCATTTAAATAAACTGACTTTTTATTTCTCCCTTATGGTGAAGTTGGTTTGCCCCATAACCCATCCACTTTTCATTAAAAGCTAATTGTTTATAAACTGGATTCCCAACATAAAAGTACCATTTGAGTTAAATAAAATGTCTTCTATTTCTTTTATTGGACACAGGGGCAATGGCTCAATAGAGCTCCATGTCCCACTTCACCTGTTTTAAAACTCACTTTACAAAATGCTGTTTTTCTGAATGGCATGCTATGCAGTATATCTAAGATCTAAGAAGTGGTTACAGAAGCAAAACAATTAGCGTAAGTAAAGGGCAGGAGGAACTTTTAAACCTTTCTGGTTATATGGAAGTCTTACTTAGACAGGTCATGCTCATCTTCATAATGTTGGTCTCCATTTAGGAGATGATATCAATATACACTGACCTCCTACCTAATTAGACTGTAGGTAAATAAACAGAACTCCTGCTCAAAATATTAATGCACATAGCTAATCAAATAACACTTAATTAAACCTTATTAAGAGTGGCGCGGACTTTGTGTGGACATACTGATGATGAAAAGCAGATGGCCAGATCAGGTATGCTGTACCTATCACTCGGTGTGGTAACTCGAAGAATGGCAATTTGTTAGCATGCTGTGAGATATGTTGATGTTGGTGAGACAACTGTGTATATGGTGTACTCAGTGTTAACTGCTTAGTTAAGCCTATTGGATTTTCTATTTTGTTAGTAACATGCTTTGATAATAAAGTTCTTGTGGTTTCCCATATATTTTCTAGTTTAAATAATTATAGAAATTATTTGAATTTCTATTTAATAAGGACGTTTGTTCATCTTTCAAAAAAAAAAAAAAAAAGTCTTTAGTTCAAAGAGAATACAAATGAAATACTCCAAAAAAAATATGAAAAATATCCACATGCTATAGCTATTAGCATTTTGTCTAACATCTGGTAAAATTAAAACATTCATCTTGGACACTTCAGAAAAAATTTCAAACGCTTAATATACAACATTAGTCAGAGAACCATGTTATTTGCTGAATTTATTTATAATGTTTCATGTGGGTGGCAAATGGAAAATAATATGATTTAAAGCTAAAAAAAATGTGCAACCAAATACATTGCAAAAGCCTGAACTATTTAAAAATATACACCATTCACTTATATATGTCTGCCTTAAATGAACCATAGACGTTAACTTTGCTGAAATTATATATGTGTTTGGGTTTTATTTTTGAGTGAAACAACAGTTCTCCATTTCCTGGTAGATGCTTCAGTAAAAAGTTATAACAGCACAAACTGTGGTTTTTTTTGTTTGTTTTTTAATCATTCTGCTAGCAACATTACAAACTGGTGTCCAGAAACCATTTTAAAAAATCATCCTAAAGGAGAGTTAGAGTCTCAGAATACAGTTGTCCATAATAGGTAATAGAAAAAGTATCACCACAATAGACAACTATAATTGAATTGCAGCATTGAAATAGCTTTTAAAAGAACATGTACATAGGCTTTACTTTATTACTTTATATCCATATACCGAAGTTATGCCATTTGGAATGGAACTTCTTTAAACTACATAATTTGAAAGATGACCCAAAATGATAGCAAATATGTTTCTGATATTAGTCATATAAACTAATAATTGCAAATTGTCAAGAATGTATGCTGATAATGGAAAGCTTAGTCAATAACTATAGTTATGTCAGTCTTTTTACTTTAGTAACATGATTTTGAATTTACAATTGGAGGTTGACAACTTCAATCTGGATATCTCCAGTTTATACGAAATGATCCCACATGATGTTGGACTAGCTGCTGTTATTATTTGATTTCTTGTGGAATCAAACATACAATAATGGTGGACCTGTTGAATGCTTTATGGAATTACAGCGAACCAGTCTCTGAGATTTTTTTTTTAATTTGAAGCCAATATGGGGGCATACGCCATGTGCTTCATGCATGTCTCTGGAATGAAACACATGTTCAAAGCTTTTGCTGAAAACAAAATAATGCTGACACACCACCTACATAAAAAAACGGGAAATTGTTATTTTTCTGTGAAAATTGCTGAGTGAATTTTTTCTGACCTTTTGCCCATCCCTACTGCTGAAAATGTCTCCTATGTAACAACAGCCTTGAGAATATGTGATACAGTAAATGTACCCTGCTTTTCCCATATCCTAAATGCAATTGTGACTGCCGCCCTTTTTACTGATATAACACTTCTCAGTTCAGAACAGCAGGTAGGTGCCCAGGTAGATTGCAGAGAGGGACAATCTTCAATTAAAATAAAGGAAAAAGCTGAAAAATCTGTCAAGGGGGGCAGGGTTTTCGTTGTTCTCACAGTCAGAAGATTGTCCCTTTCTGTTATCTGTCTTGTCAAGCAACCAGAGTCCACATGTGAGGTGAACAATGTTACACTAGGTAAAAGGGGCGGGAGGGGATACTTTATCATTCAATCTTGAACTACAACTCTGGCAGTATTGAAATAACACTCTCTATGGCTCAAACACTAAGAAGATTAATTGGAGCTGCTGTTTTTGTGAAACCTTACTATCCCTTTAAATTGCTTGTGCTTAATGAGGGTAGATGTGCCAATGTGTGTTCTCTCCTTTCCCCTTTTCACTACCTTATCACGCAATGCACAAAGTGCAGTTGCTGACAGTTGCACTGTGCCTGCCCCAAGGAAAAAATAGTCCCACACCCTTTTTTGTGGGGGTGTAAAAACATATCCTTATTATTCTACAGGTGCATTTACAATGGCTGGGGCAGGTGCTACTGCTAAGCAGCGCTATTGCTAGGACCAGGAGTAGAGAGAAGTGGAACAACACCTACCTGTCCTAGTCACATACCACTGTTACTACTATCCAATTAAATGATAGCCAGAGTGGAAACTGGCACATTAGCATGTCCATCCTGTATAGATGTATGTCTGTCTCTGAGACTCAAAAACCAAAGAGCATGACAAATGCACACTGAGAGACAACAAAAATAAGTGTTATGTTCAAGGCATGGTAGCTTCTCAGGTGCTGCTCAAGTAATGATTTTCATTTCCACCTGCTATTGTAGAGAGTAAATGCCCATATCCATATCAGACTGGTCCCTCCCTCAGAGAGTCCAGCTCCAAAATGTTAGGTAAATCCTGTCTGAATAAGAGAAACAGCACAACCTCATCAGTGGGGTGCAGACTATTCCCTCTAGGCACATGGAGAGCAAGGGCCCATGCATCACATACCATTCCACTTAGGGAGACTAGAAAAACAAAGAGGGAGATGAATGCACACCAAGACACAACAAAAATAAGGGTTTTGTTCAAGGCATGGTGGCCTCCCATGTGCTACTCAAGTCATGTTTTTCACCCACATGCCACTGAAGAGAGAGAGTTTCCATACCCATATCAGTCTGGTTCTGCCCTCAGATAGTCCAGGTCTGAAATGTCAGGCAAATCCTCTCTGCGCATGAGACACAGCACAACCCCAGATGTATGTTTTGGCCTATGTGGGCCTTGTCAGTAGGTGCAGCAATTTCCCTCTAGGCACTTGGAAAGCAAGGCCCATGTCTGGGATATCGTTCCACTTATGGAGACTCTGATAACTGAGCAACTGGAATTACAGTAGCAGCAAATCCTGGTGGTGGTGGTGATGATGCCCATTTCCAAATTCTCTCACTCCCATTCTAATTCGCTTTCAGTCTAGAATACTCCGATAATCTGTTCTGTACCACCAGCTCCACCATCCTCTGACTTATCATGTCTGCCAAAAGTCTCTTGCTGCTCTCTACTTTGTGATTATGATGAATGTGACAGAGGATCCCCTGCTGCCGCACTTATCATATAGGTTTAACATCATCAGCAACAGGTGTAGGCAAAGGCACACTAGCATTAGCAGTAGCTGGCAAAGCAGCTGAACTGCGCTGCTTCTAATATCCAGTAATCCCCATTTTAAGATGTTCCCCCAGATCCCTGGTGAGGATGTTGGGTATTTGGAGCTCACATTTGCAGGTAGAAGTGGGCTACCTTCACTACTGTTGCTGCTTGATTTCTGCAACTCTGATTTGGTAGCAGCAGCAGCCCTCCAGCTTCTCCTGCTCACATAGTGCAAGCAAGAACACAAAAAACGTTTTAAACTTTCTCTCTCTCTCTTACTGTTTAAAGGACCAGGGATTTCTCCTGACTTACTGACTCATCCCATGCCCCCTTCTCATTATAGTCCCAGTCTCCACAATATTCCAAAACTGCATGGGGCCGAAATACAACTATTCTAAATGATGCAGACACCACTACAAAGCTGATAGCATGTATTCAGCAATATTGCACAAAACATTGGCATAAAGCATTATTACGGTAATGGCAGTAAAGTTATGGAATTATTTGCCTCAGGATTCAGATACTGTAACTGCTTTCAAAAAAGCAATGGATATCTATCTAGCACAGAACAATATTGAGAATTATGGCAGTTGGCTTCAAAGCAGGTAATATGTTGAGCCAGGGAAATATCTGAGTGCCATTTAGAGTCAGGAAGGAATTTTTCTACCAACATGGTGCTTATTTGGAAATGAATTCATTTGGGTTTTTTGTTTTTTCTTTTTGCTTTCCCCTGGATAAACAGGGGTGATTTGGCATTTAGCATTGTTTCAAATTTAAATGCCCAGTTGGAATGTGCAACTGGGCATTAAATATTATATTTAATGAGTGTCCATATTCTATCTATCTATCTATCTATCTATCTATCTATCTATCTATCTATCCACGCACACATGTATTTATAATAAAAGCCCTCAATGTATTTCTCAGCTGTTTACAGCCATTCCTTCAGGAAGAATATACAGATATATTTGTTCTGATCAAACATCTAAACAGAGAAATGCATTGAGAGCTTTTAATATGCTTCACTTCAATTGCTGAATACTGTTCTTCTGTTACAGAGGCTCCCAAGTGGAAGTAAACTTATTTTTAAAAATGTTTTTTATTGCTTACATACACCAAAGTATACAATACATTGCAAGTTATTACAGAGTAGTATGCAGGCCACAATGAACATATGAGAAAACAAAGACCAGTACAATTTCACTTTTAGAGTAAAAACTCCCCAAACTTAACATCCCCAACCTGTCCCCACCAACCACCCTCATACCAAACTTCACCCTCCCAACCCCAATCACCCCCCCCCCCCCCCGTGGCCACATGGACACCCCCATCACACCCAGGGAGCAGAACCCTCCGTTTGAGACTAAACAGCATGAGCAGTCGGAATATGAATAATTGACTACTTGGAACCAGAAACAGTAACAGTGAGGGGAGAGAAATAAGTAAGCATAGTCCCCGCAAAAAATGGTGGAAGTGAGCTTATTACTTCCACAAGCTATTTCCCCAGCAGTACTATACAAGCATGCTGGTCTTATACAATTGGTGAGTAATCATCAGAACATTGTCTCAATTCAGTTAGTGGATTATATTGTGGATGTACACAGCTTATATACTTCTTTTTCGTTAGTTTTACCTAAGGGGTTGTTCCTCTACAAGTCAGGGGTTATGAAGTTTGTAGCCGTCTAAAGGTAACGTGGATCAGAGAATTGGAAGCAGACGTATCTCCAACAAGTGTTATTGCCAGATTATTGGTAACCAACTAAAAGTGTAAATAACCATTTGGCTGAGCACATTAGTTTAATCTGCTTGTTCTTACCTGCTGATGTGACACATGGATTCCCCTGATAATCTAAACACAAACGTACACTCACTAAATTGGTCCCTTATTACCAAAACCAAATGTATAAGTCACATGTGTATATTAAATCTTAGGAACTGTCTGTCTGGGAACAAATGCAGAAAACCACTAGGAACTTATTAAAATCAAACAACAGTCTTCATACATTACTCCGAAAACAATAAAGTGGGAGGAAGGAAAGCAAATTTCCTGAGATGGCAAAGGCATTGCAAGAGTTATAAAATTATTTGTATAATCTGGATAACACAGAACTACAAATCCATAAGATAAAGCTCTATCACAATACATTGCAAATGTATCCAAAAATACAATAAGCATATACATCCAAAATGCAAATCGCACAACATTTTTTTTATGTAATCAGATCACATAAGTAGGGAATTATGCAACCACCTGCTCTGTACCTATGAATCCCCCTTGTCCCATAGCACTCCCTTTTTGCACCTCTGTTTCTTGATATGCCCCTTCCTTGTTCTCTATACCCCTCTTGCCACTGTGTCACTCCCCCAGGCCTCCTTTATCTATATATTGCTTCTCAGATCCCTTATTGCTCTATGTCACTGTCTTTCTTCCATATCCAACCCTCTTGTTCTTTTGTTCCACTCTTATTCTCCTATTTCATTGTCTTTCTGTAATGGTTTGTTTGACTCACAGACACAGAGTTAAGATAAAAACACAGTTTTATTGAAATCAATAATACATAAAGAACCCTCACAGGTCCTGTAGTATATAACATATAGTACAGACACACGACAGGTTACTTATGCCCACACAGGTCCAGCATGTACATATAGACGGTAAACAGTTATGCTGACACAGGTCAGGCAATGCAGGACACAGGTTCCAGTAATGCAGGAGTTAATGTTCACAGACTAGGAGAACAGTTCAAAGAGTTTGGGCGACCAGCTGCATCAGGAGACGCCACAGTTAGAGTCCACAAAATACAGGCCACTGAAGGTTACAGTAGGGCTACCGGTACTAAAACGGAGGCAACAATAGTAACCGGTTTTGACAAGGAGGAGCGCAACCAATGGTAGTATACCGGTGCAATAACGTAGACAGCACTTGCATCCGGGTAAACAGAGTGGAGTGAACCAGTGCACTACACCGGTGCAATCACGGAGGCAACACTTGCAACCAGGTTTGGTAGAGTGGAGCGAACCAGTGCACGATACCGGTGCAATCACGGAGGCAACACAGCAACCGGTTAAACAGAGTGAAGAGAACCAGTGCACTATACTGGTGCAATCACGGAGGCAACACAGCAACCGGTTAAACAGAGTGGTGCGAACCAGTGCACTATGCCAGTGCAATCACGGAGGCAACACTTACAACCGGGTTTGGTAGAGTGGAGCAAACCAGTGCACTATACCGGTGCAATAACGGAGGCAACACTTGCAACCGGGTAGGTCTGGGACTAGGCAAGAAGCGCTCTATGTAAAGGGAGACAGGCCAGCCTGATATACAGGGATGCCAGCAGAAAGGCAACGGAGTCAGAATGTCGCCGAGGCGACTAGTACACAACGGGCACTGCCAAGTCAGGATCCAGGAGCAGGAACGTCAGCCAGGCCAGGTCAGGACACAGGAGCAGGAACATCAGCCATTCCGGATCGGTACACAAGAGCAGGAACATCAGCCAATCTGGGTCGGTACACAGGAGCAGGAACGTCAGCCAGGCCAGGTCGGTACACAGGAAACAATCACTGGAGAGTAGTCAGGCAGTCCGGGTCGGTACACAGGCGCAGGAACAGGAGAGTAGTCAGGCAAGCCAAGTCGATACACTGGAACCACAGTACAAATGTAGAACTGGCACAGGAACACCACGAAAGGGCAGCCATAAGGTGCAGGAGTCCAGTATATAAAGGCAATACTGGGCGGGTTAAACACAGGGCAACCAATGAGGGCCTCCTACAGGATAACTGACAGGAAAGGAATCACGGGCACCGTGATACTTTCTTCGCTTTAACCATTTTGATTTGCTATGACTTTTTCTTGCTTCCCTGTTCCCCTTTCTTGATTATCTCTGCAGCTTCCTTGACTTGGGTCCTCTCTGTTGCTTCTTTGCTATCTCATGATCTCCTGTTCAACCTTTAGTTTGTCCCCCTGTGCCCTTCTATTGTCCCTTTACTGTCTCCTTATAACCATTGTGAAGTCATGTTTGCCTCCAAGTGCCCACCCCTCATATTATGTTGTATTTCCCTATTGGTCTCTACAAATATTCCCTAGTGATCACTTGCAATTGTACATTACATTGCTGGTCTCACATAATACTTCACTTATCTGATTTAATGATAAACTGATCTGTCAGTTACTTTAATGTATATTGGTCCACAGGTTTCTTATGTCACCTGCACACTTATGTATTTCTGATCTTGTGACCAACCATTGAAAAACACTTGTACACACCTGTTGCAAAGGTTAGTAGGTAGGTTATTGTGAACAGAAATAAAAAGACAACTGTAGCATGTGGAAGGGAAATGATTATCTAATAAACACACAACTGTGCAGGATCGGGGCACATACAGGAGGTTACTGGTTGTAAAATGAGATAATTACTATGGCAATATATCTAACCATTTCACTTATACTTTACCTTCATTCATACTGTTATTTTATTTTTTTTTGTTATTAGCACAAAACACAAATAAAAATGGGATTTAGCTCAGAATTAAAATGTTATAAGCTCTGTTGTTTTAGAAACCACTGAGGTGATAACTTATTTACACTTCTAATCCATAGAGTTAGATGAGTTTTCATAAATACTCTATGAAGGAAAAATGGGAAAACTGGGAAAGCACAGTATTATATTTTTATCACATTAAGCCAAAACATATTAAAATATTTTTTCAATCAAATTATGTACACAGAATATCTGAACTGTATTAATGTTATCTTCCCTAATTAACAGACATGCGTGTGTACTATAAATATACTTGTGAAAATGATGGTATTAAAGGTGGCATGTTTAATTTTGTAATAAATAAACAAATAAAAGAACTTGACAAGATTTACACTAAAAGATGTCCACAATAAATGAACAACCAATTTTCAGAGGGATATATTTCATTTTACTTTTATGAAAAAAATTAAATGCACAGTATTGTATGGAAAAAACTAGACTTTTTTTTTATTTTTTTTAGAAAATAGTGGTGCTAGGGAATGGAATTATATCTGGTCCCAAGCCAACCCCTTAATCCAAAGTACTCATTGAGAAGTCAAACAGAAGCTGGGATTGAATTCTTAGCTTACCCTGATCCTTTCAGCTCTACACTGCTGCTACCTAAAAAATGCAAACTTTTGACCTCACAAAATTTACAAGAGGCTATACAAGGATTTCTTGAACAAGAAAAAATATAAAAAGTTGTTTTTATATATGAAAAAGAAAGTTTTATATGCTGTACAGAGGTTCATTTTTATTTAAGTCCAAAAATTTGTGAATTGTATAAAGCCGGAGTCTTCATAATAAATCTAGTACTGATAACTATTAGAAACAACTTACAAATTATTATTTAATATAAAAGTATGGTGGAAGAGGAACAGTACCTGTTTGAATAGTCCTTGACAATCTGATAAATGCTAATCTTAAGGGTTTCATTCCCAAAACGATTGTTGCTTCGATCCTTGTAAATGCGAAACTCAGCTGCTGTCACTGCTTCTCCATGTGGAATTTGAGTGAGGTCAAATCGGAATTCCTTGTAGTGCCTTCGATGGTGTGAAAAGTCCTTGTCTCTTTCAACTAAAAGGGAAAACATTCCAAGAGTAAGCCATAAATACAGCAAATGATTAACTGTGAATTTATATGGCTTAGAAATGAAAACATTCAGGCAGCCTTATATGACAGTGGGTAAACAGCAAAACCACAAATCCAGACATAGCTTCCAGGTAAAGGAAGCAGTAGATTTCACTTCAAAGGAAGAAGAAAAATACTCATTACTTTACTAAAATTTCATGAGTGCAATTGGAAATAATACTAAAACAACTAAAATATTCCTGCCATAAAAGTGATTTCAGACATAGGCAAAGTAATGTAAGAATGAAAGAGGACACTGTAGTGAATAGGAAACCTCAAGAACTGCAATTTATATTTTCATTAATGGGGGCTTTTCTGCATACAAACTGTAAAATATATTACAATGATAGCCAGTCTGTATAAAGCTGAGACTGTAACTCCAGAGGAGTGAGCAACAAATTGCTTAGCAATGCCCACCTTTCTGTTCCTTAAGGGGTTAACTACAAAACTGAGGTTTCTAATACTAGAAATTAAATTATTTAAACATGATAATTGTCTAAAGATGGTAAGCATATGTATCTAAAGAGAACACACACACACAAGTACTCACCACAAATACTCAAATACACATGCATTGTCAGAGAAAGCAGTAATACAGGACAGAAGGAGAGGTCTGTCACTCTTCAGTTATATCAGGGACAAATAATGGATATAGTTTGATAATGGGGACACTGATTTCATACACTTTGTGAAGAGTATGGGCAAACAGACATTCACATTAAAATAAGCTCATGTGACTGCTTTTGAGCTCAGACCCTACCTAATGACTATGTACAAAACTTTTTACACAAAATTTCCATTTTCTCCTTTTTATTCCGCAGCGCTGTACAGTTGGGAATAGACATGCAGAGGTATTAAATAGTACAATCAGATGTGGAGAACAGAAGGATCAGAGGGCTCTGCTCATGAGAGTTTACAGTCTAGAGGAATTGGAAACTTCTCTATCATTCAAGGTGTTAAAAGACCTATTATGTCAACTGAAATGGTTAATTTTTCCCATAAGTGCAGTTGGCTTGCTGCAAAATTGCACAAATTTGCATTTATACATCTACACCAGGAACTTTAACCACTTAAAGGGCTTGTATTATGTCACTTAAAGTTTAGCTCTGAGTATTAAGTACAAATTTTTTAACTGTGTATATTTACTTATAGATTTGTAGTTCAAAGGCAACTGAAGTGGAAAGGATCATCCTCCCGCCCCTTCTGGTTAAGTCACAGATCCTCTCTATCTGGTACGGATGTAGAGCGCGAGGGACAATCTTCAGTAAGCAAAGAAAATCCTGCCCTCCTTCGTCAAGGAGGGCATGATTTTCCTTTTATTTTCTCTGTAAATATTATCCTTCGCTCAATCGGTCCAGTCCTATGTTCCAAATCTAAGGGGAAGCAACCAGAAGGGGCGGGAGGGGGATTCTTTCCTCTTCAATAGCTTTTGAAGTACAAATCTGTAAGTAAATATACATAGCGCAATATGTTAAAAAACTTGTACTTAATACTTAGAGCTTAAGTTTAAATGATATATTACTATCACTTTAACGATTGTGGAAATATCACAACTTTCATTCCTTTGAGGACCAGTGACGTCCTGGCACAGTATGAGTTAAACGATCAGTGTGCACACTGTTATCATGCAGGGAGGTTGAAACTGACTGCTCCAAGACTGGAGCAGTGAGTTTCATCCTTTCCCTCGGATAGCCGCATACCTCCCAAGATTTCAAAAACAGTCAAAGAGAGACACTTTTGTGTTATGTGATGTTGCTCAAGGCATGGCTTGTGGGAGGGGCATTACTATTGAAATGCCATTATGTATCCTAATAACTGATTTAGAACAAAACCAAAGTATTTTAGTTACACAGATTAGTTTTCATATGTACTGAAGTCTAAACAAATATGAATGTGAATTTATTGCTGTGGAGCCATGTTATATGTATATATATATATATATATATATATATATATATATATATATATATATATATATATACAGTTGAAACCAGAAGTTTACATACACTATAAGCATGTTTTTCTCACTATCTGACATGAAATCAGAATAAACCTTACCCGTTTTAGGTCAATTAGGATTACCAAAATTATTCATATTTGCCAAATGCCAGAATAATGAGAGAGAGAATTTTTTAAGGCATTTTTATTACTTTCTGCAAAGTCAAAAGTTTACAAACATTTCATTAGTATTTGGTAGCCTTGCCCTTAAACTGTATGACTTGGGTCAAACTTTTTGGCTGTCCTTCCACAAGCTTCTCACAATAGCTGGTAGGAATTTTGGCCCATTCCTCCTGACAGAACTGGTGTAACTGAGCCATGTTTGTAGGTCGCCTTGCTGGCACCTGCCTTTTCAGCTTTGCCCATAAATTTTCAATAGGATTGAGATCAGGGCTTTGTGATGGCCACTCCAAAACATTGACTTTGTTATCCTTAAGCCACTTTGTAACCAGTTTGGCAGTATGCTTTGGGTCATTGTCCATTTGTAAGACCCATTTCTGCCCAAGATTTAACTTCCTGGCTGATGTCTTGAGATGTTGCTTCAGTATTGCCACATAATCTTCTTGTCCCATGATGCCATCTATTTTGTGAAGTGCACCAGTCCCTCCTGCAGCAAAACAACCCCACAACATGATGCTGCCACCCCCGGTGTTTCACAGTTGGGATGGTGTTCTTAGGCTTCCAAGCTTCTCCCTTTTTCCTCCAAACGTAACGATGGTCATTATGGCCAAACATTTCAATTTTAGTTTCGTCAGACCGCAAGACATGTCTCCAAAAATGTAGGCCTTTGTTCCTGTGTGCATTTGCAAACATTAATCTGGCTTTTATATGTTTCTTTTGGAGTAATGGCTTCTTCCTGGCAGAGTGGCCTTTCAGCCCATGTTGATACAGTACTTGTTTCACTGTGGATGATGACACAATCTTACCAGCTTCCGCCAGCATCTTTACAAGGTCTTTTGTTTTTGTTCTTGGGTTGATATGCACATGTTGGACCAAAGCACATTCATCTCTGAGACACAGAACCCGTCTCCTTCCTGAGCGATATGATGGCTGGACATTCTCATCTTGTTTGTACTTGCATATAATTGTTTGTACAGAGGAATGAGGCACCTGCAGGTATCTGGAAATTGTACCCAAGGATGATCCAGACTTGTGCAAGTCCACAATTCTCTTCCTGATATCTCGGCTGATTTCTTTAGACTTTCCCATGATGTTACACACAGAAGTAGTGTGTTTCTGGTGTGCATTAAAATACATCCACAGGTGTGTCTCTAATTTACTCAGATGTTGCCAATAAACCTATCAGAAGCTTCCAAAGACATGACATCATCATATGGGCTGTCCCAAATTGTTTAAAGGCATAGTAATCCTAGTGTATGTAAACTTTTGACTTTGCAGAAAGTAATAAAAATGCCTTAAAAAATTCTCTCTCTCTCATTATTCTGGCATTTGGCAAATATAAATAATTTTGGTAATCCTAATTGACCTAAAACGGGTAAGGTTTATTCTGATTTAATGTCAGATAGTGAGAAAAACATGCATATGTGTCTTTTTATATAGTGTATGTAAACTTCTGGTTTCCACTGTATATATATATATATATATATATATATACAGGGCTCAACATTTCCACTCGCCACTAGTCAATGGCGAGTGAAAATTTAGCCCTGGCGAGTAGAAATTCAGCCCTGGCTTGCAGTGGCGAGTAACTTTTCAGGTCTGGCTAGTAGCAAAGGACTTCAAATTATAAGCCCTGTATATATATATATATATATATATATATATATCAGGGCTCTAAATTTCCACTCGCCTCCTCACATTTGGTGTGGAAAAATTGAGTGAGGGCGAGAAGAAAAGTGAAGCGCCTATTAAAAGCAGCCGCCACACTGTGCTCCGTGAGGCACTGAGGTCGAACAGTGTATACTACCCAGTCATGCCCTTTATCCCTTCCCTTTCACTCTGCGGCAAAAATCATCCTCATCCACATGCTTCCTGCCAGAGCCAAACTCAGTCATTACTGGCAGCAAGCGCTTCTCTCTCTGTGCCTCTTCCCCTTCGCTGCGCATGGTCAACGCAGCATGCGCACTTATATCATCACGCAGATCTGGATCATAGGTAAGGCACAGATCAGCTTTTAGCAGGAGCTCGAATGGGGTTAACCCTTTGAGTGCCAAAGGGGTATTGCATTTGCAATGTGTTCTGTACCCCTCTGGCACGTAAAGGTTTAAAAGATCCTGAAAGGCTGAGAATGAACTGTAACATAATATGGATATATGCATGTATTGAAAGGCTTGGCCTTGTGCAACATTCATTGTAACTCAGTAGATTGGGGTGTGAATACCCACCAAAGAGACACCGGTGAGATTACAGAGGTCAGTGGTAAATGGTGTACGGGAACATGGAAGATATGCAAGAGAGAGAGAGGGTAAAATATACTAAGTGTAGTAGTACTGAATAATGGAATGAGCAATATTATGTGACAAAAGTAACCAGGCACAAAGTCTAAAACATGATGTGAATAGATATAAATAATGGCAAAATATATATTTATTACACAACCTATATTAAAACAAGGGATGCAGTCTAGTGTTGAGCGAGCACCCCGATGCTCGGGTGCTCGGGTGCTCTGACCGAGCACCCCCTGAGGCTCGAGTGCTCGGCCGAGCACCCGAGCCCCATTGAAAAGCATGGGGCGACACGAGCATTTCACCAGGCACCCCCTGCTCTGATGAGGGGAGGGTGCCTGGTCAATGCCCCCCTTCATCTCCGCTATGCCCCCTTCATCTCTGAATGCCCCCTTCATCTCCGCAATGTCCCCCTTCATCTCCGCAATGTCCCCCTTCATCTCCGCTATGCCCCTCTTCCACAATGTCCCCCTTCATCTCCGCTATGCCCCTCTTCCACAATGTCCCCCTTCATCTCCGCTATGCCCCTCTTCCACAATGTCCCCCTTCATCTCCGCTATGCCATAGAGGAGATGAAGGGGGACATTGTGGAAGAGGGGCATAGCGGAGATGAAGGGGGACATTGTGGAAGAGGGGCATAGCGGAGATGAAGGGGGACATTGTGGAAGAGGGGCATAGCGGAGATGAAGGGGGACATTGTGGAAGAGGGGCATAGAGTCTATGCCCCTCTTCCACAATGTCCCCCTTCATCTCCGCTATGCCCCCTTCATCTCCGCAATGCCCCCGTACCTCCAGTCCCTGGTGGTCCAGCGGAGCGTCTTCTGATCTGTGCCTCTTCCGGCACAGATCCCCGCCACCCGAACATGGCGGGAGAGCACATGGCGGTACTCGACGAGTACCGCCATGTGCCGAGCAGAGCGATGCTCGAGCCGATCCGAGCATCGGCCGAGCACGCTCGCTCAACACTAATGCAGTCCCATTATGGAGATGCAGAAGTGTAAGCAAACAATTCAATATATAGTGCTGGTATATGGATGCACCCTTAGATCAAAGTTTCACTGAACTGGTATGCACTTAAAACATATATAGGCAATGAGATATGACAAGGAATTAGGATGATCTGGTACTCGCGTTCTGAGTAGTATTAGATGGTATAGGGCAACAAGCGCTACTCCTAATTCCTTGTCAAATCACATTGCTTATAAATGTTTATGTGCATACCAGTTCAATGGAACTTTGATGTAAGGGTGAATCCATATACTGCAACACTATATTTTGAATTGATTGCTTGCACTTCTGCATCTACATAGCGGGATTATAATCCTTGTTTTATATAGGTTGTGTATAAATATATATTTTGTCATTATTTATGCCTATTCACACCATGTTTTAGACTTTGTGCCTGGTTGCTGTTGTCACATTATATTGCTCATTCCATTATTCAGTACTACTACACTTAGTATGTTTTCACTCTTGTATTTCTTCCATACACACCTGCGCTGCCTCCCATACACCATTTACCACTGAGTTCTTTGGTTCATCATTGGATCTGAGCACTATATGGGAATAGCTGAATGGTTGCAAGAAACGTATACAAGATTAACATCAGCACCTATAACTGGGAAGGAGATTAGGGACAGTTGTGTTGTTTTGTCTATTACTTATAGTACACGATAATAGTCAATTGCAGCATACAGTCCAAATAAATTGATCCAAATGTCCACTGTTTTAAATGGAACTTTTTAACCCCTTTAATGCTAGAGAGGTCACCTCTCACCTGTCTTGGCGCTGACTCTAGCACTCAAGGAATTAAAAGCCCAGTTCAAATCAATGACAATTTTCATTTACAAGTGTCCCTCTTTAGGAGATATTAGGGGTACATACCTCTCAAGTGTCGCTTTTTAGGACATATTAGAGGTATATACCTCCCAAATGTCCCTCTTTAGGAGATATTAGGGCTCTGTACCTCCCAAGTGTCCCTCTTTAGGAGATATTAGGGGTACATACCTCCCAAGTGTCCCTCTTTAGGAGATATTAGGGGTACATACCTCCCAAGTGTCCCTCTTTAGGAGACATTAGGGGTCCATACTTGAGATGGTTGGGGTTAAAGGCAGTGATATAGGTGGGGCTAGGCATGGAAACTGGTGGCTAGTAACTTTTCAGGCCTGACTAGTACCTCAGGACTTGAAATTTTGAGCCCTGTATATATATATATATATATATATATATATATATATATATATATATATGTATATACACACACCACAGAGTCTGATCTCCTCAAAAGAGGGACACCAGGGTGGGAAAGAGGGGCAGACAGATTTGGGCCTCATAGAGGGACTGTCCCTCCTAAAGAGGGACACTTGGAAGGCATGGAGCAGGCACATGTGATTATTCATATGTGCCAGCTCAGTAAATAAAATGGCACTGATCTTCCTGTGTACAAAACACCTGGTCCTTAAGGAGCTAAATAAAAAAATAAGGAAAATGTTTTAACTTATTTTTTAACTTTCACTTTAATTGTAAGATTGATCATTTTAAAATTAATGTTCGACTGGGTACAGCATCCTTTTAACCTTGAGGAGCAAGGCAATGGAGACTTTTCCAGCATACAAGGTGTTAGATTAACCCTTTGAATGCAATGCATAGTGTTCTCTTCTGGTACTCAAAGGGTTAACTTGATACTACATGTGGTATTTTTACTGTGCATCACCAGTTATACAGTTCTATGAAATATGTAACTTTAACCTATTAAGGACCATAGAAATATCTGATGTGTTGTTTCTCAATGCACTGCATACTTCTCTAGTCCTTACAGGGTTAACATTCTCTTATTTATAAAAAAATAAATTGTGATCACCGTGAGCTTTTCAGATGTATAATAAATGAATATAAATTTTTCTTCAACAAGTTAGATAGTATGACCTTTCAAGAGCCATACCCTCCCTTTTCTTAAGCAAAACATATCTGGTCATTAACCGTTTGCAATGCGTTTGATACCTCTCTGGCATTCAAAGGGTTAAAACAGAAACATGTGAATAACATAAGGCAAGAAAGAGTAGACATTGTTATACAGCATATGCTGTGTTGGACAGATGGTAGTAGATATATGGCCAGTATTTGTAAAACAAAATTGGAGTTATTCTGGAGTAAGCCAACTGCACCGCAGAGGACAAATACAAAGTACTAAATTCCCATGTACTTGAATAGAGGTTTTCAACCCCTTGAATGCTATTGGAGACCTTTCTAGCTTTCAAGAGGGTTAAATGCCCAATTTAATTTAACATCAATTGTTATTTTATCCCCTATAGTGCAGTTGGATTACTCCAGACAAGCCAGGAGTAATGCACAGAGCAGGAAGTCTGACAGAGTCAACTTCAGTAACTAAGCGGGAACTTAAACAATCTGGGTCAACACGGAGAGAGTAGGCAGCCAGGGTCACAGGTCAGAACCGATGTGGGTAGTCAAACAAGCCAGGGTCATACATGGAGCAAATAGTCAGCCAGAGCCAAAGGTCAGAACCAATGTGGGTAGTCAGACAAGTCGAGGTCATACACAGAGAGAATAGTCAGCCAGAGCCACAGGTCAGAACCGATGTGGGTAGTCAGACAAGCCAGAAAGCAGACAAGGAGGAGATTCAGAAGCCAAGCATGGTCACAACGAGATTCAACAAAACACAAGGATACTAGCAGGAACACCACGTAAGGGTAACTACCCCTAGTCTTAGGGTAGTTTAAATATACTTACACAAGACGGGAAGCAATTAGGCCAATAAAGTAGAACCTATAACAGCTAGCACAACGTCACTGGCGACTCGTATACGCGTCTGCCACCACCAGGAATGTGGAAGTGGACAGTACCTGCTGCCAGCTGTCCACAAGATGGAGCAGAGGCTAGGAGAACACGGGGCAGAAGGCAGGAGACTGCTGAGGTACACTGTGATATATCTTCAGTGTTCTTAGATGGTTTATTATTATTACTAGTAATTTTTTTGTGTGATGTTGAGAAACAGTCTCCTCAGGATAAGGACCATCATCACTTATTGTTCAAGCTACAAAAACCATAGTTAGTCAATTTTTATACTACCACTTTACTAACACATGCCTGCACTGCTACGTGTCCATTCACACTACCCCTGTACCTAGTGTGTTTGCTAGACATTAGTAAGCAGTGATGTATACAACAAAACTGTGTGATTTCTCACCCTCAATCTCTTCTAGTATCTGTCTGCCTAAGTCACAGCTCACATCAACATAACTGTCACCTATCAAACTATTGAAAGTTTTTTTAATATATTTTCTTTTTTTTTATTGTCCCTATCAGAATTAGAAAAAAACATGCTCCCATTGCAACTTCTTCTTCCCCCATACTCCCCTAATAAAGAGAACTGCTGCCAATGTCTTCTCAATCGTGAAAAATGTAGGGGTATTTGAGGTAAATCTACTTTGGTCCCTTCACAAGCCCCCAGACTCCCTAAAACAGAGAACACCTAGATCAGGAAGGAACTTGGATGACCCAAGATTTTGGGTTATTTTGAGTAAATCTTCTTTCTCCCTTCACACTCCCTCTAGACTGACACCAGATTCACCAAACATAGGGAACAAATTTCACGCCTTCAAGAATCCCTAAACTACACTCCAACTTTGCCTTTTTTGCCTATCCCCTGAACCATCCTGGCCCCCTTTTATACTATCCATTCATGAAAAGAAAGGAATCTTGCCAAAAGTGGGTTGGAGGAGTCTGTCTTGCCATTGATTCAATGCAATGAGCTAGGTGGAAAAAGTGGAAAATGGGCACTGTTTGCAAAAAAAATTCCCACTTAGCGGAAACTGACATTTTGTGTTTCTATTTTAGGTGGAAAATCATGCCTATCCCTAATAACAGACATTGATACTTTGATCATTCTGCAATATTTCAACTGTCCTTTCAAACATATTCAGAAGCAATCCACTCCCTTTCACCATGATAACCGAGATAGCTACCATAATATCTGGCATACAAGATTGCCGATATTTAAAAAAAAACAAAAAAAACCACTATATTAAGGTCATTAAAAGTAACATGCAACTTGCCAAACTGAACTTTTCATTGAGACCTTTAGGGGACATTGTTTGCATGATAAATATCTAAAACATACGTGCTGTATACACATCTAAAGCAAGTCATGTATCTAATGTCTTAGCTATTTAAAATGAAAGTCCACTGGTGATTTCTGCACTTCTTTATCATTAAGTTTGTTCTGAAAGGCTCTTTCGATATCAGATCAGTATTCTCCCATCCATTCTCTAACTTCTTGAAGGCTGAAGACATCTCCAGCACATTGCTTTAAAATTATACTGATGCACTAAAAAGTACTGAAACAATTCTGGAAAACACAATCTGCACCACATAGTCAAATAAAATGTGTTGGTGATGTCTCTGGCACCCAAGGGGTCAACCTGGTCATTCCAACAAAATATGAATGGAGGAAAATAATAAACTAAACATATAACATTGGAAGTAATGCAAGTAAAATCTGACTTAAAGACAATTTTGTAATAGAAATTAGACGTTTCATTTGAAACAAGTAAAGTTATTTATTTACAAACAGCAAATTCCACAAACATGTATATCCACTGGACATCTCTGGCTTATCCCTGTCTTTATATAGCATACTCATCTTTTATCAACTTTTTTATCAATAAGCCAACCATTTTAATTATAGACCAAAATAGATGTTATGTAAAACTTGTTGTAGATTATTTCTAGTCTGCTTTCTTCCTGATCACTCCCTGATGTACCACCAAAGCAATAATATCTCTCAGAAGCAGGACTTATAGGAGCTGTATTTTCCATTAGGCATACTAGTAGATTGCTCACAGCATAAGACTTCTGCCCCAGGATTATGGTAGCACTGGCTACTTTATTTATTATTTTATATATTTCTACAACATCTAGAGTGCATAATAATTTAGACAGTTTATTTACCAATTTATATATTTAGCCATATTGAGCACATGTGCAAATCTAGTCTGACCAGACCTTTCCTTAATGGAGGACACATAAAAGCACACACTGTAGGTTTGCACTTATTCCTGTGCATCCCTTCAGAATTATATTTCTCAGAACTTTCCTGTATTATGATGGAGGTTTGATTACCATATACAATTTCAGGGTGGGATTAATTTAAATGAAAGTGTGAGGATAAATTATATTGGGGTTAAAAGTAAAGGCTATGTGTATGGGGCAGTGCTAATCAAGCATATTTAAGGGCAGTACTCAATAAGCTACAGTGGTGCCATTCTGGTACAAATCAATTACAATGTAGGGGAGAAATTGAAATTCCCAATTACTTAAATGAGCTTTGTAACCACTTGAATGCTAGAGAGAAAAGAAATGCATTCTAGCGTTCAAGGGGTAAACCCTTAGAGAGGCAGCATGGTGTATAACACATACCTGGGAACTCTCAGGGTTTGATCCTGAGACTCAAGGTTTTGCACCAAATCTCAGGGTCAAGGGTCAAATTCTCAGGTTGAGAGAGTCCAGTGTTTCCTACACTATGATTTACATCAATTTACTTCTTATTTAATGTCCAAATGAGTGACATTTCTACCAGAAAGACAGAGGTAGAAGTGCTGCTTGTCTTGTGAGTGTAGAAGAAGTGATATCTCAGACCTATACCATGTAGATTCTAGCACCTAAAATCTACTTTCTCAGGAGCATAAGGGGGTTAATAGTTCAAAGATCTCAGGGTGAGCTCATTTCAAAAGTTCCCAGATATGAATACATAGGGTAATGTACAAGTAGACATCCATGCTAAAATAAGCAAAATAGCGAATCTTATGTACAGCTTCTACCTAACTCCAATATACAAAGCGTTTGGCATGAAATAAATCAATATTTTGTGCCAATTTCACCACAGGGTATCATGCATGGGATTATATGGGCAAGTTCTATTCCTTTGCATCCTATTTCATAACATTTATTTACTGGGTACATAGAAAAGCAGCTGAAAATATGTTTTTTCTTACTCCTATTTTATTTGTGGCATCAAGGAATTTTTCCATTAAAATGTGTTGACACAGTTGTGCTCACTGGTATGTACTAACTTGTCTGTACATAAGCACAGGCACTCTGTTAGTGAACCTATGTAGAAGAGCAGAACTTTGTGACATACCTGCTTTCCAATTTTATGGAGACCTCTCTAGAATTCAATTGATTAAAAATATAATTTAAATTAACAGGGATTTTTATTCCTCTCCTGTGGTGCAGTTGGTTTTCCCCAGAAATGTTCTTATTTTATTTTGTGCATGCAGCTTTTGTATTTGTTGATTATTTGCCTATTTAAAACTGTTACAATCTCATGGGATGCTAAGATTCAATGTAAATTGACATAAAAACAAGTTTAATTTTAAAAATGTATATTATGTTATTTTCTTACCCTGTGTACAATTCAGGCAACATTTCAGAGCACTTTGCAGGTCCCCCTACATTGGTAATTTAAGGAGTACAAAATGTTCCTTTGTGAGGTGTAGCTACATAATCTGGCCAATGTTCACAAATGTTTTACTATTTACAAAATTATGTCAAATACCTTTCAAAACATTACACAGCTAAACACAGAAACAGAAGCAGCACATGTTTCGTTTTTGAAGTGTGAAAAGTTATTAAGTCTCTAGGATATGATATAACAAGTTAGAAATATGTATGATAGCATATAAGTAAATTTCCCAAGAGTAAGAAAGTTGAAACTATTTTTTTTCATGAAAGGAGATAGAATTCAGGATATTACATGTTAGCTTAACCTTTGTGGTTAGAGAACTTTGCTTGTTTAAAAGGGGGGAGTTACTAAGGAGAGTGTTGTTTCGAGGAATAAGATTTAGGTAGAAGAAAAACCTATATGTACAGAAAAACCCTTATAAATTAATTGAAAGACATAAAAGAGGCATGTCAAGCATGTCAGCCAGTTATGTTTCCATACACACACAAAAAAATGAAATTGTAAGAAGTTCTTTCAATGAATAGTCTTTTTATGTATCTTGAAGGTACATTTTTTTTACTGAATAAAGAGCATTAGTTGTAACTTCCACAAAGAAAATATCACACAATATGCTTCATGAACATTTTATTTAATTTCTCTTTATTTTAATGAAGTCTGAAAACCTTGCATAGCCTCTAATAAAAGAGAATATTTAATTATCTTTTAATAGCAATTTCTTAGCTAAGGAACAAAACTAGCCTGGCAGTCGTTATCTTCTTACCCTAAAGAGAGGGGAATTGTTTTCCTGTTTTCTAAGTTGTGGTTAGAAAATATGAGTAGATATTCATCTGCATAAAATATTTAGTAGACACTCTTTGTTAAATACATTATGCTCATAAAAGTACTTTTTGACATAGGGCCATATGTTCAAAGAGGTAGCGAAATAGCTTTTATTGTTTGTAACGACTTTCAAAGTACAGTGTTGTTGGCCTCATTAATATTTTCAGAGAGTGTCGGTTATGATTGGAAATATGTCGTTTGTCCTGACTGAAACTGTCGTATGTAACGACAAAAAGTCTTAACTAAGGACAAAAAATGTCTTAAAAAATGTCTTAACTAATGACAAAAAAGTCTTAACTGAAGACAACAATTCTCACATACATGGATCTTTACTGGTACTTGCTCTCCCTTTGCCATCTTTAGTTTAACCCTTTGAGTGCCAGATTGGTATGCAACGCATTGTACTCCTCTGGCACTCAAGGGGTTAAATACTCTAGCAGAATAGACCTGTCTCTTAAGTGTTTGAGACTGCCCATGCCCGGAGCTGACTGAGCCTAGGTATGGAACTCCAGGACATAGGCATCATCCACCCCTACAGGATCTCATCCGACCTCACACTGAGTTATTTAATGAGAACCAGGTAGCCTCCAACTAAGTGCTGGGCCAGCCCTGAGCACTTATACATCCTGCTGCTTTGCACAACAAGCTGGATTAGGTGAAGTGAGGCAACGGCCTACACATATGACCGGCTGCCCCCCAGGTCAGCTCACCCCTGCAAGCAACCCCCATGGTAAGCGTCCCTGCCCAGCGCTAAGTTGACACCTCCATTAAATCAAAGGAATGCAGATTGCAGCAGCATCATTACCTCAGGACTCGAGAGTCTCACAGGAGTTCTGGTTCCCGCTCTCACTAACTACTGTAACTGCTGCCAAGGTGGTTGGATTTCGCTGTATGCGTACGCATGAGCATGAAAGGCATAGGAACGAGTGATTGCAGGGAAAGGGGCCATTTTAATGCAGGGCTTCAATTTCCACTTGCCCTCAATCAATCAAAGTGGAAATTTTGAGCCTTGATAATCATATGTAAAAACTTTGTTTGTGTACCAAATGTTTTGCATGGTCTTTCTCAATGCTTAGTTTGTTTTGAATATCTTTTCTTAAAAAAAAAGCTTTAAGCATGGACCCCATTGCCCTTCTATATAGAAACTTTATAATGTTCACATTTATGTTAAAGCCTTTATCAATTAATTAAGCAATCAAACAGAAGGAATGTATACAAATAAATTAATCAAAATCATGTAATGCAATTGTAACTGGCAATAGCTAAAAGTCAAATTACATCTCAAGAATGTGTTCTTCAAGAGAAATGCAATGCAAGAAATTAAACAAACCTCATGTTCAGTTTTTAGTATCTAGTTCCAACAATAATTATGCTTTGTTAGATGTCTTGGGGACAAAAGATTGGACTGAGGAAACAATCAACATATCAAAGGATTGACTGTGAATTACATGAGCAGTAATTTTCATAGCTGTATGTATGTTCTGATATACTCTCACTCACTGATATACTGACAGTTTTGGCAGGATAACACTTCTCCAGACCACAAGACTAGATGATATATTCATCAAGTGGTGAGTGGCTGCATCCGCAAGGCAATCCTTTTAGACCTTTGCGTATTACCCATTCCCCAGTTAAACAATGGTGAAATTGTATCTGGCAGTCACTTATTTACCAATGACTGAGTGTCAGATAAGTCTGACATTCTCATACACCACTTTCTGGATGGTAGATCACATGGAAATCTATGGGCAGGCACATGCATATACATACATTCTATTTGTATGTCTGTGTCTCACTGGAAAGGTCCAATGCATGACATATATTTTTTGATTATAAGCTTTCAAGCAGGAACTCTGTTTCCACTGTTTCATTTTCCTAAACACTTGTCACCCTGTATTGCCCAAAACCATAAACTGTATAGTGTTACATAAACTTGTGGCACTATATAAATAAACATAATCATTCATTCAAGTGTATTTCCCTGCCTCACATATGCAAGGAAGTGGAACCCATTGAAAACAAGGAAAACTGGCCCTAAAATTCCTGGCGGTGACTCTGTGTGGACCAGTACTGAGATACTTTAGTAGCCAGAATTATAGTTTGTGTGAATTTGTGTTTGGATTAATAAGAATCAGTACAGTATATAAAGGAATCATTTCTGTTGCATATAATATCTTAGTAGAATATGGCAAAGTTATTCTATTCAGGAAAGAAAAATGGGAGAATGTTCTCAAGTTCACAAACATTCATAAGACATGGAACTATACAGCCAAGAATGTGGTATAAAGTAGTCTGTATATTGGTTTCCAAGAACAGTCCATAAAAATGATTCATGGAATCTATTATACACCATGTAGATTGTCCAGACTTTTTTCTGATTCCATAGATGAATGCTTAAGCAGATGTTAAATGAAAGAGGGCCACTTACATATATGATGGTTATTAACATAAGGACAACACTTGATAAAACTATTAATTCATTACCCTGACTATCAATTACTTTAGGAGTAGGACTAATAAATTGACTGCTGGGATTAAAAAGCCTAGGTCTTGCTAAGAATACATCAAACTGAGTTTATTATTTAATTATTGGTATATACGTTTTCATTGCCTCAAAGGTTGTAAATTAGTGGGGTGAATCTGAACAAATCTGCCTGCACAACCTCAGCGAAACAGCAATGTACCTCAAAGTTATATTTTTCTTTATTTCATAGTTAGGTATTTTTCCTTCATTGGGATTTTCATGGAAAACTGACAATTTACTGCTTTTCCTGTGAAAAGTCCCACATCTTGAAAATGGCTAAAATGTTTGGTCTTTTCTAACCCTCATGGTCAAGGGGGGTTAGACTCAGAGGTATGTTTCTATGGCTACCAGTGCAGCAGGACATGTCTGGGTGTCGGAGGTAAGTCTGAGACAAAGGGGGGTTTAGTATATGTTGTTCTATAGCTACTGTGGGACAAAGCTGGGAGGGGGATAGTGTGTGGATCTATGGTTATTTTGGGACAAAGCTGGGGGACAGTGTGTGGTTCTGTGGTTACCATGGGGCAATGCTGGGGGGACAGTGTGTGTGTGCGTGGTTCTATGGTAACAGTTGGACTAGGCTAGGGTGACAATGTGTGATTCCATGCCTTGTCCTATGTTTACCATGGTAAAGGCTGGTGGGGGGAGAGTGTAGTTCTATGGTTACTGTGGGACAGAGCTGGGGGGAAAGTGTATGGTTGTGTGGTTCCCATGGGGAAAGGCTGGGGGAACAGTGGGTGGTTCTGTGGTTACCTTTGGAGGAATAGTAGACTTGTGCATTCATCTTTGAACAAATGAATCATTTCACAAAATTGTGTTATTCATGACATTCGGATTTAAACAAGTAATAAATGGCACAGAACTCCCAAACATTAAAATCTTTGTTCAAATAAATGTATTCATTTAGTTCATTCACACGCTTACACTCTTCATAACAAGTATTACACTTACCTTGATGTCAGAGGTCTAGCAATGTCCTCGACACCAGGGGCCTCCTGCTTCTTCTGCCAAAAAATAAATAAACATTAAAACAAAAACCCTAAATACCCACTGCCACCACCCCCAACATCACCTATATAAAGTAAAACACCCCCTCCTTTAATCCTGCTTGGGCTGTTGCCAAAGTCAAATTGAGAAAACAGTTTAACTGGGATTGGCTTTTATATGGTCATCCTAATTCAAATGAATTTCCATGCTACCATTGGCTGGGATTGTGGGATTACAGAAGGCACAGAAAGTGCCCTGCAGTAACCCCACCTCCCAGCCAATCACCATCTAGCTGGAGGGGTCACAGATAAGTGAAACATCAACCATCCAGCTAGCCAATCAATCCCAGCCAATGGGAGCCAGGGAATTAAATTGAAAAGGGTTGTCCATATAAAAACTAATCCCTGTTCAATTTCTTTCTCATTTGGCTTGGGTAACAGCCTAAGGAGGGTTAAAGGGGAGATTAGGTTAATTTGCATAGGCTGTGGAGGGGACAGTGGTGGTGGGGTTTTAGGGGATTTTTTATTTAACTCCTTAATGACCCTTGATGGTCCTGGCACGTCATGGTTTGGGGAGAGCCAGGATCGTTACAGAATTCGGTTCTCCCCACGCGGCTGCTCACCGTTTGGGGAGCTCTGAAGTGGATGCTGTAAAGGGGTTAATGGTTACTTATTTTTTTGGACAGAAGAGTCCAGAGGCCAAGATCATCAAGAATCTTGATTGACATACAACATCAAGGTGAGTGATGACTTGGGGGGGGGGGACTTAATGTTCAGAATATCAGTAAATGATTTTTATTTGGAAATGAAAATCTACACCAAATTTCTGACTAACCTAATGGGGGGGGGGGGTTTGCAACCAAATGTATTTCATCCGAATCTGTTTCACAGTATCGTCTGAATGAAATAAATGGTTTTACTGTACACAAGTCTATGGCACAGTATGGTTCTATGGTCAATGTGGGACAGAGCTAGGGATCAGTATATGCGGCTACAAGTGCAATGGGGGTTTTGGCAGAAAAAAGCGGAAAACACAAAGTTTTTCACTATTTCTTCTTTTGGGGCAAAACATTCGCTCATCCCTGTTCGTATTTAGAAATTAATTATACTATGTCATAGGAGTGAAAAAAGAAAGAAACATATTAAAGCTGCCTGTGTTTTTGTGAGAAGTAACCTCTCTCTCACACATATCCCACACTCATTTTTTAGATTTCACACTTTTACAAATAAAACTGCATCAATGTTCATGTTGTCATCACTTCCTTCATTAGTTTAACCCCTTAGGACCCATGACGTGCCAGAACCATCATGGTTAAACTTACATTAAGGAACCATGACTGTCCACTCGGGTCATGGAATTCAGGGGTCCCTGGGAGTGTGCAAGCTCCATGGTTCTTAACTTCCATCAGTAAGGGGTTAAATAAAATGCAAGAATATGAAGTTCACGGGTGTTTAAGAATGTGGAAAAGGAGAGTAAAGGGTCCTTAACTTCCATCATTAAGGGGTTAAATAAAATGCAAGAATATGAATTTTACCGGTGTTTAAGAATGTGGGAAAGGAGAGTAAAGAGGATAGATAGCTTCAGTTTCATGGGGAATTAAACATTTTCACACTCACAGACACACATAGACTCACTCTACTAAATATATATATATTCTCTTGTTGTATCAGTTTCATATAATGATTAAAGCTAGCTAAAGGGGTCACTTTCCTACTCTTCACTATTCCATTGATTGTTGTTTCCTACCATATGCTAAGAAAAACCTAATATATAAAAACCTAATATTTGCCAGCACTGATGGTCAAACTTTGCTACAGGTTTATTAATCAGGAGGACACGCTCACATTACAGACATTATACAAGCACCATCCCAGTCACAGCTTGCAGAATTTTTCTGAGGTTAAGCAAATGTATACTGAGGACAGGTCTTTCCTAAGGTATCACCTGCATGTGTTCCAAGTACCCCCAGACATAGTAGTTCCACAGGCTAGGACACATTTCACTGTTGTTAATACTTTAATGTCAGCAAGCATATAATGTATTTTCTTTATGATTTGATTAATACATGGTGTTAAATAAGGCAAAAATGAACTCCCTGAAAGGTCCATAGACTGCCCTCTGCCTTTTTTTAGTGCATGTGGCCAGGGGCGTCTGGGGGGGGCAAGGGGGGTCACTTGCCACCCACCACAATTACCCCCTCCATATAAACAAAGGGACTGAATGGGCTGGCCTGGGGTCTTATTATGGCTTTGTCCCCCTGGAAAAAATTCTACGGACACCCCTGTAATGTGGCATTAAGGAAATATTGTTTTATGTAAGTAGCTTAATATATTGCCATTAGGCAGGTGTAGGTCTAGAAAATGCCTGTTTGTGCACAGAATTATATTCACACCTCCATCCTATTATATTTTGGACAGGGGTAAATTAAGCCTATTAGTACCAAAGGGGGGCGCAATGCATTGCATAGGAATGTGTTGCACAGTCCTCTAGTCTTTGAATAGTAAATACAATAAACAAAAATGTATAAACTGAAGAAACATATGACTAAATCAATAGTTAACATTTAATTATTCAATGCAGTTTAAGACCACTGGGCCAATAGAAGATATTGTCAACATATAAAGCAGAGGAAAATGGATGTTCATAAAGATGTTTAATGTTCTAGCCTTGGAAGTTGTTTTAGAAAAAGTTAATTTCTTACCTGTCAATTCCTTTTTCCTCCGGGTCTCCGTAGGTAGCACACCAAGAGAGTAAGCCCCTCCTCCCTAGTTAGGACAGGTAAAAAACTTGTAAAAAGGACCTCCCTACCCCACCATCCCCAGAGTTTGAACAAAGCTGACCCGGAAACATTGTAATGCATGAAAAAACATATTTATTACAAACTAATCAAAGGTCATAGAAGAGAGGGAAATCTGTGTGCTACCTATGGAGATCCAGATGAAAAAGAAATTGACGGGTAAGAAATTCCCTTTTTTCTTTCCGGTCTCCTTGGTAGCACACCAAGAGAGAAAATAAAGCTCAAGGCACTAGAAGTGGGGGGTCACATGCTGCCTGAAGCACTTTCTGCCCAAAAGCAGAATCCCCTGCTGCTTGCAGATCTAAACGGTAATGCCTTACAAAAGTATGGATATTCTGCCAGGTTGCAGCCCTTCATATTTGCTCCACTGATGCTTGTGCCTTCTCAGCCCAGGAATCTGAAACTGACCTGGTCGAATGGGCCTTGATACCAGATGGAGGATCAGTGTTAGATGCAATATAAGCTTCTGCTATCCCTGTTCTTAGCCATCTTGCAATGGTAGATTTTGAGGATCTTTTACCCTTGGAACTGCCAAAAAAATTTACAAAAAGAGATGATGAGGTCCTGAACTCCGACGTCCTCTGAATGTAGCACAGGAGGCATCTCTTAACATCTAGGCAATGAAGACTTGACTCCTCTGCATTTTGGGGTTGCGGAAAAAATACTGGTAGACACAACTCTTGACTCCTGTGAAATGAAGTGGCAACCTTCGGATGAAATTCTGGAGGCAGTCTAAGAGTCACTGAGTCTGGTCTAAACTGTAAGGGCTCTAGAATGGACAATGCTTGCAGTTCTCCTACCCGTCTGGCTGATGTGAGGGCAACCAGAAGTGCTGTTTTAAAGGATAGTAGGTGTAAAGGTATAGTTTCCAGAGGTTCAAACGGTGCTGACATAAGTGCCTTCAGGACCAGATTCAGATCCCAAGGGGTCACATTGGGAATTGGCCTAATGAAGAATGAAGAAACCTCTTCAGCATTGGATGAACAGCTAATTGTTGCCACAGAAAACTGCCCAGGGTGGCTGTTTGTACCTTCAGGGTACCAGGACTTAGTCCCTTAGAGAAACCTTCAGACAGGAAATCCAGAATGGCCAGAATAGATGGATGCAATGGATCAATAGAGTGTTCATTGGCCCAAAATTAAAATCTTGACCATGTCCTATTGTAGATGGATGTTGTACTGCGTTGTCTGGATTCCAGGAGAACTGCAATCACCGCCTTGGAAAGTCCTTGGTTACTCAAAAGTTTGGCTTCAGGAACCATGCAGAAAGATGAAGATTCTCTGCTTGGGGATGAGGTACTGGAACCTGGAAGAGGAGATCCGTCATGGATGGCAGAAACAAGGGTTCCTCCTGTGTCAATGATTTCAGCAGTATGAACCACGACCTCCCCGGCCAATACGGGGCTACAAAGATGACTGTGGTCTTTTCTTGGTAGATTTTTCTCAAGGCAACAGGAATTAGCCTCAGGGGTGGGAAGAGATAGGCTAGATGAAAGTCCTACCTCTGTACCAGGGCATCCACTGCCAAGGGACGATCCTGGGGATATATAGAGAAAAACTGGGGTACCTTTGCATTTTGCTTGGTGGCCATCAAGTCTATTTGAGGTATGCCCCATTTCTCCATAAGTTCCAGGAAAATTCTTTGATGAAGAGACCATACGTCTGGTAAAATCATCCTCCTTCTCAGGAAGTCTGACCAACTGTTGTACTTCCCCGGAATGTGAACCGCTGTTAATGCCACTAGGTTGGATTCCGCCCATTGAAGTATTCTGGAGGATAAGAGAAGAAGGGCTTGACTTCGGGTTCCCCCCTGACGGGCTAGATAGCACACCACCGTCATATTGTCTGACCTGATTTTTACCGCTTTTCCCTTTATAAAGGGGGCTGCCACCTTCAAGGCTCTCCAAACAGCTAGTAGTGCCAGGTGATTTGAATGGAGTTACGACTCTGACTGGGACCAATGACCTTGAAAAGATTGAACTCCTAGGACTGCTCCCCATCCCTACTTGCTGGAGTCCGTTGTGATGACTGTCCATTCCTGAATCCTCCAGGGCAGACCTACTGCCAATTTGTGTCTAGACCACCAATTCAGAGAGCTTTTGACTGCTAGGGATATGGGCACTTGGTGGTCCAGGAACTTTGGATCTCTGTTCCATGAAGACAGGATCAGTTGCTGTAATGGCCTCATATGGAGTCTTATCCAAGGGACTGCTTCTATCAAAGAGGACATCATGCCCAGAATAGACATCAGCTGACGGAGTATCAACTGTTTGGAGGTTTTTAGGAGAGTCGTCTGATACAATAATTTCTGTACCTTGACCGGTGGGAAGAATGTCTTAGAGGAATCTAGGATCAGTCCTAGGAACATTTTTCTTTGTTCCGGAAGGAAACATGATTTCTGTCTCCAGCCTAAAGAGGTCAGAGTTGATGTGACCAGAGCCAGATGATCCGTTAACAGAACAGGTGATGCTGCTTTTATCAACCAGTCGTCCAGGTAGGGGATGACTGCTATGTCTTTTTCCCTCAGAAATGCCACCACTACTGCCATAATCTTGGTAAACACATGTGGAGCTGATGTCAGGCTGAAGGGGAGTGCTGCAAACTGATAGTGGGATGTATGTCCCTTGTCCGTGATGGCAATTTTCAAATACTTCTGGTGAACTGGATGAACTGGAACATGCAAGTATGCATCTTGTAAGTCCACTGTTGCCATCCAATCTCCATAGTGAAGTATACTGACTGTGGATCTGAGGGATTCCATCTTGAACTGCTCTGGAAAAATAAACTGGTTCAAGAAAGTAAGGTTTACCAATAAGCGAAAACCTCCTGAGCTTTTTGGAACCAGAAAAACCGTTGAGTACATTCCCATCTTGTGACAGGACTTTGGAACTGGATTTAGAACAGCCTCTTGAACCAGTTTTCGAATGACCTGTTGAAATTCTACCCATCTGGAGGAAGAACCGTGGACCAATGTTGTGAGGAACCTTCGTGGTGGAAGAGTGTGAAAACGGATTTTGTATCCGTCTGCGATGATTCTCGATACCAAGGAATCTGTTGTAATGTTTCACCATTGATCCAGGAAAAAACAAAGTCTGCCTCCCAGAGGAAATGTAGTCCTGGCGTCAGAACTGGGATTTAGGGAAAGCATCATGGGTTGGTTTCTGGGTCTTGCCTCCCTTTGGCACATAAGGTCTTGAAGCCGGCCTTTTACCTTTGTATGATTTCTTCTGATCCCTGAAGGGATGAAAAAAGGTCTTCTGGGAAGAAAACCTTCTATCCTGAGGCAAGAATTTCTTCTGTTCAGAAAGATTCTGAAGAAGAGCATCTAGTTCCTTCCCTAAGAGGAAGTCACCCTCAAAGGGCACAGCACACAGCTTACTTTTTGAAGCCACATCCGCTGCCCATTTCCTGAGCCAAAGGGCTCTGTGACCTGCTCCTGACAATGCAGTGGCCCTGGCCGCCATCCTAACATTCTCCATGGAAGCGTTGCAGAGAAAATCTGCAGCTAGGCGGAGCATGGATGTGGACTTTAAAAGTTCTTCCCTGGGTACTTTATTAACCAGATATTCCTCCAGCTGTAAGAGCCAGAGTCTCAGGGCTCTACATACACAAGTAGAAGTGATACTAGACCTAAAAGAAGTGACGCAAGCTTCATAATTCCGACGAAGTGCAGTCTCCAGCTTCCTATCCATGGGATCCTTGAACCCAGATCCATCCTCTACCGGGATAGTAGTCTTCTTGGATAGATGTGCCACATGGACATCTACCTTAGGAATCCTATCCCAGAGAACAGAAGCTTTGGGATCAAACGGAAATAAGCTTTTAAGCTTCCTAGGAAAGGAGAGACGCTTCTCTGGAATTGTCCATTCCTGTTTGATAAGCCCTGAGACTACCTCATGGACTGGAAAAAACTTATGTTTTTTCTTGTACCCTAGGTAGAGCTCATCCACTACTATATCTGATGCCTCGGTAGGTCTTCTCTTAGAAGAAGATCCTTCTCTGGAGACAGAGGGGGCTGACATACCTGTCATTTCTTCCTCTGCCCTGAGACTTTTCCAAGTTTCCTTGGCGATAGAGGAGGAGAGAGACCTAGAGGCTGAGGAGATTGTGGGACGGCAGTAAGGTTGACCTCCACCAGACAGGAGGGATATAACTTTTTTAGATAACCATCTTGTAGTGTATTCTTACAGAGGAGGCAAGATTGTGCATCCATCTGTGGAAAAAACATAGACATGCAGCATGTATATAAGTACAATAGAACATGTCAACATGACAGAAGAACTCAATGAATACACATGAGCTCCTAGTACCAAAGCATAGGCACTTACAGTTTGCAGTGGGTAAATCTGCTAGGGCTGACCTGGCTTGCTGTGCTGCAAGGGGGGCCGAGTGGTAGCTTGTTGCAATCATAATTACCCTGCCTCGCAGTTCAAACCCGGTAAAAAATCTCCAGCCTGAGGAACGCACAGACCGGAAGTGCCATAGACAGCTATAGGAGTATGCGTTCCAGAGCTGGAACAGAACGGAGACCGGCCATGCTGCAGTAAGACAGATAGCTGTGCTGCAAGGGGGGCCGAGTGGTAGGTTGTTGCAATCATAAATACCCTGCCTCGCCGTTCAAACCCAGTAAAAAATCTCCTACCTGGGGAAAGCACAGACTGGAAGTGCCATAGGCAGCTATAGGAGTATGAGTTCCAGCACTGGAACAGAATGGAGACCGGCTAGCTGCTTCCATTAAAATCATATGGATACCCAGTGGGGCATCAGAAATACAGAAATAGGGGGATGGCTCAGGAGACACGCTCCCTCCAGACTTGTCCGCGATGGCTCTGCATCTGGAGCCAACGAGGTGCCCAACGGGGTCCTCAAAAAAATAATAAACAGGATGTTGAATACCTACCTAGGGAGAACAGGAAAAAACACTGGGGATGGTGGGGGAGGGAGGTCCTTTTTATAAGTTTTTTACCTGTCCTAACTAGGGAGGAGGGGCTTACTCTCTTGGTGTGCTACCAAGGAGACCGGAAGGAAAGTATTTTTAAGTTTTAAAGTTGACATGATCATCTAGGGGTGGGAGAAAAGTGAGAAACATTTCCTGCATGACTTTTTGTGAAAAGCTAACAATTTTTCTCTTTTTTGCGAAAGTTTTCTCCTTTTCTCCATTGAAAAATGTTCCTCCTTTTTCACCTATTCCAGCAAATTTTTTGCCTATTTCAACACATTTTTCTCCTATTCAACACATTTTTCTCATATGTTTCCTGTGGTTCAGCATTTCCCACCACAACATTACTTCTTCTGAGGGCTGTAGTAGAGAAATGAGTAGCTGAAAGTCAAAGCTGTGAGTCCTACAGCAACATATACTTTGAAAAATGTGTGAGCATGCAGAGTGCATTTATCCTTTGCCCACAATTCTAACTTCCTGATTAAGTGACAACCTAGCGTACAACCTACAATGTGGCAGATGTGGACGGTAGTGGTGGTGGGGCACTGGCATGGTGGAATTGAAGGGACCTTGACAAACTGCATCCACCCCAGGAGGAGAGGGATCATCATCATGTATTGCACACGCTGCATCAACCATTGCTGCTGGCAGTTTTTGAACTACCACTTTACTCAAATATCCCTGCACTGCTCCACCTTTCCCCCCTGCCCCTTGTGCATTTGCTGAACATTGCTCAACTACTGTGTGTGTTTTACTCCCTACAGTATACTACTGATGGAGTGTGATGTCTTGCCTTAGCCCTCAACAAAATTCTCAATGTCTTCTGCTGTCTATCTGCCTCAGTCATATAGATCATATCAGGCACCCAGTCAGTTGTCTGTCACCTAATATATTTATTTGTTTAATTATTTATGATTATTTTTTATTTATTTTTTTTTAATCCCCTAACGACCCATGACAGGCCTGGTACGTCATGGGTTAAATGATAGCAGTGAGCCTCATTGCACACTTCTATCATGCTGAACAGGCTGAAACTGAGTGCTCCAGGACCAGAGCGCTCAGTTTCAGTCCTTCTCTGTTATGTCAGTAAACATGATCACTCCAGGAGTGATCACAATTCACAGAGGTAATGTGTTTTACACATTGCCTTTGTGACTGCTCTCTGCATCTCTATTTCCTGCTAAGAAAGGAAGGGCGAGAGAAGAAGAGAGCAGATACACAAATGAAGCATTTATTGGTGGTATTAACCCCTTCAGCTCTGAAGCATTGGGCAGGATAACTTCAGGTCAATTTCTGACCTGCTAAGAGCAACTTGTTTTTTTAATACTCTTAAACAGAGCAAAATATTTTATTTAGAAGAGGTATATGGGTAATTTTGCCCCAGAGGAAAAGAGCCCACTTAAAATCACTCATTTTGTAGGTATGAATGACCGGTCATACCTTTAATACAGTCTCCATAAAAATGTAACCCATTGCGCCCAAATGATCAGAAGAGAAAAAATAAAAATGGTGTTTTTTTAAATTTTTTTAAAGTTTTCTTTAATTTTAATAAAATTATGGGTTATCCATATAAGGGCTAGATTCTATTGCAGGTGCTAAATGTTAACACCCGATTTATCAAACATTTTCCAACTGAAGTCTATGGGGAAAACTGGAGATAAAAGCAGTGATAAAATTTGCACCTGTAATAGAATCTAGCCCTAAGTGTGGTATCAAAAGAAATGCCTAATTGTGTGTGAAAAAATGGCATATAATTTATGTGGCTGGAATAAAAGACTTAGAGGGAAAACACTGTTGAACATAGACATAGTCAAAAAGGTCAGAATTGCTCCTGTCCTTACATGCAATCCACCTCAGATTTTCCCAGTCCTTAAGGGGTTAAGTTGTCCACCCTATCTTATCACAGTCAGTCAAAAAAAAGTTATAACTAAAAACCAAAATCAAAAACTTATTTCCCCAAACTTCCCCAGCACACAGACAATAAAAGCAAAATAAGCAAGCAAAGTGGACCCCAGCTGCTTGTGTCTTGCCAGTCAGACACACTGAATTTTTGGGTATTTGGGGTCAACCTCCTTACTCCCTTCTTCTCCCCCAGAGAGCCCTTCGACTCTCCTAATACAGAGAACAAATGTCCTACCTAAAAAACTCCCTAAACAAAGTTTCAGTTCCCCTTTATTTGCCTATCTTCTCTAGCTCAGAAACATGCTGCTCTCTCCTCTCACAAACACAGAATGGCATGCTGTGGGAGCCAGACACCCTTTTATATGGCTGTAGAAAAGTAGGAAAACTTTTATGTGCTGGGGAATAATTTTTTTACCATTGATTTCAATGCAATGAGCTAGGTGAAAAAGCGGGAAAAAGCGGGAAAGTGACTTTGTTGCCCATTTTTATTTAAGGTGAAAGTTTTCGCCCATCCTTAATCATGAAGACAATTAAGATTCTAGATTTATTGCTGTATTAGAGAAATATCATAAGTTATATAGTTGGTTGTTGATTTAGGGAACATGTTATAGGAATGTTACAATTATATCTTAACACAATTAGTTTATTCTTCTAATCCAAATATTGTTGTTGGTTTTTTAAATCTCCTTAAATGTATGTTTTTATCTTCTTGCTTCCAAATTATTTGGTACCAAAAATAACTACTAAATGCATTTCAGTCCTCAGTTCGAAAATGTTCCTACATGGTTTACACAAAATCCCCTTTGAGTAACAAAACCTCAGTCTCTTCCAACAACAAACACAAGGAGGGAAATGGTTTTAACAGCCCCTTTGACTTCAAATGTGAAAATGATTTGAGATTTTATTTCATGTAAAGGTTAGCAGGAGGAGAAATGAGACAGAAAATAGGCAGACTTCTATTGCTGGCCACACTCAACCCAAAGATAAATGAGCTGTCTGTGAGGTGAAACAGGATATGGTACAGAAAGCTTTATGATCTCTATCACTAGCTCCTAAACTGTTGTGTTTACAAAAAAAGCTTCCAAAACCTATGTTAACATGGGTCTTGCTGTTAATAGTTGTTATCCAAAGAATTAACCCCTTGGGTACAGCAGAGGTATCATGGCTTAACCCTTTAAAAACCAGAAGGGTGTGCAGTTCATATGCTTCAAACTGCATCATGTGGTTCTCTGGTGCTGATATGGTGAATTAATAAAGTTGTTGGTAAGGAATGCATTGGAAATATTGCTTTTCATGGCTAAAAATACTATTAGCTGTAGCAAAGTTTACATTTTTGTCTGCTAATTAGGTTCTCACCTTATTAATGCTGTCTGACTAAGGACGATAGGAGGTGTAGTAAAACAACAGCTGGAGAGTCAGATGATGCCCACCTCTGCTCTAAACTACTATTAACCCTGTGAGTACCAGAGAAATATCCAAAGCATTGCAATGCAATGCTTTGGATACCTCTCTGGCATACAAAAGGATTAAATGAGCAGCAAAACATGTATTATTTATTATTTAAATACTTACTGATTAAAACAAAAGTACTGTTACTGAGGAGAAATAGTTTGTTCAAAAGTCATCATTGCTCAAACTTTCATTTATATTAACCTGTTAGCAACAGGAGAGGTGAGCTACAGTTCCCCATGCCATGTGATAGTAACAGTTCCACTACTTCATGACTGTTTACCGGTAATAACTTTTGAAATAATCATGTCCCAGCAGTGAGGGTACCCTTCTTTAACTCAGCAGGAAAGTCCTATTATATATGTTTTTGCCATAATAAAACGTTACTGATCCTTTAAAGGAATGACATAGCAAAACAAATAATAAAACTCTCTGAACTTAGACCTCTGGCATATTGTATAGGATCAAATAAATATATGTTTGTAGCAATATAAGAAGGCATGCTGTTGTGGTTAATAATATAGCGAAAAATAAATATAAAGACACTTTATTGGCTGAGTTTATTAACCCTTTGAGTGCCAGAGGGGTATGCAATGCAATGTGAACCAATGCATTGCATATTCCTCTGGAACTGAAAGGGTTACATTTCAAGTGGCTGTAGTTAATGGCATATGACATGGCATGCGGGTCTTACTTTATTTATAGATCACAAATATGGCACGATGCAAGAAATGTTTGCATCTGCTAAAGGCATTTTTGTGTGCAGATAGATTTTGCGTAAGTTTCTTATACAAGAAGCTGAATACCGAACGCTTCTTGAATTGCGCATAAAAAAATCCTTTTTACGACAACACTACACAGACATATAAATTAATTCACAATACCACTTACTGCATTAGGTGCATTCACTTTTCCACTCACACAGATTCGTTAATCGTGGCCACACCCACGAAAAAAATAAATATGCACAGCTGCTCTCTAATCTTGATTTTTTTCATGTGCAATTCAACAAAATCATGAGCAAACCTATTCCCTAGTGGTTTTCACACAGGAAATAGAGATTGCACATGTTTCTTGCATCGCGCCACAAGTGTTCAGATGACTCAATCTATATCATATAGTGGGTGGGGCTTGACTGGGGTGGGTAGAATTGGGGGGAAGGCATAGTGTGACTTTAAAATGGACAAAGAGTGAGAAGAGCAGGGTGGAGACTGACCAGAACTAACAGTAACATTTGTGGAGTTAAAAGGGAACTCACTAACAGCCTTTGTCCACAGGGACCCAGTAATTAAGAATAAAAACTGGGTAAGATCAAGTCTGATCTTTGAATAGTAGAGAGGTCCCTCCCTAATGCATTGTAAATCAATGTGCTGGTGACCTCTGTGGCATCAAAGGGGTTGAATAATCCATTCATTCAATAAGAATGTTTATGTATTCATCATTGATACACTTTTATCAGTATATCAGCCTTACTGAGTGTTTTTGTCTTGACAGATAAAAGAACACTAACATTTCCTAATAATAAATCTGAACAGGAAAGTATTATTTTTTAGAAGACTTAAGTGTGAGAAGAATAGCAAAAAGACAGAGAAAAAAGACAGAGAACCGGAAGTGTAGATAAAATATGACTGAGGCAAATAGGTGGGCCAGTGGTGTGGGGTATATTAAAATAAGCCCAAAAAGATATAAATGTGACTAGCGAGATGAGGATGAAGCTATAAATATCGTGAAGAATGGTATGGGAAAAAATTATATGTGAATACCCAAGTGAAAGGTAGTGCAATGCAGGATAGTGAAGACATCACAGAGTTCTATAGGGACAGATCATAAGGGGAATTATATATTATTATTATTATTATTATTATTCTTTATTTATATAGCGCCAACTAATTCCGCAGCGCTTTACAATTGGGGAATAGACATACAGAGGTATTAAATAGTACAATCAGATGTAGAGAACAGGAGGATCAGAGGGCCCTGCTCGTGAGAGCTTACAGTCTAGGAGATAGCATGGGAAGGCTGGATCTGCTTGGACAAACCACTAAGCAATGACTGGAGCTTGTGTAATCAGTAGTAGTGCCCTCTGAGTACTGAGCATAGCTGGTAAAGTGCAAACATAAATATAGCTGATATTCTTATGCTCTTACCAGACCACGTCTTTAGTTGAATGCCTCGAACTAGTGGAATCTTGCACTACCTTTCACTTGGGTATTCACATATACTTTTTTCCCATACCATTCTTTATGATACTTATAGCTTCATCCTCATCTCGCTAGTTACATTATCTCTTTTGGGTTTATTTTAATATACCTCACTCCATTTTTTTATTGTTTTCTTTTATTTATTTGTTTTTATTTTATTTTATTTTATTTTTTACTTTAGCTGAAGTGAAAATATAAATGTTTAGTAGTGGTTTAGAGCAGAGGTCAGCATCATCTGACTGTATAGCTGTGAATGTACTACAGCTCCTATCATCCTTAGGAGCAGCAATGCAATGCGTTGGCTACCTCTCTGGCACTGAAAGGGTTAATATTAAGAAAATCAATAAATTTATAGTTGCATTTTATAACACATGATGAAAGTACATTAAGTATAACTAACATTTGTTTAGCTCTCAGTTGGTAGGGTAGTAGATCAAAATTATGCTAATGACTGAGTAGAAATTTCTTTTTAAGTTCAGTCATTTTTTGTGACACACACACACAGACATACACACGCACACACACACAGACACGCACACACACACAGACACATGCACACACAGACACAGACACACACGCACACACACACACACACAGACACATGCACACACACACACACACAGACACACACACACACACATACACACACGCACACACACACAGACACAGACACACACGCACACACACACAGACACACACGCACACACTGATGTCATTAACAAATTTTTGGTATCAGTAGCAGGACCAAATGTAAGATTACTCAGCTTTACATGTATGTTTGTTTAATATCACAGACATCTTGCAGAACTTTTATGCTTAACGATAATTACAACAGAAACATTTTACAATTTGATTCTCACACTGTCAAACATATGAATTCAAACACATTGTGTTGGATACCTATCTGGCACTCAAAGGGTTAAAGGAGAAAAAAACACCTAATAATAATCCTCACTTACTTTACTATGGCCACAAAATCCTAATGATCCTTATGAATTTCACCCTTTTTGTTTTGTTCAAGAGTAAATATCTTCACTGTAATAATAAAACCTGGAAGTTGTATCTGATATTGTTATCAATTGATCAAATTCATCCTATTGGAAGGGCAAGATAGAGAAAACCAGAAGTCTGAAGGAGGAGATGGTGGAGGCAGAAGTACAATATGTTCAAAGGAGAGATGTGGAGTCCTATGAGAAGTTCATGATGGCCTCCTCATTATACGCAATCAGAATGTCAGAGCAAAATACTAACCACATATTTTACAAAAAAACAAAACCTGTTTGAGAATGGAGTCAAAGATGGTAAATTGATGGCCCGACTGGTCAGTGGTGGTAGAAGGCAAGGCAGTATCACATCACTATATGATGATCAGGGAAATCTGATTTTTGACGAGCAAGCTATAAATGTGGAATTTACTACATTGACTTTATGAAACCAAGCTTCAAAAAACTATAAGAGCAGACTGAGCAATATCTTTCAAATTGTGCTGTTCCAACACTTACGTCTGAGCATTGGCACACGTTGGACTCACCAATTCTTCTTAATGAGGTAGTGGAAGCCATTTGTGATCTTCCTAATGGTAAGTCACCTGACTATGATGCGCTTCCAGCTGATCGGTATAAAACATACTCTAACATACTAGCTCCATAGTTTCTAAATACCTTTTATAAGGCATTGGGTGCTGCTCTTCTACCAAAATCTCTGAATGAAGCCACTATAATAGGCCTTCCAAAACCATGGAAAGATTTCCAACTGTTTGAGTCATATTATCCTATTTCCCTGTTAACAGCAGATGCTAAGTTTCTTGCCAAAATACTAGCTAAAGGACTGAATTCAGTGCTTTCTGATGAAGCAAGTTTTCTACTAGGTAAATTTACATTTCATAATCTTAGATGTCTCTTTCTACAACAACAATCTAGCCACACAAATGCAGGAAATATCTATAGAGTTTATGCTCTTGGGTGCACCATACTATTCTAGTATATATTCATTACTGATTCTACTGTTTCCAGTGCCTATCCAACCTTTAAATATACACAAAGGAGTTTGACTCAATCTAATGTCATTATTTATCATGCACTTTGTCTTTGGCACTATATTTAACAATTGGAGCAGATTTTTGTATGCATCACCATGAGGCAGGGTTCTGATGGGAGGGATGAGATCAGACCCATTTGCATTGTACAGGGGCAACAAACAGGGCTGTACCCTGTCACTGGGGTTGTTTGCACTTGAAATTGAGCCACCGGCAGAGCAGATTAGAGCAGATGGTAGTATACCTGGCTTTTTCTTGGGAAGCATTGTGGAAAAAGTGACTCTGACAAATCCCTTTCCTGTATGCTACAGGTAGTTGAATTATTTGGCTCTTATTCAATACTAAATGTTTATTGGTTCAAATCCTCTTTACTCTTGGTTGACCAATTCAGGGCAGATGGAACCTTGGTTGATATGCCTATGCATTGTGAGGGCTGTTTCAAATACTAAGACGTGACGGTGGCTGTTTCCCAAGTCGCTTTCTGAGAGATAACCTTGACCCTTCATAACCCAATTTTGAGAGAAGACTTTTAGCATGGCTCAAACTTCCACTTAATATATAGACAGATCCAATATAATAAAAATGATGTTCTTACCCAAGTTTCAATACATAAATTTCAACGTGCCCCAATATACATTTCCCAAACATTACTTTAAATTCATTGATAAAATTATCATTCATTTATTATGGTCAGGGAAAATGCTAGAATTAAGTTTAAAACAATTGAAAAATGAAGGAGCGATAGCCCTACCTGACTTTTATAAACATTACTATACCTTTAAATGAGAAAGAGCCATGAGGGGTCTGGATGGAGGATGACTGGGAGACGGAGAAAGCCAAACAAAGCCTGGACCAGTATTGGCAGCAACTTGTCATCAATTGATAAATTAAAAGTTCTACACAGAACACACTAAACACATATAAGACTGCACAAAATGGGAAAATCTAATAGTGCTAATTGTAAGATATGAGGGGAGGGAGAAGGTAATTTCTTGCATTTGATATGGGAATGCTTGGCGATCTGTGAGTTTTGGGGGAGAGTGGTGGAGACTGCTTCAATGGTCCAGGAACACCCAGTTCCCTTGGACCCAAAACTATGCACTCTGCCAATATTCCTAGACCGGTTGACTGGGCTCTGGGTGATTACTCCTGAAAGAATTATTGGAGATGGAGCGAAAGGTGGTACCCATGGCTTGGTTGGCGGATAATCCTTCAAATTTCACTACTTGGGTTAACTTAATTAACCACAACATATGATTCTATAAATTATTATATCTGCACAAAGGGACTTCACATACTCCTGCTCAGCTCACTTGCATAATACAATCACATCCACACAAACACCTGGACATACATAATACTTTAAGAAGTCCCTATGTGAAACTGGGACAGAACATTTTACTTGGAAATAATTTTTAGTGGAAATCCTTGTAATCTCCTAGGGGTGGGGGCTGACTATGCTTTTCCTGCTGATTTGGGCAAGATAGGTGGGCTAATTTTAGATAGGGTCTGTTTTTGTTTTTAAGAAGTTAAAGTAGCTAGGCTGTTTACTATCTTCAAACCAACAGGGATCTATACTTTCTAAATGACTACCTACATTGATCTCATGCATGTAATTGTTATCCTTATTATATGTGTTTTGTATCAGTGCATTAGCCAAACTGTACTTTCTTTTGACGGCCTCTAATAAAAATAATAAAAAAAAAAAGAAAACATTTTTAATCGGTACAGGATATGTCTTCCATGGAGGATGACATGAGAGGTGCTAACAGAACCACAAGGCCTCAATCTCTGCCCACTGCACATGGTAATCTTAACCCTTTAAAGTTCAGAGGAGGTGCAACTCATTGCTTACAGGCTTATGCATTCTGTTTAAAAAACTGCCAGCAACTGTCATGTTTGATTTCATGAACATGACATCCAGGACTGATTAAGATATTCTCTGTTAAACAAAGGGACAAGGGCAAAATTCATACTGGCCTTTGGGTTTTTCTGGCCATAGTAAGGTAAGGCTGAGTGATTATTATTAGGAGGTGTTAGTTCTCCTTTAAACAAGTTACAATGGTACATTTTGATTCTACCTGTATAATTGTTAACGTATACATTTATTATTATGGATTGTTTCCATTCCAGCAAAGCAACAAATTAACACATATAGGAGCATACATCAAAAGTCTCTATGGGCCATATTTATAAAGGCAAACTTTAGTTATTCTGGAGGAAACAAACTGCACAATAGGGTACAAATAAAGATTCCTAAAGCCCCATGCACTTGCAGATACAAATAAAAAATCTTAAAGGGAAAGATGTTTCATAATAAAAGCAGCTCTAATTAATCATCATAGTATTTGGACTTTGGAGAGTGTTATTTCAATTCTGTCAAAGTTGTAGTTCAAGAGTAATTCAATGTCAAAGTATTCCCCTCCCGCCCCTTTTACTGATGTAACACTGTTCAGCCAGATCAGAACGGAGGTGCCCAGGTTGACTGCAGAGAGGGACAATCTTCAATTAAGATAAGGGAAAAATCTGAAAAGCTTGTCAAGGGGGGAAGGGCTTTCAATATTCTCATAGGAAGAATATTGTCCCTTGCTGTTATCTGTCTGGTCTTACAGCCAGATTCCACATCTGAGAAGAGATGGCTTACACTAGGAAAAAGGGGCGGGAGGGGAAACTTTGCTTGTGAATATCTCACAAACCATAAAGGTTTGAGAGATAAGTCTTATATCATTCTTCATGTTTTTTTAATGCCTACAAAATAAAATATAGATAAAATGAAATATTACTATCCCTTTAAATTCCCAGGCACTTGCAGGTACAAATGAAAATCCTTAAATTCTCATGCTCTTGAGTAGAGGTTTTTACAAGCACAAGTTAATTTAACAGGATGTTTTTATTTATCCCCTATAATGGTTTTAATCATACTCTCCAGGGGCTAGATTCTATTGCAGGTGCTAAATGTTAACACCCATTTTATCAAACATTTTCCTATTGAAGTCTATGGGGAAAACTGGAGATAAAAGCAGTGATAAAATTAGCACCTACAATAGAATCTAGCCTCAGATCTGCCCCAGAGACTCCGGTTTTCAGAATGAATTACCATGTCTGTGAGTTCAGTGGTAGCCCTGCCTACTTTCAAACCCATTCCACCCATTTCCATACTGTTCCTCCCACTTCCTCACTCCTGTAAGTGCACACTCCACCCCTTAACACTTCAACTCTGTGTCACCCCAATTAATTGACTCCTACACTATGAAACTTATAGCCTCATTTGGACCTTCCCATCCCCAGCCTTGTGAGGTTCTCCATAGGCCATGAATGAGAAGGTTCCCAGGTATGTTTATGTAATATACTATATACATTTTGTTAAAAATGATTCCTACATATTTAAAAACTTTTCCTGCCAGACAGATATACAAGGCATTGTGTTGCAATGCCTTGGATACCTATCTGACACTCAATTGGTTAAGCTATCTCTGCTGCAGACATATTTTGCTTATCAGTTTTTATACTAGCTCATAAAGTTATGAGACTTTATTACAAAACCTTAATCCCCTTTGACTCTATCAACTTTTGAAAAGATATCATTTCCCATCTTCTTTTAGAGCCTTATACACAGAAACAGCAATTCTGGGTTAAACCAGCAGTACCATAGGGGAGAAAGCTTCATTTGAATCAATGGTAAATTTGGAAATGTTTTATCTGTCCTCCCATTGAGCTGTTGGTTTGTCCCAGAATGGTTCTTTGTTTGTCTTTGTTCATTTTACCCTTAGAGTAACCATTTACACTGGAGACCTCTTCAACTTTCAAGGGTTTAAAAGTCCAATTTAAATAAGTGAGAAGTTAAGGGACTTTTATTTATCCACTGCTGTTCAGTTGGTTTGCCCCAATTTACAACTTGTTTCTTTGTGCATACACATAGCTGGAAACATACTTGATCCTAGTCCCAAGAGTAATAAGAACGGTGGTGTGTGAGTGTTCACATAAGTGATGTGCATAATAATCTGCTGGGGATTTAGCTGGCTTGTCAGTATTCATAAGGAGAGTAGGCAGGGTTTACCCTAGTGGACAGAATAGGACCAGAATGGGCAGAACAGAGTGGGGAAGTGCACAGAGTTATCAGGTTACTCACTAGACTGGACAAAGTGTTTCTGTACCCAGATACCTGGGGTGAGGTTGAACAGACTGAAAACCACCCTCTTGGAGGTAGGTTCAGAGAGTTTCCATGTATGTGTAAGCAACCCTCAATCTCTAAACTTTTGCACCAGCGCTATATAAACTAGTCACTGGCCATTTTTTGGACCACCTAAAACAAAAAGTGTTTTCACAAATGTATAGCAAAAACCTACTGTATCCTGGGGTAAATGGGGCAATCTTGGATGCTGGCTCCTAGCACAAATGCACCCTCTGAACCCATGTTCATGCAGCCCTTAAAACGTATAATGTAATTCTGACAAAGCTTAAAATTCATTAAATGACAGTATGGCATTCAAACACAGCAATGCTTGGGCTGTTTACTAATCAGATAAGGGATTTTATAGAATAAGTGATTTTTTTAAATCTTTGTAAAAATTTGGTTTTGCAGCAACTGATCCCCATAAGCGTTCTTACAGTAACTGATATACTATGACAACTAAAGCAATTTTAGGGAAAACCATCTGCACTGTAACGGGACCAACACCAATTTTCATTGATTTAAAAGGGTCTTTTTGTGGTCTCCACTCCAGCCCATTGGTTCATAGAAAGACACCATTAACTAATTACATATAGGGACTCTTTATTTGTCCTGTATCAGGCACATGGTTTTAGACAGAATTGTTCCAGTCTCACAAAGTAAATGTTTTAATATTATTAATTTGATTTCATATTGTGCTAAAAAATTCTAGTACATAAAATAAGTGCTAACAATTCAAATAAATAAATAAATAAACAAACAAATAAATGTTAACCTCTTGAGGACCAGATACTTCACAACACATTATGAAGCAATGTATTGCACACCCTGCTGGTGGCTTCCTTTCATACTCCTAATATCCAGTTTAGAATTTAGCTTGAATGGCTATGCTGTGTGAATTCCGTTTATTTTCAATGTCTAGCTGTTTAACCTACTGTTGTAAATTGAGATACTTTTAGATCATGTGAAAGTCAAAGGTCAACTACACTAATCTCACTTAATTTCACTGTTTGACCTTTCAAATTCTTCCACACAAGCTCTAAAGTAAATCAGGGTATTTGAACCACTTGAAGTTGACAGAGGCTACAGTAGGCCCATACACTACAATGTACATGGGTTCATATCTTCAATACAACATGATAGTTTATCTCTGTTAAACAGTTTTAATTATCAAAGGAAAAAATTGTTCAAAAGCTCTGTAAGTCCTCAGTGAAACCCCTTTACTGATGCCTAAAATACGATGCAATTGAAACAAAGATTAAAAATATATGCAGTGGTTGAGAGATAAGCAGAAGATTAATGCAACTGGCCTGTTGTAGGACACTAAAAGGTCATAATTCACAGGATTTACTATTGAGCTATTGCGAAATGCGCACATGATACATGCTTTTTTTCTAATATTTCAGGGGCTCTTTTACATAGCTGACCTTTGTACCAGTTCTTTTTTTACATCATGCCTTTTTTGTTGTCAATGAAAAGGTGGTGCATATCAGTGCAACAGTATAGCAAGGATTTCCCAGCATTCCATTTGTGTAATATAAACAAACAGTGAAAAAATCTCAGGGAAAATGCAGCTACCCATGACAGTTGTGCTATTTTAATGTGATTCCGTTGAAAGTGATACTATAAATCTGTTGGAGGAAAATTGCAGTATGCTGCATCTCTCTGAGCAACTGTCAGTTAAATGAACCATAGGACACTTTAGGCATTATGTATAAAAACAAAGTACACCAGTTCTGGGGTAAACCAACTATACCACAAGGGTGAGCTATACATTGTCATAGATTGAAATGGCATTTCCAACCCCCTGAATCCTACAGAAGTCTTCAACGCATTGCCAAGCCTCTATAGCATTCAAAAGTTAAAAGTCCTATTAAAGGCAATTGGTGTTTTGGGAATGTTTCTTTGTCCCCTGTAGTGCAGTTGGTTTGCTACATAATTGGTGCATGTTGCTTTATATATAAGGCCCAATGGGGGAAATTTATAAAAAAGTGTTCTTGTTCGTTTTTGGGAATGGATATTTAAAACGTCCTTATTCCTTATTATGAATGGTATTTATAATCTATTCTAGTTACATTTATATATGTGTCAACAGTAAACAATAAGAACAGGTCAGACATGGCCTTAAATATTTGGAGAAAATTTGGTCTCTAAATTGTCGCTAATATCCACATTTCTTTATAAATTCGCTGAACCACTTTTTACAAACTTTCTAACTGCATTTTATAAAAAAACTGTACTATGTGGCGTTATGTCCTCCTAGTAATGTTTCACAAAAACAGCAGCTCCAATTAATCTTCTTAGTATTTGGGACATGGAAAGTGTTATTTCAGTACTGTCAGAGTTAGTTCAAGAGTAATTGAATGATAATGTTTCCCCCTCCTGCCCCTTTTACCTAGTGTAAGCCACCTCCCCTCAGATGTGGAATCTGGTTGCTAGACCAGATAGATAACTGCAAGGGGCAATCTTCTTCCTATGAGAACAATGAAAATCCTGCCCCCCTGGACAAATTTTTCAGGGTTTTCCCTTATCTTAATTGAAGATTGTCCCTCTCTGCAATCTACATTGGCACCTCCCTTCTGCTCTGGCTAAGCAGTGTTATATCAGTAAAAGGGATGGGAGGGGGATACTTTATCATTCAGTTACTATTGAACTACAACTCTGACTTCATTGAAATAACACTCTCCAAAACCCAAATAATATGATGATTAATTAGAGCTGCTTTTATTATGAAACATTACTATCCCTTTAATACTTTTATAACTACTAGCGGCCATGGTGCAGCCATTTTAATGCTTCTTTTCCATAAACTCCACTTTTATAAATCTCCCCCAATGTTACCTGTTTGAAAAAAAGCCTTAAAGCAAATCATATTTACTGAAAACACTTTTATAAACTAGATTTTAAGTATTGGTTTAAACATATGTGCAGTGGTATAAATAGTCATTGGAGGGCGATGGTGTAAAACCAATGTTTGTCTCCACATCACAAATAAATTTCAGAGGCCTAAATAGAACCTGTTAGACACTGGATCAGATGAGGCCCCTTGGATGCAGATCCTCGGTGCAAGGCTGATATATTACCCTCTGAGTGCCAGAGAGGTATCCAGTGCATTGCAATGCATTGCACTGGATACCTCTCTGGCACTCAAAGGGTTAAGAATTGAAGCAAGTCTGTGAAACATAAAAATTCACCCCTAATAAAATGGACTTTTTAATCCATTGAATAGGTTCACAATACATTGGAGATCTCTCTTGCATTCAAGGGGTTAAAAGCCCAATTTAACTCAAATGGAATGTTGGGAACATTTATTTGTGCACAGTTGTTCAGCTGGTTTGCCACAGAATTAATCAAATTCCTAGTACCTCAACTTTCTTTCTTTTATTCGTTTTTTTTTTTTTTTGTTTCCATTCTGATTCTATAATAACTATAAAGTGAAATGGAGGAGACAAAAGATTTGAAACTTCTGAACCAAGTAATGTTGTTTCAATATAATTATAGCTCCTGTAATCAGCTGACATTATTGTAAAATATATCACAGTTATTGTATAATTCATTCATGACTGAGATGACAGACTTTGATTAATTATGTATGTGGAAAACTGTGGAAAACTGAAATATTCTAATCTGTCTACATTAAGCAGATTAACAAAGCAGAATAAAGGGTCAGAGCTGAAATGTAAAGTGTATTGTGTGTCAATCAAAAATATATACTAGCTCCTGCAAGTTGGGTTGATGTTTATAGACTGACTTTTTTTACAATGCATTTTACCTTTTATGTTTCAGAAAGAAATGCAATATATAAATAGACTGTATTATGCAATCACTTTCTATTTACCATTCTGACTTTAAATAGAGACTAACTACTTAGGTTGACTTTACATATTCTGCAAGTGCATAATATGTAAAGACAGATTGCCTATACCTTTTTTTCATCTTGACCTATTTTTTTAGCTGTGTTTCTGAATCTGAATTTCTTTAAGAAAGATGCAGTGTAAAAAAGCAGAGTGAAACAATGTAGAAAAGCCTGACAATACAGCATACAGATCAATCAGTGCTGCAGGAAGACCTGCATAAATATCCCCACTTCCTCTGACAAAGAACAAAACACCCTGTAGTGACCTCATTGTTAGGGACATTAAAGTGTAAAAAAAATAGGTGAAGATGAAAAAAAAAAATGCTAAAAAGTATAGTTAATTTTACATTACCTATTATTCTCTTTCAGAATATGTAATTTCACAATAAAAGTTTATACTTCCTTTAACATCTTTCAGGAATTTCTGGGGGTTCTTTTTGCCTTCCACTGGATCAACACATTTTTTTTGAACTTCATGATCGCCTGTTTTTTTTTTTTTTCAAATTCATCAACTGTGTTACTACGTTTCTTTCCATCTAAAATAAATGGATACCTTTATGAATAAGTGGCTCTCAGTTTTAACAGAACAATTTACCTGGTTGGAATACTTCATACAGCATTCAAATATATGTGTATCTTTTTGCACTGTAAGTCTGCAGAAGTCTATAATATGAGATCTATATTTTGCAGTCGAATTCCCGTCTTTCATTGCATTTTCACTGCAGAATAATTGCTGGGGCTGAATTGGTTGTTTTGAGATGAGTTTCTCATTCAGTGTTTATGCTTATTGTGGGTTGCAAGAAAGTATTCAGTAACTACAGAATACAAATCAAGCTCAGTGTAGTCTTCAATGCAATATTTATCTATCTTTCAGGTGTTAGTCAGGTTTTATACTCACACAGATCTTAGAACCAATTTGGATCTTCATCAGTAGACAACAACAGTCAGGGACAGAAGTACTCCTTCAGAGGTACAGTTGGATTATATGAGAATTGTCCTGCTTTTCCTTAATATATCAACCTCGGTTTCTCTAGGCACTATCCTTTATACATATAATTTCCCCACACTGACACCACACACACATGGCGTACTGAGGACAAAGATAAAAAGAAACTGGGAAAAGTTTAGAGTGAATAAAGCATCTGAACCTGATAGCAAACACCCAAGGGCACATAAAGAGCTTAGTACATTTTTATCAATGCCATTATGCTTAATATTTATTGATTTACTCTCATCAGTCATAGTACCCTGTGATTGGAGGAAAAAGATGTAGAACTATTAATCAGTACAGAGGCCTGATCTGAACCTGGAAATTACAGACCTGTGAATTTGACTTCCATAGTGGTAAGATATTATTAGAAGGATTACTAAAGAAAGTATTCAGGACTATTTTACAATCAACATTATTAGTAACAGCATGGATTTTATGAAGACTATATTATATCAAGCTATTTCACATACATTTCATGAAAGAGTAAGTGGTGAATTGGACAAAGGTTTTGCTGTTGATGTATCATGTAAAATACATGTATTTTGCAAAAGCATTCAATACTGTCCCTTATAACAAGATACTACATAAATAAAAAGGATTTGGATGAGAGATAATATCTGTGCATGGATAGAGAACTGGTTAAATGATGAAATGCAGAGAGTTGTTGTAAGTGGAACCTTTTTGAGTTGGTCTAAAGTTGTAAGTGGAGTGTCTTTGTGCTTATCCCTGGGGCTAGAGCTTTTTTCATTTTCTTATTAATGATCTTGAAGTTGACATAAAAGTAGTATCTCAGTTGTTGCTGATCACACTGAGCTGTATAATGAAATAAATACAGAGTAGGATGCTTTCTCTTAAAAAAAATGTGAATAAACTAGATAAATGTAAGGTTATACATCTGTGGTTTCCAGAGATAATCATTCTGCTTATACAGTAATTGAGAAATTACTTGGGGAATCCCCACATAGATACCACACACATAGCGTCTTTACGACACACACACTTAGAATGACCCGTTACATTCCCCCGCCTCCCACCATACCCTGTTTCACACTGGCTGTATATCAACACCCTACATTCACTTTTAAAGCATCCCCAAACAAATACAAACATACAATGGGCATATGCACACACACACACACACACATCCTTACAAAATGTCCCACAAACTTTCATCATCATTCACAAAGTTTCCACCCATGCAATGGTTTATTTTTGCCAACTTATTCTGATGTTTATTCTGGTGAGTTTTAAAACAAATACATGTGAAAAGCAGGCAGATCACTCAAGTCATTATTTTTCTGATGAAAACTACTAATTGTACCACTATAGTCTACATGCTGCAGTCAAATGATTTTTCTTTTTTGTCTAAAATTCTTATTGTCCTTGAACTTTTACACTTATAGTTTCCAGCTTGACCTGTAAAAATAGTGCATATAATTCAGTTAAATCAACTAACTGTGACTGCAGTATACATGTGGCTGCTCCAAGTAGTAGCTAACTGTAATACCCCCTATTCTACAGTGAATCCTTTGAAAACAGAAGGCATTTTTCCACTACACATGCCAAAGCACTATTGCTAATGAGGCACATTATAGCAGTGTGTGGCCAGTTTAATATTCAGAAACAAAAAGGTTCCAAAAAAATTGAGCATTCTCTATTGTCATGGATGTCATGTCCATGAGGCCAGACAAGGCAGTTGCTGTCAGTTTTTTTTAAGTGAAAAAGCCTGCTAAACACTTTAAGGACCAGAGGAGTGTGCCTTACATTACCATGTGCAATGTGTACAGTTTAGTTCTGTGATCTGGCTAGCAACTGCCATGTCTACCTCCATGGACGTGGCATTAAGGATAAAAGTACAAGGACAAAACCCATACAGGCCATTAAGATTTCTTACCATTGTAAGGTAAGTGGGGTCATTATACCTTAATACCTTGATTGCTAGAGAGGTTTTCAGTGCATTTTGAAACAATGCATTGGATAAGTCTCTAGAGTTCAAAGGGTTAAGTAAGGGAATGAGGATCATACTGATGAGCCTTACAACCCCAAGCACAAAATACTCACCATTTCCTTTCCACAGCTAAATGTCATTATGAGATGTCACAGTCAATCAGTCTTTCTGCTCGCATCTCATTCCAATTTTTTTATAAGCTTTCTTGAAAATTAAATGACATTTACAAAATTAGCAAAAACAACACGTACAAATTGGAGAATCTGGCATATGTTAATCAAAACTCACAGTTAAAATCACGCCTTACATGGATACATGTCATATGTTGAGAATAGTGCATTTGCAACAGATTATGAAAATATATGGGTGATGTCTAAGAGGCTCATCAGAATAGAAGGGGAAAGGAAGTGCATAAAGGGAAATCTGGAAGGGAAAGGGGGAGAGGGAAAAATGAGGAGGAAGAAGGGTAGGAGAGAAGTAAGTGCAAGACTGCATAGAGAAGATCCTGGAGGGGGTAAGACTCACTTTTAAGTGTATAATCACTTAGCAGTTTCAGTTATATGCGCTCAAAGTCACGGGCTACTAAGTAGCTAGGTAAGACCTTCAATGTACATCCAGGAAATCCCCAATCCTTGAATTCTCTTGCCTATTCCTGAAATACAAGGGATCCTAGTAGAGTGGGTGTATGCTGTACGACTGCTATTTGTGCCATGTATTACTGAAGACCGGGATGGAGTTAGTAGAGTAAGCATGGCATCTTTCCATTGATATCAAGGATTTCATTCCTGCAACCAGAAGCCAATTGGTGGTGTCAGTGATTGTTTCCACAAGGATGGGATAAGAGTCTTAGCCTTGTTGAGTAGAGGAACCAGAATTTTCATCGGAAAGCCTGACCTGGGAACATCGATGTGGTGTGTTGCAGCAAACAAAAAAAAAACAAGGGGTCCAGGGGTATGGTAATGCCCAAAGCTGAGTTAATTTGCTCCCATACTTCCTTCCAGAATGGTATGATTCTGGGTCACGTCCACCAAATGTGGAAAAGGGATCCGTTGTGCAGACTGCACCTCCAGCATAGAGATGAATTTGTGGAGTATATCCTAGAAGTTTGCACAGGAGTAACATACCACCTGGTGATCAATTTGTAGCTCAGCTCCCGTGACTTAACGTGAAAAGTTATTCATGGAACGAAAGATGTGAGACCAGGAACGGCTGTCCATGATAACAGCTAGATCCCTTTCCCACAGTACCAGGAAATAGGGTTTAGGTGTCATCGAGGGAATGAGCAGAGGTTATAAGAAAAAGAGAGAGTTCGTAGTAAGGGGCTATGGGAGGAAATTGCAGATTCGAATGTCGCTAGCTCTCTGTCTAGAGTATCACCAGAGGAGAATTGGGATAGCCAATTTCCAGCCTGAAGGTATGACCACCAGGAGAGTTTGTGCGGAACAAGTTTCGCTTGAAATTGGGCTTTGGACATCGGTGCCGGTACAGATCTTAGGGAATGAAGAGTGTTCATGTTTAGTTGCTTCCATTCACGAATCATCGATGGGGGAAGGCCCGCTGGAGAGTTTGGAGAAGGAAATTTTGACATGGTTGAACCCTCATTTGCTTTGTGCAAAATGGCAAGCAGTTGTCCTAGAATAGGGTATTCCCCACACCACTGGGGCGTGTTGTATTTTTCTAACCAAAGAAGTTGGATTGGATCTATCCTACGGCTATCCTCAATTATCGTCTGGGGCCATATCCTCTGGTCCAATTTTTCCAGGTCTAAAAATTTGGACAGGGCCAAGGCTTGGAAATACTTGTGGAGGTCCGGCAGCCCCAATCCTCCTAAAACTTTTGGTCTTGTCAGGATGGAAAACCATAGTCTAGGGCACTTACCCGCCCACACGAAGAGACCTATTTCTGATTCGAGTTTCGCTAGTAGCGACAAGGGAAGCACAGAGGTAAGATGTTTAGGATATACAATATTTTTGGCAGGACCATCATTTTAACTATATTTAGCCTTCTGAACCAGGACAGAGTCAGTTCTGACCACCTCTTGAAGTCAGCTCTGACAGTATGTAGAATAGGAATTATATTTATTAATGGCAGATCCTTTATTTCGTTGGAGATTCAAACACCTAAGTATGTGATATATGTAGTTGTCCATTGGAACAGAAATCTCCTTTTTTGGCTGGCTACCATGTGTGGTGCTGTAGTGATGTAGGCTCTCAGACATGGAGATGTTTATTTTAGCACCTGAGGCCCACATTCCAATTTTCACAAGACGCTTTGCAGTGTCAAAATGGAATCTGTGAAGACATTTTAGGTGTGCAGTATACATATGCACCACAGAGATTTCATGGTTTGAGTCTGCATCCTATTCCCTTGTCTAGTCAACAGTACCACATAGCAAAAGAGCTGTGAAACAATGCAGAATACAGAAAGTTCATCACTATTTGCTGAAAGACAAGTTAAGGAATCTTCTTATAGCTGATAGCTTCGCTTCTTGACTACAGCTTGAATGTGGTTGTGATGAGGTATGAGAGTATCTGCAACTGCAAGGAAGCTGGGCAGACTGAGTTTACTGCTTATGTCTGATGGTGAGCTATGTGTTTGGCATTGTTCTACTTCCATAAGGAGTACGTATGAAATTTTAAACTTTACAGCGCACATATCTGTACCTGGAACAACATTCCCTTTAGAGTGAACACTTTTATAGGGTTATACAATTCCTTTAAATCTATGGGAAGTTTGAGAATGTTTATGTCCCTTATGATAGTTATTATTCCCAGAATGGATCCACTTTCAAAGCATTTTTCCCCTAAATTGTGGAAATTTGTGATGTGGCAACTTACAGTATTATGAAGGTTATGGAACAAAATAATTAATTACAGGTATCAGCATAAAGATTAGATCATGCAAAGATGATTTTCTTGCAAAGCTTACATAAACATGACATTTAAACAAATGAAGGGCATCTGTGTCACTGAAACAAAAAATGATTCAGTCTTTTGTGACATGTAATAAATTTGTTTGACCTCAGACATTAAAATATGTCAGTGTGAAACACTTACTTGGTCAGATCCCTAAGTGTTATAAATAACTCGATCTTATCTTGCACATAAAGTTTTACTACTCTAGAGTCTCAAGCACTCATGACAGATGTCATTGGCATTTCAAGATAAACATAACAAATTAAACTACTGCTGTAGTTTATGTGAAGATGTTAGAAATAAGTGAATTATCAACACCACAGATTGAACTTAGTCCCTTTTAGTCATCCACACTAACTATGCAAACATGTAAAAACAGTCACCAAATTCTAACATTCTTTAAATATTATATATGAGACATCTAATATTTCTTAAGGGAAACATTCCATTAATATATAACTTTTGTGATTTCGAAAGAGATTTCAAAATCACCTATACATTTTATTAGCCACTTTTTAATTAGAAAACTAATTTTTCAGTTAGATTTTTAGATGAGGCTAATTACAGCATTCCATACATTACCTCCCATACTCACTGACATGTAACCCTAGGAGAGTTGGGCAACACATTGCTGATAAGTGAGTGGGGAAGATAATGTAGGGTTGAGACCAAAAGTACCTGCATGGCATGCCTTAATTAGGGGTATATATAAATCTAATGAACGCAAAAAATTGTTTTCTAAATAAAATATGTCTAATATGACAAATAAGTGATTTTGAACATTGTTTTTAGATGATATGTTCTCATTAAACTACTCTCACATGATGGCTCTCTCTCTCTCTCTCTCTCTCTATATATATATATATATATATATATATATACATTTCTAGTATATACTATGATGATATTGTTGAGTTTATTTTTCATTCTCACTGCTTTTTTTTTCTAATTCTTTTCTACTCCCTTCATACTTATAGTGTTTTCTCGGACATGGGTAAAATGAGGCTCGCTCTTCAGATCCAGCCATCTTAAAGGCTAGAGTGAGAAAAGATCAAACAGTTGGCCAGATACTACTGCTTATTGCAATGACTTTAACCCCTTAAGACCAGGCCATGTGTGCACCTAAGGACCATGGACCTTTCACAAAAACAGCAGTTCAACTTAATCATCATAGTATTTGGGCCATGGAGACTCCTTATACCTAATGTAAGTCTCCTCCCCTCAGATGTGGAATCTGGTCCTGGGACCAGATGGCTCACAGCAAGGTACAATCTTCTTACTGTGAGCATAAGGAAAACCCTTCCCCCCTCTGACAGGATTTTTTCAGGTTTTTCTCTTATGCTCACTAAAGATTATCCCTTGCTGCGATCCATCCAGACAGTGTTGCTGCTCTGAGGTGAGCAGTGTTACATCAGTAAAAGGGGCAAGAGGGGGATACTTTATTCATTCAATTACTCTTGAACTACAACTCGGACAGCATTGAAACAACACTCTCCGTGGCCCGAATACTATGAAGATTAATTGGAGCTGCTTTTATTGTGAAACATTACTATCCCTTTAAAAGGAAATTGTCAAGTGGTTTATGCTTTTGTAAATGTCCAATAAATTTCATTACTGGTGTATAAATAATCAGTTCCTGATTTTTTTTCTTATTTACTTCAAAACTTAAGTTTTACTATTTGTTTCATTCAACCTTCTGTGTTGCTGAAAGCCCTGTTACTCAAACTTAGATATTAAGAGGCTTACAAATGTAATCAAAAGTGATTCTATATACAGCACTGCTCCTGAAATAGTGTGACCCCCCCCCCTTCTTGTTAGAGTTGCTTGCCCCTAAATACTTGCCTGGATAACCTCTCCCAACTTGGCAGCTTTCAGTTTCTATCTTTGTTTTTAAGAGTGGGAAGCAATTATATATTTGATGCTTTATTCAGTGGTATGTCTAACACTGCTTACAGAACTGACTTACAAATAATATGTATCAGACAGCACTTCTTTAGAGCGTGGTTGGATTTCTCACATTAAAATCAAGCAGAATGTAAAGAATAGATAGATAATTAATTTTCCCAACACATAGACATATATTATTTGGAAGTCAGTGCTGTGCAATGTATATCATTTTCAGTGCAGTGCTATTCGATGGACGTTGGATCAAGCACTAATGGCTCGGATTTCAATGACTCATTCCTGATTGGTGGAAGGTGTACCTGCTACTAGACATGTGTGACACCCTGACACATGACTCAGGCTGGAGTCATTGGGATAGAAAGGGAAGATTTTTGGTGAAAAGCCAAAGCAGGAAGAAAGGTCTATTTAGGAATGAGCAAGTTATAAAAGTTGCATCTATATCGTTCCCGCACATAAAAACATAATGTTGGCATTGTCAGAATACAGAAAATAAACTCTATGACAAACTATTTTTTTATTTATTGTGCTATTCACCTTTAAAGAGGAGCATGCTCTTGGACTCAAAGTTACACATTTTACAGCATATTGATTGCAGTCAAAACTAGGCTACTTTGCTATTTGCTACTTACATAAACATTTTTAATGGTTTGCCTTATTTCTAAAGACTGGGTAAGAATTATTTTACTTTTCACAGTTTTCACATTTATTTATTTAACTGAATCTGCTTGGACACCTGACTGACCCTATCCAAGGGTCGTAAATAGACCCTCCGGTCTTAGTTTGGACATCACTATGTTAGTGTGACCAGATTATTTATCAACAACTCGCATCTTTCTGAAATGTATACCTCGCATTTCTATCTCAAAATATCTCTCCCTTTCACCCTTCTTTCTCTTTATTTGTGTATGTTGTGGGATGTCTAACTGACCAGTTCATATTGTCCACTAAATAACTCCACTCCCCTGCTCATACATGAGCCACCTCTTTCTCTATCCTGCTATATCAAGGATAAATATAAATTCAGGGGTTTAGTTCAATGGCTGAATATGAGGCAGAAACTGAATGGGTCAAATATTGCAATACTTTTCCATACTTGGATGATCTTCTTGACAAATACAACCTCTCATTCCAAGAAATAAAAGCCTATACAACAGCAGCTGTCTAGTTTTGCAGAGAATGAGATGATATTGGATGACATATGTTCTTCACATGATAACACCAAATAAACACCAATAAAGGACAAGTGTAAAAAAATACTAACATGGGCAAATGAATAAACTTGTTAGGTAAAAGGACTAAACTAAACTAAAAATAATCATCCTCAGCATCATATAATTATTACTGTTTACCCTCTCTGAGAGAACCTGATTTATGAGCTACCAGAAGAGTTTGAAAAAAGACAGTAAGGTTGATGTACTAAGAAAAAGGAGCGATTTTGATGCAAACCAGCTGCTCCATAGGGGAGAAATAAAGATTACACATATTCTCATTGATTTAAATATAAAATATTTATGTGTACCTTTTTTTATATGATGCCACATAGTGTATGCAGCACCTTTCAATGTAACTTGTAATAAATACAAAGATGTTAAAATAAGTGTCACAATCATAGAAACAATAGAGGTGCCTGCCCCAAGGAGCTTACAGTCTATATGGGAAATATGAGATAGACAGCAAGGTATGAGGTTTCAAATGTTGTTATTTGGAGAACTGTTTTTATCAATGGGCAATGCATGGCGCTAGTGCTCCTAGATACAGGTAGAACGGTATGGTGTTCTGGATGTAACGAGTGGAAAATAAAAAAATGCTTGAAACAGGAGAGGGCAGAGCCACAGCCCAGTCTTCCCTGTGGGTCAATGGATAAGGATAGTACCTCAAAGAATGATTTGGCTAATGGATAACTCCGCTTCCCCATCTTAAAAAATGTAAATAAAATGCTTACAGGAAGGTTTAAATCAAACAAGGATGTCATCTGTGGTTTCAGGTATTCTTCTGTGCTGAAGACCAAACAAAATGGTCTCCAACGAAAAGCATTATATGTTGTCAACTACAATGTGTTTACATTCATTTTATTGTTATAAAACTACTACTACTAATACCAATAATAAAAATAATAATAATAGTGGATATGTGTGTGCATTCTTCTGAGAAAAGACCATAAAGAGCTTTTAAAGTGGACCAGTCAGCTACCAATTTTAGTCTCATTAAATATATCTATCTGAACTGTCTATAACTTGTGATTTTTGTTTTTCAATCAGTTTAGTAGCTTTAGAGACTTGTTATTTAGTGCTTGGACAATTTAATGCCAGGATAACTTTTCTCAATAGCCTGCATGATTAATTGCACATGTCCATATAATCACCTTTATCCAAGAGGAATATTCATGATAATCCTTTTAAAATGGAAGCTACAGGTTAGGGGATGTTTAAAAATGCTTACTGGTTTAACGGAAAGTATGACTTAGGTATATATCCTTCAGACAGCAGTCAGGACTAGAATAGCTATGTCATTTATTCTATATTTTCTAAAATTTCTACATTTAGCAGAGAAAAGATAATAGGCATGATTTCCTAAGCAACAAAGCATCTGAAAGGCTTATTTCACAGCTCTATACCCTGGAATAGAACATAGCACAATGTAATATATAAATATATCAAGTGAAATTGTAGGTTAAACTTAAATACACACTGGGCATATATAATAAAAATATGTTGTTATATATACAACACAATAAGGTATTATATATAGAAGCCAAAAATCCTCATACTCACTGAATCCTGGCTACACCCTAAAATACCAGATACTGCTGTTGCAATTGAAGGATACTTATGTTTTAGGAAGGACCGAGAAAAGCAAGGAGGAGGCATAATCATATACAACCAAGGGTCTATAAACTTTACACTTTTAAATTACTCTTATAACTTTGATTCATATAAATACATTGCAGTAAAAATTACTCTTTCCCTCTCTAGGAAAATCATAATTGTTGGCATCTACAGGCCTCCAAATTCAGTAACACAGTCACTTACAGACATAACCCACCACCTCAATGAGATTGTCACCCATAATAAGAAAAGTGAGACTTTAATATCAATTGGCAAGACTCCATTATTTAAAAATTCTGTTCATTGTTTAAGACATCAAACTTATCACAGCTAATCTCCTCTCCTACTCACATAGATGTTAAAACATCCAACCATACTCTGCTAGACTGGATCCTTTCATCCTGCACAAGTGGAATCCAAGATTCAGGTGTACTAGCAAATATGTTTAGCGATCACTCCATAGACCACTATGCTCAATATTTTTCTGACAATTTGAACAATACCTTCCAAAACCATCAAACTGCTGGAAAGTTATTAAAAACCTCTACAACCCTCCTAACCACTCTTACCCATCAACTATAACCATAGGCAAAGAAACGATACAGTGCACCTTAGCCATAGCTAATGAATTTAACAACTACTTTGTTGGATATGCCACCACTCTGATTATGGAAATCTAAAGTAATTCTGAAGTAGAAACATGCACAGATCAGCTTATGTCACCTGCTACCTGGTCCAATGATGCTAATGAATTTAATTTCATGCTGGTAAAGGAGAGTGAATTATATGACCACCTCCTTAGCACAAAAATGAAATCACAATCTGGCCCAGACCAACTAAAGCTCAGTGCATTGGTCACTGACCACCATATTACAACCCTCATTAATACCTCCCTGTTATCTGGGTATATGGCCAAAGCCTGGAAAGTAGGTAGAGTTATCCCTATCCACAAAAGTGGGAAAAAAATGTAGTATCAAATTACAGACCAATATCCCTACTCCCCACATTGGCTAAAATCCTAGAGAAATATGTCCATATGCAGTTTTATAAGTATTACTGGCTGACCGGTTTTATCACCTCCCCTTCAATCAGGATTTTGTTGAAATCACTCTATAACCACTGCCCTCCTAAAAGTAACCAATGATATCCAAATTGGTATGAAAAATGGCGAACTCACTGGAGCTACTTTTCTAGATTTTGCAAAGGCTTTTTTTATAAAGTAGACCATAGTATTCTGATAAGTAAACTCCAAAGGTCAGGATTGCGTAATCATTCTCTAAACTGGTTCTAATCCTATTTATTAGACAGAATGCAAAATGTGTCTATTGCTGACAATACCCCCCTTCCGCTCAAAGTTACAAGTGGGGTTCCCCAAGGCTCCATCCTTGGCCCTCTTCTATTTTCTATATTTTTAAATGATCTGCCCGTGGTTTGCAAAGCATCTTCTGTACACATGTATGCAGATGAAACTATAATACATATGCTAAAAATCCAAACGTATCACAACTGGAGGGTGTATTACAACATGATTTCTCTGAAGTTGAAAGATGGATAGCAAAGAACAAACTATTCCTAAACATTGACAAAAAGGTCACAATGTTATTTGGTACAAAGCATAAATTGCATAATCTCTGGAATACCAATCTATCCATTGTAACAGAGTCTAATCGTAAATTGGCCACAGTGTACTCCTACAAATATTTTGGTGTGTGGCTCTACTCCAAACTCACTTTTGGTCTGCATACTGATAAATTAACATCCAAACTTTATCCCAAAATAAGTGTTCTATATAGAAACAAATCCTGTTTAAATCCCCTGGTAAGAAGATGTATTGTACAACAGATGCTAATGCCAGTCATAGACTATGGGGACATAGTATATGCTCCCGCTCCACATGTCGATCTTGCTAAAATTGACACACTGTATAACTCATTATTCCACTTTATCCTTCAATGTAATTACACAACCCATCATTGTGATATGTATGAAGAACTAAAATAGCTAACACTCAGATCTAGAAGTGCCCTTCACCTCTCTTGCATGGTTCAAAATCCACCTCTCTAGAAAACTAGCAGACTACCTGAGCAGTATGCTCACTCCAGCTCTCCATACTAACTATAACCTCAGCTCCACTGCTAACAACTCACTGAGTATACCACATTTCAAGAAAGAAGCAGGTCGATCTGCCTTTTCCTTCAGAGCTCCGAAAGTCTGGAATAACCTACCTGAGAAAATCAGATCTTCTCCCAGTCTAAAATCCTTAACAATAAGTGCTTCTTTGTATCTAAAAACAAAATTCAACTGTATATAACATTTTTAGTATATGTGTGTATATATTATGTCTGTGTATTTGTGCAAGTATGCAACTCTTTGCTGTAAACACTCCAGGACATCCTTGAAAATGAGAGAAATCTCAATGTATTTTCCTGATAAAACATTTTCTAAATAAATAAAAAAATATTTTCTACAAGTAACATAAAACACAGTGCCATTGTGCCATTACTTCTAATTGCTCTATGGAATCCCACATAATATAGGAACATACAAACATAGACTTTGATAGTAGAAAAGAACCAATTGGACCATCCAGTTTACCAATCTCCCTATCTAATAAAATGTGCAGTCTTACATACCTCTCAGAATAGACAAGTCTATTCCAGGCATTTTTGTCATAACTCCCTGTGTGTCACTGTTTTAACAGTGTCAGTATATTTTTGTCTAGGAGACTTACACACTATGGTTTCGCAAAGAGGAGATAACTTGTCCGGTGTGATGGACTCTCCAAGTCCTATGCTATTCTATGGAGCCAATGCACTAAAATCGCTCTAACTTGATGCATATTGGTGTATGGGCTCCATTTAATGGCATGGTAACTGGAGATTGTGTCACACTAGAGTATTTACCACCTCTTTATCACACCTTTATTACAACTTTTAACTTCCCCCAATGGGAAAGATGAAGTAAGATGTGATGGTGGGTTGGAAATGGCTTCTCCAGTGTGATAGGCACTCCATTTACTATGTTATTTTATGGAGCCTTGCCCGCAGATATCACCAGGACATACTTGAAAATGAGAGAAATGTCAGTGTATTATTTCTGGTAAAACACTTTCTAAGTAAATAAATAAGAATACTGCATAAATTAAAAGGCACAACTTAGGAAATGATATAGAGCTGGTTAAATGAATTAATAAAACAAGGTGTTGTAAACTTGTATTAGTTGGTCTGAAGATGTAAGTGGAGTGCCTTAGTGTTTACTCCTGGGTTCAATATCTTTATAATTTGTTTATTAATGATCTTGATGTGGGCATTGAAAGTAATATCTCGGTATTTAATGCTACATACATACAGAGTAGGATGTTTTTTTCTCAGCAGAATGATTTGGATAAGCTGAGTAAAATTGGCAGGGAAGTGGCAGATGAAGTTTAATATAGACAAATGTAAGGTTATGCATATGGTTAGCAGATTTTAATTAGAGACATTACACCAAGGGTTAAAATCAGTCTGTTGGTGGTTGGGGATGATGAGAGTTGTGTCATCAGCTGAAGGTCCAACAGTTAACTAGTTATGCATTACATGTTAACTTAATTTAGTATGCGTTAGGCACATAAACTATTTATTTCACTATATTGAATTACTGCATGATATTTTTGCATTTATGCCTATATCTTCAACCCGTGATATGAAAAAAATAGAAAAACATAGGGTGAAAGTATGATTTCTGCAGTACAGCTTTCTGGCTTTAAAATCTAACTCCAGATGTCGCACTAGATGGTATGCATTACAGCCTATGGGTACTGTTGTGCATACTGGCAAACAATCTCTGCCAGAACTAGGATTGCCAACAAGCCCTGTATGCCAGCCCCATATCATGCCCTGGGAAACTGCATAAAATCACTCCATTTCATTTAAGTTTTTTTATGCACACCCCACTACACCCATAAACTCTCCCATTCACTTAAGCGGTATTAAGGGGACCATTTTGGGTGTATGTAGCTTAGCATTGACCTTAGACAGATTTTGTGACTAAAAATGTATTCAAGCACCTCATTTAGAGTGGAATATCTGCAGTGTATCCCCCTTCTGTCTAGTAGTCAACTCTCTCACTGGATTTCCATAATATTTATGATCCATTCAGAATAAGAGGAGGAGTGGGGAAACTTAAAGCACCCATCAACCCATGGTTATAACCATAACCATACCTCCAGTATATTTTCATCATTGGGCTAAAAGGCATATAACTAATACACAGCAAGCATTTTGTAATAAAAGTGGCAGTGCTCAAGTCAAGTTCTCAAAGAATGCCAAAGATTATTGTTGCACTGACAAGGTCACAGAACTCACATACCTTCTCATCTGTGTGGCATGAGATTTGTCTGTGTGGTTGCTGTTCCATTTATCATCATTGTCTGGGATTATCTTAATGAAAGTGGCTCCCTGGGGATGATCAGCTTCTGAGACAAAATTACCAGTTTTAAATGCTTGTACAAAATAGTTTCACTCATCTCAGTCAGAGGAGTAAAAAATACACCAGACTATATCACTAAGCCAAGCAATCATAGTCCTAAACTCCATGTGTGGTCTAAGACACTCCCAGCCCTACAGTAAGCTAACAACACTACATGTTCTATGAATCTCTGATGTTAACACCCAAGCAGGGAGCCTCTAGAGTTTCTAGCTTTTTTTAATTGGAAGGACATATTACTATTAGTAGTAGTAGTAGTAGTAGTAGTAATTGTTGCATTACATTAATATTAACATTGTTATCTTTACATGCCAACATATTAGTATGAAACAGACTAAAATAAATGATAGTGCAACCACTCCTCTCAAAAGACAACTGTCTATGTTTATGACATTTTTCAGCTCTGACATTTACATTTAAGCAAAGGTGTTGCATCTGATAGCAAAGTGGTTTTCAAATGTTTTGCAGTGGCAAAACCCCTTTGTTTCAAATTAAATCCCAGCGGAACTCTAACAAACATTTTAAGACACTGTGCTAGAAAGTTATACAACTCATGGTAAAGCCATGCATTGGAGACCTGTCTAGCATCCAAGCGGTTAACACTGTATCAATATTAAATGTATCAGGACTAGCTAGTACCAGTAACTTAAGACTTTTAGTCTAAAATGTATTGGGTAAGAGACACCATGTACTTATATCTGATAATTTTATTTTCCTAGAATGGACTAGTTTAAAGAGCTTATTACTCAAACAGAAACCCAACCAGTGGAATGTTTTATTCTTTCCCTCATCCACTGGTAGTCAAAGAACCACACACAAAATGTCTGTCATTTCACTGTCATTACACTGTCCACTGTAGTCTCAGAACCACATATACACTGTCTCTTACCCCAGCCTTGTTCCACTTTGTGCTGCCATTACTTTTCATTGTTCTATGGTACACCATTTACCTCTTCAGGGAACCCCAAGGTCCCATGTTGCCCAGTTTTAGAATCACTGTGACAGCTCAATTGGAATTTATTTTTTTTGTGTATTTAAAAAGTGTTTTAGCAGGAATAATACATTGATATTTCTCTTGTTTAAATAGGTCCTGGAGTTCATAGCAGCTTGATGAAATATATTTATATTGTGCGTAGATATTCCTACCTTGTACTCTAAAAATAGGAAGGAATGTGTGAGGTAATAAAAGTCTTCATTGCATGTTATAGGCCACTCTGGTCACACCAAGAAAGTCATTCATGACTAGATCTCATCTGTGGTCTCTGACATATACTTAGGGATGGGTGAAAATTTGTTGCCTTCTGTTGGAATTCCCATGACAGTGGTGTTTATCAGCTTTTTTTTCACCATGCAAATACTGAACACACTGCTTTGTTCAATAGTCATAGAACACATCTAATTAGCCCCAGTCTTGTTCCACTGCATTGGTAGTCATAGAACCATACATACTGAAATCTAAGGTCCAAGTTTGTCCCACTGCATTGGTAGCCATATAACCACATATACTAAGTCTGACAACCCCATCAAGTAGGACTTTTCAGGCATAGACAGAAACCAGGAAAGGTCTCAGAGAAAATTTCTTGGGAAGGAAATTTTATGAGGTTTCTATGTGGTGGAGTTTCTGCTGAAAATCAGCAAATTGTGGGTTTTCTGAGAAATTTCCAGTGGGGAAAAAACTGGATTTTATTCTCATCCCAACATATGCTACCTTTTGATCTGTCTGAATCAAACTGAAACAATGCTTAAACTGGACAAATTATACCTCTGCTTCTTCTGTATTGACTAGGTCAAGCCATGTCTCTTACAATTTACAAAATCACCAGATTCCTTAAAACTTACACTACCACAGATTATACATTAAAGGGATAGTAATACTTCGTTTTAACTTTATTTTATTTTGTAGGCATTAAAAAAACATGAAGAATGATATAAGTCTTATCTCTCAAACCTTTATGGTTTATGAGATATTCACAAGCAAAGTTCCCCTCCCCGCCCCTTTTACCTAGTGTAAGCAATCTCTTCTCAGATGTGAGTCTGGTTGTATGACAGTACAGATAACAGAAGGGGACAATTTTCTTTGTATGAAAACAATGAAAGCCCTTCCCCCCTTGAGAAGTTTTTCAGCTTTTTCCATTATCTTAATTGAAGATTGTCCCTCTCTGCAGTCTACCTGGGCATCTCCCTTCTGATCTGGCTGAACAAGGGGGGGATACTTTGTTTGTGAATATCTCTTAAACTATAAAGGTTTCAGAGATAAGACTTATATCATTCTTCATGTTTTTTTAATGCCTACAAAATAAAATAAAGTTAAAATGAAGTATTACTATCCCTTTAATGCTTCTCTTGCATTCTCTGTTCAACACTATCTTCAAGATTCTTGATCGGAATGAGAGGATCAAATATTCATCATGATGTGTAATCCACATGGAATTTAGAATGTCAGAAAAATCTTGAATCTTGGATGGGCACTTTGTTTGAAAACTCTTAAAACTTTCTTTGCATGCTGCTGGCAACATACAACATTAGGGCAGTTTCCATCTTGTATCTTTTAGAATGACCTTAGCACAGTGAAAAGACAGGAAGTAAATCTATTCTCTGCAAGAGTCACAGGAAGGCAGGACTTTGGATGGTGCCAGCACCACATGGAGATACAAACAGTGGATGCTGTATTTGTACAAGAGGTACTTTCAATCAGCTTCTTGAGTGGCAGAGATGTCTCCATTGTACTGATTTGCAATGCACTGCACACATATCTTATATCCAATTAATTTCATTGAGAACAGTGAAACATGCCCCTTTTACTCTGGGACCCAGTGCCTTGCACCACATGCACCAACAGTAAGTACAACCATGGTCAACACTCATAAGCCTGATGTACAAAGAACAACATGATTAATTCTGGAGCAAACCAACCACACCAAAGAGGACAAAAGTAAAATAAATCAGAAGATTTAACTGAGGCTTTTAACCCCTTGAATGCTAGACAGATCTCTCCAATGCATTGTGAGTAATGCACTGGAGAACTGTCTAGCATTCAGACGTTTAAAACCTTGTTAATTTAGTTTGAATCTGGGGACATTGTATTTCTCTTCTATGGTAGAGATGGTTTACTGCAGAATTGCTCCAATTCTTCTTAATATATCAAATCCAATAAGTAACTCGCAAAATGTAGGAGGATGGTTCTGACTACAAGCACACTCACTATTCCTTGTCTCAAATATACTCATAGATATGCCTGAGTGGTAAGTTAGTATAGAATTCTTCGCCATGTCACAATCTAGAAAGGGGTGAGTGAGCAAATCCACCAACTCAACTCCACTGGAGTTAACTTCCAATCACCACTACAACTCAGGGTATGCATTACAGCATGTGACTGCTTTAGTGGATACTGACACCCTGCTGTCATTAAAGAGAAAATGTAATCAAGAAACAAGTTTTATTTTAATAAACAGCTAAAATAACTGTACTAGGGCTGTTATGTACTAGGGCTGTATGCGCAGCTTCCTTAGAACCTAACAGCTGTTCAAGTAAGGGTGCAACTGTAGGCTCAGGAGAGTAGCATTATATATAGTTTACCAAAAGATAAAACCTTTTGTATTAGGCTTTTCAGTAGTACAGAGAGAAGGGGAAGAAAACTGTACAAATTAAACTTAATACAAGGATAGTAACAAACAGACAGAATAGTCTGGCAACATTGATTAGTAAAAGTGTTGTATTAGAGTTCAGTACAGTTTTAGTTTGCAAATGAAGCTTTCCCTTTTACACTTAAAGGGATAGTAATACTTTATCCCCATAGTGTAGCTATTTAAATTCAATTGCCCCCAGTGTCATCTCTCAAATCATAAGAATGCAAAGTTCCCCCCTCCCTCCCCTGAAGTCAGCGTTGTATTGACTGCAGGGGAAGACTGTCGTACGACAGGCTTGCGGCTCTGCAGCTGAGCCAAGATCGCATTAGTAAAAAAAATTATTTCACTGAAATGGTCTTCTACATGTGCTTGGTTTGCAAGCACACGTAGCAGACCATTTCAGTGAAATAATCTTTTTTTACTAGAGCGATCTCGGCTCTGCTTCAGCCGCCTGATGAAAATAAAACCAGATATCCCTGCAGTCAGTACAACACTGACTTCAGGGAAGGGGGAGGGAGGGGGGAACTTTGCTTACGGTTATCTCTCAAACCATAAAGGTTTGAGAGATGACACTGGGGGCAATTGAGTTCTTCTTGAAATACTACACTATGGGGAATAGTAATAGTAAAGTATTACTATCCCTTTAAATGTCAGTAATCTCCTTATGCCTGGCTCATAGCATCTGCAGAAAATGCCTTAAAGCTAAATAATGTCTTCTGTATCTTGTTAACCCCTTAAAGGCCACACGGGTGTGACACTCATTTCCTCTCAATGTGTGGTGCATCCCTCTGGTCCTTAAGGAATTAATAGACAGCGATAACCAAGGTGTAGACATAAGAACATCCCAGAACTCCAACAGATTACCCTTCACTTGGCACAAGAGGTATTAAAGGGAGAATTAGCCATATAATTAGCTCATCAGGCAGCTATAGGGTTACAAAATCACTTTAAACTGTTATTCTGCAGAAAATCACATTTGTAACTTCCATCAAGATCAAATTTATATTTTTATTCTTCAGGCAGGCCCTGCAGATAAAGATCCAGGACAATTTTATTCTGGAGAAGACCAACTGCTCAACAGGGGACAAATAAAAATTCCTGATAAATTAAAGTGGGATTGTAACCCCTTGATTGCTAGAGAGGTCTCCAATGCATTGTGAAACAACACATTGGTGACCTTGCTCGCATTCAAGGGGATAAAAGGCTCTATTGAAGAGCACTGGAATTTAGGAATTTGTATTTGTCCTCTATGGTGCAGGTGGTTTACTCAAGAATAATTCTGGTTTGCTTTTATAAATATGGGCCCCAGTGCCTTATTTATAAAAGCAAACTGGGGTTAATCTGGAATAAACCAGTTGCACAAATAAAAATTCCTAAATTCCCATGCACTTGAATAGAGCATTCAAAGGGTTAAAAGCATACCTCCCAAAATTTCAAATGGCCAAAGAGGGAAACTTGTGTTGTAGGGGGTGTGACTGGGGGAGTGGCTGGTGGGCGTGGCATTACCAAGAACATGTAAGTTATTTCATGACCTATTGACACCACTTTGTGTAACTGAATAAATGATTTAGTGCAAGACCAAAATATTTTATTTATACAAACTAATTTATAAACACACATACTGACATTTACACAAACATTATTGTGGGTTTTATTGCTGGGGAACAATGTGATACACTTACATACATACCACGCAGTCTGATCTCCTAAAAAGAGGGACACCAGGATGGAAAGAGGGACAGAGGGATTTGGGTCTCAAAGAGGGACACTTGGGAGGTATGTAAAAGCCCAAATTAATTTAAAATTTATTTTTATTTGCCATCTTTGTTTCATTTGGTTTACTGCAGAATAACTCCAGTTTGTTTTAAAAAAATATACTGCAATTAATTCAGAATCCTGCAATTAATTATTTTACACAATGCTTTGAGAGGCTGCACTACAGTTTCATCCACAGCATTCTACTTGAAGTCTCTGGATGTAATCTCAAACAGTGCTGTTGGAATAAAACCATGTGCACATGCATACTTCTAAGATTGCCGTTATACGTGTTTTGCTATCAAGTTTAAGAATGGCTGGAATGATTCAAATAAACATCTAACAGCTGTGTTGTACCTCACATTTCCAGAGAATGTGTAGAAGTATTTATTTTCATTTACAATGAACAGGCTGATAAGAACAAAACTAAATCAAAACAAAAATAAGCAATTACCAAACACTGAAAATCTTTGGAGCGAACTTGTATAGCTGATAAGTTTCCTATTTATTTTGTTTTGTAAAAAAAAAAATTCACACTGTGCAGGCAATTTTCCTTTTTTATTCAATGTTGACATGTTGCTCTGTAAACCATGCTTTCCAAATAATGTCATTGATGTAAAAGGTTTAGACTTAATCAAAGCAGTGTTTATAGCAATTTATCTTAAAGAACAAATGGTGGAACATTCTATAAAGCTAAATGTAGTGTTCACTTGTATGTGTTAAAGGGTTCCTTCCTTTGTTTTACATCTATCCCCTAGATGCAACTTTATTTATGTTGAAAATCAACACAATGTATTACAGACCTCATACTCTAAATTCTTTCTGTCTGTGATATATGGGCTTGTGAAGTGATGCTTATGTTATACATCTCTAATCACTGCCGGTTCAATCAGCTTCAAGCTATGTGAATCCATATTTTCACTTACAGTTCAAATGTTGTACAAATTCTCTGTGCTTTTCCAATTCATCCTACATATACTCCAGTATAAAGCAACATGAACTGAATAAATATAACCACATGTCACAGTATCGTTGAACCACCGAAAATCTGGTGTTGAATTTTCCAATTCACTGGTTCTCAAAAGTTTCTTCATGGACCATGTGGTTCCCCAGAAGTAGTACTAGTGGTTCCACAGATCAGATGCAAGCAATGGCAAACAGGGGAACAACACAATAATGGAAGACAAGGAGGCTGATATACTAAGAAATGGAACAATCCTAGGAAAACCAACTCCACCATAGGGACCAAAGAGAAATTCCCATGGACTCAAAAGGAGATTTTATACACCTGAATACAAGAGATGTCTCCAGTGCATTGCTTCACAATGCATTGGTGACCTCTCTAGGGGTTAAAAACCCAATTTATATCAATTATAAACTTTAGTTTGTCCCCATGGTGCTGTTGTTTTACTCAAGAATTGCACTACTTTATTAGTAGGTTTTTCTGTGCCTTTCAGACCGAATTTAGGCGGCTATTCAGGAGTGATGTCATCAAGATATCTAACTGTGATTACTTCATCAGCTTGCAGGCACACGTTGTAGACCATACCGATGAAGTAATTATAGTTAGATATCCCAATGTCAGCACTCCTGAAGAGCCGCTTAAATTCGGTCAACTGGATTCTGCCTCTGACAGCTTTACAGCTCGTCAGGCAGGAAGGGGAGGGAGCGGAGGTCTTTATTTTCTTACATCTCTCAAACCTTAATGGTTCGAGAGATGGGAATAAAGGCATTACATGTTTTTTTATTATTTCTATCAATTCGCCAACAGTTTTTTTGGGGGTTTACTAACCCTTTAATGCTGATATTCTCCGTGGACTGTTGTCTCTTCTTGGAACATCCTATATATATATATATACACTAGTTGAACAGCCCGCGTACATGGGACACAGTGCCAGGCAGCAACGGCCATGGTGCAGTCATGCACAGTAGAGACAGACTGTAGTCCTCTCTGCACACCTTTGCGGTCTGAAATTGGAGCGCCCACGCCCTTATCAGCCATGGTGTGGCCAGTCTGTACTCCGCATGACTGCAGCATACGCAGCCATCTGTACTGCGCATGACATCTTCTGACAAACATACATTAGCGAATTATTATATAGTATCCTGTGTGTGCTTTCCAACCCACATCAAAAACTAATGACAGTCAAAAACTAATGTTTCTCACTGACTGAAGCAGTAGATGTATTAATAGTATTTTTTTTTTTTAGTGCTCATGGGAAAATGCATTGCTGGAAGGAAAAGATGTCTATAACCGGCCCATCAACCTCACAGGCGTCCAACTAACTTTTTTTAACGGGAGGCAGTTCAATCCAAAAATAACACATAATGTTATAGAGTAGAATTAACTCTTTTACTGTGAAATGTCAAATAAAATGCAACCTTCCTATGAGAGGTGTGAAGTGGCAAAGGAAGGTTTTGTGGCCCTCTATACATTGTGTATCATGTTATATTGCACTAAATAAAAGAATTGATTCCTGTCTGCAACAAGATGTGTGGCCTTCTTATTTCTGCATATGTTAAGAGTCCCCACACACACCCATGAGGAACTGAATGACAACAGTAATGATCTATCCTATGGTGGAGGTGGAAACAAAGAACACAAGGGTGTGTGAAAATACAGCCAGAGGCAAGAGAGGACTCAAAACTGAGTACAGGATTACAGTATGCACACAGCAAGTCATAGTATGGTGGGAGACATGCTGTTGGCTATACCTACTGCAGTTTGGCTGTGGATTTGAGTCCAAAGGAATGATAAGTATTTAGGCAGCATTAATATTGTGAAGAAATATGAATCTACAGCACTAAAAAGTCAACAATAAATAAAAATAAAATAAAGATAAATTAATAGTGATTCATGTAAAAACAGGTGCAGCTATATGTACCTTTCTGTACCTCTTCCCAGATGTCAAAGTGTATAGTTATTTGTTGTGGGGATTATTCTGTCTGGTAGAACAATATAATTAGCTATTGTTGTAAAGTTACTCTCGTTAGCATATGTATTATGTATTGTTTGTGTGTGTGTGGGGGGGGGGGGGTTGTCCTGATATTTATTACAAAGTGATCTTATCTTATACCACATGGAGAAGATGAAAGCAAGTGAGTGGAGGAAAGAAATCAGCAAGATGAGGTATGGGAAGAAGGGACAAAGGAGGTATCGGTGCAAGGGTGGGTGTAACAATCACAACAGCTAATGGATGGGTGCAGCACTTGGTGGAATGATGAAAATGGGTGGATGGGTAGAACGGTGAAAACAGATGGTTGCAAGTGTGTGTGTGGGGGGTGACAATGGATATTTGTAGTGTTTTAAAGGTAGGGAAGGTGGACATTGAGGCATGTGTGCACAGTATATGCACTCACCTATATTAGCAGCATGTGACTGTGCAACTTGCATGTCAACCATTTTTTTGTTTGTTTGTTTTTGGCAAAACAAGAGAAAAATGAGGTTGAACCAACTCCTTGTAGAGATTTTAAGCAAGTAGGTCATAGCCCCTGGGCTACACCTTTCAAAATCACACAGCCCTGTGTCTCATGGAGTGGTATTATGGAGGAGATTAGCATAGTACATTGTTTCCATGTTAAGCATACTATTCCTTTAAACCTCTCAGATATGAAAATGTTCCACTCACCTTCCTAAGCTTTGTATGAACATTGAAAAGTAATTCTAGACCAAACAGCCTTTAATCACAGCAGCCAAAATATAAAACCATATGGTTAAAGTCATATGTAAATCAATGAGAATTTTTATTTTACACTTTGATACAGCTGGCTTTCTTCAGATTTACTTTTTCCACACAAAACCTTGGTGTATTGTACATACCTCTGGACCTAGAGGGGTTGAAATCTCAGTATTTTTCATAAAACAAGAAAAAAAAGAATACATTTCACCCAATCTGACTTTGAGTCATAAATGTCATGTTTGCCCTGTGATAAATTTGTGTCAGTAATTCAGTATGCAGTATGTGCAGTATGTACAGAAAGAAAGACAAGGCAAAGCAAAAATGATTATCTGTCTCCAAGGCTGCCAAATGTGCCATGGGACACATAATGCAACCCTTGTAGAATGCACATGATTTCTAAATTTTAGTAAAAATGTAATTATTTTTTAATAAACTGCTTCAATGGAATGCTGTTTGATTGTGAAGGATTATGGTTCTACTTTTATTTTATTAAAAATGATTAGTTGTAGAAAAACACCATATGCCATTCTATATTGTCTAATAGTTTTCTACATATGATGCACATATTTTTTCTATTTTTTAACACTCTTGTAACATAATAGGATTTTTAAATTATGTTTCCTTTTATTTTAGATATTTTTTTAGAAATTCATGCCCATTCATACTTCGGTAACAAAATGTTAATATTATGTTGCTACAAATATATTGGGGACAGTACTGCTTGTTTTCTGTACTAGGGGACATTGGCTTCCTACACATACACTTGCACTTTGAGAACGCACTAGAGCATAGTAACATAGTAACATAGTAACATAGTAGATAAGGCTGAAAAAAGACATGCGTCCATCAAGTCCAGCCCATGCCAATAACACCCCTGTTGATCCAGAGGAAGGCAACAAAAAAGCCCTCTGGAGCAATTTCCAATGTAGGTGTGTGTGTGTGAGTGTGTCAAATAGTACCCCGGCTCAATATCCTATTTGCTTTGAAGCCATCTGTCATAACTGTCAATATTGTTCTGTGCTAGATAGGCATCCATTGCTTTTTTGAATGCAGTTACATTATCTGCAAGCACAGCATCCCGAGGCAAAGAATTCCATAGCCTTACCGCCCTTACTGTAAAGAATCCCTGCCTGTGTTTTAGTCGAAAGCGCCTTTCCTCAAGTCTTAATGGATGACCTCTTGTTCTTAGCTCAGCTCTTTGCATAAATAATTCATTGGATAGTTCTTTGTATTGGCCTTGAATGTATTTGTAAATGGTAATCATATCACCCCTTAGACGTCTCTTTTCTAATGTAAACAAACCCAGTTTGGCTAGTCTCTCTTCGTAACTCAGATCCTCCAATCCCTTTATCAGTTTTGTTGCACGTCTCTGCACCTTTTCCAGTTCAGTAATGTCTTTTTTTAGAACAGGCGCCCAAAATTGTACTCCATATTCTAGATGAGGCCTAACCAAGGATTTATACAGAGGTAGGATAATATTAGCATCCCTTGCTTCTACACCTCTTTTTATGCAGGCTAGTACTCTATTTGCTCTTGCAGCAGCTGAGTGACTCTGCACACTGCTGTGAAGACTATTGTCTATCAGTACACCTAAATCTTTCTCTAATGAGGATTTCCCAAGTTGTTTCCCATTTAGAGTATATGTAGCAAGTTTGTTTCTACAACCCAAATGCATAACCTTACATTTATCTACATTAAATGACATCTGCCACTTTTCTGCCCATTCACTTAGTTTATCTAAATCCTTCTGTAGGGAAAAAACATCGAGCTCTGTATGTATTTCCTTACATAGCTTAGTGTCATCAGCAAAGATTGAGATGCTACTTTCAATTCCCACTTCTAGATCATTAATAAACAAATTAAAAAGCATTGGGCCCAGGACTGAACCCTGCGGTACCCCACTTATAACCCTAGACCAATTTGAAAAAGTTCCATTTACAACAACTCTCTGCCATCTATCATTTAACCAGTTCTCAATCCATGTACAGATACCACCACCCAAACCGAAGCCTTTTAATTTATGCAGTAACCTGTTGTGAGGCACTGTGTCAAAGGCTTTTGCAAAATCCAAGTATACTACATCAACAGCAATTCCCCTGTCCAAATTACTACTCACTCTTTCATAAAATGCAAGTAAATTAGTCTGACATGATCTGTTCTTCATGAAACCATGCTGATTCCTACTAATGATATTGTTTGTCTTCACATAGTTCTGAATACTATCAGTTAATAACCCTTCTAGTATCTTACCCACTATGGAAGTCAAGCTCACAGGTCTATAATTTCCTGGTTTGGATCTTGTTCCCTTTTTAAACAATGGAACTACATCAGCTTTCCTCCAATCACAGGGCACTATGCCTGATGAAAGCGAATCAATAAATATTAAGTATAATGGTTTTGCTATTACTGAACTAAGTTCCTTAAGTACCCTTGGGTGTATACCGTCCGGTCCAGGCGCTTTATTCACTATAACCCTTTCCAGTCTCTTTTGGACCTTGTCCTCAGTAAGCCATGTAGATGTTGGAGGAAATTCCATGGTTTTGTCTGTTTGCCCACAGCTTGTCATTTCTGCTTCCTTTGTATATACTGAAGCAAAGAACGTATTTAGGGTCTCAGCCATAGCTTTATCCTCACTAATCAATTCACCTGTTTCAGTCCTAAGAGGACCAATATCAACCTTAACTTTTTTGTTGTTAATATACTTGTAGAATTGTTTAGGGTTTTTCTTGCTCTCGTTTGCAATGTTTCGCTCATTTTCTATTTTAGCTAGCTTAATTGCTTGTTTGCAGATTTTATTACATTCTTTATATTTTTTAAATGATGCATCTGACCCATTTGACTTAAACACCTTAAAAGCCTGCTTTTTATTTCTCATTTCCCTGCTAACCACATTATTAATCCACATTGGTTTTGCTTTACTTCTCTTGTGCTTATTCCCCAATGGTATATATTGACGTGTATATTTGCCCAAGAGCATTTTAAATACATTCCATGACTCTTGTGCATTTTTATCTTTGAAAATTACATCCCACTGGATATCCTTTAAAGCTTCTTTTAACTTTGTAAAATTAGCCTTTTTGAAATTGAATATTTTGGTTAAACTCTTGCTATTGGGTTTCTCATAACAAACTTCAAAGGATACAATATTATGGTCACTGCTGCCCAAATGTTCCCTTACCTGCACACTGTTTACAATGTCAGAATCGTTTGAGAGCACTAGGTCAAGCAAGGCCTCTTTTCTAGTTGGCTCCTCTACTAGTTGGGACATAAAATTATCATTTATCATACTTAGAAAAATATTTCCCTTTGTTGTGCCTGAAGTCATATTGCTCCAGTCAATTTCAGGGTAGTTGAAATCTCCCATTATAATTACCTTTGCTGACCTAGCAGCCTTTTCCATTTGCAGTAAAAGCTGGGCTTCCTCCAACTCCCCAACATTAGGTGGCTTGTAGCAAACCCCCACCAATATCTTTTTATTATGTGTGCCCCCAGTGTGTATTTCAACCCACAAGGCCTCTACCTTTTCATTGGACCCTTCATTTATATCTTCCCTTAAACTAGGTTTTAAGGCCTGCTTTACATATAGGCATACCCCTCCTCCCCTTTTATTAACCCTGTCCCTCCTAAAAAGTGAATAACCCTCTAGATTGACTGCCAAGTCATACGTATCATCTAACCAGGTTTCAGACACTCCAATCAGATCATACTGCTCATGTACTGCAATCATTTCTAGTTCCCCCATCTTACCAGCCAGACTGCGAGCATTTGCATGCATACATTTTATCTTTTTGCCATTCTTAAAGATTTCATTCTTTTTCAGATGTATTTGTCTTTTATCAGGCTGTAACAATGGCAACTCCCTATTAGCTGAACTAGCCCATTCCCCCTCTCCACCCCCATGACCCTTCTCTAATCCCATTCCCTCAATTATACTATCTTCCCCAGCCTGTGTTGTAGCTCCCTCCCCCCCCCTTTCTAGTTTAAAGTCTCCTCCAGCCTTCTAACCATCCTATCACCCAGCACCGTGATTGCTTAATGCATACTGGTGTACACACGCTGGAATTAAGATTGTAATGCTAGCACAGGGGCATTTTAATGCATGGGTATATCCAGCATTACCCCAGGACTCCATATGTTCGGTTCCAACAGTCTCAGTTTTGCAAGAAGGAACCAATTTAATCATGTGGTTAGATGATCAGGCTCCAGAAGTAAAGCAGTACTGTGATCACAACACATGAATATGAGTATGTCCAGCATCCTCCGTAACGAGTGTTGTGGCCTTATGATCGTCGCATCTTTCTGTTCCCACAACTCATGATAAATAGCATTAGCTCTTCAGTCACCATCTCCAAAACTAATCCTAAAAGTACTACTCCTGGCCCTCCACTACACCTAACATTATCAATTAAATAAAATACCCTCCTAATCTTCACATTAACCTATGGCCCATTCCCACTCCCCACACCTGTAACAGTAACACACTTACCTTGACATTGGAGGCCCAGTGGTGTCTTCTTCAACCAGGCCCTACTGCACATGCATATGCGTGTGTGTGATTTTAGTAGTGTTCTGTTGTATGTTGGTGTTTTTATACTCGTAAGCCTATGATTAGTAGGCAGTAAATCACTGGCAAAAAATGTGTTAAGACCCATTAAAAGCAATAGAATGTGACATGGATATGCTGTCCCAATGATGGCAATATTGTACCCATTGTGCACTTCTAACTGGTGGTAATTTTGTCACAGCACAGGTAATAGCATACTAAACTGTGACTTAATAGTACTGCATTAGTTTTATTTTGCTAACAGCCAGAATAGAATCGAACCTCCCCACCCCTGCTTATCATATATTTTATGGTATCATACCTGATTGCATTCTGGGCATCCCTATGCAAAATAATATATAAATGGCCTCACCCAGTTTAAATTCAGACACAAATACTGGAGTTTTAGCAGGGGTGTTTTAACTGGTACCTTTTTTTCAAGTACACATTTGTTCTGATTATTGGAGAACTGGATAAGAGATTCAGACAGGACAGAAGAACACAATAAAAGCAAAACTACAGCACAGCAACCTAAAGAAACAGTCAAGTAAACTGGGGAGGGAGTGAACACAGGAGGGAAGCAATAGCAGAAGTATTACTAATAGATGAGTATATCTTTAAAACAATCTCAATTCGATTTGGCATTTCATCTGTTTGCAGAGTTCAGTTTTTCATTCCCCTCCCATTCTTGTGACATGCATACCAAAATGAACATATTAATACTGTTTGTTTTAACCCTTCAACTTTCAATAGTTTTCCCTTTATCCTCACAATTATCCCCCTTACTTGAACAATAACATACTAATCCACCATGGACTTCTGCATACATGTGCACTACCCACTGAATGCTGGTTGAGAGTGCTAATAACAAACTCACCCAGCACCAGTGATGAAAGTAACAAAGCTGCTCTTTCCCTATGCACTCAATGCAAGAAGCTCACTAAATTTGTATGCATTTTATTACTTGCCTAGGCAAATTACATAGATTCTAACCTTAGCCCTAAAACCAAAACAAAAGGTAACTTCACTGTTAAAAAAGTTACAATATACTCAGTATACTACCAAAAATGGATTCATTAAAATCATGTTGTTATGTGTGCAAACAAAAAATCCTTATTCTCACTGAATCCTGGCTGAGTCCTAAAATAGCATTGCTATTCAATTATACTTATGTTTTAGGAAAGGCCAAGTAAAGAAAGAAGGAAGCATAATAATATACACAATAATATATAAGCTTTGCTCTTTTAAATTACTCTTGTATCTCTACCACATATTGCTTTAAAAAAATACTATTTTAGTGAACTTAATGTCAAATCCTTTTCTCTTAGTACATGTGAAACACATGAATTTGTTTCATAGAACCATAGGGTAAAGTTCCCTCTTCCTGAGGGCAGGGTACTTCAAAAAAGGCCAGACTTTTGAGGTAGAGACACTCCTCTTCCTTCCAGGTTTACCACCGCCCCTCAGCTTCAAGGTATAGCAAAGTAGCATAAAGAAACAAGTGAAGGAAAGAAAGAAATCCCCTGAACAAAGACCCCAAGAGGACCACTCTGCCTGGGAACTTAAAGCACATGCTTTTTTTTCCTACGGGTGCGAGTCCTGTGTTTAACATGGACTAAGAGAAAAGGATTTAATGGTAGGTTCACTAAAATCCTCTTTTCTCCTATGTCCATTGTGGAAAAGGAGAACCATTGTTATATACCAAAGCACCACCAAGATTCCTGGGAGAAAAAACATCCACTACAGACCAGTATTCCAAAGTACTTACTGGTAACATATAAACCTCAGGTATCAACAAACTTGCAAACCAAGCAGCTGAATAAGAACAAGAACCAACAAATTCCAGAAAGCTGCATAAAGAAAAGAGGAGTCCTTAAACAGGCACCACAACCTGAAGGACCTTTCAGCCACAACTGGCCTCCACTGAGGCCAGGACACTGACATGGTAGTGTTTGGTGAATGTGCAGAGACGACCACGTCTGTGTCTTACCCAGCTGCTCAGCAGTGGCTTGATTCTTGTAGGTCCAAGAGGCGCCCACAGACCTAGTTGAGTGTGCCATTATTCAGACAGGAATATTTCTTTCTAATCACAACAGGAATAGTAACCTTGAACACAGCCTGGCCAACTCAGGTTATATTTCCTAAAAGGCTACGTATGTTGAACATAGTATTTAAAACAGCATACCACATCAAACAAGCTCCTGGTTGTTAGGAGTATGACAAAAAGAAGGAATGACAATTTACTGCTTGATGTGAAATCTGAGACGACCTTGGGCAAAAAAATGAACAACCACCTTGTCCTGGTAAAAATCAGGAAAGGGGGTTTACAACACAGAGCCTGTAGTTCAGCAACTCAGATACAATAGCCAAAAGGAATGTCATCTTAAGCTTCAGGAGACACAAAGAAACAGATGAAGGAGTCTCAAAAAGAGGCATCTGAAGAACTTCTAATACCAAGTTCAAATTCCATGGAGGAGTGCGATGCCTGAAGGTAGGGTAGGCATGATGCACCACTGAACAAAGGTCTTGACTTCACGAAGAAAATACTTCTGAAAAAGAATAGAGAGGGCTGAAATCTGAACTTGATCATGATTTTAACTTGATGTATTGTACGTTATTTATCAACTGTTTTTGATGCATGGTGAGGTCAAAAAAAGGAACAACTCAGGTTTTGAATCTACGTTATTTTTTGGGGCCTACGCTTATTAGCCATTCTGGTAGATGGAGAACTGAATACTAAGTAAATCAGATTTGGCTCACGATTGTTGGACTTTTTTTCCTTAATGGCAGTTTTACTGGACACAATTGAACCAAAGCCTAAGTTCCTTGGTAATAAAACAGATTGTTCAAAAGATGTTAATGCCAGACATAGACTATGGGGAAATAGTATATGCCTCTGAACCAGAAATCCAACTTGGTAAACTCAACACCTCCTGAAGTATATTTTAAAATGGATCTGGTGCTTTGATTCAAGTTTGAATATCTGGAAACATCTTTAAAAACTGCCTATGTGTTATGTTAGCCAAAAGACCAGAAAATGTACAGCTAAGGAAATATTCATATTTGGTATTTTATTGAATGTATGCTAATTGGGGACATTTCATATATTAGTTAAGCTTTTCAATGACTTTTTATGTGCTAATGAAGTATTTTCTGTGATGTTTCATATGCTAATTAATGTTTTCGGTGACATTTCATACTGCAGTGGAGCTCTGTGTTGCACCTGGAGACTTTCACTTTTTTTTGTTGTGTAGCGAAGTGCAGCTGCATGATTGACTGTATACTCATGAATACAGGAAAACAGGAATAACATGTCACATAGTCAGTTTTGAATTAAGTTTTCAAATATGTAAAGAACAATTAAAGGTGATAGAAAACTTTAAATATATTAGCGTGGACCTATCATATCACCCTTCCTCCCCCCCTTTCTTTCAATCTGTATATATTAAGTTCTTTGGGCTTATGCTTTTAAATTATGTCAGAAAAGACAGTGCACAATTTTAGTGGCTCTTCTTTAAACTGCCTTCAATTTATTAGTGTAGTTCTGGAGATGTGATCTCCAGCCCTGTACACAGACCTGTACAAAGTACTCCTTAGCAGTGATCTATACAATGGCATTAATACCTCTCTCTCTTCCTGCTGCTAATACCCCTTCCTATACAACTAAGAACCAGGTTTGCTTTTCTCTCTGATTTACTGCATTGCATGACAACCTTCAAGTCATAATAACCCCAATTCTTTCTCTTTTGATGTTTCTGTCAGCACAGTACCATTAAGCATGCATTGCAACCTAGGTTTGTGTGTCCTAAATGAGTAATCTCACATTTTTCAGCATTAAACTTTAGATCCCATACTCTTGTCCATTCCCCCAGTTTTCCTAAATCCTAAAATATTTGGTTTATGCCTCTTAGAGAGTCAACCCTGTTGCAGATATTTGCACTCTCTGCAAAACAAATGCACACAATACCTTGGGTACCACTAGTCAAATCATTAATGAAGATATTGAAGAGAATGGGCCCTACCACTGACTCTTGCTGCACTCCACAAGTAAGTCATCCTTCCCCTTGAAAAATACCATTGATAATGACATGCTATTTCCAGTCCTCCAGCCAGTTATTTATCCATCAACTACCTCTGAATCCAGTCCCAAACTTTGCATCTTATGAATCGGCTTCCTATGTGGTACAGTTTTAAAAGGTTTACTAAAATCAAAATAGACTACTGCTCAACCCTTATCTAACACCTGAGTAACAATAAAAATTCAGCTAGATTTGTGTGGCAAAGTCTTCCTGTTGTAAAGATAGACTGCCATGAATCTTACATGTCATTAGACTTCAGATACGCAACAATTCTTCCTTTCAAACAGCATTTCTATTAAAGGGATAGTATTGTCTATTTTTTTTATAAAATGAATCTTGTAGCTATATTTAAGATTAAACTAAATGACCCCAGTTCCCATCTTTCAAACCTTTATGGTTTGAGAGATATTCACATGCTGACATCAGTGCTCTAGCTGACTGCAGGAGAATTCAGTCCCTGGACCGGCTCTGTACCCGCAGTCTATCTATCGCTCTGCCTCTGCTCCCCTCTCTCTATCCAGCCTCCTCCGATGAAGGTGACTTTCTGTCTGTAAGCTGGAGCGGTCTCATTGGCAGAGATCAATATTTAGCCAATGAGAGCGCCCTAGCTTACAAACAGAAATCTTCTGTCATCGGAGAAGGCTGGATAGAGGGATAGGAGCAGAGGCAGAGTGACAAACAGAGCAGGCAACCGCAGTCTGTCCGGATGTAGGTACAGGTTGTATTTATTCTTTGAATTTCAGCAAACCAGCATTTTTTAAATAACCCTTTGAGTGCCAGAGGGGTACCCAACACATTAAAAAGCATTGCGTACCCCTCTGGCACTCAAAGGGTTAATGTTCTTTTCAAAATATTCACTATATAACAAAACTATTTAGACAAAGTTGTATAGGGGGGATAGATCCCCTTTAACAACTTGGATGCTATAGTGATCTCCAACGATCTAGCATCCAAGAGGTTAAATATAGTTCATATAATCTTCTATACATTTTTAAAGTTTTGATCTTGGTAAATGTAATTGAACATCATGTTATCTTGTTGCTTTGTTTATAATAGAATATCTTTATACAAGAAAATGTGTTGCTCATCAAAATGACGAGTAATGTCAGTGACAGGGCTGTAGTTATTTTGCAGATGTTCTTTAAGGAAGAGAGGCCTATGCTTCCCTACACTCAGAGCAATCATGTACAAGGTGGTTATTCAAACACCAGAGTAGAGATGCACTATTGTGTGTAAAGAGGAGATAACTTCTCCAGTGAGACCAATTCTCAATTTCCTGTTATTCTATGGAGCCTATGTACTAAGATTTATCAAGTGCAGGAAATCTTAGTGTATAGATTCCACAGAATAAATGGGTACAGGAGAGTTTATCAAATTAGAGAAATGATTTATCACCTCTTTATCACACTTTTGGGTATAACCCCCCAGGATGTAGATGCATTGTGGTATGATACAGAGGTACTATGGAGATAACTTTCCCAGTCTGACAAACTCTTCAGTCTCTATGTTATTCTATTGAGACCATTTCTAAAGCTGGTTTGTTTATTTATGTGTTTGTTTGGTTGTTTATAAAGTTTGTTACTAAGAAAAGTACATTGAGAGTTGTCTAATTCTCAGGTATGTATTGGAGATATCTGGAGGTATAGGAATAAGAGGAATTAGAGGAACTTCCTCTGCAATATCAAGTTAGTGAGATGTTAGTGCATTGGCTCCATACAATAAAACAGGACTTGGAGAGTTTATCACACTGGATAATTATTCCCTCTTTATAACACCTTAATGTGTAACTCTCCTAGAGGGAAACACTACACATTGATATTGTTAAACAGCGACAAACACACAGGGTCTTATGCATAAAGAAAAAGGAGCAAATCTATAGAACGCCAACTGCATCACAGGGAACAAATTAAAGTTCCCAAATTACATTTGATGTAATGTGGGTTTTTAACCCACTGAATGCTAAAGAGGTCCCCATTTAGATCATCGGGCATTTTTATTTGTCCACTATTTTGAAGGAGGTATGCTCCAGAATGGTTCTTTATCTGTTTTCTACTTAACCCAATGAGTGCTGGAGTGGTGCCAAACGCATTGCTTTTCAATACATTGGGATCACGTCTGGCACTCAATGGGTTAAGGGCAACAGATTATGTTACTAATAACAGTTATTATTCTGCCTTCAGTTGCAAACACTTCTTCTCAGACTTAGGTTATCTGGGGACAGAGGCTGATTCTCTGGCTTGGTGAGTTCTTTGTTATTCCGCCCAACTCCACCCATCCTAATTAAACCCTGACTACATTATGCCGTGGATCACATAATGTGAGCACTCCCATCCCAGTCCTCCATGTTACTATGGGGCTCGCGAACAAGGCATTTTCTAGATAATTATTTACGTATGATTTTATATATTATATTACAAAAGAAACAACTATAATCATGGGACTTACTTGAAGATCTGCATAGTAAAATTGTATTGATCAAAGTTTCTGCCCACTCTGGGGTCTTTATAAAATCAAAAATGCCCCAGTAGGGGCTGAAATGCTGATCAATAAATGTGCACTTCTTTGATCTTTAAGCAAGCCCTGCGAGTGTGGTTGTTTATTTGGCAATATTATTATTATGTATCTACTACTGGCACCCAGGCATGACAATTTTGCCATATTGTGTGCCCAACCTATTGCCAATATTTTCCAAGCTATGTATTTGTATATATATATATATGCACAATCCCTAAGGATGAATGTGTAAAAAGTATCTTTGCTCTTGTAACCAATAAAATGTATTCACAAGACACACGGGTGCTGCCCCATGCTTGTTAGTATATATATATATATATATATATATATATATATATATATATATATACACTAGATAGATAGATTGATAGATATATTAATATATATAGTTGTATGCAAACGTTTGGCCACTCCTGGTCAAATTATATATTTTGTTGATTTTCTAAGTGAAAAAGAAGTTATCACAACCTCTTCAGTGAACTTAAACTTGATATATTCATTCAAACTGCCCCATAACTATTTATTTGCTGAATTTAACAGACTGAAAAAGATAGAACAAAAATATTGCATGTGAAAAACTTTGGTACCCTTCCAGTTGTTTCACTAGTGTTATTTTTTTATAAATTCTCAGATGAAGGCCCCCCCTCAATGTGGGACATCAGGATCTCTCCTGATGCCCCCAGCAACTGATCTCCAATTCAATAGAGGAAACTCAGGAAAGCAAGTGGGTTCCCCTGCTGCCCACTCTCCGGTAGTTTGGGTGAGATGGAAGCAGGGGAACCCACTTGCTTTCCTGAGTTTCCTCTATTGAATCGGTAAACCATTTCAAATCAATGTGGGAAGACTTTCCCGATCCCGCCCACTCCTACCATGAGTTGCCTCTATTGGTCTCCCTTCCAAATCAGCTGGGAGAGCTATATATAAATCTGTATATACTGTAGATATATTTTCTCAATTCGGCCCACTCATACCTGGTAGTTTGGGTAGGATGGAAGCAGGGGAACCCTCTTGCTTCCCTGAGTTGCCTCTATTGAATCGGCTGGGAGATCAATAGCTGGGGGGCATCAGGAAGCATCTTCATGTCCAACCACAAGGTCTGAAATTTTTTTTTGTTCTTGTAACGTGGTTGGTTAAGGAGGGAGCTTCAACCACTGCCTCCTCCTAAACACAGTTGCTCAGTGTCAGGTGGGGAGGTTGGTCCTAAGCAAAGTGGCTAAACTGTGTTTGGTTGACATTGGTCCTCCTCAGACAGTCAGCTTTTTGATTGCCATACCCCCTGACAGTGAACCAGAAACACACAAACACATATTATATTTAAACTGTATCACGCTGCGATGCAGGAGAGTACAGCTGGGAGGATTCTTATAACATTAATTTTCTAAAAACGTAGCCAAATCAATGTCTACATTTAGGCCTAAAATGTAGAGCACATCGGCACCTAGACTGCAGCTATATGGTGCAGTGAATGAGCTGTGGAAAGACAGAAATAAAATAAGTGCAGAACAAAAGAACATCCAAAGAAAGACTTTGTGAGACATTCTTAGTTAAATATCGAAGGATGGGAAAGAGGACTTGTGCTGGGAGGTTTTTGGGTTCTGAATACATGTTGATCCAGTGAGTATATTTTAATATTTGCAATATTCCTGAATAAAAAATAGTACTTTTAGATGCAATCTTTTCGCTTCTTGTTTTTAGACAAGAGTAGGAGTACATGGGATTGAGAAACCATCTCACATCAATGAGGGAAAGCCTCCCTCATTGACGTGCAAAGGTTCCCTGATCCCACCCACTCCTACCCAGTAGGAGGGGTAGGATGGAAGCAGGGGAGATCTCTTGCTCCCTTATATCACCCTTAAGTTTGCAAAAGATAGATAGATAATAGATAGATAGATAGATAGATAGATAGATAGATAGATAGATAGATCAGGGCTCAAAATTTCCACTCGCCACTAGCCAATGGCGAGTGAAAATTTAGCCCTGGCGAGTAGAAATTCAGCCCTGGTGGGTATGATTTGGCTTGCAGTGGCGAGTAACTTTTCAGGTCTGGCTAGTAGCAAAGGACTTAAAATTATTAGCCCTGAGATAGATAATTACATTTGTTTTTCCATTTGTGAAGGGTATAAAAGAGGGGTATATGAAACTTGCAGTAAGCATTGACCCCAATATATCACTTGCACCAGAAGCTTCAAATGAATACAAATGCACAGTTCATTTAATTTATTTTTTACAACTGATTTGCAAAAATAAACTGCAGACTTGATTTGCAAAATTAAACTGCAAAAATAAATACATTTTTGCTTTTAAGGAACAAATCTAATCACTCACTGTGTTTTTATAATTTAAATCTTCCCACAACTGTTGTTGCATTAGTGACAATAATGTTATTTAAATGTTATTGAAACATCAACCAATTCACCCAAAATAATTGCAAGGGGAAGTAATTAAACAAATTGAACAAGAGGGTCAGACAGTCATCTGATAAGAACCTTGTTTGGAAAGTCAGGGTCACTAAGGTTGCAAGAAGCTTGAGACATAACAAACAGTATGCCAAAATGGTAAGAGAAATAAAACATATAACTTACATACATTTGTTTGACAGGTAGAATTGTCAAAAGAGCTAAATATATATCCTTATCCTGTTTTAACCACATCCTTACTTTATACTTGTTTCAAAAGACATTAAATTTTTTGTATTGGAGGTGTTTAAAATTTAGGATAATACAATGTATTATGACATAGATAGATGGTTAGATAGATAGATAGATAGATAGATAGATAGATAGATAGATAGATAGATAGATAGATAGATAGATCAATCCATATATATATATATATATATATATATATATATATATATAGACAAAAGAATGTAAGGGGATTTCTGGCCAGCTGCAAATCTCCTCTTGGATTTCCCAAGTTTTGAGTATTTTTATTGAATTCTTTCACATTCAGAGATCCATGCAAAGAATTGTAATTAACCCCTTGAGTGCCAGAGTTGCACACAATGCATTGCAAAGCAATGCTCTGCATAACTCTCTGGCACTCAAATGGTTAAATGTTGGCATATCTGACAGTTATGTATCTGTGTGGTTTGTGAGCAAATGCATTTTGTCCTGTTTTACAGCCATAATAAAAGTCCATCACTGTTCAAACACTGACACACATTTCCAAGGAGAGGACTAGTAAACTGGTGGGTGATAAAGGGAAGAGATTTCAGACATGGAATGCAAATCCTGAGAATTTGAGTATAAGACATAACCTGAAGACTTTTTACGGAAGCAGCTTCTGAAATTTATGCCTATATAAATAAAATTAACCATTAACAACATGGTAAATACTAAAGAACGGAAATTAGATTTATAACCATGGAGCATCTGTTTTACTTTTCGTCACTATATGGATTGAAACGTCTAGAGCAGGGGTACTCAATTGTTGAACCTAAAGTTATTGGGTACTACAACACCTATCTTTTGCAATCAACCATTGGCTATCTGGGGATGATTACAGTTGTAGCGCCTAACAGCTGGACACCTAACAATTTACTTCCTCTTGTCTAAAGTTATTAAAATAATTATGAAACATAAAAACACTTTTATTTTTTAGAATTTTTCCTGAGTAAAACAAGGATGGTCCAACTACTTGAAGATGTATTATATTTGTAGTAACGTTATTATTATAATTATTAATATTACAGGATATGGAGAACATTGGTCACCTACCAGATCTCTTAAGATACTGCAATAGCGACACCACAAAATGCTGCACTCATCATATATAATAATTTGCTTAATTGTTTGTCAGAAGCTGTCATGCGCAGTAGAGACAGCTGTGTGTGGTGCAGTCATGCGCACTACAGACTATAGTCTGAATTCGGAGTGCCCTGCTCCGTATCAGCTGCTGCGCGGGCAGTTACTACTGTGCATGACTGCACTGTGGCCATTGCTGGGTGGCACTGTTCAACTAGTCCTCTCATTGAAGAATATTGTTTAGCTTAGTGGTGTTAACTTTTGAAAAAGCTATCTCCAGAAAAGAGAATCCTTTCATAAGATGTATACCCTTGAATAATTGTCTCAGTCTGTTTACCAGAAGATTAGGTGTTACGCATACAGCAGTTATGTCTGAATTTTCTTTTTTTACATTGTTGTAGTCCATAGATGGACAATAACATTGTACTAATCTTAGAGGATTCTAAAGGTCCATGAGTGGGTCTTTCTCTCTGCAGATAATCTCAGCCATACTGATAAATCTTGTTGTTTAATGTGAGGAGGTGAAAACTAAATTCAGACCAAAACTAGGGATGAGCAAATTCAGGAAACTATATAAATAGATGGAACTGACTGCTGTATGAAGAACTCTGACCTGTGCAAAAAACTAATCTAGACGCGCCCTTCAACTTTCTTGCTTAGTATACAATCACTTCTGTGGGAAGCTTCCAAGCTACTTGAGCAATATGCTCCTTCCAGCTTTCCATACTAACTATAACTTTCACTCCTCTGCTAACAACTCACTGAGTATACTACACTACAAGACAGAAGCTGGTCGACCTGCCTTTTCCTTCAGAGGTCCGAAAGCCTGGAATAACCTGCACGAAAAAAACTGTACTCTCCCAGTCTAAAATCCCTAAATAAAATAACTGCTTCTTTGTATCTAAAAACAATATGTAACTGTATATAGATTTTTTAACATAAGTTTGTTTGAGTGTATATATATATATATATTAATTTCCTGTAAAACATTTTCTAAATAAAAATAAATAAATAAGCATGTATTGCTTGTTGGCTTAAATTTGATAAAGTGGCATGTTCAACTGCGAAATGTGCAAGATACATAGCCATTGATTTTATTATTTTATTTAATAAAACCCTGTTGATATCCTGAGTGTGGGTTGTTACTCAGATCAAGACAGGTTGATCTTTCTGTTTGCTTGTCAGGCTTTTGGGAGTAGTCTATATACACTGCACCGGGTGGCAGTTTCAAGATTCCAGAGGCTTTATTTGCTGAGACCTACATAAGTTTCATCTCAGCATTTATCATTGTGGGTAGCCACCTAAAGGGTGTTGATGGTGGTCCCTTAAAATTGTGTTTGGTGATCTGCACTTGGTAAGAAGCATGTATTGTATAGGTATTCCCTATATCTTTTGTGTTTTTATATAAGAAGCAGTGTATTGGACAGCCCTCCGGTATTCAAAGGGTTAAGCAGATGTAAAGACAAAAAAGTAACATTTCTGTTTTTTTCCATGGTTTGTATTAAAGCATTTCTATGTAAAAGAAGAACAGGGTCATGTGATCAAGATTTTGTAGCTGTGTCACAAACACCCCAGGGCAACAGTACGGAGGAGTTATACAAACATCCTTCATACTGCCTCTCCAATAGATCCATGTATGGGGATGATTTCGACAAAAGTGGTCAGGGAGACTAAGCCCCCCCAGGCCACTTTTGTCAGAATCTTTGCAGTAAGTTCCAGTGGGGGCATTGATTTTGGCAGGAGTTGCACTCCTTTCAACAGAGAGCTTCACTGACTCCTACAAGTGTTTCTACTCCCTTTCCCCATCCAAAGAACCCACCCTTTCCATCCCAACCTCCTTTTTTCCATCCAAGCCTACATTTTCCACATCCTAACTAATCTGCACACTCACCCTTTCGCTATCCAATATAATCCTCCCACCCACTCATTCATCAGGCCTATCGAGATGCTGAGAAACCAGCGCAAAAACAAGTAAGAATAACTGGAGTCTGTGTTTGTGTGTTCCGTGTCCCTGTCCCATATCAAACATGCTCATATCCCCCGCGCGAAGTATGTGCAATAGTGTTCAGCACTGTGTTGCATGCACTGCACTAGCTTCCAATGGGTTAACTAAGATGTTAACGGTATAGTATTACCACTTCCTAATTGCGCCTCCTTTTCTGGCTCTGTGCTGCTGCAGTGAACCAGCCAGGGAGGATGTCTACATTGGTCATGTGGAGAACATTCTTACATCTGGCTGGAAGCAGGGTTCTCCACCATAACACATCTACAGCCTCCCCACCCAGTGCATAGTCACCAGTATAGTTAAGATTATACTGCACACAAACCCTTCACTGCTGTTGGTTTTCTGTACTTCCTTCCCTTTTGCTACAACTTATATCCTGTCATGCCTCATGTTACCAGATGGGTTATTGCTTGTGTAATATCTCCTTTTCATGTAAACAGATGTTGTTGTTATACCAATACAGTAGATAGATAGATAGATAGATAGATAGATAGATAGATAGACAGACAGACAGACAGACAGATAGATAGATAGACAGACAGACAGATAGATAGAGAAATATGTCTGCATTTTATACAATAATCAGTGGGCAGCTTGTTCTGGGACAGGTGGCCCACTGTCATGCTGAGATGTAGATCTATTTCCTCTCACTCCCATAATAACAGGGGTCAGCTTGTTTGTGGACACGTGGGCTCTGTGTCCTTGCAGTATGGGCACTCATGCTATCTATGAATGGTCAATGAATTAATAAATATGTATCAGTGATAACGGGATGTACAAGTATGTTTTATAGTGCACATATAATACTGATACATAATATTTATTCTGCAAATACAGGTGGTATATATATATATATACATATATATATATATATACACAAATCAGATGTATATATCATCCTTTTGCCTTTGCCCACTCAGTGAGGGTATCACCTGTTCGTTGACAAGACAAATGGCCTGGGAACCAGTATAGATGTACATATCTGACAAGGGGGTTGTTGACCTTAGGTTGACATTCCCTTATCCTTCAGAGAAAAAAGCATTTTCAGTAATGTCCCAAATAAGGTTTTTGCCAGCAAGCTAGGCACCCAAACCTGTCAGCTGTGAATCACAAAGTCCACTGTAATGTGTGTTTTTTTTTTTTATTTAAATAGCTTTATTGGGAAATAAAGTAGGTTACAAACATGGAATAATACACAATAAAATAAGCTAAATCGAAAAACCAATGAGAAAAAAAAGAAAAACAAGAGAACATGGGAAAATACATAAAAGTAGTTGGGAGCATGACAATATGGTTACAAATAGACATTGCGACTGTGAAGCAATGACAATCGCCCCTTTCCAGGAACGGATGGAGAATCAGGTTAAGGAAGGGAAGGGAAAGCATATAGTGAAATCATGAGGTGATGCTGAAATATGCGTTCAACAGAACAATGCGTCTGGCATAACTTATATAAGAGAACAAAGATAAATAAGCAGAAACCATTACACGCTGCATAGGAAATATGACAATTAGGGCATAGGTGTCAAGGGGAACAGCTTGACAATGAAAGGGTCATGAGGGGGAATATCCTAAGGACAATGAAAGAGGGGAGGAGAGAAAATAAGGGGTAGAAAAGAAAGAGAAGGGAGGAGAGGAGAAATCTGTAGAACATTCTGGAGATATCACCTCTAGCACTCTAAAAATAATATGTCAGGTCGCCAATCACAAATGAGAGGTTTAATGCCAAGGACACCCCAAGAAGCTTATAGGTGCTAGGAGTAATGCTAGTGAGGTTTGCTATTGAGCCACATTAAACCAATCTGACCACATAGTATTGTGGGCCTGCAATTTACCATAGCTAGGGCAAGGAGGCGTTCCATGGAAACGTGGGCCGATACCTTGGTAAGCCAGAGTTGTACAGTGGGGGACTCTGATAGTTTCCATGTGAGGGGGATGAGGGCTCTAGCTGAGGTGAGGAGGATAGGTAATATTTGCCAAACCAGAGGTGGAATTTGATAGGTAAGGACATCCCTGAACGAAAAGAGACATAACCAAGGGTCTATGGTAAGATTAGCAAGTAAATGCCTATAATAACTTCCTTCCAGTAGTTGACGATAAGCAGTGGACATATATGGAGGAAGGAGTCAATTTGCGTGAAGCAGCACCAGCATGATGGGGACTCCGTCTCTGGATAGAAAGTCGCTAATTGGGCTGGCACCCTATACCATCTAGAAATAATTTTGTAGTTTAATTCTCTGGACTTGGTGTCTTTATGTAGGAGGGAGATAGACCGAAAGATTTTCGACCACTTAGACTCATCGAGAGTAGTTGCTAAGTCTGTTTCCCATTTAGTCAAAAAGATAGGTTTACCTCCATCAGCAGGATTGAGGAGCTGCGAATAGGTAAATGATAGCGGACGAAAGCCATGGGGTGGATTTGTGAACCTGCTTTCAAATGGAGTAAGATCTCTTCCCACATCCCCAAACTTTCTAAGGGAGTCAAACCAATGGCGAAGTTGGTGGTAAAACCGCCAAGGCACAGGTGTAAGTCCCAATTTCTTTTGCATATGGTCTTTGGACAACATACCATTAGTAGAAGATAAAGAAGCTAGACTAGTAAGTTGCGCTTGGCTCCAATGTGTAAACAGTTGATTACAACCACCCAGTGAGAATCCAGGGGAACCCATAAAGGAGATAAGCGGAGAAGGATATGGAGCTAAGGCGTATGTCGAATTACCCCTGTGCCATTGACACAATAAATGCCCCAGAACACAATGAGAGAGACAGGAGGAAAGGCAATTGGATTTAGGTGTACAAAATATTTGCATAGGGTCATAATCTCCGAGAATGTGTGATAATACGTGGGTCCAATGTCGCACGGTAACAGTCGCAAAGTCATATATCTTAGCTACAGCGGTAACCATATAATATCTATGGATATCTGGAAGACCTAAACCCCCCTCCGGTATCCCTCTGGATAGTGTTTGGAAAAGAAGTCTAGGTTTTTTGTAGTTCCAAGATTGTAATGTGTTTTTTACACACCTAGCAGTTTGCCTCCCTGAGCTGACAAGTTAACTTCTTAAAATTATCCTTATTTGGAAGTGTCTTAAATAAGTACACTGTCATGTGTTTAGGCATATTTACATTGAAAGCAATGGGCAGTAAAGAGTATAAAACAAGGGACTAGATTCCATTTAGATAGTGAAGGAGGAGTGGAGGAGAAAGATGGAGTGAAGGAGGAGGAAAGGAAAGAAGGGGCAGTGAAGGAGAGCTGTAACAAGAACATGTACAGGAGGACTCTGCCCAGGTAATTATGCCATAACACCCAGTGCACTTATGTATATAGAAATGTATTAATGTTTTGTGTTCTGTAGTCTTAAATGTATTTTTGTAGTCAGTCTAATCTTTGTTGTGCATGCCATTTTATTCCTTATAAGGAAGTATAGATTAAAATTGCCATGTGATTTAAGACTCTGACTGGTGTTCTAATAAATTTGTTTTTGATTGAACCATCTCTTTTGCGCCTGAATCCTCATAACCGGAAATAGTTATGTATATGTACATGTAAAATTATCACATTTATATATATACATACATATTTCTCTGGGTTACATTATTGCTGACCCAGTTAAAACTGGTAACACCCATTTTAACAGTATTTTTCTCCTCATAAATTGGCACATTCAGATACAAAATTATTTAGAATGATAAAGGTGTGTACTGTGCCTTCTGGAGCACCCACCTTCCTAGCACTAATATGGTAAAGCTAATAAGTGTCCCCTTCCTGTCTGAAGGCAGTTCATCCGCCCATGCTAAACATAAAGCATTTTGTGTTGTCACAAACAAGAGAGAGGATTTTAACAGATACATGAGGGACAGTCTCTACAAATAAATGGAAAGACTTGTAGAATAACAGACTAACCCAACCACCATTCAGTCATGTTGTAGAGATAAACTATAGGCTAATTAAGGGCTTTCTTCAGAAATCACTTATAATTAACTAGCAATGTGATGATGGTGTTCGCTGTCTATTTCTTTTGTTTTTGTGTATTTGCAGGGTTTCTGTTGTTTCTCATTCATTTTAGATGTAAATGTATTGCAAAGTGTGTCTTACTGCACTGGAACTTCTTGAAATTGTTTGTTAATCAATGACACACTATACAAATCCCACCAAAAATCGGGTAGTGTAGCCTGCGATATGCTTGGGGATACTATTGGTCTAATTGTTTATTGGACAACAGATGACAGCATTTGGTTCACTCTCACAGCTTTTCCTGGTGGCTTACCCTAACGTCCTCTCAGCTGAGGTAACTCAGATATCCAGCGGTGACTACAGCCTTCTGGCCAAGACACTGAGGAGCACTGTACTTTGGGAAGTGGATCGATTGGGATAAAATTATTAAAATACATCATCTAATCATTGGTAACCTGGGGGTGATGGGCGCTGACTTTTCTGCTGGTCTGTAAGTGCAATACTTTGTGTTTTAAGCTGTTGATAATAAACACCACTTTTAGATTGTGCTTCTCTTGCATTCTTTTTTGTAGAAAAAAAAGAGAGATGGGCAATGCTGTCAAAATATTGCTAGTCTATAAAAATGATGACCGTAACAAATTAGATTCTTGAGAGGCTGAGCATTTTCCTATGCATGCTTGGAATAAACCATAAAAATAAAATAGAATATATGCATTGTTATGTCCAAAACATATGTATGTCAATGGAAAGAAGCCATTTACATGGCTAGGAAAGATCTACAATATTCTCTCTACCTGACTTTGTTAATTATTTAAGAACCACAGTTTCTTACATAGTGTTCCAAATCTGTTTCTTAATCGTAGTGGTAACAATCCCAATCCCCATTAAATACATGATATGAGCAGAAAAATAAAGTTAAACTTAAGTAAAATCTCACTAAACAGAAATCTCCACTAAAGCTGATTGAATGGACATTTTGGAGACATCAGATTTGAATGGATCTATATAACACTCCAGAAAACCTGCATCCATTTGAGAGCATATGGATTCTCTCCCATCTGCAGAACTTTCAGACATACTGCTTTAGGTAAGATTTGCACATAGTTAAATGAAATATTTTGGGACACATGCATTTCATAGCAAGACATTTTGTATAGATAGGGAAAATGATGACCATATGTGTAACAACTTGATTTTTTTAAGTTTTCATCAAAATGCAGACCTAGGAACAAAATATTTATTCCAGACATACACTAAGAAATGGCTTTAATAATCCTTCAAATGTTATTCAAAATCAAGAAGATAAGTTATTTAATGTTCTTTTTTTAATGAATAAATCAACATTATCGGACTGAATACATAATGTAACATAACTTTTCTACCAATTCCATCTTGAAACTGAATTACTTCTAAACCTGTCTGTTATGTACTAGTAGTCTTGTCTCCCTGCAAAGACTTAAGTAAAGGCAAAATACATCAGGCTTACTTAATTTAAAAAAAAATGTTCTTGCTATTTTGATTATTATTATTTATGTATTATTTATGTTCCTCTAAAATTTTGAGTAAGAATATACAATGACTGGATGCCAATTCAAACAATGGGAATACACTAATAAAATACACTGATAAATAAGTAAAAACCTAAAACATTCATGGTGCAGTTAATCAGTAGGGAATCATGTCACAAGGGTTGGTTAAGGATTACTCCACCTGTAGGGACAGTAAGCACTGGTTGTGGAGCTGGAGAGGGTGGGACTTATGTCAGGTTAAGTAGGAAGTAGTGAACAACTTTATGTCACTTGGGGAGTAGAGTACAGACCTGTCTACCCTTCCCTCCTTTTAATCGGTCATCAGTTGTCAATTGTCAAAGCAGGAGCCTGAGTCTGAAATTTAAGTTATTCCAGAAATGTTTTTGTCTCAGGCCAGCTACCTGTGTTGCTTCATGGGACTTTAGCTCTTGGAGAAGATGTGTCCATATTCAGTGGGTTTGTTTGGCTAGCAGAACATGGCAATTACACAAACCAAAACAGGATGTACTAAAGAGAGACTACATTATTTTGAGTTAGTTAAGCCCAAATATTTATGAGGGAATATTGTATTTTCTCTCCAAAACTAACTCAAACTAAACAAACACCAAAATGTACTAATCAGTCACTTAAACATGATGGCATGACCGCATCTTGCCTTCAGTTTACAGGGAAGTTAAAAGACCATTTTTTTTCAATGTTTTTATTAAGAACACAGCTGAAACACAAGTGTTACAGATATACGTCATAACATTACACTCTGATTTAACAGATACATAGGATTATTCATCCACCTGGGCCTCTCTCAAGTTTTCTCCATGACAAATTACACTTTCCTTGAACCATTAGTGAGTAGCCGCATTCACATACTAGCTGCACACAATGATAGGGTTAGTGATATTAGTACACAATATCAATTAAAGGGATAGTAATACTTAATATGTAAAAAAATATAAATTGTAGTGTTTATCCCCCTGAATAAAAAAGGGTACTCCAACTGCTGAAAGGTATTTTATTCAAATGTTATTACAGCTCAAAGTTGTATTTTTAGGTGCAATATCACAGTGGCCTGAATTTGCACAGTGGCGCTGTTGTTACACCATCCTATGAGCAGCTCTGGTCCGTAGACCGTAAATCTCCATAGGACTGAGTAGCAACAGCGCCACTGTACAATTTTAGGACACTGTGATATCGCACCTACAAAATTCAACTTTGAGCTATAATAACTTTTCAATAAAACACCTTTCAGCAGTGGGAGTACTCTTGTTTTACTCAGGGGGATAAACCATACAACATATTTTTTTTTACATTTTAAGTATTACAATCCCTTTAATATAGTTGAAATATAGCACTTAATTAAATGAACAACATGCAACATAGTATTTACTTTGAGCACTAAGTTCTTATGGCTTTTTACTCTTCCTTATTTACTTAAGATGTAAAATTAGTGGTCTGGCTAATTTTGCATCTCAGTGAATGGAAATATCCATAACAGAATCACATCTAAAAAATATGAATATGAAATTTAACGTTCATAAAAAAAATGGCAGACCCAAGGTGAATTTGTGCTTCTGTAGATCGAGTACAAAATAAAAATATCATTGTTTCCATAGACTGCAATGAAACTATGCAACTTGGAAAGCCTGACTAGATGTGATATTCTCTTAGTAAATTCCAAGAAAAGTAAATTCTAAAAAAAAACTAAAATGTGCAAAATTGGTACCAAAATAAGTTTCATAAATATAGGTGATATGTGAGCTATTGTGTACATTGTTTCAATCAACAAGTTTAGCTTTTGTGTTTGAGGAGGTTAATAATATTAATATTTTTATCTGATGACTGCTAACACTGACATCTGCTAGTGTGGCAATTCCTTTGGAGAGGCTGCACCTCCCTGGTTTTAATTATACTGCTCCTATAATCACACGATATCAGAAACACTAAACTGTTGTGCAGCATATATTGTCAGATGAATATGTTACTGTGATTAAATGAGAGTGTACTAGAGGAATCTCTAGGAGAAATACATTGCTGTTTTTAAAGTTACCACCCAGTCATGTGTTAATGTAATGCATGTTTTATGGTGGGTTATATATAAAACACAGACTTTGGTACTTTGTAGAAATGGAACCTAAATCGAAAACTGGAGATTCGCTCCTCTCTCTCTCTCTCTCTTACAGGGCAACTATCATGTGGTAACTGCATCTTCAGCAGCTCTGCTCTCCTAGGAACCTGCCTTTGAAGCCAGGGCTGTAATATGAGTCAAGGCAGACCATCAGGGGGTTTGAAAATGGACCCTGGTAATTTCCTGTTGATCACACAAGAGGCTCTGAGTTGAGAGAATCCCTGTCTCACAGTTCAGAGTTTATTTGGTAGCTACCCTTTCAGTCTCTATAGACTTATTTGGACTTATCTGAAAAACTGACCACAGCAGTTTAAGGGGCCATACATGCAAAACTACAAAGTTTCATGCCTTATGCCACAAACTACTAAGGTGTGTCCAACCAACCAGTTTTCTAACCCATAGTGGCGCACTTAACAAAGCATGATAGCACCTTACTAATAAAATGTAAAACCTTTGGATTCTAGAGAGGTCTTCACAGCACTGCATAGTCAAAGGGTTTAATATCTGAATTCCCCTAAAACCAGGTATGTCAGACTCAAATATAAGTGAAGACCACATACTCAATGAATCCTTCTAAGGAGGGCCACATACTCAACAATTTCTTCAAAGGAGGGCCAAAGCAATGGCTGTCGATGTCTCCATTATTATTTTGTGGAAGATGCCTAGAGAGTGTCTATTCTGTTAATCAGCCCAATGTCTAGCTTACCTTTAGAACAGGTATATGTAAGTTTTTGATATCAAGCTGTTTGAGACAAATCCCATTATCCCCAACTAGCCAACAGATGTAGAATAAAAAGTTGCCTTCCCATCCAGTAGAATGTGACAGCAAAACAAGCTGATCTAAAACAGATTTTGTACCAGGATGGCCAAATTATGGTTAAAATGTGAAATCTTGTTAGGGCCTGCAGTTTATCAGCTGTCCACGTTCAGGCCTCATTTGCTTACTGAAGTTTGTCCCCCCCTGCTTCCATTTGGACCAGTCTGAAGAGTCAGTGTGATGTGGCCAGAAGGGGCAGGCAGGTGCTCTTTATCCACTTAATATCTTATGAACTACACAAAAGTAAGTGGATAAACATACCACAATCTGTTACGTTTACTGACTCAACAAACTACTTTATAACAAGTATTACTATCCCTTTAAATTACGGACTGTTGGTGGCCCTTGAGGACTGAAATTGGACAGCCCTGAGTTAGTGGGTCAAATGCGACCTACTTGACATGTCTGCCCAAAATAAACAACTTTGGACATCTCAGTATTGTTTTTGAAAAGTTGCAGGATATTGTATTGTTCAAGCCAATTGAGAATCACTACAGTTTCATTGCAAAGAAAATGTAAATGTCAAAGTAATTGTTCTTGGCGACATACAACTTTTTGCTGCAATAAATACTAGTGTGTATATTTATCCTAATCTAGGTCATTTTACAAGGATCAGTGATGTACATCTTCTATCCAACATAAATTAGATGACACAAGCAAGAAAGGGTCAAGATTTGTATATATTTATATGCCTGTTCAAGCCGGAACGTAGAGTATATATCTGAAATACTGTACGCATATATATACTGTTTGAATATAATTAATCATTTTATGTATGTTAAGACTTTTTCCAGTGGTATAAGAGCAGTTTAAGGTTTTGTGTACGTAATAAATCAGAAAGAGAGATGCACAGAATTGTTTGGAACTGGAGAAAAAAAGTTTCAATTCCTATGTAACTCTATTGAATTGTTTTATCATTGTCTAAATATTTAGAATTTAACCCTTTTGCAATGCACTTAAGAGCTCTAGCATGCAGAGGGTTAAAAATGTACTATGGTGGTCCATGAGTAAAGGTAGTATGCCTGAAATGAGTAAGGCCAATTATACTACTCTCCACACACTGCACCAAGTATTTATCCTACCTAAGATGAAGAGCATGAGTCAACAAATGTTATTTTATTACACACAACCTACACAAATAATGCAAATTAACTGCACATGCATTACTGGGTCTATATGAATCAGTATGGACACCACAGATTCACTCTCTTTTTCTCTGTGAAAGAAAGTGATCAGTCGTGATGGTGTGTGCTCCTTTCCTTTGTTGCTGCTGCAGGTCCAAGAGTAGTGATTTTATATTAGGTATAAGGAAGCTGCTACAAAACATTATATTTTAACCCTTTGAGTGCCAGAGGGGAGTGCAGAGCATTACGGAGCAATGTGTTGCGTACTCCCTCTGGTGCTCAAATGGTTAACATGGGAATGTGATATAGAGATATTTTAATGCATTTTTTATCTTCTTAAATTTATTTTAAATGTATTAATAACAGCATGCCATACCATTTTTGAAGATCACACTTTCATGTGAAAATATAAAGTTGTGTAACAGCTTGCTTTCAATTGGTGATGTCATGTGCTGCTTGTTGATAACACAGTGGTTTGTGATGTCATGGGTGGGGCTTGATGGTGTCACAGGGCAGAGTTTTCTTACCTCAAAAATGTCACTACAGATTTTTTGAGACTGTTAATAAATGTGCACATTTTGAGATAATATGTCTCAGTGCCCCTTGGAATAGCCTTGATTATTACAATTATACCTAATGGGGCAAGAAGGTTATACAGCTAACCTTTAATATCTGTTTTAAGTTCCAGCCTAAACGATGGATACTCCTACTGCTGGTAATACTTCAATCAAAAGGTACCATAGTATAAACTAGAACGCTGTGAAAACTTTTGAATGAGGACTCTCCCAGAACTGGAAATGCTCTTTCTAATTCACCTGGAATAGCCCTACAAAATATATTCTTATTTTCTAGTGTTACTGTCCCTTCAAATGGATAGTAATACTTAATATGTAAAAAAAAAAAAAAATAATATATATATATGTGTGTGTGTTATATGCATATACTGCACCTTGACGATTGATATACAGATTGCCATATGTACTAAACATTATGGATGTAAAAGCGGTGGGGAGAGAAGCTTCTCATTAGCAGGCAGGATTGTCGAACTGCTGGTGATGTGGAAGGGATTCCCTCCCTTACACATCACAAGAAAACTGACAACCCTGAAGTCTGAGTGCATTCTCTGTCTGCTTCCCCACTTGCCAGCTGTGGGAGCAGAGAGGATCCACTCAGACTCCAGAGCCATAAACATAGGGATATGCATTGCACATCACTGTGGTACTTAAAGGGTTGGAAAAGAACAGTCTCTCACTACACAAACATCAACATACTGAGCTCCATTCCATTTCAGTATTCGCATCCCCTTCTCCCCTGCAGGAGTTTTTTATTTATTTATTTATATTTGGCATTTTGCCAAATTTTCTTCCCCTCTTTCATCCATTTTCCCTCAGTATCATTCCCTTTTGTCCCCCTCTTCGCATTTGCCACTCTGTGTCTGTCTTTCTCACTTTCTCTACTCTGCTCCTCCCCTCCCTTTCACCACTCTGTCTTTTTCCCTCCCCATTCATCACTCTGTGTCTATCTATCACCCTCCCCCCATTCACCATCCTGTCCTCCTCCTCCCTTTCACTACTGTGCTCCCTCTCCCCATCTAGCACTTTGTGTCTGTCTGTCTCCCTCCCATTCACCACTCTGTCCTCCTCCTCCCTTTCACCACTCTGCCCCCTCTCACCATTCGCCACTGTGTGTCTGTCTTTCTTCCTCCCATTTGCCACTCTGTCTCCTCCTCCTCCATTTCGCCTCCTTGCCACCATTCGTCACTCTGTGTTTTCTTTCTCCCTTCTATTCTTCACTCTGTGTCTGTCTATCTCCCTCTCTCCCACTCACAACTCTTTCTGTCCTACCTCTCATTTGCCAATCAGTTGTTTGTCATTCTCTCTCTCTCCCACTTACAAACACACACGCTTGGAATGGTGAGGAAGAAAAAAATAGGGGGTTTCAAATAAAGGTGTGTGTTTTTTTCTGTGAAGCGATGCATTGAACACCCCCTCTGGCACTCAAAGGGTTCAATCACACTAGTACCGCCATGCCACTGCAGCTAATGGTGAATAGAAATCTCCTGCAGGGGAGAAGGGGATGTGAATACTAGGATATGTAAGACACAGAGTGGAGAATGGGAGTAGGGAGAAAGACAGACACAGATCAGTGAATGGGAGGAGAGGAAATATACAGAGTGCTGAATGGGAGAAGATAGGCAGAGATGTTAAAAGGGAGGAAGGGATAAAGATAGACACAGAGTGGCAAATGGGAGGCAGGGAAAAAGACAGACAGAGTGGTGAAATAGAGAGTAGCTAAGTGACAAATGGGAGGAGGGGGCAGAGTGGCAAAAGAGAGAGCGAAAGATAGACTCAGAGTGGCAAATAGGAAGAGGGGGCAGAGTGGTGAAAGGGAGTGATGGAGAAGGGAGGTGGATGAGAGATTGGAGGAAGTGTGGCAAAATGGTGAATATATATGATGGGAGGTGTGAAGTGCACACCCCTATGACACTCAAAGGGTTAAGGAAATTATGCTGTTTGTGGTGCTGAAGTTTAAGTAGACCCTCTCCACTCGCCCAGTGGTCAAGTAGGGAAGCAGAGAGAATGCACTCAGACTTCAGGATTGTCGTTCTGCTGGTGATGTGTAAGGGAGGGCATCCATAACATCACTAGCACTGACAACCCTACATTCTTATAATTCATTGAGGGCTGTTACTACATAGTAAGTTATAGGGAGAGCCCAACATTGCCAACTTCAGGTAGGCGATGTTGAGACTGTGAACAACAGAGGCAGTTATCAGAGTTTAGTGCATGTGGTGAAGAGCCACATTAATATGTAAACACACCCACATGAATATGGTAATGCCTCATTATCCTGCATTTCCATATGGAAATGAGCCATTGCAGATGTGTTCAGTGCAAAATTGTAATCATATCGAAGGCATAGCAGATTGATGTAGATGCTGGCAGATTGAAGGGGATATGATGGAGAAGACATGTTAGTGCATACTGGTGATGTGCCTTCGACAAAAATCCGACACAACATCGCCATCTCGTCCCAGATGGTATAAACAGCTTTTCACAACAATAATCCATATACCAATTATATACTTTATAATATTTATAATTTTTTTTTTTTTAAATATATTTTATTATCAGACCACTCCATGCACATACAAAGAAAAAAGGTACAAGTAAGATCTTTCAAGTACATCAAGAGTATGCAAACATTTATAACAATAAAAAGAACAGATGCATATTAATAGGGCGTACAGAGTCGACCTGAGGTTTTTATAATAATTCAACCCAAACTCTAAACAACTAACCCAACTAAGCTAAAACTATATCCCTCAATCCCAGTTCCTCTCTCCCCCGAGCCCGCAGCACCCCCCAACCCCCACCCACCAGCCAGTGTCACCACAAAATCCCGTCACAGATAGGGGTCAGACACAAAGACGTACAACAAGTTTATGTCACAAGCATCCACAAGGCAAGCAGATATGAACTCATTCGACCAGCTCCAACAAGTTACACATCACCAGGAGCTACAGTAGCACTTGCCCTAGCTGTCCACCAGGTCTGCCACCGTCCCCAGATTTTATGAAACTTAGCTGGAGTACCTCGGTGTAAGTAAACCAATTTATAATGTGTAAAACACTGTGAAACCAGGTTAATCCACGCCCTACAATTGGGAGCTCTGTCTGACATCCAATTCAAGGCCACCACCTTTCTCGCCATCACCAAGAGCTCACGCAGAAGAGATTTGTCATTAGCCTCCTCAATCTCATCGGGGAAGATAGACAGTAAACAAATCTTTGGAGTCGCAGGAACAGGTCGTCCCAACACCAGGGTCACAATACGCATTACCTCCGACCAAAACCTCCCAACCTCAGGACACTCCCAAATCATATGCAAATACGTGCCTCGAACATTGTCACATCGATGGCAGTGGTCAGTACCAGAATTCCTCATTTTAAACAGTCTGACTGGTGTATAATAAATTCTATGAAGAATATTCAACTGTATCATTTGATGCCTAGTCGATGCCGCCATCTGAGCTGGCACCTCCTTAGCCATGTTCCACTACCAGTCCTCCAATGGGCCCAAATCCAGTTCCCATTTATTCCATGAAGGAAATTCCTGATAACTCATGTGAGATTCCAGCCACTGATAAATAAAAGAGAGAGGTCTCGGAGGCTCAAGGGTCATCAATCTAGTAAGAAGCGGGAATGTAGCAATCATCAGTGCCCCATCTCCCCACTGGGCTCTAAGAGCATGTCTGATACATAAATAAGAATAGAAAAGATTGTGTGGCAGACGGTATTCGTCATGTAGTTGTGCAAAGGATTTCAGCTGGTTATCATGATACAATTGTCCAAGAGTACTAATCCCAAATCTAGCCCACAGAGGACCAAACTCACTACCAAGTAAGTGATGTAACCCCACTGTGCCCCACAGGGGGGTGTCCGGGTCCATGGCCAAATATCCCAGCAACCTCTTCAACTCCCCCCAAACCTCATATAGAGTTACAGCTAATGTAGTCCGAATTTTAAAAACTGCGGGGCCGCCATGCAAGAACTGGGGTAGCTCATAAGCAGGCTGCAATAACAGTGCATCTATCTGAGTAGTTTGATATCGAGGCCTGGGGGAAACAAAGTCAAGCGCATAACGACATTGTGCTGCCAAGTAATACCTGTAAAAGTTGGGCAAGGCAATTCCCCCCTCACGCTTCGGTCTCATAAGAGTAGTCAACTTAAGTCTAGCCCGACACCCCAGCCATATGAAATGTGAAATAATTTTGTCTATTTGTCGTAAATATTTTTTAGGAATAGGCACCGGTGCGTTCTGAAAAATATATAAGAACTTGGGCAAAAAAATCATTTTAATAAGATTCGACCTACCAATCACATTTAAGGGCAAGTGAAGCCATGGCATTGTTTTAACATTAAAAGATTGAATAGTAGGCAACAAATTCATCTCCAAAAAGGAGTCCGTCGTTGCTGCCACCCGAATCCCCAAATAGGTACAGTCAGCCACATAAGAAAGCGGGACGTCCGGTGGGCGAGACCTCCGCAAACCACCGTCAATCGGGAGCAAAGAGGACTTAGTCCAATTAATTTGAAATCCGGAATACGTACCAAAACCATCCACCAACCGCAGCGTAGTCCTCAGGGAATCCCCGTCATCACCAAGAAAGTGTAGAATGTCATCGGCATATAGTGCAATCTTTTCCTCTATGCCCTCAATACTGAGTCCACGGATCAACGGATTAGCACGAATCAAAACAGCCAAAGGCTCCAAGGCTAGGGCAAACAAGCCAGGTGAGAGCGGGCAGCCCTCTCTAGTGCCACGATGCAAAGAAAAAGGTTGTGATCTTTGTCCACCTGTCACCACAGAAGCCCTGGGGTTACCATACAAGATGCGTATCCAGTTAATAAAGGATGGATCAAATCCAAAACCTCGAAGTACATGCCAAAGATATGGCCATTTGACAGAGTCAAAGGCCTTGGATGCATCAAGGGACGCTATCGCCCGAGTTCCGATGGTATCATGTGGAAGCTGCAGGTGCAAAAATAATCTTCTAAGGTTGTGTGACGTTGATTTGCCCGGGATGAAACCAGTCTGATCTTCATGTACGATGGTTCCTAGTATTTTCGCCACAATTTTTGCATCCGCAGTCAAAAGGGAAATAGGCCTGTAAGAGTCGCAGAGCTCCGGATTCTTCTCCGGTTTAGGCGATACAGTAATGGAAGCGTCATTCATGGAATCCGGAAGATGTCCGTCATCTATGGCAGCATAAAAAGTATTCAAGAGATGAGGGGCCAAGACATCCGCAAATTCCTTATACCACTCTGCAGGAAGACCATCAACACCCGAGGCCTCTCTAAGAAGTATAGGAGCATCTAGCATGCGTTGATGTTCTAAGGAAAGTTGCGGAAAGTCACATTGGTCAATAAAGTGAGATATCTGAGATTCAGAGCGGGTTAGTTTATGACTCATATAGATGAGAGTAGAAGCGATGGAATCGCAAATTAATCATCCACAGGTCAAGTATCAATTCACCCCCAGGATCCCGGAGTGAAGAAAGCAACGGAGTCCCTCTATGCTGGCGAACAAGATGAGCCAAAAGTTTTCCCGCCTTGTCCCCATTTTCAAAAATATTTTGTTGCATATAAAAAACATGATGGCCATTCAGTTCAGAAAGTTTTACAGAGTATCACAACGAGCAGGAAACATACTTAGTGTAGGACTCCGAATCCCCACTCCCCACAAACTGTCTTTCCGCCTCAGCAGCCTCCGATTCCAAAACCTCCACTTCTCTAGTTTTAAGTTTATTTTGTGTAGATATAAGAGATAGCAGAGAACCCCTTGCAGCTGCTTTAGCAGCCTCCCAAACAATACCCTGAGCAGCAGAATTAACATTGTTGGCAAAATAGTCACGTAAATCTTCTCTATGCCTAGATACCAATTGCGTATTAGTTAACCATATGGGACTAAACTTCCAAACTCTGGGCCTAGGTCTCTGGTCTCGATGTAAAGACAATAAGAGTGGGGAATGGTCAGAGGCTACCCTGGTTAGAAAACAGCAATCCGTAACCCAGTTCAAAGCCAACTGGTTAGCAAACACATAATCAATTCTAGATAACGTTTTATAAGTGACCGAGTGGCATGAGAATTCCCGGTCCCGCGGGTGGAAAGTCCTCCATACATCTACAAGTCCCATATCACCTACAAGATTGAGGAAGGCATCTCTATGTGATTTGGAATCAACCACCGTCCCACCAAATCTATCCAAATCAGGATTAGTAGCTATGTTAAAATCACCCATACAAATTATATGGTGATGTATCTTGTCAGAAACATATATAAGCATGTCCTGGAGAACTGATGGGTCAAAAGGCGGTGGTATATAAACATTCATTAAGACAAACAGAGCTCCCTGCAGCTTACACGTTAGGAAGAGGTAGCGTCCCTGTGGATCAGTCTTAAGATCAATGAATTCAAAAGAAACCAATTTAGAAATAAGAATGGAAACACCCCTGGCATATGTGGAATATGTGGCATGATAATGACTCTCTATCCAGTGCCTCCTAACAAAACTCTACCTGCAGTAAGATGGGTTTCCTGCAACATAACCACCTCTGGAGTCTGATTCCTGATGTGGTTCAAAACTAAAGATCGTTTTACAGCATCATTCAGGCCACGCACATTCCAGGATAAAAATTTACAAGTCAGTGGTGTCATCCCTGAAAGAAGTGGAATGTATTACACCCCTGGCCACTTAGTGGGATCTGTTGGGGGCGAGGAGCGCCTGACCCAGAAGAGAGAGGAAGAGGGATCCCTAACTGAACAACCGCCCCAACCCTTACCAGAACGTCCCACCCTATCTCCATCACCCCCAACCCGACAGAGATTTCATCCCTTAAACAACCCATTCCCGCGGCCTGGCAGCCAAAACACCGGACCCGTCCCTCCCCCCCACCAGACATGAACCAATTAACCTGTAAGGAACTTGGGCACTAATAGTCCCATCCACACACCCCGCCCCCCACTGCAGTAGAATAATGCCAAAAGCAACCAGCAGTGAAACAGGACATAGAGAATCCCACCACACCCCCGCAATATTTATAATTTTTAATTTTTGTAACATGTAATGTAATTTCAGGTATGCAATTAATTACAGACTATGTCTGTAGTGGGTGTTTATGTTTTGATTGCTGGATTGTAATCAGTGGCCTTCTACTATATAAATCAGCATGAGAGTAAATTCTGTGAGCTGTAAGTTACTAGCTTTTAAAAAGCTAAACTGTGAATCATTTATGTAAATACTAACTATAACTACTGTTTATCTGTCCTAGCTATGTTCTATTACTGTAGTGAAGGAGGGGTTAAAAACAAAAGCATTTTAACTCCCGTACAGGTGTGCAAGTGGTAGCAGACTGTGCTTGTGATGGGTGTGTTTCTTTTAATTTCTGCTGTATAAATCAGAGTGAGAGTGAGTATTTGATTGAGTGAGTATGTGATTATTCCAGCAATGGGGTAAGTGCTGGGAATTTAAACAACAGAGAATTAAAAAATTAGATTAAACATGGTAATACATGTTTTTTAACTTAGCCCTTTCAGTGTCAGAGGGGTATGCAATTTAATGTAAAGCAATGCATAAAAAAGAATAAATAATATTTCAAAGATTGTACATCTTCAGAATAGCAGGAACATAAAATGTATGCTTGCAAATGCTGGTAGTATGGCTGGTAAGATGGAGAAATGGAACTGATTGCAATGAATAACCAGTATTATCTTCTAGGTAGTACTAAAACCTGGCTGGATGACACACATGACTGAGAAGTAGAGGGATATTCACTTTTTAGGAGTGATAGAGTAAATAAAAGAGGCGAAGGGGTATGTTTATATGTAAAGCAAGCCTTAAAACATATTGTAAGGAATGATATTAATGTAGGGTACATTTAGAATGTATAGACCCTTTGGGTTTACATACACACTGGGGACATCCATAATGAAAAGGTTTTGAAGATCATTTTCTAAAAGCCACTGACTACTGAGGAGTTTTAAGAAGCCTATCCACTACTGCAAAAGGAAAATATTTCGCAGTTACAAAATGTACAATAATATTGTATGATTTTGACTACCATGAAATTGACTGGAGAAAAGAGACATTAAGTACAACAAAGGAAGAATGTTTTGTAAGTATGCTTAATGATAACGTCATGTCCCAATTAATAGAGAAGCCAATTAGAAGCAATTCTTTCCTGAACCTAGTGGTCATAAACAATTATAAAATGGCATACAATATTAGGGAAGGGATGGTATAATTTGAAATTTCCTATGAGAAACCCATTAAAAAGGGTTCAACTAAAACATTCAACTTCAAAAAGGTTAGTTTTACAATCCTGAAAGCAATATTAGATTGTAATTATTGTAATCTTCAAAGCCAAAATTGCACAAGAAAGATGGAATCTGTTCAAAATGCTCTTGGATACATTTATACATCAATACGTACCACTGGTGAATAAATAGAAGAGGAACAAATTAAGTTCAAAGTGGCTTAACAAGGTGATTTGCAGACAAATTGTGGATAATAAGCAGGCTTTTAATTAATCTAAGTCAGAACAAAATCTAAACAATTCTACAAATAATTAAATGGCAAAATCATTAAGGCTGACATTGTCCCCCCCGCAGACTGAGGAGAGTGAATTAATTAGTGAGGATAAGTCAATGACTCACACCTTACGCAAATTATTTTCTTTTGTATACACAAATGAAGCAGCAATAGTAGGATTTGGTAAACAGGGAGAATCACAGAATTTCCTCCATAATGTACATTGCTTACTGAGGACAACATCCTAAATAGCCTGAAAAATCTTATGGTGAATAAAGCAACTGGCCCGGATAGCATAAATACAAGGGTAAAAGCAAGACCATTATAAATGTTGATTAGTTCACCATACTTCCCTCATGTTTCTCTTTAGGAGGGACAATCCCACTTTGAGAACCAAATCCCTATGTCCCTCTTTCCCACCCTGGTGTCCCTCTGTTTAGGGGATCAGACTGGTGTGTATATAAGTACATCAATTGCTCCACAGCAATAAAACTCACATTAATGTTTGTTTAAACTTCAGTATATGAGTTTATAATTTAGTTTACATAAATAAAATATTTTGGACTTGTTCCAAATCATTTATTCTGTTACATAAAGATCTGTCACTGGGTCATGAAATAACCTAATAATTATTGGTAATGCCCTGTGCACCAGCCACTCAGCCAACACCAACACCTAAAAACAGTGTCTCTCTTTGGCCATTTGAAATGTTGGGATACACGCTCTTCATGCATAATGGCCTGGGATTACAGGAAAGGGGATATAGTACCATTATTAAAAATGGGGGAAACATAAAATACAATTATAGACCTGTATTTTTGACTTCCATACTGTGTAAGACACTAGAAGGATTACTAACATTATTTTCAGGATTAAATGAAAACCAAAACATTATTAGAAAAACTCAACATGTTTTTTGAAGAATATGTCATGTCAAACTAATTTATTGTATTCTGTGAAAGAGTAAGCGGCAACTTAGACAAGGGTATTGCTGTGGATTTACTGTACTTGAATTGTGCAAAAGTCTTTGATACTTTGTCCCACAACTGGTTGCTGATTGAGACCAGGAGGTGATATCTGTGCATGGATAGAGAACTGGGTAAATAATAGAATACAAAAGTTGTTGTAAATGCACCTTTTCAGATTCATCCAAAGTAGTAAGTGGAGTTCCTCAGGGTTCAGTCCTGGGCCTAATGATTTTTTTACTGTATTAATGATCTTAAAGTGCGTATTGGAAGTAGTATCTCTATTTTTGCCAGTGATATTTTTCTCTGCAGAAAGATTTGGATAAACTAAGTTAATAGGTGGAAAAGAAGCAGATGAGGTTTAATAGAGAGACATGTCAGGTTATGCATTTGGGTTGCAAAAACCATCATGTTACATAATGTATGTACTAGATAGCAGACTATTTGCTTCTTATCATTCTTAAAGAAAAATGTAGGAGTACTAATAGTCAATAGACTTTACAACAATATACAGTTTCATTCAACTGCCACAGAAGCCAATACTTCTGTATAAAAATAGGTATAAATGCATAGGGTGGAAATATAATCCTTCCTCCTTTTAAATCCTTGGTAAGGCCTCATCTAGAATACAGTTTCCAGTGGCATTGTTATATTATATATTATATTATTGAAGATACATCTAAGGGTGATATGATTACCATGTACAAATATATTTGAGGCCAATATAAAGAATTATCTGGTGAGCTACTTGTTCAAAGAGCAAAGCATAAAATAGAGGTTCTACATTAAGACTAGAAGAAATGTGCTTTTGACTAAACTAAGTAAGGATTTTACAGTAAAGGCAATAAGGCCGTGGGAATCTTTTCCACAGGAAGCTTTGTTTACAGATACTGTAGATGCTTCCAAAAACTAATGGATACTTTTCTAGCTCAAAACACTATTGAGAGTTATGTACCTTGGTTTCAATGCATATAGGATGTAGGATGTAGGATATAGGATATATCTGACTGCCTTTGGTTTGAGAAAGGAATTTGTACCTAATTGGTGCTTAATTGTAAAAGTCTTCATGTCTTTTTTTTTGCCTCACTCTGGATCAACAAGTGTGATATGGCCAAGGATAAACTTGAGGGACATGTCTTTTTTTGAACCTCATCAACTATATTACTATATTACCTCAACTATTATTTGCATATATGTGCATTTTAGACATTTTTTAGACAATATGTATTCATGTAACTCTAGAAGTTAAAGGACGTATCACTCTACTTTCCTTACCTGGTCCCCATTTACATGATGTCATTTACATGACATTAGCCTATCATTCAGATTAAAAATCAATAAAAAAAAGTCAGAAAAGTGTATTAGTGGAAAATGTTTGCAGACCATTCCATACATTTCTGTTCCAGAGCTTTGACAATCCCCAAAGCGGGACCATGGAAGCCAGACCACGAATCCACAATAGGCACTACAGATTATGTGCAGATTCTCCCATACCCAAAGGCTTAGTTAGAAGTTGTCTGTTCAGATGAAGCTCACCTACCCCGCTGTCTACAACTTTCTTTTTTGAAAGGGTTCATTAAAAATTAAAAAAACTTGGTCCATTCTCCAATGACCCAAACTCTGGACTTCTTCTAATAAAAGCAATATAATTTTTTTTCTTGCATGATTAAAAAAATATTCACCTAAGTGTAGCATTTGTTGGCTTATGTGTCTAATGCATTTCCATGTTTTACTCATAAACCTACCAGAAATACTGAATGCCACTTCATGGTCTTCTTTTAATGATAGTAAAAAAACAGCTAATCAATACATAACTTGCTATATTTCACCAATGTGATATTCTGAAAAGACGTCCAATAGAAAGTGAATATACTATAATCTGCCAAATTAATACTTAGCACAAAAACATTATGGTTTGTGACTCACTCTTGAAATCCTGAACGTACCTCATGAAGTTGGCTCTTTGGGTTTATATGCCTTATGCCAATCCATGTAAGGCCCTTTTAACCCTTGGAATGTGAAAGAGGCATACAGCTCATTGCAAACAGAATGCATTGCATAGCTCTCTGGCACTCAAAGGGTTTAAAAAAATAAACTCTAGTTACTTCAATGCCTTCGATATTATTTATTTATTTAAAAAATATTTTACCAGGAAGACTACATTGAGATTTCTCTAGTTGTCAGGTATGTCCTGGAGCCAGAATATAGCCACAATTGTGATTAGCAAGGAAAGGTTAACACTTAGGCTGATGTACGAATAACTGAAACAGTTCTGGAACTCTGTAGCAAGCCAACTCCACTATAAGGGCATGGGCATCTGGAAGGGTGGATGTGGGCACTTGGCCCCTCCATATAAACATAGGGACTGGGTGGGCTGGCTTGGTGGTCATATTATGGCTTTGCCACCACTGGAAACATTTCTGTGGATGTCCCTGCATAAGGAACAAATAAAAAATCCCCACATTCCTGTTACTTAAAATAGAACTTATCACCCAAAAACTATTTTCAGAATGCTGAAAGACCTTCCAAAATCATATATATATATATATGTTGTATTAGCTGATATTTATCTAAAAAAGAACCCTATTTTGCTTTATTTCGATTTACAGATTATGCTAATAATGACATGCAGAGTAGGCCCTTCCTATCACTCCACCCACTGCGTGACAATTAACCCTTTCAGTGCATGGGGTTGGACAGTGCATTGCTGTACATTGTCAGTGAGTGAGGGAAGTAATGTAGGGCTAAGACAGGAAGTCTCTGCATGCTGTAACTTAAGTAGCATAATCTATATACCAAAATAACTCAAAATATCAGTTTTCAAAATATGCATAATATACCCCTTGTGCTTTTGCTGCACATTACTCAACTACTGTATGTATTTTTACTCTAAAGTACACAACAGAACTGATGGAGTGTGTCTTGTCTTGGCCCTCAGCAAAATTCTCAATCTTGTCTGATCTCTATTAGCTAACAGCTCATGTCAGGGTCCCAGCCAGCTGTCTGTCACCTAATATGTTTTTGTGTTATTACAGTTGTCCACCCTATCTTATCATTGTCCAAAAAAATTATAACTAAAAAACAAAATCAACAACTTCTTTCCCCAGCCTTCCCCATCACAGAAATAATGACAGCAATATCAGCAAGGAAATTGCTTGGACAATAGTTGCCTGTGTCTTTCAAATCAATTCAGTCAGACTGAACGTTGGAATATTTGGGGTCAACTTCCTTTGCTCCCGTCTCACACCTCCAGACACGTCCAACACAGTGATAATAACAGCAAGATCAGCATGGAAATAGCTGCCTGTATCTTACAAATCAAATCAGTCAGATAGAATGTTGGGGTATTTAGGTCAACCTATTTGCTCCCTTTTCAAACCCCCAGACAGGTCCAACACAGATATAATAATAACAGCAAGATCAGCAAGCAAATTGGATCCCAGCTGTCTTTGTCTTGCCAGTCAGTCACACCAAATGTGGGGGTATTTGGAGCTCAACCTCCTTCCTGCCTTCTTCTCCCCCAGATTGCCACAAGACTACACTAATACAGAGAACAAATGTCCTACCTAAAGACTCCCAAAACTAAGCTTCAGTTTCCTTTAATTTGCTTATCTTCTCTAGCTCAAAAAAGGTTCTGCTTTCTCCTCTCACATACACAGAATGGTATTCTGTGAGAGCCTGACACCCTTTTATATGCCTGGAGGAAAAGAAGAGGAAATTTCCATGTAGTGGTAGTGGAGAGAAATTCAGTCTTCCCATTGATTTCAATTAAATGAGCTTGGTGAAAAAAGTGGGAAAATAGCACTTTTCACCAGGAATTTTTCCCCCTATGGTAAATGCCATTTTCACCTATTTGGGTTTGAATTTTCACCCATCCCTGTTAGCATCCAAATGCTTAAAGGGCAACTATCATGTGATTGTTGACTTATAGGCAGATCTGCTTCACTACAAGCAAACCTGCCCAATCCAGAGAAAGAATATCTCTGCAATCCAGCAACGGAGAAGTTAGCCATTTCAGTCATCTATTTCCAGAGCTACATATGCCCCAAATCCTCCCTTCAAAGCAGCATGAATCAAGGGCAGGACAATGGAACAGGGTTTGGGTGTTTTGGGACACTCCTTTCCTCTGGGTCATTTTACTAAGCAAGGTATAGAGTAGGGGTATCCAAGTTCTATCCTCTAGGATTTAGTTATTAAGCATAGGTGTGTTAATCAGTGGGTTTTTCATTCTGATAGCCCAGAAATCCTTAAACCCAGGACTGTTGATAGCTGTTGAGGACCAAGCTTGGACACCCCTGCCACAGAGGAAATGGTATGATTCAATGCAATTTTCCTGTTCATGCTATTGGGCTGGTAGGGCTTACTGGCAATACAATTTTATGCTAGAGGAAGGTGTCTGTCAGCATGCAGTATAAAGATCATATTCTGTAGTGCATACCTTGCAGGGCAGCCACTGATATTAGAGGCTAACATCACTGAGGCTGTACTGGCAAATTTGTACATCATTCCAATAAACATACTGTAGGATTTAAAAAAAAAATGGGAAATTGTAAGGATTTGTTATTATGATTATAGATTCATATCTAGTTATCTATTCCAAGGCTGATTGTGGTCATTTGGGATTATATAATTTTACAAATACATAGCACTTCACAAAGAAACACAGTTAACGTATTGAAGTTATCTATTTTTCTGGTTTTATCGATATCCCTAATTAAACACAGGTAAACCAATCACAATGATTGATCTACTGATTAATCAACTGTGATCAAGTAAGAATATCCTGAAATTCTGACACTTTGGTGCCCCAAAGACTAACACTAAGACACTCTGAAATACAGAATCATGATTAAGGCACAAGTTACATTTTAGGTGATAATTGTTAGTGGTAGAAAGGGCACTCTCTAGTCACTTGTGCCAAAGTTCTACAGGCTGGGGTGCCAGACACAATTAACGTGTGCAGAAAATCCAGAAAAAGGTAACAGCACTAACAACAACTTCATAGAAGCTGAAAGTGCTTTTTATTAGACCAGTGTTTCAGAAATAACTGTGGCTTTTTCAAGTCCCTCCAGAGTACTCAAGGGGCTGAATAGCTTATATATTGTATACTGAAAAAAACAGACTTAATAAGAATTAAGGCTCTGCAATCTGGCATATAGTCATTAAAAATACATTACAAGCATCATTTGCAGTGTGTGCCACAATCTTGATTTCAGAGCAGATGATTTGCTTTCTTTTTCGTCTGCAAGCAATTTTGAAAGTGGGTATTTTGAAAACGGGGATGAACACTTTATTTGATATCTACAGAATTTTACCACCTTCTGATTTCCATTTTCATGTTTATTATCATGTTACCATGCAATGATTCATGGGTGGGCAACATGAACTCTCCAGCTGTTGTTGAATACTAGTAATCCAAGGATGATAGGACATGTAGTCCAACAACAACTGGTAAGCCAAGGTTGCCCACAACTGCATTGCATAAACTTCTTAACCAAACTTCAAATAGTCTAAAATTACAGTACTTAGTGGATTAATATCTTTATTGATTTAATGCTAATTGCCATTTAATGAAATGTTCCGTACTAAATTATTTAATGATACTAGCATATGTGTAATTATTTTTAATTGCTGTAGCAGTTTAATTAGGTCTTCAAGTTAACTTGTAAATAAAAAATAATGATAATTAAAGCAAGTAATATTAGTATTTAAAAGTCTTTTTAATTAGCCCTTTGAGTACCACAGTGGTGTGCAATGCTTCTGGAACTCAGAGAGTCAAAGGATGAAAGGCAGAATTAATGTCACTTTTCTACCTTCAAAGCTTCTCACCCACCTGGGCCACAAAAAATGCAGAGATGGAAGGGGAAGTTAATTACTGAGAATTAAATAATGCACAACTGCAATGCATTATGAAACATTGAATTGTGCACCCCTCTGTTCCTTAAAAGGTTAATAAAATAAGTCCAGAAAGCCCAGATCAAGCTGTCCTTGCTGTCTGGAAGTAAATACAGAGGTTTTGGACACTATAGCTTTAATTCTACAGCAGTTGGAGTCTTCTCTAGCATGTAAGGGGTTAAAGTGGAACGACCACCCGACAAAATATTTAGCCTAACTAAGTCCCCATGCTTAGTAGCGCTGGTCACCAGAATAATTACCTTATTTAATAGATTTCTGCTCTCTTCTATGGCTCACAGTAGCACGGAGAGTGGACATCTTGCCATTTTATCCGTCTGTTCTCCACATCTGATTGTACTATTTAATATCTCTGTATGTCTATTCCCAATTGTCCAGCGCTGCGTAATTAGTTGGTGCTATATAAATAAATAATAATAATAATAATTTTGACGTCTGCGTGCCTGCGCTGTCAGTCCCAGCCAGAACCAAATGGCTCCTAGCAACACCTCCTAGATCCAGCTGGGACTGACAGCGCAGGCGCGCGTACGTCACAATGGCAAGATGTCCTCGCTACTGTCAGACATAGAAGAGAGCAGAACTCTATTAAATACGGTAATTATTCTGTTGGGTGGTAGTTCCGCTTTAAGAAATTCAGTGGGCATTTGCCTTGATCACATATAGCCCAGTTGGTTTGCCCACAATTGCTCATCTTTAGCTTTGTGAATACAGGCCTTAGCTTCGAGCACTTCACTGTGTAACCTACCAAGTGTTATGCACGTCTGCACAGTCATAATGTCCTCATATATGTGTGTGAGTGTGCATCTGTGTGTGCACATGTGTTTGTTGTATGATATTGTTACAAATGGCTAGTATTGTGCTACCGTATTCCTAATACACTCTTCACTTGTCCAACATACTAATTACAGGTCTTAAGGCAGTAAGGCTGGTTCTCAGGCTGAGTTTCTCAGGTAACCATTCACTGTCCATTACAGCCACTGTTTCAATCTTTTTAGGTAAAACTCCACCTTTCCTTCTCCCAATCCCTCCCATCCTTATTAAAGGGATAGTAATACTTCATTTTATCTTTATTTTATTTTGTAGGCATTAAAAAAACATGAAGAACGATATAAGTCTTATCTCTCAAACCTTTATGGTTTAAGAGATATTCACAAGCAAAGTATCCCCCCCCCGTTCAGCCAGATCAGAAGGGAGGTGCCCAGGTAGACTGCAGAGAGGGACAATCTTCATTTAAGATAGGGGAAAAAGCTGAAAAACTTGTCAAGGGGGGAAGGGCTTTCATTCTTTTCATACAAAGAAGATTGTCCCCTGCTGTTATCTGTCTGGTCTTACAACCAGATTCACATATGAGAAGAGATGGCTTACACTAGGAAAAAGGGGTGGGAGGGGCAAACTTTGCTTGTGAATATCTCTTAAACCATAAAGGTTTGAGAGATAACACTTATATCGTTCTTCATGTTTTTTTAATGCCTACAAAATAAAATAAAGATAAAACGAAGTATGTCTATCCCTTTAAGCCCAGTCCAAATAATGATTAAAACATAAAAATCTAATTTCCAGTGTGATAACTTCTCTTTGTCCAGTCTATGATTCTAGTTTTGACCTCTGCTTCATAGACTACTCCTTTTCCTGCTGAATTAGATTATGTGCCTGGGATGCTTTCCTCCTTCCGACCTCAGCCTGTCTGAACAATGATTTTTGTATTGGTACCTAATGGTTTCATCATAGCTATTCTGTTACTCCTCTAGGAGTCTCCAGTGTTCAATGGTCTCTGCTGCTAAGCAATTTGTGTATTGAGCAGACAGGTCCCAGACTGCAATACTTTTTAGCCACTCCAGAAATGTCCTGGATGGGCAATTCTTCTCAGCCTCTCCAGCTGGGTTCTGGAATGGCAATACTGCTCACTCTCCCCTGCCAGGTCCAGGAAGGCAAAACTTCTCAGAAATGTCACCAATCTACAAATGGATGCCCTTCTGGCAGTTTCTGGTATTGCTTTATGCAAAACTGTGTGTCTTCCATCTGTTACCATCTACCGAATTCTATGGTAATGATCTTCTAGTTTTCCATCATATGCATGCATATGTTTACATTCACACCTACTGATTACTAACCCTTCCTTATTAGTAATAGCCCTTCCAGAGTGAAAGGTGAATAAAAGTAACAGACAGTTATTTAGGTGATTCTTGTGCCTTCAATTAACAGCAGAACTACTACAAAATGAATATATGAATTCTGTATCTCTCTGCATCGGCATTTGTCTCAAATTTGTGTTTTTTAATTAATATATATTATTACATGATTTAACCAATCTGTACACAAGATTTTTCAGGAGCAGTGAGACTCTGCCCTGTAGAGCTTACAATCTAAGTTTTTGGTGTCTGAGGCACAGAGAGATAAAGTGCTTTGCCCAAGGTCACCAGGAACTATTGACACTTGAAATTAAACCAGATTTACTCAGTTTCACAGCCATTGTCTTGACTTCAAAGTCAGTTAATTAACTAACTGATGCATCATTCTTCCCTTGTCAGGAAAGCCAGGAGTGATATTTCCTCTGTATAGCAGCAGTGCTATATTTGTACAGCCAGTCTAACCCAAGGGCCAGATAAAGTCAAAGTTGTATTTTGCCTTTCTCTGATTGAAAAGAAGAGTAAAATTCTGCATAACTGCTACATATTTTGTTTATTGACAAACAACAGGAAACTATCAAATGGCCACTGGGAACAAAGCATATTGAAGTACAGCTAGATATTTACTATGAAAATGTGCTCTTATTTCAAAAGTGGGCCATCTTACAGATCAGCTCTGCTTAACTTTATTTATTTTAACACATGGATGTGGGAGAGTTAAAGCACAGTGCATTAAGGTGTAATAAGTCTCAACTGTAACAACTGTCAGTATGAAAAGCCAAACTGGGCCCAATGTGTTCAATTCAATGACTATTAGATCAGTGTGACAAAATTCTGCTCTAAAATACCCTTTGTGAACAAGTCCTTAGCATGAATATTACATTTCAAAATAATATTCTGATTTATGGCCTTGTTCACAAGAAAGGTTTCAAAGCAGAATCCGCCATGCTAGTATATCTCATGTCTCATGCACTATACCCCCCTTGAAAGTCAAATACAGAAGGAAGAACACACTTTAACTTTCTGAGTGTCAGAGAAGTATCCAACCCATTATCTCCCTAGCACTCAAACAGTTATTTCTGACAGATGGCCCAACCAAGCGTTAACATTAGCTAGGACCCATATGAGACAGCCTGACATGGGATAATTGGGTGTGGCTACCCCACAAGCTAATGTTCAGACCTCTTTCCTGATGCAACTCAAGAACAACTGTCATTAGTATCAAAAGTGCTGCAGCAAGACTAATTCCATTTGACCATCACCACTGGATGGACCCCTTGTCTGTGCCATGTGACTAGCCATACAGTACAATGCACCATTGTTTGGGAGAAGGCTTATGGCTTTTGATATTCTGTCTCATCTGTGCATGTTTTTCATCATCGCCTTTTAACCCCTTGAGGACATGAGTGGCATCCAAGGGGTATTCATCACTGCTACCCTCCAATGGTTAATGAAAGTGTATTTAACCCCTTTGAATGGAAGAGAGGTCCCAGGACATATCCATTATTCCAAGGGATTAATACTTTGAGTGTCAGGGTTGAGCATTTAATTGTTCTGCAATGCGTTGCCTACTCCTCCAGACTTCCAAGGTTTAATATGTTTCTGCTTTTCATTTGTGTATAAGCCTCCTTCTAACTAAATACTGTTTAGGGAGCTTATTGTTTAGTAAGTGGCACATCTAGGCCAGTCCAAAATGTTACAAATCATGTCAATCATAAGGATCTATCTGCTGGGAGAAGTAATTATAACTGGGGTATTAGTGAAAGACCATGACAATTCCTAGTACACAGAGGATATTAAAATCAACAGGGTCACACCACACCACCATGGAGAACACACATTGTACTCTAACCTCCTGCTCTGTAGACCATGTCAAGCCAGGAAAAATGAAGTAGACATTGACAGGTTAGAAAGCAATAGACTGCACCTCCTGATAAACACACAGAACAGCCTCCTGCAGTTACAGAAAGATGTATATGTTGCTGCCCACAGTGCCAAACCAATCACTGTTGACATGGGAATGAAGATTGCCTGTTGGGAGCATACTTTAAAAGGCAGTTGGAGTCATTCTGTGGCAACGCATGTGCACTTTAGTGGAGAACTAAAAATTCCAATTGATTTAAATGGGTCTCTTTAACCCCATGAAGTTTAGGTGGGTCTAGGTTAGGAGGAAGAAGAGAATCTGCTTAACAAGGGTATTATTATTTATAATAATAACAATAATAATAATAATAATAATAATAATAATAATAAGCTCATATAAGTGACTGGTGATTTTGTGATTTTTTTTGTTCCCTATACTGGAGCTGGTTTGTACCCAAAGGTCATATTTTCAAGACAAAAAAATGGAATAATTGTGGAGCAAACCAACAGCATCATAAGGGACCATTTCACTAGACTCCCGCTGATTTAAATGGGGCTTTTAACTCATTGAATTCTCTAAATGTCTCCAATGCATTACACAGCAATGTGTTGCATATCTTTCTGGTACTCAAAGGGTTAACACTTTGAATGTCAGGTGGGTATGCAACACATTGCTTTGCAATGTGCTGCCTACCCCTCTGTCACTCAAAGGTTAAAAGTCCCATATAAATAATTAGAATGTTCCATTATCCCCTAGAGTGTATTTAGTTTACTCCATTTATGATAACTCGTATATCTTCCCCAAAGATAATCTTAAGAAGATTTTGTTCTTTCATTCCCTGAACCATGTAAGCGGAAAATCCATTTCTAGCTACCCAGTGTTTCATTTTATTAGATGAGCAAATGTGGAAACCCAATGCCATAACCAATAAAATATAATCTTTGACTGGAGTGTGAGTCATTCATAAATATAGGGAAAGAGAACAATGGCACCTCTTGTTTGCCTCTGATCTCTTCCCATGTGTGATTCAGTCACCCACACTGCCACTTATAGTAATAGCAGAGAGCCTTAAGAGCTTTCCCACGACTATACAACATCAATTATTAGATGGGGATTGTGTGTGCAATGCACAAACCATTGGTAAATAGCACAAATGTTTAGAGAACAAATCGTGGAACTGCTGGCTAGAAAACGTACAGATCATAGGACCCTGGGTGATTATGGAATGAACATACAAATCCGCCAATGTAGCATCACTGGAGTTAGTGTCTGATGGCAGTGGCTTCAGGGAATGCGCTACAGCTGTGATTCCCAGCTCCAGTGCTTGGGGCACACTAACATCTCAGGTTAATGGGAGATATCCCTAATTAAACACATGCAATCATAAAGATTATGCACTCTTTACTTACCTGTCATTAAGCAGGGATATCTTGAAAAGCTGAACTGTTGGTGTGACCCAAGAGCTAACATTGAGAAACACTGCACAACAACATATGATAGTTGTAATGAATACTGTCAAAGAATCTGCCATAAATAAGACTTTAATGCCAGCAAACCCTTCATGCCTGCACCATAGTATGCACAAGAAAATGGTGTACAGTTACATTATTTCCTGTACTGTTTCTTTAGTATATGGTGTTAAACAAGACAAGGCCTAATCTAAAAGGCCAAAGTATTGACCCATTGCCCTCCTCTTGGAGCAAGTGACATTAAGGGGATATGTTTTTTTGCTTAAATAGCTTATTATTGTGGCATTATGCAAGCATACATCTAGAAAATTAACATAGTAACATAGTAACACAGTTGAGGCTGAAAAAAGACATGCTTCCATCATGTGCAGCCCATGCCAAAAACACCCCTGTTGATCCAGAGGAAGGCAAAAAAAAAAGCCCTCTGAAGCCATTTCCAAATTAGCCCCAAGTGGGTAAATCCTTCAGATAGTTTCCTGGATCAACAACCTATCTGCATTGAAGCCATGTGTCATAATGTTCAATATTGTTCTGTGCTAAATAGGCATCCATTGCTTTTTTTAAAACAGTTGCATTATCTGCAAGTACAACATCCTGAGGCAAAGAATTCCATAACTTTACCTCTCTTACCATAAAGAGTCCCTGCCTTTGTTTTAGTCGAAAGTGCCTTTCCTCTAGTCTTAATGGATGACCTCTTTTTATTAGCTCAGCTCTTTGCTTAAATAATTCATTGGACAGTTCTTTGTATTGACCTTGAATGTATTTATAAATTGTAATCATATCACCCCTTAGATGTCTCTTCTCTAATGTAAACAAACCCAGTTTGGCTAGTCTCTCTTTATAACTCAGATCCTCCAATCCATTTATCAGTTTTGTTGCACTTCTCTGCACCTTTTCCAGTTCAACAATGTCTTTTTTATGTACTGGCACCCAAAATTGTACTGTATATTCTAGATGAGTCCTAACCAAGGATTTATACAGAGGTAGGATAATATTAGCATCCCTTGCTTCTACATCTCTTTTTATGCAGGCTTGCACCCTATTTGCTGTTGCAGCAGCTGAGTGACTCTGCACACTGTGTCAGCACCCCGCGACGAAACTACACGGGAGGAAGTAATAGGTATGTATGCTTGCTGAACCGTACTCTGTGGGAAATGATTACCTCACAAAGAACTAGCAGAAAGCGAAATAATCAGGGAGATGGAAAAACAGAGAATAGGATCAGGTAGAGTAGGAACCCAATAGCAGGAGCAGCCCAAATAAAGAACCGAAACAGTGGGAGAACCCCAGACAGATAACTGAGGACCCCCAAAGTCACAGGTTCAATAAAATGAAGGAAGGAGAGGTGGAGAAGGGTCCGGGGATGGCCCAAAAGAGAAGATGGCTGATGAGCCAGGAGAGTAGTCAGGAGAGTAGCTGAGGTCAGTGCAGGCAGCGTTCAGGGAATGGTCTAGGGACTTAGCCAGAGGTCAATGCAGGCAGCGTTCAGAGAATGGTCCAGGGTCTTTAGCCAGAGGTCAGTGCAGGCAGCGTTCAGAGAATGGTCCAGGGTCTTTAGCCAGAGGTCAGTGCAGGCAGCGTTCAGAGAGTGGTCCAGGGTCTTTAGCCAGAGGTCAGTGCAGGTAGCGTTCAGGGGATGGTTTGGGGTCTTTAGCCAAAGGTCAGTGCAGGTAGTGTTCAGGGGATCGTTTGGGTCTTAGCCAGAGGTCAGAGAACACAACTACATTCAGCAGAGCGACCAGAGTGAGGGAGCTAGCTGAATAACTAAGCGTCAGCTAGCCTGAGACACTTAGTTATATAGGGGATCTCCCTACGCGTCACGGATGACGCGGCGACGTCTGACGTCATGACGTCGCCGCTCCGAAACCCGGAACTCCGGCGGGCGCCGACGGAGACCTGCGTCGCGACGGCCTGCCATGGAGCGTCGCAACCTCGACGAACGCTGACACACTGGTGTGAAATCTTTTATCTATCAGTACTCCTAAATCTTTCTGTAATGAGGATTCCCCAAGCTGTTTCCTATTTAGAGTATATGCAGATCATGTGTATGCAGAAAACACTCCAAGGTTGGCTGGTGCACCACTAGTCTCATTCCAAGTACACTCTCCTGCAGGTTCTTTGCAATCATATTGGGCCTTTGCTTTGCATTCCTGGCAAGTCTAAAATAAATTATATTTGACGTTTTTTTTGCTCTTCCAGATCTTGTCTTGACTTCAACAGATCCCCATAACTTCCATTTCTTAATTAGATTTTGGATGGTGAAAACTGCAAGCAGGAAGCATTTAAATATCTTTTTATAGCCTTACCCTGCTTTTGTAAGAGTCAGTTATCTTTATTTTTGTTCATCCTGCTGCTTAGAGGAACCCATGGTTGTTGATTGTAAGCACAACACCCTGAGCGGTTCAGAGAATCAGGGAATTTATTAACCCTTTGAGTGCCAGAAGGGTACACAATGCATTGTGTGCCCATCTGGCACTCAAAGGGTTAAACTTTGGAATTGGCTCCATCTAACTTAGCTTAAGTCCTAATGAGTCAATTAAGTTCTGAGACCTTACAGAAAATAACACTAGTGAATCAACTGAATGGATGCTCAAACTTTTTTCACATTTCACATTTTCTATTTTATTATTTTCAATCAGTTAAATTCAGCAAAACATAGTAACTGCATTAGAATTTGTGGAAATATGTCAAGTTTAAGTTTGTTCGCTACAGAGGTATGTTAACTACTTTTCACTTAAAAAAACAACAAAGGTATAATTTAGCCAGGGGTACCCAAACTTTTGCATATAACTGTAAGGATATCTCTGATTAAACACAGGGCAGTTAATCAGTGATTCTTTCATATTAGCTGATACACCTTTGCTCAAGCAGGATACCGTCAGTGATGTATCAGAAGGCTTTCACATATTTGTAGTGCATTCTGGTTTTGGAATTCATCTTGACATCAGGAAATGATGAAACCAATTTAGGCGAAATGCTTTGGGTATTTACAGGAGAGGCTGGTTGTTTTCTTCATTTCCCCTGATCACAATCTTGTACTCACTGGAGTTTTGGATTATCACATTTTGAAGTTTGATGAGTATACCTTTTGGGGTGATCCAATACTTTGTACATTTTTGCACAATTTTCACTTTGTATCACTATTAGTATCACATTATCTTGTTATATATTTAGGATTATGTGTAATATTTATTTACACTTTGCACTATTTGAATCCTTCTATAGTTGCTAACTGAGTGTTTTATATATGTATGGAGAATATGCGTTTATGTATATTTTGGCTGACTCATTCTCTGTTAAATATTGTTCTCTTGCAACTTTGTACTAGTCAATTACATTATAGCATACAGCCTTTCCTCCTGGTTTCTTGTTTTGTAATTTTTTTTACTATTTGTATTTTTGTGATGAGTACTGTTTATTTATTATGCAGATCTTTTAACCCCTTAATGCCCAATGTCATGCCAGTACCATCATGGCTGTCTGGGCTTTAAGGTCCTGCCATGTCATGGCAGTTATGTTCGCAGTGCTTCGTGCAACACTAAACACCGGTTTAAAAAAAAAAGTGCTATGGTCCTTTAGAGAAGTGGTTCTCAACCCGTGCCCTCAGTGGCCACTAATAGACCAGGATTTGAGGATTTCCTTGTGAAAGCACAGGTGAGTTAATCAGTGTGAATGAGCCTCTGATCAACACACTTGTGCTCTAGCATTGGAATTCCTAAGTCCTGGCCTGTTAGTAGCCACTGAGGGCACGGGTTGAGAACCCCTGCTCTAGAGTGTCCCTCCCCTTGACCAAGTGGTTCTTAAGGGGTTAATAAATTATATATTATTGTGATTTGGTTTGGTGGAGTGCCTCTTGTCTATTTGATCAATTGTTTGGCCATTCTGGCTGGACTTTTATTTACTGGTGCGAGACATTGTTTGTTATTTCATTGTATCTGCCTTATAAGACCTGAATCAGCTGATTGTCAGAGGCCTCAGCTTGCTCAGACAGCACAGATGGGAAAGGAAATTGTGATATATAGCTTCTCTGACATGTTCTCATTTTGGAACCTTTTAAGGTCACATCTTTATGGCACTGAAAGGGTTAAGGAAGTGAAGCTTTTTGTGGTGTTCCCCTCTCCCCCAGTGGGCAAGTGTTGGAGCAGAGAGGATGGCTCAGACTTAAGGGTTGTTGAACTGCTGGTGATGTGCAAGAGAGTGTGTTATACACACAGTGATCATGCATTAGAGAATTCTCTCCTTACTGAATAGAAAATAGTCTTATTATCTCTGAGGAAAGGATCATATTATCCTGAAACATGCTGGAAGAGAGGTTATAGTGGACTTTTTAAGATGTTTCTACTTATGTTTTAACCATACCTGGGAACTCTCCGGATTTGCCCCGGAGACTCCGGTTCTGACAGAGCTTTACCGGGTCTCCGGGGCAGAGGCTGATTCCTCCGGATGTGGAGAGTTTCTATTGAAACTCTGCCACATCTGCTTTTTCTCCCGTTGTGCCTCCGTCCCCAGCCTTCTGTGTGACACCTTTAACCCTCTGAGTGCCAGAGTGGTAAGGAATGCATTGCTTTGCAATGCATTCCGTACCACTCTGGCACTCAAAGGGTTAAGTCCCCCCACACTTGCGGCAAGCCCTGCCCCTTTTTGACGCGATTAGCGTCATTTTTGCCACCCCCAGCTGAACAGAGGACTACCCTCGGGGTAGCCCTCAACTGGAAGTTCCCAGGTATGGTTTTAACCCACTGATTGCCAGAGGGGTATAACACATTGTCCACTCTTTCAGCTGTTTTACTTGTACAGGGGCAGGTTAACCCCTGTCATGCCATGACAGTTGTTATTTCTCTAACCAGCCAATTCATCCATGTAAGTACTTGCTTTTATTTATACCTCTGATTGGACTGCATTTACTACTGTGACATTACTTGAAGAGTGCCCCATTGTATTTGTTTATTTTTGTATTTCTGTTGTCTTTAATGAATACATCATTTATTTTAACTGTACTGATACTAACAAATAGTATATTAAATTTCCTATTTCACTAACAACAAATGGTAATCAGATGTTTAAAGTTAACAACGATGCCAGTTATTTCTAACAAAAAATGGTAATAAAGTTTAAATAACAGCTAATTATTATGGCACGAATAATAAATGAAGCATGATGACAGAATAATTGTTTCCTAATTAAAAAAATGTTTATAGAAATACTGGATTAGAAAGGTAAAGTCAAGACTAAAATAATGTGTTTTATTTAAGTGAATGGTATCTTCCTAGATGGCAAAAATAAGTGGGTCACCTATACAGGGCCATGGCCCAATCAACTTAATGACCCACTCAAAGCCAAACTTCCAAGTAATTTGGGAATGTACAACATGCAATCTCTAGGTATTTTAGGGCTACAATTACCAACATCTTCAGCCCCCCCCACACACACACACACACAGACACACACAGACACACAAACCAAAAGGCATTCCTTGGCTTGGGTCGGTGGCATATCTAGTATAGGGTGCCAGTTGAAAAAAAATGTTTGGGTCCCTTAACAAAATTTTCTTCCAGAGACATAATTAGAGCCTAATGGTCCCTAGGTCCTATGGGAGGCCTTGGATGCTAGGCACCATCACAGTTGCCCATTTCTGTGTCCCCAGCAGTTATGCCCCTGGAATCTGCCCTCTGTCATACATTAAGGGCAATGTAGTATATGGTATGAAAGGACACAGGTACCAGGATAGACTCAATGGGAGACATGTATAAAAATGGAGGATGATTAACTGCTAAGCTCAAAATGGCGCACATGAAAGTTGTTTGTATAATCTGTATGTACTTTTTTACAAAGTGAGTCACTCACATCAAAGTTTGCGAGTGTTAAAAAAAAAAAATAACAAAGGTAAAAAATAAGAAAGTACCAGACTTGTATTACAATGAAGGAGTAAATTACCTTATAAATAATAGTGAATTAGCATTAAATTGTACAACAGTAAACGTGGTCTATGGGCAGTACAGCTGATATTTAAAAACATACGTTTCATTTGTCGCACCCACTCTAGGAATTATATACATAACTTTACACATATTTTGTTAGACCACTTTTATACATCTCCAATGAACTTACTAGGGTCGTATGTTCAAAAGAAAAGTGGGAGAAGTTCTGGGGCAAATAAATTGCACTATAGGGGAGAACTAAAAATTCCAAAAATCGCCTTTGATTTGAATGGGGATTGTAACACTTTGAATGCTAGAGAGGACTACAAGGCATTGCTACACATTAGTCTATGCTGAAAAGTATGTTAGATTGTGTATTTTAATGTTCTGAGTGCCAGGGGTGTTCTCAGAGCATTGCTTTGCAATGCATTGCATCCCCTCTGGCACTCAAAGGGTAAAGTGCATAGTAAAATGAGCCAACTGGATAGGACAATTGGTTCTTATCTGCCATCAGTATCTGTATTTCTGTGTTTAACAAGAGCATAATAAGCAGTCATATAATGTATCAGTAAATCTATATATTTGCTTGTGCTGATGTACAGATACATTTTGTACATTTTGGCACAATACCTCCAACTTCTCAACAACTTCAATGTGAAAAGCTCCTTGCACAGAATGTAAAGATCCACCAGTACAGCTCATTTTCACCACTTATTAGATAGTAACCGAAACATCCTGTGGCTGTACCCATCTGTATATAACAACATACATATTCAGCCACATTCAGACTTTAATACAAACAAGACCTGAAACAACATCTTTATAGCAGAGTTTCTCAAGAGTGTCCTCAAGTACATCGAACAGTACAGGTTTCTAGGATTTTACTGCCTGAGCACAGGTGAACTAATCATAGAGGAATATCTACTAATTATACTCCACCTGAGCACAGGTAGTAAAATCCAGAAAACATGCACTTCTACGGGTAATTGAGGAGAGCATCTGTGAAATTCTAACCTTTTGCATAAGAAGAGACTTATTATGCACCGATTTCCTCTTATCCAGGTTAGTAAATGGTGTTAACCAAGGCACAGAGGAACTAAATAGGGATCGGTGAAAAGTTCCATTTTTTCTTCAGGAATTTTCATGGAAAACCATTATTTTGCAGCTTTTTCTATGGAGATTTCTGTGCATAGAAACCAAATAAAATGTCTACCTTTTAGCCAAGAAATTTCATGTGAGAACTTTGCTGGTTTCCAAATATGCCTGAGAATTCTATCATTTAGACTCAGTATGTATGGTTCTATGGCTACCAGTGCAGCGGGAAAAGGCAGGTACCTGGACGTCAGTTTGTGGTTCTGTGGATACCAGTGCAGTGGGATGGGGGGCGGGGGTCAGTATGTGTGGTTCTAGACTATGGCTACCAGTGCAGTGGGATAAGGCTGGGGTGCAGTATGTGTGGTTCCATTGCTAAGTACAGTGGGACAAGGCTGGGGGAGTCAGTATATGTGGTTCCATGGCTACCGTGTTACAAGGCTGGGGGTTAGTATATATGTATCTATTGCTACTAATGCAGAGGGACAAGAATGGGGGTCAGTATGTGTAGTGCTATGGCAGTGATGGGAAAGATTAGACCCTTCAGCTGATGCCAGACTACAACTCCCATCATTCCCCACCAGTCATTGAATGGCAGGAAATTATGCAAATTATAGTCTGACAGGAGCCAGAGGGCCTCATGTTACAAATCATATGGCCACCAGTGCAGTAGGTCTAGATTGGAGTGGTCAATATGTGTTCTTTTATGATTATTGTGGGACAACACTGGTAGAGTTGTTATGTCTGGTTGTAGGGCAAGACTTAACAGAAACACCCCTATAACATATTGGTCAGGTTCACCCAGGTTTTTTCAGCTGTGGGACACGTGATCAAAAATCCTTACATCTGTGGAATGCAATAATTTTTGTTTAACTTTGTTATTGCAAGCAATGGTGAATTATAGCCTGTTAAATAGTCAAAAATATGGATTTCAGAAGTATATGAAAAAAGATTTAATACACTTTTTCTGTACAAAAGTACAATTATAGGCCTAGTGCTAGTCAGTGATCAGTTTTGCTCAAGTTAATGAGAATATTGACTGTTAACAGACAGAACTATTCTTGAGAACAATATGGTTTCAGTTACACAATGGTAGCGGCAAGAAGGTGGTTAGGCCCCACTGGCCTATTACTTCACGTATGCTAACTGGATAGGTAAAAAAACACTTTGTTTTTAAAAAATCTCAGTCGGGATATACCCCCATGATAAAGGGTTTCATAAAAAGTTTGCTGCTTCTTTAAGAAACACACAAAGACACACACACACAGCAGGGGTGCACTGGCTTCTGCAGAGTCCTGTAGTAGAATAAAAAATTAATAAGTGCCCTATACCAAAATCAGGGGAGTTGTCAGAGTCAAAATAAAAAAAATGTGAGCTTTGGCCCATCTGTGTTGTGCATGCATAAAGACAATCAGAGCACTTATTTAGCAAATAAAATGACATAGGGGTCAAATATATGAGGCTTTTAATCATTTGAATACTTGAGGACTCCAATGTATTGTGAAATACTTTTGTAGCAATCAAGGGGTGAAAAGATACATTTTAATCAGTGGGAATTGGAAATTTTTATGGTGCAATTAGTTTGTTGCACAATTCGTCTCCTTTATTTGTGCATACAGCCCAATATGTATGCACTGATCACCGCAGCCTAGTACACAGGGCTAGAAAACAAGAGACCAGGGCTTAATACCACTTAACAAGTACTTAGCAACAGCCCTGATTAAAATGGAGATTGATTCCTTATAGCAGGGGTTCTCAAACTTTTGTTAACGTGGAATCCTTTACTTTCCTGTAAAACATATTTGGAACAGTAACCCTTTAACTCTTTGAGTGCCAGAGGGATACGAAACCCATTACTTTGCAATATGTTGCGTACCCCTCTGGTACTTAAAGGGTTAAGGATAGAGGGGGTCTCCAATGCACTGCTTCACAATACCTTGGAGACTTCTCTGGACTTCATGTAAGCTAGGATAATATAGCCAGATCTCTATTTAATATTGAAGTCTTAACCCTTTGAGTGCCAGAGGGGTATGCAACGCATTGAAGAGCAATACGTTGCGTACCCCTCTGGCATTCAAAGGGATAATATGTTTCCATTCTGCAGGACTGTACAAGAATCAGTGCAATCCTGTAGTGTGTTAATTTCATTAGCATCCATCATTAAAGCAGCAATATGGTCATATTAATTCTTTAAGGACTAGAAGGGTGTGCAGCACAATTCATCTCAATGTATTGTGCACCCCCTGGTCCTTAAAGGATTAAACTGGTATCATCAACAAAAGTATTGAATGCAAGTTAGTGCTAGTGGGGTAAATTAATAAGCTAACATTTATCAGGTAATTATTTTGTTCCTCATGTCCACCATGATTGAAATACGTTCTGTGGAACCCCTTGCAGTACTTCAGGGCACACAAGGGTCCAAGGAACAGAGTTGGGGAGCCACTGCCTTATCACACTAATACAAAGACAAAAGAAGAAACAAGAAGGGTGCCCAATAGGGTGATATTGACTTTCAGAAGCAATATGTATATAGTAACAAGGTTTGGTACTCACAATTGAAGATGTCAGCTCAAAATTGACTGACTATTGCGCATTTGGAGAAACACCTGTCTCTGCTCGTGTTTTCCGAGCAGAGACGGGTGTTTGTCCGAATGCGCAATAGTCAGTCAATTCTGAGCTGACAACTTCAATTGTGAGTACCAAACCTTGTTACTACATACATATTGCTTCTGAAAGTCAATATCACCCTATTGGGCACCCTTCTTGTTTCTTCCTTTGTCTTTGTATGGTTGATTGCTCTGGGGAGAGCATTGTAAGAAGGAGCGGCCTGCCTAATACCAGAGGATAAGAGTCTTGCTGATTTGGGGCAACTTTAATTATCCCCTTAAGCGCTATAGCTGTTCTCCACATAAGTGTGCGGGCAGCAACTAATCTTGTGAGTATAACTCACTTGGGTGATTGGTGGAGGTTTATTTGACCTGTTTGATTCAACACAAGGGGTGCCTCCTGTTCCTTTTTCTCCCCTTTGTATCTGTTATCACACTAATGCACATCATGTTTCTTTCTTACAGAGTGCCCAGGAGTATGAATGTATCACATATTTTCTAAGGGTTTCAGTTAGGCTAAGAACACACTGGCAGTTTGATGCACTGAAATAGCATATGATATTGCATTAAAAAATATATGAGAGTGGCAATTTGTTATGCATTTTCCATTTCATATGGAAACACATGAAACTCTACTTTTCCACTCATAATGCTTTTCTTCCAAATCAACAGTGCATGGTAGTCATGTTATCCTGCCATATTTGATGCAATACCATGGAAATCAATACAAATTTTTATATACTTGCAATAACTCAGTCCGCCAAAAACATGCAGTAAGATGCATCACCTTGCAACACTTACTGCCTTTTTGAGCAGTGTGAACAATCTTGTATGGTACAGTTATACCAATTTCATTTTTTTTATTCCAAACTTTCCAATCCCTGCAATTCAGATGCCAGTATGACCTAGGCCTTAGAGGTAGCAGTCAGCAGAAATGAAACTAATTGAAGATCTGCTGACCTTTTTTAGAGGCTCTTGGCCAGGTCCCTTTGTGTTGGTAGAATGAAAGATGTGGACTGTCTTCCACCTGCCTTGATGGACAGTTTTCTTGCCTTTGGCCAAATAAAATTGTCAAGTAATGAAAGGGATTGACTTTAAAAGTAGTGGAGAACAAAGGGGAAGTAAAAAAAAACAGGATAGTAGAGAACAGGAGTGTGGGAAACAATTTCAAGTAATTGAAAAAGACCCAACCCAAAGAAACCCTGGGGATTCTTACTGCAAGGGGAGGCTGCAATTGGCACTTCATAAACTGTTCGTTTTCAACTGCTTGGAGCTTAATCTAAACCTTGATGTATAAATTAAAACCGGAACCAATTGATTTAAAGCATGAGTCAGCCTTAAGGGGAAAGCCATGCAAAGCTTGCAAGCTGGGAGGAATGTGCTCATACTGACCTTAGAGAGTGGCCTGCTTATCTCTAGGACTAAGGCAGTCCCTTAACTAGATCAAAATGCTTTAAAAATTAGAAAGTTGGACAAAAATTGTCCTTCCTGTCCTTGTCATCCGCTTGTCTTTGATGCTGGTCATATCCATGTTTATAGTCTGCAATCATAACGTCCTAGTAACATTATTCATATAAAGCCAAGAATGAAATGGGGTGAATTAGGTCAGATTTCTGGTTGTCACATCTAGTCCTTTTGATCTCTAAACATAATCTCCAGATTCTTTCCCTGCTGGACAACATTAGCAAAATTGAAAGCACCCTATGTAAAGAAATGTTGGGCAAACCAAATGCACTGTAGAGGACAATTAACCCTTTAAGTGCCAGAGGGGTACACAACGCATTGCAACGCAATGCGTTGTGTACCACTCTGGCACTCAAAGGGTTAATAACTTGAGTGCCAGAGAGGTAGCCAACGAACTGCAAAGCAATGGCTAACTCTCTGGCACCAAAGTATTAAAATAAAACCTAAAAATCTCCTTGATTTAAACGGAGGGCTTAATCCCTTGGATGGTAGCGAGGTCTTCAATGCATTTCAAAACAATGCGTTGGAGAGCTCTCTATGAATCAAGGGGTTAAAAGCCCCATTTAAATGAATGACCATTTGTATGTGTCCTCTATGGTTCAGTTGTTGCCAAAAAAGCCCGAGTTTCTCCTCATACATCCACCCCATTAAGTGTTTTTCTCCTATGTTTGATTAACCGTTTGAGCGCCAAAAGGGTGAGGCTGATGTACTAAGAAAATGACTTATTCTCCACAGTTAGTTTCCTCCCGAATTGCTCTTCTCTGTTTTATACATAAGGTCTGAAGGGTCTTATACACAAAACAAATGAAAAGCAATTCTACAGCAAACCAACTGCATAAGGAAGAGAGAAATAAGTATCCGCCAAAATGGCCGTTGATTTAACCCTTTCATTGCCAGAGGTGTTACCAATGCATTGCTCTGGCGCTGAAAGGGTTAAACTGGTCTTTTAACCCGTCGAATGACATACAGAGCGGTCTCCTATACATTAGACTCCATATGACTAAAAGCCCCATTCATAACATTGAGACTTTTAATTTGTTTCCCTATGGTGCAGTTGGTCTGCTCCAAAATTGCTTGTCATTTCTTTTGTGAGTAAAATGTAAAAAACCTTTTAAGGACCAGAAAGGTATGCGACGCATTGCTAAGTTACTTCAATGGATTCATTTTTTTAACCCTTTACCTGCCAGTTTGGTGTCCGGGGCACCTAGGAGGTTAAGGGCGTATCTCTAAATTTGACAAGCTTTGATCTCCTTTAATGGCTCTTCCTAGCCATTAATTACTGGTAACTCAATTGTGTGGCAAAAAAAGCCGATTCCTGATATAATGAGTAAAGCTATTAGGATTTAATTAAGTATAGACTATGCTGCCATTACTTGTTATCCAGTGCTTTGTAGTAGTACCTTTGAAAGCAGAAGAAAACAAGCGTTATAATAAAAAGTATTGATTTGCAGAGATCAGATAGTAAATATTTTCACATGTGGCCATATGCACAGTCCGTTCCGGAACAATTCTGGGGCAAGGTATTTGCATCATTTGGGACACTTACATGTTCAGTTGATTTAAATGCGACTTTTAACCCTTTGAGTGCCAGAGGGGGTACGCAACGCATTGCTAAGCAATGCGTTCCGTAACTCTCTGGCACTCAAAGGGTTAAAGGTTTGGACGATAGGTAAAATCAAGACGAATTAAAATCCCCATTAAATGGAAAAAATGGATCTTTATACCCTTTGAATGCTAGAGATGTCTCCAACCAACTATTGCTTTGTAGACCCATCTGGCATTCAAGGGGTTAAAGTTCTATGTAAGTCAATGGAAATTCTAGAATGATTTGTCCCCTATGGTATAGTAACTAGCTCCAGAGTTGGTCCACTTTTGTTCCGTGCATATAGCCCAGCGTCTCCAATGAGTTATTGGATTAATAACAGTTGCATTCACAAGTAGTTTCTACTGCCTGGTTTGTAATCCTGTGAAGTTCGCTATTCATAGTAAATAGTACTACTGCCATTAATAATTAATAAGTAAGATGACTTGAGCAGGGCCATCTCCATACAAATATCTGTTTGTGTGACCCTTTGAATACCAAGGAGATAAACAATGCATTGCTTTTAAATGAGTCGCACAACTCTCAGGCATTTAGAGAGTTAACAATTTTCATGCCTCCTGGATATTCCATGATTCCATAATTGTGCATCCTTGCAGAATATGCTGACGCTTTATAAATTGCTAGTGTAAAAGCCAGTGTACACTGGCCAAGGACCGGGAGGTGTTAAGAGGCAGGTGTGCTCGTTCGGGCAGGTTCCACTGCGCATGACGGCTTCTGACAAACATCCTAGCGAATTATTATATAGGATAGGATTATTATCAGGGGAGGGCTGGCAACTTGTGGCCCAGGGGGGCAAATACAACCAAGTGGCCCGTTTCTACTACTGTTCAAGCCCATTGTCCCAGCCCACCCACCTTTTCTTAGCTTTAAATTTGGCCTTAATGTTGCAACGTAAGGTGAGTGATACCACAGAGCTTACAGTTAAAATGGGGCTACACTACTGACATTACAGAGCATATAATTTAACCGTTTGAGTGCCAGGGAGGTATCCAACGTATAGCAATGCGTTAATACCTCTCTGGCACTCAAACGGTTAGTAAAGCCACATTAGGTATACTATAGAGCTTACAAAAGAAATGGGTTATGCTACAGTGTAGCTCCCTTTGGATTGTAGCTCTGGTATCACCTGTGTAGCGCCATTTACAGCAGCATGTGGGAGACAGAGGCAGTGGCCCAACAACCCAGATATGTGACCAGCCCAGGGGGCAACTGCCCCCCTGTCCCCCAGGCCAGCCCTCCCCTGATTATTATTACTTACATGTGCTCATCATAACCCACAGTATGCTATAGACCTCATCAACGCAATGTGGAGAAATGCATTAGAGACATTAATTATTAACCCATTCAGCTCTGGGGAGTTTTCCAGCATTGACACGTGAAATATATGACTTCTAAAGTGATTATCTTGGCAAGGAAAGGACATGAGTTTCAGATGTGAAAAAGCTTTGGTCTCTTCAACTCACAAAGCATGATTTTTTCTTTTTTTTCGTCCTTTAGAATGTTTCACTGCTCAAGAGCATGGTCTGGACTCTGGAAAATAGTTATATTAATCCGGAACTTCATCAGCCAATGGAAATGATATTAAGTGAGCGAACGTATTACTTCCCATATGCTAACTCAGTTTATTTTCCCTACCGGTGGCTCTTTTCGTTGCCTACATAAATTAGCAAGTATTGCTCCTGTTTTTTCACAAATTTAATCAGACATTATGCATTAAACATTACACTACTCAAATAGGCCACTTGCTGAAAGGAGCAATTTTCACTTATTTTATAATAGCATAAATTACGTTTTTTTAATTTTAATAAGACGATATCAAGTTTTCTATTTAGCTAGAATGTAATCCATTGTGTTCTATACAGATTTTCAACACGTTGCTTTGTCATAGGGAAGCCAAGAAGGTACCAAACAATGTATAGCAAGACTTTAACTCCTTGCATGTATGTATGTATGTATCTTTATATATATGGCGCCACACAGTGTACGCAGCGCCTTACAATAGACATATGTTACAATAAATAAGAGGGGATGAAATAAGTGCGACATTCATAGAAACAATGGGAGCGAGGTCCCTGCCCCAAGGAGCTTACAGTCTAAATGGTAGCATGCTAGAACGGTTTCCAAGGCATTACTTCCACGTAGAGAATCGGCCAATTTTCTTTGTTATCAACATGTTAAGGACTACAGGGGTGAGCAACGCCTTGCTCACCCTTCTGGTTCTCAAGGGGTTAATACATTTTGTTAGTTTAGTTGATTTATTTTTTTTTATTTTTTTTTTAAATCTTTGGTTTTAGATTAACCAGTGATTGTGTTATTTAAATGTTTTCACTGTAAGAAAATAAAAATGGAAAGAATAGATAGTAATTAGTAAATACAATTATATAACCCAATATATTTTTGGTTTTCGTTCTCTTATATATAGCTCATGTTAATCACATTTCAGTGAATAGACACATAAAACGAAACTGTTTGCAATTACCTAATAATTATAGTTCCTAATTTTCAGCCACTTTTCACTTTGGTGCTGCTGATCGACTACATGATGGCATTAACGTCAAATATATTTAGCATTTTATTTTCATGAGCAAAAAAAAAACAAAAACAAAAAAACTTGTAACAAGATCGAAACGTTGGCACTAAAACCTTACTTTGTTTCGCTTTTCCAAATCCTGGGCTGGTCCGCTGGAGACTGATGTACTAACAAGAAGCAACTTGAACTGTAGGTAATAAATAAAATGTACTATTGATTTAATGAGAGACTTGAGAAATGTGAATGCCTGTCTTCAACACATTGAGAATCAATGGGTTGGTGACCTCTTCAGCATTCAAGGGGTAAAAAGCCCATTTAAATAAATGAAAATTTTAGGAATGTTATCTCTTTCAGTGCCAGAGGGATACGTACCCCTTTGGCACTGAATGGTTAATTGCTCAGTTTGGTGCACTTGGCATGTCCCAAACATTACTGCTGATTCTATCTATCTATCTATCTATCTATCTATCTATCTATCTATCTATCTATCTATCTATCTATCTATCTATCTATCTATCGATCCCGTATCTACACACACACACACACAGACCACATATATCCTAAAACTCTTATGCCGCAGTTACCAAACTGGATTTAATTCAAGCATGACGCTTTTATCGTTTCCCTGTGTGATATTTCAACTGCTGTTTATTTAGGCAATGAATGGGTTCAGTTGTGTCTGCTAAGCCCCTGGAGTGGGTTAATTTTATTAGAATCACAGGCCCAGTTAATGTGTTTCTTTAAAGGTGAGAGAGTTCAAACATGATTTTGACTGGGAGGTTTATGGAGAAATCAGAATACAATTGCTGCTTTTGTTCCCACTAATATCTGGTTCTATTTAAGTTTTCCTGAAATCTGTGTTGTCTTATGTCATAATACTATTAGCCCAGGATTGCCTAGTGGAGTCCATGCCCAGTCTTCGCTTGCCTGGTGCACGATGCCTTACTAATCATTTCCTTCCTGACTCACACCAAGCTGGGACTATGGCGCTGACATGTATAAAAACGTTCTTGTTGTGCAGACACAGAGCGTTCCATGTACAGTACAGATAGGTGGTCTTCAATGCCTCTCATCCTGCACTAACTGCACACATTGCATAAATGTCTCATGAGACTTTGAGCTGTATTCAAAAAGCTAATGAAAAGCATTTATGGGGAAACAACTGCATCACATGAACCAAATACGTTCCCCAGATTCCCAATTATTTAAATAATCCTTTTAACCATTTGAGTGCAGGTGTCGTGTCGACCTGTGGGGTAACCAACGCACTGCTTTGCAACGACCATCCCATTATAGTGAGGTCTCCATAGCCTAACTGCTGTAGAAGTAGTATTCATCACGCTAAAGAGAGGGCTTTCTTCAAAGTGTATCATATGGAACAAATAAACTTCTCATTGTCTCCTATGATGTAGTTGGTTTGCTCCAAAATTGCGCTGTTTAAGCTTGCTGAATAAGGCCCTTTAGCTTTATGCTGGGTTGAAGACCTCATCACTGACAGGAATCCAAGGGGTATCGGTTCCCATAGCTGTGAGGACAGTTATTGTGATTTGTGACCCTTTACTGCCCCTTCCAGTGTTATGAAGCATGTTTGTTACTATTTGTAGCCTGTACACTCTAATGCCTATACAGCAATTGACTATACACCTTTTATGGAAGCGAGTGCATGTCGCATATTTCAGATTCTATAAATTGCAGTTTTGATATGCTTTATAGTAGACAGACAGCTTTTAAGACAGACAGACAATTTAACCTTCTGAGTGCCAGATTGGTACCCCTCTGGCACTCAAATGTTTAAGAGGCAACACAAAATGACAGGGTACGACGAGAACTTGAGCAATACAGATGAGAAGCTTTACTGGAAAAAGGGTTAACGTTTCGACTCCAAACTTGAACTTTGCTACCAGATGTAAGGGTATAGTCAGTGATGCACGTCAGTAATGCATTGGGCCATATTTATCAAAGCAAATGTTTAGTAAATTGCTAGCAAAGAACTCATACTATGCTACAGGAATAAATCTCACTGTCATATTGTAGGTTTTTTTTCTTTAACATTTTGGGTGCCAAATGGTTAATATATAATGTGCAACCGTTTTCCCCTAGACTAATTAATCGTTTGTCTTTATTAATATACTAAGTCGAAAGAAAAGTTTCATTGTATAGGCTTGAACCAATTTAGAGTTGGGGAAGAACTGGGTAATAAAATATGGAAAATGAACTCAACTGTAGGCATAAAATGAGCATGAATTCCAATAGACACATTAAGACCTGGAGCTGTACTTTATATGTGACAGATAAAATGTCCCATGTATATAAGGGGTTTGACCCTTGAATGCAATAAATGTTTACAATGCATTGCTGGTTCAGCTTGTTTGCTCCACAATTGCATCCAGTCTGCTTAGTACATTAGCTTCAACATTTTAAAATGAGGACAAAAAACCATATGGAAGTCATAATATAATTTCAAAAGAGTATTGGCAATCTTTTTAACATTTCAATTAAAATAGTCATAAAATAGCAGTTTAATTCACCATATGGTTTTTAGGCTTCAAATGAAAATACCATTTCAAGGGATTAGCACTGAATTAGTAAAGTCTTTAATAAGAAAACTGCGTGTCTGCGACACTTTCAAGGCAGATATGTAAATCCCTGCTTACGGATTCTAAAAGCGGTGACTGTTTATTTTCCAATCACATGTTAACACGACTTGTCCTCATTTGGCAGAATCCCACGTTGAACTAAACACAGCTTCTGTCTTAAAATGAATTGTTTATGCCTGTACTGATTAAGATTAAACTAAAGCATGACAGTGTACAAACGCCAGCACTAATCGAATTGGTTTTAGTATCCCTGTATCTGCAGAATTATGAAACATATTTTCATTGGACTCAGAGTTACACAATATCATTCAAAACATATATTCCCAATAGGTATATCTAGATTTGTCAGAAGACCAAATTGTTTACTGATACAGCGCATGAAGATTTGTGCAGATGAGTAGTGTCTGCACTGGACACTTCCTCTCAGGCTTTCAAGGGGTTAAATCCAAGTTTAACTCAATGGGGAATGTGGAAATGTGTATTTATTCCTTATGTTGCAGGTGGTTTGCCCCAGAGGTACATGCCTTTCAAAAGATATATGTTACAATATTGTTGAAGTCCAATTTAAGTCTATATAGACAGGTAATACGTATGTTTTGCAGCATGTTAGAATGTAATGGTGAGGGACCATTGACGCATGCGGATACTATAGCAGTAATGTTAAGATCCATTCCCTGCTATAGCACTTATGGCATTAACAAATATTAGCCAAATATGTGAATTCTGAGGCAAACAACTGCATTAAAGGGGATAAAATATTTTCACATTTAATTAAATTGGATGGTAAACCCTTGAATGCTTGAGCTCTCCAAAGCATTGCGGAGCGATGCGTTGGAGACCTGTCTAGCATTCAAGGGGTTAAACGCCTCATTTAATCCAGTTGATATTTGCATAAGTATTCTTTCAATTGAAAAATAAGGCCTCGTGTCTCTCAAGTCTGGGCACCTCTAATTTGCCGATATTCTAGGATGGGATGACTTGTTTTTATCATATGCATTAACCGTTTTAGTGTCAGAGGGGTGGGCAATTTGACTTCTCTGGTACGAAAAGGGTTAAAAAATGCAATCGCTGACAATCAACAGGTTAAACGGAAGAAAAGTCCACTTGTTGCCACATGCTTTGCCTCTTAACTTGCGTTAAAGTTACTAACATAAACTAAAGGAAAATCCCTGATCAGTCCAAGATGTGACCTGTCAAGTGTGTTTTCAGCATGTTGCAGAACTAACGAGTTTAAGGGAAGATTTGATAAATTGGATTGCAGGCGATTTGGCAAGATAATGTACATAATCTGTCAGTTGATACATAAGCGCTGTATATAGATATAGATATGTGCAAATGCAATTTAGATAATATCTCCCAAACATAAATTACATGTGGTGTAACTGAGAAAGCTGGGGAAAGATCAGACAAGGTGTAATCACGGGAGAACGCTATTATACAGCTATGACTGCAATATTTATCTACCTGTCTAGATATCTATCTCCACAGACACATTAATTTACATTCACAATTGATAACCTTAATTAATCTATCTATCTATCTATCTATCTATCTATCTATCTATCTATCTATATTATACACATGCACACCGTTTGTTTTAATTGTAATCCATTTTCAAAATGCATACAACCTTCTGATTGTCAGGGGGATGCGTTGCAGACATCTGGACCTCAAATGAACAGTTTTGTATACCAAAATGCCATGTCTGGGAATAACTGGGGAGAAATATTGCAAACTGTCTTCCCCATATTTCTTAAAGGGATATGTTCTATTAGCTTCTATTGGGTTTCTTTATTTTAATATAATTCAGAAACCCGTCTGTTAATAAAGTCATAGAGACTGGTGTTCTATGAAGAGTACTTGTGGATCAAGCCAACTGTACCATAGAGGACAAATACTAATTCGCTAAATTTCCTTTTATTTCAATGACGGTTTAATCCATTGAATACTAGAGAGAAGTCACCAAAGCGTTGGACAGTTGTATTTGTCTCCTACAGCGCAGCTGGTTTCATACAGAATTGATCAAATTCTCATTTGTAGATCAGCATAAAAGAGTTGCACTTTTCTATCATCTTATTCGTTTTGCATCAGGTAAACATAAGTAAATAGCACCCTTAGAGATAGGTGTTAATGTTGGACCAATGCAAAAGTAGAACATACCTAGGTTAACGAAGCTCATGACCATATCGGCATCATTGAGAAAGTTGGTATCATGGAGGCTGGCCAGAGGTGGACTCTGGGTTGTCAGTGGAGCACTGCGGTACGCCTGGGCTTTTCTGGAATAACCGTTGGCCACAGCAGGGTATCCTTTCCTAAGCCCCCTGCTCTCCATCATTGATCCACTGAGGGAGTACCCCAACATCCCATGTTCCTCTTCATTGGCCATGGCATTGTACAGGTCCAGCATGAAGAGGGGAGCAGAGGAAGCCTGCTTTCCAGGTGAGAAGGGTCTAGGTCTGTGTGGCAAGCCTAGAATGGAGAGAATCTCTCTCTGTATTTCTTTTCTCTCGTGATTCCGCAGCCTTCTGTAAATGAAGCTGGAGTGGACATGGTTTTCTCCCAAACAATCCACTGCACAGCAACTGCAGAACAAGCCTACTAGCACCCTAAGGAGATATGTAGCCTGATTCATATTTTAAGCCCAGAGACGTCTTAACTGTCTCCCTTTAAATGATCCAAGCTCGGGAACGTTCACAATTTTATCTACTGTAGGACAACCCTTATGTCAATGTCATCCCTAACTGGGACATCTTTTGAGATACTGAAGTGGTTTTGTGATGATGTCAGCAGTCTTCCTATTGAAATCAAAATCTTAATTACTGTATTTTCTTATTTAAAAGTGTAGAAGGAAAAATTCCCAAGCTAGAAGGTGTAGTTCTTTCCATGTCGTGGTCAGCCGACAGCCAGTAGAAATTCTTCTTGTGTGCAAGCTATGTGCTTCTTGACTGTGCTACCAAGTTTCAACAAATCCCTCACCCAGTTGCACGTTGTACTAACACATTGAGCTCCCTCTAAGACAGCCTTGAATATTGCCACTATTCACTGTCTTCAAGACGTTAACATGTGTTTCCTTTCATCCATCGGCAAACGAGAAAGCAGGTCGAGAACACACTGTTACAGCTGAATTCTTTTGCAGATTTTAAGTCCATTTGATGCTGTTTCCACCTAGTGAACACATAAATATACTGTACAGCTAGCTGCCTTCTAGTGAGATCTAAAGTCTAATGTAAGCAAAACCCTGCTGGGAAAGAAGAGGCTTTTCATTGTAATCTGAAACTAGGAAGGAAAAGCACGATTAACCCCTTCTCATTTGTCTCCGATCTGCACTCATATAACGAGGCCGATGCCCTATGTAGAACTGGAATAATTCCGGAGCAAATCAGCTGAGCTTTAAGGGGAAACATTCAATTGATTTAAACGGGGATTTGCTGGAAACATGTGTACCATTCAATAAGTTAACCCTTTCAGTACAAGAGAGGTATCCAACGCATTGCAACGCAATGCGTTGTATACCTCTCTGACACTCAAAGAGTTAAAATCCCGAATTGAATCAATGGCAATTTTGTACATTTTCATCCCCCCCCCCCCCATGGTGCAGTTGAGTTGCTCCAGAATATCTCCAGTTCTGCTAAATACAGTAGCATCTCTCTTCAGACACTCAAAGGGTTAAGAGACCAAGGCAACTCTTTAATTGGGTGGCTGTACCAAGGCAATTCAGAACCATTCTGGGGTAAACTATCAGTTTCTCACTCATTTAAAAGAGACATTTAACCCCCTGAATGCTAGAGAGGTGCTTTATGCATTGCAAAGCAATTCCACTGATAACTCTATAGCAATCTATGAGTTTATATCCCATTTAAATCAATTGGAGATGTATGAATGTGTATTTGTTCCGTATAATGCAGTTGGTTTGTTCCAGGGTTACTCCATTTCTGTTTAGTACATCTGCCTTGCCTTTTGTCACTCAAACAGACGTTCAGTGAAGCTGATGTACTAAGAAAACTGGAACCATTCTATTCATTGGGGGAAAATAAAAAAATCTCATTGATGTAAATAAGACTGAATTCTAGAAAGGTCTTCAGCACATTGAGAATCAATGTGTTCTATACCTCTCTAGCATTCAAAGGGTTAAAAATCCCATTTACCTCAGTGTGAATGTTGTGAATTTGTATTTGTCTGGTGTGGTGTAGTTGGTTTGCTACATTACTCCACTTCCTCTTACTCCATTTCATCTTAATACATCAGCATCATATTCTGTGGACTCTAGAGGTTAACCCTTTGATTGCCAGATGGATAGCAACACATTGATAAGCAATTAGTTGCGAACCCCCCTCTGGTACAGAACCCTTTGAGTGCCAGAAGGGTAAACAACTCCTTGAAAAGCAATGTGTTGTATACCCCTCTGGCACTCAAGGGGTTAAAGGGTCTCAGTGAGGCATATTTATAATGGCAACGTTTTGTAGATCTGAAGCCAAATGTGACATTTATCAGATACCTAAATCTCAATGTTCTCTGTGGGTCATTGTCTTTGATAAACATTTATGTAATTGTTTTACTCCATATTTTCTTACAGGGGTAGTAAACATTACATGGTAACATAGTTGATGAGGCTGAAAAAAGACATGCATTCATCCAGTTCAGCCCATGCCATATCACCCCTGTTGATCCAGAAGAAGGCATAAAAACAAGAAAAAAATACACACTGAAGCCATTTCCAATTAGACCCCAAGTGTTTAAAAACATTCCTTCCTGACTCAAAATGGCAGTCAGATATTTTCTAGATTATCATCTGATCTGTTTTGAAGCCAACTGTCATAATTCTCAATACTGTTCTGAGCTAGAAAGGTATCCATTCATCTTTAGAAAGCAGTTACAGTATCTGCAAGCACCGCATCGCAAGACAAATAATCCCATAACTTTACTGTATAAAAGTCCTGCCATTGTTTTAGTCCAAAGTACCTTACCACTTGTGAGCTAATTGCCCGTTTTTTATTAGCATTATATGATTTATATGCTTTCCTTTATAATCATTATATATATATATATATATATATATATATATATATATATATATATATATATATATATATATATATAAAACAGGCTGTGGGTCTTGGAACGCACTCGCTTTAAGTCACCAATTAAACATCCGGTGCCTGATCTCTACTATGGTAATATACACAAAGGACAAACTAGAACGGCGCTCTTGGATTTCCACAAAATACAAAAATATCTATTCTGCCAGGTCAACGTTTCGGCCCTAACTTGATAATGGCGTTATAATGGCCTAAGTTAGGGCCGAAACGTTGACCTGGCAGAATAAAGATTTTTGTATTTTGTGGAAATCCAAGAGTGCTGTTCTAGTTTGCCCTTTGTTTATATCTATCTATCTATCTATCTATCTATCTATCTATCTATCTAGATCGTACAGGGCACTCCTTAATCAAAAATATGAGAATGTACCTGGGTGCTACTTAAAAAACTTATGTAGTGTATGTTATTTAAGCAAAATAACAAATGGAAGAGCACAGGATTTTCCAAAAAGTTACGTTTAATTATATATATATAGATATATATATAGATATATATATATATATGCACTCTCTTGTCAAGTCATAATAGGGTTATTGGACTGAGAGAAATTGCCAAACAGGAAGATACTAGCCAAATCACAAACTCTTACAGACTAGTGTGTAGGAAAAACCATACATCTGCAGCCTCTTCCAACTGACAGAAGCTCACCTATAGAAAAGGGAAGTTTAACACCACAGTGACCTTTATACATGCTTTGTAATGATGTCTAGATTTGATGGACAATAATAACTGGCCTAACAATATATGTTTTTAAAAATTACAATTCTTGAAGGTGGCCTGACAATATATGTTTTTAGAATGACAATTCTTGTAGATGACCTGACAATATCTGTTATTAGAATAACAATTTTTGATTATATGATAAAGATTTACCTAACAATATCTGTTAGTAGAATAATAATTTAGGTTGATAATAATGATTGGTTGGGTTATCCTTACAAAATATGTATAACAGGACTGAAAAAGGTAATCAGTTTCGAACAAAGAGAGATACTAGGTACTAAGAGACAAGACTGATTGTTGATTGCTATGTAACATCTTTTTATCTGAAAACGTTATTTTATGGGAGGCAAATATAGTTTTTGATACCTTTTATTGGCTAACTAAGCAGATTTAAATGCAAGCTTTCAAGACGTTAGGTCTCTTCCTCAGGCATGTTATTTTATATACTCATACAGTCTGCTTAATTATAACTGGATTGTAATTGTTATGCTATGCTAAATTGCTATGATATATGTACCTGATATTTTTAGAGCAAGGAGAAGCTGCTGCACTCACAAAATATTAGGTGCCTCCAACTTATATTAAAACTGTAAAAAAAAGGGGGGGAAACAAAATGGACGCCCCTTGTGTGTATCAAACTTCAACAGACGATTCCTCCACCATTCACACTAAGGTTCATACTCACAAAAATAGTGAGCTGGAGAAGACCTACGTCCAATACAACATTTTATGCTGATGAGAAGCATAGATTGCAGGAACTACAGCGCTGCCCGATCGAATGGGTTAAACTTGGATCGGGGGGGGGGGGGGGGGTCAGGCTTATGAAATGATTCAGAAGTGAAATGTAATGGATATATACACTTAAGACTCTAGCGCCTTCAGGACTGAATGATATGGATTTTGCAACATTGTTTTTAAGTTCAATATTGTAATACTGTTCTTTTATCATTTTATGCATATGAGCCGGATGGATGCTGTGGGGTTGTTATGACGACCTAGTGGAGCTAATTTGGCACCATGCAGTAATGGAAAGGCTATTTAACCCCTTAAGGACCATTGCCGTACCAGGACCGTCATGGCCGTCCGGCACTTAAGGACCACTGACAATCCTGGTACATCATGGAGTTCAGGGCTCCCGGCGCGGCTGCACTCTGCTCCGGAAGCCCTGTACCGGAATTGCAAAAAAAAAAATAAAGTCCCGTGGTTCTCAAGTGCCGGCCGCGCATGCATACGCCGGTCCTTAAGGGGTTAAAGCTGGTGATATATTTACAATGTAATGTCTAATGTCTCTGATGAAAGTCGCGATGTGCAACTGAAACGTTGGATATTTTATGTATTTTTAAATAAACACTAAATTTTAAGGAAGGAGTGTGGCCCAATAATATTTTGTGAGAAATTATAGAAATCCACCCATTTTCTACTGCACATTTACTGATGTATGATTCATAGCTTTATGATAAATCAGACTGTGGATGAAAGTCGGGTCACAGGATGATCACTTGTCAGAGTGCAACCTTAGGTTCTCCTGTCTGTCAACAAAGTGTTAGGCAGAACTTCATAAGGAAGCCGCTGTCATTTCATAGATCAAAAAGACCCCCGCAGCTCTGCATCTTTTTGATAAATATTTCCCTACATATGTGAAATTCAAGGATGATCCATTCTGGGCTTAAAACAAAATATGGCACTATAATATATATAGTGCCATTTATTGCATAACTGCAGAAATTTACTATGCAGTTCCTGTGAATGCTAGAAAAGTCCCTGGGGTGAATCAACAATGATAATTCTACTTAAAAGCAGAAGTAGTATTCTGTGTTCAGTCACTGTGCCTGCCTAGGCCAACTTACTAAGCTACGTAAAGTGGGATTTTCCCCCTTAACACTGCTTTAGCCAACAGGAGGGAATGGATGGGAAGTTTGTGGGTATTCTGGGGTGTTTATTTCCTCTACACTTTGCTTAAATCAATGTAAGAAGCCAGACATAGAGGAAATGGTGTAAATGTATCTTGTTTCCCTGCACATGCTATGGGGCTGGTGGCATTCAAGTCCTAGCTATGATGGAGATTATGCCATACCTCCCAAGTGTCCCTCTTTAGGAGAGACAGTCCCTCTTTGAGACCCAAATCCCTCTGTCTGTCTTTCCCACCCAGATGTCCCTCTTTTTAGGAGGTCAGACTGTGTGGTGTGTATAAAAGTGTATCACATCGCTCCACAGCAATAAAACTCACATTAACACCTTAGCGACAGGCGGTCCTGGGACATTTACGTCCCATAAGGACCGTGTTGATGCACGCCGATGCGTTGACTTGTTGCGTGTATCGACGTGTCACTATGGGGCCTGATAGAGATCGCTCCAATCTTGGAGCGGTCAATTTCAGGCCCTATTTTTACTTACAGCGCTCCCGGTAGAGCGCTGTAAGTAAAAAGCACATGACGTACTATGACCGTCATCGGTCCTTCAGTATTTCAAGGACCATGATGGTCATAGTACGTCACATGGCGTTAAGGGGTTAATGTTTGGATAAACTTCAGTGTAAGTCTTTATAAATTACACTGTGTAAATAAAATACTTTGGTCTTGCTCTAAATAATTTATTCTGTTACCCAAAGAGGTGTCACTAGGTCATGAAATAACTTAAAAATTCTCAGTAATGCCCTGCCCACCATCTACACCCCCAGTAACACCACCGAAAACAAGAGTGTCCCTCTTTTGTCATTTGAAATGTTTGGGGGAAACTAACTGCTCTATAAGGGACAAATACAAATTCTCTAATCTGCTGGAGACATCTCTAGTATTTAACCCTTTTGAGTGCCAAAGGGATACGCAATGCATTGCTCTGCAATGTGTTGCATACCCCTCTGGAACTCAAAGGGTTAAGGGGTTAAAAGACTAATTTAATTATCCTATATAATAATTCATTAAGGATGTGTGTCAGAAGCTGTCATGTGCAGTAGAGACGGCTGCGCGTGCTGCAGTTATGCTCAGTAGAGACTGCCCATGCCAAGGCTGATAACGGAGCTGGGTGCTCCGAATTCAGACCGGAGCCAGGAAGGTGAGCAGAGTGTCTGAATTCTGAGTGCCCTGCTCCATTATCAGCCACAGCACTGCAGTCTCTACTGCGCATGACTGCAGCGCGGCCAGTGACAAGACAGGATCCGGCCAACAGCCGAGGTTAATGGGTGGCACTGAGGCCTGTGTACATGGGCTTTTCAACTAGTCTAATATAATGAGACACATATGCTAAGAAGAGTTGGAGCAATTCTGGGACAAATCATCTGCAGTGTTGGGAACATGGAAAAAATCCCATTGATTTACATATGGTTCTTAACTGCTATAGACGTCTCCAATGTGTTATGAAAAACTGTGGTGGATATCCCTCTAACATTCAAGGGGTTTAATCCTTTGAATGCCAGAGGGCTACAGAGTGCATTGCAAAGCAATGCATTCCACACACGACTGACACTCAAAGGGTTATAGCCCCATTTAAATGAATGGTAATTTATGTAATTTTTATTTGACCTCTATAGTGCTGTTGGTTTATTCCACAATTGCTCTAATTCTTCTTCTTACGTCAGCCTCAGTATATCCTATATCACAAGTGAGCAGTGCAGTGTGCAGCATTAGTGTCCAGTGTTATGAAGGACCAATAACCCTTTCTCAGGTGTTTTCCTTAGGGGGAACATGCTGCCTAAGTCCTGATCACAGGTAACTTCAATAACATGTAATATAATATGCACCAAGGAGCCAGGGTTCCTTTTTCCATTTGATCTCTTCCCTGTAAGAGACAGTTGGGATTTGTTTGTTTTGCAAACCATATTTTCCAATAATGTAAGGGCACATTTGATCTCCCCCTATATTTATGTTGGGATGAATGACACATTTCTGCATTTCGTTTACACTTTGATGTACTGTCAAACACGGGTGAGTGGTGGAGTATGGAGCCAATTTTTGAAACTGACCTTTTTTACTTAGATATTTTGCTATGTGAACCTCTGTTCTGTGTGTAAGCATCCAAATGGTATTATGTTTATTATAGTAGTTATAGGACTAAAGTAGCAGGACTGGAAGAAAATTACTGCAAAAAACTCTAAAAAAAATCACATTTTCCTTCCACTGGAATTCATACAGAAGTAATGTTTTTTCCAACAATTCTGATCAGGTTGCACATATGTGTGTGTGTGTGTGTGTGTATGTGTGTGAGTGTGTGTGAGTGTGTGTGTGAGTGTGTCCATGTGTATGTTTATGAGGCTGATATATTAAGAAACATTGGAGAAGATCAACTGCAACAAAGGGGACCAGTGAAAAACCCCCATTCCCATTGACTTAAATGGGATTTTTAACTCATTGAATGCTAAAATCATTTCTAAAGCACTGCTTTGCCGTGCACTGGAGACTTCTCTAGTTTTCAAAATATTGAAAGCCCCAGTTGAATCAATGTGAATGTTGTCTTTTCATCTATTTGCCCTAGAATTACTAATTGGTGGAAATGCAGTAAGGTTCAAGGCAAAGATGTAGTGTGTCTATTGATGTGTGGTGATCACCTCTTCATGGAGAATAGGACACACTCAGGGCCAGATTTACATCTCAGGAGCCTGTAGGCACAGAAATCTGAAGCGCCCCCCCATTGGCCATCTCCACTGGACACCTCCGCAATGCTCCTAATCTCCACATTGCCCCCTATCATCTCCATATTACCCTCACATTACCCCCATCAGCTCCGCTTTGCCCTCACATTGCCCCCATCAGCTCCACATTGCCCTCACATTGCCCCCATCAGCTCCAACTTGCACCCCATCATCTCCACATTGCCCCCATGACCTCTATGTTGCCCTCACATTTCCCCCATCAGCTTCATATTGCCCTCACATTGCCCCCATCATCTCCATATTGCCCTCACATTGCACCCAACCAGCTCCATATTGCCCCCATCATCTCCACATTTCCCCCATCATCTTCACATTGCCCCCCAACAGCTCCATATTGCCCCCATCAGCTCCATATTGCCCTCACATTGTTCCCCATCGTCTCCATATTACCCTCACATTGCCGTCCCCCCCAGTTTCCGTTTCCTACCTCCTCCCTGGTGGCCCAGCGGCAGGATAGGTCTGTGCCTCCTTCTGCACAGACCTGTAGCTGCTGGAGCTCCCGCGAGGTCTTCTATTCAGTAATGCAGAGCTCTGGGAGATGATGTCATCTCCCAGTGCTCTGTATTACTAAAGATCTGACGAGGGAGCTCAGCAGCTCCAGGTCTGTGCCTAAAAAGGCACAGCCCTGTCCTCACCATGATGTTGCATCCCCAAGCGGGGGAGGCAACAAAGAACGATCCCAATGACAGGCGTCCCTCTGAGGTGTGTGCCTGTAGGCAGATGCCTACTCTGCCTAATTACAAATTCGTCCCTGAACACACTTGGCATATGCACAAAGAATTATCTCTGCCACTGCAGAAGGAGAGACTTTAATCATTAGCATACAGGGTTGCAGTCAGAAATACTGGAGGTACGTTTGGGAGTGCAAGTGAAGGACCAAAAAGGAGGTGCTCAGACTTCAAAACTAAAAACACCACCAGCCCTCCATTAACTGTTTCAGAGCCAAAGGGCTGTGCAGCACTTTGCTCTGCAATGCTTTACACACGCCGATGTTGCTTAGAGGTTTATGACCTAAACAAACCCCTGACCTACTGCAACATCGTAAACATGACAAAGGCATGGAGAAAACATAGTGATTCCAGTGTATTTGCACCTTTCTCACAGAAATATGATGGCGAAGACATCCCAGTACATATAACAACAAAGATCACTGTAAATATTCCATATCTCTAATCGCTGAACCCTTACTGAAACTTAAAGGGATAGAAATACTTAAAATGTAAAAAAATATATGTTGTCGGGTTTATCCCCCTGAATAAAACAAGGGTACTCCCACTGCTGAGAGATATTTTATTAAAAAATTATAACAGCTCAAACTTGAATTTTTTAGGTGCAACATCACAGTGGCCTGAAAATTTACAGTGGCGCTGTTGCTACACCATCCTATGGACTGCTCTGGCCCATAAACTATAAATCTCCATAGGATGGTGTAGCAACAGCGCCACTGTAAATTTTCAGGCCACTGTGATATTGCACCTAAAAAATTCAAGTTTGCGCTATTATAATTTTTTAATACAATATCTCTGAGCAGTGGGAGTACCCTTGTTTTATTCATCTTAAAGGGGAACTACCACCCCGCAATAACTTAAGCTTGACGCGCGGTTCAAAAGGGACTGACAGCGCAGGCGCACGGACGTCACTTTGAACAGACGTCCGTGGTTCCTGCTCTTGTCACCATCTGTAAAAACGCCGATATCTGCAGAACCGGGTAATATTTCTGGCGACTAGCGCTACTAAGCAGCTAGTCGCCAGATGAGCAATCAGTCAAGCTTAAGTTATTGTGGGGTGGTAGTTCCCCTTTAAGTATTACTATCCCTTTAATGTATCTCCCATTCTTCTTAGACTATCAGCCTTTGTGTGTTTGTGCGTATGTATGTCTGAGTGTCTGCACCCAGTGGCAGAACTATTTATTGGAGGGCCCTGGTGCGAAAATGTTTTTGGCCTCCATAACCCATTACTACTCTCTCATGAGGCGTAATTAGAATCTATTGAGCTTGGGGCCAATGGGTCCCCTTAGATGCTGGTCACCCATCACAACTGCACTATCTGCACTCCCTGTAGTTAAGCTTCTGTTCGCACTCATACATTTCTGTCAGTCACAGTTCACCCCACTTAAATCTGAGGCAATTTACATTTTCAAACATTTTCCTTTCCCATGGGAATTTCTGAGCTATGGAAACAGTTTATGTATATTTATGTAATTTCCTGCAGGAAAATAAATAATTTTTTTTGCCCATCCATTCTAAAGAGTATGGCAGACAATAAAAGTACCCAATAAACATTCTACAACACATCATTTTAACACCCTCAACAAAGCCTGTGTGTTACACATTCATTATTCATTTTTTATCTTGAAGGTGTAAAGTTTACCAGAAATATTTATGGGAAACATTTACAAAGAACAGAACTTAAGTGATGTAATCAGAGACTTCCAGAACTAGCAATGGGTCAATTCTGGGACAGCTACCGTTGCTGTAACACATCATATTTAATTGTTAGATGATTATATGCAGCCTTTTAAGTGCTGCATGGTTTACATTGAGATCTGTTGATTTCTTCTACATTCCAAGGAAACAATAAACAGTTATGTGTGACAACAGCCATATATTTTCAGATATGAAGAATACCAATGTTGATAAATAATCAAAGAAGCATACATGAATATATATATATGTACTAGTTTTAAAGCCCGTGTACACGGGCCAACACTGGCGGCGCTGCAGTCATGCTCAGTACTGACTGCCTGAACACGCCATGGCTGATACGGAGCGGGGCGCTCTGAATTCAGATCATAGTCCTCTGTTCGCAGAAAGGACTCCAGTCTGAATTCGGAGCATCTCACTCTGTATCAGCCGCAGAGTGGGCAGTCTGTACTACGCAAGACTGCAGCACGAGCAGCGCATGATGGCTTCTGACATTTTTACCAATAGAGGATGACAAATATTTTGAAAGAAGTTGAGATCTGGAAAAAAAAATAGAAATGATGGATTTTAAACATTAAACACATTTACATTTCTGTTGTTTAGTAGAGGGCTTTATTTTTATTTTTTATGTGGCATTCATTTATTTACCCTTTATTAACCCTCAAAGGGTTAACACAATGCATATCATATTGCTGTATAAATTAAAAGGTGTTTAAATCAAGAACAGATATGTAATTATGTATGTGAAAGATTGCTTTAAAATATGTGCAGACTTCTATATTTGATTACAATTTTATACTCAAGGTTATTTTTCCTTTCTTATTGTTCTGTAACCATTTAAAAACCCAGAGAGGTGTGCAGCACATTTATTAGCAACGTGTTGCACACCTTTCTGGTTCTTAAAGGGTCAATTATTAAATAACTAGCTGAAAAGCCCGTGGGCACAGGCAACAGTGCCGGCTGGTCGCGGTGCAGTCATGCGCAGTACAGACTGCACGTGACGTGACTGATACAGAGTGGGCCCTCTGAATTCAGACCATGGTCCTCACCACGGTCTGAATTCGTAGCGCCCCGCTCCATATCAGTCACATCACGGGCAGTCTGTACTGCGCATGACTGCAGTAAGCGCAGCAGTCTCTACTGTGCATGACTGCGCTGTTACAAACTTTTAGCAAATTATTATATAGGATAAGTAGGTAAAGCCCTATATTTGACAGAGTAAAAAAAAATATCCTGGGTCATATGCACAAGGAAAGTGGAGAAAAGTATTTTTTTCCACAATATGTAGGATATCTCTAGAATTCAAGAAGCTACAAGCTCCATTTAAATCAGTGGACATTGTATTATAATCTATTCTCAGCTCTCCTCAGATGTTGCAGTGGTTATGTCCAAGGCAGGAGATGTAACCACTGGAGTGTTCTTTCAAGGTCTTCTGCCTCAGACATATCATCACTGTCTGTGCATGTTTTCTGTGAAGTCACATTTCAGATGCTCATGTTGGTCTCACTCTGTGTATTCACGCTGTTCAGAAGCACAAAGACCTATTTAAATCTACTAATCCTTCTCGTCAGTGCTGTACATTAGCTAATCTTCTCTTTGGTGCTCTTATCTCAGAGTTCCTACTTGTATTCTATCTTATCTCCATTGTACTAACTCAGCTTGCCTTTATTCAAGAGGCTCCTCTGCATGCCTCGACCTCCTGCTTGTCCTTCTGATTCCGGGACCTATTTTAATGTGTCTATAGTCACGTTCTATGAGGGCTGCCTCAGTGTGTAGTCAGTTACAGTACTAAGTAGATATGTGAGTGGAGCTGCACTCTCTATAGAGAGGAGAGACAAAACAGTATAGCCTCCATCCTGCCAAACTATAAAGGTATAACTGATCTTTTTCTTACTACAATTGTGCATTCAGGGGAGACCCTGGCATTAAAGGGATAGTAATGTTTCATAATAAAATCAGCTCTAATTAATCATCATAGTATTTGGACTTTGGAGAGTGTTATTTCAATTCTGTTAGAGTTGTAGTTCCGGAGTAATTCAATGACAAAGTGTCCCCCTCCCTCCCCTTTTACTGATGTAACATTGTTCAGCCAGATCAGAAGGGAGGTGCCCAGGTAGACTGCAGAGAGGAACAATCTTAAATTAAGATAAGGGAAAAACCTGAAAAACTTGTCAAGGGGGGCAGAGTTTTCTTTGTTCTCATAGAAAGAAGATTGTCCCCTGTTGTTATCTGTCTGGTCTTACAACCAGTAGCAGCCATGTTATTGAAGCTAGTGTTTTGTTTAGGTATTATGGTTTGGGATAGTTCTGAAGATAGAGGTTAAACTTTGGGATTAAAAGGGAAATACCCTCTGAATATATGATTCTTAATTTGTTTAACCCATTGACTTACCCTAGGTAGATGTCCTTTATAAAGCAGTGACATATAGCAGGTGTGTGGCACATGTGGTGAAACTTGTTTGTTTATTTAGTTATTGTACTAAAAGTCAGACATTGTGGTGAGGCATCAAGGCTCTTCCTGATACCCCCAGATACTGATATCTCAGTTGTTTCGGATGGGAGATCAGTAGTGGCAACACAGGCATGTGAGAGCTCAAACACGCAGAGGAGAAAACAGCAGCTCTTATTTCTGGCTCAAGTCAGGTACTCATCATCACCATCAGCACAGATCAACGCGTTTCACGCTATTGCGCTTACTCATGATAAAAGATGCCAAAGTTGTGTATGGACTGACCACCCACAGCTGACTCCCCAGGCCGTGCTCCTGAGCAGCCCACCAGACCAGAAACCTAGTCTGTTAGCCTGCCCAGCCACACGGATACTTAGGACAACAGCCAGAGTGGCCATATCATCATACAGCCCCAAAATGTGGAAAACAAAAATCAAGGAATACCAAAGAGGCAGAAGGACCCACAATATGTAATACTGGGCAGCCAAGTAAGATCAGGCAAGAGGGTTCAAATGGCTACCATGCAGTAGATGGCTATAGTACAAAACATACAGACAAACTAAATAAAAACATAAAAAAAATGGTAGAGGTATATGGCAAAAGTTCTCACATCTTAAAGAGCTTAGATTTCTTTGTATATATCTTTTAAAATATATCTCTTTCTGTACATTTTTCATCATACAGGATTCAAAGTTAGTGAATATATCCAGTATATTTGATGGACTTTAGCTATTGTAGTAAAACATAAACGGCTTATAGGTAGTTTATGGACCTTATCAGATAGTAAATTAAATTTTTATTGTGAAAATAGCATGGGGATGCTGAGTTCCATTCTAATCTAAGGGACAGAGCAAATACAGAGTATATTAATTTACATCGTGACTGAAAACAACATGAACATACTGTCAAGTGAATCAGTCATAAATATCATAAATTAAATATTGCCCCATAGAGAAGTTAGACATAGCAAGTTATATCATACTCTCTATTGAAGCCCTGTGGTCTCCTAGTACATAAAATGAATATCCAAAACACCTCCATTCTGATTAATTTTAGGTCCAAATTACCTCCTGTAGTTCCCAAACTAATTTACTCTATACTCTGAACTTGAAAGTTTGCAAAGTCACAGGTTTCGGATTTGAAATGAGAGGCAACATTTGGCCAAAATTCGTTACTTCATATGTTGCTGTGGTGTTCATTTATACACTTTCTCATGCTTCTCATTGTTTTTCCCACATATTGCATGTCACAATTACTGCATGAGATTAGACAAATGACACCCCTACTGACAGTTCACGTATCCCCCCATCACATACTCCTTCCTCGTGGCTGTGGACACAAAAGTTCTAGAGACATTCATTACTATGCAGCAGCTGCAGCGCATGCCTCCACACCTATAAGTTCCTTTCATTGATAACCAAGTATTGGTGGAGACAGTTTTATCAAGTACAAATAAACTAGGAGACAAGGCTGCAACCAAGATGTGCAAACACATCTTGCAAACTTTCATCTGCAATCAGGACCGGGAGATGCTTCTTAAGTATCTTGACTACAGCATTGTAATCAGTACTATAAGGAGTAGTAAAGATTATTTTCCCTTTATTTTGTTTCTGTCAACTCTGGCTTTCATATCTTTCATGGTTAATTTTAACTGAGCTGCTGTATTTTAATAAATCAGCCCTATCTCTGCTTTTAGCCATGTTAGATAGCCTCGTGAGAGGAACCTGGAAAACAATAATGTGGCTTGTTTGTCAAACACAGGGGTAGACGAACGGTCCTGCCATGTTCTAAAACCACTTTAAAAATAGCAATTAAAATCTTTGCTTTTTTGCCCATTGGTCAAAATTCCTTGGTATTTTTTCAATGGCTAGAAAGTTTCCGCCCACCGATTTACTTTTTTTTACCTTTTCTCTATAAAAATGTGACATATTCCAGGAAGTGAAACACAACAGAAACAGCCACAGAGCGAGGTAGACATGCTGTGCTATTCTGCTGTGATTTTGAAGCAAAACTGAGGCAGGAGACGCTCATAGTGACTTCTATCACTATACGCAGGTTTAAAATAATATAAGTTGGAACTGGAAGGACCATTATGTGTCCACTGAGTCTCAGTTTGAGGAGGAAGTGAGCACTACAGAAGCAATGCTGGCCAGTCTCCCTAAATCACCCCTAGGGTTCTTGGGAAAAATAATGGCAAGGGAGGAACAAAAGGGAATAGTAGTAGTGAGAGCAGGACAGGTCGGCTGCCTGTGCCTGCTGCCAGACGTGCTGCATCTGCTACCAGACTTGCTGCACTTGATGTAAGATGTGCTGTGCCTGTTCTCAGACGTGCTGTCACTGCAACCAGTGCCACCACCAGTGCTGTGCCTGCTGCCAGCACTGCCCCTGCTGCCAAGAATACTGTGCTTGCTGTCAGATGTGCTGCCCCTGCTGCCACCAATGCTGTGCCTGCTGTCAGACATGCTGCCCCTGCTGCTAGTGCCACCACCAGTGCTGTGCCTGCATTGGCATTAAGAGTGAAGGAGTGGGTAATCATCACATTAATAGTGACTGTGAGAAGGAAGACTCAGAGGCTGAAATGTATGTGGTTGGTGTTAGTTGTAGTAGTAACAATGATAGTGAAGCAGCAGGTGGGACTAGTGTTAGGAGAGTTGTAGGGGAAGCAATTGAGAGCATCCAGACTAGCGGTCAAGGGAGCCTACACCATTCTCCTGACCCTGGGAGTCCCCTTCCCCCCACGGCATTGTCCATGTGGAACATGAGTATGCAGTGCAATTTTGGGCACCGGTTCTGAAAAAGGATATACTAGAACTAGAGAGGGTACAGCGGAGAGCAACAAAATTAATTAAAGGAATGGAGGACTTGACATATGAGGAACGACTAAACAAACTTGGTTTATTTACTCTAGAGAAAAGACGACTAAGAGGAGACCTTATCACATTGTAAAAGTATATGAGAGGTCAATACAATGATCTCTGCGGTGAGCTATTTATTCCAAGGCCTGATCAGGTGACCAGGGGACACCCCTTGAGATTAGAGGAAAGGAGGTTTAAACTTCAGCAGTGGAAGGGTTTTTTTACGGTAAGGTCTGTCAAATTGTGGAATTCATTGCCCAGGGAGGTAGTCATGGCATATACAATGGATACATTTAAAAGAAGATTAGATACTAGTGTTGAGTGAGCATGCTCGGCCGAAGCTCGGTTCGGCTCGAGCATCGCTCTGCTCGGCACATGGCGGTACTCGTACGAATACCGCATGTGCTCGCCCGCCATGTTCGGGTCTCCTCCCCGCACGTTTCGCGGCTGCTGCGCAGCCAATAAACGTGCTGGGAGGCTCTGACATCAGTGTAATGCCAGCAGCCATGTTGGCTGCTGGCATTACACTGATTGGCTGGCCAGAACCCGTGGTCGGGTGCTGTATAGCACCTGACCAGCGAGTTCGGCTCAGTCTTAGCCAGGGAGAGATGAGGATAGGAAGGGAAAGTCAGTGTAGGGAGAAGACAAGCAATTGTGAAAAAAAAAAAAGACCCAAAAGTCCTTTTTAGGACTACTGTGTGAGGGGGCAGCAGTTTATTTTGTGTGGGGGGAAAAAAAAAAAAAAAAAAAACTTCATATATTCTGTTTAGTGTGCAAAGTTGCAGATTAGAGCACATTCTGTTTAGTGTGCAAAGTTGCAGATTAGAGCACATTCTGTTCAGTGTGCAAAGTTGCAGATTAGAGCACATTCTGTTTAGTGTGCAAAGTTGCAGATTAGAGCACATTCTGTTTAGTGTGCAAAGTTGCAGATTAGAGCACATTCTGTTTAGTGTGCAAAGTAGCAGATTAGCAGCACATTCTGTTGACTGTGCACAGTTTCAGAATAGGAAAAAATTCTGTTAAGTCTTCAAACTGTAAAATATCAAAGTCACATATTCCATTCACTGTGCGTCGCCGCAGTTTAGCAGCAAATTCTGTTGACTGTGCACAGTTTCAGAATAGGAAAAAATTCTGTTAAGTCTTCAAACTGTAAAATATCAAAGTCACATATTCCATTCACTGTGTGTCGCCGCAGTTTAGCAGCACATTCTGTTGACTGTGCACAGTTTCAGAATAGGAAAAAATTCTGTTAAGTCTTCAAACTGTAAAATATCAAAGTCACATATTCCATTCACTGTGCGTCGCCGCAGTTAAGAAGCAAATTCTGTTGACTGTGCACAGTTTCAGAATAGGAAAAAATTCTGTTAAGTCTTCAAACTGTAAAATATCAAAGTCACATATTCCATTCACTGTGCGTCGCCGCAGTTTAGCAGCACATTCTGTTGACTGTGCACAGTTTCAGAATAGGAAAAAATTCTGTTAAGTCTTCAAACTGTAAAATATCAAAGTCACATATTCCATTCACTGTGTGTCGCCGCAGTTAAGAAGCAAATTCTGTTGACTGTGCACAGTTTCAGAATAGGAAAAAATTCTGTTAAGTCTTCAAACTGTAAAATATCAAAGTCACATATTCCATTCACTGTGCGTCGCCGCAGTTAAGAAGCAAATTCTGTTGACTGTGCACAGTTTCAGAATAGGAAAAAATTCTGTTAAGTCTTCAAACTGTAAAATATCAAAGTCACATATTCCATTCACTGTGCGTCGCTGCAGTTTAGCAGCACATTCTGTTGACTGTGCACAGTTTCAGAATAGGAAAAAATTCTGTTAAGTCTTCAAACTGTAAAATATCAAAGTCACATATTCCATTCACTGTGCGTCGCCGCAGTTAAGAAGCAAATTCTGTTGACTGTGCACAGTTTCAGAATAGGAAAAAATTCTGTTAAGTCTTCAAACTGTAAAATATCAAAGTCACATATTCCATTCACTGTGCGTCGCCGCAGTTTAGCAGCACATTCTGTTGACTGTGCACAGTTTCAGAATAGGAAAAAATTCTGTTAAGTCTTCAAACTGTAAAATATCAAAGTCACATATTCCATTCACTGTGCGTCGCCGCAGTTAAGAAGCAAATTCTGTTGACTATGCACAGTTTCAGAATAGGAAAAAATTCTGTTAAGTCTTCAAACTGTAAAATATCAAAGTCACATATTCCATTCACTGTGCGTCGCCGCAGTTAAGAAGCAAATTCTGTTGACTGTTCACAGTTTCAGAATAGGAAAAAATTCTGTTAAGTCTTCAAACTGTAAAATATCAAAGTCACATATTCCATTCACTGTGCGTCGCCGCAGTTTAGCAGCACATTCTGTTGACTGTGCACAGTTTCAGAATAAGAAAAAATTCTGTTAAGTCTTCAAACTGTAAAATATCAAAGTCACATATTCCATTCACTGTGCGTCGCCGCAGTTAAGAAGCAAATTCTGTTGACTGTGCACAGTTTCAGAATAGGAAAAAATTCTGTTAAGTCTTCAAACTGTAAAATATCAAAGTCACATATTCCATTCACTGTGCGTCGCCGCAGTTAAGAAGCAAATTCTGTGTACTGTGCAAAGTTGCAGATTTGCAGCACATATTCCGTGTAATATGAAGAAGGCGGGTAAAAAGGGACGGGGAAGTGGACGTGATCCTGATAGTTCAGGGCGCGGGTCAGGACGCGTAGAAACTGCGCCTGGTGCCAGAGCACAAGACAGAAAGACATCCACCATACCTAGCTTCATGTCTCATTTTACAGGGCGTCGCAGGACATCACTCTCGAGGTCCGACCACTGCGAACAGGTGGTCGGTTTGATGTCAGCTGATACTGCTTCCAGTCGGTTAAGCACCACCCTGTCTTCCACCAAGTCCACTCTCAGTAGCCAAGAGTCTGGTCAACATAATCCTCACTCTGATCATCCTTCCTCTCACCATAGAGGGTCTGGTCAAAGAAGTGATCCCACACTGGGATATAGTGAGGAGCTCGTCTCATCACCAATCCTTAATTTGAACCTCTCTCCAAGCACGCTTGCAGAGGAACATGACATCTTGTGCCCTGATTCACAACCTCTAGAGGGTACCCAATCACAAGAAGATGACAGAGGTGAACGGCATTTAAGGTCAAAGGAAGTGGATGATGATGATGATGAGACACAGTTGCCATTAAATCAACCACTATTACTGTCTCAAGACCTTGATGAGGAGGATGATATACAGTTGTCAATGACTGAGTATGTGGTGGGATCAAGACATGAGGAGGATGATCAGAGTGAGGAAGTGGAGGAGGACTTGGTGGACGATGAGGTGACTGACCCCACCTGGGAAGGTGTAGAGCCGAGCGATGACAGCAGTCCTGAGGGTGAGCCATCTGCAGCACCGCAACAGGCTGGAAGAGGCAATGGTGTGGCTACAGAAAGAAGGCGGACCGCACCAAACCGGCCCGCAAATGTTCCACGGAGCACCCCCTTGCGTAAATCTCCCTTGCCAAGGGGTAGGTGTTCCGCGGTATGGCGTTTTTTTAAGGAAAGTGCGGACGACAAAAGAATTGTAGTTTGCAACCTGTGCCACACCAGAATGAGCCGAGGCATGAACACTAGAAACCTCACCACCACCAGCATGATCCGACACATGGCATCCAAGCACCGTAATAAGTGGGAGGAACGCCTGGATCGCCCATCTGTGTCTGCAGGCCACACCACTGCCTCCTCTTCCCCTGTTTTCGGTGCCGGCCAATCGCCTGTCGAAGGCGCAGGCCCGCATACCTCCCGCCCTGCACCTGTACCATCTGAAGCACCATCAGCGACCACATCCACTTCCCTGTCCCAGCACAGCGTCCAAATGTCGTTACCCCAGGCATTTGAGCGCAAGCGAAAATACCCAGCCACCCACCCACAGGCCATAGCACTAACCTCACACCTTTCCAAATTACTGGCCATCGAAATGCTGCCATTTAGGCTTGTGGAGACTGAGTCCTTCCGCAGCCTGATGGCAGCAGCTGTCCCTCGGTACGCGGTCCCCAGCCGCCACTACTTTTCCCGGTGTGCCATCCCCGCATTACACCACCATGTGTCCCGTAACATCACCCGTGCCCTGACCAATGCAGTTACTGGGAAGGTCCACTTAACGACTGACACATGGACAAGTGCTTGTGGCCAGGGACGCTACATTTCCCTGACGGCACACTGGGTGAATGTCGTGGAGGCTGGGAGCGACTCGGACCCTGGGATGGCACAGGTGCTACCCACGCCGAGGATTGCGGGCCCTACCTCCATCAGGGTTTCCGCCAGCACCTACGTTATTGGCTCCTCCTCCTCCGTTTCCACCTCCGAATTCTCTGCGCGCATCGCCACTCACCCATCAGCCGGTAGCTGGAAGCAGTGTAGCACTGCAGTGGGGAAGCGTGAACAGGCTGTGCTGAAGCTGATCTGCCTTGGGGACAAACAGCACACGGCCTCAGAGCTGTTGCAGGGGATTAGTCACCAGACCGAGCAGTGGCTCTCGCCACTCAACCTGCAACCAGGCATGGTTGTGTGTGATAATGGGCGTAACTTGGTGGCGGCTTTGGAGCTCGGCAAGCTCACACACGTACCATGCCTAGCGCATGTATTTAATTTAGTGGTTCAGCGATTTCTAAAAACCTACCCCAATTTGCATGATCTCTTGACCAAGGTGCGCCGCGTGTGTGCACATTTCCGTAAGTCATCTACAGCTTCAGCCGGCCTGTTGAAGCTGCAGCAGCGCTTACAATTGCCAGCTCACCGGCTGCTGTGTGATGTGAGCACGGCCTGGAACTCCACCTTCCACATGTTGGCCCGGCTTTGTGAGCAGCAGAGGGCAGTAGTGGAGTACCAGCTGTTACACGGTCGTCGCCTCTCCGTTCAACTTCCTGTAATCAGAAGTGAGGAGTGGGAATGGATGTCAGACCTCTGTGAGGTTTTACGCAATTTTGAGGAATCGACACAGATGGTGAGCGGCGATAACGCTATTATCAGTGTAACCATCCCACTTCTGTGTCTACTGAAACGCTCGCTGCTCACAATTAAAACTGACGCTTTGCATGAGGAAGAGGTGGAAATGCGGGAGGAAGAGCTTACACAAGGTGATAGCCAGAGCACCCTCACTTCGTCTTCTCAGCGACAATTGGAGGAGGCGGAGGAGGAGGAGGAGGAAGACACGGTTGCCTCCGCTACAGAGGGTAGCCATGGAACTTTAGTTCCATCTCTTCAGCGTGGGTGGGCAGAAGAGGAGGAAGAGGATGAGGAGATTGAGAGTCATCCTCCTGGTGAGGACAGCGAAATCTTGCCTGTTGGTACTCTGGCACACATGGCTGACTTTATGTTAGGCTGCCTTTCCCGTGACCCACGCGTTACACGCATTTTAGACAACACGGATTACTGGGTCTTCACCCTTCTGGACCCCCGCTACAAAGAGAATTTCTCATCTCTCATTCCTCTGGTGGAGAGGACAAGCAAAATGGTGCAATACCAGAAGGTTCTTGTTGAAAAATTGCTCCAAAATTTTCCATCTGACAACGCTGGCGGCAGAGTACGTGCTACCTTGGCCAACCGAGAAGGGGAGAAAAGGGGAGCACACAGCAGTTCCGACAAAGGCAGGGCAACACTCTCCAAGGCGTGGGACACCTTCATGACACCCCGCCAGCACCCTCACCCTGATGCGCAGCCTAGTGTCACAAGGAGGGAAAAGTTTTGGAAGATGGTGAAGGAGTACGTAGCAGACCGTGTCAGCGTCCTCAATGATCCCTCTGTGCCTTACAACTACTGGGTGTCCAAGCTGGACACGTGGTATGAACTGGCACTCTACGCCTTGGAGGTGCTGGCCTGCCCTGCCGCCAGCGTTCTGTCTGAGCGGGTATTTAGTGCTGCTGGTGGCATCATAACAGATAAGCGTATCCGCCTTTCCACCGACAATGCTGATAGGTTGACACTTATAAAAATGAACAAGGCCTGGATTTCCCCTGACTTCTCCACTCCACTGGAGGAAAGCCCCGGGGGAACATAAACTCACTTTATATATGTTATTTACAATGATGGGAATACTCTGTATTCCCATTCACCCCTTCCACCCAAAAAATGGGTATATGGTTGACTCTCTTCCATATACCCTGGGATATAATTTTTATATAGGGCCAGCTCACCAGCGGGCCCAGTGATATAATTTTTATATAGGGCCAGCTCACCAGCGGGCCCTGTGATATAATTTTTATCTAGGGCCAGCTCACCAGCGGGCGCAGTTTGACAATTGTTGTATAGGTCAGCTCACCAGCGGGCCTTCTCATATAATGTTTTATTGGGTCAGCTCTCTAGCAGGCCCTCTCATATAATGTTTTATAGCGTCAGCTCACTAGCAGGCCTTCTCATATAATGTTTAGGATGGTAAGCTCCGCAGCAGACCCTCACCCATAATGTTTTAGATGGTCGGCTCAGCGCACGTTTCCCTCTTAATCATGGCCCCAGTTCAGAAAAATCGAGGAAATTTTTGGGAGAATTTGCCTTTGCGCACGTTACCCTCTTAATCATGGCCTCAGTTCAGAAAAATCAAGGAAATTTTTTGGAGAATTTGCCTCTGCGCACGTTTCCCTCTTAATCATGGCCTCAGTTCAGAAAAATCGAGGAAATTTTTGGGAGAATTTGCAGATGATATACAAGTAAATATACAGCAAATACTGTTTGGTAACAATTTTTCGCCTAAAGTCGTTTTTATCTTCCTTTTTGTGTGTTTTTTACGGTCAGTCTGTAAAAATGGCGTACTACGGTCGAAAGATCGTTCCCAGCAGCGACGTTGGAGTCCAAGATGCATCCAGACATCCTCCCTATGCTGTCCCTGAACCATTTCTGTGGTATTTCCATCATTTTCTGCCCTTTTCCTATGGACCAGGCACCCTCCCCTCATCAGAGCAGGGGGTGCCTGGTGTAATGCTCGAGTCCTCCCATTGACTTCAATGGGGCTCGGGTGTTCGGCCGAACACCCGAGCATTGGGGTGCTCGCTCATCACTATTAGATACATTTCTTTCAAAAGGGAACATACAGAGTTATACTGTTTATCAGTAGGCAGATCAGGAAGGTCTGATAAAGACTAATTTAATTGGTAGCAGGAAAGCTATAAAATTCTCAGTTACTGAGGTATGAAGCGAAGGTTGAACTTGATGGACTTGTGTCTTTTTTCAACCTAATTTACTATGTTACTATGATCCTGAAGAAGACATAATTGTCCCCACCGCAATAATACCACCACCACCACCAGGAGCAAAGACCTGTGCCTGCTGCTACTGCTGCCAGTCTGCCTTGTTCACATCACCAAAAATGGCAAGTGTGACATTAGGAGACCCTCTGTCACATTGCTCGTCACCTTCTCCAACCAGCAGTGAACATTTGGAATCTGAGGAATTTGCAACTGCTCTAATTCCTGCTGCTGCTGAGTTGCAAGGGCAGCAGGATTCTGAGGAGCAGGCTAGTGTGTCCCAGACCACTGTGGACACAGTGGGAATGGGGTCAACAAGTGATCTGGGACTAGGAAAGGTCCTGGTCCTAGTTGCAGTGCTGATTCTGAGGCAGTATCAGCAATAGCAGCAAAATCATCCTCAGCAACAGACAGTGAAGGTGAATGTGGAGGAGAAGAAGAAAGAGGCCATTCTTCTTCACCTTGTCCCTATCTCCTGATGTCAAGGGTGTAGGACTATTTTTCTCTTGGGGCAGGCACAGTACAGTCATCACCAATGGTACTGTGCACAATTTGTGACAAGTCAGTGAGAAGAGGAACACCCCTTGGCACAACCACCCTGATAACACACATGAAACACAGACACCATGACATTTATCTCAAACATGTTAAAGCCAAACGCCCACCACAGAAATCAAGCACCCCTGTTGCTGTACCCCTGACTTTCCAGAAAGGCAAAAAGAGGCGAGGTGGAGATGAAAGGGGAGTAAGAATGGAGAGATCCAAGCAGAGACTGGAAGTTCCATGATGAGCGAAACAACTAGCCGCCATCACCGTCTTCCTCTAGGGTAAGTACATCTTCTGCCAATCCCAAAGAGACTATATATGATATAGAAAAATAATTGTATACTAAAGTACTAAATCAAAACCAGGTTTAAATTTTAACAGTGTATTTCAATTAGTTCAAAAGTGTATATGTTAAAAGGTATTCCATTGCTGCATTGGTGTTAATTGAATGTATAGCATATATATTTTCAGCATATGGTTTAATCTGTGATGCTTTACATATAGTGCCCTTATGTGTATTATTTATTACCTCAAAGCTTACTTCTTAAGAATAAAGAATGTGGCTAGGTCACTATGCCTCAATCTCAGTTTAAAATACACTCTATGTAACTATAACATACAGGGTTTGATTGGAGCAAGGATATCATCCACTCACTTCAGAGAAATCACAGTTTTGGGCCACTGTTTGATAGTCACATCTTGAATACATCATTATTACATATTGTCTAGGTCAAGGTTGAATTTCTTATAAAATCTGGGATAGAGGATTGGTCACTGTGTTCGGAATGTATTCCTGTAAGGGATGTGATATTTTTGTTTGTCTGTTTTTTGCTTTTTACAATCTGATAAAAGTGGCTAGTAAACCACTCAGAGGATTACTCAAATTTGGGTTAAAATTTTAAAAGAGTTACAGTACACGAACAACAAAACCATTCACCCACACGAAAAAGATTAGCATCACATAAAAGATACACATCATATTCACAAAATAAATCACATAGCACTAATAATATACATGATAATAAATCAAAACATTAGAATTTTAAACACCCACGAGAAACACATTAGAATAAATCTTATGAGCACAATACATATTCACAATTTGCACATTCCAATAAATTTACTGTTCTGGCAGATACATAATCATCTGATAAAATTTTCTGTTCAAATACCTCTACCAAACTTATAGATATAATTTCAGTGTTTGAGGAGGCTCCAACCACCAGCTATGCAGAAGCTTTAATGGCAGGGGTTGGAGCAACACCAAACACCCCTCAATTTTTGAGCCATATCTCAATTTAACCATTCATCCACACGAAAGAACAAGAAGTCAGTCACCAAATTAAACAATTATGAAACAAAGAGAGGTCATAGAGCAGGTAAATGATTGACACAAGGAAATACTGAGAATACTTTAAAGGAAAAGGGTATATTTAACTTATCGGATCACAGTCTCTAAAGCCAAGAGATATCACTGAGAGGAAGGGGACTAAAATTTATTCCAGATACCCCTCACAATAATTTGAACCATTTCTAAATCTTAATAGATTTATACACAATCTTATATTAAAAAGACATTTTTCCAAAAAAAACAGACAAAAGTAATTTGTCTGTTTTGGAACAGTTGTCTGAAGAGAATTAAGGGCTCGATTCAAATGTTGGCTTCGGCGACGGTGGTTTTGTACCGCCAGTAAGCAATTCAAATGTTCCCACTAGTAAAAATAACGGCAGTTCTGAAACACACGTCGCCCGTCGCTAGAACAGCAAGATCTCACCCATAGAGGATAATGTACAAGCGACACCAAAAGCCATTTAAATGTTGGAGTTAGGGCTAACGCGAATTAAATTGCAACATTTCACTCCAGAAATCTAACGCCTATTTTTTGTCGAACATCACACAAGTCAGAGTAGAAAACCACCATCCGGGAAAATAAAACAGAGAGTTAGGGATTACATGAGTCTGCTGTCTACATTGTCCCCTGCATGCAAAAAGTCATTTAGTGTGCGAGTCCATGTCGACAAGTGAGGAGGGGAGAGAGGTATCGGAGGAACTGGGCAGCAAATACAAGCTTGCCACCCGCTTCCTCCGATGTCTCTATCCCCTCCACCCGCTTCCTCCAATGCCTCTCTTGTCCCCAGCCTTTTTTATGCTGCGGGCCTCACAGCCACCCGCAGCAATGGCATTTTAATGAATTAAGATGAGGGAAGCACTGCAGTCAGAGTGCAGCCTGCTCCTTCAATTGTATTTTAACTTAAATCACATTCATTTGTAATTGTCTACCTCCTGTGTCCCATTGCTATTAGTACTTTTGCTCCACTCTCCGTTTGAAGGAGAGTGGAGCAAAAGTACTAAAAGCAATGGGACACAGGAGGTAGGGCATTAAAATTGAATGAGATCTAACTAAAGATATGTTTAATAATAGTCTTTTAATTTAAAAAAAAGTTTAAAACACAAACACACACACACATATATACAGGCAAGGTATGTAGTCCATACCTTGCCTATTAACCCTTTGGGTACCAGAGGGGTAGGAAACATGCTAAGCAATGCTTTCCTACCTCACTGGTACTCTAAGGGTTAATTGTCGAATAAAAGACAGGTTCCACTACTATGGTACAATAAGGTGAATGTGGGATGGAGTTAGTATGTTGAATATATGCAATATATGTCGACATACTAAGGGGAGGTGTCGAAGGGGGGTGCATTGTGTAGTGCTTGGTGTACTGTTTCTGTTTAAACCTTCGAATGCCACAGGGGTGAGCAGTGCATATCCCTATGGCATTCAAAGCTGTCCATGGTGCTGAAAGCTATCTCTGAGTTCCCCTAATGGCTGGGTAGGGAAGCACAGAGAATGCTGTTCAGAACTGTTGACGTCGATTTTGGATTTTCTGACTGAACTTGATACTTTGGAGTGCTGTGATTGACTGTGGTGCTAGGTAACATTTTTATCGTGTGTTTTTAGGTAAGATTTTCTATGTGATGCAGGTTTAAGGTTAACGTGTATTTTGTTGGTCATCACTCGTTAGCCTTTCTGGATAAGGAAGATTTGAATCTCACGTTACCCAGTCTTACTTAACTCGCAAATGCAGTTTCACGTTGGATTTAACGCCAACATTTGGATCGAGCCCTAAATCCCTTATACAATGTTGCAGAGCCCAGAATGTCATTATACACACTCTATATAAACCTAAATCAGTGTTTTATCCTTATCAAGACAAAGGTCTTTAAAAACAAAGTTTCTACAATTTAGTTAAATCAGATTTTGAATCACTATTTCTTCAAACTACACATAACAAGCCTAAACAAATTAGTAAAGAAGTCACAAGACATTAAAAAGCAACCTTCGGATTCATATCACAGGTAAGGGGGGAGCTACTGTGATTTTAAACATACAAGATTATATGGAAGAGGCAAATAAATTACTATCGGATACAAGCACATATAAGAAGATGTATAAAGATGCCACTGACACATACAAAAATATATTGTTTGACACCCTTGATGTAGCCAAAAAGGAAGGAATAATGACCACAGATGAGAGATTATTTTTATGCATTTTATGAACTATTAGACAGGACTAGAGAATGAGATTATATATCATTTTACAATTGTGTTATCAAGTTTATTGGACCTTTACTTTCCTGTTGATAAAAGGCAGATGTTTTGAGCTGGCACTTTTTATAGCTTAGTCTAAAAAGATTTTTTGTCAGTTTATAGTCTGCTTTCATCTCTTGGTCTTAATGTTAACCATGTCCTCTCTATACCATGATTTCGTTTATTCATTGGGTTTTTATTTTATGGTATTTTTATTGTATTAGTTATAAAATGTCTTATATTTCTCTTATGGCCTCTAATATAAGAAAAACAATAACTGTTGTTTGTGCTCTGTGGTACTGAATAAATGATAATAGTTTTAGTTAAGAAGTTCTATATATTGGGTCATTAGAAAAAGGCACTGATTCAGCAGTTTGAATGTTTAATATGTCTTAAAGGGATAGTAATACTTCGTTTTAACTTTATTTTATTTTGTAGGCATTAAAAAAACATGAAAAATGATATAAGTCTTATCTCTGAAACCTTTATGGTTTAAGAGATATTCACAAACAAAGTACCCCCCCCCCTGTTCAACCAGATCAGAAGGGAGATGCCCAGGTAGACTGCAGAGAGGGACAATCTTCAATTAAGATAAGGGAAAAAGCTGAAAAACTTGTCAAGGGGGGAAGGGCTTTCATTGTTTTCATACAAAGAAAATTGTCCCCTTCTGTTATCTGTCTGGTCATACAACCAGACTCACATCTGAGAAGAGATGGCTTACACTAGGTAAAAGGGGCGGGAGGGGGAAACTTTGCTTGTGAATATCTCATAAACCATAAAGGTTTGAGAGATAAGACTTATATCATTCTTCATGTTTTTTTAATGCCTACAAAATAAAATAAAGTTAAAACGAAGTATTACTATCCCTTTAAATTCAGCAAGGTGTGTAATTAAACAATTTTCTCCCACTTGGAACATTTCTCTGATATCGTTGATGTAGCCAAAAAAGAAGTAATACTTACCACAGATGAAAGATTATTTTTAGAGGTGTCAAATCTGAAAATTCCACACTTCTATCAAGTTCTAAAAATACACAAATTGCTTAATAAACCACCAGGTAGGCTGATTATAGCAGAAATAAACAGTATAATGTATATCTTATCACAATATTTGGATTACAGAGTACAAAGATACGTTATTAACGTAGGTCATACATCAAGGATACCAAGCATATTTTACAGGTATTAAAAAAATTACAGTGGAATCCCAATTACATATGGACAACAATAGATGTAGTTTTTCTCTATATATATATATAGAATATGAAAAAGGCATAGACGCAATAGCACATTATTTATAACAAGATAAAAAGGTGGCACCTAAACAAAGAGAATGTATTCTTACAAGCATAAGATGTATCTTATATCATAAATATTTTAAGTATGAAGACACATATTTTCAACAAATAAATGGAATAGCAATGGGGGCCAGGTTCCCCTATACATGGGTCTGTGGGAGTTGGAGCTGGAGGCGAACCTGGTCTATTAAGGTAGGTACATAGATGACCTAATTATTATATGGGGAGGTAGCTATGAAAGTTTTATTGACACAAACTATACAAAAACTACTACTAGTATAATATAAAAACTATTATTAACTTAAAGGGATAGTAATGTTTCATAATAAAAGCAGCTCTAATTAATCATCATAGTATTTGGACTTTGGAGAGTGTTATTTCAATTCTGTCTGAGTTGTAGTTCAAGAGTAATCCACATTTTACTGATGTAACACTGCTCAGCCAGATCAGAAGGGAGGTGCCCAGGTAGACTGAAGAAAGGGACAATCTTCAATTAAGATAAGGGAAAAACCTGAAAAACTTGTCAAGGGTGGCAGGGCTTTCATTGTTCTCATAGGAATAAGAGTGTCCCCTGCTGTTATCTGTCTGGTCTTACAACCAGATTCCACATCTGAGAAGAGATGGCTTACACTAGGTAAAAGGGGCGGGAGGGAAAACTTTGCTTGTGAATATCTCTCAAACCATAAAGGTTTGAGAGATAAGACTTATATCGTTCTTCGTGTTTTTTTTAATGCCTATAAAATAAAATAAAGATAAAACGAAGTATTACTATCCCTTTAAGTTATTTACATATAATAGTTTTTATATTATACTAGTATTTTTATATATTTTGTGTCAATAAAACATCTGTAATTTTATACCAAGTGAACTATTGCTTTTTTGGGAGCTATTATTCTCTACTACATTAAAACCTGTTCAGCTGGAATCAGCTCTATACGGTTTCTATAGTAATTCATTTTTTGGACTACAAAACTTCTGAATACCCAAGATCCTCTGAGAGAACCGAGTGAGGACGGCTTTAAAATTTTCCCTCACAAGCAAATTTAGACCCGGGTAGGAATCTTTTCCCAGGCAGCCAAGAAGTGTGAGTATTTATATTCTAGTGTGACTCACTTTTCCTCTTCTGATAGCTAAGTAAACACATTACCGAGAGAACATCCATTCAGTTTGTATCACTGATCAGAAAACCTCCAGTATAACTGAGTGAGGGCAGCTGGTATAAACATTCCCACACGCTAAATAGCTTGCCTGGTAATATCAACCAGCCACGCGCGCATCATTAATTGTAAGTAGTTTCAACACGCAGAATATCAATTTAGAAATTCTCACTGAATATGTAACTCATCTATACACAAGATATTCCTATCTGGGAATCTAAAATCACAAGAATATTTTATAAATCTGGCAGATTTTTATAACAAAACTCTAATTGTAATAGATAACGCTATGTATGTATTTTTCTTTTGCATGGATATGATCATTTGAGGGCATCCTTGATTGTATAAGAAACATATATTTGAAACGTATACTTATTTATTTATTTAGAAAATGTTTTACCAGGAAGAATACACTGAGATTTCTCTTGTTTTCAAGTATGTCCTGGACCGTTTTCAGTAGAGGGTTGAATAGTTACACAAATTGAGAAACATTATATATTACATGTTATTAAATATACATACACATATGAAAATACATACATATGGTAATTTTAAAATTATAAACAGTTACACTCTGTTTTTAGATATAAAGAAGCATTTACTTTTAAGTATTTTAGACTGGGAGCAGATTTGATTGTTCCAGGCCTTTGGAGCTCTGAAGGAGAAGGCAGATCTTCCTGCTTCTTTCTTGTATTGTGGTATACATAGCGAGTTGTTTGCGGTGGAGCGGAGGTTATACTTAGTATGGAGAGCAGGAGTGAGCAAACTGCTCATGTAGTGTAGTAGTTTTCCAGAGAAGTGGTTGTGTACTAAGCAAGAAAGGTGAAGGGCACATCTAGATTTGAGTGTTAACCAATTTAGTTCTTTTAACATATCACAGCGATGAGTAGTGCAATTACATTGGAGGCTAAAGCGGCATATAGAATTATACAGGGTATCAAGTTTACTAAGATGGATTTCTGGCGCTGGAGCATAAACTACATCACCGTAGACTATGACAGGCAGCAACATCTGTTGCACAATTCGTTTTCTAACCATGGGACTTAAACATGATTTGTGTCTAAAAAGAGTACTGATTTTGGGATAAAGCTTGGAGGTTAATTTGTCAATATGATGTCCAAAAGTGAGGTTGGGGTCAAGCCACATACCACTGGGGCCAATTTACGATTAGACTCTGTTACAATGGATAGGTGGGTATTGCCGAGATTACGCAGTTTGTGCTTTTTGCCAAATATCATTGTGACAGCTTTGTCTGTGTTTAAGAACAATTTGTTCCTTGCTATACATCTTTCAACTTCATAGAAATCTTGTTGTAAAATGGCCTCAAGGTGTGATATGTTTGAGTTTTTAGTATAGAGAATGGTATCGTCTGCATACATGTGTACTGAAGATGATTTGCAAACCTTGGGCAGATCATTTATAAAAAGAGAAAATAGAAGACGGCCAAGAATGGAGCCTTGAGGAACTCCACTTGTTACTTTGAACGGAAGGGAGTCATCGCCAGCAACTGACACATACTGCAATCTGTCTGATAAGTAGGATCGGAACCAGTTTAGAGAAGAGAATTATTACCCAGTCGTGATCTTTGGAGTTTATTTATAAGAATATTATGGTCTACTGTGTCAAAGGCCTTGGCAAAATCTAGGAAAATGGCTCCTGTGAGGTCACCATTTTCCATGCCCATCTGGATATCGTTGGTTACTTTTAGGAGGGCCGTGACTGTTGAGTGATTTGGTCGAAAGCCTGATTGAAGTGGGGGTGAAAAAACTGGTCTGTTGGTAATATTTATTTAGTTGCACGTTGTAACGGTTTGTTCGACACACAGACACAGTAGGTTTGGATAAAACACTATTTTATTAAACAATAAAGATCACAATAACCCTCACAGGTCCTGTAATATATACATAATATTGTACAGCCACTAGACAGGTTATACAGAGGTAAGCCCACACAGGTCCAGTATAAGTAGAGAGTCCATAGAACAATATACTGACACAGGTCAGGCAGATCTTGTGTGAGTCCCAGTTTATCAGTACTGCATGGGTTAATAGTAGGCAGAGAATGTTGACAGGCCCTAGTGTAGCAAGGCCTTTTAAGAAGCTCAACCAGAGGTGAGAGCTTTAGTTTGAGTAACGCCCAAGACAATGGATACCAGACAATTGTGGACTGCGGTAGCAGTAGCGGAGACTGAGCAACTTGAGCACTGCGGTAGCAGTAATGCAGACTAAGCAACTTAAACACTGCCGTAGCAGTAACAGAGACCAAGCAACTTGAGCACTGCCGTAGCAGTAACGGATACTGAGCCACGTGGGTACTGCCGTAGCAGTAACGGAGACTAGGCAACTGGACACTGCTGTAGCATTAACAGAGACTGAGCAACTGAAGCGCTGCCGTAGAAGTAACAGAGACTGAGCAATAGGAGCACTGCCGTAGCAGTAGCGGAGACTGAGCCACTTTAGCACTGCCATCACATTAACGGAGACTAGGCAACTGGATACTGCCGTAGCAGTAACGGAGACGTGAGCAGCTTGTGCACTGCCGTAGCAGTAACGGAATCTGGTCAGCGTGAGCACTGCTGTAGCAGTAATGGAAAACTGAGAAACTCGCCCTGAGAGGCACCCAAGCTGGAACTGCTCATAAGGCAGACCAATAGGAATGTCGCCGAGGCTACACAGAGGAAGCCGAGACCAATCTGCAGAGCTGTCCAGAGACAGAGACAGAAAACAGTCCAAGTCAGTACACGGAGCAGGAACGTCAGCCAATCCAAGTCGGTACACGGAGCAGGAACGTCAGCCAAGCTGGGTCGGTACACAGGAGATCAGAAGCAGAATGGTCAGGCAGTCCAGGTCGGTGCACAGGCAGGAAACAAGATGCAGAGTAGTCAGGCAGGCTGGGTCGGTACACTGAGAGCTCACAAGAATCAGGAACAGGCATTGGTACTAGAACACCACGAAAGGGCACCGGAGATGTGCCAGACCCCAGTATTTAAGGACAATACTGGGCGGGACAATCACAGTGCAGCCAATAGGCGTTAGGCAGGAGTGGAAACTGACAGAATGTTGCCAAATAGCACGGGCACCGTGATACACGTGTACACATTTCTCTAGGATTTTGGATAAAGTGGGGAGTAGGGATATTGGTCTGTAGTTTGATACTACATTTTTATCCCCACTTTTGTGGATAGACACAACTCTAGCCACCTTCCAGGATTTGGGCATATACCCTGTTGCCGAAGAGGTATTAGTTAAAGATGCAATCGGTTTGGCCATTACCATAGCACTGAGCTTTAATAGCATTGCTGGTAGTTTGTCAGGGCTAGATTGGCATTCCATTTTTGGATTGAGGAGGTAATCATATATTTCACTTTCATTTACTGGCATGAAATTGAATTCATTTTCAGAATTGGACTGGGCAACAGGTGCCAGTGAATGTTCTGTAGATGGCTGAACTTCCGAGTTTTCTTTGTATTGTGTAATCAGGGTGATGGCACATCCAACAAAGTAGCTGTTAAATGCATTGGCTATGGCTATGGGGCACTGTATTGTTTCATGGTCTATGATTATAGTTGATGGGTGAGTATGATTAGGAGGGTTATAAAGGTTTTTAATAACCTTCCAAAAGTTGGCTGGCTTTGAAATATTACTGTTTAAGTTGTCAGTGGTCTGCTTTTGCTAATTTTTTTTGTTTTGTACATGTATTCCTTAACCCCTTAAGGGCCCATTACGGTCCCGGACCGTCTTGGAATTCCAGGCTCTCCGCATGGCTGCATGCCATTCGGGGAGTCCGGAATCAGATTCCCTGGTTCTTAAGTGACAGCCTCGTGTGTGTTCGCAGCCGGTCCTTAAGGGGTTAATTGTATGCAGTGTGATCATATGCGGAGCCGATTTGTTTAAATTTTGTCCATAAGGCATCTCTGAGACTGTATAATTGAATCAAGTCAGCTGAGAACCAGGGTAGATGTGCCCCCTAACCCTGACCTTCCTTAGTGGGACATGTGTATTACAGCTCTGTAAGAATTCAGAGTTAAAGAATTCTATCGCTGAGTCTAGGTCTGGTATTAGCTGTATTCTCTGCCATGAGCAATTTCTTAAATCATTTAGGAAGGACTGAAGATTAACATTTCTAAATTATCTCGTGAGTATGACTTTGGAACATGACTTGACTGGTTTTATTTTGCCGACACAGTAAACTATGGAGTGATCGCTAAACACGTTTGCTAGTACACCTGAGTCTTGGATTCTGCTTGTGCAGGATGAAAGGATCCAGTCTAGCAGAGGATGGTTGGATGTTTTAAGATTTATGCGAGTAGGGGAGAATATTAGTTGTGATAAGTTCAATATTTTAAACAATGAACAAAATTTTTCATTCCTGGAGTCTAGCCAATTAATATTAAAGTCTCCAAGAATTATCAGCTCGCTTTTCTTGTTTTGAGTGGCAATCTCCTTTAGGTTTTGAGCTATGTCTGAAAGGGAATGTGCTGGGGTATTTGTCAGTCTGTAGATGCCAACAATTATGATTTGTTTTGAGTATGGAAGACAAATTTTGCCAGCAATGTGTTCATAAGAATCAGTGTTATGAGAGTCATTTAGAAGTGTAAAGTTTACTGATTCCTGTATGTATATGATTACCCCTCCTCCTCGCTTTGCACGGTCTTTTCTAAAGCATGAGTATCCATCTATGGCAACAGCAGTATCAGGTATTTTTGGGGATAACCAGGATTCAGTAAGAATAAGAATTTTAGGTTTGTATGCGTAACACCATGCTTTTAGTTAATCCATTTTGGGCAGTATACTGAGTATGTTGCAGTGCACAAAAGACAGACCCTTTTTAAAGGGGAGGTTGCCATTTATTGCTATTTGAGGGCCAGGGTTGGTCTCTATGTCATTTGCCAAGGCAAGTAATACAATGCATACAAATTTAGTGATTTGTTTTCTGTGAGCATATAGTGAGAGGGTGTGTCTATTGCTATAATTACTGGGTGAGCTTGATTTTAATACTCTCCACCAGCATTCAGAGGGAAGTGTACATGTATGCAGAAGTCCATGGTGTATTAATATGGTATGGTGCGGGTGCAGAGCATGGTTGCAGGGATAAGAGGAAATCGGTATTAATAGTGGCATGATTAGTACAGATAGAAGTAATATGTTCATGTTAGCATGCATATGACAAGGCTCACAGGGTACATACAGGTAGACAAACCAGCTGAGATTAAAAATTACATTAATATTACAAGTATAAAATTGTCTATTTTCTCCACTCCCTCTTTATTCCTTTTTGTTTACTTGCCTGGGTTAATCAGTGGATGTGCTGCAGCTGCTGTATTTCTTTCCTGTCCCCTCTCCTGTCCAACTCTCTTGTATAATTCTCCATACTTCGATAAGGTGTTACTTAGATAAGGTGCTAATACTCCTGGCATAATGCCACCCCTAACTGGGTTCTAAATATATACTAGATGGAGCCCCATGGAAGACTGACTGACTGACTGAGGGAATTCCAAATTGTTTAGCACTGGACTCGTCCTGAGTGCAATCAGCTGTGACCATTAAAACATCTGATAAGGAGAAGACACAGAGATATAGGAGAGGGATGGGGGAAGTAAGCAATATGGAGACTGGAAAAGGGCTAATTGTTAGTACATACCATAGGGGGTTAAACTTGTACAGGGAGATTACATGGGATTTGAAGTTCCACTTTAAAATAGCCCTGGTTAGTACACACCACACAAGGTGTTAAAATTGAGAGGAGATACATGAGATTTGTTCTTCCACACAACAGGACTGGCTTATACATACCACACAAAGGGTTAAAATTGTGAGGGGAGACAGTATGAGATTTGTTCTTCCACACAACAGGACTGGCTTGTACATACTTCGATAAGGTGTTACTTAGATAAGGTGGTAATACCCCTGGCAAATGCCACCCCAGCATAATGCCACCCCTAACCGGGCTCTAAATATATACTAGATGGAGCCCCAAGAAAGACTGACTTATAATGTATAGATAATAATTATGTATGAAATTCATCATATACATTGGAATATATATGAGTACAACGCTGTATTTTTGTATATCTTGTTAAATTGATCATTTATTTGCATACTATACTTTTGCACTATAAATACTGAATGAGTTATCCAAGTATATCACTGAATATTCACTGTGTAATTGTTACTCCCTGTCCTGTACCCTCTGACCCTGGATTTGGATAGGCTAGGGAGAGTTTATAGGTGCTCTTCCCTGTTGCCTAGATGCTGGCGATTCTGCTCCCTTATCAGTCATCTACTGTGGCTGCAACATTGCTACAGTTCGCCCTTCTCTGTATCTCCTTCTGCCGTAGATAGACGGCCGAGAAGCTGTCACTACTGCATATCCATCAGTCATCTTTGCCTCACTTCTCTGATCAGGGAGGTTCTTCCTTTCCCCTGAGAGGGTTAGCCGTAGATAGCTCCTGGGAGATCCCAGTGTTCTCTTGTGGAGCGTATCAATCTTTTTCCTCTTCCTGGCCATCGTTCTTCTCCAGTCTCTGGGCTGCCTTCTCCTTTTTCTTGGCGGACCTAGCCTTAGGAATTCAGCTGGGCTCCGGTCCGACTTGGTTCTTAGGCATTTCTTGACGAGGAGTAGTATTGCTGAGGATCATTTCCTTTTGGTGTCATCTCTGCTTGGGTACCTCTCAGGTTAGGTTCCAGGGGGTGTGTTCTTTTTCCCTCTTTTTTGGGGTTGCTTACCCCTCTGGTTCTTCCTCTTCTTGGGCCTCGGTGGTCTTGGGATCTAGCTCTTGCCCACCATAGGGTTCCTCCAGCTCTTCTGATACTGGTTACTGATTATAAGTCTGAGGAGTATCTATCCTGGTCCCGGCCCCGGCTAAACTGGGGTCAGACATCTGGCTTCGCGGCCAGCACCTTTACTTCAGCCCTGGCTGCAGCAAGGATTCTCCAATAGGGCTCCTACGTACCCAAGCACCTCTCTCCAGCTCCGCTCTCTAGCACTATTTTTTGGACCATTACCAGAAGCTGCTAGTTTTTTCCTCCGTCCAGCTCTACGGAGCTAACAGTAATATATTATAAGCACTCACCTAATTTATTTAGTTATTCCATTTATTTACTCTTATATAAGATAGAGGTTTAGAGTTGTGCTACACTTTTATTGTTTAAATATTTTAAAATTATATTGCGTTGGCATTTATTATCACGTGGTCCATTTTATAGCGCTCACCTAAACATATTTCTTGCATGTATTTGTAATGGTTCACATTATGCATTCCTTCTTTGATCTGATTGGCTAAGGAACTGTTAAATACGGCTACCATTTGAGGTGGCCACTGCTTCTCCTGATGAAGAGGTCACTCTTAGTTTGAAAAACGTAGATCTGTAGTTAATATACCAAATAGGGTAGCCCACAGAGGATTCTGGAAACCAGAGAAAGAGGACACCAAAAGCATGTGGTGGGCCCAGTTTCGAAATCAGAATATCATTCAACAGAGATACTTATCCTAAAGAAATTCTCTGGTTGGCATATTGAGAGAATGTGGGTGGAATGGTTATGATTTGATGTGCTTTGCTCCAAGAAGACATGGGTACAAGCAAAAAGTTCAGTTGCTCCTTTGTATTATCATTGTTGTACTCATTAATCTTTAAAGCACTTTCAGACACAACTTAGATTGCCACCAGTTTGTTATCATTCCCATACTTATACTCCAATTGTCATTATTTGAATGATTGCTAGGAACCTCTTTGTGGGTTTTCAAGATATGGTTTCAGTGTATATATGAGATAATTAACAATTACCTAATAGGTATAGGAGGTTTATAATCTCTCATGTTTATTATTCTTTATTTTTCATTTTATGATATATTAGACAGGACTAGAGAATGAGATTATATATCGTTTAATTATTAACAATTGAGTTAACAAGTTTATTGGACCTTTACTTTACTATTGATACCAGACAGATGTTTTTAGCTGAACTTATAATAGCTTAATATAAAACCATTTTTTGTCAAAGTTTATAGTATGCGTTCATCTTTTGGTCTTATTGTTAACCATGTCCTCTTTATACCATGATTTAATTTATTCATTGGGTTTTTATTTTATGTTATTTTTACAATATTAGTTATAAAATGTCTATTTTTTTATGCAACTACGGATGTTTTTTCTTGCAATACTCCTTTCTTATATTTCTTTTATGGCCTCTAATATAAGCAAAATAATACAATGGTCTAACAGTTGTTTATGGTTTGTGTTACTGAATAAATAATCAAAAATTTAGTGAAGAAGTTCTTAATATTGGGGCATTACAAAAAGGCACAGAGTCAGCATTTGAATGTTTAATATATCTTAAATTCAACAAGGTAGGTAATTAAACTATTTTCTACCCATTGGAGCATTTCTCTGAAAAAGGAGATAAAAAAATAAAAATAAATTCCAGTCTGAATACATTTCTTCCTAATTTCTAAGGAAGTTTTCATAAATGTTTTTATTTCAACATGATACAATATATATATTGTGCTACAAACATGTGCCAGTTTTCTGTTATAAAGGAAATATGATACTTTCTTTGCTACTTAAAGTATAATAAAGAGACAGACTGTGCAAACAAATATAACATGACACAAAACCAAGTAGCAATGCCTATGACAAACATCAGATACTAGATGGTTGGCAGCTCTGCAATAAACATGTTTCCTAATCACACAAAAGATATAGAGAACAAGATAAAAATTAAAAGACTACAGGAAGTCACTACCCTCTCATCACTTTGTGTGGTCTCATTAGAACATTGTTAAGACAGATTTGAGAGTCAGAGTGGGATAGCGTTTATTGCACAATTCTGGTTTCTTGGGGAACACATTTACAATTATATAAACCAAAGTCATAGCTAAATTAAAATAGTAGTAAGCAGTTTATATTAAGAAGTTGCATGTGAATTATGATAGTCTAAATCGTATTCTTAAGTGGTATTTAAAGGGAATTGAAAAAAAATTGTTGTTTAATATAGTCAATAAAAAAGTTAAATGGAGTGCTTTAAAATTGCATCTTAAATTCTTCCGTGCAGTTGGATCTTTGTTCACAGCTCATATTCTCTTCTCTACAGTATTTTCCTGCAATGCATTCCTCTAATGTAAACTAAACACGTTTTAAATATTTACAGTTCATGAAAAAGCTATCTGATAAACATAAGCATTCAGAATATCTTGAGGTCATGAAAAAAGTGTTGGCAGTGTTAGATCATTTTAAATTAAGGAAATGCAACAAGGCAGCTAAAGGAAATTTAGTGTATATTTACACATTAACACTTTTGCTGTACATGGTGACAAAAACCTTACATATACTTTTTCATTTCTTAAAAACATACACATTATATTTTCTATGCAGGAATAGTTGACGTTGACAGGAAACATGACATTAAAGGAAATCTTTTTTTTTTTTTCTTTTTTTTCTTTATAAAGGCTTTATTGAAAGAAATAATGTAATACAGGAAGGCATAATAGAGAAATACAGTAGTACAACACAAAAGTATGTAGCATAAGCAGTACGACAAGACAAAGAGTGGACATATATATAATACCATAATCCAGAGAAAAACATAATGAATATTCCTAGAATCTAGAGAATGAATCTGACAAGAAAAAGTCGAGTGGTATGACTAAAAAGGTAGCATTATAAATAGAAAGAGGGTAAAGTAAACAAGAAAAGCAGCACGGAAAGAGATAAAAGAAGAAAAAGGAAACAGAAGCAGAACAAATGGAGAAAGACATAGCATATAATAGAGCATAGTATAGAACATAGCAGAAGAATATAGCAGAAAATATGGCAGGTGAGGACAGTAGCAGGTGAAGTATATATAGAAGGTAATCCACACAAATCAAATCAGGGGCCTCTCAATATAACTGTAGTTCAAGAATCAACAAAAGTCAGCAAGCCGTTGTATTTGTCTTAAAAAAGCATTGATTTGCCAGTAGAATAAAAAAATAGTTTTTCTAGGCTTAGGAAAGAGCAGATACGCCCCTTCCAGTCTTGAATAGTGGGAGAAGTAGCCGATTTCCATCTAGCAGGGATGCACGCCCTAGCAAGAGTGACTAAAATAAACCAAAATGACATAGAAGAAGCAGGAGGAATTGGAGAATCGTCGGATAAAAGGGAAAGAAGCAACACTTGAGGGGAGCTAGGAAGGTGAGTACCCGCCAAGACTGTCAGATTGGCTGCAACATCCGCCCAGAATTCCCTCAAAGAGGAGCAAGACCACCATAAGTGATACAAAGAACCCTCCTCCAAACCACATCTCCAACACATAGGAGAGAGTCCCGGGAAAATCTTTGCATCAAAATTTTATAGTTAAGTTCTAACATAGTAACGTTAGAAAGAAATTTAGAATGCAATTGAAAGGAATTTTCCCAGGAAGACAAAGAAATAGCCATCTGCAGGTTAGCACTCCATTTAGCCCTCTGTGCTAACGGTGGAAAAGATGTGGAGTTCATGCAAAACAAGCGCATGTCCGAGAGGCTGATTCTCCTCACAGAAGGGAATGTTAGAATCCTTTCAAAAGCAGTAAGAGGACGAGGTAGGTAAGGGCCGTCTCGTATCAGTGAAATAAAATGTTTAACTTGACAGTATCTACAAAAGTCCGAAGAGGACAATTGGTGGGAAATACAAAAGGTTTGAAAAGTTGGAAGCGAGCCGTCTGGAAGAAGATGATCTAAGTCTATCAAGCCACCGCTGGTCCAACGCGAGAAATCCGAACCGGAGAGACCAGGTAAAACATCCGGGTTGACCAGCAAACTACAAAGTGGAGAAGAAGCCAGAGCCAGAAGTAACAGAGAGTTACAGGTCCTCCAAGTATGAATTAAATGAGAAAGAACTGGATCGCCCTTGACCACCTTCATGACGGAGGAGTGAGAGGCCCAAAGTAATTGCAGGGGGTCTACTGTCCCTAACAAAAGACGCAATAAAGTTGTCCAGTCCATAGATGATGTAGAGGAACAGAGTTCTCGAATCGACGACAAGGATAACATCTTGCGATAAGATACTAGGCTGGTAAAACCCAAACCCCCAAGCTTGACTGGGCAATAAAGGACCGCAGTACCCAGACGAGGCGGCCTATGGTTCCAAATATAGTCTTTAAGTAAAGACTGCAGAAGTCTGATCTGACAAACAGGGATTTGCAATGGAAGAGATCTAAAGTAGAACAGAAACATAAATACCAGACCAGGACTGAATGTCAGATTTAATAGTGGCCATAAGAGTGGACAGATGCAGCGAAACAGTAGAGGAGATCTGACTGGTAAGTTTGATACCTTGATACTTGATACAATCCGAAAAGGGTATCAATCTAAAAGACGGGATTTGGAAGCATCCGGTACAGTTAAGTTCAGTATTTCAGATTTAGCATAATTCAATTTATAAAAGGAGATCGAACCATAACCCTCAAGAATTTCAATCAGGGAAGGAAAACTACGTTCCGGAGAAGTGATGAATAGTAAAATATCATCAGCATAACTAGCTATTTTGAAGTCCCTACCCCCTACTTTAACTCCCGAGATGGAGTCAGAGAGCCTAATAGCGGAAAGGAGAGGTTCTAAAGAGAGTATAAAGAGAAGAGGAGAGAGAGGGCAGCCCTGTTGGGTCCCATTTGTGATGGGAAATGGGCAGGAAAAAGCACCATTGGCCCTGACTTGTGCAGAAGGCGATTTATACATAGAATAGACGGCAGATATGAAACGCTCACCCAAACCAAAGTGACAAATCGTCTCCTCCATAAAATGCCAACGGACCCTATTGAACGCCTTCTACGCATCTAGAGAGAGAAGCAGAGAAGGGATGGAGGAACCAACAGATCTATGAATCAGGGAAAGCGCTTTAATGACATTATCCCTGGTCTCTCGACCAGGCATGAAACCAGCCTGATCTGGACCTATCAAACGATGTAGCAGGGGTTTGAGCCGTTGCGCCAATAGTGAGGCAAAAAGTTTCAGATCCGTATTCAAGAGAGAAATAGGTCTATATTTGCTGCAAACCGACTTATCTTTCCCTGGCTTCAGAAGAACTGTGATGTGAGCCATAAGAGATTGTGTGGGCCAGGGATGGCCAGCTAGGATTGCATTGAAAGTAGAAGTGACGTGCGGGATCAAAGTATCTTTGAAGCATTTATAGTAAGACCTGGGCATTTCCCTGTAGGAGAACGGCTAATAGCTAAAGCTACTTTGGCTTCTGAAAAATCCAAGTTCAATAATCGAGTTTCCTCACTAGAGAGACTGGGAAGTTTAGCCTTATCCAAAAAAGAAGAAATAGAAGAAGAAGGAGAAGTATTAAGGGAAGACGCAGCCGTAGAGAGGTTATATAAGTTAAAATAATAGTCTCGAAAGACCTTTGCGATCGCTGTACTAGTGGACGCTGGCTTAGCAGTAGCATCCAACACCCGTTGAATATGCGTCGGGTGCCGCGCTTGCCGTACCAGAGCAGTCAATGTCTTACCACACTTGTTGCCATGAAGGAATTGTCTATATTTATGCCACATAAAAGATTTAAATGATTGTGCCTTCAAAAATTCAGATACCTGAGCCCTAACATCTTACAGTCTAAGGAGCATTTCAGGAGCCCCCAACTCTCTATGCTCATGTTCTAATGCACTAAGGGAAGACAATAAAGAATTATAATGGGCACGTTTAAGTTTCTGTTTCCACGCTCCCTGTGAAATGAAAAAGCCACAAAGGACACACTTATGAGCCTCCCATATGTTAGGCAAGGAAACATCAGCAGAATTATTCAGAGAGAAGTAATCCGACAATATGTCAACCGCCTTAGCAACAATCCCAGGATCCGATAAAGGTGATTCATTAAGCTTCCAAGAAGAAAAGTATCTCGTGGGAGATGAGAATGCCAAAACAACAGCTAGAGGAGCATGATCCAAAACCGTTGTAGGTAGAATCTCAGCCTTCATCACCTTCTCAGTACAAAAATTGGTAAAAAAAAAAATAATTCTAGAATAACACTGATGCGGATTGGAGTAAAAGGTGTAATTCCTGCTGGTGGGATGCAACAATCTCCAAGGATCCAACAGAGACCTAGCGCTAAGTAGAGCACTCACCTTCCTAGCAGGGGAGTGGGGATGGGATGAACGGGGTGAGGACAGGTCGAGGGAGGGGCATAGTGCTAAGTTGAAATCCCCACCAATAAGTAGGTAACCCTCACTAAAGGTGTCCAACTTGCGCAAATGGATTGAAAAAAAACTCATTTGTGAGGTATTGGGAGCATATAGATTAGCTAAGATAACAATAGTGCCACCTAAGGAGCCTTTCAGAAATAAGTACCGACCTTCAGGATCGCTACATTAATCAGTAAGCGTCCAGGGTATATGATTAGTGCAAAGTATGGCGACCCCCCCGTTTTTTCTCAGCTGCTGATGCAAACCAGCCATGCGGGAAGTGACGGGAGGACAATTTGGGTTGAGAGTGTATATCAAAATGCTTTTCTTGTAAAAAAGCAATATCCGCCCCATAATTAGACAATTCTCTCAAAACAGTCGCTCTTTTTTCTGGACAGTTCAGGCCCTTAACATTATAGGAGAGTAATTTTAAGGTGGATAATACCATGATGAACTATAAAGAAAAATTTGCAAAAAAAGTCTGGACCACCTGTCTATGAGGAGGAAAATTAGGAAAACAGGAAATAAGGCAAGGCAAAAAGAAAGAGAAAGACAGTGTAGATTGAAAAAGAGAGGAAAGGAAAGTGAGATGGCTGATGAGAGGCATCCCCCCACAGAAAAGTGGGAAGCGTGACATCAGGCATGTCAAGAAATGGTAACATGACTGAAATCCAAATCTGACCAAAACAGATGGGGAGGGAAGTTGCGCAGAACAGGAACCGAAGTAGAGGAAGGAGAGAGCCAAGAAGTAAAACAAAAGTACCCATACACACATAAAATAGCGAGATCGGCAACAAATAAAAGAAACAGCAAAGTAGGGGGAGGGCAACGAGGTGAAGCCCCGAACCAACCCCCGCTATCTAGGGGCATTGCGGAAGAGCCAGATGAGGATGCACCCACAAGGCCCCTACAACAAGGTCCTCGGTAAACTACAGCCGGACCAAGGAACGAGTCCCAGCGTTTTGATACCAGTGACTGAATCAAGGCTAACCTGAGAACCAGACTGGCTGAGGCAGCCTTAATCCTCCGTCTACAACCGAATCACAGAACTCAGCACTAGCCATAGAGAACAGTTATGTAAAATGTATGAAAGAATATCAGAACATAATACAGATCTCAAACTAATAAAAGTGATAGGGTCCCCAATGAGAGCCCCCAGCGCACAGAAACCCGCGCACGGGGGGGCCCAGTAGGAAGCCACTGACTCCCACCCAAACTAAATGCTGAACAAACCCCCCACGCAGGGAGGACCCTCCCATCTCAAACTCAGTGATGACCCCCCACGGGATTACGTAAAAAAAAAACCACAGGGTCCCCAATGGGAGCTCCCAATGCACCGAAACACACGCATGGGGAAGTACCAAAGGGAAGTCACAATCATACAGTAAATTGAATGATGAACAATCCCTCATAAGAGGGAACACATCCATAATATGCACACAGCAATGATCCCGTACGGGAACAAGCAAAACATTGCAGGGTCCCCAATGAGAGCCCCCGATGCACAGAATTCCAAAGGGAAGCCAGCAACTCTCCATGAGCAGAATGGTGAACAGTGAACAATCCCCCACAATAATGAGCACAGTCCCAACACGAACACATAAGAAAAATAGAAAAAAACCCTCAATGGGAAATTGTGCCCAAGATAGTGAAAGGGAGCCCCCCACTGTCTGAAACCTTCCAGAGATATAATTGGGCATAGGTACGGAGGCAGGCAAAGGCCTAAAACTGTGGACTATAGTCAAACATGATGTCAAAAGGAACCCACAGCTTAGCGTACATAGAGGTAACAAACTTTTATTTGGGAACCATCGCACTGTCCATGTACTTCCCAAGTCCTCTAGGAAATAGTCTCTTGTCAATGTCCGCCTACTGGTGGAGGAGTGACGGTAACCGCATCTGGCAGATGCAGTTTCTTCCAGGAGGAATCAGTCACAAGATGCCACCGGAGGCGCTGGTTCTTCTCCAGGTGAGGAGTCAGAGGTCTATCTGAGGCCTTTGGTGGTGGAGGGAGGGAGATGGACAAAGCTTCGCAAAACGAAGGAATTTCTTCCGGACGGTGAAGCATAGCCTGTTGGTCATTATGAGAGGCCTGCAGGTGAAAAGGAAAACCCCACTTGATAAAGACCGTAGGTGTTCCATAATAGGTTTAAGCTGATGCTGCAAAAACAGCGTATGGGGGGATAGGTCTTGAAATATCTTCACCTGCACTCTAGCATACAAGATATATTCCTTGTTACGGCACATTTCCACTATCGCTTCCCTATCCGCAAAATAGTGACAGCGACAAATAATGTCCCTGGGAGGGTCACCAGCTTGGCCCCTAGGTTTCAAGGCCCGATGTGCACGGTCCAACAAAATCTGATCATTCCAGCCTAGAACGTGAGAGAAGAAGGATTGTAAAAAGGCAGCCAGATCTCTTTGGCCCGTGGATTCCGGGACGTTACGTAGTCATAGATTATTTTGCCTTCCTCTATTGTCTAAATCATCCAACCTCAGCTCAAGACGATCAATAGCCTCCCTCTGGTCAGAGATAATCTGTTCAAAACCCAGTAGGTGATCCAAGAGTTCCGTTTGGGCCTCTTCCATCTGATCCAGGTGATGGGATAGCTGCTGAAAGTCCCTGCATAGGTCTACAAACTCGGTGTGTAGGGCCTCCTTAATGTTCATGGCCAGTGCCAAAAGGTCTTCCTTGGTAGTGAACGCAGCCATCGCCGACATGGGAACCATGTTGGGCACAGGTGTAGATGTGCCCGAATCAGGCGCACTCTCCATGGCCGCCAAAAGTAGCTCCGAACGTGGAGATTCACAGGCCTTGCTGCCTGAAAAGGGGGTAGATACGCGCTCACTCGCTGTGTGGGAGGGAGGTAGTAGAAAGGACGTTATCTGTCCAGATGCCGTCCGGTCCTTCTTAGGAGGCTTCCCCCATCTCTTATGAGTCATGGAACATCTAGCAGTGATGTTTTGCCGAAATATCAGAAAGTATGGGCACAGAGAAAGCTGTAAAAAGTAGTAAAAGTAGTCTCATCTCCGGAGCGCCACTAACATGCCGCCATCCTGCTCGGCGGCAAGCTCCACCCCCGGAAATCTTATTTTTTATTTATACTTAGTATATGGTTATGTCATGCATTTTAGAGTCACAACAAACGTAAGTGCCTGTGTTATATATTTTTTAAACCCTTTGTGAGCCAGAGGGGTTACTCATGCGTTGCTTTGCTATCCCTCTGGCGCTTAGCAGGTTAATACTTACTAAAATACATGCTTGTAGGAATACATACAGTATTGTCTTTAAGTTGTACTTTTTTTCATCTTATTTGTAATTTTAATTTAGAAAACCTGTCTACACTGATACTATGAGCCACAAAAAACAGTTTAAAATGAGAAAGAGCAGTATTTTTGTCACATATTACCCTGCTAAATTGTGCTTTGTATTTACTGTGTCTAAACTATAATTCAGGAATGTGTAATCAGCAGTTGTGTTTAGCCCTTGTATTTTGTATTGGCCAAATGGAATCAATAAAATACTGAGAACATATTAATAACTTACAAACAAGTTTTTCTTTTTTTTACACATTCTGATCGTTTTTAATATTTCTTAAACTATTATAGTTTTTGAAAACTTCTGGCTAAATAGCAAAAAATGTAAGAGGGAATGCTTTGGACCTTTTAAAAATTATATGGATGAGTTGATTAGGTAGGATTCTTTTATCAATCTATACTAGGGAATGAAAAATGGTAGACGAGCCTGAACAAATAACAATTACAACCATACCAATATCAGATTTAGGGCAAAATGTTCAAAAAGTCATCATGATGAAAAAATTGTTGGATCATGAGTTGGTGGTAAAAGAAGGACAATATTTTCAGAAGTAAATATGTCACTTTTGAAAATGTGTCATAAACCTTAAAAATGACGGTAAGAAGACCTTGATGAATATTGCCCTTAAATATTCTGATGTTAAAAATGTACATGCAAGCTGAATGTAAGGATCTCTCTAGTGAGAGCTCTAGTGAGCTCTCTGACCATCGAAAAGACTTGGGCCAGTTGGGCCATTGCATACATATTCTAGAAACAGAGACAGAGGCGATGGCCCTCCATGAGCGATGGCCCTCCATGAGCAAATATTGGTATCATGGTGCCCATGATTCCAGCTGCTGGGCGACATTGTTACTTCCGGGTTTACCATTGCCTTATTCCTATTGGCTCTGGGACTCTGGCCCCTCCCAGGGCTTGCCTTTATAAACTCACTCCTGTCATCATTACAGTGCCCTTTCGTGGTGCACCCGTGCCTAGCGTTTGTTTACTGCTTGTTCCTGTTCCGTGTATGACCCAGCTCGCCTGACTATGCTTCTGGTTCCTGACGCTCCTGTGATTCGATTCTGTTGCTGACTTAGGACTGGCTGACTAACTCCGTGTGTACCAAACTGGCTTGGTTGAGTATCCGATTCCGTTACCGACTAGGACTGGCTGACTAACTCCTTGTGTACCGACCTGGCTTGGCTGAGTATCTGATTCCATTGCTGACTAGGACTGGCTGACTAACTCCGTGTACCGACCTGGCTGTGTATCCGGTTCCGTTTCTGACTGGACTGGCTATCTCCGTGTGTACAGACTGGGGCAATGCTGGCTTCTGATCTGTCAGGTTGTGCACCCTGTATTCCATTCCACCTAATCCCACTTGCTATACTATACAGTGCATGCCTGACCTGTCTATTTCCGTAGTCACTAGGGGTCTGTGGGAGTCTGGTCACTTGACAGTGTCTGTGTTGCCTCCGTTAACACTAGCGTTCTAGGGTCCGGTCACTGCCAGAGTCCTGTCTGTGTTGCCTCCGTTAACCCTAGCGTTCTAGGGTCAGGTCACTGCCAGAGTCCTGTCTGGGCTGCCTCCATTAACCCTAGCATTCTAGGGTCCGGTCACTGCCAGAGTCCTGTCTGTGTTGCCTCAGTTAACCCTAGCGATCTAGGGTCAGGTCACTGCCAGAGTCCTGTCTGTGTTGCCTCCATTAACCCTATCGTTCTAGGGTCAGGTCACTGCCAGAGTCCTGTCTGTGTTGCCTCCGTTATTCCTAGCGTTCTAGGGTCAGATCACTGCCAGTGTCCTGCCTGTGTTGCCTCCGCTATCCCTAGCCTCCTAGGGAGCTGCCCTGAAGTCACCCATCACCCTTTCCCTCCTAGTTGCGATGTGGGGCTGTTGTGGTTCTACTTGTTCCTGTACCTGTCCAAGGATCAAGCCTATAGAGTCCTATTGTTGATTACCTCTGTGATATCCATACATCCTGACCTGAGTCAGATTTGGGAAGTACTAGGTACGGACATCATCTGGACCTGAGTAGGGTGATTGTTCCATTTATTTTCAATAAAGCTTTTAAACCTTACCTAACTGTCTGAGTGTTCTTACAGAACCGTGACAATTGGCTGAAAAGAATGAAACCATCAACCTACTAACCTCTTGAATTGAAAATTTAGATAACCATGGTAGGCAATGCATTATACGTATCAAAGACATCCCGAGTCCTATCCTCCTTCAGACCCATTGGCCTCCCTCCAAAGCTTGTTATCAGATATGCTAGGCGCTGATCCTAATCATCTGATTTCTACCGAGCAGACCCATAGAGATCTGAGACCTAGATTCTCCTAGAGATGTCATCTGCTGTCTCGGCTTCTATCTGGACAAACAGAAAATTCTGAGATGGAGTAGGGAGCTTGGTGAAGTTAAATTTGCTGGGGTCTCAGTGAATTTTTACAATGACCTCACAATGCACCCTGCAACAGTGGAGAACCCTAAAGACTCTCACAGATCACCTCCGCAATCTGAAAGCCAAGTACCGCTGATGATTCCGATTTAGCTTGTTACCTTCAAGGATACTACAGGTACTCTAAAGAATGTGAAGGACATCCCTGCCATCATTTTATGACTGAAGAGCTGACCCACTTACTGGTTGTGATGCTGGTATTTACTTGAGGGTTGGGGAAGGGAGGGTGGGGTGCACCAGTTATTTGGAGCCAGACCACCACATTAACCATAGCATTGGATACTTATTTGAGTACCACACCTCTTTTTATCTGCAAATATGCCAGTCTGATTTATTGTGTTTGTTTTTTTTTATCAAACATTAGGTGATTCCTACCTCAATTTACTGTATGCTGTATGGATACTGGTCTCCTGGTAGGGGAGAGAAGCGTTGCATGAGGTGTTTGAGTCCTAGGTTAAGTAGGAGATCCCCTGGGTACAATATATGCAGCCTTTGAGAGGGGCATAAGGGGCTTTTGCTACGTTTTTCAATATACATATCCATCTAGGTTTTTAAAGGTGGATGGTTTAATTGATTTAATTGCTTGCCTTGCTCCAAACTTGATATGATTTTTTCTATGGCTCGACATTTCTAGTTCACGATAAGCTATAATGTTACTGTTTGGCCATGCTGCTTTATCTGCCTGATGTCTCCTCCTCTGGAGCCCGCTCATTGGGGACACAGCAGCCATGGTTCATCAAGGCAATCTTTAACCACCCTCCCCTGATTATTCTTTTGTATTATATGCTTAGCTACCCTGCTCCTTATGGTTATACTGATATAAAATTTAATGGGTTACATGCCAGGTTGTGGGACCTGCTGTCCCCCTGTGGGCAACTATCACGGTCCCCGTGATTCCCTGTCAATCTGTGACTATGTTACCTTTGCTTTGGAGGAGGCTGATTGGCCCGCCCAGGATGTTCCTTTTTATACTGGCTCTTGGGCAATTGTCAGTTGCCCTTTTGTGGTGTTCCCGTTCCTGCATCTCGTTGCTGAGTTCCAGTGTCTCCTGTGTACCGATCCGGCTTGGCTGACTCCTATTCTGATCCTGCTCCGTGATTGACCCGATTCTGGCTGACGACCCTGCTCCGAGATTGACCCGGTTCTGGCTGACGACCCTGTTCCGTGATTGACCCGGCTCTGGCTGACGACCCTGCTCCGTGATTGACCCGGTTCTGGCTGACGACCCTGCTCCGTGATTGACCCGTTCTCCGGTTGACGTTCCTGCGGCTGTATCATCCGGTTCCGGTTATCGCTCCTGTCTGGTTGCAGTTCCAGTGTCCTCCGGTCGCTCTGGCGACATTCTGAACTGTTTTCGCTGATCCTCTCTCTCTCTCTCAGCTGTAGCCTGAGGTTGCCTGCCATCTGCTTTGCTGAGCGGTGCTCTTCTGTAAATACCAGATTAACCCGTGCAGTGCCTGTAGTCTCCGGTTACGTGACACTTGTTTAGCTTGCCAAGCCTCTGTTGGTCCATTGAGCCGTTACACTCTGAGTCGCCTATTGACGCCATACTATTCCTTGCAGAGCTCCGCCTGTCCGGTGTTTGGGGTGCACCATGACCACGCCGGTTGGCGCCGGTAGGCTGTTCGCTCTTGCTATAGGATTCCGTGCGACACCGGAAGGGTGTCCTGGCTCCGTTTCTCATTCACTCAGAGTGTACATCTCTACCTGCACTGCCTAGTGCATCGGCTCCCTGTAGCTTGTGCAGCAACCATCTATTGTGGCATCTCAAGGGTGTCTTGGCACAATCCAGTTGGCATACGCATGGTCATTTACTAGTCTCATTGTGGGCGATTCCTATTCTGGTTACTTCAGCTCTGGCAGTAGCATTCCTCCTAGCCCACGGTGGTGGTATTGGCTCAGCTCAGCGCACCAGGGGCGCTCCCCGTTTCTACCTAGAGAGTGATACAGTGCTGATACTTTACTCCTTGCTCTACATTTGAGAGACTGTTATCCAGAGACTGATATCTATCCTGGGAGTTGGCCAATCTAAGCCTGAGTTTCTCCAGTTGCTACTGTTAACCCTTTGGGGTTACTCCAGTCTATATTTGTACTTATACTCCTGCTTGTATTACACATACCTTGTCTGTATTTGTCAATACTGTTCTTACCTGTGCTGGCCCCTAGGGGCACTGTTTATCATTCTGATTCAATAAAACTGTGTTTTTACTTCATACCCTGGTCTGAGTGTCAGAAAACCGTAACAGCAACCACCTCTGGAGTAACAGCGGCTCTGTTCACTGGTGTTTGGTTTAACCATACCCTTATGTTTTATTTTTTGGTTTAAATCTATTTTTGGACATTGCTTTTGATTTCAATGTTCTGGCGTGGACAATAATGCCTCTTGTTTGGTGAGGCAGCAACAGTTTCCCTTATGCTCACTGGATTTTGTGTTCTCCCCCACCCAAGGCCTTTCCCCTCTTTCCAGAACGATAGGAACTCAGGACAAAATATAGCCCCAATAGACTATTCACGGGTTATCTTGCATCTCTTTTGTTCATCTTGCCCCCCCCACTCCATTTACCTGAAGTTGCATTGCTGGGTCCAATATATCTGATGGCATATGTCTGCCCAGGCATCTGGTGGCCCAATAGATTGGTTGTTTGTAAAAGGCATCTTCTCTCTCATGTCATCTTATGGTCCATTTTAAACTGACTTTTCTATCTCTCAAAACTAATGGCTTTAACTCCCCAGAGAAACAATCTATGGCTCTAAAGGAGGCCTCTCGCATGAAGGGGAATATTGTTTTCTTTCAGGAAATGCATTTTTATGCAGTAACACATCTAAAATTCCATTGTCTGGCATACCCTAGTGTTGGGCTTGCCTCTGTAAGAGAAAAAAAGCACTGGGTAGCAATTCTGCTTAATAAAATTTTCTCATGGGCACAAGAAGTTGAGTTGAGGGACGCAGAGGGCAGATTTACTCTATAAAAGGCTTGGTTAATGGAAAATAATTAATTTTTGTGAATATCTACAGCCCAAGTACCGGGCATATCTGCTTTTACATCAAGACCCTTCACCTACTCGAGGAGTTCAGGGTGTGGAAACTGGTTCTGGGAGGAGATTTCCATCTTTATTTAGACCCATCTTTGCAGTCATCCTCTGGGAAGGCCTCTATCAAATTCAGGCCTCGATCCAATTGCATAGATCATAAAAATGTACGTAGCTCAAAAACATGTGTAACACATTTTTTCACCTCACCGTGAGTCCCAGTCAGCCAATAATTAATGTACGATACATCTAATGGCAAGTAAAAAGATAATGGTCAATTTAATCTTTATCAAGACAGGTTCAAACACAACACACCAAAGTATGAAATATACCTATATACCCCAAAATAACTGACATACCTTATCTGTGTTTCGAGTTTTGGTGAACTAGAGCACAGGACCCAGTAGCAGAGGATAGTGATAGAGTGAGACAGAGAGGAGCTGACACTGAGTGAGTTAGAAGGATTTGGAGTGGAGAGAGTTGGTACATCTATAGCGACACATAATACACCTTTGCACATTTGCCATACACACATACAAACACACGTACATAACACATACACAATGTATCTTTTATTTTGACAGTGTGATTACGTGAGTGCAAGAGAGTGACAGAGAGTGAGTGTCATCAAGCGTGTCTGTGAAGGCATGTGTGAGTACCTGAGTTTGAGTTGATGCATGATAGCCAGGAAAGGAGAAGAGGAGAGAAGGATGGGGAGAGGAGTAGGAGAAGAGGAAGCTCAGGAGGGCATATCCGGTCAGGGAAAGGGAGATCAGTTGGGTGGAGGGGGATCAGACTAAGGAGAGGCATACAGAGGACAGGGACAGCTGTGTCAGTGAGATGAGGGGTAGATGTTACGGAACACCCTACACAGTCAGGGTTAACACATGCAGGCTGTGACAGCCACAGCTCTGACACATCCCAAGCTGGAGCTGATGAGGACAGACTGCAGTACCCTATAGTCCTATGAGGAGAATAAGGTTCTTGTCGAGAGCATTCTGCAGAGGGAGACCATCTTGTTAACGAGGGCGAACTATGCTGGTCTGGGGGCTCTGAAGAAGGTCACTTTGAGTCAGGTGCTGAACAGGGTGAATGCAGCTTCCACAAGCCAGAGGACCCTGAACTCCATCAAGAACTGGTAAGTTTGACTGTAAGAGGCTGGTGAAAAAGAAAATGGGAGTGGTGGTCCCCCTGACCATATCACCTTTAACCCCTGGGAGGACATACTCAGGCAGAACCTGTCATTAACAGCTGTTGAGAGGTCCATGGAGGATCAGACACTGGTGACGACAGCCCCCTCCACACTACCGGTAAGTGCATCATTCCATAACCCCACACCACACAAACCCTCATACCGATATACTTGATTAAGCACAGGTGGGACAGTCAAAATGAATTAATTACTGATCAAATCACCTGTGCTTAATCAGGGAAATCCTTTAATCCTGGCCTGTTGGTGGCCCTGAGAACTGAACTTGGACAGGTCTGATGTACAGGATCATCAATGATTGATTGCCAGAGTTTTATCTCATGCAATGCAATGCATTCTATACCATCTTGCCACTTAAGGGTTCCCATGTCAATGTTCTCGTCTTGCATCAATCTTGTCATTGCTTAGATTACTAATCACTAGTGTTGAGCGAGCATGCTCGGCCGATGCTCGGATCGGCTCGAGCATCGCTCTGCTCGGCACATGGCGGTACTCGTACGAGTACCGCATGTGCTCGCCCGCCATGTTCGGGTCTCCTCCCCGCACGTTTTGCGGCTGCTGCGCAGCCAATAAACGTGCACGGAGGCTCTGACATCGGTGTAATGCCAGCAGCCATGTTGGCTGCTGGCATTACACTGATTGGCTGGCCAGAACCCGTGGTCGGGTGCTGTATAGCACCTGACCATCGAGTTCGGCTCAGTCTGAGCCAGGGAGAGCTGAGGATAGGAAGGGAAAGGCAGTGTAGGGAGGAAAAAAAAAAATTGTGAAAAAAAAGAACCAAAAGTCCTTTTTAGGACTACTGTGTGTGGGGGCAGCAGGTTATTTTGTGTGGGGGGAAAAAAACAAAAAAAAAAAAAAAAAAATATTCTGTTTAGTGTGAAAAGTTGCAGATTAGAGCACATTCTGTTTAGTGTGCACAGTTGCAGATTAGAGCACATTCTGTTTAGTGTGCAAAGTTGCAGATTAGAGCACATTCTGTTTAGTGTGCAAAGTTGCAGATTAGAGCACATTCTGTTTAGTGTGCAAAGTTGCAGATTAGAGCACATTCTGTTAAGTCTTCAAACTAAAATATCAAAGTCACATATTCCATTCAGTGTGCGTCGCCGCAGTTTAGCAGCACATTCTGTGTACTGTGCAGAGTTGCAGAATAGGAAGAAATACTGTTAAGTCTTCAAACTAAAATATCAAAGTCACATATTCCATTCAGTGTGCGTCGCCGCAGTTTAGCAGCACATTCTGTGTACTGTGCAGAGTTGCAGAATAGGAAGAAATACTGTTAAGTCTTCAAACTAAAATATCAAAGTCACATATTCCATTCAGTGTGCTTCGCCGCAGTTTAGCAGCCTATTCTGTGTACTGTGCAGAGTTGCAGAATAGGAAGAAATACTGTTAAGTTTTCAAACTAAAATATCAAAGTCACATATTCCATTCAGTGTGTTTCACCGCCGTTTAGCAGCCTATTCTGTGTACTGTGCAGAGTTGCAGAATAATAAGAAATACTGTTAAGTTTTCAAACTAAAATATCAAAGTCACATATTCCATTCAGTGTGTTTCACCGCCGTTTAGCAGCCTATTCTGTGTACTGTGCAGAGTTGCAGAATAATAAGAAATACTGTTAAGTTTTCAAACTCAAATATTAAAGTCACATATTCCATTCAGTGTGTTTCACCGCCGTTTAGCAGCCTATTCTGTGTACTCTGTACAGTTGCAGAATAATAAGAAATACTGTTAAGTTTTCAAACTCAAATATTAAAGTCACATATTCCATTCAGTGTGTTTCACCGCCGTTTAGCAGCCTATTCTGTGTACTCTGTACAGTTGCAGAATAATAAGAAATACTGTTAAGTTTTCAAACTCAAATATTAAAGTCACATATTCCATTCAGTGTGTTTCACCGCCGTTTAGCAGCCTATTCTGTGTACTGTGCAGAGTTGCAGAATAATAAGAAATACTGTTAAGTTTTCAAACTAAAATATCAAAGTCACATATTCCATTCAGTGTGTTTCACCGCCGTTTAGCAGCCTATTCTGTGTACTGTGCAGAGTTGCAGAATAATAAGAAATACTGTTAAGTTTTCAAACTAAAATATCAAAGTCACATATTCCATTCAGTGTGTTTCACCGCCGTTTAGCAGCCTATTCTGTGTACTGTGCAGAGTTGCAGAATAATAAGAAATACTGTTAAGTTTTCAAACTCAAATATTAAAGTCACATATTCCATTCAGTGTGTTTCACCGCCGTTTAGCAGCCTATTCTGTGTACTCTGTACAGTTGCAGAATAATAAGAAATACTGTTAAGTTTTCAAACTCAAATATTAAAGTCACATATTCCATTCAGTGTGTTTCACCGCCGTTTAGCAGCCTATTCTGTGTACTCTGTACAGTTGCAGGATAATAAGAAATACTGTTAAGTTTTCAAACTCAAATATTAAAGTCACATATTCCATTCAGTGTGTTTCACCGCCGTTTAGCAGCCTATTCTGTGTACTGTGCAGAGTTGCAGAATAATAAGAAATACTGTTAAGTTTTCAAACTAAAATATCAAAGTCACATATTCCATTCAGTGTGTTTCACCTCCGTTTAGCAGCCTATTCTGTGTACTGTGCAGAGTTGCAGAATAATAAGAAATACTGTTAAGTTTTCAAACTCAAATATTAAAGTCACATATTCCATTCAGTGTGTTTCACCGCCGTTTAGCAGCCTATTCTGTGTACTGTGCAGAGTTGCAGAATAATAAGAAATACTGTTAAGTTTTCAAACTCAAATATTAAAGTCACATATTCCATTCAGTGTTTTTCACCGCCGTTTAGCAGCCTATTCTGTGTACTGTGCAGAGTTGCAGAATAATAAGAAATACTGTTAAGTTTTCAAACTCAAATATTAAAGTCACATATTCCATTCAGTGTGTTTCACCGCCGTTTAGCAGCCTATTCTGTGTACTCTGTACAGTTGCAGAATAATAAGAAATACTGTTAAGTTTTCAAACTAAAATATCAAAGTCACATATTCCATTCAGTGTGCGTCGCCGCAGTTTAGCAGCACATTCTATGTACTGTGCAGAGTTGCAGAATAGGAAGAAATACTGTTAAGTCTTCAAACTAAAATATCAAAGTCACATATTCCATTCAGTGTGTTTCACCGCCGTTTAGCAGCCTATTCTGTGTACTGTGCAGAGTTGCAGAATAATAAGAAATACTGTTAAGTTTTCAAACTAAAATATCAAAGTCACATATTCCATTCAGTGTGTTTCACCGCCGTTTAGCAGCCTATTCTGTGTACTGTGCAGAGTTGCAGAATAATAAGAAATACTGTTAAGTTTTCAAACTCAAATATTAAAGTCACATATTCCATTCAGTGTGTTTCACCGCCGTTTAGCAGCCTATTCTGTGTACTCTGTACAGTTGCAGAATAATAAGAAATACTGTTAAGTTTTCAAACTAAAATATCAAAGTCACATATTCCATTCAGTGTGCGTCGCCGCAGTTTAGCAGCACATTCTGTGTACTGTGCAGAGTTGCAGAATAGGAAGAAATACTGTTAAGTCTTCAAACTAAAATATCAAAGTCACATATTCCATTCAGTGTGTTTCACCGCCGTTTAGCAGCCTATTCTGTGTACTGTGCAGAGTTGCAGAATAATAAGAAATACTGTTAAGTTTTCAAACTAAAATATCAAAGTCACATATTCCATTCAGTGTGTTTCACCGCCGTTTAGCAGCCTATTCTGTGTACTGTGCAGAGTTGCAGAATAATAAGAAATACTGTTAAGTTTTCAAACTGAAATATTAAAGTCACATATTCCATTCAGTGTGTTTCACCGCCGTTTAGCAGCCTATTCTGTGTACTCTGTACAGTTGCAGAATAATAAGAAATACTGTTAAGTTTTCAAACTCAAATATTAAAGTCACATATTCCATTCAGTGTGTTTCACCGCCGTTTAGCAGCCTATTCTGTGTACTCTGTACAGTTGCAGAATAATAAGAAATACTGTTAAGTTTTCAAACTCAAATATTAAAGTCACATATTCCATTCAGTGTGTTTCACCGCCGTTTAGCAGCCTATTCTGTGTACTGTGCAGAGTTGCAGAATAATAAGAAATACTGTTAAGTTTTCAAACTAAAATATCAAAGTCACATATTCCATTCAGTGTGTTTCACCGCCGTTTAGCAGCCTATTCTGTGTACTGTGCAGAGTTGCAGAATAATAAGAAATACTGTTAAGTTTTCAAACTCAAATATTAAAGTCACATATTCCATTCAGTGTGTTTCACCGCCGTTTAGCAGCCTATTCTGTGTACTGTGCAGAGTTGCAGAATAATAAGAAATACTGTTAAGTTTTCAAACTCAAATATTAAAGTCACATATTCCATTCAGTGTTTTCACCGCCGTTTAGCAGCCTATTCTGTGTACTGTGCAGAGTTGCAGAATAATAAGAAATACTGTTAAGTTTTCAAACTCAAATATTAAAGTCACATATTCCATTCAGTGTGTTTCACCGCCGTTTAGCAGCCTATTCTGTGTACTCTGTACAGTTGCAGAATAATAAGAAATACTTTTAAGTTTTCAAACTAAAATATCAAAGTCACATATTCCATTCAGTGTGCGTCGCCGCAGTTTAGCAGCACATTCTGTGTACTGTGCAGAGTTGCAGAATAGGAAGAAATACTGTTAAGTCTTCAAACTAAAATATCAAAGTCACATATTCCATTCAGTGTGCTTCGCCGCAGTTTAGCAGCCTATTCTGTGTACTGTGCAGAGTTGCAGAATAGGAAGAAATACTGTTAAGTTTTCAAACTAAAATATCAAAGTCACATATTCCATTCAGTGTGTTTCACCGCCGTTTAGCAGCCTATTCTGTGTACTGTGCAGAGTTGCAGAATAATAAGAAATACTGTTAAGTTTTCAAACTAAAATATCAAAGTCACATATTCCATTCAGTGTGTTTCACCGCCGTTTAGCAGCCTATTCTGTGTACTGTGCAGAGTTGCAGAATAATAAGAAATACTGTTAAGTTTTCAAACTCAAATATTAAAGTCACATATTCCATTCAGTGTGTTTCACCGCCGTTTAGCAGCCTATTCTGTGTACTCTGTACAGTTGCAGAATAATAAGAAATACTGTTAAGTTTTCAAACTCAAATATTAAAGTCACATATTCCATTCAGTGTGTTTCACCGCCGTTTAGCAGCCTATTCTGTGTACTCTGTACAGTTGCAGAATAATAAGAAATACTGTTAAGTTTTCAAACTCAAATATTAAAGTCACATATTCCATTCAGTGTGTTTCACCGCCGTTTAGCAGCCTATTCTGTGTACTGTGCAGAGTTGCAGAATAATAAGAAATACTGTTAAGTTTTCAAACTAAAATATCAAAGTCACATATTCCATTCAGTGTGTTTCACCGCCGTTTAGCAGCCTATTCTGTGTACTGTGCAGAGTTGCAGAATAATAAGAAATACTGTTAAGTTTTCAAACTAAAATATCAAAGTCACATATTCCATTCAGTGTGTTTCACCGCCGTTTAGCAGCCTATTCTGTGTACTGTGCAGAGTTGCAGAATAATAAGAAATACTGTTAAGTTTTCAAACTCAAATATAAAAGTCACATATTCCATTCAGTGTGTTTCACCGCCGTTTAGCAGCCTATTCTGTGTACTGTGCAGAGTTGCAGAATAATAAGAAATACTGTTAAGTTTTCAAACTCAAATATTAAAGTCACATATTCTGTGTAAGATGAAGAAGGCGGGTAAAAAGGGACGGGGAAGTGGACGTGATCCTGAAAGTTCAGGGCGCGGGTCAGGACGCGGAGAAACTGTGCCTGGTGCCAGAGCACAAGAAAGAAAGACATCCACCATACCTAGCTTCATGTGTAATTTTACAGGGCGTCGCAGGACATCACTCTCGAGGTCCGACCACTGCGAACAGGTGGTCGGTTGGATGACAGCTGATACTGCTTCCAGTCGGTTAAGCACCACCCTGTCTTCCACCAAGTCCACTCTCAGTAGCCAAGAGTCTGGTCAACATAATCCTCACTCTGATCATCCTTCCTCCCACCATACACGGTCTGGTCAAAGAAGTGATCCCACACTGGGATATAGTGAGGAGCTCGTCTCATCACCAATCCTTCATTTGACCCTCTCTCCAAGCACGCTTGCAGAGGAACATGACATCTTGTGCCCTGATTCACAACCTCTAGAGGCTACCCAATCACAAGAAGATGACAGATGTGAACGGCATTTAAGGTCAAAGGAAGTAGTGGATGATGATGATGATGATGAGACACAGTTGCCATTAAATCAACCACTATTTCCGTCTCAAGACCTTGTTGAGGAGAATGTTATACAGTTGTCAATGACTGAGTATGTGGTGGGATCAAGACTTGAGGAGGATGATCAGAGTGAGGAAGTGGAGGAGGACTTGGTGGACGATGAGGTGACTGACCCCACCTGGGAAGGTGTAGAGCCGAGCGATGACAGCAGTCCTGAGGGTGAGCCATCTGCAGCACCGCAACAGGCTGGAAGAGGCAGTGGTGTGGCTACAGAAAGAAGGCGGACCGCACCAAACCGGCCCGCAAATGTTCCACGGAGCACCCCCTTGCGTAAATCTACCTTGCCAAGGGGTAGGTGTTCCGCGGTATGGCGTTTTTTTAAGGAAAGTGCGGACGACAAAAGAATTGTAGTTTGCAACCTGTGCCACACCAGAATGAGCCGAGGCATGAACACTAGAAACCTCACCACCACCAGCATGATCCGACACATGGCATCCAAGCACCGTAGTAAGTGGGAGGAACGCCTGGATCGCCCATCTGTGTCTGCAGGCCACACCACTGCCTCCTCTTCCCCTGTTTTCGGTGCCGGCCAATCGCCTGTCGAAGGCGCAGGCCCGCATACCTCCCGCCCTGCACCTGTAGCATCTGAAGCACCATCAGCGACCACATCCACTTCCCTGTCCCAGCACAGCGTCCAAATGTCGTTACCCCAGGCATTTGAGCGCAAGAGAAAGTACCCAGCCACCCACCCACAGGCCATAGCACTAACCTCACACCTTTCAAAATTACTGGCCATCGAAATGCTGCCATTTAGGCTTGTGGACACTGAGTCCTTCCGCAGCCTGATGGCAGCAGCTGTCCCTCGGTACGCGGTCCCCAGCCGCCACTACTTTTCCCGGTGTGCCATCCCCGCATTACACCACCATGTGTCCCGTAACATCACCCGTGCCCTGACCAACGCAGTTACTGGGAAGGTCCACTTAACGACTGACACATGGACAAGTGCTTGTGGCCAGGGACGCTACATTTCCCTGACGGCACACTGGGTGAATGTCGTGGAGGCTGGGAGCGACTCGGACCCTGGGATGGCACGGGTGCTACCCACGCCGAGGATTGCGGGCCCTACCTCCATCAGGGTTTCCACCAGCACCTACGTTATTGGTAGGGATGAGCGAGCACCCCGATGCTCGGGTGCTCGGGTGCTCTGACCGAGCACCCCCTGATGCTCGAGTGCTCGGCCGAGCACCCGAGCCCCATTCAAATGAATGGGAGCACTCGAGCATTAAACCAGGCACCCCCTGCTCTGATGAGCGGAGGGTGCCTGGTCAATGTCCCCCTTCATCTCCGCTATGCCCCTCTTCCACAATGTCCCCCTTCATCTCCTATGCCATAGCGGAGATGAAGGGGGACATTGTGGAAGAGGGGCATAGCGGAGATGAAGGGGGACATTGTGGAAGAGGGGCATAGAGTCTATGCCCCTCTTCCACAATGTCCCCCTTCATCTCCGCTATGCCCCTCTTCCACAATGTCCCCCTTCATCTCCTCTATGGCATAGGAGATGAAGGGGGACATTGTGGAAGAGGGACATAGCGGAGATGAAGGGGCACATTGTGGAAGACGGGCATAGCGGAGATGAAGGGGGACATTGTGGAAGAGGGGCATAGAGTCTATGCCCCTCTTCCACAATGTCCCCCTTCATCTCCGCAATGCCCCCTTCATCTCCGCAATGCCCCCGTACCTCCATTCCCTGGTGGTCCAGCGGAGCGTCTTCGGATCTGTGCCTCTTCCGGCACAGATCCTCTTCACCCGAACATGTCGGGCGAGCACATGGCGGTACTCGTACGAGTACCGCCATGTGCCGAGCAGAGCGATGCTCGAGCCGATCCGAGCATCGGCCGAGCACGCTCGCTCAACACTAGTTATTGGCTCCTCCTCCTCCGTTTCCACCTCCGAATTCTCTACACACAGCGCCACTCCCCCATCAGCCAGTAGCTGGAAGCAGTGTAGCACTGCAGTGGGGAAGCGTCAACAGGCCGTGCTGAAGCTGATCTGCCTTGGGGACAAACAGCACACGGCCTCAGAGCTGTTGCAGGGGATTAGTCACCAGACCGAGCAGTGGCTCTCGCCACTCAACCTGCAAGCAGGCATGGTTGTGTGTGATAATGGGCATAACTTGGTGGCGGCTTTGGAGCTCGGCAAGCTCACACACGTACCATGCCTAGCGCATGTATTTAATTTAGTGGTGCAGCGATTTCTAAAAACCTACCCCAATGTGCATGATCTCTTGACCAAGGTGCGCCGCGTGTGTGCACATTTCCGTAAGTCATCAACAGCTTCAGCCGGCCTGTTGAAGCTGCAGCAGCGCTTACAATTGCCAGCTCACCGGCTGCTGTGTGACGTGAGCACGCGCTGGAACTCCACCTTCCACATGTTGGCCCGGCTTTGTGAGCAGCAGAGGGCAGTAGTGGAGTACCAGCTGTTACACGGTCGTCGCCTCTCCGTTCAACTTCCTGTAATCAGAAGTGAGGAGTGGGAATGGATGTCAGACCTCTGCGAGGTTTTACGCAATTTTGAGGAATCGACACAGATGGTGAGCGGCGATAACGCTATTATCAGTGTAACCATCCCACTTCTGTGTCTACTGAAACGCTCGCTGCTCACAATTAAAACCGACGCTTTGCATGTGGAAGAGGTGGAAATGGGGGAGGAAGAGCTTACACAAGGTGATAGCCAGAGCACCCTCACTTCGTCTTCTCAGCGACAATTGGAGGAGGCGGAGGAGGAGGAGGAGGAGGAGGAGGAAGACACGGTTGCCTCCGCTACAGAGGGTAGCCATGGAACTTTAGTTCCATCTCTTCAGCGTGGGTGGGCAGAAGAGGAGGAAGAGGATGAGGATATTGAGAGTCATCCTCCTGGTGAGGACAGCGAAATCTTGACTGTTGGTACTCTGGCACACATGGCTGACTTTATGTTAGGCTGCCTTTCCCGTGACCCACGCGTTGTACGCATTTTAGACAACACGGATTACTGGGTGTTCACCCTTCTGGACCCCCGCTACAAAGAGAATTTCTCATCTCTCATTCCTCCGGTGGAGAGGACAAGCAAAATGTTGCAATACCAGAAGGTTCTTGTCGAAAAATTGCTCCAAAATTTTCCATCTGACAACGCTGGCGGCAGAGTACGTGCTACCTTGGCCAACCGAGAAGGGGAGAAAAGGGGAGCACACAGCAGTTCCGAGAAAGGCAGGGCAACACTCTCCAAGGCGTGGGACACCTTCATGACACCCCGCCAGCACCCTCACCCTGATGCGCAGCCTAGTGTCACAAGGAGGGAAAAGTTTTGGAAGATGGTGAAGGAGTACGTAGCAGACCGTGTCAGCGTCCTCAATGATCCCTCTGTGCCTTACAACTACTGGGTGTCCAAGCTGGACACGTGGTATGAACTGGCACTCTACGCCTTGGAGGTGCTGGCCTGCCCTGCCGCCAGTGTTCTGTCTGAGCGGGTATTTAGTGCTGCTGGTGGCATCATAACAGATAAGCGTATCCGCCTTTCCACTGAAAATGCTGATAGGTTGACACTTATAAAAATGAACAAGGCCTGGATTTCCCCTGACTTCTCCACTCCACTGGAGGAAAGCCCCGGGGGAACATAAACTCACTTTATATATGTTATTTACAATGATGGGAATACTCTGTATTCCCATTCACCCCTTCCACCCAAAAAACGGGTATATGGTTGACTCTTAATATTCTCATCCTCCTCCTCGTCTTCCATATGCCCTGGGATATAATTTTTATATAGGGCCAGCTCACCAGCGGGCCCTGTGATATAATTTTTATATAGGGTCAGCTCACCAGCGGGCCCTGTTTGACAATTTTTATATAGGTCAGCTCACCAGCGGGCCTTCTCATATAATGTTTTATTGGGTCAGCTCTCTAGCGGGCCCTCTCATATAATGTTTTATAGCGTCAGCTCACTAGCGGGCCTTCGCATATAATGTTTAGGATGGTCAGCTCTGCAGCAGACCCTCACCCATAATGTTTTAGATGGTCAGCTCAGCGCACGTTTCCATCTTAATCATGGCCTCAGTTCTGAAAATCAAGGAAATTTTTGGGAGAATTTGCCTCTGCGCACGTTTCCCTCTTAATCATGGCCCCAGTTCAGAAAATCAAGGAAATTTTTGGGAGAATTTGCCTCTGCGCACGTTTCCCTCTTAATCATGGCCTCAGTTCTGAAAATCAAGGAAATTTTTGGGAGAATTTGCAGATGATATACAAGTAAATATACAGCAAATATTGTTTGGTAACAATTTTTCGCCTAAAGTCGTTTTTATTTTCCTTTTTGTGTGTTTTATGGTCAGTCTGTAAAAATGGCGTACTACGGGCGAAAGATCGTTCCCAGCAGCGATGTTGGAGTCCAAGGTGCATCCAGACATCCTCCCTATGCTGTCCCTGAACCATTTCTGTAGTGTTTCCATCTTTTTCTGCCCTTTTCCTATGGACCAGGCACCCTCCCCTCATCAGAGCAGGGGGTGCCTGGTGTAATGCTCGAGTCCTCCCATTGACTTCAATGGGGCTCGGGTGCTCGGCCGAGCACTCGAGCCTCAGGGGGTGCTCGGTCAGAGCACCCGAACACCCGAGCATTGGGGTGCTCGCTCATCACTACTAATCACATCAGGTCATTTGCCCACACAGTATCCATGCCTGCAGCACAGTAGGAGGACAGCAGGATGAGGCAGATGACATTGTAGATCCACCACCAGACCCAGAAAGTCCAACTTCTATAGCCACTTCAAAGTCCACAAATAGGCAAAACATTCAAATGGACGCACATTGTTTGAGCATCCAGAGGAGGCAAATCAGGGAGTCAAGGAGAACCAACAAATAACTGAGGAGGTTGCAAAGGGATGCCCAGAGGAACACAGCAACCCTCCATGCCCTTGAATCCCATCAGGCAGTTCTGACCATGGAGGTATGGCAATTCTGCACAGGAATGTTGGGCCATCTGCTCATGGAAATGAGGGAACTCAATCGCAAGGAGAACCTTCGGCTGGAGATGGAGCAGCAATTCATGGAGGGGTCCACTGCAACCACCTTCCCCTAGAGTTTGACCCCTGCACCAACTCCAAGAATCCTTAGAGTCACAAAACAGTCTAGGAGGGCATCCACCTCTGCAGCCCCTTCAGAAACACCTCCCCCCCCAAAAAAAAACAACTCATATGTGATCTTTCCCTCCAATAAAAACACTTCTTCACCCAATATATTTGTATGAATGTTTCTGGGTTGTAACATGTAAAGTGGCAGAGATGTCTCCAATGCATTGCAAACCAATGCAGTGAACACCTGCACAAATTATTTGGTTTTGTTTTGTACCATGGGTAATCAATTCACAATCCACCTAGAAAAGCAAACCAACATGAAGATGTTGTGTGGCAGTAATGTGAGTAGAACTTGAACAACTGACAACTACCCCTTAGCATACTATGTGCCGGACTATGACCATTTGGTTCCATCTACTGGTGTAGTTATTGAGGTGTTGTTATCCAACCATATTTTCAGGTTGACTTACTGGATATATCAGCCAAAAAACATATTCTGGGATTCACACTCTGATGAGGGACTATTCATCACACATTCCTAGTAATCCAAGGTTAATTGTTGCAAACAATGATGAATTAGGTTACAAGACAGGAGCATGAAGAGGCCAATAGTCTGCTCAACTGATTACACTATATAGGTTGAACATGGGGAGTTATGCACTTAGGTGTGATAGGGATTTGATAAGGCAGAGGTGATTCCCCTAGTGCTATCACTTCTCCAGTTCCTATTCAGTGGATCTTGCACCAATATTTTTCAAACTAGAGCAATCTCAGTGCATATGCTCTATTGAATAACATAGGAATTGGATATGTGAAATTACTGGAGAAATCATCTCCACTTTATCACCTCTTCATCACACCATAGTGAATCTCCACCATCATCTCCTTGCATCAAACTCTGCTCATGTTTAATTGATAGACCCCTGAGTTTCAATGGATACGTAACACATAACCATTTTGCTATCTGGAGAAATGGCTAATCAAAAATCAACAGTACATCATTGGTGGTAATAGGCTTCCTTTATAATGTTTAGCAATACATTTTTTTTGTACCAACGTGCATTGAAGACTTCTTGAAGCAAACAATAGGTATGTTTCACATAAAACAGGCTACTTATTAATCCAATTTAAGCTGCTCATACTTTCTCCAAAATGCTTCTGAACACTGAAGAGAAGCAGTGTTGCTGTACACATTTTCCCCTTCAATCTGAGGAAACTCATGCACATATATATTATTATGTCTTGCCTAAACACCAGGACTAGAGAACAGCAGGAGGTGAGCTTCATGGTCTTGGAGTCAGCATTTCACAAGAGTCACTTTGACATTCCTCTATTCCATGATGGGCCATGCCATGGATGCCTGTGGGAAGGGATGACAAGATTTGAAGCTGCTCCATCTGTCTGTCATGCAAAGAATGAAGTATCATTATCCCATTAACCTTTTGCATTCCGGAGGAGTAGACAACCCATTGCTTTGCAATTGGTTTTTCACCCATGTGGAACCCATAAGGTTAAGAACAAGGGGATGCCAACCAGCCATATGCATGAGTGACTGGGACAGTGAAGCAACAAATCATTAGTACATGAACCAATAAAACAGAATGTGTTGGCGTGGCAACACACACACACACACATATACACACAAGTCAGCATGGTGAGCCTTGCAAACTGACATCCATATATTTTCTCTGATGCTGTAGACAACACTAACAGGGTATATGCATCCCTATTGTTCTCCATTGGGCTTTGCACAGCAATGGTTATCATGCTAGCTCCAGTGCCCCTTTAACACCTGGAATGCCAGGGTGGTATCCAATAGGGATAGGCAAAAACTTTCACTTAAACCAAAATCGGTGAAAAAAAGGCATTCCCAGCCTGGCAAATAATTTCCTGCGAAAAATGCAGTTTTTTCACTTTTTTGCCTAGCTCATTGCATTGAAATGAATGGGAAGAATAATTTTTTCCCACCACATGGAAGTTTTCTCTACTTTTCTATGGCCATATAAAAGGGTGTCAGGCTCCCGCAGCATGCCATTCTGTGTTTGTGAGAGGAGAGAGCAGCACGTTTTTGAGCTAGAGAAGATAGGGGAATTGAAGTTTAATTTAGGGAACCTTTTAGTAGGACATTTGTTCTCTGTATTAAGGGAGTCTGGGGGCACTCTGGGGGAGACGAAAGGAGGAAGGAGGTTGACCCTAAATACCCCAAAATTCAGTGTGACTGACTGGCAAGGCACAGGATGCTGGGGTCCAATTTGCTTGCTGCTCTTGATTTTATTCTCTCTGTGCTGGAGACATCTGGGCAAATAAGTTGTTGATTTTGTTTTTTAGTTATCATTTTTTTTGTACTGACTGATAAGATAGGACAGCCAACTTATATAAATAAACAAATAATAAAATAAATAAATAAAAAAAAATTAATAAAAAAAAAAAAATTAATATAGAAATAATTAAACAAATAAATATATTAGGTGACACACAGCTGACTGGGAGCCTGATGTGAGTTCTGTGACTAAGGCAGGGTTGATAGACAGCAGACAATGTTGATAATTTGTTGAGGGATAAGGCAAGACATCACACTCTATCATTTGTGTACTGTAGAGGGTAAAAAAACACAGGGTAGTTGAGTAATGTCTAGCAAATGCACAAGGGACAGAGGAAAATGTGGAGCAGTTCAGGAAAGTGGGAGTAAAGTGTTAATTCAAAAACTGATTGCAGCAATGGTTGCTGTGGCATATGCAATAAATGATGATGACTCCTTTCCACCTGGGGTGGATGCAGTTTGTCAAGGTCCCACCCACATCAGTACCCCACCACCACTACCGTACAGATCTGCTACATTGTAGGTTGTACTTAAGCAGGAAGTTAGTTGGGCAAAGGACAAATGCCCTCTTCATGCTAACAAATATTTCAAGGTAAATGTTGCTGTAGGACAATTTTTGACTTTCAGCTACTTACTTCCACTACAGCCCTCAGAAGAAGTAATATTGTGCTTGGGTATGTTGCACCATAGGAAACATAGGAGAAAATGTGACTCAGAGAAAAAATGTGTTAGAATAGGAGAAAAATGTTTTAGAATAGGCAGACAATTTGCTAGAATAGGCAAAAAGGAGAAAGATTTTGCATTGGAGAAGACGGAAAGTCATACGGGAAATTTTTCTCACTTTTTGCCCACCCCTAGTATCCAATGCATTGCATGTCATTATTGCATTGGAAATCCCTCTATCATTCCAAGGGTTCTAGAGTTGTTATGGTTATGTTCAATAATGGTTCTTTGCTGTCAGTTAATCTAAGTGATATGATGATCATGGGCAATGTGGTTTACCTTTATTTGCAGAGGGATGGATGATACCCTTAAAGTGTCAGTGTCATCATGGCCAAGGGAAAGGCAGATGCTAGTTGAATCCACACCCTCAATATGACACATCCATGGAATAGCTGCTGCATGGGTTATATCCTGTAGCAGCTATGTGGTTGTAACAGGCAATCTCAGGGCTGTGTATGTCCTTCATCCTGTGGATTGAAACAGATCATTATGTGCTGTGTGGGTGTGTTTGTCCACAGTCCTCAAGCCTGATCATGAATACACATGCAGCGTGTTTGATTCCTGTGCTATACTCATGGTGGGCGAAGTGGTCCCTGCTGAGCCTGTCTTTTATCTCTGCCCCTCTCTGGATGTCATAATCCTGTACCTGGGGAACAACTTCCATGAGGTGTTGTGGCTCCATATCCTTGACTACCCTAGTGTCTACCGCTATGTTGTGGAGGATTGCACATGCCTGGATGATGTTGCATTTCTTTCCTGGTGCACACTGAAGCACTCCCCCAGAGTGATAAAGGCACCTGTATCTGGCTTTGAGGAGCCCAAAGGTGCACTCATTGGCATTCCTTGATCTGACGTGTGCCTCACTGGAGCTCTCCTGTACTGGTGTTTGGTAGTGGTGTTAGGTGCCATGGTTTGCAATCATACCCTGCATTACCTGTGGAAAGGGAGTGACATGGTAAGACAGAAAGCAAATGTTATGTGGATGATGTACTAGTTGTGTGTCATGACCATGCTAAGCTGTGTTTTCATTAGTTATGTGAGTGAATCTGTTGCTGTGGTGTGATGTTTGCTTTGTTGACTCACCCAAAAGCCATCCTCCTGTATAAGTCCCATTCTCAAAGTCCTTGTGGATGGAGGAGTGTCTAAGGATGTATGAATTGTGACAGCTGCTGGGATAGGAGGCGCAGGCATGGGTTATCCTCATTGTGGCATCACATACCATCTGTATGTTGATGTGGTGAAAATTATTCCTATTCATATACAGATGTCCCTCTTGTGTTGGAGATTTTATTCGCACATGTGGGCAGTCCATGGCACCCATTACCCTGGACATGCCTCCCCTTGTGTAAAACTGCTGTTTGACAAGTGTCCACTCCATGTTGGTGGAGGGGAAGTGCATGTAGCTACTGGCCTTCCTATTGAGGACTGTCAATACCTGAGCCAGTGCCCTTGAACACATGGCCTGTGATACATAGCATTCTGGGGACTGGAACAATCCACTTGCCATGAAATGGATGGCACACATCAGCTTCTACAAGCCGGATAGGGCACGGTTGGTGTTGTAAATGGGGTTGATGTCATCTTTGATCACATCATATAACTGGATGATGCCATGGGATGTCAACCTGTATCAGTCTCTGACTTCAGCATCCCTCATTCCCAAGAGTATGACCCTTGCGTGTAATATGCTGGGTCTGTGCAGACATCTGTCCCTGTGGCAGCTGTGGGAGATCCGGTTGCAGCAGATGGGGTGCTGCTGGCTGGTGTGGTTCTCCAGGTGGAGTTGGGTTCCTGTCCATCTGTCCAGCCAGAGAATTAGCATCAACAGGTGTGCTTGGGTGAGGATGGTGATCCCTAGCCCTTGCATGCCTTCGTCTCCGCTGTCTTCACAGGAATAGGTATGCAAACATGCTAGTCATAATCTTTGTCACTCGCTCTCTCTGAGTGGTCTTAGTGTAAACACACAATGTCTGAGGATGCCGAGATGTCCCTTTAAGACAGTGGTGGGGTGTTGTCCAGGTGTTGTCCAGGCTCAGTCATGAGGTAAGTTGTGACCAATAGGAAGGTATCCAGGTAAATGTTTGTCGGTGTGTCTCTTGTTTTTTATTCTAACGTGTTATGATTGCTGTATACCTGTCAGGTGCATGTGTGACATTGTCAGGTCCACTTTGTGTCGCCATCAGCTGATGATGTTGTATAGTGTGTCAGCACTACCGCACACAACTGAATAGCTCTGCTGAAATCTGTCCTGTTGTTCTCAATGGGCGTAATATTATGGTCCGTTGTGATTTTAAAACTGCCATTAGCTATTCATAAGATGGCTAATTGAATGGCTTACTGTGCTTTAAAAACTTCCGTAGGCTGTTTTTCCTTAATGGACTCACCTGAATTGAGGTCTCAAGAGAAGCCCAACGTTTGAGAGATAAGTTTCTGTCCAACTCTTGGATGGCTTTACACCCTACCCTAAAATATTTTACTTACTATTCAGCTAGCCACAATTCCTGCTCCAGACTGAACTATTTTTTTATTGATCAACTTGCATACCCTCCAGGGTGCCTCCATAGATTCCATTAACTGGATGGATCACTCTCCTGTCTTTCTCTCTCTGTCTTTGACCCCAGACGAATTCAACTCTCCTGGTATCTTAATGAACGTTTTCTTCAAGACCCTGTAATTCTAGGCAAAGTCAATGACAAAATTAGAGGTTTTTTTTACACTCAACACTGTAACTGATACTCCTTATTCGATTATCTGAGAAACCCACAAATATGTGATAATGGGTGAACTCATTAAGATGGGTGCGTATAGGACTTAAGAAACTCATGGAGAGGGGTGGGCTAAAGGTCCCATTGTGTTCCCACAAAAAAATCTATGAAAAACACCTTATGCAAAATTTCTTCGCCATTTTTTCAAAGGCTAGAAGGTTTCCACCCATTTATGTGTTTTTCACCTTTTCGCTATAAAAACGTATTTGCGGAAGTCAAACACAATAGAAGCAGCTACAGAGTGAGGTAGACGTGCTGTGCTGTTCTGATGTGATCTTTTTGAAAAATTGAGGCTCATAGTGACTGCTATCACTAGGAGAAAGTTTAAAAATAGTAAAAGGAGGAACTGGAAGTACCCTTATGTGTCCACTGAGTCTGAGGAGGAAGTGAGCATTACAGAAGCAATGCAGGATAGTCCCCCTAAATCACCCCATGGGGTCTTGGTGAAATTAATGTCAAGGGAGGAACAAAAGAGTAGTAGTAGTAGTAGTAGTAGTAGTAGTAGTAGTAGTAGTGAGAGCAGGACAGTTTGGATGCCTGTGCCTGCTGCCAGACATGCTGCCCTGCTGCCAGATGTGCCCTAATATCACACATGAAACACAGACACCATGACATTTATGTCAAACATGTTAAAGTCTAACATCCACCACAGAAATCAAGCACCACTGTTGCTTTACCCCCTGACTCTCCAGAAAAGCAACAAGAGGTGAGACGGAGCTCAAAGAGGAGGAAGATCATCATCATCATTACCTCTCCAGCCAAATGATAGCCACTCTGTTGATATTAGGATGTGGCAGTTCATCTCTACTCATTGCTCATTGTGTGGTGCACTGACTACACATGGCAGTGTAGTGGAGGAGAATCTCAAGCAGGGCATCAGGCTGCATCTGAGGAGATTCCATACCGCAGAATATGCTAAGGTGGTGGCAGGGAGGGTTCATCATTACTATTAAACTGACAGCAAGTTGTCATGTGTCCTTAGCGGGGTCTAGACAAGAGGTATAGTAATAGCAGCAGTACTTGTACTGGTTTCTGGTGTCATGGTGTTTGGATACAGTTTTGCCCACAGATATTATTTACCACACATACTGTGCACATTGCAGTTGCTGATGAGAGCCACAGTTCCATCCTGCTATCATGGTGCCCCATGATTACCTCTTGCAGTATTGCCAATAGTGCAACATTATTTACTTCCTGACTGTCGCTCTCACTGAGTCGCTATTCTTATAGGTCAACATGTTGGTGAGGTCATCGCTCCACCCACCTGTCAGGGTTTTTAAACCTCAATCTCAGTGTCATTACCTTTGCCCTTTTGTGTTGTACCTGAGCTTATTGCTGTGTTGGTCCATTACTGTTCCTGTGCATTACCTGACTACGTCTGACTACCCGTCCCGGTTCTGACTCCTGGCTACATCTGACTACCCTTTCCGGTTCTGACTCCTGGCTACGTCTGACTATCCCGTTCCGGCTCTGACCCCTGGCTACGTCTGACTACCCATTCCGGTTCTGACTCCTGGCTACGTCTGACTATCCCGTTCCGACTCTGACCCCTGGCTACATCTGACTACCCGTTCCTGTTCTGACTCCTAGCTACGTCTGAATATCCCGTTCCGGCTCTGACCCCTGGCTACGTCAGACTACCCTCTCAGGCTATGACCACTGGCGACGTCTGACTACCCCATCCAGTTCTGACCATTGGCTGCCTCTTGGTTTACTCTCTCCGTTGTTGCGCTCCTTTACCATGCTGTGCCTCAGTTTGGTTTCTGTGTTGCCTGTTCCTTCCGCTCTGCGCTCACTTCCGTTAGCGGCACTTGTTGGTCATACCCTGTGTTTGACCTCCCGTGGCCGTCCCGGTTTGCGTGCTGCCTTATCGAGCCTCAGTATTGGCTGTCAGCCTATTGTATACCCTGTCCAGGTATTGGTGCGCTCTTTCATTTCCTGCCGACTGTGTGTGTGTGGGAGTGCTCTGCACTGCCCTCATCTCTACCGTTTAAGGCCATTCCGTTACTGTTCACCTGCCTGGTGAAGGGTGAGGAAAGTGAGTCCATTGTTCCTCCCTGGTCTCGTGAAAGTGTACTATCCAGACATAAGTGTGGAATACTCACACTGTTATTCCATCTACCTGTGTGAGTCCCAGGGCCTTTCCATTATCGCTCATCTGTCTGGTGAAGGGTGAGGATAGTGAGTTCACTATTCCTCCCTGGTCTCGTGAAGGTGTGCCATTCATTCCGTGTATGTGGTGTACCCGCACTATCCTCACATCTACCTGTGTAGTCCAAGGGCCATTCCATTACTGCTTACCTGCCTGGTGAAGGGTGAGGAAAGTGAGTCCACTGTTCCTCCCTGGTCTTGTGATGGTGTGTCACTATCTACTGCCACTTTGTGTCATTACCATGCTACTTTTGTGTCATTTGTTGCCACCAGCCTGTTTTCTTACTACCTGTCTTTATTGTACTTAATAAAGTTTTATATTAAGTTCATCTGTACTTGTCAGTGTGTTAATTTCCTAGTCACACCGTGACACCTGCTCTCAAGGGAAAAATTTCTACTCTAATAAAAACACACCCATGACTTTGGAGGAGGCGCAGGTGGAGAAGAATTATTGGCCAACCTCTTCTTTTCTCCACATAGACTGAGGGCTACTTATTGTGGTGCTACTTCTTCAGGCACATCACTGGAGCTAGTCATGGCAAGTGGAACCTTCATCATCTATCACCCATGTTACTGCTATTGTTGATCCCATTCCCTTTCAACTGCCTAATCATCCTGCTGCTTAAACAACTCAGCAGCAGCAGCAAGAATAGCAGTTAAAAATTCATCAATTATGGACTCAGGAGGACATTTGACAATGGCCAGTAGCCCTGGCCAACATGAACTGCTAGCACTAGACCAGTAGGGCATTTTTTTTCTCAAGGCTACAGGATAGGTGAAAATTTTCCTCAAACTGAAATCGGCAAATTATGGCACTTTCCCCTTGGTGAATAATTTCCAGCGAAAAGTGCAGTTTTTCCGCCCCCCCCCTTTTCCGCCCATTGAAATCAATAGGAAGAAAAATATTTCTCCACCACACAAATAAAAGGCTGTCAGGCTTTCACTGCAGCCATTCTGTGTTTGTGAGATTAGAAAACAGTATGTTTTTGAGATGGAGGAGATAGGCAAATAAAGGGGAATTGAAGCTTAGTTTAGGGAGTAATTTAGGTAGGACATTTGTTCTCTGTATTAGGGGAGTCTGGGGGCACTCTAATGGATAAAAAGGGTGGAAAGAGGTTGACCCCCAAATACTCCAAAATTCCATGTGACTGACTGGCAAGACACAGGCAGCTGTAGACCTATTTGCTTGCTGATCTTGCTGTTATTGTCTCTGTGCTGGGTGGGGAAGTCTGGGGAAAGATGTTGTTGATTTTGTTTCTCAGTTATAATCTTTTTTCGGACAGACTGTGATAAGAAAACAGGGTGGACAACTTAAATAAATAAATAAAAAAGAATTAAAAAAATATCTTAGGTGACAGTGACAGACAGCTGACTGGGCTTAGGCAAGGCATCATACAGCTCCATCAGTTGTGTTGTGTACCATACAGTAAAAAAACACAGTGTAGTTGCGTAATGTCCAGCAAATGCACATGGGGAAGGGAGAGGGGTGGAGCAGTGAAGGTAAGTGAGAGTAAAATAGTAGTTCAACATGTTGCAGCATGTGCAATCAATGATGAAGATCCCTCTACTCCAAGGGAGGATGCAGTTTGTCAAGGTCCCAGCAAAACTAGATCCAGCACTCCAGTGCCAGTAGAACTAAAGAACCATATAAGAAGAACACTGAAGAACACTGAAGATGACAACAAGTCACATTCAAGTGTTGATGATGCTGGCAATAGCATAATAGAGGAAGGTGTAGCAGCTGAACTACCTGCTGCATCCAACAGTGAGACAACCAAGCACCAAAACACCTGTCCTCAAAGTAGTAGCGAGCTTTGTTACAGTAAAAGTAAAAAGAAATTGTTTGAGACCTCTAAAAGCGTAGTAGTGGGCAAGAACTGTAAGGTGATGCTGATGCTGCTGAGGATGACCTGATGATGACTGATGATGATGCAGATCTAGAATATATCGCTCAAGCATCCTTCTTTTGTTCAGATACAGATAAAGTTGAGAGTGAGGATGATTACAGGGCTATAAGGTTAGCAGAAAATCAAAGGCTGTATCTTCCACCACTTTTAAGGAGCAGTGTGCCTGCCTATAAAGTGTTTGAGAAAGTCATTGGAAAGTCTGACCCTGGACAAGTACAGATGTCAAAAAGCACACAGTCATCCTATCAGTCATCATCATCATCATCATCACCTCTTCAAAGTCCAAGTCCCACTCAGCCACACACACTTGTTTTGAATACCCAGCAACAGCAACATAGGTTAACATTCACAGTGTTAGATATGATGAGTACCTCTGGTGCTGCTCCCTATTATCTGTACTAACCAAGCTCCCACCTCCACCCCCATGGGTACTAAGTTGCCTTCCCTTTCTATACTGCCTAGCCTAGTATTTTATTGGCCCCACCCCCTTCCTAGTTTAAAATACTCTCCCCAAGCACACAAGACCCTTTTGCATTCAAATGCAATCCATCCAGACTATAGTGATTGCACTCCAAAGCAAAATCAGCCTGGTGCTCTAAAACCCAAACCCTCCTTATACCAATACTTCAGCCATGCATTAAGCTCCCTAATCTCCCACTGTCTCTCTGGTGTAGTGCATGGCACATGTAGTATCTCTGAAAATACTACCTTGGAGGTCCATTTCCTAATCTTATTCCCTAAATCCCTAAAATTACCTTTTAGGACTCTCCATTGTCCTCTTAATTTGTCATTGGTACCAGTATGCACCAAGACAGCTGGATCCTCTCCAGCCCCTCCCAATAATCTATCCACCCTGTCTGCAACATGCCGAACCCGGGACACAGCATACCATTCTGTTGCTACGATAAGAGCCACAGATTACCCTATCTGTTCTCTTAATAATAGAGTCCCCTACCACCACAACCTGCCTAGGCTTCTCTTTCTTCTAGATTCCCTCTATGTTGGAGGAGCTGTTGTCTCTGCTGTTAGAAACAACAGTTTTCCACTTCTGAGTCTGCCTTCCCAACATCTTCACTTAAATGTGCAAATCTATTGGGATGGAAAAACCCAGGACTGGCTGCCCTCTTCCTCTGACCTACCCTGCTGCAACCACGTCTAACTGTCACCCAACTATGTGCCTGGTTCCCTTCTGGCTGATCTCCTCCCTCTTTGCTAGCTGACCCAGCTAAACTCTGCTCATTGTGCAAGAGTATCCTCTCAAGGTTGTCAGTATCTCTCAGTGTTGCAATTTGCCTCTCTATATGTCCAGCCTGAGCTTCGAGAGAGGCCACTTGTTCACACTTGCCACAGCGATATGGACCCTGGAATTGCCGCTCCAAGCATGCATACATGTGAAAAGATGTGCAAGAAAATATGAGTAAGATCTCCAAACTTGGTCATCATGTATAATGCGAATGTGTGTCCTTAAAAAAATTGAATCAATTAATTTACCTTTGTTTCTCTTACTCCTGTGTTGCACTAAGTGCTGTGATGCACCAACCGGTCACTTATAAAAATTAAAGCATTTTTGAAAGAAGCACACTTACTCTGTTCCCCTTGGCAATCCCCTGTGTTTGAATCCCCTTCTGTTTAAATTCCCAACACTTACCACACTTCTGCACTTATGTGAATCCCCTGCTGTTTAAATTCCTAACACTTGCCACACTTCTGCACTTGTACACCGAGTCAAGATTCCCACGTTCAAGTATTCACTGTCTATCTGCCGAATAAAGCAGAAAGCCATCACTTACAACCCAGTAATTAACCACTCCAACCACACCCAACTGCAATCAGTTCCTTGTGCAAATGCAGGGGAGGGAAAGAAAAAGGGTTTTGTTTTTTAACCTCTCCCTTACCACACTACACCACACAAAAATAATTATTCAGTTTCTACAGCAAATATCCCAAGTTTAGCTTTCAGTTCACAGATCACTGATCAAGACTTACAGATCACTCTCTTTCTCTACCTAATAAAGCAGAAAGCCACCACTTACAACCCAGGAAGTGATATATATATATATATATATATATATATATATATATATATATATATATATAGGAAAAAGGTCTAAACATGCCTGATGAAAAGAACTACATTGTCTTGAAAACATGCATTCTAAAGCTACTAAGCTACTCTTTAAGGTATCATCTTTACTATAGAAAAAAATCTGAGCTGATGGCACTGCTGGACATCTTCCAGTTGTGAAGGGAATTAAATATGATGTGTGTTTCATCTGCTGCACTAAGTTTTCTTGGCCAACCACTGCGTTTGTGGTCAACACTGCCCATTTATTTGTGCTTCTTCAAAAGAGCTTGGACAGCACATCTGGAAACTCCTGTCTGACTTGAAATTTCTGCCTGGAAGAGACCTTGCTGATGCAGTATAACTACCTTGTGTCTTGTTGCTGTGCTCAGTCTTGACCTGTTTTATGACTTTTGAAATTAAACTGTCTTCAGCAACCACAACCAGCAACAGCTAATTGTTTCACTTAATGATTGTGTTTCAACCTACATACTAAATTGATGATCATTAGCACCTGTTTGATATAATGTTTAACCATACACCTAACTATATGCCCCTGACTTGGTGCAAGCGTACTTAGAAGAACTGATGCTATTTTGAAGGCAACTGTTGGTCTCACCAAATATTGATTTGATTTAGATTTTTCTTCTTTTCACTCACTTTGCATTTTTTAACTGAAAAAAAAAACTATTACTATGTCTATTTTTGAAAGCATTCTTACTTTACAGCATTTTTTAACCCTTTGAGTGCCAGAGGGGGTACGCAACACATTGCTCCGCAATGTGCTGCCTTACCCTCTGGCACTCAAAGGGTTAACACCTACCTAAAAGTTCTGCACAGTAATGTGTATATTAAAACATAAAGCATTTGCTTTAAAACGTTAAATATATTTATGTATTTACTCTGTAAAGAGCCCAAACAATACAAATTATTTATTTACAATTTGTTTTAATTTTAGCTATATTGTTTTAAAAGTGTGATTTTATCTGTCAATTTGAAGACTATATTCATTTGATTTTATTATAGTTTTATGACTGAAATAGAAAGGTTTTACTAATTTAATTGTTGCCAGGTGTTTTTGTTCAAATACAAAACATTTTAAGTCATGGTAACAAGTTTGAAAAACAACTTTGATGATATGTATTCACTATGGTTACATATAAAACATATTCTTTTTCTGCCAGTGAAGTTTCTGTCCTTTGAGGGTTGTTGATTTATTTTCTACTTCATATTTTGCAAAATGACCATTAGAAATAAAATAAGATTATCTAATCTTTCATTGATAGATGATCCTCAGGGGTTCATAGAGCTTTTAGGAAATGTCTTGGACAAATTGGCACACATATTATGTTGCATTTTACTTTCCTGTGAATTATTTTCAATCAACAACAGCTATCATCATGTCACCTCAAAGTAGAAATTTATTTAAACAAGGGTGGCTGAAATAAGAACTTACTCAGATCCCACCCACGTCATGGGGACACTGAGTACATGGACCAGAACCGACTACTTTTTTAGATATAGGTGTGGAGTGATCACATTGTTTGTAGTGAGCTGCAATATAGCATGCTGCCTGAAAGAAAGATGTCCAAATCGAAATGGGCTGATATTTTTTAATGTTTTAAATCTCCATGTGAAAGCTAAAACATTGATATTTTTTAATTTTACATATCTTATCTTGCTAAAGATCGAAATATGGAAACAAAATATAAACTAGTTAATAAACTTTCAACTGTTTTTCAGTGCGTGCTGACACACACACACACACAGAGGAGAAATTAAACTTCCCAAAATTCCAATTGATTTAAATGGGGCTTTTTACCCCTTCAATGCTACAAAGGTTTCCACTGTATTGCAACTCATTGATAGAGACTTCTTTAGCAATCAATTGATTAAAAGTTCCATTTAAATCAATGGGAATTTGGAGAATTTTTACTTGTCCCCTATGGTACTATCATGGTGCCCGTGATTCCAGCTGCTGGGCGACATTGTTACTTCCGGGATTACCATTGTCTTACTCTTATTGGCTTTAGGACTCTGGCTCCTCCCAGGGCTTGCCTTTATAAACTCACTCCTGTCATCGTTACACTGCCCTTTCATGGTGTACCTGTACCTAGTGCTTATTCCTGTTCCATGTATGACCCGGCTTGCCTGACTACGCTCCTGGTTCCTGACACTCCTGTGATCCGATTCCATTGCTGACTTAGGACTGGCTGACTAACTCCGTGTGTACCAACCTAGCTTGGCTGAGTATCTGATTCTGTTACCGACTAGGGGCTAGATTTAAAGGCAGCCGTTAAACCAGACACTAAATGAAAAAGGCACATCGCTCGCAAATAATACATGAGTTACGGCAGATTCAATAGGTACTCTACGAGAATAGCTATCGAGCGTAGGCACACACAAAACACGTAACACAAAAGCCGTTGTCACTCATATTAATGCACAACTGGTGGCCAAGTCACACGATAACATCGCTCAAAACAACATGTAACATAACGGCTGCTGTTGTCTAGCAACCATGATTGATGCAAAAACAAATTCAAACACACAGCCAATCACAAAGCCCCAATGTATGAAATAACTTCAAATACACCTATATATACCCAAAAATAACCTTCACACACTGTCTGTTATCGAGTTCTTCAGAGCCAGATATCAGGACCCAGGAGCGGAGGATAGTGATTAGAGAGAGGGAGACAGGAGCGTACATTGGAGGTAGAGGAGTTTTGGATTTTGGAGAGAGGAGAGAGGTGCACTAAATATACACATATCACACTTTTGCACATATTACATACACACATACAAACACAAACACATACACATACATACACATAGTCCTTTTTTTTTTATAACACCTTACAAATTTTACCTTTTTTTTGACAGTGTGAATCTGTGAGTGAAAGTGTGTGACAGAGAGTGAGTGTGTCTGTGAGGGCCTGTGGGAGTGCCTGGGTGTGAGTGGGTGAATGATGGCGAGGAGAGGAGGACAGGAGAGAGGGATGGGGAAAGTAGTGGAGGAGGAGGAAGGTCAGGAGGGTATCCCTCAGCAGAGAAGGGGTGGGAGAGGGTGATCTGAAGGGAGGAGGGGGACCCGGCCAACGAGAGCAGTCACACGCAGGACAGGGACAGAACCTGCAGTGGGACGAGGGGTAGTTGCTAGGGATCACCCCACACAGTCAGGGTCAGACCAGGCAGGGCACTCCGGCTCTGAGTCATCCCATGCCGGAGGTGACGAGGCCAGGATCAGGGACCCCAAATACACAGAGGAGGAGAACACGGTTCTTGTGGAAGCTGTCCTGGAGAGGCAGAGTGTTCTCCACCCGATGGCGAAGGTCCCTGGCCTGCCAGCGAGGAGGAAAGCAGCCTGGAACCAGATCAGCAGCCGGGTCAACGCGGTGGCTCCATGCAGGCGGGACGTGGAGTCCATCAAAAAGAGATGGAGCGACTGCCGGAGGGTCGTCAAGAACAAGATAACCGAGCTCGCCAAGCACGCCCGAGGCACTGGAGGTGGACCATCTGTCCCTATCACCTTCTGCGGCTGGGAGGAGATGGTGCGGCAGACCATGTCCCCGACCCTGATCGAGGGGGTCGTTGGAGGAACTGACACTGGGGATGAGAGGAGCCTCCACACTACCGGTAAGTGCAACACTACAGAACAACACACTACAGCAACCAACACCAGCTGCACACACAGTCACACCTCAACACATGTCCATCACTCAGCCATACAACTGCACCAACACAGCACCTCGAGTGTTCGAAAAGGACACAACACCAGGACAAATGGCAAGGTCCAACTTGGGACAAACCTGTCAAAGTCCTACTTCAACCCTCCTGTCGCTGTGCTCATCACACACAATACACAAACCGCTATGTTCAAAATGTCGTCTGTTAAATATCATCACCCATGTCCCCACAGGGAAGTCAGCACCTAACCCCTTGAGTGCTAGAGGGATCATCAATGCATCGATCAACAATGCATTGGCAACCCCTCTGGGACTCAAAGGGTTAACCAGACAACAAACAAGTCAATAGGCCAACGATCACATGATACACAGGGGACATTCACTAAGCGGTGACAAAGAGATGGTGGACACAAAGTAACCCTTACACACTCTCACTTCACCAATACCAGTGATAGTCCATGGAGAATATGCCAAAACAAGAATCAGGTTCATAAGGTCCCATTGTACAGACTCCATGGAAAACACTGGAGATGGGGAAAGGAGATCACTGGAGAAGTCACCATCATGTTCACTTCATCATTTCAACATCACCGCTTACTGAATCACAAAAAGGGGGCATCAGGTCACACACACTGTCCCACAGAATAAATGCTTGTATGTGCAACACACAGGCCGAAAACTATTCCACAGAATTCAAGCTGGAAAAAGTAGGCATTGGTGTTGTGGCTGCAATCATTTACTCTGACTTGAAATTACATATCCCATATCTGATTCCCACATGGATCCACAGTGGTGCTGATGCCATGGATAGATGGTACACCAGCCGCTCTTTGCAGGATACACATGGGAAACAAATAGCAAACATTGTACCATGGTCACCAACAGGCCATGACTGATGGATATCTAGGACTGAGTACGGTTGCCTCACACAGAAGGATGGATGGGCTCATACACAGAGAAAAAACAGGGCTCAATCAAAAATATCCCTCACTACTGGCTGGATTGTTGCCCTTAGGATTCAAATGTTACTAAATATGTTCCAACACGATGTGAACACAGAGATCAGTTCACTGGATGTGATTGCCTTACTGGCCAGATATGTGCACCCATCACAAATCAACCTACATTGCTACCATACAAATACACATACATAGTATATCACACTCTACGTACATGGGATATACGAGTTATGTTCATATCCATCATATCAATCCAATGTATTGTTGGATGGGTGCACATATATAGCCAGTAAGGCAATCACACCTAATGAACTGCTCTCTGGCTTCATATCTTGGAAGGATATTATTGTATCCATATGAAGGGTACATATCCACATACATATATGACCATTTCTACTTGTGTGTGTGACTGTAATGGGATAGCAATGGGTAATGTCATCATGATGTCATATCATTGCCATAATGAAAGATGTGTCTCCATCTAAGTCTCATCCCTCCAACACTCATGGTTATACAGATATTGCTCTATGTGACAGGTGGAGATATCGATCATTTGACCACACGGAGGCTCTTCAGCAGAGCCAGAGTCGCAACATATCGAGATTAGTACCTCTTTGGAATGGTCCACAGAGTGTGCTTGAAAACCATGCACACTCTGTACACCACTCCAAATAAGTATTGTTCTCTAAATGGGGCGATTTGGGCTCTGCTGAAAAGCCCTCGTGTGGACAAATGACTGAAATCTACATCTGTCACATAGAGCAATATCTGAACAACCATGAGGGTAGGAGGGATAGGACTAAAAGAGAACAACATCTGTTTTCACAATGTCTACAATCTGACATCAAGGTGGACTTAACCTTCCCCCACCCAGTTAAACAATGGTATTCCCACTGCTGAAAGGTGTGTTGATTCAAAAGGTATCACAGCTCAGACATGGATATGTCAGGGGCAATATCCCAGTGGCCTGAAATTGTACAGTGGTGCTGTTACTACACAGACATATGGACAGCTCTGGTACAGGGACCAGATATCTACATGGGAGGGTGTACTATTTCAGGCCACTGTGATATTGCACCTCAAAATGAAACCTTCACCCGTAATAACTCAAACAACACCTTTCAGCAGTGGGAGTACCCTTGTTTACCCAGGGGGATTAACCCAAACACATATTTTTCTTCACCACATATCAAAGTATAACTGTCTCCACAAACATATGTCTAAGGTCACTAATCACAACATATTATTTCTCCACACAGCTTACGGCCCTCAAACCCAGCGGGCGACAGTGGAGGAGGCAATGTCACCCCCCAGTGAGGAGTACACAGAGGAGGGGACCAGCCGATGGTCAACTTACCCACCATCACCATCCCCTCCAACACAGGCTGCACCACCACCTACTGCACCACCACAGGCTGCACCCCTTCAAGCTGCACCACCACAGGCTGCACCCCTTCAAGCTGCACCACCACAGGCTGCACCACCCCTTCAAGCTGCACCACCACAGGCTGCACCACCACAAGCTGCACCTCCCCAGTACAGTGGCTGGATGCCACAGGAGGAGAGGTGGACATATCCATCCACCTCCACCAGCTACTACCCTCCATCAGCAGCACCACCACCGCCAGGGAGGCAATGGCTGCCAGGGACAGTGGCCACCACCTAATATGGGCCATATGCCTCACACAACACACCCTCCTGGATGGCTCCACAGCATGCCCCAAGGTATGATCCCAGGTGGGGTCCCAGCACCTATCAGTGGCCACCATATGACCCTTGGCCACTGGACTACCCACACCTGGGCCTGATAGGTGAGCCTCAGCACCCCCTACCCAGGGACATATTCACACCTCCACCAGCACACACATCTTTGGGCAGCTCTGGATCACTTGATGTGGTGGGCATATGCCCATCATCTGCACCAGCCACTCCAACAGCAGCCACAGCACCCTCAGCAGCAGCAGAGGAGGAAACAGCACCCTCAACAGCAGCAGAGGAGGAAACAGCACCCTCAGCAGCAGCAGCAGCAGCAGAGGAAACAGCAGCCTCAGCAGCAGCAGCAGAGGAAACAGCACCCTCAGCAGCAGAGGAAACAGCACCCTCGGCAGCAGAAGAATCAGCACCCTCAGCAACAGAGGAAACAGCACCCTCAGCAGCAGAGGAAACAGCAGCACCAGGGACACCGGGCACATCCACCTCCAGCACCGCACGCCTCACAGGGATGGAGGTGGAGTGTATGGCCCTACAGAGAAGACTACTCCGGTCGAGCAGAAGTACAGACAGCAACATCACCAGGAGCAGGAGGCAATCCAGGAGGAACATTGCCCAATTGGAGACCAGAATCCAAGCCCTGGAGTAGGAGGTGGCCAGGGGGAATACACTACTCCACCAGCTCAGGACTGGTCTCATGGACATGTTGACACAGGTCTTTGTGGAGTTAAGGGAGATCAACCCCAGAGAGAACCTGAGGATGGAGAGGGAGAACTTGCGTTCCACCTAGGGGTCTACTGCAACCACACCCCCTCCAGTGTTACCCCTGAAGCAACACCTATTGGGCAGAGGGTTACCAGGATATCAACAAGGGCACCCACCTCTGGCACCCAGGCTAAGGCCCCCCACCCAAAAAGGAAAAAATGAAAGGCCCAACCTGTTAACTTTCCCCTCAATAAAGAAACCTTTTTTTTGGATTCCAGTCTGATCTGTTGTGTCTTCAGTTATGGATTGGGTGGCAGGGTTGTCTCCAATGCATTGCCATACAATGCAGTGAACACAACCTCTGCCTGGGTGAAATGTTAGTGGGATGCTGCAACATGGGTTCACACACACACCGTTGTACAAATTCAACTTGTAATACATCCCTGGAGCCATATTACACCACTGTGTTATATGGCGATGTTGTGTGTTGAATTTGAACAACAAAACATACCCCTTAGCACAACAAATGGTACAACATTGAACATTCGTCTACATCATATGTTGTGTTTAACCCTTTGAGTGCCAGAGTGGTAGGCAACGCATTGCAAAGAAATGCTTTGGGGACCACTCTTGCACTCAGTGGGTTAATGGGATAACCAGACAAACAGCTCTGTGACTTAGCAGGGACATTACAAGCAGGACAGATAAATGGGCCATGTATCAATATTGTCTTGGATTCACACACTCATTGTGCAACTGACTTACTGGGGAAGCCAATGTTTTTAACCAAGGATTTCAATGTGTAGCACACACATTGATATCCTGGGGTGAGAATTGGTGTCTCCAGTAAGGTGAGTTGCTGTTTCCCTAAGGGTGTAACAGACTTCACCAGTGATAACCCATGTCCACTTAGTCTGTTTGTTCGTTGATATAGCCCATGTACTGAGGTATGTCAAAGTGGAGCAAAATCTCAGAACATTGATTATACTGAGCAATACAGAAACTGTGGACAGGTATTCACTGTGGAAGTATGTCCCCTGTATCACCTCTTTATCACTCCCACAACACATTGGTGCATCACTGCCACCATCATCTGTTTGCATGGATACATCACAGAGTCCACTCACTGGAAAAACAAGTAGTGGACTCCTGTGATGTGGGTGATGCCTTTCCATGTATGGGGGATACTCTATCCTGGGTGTGGTTATATATATAAATATATCCTCATACAGACACTAAGGACATGTGCACCAGCCCTATGGATATGTGCCCCTGACATGTATACACACATTAACAAGTGTTCTGAGAGCTCCATGGAGGTAATGACATTGTGCTGCCACTGTGAAAGTGACAGTGGCAGCCCAATGTCATTTGTTCCATGGAACTGTTAGGACATAATTTGTTGATGTGTGTATTCATGTCGGGGGCACATTTGTCTGCACACTCACAGGTCAGCATGGTGTCCCTGGTAATCTGATCTACATCTCATGACCTCTGCATTGTGTGACAATACCACTGTACATCCTCCCCTCTGCTGCTCTTCTCAGCTCTAGCACAGTACAGGTCCCATATTGAGTCCAATGTCCCTTTAACCCCTGATGTGCCTGAGTATTATCCAATGCATATCATTAGATAATACTCTTTCGCTACTGGGCTAGCATGGTTGCTGCTACAATCATGGCATATCCAGTTAGTTGCTGTCAATCAAGCCCGGTAAGGTGATGAACATGGGTAATATGTTGTACCTTGTTTCTCCTGGGGGTGTGCGTGATATCCTTGGGGTTTGTATGTCAACGTGGAGAGTGGAATGGAGGATGGTTTTTGAGTCCACACACACAATTTGCCACGTCCACTGCCAGTGCAGTGCTGTGTCACTGTTCCTGTGGGGTGAGACAGAACAAAATGTGCAGTGTGGTTAGTGTCACAGGACTGATGGGGGACTTGTATGGATTGTTTGCATGCGTGTGTTATACTCACAGGTGAAGTGTTCCGTGATGAGCCTGTCTCTGATCTGTGCCCCTCTCATGGTCTCCTCCACATGCCCGATGTCCATGGCCACTTCCTGTATGGGGGGGTCCGGGATGTGATCCAGCAGCCTGGTGTCCACTGCGATGTTGTGCAGTATTGTGCATGTCACAATGATGTCACACACCTTAGCAGGTGCATACTGCAGTCCAACCCCAGAGTGGTCCAGACATCGAAATCTTGACTTGAGGAGCCCAAATGTCCGCTCAGTGGCATTCCTCGTTCTGGCATGAGCCTGGTTGTACCTTTCCTGGGCATGTGTTTGGGGATTGGCCACAGGGGTCAGTAGCCAGGACTTGCACCCATAGCCTGCATCACCTGTGTAATGTGAGTGACATGGTGAGACAAGGAGCACATGTTGTATGAATGATGTTTTGTGTGGTGGACGTAGTAGCTGTGGGTCAGGTGCATGCTGAGCAGCGTGGTGTGTACGCCTGTGTATGTGGTGTGATTTTGTTTTGTGAACTCACCCACTAGCCATCCCCCTGTAAAGGTTCCATTCTCAAAATCTCTGTGGACTGAGGAGTTTTGGAGAATGTATGCATCATGCGAGCTGCCAGGATATTTTGCACAGACATTCATTATCCTCATGTTGCTGTCACACACCATCTGCACGTTGATGGAGTGGAAGTTCTTCCTGTTGATGAATAGCTGTGCGTCACGTGCTGGGGCCTTAATCCATACATGGGTGCAATCTATAGCACCCATGACCCTGGGCATGCCTCCCCTTGTGTAAAAGGCCTGCTTGATGTGTATCCAGTCCATGTCGGTGGTGGGAAAATGTATATAGGTACTGGCTTTGCTTTTGAGGGCTGGCAGGACCTGGGCCAGCACCCTGGAGAATGTGGCCTGTGACATGCCAGATGCGTAACCCTCAGTGGACTGGAAGGCCCCACTTGCCATGAAGTGTATGGCACAGAGTAGTTTCTGCAGGCCAGTTAGGGCATGGTTGTGGATGTAGATAGGATCCACCTGATCTTTGATGACCTCATACAAGGCAATGATGCTGTCAGGCCTCAACCTGTAGCGATCAATAACCTCATCATCAGTCATTCCAAAGAGGGTGACCCTTCGGCGGTATACCCTGGGCCTTGGTGGTCATCTATACATCCTCTGCCCTCCAGGTGGGGATGGACTCCTGTGTGGCAGCTGAGCCAGAGCCTCCTCACTTGCAACAGGTGAAGGCTGTTGATCAGGCGTGCCTGGAGGTTGCTGATGTTCCCTAGCTCTCTCCCTTGCACGCCTTCTCCGCAGTCTTCGCAACAATATGTAACCCAACATACTGTTTGCTCTTTCTATCTGTCTCTCTCTCTCTCTCTCTACCTCTCTCTCTCTCTCTCTCTCTCTCTATCTCTCTCCCTCCCTGAGTGGAAATCAAGCCACAAGTGAGTGTGTTAGTTGTCCCTTTAAGTACTTGATAGGGCGTTGTGTAGGTGTGGTGATGAGGTGAGTGCTGACCAATGGAGAGTTGTTTTTGTCGAGGTAAGTGTTTGCAGGTGTGTGTTATAAGATGTGGTGTGTTGTGCTTGTTATGTGTCTGCCATTTGCGGGTGTGCAGTTGTGGGGTGCAGGTCGCGTGTTGATGTTGCTCAGGTGAGCTTATATTTGCAGGTGTCCGCTTTGTGTGATAACCCCCATTGTTCCGTGCTATGTTGTATTGTTGTTTTTTTGTGTGTCGTTGTCCCTGTGGTGTTGCTTGTTGTTGTGTGTGGAGTGATTTGTGTTGTGTGTCCATGTTTTTGTGTTGTTTTGGCATTGCACGGGTTAATTTTTCCATTTACATGCTTGTGTGGTAAGCATTTTGTGTATTTTCCTATGTAATGGGTGTTTTGTTTTGCCCGTTAAGTGTCTAATGGCTAAGAAAAGTGGGTCTTAACTTTTTGCCTTAGGTGTGTCTTTTTTTCAGCCGCTACCAGTACCGCAAGCCTTTGAATAGCTCTGGGGTATGTTGTTCCATGCGTCTGAATGCACGTAAGTGTATCGGCCGTTAGGATTCTGCAACTGCCTTTAGCTGTTCTTTAGACGGATCTTTGAATTGCTACATGACACTTAACGCACCCGTTAGTGATATTTTTTACTAACGGCTGCCTTTAAATCGAGCCCTAGGACTGGCTGACTAACTCCGTGTGTACCGACCTGGCTTGGCTGAGTATCTGACTCCTTTACTGACTAGGACTGGCTGACTAACTCCTTGTGTACCAACCTGGCTTGGCTGAGTATCCGATTCCGTTACCAAGTAGGACTGGCTGACTAACTCCATGTGTATCAACCTGGCTGTGTATCCGGTTCTGTTTCTGACTGGACTGGCTGACTACCTCCGTGTGTACAGATTGGGGCAACGCTGGCTTCTGATCTGTCAGGGTGTGCACTCTGTATCCCATTCCACCTACTCCCACTTGCTATACCATCAGTGCATGCCTGGCCTATAAATCCCCGTAGTCACCAGGGGTCTGTGGGAGTCCGATCACTTGCCAGTGTCTGTGCTGCCTCCATTTACCCTAGAGTTCTAGGGTCCTGTCACTGCCAGAGTCCTGTCTGTGCTGCCTCCGTTTACCCTAGTGTTCTAGGGTCCTGTTGCTGCCAGAGTCCTATCTGTGTTGCCTCCATGAGCCCTAGCGTACTAGGGAGTTGCCCTGCAGTCACCCATCACCCTATCTCACCTAGTTGCGGTGTGGGGCTGTTGTGGTTCTACTTGTTCCTGTACCTGTCCACGGATCAAGCCTACAGAGTCCTATTGTTGATTACCACTGTGATATCCATACATCCTGACCTGAGTCAGATTTGGGAAGTACTAGGTACGGACCTCATCTGGACCTGAGTAGGGTGATTGTTCCTTTTATTTTCAATAAAGCTTTTAAACCTTACCTAACTGTCTGAGTGTTCTTACAAAATCCCTGACAGGTACAGATGGTGTGCTCCAGAACTGCAACTCTTTAATAATTGAATATAGCCATACAGAGTTTAGACTTATGGGGGACTCTGCTGTACTAGTAATACATGGTTTAAAATAATGAAATATATAAGTAGGTTTCCTTCATACAGACATCATGTATAGGTATTTCTTCCCTGTAATTGTGTTATAGTTTATGGCTGGAAAATAGCAGTGGTTTGGTTGTTGCTTATCTTCATAACTTACCTCATTCAGACTGTTAAAGTCAAATGTATTATATACAAACTACACCAGATACAGCTAACATCTATTCTAAATTGTATGAAGCACTTTGACCTAAGTTTTTCTATTAAGCAAATTAAGATTATTTTTTCCATGTTTATATTTCCTCTTTAACCCATTGAAGACCAGATGATTGTGCTATGAATTGCTTCACAATGTGTTGCTCACCCCCCTGGTTCGCAAAGGTGTAAGTCTATTTTCACACAGGTGACTTGAATGGACCTATGATGTAATAATATCTTACTTTACTGCAAAGCCTTAAATTCCCTGCTGTCCACTACACTGAGTGAGGGTGTGATGTTTGGTCCACATCCATATGTGTAACTGATACCCACTTTTCTTTTCTGAAGGTTGCAAACCAGATAGGAACAGCCAATTTCACTCCTGTTTTAATGATCTATGTAGATGTTGTTACCTAGGTAGGTGTCCTTTCTACATCAGACCTTTATCTATAAAGATATCTCTTAATGTTTTCATCAGTAATTGCCTCTTTGTAAATTTTTTTCATCTATATTTTTCCATCAGTAGTCCACCAGTAGTTTTTGTGGGCTAGTTTTAGTATAATCAGCCAACCAGTAATTTTCAGGTGTACTGGTTTTAGCATTGCAAGTCCAACCACAGTTTTCATGCATACTAGTTTTACTATATCCAGCCCATCAGAAGTTTTTATCTGCAAAAATAAAAGTATATCCAGTTTTCAATTTATACTAGTTTTAGTATTTCGAGCCTACCAGTAATTTTTTGTGTATACTTATTTTAGTATATCCAGCCCATCAGATGTTTTTGTATGCACTCATTTCTATATATCCAGTTTACCAGTAGTTTTCATGTGTACTAAGTTTACTATATCCAGCCCACCAGTAGTTTTCATGTGTACTAATTTTAGTATATCCTGCACACAAGAAGTTGTAATTACTACTAGTTGTAGAATATTCACCCACCAGTGGTTTTCTTGTATACTAATTTTATCATATCTAGCTGACTAGTAGGTTTTGTGTGAACTATTTTTAGCATATTCAGCCCACTAGATGCTTTTGTGTGTACTAGTTATCCCATATCCAATGAACTAGGACTTTTATGTTCTGGCAATGCAAGAACAAAAAAATAAAACAAGATTAGGAAGACTGAAGAGGGAAATGAGAGACTAAAACTTGATGTAAGCATGAGGAGTTTGGATAATCATTATAGCAGAGATGGATTGTGCCTTAGTGGAAGGGGGGCTACTGTGCTAGGGGTTAGGATGGTAAGAGGGTTGAAGGAGACTTCAAAATAGAATAGGGATAGGGTGCAAAAACACAGTATGGGATAGACAGTGTAGAACAGTAATATAAAGTACATGCATTTGGGTTGCAGAAACAAAGATGCTAGATATACATTAAATGGGAGTCTGATTGAGGAATTCTTGTTAGAGATTGATTTAGGAGTACCGATAGATACAGACTTCAGATCAGTGTTCAGTGTCACTTTGTTTCTGCTAGAACCTATAGGACAATGTCATGTATGAGAAGGGGTACAGATGCAAGGGTTGTGAATATAATTCTGCCTCTATATAAATATATGTACAGCCCTATCCAGATATGGGATAAAGTTTTGGGTACCACTTTTTATAACAAAATACATTATTGAACTGGAAAAAGTGCAGAGATGTTCAACACAATCGATAAGGGGATGGAATGATCTGCTTTATAAACAGAGACTAGACAAACTGAATTTGTTTGCATTGCACAAGAGATGAGCAAGAGGTGATGGGATTGCCATTTACAAATATATTTGAGGTCAATACTAGGGATGGGTGAGAATTTTCACCTCAAATTGAAATCGGCGAAAAATTGCACTTTCCACTTGGTGAAAAATTTCCTGAGAAAAGTGTTGTTTTCCCTGCTTTTTCCCACTTTTTTCACTTAGCTCAGTACATTGAAATCAATAGGTAGAAAAATTTTTCTCCACCATGCGAAAGTTTTCTACAGCCATATAAAAGGCTGTCAGGCTCTCACAGCATACCATTCTGTGTTCGTGAGAGGAGAGAGCAGCATGTTTTTGAACTAGAGAAGATAGGCAAATAAAGGGAAACTGAAGCTTAGTATTAGGGAGTCATTTAGGTAGGACATTTGTTCTCTGTATTAGGGGAGTCTGGGGGCACAATGGGGGAGAAGAAGGGAGGAAGGAGGTTGACCCAAAATACCCCAAAATTTAGTGTGACTGACTGGCAAAGCACAGGTAGCTGGGGTCCAAATTGCTTGCTGATTTTACTTTTATTGTCTCTGCTGGGGAAGGAAATTGTTAATTTTGTTTTTAGCTATAAATATTTTTTGGGGGACTAACTGTGATAAGATAAGGTGGACAACTTAAAATATAAATAAATAAAAAATCAAATAAAATAAAAAACATAAATAACTAAACAAATAAATATATTAGACAGCTGACTGGGAGCTCTGTGACTGAGGCAGACTTGATAGACAGCAGACGACAATGAGAATTTTGTCGGGGGTCAAGGGAAGACATCACACTGCATCAGATATGTATGTTGGAATATGAAAACATGTGTTGGAATAGGAAAACGTGTTGGAATAGGAGAAAAATGTGTTGGAATAGGAGACAAATGTTTTAGAATGTGTTAGGATAGGAGAAAATGTGTTGAATAGGAGGAAAATTGTCACAATAAGCAAAATATCTCGCTGCCTTTTGCAGTCAGTAAGGGTTTTGGAGACTTAACCATTTAAGTGCCAGTGGGATATGCAACTGACAAGAAGTGGAGAAACCCACAGGAGAGGGAGTGCACGTGTGCGACTCTGGGGGATGGTGCTCAGCGTGCATTGGCTGTCTGTGCAGGCACCGTGCTAAGGTCTAGGCCAGTTAATGGTGCCAGCCGCAAGGCCGGATGTCAAACCCCAGAGGAGCTGGAAGTAAGCCCTGTATGATGCCTCCACAGGCAGCACCTTTTCTCCTGCAGGGGAGAGTGAAGGCTGGGGTGTGCAGGGTAGGAGCGGGGATAACGAGTGTAAGCCATTAGGCTGAAACTCTCCAAGAGGATAAGAAACAGAGGTTACATGAACAATACTCTCCTTGAACGGAGAGAACAGACCTCTCCAGAAGAGAGTAGCAACTTGAGCAGGATCAGGCAGAAGTATAGTCTAAAGATAGCCAGGGTCATACACAGACAGTTGGCAACAGGAACTGGATTGGCAGGCAAAGGATAGTCCAGGGATAGCCAGGGTCATACACAGGTCTTTTACAACATGAACTGGATCGGCAGGCAAAGAGTAGTCCAAGGATAGCCAGTGTCATACACAGTAGTCAGACAGGAACTGAATCGGCAGGCTAGTGGGTAGTCAAAGGCAGGCTGGATTCAACAACTAGGAAGGCAATGCAAGGCTAGGGAGTAAAGCAAAGCTGCAAGGCAGTCTAGGTGCTGGGGATCACTATCAGAGTGCACCCGCACCTGTCTGGAGCGTCCAGATATAGATGCTATCAGATGACGACACGATGAACGTGACGCAATGCCGGGATGAACCCGGAAGCGGCCAGCGGCACCCGAAAGCAAAGATGAGACACGGGAGTCTGAAGAACACGCAGGGCGGACAGAACGGGAAGCAGGGTGACACTCATTGCTTCGTAAGGCATTGCACACCCCTCTTGCACTCAAAAGGTTAATTGGAAATTACATCAATATGGTTTATTTTCTCTAGATGCTTCTTTTTGTTTCAATAAAACAATTGTTTCTTTCCTCAATCCCATGTGCAGGTGTACAGTATATATGTTGGAATTTTATTTCTTGGTACTGGTTCTGGGTCATTATGAACTCCTACTGTTAGAAAACCAAATTATATCATCTTGATCAACATTGCCGTTTTTTACAGATTTGGACAGAATTATATGATTTGGAGTTCCCTACAAGTGTTTCAAAGTACTCTACTGATGGACTATAACCATGAGATATTTACATTCTGTTAGGCATATGTCGTATTAGTTACTGTGGGTTGTGCAGTAGTTAGAAGTCCATACTCACACCCACACTGTCTTCATCCTGTGTAAAGAGGTGTTATTGTTACATTTATGTTCATGTTAATTGATAAATCCTAGGAGTGAAGAACTTATATATTAGTATATCATATTCCACTGTACCTCCTCAGTAGCCCCCCCAAGCATTGGTACTGTTTCATTGAATTTAAATTCAATGTCCTCCAGTTGGTGTCTGTATTACACATGCTGTGATAAACTGAAACACTTTTTGGGGTTGATGATATTGTAGGAACCAATTAACTGAATTAATGCAAAGGTTAAAGCTGCTCCCCAAGAAATATCCCATTGATTTCGATAATTATAATTTAGGGCTAGTGTAGCGACCACAAATTGGTGAGGATGAGTGCCAAAACTAATTGAGCCATTGAGAAATCACTGTAAGAATCTGGTCTGGAAAGTTCTGCTATGTTCTTATCTGCAGCTATGCCTATTTTCCTGGAAACACCCACTCCATTCACTCCAGCTCTGTTATTGTTGTTTTCCATTCTACTTTCCAGGGCATACACACTGAGGCATAACAGCCTTCTCACAGCATTCGCACAGCCATATAAGTGCACCTGTATAGTGTATAGTAAATTCTGACCACACTTGTTTGCCACCTATCATCACCTCCAGACCTGATTCTGTTTGCTGATTTGGATTTTGTGATCTTGTTTGTTTGTGAGCTCCTGTGTGAGCTACAGCAGCAGAAGCAGCCTTGAGAGTTTCTTCTCTCTGTCATCCCATGGCTACCCATCATTCAGCTTTTATCTGAAAGTTAGTTTTACTTTCCCTGCTTTTAAGTACTGTGACTGTTATTAGTTGATGTTGTTGTTTTTGAACTGTTCTGCCTAGTAACACGCCTCTGCCCATGTTGGTCTGCCTCCTGTCCTGTTAGCCAGTATGACAATCACCAATTGTAAAGCCTGAGATGCCTGACATACTTCTGGGAGTGGAACAAAACAAGGAGGCCTGTATCTAACACAAGGCAATGAGCAAGAATGTTTATGGAGTACTGACACCCACCTAAGGTGCTTCATGAGCAAGCTACAATTGGTCCTTAGGGATGGACGAATAATGTCACTTCTTTTTTGTGGAATAATTCGCATTTTTTGTACTGTTAGGCCCAAGCTCTGAGGAAACATTTATTTGTAGGACTTAGACTTATTAGCCCCAATGCCATGAGGAAACATTGATTTGTTGTAGGACTTAGACTTGTGTTAGGCCCAAGCCCTGAGGAAACATGGATTTGTAGAACTTAGACTTGTTAGGCCCAAGCCCAGAGAAAATATTAATGTGTAAGACTTTGACTTGTTAGAGGCCCATGAACTGAGGAAAAATGGATTTTTAGGACTTTGGCCAGTACAGCCTTCCTCAGTATCATGTCCCCTAGGAACATTGCAAGGGGAAAGAGAAACACAGGGTCAGGGGAATGTTGTGGGCTCCCTTGACTGCTAGTCTGGCAGCTCTGCATCACTTACCCTTCCTCCTCAGCATCAGCAGGAGGATCTACTGCGGTCACACTGGTCCCATCAGCTGCTTCACTATCAATAACAGCAACCACATCAGTTTCAGTCCTTGAGTCTTCCTTACTTGTATCACCCCCTCCCTCTCTCCTAACACTGAGTCTATAGCTGCTGGATCTTAGTAGTAGTGGGACTGCTTGGGGATGGCAAGTGTTATTTAGGGCCCCCTGCTGTCACACTTGGCATCATCTTCTCCTCCCCCTCCAGAGAATCACAAGGCACACTGGCAGCACTAGTAGCAGGCACATGTAGCTGATCTGTCCTGCTCTCACTGCTACCCTCTTATTCCTGTGCCTGTGACACTATTTCCCCCAAGATCCCAAGGGACAATTTATGTCTGGGGAATCAGGGCATACAGGGGGCATACAGACCCTTCAGTGCTGATAATGGTCACTTCCTCCTCCTGCATAACTGTCCTTCCAGAGCATCCTTTTATTTGTATTGCAGGTGCTCATAGTGATAACAGTCACTTTGAGCCTCAATGTTGTTAATAAAATCACAGAACAACAGCCTAGTACCACCCCTTATCTCTCTAGCTGCTTGTATTGTGTTTCACCTCCTGGAAATGTCACATTTTTATAGAAAAAATGAGAAGAACAAGTAAAGGGGCCGTTGAAAAAAATAGCAAATGGGCCAAAAAGGCAAAGATTTTAAGCAGTAATAGTGCTCTTATTCAGATTAATTATAATACATTCTCTCTGACCCTGTATATTATTCCATCTGGTTTCATGAATTTGTTACTTTGATTTGTATGATACTTTATTGCATTCACTGCTATGGGAGGTTTTTGTGTTGTTTTGTTTTTTACAGTAAATGCATTACTCTATATACTTTAACATGAATTCTGGAACCCATTGATGGTATATTTGAGTGGGTTTTATTGGATAAGCAACAAGGGAGAAAATAAGCAAGCTTTTTGGAAAGTCTCTTTCAGGCTCAACTAGAATCCATGTGCCCTCCAATCGCCCCTATAGAGACATATCCTTGGGGTTAATTTGTATAGTATATCATTAGGGCTTGTTCTTGTATTTCTCTCCATCCCTCCTACATTGTGGCCAAGTTTATCATCAGATGTTGGAATAAGTCTGTAAGTACATAGTGTATATCAAGTTATGTTTGTCATTTGATTTGAATGCATAATGTATTTATGTCTGTGAAGTACCTGTCACTCACTCACTGAATCTCAACAGAGTCTCAGACTCAGCTAGCTCAGGTTAGAACATTAATCACCTGTTTGTTTATCACTTATCAGTCAAAAGGGTGTTTTTATTTTTATTTTTAAATACTCCTCTTTTTTTCCACAGCCATGCCCAGAAAACAACTGGCTGCTACCACCAATAAGCCTGCCAAGCAACTCCAGCATCTTCTCTTTGCCTTTCTGCCTACACAGGTTCAGCTGATTTCTCCCTCTCTCCCGTGCACAGATTCATAACATATGGAAAAATTGATTCCCTTTTATAGGTAGTGGGAATACATGTGGGGAATTCCATGTTGGGAGGGGAGGATACCTTTATTATCATTAATTTTAAAGCAATGAAAAAAAAGCAGAAAAAGTGTACTTTTTAGACAAACAGATTCACCGTTACTTTCTCATGGGGTGAAAAACTGAGATGAACATAATAATTAATTTGCATGCAGGAAGCCAAATAGGAGTGCGAAAATAAAAATAAAATAAAAAAAATTTCCAATTGTTTTGTTCCGTATGGTGTATTTATTCTGTCCCAGAATTTAAAGGGTTAGTAATGTTTCAACTTAAATTAAAATTCTTCACATTTTTTTAACACTGCAGAATGCTATTCTGTAAGTTGTCTAGTTTATGTGTAATTATGTTATAAAGTGTACCCTCCCACCCCTTTTTATATAAGTTGGACCGGACAGATCACAGCGAGAGGCAATCTTCTGGCTGTCAGTATAAGGAAGACAATTACCCCCTTGACAAAGGAGGGCAGGTTCTTCCTTATGCTCACAGAAGATTGTCCTTCGTTGTGATCCATCCTGTCCGTCTGAGAAGAGGCAGTATTACATATGTAAAAGGGGCAGGGGCATTCTAATAACGCTCTGTGGTGTTAAAAAACTATGATGTATGATCAACGCTTAATTTATCTTGAAACATAACTATCCCTTTTATTATTTTCCCTTAATCCAGTGGCCTAATTTTGGAGCATGCACATAGCAATTCCTCAAATTCCCATTGATTAAAATTGGGCTTTTAACACCATGAATGCTAGAGAGGTCTTCTATGCATTCAAGGATTTGTCCCAGAAACTGCTTATGCTCCAGTTATTCTTAGCAAATCATCCTCAGTATCTCTTAAGCCTTTGAGTACAATGTAGTTATCCGATGCATTGCAACACAATTATTTGAGTACCTCTGGCACTCAAAGGGTTAAAACAAAACAACATCTGGTCTTGGAGACATTGGCTTACCAGGTCAGAGATGACATTCAGATAGAGGAAATCTCTCTGGCTGACACAGAATACAAGATTTCATTGTTTGCAGTTCATCTTTTATTCACAATCTCCAGTCCTGTTCTTTCTTTGCTGACTCTGGTCCCCAGATTGGAAGAACTGGGTCAGTGTTGTGCTTTAAACCTAATTTCTCTAAAATGGTGCTCCTCAACATATCAACACCTGATTCTCTCATCCCTGTCATGAGGCATATCTCCCCATTCTCTTGGGCTAAAGGCCATGTTAAATATCTGGGAGTTTGCATCACTCCCTCGATATACGTCCTCTTCAGGTCTAATTTCATTCCAATATTGCCGCTACACTTAAAAAATAGTACATGCTGTCTCTCTTCTGGGTAGGTCAGCTCAATCATGTACAAATGGTGGTGTTACCTAAATTATTGTATCTTATGCACTTAAGCTATCTTTCTTTGTAGGGCAAGGTTGGAAGTTGGCCTGAGAATGCCCAACATTGGTATCTACTATCGTGTGATTCACTTTTCCTCTGTCTGGCACTGGTTTTACTCAGAGACATCCAAGAGCTGGGTTTGTTCATTGTGGGGTCTGATTACTGAGCACCCTTCCATGGTTTGACCCCTGGGACATACAGCAATCTCACAGATCTCATTCCTTCATTAACCCTGACTCTCCTGCTGTGGGTGCTTTCAGGAAATGTCTGGTTTATCTTCCCCTGTTTCGCCACTCCTACCCCTGCTGGGGAACCCCTCCTTTCTGACAGGATTAGCATCTCAGGCCTTCACGAGCTGGGTGGGGGGAGTGGTACCTGCATATGTGGTATGAGACAGAAGAGTGCTAACTTTCTGTGAACTGCAGACACAGTCGGACATCCTGACTGCTGAGGCTTGATGGTATCGAGAGATCCACAACTTCCTCCCTGGACATTCCAGTAGAGACAGATTTTGCCCCCTAACACAATTCAGACAACTTTGTATGGCCCTCACTATGCCCCCTAGACTGGTCTTGAGGCTGGCGGATCCATTCCAGCATCTGAGAGACTGCTGGTCTCTGGGACTGACTGCCCCTTTGACTGAGGCACAATGGATACAAACAATTTGTAACCATGTGAAATTCATCTGGAATATCACTATAAGGTTACCCCTAGGTGGTTCCGTACCCTGGACATCTACTACCCGACTACTCCCCCATGTGTTGGAGATGCTGTGCAATGGAGGTTACAATGTCTCATGTATGGTGGGAGTGAGAGGCAATCCAGAGCTTCTGATAGGAGATGGAAGCTGCATTGACCACAGTCCTGGAGGCGAACCTCAGCTTATCGATGCCAAACATTCTGCTGAATCAAACCCAGCCAGCCCTAAATAGAAAGCCAGCAAAAAACAAGCTATACTTCAATCTGTTGTCTGCACACAAGATGTGTATTTCATGGTAAATATCATGGTCATGGAGTGACTGGCATGGAGAACTATAGGTCCTTCTTTTGATTTTAAGGAGGTCTGGGGCCATGATTATGATATTGTAGCACTGTGAGCTGAGCTGCTTCCATATCTCATGCTCCCTTATCAGTTATCCTTCTCGCTGTTCATTACATTTGTCTCGCTCCCTCTACTAATTCTTTCATCCAGACCACTCACCCCCTTGCTCTCATAGGATCTCTCCCCTCTTTTTTTTTCTTTCCTTCTGTTGAATGACTGTCTGTTTTTCTTTGCCCATCGTCCCCAGCCTTGTGAAATATTTAATTTCTGGTGTATTTCTATCTGGAGGACTGTACTGTGGTTGTCTTTGTTGTTCCCATTTGTAATTTTCTATTTGTGTAAAACTCTTAATAAAAACTAATAAATAAAAAAATATATATATTTTTTTCTAATTACATTTAACTGTTTTGCTAAAGTATTCTGATCCAAAGCTCTCTGAGTTTTATTTTGTAGAATGTAAACTTATTGAAACGTATAAAATTTGACTTTCACTTTGATGAAAACCCTCAAAAAATGCAATATTACTGCAAAGCTGTCATCTAGATAATCATCTTAATGCTTTGGAAGTGATGAAAACTGACAGTTTTTATTTCCTTGCTGTTCAGGATAACCTTCAGAATGAACTACAAGATAATCTTTTTATTTTACTTTCATGGTACATTTTTTACTCGTTCTGTTTTGGAATATAGGATATACTATTATTTTCATGACAGATCCTGTGTGTGATGCACTAAAAAGAAATTATAACATTCTGAAGCAAATCAATTGCACCATAACAGAATAGTAAAAATCTTGTGATAACCTGGTCTAGACATATATATGTAATGTATGTTAGGAGCTGGGGGAGCTCTTCTTTAGTGTCCACATTTCAGCCATCCCAACTCCTATCATGGCAGGAGTATCCTTGTTGTAAAGGCAAGAGCCTTCCATTTTGGCATGGATGTGTTGAGACAAAGTGATTATCTGATCACTTGGTATTAATGTATACATATGTGTTTACTTTTAGTGCTGGTAGGCACACTTAAAAAAGAGATAGGTATATTTTATGGTGACCCTACAGTATAAAATGCCATGATAACGCAATACAATTTTAGGGGGGATTGTAATGGGTGCTGAATATGTAAGGAAATTCCATGTTTTCAAACATCTTAGTTCTTTGAAATGGTGTGAGTGTAAAAAATATTTATTTATTCATGTCCGGTGTTGTTACAAACATTTTACCCTATGAGATCAGGGAGGTGTCCAACATATTTCTTATCAATGCGTTGGATACCACACTGGCACTAAAAGGGGGTTATTCACTAAGGCATGATAAAGAGGTGATAAAGCGGAAATAAGTTCTCCAGTGATATCACTTCTCCAGTTCCTATGTTATTCTTTGGAGCTTATGCACTAAGATCTCCAAAGCTGGAGAAATGTTAGTGAATTGGCTCCATAGAATAAGATAGGAATTGGTGTAGTGATATCACTGGAGAAGTTATCTCCACTTTATCACCTCTATATCACGCCTTAGTGAATAACCCCCTTTGAGTATGTCATATAAACAAGCAAGAAACTTAAGCTGCAAACAAAAATTTCCATCATTTCTTTTGAGTTAAATAGGGCTTTTACCCAGCTGAATGTTATAGAGACCTTGGAGTCCTCTCTGGCATTCTAGAGGTTAATGGTGCCTTTTAAATCAAGAGGTATATTACCTCTACCATTTGGTACAGGTTTATTCCAGAATTGTACCTCTCTAGGTTATTGAATTGTACCTTACCTGATGGTCTCTAATAATTATATTTATCTGTATGGTGAGTCAACATTGCACACCGATATGGGGAGTAAACCACAGTGGTCAGCAAGTTGTTGAGGAGGGTGTGTGGGGGGGGTCGCACACTTTGATATCTAAGGATGAGGAAATGTTGCACCTTGATTTGTAGCAAATCACCCCTGCATGCATTCATATAACATACAAATAACCTTAACACAGATTGTTGCAAAATACCAGTACTTTTGCTTTCATATGTCTTTCATAGTAAGGCTTATGTACTAAGAACTGGAACAAACCAATATGCTCCATCAGAAACCAAAAATTTGTTGTTGTTTTTTTTTTTATCATTGCTATAAATGGTGTTTTTAATCCCTTGTATGGTAGATAAGTCTCCAATGCATTGAAGAACAATCATTGGAGACCTATCTATTATTCAATGACTTAAATGTCCCCATTTAAATGAGTGGGAATTTTTTTATCTTCCCTACTAGCTGTTAGAGGAGTATGAACACATTGTGGAGCAATGCATTGGACATCCATCCAGCACTCAGAGTTAACTTCTTGGTTACCAGAGAGTGGTTTTTACAGGATTGCAACACAATATATTGCTGATCTCTATGGGGCTCAAACTGTTAAATTACATATTTGAATCTACAGAGATATGTAACCCCTTGATGACCAGGTGGGTGGAAAATACATTTAACCTTTGAGAACCAGAGGGGCATGCAATGCTTTGCAATCCTCAAGGTACTGAATGATGTTGACAGTGCAAAAGACTTTAACAGCACAGTGAAATTCTGAATTGATTCTCTATTGAAATAGTGAGTAGAGCGATACAATAGGCAATTATATTTTTTTCAAAATAGTAGACAGTATATAATTATCTATAAAAAAATAATCATGGCCTGCTACTCAAAATTGTGGTGATAGGTATGTATTATTATATGAAAGCCTTCATGAACTGAGTTTATTATTGTTACATCAATCATCAAGCACATTCACAACTTCCCCACTGGTCAGAAGTTCTAAAATATAGAGCAAAAATTGAAAAAATCATAGTACATCTAAGTCCAGATGTTATTCCTGCAAATTCATATATCCACTTAGGCAACAATATGAAATAAATGCTGGTACAGTCCTATACTTGTACCATGACTTGAAATGTTCTGTTCAGAGGTTTTGCTAAGATAATATATGTGAATGTGCACATTTATGATTTGTTTTCAGTAATACTGAATTGGCAAACTTTTGGAGGAATTTTGCAGACATTTATAAAAATAAAGAACATGTTCATACTTTTTAGTAATTGTATAGATTTTAGCATGCAAATGACACCCTTCATTTTGTTTCTATGGGCCATATTTGTCAAGGAACAAATAAGCATTCTAACAATCCTTATTGATTTTAATGGGGCATTTAACCGGCAGAATGCTAGTGAGATCTCTACCCCATTGCAAAACAATGCATTGGAATCCACACTAGCATTCAAGGGGTTAAATGCCTCAGTTATTTTAATGGGAATTTTGATTTGTCCTGTATGGTGGAATTGGTTTAGCCCAGATTTACTTCAGTTCTTTAGTACAAAAGCCTCATGGTCACCTTACCTGGTAGCATGGCAGTTATTACGTTGCATTCTACTCTCCTTATGCGATATGCTTACCACTATATGCTCATCACTATATGTTCACCACAAACAATTCACTAAATGTATATGCATTTTCTTACTTGCCTTGGCAAATAATAGAAACAAACCATGGACCTTAAATAGCAACAAAAACATTATCACCTTTTAAAAAGGACTCTCTTTTTTCCATTGAAAAATAGACAGTATACTGGCCAAAATTAATGAATTAAAAGTATAGTGTTATGTGTATAAATCAAAAATCCTTATTCTTACTGAATCCTGCCTGAGACCTAAAATACTTGATACTTCCATTGCCATTCAAGGATACTCATTGTGAGGGCCCCTAGGGATGTGGGGATGTACGCTGCGAGGAACGAGACTCTAGGCAGAGGAAGCTGCGCAGAGAACAGGCAAGCAGCAAACAATAATATAAAACAGAAGACACCCCCACTAAACAAGAGTGAAGGATACCATTAGCAGGTAGAGGACATCAGATATATATATATATAGAAAGGAATATATGCATATAACTGTGTACCTGTATAGATTCCAAGGAAGTGTCCAGGTACAGGCAGGAGGGAACAGGAACACCAGTCTGAGAAGGCAGGAGGTAAGTCCAGGCAGGAGGAGCAGGAGAGAGATCCAATGGCACAGTCCAGGCAGGAGGAGCAGGAGAGAGATCAGGGAGCTGAGTGATCCAGGTAATGGCACAGTCCAGGCAGGAGGAGCAGGAGCGAGATCAGGGAGCTGAGTGTTCCAAGTAATGGCACAGTCCAGGCAGGAGGAGCAGGAGAGAGATCAGGGAGCTGAAGGTTCCAGGTAATGGCACAGTCCAGGCAGGAGGGAACCTGATAGCACAGGAGCTCAAGATACACTGAGCGCCAGCCGAAGCGGCCGCTCAGTATAAAAAGGATGAGAGAGGTGACGTCACGGCAGCCGGACCTGACGCCCACAGCGTGGTAACCTAGCAACACCACGCCGTGCGGGGCGACGACCGCCAACAATCCGGCATCGCGAACCGGAAGCGATGCCTGGCGCCGACAGAGCCCCCCCCCGACGCGTGGCCTCCGGACACGACGCGGACCAGGACGGTCCGGATGTAAACGGTGAAAGGAGCGCAACAACCGCGGAGCATGGATATTAGCAAGAGGCTCCCAGGAACGTTCCTCCGGGCCGTAACCCAGCCAATGAACTAGATACTCCAGCCGCCCCCAACGACGCCGTGAGTCCAAGATTGATTCCACCTCGTATTCCCCAGCCCCATCCACCAAGACAGGAGGAGGGTGAGACGTAGGAGGAGAGGGACTGGTGCTAGGTCTCCACGGTTTAAGCTGGGAAACGTGAAAGGTCGGATGGATGCGCCAACTGGAGGGCAACTGAAGACGAACAGCAACAGGATTCACAATCCGGAGGATCGAGAAAGGGCCCAGAAAACGCGGTCCTAATTTCTTGGACGGACAGTGCAAGCGGAGATGGGCAGAGGACAGCCAGACCTTGTCCCCGACTTGATACACTGGAGCCGCCTGACGATGCTTGTCCGCTTGAGCTTTGTAGGCACACTGGGAGCGGTGTAACGTGGTTTTAAGGAGGGCATGGGAAGAGCGGAGATTCCGGAGGCGTTGCGCTGCTGCTGGAACTGACTGGTCTTGCAACAGTTGAGGAAAGGATAGAGGATGATATCCATAGTTGGCGTAGAAAGGAGAAGTCTTTATAGAGCGGTGGTAATGATTGTTGTATGCGAATTCCGCCAATGGAAGGAGTGAAACCCAATCGTCCTGTAAGTACGACACATAACAGCGGAGGTATTGCTCAAGGATTTGGTTGACTCTTTCTGACTGTCCGTTGGCCTGCGGGTGGTACCCAGAAGAGAGGGCTCTATCAATGCCTAGATTATGACAGAACGCCTTCCAGAATTTGGATGTAAATTGTGGGCCTCTATCTGATACAATGGACGTGGGCACTCCATGGAGACGGAATATTTCTTTGATAAAAAGGGAAGCCGTAGTCTCTGCCGTGGGTAACCTAGAAACGGGCAGGAAATGTGCCATCTTAGTGAAACGGTCCACCACGACCAGTATGGTGTTGTGTCTTTCCGAGATGGGCAAGTCCACAATAAAGTCAACCAAGAGAGAAGTCCATGGGGCGGAAGGCGTGGGCAGCGGACACAATAGACCGGCAATTCGTGTGTGGCGTTCCTTGGATCGGGCGCACACATCACAAGAGGTGACGTATTGATAAATGTCTGTGGGCAACTTGGGCCACCAGAAGTGTCTCTGTACGAGCTCAGTGGTTTGCTGCACCCCTCCATGGCCAGCCGGTAGAGAGTCATGACAAAGACGGATGACCGTAGCACGAAGGGGTGCGGGGACGTAGATTCGGTTGTGATGTAATAGAAGTCCCTCATGTGATATCAATGAATAACGTGTCCTAAAAGAGGGTTCTGTGGAGACAGAGTGCTGGATGATATCCTGGCGAAGATCCGTGTGCAGGAGAAGGAACTGAGCTGGTTGGAGGATGGTGTGAGGGGCTGAAGTTTCTAGTGATGGTACGGAATACCTCCGAGATAGGGCGTCCGCTTTCTTGTTTCTTGAACCGGGACGATAAGTTATATGTAGGGTGAACCGAGCAAAGAAGAGAGCCCACCTGGCTTGCCGTGGGCGGAGACGTTTTGCGGAACGCAGATATTCCAAGTTCCTATGATCTGTAAAAATAGTAACAGGGTGCAGAGCTCCCTCTAGAAGGTGCCTCCATTCTTCCAGGGCGCACTTGATAGCTAGAAGTTCCCGGTCTCCAACATCATAGTTCCTTTCTGCGGCAATAAGGCGGCGTGAATAATAGGCTACCGGATGTAAGAGATCTTTGACCCCAAAACGCTGAGACAGAATAGCCCCAACGGCGACATCAGAGGCATCCACTTCCACAAAGAAAGCCTTCAACGTATCTGGTTGAACCAGGACGGGAGCCGAAGTGAAGAGAGTCTTCAAATGCTCAAAGGCAGTTTGCGCTACCGGAGACCATTGAAATCGTCTTTTGCTGCTCGTGAGCGCCGTTAAAGGAGCCACTACCTTCGAGAATCCACGAATAAACCTCCTGTAAAAATTCGCAAACCCCACAAAACGCTGGACTTCTTTAATGTTAGTAGGGGTCGGCCAGTCCACAACTGCAGAGATCTTGTGGGAGGCCATAGCCACTTTCCCGGGCGAGATGAGGAAGCCAAGGAACTCTAATTCTGTAGTGTCAAATTTACATTTCTCCAATTTAGCGTATAACGAATGATGACGAAGACGTTGGAGGACTTGGCGAACATGAGATTGGTGTTCTGAAGGAGAGGAGGAAAACACAAGTATGTCATCCAAGTAAATGATGACGAAAAGATCCAGCAAATCTCGGAAAACATCGTTAATAAAAAACTGGAAGGTGGCAGGGGCATTACACAGCCCAAACGGCATAACCAGGTATTCAAAATGGCCATATCTGGTGCGAAAGGCGGTTTTCCACTCATCGCCCTGTCTGATCCGAACCAAGTTGTAGGCCCCACGTAAGTCTATCTTAGAGAACATACTGGCAGCAGCCAGGCGTTCCATCATCTCTGGGATGAGCGGTAAAGGATGGCGGTTTTTAATTGTGATCTTGTTTAGATCTCGATAATCCACGCAGGGGCGTAGTCCACCGTCTTTCTTTTCTATGAAGAAAATGCCCGCGCCAGCCGGGGACGTAGATGGATGTATGAATCCCTTCGCCAAGCTATCTGTCAAATACGTTTGGAGATGTGCCAGTTCGGGCCCGGACAATGGAAAAATACGACCGTACGGAATGGGCGCCCCGGGAAGGAGGTCAATGGGGCAATCGTACGGCCGATGAGGGGGTAAGGAATCAGCCCCCTTTTCATCGAAGACGTCTTTAAATTCATGATAATGTACCGGCAACTTGGCCAGAGAAGACGGAACAGCAATACAAACAGTCGATTGGACGGCAGATAGGCAATGACGGTGGCAGAAAGAGGAGGAGAAGGACACCGTACCACTTGACCAGGTTATTTCAGGATCGTGTAACCTCAACCATGGTAGGCCCAAGATCACAGGGAACAAAGGTGACGGAAGGATGTTAAACTGTATCTGTTCCGTATGACCCGTACCACACACTAGACGGATCGGACTGGTCTCGAGCACAACTGGACCCAGATGATGTGTCCGTCCGTCCGCCATACGGACACCAAGAGGTTGAGACTTCTGTTGTGTGGGAATGGATAAAGAAGCGGCTAGATCGGAATCCAAAAAACAGCTGCTGGCCCCAGAATCAATGATAGCGGAGAGAGCGTGTGACTGATTATTCCACTGCAAGAAAACAGACAAGGTTAATTGAACCGAGGAAACACCCCATGAGAAACCCACTACCAGGGGAGGAGAAGACGTACCTCCGGACACACGAAGATGGGCTGACGAACGCAGTCTGCGGGGGCAAGTGCGCAGCAAGTGATCGGATCCCCCACAGTAAAGACAGAGGTTGAGCTGACGACGACGACGACATTCCGAATCGGAAAGCGGACCCCGTACTAACCCCAGCTGCATGGGTTCCTCGGGAGACCCGTCGGCGGAGGCCACTGGTGACGACGACGCAGGGGGAGACATACGACGATCCATGCCAGAACGCTCCCGACGTCTTTCGCGCAACCGTCTATCTATTTGAATAGTGAGAGTGAAGAGTTCCTCCAAGGACACAGGTAGACCCACCCGGGCCAACTCATCCTTCAGAAGCTCCGAAAGCCCCAGGCGGTATTGGTCCAGGAGTGCAGCCTCGTTCCACCCAGTTTCAATAGACAAGCGCCGGAACTCTGCGATGTAGTCCTCCACTGTGCGACGGCCCTGACGTAGAAGTCGCAGAGCAGACTGTGCAGAAGAGCTACGGAGAGGGTCATCATACAGGGTGTCCATTGCCCTGCGGAAGTCTGGCCAGGAAGCTAGAAGAGGGCTATGGGTCTGAAGCACATGGTGCGCCCATGCCTGGGGTTCTCCCGTGAGTAGGGTGACAACAGTGCGGGTCCTAATGTAGTCCGTGGCATATGTGCGGGGCTGCAAGGAAAACAGGAGATCACAGGCCGTGATGAAACCTTTGTAAAGCTCACGGTCCCCATTGAATTTGTCAGGCAAAGGGACTCTAGGTTCTGGATCCGGAACAGCAAAGGGTTGACCAGAACGGGGGCTGGCTTGCAGGTCCTGCAAACGACGCTGTAAAGCAGCCTGATTGGTCTGCAAATCCTGGACAGTTGCTGCCAAGGAGGAGATCTGATTACCCAAGGCTGAAAGGGCATCAACTAAGCCTGCGGTATCCATGGTAGTGGCTCAGTGTAACTGTGAGGGCCCCTAGGGATGTGGGGATGTACGCTGCGAGGAAAGAGACTCTAGGCAGAAGAAGCTGCGCAGAGAACAGGCAAGCAGCAAACAATAATATAAAACAGAAGACACCCCCACTAAACAAGAGTGAAGGATACCATTAGCAGGTAGAGGACATCAGATATATATATATATATAGAAAGGAATATATGCATATAACCGTGTACCTGTATAGATTCCAAGGAAGTGTCCAGGTACAGGCAGGAGGGAACAGGAACACCAGTCTGAGAAGGCAGGAGGTAAGTCCAGGCAGGAGGAGCAGGAGAGAGATCCAATGGCACAGTCCAGGCAGGAGGAGCAGGAGAGAGATCAGGGAGCTGAGTGATCCAGGTAATGGCACAGTCCAGGCAGGAGGAGCAGGAGCGAGATCAGGGAGCTGAGTGTTCCAAGTAATGGCACAGTCCAGGCAGGAGGAGCAGGAGAGAGATCAGGGAGCTGAAGGTTCCAGGTAATGGCACAGTCCAGGCAGGAGGGAACCTGATAGCACAGGAGCTCAAGATACACTGAGCGCCAGCCGAAGCGGCCGCTCAGTATAAAAAGGATGAGAGAGGTGACGTCACAGCGGCCGGACCTGACGCCCACGGCGTGGTAACCTAGCAACACCACGCCGTGCGGGGCGACGACCGCCCGACAATCCGGCATCGCGAACCGGAAGCGATGCCCGGCGTCGACACTCATGCTTTAAGAAAGACTGAGCAAAGCGAGTAGGAGGCATAATTATATACATTTACTATTTTAAATTACTCTTGTAACTTTGCTGGCAAATTTGTTCTTCCCTCCAAAAACAAATCATAATTGTTGGCATCTACTAACCACTTAATACTCCAGTACAGTCCCTTTAGGACATAGCCTACCTCATAGATGAGATTGCCACTCAAAAAAAGAAAAGCAAGTTGCTTTTTGAAGACTATATTGTTAATTGGCTGGACCCAAGTAATGATAAATTCTGTTCATTGTTTAAGACAATGAGCTTATTGCAGCTAATTATTGCAACTAATCTTCTCCCCTACTCATATAAATAAAAAATAAACAACCACACTCTGCTGGACTGCATCTTTTCATCCTGCCAAAGTCGAATCCAAGATTCAGGCATCTTGGTACATGTGTATAGCAATCAATCTACAGTCTACTTTGTTCACAAAATTAAGGTAATCAAATCTGGTTCCAAAATAATAGTTACTAGATTTTTCAGGAAATATCATCTCCAGTCTTTTATAAATGATCTAAGACAGTGTTTCTCAATCGGTGTGCCGCGGCACTTTGGTGTGCCGCGGACACCCTCTAGGGGTGCCGCGGAATGTATAGCGTTTAGGGCTGCGGGCCGTGATGACATACAGACAGAGAAGAGGAAGAGGGTAGAGGCGCCGGAAGAGAAGCGCATGCAGCCAGACAGTAACGATCAGTCTGCTGGCAGCAAGAGCTTCTCTTCCGGTGCCTCTGCCCTCTTCCTCTTCTCTGTCTGTATGTCATCACGGCCCGCAGGGAACTCAGAGACAGACAGCCACAGGGGACCGGCAGCAAGTGCAGCAGTGACAAGGAGAGCGACAGTCTAGAGGAAGAGAGGTACCAAGGGGAGAAAGAGAGGTGCAAGGGGGGAGAAAGAAGTATAAGGGAGGAGAAAGAGACACATGGGGGAGAAAATACATGGGGGAGAAAGATGCACAAGGGGGAGAAAGTACATGGGGTAGAAAGAGAGGCACAAGTGGGAGAAAGAAGTACATGGGGGAGAAAGAGGCACACGGGGTAGAAAGAAGTACATGGGGGAGAAAGAGAGGCACAAGTGGGAGAAAGAGAGGCACAAGGGAGAGGAAGAAGTACATGGGGGAGAAAGAAGTACATGGGGGAGAAAGAGAGGCACGAGGGGGAGAAAGAGGCACATGGGGTAGAAAGAAGTACATGGGGGAGAAAGAGAGGCACAAGTGGGAGAAAGAGAGGCACAAGGGAGATAAAGAAGTACATGGGGGAGAAAGAAGTACATGGGGGAGAAAGAGAGGCACAAGGGGGAGAAAGAGAGGCAGGCACAAGGGGGAGAAAGAGAGGCAGGCACAAGGGGGAGAAAGAGAGGCACAAGGGGGAGAAAGAGAGGCACAAGGGGGAGAAAGAAGTACAAGGGGGAGAAAGAGAGGCACAAGGGGGGAGAAAGGAGTACAAGGGGGGAGAAATAGAGGTGCATAGACCCCATAGTAAAATAATAACAATGACGCATGTTAAATGTGTAAAGTTTTTTATTCTGCTGTTTGTTTTTAACACTCAGTTTGTTCATTAAATCATTTTAAATAATGAAAAATTAGCATATTGGGTTTTTTATCCGATTAATCGATTAATCGAAAAAATAATCGGCCAACTAATCGATTATCAAAATAATCGTTAGTTGCAGCCCTAATAGCGTTAAGTACACCTCGCTATTGCAGATGTAGTTAGGGTGCAGCATTTTATGTTGAAGCAACGCCGATGCTTTGAATCAACGGTGCGTCCATCGAGGCAACTGTGTAGGGTAGAAACCGGCAAGGAAGACAGCCCATTGCTGGAGGCGCATCCTGATTGGGCTGTTGGATGGAGGCGGGACAGCTGTGATTGCTTATCACATTCCCGCCTCTTTTTTTGTACTGGTGGCAAGGCCCTGTCTTCAGAGACAGAGTGACACACACAGCATCGGGGGACAGTGTGGTTTCTGCTCAACAGCTGCAGCTACAAGAAGACCACAGACAGCAAGCATCCTGCTTTAAACTGGTAGGGTGAATAGTTTTACATTTTAATACTCCTCTCTTCTTTTAGTTGCCCTTTGTCTCCCTCTCACTCCAATGGCCAATTAATGATATTAACTGTGCCCCACTGTTGCCCTTAAAAAACATATTAGTAGCCCAGTTCCCCTATAATGCCCAAGAGGTGTACATTGAGGCATCAGATGAGCCCATCCAGTGCACACATTTACTCTCCCACCTTACCATTTTCTGGAGGGCCAGAGGACACCAGAGTGGCTCATCTGATGCCCCAGTGTACACCTCTGGGATATCAGTTACAGATGGAGTCAGTGGGTTACCAATGTGCCACTCATGGATATCAGTGGGGCACAGTCTGTCTCATATAGTGCCCTTCATCATGAACCACATGGACTTATGAAATGTAGTATTAAAAAAAAATAATCAATAAAAAGTAACAATGAACTGGTCATTACTGCTCCTGCTCTCTGTCTCACTCGCTCTGATACTAGAAAAACTGGAAAAAATCTAATCTAGGGCAAACCAACTGCAGCACTGGGGGCAAATACAAATTCCCAAACTTGCAGTTAATTTAACTGGGCTTTTAACCCCTTGAATGCTAAGATGTCTCCAAAGCATTGCTTTGCAATGCTTTGGAGACCTGTTTAGCATTCAAGTGTTAAAAACCCCAATTTAAATCAATAGGAGTTTTTTGTTATACTTATCCCCAATATATAACTAATATTTGCTATGCGCCATTATGTTATTCTGAATTTGGGAGGTAAAAGTAACTACTCTTATACATATCTTCTTCATTACACACTCTTATACAACTTTTGAGAAGTTAGGGGTGCCCCGGGAATTCCGAACAGTGTGTAGGGGTGCCTTGAATGAAAAAAGGTTGAGAACCACTGATCTAAGAAGTTGCCCATGGTATAGTATAAACATAATACCTGATCTAGACTCAGCAATTGACTTTTCACTAGCTGTTCTTGCAGCTTTTTTATACCCATGCCCCACAAAGGATAGTCAGGGTAATGGGGGCTCATCTACCCTGAGTCTTTGCTGACTACATGATGTATACAGTTTTAGAGATCACTTATGGACAAAATGTAAACAAACTGTCTCTACCTATGATCATACTGCTTACAGACAATTGCAGAATACCTGCACAATGCAAACAAAATTAGCCAAAACTCAAAATTTAGCTGACAATCATTCTCTCCCCAATAGGTAATGAAGCAATACAATGTCCAGTATCAATAACTAATGCACTCAACAACTATTTAACTGGATGTAACGCCTCCCTGATTACACAAATCAAAAGTAATGTGGAAGTAGAAAGGTGCATAGAACAGTCTTTCTCACCTTCCTCCTGGTTCAACAGGGTTTACTATTGAAATATCGTCGCCTCAAAAGGGCGACATCAGAATGTCGCCTGCTTAAAGGTCACCATGTGGGCGCTGTGTCAATAAAGGATTTGCTTCAGGCATATATTAACTCTGTGAGTATCTTATTTAACCCCTTGAACTTTACCTCCATGTAGTCTTCAGTTGTCCTACTCATGCTCGTACATTCCTATAAGTATCTCTTAAGGGTAGTTGAGTGTCATTATGCATGACAAAAAGTTACACGGAGGTAAATAATTACTATTGGGGGGGCGGAGTGAGCCACCTAGGTAGTAAGACATGTTCTGCACATCTCCTTCACTGGGCTATTGGATTTACATTTTAATTGCCGCTATGGACCTTATTTTTCTTTCTACATCACTGCGGTAATGTTTGGCACTTTTACCGAGAGTTTAACCGAGGCTTAAAGGCTCAATTCTTTCAGACGGGGCTATAATTGCTGGATTTTGCCTTTGCGTGCTGTTTGGCTCAGACATCATAGTGGAACAGCATGGAGGTCGGAGCACAGATTCCGAAGGAGGGGGCTAACTCTATGTTTGTGCCGATCCTTGCTAGCAGCCCTGAGGTTACGAATCTGGATATATGTCTCCGGTCAACAGGAACTACTCTTGCACCCCTGTACCTCAAGAAGGAAGATTTTGAGCACTATCTATCTAAAACAGAGCTTCGATCTGTGGTGGCTGAGATTCTACTTGTGGTGAAAGAGGAATTCGCTAGTTTGCGCAGGGACATTGAGGTGTTAGGTCCTTGTGTTTTGGCGACTGCACACACCTTGTCTGTACCGGACAAGTCAGCTGACCATCCTATGAGGTGTAAAGTGGAGCTCGATGTCAGAAGACAGGATGCTCACCTTTGTGTTCTTGATCTGCCTGGTAATATCTTTGAAGTGGTTATGAAGTCCGAGCAGAGTACGCTGTTTCTTGTTGGTGCAGACTAGTGTTGAGCGAGCATGCTCGGCCGATGCTCGGTTCGGCTCGAGCATCGCTCTGCTCGGCACATGGCGGTACTCGTACGAGTACCGCATGTGCTCGCCCGCCATGTTCGGGTCTCCTCCCCGCACGTTTTGCGGCTGCTGCGCAGCCAATAAACGTGCAGGGAGGCTCTGACATCAGTGTAATGCCAGCAGCCATGTTGGCTGCTGGCATTACACTGATTGGCTGGCCAGAACCCGTGATCGGGTGCTGTATAGCACCTGACCAGCGAGTTCGGCTCAGTCTTAGCCAGGGAGAGATGAGGATAGGAAGGGAAAGTCAGTGTAGGGAGAAGACAAGCAAATTTGTAAAAAAAAAGACCCAAAAGTCCTTTTTAGGACTACTGTGTGTGGGGGCAGCAGTTTATTTTGTGTGTGGGGAAAAAAACAAAAAAAAAAAAACTTCATATATTCTGTTTAGTGTGCAAAGTTGCAGATTAGAGCACATTCTGTTTAGTGTGCAAAGTTGCAGATTAGAGCACATTCTGTTTAGTGTGCAAAGTTGCAGATTTGAGCACATTCTGTTTAGTGTGCAAAGTTGCAGATTAGAGCACATTCTGTTTAGTGTGCAAAGTTGCAGATTAGAGCACATTCTGTTAAGTCTTCAAACTGTAAAATATCAAAGTCACATATTCCATTCACTGTGCGTCGCCGCAGTTTAGCAGCACATTCTGTGTACTGTGCACAGTTTCAGAATAGGAAAAAATACTGTTAAGTCTTCAAACTGTAAAATATCAAAGTCACATATTCCATTCACTGTGCGTCGCCGCAGTTTAGCAGCACATTCTGTGTACTGTGCACAGTTTCAGAATAGGAAAAAATACTGTTAAGTCTTCAAACTGTAAAATATCAAAGTCACATATTCCATTCACTGTGCGTCGCCGCAGTTTAGCAGCACATTCTGTGTACTGTGCACAGTTTCAGAATAGGAAAAAATACTGTTAAGTCTTCAAACTGTAAAATATCAAAGTCACATATTCCATTCACTGTGCGTCGCCGCAGTTTAGCAGCACATTCTGTGTACTGTGCACAGTTTCAGAATAGGAAAAAATACTGTTAAGTCTTCAAACTGTAAAATATCAAAGTCACATATTCCATTCACTGTGCGTCGCCGCAGTTTAGCAGCACATTCTGTGTACTGTGCACAGTTTCAGAATAGGAAAAAATACTGTTAAGTCTTCAAACTGTAAAATATCAAAGTCACATATTCCATTCACTGTGCGTCGCCGCAGTTTAGCAGCACATTCTGTGTACTGTGCACAGTTTCAGAATAGGAAAAAATACTGTTAAGTCTTCAAACTGTAAAATATCAAAGTCACATATTCCATTCACTGTGCGTCGCCGCAGTTTAGCAGCACATTCTGTGTACTGTGCACAGTTTCAGAATAGGAAAAAATACTGTTAAGTCTTCAAACTGTAAAATATCAAAGTCACATATTCCATTCAGTGTGCGTCGCCGCAGTTTAGCAGCACATTCTGTGTACTGTGCACAGTTTCAGAATAGGAAAAAATACTGTTAAGTCTTCAAACTGTAAAATATCAAAGTCACATATTCCATTCAGTGTGCGTCGCCGCAGTTTAGCAGCACATTCTGTGTACTGTGCACAGTTTCAGAATAGGAAAAAATACTGTTAAGTCTTCAAACTGTAAAATATCAAAGTCACATATTCCATTCAGTGTGCGTCGCCGCAGTTTAGCAGCACATTCTGTGTACTGTGCACAGTTTCAGAATAGGAAAAAATACTGTTAAGTCTTCAAACTGTAAAATATCAAAGTCACATATTCCATTCACTGTGCGTCGCCGCAGTTTAGCAGCACATTCTGTGTACTGTGCACAGTTTCAGAATAGGAAAAAATACTGTTAAGTCTTCAAACTGTAAAATATCAAAGTCACATATTCCATTCAGTGTGCGTCGCCGCAGTTTAGCAGCACATTCTGTGTACTGTGCACAGTTTCAGAATAGGAAAAAATACTGTTAAGTCTTCAAACTGTAAAATATCAAAGTCACATATTCCATTCAGTGTGCGTCGCCGCAGTTTAGCAGCACATTCTGTGTACTGTGCACAGTTTCAGAATAGGAAAAAATACTGTTAAGTCTTCAAACTGTAAAATATCAAAGTCACATATTTCATTCAGTGTGCGTCGCCGCAGTTTAGCAGCACATTCTGTGTACTGTGCACAGTTTCAGAATAGGAAAAAATACTGTTAAGTCTTCAAACTGTAAAATATCAAAGTCACATATTCCATTCACTGTGCGTAGCCGCAGTTTAGCAGCACATTCTGTGTACTGTGCACAGTTTCAGAATAGGAAAAAATACTGTTAAGTCTTCAAACTGTAAAATATCAAAGTCACATATTCCATTCACTGTGCGTAGCCGCAGTTTAGCAGCACATTCTGTGTACTGTGCACAGTTTCAGAATAGGAAAAAATACTGTTAAGTCTTCAAACTGTAAAATATCAAAGTCACATATTCCATTCACTGTGCGTAGCCGCAGTTAAGAAGCAAATTCTGTGTACTGTGCAAAGTTGCAGATTTGCAGCACATATTCCGTGTAATATGAAGAAGGCGGGTAAAAAGGGACGGGGAAGTGGACGTGATCCTGATAGTTCAGGGCGCAGGTCAGGACGCGTAGAAACTGCGCCTGGTGCCAGAGCACAAGACAGAAAGACATCCACCATACCTAGCTTCATGTCTCATTTTACAGGGCGTCGCAGGACATCACTCTCGAGGTCCGACCACTGCGAACAGGTGGTCGGTTGGATGTCAGCTGATACTGCTTCCAGTCGGTTAAGCACCACCCTGTCTTCCACCAAGTCCACTCTCAGTAGCCAAGAGTCTGGTCAACATAATCCTCACTCTGATCATCCTTCCTCCCACCATAGAGGGTCTGGTCAAAGAAGTGATCCCACACTGGGATATAGTGAGGAGCTCGTCTCATCACCAATCCTTCATTTGACCCTCTCTCCAAGCACGCTTGCAGAGGAACATGACATCTTGTGCCCTGATTCACAACCTCTAGAGGGTACCCAATCACAAGAAGATGACAGATGTGAACGGCATTTAAGGTCAAAGGAAGTAGTGGATGATGATGATGATGAGACACAGTTGCCATTAAATCAACCACTATTACTTTCTCAAGACCTTGATGAGGAGGATGATATACAGTTGTCAATGACTAAGTATGTGGTGGGATCAAGACATGAGGAGGATGATCAGAGTGAGGAAGTGGAGGAGGACTTGGTGGACGATGAGGTGACTGACCCCACCTGGGAAGGTGTAGAGCCAAGCGATGACAGCAGTCCTGAGGGTGAGCCATCTGCAGCACCGCAACAGGCTGGAAGAGGCAGTGGTGTGGCTACAGAAAGAAGGCGGACCGCACCAAACCGGCCCGCAAATGTTCCACGGAGCACCCCCTTGCGTAAATCTCCCTTGCCAAGGGGTAGGTGTTCCGCGGTATGGCGTTTTTTTAAGGAAAGTGCGGACGACAAAAGAATTGTAGTTTGCAACCTGTGCCACACCAGAATGAGCCGAGGCATGAACACTAGAAACCTCACCACCACCAGCATGATCCGACACATGGCATCCAAGCACCGTAATAAGTGGGAGGAACGCCTGGATCGCCCATCTGTGTCTGCAGGCCACACCACTGCCTCCTCTTCCCCTGTTTTCGGTGCCGGCCAATCGCCTGTCGAAGGCACAGGCCCGCATACCTCCCGCCCTGCACCTGTACCATATGAAGCACCATCAGCGACCACATCCACTTCCCTGTCCCAGCACAGCGTCCAAATGTCGTTACCCCAGGCATTTGAGCGCAAGCGAAAATACCCAGCCACCCACCCACAGGCCATAGCACTAACCTCACACCTTTCCAAATTACTGGCCATCGAAATGCTGCCATTTAGGCTTGTGGAGACTGAGTCCTTCCGCAGCCTGATGGCAGCAGCTGTCCCTCGGTACGCGGTCCCCAGCCGCCACTACTTTTCCCGGTGTGCCATCCCCGCATTACACCACCATGTGTCCCGTAACATCAACCGTGCCCTGACCAACGCAGTTACTGGGAAGGTCCACTTAACGACTGACACATGGACAAGTGCTTGTGGCCAGGGACGCTACATTTCCCTGACGGCACACTGGGTGAATGTCGTGGAAGCTGGGAGCGACTCGGACCCTGGGATGGCACAGGTGCTACCCACGCCGAGGATTGCGGGCCCTACCTCCATCAGGGTTTCCGCCAGCACCTACGTTATTGGCTCCTCCTCCTCCGTTTCCACCTCCGAATTCTCTGCACGCAGCGCCACTCACCCATCAGCCGGTAGCTGGAAGCAGTGTAGCACTGCAGTGGGGAAGCGTCAACAGGCCGTGCTGAAGCTGATCTGCCTTGGGGACAAACAGCACACGGCCTCAGAGCTGTTGCAGGGGATTAGTCACCAGACCGAGCAGTGGCTCTCGCCACTCAACCTGCAACCAGGCATGGTTGTGTGTGATAATGGGCGTAACTTGGTGGCGGCTTTGGAGCTCGGCAAGCTCACACACGTACCATGCCTAGCGCATGTATTTAATTTAGTGGTTCAGCGATTTCTAAAAACCTACCCCAATTTGCATGATCTCTTGACCAAGGTGCGCCGCGTGTGTGCACATTTCCGTAAGTCATCAACAGCTTCAGCCGGCCTGTTGAAGCTGCAGCAGCGCTTACAATTGCCAGCTCACCAGCTGCTGTGTGACGTGAGCACGCACTGGAACTCCACCTTCCACATGTTGGCCCGGCTTTGTGAGCAGCAGAGGGCAGTAGTGGAGTACCAGCTGTTACACGGTCGTCGCCTCTCCGTTCAACTTCCTCTAATCAGAAGTGAGGAGTGGGAATGGATGTCAGACCTCTGTGAGGTTTTACGCAATTTTGAGGAATCGACACAGATGGTGAGCGGCGATAACGCTATTATCAGTGTAACCATCCCACTTCTGTGTCTACTGAAACGCTCGCTGCTCACAATTAAAACCGACGCTTTGCATGTGGAAGAGGTGGAAATGCGGGAGGAAGAGCTTACACAAGGTGATAGCCAGAGCACCCTCACTTCGTCTTCTCAGCGACAATTGGAGGAGGCGGAGGAGGAGGAGGAGGAAGACACGGTTGCCTCCGCTACAGAGGGTAGCCATGGAACTTTAGTTCCATCTCTTCAGCGTGGGTGGGCAGAAGAGGAGGAAGAGGATGAGGAGATTGAGAGTCATCCTCCTGGTGAGGACAGCGAAATCTTGCCTGTTGGTACTCTGGCACACATGGCTGACTTTATGTTAGGCTGCCTTTCCCGTGACCCACGCGTTATACGCATTTTAAACAACACGGATTACTGGGTGTTCACCCTTCTGGACCCCCGCTACAAAGAGAATTTCTCATCTCTCATTCCTCCGGTGGAGAGGACAAGCAAAATGGTGCAATACCAGAAGGTTCTTGTCGAAAAATTGCTCCAAAATTTTCCATCTGACAACGCTGGCGGCAGAGTACGTGCTACCTTGGCCAACCGAGAAGGGGAGAAAAGGGGAGCACACAGCAGTTCCGACAAAGGCAGGGCAACACTCTCCAAGGCGTGGGACACCTTCATGACACCCCGCCAGCACCCTCACCCTGATGCGCAGCCTAGTGTCACAAGGAGGGAAAAGTTTTGGAAGATGGTGAAGGAGTACGTAGCAGACCGTGTCAGCGTCCTCAATGATCCCTCTGTGCCTTACAACTACTGGGTGTCCAAGCTGGACACGTGGTATGAACTGGCACTCTACGCCTTGGAGGTGCTGGCCTGCCCTGCCGCCAGCGTTCTGTCTGAGCGGGTATTTAGTGCTGCTGGTGGCATCATAACAGATAAGCGTATCCGCCTTTCCACCGACAATGCTGATAGGTTGACACTTATAAAAATGAACAAGGCCTGGATTTCCCCTGACTTCTCCACTCCACTGGAGGATAGCCCCGGGGGAACATAAACTCACTTTATATATGTTATTTACAATGATGGGAATACTCTGTATTCCCATTCACCCCTTCCACCCAAAAAACGGGTATATGGTTGACTCTCTTCCATATACCCTGGGATATAATTTTTATATAGGGCCAGCTCACCAGCGGGCCCTGTGATATAATTTTTATATTTTGACAATTTTTGTATAGGTCAGCTCACCAGCGGGCCCTCTCATATAATGTTTTATAGCGTCAGCTCACTAGCGGGCCTTCGCATATAATGTTTTAGATGGTCGGCTCAGCGCACGTTTCCCTCTTACTCATGGCCTCAGTTCAGAAAAATCAAGGAAATTTTTGGGAGAATTTGCCTCTGCGCACGTTTCCCTCTTAATCATGGCCTCAGTTCAGAAAAATCGAGGACATTTTTGGGAGAATTTGCAGATGATATACAAGTAAATATACAGCAAATACTGTTTGGTAACAATTTTTCGCCTAAAGTCGTTTTTATCTGCCTTTTTGTGTGTTTTACGGTCAGTCTGTAAAAATGGCGTACTACGGGCGAAAGATCGTTCCCAGCAGCGATGTTGGAGTCCAAGATGCATCCAGACATCCTCCCTATGCTGTCCCTGAACCATTTCTGTGGTGTTTCCATCCTTTTCTGCCCTTTTCCTATGGACCAGGCACCCTCCCCTCATCAGAGCAGGGGGTGCCTGGTGTAATGCTCGAGTCCTCCCATTGACTTCAATGGGGCTCGGGTGCTCGGCCGAGCACTCGAGCCTCCGGGGGTGCTCGGTCAGAGCACCCGAACACCCGAGCATTGGGGTGCTCGCTCATCACTAGTGCAGACCACATGGATTGTGCCTCTTCTTTTCCCATCCTGGGAAGATGGGATCCCTTTCCGTGGGATCCAGGACTCCTTGTCTCTTGATTTGGCTGAACTCTCCTTGGTGTTTACCCTCTCCTGTTCTGCTGTTCCAGTTTGTAGTATCCTGACTATTTCTGTTGTTTAATTTGGATTCCCTGTACCTACCTTGTACAAACTGGACTCTCTCCGGGACTGCCTGTTTGCTCCTAAATATGCTGGCAGTCTCCTCTAGGGCCCGGGGGAGATAACCTTTGTTACTTGTGTTCCGGGGGGGGGTGTCTTGTTATTTTGGAGTGCTACTAGTGGGTATATGGGTTGTGTTCATCTAATTCTACTATGTCACTCGCTAGATCTTGTTATTCTTCCTATTGACTATGGATGTTAGTATGCTAGAATATATAGCTACAACTTTTATCTGGTGTCATGGGGATACTATTGCTTGTTATGTCAGAGATCCATTCTTTGACTATATCCCATACCTTGCTCCCGTGGTGTATATTTGCACCTTTAACATTTGTGGTATCCCCGAGATATCAGATGCTTCATTCTGAGCCAAGAGTCTGTATACTTAGTTGTAGACACTATATGGTTCAGCCTACTTAGTGTATACTGATGTTGCTGAAGGCATTTCTCATACATTGTAGTGTGAGTCTTCTATTTACATTACTATTAGTGTGCATATATTGTTCTTTTTTGTGTTCCTATCCCAGTGGACGGAGCCTTAATCATTTATCTGGAACTACCCTTGCTACACTTTTCTAAGCACATATTTATATCCCCCCCCCCCACTCGTGCTTGTTACGACAGAGGGCGCAACCCACCTGGTCTGTGCCTCTGCCCACGATGTTTTTTTTCCTTTCCTTGCCTATCTGTCTTCCTTGATGTGTCAGCTTCTACTTAAAGCCTGATATACTAGCTACTGTTTCTGTCATGTTATCTATATGTTCTTTATTGATCTTTCCAGTCTCTCCTAGGGCTCTCTTTCACAATGTAGTTCTTATTCTGCAATATGACAGCCTCTAATTTTGAGATATTCTATTTTTATACTTTTGCAATTTATGTTGCATAATCCTAGCTTCCTTTATAGCTTTCTTCTTTGTTTTCTCTCCTCTATTTACTTTAATACAGGTGATTCTGAGCTGATTTTGACTAGAATATCTTCTATCCTTGAACATACTGAGATAATCTGGAGTTTATGGATAGGTACTAGCTAGTTTAGTATGTTTCTTACCCATCATATGGTCTAGCAACTATGTTACTGACACTTTACAGCATTCAGTTGCCTTATCTGACGTTAGTTAAATGTTAAGCTATATAATATTTGTAATTGTGTAACTGTCAGATATTAAGATGTTTTTCGCCTGTTTCTTCTTTGTATGTGACTTACAATTTTTGAATAAAACTTTTCAACACACAAAAAAAAATGACTATCTGGACATCAAATGTATTGCAGGTGAACTCTCTGGATCAGATGGCAATTTTAAAATAAAAATTAGTTTAATCTGAACTTGTTTTTGAACATATTAGTGGAGATTGACTAAGTAATGTGTTGCGCATCCCCTTGATCTTTGCCTTAGTATAGCTATTTGTGCTGTTTCTAAATACAATATGTAATTGTTATATGTGTTTATATATTTTTATTGTTTCTCTATTTTGTATAAATATGTAACTTACTACACTACTATAAGAGCTCTCTAGGACATCCTTGAAAATATGACAAATCTCAATGAATTCCTGGTAAAACAAAATTCTAAACAAACTGAATAATTCAGACCATGAAATAGAATGTGATAATAACAGATTCATAGCTAGCTGACAATACGAAATCAGTTAAGGATATTTTCAAAGTTTATAGGTTTTGAATAAAACAATTGCCAGCAGTGGGAGCACCCTTGTTTTACTCAGCAGGGAAATCCAAATAATATATGATTCTTATAATAATATGTATTATTAGTTTAAGAACTCTTGAGTTCCCCTAGAGAAATTGTGAAAAGAAGCTTCAACTATAGGATATTTACTGGTATCACATTAACACTTTGATACTAGTGATTTCCAGTACTTTACTTCACAATGCTTTGGAGACATCTCTATTATCCAAAAGGTTGAGTAGAGTACTTCCTTCGGCCCTTTAATGTTCATATTACAATCCTAAGGTCAGTAGAGATGACAGCTTTACACCTCCTCATCCATTTGGCCACACGATTAAATAGGCTCCTTGTGAAAAAGCTGGTCAACTGGAGGCCAAGAGGCCCCAAGTGTACTCCAGGTACACCTATGATGAAAATGCCCCTGCTAAAGGTGATTTACATTTACTAAAGGATGAAAAGTCATGTTACCCCTATATAGAGCTTGAAAGAGTCAATTCTCAGTCAAATCCTATTTTGCACCACTTATTAAGGGGATTTCTTACCTAGTGTGGGGTGGCTTTTGATTTTTGTGTTCCCATTCCAGGTACACCTATGTATCGTTGTAGTCTATGGGCAAAAACATTTTCAGCCAGGCTTCATTTGCAGCAAAGAGAGAGAAGTTTCCTATCTCACTCAGTGCCATATTAAAACAAGGTTATAAAGGAAAGCAAATACCTTTAAAAATGAATTCATGAATAGACACAAACTCTACAATTCCCTTCAAAGGCTGGGCAGATGTTGATGCTGCTGCTGCCTCAGAATCAGAACTAGGATTAGGACCAGGATTATTGGTGACAAGTGGAACCTGTCCTAGTCCCTAATCACTGCTGGAGGAACCCAGTACCACACTGGCCATGATGGTCTCTGGCACACTAGTACTTAATAAAGGCTTCACTTCCACCCCTTACATTAAATATTAAACTGTTAATAAAGACATGGTATGCCTAAAGAGAGTGTGAACATTATGACTTGTACCTGTCTATTTGTTTCAATCTATGAAACTCAATTTTATCAACTATTTGAGTCAATAGAACTATATATCAGTAGAGTTCTGTATTCTACTTTTTTTCATAGCAATAGTTGTTCCTTGTTTGCCAATTAAGCTCCTTTATCTAGAATACTTCTTTGGTCTGTATCTATTATATGTGGGTCCTATTATTATCAACCTATTGTTAAGAATGTAGACACCATTTTTCCTGGTCCACATGAGTGGCTTATAGATTGATTTCTCCGACAGTGGGGTTTGCCAATATAGGTAGATTCACTTTGTAAAGGATCATAGTCAATTACTGGAAGGCATTCCCTGGGCATACCTATGTACAAGCCCTTATCGAAGACTATGAGACTCTTTTTAAGACATTATGTACTTTTTAGGAGTGTCGACCCCTCTCAGGTTAGAGACACACGCAAATAGACTGAGTTCACTGTACTGTCGGGTTGGAGGTTTGCACCGTTGTCGACAACCAGTCGGAGATTTCCCACCTCGGGGTTCGAGTCGTCAACACCGTGTCGAACACCCGATGGCAAGGATGGCAGGCCGTCACCTGATTGGTCGAATCCCTGAGCAGGACATTTAAAGGTCTTCCATAGGCTTAACATGGAGAAAAGTAGGTGGCTCAGGGATTGGTCGACAGGTGACCCCATGACAAACCAGTCGAGGATGTGCTTCAACCCCTGGCCATTTTATCTAAAATGTGTATTGGAGCCCCTCACCTTTGTTTCCCTGTCTGGCCCATCCAGTCTCCTTTGCATGTTACTCCCCGTCCGATCCCAGTGTTCCCAAGAAACAGACCAGTCGGATTAAACTTAGTTGTGTCGCTCCAATTCCCATTGCTCAGGAATTGGAGCAGGTAAAATCTCATTACACTACGTTAATCAAATCTTTTGTATCTGTTGTTTCTATTGTTTATGGTTCTATTGTTGTATTGTCTCTCAGATGTGTATAAAAGAACGTTGAGTTTATCAATAAAGTGAGTTACTAGTTGTGAAACTACGACGCAGTCTCTGAATGTCGTTATTCCTGTGGTGGTCTAAAGATTCCTCTCTGACTCCCATCCAGGAGAGTTATTCAATGTGGACGACACTCTTCATCTAGATACCTGCGACTTCGACTCAACTCTTGGGGGATTCACCGACTTCGAGGACAGCTGCCGGTGACTCTGCTGGAACCTGTTGACTCCCTGGACTGTCGACTTTGACACACCGCCGTTGACATAGGAATGTCGAGCTTTCAAGTTATCGAACGCTCCAGATAACATCCGACCAGTTGATTCGACTCGGACCGGCCGACTCTGGGCAGGAGAGACCCGGAACGAGTGCTCAAGGCTTTCCGGCCCCTTGAGCTCCCGTTACACACTTATCAACAGGACACTTACCTTATGTAAACCTAGTTTTATATTCTACTAAGACGATTCAAATATACATCCATCTTACTTATAAATGGGTTGGGTTATCACTATCTGGCAGACACAGACCAGTTTTGCTTATAAGTACAATTAGAACAACATCAGGAAATATGTTTTATTCATTTATTACGCCATCATATACATCTACTTACTTGAGTAAAATTTTCTTTTGAACATATTCATCCATTGTTTTTTGTTTGTGATACTAGCGATTGGTCCAAACATTATTTGGTTTCTGGACCTTAGTGATTGGTGTAGGATCTCTATGAAAGGACTTAGCTGGATAGCACATCTACGTGTTTTCATTATTTTCAACAGTAGGAAATTGCTCAGTTGCACATTTGTGCTGTTTACAGTGCACCTATACACTTTTTTTTTATTGGATTGCAATGAAGGAGGTGGACCTATTCTTGATACTTTTCATTTTACTATCCCGAGCCTACCAGAAGGAGGGGGCTTGTCTCTTAGTCCTGGCACATCAAATGATGGGAATAAAACACACACCCTGGAATTTAGGTATAAAAACCTGGTGATATACACACATGGTAACTTTTTCCCTGATTAATCCGTTAGTGGAAATGACAAAACATGTAGGACTATTAAGCAATTTTATGAGACATGGCACTGTGACTTACGCTGTGATTGTATGGAATACTTTGGTATCCATATTAGGCCTGTATTACTTTTGATATACACTACTATTGCCCATATGTGTAATAGAACCAATAGAGTATATGTGATAGAAGGGACCTTTAGAAACTCTGAATAAACACTGATTAGATTGGGGAACTGATAAAATTGTATCTCACCATGTGTTTAGACCCAGAAGTTATTTATACTGCAGGTTTAACCATTTAATAGGCTTGACACATGGCCACAGTTTGGATTAAGTCTGTGCTCCATATCCCTGTTCTGATTCCTTGTTTTTATAGTGTGAGCACCTCATTCACATTTTTACTTTTTCCTGTTTTTGATATAAGTGACACCATATGGGGATTGTTTACGTTTTGTTTTAGGCTTGTGGTGTTTATATACTTAGTTATACCAGAAAAGTAACTGCAGCATTTTTCTTGTTGTTTTTTTATATCTACTTATTGAGATCTGCTGTACCATCACTGTTCTGTAGCACACTAGCATGCTCACCATCATCATGGTGCTGAGATGCATGAATGCACAGACAGCTGATGTGTGCTGCTGCTCATACTAGCCAGTTCTGCCTTCTTCAGCCTAATCCCCAGAGGGATAATGCTGGGATAATGGGAATCCCTGGGTCAGGGGTATGTAGGCCCCCTTGACCTTTAGTTTGGCTGCTCACTTCCTTTCCCCCCTCAGCATTAAGGTCCATAGAGCTAGTCTCAGCAGCTGCTCCACCACTACCACCCCCATGCACACCAGTTTCTAGGTGCTGTGTGGTAGTGGAACTACTTGGGCATGACAACTGTGACTTAGGGTGCCCTGCTGTCACACTTGCCATAATCTCCTCCTCTTAATTACAAGGCACACTGGCAGTAGCAGCAGCAGCAGCAGGCATAGGCAGCTGACCTGTTCTGCTCATACTGCTACCCAATTCTTTCTCTAAGTTTGTCACAAATTTCCTCCAGATGCCAAGTGAAGAAGTTGAGGGACTTGCTTCTGAGGAATGTGGGCTCCCAGATGCTTCCATGCACTCGTCATGATCCTGCCAACGCTTCCCTTTTTTTTTTTATTACAGGTGGTCATAATGCCACCCAACATTATTAGCCTCTGCTATCCTTATTTCCTAAATGAAGTAGCTTGAAAACACCTGTGAGATATTTATAATAAATGGGTAGGAAATTTGTACCCATTGAAAGACATAGACAAACTATGGAAACATTTTTGCAAAATATTTTTTGGTGTAGGTGAATTGGAGAAATGTTTTATGTTTTTTCTACGAGCTGAATTTTTCATGAAAAAGTGTAGAACCATGTGGTTTTTGCAGAATATCTTGCGAGAAAAAAAGGGACCTTTTGCTCATCCCTAGTTGTCAGTTGTCACTCTTTCCAAACCTCATTTAATTGTGTTCTATAAACCCAGTCAGTACTACACTTACATATGTCCTCCTATTTTTGTTCTTTATTGTCATGGTATTCTTGCATTTTTAGCTACATAGCTTGAAGGATAAAGAGTAGGGAAAAGTACTTTTTTATGGACTGTATATTTCTTTAATTTTGACAACTATAACAGTTTATAGTGTAATATCCCTCACTTGCTTATGTGGTCACTTGTCATGTGTGTGACTAAGATGCCTGTGAATATTAATTTGCAAATCATTGTCGATGTTTCAATACTTTCACAATAGTGCACTTATATTGAAAATAAACAGGAGCAATGTTGTGGCAAACCAAATTCACTAGAGGGGACTAATACAAATTCTCAGAATTCCCATTGGTTTAAATGCATTTTTTAACCCCTTGAATACAAGAGGGGCATCTGACACATTGGGAAGATATCCATTGAAGATATCGCTTGCATTCAAGGGGTTAAATGATCCAGTTAAATCAATGATCCCTTTTGTGCCCCTTATAGTGGAGTTGATTTGCTTCAGAATGTGACATTTCTTCTCATTTTTGTGCATGGGAAAAATCTGCTCCAATTTATAGATCACTGATGTATTTCTACAGTCATGGGAACTACCTGGTGTGCACTAGCTTAGTCATATCCATTAATATCCTTATGGGGGCACTAGTCATAAAGCTTGGATTAGTGTTAGCACTAGGGTCATGGCTGTGTTCCCATCATGCTATGAGGCAGTACGGCCTGTAAAGAGTTGGGAGTTCCCCTGATTGCACAGAATCACCAAAATAACAGTGACATGGTTCCAGGGAGCGCCCTACTCTATGATAGTTTGGGAGAGTTGGATTACTAAACTACATATCTTCATTTTTTCAAGGATTATGCCTAAACATTTGTGAAAAAGACCTGGAAATATGATAACTTCATTCAAGGGACAGGTCCACTTTATAAACTGCCAATAATATTTTACTTGTGTGTAATTGTTGCAAGCTGCTCCCTCCCCAATCATTTTTTCTTAGTCAGTATGAATTTGTGGCATCAAAACACAAACTACTTCCAAAACAAAAGGAAGCTTGGCACAAATTTGTACAGGAACACATTTACAATTCCAAATCATGTTTTATATCCATTTATTAAAAACAAAAACAGAAACAGCTGAGTTCTGTCAGAGTAAAACATCATTATTTGGTTTGTTTTAGATTTTGTTGCTCTTTAGAATACAATAGATTGTCTAAAATGATAAACTAGAGTAGAGATGATTGGCAAAATACATCCATCAGGCTAGATACTGCCTCCTGATCCATTTGATTTGAATTGCAGGAAAAGAATGTATATATATGGGTGTACTCTGTTCTTGAACTGACAAGTAGTATCTGCCCTCTCCTTACTAGCATGGTTCATGGTCTGCTTTATTTTCTGCATTATTTTATTTTCTAAAAGTGTTGTTAAGCTGTACCTGTACTTTGTACTGCTATATATACAGGATTTTGTACTTCCTGTTGTAGGTGGAGTTACACACAGCAGAACAAGGACAGCTCTAACCAGTATTCAACAGCACTGCGAAGAGGAATAAGTGAACAGAAGTCAGTTTCCAGACAATAAAGTTCTATAGGTCAGGAATCTTGTTAATTATGTGAGCAAAAATAGCACCTGCCATTTTTAGAATGGGGAGCAACCTGAACCACCAATACACATTAAATGCAACATCATTAACTCATCATAGCTAAGATGACATTTGTTGAAGTTCCTCCTAAACCTCTCCTCAACCCCTTTCTCCAACAATTTCACCACTGACTGTAAACAAAGCAAGATGCATCTGTGTTTTACTGAATGCTACCTTACCCCCCCCTCCAATATCCAGTATGGCAAAATATTGCCTTTTATTTGTATGTCGACTGCCAAAACTCTCACTCAGGCCCTTTTTCTCTCTAGATTAGATTTTCCAATATTCTACTGTGGCACTCCTACTTTTCAGCATTCTTCACTTCAGTCAGTTCTTAATACAGCTGCAATTGTAACTACCCTTGTTCCCAGAAACCCTCCCTACTCTTGAAATTCCTCTCTAAGCTAACCATAAGGTCTCGTATTGCTTACAAAATTAGTTTCTTCTACTTTAATAAATCATTCCTTCTGTCCACTGCCATCTCTTGCCTACAATAATTTGCATTGGCTACCCCTACAATTTGGTATGTGCTCCATATCACCATTCACCAGTATTCCACATTAATCACTTCCAAGCATCTCCTGAAAACTCGCCTGCTTATGCAGCCATCTTTGTAACAATATTCTCCTTGAATACACTGACAGTCACATGAAATTAATTCTGGACTTCCAGTAGAAAAGCATTATACTTGCACTTGTCATTCTCCTCCCAGTGTCTATGTCTGTTGTCATGATTACTAATTAGATTGCAAATTCTTTGGGGTATGTTCCTCTTCCCAATATATGATTAACTCACTGCACTTACCCCCCCACACACACACACACACACTTATGATGCAATGATCACACGTTAGCCTGATGCCCTTATCCCTGTCCTAAATATTTGTATTGTACTATTGCTGTTTCTGTAGTATAGGAGACCATGGGTGGATGGTTATTATTTTTTTATAGGGAACAGAATATGCCTCTATCAACCCCCTCCTCTTCCCAGGTTTCTCCTCACTGCCCCTTCAATTACTACATATGTTTCCTCTGACCTCAATTAATCCATGTCCTTTTTATTTCTCTCCCTCCCTATAGTGTGTGTGTGTGTGTGTGTGTGTGTGTGTGTGTGTGTGTGTGTGTGTGTGTGTGTGTGTGTGTGTGTGTTGGGGGTGGGGGTTTGATGTATTTCTGTCTCTGCATACCATTTCCACACCATGGATGGCTCTCTGACTGAAAGATGTGTCCACTAGTGTTGAGCGAGCATGCTCGGCCGATGCTCGGATCGGCACGAGCATCGCTCTGCTCGGCACATGGCGGTACTCGTACGAGTACCGCATGTGCTCGCCCGCCATGTTCGTGTCTCCTCCCCGCACGTTTTGCGCCTGCTGCGCAGCCAATAAACGTGCAGGGAGGCTCTGACATCGGTGTAATGCCAGCAGCCATGTTGGCTGCTGGCATTACACTGATTGGCTGGCCAGAACCCGTGGTCAGGTGCTGTATAGCACCTGACCAGCGAGTTCGGCTCAGTCTGAGCCAGGGAGAGCTGAGGATAGGAAGGGAAAGGCAGTGTAGGGAGGAAAAAAACAAAAATTGTGAAAAAAAAAGAACCAAAAGTCCTTTTTAGGACTACTGTGTGTGGGGGCAGCAGGTTATTTGGTGTGGGGGGAAAAAAACAAAAAAAAAAAAAAAAAATATATATATTCTGTGTAGTGTGCAAAGTTGCAGATTAGAGCACATTCTGTTTAGTGTGCACAGTTGCAGATTAGAGCACATTCTGTTTAGTGTGCAAAGTTGCAGATTAGAGCACATTCTGTTTAGTGTGCAAAGTTGCAGATTAGAGCACATTCTGTTTAGTGTGCAAAGTTGCAGATTAGAGCACATTCTGTTAAGTCTTCAAACTAAAATATCAAAGTCACGTATTCCATTCAGTGTGCGTCGCCGCAGTTTAGCAGCACATTCTGAGTACTGTGCAGAGTTGCAGAATAGGAAGAAATACTGTTAAGTCTTCAAACTAAAATATCAAAGTCACATATTCCATTCAGTGTGCTTCGCCGCAGTTTAGCAGCACATTCTGTGTACTGTGCAGAGTTGCAGAATAGGAAGAAATACTGTTAAGTCTTCAAACTAAAATATCAAAGTCACATATTCCATTCAGTGTGCTTCGCCGCAGTGTAGCAGCACATTCTGTGTACTGTGCAGAGTTGCAGAATAGGAAGAAATACTGTTAAGTCTTCAAACTAAAATATCAAAGTCACATATTCCATTCAGTGTGCTTCGCCGCAGTGTAGCAGCACATTCTGTGTACTGTGCAGAGTTGCAGAATAGGAAGAAATACTGTTAAGTTTTTAAAACTAAAATTTAAAAGTCACATATTCCATTCAGTGTGCTTCGCCGCAGTGTAGCAGCACATTCTGAGTACTGTGCAGAGTTGCAGAATAGGAAGAAATACTGTTAAGTCTTCAAACTAAAATATCAAAGTCACATATTCCATTCAGTGTGCTTCGCCGCAGTTTAGCAGCACATTCTGTGTACTGTGCAGAGTTGCAGAATAGGAAGAAATACTGTTAAGTCTTCAAACTAAAATATCAAAGTCACATATTCCATTCAGTGTGCTTCGCCGCAGTGTAGCAGCACATTCTGTGTACTGTGCAGAGTTGCAGAATAGGAAGAAATACTGTTAAGTCTTCAAACTAAAATATCAAAGTCACATATTCCATTCAGTGTGCTTCGCCGCAGTGTAGCAGCACATTCTGTGTACTGTGCAGAGTTGCAGAATAGGAAGAAATACTGTTAAGTTTTTAAAACTAAAATTTAAAAGTCACATATTCCATTCAGTGTGCTTCGCCGCAGTGTAGCAGCACATTCTGTGTACTGTGCAGAGTTGCAGAATAGGAAGAAATACTGTTAAGTCTTCAAACTAAAATTTAAAAGTCACATATTCCATTCAGTGTGCTTCGCCGCAGTGTAGCAGCACATTCTGTGTACTGTGCACAGTTGCAGAATAGGAAGAAATACTGTTAAGTCTTCAAACTAAAATATCAAAGTCACATATTCCATTCAGTGTGCTTCGCCGCAGTTTAGCAGCACATTCTGTGTACTGTGCAGAGTTGCAGAATAGGAAGAAATACTGTTAAGTCTTCAAACTAAAATTTAAAAGTCACATATTCCATTCAGTGTGCTTCGCCGCAGTGTAGCAGCACATTCTGTGTACTGTGCACAGTTGCAGAATAGGAAGAAATACTGTTAAGTCTTCAAACTAAAATATCAAAGTCACATATTCCATTCAGTGTGTTTCAACGCCGTTTAACAGCCTATTCTGTGTACTCTGTACAGTTCCAGAATTATAAGAAATACTGTTAAGTTTTCAAACTCAAATATTAAAGTCACTTATTCCATTCAGTGTGTTTCAACGCCGTTTAACAGCCTATTCTGTGTACTCTGCAGAGTTGCAGAATAGTAAGAAATACTGTTAAGTTTTCAAACTCAAATATTAAAGTCACATATTCCATTCAGTGTGTTTCAACGCCGTTTAACAGCCTATTCTGTGTACTCTGCACAGTTGCAGAATAGGAAGAAATACTGTTAAGTTTTCAAACTCAAATATTAAAGTCACTTATTCCATTCAGTGTGTGTCACCGCAGTTTAGCAGCCTATTCTGTGTACTCTGCACAGTTGCAGAATAGGAAGAAATACTGTTAAGTTTTCAAACTCAAATATTAAAGTCACATATTCCATTCAGTGTCTTTCACCGCCGTTTAACAGCCTATTCTGTGTACTCTGTACAGTTCCAGAATTATAAGAAATACTGTTAAGTTTTCAAACTCAAATATTAAAGTCACATATTCCATTCAGTGTCTTTCACCGCCGTTTAACAGCCTATTCTGTGTACTCTGCAGAGTTGCAGAATAGTAAGAAATACTGTTAAGTTTTCAAACTCAAATATTAAAGTCACATATTCCATTCAGTGTGTTTCAACGCCGTTTAACAGCCTATTCTGTGTACTCTGCACAGTTGCAGAATAGGAAGAAATACTGTTAAGTTTTCAAACTCAAATATTAAAGTCACATATTCCATTCAGTGTCTTTCACCGCCGTTTAACAGCCTATTCTGTGTACTCTGTACAGTTCCAGAATTATAAGAAATACTGTTAAGTTTTCAAACTCAAATATTAAAGTCACATATTCCATTCAGTGTCTTTCACCGCCGTTTAACAGCCTATTCTGTGTACTCTGCAGAGTTGCAGAATAGTAAGAAATACTGTTAAGTTTTCAAACTCAAATATTAAAGTCACATATTCCATTCAGTGTGTTTCAACGCCGTTTAACAGCCTATTCTGTGTACTCTGCACAGTTGCAGAATAGGAAGAAATACTGTTAAGTTTTCAAACTCAAATATTAAAGTCACATATTCCATTCAGTGTCTTTCACCGCCGTTTAACAGCCTATTCTGTGTACTCTGCACAGTTGCAGAATAGGAAGAAATACTGTTAAGTTTTCAAACTCAAATATTAAAGTCACTTATTCCATTCAGTGTGTGTCACCGCAGTTTAGCAGCCTATTCTGTGTACTCTGCACAGTTGCAGAATAGGAAGAAATACTGTTAAGTTTTCAAACTCAAATATTAAAGTCACATATTCCATTCAGTGTGTTTCAACGCCGTTTAACAGCCTATTCTGTGTACTCTGCACAGTTGCAGAATAGGAAGAAATACTGTTAAGTTTTCAAACTCATATATATTAAAGTCATATACATCGTGTAAGATGAAGAAGGCGGGTAAAAAGGGACGGGGAAGTGGACGTGATCCTGAAAGTTCAGGGCGCGGGTCAGGACGCGGAGAAACTGTGCCTGGTGCCAGAGCACAAGAAAGAAAGACATCCACCATACCTAGCTTCATGTCTGATTTCACAGGGCGTCGCAGGACATCACTCTCGAGGTCCGACCAGTGCGAACAGGTGGTCGGTTGGATGACAGCTGATACTGCTTCCAGTCGGTTAAGCACCACCCTGTCTTCCACCAAGTCCACTCTCAGTAGCCAAGAGTCTGGTCAACATAATCCTCACTCTGATCATCCTTCCTCCCACCATACACGGTCTGGTCAAAGAAGTGATCCCACACTGGGATATAGTGATGAGCTCGTCTCATCACCAATCCTTCATTTGACCCTCTCTCCAAGCACGCTTGCAGAGGAACATGACATCTTGTGCCCTGATTCACAACCTCTAGAGGCTACCCAATCACAAGAAGATGACAGATGTGAACGGCATTTAAGGTCAAAGGAAGTAGTGGATGATGATGATGATGATGAGACACAGTTGCCATTAAATCAACCACTATTTCCGTCTCAAGACCTTGTTGAGGAGAATGTTATACAGTTGTCAATGACTGAGTATGTGGTGGGATCAAGACTTGAGGAGGATGATCAGAGTGAGGAAGTGGAGGAGGACTTGGTGGACGATGAGGTGACTGACCCCACCTGGGAAGGTGTAGAGCCGAGCGATGACAGCAGTCCTGAGGGTGAGCCATCTGCAGCACCGCAACAGGCTGGAAGAGGCAGTGGTGTGGCAACAGAAAGAAGGCGGACCGCACCAAACCGGCCCGCAAATGTTCCACGGAGCACCCCCTTGCGTAAATCTACCTTGCCAAAGGGTAGGTGTTCCGCGGTATGGCGTTTTTTTAAGGAAAGTGCGGACGACAAAAGAATTGTAGTTTGCAACCTGTGCCACACCAGAATGAGCCGAGGCATGAACACTAGAAACCTCACCACCACCAGCATGATCCGACACATGGCATCCAAGCACCGTAGTAAGTGGGAGGAACGCCTGGATCGCCCATCTGTGTCTGCAGGCCACACCACTGCCTCCTCTTCCCCTGTTTTCGGTGCCGGCCAATCGCCTGTCGAAGGCGCAGGCCCGCATACCTCCCGCCCTGCACCTGTAGCATCTGAAGCACCATCAGCGACCACATCCACTTCCCTGTCCCAGCACAGCGTCCAAATGTCGTTACCCCAGGCATTTGAGCGCAAGAGAAAGTACCCAGCCACCCACCCACAGGCCATAGCACTAACCTCACACCTTTCAAAATTACTGGCCATCGAAATGCTGCCATTTAGGCTTGTGGACACTGAGTCCTTCCGCAGCCTGATGGCAGCAGCTGTCCCTCGGTACGCGGTCCCCAGCCGCCACTACTTTTCCCGGTGTGCCATCCCCGCATTACACCACCATGTGTCCCGTAACATCACCCGTGCCCTGACCAACGCAGTTACTGGGAAGGTCCACTTAACGACTGACACATGGACAAGTGCTTGTGGCCAGGGACGCTACATTTCCCTGACGGCACACTGGGTGAATGTCGTGGAGGCTGGGAGCGACTCGGACCCTGGGATGGCACGGGTGCTACCCACGCCGAGGATTGCGGGCCCTACCTCCATCAGGGTTTCCACCAGCACCTATGTTATTGGCTCCTCCTCCTCCGTTTCCACCTCCGAATTCTCTACACACACCGCCACTCCCCCATCAGCCAGTAGCTGGAAGCAGTGTAGCACTGCAGTGGGGAAGCGTCAACAGGCCGTGCTGAAGCTGATCTGCCTTGGGGACAAACAGCACACGGCCTCAGAGCTGTTGCAGGGGATTAGTCACCAGACCGAGCAGTGGCTCTCGCCACTCAACCTGCAACCAGGCATGGTTGTGTGTGATAATGGGCGTAACTTGGTGGCGGCTTTGGAGCTCGGCAAGCTCACACACGTACCATGCCTAGCGCATGTATTTAATTTAGTGGTGCAGCGATTTCTAAAAACCTACCCCAATGTGCATGATCTCTTGACCAAGGTGCGCCGCGTGTGTGCACATTTCCGTAAGTCATCTACAGCTTCGGCCGGCCTGTTGAAGCTGCAGCAGCGCTTACAATTGCCAGCTCACCGGCTGCTGTGTGACGTGAGCACGCGCTGGAACTCCACCTTCCACATGTTGGCCCGGCTTTGTGAGCAGCAGAGGGCAGTAGTGGAGTACCAGCTGTTACACGGTCGTCGCCTCTCCATTCAACTTCCTGTAATCAGAAGTGAGGAGTGGGAATGGATGTCAGACCTCTGCGAGGTTTTACGCAATTTTGAGGAATCGACACAGATGGTGAGCGGCGATAACGCTATTATCAGTGTAACCATCCCACTTCTGTGTCTACTGAAACGCTCGCTGCTCACAATTAAAACCGACGCTTTGCATGTGGAAGAGGTGGAAATGGGGGAGGAAGAGCTTACACAAGGTGATAGCCAGAGCACCCTCACTTCGTCTTCTCAGCGACAATTGGAGGAGGCGGAGGAGGAGGAGGAGGAGGAGGAGGAGGAGGAAGACACGGTTGCCTCCGCTACAGAGGGTAGCCATGGAACTTTAGTTCCATCTCTTCAGCGTGGGTGGGCAGAAGAGGAGGAAGAGGATGAGGATATTGAGAGTCAGCCTCCTGGTGAGGACAGCGAAATCTTGACTGTTGGTACTCTGGCACACATGGCTGACTTTATGTTAGGCTGCCTTTCCCGTGACCCACGCGTTGTACGCATTTTAGACAACACGGATTACTGGGTGTTCACCCTTCTGGACCCCCGCTACAAAGAGAATTTCTCATCTCTCATTCCTCCGGTGGAGAGGACAAGCAAAATGGTGCAATACCAGAAGGTTCTTGTTGAAAAATTGCTCCAAAATTTTCCATCTGACAACGCTGGCGGCAGAGTACGTGCTACCTTGGCCAACCGAGAAGGGGAGAAAAGGGGAGCACACAGCAGTTCCGACAAAGGCAGGGCAACACTCTCCAAGGCGTGGGACACCTTCATGACACCCCGCCAGCACCCTCACCCTGATGCGCAGCCTAGTGTCACAAGGAGGGAAAAGTTTTGGAAGATGGTGAAGGAGTACGTAGCAGACCGTGTCAGCGTCCTCAATGATCCCTCTGTGCCTTACAACTACTGGGTGTCCAAGCTGGACACGTGGTATGAACTGGCACTCTACGCCTTGGAGGTGCTGGCCTGCCCTGCCGCCAGCGTTCTGTCTGAGCGGGTATTTAGTGCTGCTGGTGGCATCATAACAGATAAGCGTATCCGCCTTTCCACCGACAATGCTGATAGGTTGACACTTATAAAAATGAACAAGGCCTGGATTTCCCCTGACTTCTCCACTCCACTGGAGGAAAGCCCCGGGGGAACATAAAGTCACTTTATATATGTTATTTACAATGATGGGAATACTCTGTATTCCCATTCACCCCTTCCACCCCAAAAACGGGTATATGGTTGACTCTTAATGTTCTCATCCTCCTCCTCCTCTTCCATATGCCCTGGGATATAATTTTTATATAGGGCCAGCTCACCAGCGTGCCCTGGGATATAATTTTTATATAGGGCCAGCTCACCAGCGGGCCCTGTGATATAATTTTTATATAGGGCCAGCTCACCAGCGGGCCCTGTTTGCCAATTTTTATATAGGTCAGCTCACCAGCGGGCCTTCTCATATAATGTTTTATTGGGTCAGCTCTCTAGCGGGCCCTCTCATATAATGTTTTATAGCGTCAGCTCACTAGCGGGCCTTCGCATATAATGTTTAGGATGGTCAGCTCTGCAGCAGACCCTCACCCATAATGTTTTAGATGGTCAGCTCAGCGCACGTTTCCCTCTTAATCATGGCCTCAGTTCTGAAAATCAAGGAAATTTTTGGGAGAATTTGCCTCTGCGCACGTTTCCCTCTTAATCATGGCCTCAGTTCTGAAAATCAAGGAAATTTTTGGGAGAATTTGCCTCTGCGCACGTTTCCCTCTTAATCATGGCCTCAGTTCTGAAAATCAAGGAAATTTTTGGGATAATTTGCCTCTGCGCACGTTTCCCTCTTAATCATGGCCTCAGTTCTGAAAATCAAGGAAATTTTTGGGATAATTTGCCTCTGCGCACGTTTCCCTCTTAATCATGGCCTCACTTCAGAAAATCGATGAAATTTTTGGGAGAATTTGCAGATGATATACAAGTAAATATACAGCAAATACTGTTTGGTAACAATTTTTCGCCTAAAGTCGTTTTTATTTTCCTTTTTGTGTGTTTTACGGTCAGTCTGTAAAAATGGCGTACTACGGGCGAAAGATCGTTCCCAGCAGCGATGTTGGAGTCCAAGATGCATCCAGACATCCTCCCTATGCTGTCCCTGAACCATTTCTGTAGTGTTTCCATCTTTTTCTGCCCTTTTCCTATGGACCAGGCACCCTCCCCTCATCAGAGCAGGGGGTGCCTGGTGTAATGCTCGAGTCCTCCCATTGACTTCAATGGGGCTCGGATGCTCGGCCGAGCACTCGAGCCTCAGGGGGTGCTCGGTCAGAGCACCCGAACATCCGAGCATTGGGGTGCTCGCTCATCACTAGTGTCCACTCTTGAGCTAGACTTTAATAAGCATACATCAGCAAGCCAACCTAAATTCTAACCACCTGATAATATTCTAACCAAGTGATAATATTGCTTTGGCAGCTTTTTTGGACAATATGAGTGCCAATAGTTCATTAAATGCTTTTGCTCATGTTTCTTGAACCAAAGCCAATCATAAGGGTCTGATAGAGGTGTAAAAGACACTTCAGTATACAAGTTCAGCTGTTTGATGCCAATGAGGAGAGCAACATGTTGAAGATGACAAGGAATATCAGTTTTGTGTATAAAACTGTAGTGCTTTAGTCAGACCCATGCCAACAAAAATAGAGTTTGGATTCTATGCTATCTTCTGAACCTGAGAAAATGTATCCCTTTGAGTGCCAGGGAGGCATGAGTTATATAATCAACTATAATACTGGCACTCAAATGGTTAAACAATGTACACCATAGTTTTCATAATAAACTACATAGGTGCAATTCAATAAGCTAATTCTGGAGTGTGCCAGCAGAGCCACAGGGGACAAATGACAATAATTTAAGGGGCTTTTAACCTCTTAAATGCCAAAGAGGTATCAAATGCATTGTGGAGCAATGTGTTGGAGAAATATCTAGCCTTTAGGTAGGTAGTTAGCTGTATGGGTGCCACATAGATGTGCAACACATTGCTCTGCAAAATTGTGCACATCCCTGTGGCGCTGAAAGGGATTATAAACCCCATATAAATCAATGGGCATTTGGGGAATTTTTACTTGTCTCCAATGGTGCAGCTGTTTTCTCTAGAACTGCATCTTTTTAGCCTTATGAATTGCACCTAAGAACCCTTACGGCACAGGGAGATTAATACATAGTAAATCTAGTGCTATAATGACATTCATTTATACTGCACTTAGATATCATTAAAACTAACATACATGCAGCTCATATTACAGTTCTCTTTGGTTTGTGTATAAGGGATTATTAGGCATTGACCTGCTGTTAAAGCAGCCATGAAACACAGCTTCCACTACAGTGATCTTTCTAGCTTGGTCACAGTCAATGCTGAGGGACTGAGTTAGTTAATGGAGAGAAAAGGAGTAGGGCTTTGGTTCCATTTCTGGAAGTTTGCAACAGGATGCCATCACCTGCTGATAGCTGTGTCCCCAGAAATATGTACAAAGCAAGCAAGGGAGAAGAGGAAAACCCATATCAGCACCAGACCCACCCTCATTCAGTGAGTGGACATACTAAGCTGTCCAGCAGAGATAGTGACAGGACATGGGTCCTAATGATAAAGAATAAAATAAATAAAATATTAACTTTATTAAGTATTTTAAAATAAAGAGACCACGGCACATTTATTAAAAACAAAGAAGCAACAGATGTCTATTGATCCCTTTCATTCACTCAGACGTGTATAGAGACACGTTAGTATTGAATTATTCTGATAATGATTAAGAGATTTTTAAGTGTATCAACATAAACTACCTTAATTTATTAGGTTTAGTATGGCCTATTGGAACACAGTTTTATTGTGAAATTGTGTCCCTAGTGTGGACCTCTAATATCAGCGGATCCCCACTGTTAATTGAGTGTATAGTATTTAATGCTTCATGTACTGTTCCAAGTACATACTTGAAAATGAGAGAAATTTCAATGTATTCTTCCTGGTAAAACATTTTCTAAATAAATAAATAAGTTTGATAACATCTACAGTAATAGTATTGGTCAGTAATAATTCTTATGTGGCGATTCTCGTATAGTAAGATCAAGAGGGGAACCCACTACAAGGTAATGGCAAATACTGTAGATTCTGAGTACAGTACTAATCTGCTAAATGATCGTCAAGGGGTTAACAACTCTATTGCCCTTGTGGCATGAAACTGAGAGTAACCGATTCTATTAAGTATGCCTATAATTGCTAGGGTGTTTAAATACACTGAGATCTAGTAGCTACAACAGCAATCAATAAGTATTTAGTACACCACAAATATTTTGCACATGTAACGGGATTGTAAGCATTAATTGCTAGCACTAATGACTGAATTAAGATTGCAGTCTGTGTGATAACTCAGATACACTAGCAACCTCTGTCACTAAGTGTGTCAAAGTTACTTGTTTCTTTTCCTCTCCGTAGCTGAATAGTGCACTTCTTAGTATTCCGGAGTTAGTAGGGTTAACTGTGATTAGAAATAATATCTGTTTATAGATCAACCACCACCCTAATAAGTTCCATTCCTGACTGATTTTAAATGGCTGCTATTAGATCTGACTCTTAATACTAATAAGAGGTAAAGAAATGCATCTAAAGACCGTAAAAGGGATCACTTATAAAAATAAGACCACAGAAGCAGTACTGCCCGAAAAATAATTTTGTAAAGGGCACTACTCTGCAAGTGATCCTAATGGTCTTCAGACACTAAACTAGAGTGAAAGTAACATTTTACACTAATCGGTTGCTACATTTGAGGAGAGCATTGGTATGCATCCTCTTGCCCTGTACATAATCTGAAGTTACAATGACATTTTACATTCTGGAGCAAGCTAAATGTACCATATGGGATAGAAAAAGACCGTTCATTTAATTAGGACTTTTAATCCCTTGAATGCAAGAGAGATATTAAATGTATAGTACCACAAAGCATCAGAGACCTCTTTAGTATTCAAGGGGGTTAAAGCCCTATTTAAATAAATGGAATTGCCTAAACAACTAATTAAGTGAGTAATAAATGATAAGATAATTAATTATAAAAAACAAATGCTGGAGCTTGACCATATAAATCATAATTATATTTATAAAAATTATTGGGAAAGTTAACCCCTTCAGTGCCAGAGGCTCGGGCCATTTTCTGAACGCTGCAGGCCAGACACTTTTTCAACATTTTTGCTATCCTTCCGTTTAGGCTTGATTTCCTCTGGGGATTTTTAGTTACATGTGGAAAACTATATATTGTTTTTTTCAGAACGAATTGAGCTTTCTTGTGATACCTTACATGAAGAGAATTTTACATCGTGCAAAAAGCTATGATGTCATAATGACAAAAAAAAGTGAAAATTTACTCATTTTGCTAAAATCACATACTATGTATCAAAAACATTTACCTTGATTGAAAAAGTTTCAATTATTTGAAAAAGCCTCGAGTCCCCTGGCTAGCGTAGAGCCCTAATCACCAGCAGCGCAAAATGACATTTTCAACTTCATAAACTAATATGCGCATTCTAGGGTTTTTGTGGTAAAACTACCCTAAAACAGTGGAATAACTATATAAAACTATATATTTCGGAAAAGTAGACAACCTGCCGCATCTAATGAGGGGTAACTTGCCTTGTTACCCCAAGCCTGGTGTGCACAAATGCCTCCAGAAGATGGCGCTAATGAAAAAAAAGGCATTTTCTTACATTTCTGCCCCTTCAAATGTACTGAAATTTGTGAAAACCATGGCATTTCCAACTGTATTCATTAGCTAGTGCTCTTAGGAGAAAAATGACACCCCATTGGTATGAGTTTAACTACTTCAGGGGGCGTTAGAAGTGCAAAATGACACCTACTACAACCTCAAATTTTTCTAACATTTTCTCAAACATTACTTGTCTGTAAACAAATGGTTATAACAACTACAGAACTGAAGAAAGGGTACACAAACCATACCATTTTGAAAAGAAGACACCCTGCCGCATCTAATGATGGGTGACTTGCCTTGTTACCTCAAGCCTGGAGTGCACAAATGCCTCCAGAATGTGGCGCTAATGGAAAAAAAAGGCATTTTCTTACATTTCTGCCCCTTCAAATGTACTGAAATTTGTGAAAACCATGGCATTTCCAACTGTATTCATTAGCTAGCGCTCTTAGGAGAAAAATGACACCCCATTGGTATGAGTTCAACTACCTCAGGGGGCGCTAGAAGTGCAAAATGACACCTACTACAACCTCAAATGTTTCTAACATTTTCTCAAACATTACTTGTCTGTTCCCAAATGGTTATAACAACTACAGAAGTGAAGAAAGGGTACACAAACCATACCATTTTGAAAAGAAGACACCCTGCCGCATCTAATGATGGGTGACTTGCCTTGTTACCCCAAGCCTGGAGTGCACAAATGCCTCCAGAAGGTGGCGCTAATGAAAAAAAAAGGCATTTTCTTACATTTCTGCCCCTTCAAATGTACTGAAATTTGTGAAAACCATGGCATTTCCAACTGTATTCATTAGCTAGCGCTCTTAGGAGAAAAATGACACCCCATTGGTATGAGTTCAACTACCTCAGGGGGCGCTAGAAGTGCAAAACGACACCTACTACAACCTCAAATTTTTCTAACATTTTCTCAAATATTACTTGTCTGTACACAAATGGTTATAATAACTACAGAAGTAAAGAAAGGGTACACAAACCATACCATTTTGAAAAGAAGACACCCTGACGCATCTATTGATGGGTGACTTGCTTTGTTACCCCAAGCCTGGAGTGCACAAATGCCTCCAGAAGGTGGCGCTAATGGAAAAAAAAGGCATTTTCTTACATTTCTGCCCCTTCAAATGCACTGAAATTTGTGCAAACAATGGCATTTCCAACTGTATTCATTAGCTAGCGCTCTTAGGAGAAAAATGACACCCCATTGGTATGAGTTCAACTACCTCAGGGGGCGCTAGAAGTGCAAAACGACACCTACTACAACCTGAAATGTTTCTAACATTTTCTCAAACATTACTTGTCTGTACCCAAATGGTTATAACAACTACAGAAGTAAAGAAAGGGTACACAAACCATACCATTTTGAAAAGAAGACACCCTGCCGCATCTAATGATGGGTTACTTGCCTTGTTACCCCAAGCCTGGAGTGCACAAATGCCTCCAGAAGGTGGCGCTAATGAAAAAAAAAGGCATTTTCTTACATTTCTGCCCCTTCAAATGTACTGAAATTTGTGAAAACCATGGCATTTCCAACTGTATTCATTAGCTAGTGCTCTTAGGAGAAAAATGACACCCCACTGGAATGAGTCGACCTACCTTAGGGGTGCCAGAAGCACATCACTACACCTACCTGTTTGCTTCTTCGAAAATGGCGGCTTGTACTAAAATGTCCATAACTGTTAGAGACATGAAGGAAAGGTATAAAAGGTATACCATTTTGGAAAGTAGACATTCTCCCGCATCAACTGAGGGGTCATTTGCCTTTCTACCCCCTGGGCTGAAGTGCACAAATATTTCCAAAAGGTGGCGCTATGGGAATAAATACATGTTTTTTTACATTTCCACCACTTCAAAGATACTAAAATCTTTGAAAACCATAACATTTCCTGCTGTATTCAGTACCTGCTACCAACATGAGAAAAATGGTAGCCTATTTGTGTGGGTTAACATACAATATGTGGGTGCTAGGAACACGTACGTAAACCTGACACTTTTGTTCTTGAAATTATCTGCTTGCACTAAAATGGTTATAACCATAATAGATATGCAGAAAAGGTAGAGAAACAATGCCATTTTGGAAAGAAAACATCCTTCCGCATCTAATGAGGGGTCACTTGCCTTCTTACCCAAAGGCTGGTATGCACAAATGCTTCCAGGAGGTGGCGCTAGTGAAAAAAAAGGCATTTTCTTACATTTCTGCCCCTTCAAATGTATGGAACTTTGTAAAAACCATGGAATTTTCAACTGCATTCATTAGCTAGTGCTCTTAGGAGTCAAACGACACCCCATTGATATGAGTTGACCTACCTTAGGGGGTGCTAGAAGTAGAAAACTACACCTACTACAACCTCTGATGTTTCTAACATTTTCTCAAATGTGACTTGCCTGTACAAAAATGGCTATAACACATTCAGAATTGAAGAAAAGGTAGATAAACCATACCATTTTGGAAAGAAAACAACCTGCCGCATCTAATGAGGGGTCACTTGCCTTCTTACCCCAATACTGGTGTGCATAAATGTTTCCAGAAAGAGGCGATATAGGAAAAAAATTTCATTTTTTTACATTTCTGCCCCTTCAAATGTATGGAGCGCTGTGAAAACCATGGAATTTTCAACTGCATTTGTTTGCTAGTGCTCTTAGGAGTCAAATGACACCCCATTGGTATGAGTTGAACTACCTTAGGGGGTGCTAGAAGTAGAAAACTACACCTACTACAACCTCTGATGTTTCTAACATTTTCTCAAACCTGACTTGCCTGTACGAAAATGACTATAACACCTTCAGAAATGAAGAAAAGGTAGATAAACCATACCATTTTGGAAAGAAGACAACCTGCTGCATCTAATGTGGGGTCACTTGCCTTTTTACCCCTAAGTTAGTTGGCACAACTATTTCCAGAATGTGGTGCTACAGGAAAAAATAAAATTTTATTTTACACATCAGTCACTTCAAAGATACTAAAATGGTTCAATGGTGTGGGATTTCCTAGGAGGACTTCTTGCCAGCCTAAGAAAAATGGTACCCCACTGCTGTGGGTTGACATACCAATTTACGCTACAGGAGTGTAGCTACCAGTGAAACAGAAATGGTAAAGCAAACAGTGTATGTGTGATTTTATGGCTAACAGATGAAAGAAGCTAGGGCGTCAGCCGGTGTACGTGCGGACCTGTGACTACAAGTGTAACAAAGTATGTGGGAGGGTGAGGGATTAGGCAGTGTGTGTGGGTATGAGCAGAGGAGCAAGGATGGTGGGGCAGTGTTTGATAGTGTGTATGGGAGATCTGTGACTACCAGTGTTGTTATTATATACCTCATTGAGGGGCATAAGGACCCCCTGATCCCTCCCCAATGAGGTCTTAGTAAAAAAAAATATATATATGTCCACAAACAGGCGACCCAGAGAGTGCCACAGGGGTCTCCAGCGCATTGCAAAGCAATGCATTGGATCCTTGTGGCACTCAGAGGGTTAATTTTTTTTTTTATCATTACTTGGTAATCAGAGCTTGTTGGGGGGCCATCAGGACCAATCATGATGGCCCCCCAACAATCTCTGATAACGAAGTAATGATAAATGCCCTGTGTGTGCGCCGCAGAAGGGGGGCTGAATTGGCCCCCCTTGAGGCACACACAGGGTTAATTTTTTTCTTTACTTTTTTTTATTATGGACCTCATTGGTGGGTATCAGGACCCCTTTGATTCCCCCCAATGAGGTCTTAAAAAAAAAAAAAAAAGGAATCAAAATAAATGTCCCTGTGAGTGCCAAAGGGGTCTCCAGCGCATTGCAAAGCAATGCATTGGACCCTTCTGGCACTCAGAGGGTTAATTTTTTTTTTTTATCATTACTTGGTAATCAGAGCTTGTTGGGGGGCCATCAGGACCAATCATGATGGCCCCCCAACAATCTCTGATAACGAAGTAATGATAAATGCCCTGTGTGTGCGCCACAGAAGGGGGGCTGCATTGGCCCCCCTTGTGGCACACACAGGGTTAATTTTTTTTTCTTTACTTTTTTTTTATTATGGACCTCATTGGTGGGTATCAGGACCCCTCTGATTCCCCCCAATGAGGTCTTAAAAAAAAAAAAAAAAAGGAATCAAAATAAATGTCCCTGTGAGTGCCAAAGGGGTTTCCAGCGCATTGCAAAGCAATGCATTGGACCCTTCTGGCACTCAGAGGGTTAATTTTTTTTTTTATTATTACTTTGTAATCAGAGCTTGTTGGGGGGCCATCAGGACCAATCCTGATGGCCCCCCAACAATCTCTAGTAACAAAGTAATGATAGAAGCCCTGTGTGTGCCACAGGAGGGGGGGGTGCATTGGACCCCCCCTGTGGCACACACAGGGTTAATTTTTTTTTTTTTTTTTTTTTTTTTTAATAATAGACCTCATTGAGGGGCACCAGGATCCCCCCTGATCCCCCCAATGAGGTCTTTCAAAAAAAAACAAAAACCCCCCAAAGAAAAGACCCTGTGAGTGCTACAAGGGTCTCCAGCACATTGCAAAGCAATGTGCTGGGGACCACTGCGGCACTCACAGGGTTACTACTGTTTTTTTTTGTTTTTTTTGGTTTTTTTATGTATTCAGACCTCGTGGGGGACATCAGGACCCCTCCTGGTGTCCCCCAAGTAATTGATCTCCCAGCCGATAGGCTGGGAGACCAATTTGGCGACTGCAGGAGAGCAGAAGCTCTCCTGCCTTTCACTCCTACCACCGGTAGGAGTGAATCGCTTAAGGGAAACTTCCCTAACGTCATCGGTGATCATGTCACCGATGACGTTAGGAGGTTTCCCCCGGTCCCGCCCACTCCTACCCGGAAGTTCGGGTAGGAGAGACGGAAGAGGAGAAGCTGCGCTTCTGCTGCGCTTCTCCTCTTCTTTTATTGATCTCCCAGCGCGATCGGCTGGGAGATCAATAACAGGGGGGACATGAGGAGTGATCCTCATGTCCCCCCACGATTGCCCAGCTTTTTTTTTTTAAAATGCGGCCACTGCATGCCGGTTATACCGGCTCATGCAGTGACCGCATTTTAGTGGGTACATTGTACAAGCTTGGCACAGCGGGTACAGCTGTCCAAACTCGTACAATGTACCCACTTGGCACTCAAAGGGTTAAACTATGTGATGTGATGATGGCAAGAATGATAAGAATGGTGTTGTGATATGAATAGTTAAAAGGAATTCCTTTTTTTAAATAGTTATCATCTATTACTCAATTTTTTCCATATATTATTTAGTTGTTTATTGTATCCCTTTAACACTTTCTTTGAATCGTTTTTATGTTCATTTTTGTGTTGTTATATTTGGTATTCCTGGTAAGCCTTTAGAATGACACACCGGCACACAACCTACAGTCTTATTTTATTTATAGACTTCCAGGTTATATGTGTTTCAGTATTTTTATTTTGTTTTATTTTTATTAGTATTACACTTAATATAGCACTTTTTATATTTTGATATTTATTATTATTTTTTATAAAGTCATGCATATATATTATCTATCTATCTATCTATCTATCTATCTATCTATCTATCTATCTATCTATCTATCTATCTGTCATCACCCTAATCTTATGCACAAACTGGTGCATTGTCTATATATGTCTCTTTCGTTACATTTCATTTTGAGAGTCGGATGTGTCACTTTGACTGAATTATTATGTTTTATTTTTGTTTATTGTAATATTTTAGTCAATTGTCCATCCTTCGACCTGGTATTGTGAGGGCTTTAAGTCGACTCAGTTTCAAATGGCGCAATTGGTCAAATATTTTTTACCTTGTAAATAGAGCTTAATGGTGGTTTATCACCATCATAATTTTGAACTGATTATTTATCCATAGCCAGTGATATGACTCGGATCACCAATCAGCTCCATTATTATACTATTTGAATGTGCATTTTTATGGCAGCTCTTATTTGATTGTAGTCTTTGATAACGGAGTGGTTTAACACTACAAAATGCATTAGCATTTTTATATACTTTATTTTAACACATACTGTTGTAATTTATACCTAGAATTACAGACACATTTTTAATGGTAGATTTTTGTATTGGAATAAATATTGAATTGCTTCTTCAACCAGAGCCACCATTTTATTTGGTATTGATTTGTTTTTGCTACCATTTACCTTCTTCCATCCTCTGAAACTGAGATTGGATTATCATCTTCTGATTTACCATCCTGGGTGACCTGAGCGGAGATGGACATCTCTTTCCTACTGCGCTGCTTGTCAGGTTAATCAGCAACTGTCCATATCTTTTGTGAGTACCATTCTTGCTTTCTAATATGTTTGAATATACAGGTCTATACCATTGAGCACCCTTTTATTCTTTGGCGTTTCTATTTAAATCAGTGGGAAGTTTGAGACTTTGTGTGAGATGCAGTAATAGTTGATGTGGGCTCAAGATGGAGATGTTGTGTTGGATCTGTGTCGGAGGCACATGGCTAGTATGCACTAACGTTTCTTTGCCATCATATCCCCTTCAATCCACCACCAATACACCATGCCATCATCAGATTTTTGAGCTTAGACTGAACACATTGACAGTGGCTCATTTCCATAGGGAAATGTAGGTTAATAAGTCATTCCATATGGAAATGCAGGATAATGAGCCATTGTCATATTCAAGCAGGGGTGTTTAGATGTTAACGTGGCTGTTTGCCACATGCACTAAACACCGATAGCGGCCTCTGCTGTTGGAGTTCACAGTCCCAACATCACATATCTGAGGTTGGTGATGTTGGGATCTCTCTGAAGCTTCCTATGCAGTAATAGTCCTAAATCAATCCTAAGCATAGAGGGTTGTCATACTGCTGGTGAAGTGTAAGGGATGTTCTCCCTTACACACTGCCAGAAGTAGATAATCCTGAAGTTTAAGGACATACTCTCAGCTTCCGAACTTGCTCAGTTGGGGAGCAGAGAGGATCCTCTTAGTAACACAAACAGCACCAATCCCTTAACCCCAAAGTAGAGCAAACTGCTCCATAGTGAACAATTTAATTAATTTGAAGGATAATAACACTATTTGGATAGTATGTAATAGCATACATACTACCTGTCACCATAAAATACATGTTTTATACCTTGCCTATGAATCAGTTGAATTAAATATTCAATATCCTAAAGCCAACATGAGCAGCATGTGACTCTCCAGCTGTTCTGGTGACAGTTTAAATTTTTCCATTTGCCAATCAATACTAATGCAGAGGGGTGCATTCCGCGGCTCTAAACCTAAAGCTGGACTCCAACTCTCCCACAATCCTCAGCCAGCCATGTCCTTCCAACTGTTCTTGGACTATAACTCCCTACATCCTCTCCCGGTCATGGCTAGTTGAAGATTATGGGAGATGCAGGCAAACAGCAGCTGGAGAGATAATATTATATTAGTGTTTAATCTGGTAAGTAAACCAGCCACCATAAACAAGGAAGTTCTCAAACTGGTTTCCACTGAACCGAAGAGTTCTCTGAAGCACTACAATGTGATCCATGGAACAGATTTCCCATTAGGCAGAGAACAACTGCCTAGGGTGTCAAATTTTGAGGGAAAGCTCAGATGTGCTGGCTATGGCTACTATGCTATGTTGTGGAATGGCCAGCATTATCCCATTTCTGCGATCACACACACCAACTTCTCCTTTGTGGGGGATACATTATTTATACAGTATGTCTGCTTTGTATACTGATTTGGTCATTTTATTTACCAGCTTACATTTCCCTGCAATGGCCACTTTATATTTAACCCCCTGAGGATGGGATGTGTATGCAACAAATCTTATAGAAATGACATGAGCACACTTTTGGTCCTTGGAGGGGGGTGCGGTTAAGATCTTTTTGTTTATGTTTGAAATGTCTGCACAGAGTGCATTGCTGAGTAACATTAATTTAATTTGAAACTAAAGGGATATACTCATTTCAGATCACTGAGAACAACTGCTCCGTTGCATATAACACATTTTGTATAACCTTCTACAGGCATAGATCCTTAAATTCTATGAATGACATATGCAACAAAACATAAAAAGGATCGATAGCCCAATAATATTAACCCTTTGAGTGCCCGATGGGTACACATGGCATTGTAAACCAATTCCTTATCCCTGTGGCACTCAAATTGTTAACACAGACTATGAAAGAAACATATATCAGTGGCAACAATGTTGCTGTTTCAATCTCAGCATTCATAATATGCACCCTTACTGCCATCTAGTGTTCACTTCTGCATATTACTTATCATTGAAGGTAATGTACTGTTCATAGAATATTTGAAACAGTTCTGCCTCAAACCATCCACAGCATAAGGAACCAAAAGATTCACATTGAATTAATTCTACCTAAACCCATGAATGTGAGCATGGTCACTTAAAAAGCCTCAATGTAAATCAATGGTAATGTTTCAACTTGTCCCTGCTTTGAAGTTGGTTTGCATGACTTTTCGAAAGCGCATAAACCACATTGATTATTGAACAATGAATTCATGTCTACTATGAATGTAATAAAATGTTCTCATTTTGTGTCTGAGAACTAAGCTATTATACACAGAAAGCTAAGTAAAATTAATTAACTTCATGGCATTTGAAATTTACATTTCAGTGAAGAATCATTTCACCACTCGGATGCTAATGACATCTTCAGTTCACTGCTTCCCAATGTAATTGAGATGTCTCTAGCACCCAAGGAGGTTAACTCAGAAACAGAAATAAGGTTGGGTTGAGGTACAATAAATCATTCATTTATTCTGCTGTTAAGCATAGCGTACATGGGTGACATTAGCAAAATGAGAATCTCATAACACATGGCCGTATGACCCTGAGTATAGATATTCCGATATTTAATTCTGAGTTCATGATCAATGCGTTAGCCTCCACTCTAGCACTTGAAGGGTTAAAGCATATAGTGTGAATGAGTAAGGCTTCACTCACCCTCCCATACTGAATCAGACAGTGTCTCAGTATAAACACCCATTATGCAGAACCTCACAGGTGCAAAGACATGAGGACTATCTTCTCACACCCAGCCATAGCAATGAAACACCAAACCCCACAAAAGGAACATGTTTAAAGTGAAGCTATAGTATTCAATCATTTAAAAAAATACACTGGACAAAGGCCCAGATCCATTTAGCAACAGTAAGATCAGCATATAAAATAAGCTGCTTTTCTCTAGGATTATTGACAGATAGCTTGGATATTGAACAATGCTCGATCGTATTTACCATCTTGTGTATGTGAAGTAGGGAAATACCATAAAAACCTGGTGGAACTCCTAGAAATGCATACTCTGTGTGTGTGTGTGTGTGTGTGTGTGTCCCTGCAATTCTTCTTATGAGATCTGTGAGCTTGAGCCTGGCAGACAGGAAGGTGGATCTAGCTGGAACTTGCTCCCTAATATGATCCAGCCATTGAACTGGTGAATGGCTGAACATGCAAAAATAAATAATAATTAGTGTTTTTCACTGTATATTCAGTCATTCAAACATTCATGAAAAAAGGTCCATAAAGTAGAGACTCCACTATGAAGCCTGTACATATTTTGGACCGTTATGGTCCTTATTCTTAGCTGACTTGAAGGGGTAATGAGGAGGTGACTGTATTTTCAGTCATTCATGATACAAGGTCCCTAAAGTAGAGACTCCACGATGAAGCTGTACATATTTTGGACCATTATGGTCCTTAGTCTTAGCTAACTGGAAGGGTTAAGGAGGTGATAAATACCAGTGTTTCTCATTGCATATTAAGTCATTTAGTCATTCATGATAAAAGGCCCCTAAAGTAGAGGCTCCACTATGAAGCTGTACATATTTTGGACCGTTATGGTCCTTAATCTTAGCTAACTGGAAAGGGTAATGAGTAGGGATGGGTGAAAATGTTCGCCTCAAACTGAAATCATAAAAAAACGGCACTCTCTGCTTCGTGAAAAATCTCCAGGAAAAAGTGCTGTTTTCCCGGTTTTTTTTTCACCTAGCTCATTGCATTGAAATCAACGGGAAGAAAAAATTTTCTCCACCACATGAAAGTTTTCTCTAGTTTTCTACAGCCATATACAAGGGTGTCAGGGTCTCACAGCAGCCATTCTGTGTTTGTGAGAGGAGGGAGGGGCACATTTTTCAGCTAGAGAAGATAGGTAAATAAAGGGTAGTTTAAGCTTAGTTAAGGGAGTAATTTAGGTAAGACATTTGTTTTCTGTATTAGGGGAGTCTGGGGGACCTCTAGGGGAGCAGAAGGGAGGAAGCAGGTTGACCCAAAATACCTCAAAATTTGGTGTGACTGACTGGCAATACACAGGCAGCTGGGGTCCAAATTGCTTGCTGATTTTGCTTTTATTGTCTATGTGCTGAGGAAGTCTGGGGAAAGAAGTTATTGATTTTGTTTTTAGTGATAAGATAGGGTGGACAAATTAAAAAAAACCCATAAATAATTAAACAAATAAATATACTAGACAGCTGGCTGAGAGCCTGATGTGAGCTCTGTGACTAAGGAAGACTTGATAGCAGATAATATTGAGAATTTTGTTGAGGGCCAAGGCAACACATCACACTTCATCAGTTGTGTACTGTAGAGAGTAAAAACACACATAGTATTTGAGTAATGTCTAGCAAATACACAAGCAGGAGGGGTGAAGATGGTAAAATTGGTAGTACAAAAACTGACTGCAGCAATGGTTAATGCAGCATGTGCAATAAATGATGATGATCCCTTTCCTCCCGGGGTGGATGCTTTTTATCATGGTCCCACCAATCACACCACGCCAGTCCCACACCACCACAACTACCATACACATCTGCCACATTGTAGGTTGTACTTTATTTTTTAATTACTTGATATCTTCATGAATAAGTGCCAGTGTCACTTAAGCTGGAAATAAGTGTTGTGAGCAAAGGACAAAGGCTATCTGCATGCCTCAAGGTATATGTTGCTGTAGGACTCACAACTTTGACTTCCGGCTACTTATTTCTCCACTACAGCCCTCAGAAGAAGTAATATTGTGCTGGGAAGTGTTGCACCATATTAAACATAGGAGAAAAATTTGTTGGAATAGAAAAAATAGGTTGGAATAGGAGAAAAATTGTGCATGGGATCAAAGGAGAAAACTTTTGTGAAAAAAAAAGAGAAAAATCATGTTTTTCACAAAACGTCATGCAGGAAATTTTTCTCACTTTTCACCCACCCCTAGTAATGAGAAGGTGATAAACACCTGTATCTACTCCCACCCCAACTTGTTTATAAGAAAGTACAAGTAAAAACATATTACCTAAAATTAAAAGTCTTTGGAAAATCTGAAAACATAGCCTTTGACAAGAAAACAATATATAAAATATATAATGTGAGAGAAACATAACATAGAGATAATCTAATAATATTAGCGCAAACTATCAAGAAACTATCAGCAGTAGAAAATGTTGCTGTTTGAATCACAATGGGGAGTTGTATAAATAGCATTCTTAGTGTACATTTAAAAACTGTAAAGTTCACAATGTCGGATCATGGTTTTAAAGACAAAGTCAAGTTTACAAATAGGTGAATATACTGAGAAAACTCACAAAAAATTGCAACTGATAATTTTTTGGCAAAAATAAATGTCACTATTAGGGGTGGGAGAAAGCTCTCAACGTGTTCCTACAAGAAATCCCACGATAACCACATTGTTGTCCTCTTTTTCGAGGGGAAATCCACTTTAAAACCAGCAATTAAAATCTTCGCATTTTTCACCTATTAGCCAAAATTCTTCACCACTTTTTCAATGGTTAGAAAGTTTTCGCCCATTTATTTATGTGTTTTTAGTCTATTCTCTATAAAAACATGATAACACAACAGAAGCAGCTACAGAGTGAGGTAGATGTGCTGTGCTGTCCTGCTGTGATCTTTTAGCAAAATTGAGGCAGGAGAGGCTCATAGTGACTGCTATCACTATGAGCAAGTTTGTGTAATGGTAAACAGAGAAATACAGATACCCTGCCAAGTTAGCACTCTGAAATGAAATACACCAGTGCTATTTGAGTACAATAAGCAGAAAATAGGATAAAACGTAACTTTTAATGGGTAAAATTAAAAGAAGAATATGGAATAGAAATGAAAATACCGGGGCAAAAAGAACCTGTTTGCCACAATTAAATATTGTTAAATATAATGAGCATTTGAATAATACATGAGCACTAGTGCCTACAATCATCCAGTGACAAAGATCACATGTGATGCTCCGAAAAGACCTAGGTTTATAGAAATTAGTGATGTGGGAGTTAATAAGACTTCTGCACCTTGAGCATGTCCTAAAGCACAAGGACACGCTCAGATGCAAAGTGAGTGTTCCAATCTATACCGGTGTAACCCTATTATAATTATGGACTCAAGAGGACATTTGACAATGGTAAGTGGCCACTGGCCAACATGACCTGCTGGCACTAGGCCAATAGATTTTTTTTTTCATGGCTTGTGCTTAAAACAAATACAAAAAAGGAATAAAAGAAAAATCATAGTCCTACAAAAAAATAAACAATTTTTGGGGGTTTGTTTGTAACAAGCCTAAGTCCTACAAATCATTGTTTCCTTAGGGCTTTTTTTTCCAAACAAGCTTAAGTCCTACAAATCAATGTTTCTTCAGGGCTTGTGCCTATAATAAGTGTAAGTCCTACAAATCAATGCTTGCCCAGGGCTGGGGCTCTAACAACCAATCTAACAAATCATCCTCTACAAAATTGTCTATCAAGTCAAGTATCAGTCCACCCCAGTGGCAATTTATGTCAGGGGGTTCCTGTCTCTATCACTTTACATGCAAATTTCTTATTCTATTTTATTTAATTGTATTTTACTAATTCTCCCCCCAATACCAGTCAAGAACCCCCCAAAACAAATTCCCTGTTCAACTGATTTATTCCCTAGATTCCACCCACCACACAGACCACACACAGACACCCTAATCAGACCCCTTTTATACCATGTCTTATGGGTTTTTTAACTGTATTTAGGATTTATTTTTTTTTAGAAACTGCCCCCAATAACAGTAAACAAACCCCGCCAAAAAAATTCCCTATTCAACTAGTTCTTTCTCCACACCCTGCCAACACAGGCACCTCATGCCCCTTTTATACTATGCCTTTGGAAAATAAAATAATAATTGTTTTGTGTTGTGTGTAAATTCAATGTTCCCATTAATTTTAATTGAATGAGCTAGGTGAAAAAAGTGGAAAAATGGCACTTTTTATAGTAAATTATTCGCAAAGCGGGAAGTGCCATTATTCACTGATTTCAGTTTGAGGAAAAAATTTTCATGTTGAAAATTGTTACTTGCTGTGTTTTTTCTTGCAGCGGTAGTTTGCACCATATAAGTTACATTGTTGCATAAGTGGTATGCTGTAGACAACTGCCACTGAATACTTTTGGTGATGGGGAAAAGTAGTTTTAAAAATACATTTATATTGAATGGAAATTGCAGTCATTTGTCCCCTTCTGGGACATTGGGGTACATAACACATTGAAAAGCAATGCATTGTACACTCCTCTGGTCCTTAACCCCTTAAGTGCCGACCACAATCACATGCGGTCGGCACTTAAGGACCACAAACCATGTTTTTTTATTGTGCGGACCAATTCAGGGCTCCCCGAACTGTGTGCAGCCACGCAGGGAGCCTTGAATTCCATGACGTACATGTCATCCATGGTCCTTTAGGGACCTACACGCCGTGATGTACATGTACGTCATGGGTCGTTAAGGTGTTAAACCTTTGTATGCCAGAGGGGTACCCAAAACATTGCAAAGCAATGCGTTGGGTATCCCTCTGGCACTGAGTAGGTTAAGGGGTTAACATTACTGATACTGCTGATTTATACAGAACAAATTAAAAAGCAAATAATCTAATGTTTCCCCTGTATCCAAAGCAAATAATATCAAAATGCTAATGGTAGTTTCATTTCTATAAATTGCACTGAAGTGTTACAGCCTCGTAGCATCTCCTGTAATTGTGTTGATGCAATTTCCTGCAATAATGGAAATAGAGGTAAATCAGTGGCTGTTTACAAATTATTTCTTTGGAATAGATAGATTATTTTTGGAATGTAACACAGAATGTGACAGGCCGAAAGGTGGCAGGGAGAATAAAACACTGTGATGGGCATGGTCTGTAATAGGCTAACAGAGGAGACAGCAATATTACACGTTGAGGGGGACTGGAGGAGTTACAGGCTGAGAAAAACAAAGATAGTGACTAGAGATGGGGGAAAGTTGTCACCGTGTTCATACAAGATATCCTGGAAAAACCACGTTATTGTCTACTTTTTAGCAGGAAAATCTGCATTAAAACAACTATTAAAAAAAGCTTTTTTTACCCCTTGGCCAAAATTCCCCACCAAGTTCTCAGTGGCTAAAAAGTTTCCACCCATTGAGTTACATGATTTTCACCTTTTCACTATAAAAACGTGAAGTATTTGCGGAACTGGAACATAATAGAAGCAGCTACAGAGTGAGGTAGACATTCTGTGCTGTTCTGATGTTATTGTTTTTAAAAATTGAGGCCAGAGAGGATCATAGTGACTGCTATCAATATGAGCAGACTTAAAACTAATAGAAGGAGGAACTGGAAGGACCCTTATGTGTCCACTGAAGAGGAGGAGGAGGAAGTGAGTACTACAGAACCAATACTTTCCAGTCCCCCTAAATCACCTCTAGGGAGGAAGAGAAGGGTAGTACTACTGAGAGCAGGACAGGTCAGCTGCCTGGGCCTGCTGCAATATGTACTGCCCCTGCTGCCACCATTTCTGTACCTACTACCACCATTGCTGTACCTGCTGCCAGTTGTGCTGCCCCTGCTGCCACTAGTGCTGTACTTGCCCCCAGATGTGCGCCCCTGCTGCCACTAATGCTGACCCTGCTGCCACTAGTGCTGCACCTGCTGCCAGATGTGATGCTCCTGCTGTCACTAGCGCTTTGCCTGCTGATAGACATGCTGCCCATGCTACTGCTACCGCCATTGCTGTGCTTGCTGTTAGAAGTGCTGCCCCTGCTGCACCAGTGATGTGCCTGCTGCCAGTGCTGAACCTGCTGACACCAGTCTGTGCCTGCTGTCAGACATGCTGCCCTGCTGCCATTAGCGCTGTGCCTGCTGTCAGACATGCTTCTCTTGCTGCCACCAGTGCTGAACCTGCTGCTAGTGTTTCTTGTTATACTCAGGAGGGAGGAGAAGATGGTGCCAAATGTGACAGCAAGGGACCCGAAGTCACACTTGCCAACTTCAAGCAGTCCAGAAAGTGCTAGTGCTACTACTAAGGTCCAGCAGCTTGTTAGCATTAGAAGTGAAGGAGGGGGTAATCAACAATAGCCTCATATTAATAGTGACTGTGAGGAGGAAGACTCTGCTGCTGAACTTAATATGGTTGGTGTTCGTAGTAGTAGCAGTAATGATGAAGAAGCTGGAGTGGTAGGAAACATTTGAGAGCGTCCAGACTATCGGTCAAGGGAGCCCACACCATACTTCTGACCCTGGGAGTCCTCCCCTTCCCTTCACTCACGTGGAACGTGATCCTGAAGACTAGGAGGCCAGAATTGTTGGGGAGAGCAGGTGCACAATTAATACCACCACCACCATGAGCACAGATCAGCTGCCTGTGCCTGCTGCTACTGCTGTCAGTGTGCCTTCTTCAGGTAAAAAAAAAAACGCCAAGTGTGACATTGGGGGACCCTCGGTCACATTGGTCATCACCTCCTCCAAGCAGCAATGAGATGTATGTAATAGAGCAGCAGGAGCATGTAGGGAGAAGCTGGGGTAGAAGAAACATTGATGGCCTTTTTAGCAGAAACTGATAAGGAATGGGAGACAGGGATGAGGATGGGTATCACCGCTACCACTAGCAGTGAGATATTGTAATCTGAGGAATTTGCAACTGCTCTAATTACTGCTGAGGAGCAAGTTAGTGTGCCATAGACCACTGTGGACCCAGTGGGATTGGGGTCAACAAGTGATGCAAGACTAGGACAGGTTCCACTTGCCAGCAGCAGAAGATACTCCTGGTCCAAGTTGCAGTGCTGAATCTGAGGCAGTAGCAACAACAGCAGTAACATTATCCACTGCCACAGATAGTGAAGGGGAATGTGGAGGACAAGAAGAAAGAGGCCATTTTTCTCCACCTGTTCCCTCCCCCTGAAGTCATGGGTGTGGGACTATTTTTCTCTTGGGGCAGGCACAGTGCAGTCATCAGCAATGGCACTGTGCACTATTTGTGACAAGTCAGAGAGAAGAGGAAAGGAGGGAACACACCTTGGCACAAGAACCCTGATATCACACATGAAACTCAGACACCATTACATTTATGTCAAACATGTTAAAGCCTAACACCCACCACAGAAATCAAGCACCACTGTTGCTGTACCCCCTGACCTTCCAGAAAAGCAACAAGGGGAGAGACAGAGATCAAAAAGGAGGAAGAATAGAGAAACCCAGGCAGAGACTGGAAGTTCCATGACAAGTGAAACAACTAGCTCGCCACCACAATCACCTTCTAGGGTAACTAGATCTTCTGCTAAGCCACTTTATTCATTGTTACCTCTCCCCCCAAATGATAGCCACTCTGTTGATGTTAGGATGTGGCAGATCGTCTCTACCCATTGTACACTGTGTGGTGCACTGACCACACATGGTAGTGTGGTGGAGAAGAATCACAAGAAGGGCATCAAGTGGCATCTGAGGAGATTCTATCCCTCAGAATATGTTAATATACTGGCAGGGAGGGTTCATTATTACTATTAAACTGACAGCAAGTTATCATGTATCCTTAGCGAGGTCTGGACAAGCGGGGATTCTGCTGTCATGGTGTTTGGATAGAGTTGTGCCCCCAGATGTTATTTACCACACACACTGTGCACATTGCAGTTGCTGATGAGAGCCACAGTTCTTGCTCTCAAGAGAAAATGTATATTCTAATAACAACGCACCCATTATTTTGAGGGAGGGGCAGGTGGAGAAGAATTATTGGCCAACTTCTTCTTTTCTCCTCATAGACTCGGGCCTACTTATTGTTCTGCTACTGCCTCAGGCACATCACTGGAGATACTCATGGCAAGGGGAGCCTTTATCATCCATTACCCATGTTAATTACTGCTATTTAAGATCCCATTTCCTTTCAGCTGCCTAATCTAATCATCCTGCTGCTTAAACAACTAAGCAGTACTAGCAGCAGCAGCAAGAACAGCAGTTGCAAATTCCACAATTATGGACTCAGAAGGACATTTGACAATGGCCAGTGGCCACAGGCATTTTATTTTCTCAGGGCTTGTGCTTTAAAATAAATAAATAAATATTGTTGCTACCAATACTGTCCCTGCTGTCAGACGTGCTGCTCCTACTGCAACCATTGTTATATATGCTGCCAGTGCTAAACCTGCTGCCACCAATACTGTGCCTGCTGTCAGACCCGCTGCCCCTGATGCCACCAGTGCTGTTCCTGCTGCCTGTGCTAAACCTGCTACTAATGTGTCTTGTAGTACTCGGGGTGAGGGAAGACGATGCCAGGTGTGACAGCAGGGGACTCTAAGTCACACTTGCCATGGCCAAGCAGTATCGCCAGTGCTAGTACTTCTACTAAGAAGGTCTAGCAGATTGTTAGTGTTAATCAACTTGTTGCTTAAACAACTCAGAAGCAACAGAAGCAGCAGCAAGAACAGCAGTTGCAAATTCTGCAATTATGGATTCAGGAGGACATTTAACAATGGCCAGTGGCCACTGGCCAACATGACCTGCTGGCACTAGGCCAGTAGATATTTTTTTTGTCTCATGGCTTGTTTCTAACAAGCCTAAGTCATACAAATCCTTAGGGCTTGTGCCAAACAAGCTTAAAGGTATAGTAATACTTAATTATTACTAATCCCTATATTAAAGTCCTATTAAAAATAAATGTATTGCCCCCTGTGTCATCTCTCAAACCTTTATGGTTTGAGAGATGATCGCTCCTAAAGTTGCCCTCTCCCTCCCCCTTCCCTGTAGACAGTGTTCTAGCTGACTGCAGGGAAGCCAGTCGTACGACTTTTCGGCGGCTCTGCAGCACAGCCGCGATCGCTTTAATAAAAAAGAAATCTTTCACTTTGCAAGCACATGTTGAAGACAGTTTTAGTGAAATATATATTTTTTTTAACGCGATCGTGGCTCTGCTGCAGAGCCGCCTGATGATCTAAGACTGGATTTCCTTTCAGTCAGCAACAACGCTGAACCATAAAGGTTTGAGAGATGACACTGGGGGCAATACATTTATTTTTAATAGGACTCTAGTATAGGGATTAGTAATAATTAAGTATTACTATCCCTTTAAGCCTTACAAATCAATGTTTCTTCAGGGCTTGTGACTCTAATAAGTCCAAGTCCTACAAATCAATGTTTCCTCAGGGCTTGGGCCTCTAACAACAGATCTAACAATTATCCTCTACAAAATAGTTTATCAAGTCAAGTATCAGTCCACCCCAATGACAGCTTATGTCAGGGGGTTCCCGTCTCTATCACTTTACATACAAATGTCATTTTTTATTGATTTATTATTTTTTTACTAACTGTCCCCCAATACCAGTCAAGAACCCCTCAAAACAAATTCCCTGTTCAACTGATTCATTCCTCAGACTCCACACACCAACACAGGCACCCTCCTTAGACTCATTTTATACCATGTCTTATGTTTTTTTTTTTAAATTGTATTTAGGATTTATTTTTTTATTAACTGCCCCTAATCCCAGTAAACAACCCCCCGCAAAAATATTCCCCATTTAACTGATTCTTTCCCTATACCCCACCAACACAGGCACCCTCATGCCCCTTTTATACTATGCCTTTGGGAAATAAAATAATACTTGTTATGTGTTGTGTGTAAATTCAATGTTCCCATTAATTTCAATGGAATGAGCTAATCAAAAAAAGTGGAAAATTGACACTTTTCGCAGGAAATTATTCACAAAGAGGAAAGTGACAGGTTGTGGGAGTAAACAGGCAGTGAGGCAGATTGTCAGGGATACGGAGAGTGACAAGGGCAGAGAATATGACAAACTAAGAGGAGAACACAACAGGTTATGAGAAAGGCTTTGGAAGACAGGATGTTACACTGACTTGCTGGAATGAGTCAGGTTCATAGGGCAAAATATGTATTGTAGATTGCTGGGGTCTGAATCCTGTATTGACAGTTTGATGAGTTGTTTGAGAGCATAGTGATAGAAAACTAGACTGAAGTTCCATATAGTGTGATGAGAGCTGAGAGGTTAGTGTCACTACTTTGAGTATGGTAGGACAACTGACTGAGGTTTAATTCTGGACAGGAGGCATGTGCTGGGCGGACAGGACTTTTAAAGAGTACTTTATTGGTTATATGTTAGAGATTATGACCAGACAAAATACCATAACAGAGGCTAAAGTCATAAGATGCTGATGGAAGGCGTCGTCACAAACTGTACTAAGGAATAGGGATGGGCACAAAATACCCCATACCAAAATAGGTTAAAATGGCAGGAAAAGTGCAGTTTTTCCACTTTTTTTTTCTCCCAGCTCATTGCATTGAAGTCAATGGGAAGACTGAATTTACACAAAACACATAGCAAATTTAAGTTTATTTCCCACATGTATAGCAAGAAAGGGGTCTGAAGGTGCCTGTGTTGGTGGAGTCTAGGGAAATAATCAGTTGAATAGGGAATCTTTTTTAAGGGTGGGTTTATTGACTGTGATTGGGGGGATATTTAATTAAAAACTAAATAAATTAAATAAAAGTTATATTACGTGACAGAGACAGGGACTCCCCCTGATGTAAGCTGTGACTGGGGCAGATTGATACTTGATGGGTTATAGTATTTTATAGAGGATGATTTGTAGCACTTAGACTTGTTGTTAGAGGCTCGAGCCCCAAGGAAACATTGATTTGTAAGACTTACACTTGGCACAAGCCCAGAGGAAACATTGATTTGTATAACTTATACTTGTTAGGCTCAAGCCCTGAAGAAACATTGATTTGTATGACTTAGACTTGTTAGAGTCCCAAGCCTCATTTTGGAATGGCCTAGTCAATGTTCAGACCTAAACCACATCAAAGTGGTCCATGCAAGCAAGCTCTCAGATATCTCTGAGTTGAAACAGTTTGGTAAGGAGGAATTGTCAGGCAAGTGGTCAGGGTGGCTGCCCTTCTGGTGTCAGATTACCCTGATACTAGAGGGCACTTGATTGTAAATGTGCTAAAGATTGCTGGTAGACTTCACAATGTCCTTGCTGCAGCCAAAGCTGAAGTTAGAGGTATTGGCTGCAAAGCCAAATAACTCACCCCTTTTTTCAGCCAGGAGCCTGACCAGGATGAACACACCCAAGACCCATTTTAGTAACCCTACACTCATGAAGAGAGTTAAATCCTAAAGAATTAGGAAACTCAAGGAATGAAAAGTGACAGCTTAGCACAGGAACACACAGCTTAACTGTAGATTAGAGGGTTTGTGCTGCTTAGCAAAGAACACACAGCAGGGCTGTAGATCAGATGAGATGTGCAGCTTAGCACAGGAACACACAGCAGGGCTGCATATCAAATGAGATGTGCAGCTTAGCAAAGGAACACGCATCAGAGCTGTTGATCAGATGATATGTGCAGCTTAGCACAGGAAGACAAAGCAAAATTGTAGCTCAGAAGTGATATGCAGATCAGCACAGGAACACACAGCTGGGCTATACATCAGATGAGATATGCAGCTTAGGGCAAAGAAGAGAACATGAGCTATGAAAAATGAGCAGGCCAGGTTCAAAAAGGAATGTAGCCACTAGATGTCATTTCAGACTTAAAGTCCATCATTGCCCAGCAGGAGGAAGCAAACCAGCAGCTGCAGCCCATACTAACCACCTCTGGGGGTGAGGAAAGCGGTGGAGGGTGGTGAGCTACCGCTTGATGATGAGGATGATCTCGGCAGTAGACAGGCACATGGGGCCTGGGCACCCACAATATTATTGGGCAACAGACTGAAGTAGACCAAAGGAAGATGTGAAGAGGCCTGTGGACTATCTCATGAGGAAACACCACTCCAGGGCAGAAAAGATGGTCAATAACAGGTAGGCCAACAACACATAGACAATCAGAGAGCTAGGCACCCAGAAGTCACTGAGGATTGGTGGACATGATAGGAATGTGCCATTTTTCAAAACCAGTAAAAGACTGACCAACAGTTTTAGGAAACACTTAGTAAAGGTAATTGCTGCACAATGGGTTGTCACCAGGTAATGAATCCAAAGGATCGCATACTTTTCCACACATACATATTGAATGTTGAATCAGTCGTGGATAGATAAGTAATAAAGCATCATGTTTGTGTGTCATTTGTTTAATTAAGTTTTCTTTATCTATTATTAGGATTTGATTATAATTTGATAACATTGTAGATGTGAAATATGTTACAATTCTAATTTTACTTTTACTAAGAACTCAGTAAGTATGGGTTGGCATCACATAGAAGACCTGTGTAAATTAATTATTTTAACAACATGATTAGTGGCAGTTAGTTGCAGTGGGGTTGGGGACTCTATGAGTCTTGCCACCTTCAACTAACTCAGACTCATCCCTGTCTATGTTTTGCATTTTCACAACAGAGGTAGGTGAAATGGGTGTTGTTGTCCCACTCTCTGAGATATCTACAACACTACTATTATGTGCCCCCCCAACCCAGTACACTTTTAGGGGTGCTTCTGCTAATCACAACACCTCTGATGTGCTGCTGTTATGTCTTCTAATCAGGCCTTTAGTTATGTTTCAAGTGGGATCTTAATGTGGATGTGCCTAGATGTGATTGCATTTTCCACCTACTCATGTGTTTATTTAAAGAGACAACATGTTTAGCTTTTGGATCAGGTGCAGTTTTGGGATGATGCCAAGGTTTCAGTGCAACAGGCCCCAGTGATGTCACTGTCCCTGTGTTGTGATTCCAGTGCTGGTGGATAGTTGGGAAGATCATGCAGATTTCCCCTAACTGGCTAGCTGAAGCCTGTGCCTCCTCCAGCACAGATCTCTTATGGTCTCTGGCACTCAAATAACACAGAGCACCAGAATATGATGCTATACCTTGTGCTCTGCATTATTGGGATTCATGAAGACCACAAGGATGCTGTTTATAGAGGTCTGCTCCAAAGGAGGTACAGACCTCTTGTTCCAGAAGCCCTTTCATCAGGGATAAGGCTTTCTCCTGTGCCAGGAAATGCATGCAAGCAGAAGGGGAGATAATTGAGGGAAAAAATTGAGAGAATGAGAGGGGAAAGAATCAAGAGGGCAGAGAGTGGAATAACACTCTCATGCCTCATGGAGAACATAGGAAGATGGCAGCTGTTGGACGCATCAGAGCAAGATGCGTCATCTGCAGGCGTAAGGCTTCAGAGTGTAGCAGGCCTCTGTTTTATGCCATGCTTCATGTAGTCTCCTCCTACCTACTTCCTTCCTCTGAGCCTGTTCCTCATACCTACTTCCTGAGGAGTGGCTTAAAGGGCAGTCTGAGTCCTGACTCAGTTACCTTTGTGTTGTTGTACAAAGCAGTTCTGTGTCCTTGGGCTCTGTGTATGACCTGGCTTGTCTGACCATCCAATCTGGTGCTGAACTGTAGCTCTGTCTGACTATTCTCTTATCTTATCCTTATAGTAGACACCAAGTCTGGTGCAGACCTGTGGCTCTGGCTGACTACCTGAACTGTGTATGACCTGGCTTGTTTGACTACACTCTCTGGTGATGACCTGTGGCTCTGTCTGACTATTCTCTTGTTATTCCTCTGTCGCTAGCAGACACCCAATCTGGTGCGGACCTGGGGCTCTAGTAGACTAGCTATTTACTGACTGCAGGCGTGGGTCAAGCTTCCACTTTCTCCATACTGACTGCAGGCGAGAGTCAGGTATCCTCTGCTACAATGTTGACTGCAGGCGTGAGTCAGGTAGCTCCTCTCTACATCGGATCAAGATCCTGGGTTTCAGTTCCTGCTTCTGGTTCTAGCAGAGACTACCAGTAGCCGAGGCCTAGTCTCCAGTAGTGTGGCCAATCTGGGCAGCCTACTATTTCTGATAGCAGTGCTTGTTGGCTTAGGACCCTCTGCTTGTTCTTGCTATATTGCTATTGTGTAATACCTTACTTATACTTTAATAAATTGCATTTTACTATAACGTACTGACTCCTGAATATCTCTGGGGAACCGTGACACTAAGTCCTACAAATCAATGTTTCCTCAGGGCTTGGGCCTCTAACAACAAATCATCCTCTACAAAATAATCTATCAAGTCAAGTGACAGCTTATGTCAGGGGGTTCCTGTCTCTATCATTTTATATACAAATTTCTTATTTTTTTTAATTTTTATTAACTGTCCCCCCAATACCAGTCAAGACACTCCCCCAAAGCAAACTGCCTATTCAACTGATTCAATCCCCAGACTCCACCCACCAACACAGGCACCCTCCTCAGACCCCTTTTATACAATGTCATATGTTTTTTTTTTTATTTTATTTAAGATTTATTTTTTATTAACTGCCCCACAATACCAGTGGCGCTTTTTTATACGCAGGCATTCAATTTGACTAATTGATTTCTGCCTCCATGTAGGCCTATATGAACTTCCCAGGACCTAAGGTCAGTTGTCCTTACTTGGTGTTCCTGTGATTACATGTTTGCTCCTTGTTGTGACCCTGGTTTGGCTTCCGTTCTCGCTCCGTGTATGACCCCGGCCTGTCTGACCATCCACACTGGTTCTGACCTGTGGCTCTAGTTATCTCTCGCTCTGTGTATGACCCCAGCTTGTCTGACTATCCACACTGGTTCTGACCTGTGGCTCTCGCTGACTACTCGCTCTGTGTATGACCCCAGCTTGTCTGACTATCCACTCCTGTACTGAACTGTGGCTCTGGCTGACTTCTCACTCCGTGTATGAACCTGGCTTGTCTGACTATCAACACCGGTTCTGACCTGTGACTCTGGCTGACTACTCGCTCAGTGTATGACCCCGGCTTGTCTGACTATACACACCGATTCTAAACTGTGGCTCTGGCTGTCTACTCACTCCGTGTATCCTAGACTCATTGGGCTATACATATTAGCAGTACTGTGGCTTGTGCTGTCATCTGCTCCATTTGCCACTTTCCCCATTCTGTACCGCGCGGAAGTACTCTAATTCCATCGGAAGCCTTATACATCTTTGGGAGATAGAACCAGAAGCTGGTTCTCTACTCCTCTCTGAGTAGTAGAGGCCTCTGTTCAGTGTCAGTCTGGGTAGTAGACTGTGGCCTGTCTGTTTTATGTTCTGGGGCTTTGCTGGGGAATTAATATTATTGTGTATCTTTAATAAAGGTGGTTTTACTTCAATATACCTGTGTCTGACCTTAATTTGTACTGGTTACCGTGACAGTCAGGGCATGGTTGATGTGAAAGCCTGAAATGACTTTAGGTGAAAAACCTTGGGAAGTATGAAGCAGCAATTTGTCCTCATGAAACCTCAGGAAAGGAGCCTTACAGGTTTGTGCAGAAACAATAGCTAAAAGAAAAGACATTTTCAGGTCCAAAAAGCTCAAGAGCACCAGTGAAAGAGGTTCAAAGGGGGGGGGGGTTTGAAGAGAAACCAAGACCAGGTTAAGGTCCTGGGGGTTGAAGTGGGATCCATAAAGGAGGGGAAGGCATGAGCTACACCTTGAACAAAAGTCTTAACGTCTGGCAAAATAGCAATATGCTCCTGAAAGAGGACTGTATCTTAATAGAGATCAGACTGAGGGCTTTGTTCACATCTTCCTGTAAAAAAGACATTCACACCACTGATAAAAGATGGCCATAATCCTATGATACTCTATGGAAGAAATAGGCTTCCTAGCTGGGATATGCTCTGAGAAACCCTTTAATCTCATTATAATGGCATTAAAAGCCATGCCGTCAAAGCTAACATTTCCACCTGCTGGTACCAGATGGGACACTGAGTCAGGAGGTCTGATCTCAAAGGAAGGCAGAATGGTTTCTGAATTAACAGACTGAGAAGGTTTGAAAACAGGCCAGATGGTTGCACTTAGGATGAGTCTTCTCCATCTTGATCACATAGATCAGATGAAAGTTCCATGAAGTGAACATTGAAGCAAACCCAGTGACCAAAGGATCCTTTGCCTTCATGCAGAACACTTCCTGGTGTAGTTCTAGTGGCCTGGATACAGTCCTAGAAGATCAAGAAAGGACATAACAATGTTTTCTACCCTTGGGATGTGGACTGCCGACCCCTTATTGTTGATAAGGGCCATGTTAGGGCCTGAGATACATCCTGAAACAGGATCTTAATCTTGACTCTGATAAGAACATTTGCCTTTGAAGGGAGTCAAACTTCATTTCTAGGAAGGCTAGGGTCTGGGATGGAATCAGAGAGAACTTCTCAAGATTGAGGATGCATCAGGGATACACCAGGATGCACACTTCTTGTTCTCCAGAAATTCTCCTGAAGGCACTTTGATCAGATATGGAGTCAGGGAGCTTAGTAACCAAAGCTGCCATGATCTTCATGAAGATTCTTGGAGCTGAGGTTAGGCAAAAAGGCATTGTACTAAACTGGTAAAGACTGCATGTGAAGGCAAAACTAAAGGAACATTGGTGGTCTGGAATGATAGGGACATGCAGGTATGTCTTGAAGAATTAAGTAAGCTACAAATTTTCCCGGGACATATCGTTGAGAAGACAGATCAAAAAGAATCCATCTTGAAGATCGTAGCAACCACTTAGTGGTAGAGGCATTTTAAGTTTAGGATTGGACGGCAGCTGTCGTCCTTTTTGAGAACTACAGAAAGGTTGGAATAAAAACTTAAAAAGCATTCCTGAGCTGGGACAGGAACCAGAACCTGCTTGCCCAACATTGAAGGAATGGTGTCTATAAAAATATATGCTCACTCTGGGTCTCAAGGAACCCTTGACAAAAGGAAGCGATGAGTCAGAAGGGACTTGAAATCTTGAACAATCCACAAAACCCATTGATCCTTTATGGAACATGGCTAGGCATCTTGTAAAAGAAGAAGGTGACCCCCTAGAGGCATGGATGGACCAGAACTCCATGAGTCATGCAGAGGATCACTTTTGGAGTTAGGCTTTGGAACAGACTTCCTTCACTGCCAAGACTGTTTAGGCTTTGGGACAGGAAGTGCCTTGGAGGCCTGAGGGAGTTGTACAGTCTGTTCCACAAACTGGCAGGGGGATAATATCCATTCATCTTTCTTGCAAAAAGAGATGCTTAGAAGAAGCTGGGGGAGAAGAGTGCTGTTGCCCCCAGTGGCATCACTGATGAATTTACTCAGATCAGGTCCACAGAGATTATTCCCCACAAGTGGAAGAGAAACTAGGGATTTCTTTGAAGTTTGGTCAAAAGACCAAATCTTCAGCCACAGGGGGTGGCATACAGCAACAGATAAGGCTGAGGGCTTACCAGAAAACATGTCAGCATTAAAGGCCACTTCAAAATAGTATGCATTTGCTTCAAAAATATTGGCAAGCATGATCTGCAGTGTCTGCCAATGGAAGAGCTGTATTCTTGGCGAAGCCTGAAAGAAAGTGGTTAATCACGAGACAGAAAGCCCACTGCATTTGAGCTTCAGCAATCAAGGGATGTGGTTATTAAAGAAAAGCCTCTTATCTGATATTTTTGATTTCTTCAATAAGACCTGGTCTAAAGTGCAGATGGATCTGATCTAAGATACTAGGAGGAAAGACTGGGGAGTCTTTCTTGTGTCTCTGGAAGACAACTGGAGAGGCAGATCCGACATCAGAGGACTCAGAGACCCTTAGGGTCTCCAATATCACTCTGAAGAGACCCTCTGCCATAGGGTAAGGGGCTGCCTCAAAAACATAACTAAAGGACAAGGAAGAGTCCATATCTTCTTCCTCTGAGTCAGTTTCCTTTTCAGATATTTCCCCACCTAGCTGAGAATGACTCCCAAAAACATCATCAATTTGTTTGATGGGGGGCATGGGACACTGTGAGTGGAGGGCTCTCTGAATGGATGAGGGAATAGATTCCACAAAATACATCAGAGTTTTAACCCAATCTGGCTCTTGATTAGTGCTGGAGGACCCTGGGGGTGAAGTAGGGTCCACAATGCATGAGGAACATATCAACCCAGAATATTCCCATGGATGCTTAGCATGGCATGAGGACCAGTGTGTAAATAGGGTTAAAGAAGCCACTGAATCTTTTAGGTTTGGATTTCCATGTGTCCCTTGGGATCAGACATGTCCAGAGAAAGAATTCCAAACTAGGAAAAATCTAGCTCATTAAAAAAACAATAACAAAAATAAAGATAACAACAGAAAAGTACTTATCTGGCATGGAAAGGGTTAACCTGAAGGGAGAGAGTAGAAGAGTCAGCCTCTGCTTATCTCAAGTAATGGAGGAGTAAGATGGCAGCCATAAATGGAGCTAATCCAATTAGAAAAAAAGCCTGAGAACCAGAATATGACAATTTAGTTTTCTCCCTTTACTGTACACCAAGCAGCCTGAGGCTACAAAGCAGCAAAATGCACAAAAATTCATATCACTGCACAGTAATAAAACTTATCATATGATAGAGTATGACCAGAGAAGAAGAAAGAGCCCATCAACCTTTGTAACATTAAAGAGGATGCAGAGATATGTCTCACACAACCTTTCCCATTGAAGTCTATGAGGCAAAGGTGGCCATCACATGGGCTTGGAAGCCATGCACAAAGAGTGAAATAACTAAGAATTAAGTAAAAAGTTATGAAAATCATGGCTACACCTAAAATAAGTTTAAAATAAAACTAGCAATAACTCTGGGAGTCATAGAAGAGGAGACAAGGTATCCAATAGCCTCCAATGTTCTAACTGGCTCTAAAAAGGGTTATAAAGAGTGATAAAACAAAGTAAAAAGAAGAGGAGACAAAGGGGCACCTCATAGAGTGGTATTTTACTACACATGAATGTATAACCACTTCTTTTAACCCCTGCTGGGTGGGTACTTACATTTGGTGTTGGTCTACCAAGCACATACGCGCACGTTAGACATGACAAATGAGTGGAAGAAATTTTCTCAAAACCCCACTTCCACTTGCGTCTGTCCTTTATCTCTACAGAGAGCTCAGCTGCTCATCCAAATCCAATCGGTGCTCCACAGGAATGGACCAAAAACAAAAGAGAAAAGTGCCAGTACCAAATATCAAAGAATATTAAGGGCTTGAACTATTAATTCACATAGAGTCAAATACTCATGAAATCTGTAGCACCGGTGATTCGATCCTACACTGGTGTTGAAAATGGCATACAGGGGTTTGATTATAATGCTTGCCCCTGCTCAAACAGATCTACCTGATGGGAGTGTGGATCCAGTATCTGCTTGTATGTTTCAAGATAAAGTTACCAGGAGATGCGTGCTAGGCAAAAATACTACATTTATTTAAAAGCATACAGAAAAAAATAATTATGTCCAATGACAATAAAAACAATAAAATATTGTTTGTATTATGTTTGTATGTAATGTGTTTCATGGTACTAAAACCACCACTTTCTCAAACAATACTAAACCTGCATTGTAGGGCCTTAATTTCTGTATTGTTCTTAAAGACTCACTTGGAGTGTGATCCAGCTCTATATAGGGAAGTAAGTTCGTTAGTCCTTGGTGTTATGTGTCCAGTGTGAAACATTTCCCTCATTCAAATGCTTAGTGATGTAGTTCTGTTGTTAATATGTTATTTAGTTTCCTCGATGATGTTTAATCATTTATTTAAAATTTGGGTATGAAGTAAATGAGCAATATCATTTTATTGATATATTACATTATATTTAGAAAATTGCTTTATATATTAGCTTATAAGAAAGGATTTGTGAGTATTCAAGAATGTATCTACTATTTATGGTCTGGATTCCATTGCAGGTGATAATTTTATCATTTTTGTTACCTAGAAATTACTCAGATATAATTAGGAATCTGTGACATGAGTAGTTATAAAATTTATCATCTTCAATGTAATCCACCCCATTTTATTAAATAATGTTTATGATTTAGCTTTTTGAGTGCCAGAGGGTTTTTTTAACTCATTAAAAAGCAATGGTCTGCACACCCATCTGGCACTCAAAGGGTTAAAAGTAATACTTAAATCAATTGTTAATAAGCTAAAAAATGTAGGTCCTAGAAAACTTTTTTCAAACATTTTATAATATGACATTCAATAAGTGCTTGACAATTAATTTACAAACAATGTAGCCACTGGATGGCGCTTGAACATTTCTTTTCTAATGGGAAGCTAAAGAAGAAAAACTTTCTGAATGAGCAACTGAAATGTTCTTTTTGGGAAAATTATTAAGAATGAGAAATAAATGCTGTTTTGAATTATTAGATATAAATATGCAATGTTATGAAGGCACATTGTTTTGGAGACCTTTTTTAATTAAAATCTTTGAAAGGAGTTTAATAATTTTCCTATTATTGCATATCTATTTCTTTCTCCTGTGCTTGTTTTAACCTATGTGTGCAATATAAATTTTTGTTTTCCAATCAGCTTAATAGTTTTAAATGTTTTTTTTATTAAGTAGTTAATCGGAGATCTTTGTACTCTGACTTGGGCCTTGATTCAATTGAGGCTGGTAAAACAGCCGGTAGGGCAATATTGTCTAACAACAAAAAGTGCTAACATAGCAATTCAATTGCCCTACCAGGTGAAACAACAATGGACATTGGCCCAAAAAAACAGACTTATGGCCAAATGCCCATCATGAGTTTTAAGTTCTCAAAACTTATGCTAAATAGTGTGACTAATGGGAACATCAAAGGCAATGGGCTAACAATTGGTGCCTAACAACTGGTGCCTGACATACTGTCAAGCACCAACAGTAAGCTCAAACACAGAGTCTAACTCCCTACAAACCCTACACTACTCCTAACAATGAAGTGTAACAATACTACCCCTAACACTAGCCTAACACCCAGTGTGTAACACTTACCTGTCATCCACTGTCTGTCTTCTTCGTCAATCTTTTATCATCTGTCTTCTTTTTCCTCTCTCACTCCATCTTCTGATTCTTTTCTTCTTTCTTCTTCTCTTCTGCATTCTTGTCTTTTGTGTTCCAGTCATATACATGTAGAAAGATTAAAAAAATAATTATTAAATGTGTGACCATAACATAGTGTAACCCCTTGAGTGCCAGAGGAGTATGCAATGCATTGCAGAACAATACGTTGCATACCTCTCTGGCACTCAAAGGTTTAACAATTCACATATGTCCAAGTTAAAATAGAAGATTTTGCCAAACAAAACACAAATTTCAGATTTTTTTCATTAAGGTTAAATATTCCATATGAAAGAGAAAAATAAACATGTAAGCAAAATATAAATTTAGTTTTAAAAAAACCCTGTTTGTGCAGGAAGAAGAAAATACACAGCCCCACCTTAGGTACCTCACAGGCCATTTCCCATACTAGTATGAATTTTGAACAGAGACTGTTGTTTTATATGACCAGTCTCTGTTCAAAATGTCTCCCATCCATTGGCTGGGATGTGTGCGTATGCACCTCCCAGCCAATCAGTTCTTAGTGTGGGGGGATGACAGAACCTGCTATAAGCTGATTGCTTTTTACTTCAATTCATGCATTGACTGTTTGAAGATGCGTTAAGGGACTCTGTGCCCCAAAAAACCGGATGCAGATTTTCAACCATTAAGGTGGTCAAATGGAAAATAAATTTATTACCCAAGGCTGTGGTGGTGGTGGAGGGGGTTGCTGGTATTTTTTCATAGAACAGGTAATTGATTTGCTTACCATTACCATGTTTGAAAAAAATACCGTTTTTTTTTTGTTTTTTGTTTTTTTTTGTTTTTTTTGCATTGGGGGGTATTGAAGACCTTGGTCAGATAAATAATGTATTATCTGTCAGGAAAATTACCTCTCCACCATCTTAGGCTTGTTAAATCAATTTTCACCAGAGGGGTGGCATAAATTGATAAGGGGGGATATTCATGCAATGCCTTTGAAATGGAAACCTTGCCTAGAAGAGGATTTGGAAAGGTGATAGGCCCTTTTGAGTTCATGATGCACCCTCTAGCATTCAAAGGATTAAAAAATAAAAAAGGTGCATTTTACAGTAAAAAGTAAAAAAAAGTGTAAAGTAAACTTTTAATATTTAACTAAAAGGCAAAACTGTTTTTAAAGTTATAGTTATTCTTTAAGAGGGTTATCCTGTAATTAATAGCTATATTATACAATGAATACAAACAGTAAGATTCCTATTATGTATTATTTATGATAGTTTGCAAGCTGAGTTTGGATTTCAGGCACTTTAAAAAAAACGCTCTGTAAATTAAAATTGAACTGAAAAATGTCATCACTTTATACACAACTTTCTAGGCTCCTGCCAGTATTAAAGTGGAACTGTCAATTATGATTTTGAAATAACTTTCAAAATCACTTAAATGTTATTTTAGGAATTTTGGACTTATTTATTTTGTGAAGCAATGCATTGCACACCCTTCTGGTACTTAAGGGCTTAAAATAGGTTTGATGTTATTTCTCATTATTTGTTTATACTTGTTTAATTGACCATCTCTGAACTGCTAGACATCTAGAAACTCATGTTCCCAAGACTCCCACGCACCTATGCCATTCCTTTCACAAGTAACTGGAATACACGGATCCATAAGACCGCCTTTCTCAAGTTTATTCAAATAGTTATGAAAAAACAAACAAGAAGAGGTGCTCATATGGTTAATATGTCTCCAAAAAACAGAAAGCAGATTCAAGCTCAAACAGTGATGTATTCATCTATCCTATATAATAATTCGCTAAAACGTGTGTAACGCCGCATCATGCGCAGTAGACACTGCTCCGCGTGCTGCAGTCATGTGCAGTAAAGACTGCTCATGCCGCAGCTGATACCGAGCTGGATGCTCTGTATCAGCTGTGGCGCGGGCAGTCTCTACTGCGCATGACTGCCCCGTGACCGGGTGGCAGTGGCACTGTGGCCTGTGTAACGGGCTCTTCAACTAGTATATATATAAAACGCTAGACTGTGAAGCTCCCTGTGTGCAAAACTGCACATGCACAGTAGAGACTGCTGGAGCTATGCAGTCATGCACAGTAGGGACTGGCTTCATGGGCTGATCTGGAGCAGAGAGCTTCTGATGGCTCACAGCCGGTCTGTGCTCCCAGCTCAGGGGCAGCAGCGGAGGCTGCTGGGTGACAAACTGTCACACAGCAGCCTCTGCTGCTGCCCCGGAGCCAGGAGCAGAGACAGGCTTGAGCCGTCCGAAGCTCCCCGCTCCAGATCAGCCCGTGTATAGGGGCTTTCTAATTAGTATTTGTTATAATGCTGCAAGAAAGTAAATCTTCAGTGTATATATAAGCAGGTAGGGGATATTGTAACTTCTTACCACAGAGATCCCTTCTCTCCAGCTGCTCCCCAATGAGATCCTCAAAAGAAATAGCAAGCAACACCATGTATCAAGAAAAATAATGACTTACTTCTCTATAAATACAAGGATTATATATAAGCACAATATAGAGAGCAATATATTCTCACACACAGGGCCAGATTTGTCAGTAGGCCAATTAAGCACTGACCTAGGGAGACAGATTTTCTAGGGGTGCTTGGCAATTGCCCAGGTCTGCCCACTTTAGATGCACATAAATGTAATTAAATACATATGGTGCATGGCGTGTGGCGTACATGCAAGGGAGCTTAGTGTTTTAATTTAAATTAGTGACTGACTGTGCTGGTGCCTGTGTTTCCCCACCTGCACTGACACACTGTTACTCACTGCATTTTTATTGCTCCCCTAACCTGCATGATCTGATTTCTTGGTTGAGACATGACAGTCATGTCTTCACGTCACATGCTTAAATGCAGCTGTGCACTATGTCCTTCATCACAGCTTAGCTTGCTCAGGCTGCAAAGATAGTGCAGAATACACTTACGCATGTGGATTTAGCAGAGTTTTTACAGAGCTTTTGCAGTGCATAGCTGGTCAGACTGTGCACAGAGTCGGTAGCTGTGAGTGAGACCAGGCTACATAAACAAAAGTTATTGGCAGGTGGGCTGTAGGCAGCAGCAGTTCCTCAATAGCCAAGCATGTATATACTGTAGTGTGTCGCCTCTTTCTGCTCAGAATTTTATGAAAAATAATAACTTTTTTCCCCATTCCAAATAACCCACTCAAGCAGTATGTCTGCCTTTCAGAGTGGCAACAGGAGAGATAATCCTATATAATAATTCGCTAAGGTTTTTCAGAAGCCGTCATGCGTAGTAGAGACGGCTGCGCACGCTTTAGTCATGCCCAGTACAGACTGCCCACGCCGCGGCTGTTACTGAGCGGGGCTCTCCGAATTCAGACCAGAGTCGCACAGAGAGAACTCAGGTCTGAATTTGGAGCTCTTCACTCCGTATCAGCTGTAGTGCGGCCACTCTCTACTGCTCATGCCTACAGAGGTGGAACTGTGGCCCGTGTAAACGGGCCTTTCAACTTGTTATATTATAAACGTTCTACCATTTTATAGACTTCTATCGGTTGTCAGTTTTATTGATAAATATGTCAGTTGAGTTACAGTTGTATATAATATTCTCCTTTTGCTGGAAGAAGCATGCCATTTGTGATTGTGCTCAACACCCACCACATCACTTGCTCTCTCCTCGTGGTATAAGGAATACTGTCATTCTGGGTAACTGGAATAGCAGGTGAAATGGCATTTTACCTTGGGTCCCACAGTCCAGGCTTATTGACTGTGTACACTCAACTTTAGTTAGTCAACAGCACCCAAATATATAACCTGTAGTAGAAAGTAATTTACTGATATGCAGATTTTGAAAGCAAATTTCTTCTGTGGAGGAATTAACTTTCACTGTCACTGGGATGATCCCTTCCTTATGTTATTAAAGATAACAGGCTCCCTAAATGTTAGGCCATTCAACAGACTAACCATGATATCTTAAAGTGGAAATTACTGTCCACCTTGTATGTCAGGGCACAACCCGACACACCACTATATACATGGATGAAGGAAAAAGCCTCTTGAAATGATCTAACTACCTGAAACTAACTAATGATGTTGGAGACAGACCTACAAGGTCCGCCATGTATTGTAGCTATAGATCGTAGAAACTAGCTAAGCTGATCTGTTTGCCGGGGCACATACTGGCTTGCCAATTAATTAAAAACATAAACCGAGATTCCGCTCATCTTCATGCCTCGCATTATTTTATAGGCAGAGCTCCGACGCGCGTTTCGTTAACACTTCATCACGGGCATAGCTTTTAGGTGCCAACGTCGGCTCCAAGCCTCTAATTGAAATTAGTGCTACATTTTGATTTGATAGTTGCATCCTATCTCAATCATACAAGGATACTTATAAAGAAGACATGTTCTCCCCAATATACTACGTTCTATATTATCAATTAAATAGAGATAATAATGGAAAGAACACAATCTCTCTGATACATTGAGTCCTATACTTAGTCCTCAGTTAGAAAGCACAAAAAATTCAATGAAAATCCAAACTGGATTGATAACTTAATATATTGAGGCAATGGAAGTATATTAACTTATAGCATATATCACATACTTGAAGTGTATATAAAAATCACACAGTAGTTATAAATTAATCTTTGTTACTCATGACATTTGAACTAGCAGGAGCATATGCATATTATACTTAGATAACAGTGAAATAGATACATCACGCATATACATCTATACGCAATGTAAAACTCTCCAACAGGGATATTCCTTTTCATGGTAGTGGGATTATGGCTGGTGTAATGCAGCAATCTATTGGTGACTGTAGATTTCCTGAATAAATCCGTTTGTAAATTGTCAGATGGTATTAAAGATGAGCATATATATAAAGAGATATACATCAGACAGATCACATCCAAATACTTTATTTCCCAACGCATTTCATACTGCTCAGCGCACTTCATCAGGGGACAATATAAATATATTTTTTTATTTTGTCCGCTAACGAAGTGCGCTGAGCAGTACAAAACAGCTGAGTAAGGTCATATTGGGAGCATTGTTATCTATTGTCCCTATAGTTTTACCCTTAGAGGATTCTCTTGTTTTGTCTTTCTTGCTGGAGGGTATTCTTGAGAGTTGGTCTGCCAAGTCATCTTGGTGGTCCCTGGAGTCCCCTGAGCATTTTGGATATATATCCTATAGCAAGATTTTCATTGTGGCTTTCTCGTGAATTACAAGAATATATCTTGTAAGTGCTACACATTACAACAGATTGGATTATTGTATATACAGAAGTGCTCTCAGCTTTTGCACTCTTTTTCTTTTCTTTTTCTTAGAGCAGGTTGACAGGCTGGGTGAGCTTGAGTAGAGATGAGAGGAGAAAAAAAAGTCTGGAGGAGTCAGAGAGAGGGGTTGAAAGATGGGGTCAGAGGGAGGGATTTGATGTACTGGGGGTAGAGGGGGGAGGAGAAAAGGCAGGGGACTTGTGATTACCAGTGGAACAAGGCTGGAATGTTGGACAGTATGTATTTAGGTTTGATACTACCATTATGCAGTGAAACAAGGCTGGGGTATCAAACAGTGTAAGTGTGGGTCTGAGGCTACCAGTAGGACAGTGGAACAATGCTGGGATGTCAATGCAAGTGTGTGTCTGTGACTACCAGTGGACAGTAGAACAAGACTGGGATGCAAGTATATATGTGGGTCTGTGACTATCATTGGCAGTGGAACAAGGTTGTGTGTCATGCAACATTCACCAAGGCAATAATGGTGGAAGGGGAAGTAGTGGTACTTGTGAGTGAGGAGATGAAAGACTATAAGAGAATAGAAGGGTGAGGAGAGGAGGATGAAAGGGAGGGGAAAGACTGGTGTAGAGAGAGGGTAGAAAGATTGGTGAAGGAAAGAGGGGATAAAAGACTGGGTGGGAAAAAGGTGATAAAATACTGGGGAAGAGGGGAACAGACTGTGGATTGAGGGGCTGTTGGTGTCATGTAATGATGCATTTCCATGCTAGTTTCCTATCACAGTGTATCGCCCTGCTGGATTCCCATAATGAAATTTGCACCAGATCCACAGATAAGTTTGTTGACTTAAAAAGTTCTTACGCTGTTGTTTGGATTTAAAGGGATGGTAATACTTAAAATGTAAAAAAGAAAACTATGCTGTAGGGCTTATACCCCTGAGTAAAACAAGGGTACTCCCACTGCTGAAAGGTGTGTTATTCAAAAGTTATTACAGCTCAAACATGAATTGTTTAGGTGCAATATCACAGTTGCCTGAAATTGTACAGTGGCACTGTTGTTACACCAGCCTATAGAAAGCTCAGTTCAGTTGACCATAAATCTCCACAGGATGGTGTAACAACAGCGCCACTGAACAATTTCAGGCCACTGTGATACTGAACCTAAAAAATTAATGTTTGAGCTGTAATAACTTTTGAATAAAAAGCCTTTCAGCAGTGGGAGTTCCCTTGTTTTACTCAGGGTGATAAACCCTACAACGTAGTTTTTTTTACATGTTAAGTATTACTATCCCTTTAATCTGCATGCTGGAGTTCCCTTGTGGCCTCCGGTACATGGGATCCACCAAGTGAGTTGTAAAAGAGAAGGCTAAACAAAGATTTCCATTGCATAAATAGTAATAAAAAATGCATGTATTGATCTGATCACCACTGAAGAGTTTTATGTTCAGGATAACAAACTGGTGAAAAGATTTGCTCTTGTGCAAGTTAAAGAAACTAACACCTAAAATAATAAAGGGTAATTTATGCTTAATTATTTTGCAAGTACGTAATAGAAACCGTCAAGCCTATACATTTCACTACTTTTTTCATCTTCCCCTATTTTTGTTACACTTGTATGTCCTTCACAATGAGCTACCTGGATCTGTTTCAAAGAGCTTTCTGTCAGAAAACATGAATGCAGGTCTAGTGATACAATGCATTGCAACATTGATGGCACACGAAGCATTCAGGTTCTGCAGAGGGATGGCATCCTTGTATTATGTTACATCTTTGGTGGTTTATAGACAAAATCTCTCTGGAAACAGACTTAGGTAGCTCTCTGTCAGGGGTAAAACATGTATAGACAACAAGATAATTTGTAAAATCATGTACTTGCAGCATATGTAAAGTCAAAATAAATGGCTGCTATTCCTTTAAATACTTTGTACTCCATGCTAGACACTGTAAACATTCTCTTTTTTCAGAGGCTTAAAATCTAATCTTACATATGTTTTCTAGGAGCACCGTTTCTGCTTTTTCCATGGTTCTCATTACAATAGCAATCTTGATAGGTGTTTCAGAAGTGGTATTTTATAATTTGTTAATGAATCTAAGATAATATATCAGTCTTTCTGAAAAGAAGAACAGTTAACTGGCTGGGGTATGATCCTGAAAAGCGGGCTTGGGTTCCTGTACGGGATCCTACCAGACACTCATGATGGCCTCCAGAGGTGGCCTTTGGGAGGGGGGTAGTGTCACCCACCCGCTGTAGCGCTCTCAGTGCTGCTTCCGGGTTGCGACATCCTGTGACCCATCTACCGCACTCACTCTGGGCTTCTTCCGGGTTGCAATGCCTTCCTCTGTTGCCGGCTACTTAAGAAAGAGGTATGCCACTCTGGGACACATTTGTATAGTGTCTTGAGTGTATACTAGTGCTGTAGCTATTTGTTTGTCTTCTTGACACTTGACCCACCCTGCTTGTCCATGACCCTGCTTCCAGCCTGCTGAATCTGTACCTCATCTTTGGGCCGTGTATGACCCTGCTTGGCCCTGACCACTCTGCTCCTGCTGAATGTGTGCTTGCCTTTCTGTGTATGACCCCCTTGGCCCTGACTACTTGTCTCCTATTGATTTTGTACTGTATTGATTCTATGTGTATGACCCTGCCTGGCCCAGATTATTCTAGGTCTGTTACAGTGGTCCTTCCATTTCTATCTGTTCCTGCATCACCAGGCCAAGATTGCACCCCTGACCTCCTCCTGAGACTGTTCTACTGGAGTTCTGCTTGTCTCTTGCTTACAACTCTCCTGGTTGAAGTAAGTGTGCTTTATTGTTTCCTGTTGGGGTTTAGTATTCTCCCTGGGGATTGGTATAGATTGCCTATAGAGGGTTATCCTGGGGATCTTAGGCTCAGCTGAAGGGCAGCAATCTAGATTTGTGGCTGGCATCCTTACACAGCTAGGCTGCAGCACAATCCCTTATAGGTAACCCCCATACCTTAGCTCCGACCCCTAGGTCACTCACAAGCACCTTGCTCTCTTATCCCTTGTTGGAGGAGACTCATCCTCCAACAAACACCTCTGCTATCTGTCTACTGTTTTGTGACAGTATTACCGTCAAATTTGTTACAGTGTAGGAGCTGGGTCTTTACAAAGATAAATAAAATCAGCATAGCATCTTGTTCCTGATCGTCTTAAATGTTTCAGCATGTAATTGGCTAAGACTTAAGGTCTATCTCACCGGGTAATTTTGTCTCATAGGAACTCATTGGAAAAGCAATTAACCAATAATGTGTTTTTATATTGCTGGTTTAAGCCACTGCTGGGCCCTGGCCAAAGCATATTGTAGCAGTTTTCCTCAACCCCTTGGATGACAGACAGCTCTCCCAAACACTGTAAAGAAACTGGCTGTCTCAACTTTACTTCCCCTTCCACTTTCCTGACACAGTCATGACTGATACCATCCCTCACCTCTGACTTGTACAAGCCCTAGAGTAGATATAATCCTGCAGTTGACACAGCCTTTTCTCTTTTTTCATAACCTCCAACAATTTTGAATGTTATTAATCTACCCCCTTACCACACAACTATTCATTCTTGTCTTGTGTCTCTTATGTTCACTCGCCTTGTCAATGGTAAGCTTTTACAACCAGAGTCTCTACTATTATTTGTGTTAGTTTGCTTGTGTAATGATCTTACAAGCCAATTATCCTGTCAGTCTGAAAACTGCTAACATTCTTACATTGACAAATGTTATATTATTGTGACAAATATACTGGTTATAATAAAAGGCAATTTAATTAATCTAAAAAATAGTATTTGGCACTACTTCAAAAAAGATTACAATATAATACTACATATGTTTCTAGTTCAGTTTCTGTGAAATTATTATTGTGGTCTGAACTATGGTGTTATGACAGTTAAATGGAATAATCATGTAAATAGCTTATTTATGGGTCTTTCAACTCCATGTTTCATACAGTTAAAATGTTTTATAATACTTTTAACATGTATACAAAATAAAAGGTTTTACATAATCCCAAAATTGTTCTAATCTTTGGAAAAATAGACTATTTCCACTGAAATTATTGTGGAAGCATTAAACACTTGTTGGGGTTATCCAGGATACAGCTTCTCAGCTTTAAAAATCAGTTTTTCCTTTTCTAAAATAGAACATAAAATCAAGCCCACACACCTTAAAGATGTGTGTATCTATAGAAACTGAGCAACAAGCCTCTTAATCTCACTAATATTTTCCACATTCTGTAGCACAGTTCCCTACGGGAAAAGCCATTTGTCAAACAAGATTTCAGTATTGATCCAGAGATGGCTGCCTGTGTCTGCATATTGCATTACATTTAGATGCAGATGTTATTTAATTTTTTTCACACAAAAATATGAAATTCTGATATATCTATAAATATGTACAACTATAAGCATACATTTCCAGTTGTTTCTTGCTGCTTGGTATAAGGTAAACTTCTAGATTAGATCTATTTGTCAGCAGATTATCACGTTGCTCCAAAAGGTATATAATGAGCCCTCTCTACACCTCCCACAGAATAGGACCCCCACCAATACTTCCTGGACATTATATGTGACCACACCAGGTGAGCCCTAGTGGATGCAGATGTTAGAGCATGGTTTCTGTATTTATTAGATCTAGTTACATACTGTTTTGCTAATTAATGGGATTTGCCTTCTGTGTAAATAAGTGGGTTTGTTATTAGCTGGGCTAATTATTAGCTGGGCAAAACAGCAAATGCAAGTGCGGCAATTGTAAGTGTACAAGGCGATATTCTGGAGATCTAGTTTGTATCCATTTTGATGATATCTATTCTTCTCTTTCATAGGTAAGAATTTTATTAATCTTTTCCTAATTACTACCTGTAGACAAGATTCAGGGCTGATTAGATAATTGGTAAGGAATCTGAACACTGAAACTGAACACTGAGTCATTGAGATGGTTGGGATTGATGTGTTAATTAGTACCTGTTAGATTTAGTTACATACTGTTTTGTTAATTGATGAGAGTTGCCTTCTGTGTAAATAAGTGGATTTGTTATTAGCTGGACTAATTACTAGCTGTGCAAAGAAGCAAATGTAAGTGCAGCAATTGTAAGTGTACAAGGAGATATTCTGGAGATAATCTGGAGGTGATCTGGGGTGATTAAAGTCAGAAAACAACTGCAAAATCTGAAGGTTTTTTACTCTTTGTCCCCTGATTACATTAGTGCTGTTAACATGCCAGGCATGTTGCAGTGCAATGGATGTTTTGCTTTTCTCCCCCAAGGAACCTATTGGAGGTTCAGAAGTTGTCCAATTTGTCAGCAATTTTCTGTTTTACAGCAGGAGATTGATAATTTGGGCTGAAATCTACAGGATGTCTTTGAGCTCCACACAGATACAAAAGAAACAAGTGCTACTGCCTCAGAGACTCCCAAGAAATGGCAGATGGACTACAGTTGGTTCTGGAAGGGTAAGAGTTGTGGACAAGAGGCATGTCCCACAGTCTGTGCCTCTTCATTTCTGCACTTTCAGATCACTGCCTTAATATTGGAACAACTCCAGAAGCAGAGACTACTGGTTCACCACAGGTAAATCAGTCTGCAACCACTGACAAACTGACAAAGGTAAGAAGTGAAAACTACTTTGAGAGGAAACAACTATTATTGGGGGATTCTATATTAAGAGGCGTGACTCTGGAGGAATGTCATGGTGGTTGCAAACAAGTCAGATGTCTTCCTGGTGCTACAGTTCATAGAGATAGAAGACAAATTTTAAAAATTGTTAAGGAAGCAAGACAAAACGGAGAGTTGGATGTCATAGTCCATTTAGGGACAAATGATTTGGCTTGTAATGAGGTGAGTGTGGTAAAAGATGTTTTTAAGAAGTTATGTAAGGATCTGCAGCAAGTTGCTTCCACTGTATCTGTTTCAGAGGTTTTGCCAGTGTATAGGGAAGATGATGGTAGGATGCAGTGAATTAGAGATTTTAATTTTCTAATTAATGGCTAGGGAAGTGGGGCCAAAACATGGATTTGGCTTTGTTTCTCACACCAACCCTATTTGGTGTAAAAGAAATTGTACAAAAAGGATGGTTTGCATCTTTCTCAAAAGGTAACAGAGGTTCTCAGCTAGCAATTCAGACGTTTTGTTAACAGTTAACAGGGAATAAGATACCTGAATTCATTGCAATAATAACTAGTGAAAATGTGGACTTACTTGGAATTACCGAGACCTGGTACAATGAAAAAAATTACTGGATGTAGAAATACCAGGGTACTCTCTATTTAGAAAAGACAGGAAAGGCAGAAAAGGAGGAAGGGTTGCCATTTATGTCAAACATAGCTTAAAGGTTAATCTTATACATGGTATGGAGGAGAACGCAGAGACTGTATGGATAACTTTAGAATATGGTAATAAGATGGTCACTTGTATAGGTGTGATCTATAGGCCCCCAGTACAAACAGAGGAGTTGGATCAACTGGTGGTCAAGGACGTAACTAAGATGACTGTGAAAGGTGAGGTTATAATTATGGGGGACTTTAATCTTCCTGATGTGGACTGGAAAAACCAAGCAGCAGGTTCAGCCAGGAGTAGAGAGATCCTAAATTCTTTACAAGGATTAGCTTAGTCAATTAGTAGAAGAGCCGACTAGGAAGGAAGCCACACTAGATTTATTATTTACTAATGGAGACTTGGTATCAGATGTAACTGTAGGAGAGTGGTTGGGTTCCAGTGATCATCAGTCTGTGTGGTATAATATAATGACAGAGGCTGAGTTGCACCAAACAAAAACAAAGGTTCTATACTTTAGAAAATGGAAACATTTTTATGTCAGTCCTTAACAACTTGAAGATCTTTAGCTGGAGTCCAGGAGAAATGGGATTATCTGAAATGTGTTTTACTAAACACAGTAGAGCATTGCATTAGACATGTCAGCAAGGGTAAAAGAAAAAGAAAACCACTGTGGTACTCAGCAGAAGTGGCAAATATAGTAAAGGAGAAAAAAGAAACATTTAAGAAATATAAGCAGACACAGAAGGAAGTAGATAGGTATCGGTACAAGACTAGGCTGAAGGAAGCCAAATGCATTATTAGATGTGCCAAATCACAGACAGAGGAAAAAATTGCCCAGTCAATAAAAAGGGGGATAAACATTTTTTTAGATATATAACTGAAAGGAGGAAAATGAAACAAGGAATAGTTAGACTGAAAACAAAAATGGAAACTATGTAAATGAGAATAAAGGCTAGCTGACTGCCTCAATGAATATTTCTGTTTAGTTTTTACAGAGGAAGATGAAGGGAAGGGACTTGTTATAAAAATGAAATGGCAAGACATGGGAAACATGCATGTTTACAGAGGAAGAAATTCTACTTCAACTTTCTAAGGTAAAAACAGATAAATCAATAGGACCAGATGGGATACACCCAAAGTTATTAAAAGAACTTAAGTGTGTTCTGGCAAAGCTTTTAACAGAATTATTCAATCAGTCACTAGCGACAGGAATAGTTCCAGAAGATTGGAAGTTAGCAAATGTAGTACCGCTTCACAAAAAAGGTAGCAGGGAAGAGTTTGGTAACTGCAGACCTGTAAGTCTTACATGAGTAGTGGGAAAATTAATGGAGACTATGTTAAAGGAAAGAATTGTTGCATATCTGAATTTAAATGGCTTGCAAGATACCAAACAGCATGGGTTTACAGCAGGGAGATCTTGTCAAACTAACCTCATAGATTTTTTTGACTGGGAAACTAAAATAATAGACCGAGGGGGAGCAGTAGATATAGCTTATCTAGATTTCAGTAATGCATTTGACACTGTCCCTCATAGAAGACTCATTAATAAATTGCAGTGTTTGGGTTTGGATGTAAAAATAGTTAAATGGATAAGACAATGGCTGAGTGACAGGAGACAGAGGGTGGTAATCAATGGAGAATATTCGGACGGAAAAAGTGTTACTAGTAGAGTACCTCAGGTATCTGTACTGGGGTAAATTAGGTAAATTAGAAGAATGGACAAGAGTGTGGCAGATGCAGTTTAACCTTGATAAATGTAAAATAATGCACTTGGGACATAAAAATCCAAATGAAAAATATTCTATTAAGGGTACTGTGCTGTCAGAGACAACAGAGGAAAGGGATTTGGGAGTATTTTTTTCTAATGACTTAAAGATAGGCAGGCAATGTAACAAAGGAAATGCAAACAGGGTACTGGGTTGTATAGCTAGGGGCATTAGTAGCAGAAAAAGGGAAGTGGTCATGCCACTCTACAGATCTCTAGTTAGACCTCACCTAGAGTATTGTGTACAGTACTGGAGACCCCATCTCCAGAAGGATATAGATACTTTAGAGAAAATTCAAAGAAGGGCTACTAAAATGGTGACTGGTTTACAGGAAAAGAAATATCAGGATAGACTAAAGGATCTGAATATATATAGTTTGGAGGAGAGAAGAGAGAGAGGGTATATGATCAAAACATTCAAATACATGAAGGGATTCAACAAAGTGCAGGATGGAAGTATATTTCAAAGGAGTAAAAATGTTAAGACAAGAGGCCATAGTCTAAAACTAGAGGGACACAGGTTTAGATGTAATGTAAGAAAGTTTTACTTCACTGAGAGGGTAGTAGATAAGTGGAATAGCCTACCAGCAGAAGTGGCAGAAGTTAATACAGTGACAGAATTTAAGCATGCATGGGATAGCCATAAGGCTGTCCTTAACGTACGAAAAACTCAAGGACCAAAAAAGGTTTGAGGTTTTTACTGTAGAAAAATGGGGAGACTAGATGGGCCGTCAAATTCTATGTTTCACTGATTCTACTGTCCTCAGTGTTGCCTGTTTCTTTGGGCTTTTTCAGAAGAGCTTGTAAAGCAGATCTGGAAAACCCTCTCTACCTTGAAATTTCTGCCTGGGGGAGACCTTTTGTCACAGTGGCTCAGGTAAATAATGACTCAGACAGGTACAGTAAGATCAACACCGCTTTATTAATGAAAATATACAGATAAGCACTTCCCCAACCCTCCTGGGGTCAGGTGTGTGGACAGCTCTGTGGTCCACTACACAGGAGCTGAACACTGAACCTAGCCTGCACTACTGGAACTAGGTAATGCAGAATGGAAGAGAACTAGCCTACGATTCTTGCAGCCTACCCGAGATGGAGAGAGGGTTGGGAGTCTGCACACGCTACCCTAGGATGCTAGGGTCCACAGCAGATAAGTGATACCCTAGAACGCTAGGGTCCCAAGCAGATAAGTTTTCCTTTAGAATGCTAGGGTACAAGGTCAATACTCACTGTAATGGCCTAGAGCACTAGAAGGCAGCAGACTAACCCGAGGCCACATGGAGAGGCAGAGACCAGGCCCAAGTACCTGCACTGAGAGTGAGCCAGACAGGTCCAAGGTACATAAACTAAACGGAGTCAGACAAGGCCATGGTCATACACATATCGGGTAGTCAGACAGACCAAGGTACATACATAGAGCGGGTAGTCAGGCCAGGCCAAGGTTCATACATGGAGAGGGTAGTCAGAAAAAGCCAAGGTTCATGCACGGATCGAGTAGTCAGACAAGGCCAAGGTTCATGCACGGATCCGGTAGTCAGACAAGGCCAAGGTTCATACATGGAGCGGAATCAGCAAACGTCACAACAGAGAGCGGAATACAATAAGCTAACACACTGGTACACCACGAAAGGGCACTGAAGCTTAGTCTTCAGGCCGCATGTAAGGTCAACGGAGAAGGCGGGACATCAAGCAGCCAATTAGTGCTTAAAGGGATAGTAATACTTAAAATGTAAAAAAAAATATGTTGTAGGGTTTATCCCCCTGAGTAAAACAAGAGTACTCCCACTGCTGAGAGGTGTTTTATTCAAAAGTTATTAATTTTCAAAGTTGAATTTTTTAGGTGCAATATCACAGTGGCCTGAAATTGTACAGTGGCGCTGTTGCTACACGATCCTATGGACAACTCTGGTCAGTTGACCATAAATCTCCATAGGATGGTGTAGCAACAGCGCCACTGTACAATTTCAGGCCACTGTGATATTGCACCTAAAAAATTCAACTTTGAAAATTAATAACTTTTGAATAAAACACCTCTCAGCAGTGGGAGTACTCTTGTTTTACTCAGGGGGATAAATCCTACAACATATTTTTTTTTACATTTTAAGTATTACTATCCCTTTAAGGTACAAAACAGCGAGTGTGACGTCAATGACACGTGCCTGCAACAGAGAAGTAAGCAGTCAGGCAGTGACCAGACATGCTGCTGCTCATCCATCAGTGGGGACAAGCAGGTAACGCAACAGGCAGGCAAAAACACGGGCACCCTGATACCTTGCTGATGTAGTATAACTACCTTTTGTCTTATCGCTGTGCTTAGTCTTGCCATGGTATATGACTTTTGATATAAAACTGTCTCACCTTGTTAGATGATTATGGCTATTCCTCATCCAGCTTTATTTCTCCTACACAACTGTTTCTGTTTCAGATAATCATTGTGTTTCAACCTGCATAAATTGATGATCATTAGTACCTGTTTGGTATAATTGTTTAATCATACACCTCACTATATGACTGCAAAATCCCCGAATTTGTGCAAGTGTACATAGAATAATTGATGCTGTTTTGAAAACAAAGGGTGCTCACACCAAATATTGATTTGATTTTTCTTCTGGTCACTCACTATAATTTTGTTAATTGCTAAAAATAAACTATTAACATGTCTATTTTTGAAAGCATTCTTACTTTACAGAATTTTATCACACCTGCCTAAGACTTTTGCACAATACTGTATATATAGATAGATAGATACTTTGAAAAAATAGGTACTCCTATTTGACCAATATATATACCACTACTGCCTGGGTGCTACTTATAAGAATTAACGTTGACTAATTAAACAACACTTGTTTAACAAGTCTTTTGTGTGCACTTATTCCATTCTTTATTACCATTTCTTCTTCTTCTTCTTCTGATAGATAGATAGATAGATAGATAGATAGATAGATAGATAAAACTGATGTTGATCATATCTGACATCAATAGGCAGAGCAACGTGATCATCATGAGGCTGCTAGTGATGCATCATCCAATCTCAATCCTCAGTATCAGCTTTGTACACAATGTGTGACAAAGTTGTGAAGAGGGGGAAGAAGAAGTGGTCACAACTTGGCACATTTGCCCTGATAAAGCATATAAAACACAAACCACCCAAAGTGCACACATGAAATGGCCATTTCATTGCCAACCCAAAGAAGTCATGTGCTTTAAATGTGACTGAGCCACTTGTAAGTTTGCAACTTGGCAGAAAATGACAGAGAGGTAACAACCTTTTCCCAGCAGGCAATTGCAAGTGGTCCCTGTCCCAGATAGCAGGCATGTTAGGTCAGTCCCCACTAACAAGCAAGTGGCAGCACTCTGTTGTCATCAGCAACAAGCCAGAGTAATGCCACCATGAACACCAAATCTACAACCTGCAGACAATGCTTAGCAGATGTGAGGATTTGGCAATATATCTCCACACATTTCATACTGTGTGGTGTAATGACCACACATTGCAATGTTGTGGAAAGCAATAGCGTGCAGGGCATAAGGGAATATCTGTCATATACCTCTTGAAGCTCTGTGTGGGTGGCCTGTAGGAGCATTCTGTTTCTCTGCACATCTCTTCTCCCTTTGTCACCACACGTTTTGTGGAGACTTCATTTCCAGCCTGAACTTCCTCTTTGGACCTTCTTAAGCTGCGCACCTGTTACCTCGGCACAAGATTAAAGCATTTAGTGTGCTAGTATCTTATTTAGTGCTGTATCTGATGTATCTTGTCATGTTACCTGACCCTTGGCCTGTCCCCAGATTCCTTTAATTGCCTGACGACTCTGCCTGACTGACTCTTGCAACCTGACCCTTGGCCTGTTCCTGGAGTTTTCTCAAGCCTACTGATATTATCTGTCTGATTCCAGTTGCTGACCCTTGGCCTAGCTCTGGATTTTTCTCTTGCCTGCTGTTATTAGTCTGTCTGACTCCTCATTGCTGACCTTTGGCCTATTTTGGACTTCCTTTATCAGTCTGCCTTTTGTTCTGCTCCACAGATTGTCCAGTCTGCTCTACTGAGTATCCTGTCTGCTCCACTGAGTATCCAGTCTGCTCCACTTAGTATACAGTCTGCAGAGCATGCCCTGGTGAGTTCTTTTACCCTGTTCTTTATATTATTGGAAAAGACTCTCCCTGGGGCTGGTGGAGTTAGTCCTCGCTGTGGTGTGTTACCCTGGTCCTTCTTTAGCTCATTTGAAGGGGGTCATCTGGCTTCATGGCCAACATCTTTATACGGCCCAGGCTGCAGCACAACACATCTCAGGGGGCCTATGATTACCAGCTACAACCACTAGTTTCACACAGTACCCTTCATTCTACCAGCCCTTGTTGGAGGAGTCACATCTTTGTGACCTTTCTTCCCCTCCCGCTGAACATGCCCCATGTCTTCTGTGTATTCACATAGTTTGCTACAGTATTTACAGATTGCCCACCCTGCGTAATAGGACAAGATGATAGCTGGGAGCATACACTGTTTCTATTAAATACACAGTAACATAGTAACCCACTATAAAGTGACTGACTTTGCAGAATGGACAAGGACCTCAGTGATTGACTAATATTATGTGATTTCTTCAGAAACAGTTTCAGATATACAGCACTTTGAGGATGATGGTGGCAAACAGTACATGCTTTATGAGTGCTGATGTGTCAGTTGTGTTATCCCAGTCCTCATCCCTCTTTGCAGTGTTTGTTTTCACAAACTGTGCTTATTGTAGTTGTTAAGAACAACCAAGAAAACATATTCAAACACCCATGATTTTAAGGGATTGTTATGCTGCTGTCTCCAAAGTACTAGGGGTAGTACATGGGAAAAAAATGACCCCCTCCGCTGCTAAATGATCTCACACAACGTCTATCGCCATTACTACCACTTATTACGGGTGTGGTACTTACAGCAGCTGCTGTAACATATGATACTCAGATGATTCAGCAGCAGGAAGTAAATTAGCAGCAAACAGTATAATGTAAAATATAGGTGGCATATGTTTCTAGCTGACACTGGTGATGTACTACTGGCTTGGCTTCCATGAATTTTGTCAATGCTTGCCATGCCATGGAAACCTGCTTACAATTTTGTAAAGGCTTGCCTTGCCATGACAGTCTGAAGGTTTACTTTATCATGTAAGCCTGCAATCAATTTTGCCTTGTTATAATAAACCTACAAACATTTTTTCTTAAAGCTTACCTTATATATTTAGCCCACAACCAATAGTTACTAAGGTGTGGCATATTATAAACCTGCATACCTTGCCATAATTTTTCTAAAGCCTTTACTTGTTAAAAGTCTGAAAGCAATTTTAAAGATACAGATAATATGAAAACAAAATGTGGGTTTTAATGTGGATGATATTGATGGTTCTGTTATGGCACTGGAGACAGGAGATATATATGGTGATAAAGTAAATATTAAGGAATTTGTAGACAAATTATATGCAGTTTGATGTATAGTCACAGTCATTCACCAGTTATAGCACTGGTCCCTCATGGTGGCTGACAGTGGCTTGCCAACTATGCAAATCCCTCCTCATTGTCTGTGCTGCTGTTAGTTGTACATGCTCCATATGATTCAGTGACATTCGTGTTTCTTTAAACTTCTGCTAAATGATAACTGGATGATATTAAATGCTGATTCATTTCTTTCTACAGCTTTGTTGTTTCCAATTGACCAAGCATCCAGGTCAGATGCTGGTTCATTTCTACTCACACTGCTGCTTGATAGGTGTGTCCTACACTATGACTGTATGCAGTCCACACCTGTGCTGGCCACTAGAATTGTTTTGTTTGTCACTACTACAGTGAGTCATGATTTCTGCCTAGAACATAGTTCTCCTGGAGGTAGGCTGTAACCAGATCAAATTCAGTGGGATAACTCCGCAAGCTAGATTATGTTTATGGGTATCAGTTATCAACCCATATTCAGGAAGCAAGTCACATAGAGAAGTACAGGTACCACCATCAGCATGTGCAAACCTATCAGTACCATCACCACTACTTGTTAGACTCCTGCTGCCCCAGAGAAATCAGAATGACTTTATGTTATGATGATGATGCCAAGCATTCTCCTAATTCTTGGGCTATTCTTGTTCCTTTTGATTGAATCTTTTTTCTGATTTTCCTGTGACTTCTATTTATCTTTGCATCCATACATTTCTCTCTCTCTCTCTCTCTCTCTCTCTCATCCTTCACAAATCAGTATTCAGTTAGATCTGCAAGACTTGCTTTAAAAACTTGACAGAATCCAATTGATTAGAGAAAAACTGACCATGCCTTGGTTAATTGATCACACTTGGCACAAATTCTGACATTTTATTCTTAAAGTAGGGGTCTAGCAATGTATCAAGAATGTATTCAAAATTGCTTTTTATAAACACTATTCCAGGATACTGCTCAAAGCATGCTAACATATTATTCATCAGCTTGTTCATATCTGTGTTGTCAATATCAATATATATATATATAAAAGACCAGATGTATGTTTGTCTGATGCAGTCATGCCTGAACGCAGGCCAGATGTACATGGGCTTTTACACTAGTTAACAGAATAATCAGCCATGTTCTCTAGCTCTTTATACAATAAATACTGTAAGTGGAATTATTTCACTTATCCATGTACCAGCAAAACTAACCAACAAAGTGTCCACCTCAAAAGGCTTCAGAAGCTAACATAGGTCATTAATCAGGTGACAAAGAAGCCCCATCAAAGCCCTAAATTAAGCCTTGTATGTTCAAAGATGGTTTTGTCCTGTTCATACAGACATTCTAGCATGTGAAATTCCAGCTGGTAGGCGACTCCATTTTTAGCTGGTGATGAAGCAGGTGGTTACATTCTTGTATGGAATATGATAAATTGTGATCACTGTAGTAGCAGATAAAATATGCAAAGATTTTGTTGGACTACATACAGCATTTCTGTGCTAGTTTCAGATTCTGACCTAAAGCTAGTGACTATTAGGTGTAGGACATGGGTGAAGCATTGTACAAGAACCACCTCTGCCAGTCTCAGGGCACTTATGATGTTAGTATACACAATGTCATGTTTCAATCTCCAGGGTTCAAGCCATTCATCTATCACTTGCTATAGTTTGTTTAAGACATTTACAGCGATTTGGGACTGCCTCTCAAACAATACATACATTAAGTGGAATGCTGATGTTATGGGCTACTCTGCAGCTGTACTTTGCTACTACTTGACAGAGGCAACTTTGGTGGTTGTGATATGTTGCTGCTGCATGCTGCTGCCTGCTAATGGGATATTCCAGAACTCTTCCCACCAGACTAACCACCAGATTGTTCAAGTCTAGCACAGCTGTCATAGAAAAATAATTGCAGTTTGGGATATGCCAGCAGATTACAGCACATGACATCAGTTTTTTAACTCAAAAAATGAAGAGGGCAATATGTCAGCTGCTAAAATTTTAGCAAGTTTGCCATTCTATAGTAACACTTTGGTTTATTTTTGTGCATTTTTTGTCTCCTTTCTATAAAATCAGTAATTGGGATTTAGCAGCACATAGAAGAACTCTGTGGTGGAAGTGCTTGTAGTGATGATGGCAGCAGCAGTTTCTCTTTGATGCTCCATATGCAGGGGTGGGTGAAATCTCTTGCCGTGTTCCCGTGGGAAGTTCTGCGAAACCCACATTGTTGTCCTTTTTTTCTCGGGAAAATCCGCTTTAAAACAAGCTATTAAAAATTTTGAATTTTTTGCCCATTGGCCAAAATTTTTAAACATTTTTTCAATGGCTAGAAAGTTTCTGCCCATTGATTTATGTTGTTTTCGCCTTTTCGCTATAAAAACGTGTAAAAAAACGTATAAAAGCAGCTACAGAGATAGGTAGACATGCTGTGCTATTCTGCTTTGATCTTTTTCCAAATTTGAGGCACTAGAGGCTCATAGTAACTGCTATCACTATGAGCAGGTTTAGAAATAATAAATAGAGGAGCTGGAATGACCCTTATGTGTCCACTGAGTCTGAGGAGGAGGAGGAAGTGAGCATTACTGAACCAATGCTGTTCAGTCACCCCAAGGGATCTTCAATGGGAAGGGAGGGAGAAAAGGGAATGTGAAGGGAGGGAGAAAAGGGTAGTACTAGTGAGAGCAGCACAGGTCAACTGCCTATGCCTGCTGTTAGACATGCTGCCTCTGATGCCACCATTGCTGCCTCTGCTGCCGCTAGTGCTGTGACTGCTGTCAGACGTGCTGCCCCTGTTGAAACCTGTGCTCTGCCTGCTGCCAGTGTTGAACCTGCTACCACCAATACTGTGCCTGCTGTCAGACGTTCTGCTTCTGTTGCCAATGCCACCAGTGCTGTGCCTGCTGCCAGTGTTGAAGCTGCTGCCACCAGTTCTGAAGATGCTAGTGTGTCTTGTAATACTCAGGAGGGGGGGAGGAGAATATGATGCTAAGTGTGACAGCAGGGGACCCTAAGTCACACTTATCATCAACAAGCAGTCCCACCAGTGCTAGTACTACTGCTATTAAGAAGGTCCAGCAGCTTGTTAGTCTTAGGAATGAAGGAAGGGGTAATTAATATTCTCATATTACTAGTGACTGTCAGGAGAAGACTCTAGGGCTGAAGTGGAACAGGATCCTTAAGAGGCCAGAACTGGTGTTGGGGGACAGCAAGTTTGGAATTAATACCACCACCAGCAGCAGGAGCACAGATCAGCTGCCTGTGCCTGATGCTACTGCTGGTAGTCTGCCTTCTTCTTCAGGTCAAAAGGAAATGCCAAGTTTGACATTAGGGAATCCTCTGTCACACTGCTCGTTACCTCCTCCAAGAAGCAGTGAGATATCTGTAATAGAGCAGCAGCAGCAGCATGTAGAGAGCAGGACTAGTGGTGATGGTGATGATGATGGTAGAGAATCTAGGGTGGAAGAGACATTGATGGCCTTTTATCAGAAACTGAGAAAGAATGGGCGACAGGGATGAGGATGGGCATCACCACCCCCACCAGCACTAGCAATGAGCTTTTGGAATTTGTGGAATTTGCAACTGCTCTAATCCCTGCTGCTGCTGAGTTTCAAGGGCCGCAGGATGCTGAGGAGCAAGCTAGTGTGCCAAAGACCACTGTGGACACAATGGGAATGGGGTAACAAATGATGCGGGAATAAGACTGGTTCCACTTGCCAGTGCCAGCAATACTCCCAGTCCTAGTTGCAGTGCTGATTTTGAGGCAGTAGCAGCAACAGCAGCAACATCATCCACTGCCAGCACAGACAGTGAAGGAGAATGTGGAGGACGAGAAGAAAGAGGCCATTCTTCTCCACCTGTTCTCTCTCTCCCCTGAAGTCATGGGTGTGGGAATATTTTTCTCTTGGAACAGGCACAGTGCAGTCATCACCAATGGCACTGTGCACAATTTGTGACAAGTCAGTGAGAAGGGGAAAGGAGGGAACACACCTTGGCACAACCTCCCTGATATCACACCTGAAACACAGACACAATGACATTTATTTCAAACATGTTAAAGCCAAACACCCATTACAGAAATCAATCACCACTGTTAATGTAGCCCCTGACTCTCCAGAAAGGCAACAAGAGGTGAGGCAGGGATCAAAGAGGAAGAAAAATAGAGAAATCTAGACAGAGACTGGAAGTTCCATGACCAGCAAAAGAACTAGCTTGCCATCAACATCACCTTCTTCTTCTAGGTTAACAACTACACCTTCTGCCTGTCCACCTCGTTCATTGTTACCTCCCCAGCCAAATGATAGCCACTCAGTTGATGTTAGGATGTGGCAGTTCGTCTCTACCCATTGCACACTGTGTGGTGCACTGCCCACACTTTCAAGTGTGGTGGAGGAGAATCAATACCAGCTCATCAAGCAACATCTGAGGAGATTCCATCCCACAGAATATGCTAGGATGCTGGCAGGGAGTGTTCATCATTACTATTAAACTGTCAGCAAGTTGTCATGTGTCCTTAGAAGGTTCTGGACAAGGGGTACAGAGACAGTGGCAGTACTTAGGTTCTGGTGTCACAGTGTTTGGATACAGTGGTGTCCCTAGATGTTATTTACCACACACACTGTGCACACTGCAGTTGCTAATGAGAGCCACAGTTCCTGCTCTCAAGGGAAACTGTTAGCGTACCTAGCGGCGTCTGCCGAGCCGACCACAGCGTTTCCCCGCAGCCTGCTGCAGCTCTCTTCTGGTGGCTCCAGCCGCATGGTTCTGCCCGTCCTCTGCCTCCTCCATGGTCACTGGGGTTGTTGGCAGCTCCGTCGCATCCTCTGGCAGGGTGCTGGTTCCTTCTGGCTCCCTGCAGCTGCTGGTTGGCGCTCGTCCAAGCTGGGACGCATGTTGGATTTAAAGGCACAGTCACCTTTTTTGCTCCTCCTCTTCTTTTACTTCCAGGACACCACTCTCATTTGCCCTTTCGTGGTGTCCTGTGCAGCAGCTTGTTTCCTGTGTATCATTTGGTTTGTCTGACTACCCGTTCTGGTGCCAACATTTGGACTGTCTGACTACCCGCTCTGTGTATGACCCCGGCTTGGCTGCCATTCCTTCTGGTGTGGACCTGCGGCTCTGGTAGGCTAACTGCTCCGTGTATGACCTTTAGCCTGGCTGACTATCCATTTTGGTGTTTGACCTGTGGCTGTGTCCGATTATTCGCTCTGTGTATGACCCTGACTATCCAAGCACCTTTTGGTGTTGACCTGCAGCACTGGTGTGTGTGTCGCCATGTATTTCTTGCCTGTCTGACTACCCACCTTGGAGCTACCTAGGGCTGACCACTGCATACCCAGCATACCAACGCTCCAGTGGATAGCTGCTGGGATCTCCTGGTGACTCTGGCGGACGTCTCCTTGTCTCCATACACTTTGGCGGTGTTGCAGGTGCGGACCTGTACCCTATATCCTTCCCCTGAGACCTTGCCTGTGCAGGTGCGGACCTGTATGCGATATCCGTCTGTTGAAGCCTTGTCTGTACTGGTGCAGACTGGTACACAGTGTCTCCTCTAGTTCCTGCTTTACAGGTACAGGCCTGTAGCACTGTAGCCTTCTCAGTCTCCTTGTCTGTGCCAGTTGCGGATCTGCAGTAGTACTCATGTGCTTATCTCTAACCTCCCTTTGGTACTCAGATTGGTACCACCACAGCAGTCTATCCATCCTGAAGTCTTCTGTGTTATATTGTTTGCTGCTGCCATTCATTCTGTATTCCTACATCTCAATAAAGATTGTGTAACCTACAGTACTGGTCCAAGTTCTCGTTTTTGAGTCCATGACAGAAAAATTTTTATTCTAACAACACACCCATGATTTTGGAGGCGGGGCAGATGGAGAAGAATTATTGGCTAACTTCTTCTTTTCTCCACTTAGACTGGGGGCTAATTATTGTGCTGATACTGCCTCAGGTGCATCTCTGGAGCTAGTCATGGCAAGTAGAACCTTCATCATCCATAACCCATGTTACTGCTATTGTTGATCCCATTCCCTTTCAGCTGCTTAATCATCCCGCTGCTTAAACAAATCAGCAGCAGCAGTAAGAACAACAGTTGCAACTAAGGAGGATATTTGACAGTGGCCACTGGCCAACATGACCTGCTGGTATTAGGCCAGTAGGGCATTTTTATTTTTTTCTCAGGGCATGTGTTTTGAAAAAAAAAAAATAGTCTTACAAAAAATAAACAATTTTTGGGGGTTGTTTCTAACAAGCCTAAGTCCTACAAATCAATGTTTCCTTAGGGCTTGTGCCAAACAAGCTTAAGTCCTACAAATCAATGTTTCTTCAGGGCTTGGGCCTCTAATAAGTCTAAGTCCTACAAAGGCCTCTAACAACAATTCAAACAAATCTTCCTCTACAAAATACTCTATTATCAGTCCATCCCAGTGGCAGCTCATGTCAGGGGGTTCATGTCTCTGTTACTTTAAATACAAATGTCTTGTTTTATTTTATTGATTTATTTTTATATTAACTGTCCACCCAATAGCAGTCAAGAAACCCCCCAAAAACAAATTTCCTGTTCAAATGATTCATTCATTCACCAACACAGGCATCCTCCTCAGACCCCTTTATACCATGTCTTTTATTTTATTTTATTTTATTTAGGATTTCTTTTTTATTAAGTGCCCCCCAATCTCAGTAAGCAACCCCCCCCAAAGCATTCCCTGTTCAACTGATTCTTTCCCCACACCCCACCAACACAGGCACCCGCATACCCCTTTTATACAATGCCTTTGGGAAATAAAATATTATTTGTAATGTGTTGTGTGTAACTTCTATGTTCCCATTGATTTCAATGGGCGAAAAAAGCAGAAAAAGCGGAAAATCGACACTTTTCGCTGGAAATGTTTCGCCAAGAGAAAAGTGCCATTTTTTACCGATTTCAGTTTGAGGCGATAGGTTAGCCCATCCCTATTCCCAGCAAATTAGAAACTGCCAATTTATTTTGAACCAAGACTGGCCAGTCTCAGTCAAAATCCTGGCAGTCTGACTCGGTCAACTGCCCGAGAGGTGGTAATGGGGTTTCTTTGCTGCTCAAAATGCCTTCCACCGCCAGCGGAGATGGCAGCAGAGGCAAAGGGGGTAAATTAACTACAAAATATAATGGACAATTTAAAATATATATATATTTTAATTTCATTTGAGTGCTGGTGGTCTACCCCTCCGGCACTCAAAGGGTTAATGGTCACATCTTTGGGGGCTTTTTTTTTTTTTTTTTTTTAATGAAACAGTAATCATGGTTTTATTGTTCTCATACAGCAAGAAAGAGAAAAGAAGGGAAGAAGAAAGAAAAGAAGCCAGCCGTGATCCTGCTGGACATCAGGATTACTGGTAAGTTTTTATTTGTCGGTACTTCTGTGAACTGTTTCTAGATTAAAAAAAAAGAAAAGTAATGGTGCGCTCACTGTGGAGATCCTGAAGAGAGGTGGGGTAGATATGGACTAGTGTAGAAAATGGTAATAAGGCAACGTAAAAAACTGAACAATGATTTGAGACAATGTTATGTTATGGCATAGCACATTGAAACATACATAAAATTATATTAGATAAAACATAATTTAAGGTGCGATAATGAAGTCAGTAAATAAAGGGTAAGAAACCTGAATTGGTAGTTCAATTCATGAGATATCCCAGTCCAAATAATAAATCAGAGATGGTATGGAATGAATGATGATGTGATGAAAACACTGGTTAGTTGTCATTTGTTTGATGAAGATGAGGTTAGTTAATGGAAGATACTCATTACTCTGTGCAGCTGTCAATTGCCCGGAGTCCTCTTGAGCAGGTACAAAGAGGAAAGAGAAACAAAGAGAGAGACAGCGCACCAGAGGTCTAAGTGTAATATGTTCAGAAAAGAAAGTTAAAATAAAATTTATTATGACAATAAAAATGTTTTTTCCTGAGGAAGGAGCATAAACGCTCCAAAACATGTTGAAAGAATTCAAGGAACATCACATGAATAAACCCCTAACAGACTAAAAAGAAACAGATTTTGCGCACCTTCAGTATCCTCCACTGGATCGGATCACGGACCGGAGACCGATGACGGCAGTGAAAACAACAGGGAATGACTCTTACACACTGATGTGCTCCACTACAAGGGGACTTCTGGTGAGCAGACTGCATTAATCATTATTTATATGCTAAATACCAAATAAATCATCCAGTGAGAGTTTACTTTTGTGGGGAAGATAGGAAGTTCTTCCCTCACAATTATCATTACGCTCCATTTCAGAATTTTATTGATTGCCCTTTGTTTTGCTCTATATGCTGTTCCCTGTATCCTGCCCTTCTATTCTTATTTAGCCCTTTCCTTACCCACTAGTCACTGATGCACTCCAGTGACTTTTAGTTACTACTCTCTTACGATTGAGAGTGTTTGTTTTTTTGGGTATTCATAACCTTTTTAAAGTTGTTTTATTCTCTATTACTCTATGTGTATGTAAATCATATACTACTACATATATATTTTTTTCATACCCCACTGGCACTCATAGGGTTAATCTTTTTCTTTGTTACAACCACAAGTATGTGTTGGAAACCAGTTTTCCAACACATATTGATGGTTTTCACAGCTCTGCTCCTGCCTTCTCATGGCGCACGATTTGCATCATGACAAGTGAGGTCCTAAACATGCAGTAAACCCACCACATAGAATAGGATAGCAAAGTTGACTATTTTTAAGTAATGTTCAATGTATAAATCTCGCACCCAATTAACATTATTGAGTGTTTTTTGGTGCTGACAGCACAGTTTATAGAACTGTGCTGTGAAAACTACTAACACTTGTTTTTAAAATCCCGGTGGTTATAGTATCAAGCCCTTGATGCAGAAATTCTGTGGAGATCATCAACAGCCAAAAGGCAATAACATTGCCACTTAAAAAAATAGATATGGGCCAGTGTCCATTGTAAAATATAATTTCTTAACATGTAAATATATTTATAACATTTTAACTGCCACTTGTTTAAGTATATATTTCTTTAAGAAATTGTCTTTGTGTACCTGATTGATTTTCATTGTTTGCCAGAGTTTTAAAAACCACTACTGCTGTAAGTCCTCCTGATGAAATGGCATCAAGGCGTTTACTAGATTTTAGTAGGTTTATTAAAATGCAAAGAGTAATTCTGTATCAAACAAACTGTATTATAGGAAAATATACCAATAGCCAAAAACCCTGTTGATTTAAATGGGGATTTTAACCTATTAGAGACTTCTCCATCACTTTTCTTCACACTGCACTAGAGACCTCTCTAACATTTATTGGATTACAAAATCCATTTAATTCAACTTTTTATTTGTCCCCTATGACATAGCTAGTTTGATCCAGAAATTATTCTTATTTTTTGTATACATAAGACCCCAAAAAGTAGTATGTTTCAAAGAAAAGTGAAGGGATTCTGTGGCAAAACAACTGCACTATTAGGGGATAACTGAAGATCCACATTGATAAAAATTGGAATGTTAACCTCCTGAATGCTAGAGAGTGCTGGAGACGTCTTTAGAAATCAAAGTGTTAAAATACCAAATTATATCAATGAGAATTTGGGGGATTTTTATTTTTTTCCCATACTGTGCAACTAGTTTGCCCAGTATTCCTCCACTTTTATTTTCAACACACAGCCACAAATGTTGGACTTATAAAACCTGAAATTTGGAGTGGTAACGGCCTCTAGAGATTGAAATGAGGGGATTATTAGCCTAATCACAAATTCAGGCAGAGAGAGGTGGGAATCACTCTTCTGACCCCAGAAGTGCTCTCTGGCTGATCTGCTGGATTACACAATGCAGTGTCAGTTTGCACTTCAGGTCTACTCCCCAAGAACCTGACCTGTCAAGTGGGAGCAATGTGTACAATTGTTGCCACTTAAGATAAACAAAATAGATATATTTTTCTTAAGCCAAGAAATTCTTTCCACATTCTCTTGAGATTATGGCTTGGGATAATTCGTGTTACACTATCCATTGTGAGTCACGTTTGCTTGTCTTTCCACTGAACATGTTCTATTACTCAGCGGTCTGTAAACTATCTGCTATAATAATTTATTAATTAACTCTAACAATCTTAGCTACACTAGGGGGAATATGCTAACACAAAAATTGATGCAAGGACCAATTTCCTTCTTTGTAACTGTTTAACTCCAATTTATTAAGCTACTTACATCAAAAATGCTATTGAGGATACATTTGGGTCTTGCTGACATTAAAGTCAGTGGTAGCGTATGTGCCCCTGTATGCACTCAATCGATCATATGGTGTAGAAGATACCAGAAGTTCAGGAGCAGTAAGCCAATGACCAAATACAAAAAAAAAAGCTGTCAGATCCATACTTTCACTCCCTAGGTCTTGTGAAAATATACACACAGGTATCCTAGTTTGTAATATCTGTAATATTTCCAGCAGATCTTTCTAAAATGACCAAGCGATATTACTGTCCAATTAGTGATTGGATTTTACATCCAATCATGTGCTTAAATTATTTTCTTCAGAATATGTTCTATCAATAAATAGCATTACCTGCAAATGGAAGTAAAAGAATACTTACAGCACTCAAAGCTTAATTTTATATCGAATATCATAAAATTTAGCTTTGAGTTTTCTAAGAAGGTATTTTTTCTCTTCTAATTTTTGTGTATGTTTAAAACTTTTGGCGCATTGTACTTGTGTAGTCATTTGACACTTTTTTAGCCCTTGAATGCTATAGCTGTCTAAAATGAAATTGTAAATGCAGTCCCTCCCATATATAGTAATATGTTTGGGATTTTCTTTTTGCTAGACCTTTCTTAAGACTTTTAAAATTGTATGAAATCAGCCATATTGGTGCCCAAGACAAGCTCACTCCTCTATGACCATATGATTACGTAGATCCCTTTCAGGAAAAATTGGACTAAAGCAGAAGGTGTTCATCAAATGCATGAATTAAAATGCCCCTGTATGAAACAATGCATTACAGTCATATTCAACAACTATAGATCAATTAATGTATTCCTAATCCCAAATTAATACTTTCCTTTTCTAATCTATGTTGTTTCTTTCTTCTTTACTTCACTGTCTACATAATGTCTGACAGAATTCTGTCAGGTATTAACCTTCAGCTGGCTATCTTTCTTTGGCTAGACACACATCTTTACCGTTATAACATAGTACTCAAATTTGACTAGAACTGATATATTTTTATATATATATTGAAGCAGAATCACACAAACACTCTTTTAAAAAAGGAATTGTTTTAATTTTCTCTGAAAATATTATTGTTGTCTTTCATGTACAATACATTCTTAAGGTTATGCATCAGTCTGAACAACTTTTTGAAAAAAAAAAACAAAAACAAAAAAAACAACCTTTGTACATTTCTTTCTCTGAATAACACACGTTAAGATATATCTTACTTGTATGAGTTTTTTTTTTATATAAAACATTGGTATTGACATTAAGACTTGGATTCCATCGTAACTTTATCACTGGTTTTATAAACAAATTTCTCAATAAACATTTTACAGGGATCTGTCAGATAAAACCAGTTATAAGGTTTATTACCTGCAATGTAATCTAGACCTATATTTGCATGACAGATCTCTTATATGAAAATCTAATTACAAAAATGATGTAACATAGCTTGTAGTGAAACTATTTCACAGTTATTTATATCTGTACAAATTACAAATAGATAAATACAGATAGATAGGACATAACTTTTAATGCAGATATATGCCACCAGTTTTCAAATGTTAGATTTAATTGTTTTTTTGATATTTTTTTCTGAAGGCACATATTTTTCATTTACAAAAAAAACAGAGGTACTTGTGTTAATTTTCAATTGACAACTAGTAATCTTCCTGAGACATGAAAGACTAGAAAAACATGATGATGATAGTTCTTCTATAATTCATTGTTAATAGTTTGGCCCTTTTCTAAATGGATCTCTTCCCACAATTGCACTGAAACATGAACCTGGATCACAAATTCCAGTCTGTCCAGGTGGTCCTTGTACTCCAGGAGTACCACGGTCTCCTTCCCTACCAGGAGGCCCTGGCAGACCAGGTCGTCCTACTTTGCTTATTCCAGCTGGGCCTACAGGCCCTAAAAATAGAAGAAAATATGAAGTATTTTAATGTCTACTGTGTCAACCTCAACATTTTAATTAAACAAAATACTAATTAAAATTTACCATTCACCAATCAATAGTCAGTTTACCAGTAAATAACTAACTCACAGCCCCCACTGTTGCAGGCTTGATCAAATACGTAGATGAACAGACAGTTCTCAAGCACACACACACAAACCAATCCACAGTCTATTAAATTCTATGTATAGCCATGTTGAGCTGATACTTTGGAAGCACTGAATGGCATCATTTGCTATGGTACATCAGAATTTATATAAGAAAACCTAGTTAACATCTGCAATAATATCTGGGGAGAGGGGTGCACTAAATCAACATAAATGCTCCAGTGTGAGAAACTTGTGAATTCCAATATTCAGTGGAGCCTGTGCAACAATATCTCTCCAACCTGAAAATGAGGCTTCATAGAATAATATAGCAGTTCGAGAGTTTCTCTCATTACAGAGATTCCCCCATATATCTCACCTTTGTACAGCTCCTCTGTGACATTTTCATTAATGTGCAAACACATAGTGCTTATATCCAACTGAAACATGGCGAGTTACGAGCTAAGTATTCTCTGGGTCATAAAAGGTGATATGGCAAAAGCTGGACTTAATAGTTGCCTGTCTTTTTTTAACCACAAAAACAACATTACTATGTTATGCATTGTGCAAAATAGTGCAAAACTCACATAAGTGCATGTGATACAACATGGCAAATACTAGTAATCCTAAAAAATATATACTTCCTTATGATCTAAAAATCATGATTTTAAATCACAATTCTATGTCAGCATATAGATAACACATTTATATTGTGACAAAACATGTTGAGAAAAACAGTCTTTCTAGTGCCTGAAATCTCTCTCATGCACAACTGGAGAAAAAGGGATGAAAAACGAATAGCAGGAGAATATTTCAGTTGGTACTTTTTTTTTTGTTTCAAAGTACTTTATTGAGAATTCATGAACAGTACAAAACACTGTAAGCAATACTAGATAATGACACAAGTAGACCGATCATCTAAACAGGAGTACACATGCCATAAAGGTAATAATAACAAGAAAACCGAAAATAACAGCGGCCACCAGGCAGATGGGCATGATGAAGGGATCGTAAAATATTCAGTCTTCAAGATGATATATACATAAATATCTGAGCCATCAACTGAGAAATCAGTAAGAAAAATGTGAGCGAGTAGAGTAACAGAAAGAGAAGAGACAGAGAAGGGAGAAGAAGATGAGACAGAGAGCGGGAGTAGAAGATTGCCGAGAAAAAAGGGGGGGGGGAGGGAGAGGTGGGGGGCTAGGTACACAGGGGTGTGTGCTAACCCACAGAAACTGCCAAAGGGTGTCAATGAAATAATATAAATGAATCAAACCGATTTATTGTGCGACAGGCACCAAGGAGACCATATGTCAGTAAAAGCTTGCATTCCCTGGATAATAAAGGAGTAAACCTTTCAAGGGTGAACATGTCACCTACCTTCCCAAGCCAAGATGCCAAAGAACGGGGAGAGTTAGATTTCCACAACAGCGGAACACACATGCAAGCTGCAGTAAGAAGTAAAGATAGGAGAATTCTAGTGGGCCTAGATTGTGAGATACTGGTAAGGCCAATAGAGAATAGGAAAAGATGTGGGGAGAAGGGGATAGATAGGCCTAAAGAGGAGGAAATTTCTTTATGAACCGTCTTCCAATAGGGTAGTAACAGTGGACATGACCACCATATGTGACTGAGGGAACCCCCCACAGCACCACACCTCTAGCATGTTGACGGTACACTCGGTTATCATCTGTAAACAGTCAAGGGGTCTCTGTACCACCGCGTACAGATCTTTTCATTAGTTTCAGCTGCACAGACATTTGTGAAAGAAAAAGATAGCATGATGGATAGACTTGTCCCAATCACCCTGTGAGATTGTAACTGCCAGATCCACTTCGCACTGAGTACGCTGAGAATCCCAATCACATCGCTGAGCTGTTAGCAACTTATGCATTTTTGTTACTGGTTTAAGGGAAGTGTGGTGACGGGGAGCCAAGGCATCCTGGAGGAAATGCAGCATCATTCAATAAGAACATCAGGGGAGAGGGAGAGCTAGACAGTGAGCCAATCTCGGCATCCCATATGTGAAACAGTGGTGAGAGTATAGGGTGCGAAGGGATGAACCTTGGACGATCCTCTGGAGGACACCATGGAAGAGACGTGAGGGATACAGGATAGCATAGGGACCTTTTCATATCCACCCACCCCTTCTCTGCGGATGAGTGGAATCAATGTAGTATGGAACTGAGAACAACAGATTTATAGTAGATCCACAAATCTGGAGCACCCAATCCACCTAGACGACAAGGAAGAGATATGTTTGCAAAGTGAAGACGAGCAGGCTTCCCCAACCGAATGAAAGAGTTAAAACAACTTTGTAAAGACTTGATATATGACTGGGGAAGAAAAATCAGAAGGGTCTGGAAGAGGTAAAGAATTTTAGTCAAGTACACCAATTTGAAGAGGTTAACCTGGCCAGACCACAATAAATAAGAGGAGGTATAACGGTGATAGACAATAGACTTAGCAAGAGGCACATAATTAGCAGAGAAGAGAGCATGCACCGAGGTGGTCAAATGTACCCCCAAATAGGAGATTGATGATTTAGCCCAGGAGAAGGGAGCTATAGCACAGAGTGACCAGGCCTCCACCGGAGGGACATTGAGATTAAGCACCACAGATTTAGACATGTTAGTCTTGAATTTGCTGATCCAACCAAATGAAGTAAGCTCAGAAACGACTGTAGGCAGGGAAGAGGACGGGGAAGAAAGGGTGAAAATAAGATCATCAGCAAAAAGGGCAATCTTGGGATCACTATCACCTAAGGGTATCCCAGAAAAGGAAGAGTTGTTTCGAACATGACAGGCTAGGGTTTCCATGAGTAATATAAAGATAAGGGGAGACAGTGGGCAGCCCTGTCTGGTTCCATTATGGATCAAAAAGCGGTCTGACAGGGAGCCATTGACACAAACTCGAGCTGACGGGTTGCAGTAGAGAGCAGAGACATAAGAAAGGAAGCGGGGACCCAATCCATAACCCTCCAGAGTGACCTATAAAAAGCCCCAATCCACCCTGTCGAATGCCTTTTCGGCGTTGACAGCAACCAGAATGGCTGGAACCGAGAGTGACCTAGCTTGGTAAATCGGGTGTACTAGCTTCAGCACATTGTCTTGAGTCTCCCCTCCCGGGACAAAGTCTGTCTGATCCTTATGTACTATGCAAGGTAAAAGTGGGTTAAGTCGATTTGCTAGAACTTTAGCATAGATTTTTAAATCAATGCTCAAAAGGGATATTGGCCGGTAATTGGCAGAGGATGATGGATCCTTGCCAGGCTTAGTGATTACAGTGAAGTACATTGACAGCAACCAGAATGGCTGGAACCGAGAGCGACCTAGCTTGGTGAATCGGGTGTACTAGGTTCAGCACATTGTCTTGAGTCTCCCCTCCCGGGACAAAGCCTGTCTGATCCTTATGTACTATGCAAGGTAAAAGTGGGTTAAGTCGATTGGCTAGAACTTTAGCATAGATTTTTAAATCAATGCTCAAAAGGGATATCGGCCGGTAATTGGCAGAGGATGATGGATCCTTGCCAGGCTTAGTGATTACAGTGAAGTGCGCTTCAGAGAGCAAGGGGTGAGAAGCCATCGTAGCAGGAAGATCGTTAAATAGATCAGTTAGGGTAGGGACAACAAGATCTAAGAATGTACAATAAAACAGCAGTGGAAAGCCATTAGGACGCAGGGATTTCCCCACAGTCATCTACCGCACCGCCCTCCGAACCCCCTCGCCCGTGATTTCCTTGTCTAGAGAATCTGATTACAAAGGTGTAAGTTTAGGAAGCGAAGTATCCGACACATACCACCGTTGAGCAGCAAGAAGATCCGACGTATCTGGAGGATCCAGATTGTACAGTGAGTCATAAAAATTATGAAATTCCATCTCCATAGTGGGTAGATCCCGTGCTATTTGACCTGAGGATGTACGAATACCCTTGATGGGGGAAAATAATTGTGGTCCTTTAGTGAACAGTAACATCCATCTCCCGCCTTTATTGCTATGCTCATAATGGTATTGCTTTGTCCACAAAAAGGATTTATTAACCTGTGATAGTAAGAAGGATTTGACCCTTTCCCGTGACTCAGTTACAGCAACCAACGCAGAAGAACCAGAAGACTGATGGGCCTCTTCAAGAAATTTGAGGTCAGCAAGCATAGTTGATAGTTTCTCTTTGACCCTTCTTCTCCTGCGAGTCATCAGCTGAATACAAACTCCCCAAATCACACATTTTAAAGCTTCCCAAAGCATAGCATGGGATACATCCAGGGACCAGTTGAACGAGAGGTATTCAGAAATTGCAGATCTAATCAAAGATACAGCTTCAGGATCCCTCAACAAGGAGGCATCCAAACACCATCCCCGAGAGGGAGGAAGCTTCATCGGTATGTCCAGCACCAAGTCCACCATGGCATGGTCAGACCAGGAAATAGAGTGAATAGAAGAATCAGAAGCAAAATGTAGGCTATCCCAACACAGGAAAAGCATATTAATCCTCGAATAGCAGAAATGGGGATGAGAATGAAACAAGTAGCTACGTGTTGTGGGGTGTAACAGCCTCCAAACATCTAATAAAGAATAATCAGCTAGTTACTTCTGCACTGCCTAAAAATTAGACGGTTGTAAAGAGGAAGCACCCGACGAACAATCCACTGACGGATTGAGCACTGTATTGAACTCACCACCACAGAAAAGCATACCCTAGCAAAGGTGTCCAGGTCTCGGAGAGACTGTCTGAGAAAAGATATTTGCTGGGTGTTTGGTACATAAAGGTTAGCCAGTGTCAGAGTCAGAGAACCTAGGCGACCCTTCACATAAACATAACGCCCCGCAGGGTCTGAAAGGGAGGGTTTTGTGTAAATAGATAGCTACACCACAGGTCTTAGAGGAGGCACAGCTGTAAAATGCATGAGGGTAAGATCTACTGAGGTGGGAAGGAATTCCATGTTCAAGGAAATGTGTCTCCTGAGCAAAACATGGAGCCAATGCACTACAATTTCTCCAACTTTGGAGATGTTAGTGCATAGGTTCTATAGAATAACATAGGAGCTGGAGAAGTGATATCCCTAGAGAAGTCATCTCCACTTTATCACCTCTTTATCATGCCTTAGTGCATCTACTCCATTGTGTTATTCAGGGTTTCTTGTCCCTTATCTTGCAACTATTTAGATGTTGTTAGGGACCAGGAACCAGACAGGACACAAAAATGTAAAAATGCAAAACACCTTTATTGAAATAACAAAAGCAAACAAAGCAAAATTGTGATCCAGAAGCGTAAACCAAAAGACAAGCCGGGGTCAGGAACCAAGGCAGGTACTCAGCGAAGCCAAGGCCAGGAATACAGAGATCAGTGAAGTCAGGAACAAGGCCAGCAGTCAGGAACCAGAAGGGATGTCAGAGGAAGCCAGGTCATACACAGGTAATCAGCAGCTCAGTATAACACGCTTGCTCCAGAATCAGACACAAGGGCAATCAGGTAGTGAGCCAAGCTGCTTTAAATACCCTGGGAAGGTTGGATGATAGCAGTCAGGTGAGCAAACACAGAGAGGTCAGCTGATTCAGCCAGCTCCGCAAAGGAAAGGCTGCAGTAATGGATAGCAGAGCATTGGATTAGCTCAGACAGCAGATTCGAGCAGCAGAGCTCAGCCAAACCTTGACAGTACTCCCCTCAATGATTCCCCCCATGGGGCAGGACCAGGTTTATGGGGAAATCGTGCATGGAAAGCACGGAGGAGGGTGGGGGCATGCACGTCTGCGGCTGGAACCCATGAGTGCTCTTCTGGACCTTATCCCTTCCAATGGACCAAATATTGAAGCCTCCCACGGAAACTACAAGAGTCGACTATGGAGCACACTTCAAACTCCTCATGGCTGTCAGCTGGCACAGAATGGGGTCAAGGAGTGACTGTAGTCATGGAACACATTGTGGATCCACATATTAGGAGGAAGGTCTAGGGCATAGGCTACAGGGTTCACACTTCGGATGATACGGAAAGGCCCCATAAAGTGGGGAGCCAGTTTTTGAGAGGGCACTCAAAGGTGGAGATTTCTGGAGGACAACCAGACCCCCTCCCACATCTGGTAGGAGAGTAAGGTAGGCATTTATGATTGGCCTGGAGCTCCTGGGATTGTTTTGAGCGTCACAACAACTCTTGGACCTGCACCCATGTGGAACGATTTGCTGGAGATGATCCTCCAATGCTGGAATCCCCTGGGGAGAGAATGAATCTGGAATCATGGAGGGTAGATACCCATGATTCACCATGAAGAGGGAGAGCTGGGTAGAAGGAGAGACAGCACTGTTATGTGCAAACTCTGCCCAAGGTAGCAGGCCTGACCAATTATTCTGATGGTCTGTGATGTAACACCGCAGGAATTGCTCCAAAGCCTGATTAGCCCTTTCTGCGGCCCCATTCGACTGCGGGTAATAGGCCAAGGAGAAGGAGAGTTGGATATCTAGTTGCGCACACAATGCCATCCAGAATCTCGAGACAAACTGGCTACCCCGGTCGGAAACTATGACTTTGGGAACCCCGTGTAGCCGATAGACCTCTTTAACAAAGACCGTAGCCAACTCTTAAGCAGATGGACGTTTTTTGAAAGGTATGCAATGAATCATCTTGGAAAATTGGTCAACGACCATGAGGATGACTGTGTTACCATTAGACTATGAAATCCATGGCAAGGTGTGGACATGGCTTCTCCCCATTGGGTATGGGTTGGAGAAGGCCCACTGGAAGGTGACGGGGTGATTTGGTCTGCGCACAGACTGAACAGGAAGCAACAAAAGCAGCAATATTTTTGTTAAGTTCTGGCCACCAGAAAAGACGGGAAACTGACCAGAGAAGCTGGTTATTACTGGGAAGCCCTGCTGACTTCGTATTATGATATGTGGAAAATACCTTGGTATGGAGGTTACTAGGTACGAAACAGCGCCCAGAAGGAGTCTCAGCAGGTGCATCTACTTGGGCGGCCCGTATTTGCTCCCTGAGGGGAGATATAATGCTTGAATATATGGTGGCAAGTACTTGGTCCTGAGGGATAATAGGACTAGGAGCGCTCTCTTCCTTAGCGTCCAAGAACTGTCTGGATAGGGCATCAGCCTGGACATTTTTGGTACCCATCAGGTATGAGACCGCATAATTAAAACAGGACAGAAATAAGGCCCATCGGGCAAGGTTTTTATGATCTGTGAGGATTAGGATTCGCACTGAAGTTCCCTCGAGCAAAAGCCTCCATTCTTTTAGAGCGAGTATTATAGCCAGCAACACACGGTCACCAATTTCATAGTTGCACCCCGAGGACTTAACTTCTTCAAGAAAGAATCACATGGTTGCAACTGGGACTTTGAAACAGGAGGGCGCCTACTCCTGTCTCAGACGCATCAACCTCAAGTATGAATTGAAGCTCAGGTTTCGGGTGTGCCAAAATGGGTGCTGCGGCAAACGTAACTGTTAATGCCTCAAATGCTTTGATGGCTTCCGGGGACCAGTGTGTGGAGTTACCATCTTTTTTGGTCATGTCGGTAAGAGGTTTTACAATCGAGGAAAGGTTGAGGATAAATTTCCAGTAGTAATTGGAGAACCCAAGGAAACGTTGAAGGGAGCGGAGACCTACTGGTCACTGCCGCTCCAGAACAGTCAAGAGTTTCTCAGGGTCCATAGTGAAACCGACCTCTGAAATTACATACCCCAAGAAGGTGACCTGTTTGCGGTGGAACTCACACTTTTATATTTTGCAAGATAGATTGTTCTCTCTTAATTTCTGCAGAACTCGGGCTACATCTGCGCGGTGGCTTTCCATGGAGGTGGAATGGACCAGAATGTCACCTAAATACACCACCGCGCATTGCTGGAGCATGTCCCAGAGAATGTAATTTAAGAATTCCTGGAAAAACACGGGAGTATTGCTGAGACCGAAACTCATTACGAGGTATTCATAATGCCCGCTCCCGAGCCTGATGAACACCTTGGACCCTTTTAATCGATCAAATAGCTCGGTAGTAAGTGGAATTGGGCAGGCATTTTTGACTGTGGTATGGTTGAGCCCCCTGTAATTGATGCAGGGTCTCAGTTCTCCAATCTTTTTCTTCACGAAGAAGAATCCAGCCCCAGCAGGAGAGGAGGACTTGCGCATGGACCCCCGGGACAGCACATCCGCAACATACTCCTCCATGGCCTTATTCTCTGTGACAGAAAGAGGGTAGACTAGACCTCAAGGGGGTATGTCCCCAGGTTGCAATTCAATCATACAATCATATGGGCGGCGAGGTGGGAGCTCACCCGCCCGGCCTTTTTCGAATACGTCTCAGAACTCTTGACTTCACCCACAGTAGATGGAGAAGAGTCTTCCACTCTCACTCTTGAATCTCCAACATATAACTCTATATCTGATGAGTGACTAGATATTTTATAAATGGGGACCTTATCTACAAATATAGATACCAAAAGGAGGGGCCACTGATACCAATAAATAAGCTGGTGACCCTATATTCATAAGAACCAAATACTGGAATATATAACTCTCTCTGAAAAATTATTTATTCAAAAGAAAATAACATAAAACTATATATGCACTGACAGAGCTAAAAATAATAAAAAAATTCTATAATAAGCGATACTTGCATATAAAATATACTGTGATATCATGAACATAAAAACACAATACCCTCACCCTACGCGTTATGTGAAATATTACCACTTCTTCAGGGGTCTATCTGCTGGTCTCACACCATCTCCAGACTTATATGTGTACCATGCATCCATAGTTTTGGCACCAAATGGCTAGACGCAAACATCAACGATACGTAATCGGTACTCTATTCTCTAGTGACCTTCACTTCTGGATTCCCATTCTAAAGTATAGCGCATGCGTGTCTCATCACAAAATACTTCCTATTCTAAAGTATAGCGCAAAGGAAGGTCTCTCACAGATACGGGAGTCAATCAATATGCAAAATGAGACTAATTTCTCTAAATCTCTGGGAAGGTCTCGGGCTGCAATCTCATCTTTTATTTTATCTGAAAACCCATTAGAGAAATCAGCCATGAGAGCCTCATTATTCCAACCATCCTCGGCTGCCAGGGTAAGAAACTGTATGGAATAATCCGAAAACGTCCTTGTACTCTGCTGGATGGACATTAGTTGCTTGGCAGCTGAGGTGGAGCGGCCTGGTACATCAAATACCCTTTTAGAGGATGCCACAAACTCAGAGTAATTTTACACTATGGGTTTCTGCTTCTCCCAAAGGGGGTTAGGCCATGCCAAAGCCCTGTCAGCGAGCAAGGAAATCACAAGGCCCACCTTACTCCTATCAGATGGAAAGGGCTGTGGTACCATCTCCAGATAGATACCGACCGGTTCAGGAAACTTCTGCACTGGTTAGGGTCACCCCCATAACACTGGGGAAGCGGAGCGGACTCAATCACTCCTCTCGCAACATTGGAATCACTATTGACAGCCAGAGCAGGAGCGGCAGCAGCTATAGGGACAGACTGCACCGGGGGCTGCTGAGGCAGTGGAGCCAGATGCACAGTACGAAGCAACAAAGTCTGGAGGGCTAACACAAACTGGTCCATGCACGGGTCTACCTGGTCCAGCCTGAAAAATATATTTGGTGGATTGCCTGTGCCTTCTGAATTCATGGCCCTTGTATACTGTTAAGGACCAGAAACCAGACAGGACACAAAAATGTAAAAAATCAAAACACATTTACTGAAATAACAAAAGCAAACAAAGCAAAATTGTGATCCAGAAGCATAAACCAAAAGACAAGCCGGGGTCAGGAACCAAGACAGGTACTCAGCCAAGCCGGGATCAGGAATATGGAGATCAGCGAAGTCAGGAACAAGGCCAGCAGTCAGGAACCAGAACGGACGTCAGAGGAAGCCAGGTCATACACAGGTAATCAGCAACTCAGGATAACGCGCTTGCTCCAGAATCAGACACAAGGGTAATCAGGTAGTGAGCCAAGCTGCTTTAAATACCCTGGGAAGGTTGTCTGTTGGCTGATAGCAGTCAGGTAAGCAAACACAGAGAGTTCAGCTGATTCAGCCAGCTCAGCAAAAGAAAGGCAGCAGTAATGGATAGCAGAGCACTGAATTAGCTCAGACAGCAGAATCAAGCAGCAGAGCTCAGCCAAACCTTGACAGATGTATAAAATAGAAATATATAAAATATCTCCATTCAATTATTTTCTATAAATAAATTAGTATTGACATACGCTGAGTCACATGCAGCAGAACAGTGTTGATCTAGTGTCACTGAGGAACATACTGTAAGTTAGACCTATTTCCTTTTGTTACAGTTTGTTAGTATACACCATTTAATTAAATTGTTTTAGTAAAACATGTTATCTTTAACTACAGGTTTGTAATTACAGTACCTGGCATCCCAGGAGGACCTTGAATTCCTGGTTCCCCATCTCCTTTACTCCCCTTTGTGCCAGGTTTTCCTGGAGCTCCTGCATGAATTGGAAAATAAATAAGTCACTAATCCCAGGAATAGCTCCCCTTCTATTCTCAGTTAATGCAACCCTATCAGTTTGCTCCCTTAATAGAAGATGAGAGCAAAAAATAATTACATTTATTAAATTAAAACATCAAAATAGCTTTATAGGCATGTTCTGATTTCTGTATAAAATTGTTTCTTTAGAAATAAATTGACATTATCAGTTTTAATATTTGATTATGTTAACCCTATAAATTCAGTAGGAGTATGCACTGCACTGAAAAAGCATTGCACAGCCCCCTGGTCGTTAAAGTGATAAAGTAGTTTGCTTGGTTCCCATCTCCTCTCAGTAATCAAACATATTTCTAAAATAACATGCCAGGAGCACTAAATGACACCTACTTGTTTTATTTTTTTTTAAATTGCATGTCTGCACTAAAACGGTCATAAACATTACAGATATGAAGAAATGGCATAACATTTTTTAAAGCAGACATGCACTTGAATTGACTGAGAGGCCACTTGCCTTTATATCACTAGGCTATTGTGCATAGCTGTTTCCAGAATGTGGCGCTATGGGGACAAACACATGCTTTATTATATACTTGAGCTAATTCAAAGATACTAACATTTTTCAACACTATGGAATTTCCTACTGCACTCAGTACCTAGTGCCAGCCCAATAATATTTGGTATTTGTTAACATACTGGTTGCAAAGTCCATGGCTACCTGTAAAATAAGGCAGGAGAAGTAGACATTGTATTTAGGGGTGGGTGAAAAGTGAGAAAAATTTCCTGCAGAAATATAGCTTTTTTTGCGAAAGTTTTCTCTTTTTCTCCAAAGCAAAACTTTCCTCCTTTTCACCTATTATAGCAAATTTTTCACCTATTCCAACACATTATTCTCCTATTCTAATACATTTTTCACGTATTCTAACACATTTTTTGCCTATTCAAAACATTTTCTCCTATTCCAACACATTTTTCTCCATTTCCAAAAGATTTTTCCCATTCCAACACATTTCCCAGCACAATATTACTTCTTTCAAGGGCTGTAGTTGAGAAATAAGTAGCTGAAAGTCAAAGTAGTGAGTCCTACAGCAGCATATACATTGAAAAATGTGTTAGCATGCAGAGTGCCTCCTATTCCAACACATTTTTCTCCTATGTTTAATATGGTGCAACACTTCCCAGCACAATATTACTTCTTCTGAGGGCTGTAGTGAAGACATAAGTAGCTAGAAGTCAAAGTTGTGAGTCCTACAGCAACATACACCTTGAAAAACGTATTAGCATGCAGAGTGTATTTGTCCTTTGCCCACAACACTTACTTCCTGCTTAAGTGACACTGGCACATATTCATGATGATGTCAAGTGATTAAAAAAAAATAAAGTACAACCTACAATGTGGTAGATGTGTATGGTAGTGGTGATGGGGGACTGGCATGGTGTGATTGGTGGGACCTTGACAAACTGCATCCACCCCCGGAGGAGAGGGATCATCACCATTTATTGCAAATGCTGCAGCAACAATTGCTGCAGTCAGTTTTTGTACTACAACTTTACTCCCATGTCCCTGCGCTGCTCCACCTTTCCTCCTTCCTCTTGTGCATTTGCTAGACATTACTCAGCTACTGTGTGTGTTTTTACTCTCTACAGCACACAACTGATAGAGTGCGATATCTTGCCTTTGCCCTCAACATAATTCTCAATGTCGTCTGCTGTCTCTCAAGTCTCCCTCAGTCACAGAGCTCCCAGTCAGCTGTCTAATATATTTATTTGATTAATTATTTATGGTTTTTATTTATTTATTTATTTATTTTGTCACGGTTTACCAATAATGTTCAGGAGTCAGTACGGTATAGTTAAATGCAAAATGTATTAATAATAGAAAAGTAGAGCACACTATAGACACAAGTAGCAAGCAGAGGGTTACAAGCCAGCAAGCTCTGCTATCAGGAATAGTAGGCTGCCAAGCCTGACCACTCTGCTGGAGACTAGGCCTCAGCCACTGGTAGTCTCTGAAGGAACCAGGAGCAGGAACAGGAACACTGGTTCTTGATCTGATGAAGAGAGAGTACTGACTCACGCCTGCAGTCAGTATAATGAAAGGGATACCTGACTCATGTCTGCAGTCAGTATCAAAGCTAGTCTACCAGAACCCCAGGTCCAACCTAGATTGGGTGTCTGCTAGGTACAAGGAACAAATGTAAGAATAGTCAGGCAGAGCCACAAGTCAGCACCAGAGGGGGTAGTCAGACAAGCCAGGTCATACACAGTTCAGGTAGTCAGCCAGAGCCACAGGTCTGCACCAGGTTGGATGTCCACTATAGGGATATACAAAAGAATAGTCAGAGGCACAGGTCAGCACCAGGTTGGATGGAAGACTAGCTAGGTCATACACAGAGCCCAAGGTAATAGAACTGCTATGAACAACAATGCAAGGGCAACTGAGTCAGGACTCAGACTGCCCTTTAAACCCCTCCTCAGGAAGTATGTAGGAGGAGCAGCTCAGAGGAAGGAAGTAGGTAGGAGGGGACTACAGGAAGCATGGCACATAAAACAGAGGCCTGCTGCATGCTTGAAGCCTCGCACCTGCAGATGACACTGAAAACAAGGTAAGCTGTAACAATTTTTAAGTTGTCCACCATATCTTACACAGTCCTCCAAAAATATATATAACTAAAAAACAAAATCAACAACTCTTTCCCCAGACTTCCTCAGCACAGAGGCAATAAAAGTAAAATCAGCAAGCAACTTGGACCCCAGCTGCCTGTGTCTTGCCAGTCAGTCACTCCAAATGTTGGGGTATTTTGGGTCAACCTCCTTCCTCCCTTCTTCTCCCCATTGTGCCCCCAGATTACCCTACTACAGAGAACAATTGTCCTACCTAAATAACTCCCTTAAACTAAGCTTCAATTCCCCTTTATTTGCCCATTTTCTCTATCTCAAAAACACGCTGCTCCCTCCTCTCACACAGAACAGCATGAGAGCCTGACAGCCTTTTATATGGTGGTAGAAAACTTTTGTGAGGTGGAGAAACATTTTTCTACTCATTGATTTCAATTCAATGAGCTACGTGAAAAAAAGCGGGGAAATTTATATCTGTATATGATATCTTTAAGCAGATCCAATTATAGTGAAGCAATTCTTTCTAAATGAAACGTAAAATGAACTACAGTGGCTAAGAAAAAAGTAATTGTAAGTTGGGTAATATAATTAATATTATAATATGCACCAGTACATAGAGATTGGACACTGCTAATAAGTCAAGGAGATAGTAATCAATAATTAGGTCCTTGGTAATGATATTCCTTATCAGTCTTAGGGACATAAGGTATATGAATCAAGCCTGGATGTTAATGAATGGAGTAGGCCTTCAATGACAATCCATACACATGAGTAAACTACTGACCTATTTTATTGTGGTGTATAAAACAATTATAAGGCACTATTGGTTCCCTCCTTTATGTTTTTTCTTTCTATGTTCCCATTGTTTAATGCAACTGGAATGGCCAGCTCTAGGGATCATTGCTAGAGACTGGGACATGTGGTTCTAAAATATCCTGAAGTGCACTTTGCTGAGGAGAGCATATGTGCTACTGAAAGCAATATATTTGTGAGTATTTGTTCAATGAATACCTGAATTCCTCATCTGCGATTGATATACTACACTAAAGGCGCCCCTTTGTATTTCTTTGTAGTATTAGACATTATATCTCTGTTTTACTGGTCCCCAAATAAGAGGGTATTTTTAAGGGATTCAATGATAATGATATGATCATAATATTGTAGTCATAATATATATATATATATATATATATATATATATATATATAGAGAGAGAGAGAGAGAGAGGAGGATGATAAAAAGTACTGGCTTCTATCAGGCTGCCTTTGGACTTTAGACAATGGAATGCTTAAGATTCAATCTATGAGTATATTTTCATGCTAAAGCAGCGAATATTACTAAAACTGTTTTAATTTTTTTTTAGCTTTATTTGTTGTAAATTTATGTTATAAAGTCAATCCTGCAACCACTTCCACAAAGACCACAGTCCATCACTCTGCCTCTGCTCCCCTCCCTCTATTCAGCCTCCTCCGATGATGGAGGCTTCTGTATGTAAGCTGGGGCGGTCTCATTGGTTAGGGAGGAGAGCAGAGGCAGATCGACAGACTGCGATTACAGAGCAGTCTATGCAAAAGTAGCCACAGGACTGACTTTAAAACATAAATTTACAACAAATAAAGCTAAAAAAAATTAAGACAGTTTTATTAGTACAAGCTATATAGCCTAACTATTTATGCTACGTTATATTGAGGTGACACATCCACTTTAATGGCATATGAGAGGCTTGTTAAAAATACAAGGAAAAAAAAATAGAGGAGACCAATAATTCTAAATCCCCAAATCCATTTGCAGAAATGCAGCCCCAAACTTGCAAGGAACCTCCACCATGTTTCACTCTTGCCTGCAAACACTAATTCTTGTACCGCTCTCTACCCTTATGGCAAGCAAACTGTCTTCTGCTACAGCCAAATATTTAAAATTTTGCCTCATCAGTTCAGAGCACCTGCTGCCATTTTTCTGCACCCCAGTTCCTGTGCATAGTTGAGTTGCTTCTCCTTGTTTCCACGTCGGAGGTATGGCTTTTTGGCCACTTCTGACCAGATTTCTCTGGACAGTAGATATTTGTACCAGGATCCCACTGTTTTCTGCTAATTCTGAGCTGATGGCTCTGCTGGACACCTTCCACTTGTGATGGGAAGTAAGCATGATGTGTCTTTCATCTGCTGCACTATGTTCTCTTGGCCAACCACTGTATCTATGGTCCTCAGCGTTTCTTGATTGTTTGTGCTTCTTCAAAAGAGTTTGGACAGTACATCTGGAAACCCCTGACTGTGTTGAAATTTCTGCTTGCGGGAGACCTTGCTGATGCAGTATAACTACCTTGTGTCTCTCTTTTGCTGTGCTCAGTCTTTCCCTGGTGCATGACTTTTGACATTAAACTGTCTTCAGCAAACTCACCTTGTTAGCTGAGTTTGCTGTTCCTCACCCAGGTTTATTCCACCTACACAGCTTTTTATGTTTCAGTTAATGATTGTGTTTGAACCCACACATTACATTGATGATCATTAGTACCTGATTGTTATAATTATTTAATCATACACCTGACTATATATCTACAAAATCACTGACTTTGTGCAAGTGTACCTAGAAGAATATATATATATATATATGTTCTTTTTTCCCAATATAAAGTACTACTGTACCTTCCGGAGGGGGAAATATATTTGGTATTTGGTGCTAGCTACTTACCATAGCACTTCCTACCTTACGTGGGGATTCCCAAGAAAAGTGCACCTTTCTCCACTTTTTGTGTTTGCATTGAAATATATGATAATAAAATAATTTCCCCCCACGTGAAACTTTACCTCCATGATGTATTCCTGGCATGCTAATTCACCATTAACTGGAGAATTAAGGTGAATTGGTGGTACTAGCCAGCTCTATAAATGGTTGCAGTTGTCAGCGACAGTGGCCTGCAGGAGTGGGAGTGCTTGGGTGCAATGCTTGGGAGTGGAGCTCAGGTTTGTAGGCTGTCTGTATAGACCCTTGCTGTGGTACCAACCACAAGGCCAGATGACAAACCCCAGAGAAGCTGGAAGTGAGTCCAGGATGAGAATACACAGACAGCACCTACTCTCCTACAGGGGAGAGTGAAGTCTATAGTATGCAGAGTAGGGTTCGAGGATAGAGTACTGGGGTTATGGATAGTAGCGTAAACTCTCCTAGGGAAACAAGCTGAAGAAGTCACAGGAAGGATAAAGGTCATACACGAAAGATCAGTAAGGGATATATCAGCAGGCAAGAAGAATGGTCGCTGACAAGCCAAGGGTCATACACAGGACATCAACATAGGCAGATAAATCATCAGGCAATATGAATGGTCAGTGGCAAGCAAAGTGTCATACACAGAACATCAGCATAGGCAGGGATCAAGATAACTGAATGGTCAAGAGGGAAAAACCAGGGTCATACACAGAACTTCAAGGTACTAGGGTAAATATAATGGCTAGCAGGAACACTGAGGACCAGACTACAAGGTCAGGGAACACTGTGAATGTACACCCGAGGACCAGAGCGGCTGCATCATATAGGCACAGCAATCTGATGTAAGGGATGAGTCATCTGCTGAAAACCCCAGAAGTGAGATGCGTTGCTCCTAGAGAACAGAACGGTGAGAGCAGGCCACAAGACGGGCAAGAAATGTAGCACAGAGAACAGCACAACTGGTGACAAGAGTGTGGGTGTGATTTGTAGACTGGGACAGATACTATTGCAACAGGAAATCATACCACCTTAGAAAAAAACATAGGTGGAAATTGGCAAAGTTAGTGTGGGAATTTAATTGGCAGTGGAGGAAAGATATCAAATTTATTACATTTTCTATCTGTGAGAATTTCCACAAAAAAGATAAACTTTGCTTTTTAAGTGAAAATTCCTAAAAAACGAAAAAGGGACTTTTTGCCATGTCTGCTTGCTAGTGTGGCCAGACTGTATTTCTAAGTATTTTAAAGAATAAGAGAAAATCACTAAAATTTTCAGTGGCATTTGGCTCCAAACAGTAGTAAGTCAAAAAACAAAAGTATATTTACAGGTTAAAAGGATTGCCTGTAGAACATTAACGTTCTCCTTTTTTTCTTGAATACTTAGCTGCAAAAGTCAGTTTAGATTCTGGTGTGTAATTAGTGTTAGGTTACATATGTTGATTATGGACTCAAGAGACCTTGGGCATTTTTGTTTGCTATTGATCATGCTTCTGTTTTGCAGTAGTTATTGTTGAGTGTCAGCCTTTCTAAAATAATTATTGGTGAGTTTCCACATTCTTGCAGGTAAATATCCATGGACCACTGTATATGAGCTACATGCCAGCTCCTACCAGGACATCTCATAAGCAACCAACAATTTTAAATAGATTGCATTACCTCAAAACAACTTTGATGATTTCAAAACAGCTTTCAAATTCGCTAATATGTTATATAAGCCATCTTTTTTTGTTGTTGTTTTTTTTTTAATAGAAAATAACTGATTTAATGCTGTTTATAGATTATGATAGTTAAAGGGATAGTAATACTTCATTTTAACTTTATTTTATTTTATAGGCATTAAAGGGATAGTAATACTTCGTTTTAACTTTATTTTATTTTGTAGGCATTAAAAAAACATGAATAATGATATAAGTCTTATCTTCCAAACCTTTATGGTTTAAGAGATATTCACAAGCAAAGTGTCCCCCTCCCGCCCCTTTTACTGATGTAACACTTTTCAGCCAGGGCAGAAGGGAGCTGCCCAGGTAGACTGCAGAGAGGGACAATCTTCAATTAAGATAACAGAAAAACCTGAAAAGCTTGTCAAGGGGGGCAGGGATTTCATTGTTTTCAAAGGAATAAGAGTGTCCCCTTCTGTTATCTGTCCAGTCTATGGACTGCATTCCACATCTGAGAAGAGATTGTTTACAGTAGTTAAAAGGGGCGGGAGGGGGAAACTTTGCTTGTGAATATCTCATAAACCATAAAGGTTTGAGAGATAAGACTTATATCATTCTTCATGTTTTTTTAATGCCTACAAAATAAAATAAAGTTAAAACGAAGTATTACTATCCCTTTAAAAAAACATGAAGAATGATATAAGTCTTATCTCTCAAACCTTTATGGTTTAAGAGCTATTCACAAGCAAAGTTTCCCCTCCCGCCCCTTTTACCTAGTGTAAGCCATCTCTTCTCAGATGTGAATCTAGTTGTAAGACCAGACAGATGACAGCAGGGGACAGTCTTCTTACAATCAAAACAATGAAAGCCCTTCCCTCCTTGACAAGTTTTTCAGCTTTTCCCCTTATCTTAATTGAAGATTGTCCCTCTCTGCAGTCTACCTGGGCACCTCCCTTCTGATCTGACTGAACAGGGGTGGGATAATTTGCTTGTGAATATCTCTTAAACCATAAAGATTTGAGAGATAAGACTTATATCGTTCTTCATGTTTTTTTAATGCCTACAAAATAAAATAAAGATAAAATGAAGTATTACTATCCCTTTAAGGCATACTGTGCAGGTACTACCCGTCTTAGTCCTACATTACCTGCCCCACTCACTGACACTGCTCGTCAATGCATTGTTTAGCTCCCGTAGCACTGAAAAGGTTAATTGTGAGTGAGTGGGGAAGTAATAAAGGGCTAAGGTAGGAAGTGCCTGCACATCATGCCTTATATTAGCATGATCTATGAATATAAATAAATAAATGCATACATACATAATGCTAGTGATGGGCAAAAATTTTCGCCTCAAGCTGAAATCAGCGAATAATGTCACTTTCCGCTTGGCGAATAATTTCCTGCGAAAAGTGCCCTTTTTCCGCTTTTTCCCACCTTTTCTGCCCATTGAAATCAATGGGAAGAAAAATATTTCTCCACTACACAAAAGTTTTCTACAGCCATATAAAATGCTGTCAGGCTCTCACAGCAGCCATTCTGTGTTTGTGAGAGGAGAGAGCACCATGTTTTTGAGCTAGAGGAGATAGGCAAATAAAGGGGAATTGAAGCTTAGTTTAGGGAGTGCTTAAGGTAGGACATTTGTTCTCTGTATTAGGGGAGTCTGGGGTCACTCTAGGGGATAAGAAGAGAGGAAGGAGGTTGACCCAAAATACTCCAAAATTCTATGTGACTGACAGGCAAGACACAGGCAGCTAGGGATCTATTTGCTTGCTGATATTGCTGTTATTGTCTCTGTGCTGGGTGAGGAAGTCTGGAGAACAACTTGTTGATTTTGTTTTTCAGTTATAATTTTTTGGACACACTGTGATAAGACAACAGGGTGGACTTTTGGACAACGTAAAAAAATATCATCTTGAATTCTCCAGAAGATTTATACATGTTTATTCTAGAGAAGAGATGGGAAAATACAAAGTCTATAAGTTTTTTTTTTTTTTTAAATCACATGGAGATATTGTCTACTACAATAAGAAATCACAACACAACCTTTATTTGTAATATATTTTTGCTGTATATCTGTATTGCCCATAGGAAAAACCTGTAATAATAAAAACTGAATAATACTTTTAATTCAATTTCCTGGTAAAAAATTGTAAGCAAAACATAACAAAAAGTTGACTAATGATATATACGCAATGTAATAGTAAATAAACATAATTAATTTGAAAAGTATCTTCCCACCTCCCTAAACAAGGATTCAACTTTGACACAAACCTATTCATTCTATATTGATTAATGTAATTCTACAAGTGTATACAACTTAGCAATTTTCAGGCTAAGAGAATAGAGGGTAATGTGCTTTAAAGAGGGAGATAGCGTGAGGTCAGTAGTCTAGAACTCATACTTTTTATTGAATAAGGAAAACAGGCAGAGCACATAACACAGTAACTCTAACACCTAAACTTTAAATGTGGTTTTATATATATATATATATATATATATATATATAAATATATATTTAGGTCAGTAGGTTAAAGGGATAGTAATACTTAAAATGTAAAAAAAAATACATGGTACTCCCACTGCTGAAAGGTGTTTCATTCAAAAGTTATTAATTTTCAAAGTTGAATTTTTTTAGGTGCAATATCACAGTGGCCTGAAATTGTACAGTGGCGCTGTTGCTACACCATCCTATGGAGATTGAGCTGTCAGCAGTGAGAGTACCCTTGTTTTACTCAGGGAGATAAACCCTACAGCATATTTTTTTTTACATTTTAAGTATTACTATCCCTTTAACCATGTTAGTAATGGTGTAGAGACCAAATGAATGAGTATCACATTATGTAATAATACCTTTTTATTGGACTAACATTCAATTGTATAGACAAAGTTTTCTATATAATTGAATATTAGTCCAATAAAAAAGGTGTTATTACATACTGCAATACTATATATATATATATATATATATATATATATATATATATATAAGCCTAAGCTTGCTTTTGTATACTTGTTTCACTAATACATATTTAGACAATTCTATGCATAGATGACTTGAATAGTTTTTTGTGCAGTTTTTGAAGAGAGATAAGCTATGTATTGAGATTAGTACCCACTCCTCAGAAAGTCTTTTCTCTTATATCTGACAAGTTTACAGGCAATACTGCACTCTTTCTTCTAAGAGAACTTATTACAATTTTTATTCTAATGAAGTCATGCACAAAGCATAAATAGAAGCCTCAGACAATCATATGTAAGAATAGATTTTAGGATTTAGGTAACAGAGTCTTTTTTCAGGATGATAGCTTGGAGAACAGGTTATTTAAGTGTGTATAACTTCATTTTATTTTTAGCTGTTACTGTTCATACAGAGTTATTAGAAAATAAGTTATGCTAGCTTTGTTACTTCACCCCTACCTTTAGGCCCAGGTATGCCTGGATGTCCTGGGTGGCCCACAAGACCTGGAAAACCGTTTCTTCCTGGTGATCCAGGTTGTCCTCTTGGACCTTCAGGGCCTATAGATCCGGGAGATCCTGGTAGGCCAGGTGGTCCTTCCTGAGTTTTACACTGATCACAGCTGTGCAGTCTTTCATTATGAAGTAGAGATGGTAATTGGGCTGATATTAGAGAAACAACAAATAACATCATTGAAATTAACATTTAGTATTCTTTTATATTGTGGATTCCTATTTGCAGATATTTACAGAAACGAAGTTCAGTAATGACAGATGCAAAAATACATTTAGAACAAGGGAGACATAACATCCATGTTTTTAGGATTTGGACAGATATTGAATATTCCTAAAATATTCAGCTGGCTAACGTATGGAACTTATTGTCAAATTCTATAAATCTTTGTGGAAAAAAATAAAATACTGTGAATGCTGTTTATGCCTGGTGTCTTAATTTCCACTGGAAAAAGACTTGAAGTAATGAGAGTTTTAGGCCCAGATGTTAATTTCTACAGACATTATGTATACCTGAACCACACAAGGAATCAAGGAATGCATATATGAATCAGATTTGATGCTTTCTATTTAGAGTAAAATACCTAAAAAAGCATGGCACTTCCGTGAAAGAGGCGGTACCACGCTACAGTGCCTGATGTAGTTATGTAGATACATGACTGCCAAATGGTGGGGTCCTATTTCGGTAATCCTTGTTTCATATTATAATTAAAGATTAACACAGTGTGTTCCACATGTTTCTGTCACTAAAACATTTAAACTTTTCACAGCACAATTCCAGTGAATGGCACATTTTTTTCTGTTGGCTCTCAAAGCAAAGAAAATCACTTATAATATGAAGTGCACTGCAACTTAACCCTTTCAGTAGTAGAGGTGTGTGCAACACATTGCTTTATAATGTGTTGTACAGCACTCTGGGACACAGTGTTTTAAACTTAATTTTACTTGCCTTCACTTTTTAGACTGTGGAGAATGGTCCATTTAGCCATGTTTCAGTGATGCCTCCATGTGATATTTCCATAGCTGAGTTTGTCACTTGATTCCAACCTTGCCACAAGTTCAGTATTGAATGTGCCTTATAGTCTACATTACCTCTTATGATATTGAATAGCTGAGTATATGTCTTTGTGCAAACATTTGTCACATAAATTGACTCCTCTATGTGAGATGTATTTTGTTCATTATCAAACCATTCATTCAGCTATACATCTTCTCCCTTTTAGTACTCTACATTACTGGATGTGTGCATACCACTAATGAACCCTTTCAGTGTCATAGTGGTGTGCAATGAATTCGTTTGCACTGCTTTGCATAGCCCTCTGGTACTCAAAGGTATAACTGAACACTCCTTATGATTATGGACATGTAGGATAAGAGTTGTGTTGTTTGAGGGTGGAGGAGGGACATAGGTATGCAGCAGGGGGAAGTTATGGATGGGTTTAAAGTGAGCGAGCTGGAATTGGTTGTAGAGGTACTGAGTAATTGAGCATGTGGTGTGGTTTTATGTTTTTGCTTAACCATTTGAGTGCCAGAGCGGTATTCCAATGCATTGAATACCTTTCTGGCAATCAAAGGGTTAACACTTGAAGATATAGATTCTGGCTTGTTGTTGGCTTGTATTAAGGTAGAAGTAGGTGCTATCATGTGAGGGTGGAGGGACATTCTACTGTTTTAGGTGTGTGGGTTGGTGAGTATTTGATGAGGTGAGTGTGAGAAAGTTGTTAGGATGGAGATGTCCTGTACTGAATTTAACAGGAGTTTCCAGGGGGGGCTTTGTTATAATAAGTGTGCCTCAAACATTAAGGCATGATGGTTTGATACATTTCCTGTATATGCATATTACTAGCAAAGCGAATGTTCCCCTGTGAAAGTCCATGTAGAAGCAGACATAACTAGTGTGTGTGTGTGTGCGTGTGTGTCAGCCCCTTCAACCCCTACATAACACATCCCATTCACTGCCTGCCCAGTGACAGCAAGCACACCTTGGTGTGTGTCCACTACGAATCCAGAAACCAGTTAGTCTTTCCAAAACAGCCCTTTCACTATATATATTTCGCTGGTCATTACACCCTCTTACTGATCATCTCTGGAATTTGGGGGTGAGATACAGATGGGGGTTCTCTTTCCATCTGTCAGCGACCCAGCGATCTCTGAGACAGTGGATTTCTGTAAGGCCCTGTCGCTTACACCGCCAGCTCAGTCAACTTTACAGCCGGGTGATCCTCCACCTTCTATGGGGGGTACTCCCTCCTTTCCTAAACATCAATGTGTCCGATGAATCACCATTCCTGGCCCAGATCATAAACGGAGCAGGAACTCCTCCACTCCTATGACTTCCAAGGACTGGGACTAAGCTGGTGTACCCATGTTTATGAGTGGCTTTGTGGTTATAGACCTTCAGGGCCAGGGCTACGTTGGTGGACTCCTGTTCCTGGATGTATTTTACTTTGAAATTCTCCCTGGTCTAAGACTGAGTTAAGTACACTCTTGTTCACTGTTTACAGTTTACTTTATAGCCATAGCTTGTTTGGAATGTTGCAAGACTGGGACTAAGTTCAGTGTGCTACTGTTGATAGTGGACCTTTATAGTGGTGGCCTGTATGGTCATGTTGCTTGCAGGTGAAGCTGCACTTCATATCATTGCAACTTCACTCCACGGCTTCCAGGATGGTCATCGATCAACAGGACACCTTGTCCGACAGGTTCTATGTCCATGTCCCTATAGTTATTCCCTCTACACACCCCTGTTGGGGGTGTTATATGTTCTCCACTCTGGAACATTATGCCTTATATTTCATGAGGTGAATTGTGTTTTACCATGTATAATGTTATTCGTTCTGTGTCTCCTACCTGACTTTCTGGTGTTCGCTTATTGGACACCCTGCCCTTATCAGCCCTATATTTAAGTTTTATCCTCACATTAAATCTCCACGCTGTGGGGTTTGCCCTTAGCTGTAATTACCCCGATGCCAGTGCTTGGCACTTCTGGGGTGCTGGCTGTGGAATGGTGGATTACTAACCCTGTGCTTTCCCTATGTCTGGGGATGATCACCCAGACTGTATGTGATGTGTGTTAATTGATGGGTTGTATGCATATGCTATATTTTGGGTGTCCGTTCCTTGCTGGGGCAGGTCCTCCCCGACCGCTGAGATATCCCTGGTGGGGTTGGGGATTGGCCAGAACTGCTTGTCTTGTTATATTTTCTTTGTTTGTGTCACTGGCCTCTCTTTGCTCCTCCCCTCAGTTGCCGTATGTTTGGTGGTGACCCTGGGGTGGGGCTTGGGGTGGTCCTGCAATCTCAAAATATTATATCGCTGTATTTTCCTACTAGGAGCTATTATTCTGTGTTGCATGTGTGGTATGGTTGGGATTGCTTAATCACAATCTTACTGATGTTGTCATTCTTTTGTACCACCTGCCTAGTATAAGATTTTATGTATATTGTGTATTATTGCACTGTAGTCCTTTACCTTTTCCCATTTCCAGCCTACTCTGCAGCAGTATACCACACAAAAAAACCTAATGGAAGAATGGATATCATCTGGAAGAACACACTCTGCAGGTCTGCTCCTCACTATGAATGGGAAAAAAGTAAAAAAAAAAATCCACAGGAATTTTCAAGGAAAATCAGCAATTTCTCACATTTTCTGTGAAAATTCACACCTATAGAAAATATGGAACATTTTTGACTTTTCACCAATGCCAATACATTTCCCGCGAGAACTTTGACATATTTTGCCTATGCTTTCTATGACTGCAGTGTTTCCTGCATTGTTACTACTGATCCTGTGGGCTGAACTGGAGAGATCAACAGCTGAAAGTAAAGGTTGTAAGCAGGCAGAGTACTATAGTGATATATGCCTTTAAAAAATTGTTAGCAAATGGAGTCCCTTCATCCTTTTTCCATGACACTAACCACCTGCTTGTACAACTCTGGCACTGGCATCCTTAAAAAAAATAGCAGGGTGCAACATATGACATTAGTTCTAAAACCTCTGTATTGAACAAAAGAAAAGGGCAACACGTCAACCTCCATCATTTTGGCAAGTTTGCAATTGTTTGTTTATGCATGGATATTTTTATTTATATAGAGCCAACATGTAAGCATAAGCACTTTACATTTAGTATTAAAGGTGTACAATAAGTGCAGTAATTAAGTCTTATATAGACAATCATAAGGGGAACACCAGGTGAGTATACATTAAGATACAAGGTCCCTGGCCCGTAGAGCTTACAGTCTAAGTAGCAATTCCACTGGTATACATTTGGATGACTTTTGTGGAAGTTTTGAGTCCTTCGAAAGCCCTCAGCAATTGTAGACTGGCAGACATTGGTCTGTGTAGAAACTTTATATGTGCATTCACATTATCATGATAACTATATTTTATATTTTCTCTTGAACCAAGGTACAAGGGGATTATTCATAAGGACTTTTAGGATTATTTTGTCATGGTAAAGTAAGTGGTTGTGTTATTATCAGGAGGCATTAGTTCTCCTTTAAAGAGAGTGTGGCAACAAATGAGATATAATAAATTGTACAGAACTCAATATTTTTTTCAAAGCCAGATTAAGACTCAATAGGGCCCTAGGCAGGATCCCAAATTGCCCCCCCACACCCGCTTAGCCCCCCTCAGCCATGTCACAAGCCTTTTTCTGTTTGCCCATTGTTCCTGTGGTTAGAGGTACTAGCATCAATTACAAAAAAGACAAAAAGAGTGCTTTATACAAAAGATTGCAGAGCAATGCCCCTTTGCCACTCAAATGGTTAAAGGGATAGTAATACCTAATTTAAATTTTATTTAGTATTGTAGGCTTTAAAAAAATATTAAGAACTATGTAAGTCTTATCTCTCAAACCTTTATGGTTTTAGAGATATTTGCTACTAAAGATTCCCCCTCCATGACGTCCGCGATCTAGCTGGCCGATTTGGATTCTGGTCCGCAGACTGGCCGGCGGCTCTTCAGCAACGATCTTTAACCCTTTGAGTGCTTTGCAATGCATTCCGTACCCCTCTGGCACTCAAAGTGTTAATAAGAGTTACTTCACTGGAAAGGTCTACAAAGTGTGCTTGCAAACCAGGCACACTTTGTAGACCGTTCCAGTGAAGTAGTTCTTTTTAAAGATAACAATCTTGGCTCTGCTAAAGAGCCGCTGGCTGGTCTGCGGACCAGAATCCAAGTCTGTCAGCTAGATGGCAGACTTGACTGAAACAGACAGGAAGAGGGAACTTTAGTTGCAAATATCTCTCAAACCATAAAGGTCTGAGAGGTAAGACTTACATAGTTCTTAATAATTTTTTAAAACTTACAATACTAAATAAACTTTAAATTAGGTATTACTATCCCTTTAATCATAAAATAGTGCAAAAACAGTACCGAATGGGTAGTATGGATAAAACTTACTTTACAGAAGAAAAGTACAAAACAAACTTCTAAACCAGTGACAGGTAACCAGATTCACTTCAAGGGCCATGTTTGTTGATCTCATGTCAACCAAAGGGCTGCCCATTATGGTAAAAGAATTCTAACTTGGATTAACCCCTTGGATTCTAGAAAGGTCTCCAACACATTAGTTCTCTGAGACTTGAAGACCTTTCTAGCACCTATAGTTTAAGATGTAACATTTGAAGTGTAAATAAGATATGGTTTAAGGCAAGAAAAACATGTGCAAAATTTGTATGAACATTGTGAGGAATAGGATGTGAAATGTGTTAGAGTAAAGTTTCTTCCTCTTCTTACTGTGCAACAGGACAGACTGGGGGCAAAAGAAGAGGAATACATGACGCCCCAGGGCCGCATGCTGCCTGCCACTTTTTTAAACTATACATATTTAAAAAGCCATTATTAGGGATGTAAAATTTACATTGACAAATGTGAAAGTTAATTGAGTTTACTTTTACATTACCATTACCTACCTTTTACAATATCCATGCAGACTTGTCTTATAAATTCTTCGGAGTGCTCTCTGCCCTGTAATATAGTAAAATGTTTCCATAACAATTGCTGTATTTTGTTTTATCAAGGTGGCTCCATAGCCACATACATGATAATCTACATACCGGCTTTCCAACTGGTCCAGGTGGTCCAGGTGATCCTCTGTCACCATTAATACCTCTTGGGCCAGGAGCACCTATTAATCCAGTACTGCCAGGTTCTCCTCTCTGTCCAATGAGCCCCCGAGGGCCTGACTCCCCAGTTTCCCCTTTCTGAATAAATAAATAAATAAATAAATAAATAAATAAAATAAATTATGAAGATCATTCAATTATTTTATTTAAAACTTTTATAGGAACCAGGTTTGACAAAACAGCTTTTCACTATCAAATTGTGAAAATGATAAATATTCATTTAATGGGCTAATCATATAATTTCATATTATCCGTGGCCTCACATATCCTATTATCATCATAACTCATAAGATTATTTACATATTATATTGCAAATAGGGAGGCATCAATACAATAAAATGCAGCCACACTTAATGGGTAATTATCACATTTTACTAAATCTGCTCCAATGGAATTAGCATTTGAGAAGGTTAGAAAACTAATTCCCTCCAGTGGAACGCAACACAGAAGTCGGTGGCTCTTAGTAACAAACCTCTCTGATGCTTATGTAGTTACCAGGCTTTTAAGTCTGATATAGGTGGTTTTGGGTGGACTTGAAGCTTAATGTACTACATCAGTCTTGTAGTTCAAGCTTTTCCCACAGGAACACCAGGGGGGTCACTTTTCAGAAGCAAGTTGTGCTTCTCTATGTTTGCTGGGGCTGAAAATTCAGTTCCACCTTCATCTGTAGGTCTGCTTCCAGTGTAGAAAACATGCCTATAGGGCACTATCATGGTTATAGTTGTACTTTAAATTAAATGTTTTTCCTCCTCTTAGATAACTCTTATCATGATATTCATTGGGTAAAAATATATACACCCTAAAATGTTAATATAAAACCATGTACAGGGCTATGTAATTTAATTCCCTCCTTCTGCCACTGCAGCTATGCCAGATTTATTTTTTAATATTAACAACTCTCTTTCATTCCCCACACCCAATCAATCACAAAATCTTATTGTATTTATCTTTGGTGCATCCACAGTATATGACCTTACCTCACAACAGATGCCACCAAGATATCAGTTCTTTCTGTCATCATATAATGCTTTGACTATTATAACTCACTACTAACTGGTCTTTCCTGGAGTAGATTTTAAGACTAGTAGCTACAAGGAATGTTGAACCATTCTAATATGAAAATGTACTATTTTTAATTGAAAGAATACATTTGCTGTTTTTTGAGTCAAGAATTTAATGAGCAGGCCATTTTTCCAAATGTTCTTTTTTACACATATGCAATTAATCCATCTCTATCAATTGCTTTAGTTGAAATCCAAACCCTCACATTTTTTCTTCCTAGTTTTTACCTACAGCAAAAATCAATCTTTTATGACTAAGTGATTCCATTCAGTGGAATGATGTCATATAGAAGACCAAAAATGTCTAAACATGAGTGGCTCATATGAAATATCATACTAAGTTAAAATCTTTTTATGTAAGAGCAATCAATCTTGCAAAGTTTGCCAAAAGAAATTTAGATTTCTTCCTCTGAAATTGATTTTATACTATAGTCTTATTATGATTGTTTCACTGTATATTTGAGCATTATGGACTACTAAACCTTTGAGTTGCAGAATGATATCCAAGGTACTGGATGTCTCCCTGGCATTAACATTTTTATTATAGTTAAGAGGTAGCGCGGCCATATTTATGTTAGCTTTTTACATCTATGCTATCATTTTGCTTTCACTTTTTCCTTGTGAAAGTATTTGGCATTAAAACTATTTGACTTTTTTATGTCTGCAGCTAAATATGTTTATATTTTAAAATTCTTTGATATTTCTCTCAGGAGTAACCGTCTTAGGCGAACTTTATTCCTGCTAAGGCAACCTCTTCCACACTGACTGACCAATCAAGTTTTCCTGGGGTTATTGTTCACCTAGCAGAATTTTATGACAGACCTTATGATTTAATTTCAAGTATTTCCATTTTGACTGTTGACAATCTTTATATGTATTGCTTCTCAGCTGTACAGTAGAAGCCTTTCTAGACCATGCAAACTGTATCTTTGGAGATGAATAGAACTTCTCATTTATTAATATGGGTTGATTAACCCCTTGAATGCTAGAGAGTATTCAATCACATTTTTAAGCAATATATTGAAGACTTCTGAAGCATGAAAGGTTCTGAAAACCTCGTTTAAATCAATGATCATTTTGGGAATGTTTTAATCTGTCCCCTACGGTATATTTAGTATACTCCAGAATTGCTCCTTTTTTTGTGCACAAGGCCCCATGTGTTTATTATGTTTTATTGTACAGTGCTGCAGAATTTGTTGCTTTAGAATTAAGACATGTGACAAACATAACTACCACTAGCCTGTTTTCATTTTCACTTATTCCTAAGTGGTACAGTATCTCCCATTTATTTCAAGAAGCAATGCACTGGTCACTACATTGACAGTCAAATGGATAAATTGTTTATACCAGTGGTGGCAATCTGAGCCTCTACACCTGTTCAGGAATACAATTTCCATCATCCCCAGATAGCCAGTGGCCTGAACAGCTAGAGACCAACCTTGGTTTATACCATTCACAATGGTTCCATAACTTTCATTGTCTGAGAAGCCTACTGCACTCTAGGAATACTGTAAGTGTATATTCAGTTATATAACAGAAGGGCAGACCGAGGAGAGGTATAAAATCAAAACAGAACAATCTTTTTGACATTTGTCTATTGCAAGGTGCTGTGTACACTGTGTGGCATCATATAAATAAACATATATATATACATACATACATGTATCTCCTGGATATGCAACTTTACTCCTTAAATGCCAATTTGATGACAACTCACTCAATATTCATGTTGAAAATTTTACAACCAGGAATGATAAAATGCACTGCAATATGATGGTGTACAGTATGATGGTGTATCAAAATCAACCATACATAACGAGCATGAAGAGAAAACATAGTTGGAAATATAGACAAGTCAGGAATAAAGGCGTGCAGGACTTTCTGCCACAAATTCTTCAGAAAACAGGGTCTGCAGTGGAAATTACAGATCCTCTCTGCCAACTTGTTTCATGTGATCGAAGTAAGTGTATGCGTGCACACATGCATGCACATATGGGTGACATGAACATATATGTGTGATGACGTTTTCATGTGTGATGACTTGTGTGGTAACATTGTAATGTAATGTGTGTTGTGTGGGAACACATTGCCAGAACATTTCACACTGGCATTTACCTTTGACAAGTAAGTTTCACTTGATTCCTCCTTTTGTGGAAGAAATGCAAACTTCTGTGTATCCCTAGTCAGGATGTTACAATTGTGGCACTATTATAATTCTAGCAATATAACCCAGAGCAATGTCAGAGTTTTCAGCTATTTTTACCAGTGTTCTAAATAATACATGTTCCACTAACATTATATTTAATTAACTATATCAGGGATGCCTGGAATTTAGAGATAGGGGCTCTACTTTTTTCGTAGTTATTTTAACATGATATCCTATCTTACCAATATGTATCAACAGCCCCTTACCTCTTAGTGATATGCTGGTAAATTGAGATCTACCTGTTGGGGTCTTCAGCACTGGATTGAAATGTTTTCCAGATAAAATCCCATGATATGAGATATCAGTAAAGTAAATTATATTGAAACTGAAATAGGAAATGTTTTCTCTATTCAAGTCAGTGCATGATACTAAAGTCTAAGCTCATCTGCTGATGGTTTTATGTTTTACAGGCAAACTAAACTAAAAAAATAATTTCTCTGTAAGTTATTACGCCAAGGTTTTCTGTGATTGGATACTGTGAGATTTATACACACACTGAGCCAAGATTAACACAAATACAGAAGAAAAAAGAACAATAATGCTTGTTACATCTGCAACAAGGCATTGCTAACATATTCACAGATCCTTTGTTGTATGAAAATAAAATTGTCTGGAACATATTTTGTAGGTCTTTGTCTGAGACTGATGGAACATATTTTTGTTTGTTTTTTTATGTCAAACATACCGTACTTTTGTTCTAAACACTAGGATACAAATTGTTTTTTCCATAGGAAGAGAAGTTAATACTGGTAAAAAAATAAACAAAAGAAAACTATGATAAACTTCTTCTTTCTACTGGGGTATATGACAGGAGAGACTGAACCCCTTTCAGAAACTTTTCTTCTTTAATCTATAAAATGCAGCAACCAAATAAGAGATGCCACTGTTCCAGAGCAGAAAAGATTGTGTGAAAAGTCAAAACAACTATTACCAATGTCACAAAATGTAAAAGTACAAATATATATATATATATATAGCGGTTCGAATAATCAGGAAGTGAATTTTCTGTGCTTTGCTTCCTGATAGTTCTGACAGGAAGTGACAGGCAGTTTCTTTCACATTCTATGAAGAGCTGTATGTCTCTGACGTTCCTGACTTTCATCTCCATTGGAATCTAACAGGAAATCTATTTAGAATTTGACCACTAGAGGGCACTGCTAATGTAAAAAAACATGGGTTTAAACTGTAATAGCTCTGGAAATATAAATCTCTCAGCAGTGGGAGTGCCCATTTACACAACAGGAAAACCCCTAAAATATATTTTTTTTATAAAAAAAGTTTACAGCTCCTTTAAGCTCCCTGAATATGGTCCGATATGATGAAAGTGTCTCTCCTAAGTGTGATGAGTTGTAGGAGGTGTGAGTATTAGATTTACATAGTGTGTGTGTGTGTGTGTGTGTATGTGTGTGTGTGTAAGTGTGTGTGTGAGAGAGAGAGAGAGAAAGAGAGAGTGATAAGTAGGTAGGTAGGTAGATAGATAGATACACTTCTTACTTCCACTTTTTTCCATTCTTCTATTCAGGTTCCATAAGCCCTTCATCTTCATTTATATGCCCATTCTCTCCCCAGCCATATACATTACCATCTTCCACCTCCCCATTACCCCAAGTCATGAAATATAAATACCTCTCCTTTGGAACCACTGAGTCCAGGTTCTCCCTTAAAAGGAAAAATGAAGATTTAATACATATACTTACAAATCATATTAATGCAATTATCCAAAAATCAACTCATCTAGACAGAGTAAGAATAGAAAGGAATTCATCTATTGTGTCAGGCATGTGAATTAACATAAGATATCTTAACAGGATATCTGCTTAAAAGCTCTTCATGACAAGCTATTTTTGTATGAAGAAGGGGCTGTTAATTTCTCCCTTTCCTAAGTTGCACTGAGTATGAGTCTCTGTCTATTGAACTTTAAAGAGGTGATTCTGACTGGAACATGAACTTAAGCCTTGTAGTTCCCTTGAACTTGATCTGTATTTAGAAAGCCAATAACTGTGGCCATTTAATTTCCCTTTAACTAAGGGTGGGGAGGACAGCACAAAGAGAATCTCCTCTAAGTGCCATAATGAAATAGACAAGTTTAAATTTATCTAATATACTGTAAGACATAGATAATTGATGAAATAAAAACAAATCTAAGAAATGGATAAATGGTAAATAAATTGTACAAAAATGCAAAGCATAACCATATAAACAATTGATGTTGATGCTCAAAACAAAAAAGAAGGCTAAAACCAAATGGAACATATAAATATAAATCAAATCTAATAATAATAATAATAATAATAATCTTTATTTATATAGCGCCAACTTATTCCGCAGCGCTTTACAATAGGGGATAGACATACAGGGATATTAAATAGTAAAAATCATATGTGGAGAACAGAAGGATCAGAGGGCCCTGCTCGTGAGAGCTTCCAGTCTAGAGGAAGGTGGGTAGGACACAGAAGGAGTAAGTGCTATTGGGTGTAAGTGTCTCCTTCTTAGGAAGTAAAAAGAACATTTTATGAATAATAATATTATAAATAATAATGAGGCTGACAAGAGAGGAGGGATTGTCATTCAAAATTGGGTGAATAACATCGAGGAGGCCAAGCATCTATTAGGGGACACTAAATTCTTTTAGAAATTGAAAAAACCCCAAGTGCCAACTATCATAAGGAATACAAGAAACTCATCACCTGGGCTCATAACTGTTCATTATTGAATGAATCAACATCAAATTTAATTCTGAATGTGTTATTCCCTCAGATGGCTATCTATTACTACATTCCCAAAATCCACAAAGACAGACAGAAACTTCCAGGATGTCCCATCATCTCAGGGATTCAGTCCTTAACCAGTAATCTATCCCAGTTTATCATTTTCTACAGAAGTATATGCAAAATCATACACTAGAGACTCAAGTCATATCCTGGAGAAGTTGGAGGGCATAACCTGGCAGGAAGACTATGTATGAATCACTTGTGATGTAAGTTCATTATACACTTGTTTAGACCACACTGATAGCAACCAAGATGGCAATCATACCGAGATGGCAATCATACAAAATAATTTCATACTTTTAGCCATTCGTTCATCCTCACCCACAACAACTTCATGTTTTTGAATGAACGTTACATACAGCTTTACAGGACAGCTATGGGAAAAAGATTTTCCCCAAGCTATGCCAATCTATTCATGGGATATTGGGAAGATTGGCACCTATATCAGCAGTTTGGAGCAAATCTCATCCTGTATGCGAGATATATAGATGACCTTCTTATCATTTGGAAAAGGAGTGAAGAAGATCTCTTACAATTTATTCAATAGCTGAAAAATAATCAACTGGGTCTGGAATTCACTTATAAATACAGCCACAAATCAGCAGTATTCCTGGAGCTGATCTTGGAAGCTAATATTCACTCTGAAATTACCACAAAAACATACCACAAAGACACAGACATGAATAGCATTATCAAGGTAACGAGTGCACTTCCAAACTGGCTGAACAATGTTCCACTGAGCCAGTTTTATAACCTGCAAAGAAACTGCTCAGAGGACTTATGTGTCACAAGTTACTGATTTAAAATCTAAATTCATACAGGATTACAAGGAATCAACTTTGGATAAGGCTTTGGAGAGAGTTTACAATATAACACGAGAAGAACTACTCAAGAAGAAAAAGGTTTCAGAAAAGAGAATCTCCAAGGCCCCTACTGTGCCATTTGTAGCCAGATTCAATACTGCAGGAAACAAGTTGAGGGAGTTCTTTCCAAACATTGGTCCATTCTAAGAAGCAACAAATATTTGAAGGACATTTTACCCACAAGATCAGAAATCTTTAATAGAAAAGCAAAGGATCTTAAAAGCAGATTGGCAAAAAAGTGACACTGCAATACCAACAAAACATCAACAAAGGTCTTTTGAGTATTGTAGATGGAAGCATTGTCTGTGGAGTAAACAGATGCGGGCACCACCCATGTATCACCTGCAAGTACATCCAAAATTGTGCTTGGAATTTTACTGGTTAACAGATGGGCAAAACTTTTCCTATCAAAGGTTTATTCAGCTGTATCATGGACCATGTTGTCTATTTGAAATTCTTGTAATCTACAGTATATGGAAAGAACAATACAGCCGGTGAAAGCAAGGTTTCTTGAACACTGCAACAATATCATCAAAAGGATTGTCAAGCATAGTGCCAGCAAATACTTTGGATGATATCACAACCAAGACCCAAGTTGTCTTAAACTATACGTCATAGACCACATTCCCCCACAGGTGAGATGTTGTGATAGATACACAAGATTGTCCATACAAGAAATTTTCTGTATTTTCAAATTACAACACTGAACCCGCATGGTCTCAATGAAGAGTTAGATTTTTGGTGTGTCCACTAATGCCATGGAGGTGCCCCTCTACATTACTCTGGCACCTACTGACACTATATTTGACAACAAATACACCCTGTTAGTTTTCTCTCTGTCACCGATTCTAGGATCAATTCACATGGTTAGTTGAGGTTGGGTCAGTATCAACAGATCCACACCTCCTGAGATATATATCTAAGGTGATTCCAAGGCCCATTATTATATGGGTATTTTACCCTTACTTGATTGTCCATATATATAGGGAGAGAGACTACCCAGTTTTAGAAGTGAATAATTTATAAGGTAACCTTAACCTTGACATCTAGCATAAATATAATTTCCTTGATGACCAATGGAAGCTACAGTTTCATGTCTCATTTTTAGAGTCACACTTTTATAATAATACTAGTGTAAAAGCCTGTGTGCATGGGCCATGGAACAGTGAGGTAACAGCAGTACACAGAGCAGGACTGGCCTCTTAACCCTTTGAGTGCCAGAGGTGTACGCAATGCATTGCATACTCCTCTGGCACTCAAAGGGTTAACATTAGCCGGACCTGCTCTGCATACTGCTGTTACCTCACTGCTCCACACGATTGCGGCACCTCACTCACGCAATGCAATCATGCACAGTAGAGACTGACCAAACGTACGCAGTCTCTAATGCACATGACTGCATTGTGACAAACTTTCTGGGCTTTTATTATATAGGATATATATAGTATGTATAGTTAAAAATACACCCAGTTTGTCAAACATTAATTTTTAGTCCCAAAAGAGAGTTAAGTAACTGAATGTTCTCCTTTTTTCCTTCTAATAGTATATTAATGCCTGCCACATATACAAAAATAAGTAAAGTCATCTCTGCCCAAAACTGAGATGCAATGTTTATTGTTTCAATTTTATATAATACTTAAAATTTAAATGAAAATTAAAGTATCATGTGTCCAGGTCCACAAGCTATATATCTATGTAAAAACTAAAGATCACAATGATTTATGTAATATGTTATCCCCTTAGTGGCTAACAACCAATTTATATGTATGACAACAATCAATGTGGTAGTATTCCTTTTTATAGCATCATTGTTACATTGCATCATGATGTACTCATTGTTTCATTCTATCTTGATGTATTTATTTTTGCAATGTTGAAGATGGAGATAACATACTAGGCAATCATCAAATACTTCATTATCATTATATATGGGATAGAAGAAACTCGGTAGTATATGCCAATATGCCAATATCTTTTTCTAGTACAGCTCAGTCACCATGTACACTGATTGGTGGGTTTAACCATAAGTTTGGGCTAGTGTCCCATGGGCCAGTTTTACCTCCAGAGGAAGGCATGGTCCTAGTGCAGAAATGCTAATAGGCTAAGAGCCGAAACCTAGAACCACAAGGAGTGCTGCGGTAGCAACAACCTAGGGCCATCTTTGCAGTGGAACATCACTGGCTGATAGTGAGATAGTAGTGCGGACCAAATTGGATGAGTCTGCATCCGTTATTAGTGTTATTGAGACAAGAGTCTGTGAAGTAACTAGACACCTATACCGTTTATGGATACGTGATGTGTATGTTTTGTACCTTCCACACACAGTGTTCCTAATCCAGAACTTGATGTAACCGGCCACTTGTAACACCACCCAACCAATTCCACAGTTATAGCTCATATGGTAGCTCCCATACTTTACTAATCTGGCACCTATAGCCTATCTCCAACTTGTTTAACTCCAAGACCTTATAAAAATCGTATATGGTCCATGTGGCTTTACCTTTCTGTTTTTGTTTTTAGCACCAATGTTTATTATTTTATATGTTTATGATTTGCATTTTTATACAATTTATTTACCATTTATTCATTTGTTTTTATTTCCCCAACTATCTAAGTCTTAAATGAAATTAATTTATATTTGTTTTTATATTACTGCAATTAGAGGAGATTCTCTTTGCACTTTCCTCCCCTCCTTTTGTTCTTTTTACATAATTCTCAGGATCCTCTACATGTGGACTTTGGTTTTGTGTACTACAAGTGACAAACTGCAAGAGTTTGCAAGAGGGATAGCTAGCATTGTACTTCCACAATATTTTCATTCCATTTTTCAAAACAATCCTTATGAGGTACATTAGTGTCATAGAAACATAGAAACATAGAATTTGACGGCAGATAAGAACCATTCGGCCCATCTAGTCTACCCATTTTCCTACTGTAAAAAAAAAACAAAAAAAAAACCCTCAAACCTTTTTTGGGTCTTGGTCTTTTCTTACGTTAAGGACCGCCTTATGCCTATCCCATGCATGCTTAAATTCTGTCACTGTATTAACTTCTACCACTTCTGCTGGTAGGCTATTCCACTTATCTACTACCCTTTCAGTGAAGTAAAACGTTCTTACATTACGTCTAAACCTGTGTCCCTCTAGTTTTAGACTATGGCCTCTTGTCCTAACATTTTTACTCCTTTAAAATATACTTCCATCCTGTACTTTGTTGAATCCCTTCATGTATTTGAATGTTTCTATCATATCCCCTCTCTCTCTTCTCTCCTCCAAGCTACACATATTCATATCATTTAGTCTATCCTGATATTTCTTTTCCTGTAGACCAGTAACCATTTTAGTAGCCCTTCTTTGAATTTTCCCTAGAGTATCAATATCCTTCTGTAGATGGGGTCTCCAGTACTGTACACAATACTCTAGGTGAGATCTAACTAAAGATCTGTAGAGGGGCATGACTACTTCCCTTTTTCTGCTACTAATGCCCCTAGCTATACAACCCAGTGCCCTGCTTGCATTCTCCACTGCTTTATTGCATTGCTGCTTACCTTTAAGTCATTAGAAATAATTGCTCCCAAATCCCTTTCCTCTGTTGTCTCTGACAGCACAGTACCCTTAATAGTATATTTTTCCTTTGGATTTTTATGTCCCAAGTGCATTATTTTACATTTATCAGTGTTACTACTTGGTATACTCTTAGCATCTTATCTGTCCATTCCACTGGCTGTTTGTCCCAACTGGTGGCACTGTTTGCACTGTCTTTCTCTTTAACTGTCAACGTGGAACAAGGTTTGAGCAATACTTTTAGTGAGTAATAAATAAATTGATAAATAAATAGCATATTCTGTAAACAGTTGTTAATTAGTGTGTGTGAAAAAAGAAGAGATTCAAAAGTCAAAATAAAAGGTAAAAAGAAAAAAATATCTATACCTTTAATCCTTGAAGACCCGAAGAACCTTGTTCTCCTTTTTGGCCCTATAAAATGGTTTTAGAAAAATAACATTTGAATTAGTGCTCAGTCTGATTTGTTGCTGAGATCTGAAGTAAAGCAATCATTAAATCTGTGACTCTTCTATCCATACCTGAGAGGTTATGAAAAAACTTAAAGGCAACCAAGCTTTACATGCAAGCTTCTTTGTGAATATAGCAATGATAAGGGGATCAGTTTTAATAAACAAGACATACATCTCACATGTGGAACAAATAAAACACGTCATAGATCTGCATTTATCTAACTCTCTGGGTGCCAGAGCAATACCTTTCTGCCACCCAAAGGGTTAACTGAGGTTTTTAACCATGTAAGTTCGCAAAGCAATACATTTGGAAACTTCTCTAGCATTTAGGGGTTAACATGTTTTGTTTTTTATTATTTTATTTATCCATGACAATGCAGTTGGTTTGCCTTAGCATTTTTCCACTTTTATCTTATGAATATGACAAAATATGATCAGTTTATGCTTTGGATTGCCTGAGTGATATCTAACATATTGCAACACAATGTGTTGGGTACTTCTCTGGCAATCAGAGGGTTAAAAAAATAAAGTGAATGTGAGTCTTAACCAATTAAAACTAATAATATTGGCTAGTAAAGATATGCAGGCTGCCATTACAGAAAATGTTTATGTTATTCTATTGTTTTTTTGCACAAACTATATTAAGAATTTGTAAACCCCTTGAATGCCAGTGGGAGTGTGCAAAACATTGCTTGAAAACCTCCCTGGTCCTCAAGAGGTTAAAGAAGCCGTTTGCTATATTGTGGCAAAGTAATGATTATATTTTCTTATTGACAAATCATTGAACTTGTACCTGATTCCCTCGATCACCATGATTTCCTTTATCCCCCTGAAAGAAATAGGAAAGAGGAGGGATTTACATTATATTATTGTGATATAGGCAGATATTTATATACAGATGTAGCAGGCATAAATGCATTATACCTTACTAGCGTAAAAGCCCGTATACACGGGCCAAGGTCAGGTTGATGTTAACCCTTTGAGTGCCAGAGGGGTATGCAACGCATTGCTTTGCAATGTTTTGTGTACCCCTCTGACACTCAAAGGGTTAAGAGGCCAGTCCTGCTATGCATCCTGCCACCGACACAGTCATGACCTGTAGAGACTGCCAGAAAGCACAGAATGCTCACAGCATTCCTACACCTCCCAGCATTCCTACACCTCCCAGCATTCTGTGCGTTCGAGCAGTCTCTACTGTGCATGACAGCTTCTGACAAAAATCCTAGCAAATTATTATATAGGATAACGCAAGTATGGCAATATAGGAAGACTAAATTCAACTCTCTAAAAAATCCATGATAAGCTGCCTCACAGAGGATGATGTAGTGAGAAAAACATGAGAAATCCTGGGTAAGTCAAGTATTCATAGTGGACAAATAAAAATCCCTTAGAATTTAATTGGGGCTTTTAAAATCCCCATATAAATCAGTTGGAATTTGGGGAAGTTTAATGTGGAGTTTGGTGAAACTGATTTGCTGCAGAATTGTTCCTCTTCTACTTAGTATAGCCTCACTGATAACAGCTCATCTGCTCTGTGGGGAACCAAGATGAGGCTCTTATGGACCCATTTCCATCTCCCCTTGGAAGACAAAAACCTTGATGACTGATGACATCACAAGGGTTCCTCAAATCCAGAAGTTTTGGTCTTAAAATAGCTATTTCAAAATGGATGGCCTGCTACCATCATAAGTCTGAACTGGCTGTATTCCCTCCTAAATCCCATCCAACAACCCCCCTTCTCAATCACAACTAACAATTCTGCCATCCACTCAGCAACCATAGCACTCTGATTTGGGCTCATACTCAAATCTACAGTAACATTAATATACTAGCAGCCCACAAAGGAATGTTCTCTAGCAAACACCATTTTATACACTCTTAATATAACAATTTCAGTTGAAACTAATAAAGATTACATTTTAATATAATGTGGTAACATACTAATGGGAGAAACAGTGAACGTGCTTTGATATTGTTAAAGCTATTTTCAACTTGGAACTATCTAAGGCATTAGTCTTCTTTTCCTTTGTTCTGCATATCTGAGCCACTAATATTAGGCCACCTGTGCTCCAGCTGGGATAGCTTGAAAATATGTTGTACCCTTCAGGACCAGGGTTGGCCCTGGCATAATACATTCCTGCCTAAACCTTTTACTCTACATATTTTCATTCACCATATGAATGACATGGTGCCAATCAGAACACAGTCCCTGAAACATTATTGAAAGGAAGGTAGTATGTAATTTGCGAAGCCTTTGCTTTAGTAAATTGCCTATATGGACTGAAAGATCACAGAAAGACTGTAGAAAAATGCAATCTAAATGCAAGTTAAAAAATCTGGCTTAGTTTATTTAAGGCAACATGTGTTGAATTAGCTAAGGTTATATATGTATGTTCAGTGAAGACATGTTCAATAGAAGACATGAGAAACAGTTTCTGATAAAGGCAGCAATTCTGGAGTAAACCAATTGCATCATAGGGGACAAATCAAAATTCCCCAAAGCACATTAATTTAAATGGGGCTTGAAACATCTTAAATGGTAAAAATGTCTCTAATGTACTACTAAAAATATGTTGAAGACCTTTATAGCATCCAAGGCACTACATAGTAAAATAGTAACATAGTAGATAAGGCTGAAAAAAGACATGTGTCCATCAAGTCCAGCCCATGCCAATAACACCCCTGTTGATCCAGAGGAAGGCAACCGAAAAGCCCTCTGGAGCAATTTCCAGTGTAGGTGTGTGTGTGTGTGTGTGTGTGTGTCAAATAGTTCCCCGGCTCAATATCCTATTTGCTTTGAAGCCATCTGTCATAACTGTCAATATTGTTCTGTGCTAGATAGGCATCCATTGCTTTTTTGAATGCAGTTACATTATCTGCAAGCACAACATCTCGAGGCAAAGAATTCCATAGCCTTACCGCCCTTACTGTAAAGAATCCCTGCCTGTGTTTTAGTCGAAAGCGCCTTTCCTCAAGTCTTAATGGATGACCTCTTGTTCCTAGCTCAGCTCTTTGCATAAATAATTCATTGGATAGTTCTTTGTATTGACCTTGAATGTATTTGTAAATGGTAATCATATAACCCCTTAGACGTCTCTTTTCTAATGTAAACAAACCCAGTTTGGCTAGTCTCTCTTTGTAACTCAGATCCTCCAATCCCTTTATCAGTTTTGTTGCACGTCTCTGCACCTTTTCCAGTTCAGTAATGTCTTTTTTTAGAACAGGCGCCCAAAATTGTACTCTATAGTCTAGATGACCAAGGATTTATACAGAGGTAGGATAATATTAGCATCCCTTGCTTCTACACCTCTTTTTATGCAGGCTAGTACTCTATTTGCTCTTGCAGCAGCTGAGTGACTCTGCACACTGCTGTGAAGACTATTGTCTATCAAAACAACTAAATCTTTCTCTAATGAGGATTTCAAAAAAGACATATTAAATCAATTGGCATTGTAATTTGAGTTTTTCATCCACTGTCCTCAAAAGTAACCATGCAGGCTATTGATTTAACTGTTAGGTGTGTAATTAGTCACAGAAGCACCCCTGGTCCTTAAGGGGTTATTTTATCTTACATTCTGATTAGTTTACCTGTGTTCAGGAAGGAAATTCTTTAAAACTTGCTCTGTTAGGGGTACTTGAGGACTGCGGTTGAGAAACTCTGCCCTATGGTGCAGTTGGTTTGGTCCAGCATTGTTCCAATTTTTTCTTAGTATATCAGGCTAAGTGTACACAAATATTACAACCAGGGAAATAAATAAAATTTTTTTAGCACTTACCTTCGCACCTATGGGTCCTGGCATACCTCTATAGCCTTGTTCACCTGGATGCCCGGTTTCTCCCCTTTCTCCCTGGACAAAATAAAGTTGTAAAGTTTTTTTGAGTTACGTTTTAGAAAAGGTAAGAACTTACAGTGTATATAAAATTCTACACACCCCTGTTAAAATGGAAGGTTCTTGCGATGTTAAAGAATGAGACAAAGATAAATCATGTCAAAACTTTTCCCACCATTAATGTGACCTATAACATGAACAATTCAATTGCAAAACAAACTGAAATCGTTGAGGGGGAAATAAAGTAAAAAACTCACAATAACCTGGTTGCATAGGTGTGCACACCCTTAAACTAATACTTTGTTGAAACACCTTTTGATTTTATTACAGCAATCCGTCTTTTTGGGTAGGAGTTTATTAGCATGGCACATCATGGCAATATCTGCCCACTCTTCTTTGCAAAAGTGCTCCAGATCTGTCAGATTGCGAGGACATATCCTGTGCACAACCCTCTTCAGATGACCCATCAGATGTTCAATTGGATTCAGGTCTGGGCTCTGGCTGGGCCATTCCCAAACGTTAATCTTCTTCAAGCCATGCTTTTGTGGATTTGGATGTGTGCTTTGGGTCGCTGTCATGCTGAAAGGTGAACTTCCTCTTCATCTTCAGCTTTCTAACGGACTCCTGAAGGTTTTGTGCCAAAATTGCCTGGTATTTGGAACTGTTCATAATTCCTCCACCCTGACTAAGGCCCTGGTTCCAGCTGAGGAAAAACAGCGCCAAAGCATGATGCTGCCACCACCATGCTTCACTGTGGGTATGGTGTTTTTTGGTTGATGTGCAGTGTTGTTTTTGCGCCAAACATACCTTTTGGAAATATGGCCAAATAGATCAACCTTGGTTTCATCAGACCATAACACATTTTCCCATATGGTTTTGGGGGACTTGATATTTGTTATTGCAAACTTCAGCAGGGTTTGGATGTTTTTCTTTGTAAGAAAAGGCTTCCGTCTTGCTACCCTACCCCATAGCCCATTCATATAAAGACTACAGGAGATTATTGTCACATGTAGCACAAAGCCAGTACTTGCCAGAAATTCCTGCAGTTCCTTTAATGTTGCAGTAGGCCTATTGGAAGCCACCCTGACCAGTTTTCTTTTCGTCTTCTCATCAATTTTGGAGGGATGTCCAGTTCTTGGTAATGTCTCTGTTGTCCCATATTTTCTCCACTTGATGATGACTGTTCCATGGTATATCTAATGCTTTGGAAATTCTTTTAAACCCTTCTCCTGACTGATATCTTTCAACAATAAGATCACTCTGATGCTTTGGAAGCTCTCTGTAGACCATGGCTTTTGCTCCGTGATTCAACTAAGCAAATGTCAGGAAAATCCTACTAGAAGGGCTGAACTTTATTTGTGATTAATCGGAGTCACTTTAAATGATGGCAGGTGTGTAATGACTTCTATTTAACATGAGATTGAATGTGATTGGTTAATTCTGAACACCGCCACATCCCCAGTTATAAGAGGGTGTGCACACCTATGAAACCAGGTTATTGTGACTTTTTTTTTTTTCCCTCTCAACGATTTCAGTTTGTTTTGCAATTGAATTGTTCACGTTATAGGTCACATTAAAGGTGGAAAAAGTTCTGACATTATTTATCTTTGTCTCATTCTTTAACATCACAAGAACCTGGTATTTTAACAGGGGTGTGTAAACTTTTTATACCCACTGTATGCATAAAATGCAGTTATGTGTCAATTCTATCATTCTAATATTTATAAAATAAATCGAAATTATTAGCTATATAGAAATGTTAATTTACAAAATAAATTAGGTATTGTTAAAGGTTCTTGTGCTTTTTGGAGTAAAATAGCAATTTGTTAGGTTGCATTTTTACTCTTAGATTACTATGTGTATTTAAGCAGAAGCTCATTGAGTTACTCAATAATTGATCAAAAGGAAATTAAGCATGAAATATCTTGGAGCAGATTCACTAAGCAGTGATAAAGAGGTAATAAAGTGGAGATAACTTCTCCAGTTTATCACTTTTCTGTTACAGCTTACCTTGGTTTCAGCGTCATCTACAGGTGCGAGGCTTCAAGCATGCAGCAGGCCCCTGTTTTATGTGTTTGCTTCCTGTAGTCTCCTCCTACCTACTTCCTCCCTCTTAGCTGCTCCTCCTACCTACTTCCTGTGGAGGGGTTTAAAAGGCAGACTGAGTCCTGACTCAGTTGCCCTTGCGTTGTTGTTCATAGCAGTTCTATTACCTTGGGCTCTGTGTATGACCTGGCTAGTCTTCCATCCAACCTGGTGCTGACCTGTGGCTCTGTCTAACTATTCTTTTGCTAATCCCTATAGTGGACACCCAAGCTGGTGCAGACCTGTGGCTCTGGCTGACTACCTGAACTGTGTATGACCTGGCTTGTCTGACTACCCCCTCTGGTGCTGATTGTGGCACTGTCTGACTACTCTTACATTTGTTCCATGTACCTAGCAGACACTCAACCTAGTGCGGACCTGGGGCTCTGGTAGACCTGCTCTGATACTGACTGCAGACTAGTCAGCTATGTATTTCCCATTCTGACTGCAGGCATGAGTCAGATATCTCTCCATACTGACTGCAGGCTTGAGTCAGATATCTCTCCATACTGACTGCAGGCTTGAGTCAGTATGCCCGCTACGTTGGATCAAGATCCTGTGTTCCTGTTCCTGCTCCTGTTCCTGCTCCTAGCTCCAGCAGAGACTACCAGTGGTTTAGGCCTAGTCTTCAGCAGATTGGTCCGGCTCGGCAGCCTACTATTCCTGATAGCAGAGCTCCCTGGCCTGTAACCATCTGTTTGTTCCTGCTGTATATATTGTATATATCTTGCTTACCTTTCGGTTGTCAATAAATTGCATTTAACTATACCGTACCTACTGATTCTTGAACTTCTCTGGGAACCATGACATTTTCCAGTTCTTATCTTATTCTATAGAGCCTATGTCCTAAGATCTCCTTCCTAATATAGGAATTGTAGAAGTGATAAACTGGAGAAGTTATCTTCATTTTATCACCACTTAGTGAATCTCCCCCGTAGTCTTTTTAAATAGTTACTAGATTATTTATTTATAATTTTGTTAAATATGTCTGGTTTGAGTCCTCTGAAATAGTTAAATTATTTTGAGTTACAAGAAGTCCCCTTTGCCTCTGAGAACAATTAGGTGAAATTTTTCTTGACTACAGTGGACTCTGGAATGGGGGAAGAAGGTTTATCCTCAGACTGCGCCTTTGTACAACTCTTTTGCTGCACTTGCAGAACAGAATAGTGGTGATGTAATGTCAGACTCAGAAGTAGACTTTGGCAAGTCCCCTATGGTTGGTCAAAAAGTTGTGTGTGCCTCTGAAGACAGAGCAAAAATCATGAGGAATATTTTACTTTTTGAAGATTCTGCTGTCAAAGGTATTAACTTCAAATATGATGAAGAAAAATGGGTGTATTACTGGAGCTACTTCTCAAGGGTAATAGAAAGCATATTGTAAGGATTGTTGTGGCAGCAGAACATGATTGTGAGTTACATTTTTTTGTCCACTTTGGGACTTATGATCTGGCTTTTTATAATGTTTGGAAAGAGCAGAAAGGTTAGGAAGAAGGTAGAATGTTGCGCAGGATAGCATTTAACATGTGTTTAAGGAAATTATTGGACAAATGGGGGGAGTATCTGATATATTGTTGGTGAAAAAACCTGGGATCCATTGATCATCAATCAGTGTGGTTTAGTAAAGAGGAAAAGGAAATGTGTAATTACATGAAAACAAAAGCCATAGATTTTAGAAGTACTGCTTTCTTATATATGAAAATGCTTGACTAATTCTTTGATGGAAGTAAATAGTGAGAATAATTAACCCCTTAAGGACCACTTGGTCTGAGGGTAGGGTGCTGTAGAGGACCGCGCCACTTTTTTTTCACCACTGCATTCTGTGATCACAACACAGCGTTCCTGTGAGCTACAATCCTTGATGTGCCAGGACTGTCACTGGTCCTTAACGCCTGGAAAGCAGTAACAGTTCTGGCACATCTCAGGTCATTAACCCCTTTAGGACCCATGACGTTTAAGGACCGTCATGGGTGAACTTGACATAAGAACCCATGAAGGTCCTGGCATGTCATGGATTTCAGGGCTCCTCGTGTGGCTGCAAGCAGTTCGGCGAGCCCTGCACACGATCACAAAAAAATAAATCAGTGCTTTGTGGTCCTTAAGTGCCGGGCATGTGCTCGAGCACTGGTACTTAAGGGGTTGAAATATGCAATATTAGGCCAACAATTATATCACCAAGCATTCACTATATTATTCCTTCAGTAGGGGCATTTTTTATAATCTGCAATAAAATTCACATTCTAGTATAAAATGGGACATTTGATAAAAAAGGTTCTTCATTTAGAATTATTAATGTCAGTGCTGGCCATCCTGATTTAGAAAATTTACAATTTGCAAGTAAAAATAGAAATGTTTATGCAATTTGATGGTAAAATATGTTCATGGTGTGGAATAATGTGACTTTAATTCCATGTTACGCTTTAGGCCACAATTCAGAGTGCCAAAATTGGTCATCAGCTTGTACTCCCATGTATTTCTGTCTCTGTATTAGTGGAAGTTCCCATCAGTACAGTGACCTTTAGATCTACACATCTATAATAATAATAATAATAATAATAATAATAAAAATTATATAGAAATTGTTGTTAAAATGTTCAGTGTGTGAAATAATTTAACACATTCCTTTTTGCAGGTAGACTTGGTCTACATAGTCAAGAGTGTCAAACTAGGTCATCAGCTTGTAATCCCAGATCTCTCTGTCTCTCAATGTATAGAAGATCCCCATCAGGAGAATAACTGTTACATCTTGCTCCTGTGTCCATTTTTCAAAAATGTTTCCCTATATGGGTATCTTTTCTCTGCAAACTCCTATGCTGATATGCACATCAACTTTGTACAATGATCTCAGAAAGGCTACATAATCATCTCACCGGGATTTGTTACAGAAATGAAACAAAGAAACAAGCAGAGATCCTGACTCTCAAAACTATTATGTGAACAGATATGGAGGGCATGAACCAGATAATGCAGCTGTACTACATAAAACTGCGAGTACAAAACCAAGAAACTATACAGGCTAAGGCAGTGATTCTCAGCTCCAGTCCTCTGGGCACACCAACAGGTCATGTTTTCAAGCTCTCTAATTAATCACAGGTGAATCAATCACAATGACTGAGCCACTAATTACTCACCTGTGATTAAGCAGAAATAATCTGAAATCCTTCACTGTTGGTGTGCCCCGAGGACTAACGTTGAAAAACACTGTGCTAAGGCAAAAAGCAGGACACAAATGAATTAATAACAGGTGCAGAATAACATTTCTGTTGTCAACTTCTCACACAAACTAAGCAGTGTTTCTATCGTTTCTACTTTCAAGAGACTGTCTCCAAAGTTGGTACATTCCCAATCTACAAAAGAGATGTCAGACCTGTTGCCACAAATATACCATATGTACCTAACACATATCCACTGAAACCACAAAACCAGTTCACATTTTCCTGCAGATCATTCAACACTGCCTACCTGTGTGTGAAATATGAAAAACACAGGATAATATTTTATTAACACAAGACAAACTTTCATAAAATGAGTAAGTTTGCACAGGTTAACTGCTAATAACAAGAAAAAATATACACCCGTGGGTAAACAGTTCTCCAAAATATAAAAATATCAAGAGGGATGTTGTAGTCATGGGGAACTTCCACACACATAGAGATAGTAATGTATGGTTATGGGAGAACAAGCTGATCACATTTCACACTCTAAACTGTGGCCTAAAGCATGACAAGGAATGAATGTTGCATTATTCAAAATAATGACATATTTTACAAACAATTTCCATGTACATTGACCATAATTGAAGCGATCAAAAATTCTAAATGCATCAAATGTCACATTTCAAACTGATAGGTGAATTTTAATGCAGACTATAAAAGATGTCCTTATTGAAGTCTGAGGAACAATATAGAGAAAGCTTGGTGATAAGATTGTCACCTGAAATAAATACAAAATACTCAAAAACATTTTCCCCTCTGTAATGTATGTTAAAAAGCATTAAAGGGTAAGGAAAAGGAATCAAGTCTATTTACACAGCAAGACATCTTAAATGTATAATCTAAATTAAAAATATACAAGTAAGTAAGTAGGTGTTTGTGTTTTTTTTAATGATTGGAAATCATTTTGAAAGATAATTGCTGCCTATCTGGAATCTGCAAGTTTTGAAGATTAAAATTAGCGTGGATTTATTTCAGGGATGTCTTGACAAGCAAATTGATGTTTTTTTCTGTTTTTCATTAGTTCAATCTCAAGTAAAGTATGGTGTGCAGCTCTGGAGACCATATCTCCAAAAGTACATCAAAGATGGGCCACTAAATGGTGCATGGGCTAAATATTAAACTATATCTTGAGGACTAAAGATCCATTATATGTAAATCTTGGTGTACACAATGTAGTGGGGCATTATGACTGAAACCTTCAAATATATTAAGGGATTTAAAGGTATAGTAATGTTTCATAATAAAAGCAGCTCTAATTAATCTTCATAGTATTTGGACTTTGGAGAATGTTATTTCAATTCTGTCAGAGTTGTAGTTCATGAGTAATTCAATGACAAAGTATACCCTTCCTGCCCCTTTTACTGATGTAACACTTCTCAGCCAGAACAGAAGGGAGGTGCCCAGGTAGACTGCAGAGAGGGAGAATCTTCAATTAAGATAAGGGAAAAACCTGAAAAGCTTGTCAAGGGTGGCAGAGCTTTCATTGTTTTCAATGAAGAAGCTTGTCCCCTGCTGTTATCTGTCTGGTCTATGGACTGGATTCCACATCTGAGAAGAGATGGCTTACACTAGGTAAAAGAGGCGGGAGGGGGAAACTTTGCTTGTGAATATCTCTCAAACCATAAAGGTTTGAGAGATAAGACTTATATCGTACTTCATGTTTTTTTAAAGCCTACAAAATAAAATAAAGTTAAAGTATTACTATCCCTTTAAGAAGATTCTGTAAAGATCAGTTTTTCATAGAAAAAAGCATACTAGAATAAGAGGACATGCTCTAAAATAGGAGGCTGGGGAAAAAAGAAGAAATATGAGGACAAACGTCTTTAATGAAATGGTGATAGATGAATGAAACAGACACCCAACAGAGGTGGTTGAAGCTAAAACCACTTAATTTAAGAACTTTTGGGATATGGTCACGCTATGAATACAAATGCGGGATATGCGTTAAGGCGTGACAAAAGGTAATAGAGTAGAGATAACTTCTCCAGTGATATCAGTTCTACAAGTCCTATGTTATTCTATGGAGCCAATGCACTAAGATTTTTTCAACTTTGGACAAAGACACTATAAAATAACATAGGAACTGGAGAACTGATATAACTGGAGAAGACATCTCCTCTTTATCACCACTTTATCACTTCTTAGCGCATAACCCACAATAAGTTTGAGCTAATTAGCCAAGAAAATGGGTTGACTAAATGATCCATTTTGTTCTTTTTCTGCAGTCAAATTCTATGTTTCAATGTTTTGCTTGCTTTTTACCTACAAAAACCTAGCAATGTTTTGACAAAACGAACCCACTTTACCATAAAAGAAACGGTTAAGTCCTGAGACATATTAGATTAGGAGAAAAAGGGAATTAGCAATCTGTGTGTACTATATCTGGGAGTTTTTATTAGAGAATAAAAGTTGGGTTTTTCCTTGGGGCAGAGAAATATTAAAGAAACAACATTTCATTCTAACAAAATATGACAAGCTTGTGCTTTTGAATACAACAAGGGTACCCACACTTCTGAAAGAAGTTTCATTCAAAAATTATAGCAGTTTAAATGTTTAAATACAGGAATATGTAATTAGCAATTGTGGTCATCATGTGGCACTGTTGCTACCACTTACTATGGAAAATTGCAGTCTAAGATTCAAGCTCACCCACAGACTATATTAGGAAAAAATGTTCTCTGGATATCACTTGGTGCTATCGCTAACAGTTTATTAAAAACAAGTTCCAATTAAGCAGCACCCAGCAGTAGGAATTGCTTTCTTAATTAAGAAAAAGCTTACAATATTGTGCTTTAACAGTAAAACTATTTAAATGAATATAAAATAAATTTACTATAGAGGAAATGACAATTTAAAGTGGTTATCCTATTATGTGTGAGTACAAGAATGTGGTATGTGGGCTGAGGATTTTACCCAAGATTGTGAATTATATGAAAACAAAAGAAAGAAGTATAGAGGAGCATGTTGTATTCTCAGATAAGAACATCCTGGTGAGTGAAATAGTAAAGACAACAGAAGGAGGCTTCTAAGGTTGATGACATAACTTATTATACCTTTTTAACTCCAGAACACTTGAACTTTACCATTATGGTACTGTATCATCTAGGGCTTTTGCACAATACATTAAGATGATTTACTACCACTGAGATTTCCTATTATACTACATTCCCTTCATTCCAGTTAAAGCAAGCTACACATTTAAACTATTATGTCAGTTGAGCTGGGTATCTTCAATGATATATTACTGAGAGAGTGTACACCCCCTTTTATACACAATGATGCTTTGGTTGTGTTGCTCATTGAAAGTTATTGGTCTGGGCTATGGTGCTTTCTCAATTGGTGACCAAAGCCCAACATGCTTCAACATTTATTTGAGTGTTTATGGAGGTTGCAATGCATGCCAGAGTGGTGGAATTCAAGAGAGAGAGCAGCCGGTTGCATCAGTTCTGTCAAAGAGACTTAAAAGATATGACATGATTGAAGAGTAAGTTGATGTCTAATGGTATCATGCACAAAAGAAAAGTGAAGCATTTCTGTGATAAACTATCTCCAGCATAAGAAACAAAGAACAAATCCAATTATTTGAAATGGGCATTTTAATTCCTTGAGTCCTAAAGAGGTCAACAACGCAATGAAAATTTGAGGCATTTGCATTTGTTTCCATTGGTGCAGTTGATATGACCCAAAATTACTCCACATTTCTTTTGTGCATAAGGCCCAATGACAGAACAGATTTTAGTGAATGCTACAATAGCTCTAATGTATTTCCTTGTGTGTATGCTGAGCAGTAATCCATACCTGATAATGGCAAAAAGAGAAAATGAGAGGCAAAGGGTATAGAAACATCATCAAAGCCGCATGTCTTCTGTTTAAATAATATGAATACAGCTTTAAATGTACCTTTATTCCTGCAGAGCCTGCTTTTCCTGGTGTTCCGGGATCTCCTTTATTTCCCTGGAAAACAGAATGTTTGGCTTAATATGGTATCAGTTTAGTATGAATGAATGAGCCTACTTAAGCAATGCAATGAACACCTCACTGATTCCTATAGGTTAAAATTAACCAATTGTAGTGGGAGGATTTTTTTGTTCTGTGGTCCTGCTGGCAGTTTTCATGGCTGCCTCCATGGACATGACATTCAGGACTGACTGAAGATTTTATCTTTTGAACAAAGCACAAGCACAAAAATGTTATATCCATTTGGATTTTCGGGTTATAGTAAGGTAAAGGAAGGAACGATTATTAGGAGATGTTATTTCTCCCTGAAGGACAGTGTTTCTCAACATTAGTGCTTTGGGCTCCCCAACTGTGTAGGTTTTCAGGTTATTCCTGCTTAATCACAGGTTAATTAGCATCTCAGACATTGTGATTGATCCACCTGTGCTTAATTATGGAAATCTTGAAAACAGGACCTATTTGTGTGCCATGAAGGCTGGACCTGAGAATCACTGGTGTAGAACATATTGCTTTGCAGTGCATTGCACACCTCTCTGGTTGTTAAGAGGAGAATGACTTATCTAGATCTGAGTTTTTCCATACAGCAATTTGGTAAAATCATGCAATTATTTTGTATTGGACGTTTTTAACTGCATTTCCATTGTATTGTTGTATTTAATTCATGGCCTCTCAATATATATGTTGAAAAAACACTATGGCCTAGATGCACTAAAAGTCGATGTGGTGTCGGTATGATCTTGTCGATGTCTTCGAATCACTCCAACAATTTGATCTGCACACACATCGACATATTCACCAAAAATGTCGGATGGAAGGGGAAGGTTGGAGAAGGTCCCTATTAGCATACAGGATTTTTAAAGTGTTGTAGATCTGGAAGGGATCTCCTCCCCTCACACTTCACCAACACTACGAAAATTCTGAACAGCATTCTCTGTGCTTCCCTACCTAGCCAGTATGGGAAGAAAGAGAAGGATTTCCACACCAAGGACAGCACTGAATGCCATAGGCATGTGCATTGCTCACCCTTGTGGCATTCAAAGGGCTAAAATAAACAGAAATAGTACATGAAGCACTACACAATGTGCCCCCCTTCGACATATTCCCCCATCCTTAGTATGTCAACATAAATTGCACATATTCAACATAATAACTCCATTCGACTTTTATCTCTTCATTGGACAGGTACTGCCATTTATGTAACAGAACCTGTCTTTTATTTGACACTTAATCCTTTGAATACCAGAGCGGTAGGAAAGCATTGCTTAACAATGTGTTTCCTACCCCTCTGGTACTCAAAGGGTGTAATAGGAAAGGTATGCAGCTGCATACCTTGCCTGTATATATGTGTAAAACATTGTTTTGTGTTTAATGATATATTTAATGTGATTAAAAAAAAATCAGACCTCAAAGGTGGTATCATGACCCCTCATGACACCCCCCTAGCATGGGGGCAACAATTGCCAGTTGTTTAACTAAAGAGCATATAACCTATGTTTAACATAGGTTATATGTACTTTTTATAATTAAATAATACTTTAAAACCTTGTAGTGGGCACTAGGACCCCTCCTGTTAGCCCCCTATCATGGATCACCTATCCAAAAGGATAGATGATACATGGGGCATCCCCAAAGGCATTCTCTGCCTTCTTGATTCAGGAGCGGCTATATAAGCAGCCGCTGTTTCGAGCGCTTGTGGAATTAATGAACCCTGTCATCAGGTCATTCATAGAAAGTGCAGAGCTGAGCTCTCATCATTGAATCAATCACCGGGGTCAGACCTACTTTGTAGAACCATGAAAGAATTGGAAAAATGGGAGTCTCTACTTACAGACATATGGAGAATCACTTATTCTTAAATATACAGTTTCCCTTTAAACTATAATCAATTTTGATGTTGTTACCTTTGGTCCAGATGCTCCTGATGGACCCGGTAACCCTTCTGGTCCTGGTATTCCCTAAAATGCAAAGAACACAAAGATAAAATTTTCTATAAAGTCATTGTGCAAAAATTCTGATTTAGCACATTTAATTAGAGAAGTGTCATATTTGATTCTTCCAAAAAAAAAAAAAATCAACTGCCCAACATTCTGCTTCTCACATCAGTAATCAGTGATGTAACATAAACCCTTTGAGTGCTAGAGAGGTAGTCAATGCAACAGGCACATAAAGGGTTAAATCATTTTAACATTTCAATAGCAGTAGACTAAGCATCCTTTTCACTACATTACAGTTAAATATGAACATTTAATCTTGGTGAATCCCATGTTAAACTGGATTTGAACAAAAATCTTACTTGCAGGATTACTTTAACCCTGTAAATAAATTTCAATAATGTCCATAATTTCCTTGCCAAATATATTCTATAGTCCAAAGAATTTAGTAAATGAAAATTTGTATATATTTAGTAAATACATCTGTAATTTAATTAGTACTGTTAAAAATAGAATTAGGCTATAAAGAAAAGAAATGCAGACTCTTGCCTAGATGTCATCATGTTAGCTTTTGACATGATACAAATTAGAATGGGTGTGCCTTTTAGTTACTTATACAGATGTCAAAATGAATGGGTGTGCTTCTCTGTGTATTTTGGTACTTTTATTTGGATTTAATCTGGGCAGTCATTGAAACTAATGTACTAAGAGGAACAGGTTCAATTCAGGGCAATCCAGCTGTACCGTAAGGAACAAATGAACATGACCATTGATTTCAATTGAACCTTTAACCCTGTTGAATGCTGTGCACTGGAGATCTCTCTAGAATTAAGTGAATTAAATGTTCTGTTTAAATAAATTGGCATTTGGGGATTTTTTTTATTTGTTGGTTTACTCCAGAATGGTTCCAACACTTCAGAGTACATCAACCTAGTTATTTATGTCAGTGCTTCTCAATGTTGGTTCTACTTTGGCTTCAGCAGTAGAGGTTTTCAAGAAGACATCCCTGCTTTTTAATAGGTGGTAATCAGTGGCTCACTCACTGTAACTGATCCACTGTACATAATCAGTGGTACTCTTAAACACTGACTTGTTTGTGTGCCCCGAGAACTAGAGCTGAGAATGAATGATTTATATACAACTCAGAATAATTTATACAACATAATAAATGGGACTATAAATCTGTTTCTAGGAATTTTTTTATTTTGCTTGTAATAAATAGAAATGACCTATGAAATAGTTTAAACTCTTAAGGACAAATGACATTCCTGGACTATCACAGAATTCAGTCAGAAGCAATGATAGTCTTGGCACATCTTGGGTAAAATGATCACAAAGTGCCTCTGGGCATGTTGTGATCATTCCGGGGATTCTGTAACTGATTGCTCCAGGACTGGAGCAGTCAGTTTCAGCCTCTCTCCAATAGCTTGGTACGTGTGATCACGGCTACAGTGATCACATTTGCCGATTGAGCCAATGACAAAGGAAATAAATAGTACTAGTTGAACAGCCCATTACACGGGCCACAGTGTCACAGCCACCCGGTCACGGGGCAGTCACGCACAGTAGAGACTGCCCGCGCCACGGCTGATACAGAGCTGGACGCTCCTTCGGAGCACCCAGCTCTGTATCAGCCGTGCCGCGGGCAGTCTCTACTGCACATGACTGCAGCACGCGCAGCAGTGACTACTGCGCATGTCGCAGCATTACACACGATTTAGCAAATTATTATATAGTATATGTAAAAATAGAAGGGGGAAGAAAGAGATCACAAGCGCCCCTGTCCGTGATCAATAAGGCATCAATGGCCACCACCAACACCCAAAGGTGCTTATTCACAAGGATATTGATTGCATAATGGTATATACCAGTTTCAGCACACTAGCCACTGAGGATTGTAACTGCCCTGAGACACAGAATGAGCAATTAAACTCCACAAAGTACTAGGCTGCTCCTATATTACTTGGTCTCTCTGAGTGGTTATCATAGTATTCCTAGGCAGCCTATCGCTCATGTGCTTCCTGCCTCTGTATGGCCGCCGGCCAGCATGGCCTCTGGCCACTTCCTCATTCTGACATCAGGTAACAGGCACTAGCATGGACGGCTGTTTATGGGCCTATTCTGAGTGGCCTAATTGGGTCCTGCCTCCTTCTGCTCCTTTATAATCCTCCTTGGGGCTTAGAGTCATTGCCCTTACGTGGTGTTCCTCTTAGTTACTTTTGTGCTCCATTGTGACCTGTGATTATCTGAGAATCCACTATGTGTATGACCCAAACTTGCTTGACTACTCACATCGGTTCTGACCTGTGGCTCTAGCTGACTTACACGCTCCGTGTATGACCCAGGCTTGTCTGACTACCCACATCGGTTCTGACCTGTGGCTCTGGCTGACTCACTTGCTCCGTGTAGTCCCTGGTTTGTCTGTCCTCCGGCTCTGGCTCCTATCTTGCTCCTTGTATCCCTGGCTTGTCTGACCTGTGGCTCTGGCTGACTACTCACTCTGTATGCTCCTAGCCTGCCTGACCATTAGCCTCTGTGTCCCGCAGCTTTGTTGACTCTCGCTCCCTGTTGCCTTTAGTCTCCGGTACCTTGCAGTAGTGCAGTGAATAGCACAGTGTGCAGCTCCGGGTAGGAGCTTGGGTCCTATCATCCGGTGGTCTGGGATTGTGTGGGATATTATCATCGCTGTATATATTATTATCACTGTATATTCTAATAAAGGAGGTTATATTTTATTACTGTGTCTGTCCTTCTTTGCCTGACTACCATGACATCAGTATAGAAATCCCAAGAGTCATAGAAAACAAAAAAACAAAAGAGCGCCCAATAGTGTAATACGATAATCTCAAATAATGATTATACTTAAAATCAATTGCACTCACGTTTTTAAGTGGTCAGATAACTGATACCAGCGTTTAAGCCTGCACACCTATCATTGTTTTTAATTCATAGGTCAAATTTGATTAAAGTTTTATATCTTGTGGAAGCAGACGTCTTGTTGTCATTCCCCAGAGTGGAGACGGGTGTAATTTCTCCATAGGTTCTAGCATCAGATTTGCTGTTATCAGTTATCTGACCACTTAAAAACGTGTGTGCAATTGATTTTCCGTGTAATCATTATTTGAGATTATCATATTATGCTATTGGGCGCTCTTTTCTTTATTGTTTTCTATGATTCTTGGGATATATAGTATATATTTAATTTGTTAGTGTTCTCTGCTTCTCTATTTATCACTTTGATCATGAGGAAGAGAGAAGCATAGCTCACAGTGCCTCAGATGGCCAAAAATGAGGCGCTTTTGAGGTACTGGGAGCAAGACTGGGGGTGGGGAAGTTAAAATAAAAAATATCTATATATGACACTTTGACCTCTCTTAGTGTAACTGAATAAATGATTTAGAGCAAGCCCAAAGTATTTTATTTACACAGCCTAATTTATATATATATACTGGTCCTCTAGTGTAAAATAGGTTTGGTTCTTAAGGAGTTAACGATTTTAAACTTTTATAAACTTGATGAAGTACAGAACGGAGACAGGCATCTTTTACCATGTAATAAAGAGTTCATGGAAACATATATTTTTCAGGCAGATAAGAACCAATTGGCCCATGCACTCTGACCAGTTTTCTATGCACATAAAGTGAAGTCTTACATAGTTCACATACTAGACTTATGGCACTTTATGAATGCTTTATTATATTTGAATTTATAGAAACATACATTTTGAAATTCGCTCATCCAGTCTGCCCAATCAGCTCATTGTCAATGTAGTTCAAAAATATAATTTTTTTCATACAAAATTTATATCAAATCTGGTTGTGTACATAATTATGAATAATAATACATACACAATGGAAAGGCATTACTGAGAATAATATATTTACCTAACTTGTAAAATGCGCTATTCCAATGATTCTCAAACAGTATGTCGTGACACTTTGGTGTGCCATAAACATCTGCTTATAGTGCCCTTTTTCCTCTATAAAGACTTTGACACAAATGTGAATGCTGACATCCAAATGTATATTTCTAGAAATTGCTAAGCACAATATATTTGTTTTTGTAATTCTGATTGTTAGACCAAAACAACTCTCTATATTTATCTATTTGTACCATTATTTCATCCTTGACAAATAACATAAAATGTTAAATGTGCCCCAAATATTCCAGACTGTCTGACAGGTTTGCCTTGAAAAAAAAACTTTGAAAACCACTGCTCTATTAATTTCTATTTTAAATAAATTACATTTAATTAATGGATACCAAGAGAGGTAGAATTAGCATATGCTTGGTGTGTTTATGAGCCCTGGATTAAATTATTTTAAAATGTTCAATTTATTTGGGGCTTTGGCCAGATGTTCTTGGTAATGTCTGGTCACTATTAGCATTGGCTATATTACTGACTTTTCCCAGGACAAAGACGAGAACTAGGAAATTAGAAATGACTAGTCTGAAATGTCTAGAAATGTAAACATATCTTAAATAAGTTAATGAATGAATGCTTACATTCTACAGTACATTACAATATCATGTTAGAAACTGTACACATTCAATGCATGTACTTAAGGAAAATGTTTGAATGGCTGATGTCAATGATAAGGAAGCATTTCCAAATATAGTTGGAACACTCTAAAAGTAGTAACAATTTTTATTGAATCCATATTTTAACCCTTTAAGGATCAAAGGAGTATGTAATGCATTTCACACGCTTCTAGTCCTTAAATAGTTAATAATGTCCTTGAAATTACAAACAATTTGTTCTTCAATGCATAATAACAGTGACATTATGGAAATCTTCATGTTCACTTAATAAGAAGTATAATAGAAGTTATTATTTATTGCACATTTTTCAAATTTAGATATGGCAGCTTAATTCAAGCTTCCTAAAATTAATAATTTTCAAATTTCTTACCTATTCTATCAAACTTAAATCAATTTCACTGGACCAACTACTCTCTCTTCTAAATTAACCACATCTTATCTGGGACTGGGACCAACCTTGAGGTTGGCTTAATCCACAAGCCTCTTCCCTCAGCTTCAGCTAGCTACTTGTTCATACGTCAAGCACTTCCATTCAATTCCCTCATCATAGGTATACCCTTGTTCATATGTTTCACTTGATTGCTTATTTCTTCCAAGTAAGAAGTGGGCAACACATGGTCTCTAGCTATTGTTGAACTACAGTCCCCATAATCGCCAGATGATCATTAGCTGGCAGAGGGTGATTGTAATTGTAATTCATTAACAGCTACAAAGCCATAGTTGAGGGGGACTGATGATAAGGCCCCTTTATCAGATACCCTTGTCTATGTCATTGAGAAAAGCTTCGATTTATTGCTCGTAATTTTCTTTCCTGCTCTACAAAATAGGTTTATGTCTTATAAATAAAAGAAACTAGTAATCCCAATTTACACTGTATAACACAGGAAAAAACTTTTTTTTTTCTTCAGAAACTGTTACTTCCAAGAATAAGACAAAACTTATTCCAAAGTCATATTTTCCAAAAAGGGAATTCCCAACTACATTTTGCATCTGGAGTTAATATAGCTTTTCTAAGCTGCTATTTCCATCTATTTTCTCTTCAAAAAATAGAAGCAATAAAGCAAATGTTCAAAATCTTTAGAAATAGATATTGTTTTTTTATTATCTCTTCATTAAATCATAATGTTTAACAAAATATTTTGTTGTAGTGTACTATGATGAACTCTAATATGTACACTGACCTACATTTAGTTGGTAGTGACAAACTGATAATTTTACTCTTCATTGAAGCCTATTTTTTTAAGTAAATTAAACTTTTTAAAATTAAATAAGATGATTCAACCCTGCTACCTCTCTAGCCACAGAATGGAAACATTTGAAATGAGTGTATGCTGTATGCTACAACTAATTACTCTTATATGTTCTGTCTAGTGGGAAATTTGTAGCATATATAACTTTGAAAACATACTTGATTAACACTGTATTGTAGTTTTTACTTCCATGATTTTTCTCCTAGGGGAGTTGTACAATATTTTTTTAGCTGGATTTAAGTTCTTCAGAATGAGCACATGAATTTTACCATTATTTCAGGTTTGTAGAACACAATTCTGAACCCTCTCAAAGTTTTCTCTAAAGTGTAACATTTAGTAAATTAAGTCAGTATGTGTGGTTTTTTGCCTAAAGTGGAAAATGGACAGTGTATATTTGTTTTCTGATCTAACCAGTGAAACAAGGCTGTGTCAGACAGTGTATGTGTGGCTTTTAATCAGAGAGCACACAGCAGCAGTTTATATCTGAAGCTTGAGAATCACTATTGACATTATTGCAGCTGGAGCACCTTTCAAAGTTTCCTTACTGCTCCGTGTCCCCTGGCTGGGATCATACATATCAACATCAGTTATGAACTCACTATATCTCTCATTCCCCTTCATATTTTGACACTCTTCTCCCCTTCTTTTTCTGTCCATCCCTGTCCCCTCTTTCTTTCCCTTTCATCTGTCTCAAATCTCCCTACTGACACTTTCTCACATGTTGCTTCTTCTTTTTATGCTGCTTCCTCTCCCCCTGACCCACTCACTGTACCTTCTCTTTGTCTGGGTCACTGCCCCCAGTCTCGTTAAATGTCCTTTCTCACTTTTCCTCTTTCTCATCCCCATTTGTCATGTTTCTTCCTTCTCTCTTGCCACGTCTCTCCTTCTCCCCTTTGACATCTTCTCTTGCAAGCATAATAATTGCAGCCTTCCATAGAAGAAAATGTTTAGGTTGTGGCCCTCAATCGTATTTGAGTTTGACATGTATGTTCAATAGGCAGTACTGTCCATGTGTTTATGTATTGGATTATGCCTTCCTTTTATATAAAGGACCATTAACTCTCTGTTGTCTAGTACTGCTTGCTGAGGTGGACCCGGCATCACTCCAGCCTGGCAATCTAGTTAAATTAAAAGTATTGTTTACATTTATTCATGTCTACGCTACAGTTTTCTATATTTCCCCATCCTACTGTTTTTTTCACGTCTCATTCTAATTCCTCTGCTCCATCTTCATATTACCTACCCTTTACTATCAAAGTCTCATCTGAGATTCCTATTCCTATATATTGCCAGTCTATTCTTAATTCCCCCATTCTATCCTCACCATAGCTCCTCACTCTTTCTTCTTTCATTCCCTTGCATCTTTCTTTGGTAATCTCTTCCTCTCTTTTGGAATGAAATATCACATGCTGCATGACAAACAGCTTTGTATCTCTGTGCTAGTCCTCCCATATACAGAAAAGTCTCATTCATGTAACATTTTCATGTAATTTGCATCATAAATGGCAAACAGATGGACTAAAAAAAACAGATCTGCGTTCCTCATGCCAGTTGTTTAAATCTCATTTTTTTGATCATCCCCTTTGTTTTACTAGCAAATTCACTGTATTGTTAGCTTATACATGTTATTCTTAACAGTGGTAAAATACATAATGTTCTAGGACTATTAAAAAATTATATGGTTATATATGCTTGCATACTCTCATATCTTGACTTATTGATTACTTCTCTTTCCTACTGAAATCTTTTTACATTTTTTCACACAGATTGGAGCTTTGATAACTGCATTACACTCACAATCATGTCTGCTTCTCTCTTATTGAAATCAACATGTTTGTTCCCTATTAATTCCCACAATCGCTATACATTTATTTTGCTCTTTCCATGGCCTTCATTTTCTTGTCCCTTCTTATAGCTATATAATATAATCTCTCATTAGGTGTTTATACACTGTGTTAGTCACTGAAGAAGCAGAGAGAAGGCGTATTTAAAATTAGCAAAGGTCTTGTTGCCAGTGAGTGGAAATTAGACATAGTCAGACTGAGTAGTAGTCTTAACCAGAAGTAAATAGAAGGTGTAGTCAACAAAAGCTGATGTTTTTTACAAGGGGACAGAGATTAGGCATATATTCAGGCTGAGCAGGACTCACAACCATAAATGAAGATATGTAATACTAAAATGGGGCAGAGATCTTACTAGCAGGGAGTGGAGGGATGGGATAGTCAGGATCAAGCTTGGTTTCATAAGCAAATACAACCAGGAGCATCAATTAAGAAATTATTGGTCTCTACAGTAAATCTCAATTATCCATTAAACTGGATGTGCACAGAACTGGCATATAAGGAAAATCAAGGTGGAGGCCGCTGGTGCTGGCAAGATATCTTAGAACTGATTAGGATAACATTACATTAGTTACAGGACCTGTTCAGCATTCTAGTGATAGAACTGTGAGTAGTACAGCTGCCTCACATTCCAGTAGATCCATGATCAAATCCTAGCATTTTATGCCACTCTCAAATGTTCTTTCTTTCTAAACCATCATAAAACACTGATTTATTAGATCTGAAACCTTTTCTAAAGCTGCAAATTATCTCCTGAGTGTTCTCCTACCAATGTCAGCACAAGCATCATCTATTTCATTTTGAAATCTCTTCTAAAAATGATCATGTTCTGAGAAGTACTCCAATAAGATCTTTATTCACAACATGAGCATTTCAATTTACTTATACTGTTTCTATTAGTATTTATATTACTTCTATTAGAAATATAAGACTTGAAGATTTCAGTTAAAACAAACAAACAAAAAAAACATTTTATGTTAAGTTTAATGATCCAACGTTCTCTCTCTTTGTAAACAGCCTTTCTGAAGTTATGAGATATGTAGATGAATACATTACATTTCTGTGATGGGCTGAAAAATAATACAATTCAATTCACTGTGACACACTAAGTTTGGTACCACAACACAGATGTCTCACAAAATACCTGTGAAAGTTGACATATGTAATATGACTCATATTTCTTCAAAATGTTACATATCCAGTGGCATTATATAAAAAGGCACCTATAGGAATAAATGGCGTTTTAATGTGTAACAAAAACACTTACTTAGGTAGGAGTTCTACACACAGCAGACGGAAATATATTCATGTATTTTTGCATAGTGTCTGCAGTTGCCTGTATTTACTGTGCACCATTTTAGATTTCATGTCCACACAATCAACAACAGACCTTATGAATCTGAATGAGTTTATCCATAGAGATAGAAGAATGATCTCTAGATAGTAATGCATCCTTGTTCAGTTGCAGACTACAACAGAGTTTGGATGCAAAACACAATAAATATACCTGCCTTTTGTATGATGGAAACATTTCTAAGGAATTCTTTCTGTTGACCAATTTAAAATACACTTATTTCAAATGAATAGTTCCCCTTTCAAATATACACACCTGCATTAATTTGCCAGACTCATCTCATATTTCTTGTGTCATCTTTTTCCCAAGACTCCTGCCATTGTCCCCATTCTTTGCTGCTCTAGCCTCCTCCTTTCCCCTTTTTCTGTCACCATCTTACTTTGTATCAGTTGCTCCTCCTTCTCTTCTTCTCACCCCTCATATCTCTCTTCTTTTATACATGGCCCCTTTTCTACTCCCTCACATGCCTTATAAGTAATCTCTCTCATTCCTTATCCCATCTTCTCTGCTCAACTCATGACTTACACACTTTAAAGGGATAGTAATACTTCGTTTTAACTTTATTTTATTTTGTAGGCATTAAAAAAACATGAAGAATGATATAAGTCTTATCTCTCAAACCTTTATGGTTTAAGAGATATTCAAAAGCAAAGTTTCCCCTCCCGCCCCTTTTTACTTAGTGTAAGCCATCTCATCTCAGATGTGGAATGCAGTCCATAGACCAGACAGATTACAGAAGGGAACACTCTTATTCCTATGAAAACAATGAAATCCCTGACCCCCTTGACAAGTTTTCAGGTTTTTCCCTTATCTTAATTGAATATTGTCCCTCTCTGCAGTCTACCTGGGCACCTCCCTTCTGCTCTGGCTGAACAGTGTTACATCAGTAAAAGGGGCAGGAGGGGGACACTTTGTCATTGAATTACTCATGAACTACAACTCTGACAGAATTGAAATAACACTCTCCAAAGTCCAAATATTATGATGATTAATTAGAGCTGTTTTTATTATGAAACATTACTATCCCTTTAACTCTTTGTGCCTCCTCCAATTAACCCTTCCAATCCTTGTGTTTTCACCACCCTTCTTTTCAAGCCTCTTTTTATCTTTTTCCAGTTTCTTTCACTCCTCTTCTCAAGCTAACTTTCTTTCATACTTCCATTCCTACTCACGCCTCAAACAATATCACAATATCTTAAAATCCCTCTTCAGTCATTCTGGCCCTACTTTAAAAATGTCCCTGTTCGCTAACTCTTCCCTTCCTCCTTCTCCATCTCTCTCTTCCCACTGACACTACTCCACCAAGAACTTAAAATAATAGAAAGATTAATAGGATTGTATATAACTTTACAAAACTAACATCATGGAAATATGTAATGTTCTTAATTGGCTGGGGGAAAGGGAGATGCAATTATAAAACATGGCACATTGGTTTATAGGTATAAATACAAAAGTGGAAAAAATGAATGCGGGTTCAAACCATCTCATCATAGGGGACAAATACAAATTCCAAAAATATCTACTGATTTTAATGGGTCTTTTAACCCTCAAAAGCAATTAATTGGATACCTCTCTAGCAATCATTGTTCTTTATTACCTTGACATTGTTCCTCCTACATCAGACTCATTGGTTTACTTAGATATGACACAGAGTATGTAGCAATAGCTAACCATGAAGTGTATACTGCATACATGTGTATACAAATTACACTTTTACAATTACACATTTTAATACTTGTATGTTTGAATTATATATGTTTCTAATTTTATTTCTGAACAGTTTACCACTTGGACATGTTAGACAGGAAGTAGGAATTTACAGTTATCTTAATGTATTATAATTATAAAAGCAGCCCCATGGGTTTTTCCTCATTACTTAAGTATGTGTTATACTCTGTGCCATATGTTCAAAAGCAAAGCTGATTCTTTTTTCATAGAAATGGAACATATTATTAAAGAAACTTAAACCAATACCTTCTGGTCCCCCAGTGAATGCAAACATACTCAGATCTATGCATTAATTTCAAATTGCAAGTGAAATAAGATGAAGGCCTGCATAATGTTAAAGTGCTCTGCTTCAGTTTCAACACTTCTTTGATCTCTGTGGGGCTGACCCTACTTTTAATTAAAAAAATCACAAATAAAATGACACACGTACTGGAATCCCAGGGGGTCCTCTGGCACCTTGCTCACCAGCAGTTCCTCTTTCACCCTAGGAAACAGACATATGATGAACATGGCTGTGCAGGACTGAGTTATAGATAGGTTTCACACAGTGCAGGGTCTTATTCATCAACACATTGGAGGCTTCTCTACCATACAAGGTATGAGACCCATTTAGATCAATGGAAATTTGCAGAATTTCCATGTAAAATGTATGATGCAGTTGGTCTCCCCCAGAACTGTACCTCTCTATTTTGATCAATATGGCCCAGTGAGACAGATGTAATAAGAATTGGAGCAATTTATAAGTAAACCCACTGCACAATGATGACAACTAAAAAAACCCATAGATTTAATGGCATGTTTAACCCCTTGAATGGTAGAGAGGTCTCCATTGTGTTTCAGACCTCTTTAGTTCACAGTGGGTTTAAAGGGGCAACTCATTTGTCCCTGTGCCCAGTTGGTTTGCCCATGAATTGCTGAAGTACCTCTTAGTAAATAAGGCTTTATGGCCCAGATTTATAAACGCAAACTGGAGTTATTCTGGAGTAAACCAACTGCACCATAGGAGACAAACAAAAAATATATTTTTAAATTGAATTGGGCTTTTATCTCTTTGAATGCTAGAGAGGTCTCTAATGCATTCAATGGGTTAAAAAGCTCTGCTCAAGTCCACTATAGTGCAGTTAGGTTACTCCAAAATAACTACAGTTTGCTTTTATAAATATGGACCTGTATGTTTTATTTGAGTTTACTTTTCAGTAACACTAATAACTGTATGATACTTTAACCCCTTAGTGACCGGCCGCGAGTGCACGCGGCCGGCACTTAACGATGTTTTTGGGGTTTTTTTGCATTGTAGCGAATGACTTCCGTGACTTACCAGGTACGTCATTTGTCACTAAGTGACATTTTTTCGTGACGTACCTGGTAAGTCACTTGTCGGGAAGGGGTTAACCATTTGGATGCTGTGCTATGTATTGAAGGTACCTCTAGCATGCAGGGAATTAACTGATATTCTGAGATATTTTTCAATTTCCAATAATCTACTTTCTCAATCAGTACTACTAAATGTAATGAGTGAACAACATATGTCTTTACAAAAATCAAATGAATATCAATTAATTACATTACATTACATTACATTAATCATTAATCCCTTTTGTGCAATTGTAGATTTCAGTGCATTGTTCTGGTAATATGATTCAGCTCTGAAGCATTGCATTTTGTATTGCACTGGTAATATAGTTCAGCTCTGAAGCCCTCCTTTTGGGGATAGACAGAAAGACAGAGATAGATAGATAGATAGATAGATAGATAGATAGATAGACAGACAGACAGACAGACAGACAGACAGACCATACTGGCCATGCTTACATATTAGACTTCAATGGTTCTTGATTTTCAGTCACCAAGGAAGTTATGTGACTTTGAAGATTATTTATGTAAATCATATTAGCCCTGTTCTATCATTTCTTATAGTATGAATCACTTTTATCTATTATCTGTGCTATGGAAATGAATCCCATGCTGTGTAAACAGTAAATTATCTGTTTCAGATGTGTGGAGCATGATTACAGGAAACACTTCATGGTAGTGAAATGCTTATAGAACATACAAATCAATTCTCAGTTACCACTGACTTTCATTTTCAGGGTACAAATCAGCACATGATCCTATAGAGTGTCCTGTCTCTGCACTTGCTCATAGTTAGTCACAGATTTACACATAACTCACACAGAACAATCTTGTAATGGGAAATATCCAGCATTCAGGCACTCACAGGACTGTGCCTTGTGAGGACCAGAGGGGTATGCTACACACTTCAAAGTTTTTGAAAAGTTAAAAATACATAGTTTTATTGATTGCTGTGGGATCAGTGTTTTGAGTTTGTGCTGTAAAGAGACACTCAGATGGCATTGCTAACATTCGTTTGTTTTGATGTTAGCACTAACTCCTGTCAATGTCCATCTTTTTCAAGTAAAAGGTGGTACAGTGTTAACTGTAGAAACAGCTAGACTGGTAGAATAAAAATGATACCTTTATTGGCTAACTGAGCAGTGGTGGCGCTACGATACAGACATAATAAGCGGCTGCTTAGTGCCCCCACTTGGTCAGAGAGGCCACAAAGCTTATACACCTCTGCCACATGGAAAGTCAGATGGTAACGTCTTATTAGAAATATCATTGTGGGAATAAAGGGGGGGGGCATGTGAATATTTTGCTTAGGGCCCCCAAAGACCTAGAACTTCTTCTGTAACTGAGTAGCTTTTAAAGCACAAGCTTTCAAGACAACTTAGGTCTCTTCATCAGGAAGAGAAGTAAGTTGTCTTGAATGCTTGCATTCTAAAGATACTCAGCCAATAAAGGTATGACTTTTACTCTAGCAGCCGCCATGTTTTTCAACTTATCACTACATGCACACTTATAGATTGTATTCAGAGTGTTAGCTTATTATTTTAAGAAGATGTTTAGGTAGAAGCTTATTTAAAGGTTAACATACACTTGTAGCTTCTTAAAATAATAAGAGGATAGCATTATAAATAAAATTCCCCTAAAAACCTTAGCAAAAATTACCTGCCACTGAGAAAGAAGCAGACAGGTCAAAAGCAATCAATGCATTCAAATAGCAAAAACAAAATATAAGTTTTGTAGATGAACCACAAATTAAGACACATACACCTTTATTATTAACTAGTTGAAGAGCCTGTTACATGGGTCACAGTGCCACTGCCAGCCGGTCGCGGGGCAGTCATGCGCAGTAGAGACTTCCCGCGCCGTGGCCGATACAGAGCTGGACGCTCCTTCGAAGCGTCCAGCTCTGTATTAGCCGCGGCACGGGCAGTCTTTACTGTGCATGACTGCAACACGTGCAGCAGTCTCTACTGCGCTTGACTGCGTTGTTACACATGTTTTAGCGAATTATTATATAGGATATTCTAAAGCAAGAGTATTATGGGCCATATGAATAAAAGTGAAGAGGTGCATTTCTTGGGCAAATGAACTGAAACATAGAGGACAAGTAAACTTTACCATTTATTTAAATGGTGCTTTTAACCCCATGAATCCTAGAGAGGTCACCAAGGCAGAGCCTCTGTAGCCATCATAGGGTTAAAAGCCCCATTTAAATGAGTGCCGTTTGGGTAATATATATATTTGAACTCTGCAGTACACTTGGTTTGCCCCAAAAATGTTCCTCTTTACTTTTACAAATAAAGCCCATCATCATTCAAAAAAAAAAAAAAGATATACCTTCAGTCCACTTGCACCATCATTTCCAGGAATTCCTGGTATTCCCTGAAATCATAAATAAAGTATGCAAACACAATTTAGTAATGGTTTGTGTTCAGTATCACATTACCATACGTATGCTAATGTTCTAAGAGCCAAACGTCCCATTTGTTTTCAATTGTATACTGAGTGTTAATACTTCACAGTCTTGTTTTTAGGAAAGCTAAACCATAGAACCCTTTGTTAAATCTTTGAGCTTTTGTAATTGATATATTACTACAACTTCACATACTATAGAACTAGATATTTTGATGGCAGATAAGACCCAACTTGTCCCTCCAGTATGAAAGTTTTCTTGTCTAATTAAAAAAAACACAATTTCACAAACTTCTCAAAGAAACATATATCTATCCTAGGCATTTGTGAATTACCTTACAGTGTTAGTCCAAACCACCCAAACACCTCGTCTGGGAGTCTTAAAGGAGCAGTAAACTTTTTTTTATGAAACAAGATATAGTGTAGGGCTTTTCCTGTTGAGTAAAACAATGTTCCCCCCACTGCTAAGAAATAAATATTTCCAGTGTTATTACATTTTAAACTCTTGTTTTTGTTTACATTAACAGTGCCCTCTAGAGATCAGATTTCAATGACTTACTGTGTTGTATTCAATAGGAGAGGTGAGTCACTGACAGAGTTCTCCACAGAATGTGATGGAAACTGCTGATTCATGCTGTCATTTAGAACTTTCAGGAAATAATCATTGTTAGTCACTTCCTTCTGGTTAAAACAACTTTTAGCAATGAAAGTACCCTTGTTGTACTCAAAAGGAAAAGCTCTATAACATTTAGGTTTTCATAAAACAACTAGTATAAAAGCCCATGTACATGGGCCAAAGTGCCACGAGCAGCTTGGGATGCTGCTCCGGAGCTGGGAGCAGAAACAGGCGGTGGGCCGTTCGGAGCTCCTCGCTCTGGATCAGCCGCACTGCCATCTTGTTTCTTCTCTCACACTGGGACTGGAGACTGGCGTGTTCGTCAATCTCTACCGCACATGACTGCATTGTTCGCGCAGTCTGTACTGCACGTGACAGCATCGGTCGGGCAGTCTGTGCTGCGCATGACTTCATCAGACAAACATCCTAGCATTTTATTATATGTTTACTTTTCTTATGATATCACCCCTGTAACTCCTTTCTTCCAAGCTGTAGTTTATCATTTTATAAGGTCTTCTAAAAAACAAATAGGATAAGTGTACGTCTTTGCATGTAAATGTAAGATCTCAATTCATTATGTAATAATTGTATAACTTTGGAGCAATATTTATATTTAGATCATTCCTGGAGACTTTTGTAAAAACGCCTTCTGATTTTCAATATAAGAAATAGTTTCCCTGTTAGGTAATCATGTACTTGAATAGGCCTTGAAAACTTTTTATCTACAAAAAATTAAAAAACCTAAACCAGTGATTCCTAAACTGGGGAGCATGGGACCTGGAGAGGCCATGCTGGGGAGCCAGAGTTTGTTCCAGCGTCAAATGTCTGCATTGTTATGAAACACGATAGTATGCACATTGCTGAAAAGCAATCACATTTGAAAGTTTGGAAAAGACTGGTTAAAAAAGAACATTTGTGAACAGCACGGTCTGTTGTGTTTGTCTTAGTGATATGTTACAATTGGCGGGGAGCCTATATATCATTTTTTTTTTTTTTTAGAAATGTCTGCGGCAACAAAAAACATGTTTAACCCTTTGAGCACCAGAGAGGTATCCAATGCATTGGATGACTTTCTGGCACTCAAAGGGTCAATACATTTGCTTTTTAAAATAGATTACAAAAATAAAAAGCAAATAAATATAAACGTACAAAATGCATGCATTTCAATAAAAAGTGAGGGCATCACTGTTTGTAAACATTTTAATGGTGGCCTCATGTGAAAAGGATTGGGAACCACGGAATCACTGATATAAACACAACATACAAAAGCTAATTTTTTATATATTAACCCTTTGCAGTGTCAGAGAGATATGCAGTGCAATGCAGTGCATACCCTTCTGGCAAAGGGTTAAGGGCCCTTTGTTCAAAAGATGGGTAAAGTACATCTACATCAACTACAATGTCCACAAAGCTCCCCTGATTTAAATAGAGCAATGCGTTGGAGATCTCCCTATCATTCAAAGTGGTTAAAAAGCTCCATGTAAATCAACAGGAATTTTTATTTGTCCCCCAGTGATGCAGTTAATTTTTCCCAGGATTGCTACAGTTTTCCTACATTTTTACAAAGGGCACTAAAAATGTAAAACCCTTTAATCCTTGAGAAATCCTCAGCATACTGGGGCAAATCCATGAATTTAAACGGATAGTATACTGTTTCACAAAAAAAACAGATCCAATTAAACTTCATAGTATTTGGGCCATGGAGAGTGTTATGTCAATACTGTCAGAGTTGTAGTTCAAGGGTAATTGAATGATAAAGTGTCCCCCTCCCATCCCTTTTACCTAGTGTAAGCCACCTCCCCTCAGATGTGGATTCTGGTCTTGAGACCAGACAGCTCACAGCAAGAGACAATCTTCTTACTGTGAGAACTATGAAAACCCTGCCCACCTTGACAGATTTTTCAGGTTTTTTCCCTTATGCTAATTGAAGATTGTCCCTCCTGCAATCCTCCTGGACACCACCTTGCTGCTCTGAGTTGAACAGTGTTGCATCAGTAAAAGGGGCAGGAGGGGGATACTTTATCATTCAATTACTCTTAAACTACAACTCTGACAGTATTGAAATAACACTCTCCACAGCCCAAACACTATGGAGATTAATTGGAGCTGCTTTTATTGTGAAACATTACTATCCCTTTAACAGTGCAGTGTCAGTGGAGTTAGCATCTAACTGTACTGGCTGCACTACATGTATACAATGCAGTGTATGATTGCTGAAGTTCCTACGGGGGGATAATCTCTACCATTGTTTGTACCAGCAAGCCCTGTACACCAGTCTTATAACATGCACAGAGAAATGGTGTATAGTTGTAATCCAAGTACTTGATCATTGCAAGCAAAAACATTTAAACATCTGATAAATATGTTAATATGGAACTGTTGAAAATCAATATTTACAGGTAGTCCTCGACGACCTTCCATTCCTGGAGGACCTGGTTTTCCTTCTTCCCCCTAAAAAATATGAATATTTATATATTATCCTTATTTACATACAGGTCAATCATAATGTAAAACATAAAATCATGCATATCTTATTTTAATGTTATTTTGATATGTTAAAAATAAATATAGTCACATTTGTATTGACTCATAAGCGCATGGGCTTCGTAAAGCTCGAGATATATACTACAGTTAATAAGTTGTTCATTTTATAATGAAAAAATATATAGGATTACTGGATTACCATACTGTTTGTACATATCCATGCATTTGATTTAACTTTCTGGGTGTCAGGGAGGTATCCAATGCATTGCAATGTTTTGGATACCTCTCTGACACTCAGTTGGTTAATCGAAATAAAGAGGAGGGATTCTGCAGTAAAGAGCCTCACCACAGGGGAGAAAAAAGCCACAAATCAATGGGAGGTTTTATATTTCCCTATACTGGTTTGTTCCAAAGTCCATAGGACCCAGTATGTAATTTGTAGTCAATGAGCACCCCCCTAAACAACTGCTTTAAACAATGCTAAATATAATCACACAAGAATACTGGTGAGTTACAATTAAAGGGATAGTAATACTTCGTTTTAACTTTATTTTATTTTGTAGGCAAGCAAAGTTTCCCCCTCCCGCCCCTATTACCTACTGTAAACAATCTCTTCTCAGATGTGGAATACAGTCCATAGACTGGACAGATAACAGAAGGGGACACTCTTATTCCTATGAAAACAATGAAATACCTGCCCCCCTTGACAAGTTTTTCAGGTTTTTCCCTTATCTTAATTGAAGATTGTCCCTCTCTGCAGTCTACCTGGGCACCTCCCTTCTGCCCTGGCTGAAAAGTGTTACATCAGTAAAAGGGGCGGGAGGGGGATAATTTGCTTGTGAATATCTCTTAAACCATAAAGGTTTGAGAGATAAGACTTATATCATTATTCATGTTTTTTTAATGCCTACAAAATAAAATAAAGTTAAAACGAAGTATTACTATCCCTTTAAAACCAACTCTAAGGAGTTGGAGCTGGGCTGACAATGAAAACAGTGCAAACAACCAGAGCCAGATTTCTCATTAAGCAGAGTAGGCAACTGCTTGGCAAGTCACATTTTGAAGGGCACCTTAGCTGTGCTGTCTGGCCACACCCACATTTTGATTTGCGGGTTTGGCTATAGCAATTTCTGTGTCCTTGCACCAGCTTGTATACCCCTTGTACAGTTTGTTTTTTTAACCTCTTGGATGTTGCAGAGATCTCCAGTACATGTGTTCCAGTTCTCTCTAGCAACAAAGGGGTTAAAGTTTTTTTGTCCTTGAGTATTATAGGCATAGGTTATTTTCTGTCACAGGAAATAGTGGATGAGACTCGGGGTGGTCATATGGGTAGATCTAAGGGCAAATAATCCAGCCCAACAAACAACCACATAGGACCCTATGTTGAAAATATACCTGGGGCAACCCAGTTGCACCATATGGATCAGATACAGATTCATCAAATTCCTATTCATTTTAATGGGGCTTTCAAACCCCCAGAATGCTAGAAAGGGCTCCAACGTATTGCAAAGCAACAAGTTTTAGACCTATCTGTCATTCAAGATGTTCAAGAACCCATTTAAATCAATGGAGATTAAACTGGTTTGCCTCAAAATGAGTTAATTTTTCTTTGGAACAGAGGACCCTTAATCCTGGAGTAGCAAGTCGACCCAGAATAATAAGGGGATCAGGCCAACCCCTGCAGCCAAGATTCCAGGCCATTATTATTAGGTTTACCTGATGTCAGCTTTCAAATTGACTTGTTAAATACTAGCAACTGGAGTTATGGAGTTGCGGTATGTACTAATGAGTCCTTCATTTTGGAACTTGCAAATTTCATGCAGTCTCCCGCTATAATTTTAATCCCTTGTGGTATGTACTAACCAACAGCCCTTTATAATACTCTGTTCCAGTCTCCATATTGTCTGCCTCCCCCATTTCTCTCCTATCTCTCTCTGTGGCTGTTTGCATCTGGAGGCACCAGTGGAGGGCACTCTATTCCACCTTGGTGCCCAGACCCATCGGGGACTTGAGTTGGAAAGTGCTCCACAGTGCACTGAGAACGGGGGGATACCTGGTCCATTTTACTGACTCCCCAGCCACCTGTCCATTCTGTAGCAAGGGGGAGACAGTTTTCCACAAATACTTCACCTGCAGCCAACTGTCATTCCTGAGGGGCCTCCTCCTGCAGTTCTGGCTGCACTTCTCCCCTTACCTCTTCATCTTTGGGTGCACAGTGGCCCGGGACAGTAGGGCTGAGGACCTCCTCATAAACCTGCTCCTTGCACAAACTAAAATGGCCATCTATGTGACCAGGAAGGAGGTAATGGCAGGGGAGGCTCCAATGAAACCTGAAAATTTGTTCCGGGCATTGCTCCCGTATCTGAGCAGAGTTCACCAAAGCCGTTGCCACTGGGAGTATGTCAGTTTTTACCTCCCAGTGGGCCTCAAATGGTGTGCTCTGCTCAGTTTTCCCATATCTGGGTTCTTTTCTTTTACTGCTCTGTATTTAATTCACTTTAATTTTTTGTTACAGTTCACTTTTTCTGGTTTCTTTTTTGTTTCAATTGTAACATCTGCTGATTGGCTGGCTTAGTCAGCCAATGAGACATCTACCATAATAATATGTCTGTTTCTTATCACGTGTCTGTTTCTTATCACATGTTTTAATGGTGTCACCTGACTGCACTCTTTCACTCTCAGTTCAAAACAATTTGGAATTTGGAATCCCACAGTCAGTCTGTTGGGACTCCAGCTAGTATAAATTCAGGCACAGTTAGGGGTTGCATCATTTGCCAGGGGTATTAGTTGACACCTTATCAAAGTATACCTTTTCTAAGTATTGAATGTTAGACAAAAGAATTTGACAGGAGAGACACAGCTGCTGCGATACAACCATTTAAAGACAACAGGCAAGTAAACAAAAAGGGATGTAGGGGAATAGGAGGGAAGAGATTAACACCTTAAGGACCCATGACGGTCCAGGACCGTCATGGCTTCTTTTCCATTAAGGACCGGAATTCCGGGCTCCCCACGTGGCTGCACACCATTCCAGGAGTCCGGAATCGGATTCAAGAAAAAAAATTGTCCGTGGTCCTTGAGTGAAGGTCGTGTGGGTGCACGGCTGTTCCTTAAGGGGTTAAAATAAAAGTTGTAAATTTAAAGTTGTCTTCCTAAACAATTATAGTTAGAGATTTTATTTCACCTGTTTTCTGACTACATGTTTCTGCCCCCTGCTATCTTGTTGGCATGCATAACAAAATGAACATATTACTACTATCTGATCTAACGGCCACTGTTAATACAGTTTTCCTCATATCCCACAATCCTGCTCCTCACTTGCACCATAACATAATAATTCACCATGGACTTCTGCATACATGTAAATTATTACCCTCTGAGTGCTGGTGGAGAGTACTAAAAACAAGCTCACCCAGCCCCAGTATTTATAGCAACAGACATACCCTTTCACTATATGCTCACCGCAAATAACTCATAAAATTTTTATGCATTTTACTACTTGCATTGGCAAATGACATAAAAACCAGCACTAGCCCTCAAAAACAATAAATGGCATCTTCACCTTTAAAAAAGGTCTCTCTTTTGAGCACTGCAACATACACAGTATACTACCCAAAACAAATGAACTTAAAGGGTGGTGTTATGTGTACAAACCAAAAATCCTCATACTCACTGAATCCTGGCTAAGCCCTAAAATACCACATACTGCTGTTGCTATTGAAGGACACTCACATTTTAGGAAGGACAAGGAAAGCAAGGAGGAGTATAAACTTTACACTTTTAAATTACTCCAAAGTTCAGGATTGGGTAATCACTGCAATAGCAATCTATACATTGTAACAGAATCTAATCATAACTTGACCCCGGTGGACTCCTATAAATATCTTGGTATGTGCTTTTGACCCCAACCTCACTTTTGGTCTTCATATTGATAAATTAATATCCAAACTTTATCTCCAAATAGGTGCCCTGTTTAGAAACAATTCCTGTTTAAATCCCCTGGTAAAAAGATGTATTATACAACAGATGTTAGTGTCAATCATAGACTATGGGGATATAGTATATGCTCCCGCACCACAAATCCATCTTTCTAAAATCCTCCAATATAATTATACTACCTATCATTGTGATACGTATGAAGAACTAAATTGGCTAATACTCGAATCTAGACGTGCCCTTCACCTCTCTTGCATGGGTTATAACCACCTCTCTAGAAACTTACCAGACTACATGAGCAGGGTATCCTTTTGAAACTTTTTAACTATTTCACCCCGTCACCATGATCAAAATGGCAACATGACAATTTTGCCCTGCATGACAGCGCAAGATTGTTATGTCGCCTACTTAATGGTCACATACATCTGCAGCATACGGAGGCACTCCAGCTAAGAGTATCTATTACTTAAAATGTAGTAGCAGCTGGATCGCATCCGTGTGCTGCCAACATAATACTACGTGTGCCCTGCATACAACCTTTAATGTCTGACTAGTAGTCAAAATCAACATAGCTATACCAATCAGACTGAGAGCAGGGCACCTACAGGAACATCCTGATAAGGTTGTATGCAGGGCACACGGAGTATATTTATTATGAAGCATTATGAAGCCTAAATTGCTCCAGGTTTCTTTTTGTACATAAGACACATTGTATATGTGAGACACACAAACCTAAATTATAAAGAAGCATGTATTTGTATGTATAATGTACTACTCTATACTGTATGTAACACAGTACCCACTCTGCATGCCTAAATCATAAAGATGCATACATACTTGTAAGATATGCACACACATAGATAAGACCTATATGTGCAATACTTGTTATGTATTTGGTGCTCCAGCTAAGAGTATCTATTACTTAAAATGCCTAAATCATAAAGATGCATGTATATCTGTGAGACATGAACACACATAGATAAGACCTATACACTTTTATTTCTGGCTAGTAGTCAAAATCAACATAGCTATACAAATCAAACTGAGAGGAGGGCACCTACAGGAACATCCTGATAAAGTTGTATGCAGGGCACACGGATTATTATGTATGCAGCACATGGAGGTGCTCCAGCTGCGACTACATTTTAAGTAATAGATACTCTTAGCTGGAGTGCATCCGTGTGCTGCAGATGTATGCGACCACTAAGTAGGTGACATGACAGTCTTGCGCTGTCAGTGTGAGATTGTCATGTCGCCATTTTGATCATGGCGACGTGGTGAATTACATAAAAGGTTGCATGCTCTTTCGCATGCGACCTTTCAAAAGTGAACCCCTGAGCAGTATGCTCACTCAGGCTCTTCATACTAACTATAACCTCCGCTCCACTGCTAACAACTCACTGAGTATACCACATTACACGAAAGAAGCCAGTCAATCTGCATTTTCCTTCAGAGCTCTGAAAGTCTGGAATAACCTGCCTGAAAAAAATCAGATCTTCTCCCAGTCTAAAATCCTTAAAAATAACTGCTTCTTTATATCTAAAAGCAATATACAACTGTATATAACATTTAATATGCTTTTGTGTGTATATATACCATGCCTCTGTATTTGTACATAACTCTTTGCTGTAAACAGTGTAGGACATACTTGAAAACGAGAAAAATCTCAATGTATTCTTCCTGGTAAAACATTTTCTAAATAAAATAAATAAATAAAATAAATAAATACATTATTCTTGACTAAACAAACTGCACCATAGGGCACACATAAAAATCCCTAAATTCCCATGCCAGGGAGGTCTCCATATTGCTTTCATTGAATTGTCAACCTCTAGCATGCAAGGTCATATCACATGAGTCCTCTCAGAGAAGCACCACAGGAGGAAGTATGGGTTAAAAGCCCAATTTAATTTAACAGGAATTTTTATCTCTCCTATGGGCTTTATCCACAAAAGAAAACGAGGAGCAAACCAGCTGCAAGAGAGGGGAGAGATAAACAGTTCCAAAATGCCAGTTGAATAAATGGGGCTGTGCCCAAAATGTTTGCACTGGGTCCCTCTAATTACTAGTTATGTTCCTATATCCAATATAATGTGTTAGAGACTGCTCAGACAATCAAGGGATTAACAACCACATTGTTTTTCAGGATAAGGCCCTAAGGGCCATATTCATCAAGGTAAAAAGGTGCACTTCTGTAAGATTACCAGTGGATTGGAGATCTCACTATCAATCAAAGGTTAAAAACCCCTTAAACCAATAAGAATTCTCAGAATGTTTATTTCCCTCAGATGGTGCGGTTGGCTTGCTCCAGGATTCCACCTCTTCAGCTTTATGAATACAGGTCTAAGTTATTATACCTCATGAAGACCAGAGGGATATGCAGTGTATTGTACTCTCCTCTGTTCAAAGGGTTAAGGAGAAAGCAAAATAGTAACAGTTCTTGAGTAAACCAATAGCACCAGAAGTAACAAAGAAAACTTCTCAAAATTTCTATTGATTAAATCAGGGGTTTTAACCCATTTGATGCTAGAATACATTGCATTCTAGACCTCACTTGAACTAGAGGACAAAAGCCATATTTAAATCAATGGGAATTTTTATTTCCCCATATGGTGCAGTTGGTTTGCCCCAGACATGCTCCATTTTAACTTTCTGACCTATACTGTTAGCAACACCACCCCACTCTCTGTAAAATCTGCAACTTTAACAAAAAAGAAAAAGAGAGCCAATAAAAGAACAACAAATATAGCCTAGTTCAGTCATTAAAATAGTTTTTTTTTCCATTCCATATACTGTTTTGTATTATATGTTGCCTTTGGTAGGGAAACTATTTTTCATAACACTGGAACTTGATCATCATCTCAGCTATGATAAAAAAAGTAATTATTTTGTGGGGTGATATGCCCAGTGTAGTTAATTTCTTCTCTTCTCTAAGAAAAATTGTATCAAAAAGGAAAATGTTGAAGGTAAAATATATATCTATATATATATATATACATATATATATATATATATATATATATAGAGAGAGAGAGAGAGAGAGAGATAGATATATGGTATGTATTATTACAAACACATCCAAACAGAAAGATAAGAAGATGCATTAATAGTAGGAAGAGCGAGATATTAATCTTACGCTGTAGATCAGGGGAGTACTGTGTACAGTTCTGGAGACCACATATCCAGAAATACATTAATAAAGTGGAAGCAGTTTAAAGAAAAGCCAGTTTATAATACAGGGTATAAGGATAGATTCAAAGAACTAAAAATGCATAGCATGGAAAAAAGGAAGGTGAGGGATGATGGAAACTCTAAAATATATTGAGGGATTTAGTATAGTTCAAGAGAGAAGCATTTTTTGTGAAAACAGGAATTCTAGAATAAGAGGTCATGAGTTAAAGTTGAAGAATAGAGAATCATGAGCAATGGGTATAAGAGATACTTCATGGAAAGGGGGGACACATGGAATAAACTCCCAGAAAACATGGCAGGGTTTAATACTTTACAAGCTTCAAAAATGCCTCGGATAGATATAAGTCTATGCTGAGATGTATGTAAGACTGTATATTTTAAATAGACAGGAAAATGAACAGACTAGATGATGTGACTGGTTCATATCAGTCATCAAAATCTATAATTCTGTGTAACACACACTCACATATAATATAATACATCTGTTGCCCATGGTACTATACCTACTGTCATGCTTCCTTAACAAATGTATGCTACAGGATTACTGGAAATTCTCATGTTATTGAGTCATATGATGTTCCATCAATAGCTTTATAACATAATGTGATTCCCATGAACTTCCATTATGAGTCTAAGCACATGTTTCAATGTAGTTTCATCATATTAGAGAAACTGCATGGAATGTTAAAACGTGAAATCTCCATCACTTTGTTATAATTTGAGGATCAATAAAGAAAACTACATCTGTATAGCAATATGTAAGTGGTATTCTGCATGGAGCACAAAACAAATAATTTCAGCATCTTCATGGGAACTTCTTCAAATTAATATTTTGTACTGTGTATAAGTTCTACATGTTGTCACATTTATTTTTAGAGTTTGGTGCATATTTTGGGTGAAATATGTTCAAACCTGTCATGCAAATATATTGTTACCACATTGTATGACGTGGTTCTCCTTAATATACATTGCAGATAATCATTTAAATGCTTTCAGTAATGTGGCAGTAGAGGAACACCTAACAGCAAGTTTAAGTTCTTAGAAAAAAAATTCATATCTGTTCACATCTTCCCATCCACTCCTATTTACGTAATAAAGACTGGATAACGCAACTTTCCAATAATTATTTTTTCCTTTCTATTTATTGAAGTGACTTGGTCTGATTACAGATTTATATTGTCAGGGAAAGCTTATAAAAACAATGCCATATTCTACTCAATGCAAGAGTTCCCCTAATTCAGTGGTTCTCAACTCCTGTCCTTACGACCCACTAACAGGCCAGGACTTAGGGATTTCTCTGCTAAAGCACAGATGTGGTGATCAGAGGCTCATTCACATTGATTAACTCACCTGTGCTCTAACAATGAAATCATCAAATCCTGGCCTGTTAGTGGGTCCTGAGGACAGGAGTTGAGAACCACTGCCCTAATTGTATGTCACTGGAACCCATTGATGGTGTAGTAGTAGTAGTTATTATTTCAGATCATCATGTAATATATACAATGTGATAAAAGATATTAGGAATGTTTTCATTAAGCATAAGAGGTTAGGAAGCAAACCACAGACATGAGAGGGGAGAAATTAACTTTTCCAATTATTTAAATGTGCATTTTAAACCCTTGAATATTAGAGAGGTGTCTAGTGCATTTGTTCTCAATACATTGGAGATATCTCTGTATTATTCAGGGGTTAACCCTTTGAGTACCAAAGGGGCACACAACACATTGCTTTTAATGCGTTGCATACCTCTCTAGCACTCAAATGGTTAAAATCCCCTTTTAAATAATTCAGAATTGTTATTTGTCCCCAGTGGTCCAGTACTGTCCATCTTTTTCTTTCTGCATAAGGCCCTTGGTTGGAACCTCCCTAAAATCGGGGCACCTGAACAGAGCAGGCAACCTTGAACATATTTTGGCCCAAACTATGCAATATAACCTCAACCTAAAACATTAGTGATTAATAATGTGGGTGTTATAAACAGTAAACTATGCTACAAAATATGTTACAAACAAATTCACTTCTATATGAATTTCCTGTTTATCTGTTTCTGGAGTATCCCTCCATTCCTTGCTGCACTTCATCCATGTTGTATTTTACACCTATACAGTATATTTAAAGTGTCTTAAGACTTGTGGATTTGTTGTTTTCTCTTCATGTAAAATGTATGTGTGGTTCTATGGTTACCAGTGCAGTGGAATTAGGCTAGGGGATGCTGTGGGTGGTTTTATGGCTACCATGAGACAAGGCTATGAGGTCAATATGTGTGTTTCTGCGGGTACCATGGGTCAAGGCTGGGGGAAGTTACTATGTGTATTTTATGGTTGCCAGTACAGTGGAAACAGTCTATGGAGTTCATATGTGTGGTTACAGTGCTACTGTGGGATAGGTCTGGAGGACAGTATGTATAGATCTATGGCTACCAGAACAGTGGGACAGGGCTGGTGGGATTCAAAGCAGAATAAACTGGAAAAACAATTTTTTTATCATTCCTGCAGAAGGGGAACATTAAATTTTTCCACCTTTGCCCATCATTCTCTTTTCTCTTATAGAATTCAATAATAATAAGTATCTGAACTCTAGGAAAACTGTTGGTGAACTGTGTAGACGCCAGAGGCACATTTAAGAAAGTTCTCAACAGTGGGAGTACCGTTGTTTTCCTAAGCAGGAAAATCCCTACAACTGGGGCGTCCAACATGCGATCCATGGGCCAAATGCAGCCTATCTGATTCCAGGGTGTGGCCCACCTGAATTTTTTAAAAAATTATATTTCTATACCTAATTAACTAGCACACATAAACAACTAGGCTAGAAAGAAGTATTGTGCCTGTCATTACCATACAGTTCAAGAATAGATGTCTGTTAAATAACAGTATTATCATTTACTTGATCAAAAAAAATAAGTCAATATATTTGAATAGCTGTCAGACTAAAATTCACCATCATTATCAATAAAAAAAATGTGGCCCTTGCACTTATGGCTTTCTGATGATTTTCTTTTCTACTTATAAAATCAAAACATCCGGTGCTGGAGTCAACTTTTTAGCACTGTGTCCAAAATTGTACCTTAAAGAAGTGCAATTCTGGAGAAAACCAACTGCACTTCAAGTGGTAATGAAAATTCGAATTTATTTCAATAGAGCTATTAACCTCTTGAATGCTACATAAGTCTCTAGAATTCATGGGGTTTAACCCTTTGAGTGCCAGAGGGGTATGGAACGCATTGCTTTTGGACCAGGGCTAGTCAGATTCGTATTTTTTTTGGCGAACGTTCCTTGCCTGTTGGAATTTCTGAATGTTGCCGAATGACCCCATTTTTGGCAAATTCTGAATGTCACCGACCCAAACTGCAAAAGTCTACTTTATATGTTTTCTCTCATGAGCATGAAACAGTGTTTTGGCCTACAATGCCTATTAGCCTCAGCTTACTATTACCATCAACAGCCGAAAGGCCAGTGTTGTCAACCTCAGCTCTAGTCCAACCTCCAGCCAAATGACTGACACTCTAACTGTAGGTCTTCAAAATATGAGAGGGAAACAACAGAATATATAGCCTGAGACACTTTTCTACAGCTACATCTACTACTGCAGGTGATGTAACTAAACATTAATAAAATAAGGAAATATAGAATTATTTTTTAACTCCTGCAGGCTATATTTCACCAAACTAAAGGTTCAGTTGCAAATGTGAACTTATGTTGTGAACATATTACCTGACAGTTACCTTTGTGGATTGTCTCTAACTTAACATTACAATTACTATGAATCAGAGGTCATGAAGACCACATTACCTTATGCTTTTCTCAAGGCTCTAGAAAAAAATGTGCAAAATATGGCCCTCAAGGTGATTTTCACTGGCACACAGGCCTAGCTGAATTGTATAAATACAGTAATTCTACAGAATAGAAAAAATATATCCCCTCTGGCTTTGTCTGAAAATGAACAATGCACAATACTGAAACAATGTTTATGTCTTTCAGTGCATAGGAGCACAGAATTGCTGTTGGCACAGCTGTTAAAATAGCTTGTGATCAGAATGCCATACAATGTTATGGGGTGTATTTAATAGACTAGCAATATAAAAGAACATTGTAAATGCCCTATTGTGCTTAATTTATGAATACAATGGTGTAAGTCGCTCAACCCTCAGAGAGATATGTAATGCATTGAAAAAAGCAATGCACTGTGTACCCTTCTGGAACTCAAAGGCTTAATGAATAAATAAATTCAATAATTCATTCTATACTTACACAATGACCTGGGACAAGGCTGGGACTCAATATATATGTGGATAAATGGCAACCAATGCAGTGGAACATGACTGGGGGGGTCAGGATGTGTTGTTCTATAACAGGACAATTCTTGGGAGAGGAAGGGGATCACTCTGTGTAATTCTATGGCTACCAGTGCAGTGGAACAAGGCTGGGAGTCAGTATGTGTTGTTCTATATCTACCACAGGACAAGGAGAGTGGGGTCACTATGTTTGGTTCTATGGCTACTAGTGCAGTGGAACACAGCTGATGGTCAGTGTTTGTTGTTCTATATCTACCATAGGACATGGCTGGGGGGGCAGTATTTGTGGTTCTGTGGCTACCAGTACAGTTGGGGGGTTATGGTGAAACAAAAGCAAAAACCTATACTTATCACAGAAATCACAACCAAAGACAAAAAGTGCTGCTTTTTTTACACTGTTCTCTTTTGGGGCCAAACCTTTTGCCTATCCCTAGTGAGTAGGGATGGGCAAAAATTTTCACCTCAGACCAAAATCGGTGAAATATGACACTTCCTGCTTGGTGAAAAATTTCCAGTGAAACATGCTGTTTTCCCACTTTTTTCGACTAGTTTATTGTATTGAAATAAAGGGGAAGACTGAATTTTTCCCCACCACATGGTAGTTTTCTCTTCTTTAATGCAGGCATATAAAAGGGTGTCAGGCTCTCACAGCATGTCATTCTGTGTTTGTGAGAGGAGAAAGCAGCATGTGTTTGATCTAGAGAAGGTAGGCAAATAGAGTGGAATTGAAGTTTAGTTTAGGAAATAGTTTAGGTAGAACATTTGTTCTCTGTATTAGGAGAGTCTGGGAGCACTCTGGTGGAGAAGAAGGAGTGAAGGAGGTCGACCCAAAATACCCTAAAATTCAGTGTGACTGACTGGCAAGACACAGGTATCTGGGGTCCAGTTTGTTTACTCATCATACTGTTATTGTCTCTGTAATCAGGTAGTCTGGGGAAAGAAGTTTTTTTTTTATTTTATTGATTTATTTATTTTTTTTACAGACTGTGGTAATATAGGGTGGACAACTTAAAAAAAAAAATAAAAAATAAATTAATTAATTAATTAATTAGGTTACAGACAGCTGAATGGGAGCCTGATGTGAGCTGTGTGACTGAGACAGTGTCATGGTCTTTGCTGCTTTTATGGGTTTTCCTGGCATTTCTTGCCGGTTAGCAGGGCTGGATTTCCCGTAAGGCAGAATAGGCATCTGCCTATGGGCACACTCTACAGAGGGCCGCCTGCCACTGCAATTGATTTTTTTTTTTTGACGTGGCGTGGCTTGCCATGCCGAGCCGCCCGCCGCTGCATTGTAAGCTGTGCCTTTAGCTGCTGAGCTCTCCCGGCTCTTTAGTAATGCACAGCGCTGGGAGATGAAATCTCCCAGCGTTCTGCATTACTAAAGGGAAGACCACGCGGGAGCTCCAGCAGCTGCAGGTCTGTGCAGAAGCACAGATCTCTCTAGCCGCTGGACCACCAGGGAGGTAGGAAACAGATGTGGGGGAGATAATGGGGGCAATGTGAGGCCAATATGGGGATGATGGGGGGCAAGCGATGTGGGCAATGTGAGGGCAATGTGGAGCTGATGGGGGGGCAATGTGAGGGCAATATGGAGTTGAATGGGGCAATGTTGAGATGATGGGGCAATATGAGGGCAATGTGGAGCTGATGGGGTACAATGTGGAGCTGATAGGGGGCAATGTGAAGGTGATGGGGGGCAATATGAGGGCTATATGGAGATTTGGAGCATTGTGGAGATGGCCAGGGGGGGGCGCTTCAGATATCTGTGCCTACAGGCTCCTGAGATATAAATTAGACCCTGCCAGTTAGTCTGTTTTTTCCTCTGTTAATTTTCCCCTCCTTCTTGTGTGACGCTCTTGCTGAGCCTTTATCAAGCACCAGCACCGGTATGTGATCAAAGTGTTCCTGCCATGACCTGGTTTAGTAGTGTTCCTATGATTCCAGTGTTTGACCCGGCTTTCCTTCAACTCCCTTTATGTCTTCTTATTTTGTTCTGTATCGTTTTTTTTCTGTTTCGACAGCAGCTCCATTACTTCGACTCCTCTTCTACCTGCTCCTTGTGTATTGCCTTTGCCTGACTGGTTTTGACCCAGGCTTTTTTGACTATTCTCCTGTCTCATCCCAGGTGCCATCTCTGCCCGCTTTGTTACCGATTTGGCTTGTTGACCATTCTCCCTTCGACTCAGGAGGTTCTTTTACACCCCCCTTGTCGATTTTGACTATGTCAACCACCTTCTCAAGCTCAACTTTGCAGACCTCTGTTGTCGGGTTCTACTTTACTGACCACCTTGTTGAGTTTGACTTCATTACCTTCAATTGGGTTTGCCCCCTCAAGCTCTGATTTGCTGTTCCTTATTCTTCCTGTCCCAGCACTTAACAGAGACAACTGTGCTGCTGGTAGGTTTAATATACTGATTCCTGTCTCAGCGAGTAGTAGCGGTGCCTAGGGTTGTCATCCTGTTATCTGGCTTTGTGGCCAGCACCTTTAACAAGGCATAGGCCACAGCAAGGCTTCCCTAGAGCAGCCCCCGCTAGCTAGCCATGCTCCCCCCCAGCTAGTGCACCCTAACATCTGGCTCACTGAGGCCTACTAAGCAACTTTGTCTATCTGTTGTTTTTTTATTAATAACATTAACAGCAGTCTATCTCTTCCTTGCTGAGATTATCCTCTGCAGAGTGATACCAGGCAGCTTACATTGGGCACTCCTTAGTCTAACATCACAGGCAGACTTGATAGACAGCAGATATTGAAAAATTTGTTGAGGGCTAATGCAAGACATCACATTCTATAAGTGGGGGAAGATAGAGCAGTGCAGGGACATGGGAGTAAAGTGGTAGTCCATGGTTGCTGCAGTGTGTGCAATAAATGAGGAAAAATGGTCAGAATTCAAATTTAGGTTGCAGAAATGTACCCAACAGTATATATCAGTGGGGAGCAAATGCAAAAGAAGTCGATCCCAGCCCGTGTGTTTAACTGCAAATGTAAAGAAGGAAATGGAAGAAACAGAGCTTCTTTCTTAAATTACAGGGAGTGCAACTAAGATTGCAAAAAGGCAATTAGTTTAATAAAAATAGATAATGGAATTCAAATTGTAAGGGAGAGCAATACTAAACCAAAGAAGTTTTTCAAATAAATAAACGAGATTAGAAGAATGGAGATTTAGACTTCAGCAGAGGAAGGGTTTTTTTTGCAGTAAGTTCTGTTGAATTATGGAATTCCTTGCACAAGGATACATTTAAGAAAAGATTAGACACATTTCACTCAAAAGGGAACATACAGGGTTATACTGTGTATTAGTAGGCAAAACAAGAAGGTCTGATGAAGGATAACTTATTCGGCAGCAAGAAAGCTATATAATTTTCATGTTTCTGGATTATGACTAGGGATATGCGAAAATTTCCGCCTCAAACTGAAATCTGTGAAAAATGGCACTTTCCGCTTGGTGAAAAATTTCCTGCGAAAAGTGCAGATTTTCCACTTTTTTCCGCTTTTTCCTCCTAGCTCATTCCATTGAAATCAATAGGAATATTGAAGTTACACACAACATAAAATAAATATTATTTAATTTCCCAAAGGCATAGTAAAAAAGGGGCGTGAGGGTGCCTGTGTTGGTGGTGTGTGGGGAAAGAATCAGTTGAACAGGGAATAATTTTTGGGGGGGTTGTTTACTGGGATTGGGTGGCACTTAACAAAAAAGAAATCCTAAATAAAATAAAAACCATAAGACATGGTATAAAGGGGTCTGAGGTGGGTGCCTGTGTTGGTGAATGAATGAATCATTTGAACAGGGAATTTGTTTTGGGGGGGTTTCTTATCTGCTATTGGAGGGACAGTTAATAAAAAAAATAAGAAATTTGTATGTAAAGTGATAGAGACAGGAACCCCTTGACATAAGCTGCCACTGGGGTGGACTGATTATTGACTTGATAGAGCTTTTCGTAGAGGATAGTGATGAGCGAGCATGCTCGGCCGAAGCTCGGTTCGGCTCGAGCATCGCTCTGCTCTGCACATGGCGGTACTCGTACGAGTACCGCATGTGCTCGCCCGCCATGTTCGGGTCTCCTCCCCGCACGTTTCGCGGCTGCTGCGCAGCCAATAAACGTGCGGGGAGGCTCTGACATCAGTGTAATGCCAGCAGCCATGTTGGCTGCTGGCATTACACTGATTGGCTGGCCAGAACCCGTGATCGGGTGCTGTATAGAACCTGACCAGCGAGTTCGGCTCAGTCTTAGCCAGGGAGAGATGAGGATAGGAAGGGAAAGTCAGTGTAGGGAGAAAAAAAGCGCGTTTGAACAACAAAAAGACCCAAAAGTCCTTTTTAGGACTACTGTGTGTGGGGGCAGCAGATATATTTTGTTTTGGGGGGCAGAGTTTAAAAAAAAAAAAAAAGATATTCCGTTCACTGTGCCTAGCCGCAGATTAGCAGCACATTGTGTTTAGTGTGCAAAGTTGCAGATTAGCAGCACATTCTGTTTAGTGTGCAAAGTTGGAGATTAGCAGCACATTCTTTTTAGTGTGCAAAGTTGCAGATTAGCAGCACATTCTGTTTAGCGTGCAAAGTTGCAGATTAGCAGCACATTCTGTTCAGTGTGCAAAGTTGCAGATTAGCAGCACATTCTTTTTAGTGTGCAAAGTTGCAGATTAGCAGCACATTCTGTTCAGTGTGCAAAGTTGCAGATTAGCAGCACATTCTGTTTAGTGTGCAAAGTTGCAGATTATCAGCACATTCTGTTTAGTGTGCAAAGTGTAAAAAATAAAAGTCACTTATTCCGTTCACTGTGCCTAGCCGCAGATAAGCAGCACATTGTGTTTAGTGTGCAAAGTTGCAGATTAGCAGAACATTCTGTTTAGTGTGCAAAGTGTAAAAAATAAAAGTCACATATTCCATTCACTGTGCCTAGCCGCAGATAAGCAGCATATTCTGTTCAGTGTGCAAAGTTGCAGATTATCAGCACATTCTGTTTAGTGTGCAAAGTGTAAAAAATAAAAGTCACTTATTCCGTTCACTGTGCCTAGCCGCAGATAAGCAGCATATTCTGTTTAGTGTGCAAAGTTGCAGATTATCAGCACATTCTGTTTAGTGTGCAAAGTGTAAAAAATAAAAGTCACTTATTCCGTTCACTGTGCCTAGCAGCAGATAAGCAGCACATTCTTTTTAGTGTGCAAAGTTGCAGATTAGCAGAACATTCTGTTTAGTGTGCAAAGTGTAAAAAATAAAAGTCACTTATTCCGTTCACTGTGCCTAGCCGCAGATAAGCAGCACATTGTGTTTAGTGTGCAAAGTTGCAGATTAGCAGAACATTCTGTTTAGTGTGCAAAGTGTAAAAAATAAAAGTCACATATTCCATTCACTGTGCCTAGCCGCAGATAAGCAGCATATTCTGTTTAGTGTGCAAAGTTGCAGATTATCAGCACATTCTGTTTAGTGTGCAAAGTGTAAAAAATAAGTCACTTATTCCGTTCACTGTGCCTAGCCGCAGATAAGCAGCACATTCTGTTTAGTGTGCAAAGTTGCAGATTAGCAGAACATTCTGTTTAGTGTGCAAAGTGTAAACAATAAAAGTCACATATTCCATTCACTGTGCCTAGCCGCAGATAAGCAGCATATTCTGTTTAGTGTGCAAAGTTGCAGATTATCAGCACATTCTGTTTAGTGTGCAAAGTGTAAAAAATAAAAGTCACATATTCCATTCACTGGGCCTAGCCGCAGATAAGCAGCATATTCTGTTTAGTGTGCAAAGTTGCAGATTATCAGCACATTCTGTTTAGTGTGCAAAGTGTAAAAAATAAAAGTCACATATTCCATTCACTGTGCCTAGCCGCAGATAAGCAGCATATTCTGTTTAGTGTGCAAAGTTGCAGATTATCAGCACATTCTGTTTAGTGTGCAAAGTGTAAAAAATAAAAGTCACATATTCCATTCACTGTGCCTAGCCGCAGATAAGCAGCATATTCTGTTTAGTGTGCAAAGTTGCAGATTATCAGCACATTCTGTTTAGTGTGCAAAGCGTAAAAAATAAAAGTCACATATTCCATTCACTGTGCCTAGCCGCAGATAAGCAGCATATTCTGTTTAGTGTGCAAAGTTGCAGATTATCAGCACATTCTGTTTAGTGTGCAAAGCGTAAAAACTAAAAGTCACATATTCCATTCACTGTGCCTAGCCGCAGATAAGCAGCATATTCTGTTTAGTGTGCAAAGTTGCAGATTATCAGCACATTCTGTTTAGTGTGCAAAGTGTAAAAAATAAAAGTCACTTATTCCGTTCACTGTGCCTAGCCGCAGATAAGCAGCACATTCTGTTTAGTGTGCAAAGTTGCAGATTTGCAGCACATTCTGTTTAGTGTGCAAAGTGTTAAAAATAAAAGTCACATATTCTGTTCACTGTGCCTAGCCGCAGATAAGCAGCACATTTTGTTTAGTGTGCAAAGTTGCAGATTTGCAGCACATATTCCGTGTAATATGAAGAAGGCGGGTAAAAAGGGACGGGGAAGTGGACGTGATCCTGATAGTTCAGGGCGCGGGTCAGGACGCGTAGAAACTGTGCCTGGTGCCAGAGCACAAGAAAGAAAGACATCCACCATACCTAGCTTCATGTCTCAGTTTACAGGGCGTCACAGGACATCACTCTCGAGGTCAGACCACTGCGAACAGGTGGTCGGTTGGATTTCAGCTGATACTGCTTCCAGTCGGTTAAGCACCACCCTGTCTTCCACCAAGTCCACTCTCAGTAGCCAAGAGTCTGGTCAACATAATCCTCACCCTGATCATCCTTCCTCCCACCATAGAGGGTCTGGTCAAAGAAGTGATCCCACACTGGGATATAGTGAGGAGCTCGTCTCATCACCAATCCTTAATTTGAACCTCTCTCCAAGCACGCTTGCAGAGGAACATGAAATCTTGTGCCCTGGTTCACAACCTCTAGAGGGTAACCAATCACAAGAAGATGACAGAGGTGAACGGCATTTAAGGTCAAAGGAAGTGGATGATGATGATGATGAGACACAGTTGCCATCAAATCAACCACTATTACTGTCTCAAGACCTTGATGAGGAGGATGATATACAGTTGTCAATGACTGAGTATGTGGTGGGATCAAGAAATGAGGAGGATGATCAGAGTGAGGAAGTGGAGGAGGACTTGGTGGACGATGAGGTGACTGACCCCACCTGGGAAGGTGGCGAGCCGAGCGATGACAGCAGTCCTGAGGGTGAGCCATCTGCAGCACCGCAACAGGCTGGAAGAGGCAGTGGTGTGGCTACAGAAAGAAGACGGAACGCACCAAACCGGCCCGCAAATGTTCCACGGAGCACCCCCTTGCGTAAATCTCCCTTGCCAAGGGGTAGGTGTTCCGCGGTATGGCGTTTTTTTAAGGAAAGTGCGGACGACAAAAGAATTGTAGTTTGCAACCTGTGCCACACCAGAATGAGCGTAATAAGTGGGAGGAACGCCCGGATCGCCAATCTGTGTCTGCAGGCCACACCACTGCCTCCTCTTCCCCTGTTTTCGGTGCCGGCCAATCGCCTGTCGAAGGCGCAGGCCCGCATACCTCCCGCCCTGCACCTGTACCATCTGAAGCACCATCAGCGACCACATCCACTTCCCTGTCCCAGCGCAGCGTCCAAATGTCGTTACCCCAGGCATTTGAGCGCAAGCGAAAATACCCAGCCACCCACCCACAGGCCATAGCACTAACCTCACACCTTTCCAAATTACTGGCCATCGAAATGCTGCCATTTAGGCTTGTGGAGACTGAGTCCTTCCGCAGCCTGATGGCAGCAGTTGTCCCTCGGTACGCAGTCCCCAGCCGCCACTACTTTTCCCGGTGTGCCGTCCCCGCCTTACACCACCAAGTGTCCCGTAACATCACCCGTGCCCTGACCAACGCAGTTACTGGGAAGGTCCACTTAACGACTGACACATGGACAAGTGCTTGTGGCCAGGGACGCTACATTTCCCTGACGGCACACTGGGTGAATGTCGTGGAGGCTGGGAGCGACTCGGACCCTGGGATGGCACAGGTGCTACCCACGCCGAGGATTGCGGGCCCTACCTCCATCAGGGTTTCCACCAGCACCTACGTTATTGGCTCCTCCTCCTCCGTTTCCACCTCCGAATTCTCTGCGCTCACCCATCAGCCGGTAGCTGGATGCAGTGTAGCACTGCAGTGGGGAAGCGTCAACAGGCCGTGCTGAAGCTGATCTGCCTTGGGGACAAACAGCACACGGCCTCAGAGCTGTTGCAGGGGATTAGTCACCAGACCGAGCAGTGGCTCTCGCCACTCAACCTGCAACCAGGCATGGTTGTGTGTGATAATGGGCGTAACTTGGTGGCAGCTTTGGAGCTCGGCAAGCTCACACACGTACCATGCCTAGCGCATGTATTTAATTTAGTGGTTCAGCGATTTCTAAACACCTACCCCAATTTGCATGATCTCTTGACCAACGTGCGCCGCGTGTGTGCACATTTCCGTAAGTCATCAACAGCTTCAGCCGGCCTGTTGAAGCTGCAGCAGCGCTTACAATTGCCAGTTCACCGGCTGCTGTGTGACGTGAGCACGCGCTGGAACTCCACCTTCCACATGTTGGCCCGGCTTTGTGAGCAGCAGAGGGCAGTAGTGGAGTACCAGCTGTTACACGGTCGTCGCCTCTCCGTTCAACTTCCTGTAATCAGAAGTGAGGAGTGGGAATGGATGTCAGACCTCTGTGAGGTTTTACGCAATTTTGAGGAATCGACACAGATGGTGAGCGGCGATAACGCTATTATCAGTGTAACCATCCCACTTCTGTGTCTACTGAAACGCTCGCTGCTCACAATTAAAACCGACGCTTTGCATGTGGAAGAGGTGGAAATGCGGGAGGAAGAGCTTACACAAGGTGATAGCCAGAGCACCCTCACTTGGTCTTCTCAGCGACAATTGGAGGAGGCGGAGGAGGAGGAGGAGGAGGAGGAAGACACGGTTGCCTCCGCTACAGAGGGTAGCCATGGAACTTTAGTTCCATCTCTTCAGCGTGGGTGGGCAGAAGAGGAGGAAGAGGATGAGGAGATTGAGAGTCATCCTCCTGGTGAGGACAGCGAAATCTTGCCTGTTGGTACTCTGGCACACATGGCTGACTTTATGTTAGGCTGCCTTTCCCGTGACCCACGCGTTATACGCATTTTAGACAACACGGATTACTGGGTGTTCACCCTTCTGGAGCCCCGCTACAAAGAGAATTTCCTCATCTCTCATTCCTCCGGTGGAGAGGACAAGCAAAATGGTGCTCTTGTTGAAAAATTGCTCCAAAATTTTCCATCTGACAACGCTGGCGGCAGAGTACGTGCTACCTTGGCCAACCGAGAAGGGGAGAAAAGGGGAGCACACAGCAGTTCCGACAAAGGCAGGGCAACACTCTCCAAGGCGTGGGACACCTTCATGACACCCCGCCAGCACCCTCACCCTGATGCGCAGCCTAGTGTCACAAGGAGGGAAATGTTTTGGAAGATGGTGAAGGAGTACGTAGCAGACCGTGTCAGCGTCCTCAATGATCCCTCTGTGCCTTACAACTACTGGGTGTCCAAGCTGGACACGTGGTATGAACTGGCACTCTACGCCTTGGAGGTGCTGGCCTGCCCTACTGCCAGCGTTCTGTCTGAGCGGGTATTTAGTGCTGCTGGTGGCATCATAACAGATAAGCGTATCCGCCTTTCCACCGAAAATGCTGATAGGTTGACACTTATAAAAATGAACAAGGCCTGGATTTCCCCTGACTTCTCCACTCCACTGGAGGAAAGCCCCGGGGGAACATAAAGTCACTTCAGATATGTTATTTACAATGATGGGATTACTCTGTATTCCCATTCACCCCTTCCACCCAAAAAATGGGTATATGGTTGACTCTCTTCCATATACTCTGGGATATAATTTTTATATAGGGCCAGCTCACCAGCGGGCCCTGTGATATAATTTTTATATAGGGCCAGCTCACCAGCGGGCGCTGTTTGACAATTTTTGTATAGGTCAGCTCACCAGCGGGCCTTCTCATATAATGTTTTATTGGGTCAGCTCTCTAGAGGGCCCTCTCATATAATGTTTTATAGCGTCAGCTCTCTAACGGGCCTTCGCATATAATGTTTAGGATGGTCAGCTCCGCAGCAGACCCTCACCCATAATGTTTTAGATGGTCGGCTCAGCACACGTTTCCCTCTTAATCATGGCCCCAGTTCAGAAAAATCGAGGACATTTTTGGGAGAATTTGCCTCTGCGCACGTTTCCCTCTTAATCATGGCCCCAGTTCAGAAAAATCGAGGAAATTTTTGGGAGAATTTGCCTCTGCGCACGTTTCCCTCTTAATCATGGCCCCAGTTCCGAAAAATCTATGAAATTTTTTGCAGAATTTGCCTCTGCGCACGTTTCCCTCTTAATCATGGCCCCAGTTCCGAAAAATCGATGAAATTTTTTGCAGAATTTGCAGATGATATACAAGTAAATATACAGCAAATACTGTTTGGTAACAATTTTTCGCCTAAAGTCGTTTTTATCTTCCTTTTTGTGTGTTTTACTGTCAGTCTGTAAAAATGGCGTACTACGGGCGAAACATCGTTCCCAGCAGCGACGTTGGAGTCCAAGATGCATCCAGACATCCTCCCTATGCTGTCCCTGAACCATTTCTGTGGTGTTTCCATCATTTCCTGCCCTTTTCCTATGGACCAGGCACCCTCCCCTCATCAGAGCAGGGGGTGCCTGGTGTAATGCTCGAGTCCTCCCATTGACTTCAATGGGGCTCGGGTGCTCGGCCGAGCACTCGAGCCTCCGGGGGCGCTCGGTCAGAGCACCCGAACACCCGAGCATTGGGGTGCTCGATCATCACTAGTAGAGGATGATTTGTTAAATTTGTTGTTAGAGGACCAAGTCCTGAGGAAACATTGATTTGTAGGACTTAAGCTTGTTTGGCACAAGCCCCCCAAAAATTGTTTATTTTTTTGTAGGACTATGTTTTTATAATTTATTTATTTTTTATTTTTCAAAGCACAAGCCATTAGAAAAAAATAAAAATGCCCTATTGGCCTAGTGCCAGCAGGTCATGTTGGCCAGTAGTCACTGGCCATTGTCAAATGTCCTCCTGAGTCCTGAGTTGCAACTGTTGTTCGTATTGCTGCTGCTGGGTTGTTTAAGCAGCAGAATGATTAGACAGCTGAAAGAGAATGGGATCAACAATAGCAGTAACATGGAAGATGGATGATGAAGGTTCCACTTGCCATGACTGGCTCCAGTGATGCGCCTGAGGCAGTAGCAGAAGAATAAGTAGCCCTCAGTATATGTGGAGAAAACAACAAGTTGGCCATTAAATCTTCTCCACCTGCCCATCCTCCAAAATTTTCATGGGTTGGTTGTTATTAGAATATATATTTTCTCTTGAGAACAGGAACTGTGGCTTCCATCAGCAACTGCAATGTGCACAGTGTGTGTGTGGTAAATAACATCTGGGTGCACAACTGTATCCAAACACCATGACCCCGCTAAGGATACAAGACAACTTGTTGGCAGTTTAATAGTAATAATGAACCCTCGCTGACAGAATCCTAGCATATTCTGTGGGATGTAATCTCCTCAGATGTCACCTGATGGCATGCAATGGGTAGAGATGAACTGCGCAATGGGTAGAGATGAACTGCCATATCCTAACATCAAAAGAGTGGTTATCATTTGGCAGGGGAGGTAACGATGAACGAGGTGGATTGGCAGGAGACGTACTTGTTACCTTAGAGGAAGAAGGTGATGTTGATGACGAGCTTGTCATGGAACTTCCAGTGTCTGTCTGGGTTTTTTTTATTCTTCCTCCTCTTTGATCTCCACCTTTCTGGAGAGTCAGAGGGTACAGTAACAGTGGTGCTAGATTTCTGTAATGGGTGTTTGGTTTAATATATTTAACATAAATGTCATGGTGTCTGTGTTTCATGTGTGCTATCAGGGAGCTTGTGCCAAGGTGTGTTCCCTCCTTTCACCTTCTCACTAACTTGTCATAAATTTTACACTGTACCATTGTAGATGATGACTGCACTGTGCCTGCCAGAAGAGAATAATAGTCCCAGACCTATGACTTATGGGGGAGGGATAGGGAACAGGAGGAGAAGAATGGCCTCTTTTCTTCTTCTTCTCCATATTCCCCTTCACTTTTTGTGGCAGCGGATAATGTTGCTGCTACTTCCTCAGATTTAGCACTGTAACTCGGACCAGGAGTATTGATGGTGCTGGCAAGTGGAACCTGTCCTAGTCCCGCATTACTTGTTGACCCCATTCCCACTGTGTACATGGTGGTCTGTGGCACACTAGCCTTATCCTCAGCACCCTGCTGCCCTTTCATCTCAGTAGCAGCAGCAGCAGGAATTAGACCAGTTGCAATTTCCGCAAATTCCAAAAGCTGATTGCAAGTGGTGATGGTGATGCCCATCCTCATCCCTGTCTCCGATTCCTTATCACTTTCTGATAAAAAGGCCATCAATTTCTCTTCCACCCCAGCTTCTACAACAACACCACCACCACCACTAGTCCCTACGTGATGCTGCTCTATTCCAGACATCTCACTGCTGTTTGGAGGAGGTGACAATCAATCTGAAAGAGGGTCCCCTGCTGTCACACTTGGCATCATTTTCTCCTTCCTCCCCTGAGTACTACAAGAAAAACTAGCAGCAGGCAAAGTATTGGTGGCAACAGGTTCAGCACTGGCAGCAGGTACAACACTTTATCAAAACTGATAAAGGGATTGGAGGATCTGAGTTACGAAGAGAGACTAGCCAAACTGGGTTTGTTTACATTAGAAAAGAGACGTCTAAGGGGTGATATGATTACCATTTACAAATACATTCAAGGCCAATACAAAGAACTATCCAATGAATTATTTATGCAAAGAGCTGAGCTAAGAACAAGAGGTCATCCATTAAGACTTGAGGAAAGGCGCTTTCGACTAAAACACAGGCAGGGATTCTTTACAGTAATGGCGGTAAGGCTATGGAATTCTTTGCCTCGGGATGCTGTGCTTGCAGATAATGTAACTGCATTCAAAAAAGCAATGGATGCCTATCTAGCACAGAACAATATTGACAGTTATGACAGATGGCTTCAAAGCAAATAGGATATTGAGCCGGGGAACTATTTGACACACTCACACACACACACCTACATTGGAAATTGCTCCAGAGGGCTTTTTTGTTGCCTTCCTCTGGATCAACAGGGGTGTTATTGGCATGGGCTGGACTTGATGGACGCATGTCTTTTTTCAGCCTTATCTACTATGTTACTATGTTACTATGTTACTATGTTACTTGTGGCAGCACATCTGGCAGCAGGTACAACACTAGTGGCTGCAGGTACAGCAATTGTGGCACTGACAGCAGGGACAGCATATCTGGCAGCAGGTAAAACACTAGTGGCTGCAGGTAAAACAATGGTGGCACTGGCAGCAGAGGCAGCACGTCTTGCAGCAGGCACAGGCAGCTGACCTGTCCTGCTCTCACTAGTACTAGCATTTTCTCTCTCCTTTCCCATTCCTTTTTCTTCCTTCCTTCCCATTCCCTTTTCTCCTTCCCTTCCCATTAAATTCCCCAAGATCCCTTGGAGTGATTTAAGGGGACTGGACAGCATTGGTTCAGTACTGCTAGTCACTTCCTCCTCCTCATCATCCTCCTCCTCAGACTTAGTGGACACATAAGGGTCCTTCCAGCTCTTCCATTGATTATTTTTCACCCTGCTCATAGTGATACCAGTCACTATGAGCCTTTCCTGCCTTAATTTTTGCAAACTATCACAGCAGAACAGCACATCATGTCTATCTTGCTCTGTAGCTGCTTCTATTGTGTCTGCCTTCAGCGAAAACCTCACCTTTTTATAGCAGAAGTGCGAAAACAACGTAAATCAATGGGCGGAAACGATATAGTCATTGAAAAAAGGTGAAAAATTTTGGCTAATGGTCGAAAGATGCAAACATTTTGACCGCTAGTTTTAAAGTGGATTTTCCAACAAAAAAGCGGATAACAACATGGTCATTACAAAATTTCCTGTGGGAACATGGCGACAAGTTTTGCCCACCCCTAGTTATGACTAGGGGTGGGAGAAAATTTTCGTCTCAACCTGAAATCGGCAAATAATGGCACTTCTCGCTTTGTGAATAATTTCCTACGAAAGTGCCGAATTTCTGCTTTTTTTCGCCTACCTCATTCCATTGAAATCAATGGGAACATTGAATTTATACACAAGACATAGCAAATATTTTTTTATTTCCCAAAGGCATTGAATAAAAGGGACATGAGGGTGACTGTCTTGGTGGAATGTGGGGAAAGAATCAGTTGAACAGGGAATTTTTTATGGGAGGTTTGTTTGCTGGGATTGGGGGGCAGTTAATACAAAATAAATCCTAAATACAAATAAAACCCCCCATAAGACATGTTATAAAAGGTGTCTGAGGAGGGTGCCTGTGCTGGTGAGTGGAGTCTGGTGAATGAATCAGTTGAACAGGGAATTTGTTTTGGGGGAGTTTCTTGACTGGTATTGAGAGGACAGTTAAAAAAAATCACTGGCATGTGTAGTCAGGTACCACACAGTGTGCAATGGATGGAGATGAACTGCCACATCCTAACATCAACAGAGTGGCTATCATTTGGCGGGGGAGATAACGATGAACGAGGTGGATTGGCAGAAGATGTAGTTACCCTAGAGGGAGAAGTTGAGCTAGTTGTTTTGCTCATCATGGAACTTCCAGTCTGTCTGTGTTTCTCTATTCTTCCTCTTCTTTCATCTCTGCTTCACCTCTTGTTGTCTTTCTGGAACGTTAGGGGGTACAGCAACAGAGGTGCTTGATTTCTCTTGTGGGTGTTTGTCTTTAACGTGTTTGACATAATTGTCATGGTGTCTGTTTTTCATGTGTGATATCAGGGCGGTTGTGCCAAGGCGCATTCCCATCTCTCCCCTTTTCACTGACTTGTCACAAAATTAAAATAGTCCCACACCCATGACTTCAGGGGATAGGGAACACATGGAGAAGAATGGCCTCTTTTTTCTTGTCCTCCACATTCCCTTTCACTGTCTGCGCTAGCAGCGAATGATGTTGCTGCTCTTGCTGCTACTGCCTCAGAATCAGCACTGCAACTAGGACAGGACCAGGAGTATTGCTACTGCTGGCAATTGGAACCTGTCCTAGTCCTGCATCACTTTTTGACCCTATTCCCACTGTGCCCATGGTGGTCTGTGGCACACTAGCTTGCTCCTCAGCATCCTGCTGCCCTTGCAACTCAGCAGCAGAAGGAATTAGAGCATTTGCAAATTCCACAAATTCCAAAAGCTCATTGCTAGTGGTGGTGGTGGTGATGCCCATCCTCATCCCTGTGTTCCACTCCTTCTCAGTTTCTGCTAAAAAGGCCATCAATGTCTCTTCCACCTCAGCTTCTCCAGCATCATCACCACCACCACCACTAGTCCCTTTGTGCTGCTGTTTCTGCTCTATTACAGACATTTCACTGCTGCTTGGAGGAGGTGACAAGCAAAGTGATAGAGGGTCCCCTAATGTCACTCTTGGCATTTTTTTTCACCTGAAGAAGGCAGACTGGCAGCAGTAGCAGAAGGCACAGGCACCTGCTCTCCCTCAACACCAGTTCTAGCCTCTTCAGGATCATGTTCCACTTGGACACTGTAGTGAAGGGAGGGGAGGACTCCCAGAGCCAGGCCACTAGTCTGGATGCTCTGAAAAGCTTCCCCTACCACTCCCATAACACTAGTCCCACCGGCTGCTTCACCATTACTGCTACTACTACTAACATGAACCACATCAAGTTCAGCAACAGAGTCTTCCTCTTCACAGTTACTAGTAATATGAGGATGCTGATTAACCCCTCCTTTACTCCTAACACTAAAAAGCTGCTGGACTTTCTTAGTACTAGCACTGGCAGGACTGCTTGGGGATGGAAAGTGTGACTTAGAGTCCCCTGCTGTCACACTTGGCATCATCTTCTCCTTCCCCCTCCTCCTGAATATTACAAGACACACTAGCAGCAGCTTCAGCGCTGGTGGCAGCAGGTTCAGCACTGGCAGCCGGCACAGCACTGGTTACAGCAGGGAAGCACGTCTGACAGCAGGCACAGTATTGGTTGCAGCAGGTTCAGCACTGGCAACAGGCACAGTACTGGTTGCAATAAGGGTAGCACATCAGACAGCAGGCACAGCACTAGTGGCAGCAGGTTCAGCACTGGAAGCAGGCACAGCACTGGTTGCAAAAGGGGCAGCACGTCTGACAGCAGGCACAGCACTAATGGCAGCAGGGGCAGGACATCTAGCAGCAGGCACAGGCAGATGACTTGTCTTGCTCTCACTAGTACTACCCTTTTCTCCCTCCCTTCCCATTCCGTTTTCTCTCTCCCTTCTCATTAAATTCCCCAAGATCGCTAGGGGTGATTTAAGGGGACTGGACAACATTGGTTCAGTAGTGCTCACTTCCACAGTGGACACATAAGGGTCCTTCCAATTCCTCCTTTTAATATTTTTAAATCTGCTCATAGTGATGGCAGTCACTATGAGCCTCTCCTGCCTCGGTTTTGGAAAAAGATCACAGGAGAATACCACAGCACATCTACCTTCTATTGTGTTTGACTTCCACAAATATGTCACGTTTTTATAGCAAAAAGGTGAAAACCACATAAATCAATAAGGGGAAACATTCTAGCCAATGAAAAAATGGCAAAAATTTTGCCCAATGGGCGAAAAATGCGAACATTTGAATTGCTAGTTTTAAAGCGGATTTTCCCATGAAAAAGTAGACAACAAAGTGGATTTTGTGAAATTTCTCACGGGAATACAGACAGAGATTTTGCCCACCCCTAGTTGTGACTAGGCTAAGGTTGAACTTAATGGACTTCTGTCTTTCTTCAACCTAATTTACTATGTTAAATGATGATAATACCTCTATTCCTGGGAGAAGAAGCGGGGGGTGATGCTGATGTTGAGGATGACCTAATGATGATTGATGATGATGATGATGATTATGATGCAGATCTAGAATATATTCCATGGCCAGAAAGTTAGCAGAAAGGCAAAGGCTCAATCTTCTACCTCTTAAAAGGAACACAGGAACTCCTTGGGGCAGGGACTTCTCCCCTATTATTTCCATGACTGTGACACTTATTTTATCCCATTTTACTTATTGTTACATAATTCTTTTGTAAGGCATTTGTACACTATGTGGAGCTTTATAAATAAATATATTTATACATACTGTGCCTGTCTATAAACTGTTTGAGAAAACTACTGGAAACGCTGACCCTAGATAAGCAAAAATGGCATCCTGTCAATCATCATCAGCATCTTCGCCGTTCCCAAGTCCAAGTCCCACTCAGTCACACACATTTGTGTTGAGTACCAAGCAGCAACAACAACTGCAACACAGGTTATTAATATCCACAACCTTAACTATGACGAGTGCCTCTGTTGCTGGAAGTGCGCAACCTTTGACAACTAGTAGTAGTAGCAGTAGAATTGGATCAAAATATAGTCTCAGTAGTTTTAGCCCCTCATGAACCCCTCAGTCCATGAACTCAACAGTATGTTGATACTTCACTCAGGATCCAAAAGCTAAGCATGTTTCTATTTGTTGTCTGTGAAAAAAGCACGTGAGAAGGGATAAAGCAGGCTCACACCTAGGCACCTCCTCCATGAGATCCCACTTGAAGCACAACCACAGGTCTCACTTGGAAACACACTATCAGCAGGTCAGAAGTGTCACAACTAGCAACAGCAGCAGAAGCACTCCAACAAGTTTCCTTGGTTGGGGCTGATAAGAGAAATAGTGATGTTATTTATGTGTCAGAGAGTTTGCCACTGCAAAAAGAGGGTTCATTCCATATAACACCCATGGCTCCTGCTGCAGAGGAGTATGATGACTCTAGGTTTGCTGTAGGAGATGTCAAGATTCATAGACTGCCCTCACATGCTGTCTTTTCCTCCACCACCTCCTCTAGTCATTTGTTAAAGCAATAAAGTTACAGGGTTCTTCTGCCATGTCCAGTTCCTGGGAATGAGTCAAAAACTTCACAAAAACAATCCCAAAGTATGCCTGTGGAATTGCAAGGTTGCCAAGATGTTGGCAGTGGACATGTTGCCATATTCTTTTGTAAAATACTGAGGTTTCAAAGAACTGATGTCAGTTGTAGCTCCACGCTGGTATATCTCATGCAGCAGTAGATTTTCCAGGATTGCTGTGTCTGAATTGTACAAGCAGAAAACCAGGCTAAATGTATTAACAGTAGCAGAGGTGAGTAGGATGAGGAGGGATGTGATATATTTATATATATGTGTGTGCATATATATATCAATCAAACCATGCAGTCCCCCACCACTACATTACATATCTGCCACATTGTAGGTTGTGCTTTTTTTCTCTTGACATCTTCATGAATATGAGCCAGTGTCACTTAAATGGGAAGTAGTGTTGTGTGCAAAGGACAAAGGCACTCTGCATGCTACCATATTTTTCAAGGCATATGTTGCTCTAGGACTCACAACTTTCAGCTACTTTTTTTATCCACTGCAGCCCTCAGAAGAAGTAATATTGTGGTGGAAATTATTGGCAGTTTGAGGAACTCTAAATTTTTCTTTCTACCTTATAGCATATATGGCACGTGTTACTGGACGCTCCCATGATTCTGATCACCCATTATCAGCTTTGCATGTCTTATGCTAGTTCACATGAGTATGGAGAACCACTATCTGCTTCAATATCTCAAATTGAAACGTAAACATTTTCTGTGTGAAAAAACTACAGTAACTAAAATTTCCATCATTTCACCTTATTATGCTGCACTTAAGTATTTAGACAACTTCAATTCATAAAGACTTAAAACAAGAAACATATGTATTCATTAAGTTGTACACAGACATTTGGCACAGATATTTAGATAAAATATGTGTACAACAGAAAGCAGAGACATAGTCTGACACTGTGAAGCTCTGTTTAAACCAATGCCAGATCTGGCCAGACTTGGCAGCTTACACTTATAATTCATTATTTCAAGCAGAGATAATTATACTTAGGTTTCTGGCCCAGAATGAATACATTTTATTTTACTTTATTTTACTACAATAAATATTTAATTTCCAATTATTTCTTAATTTTTCAAAGAAAATATTAATTGAATGCAAGGTCTCTTCTTTCCTCCTTTGCTTAAATCACAGCTTAAACTTCTTGGATGGTTTTTGGCTGACAGTTGTGGACAGGTGTAGGTGTGTGTGTGTATGTGTGAGTCTGAGCAAGGGAACATACTGTATGAGTAAGCATGGGACTGCAAGCAAGCACCTGAGGGTTTCATTTCAGACTTAAGTTCACCTCCCCGCTGATTCACGTGGTCTCATAATGCAACCCAGGTTTCTACTCCATGTCTGCACCCAGAGTAACAGGTTAGCCAAGGAGTACTATCACCATGATAGGTGCCTTTTTAAAGCAAATATAATACCTATAAACCTAGATTATATTTTTGTATAATAAATCTATCAGTGAAATGTATGTGTTTATTTTATTTAGAAACTGGAAGAATAGAATCAGATTTCTATCATTTACAGTTAGGCCCTGGATAGCATTTAAAATACAAATATATACATTTGTAAACAAATATAAATAAGAAAAATAAAAAATATATAATTTAAGAATTTTAAACTGGAACAAGATATGATTTTATTTCAGGTAGGCAGATTATTCCAGACTTCTGGAGCTCCATAGGAAAAGGCAGATTGACCTGCTTCTTTTTTTGTAGTATAGAATAGTTATTAAGTTGTAGGCAGTGTGTGTGTGTGTGTGTGTGTGTGTGGCGGGGGGGGGTTATACGAAATATGTAGAGCTGAAGTCAGCATACTCTTCAGGTAGTCTGGCAGCTTTCCAGAGAAGTGGTTATAATCTAGGAAAAAAAGGTGAAGGGTATGTCTGGATTTGCATTTTAGCCAATTTACATGATCTAGTGGGAGGCAAAAAAAAGCTATATTGAAGCCATTTCCAATTAAGCAAAATACTTTCTGACTCCAAAAGGAAATCAGATATTTCAGTAGATCAACATTCTATCTGCCTTGAAACCAACTGTCATAATTCTCAATATTCTTCTTCTAAGCTACAAAGTTATCCATTACTTCTTAAAAGCCACTACAGTATCTGGTAACACAGCATGCTGAGGCAAACATTTTCTCAACTTTACTGCCCTTTCTTCAAAAAACATCCTGCCTTTGTTTTAGGCTAAAGCTCCTTTCCTCTTGTCCTTAGGGATGACCTCTCATTGTTTGCTCAGCTCTTTGAGTAGATAGATGTTTAATCATATCACAGTGATGTGTAGTGTAATTATGTTGGAGAGCCACAACATGAATTAAAATAAAGAGTATTCAGTTTTTAATAATGGATGTGTGGTTCAGAAGCATATACTACATTATGGCTCAAAATTTCCACTCTCCTCCTCGCAGTTGGCGAGAAGAAATTGAGTGAGGGTGAGTGGAAACTGAAGCCCTGTATTGCATGGATATTCTTTTACTCCCTTCAGTTAACATTTTTCTGTATGGATAATGACTTGATTGTGTGCCTCAGATGAGCGTTGCTCATACACATAAAAAGTCACCCTCATCCGAGTTGCTGTGAGCGGCAAGATGCCTAATTGTGTACTGTGGATGAGCGTTGGCTCCATATATGTATGAACAGTGCGTGGAGTGTGACGCTCATCCACAGTACACAATAGGCATCTCGCTGCTCACAGCAACGTGGATGAGGGAGGTTTTTTATGTGCATGAGCATGTACGGAGAGCAATGCTCATCTGACAGTGACAGTTTTTGTGGGGAGCAGCAGACAGGAGATGACGGAGTAGCCAAAAAATCCAGTTAAAGAAGAGGTTCCAAGAGGTCCTCTGGCAGTACCAAGTGGGCACTGACCGCACAGGTTTCACCTTTAAATAAAGGTCTGGTGCAGTTCTTAATATACTGGGAACTGGAGTCGTTTATGCTATGATTTAACTATTAAATATGTTGTACATTAGTTTGGCACTGTTAACAGATACTTATGCTTGCCATTCGTAACCAATAAATGCATTGTTTTCTGTCTGATAAGGAGGAGCCCAACCAGTTTAAAGAATGATTATATATGCTTGAATTCAGAGATTATATATTTGTTTATTTATTTATTCACCTATATTTGGCACATTGTATACGTACTGTATGGTGAAACACCATCTCCTTTTAAAACCCAGACAGTAGAAAACATAGCTATAACATATCAAACCATCATTGGGCCCTAGCTATCATTTGACAGTTGTTTCCTGCATAACTTACTTTGTCAAGGTGCAAATGGAGATACAAAACTGCAAACTAGTAGCTTGCTCAAATACCACAGCTGGGGGAGATTCACTAAGCATTGATAAAGAGGTGATAAAATGTTGGTGACTTCTCCAGTTCCTGTGTTATTCTATGGAGCCTGCTCAGTAAGATCTCCAAACTGGAAGAAATCTTAGTGCATAGGCTCCATAGAATAGCATAGGAACTGGAGAAGTAATAAACCTACCCAGATTGTATTCTACATCAATACAATTACAATACCCCACAGAGACAAACACTCATAACTTTTTAAAGAGTATATACACAGGGAACTTAACATTTTACATAATTTTCTTAGATAAATACAAATCATTGTTTTCATTAAAACATAATGGTCCCATAACGATCCACTTGTAATAACCCCCTGTCCCTGCCACCACTCCTACAAGGAATTCCAATCCATTGTATATAACCATATAATGTGTATCCCAAAAATGAAAACCCATTCAGTCCTTGTTCTTCTATGTTCCTGTATTATCTCTCTAAGGCAAGAGAACATTTTTCCTGTATAGAAGTGGCCACAGGGTTAGGTTAAAACATATAATACATATTCTGGTAAACAAGATATGAAGTCACAAACCCTTAAAACAACTAATTTTCAGTATTGTGCTTGCACTTCTATCTTGACAAAGCAGCTTTCGGCAGCTGATGGCGGTTTGGAATGTTATATCTATATTTTATTCTGTTTTCTAAAGAAATTGAATACAGAAATATGGGATGATATTTTACCCACAGATGTATTCAAATGTATTTTATGATCCTATTACTGAATGTACCACTTGATGCACTCTGGATAAATAAGGGAGGCATAAAAAGAATCCTGACTACAAGTAATACCTGTTTTGTTTATATGGTACAAGACAACCATCACTCCTACATTTTATGAACTTTGTCAACTCCAGATTGCAGATAGCTGTTCTCTTTTCTTTCCACACTATTTTAGTACATGTATTGGCTAGCTCTAAATGTACTTTAATATAATAAAAACTATCCTATATATTATTCCAATGCGTTGTCACATAACTAGGAGAAACACCTTAAGATTATGGGAAAGGAGGTTTCTACTTCAGCAAAGGAAGGCATCATTTACAATAAGGTTTGATAGGAGGAACAGGAAGTTCTTTCATAAAGACTAACACTCATCTTAAAGTTGAGAAGGATTTTCTAGTTCTCATTTTCTTATTTTACTGTCAGAAATGTTAAACATTAGACATATTTTTGAATCTAATTTTACTATGTCCTTAGTTATCAATTATCAATTGGCTTCTCACATAAAATTCAATGACAACTTCATGTTCCTGATTACTGCAGCCTAATAAATTATAATAAACTGAATGTTTGCAATGAGACCTAAATATACTAATATATATATATATATATAGGTTCAAAATTGCTGATTTGCAATTATACAGAATTTAGCAAATTCTCTTAAAATGTAAAATCTTTTATATACTATTCCAATTTTTATTTTTTAAAGCAAAAGTAAAGCTATCATTGCAAAAAATGCAAATTACAAATTCCTTTGCTAATTTACAAGTATAACATACAACAAATAAAACACAAGTGTAGCTAAAAAAAAATAAACTAAAACACATTTGTAAAACTTTAGGCCCTTCTACTGTCTGCCTCCATAGTACAACCACAAGGGAGAAAGGAGGAACCACAATTTAACTTGTGGTTGCAATACCAGACTATGCTAAAATTTACTTGTGGTTATATCCATTTTAATAAACTTATTAATCAGGCTTCCAAAAGGGATGATTCAATTATTCAAAACTGGCACAAGAGAAAAGAAGACAAAGCGACAAATCCCATTATAACTCTGAAAATAAAACTGTCCAGACCACAAGTGATCACCAAAATGCAGTGTCAAGCAAAAGACAATATATGAATGATATTCCATAAAGGTCCTTATGCAGAATAATGAGTAACAGTTTTGGAATCAACTGCATCTAAAGGAGGAAATAAAAATTCACATTGATTTAAATGGTGTTTAAAACTCTTGAGTTCTAGAGAGGTCTATAACGCATTGCTTCATAAAGCTTTGGAATCCCCTCTAGCATTCAAGAGGTTAAAGGGTCCTATTTGAATCCATGGGAATTGTGGTCATTTTTATCTGTTCTCTGTGATGTAGTTGGTATAATTCCATATTGCTCATATTTTGTTTCTGCATATGGCCCTAGCACGTGGTCATTTTTGAACCTAGCCAGAATTCAGAATTGTATTCCAGGGTGGAGTTAATAAAAGGTTCTATATGTATGGAAATCTTTCATGCAGTATGCGATAACAGCAGGACCTCATCGTATCAGATCTTGCCTTATCATAAGCACTCATAATTAGAAACTAGGTAAAAAAATATCATCTTTTGTTTATGGATCATGTATAGATCAAAGGGTTGTATTTAGGAGACTACAGATGTACAATTCTGGAGCAAGCCAACTATACTCTAGGGGACAAATACACATTTCCATTGATTTAAAATTGACTTTTAAACCTGTGAATGCTAGATAGGTCTCCAACACTTAAGCTAAGACACACTTCTTCCCTTGTCTTATGCAGAGAGAAGAGTTAACCATTTAAGGACCAGGGAAGTGTGAAAGGGGTGTCCTTTTCTGATTGCAAGATCTGTAGAATAAAGATAATTTTCTTCTTTTTCCTGAAAGGCTTGCAAATAAAATCCCCACAAGAACTTTGTCAAATTTCCACCTATGCTTTTTATGGAAGTGGGTGTGACGGTGTTTTCTCTAAAGTCTTATTAGGTTACCTGTATCTCCTTTCTTCCTGTTGGCTCTTGTTTCTTTAAAACTAGCACTTCAGCAGTATGCCTTTGCCTGTTCTACTAGAAATTCTGCAATTGGTTGTCTACTCCTCACTAACGTTTGTGAAGTCTCTTGGTATCTGGTTTTGAGTTTCATTCTAACTATATTCCCAGTTTTCCTTCAGCTTTGATTCTTGATTTTGACAGATTTCCTGGCTTTCATTCTTGGCTACATTTGACTCCGGCTAACTTCTCTTCTCCTAGTTAAGAGTGCAGCTCACTCATAGTCACTGTTTTCCATCACCCCAACTGCAGCAGGATCCTAGAGCTTTGTCCCATCCTGTACTACTGGAAAAAACTACCATTTAGCACATGAACTTTCTCAGACCAGTCCGTCAAGGGAAGTGTTCCAGTTTGCCATCTGACACAGAACTTACCTGACAAGAACACATAAATGCTGCTATCCCAAACTGCAATTCAACTGACTCTCTGCTCTCAGCTTCCTTTGGTCACAGTCACTATCTGCATACTGGTGATCCTTGGCTTCCCAATTCACTGGGTCCCAACAGTAATTTGCATGAGTTCATCCTGGTCTGGCCCCAGTTCAATTGGGGTCAGATAACTTGCTTTATGGCCAGCACTTTTAACCGCAGCATTTTACTGCCACAACAACTCACCAGGACCTGTCTATGAACCCTTACACTGTCCTCAAACCAGTGCAGTCAAGCATCACCCAGAGGGATTGTGACAGTTTTACAGCAGCACAAGAATTGAATCAATTGTTAACAGCTTGTAGGGACCTCCACTGTAAGCATTTGATTGGGCAGGTGGTTACTCTCTTGCAAGTAATGTAATGCATTCTTAGCAAGCTGAGGCTTATGGAAATGAAAGCAGTGAACAATTGTTAGCACCTAGAGGAGGCCTATGGCAAGGTAACCCTTTATAAAAAATATTATTACTGGAGATGATGAACTGACAAGTGACTGGTGGTGGGTAACTAACTTCCTATGAGTCCTACTCATTGCCAAAAATCAATAAAAATAATTGGTCCATGCAGTGAGCCATGTATATTCTACAGGGTGGACAGTCTGTGTGGGTTACATTTTACCATGAATCCTATTAGTCTCCACTGTGAACAGACATTTCAGAACAGGGTTTGGGGCATGCATTGTTGGGTATGGTTTAACATTTACAACATAAAATTCAGGGTGATTATGTTAGATGTGCTTAATTAGAGCAAAAGTGCATTTTTGTTATTAATTCATCAATGATCATAGCACTGGTTTCAACTGTCATAGATGTTGGTAATTTTGTAAATCTGTACTCCTCAGTAATGTTACCCCTACAACATGTGTCATATGCTTCTCTGCATTTTTTCCACATCTGCTACATACTTGTACGATATGAGATGTGGTTCATCTTTAAAAATGAAAGTTTAACTACACTGCTGCTAAATATATGTGTCCTACAATCATTAACTATATACCCAGCTGCACTGAAAACCCTTTCTGACTGCACACTGGTTGGGGGGCAACTAAGGATTTCCACATGTGGTTCATTATTTTGACCTAGAACATAGTTTTTTCTGTAAGTATGCTGTAACAATCTCATAATTAGTCGTGCCACTCCTTGGAAGTAAACAGTGTTGATGTGCATCAGTAAGCAAGCCATAATTTGGGAACAAGTCCTGCAGAGATATACCAGTGCTACCAACACCACTAATGCTTTGCTGCCACTCCTGAGACACATTAATTGCTTTCTGTGATTATGGCATGTTTTTCAAATCATTGTAATGTTGTTGCTAATTCTGAAGATATAATGATTTTGCTTACTTCCTTTTCACTATGCTTCCAAATAGTTTTGCCTCTTATCCTCCACAATGCAATCTTCCATGGAATCTATAATGATTTTCTTATATGATTTCACAGAATCTGATTCCTCAGAGTGCTGCTGCCCAAAGCTTAGCACACATTCAGAAATGTTATGCTTAAAATGAAGGATCTAGCAAAGTTTCAATAATGCAGTCTTCATTGCTCTTAATAGAGATGATGAGAGCATTCTGCTAAGAGATGCAAACATGTAATTCACTATCTGGTTCATGTCTGTGTTGTTGTTGTTATAAGAATCACTGGCCATGCTTTTAATTTTTTCCCTGTAATAAAGGCTAAGTCCTTTTAATATCATGGGTTTGCCTTTCTGCCCAAAGACATCATATGTTTTTGTTAAAAAAAAATTCAGATAGAACTTCTTTTGAATTAAGTAACATGCCTCCTATTGTAGTTATATTCCTTATACAAGATATTGTGCCTAGTTATATCCATGGTAGATTTAAAGGGATAGTAATACTAGATGAATTTTGTTCATATTACAAAAGTAAGCTGAACAGTGTAAGTCCCCTTTCTTACAGTTGTCCAGTTTTATAGTTATATGCTTTTAAAGTCTTCCCCTCCCAATATGTAAGCACTCTAGCTGACAGACCGAGATTCTGGTAATTTGACCGGATGGCTCTTCAGCAGAGCCTAAATAGCATTAGCTACGAAGAAATACTTCATTAGAACTGTCTACAAAGTGTGCCTTTCCCCATAATGAGCACTCGGAATCTTCAGCACAGCTCTTCTTCTCCTCCCACCTCCCTCCCAGCTGCCCCAGGGAGTGCGTTCACGCTTCCCTTCAGTGTGGTGTAAATGGTTTCTATCATTATAGCAAGCTCCGGTTAGTATTATACTTAGGTTGCAACCTAAGTATGATGCTAACCGGAGCATGATATAACAGTAGAAGCCATTCACACCACAACGAAGGGAAGCATGAGCGCGCTCCCGGGGGCAGCTGGGAGGGAGGTGGGAGGAGAATTAGGAAGTGAACAAGAGCTTTGCCAAAGATTCAGCGTGCTACATTATGCTGATCGGCAAAGCCTGAAGATAGAATATCTTTAAACGTACCGACATTTAGAAAAAAACAGCTTTCCTAATACTACTTTATTAACAAAACCTATGGTAAAAAAATTTTTTTGAGGTGATACATCCCCTTTAAAAGCATATAACTATAAATCCAGACAACTGTAAGCAACAGGACTTGCATCATTTAGTTTACTTTTTTAATATGAACAAAATGTAGCTTTAAGAAAATTAAGTATTACTGTCCCTTTAAAATCTTATATGGATGGAAACAGGATTTTTATGAGATGTTGTAAAGGGAGACTCTAACTAAACAACAGTATATGTATAAAGACAAAATACAACAAATAAAAATTCCTGTAAATTTAAATGGTGCTTTTTAACCACTTGAAGGCTAGAGATGTCTCCAACATATAGTTTGCAATGCACTGTATGCCTCTCTAGCATTCAGCGGGTAAAGCATCACACTGATTTTGAAGGGATTTTTTGCAATTGTTTGTCCCAAAAATGTCTCCACTTCTTTATACATACAGTTAGTAAATGTAAAACAAATGAATATACATTCGTGGCAAGGAAACATACATTGTGTTTGTGGTATTACCTTTGATCCTGGATATCCTGGTAATCCATCCTTTCCATGAGTTCCTGGATCTCCCTATTCCAACATATTAGAATTATTAAAATTATTTTTCTTTTTTTATTAGAAAATCAATAAGCTGAATAGCAAATGTACTTACAGATTGTCCAGGCTTTCCGGTAGATCCAGTACTTCCTTTATCGCCTTTTGAACCCTAAGATTTAAAAAGACATAATGTATTAATACTCTGTATATTAGATATGCCAAAAAGTATATGGCAAAAATCCTTCAAATGGTCAAGCAAACAGTTGGTGGATATTTACAACCCATGAATAGAGATGTGCTGGATAGTACACTTCCTCCCCAGGTGCTGGAAATGTGATATGATTTTGAGTCCTAATGTTAAAAGATGTACAGATGCCAAGTAGTAGGGATAGGCAAATAGTAAATATTACTTGCCTCTGCAAGTGAGATCAAGAGTAAGCATTCCAAACGCAAAACAACTTGATCTATCCAAGATGGCTTAACACATCTGACTATATATCTGATTACCTGTTATTGATTGTCTTCAGTTCTCTCTGTCTTAATGTTTAAAGGCCAGGAGTTTATGGAGGTACTGTTTTACGCTTTGGATATTAAAGATTTTTGATGTTTTTATTCATGGACTTGTGTTGAATAGTTTGTGGTAGTGCACATTTGTCCTTTGTTCGAACAATAATAATTCCCATTGATTTAAAGGGTTAGTGATATTTCAATCCAAGTGAATCCAGGATCCTTCCTTATACTGTGTACTAATGGTCTGTTACATTTCTAATGCTGACATCACTATATTTCCTGAGAATGTATATCGTAAATTGTCCCCCTCATGAACTTTATGTAAAGTCAGTCTTCTTTTCCTCGTAAATGAAGGAGGATCACAACTAGTGACAATCTTCATCCAGTATAACAAAAAAAACTGCCCTCTTTCATCAAGGAGGGAAGGGTTTTCTTTATACTAAATGAAGGAAGATTGTTCCTAGTTGTGATCTGTCCGATCAAGAGACCAGGCTTCAGATCTGAGGAGAAGTGGCTTACCCACATGAAAAGGGGCGTGAGGGGGACAATTAATAACATAATTTCAAAGAAAATATAGTGATGTCAGCATTAGAAATGTAACATAGCATAAGTACACAGTATAAGGAGGGATTGTGGCTTCACTTGAATTGAAACATTACTAACCCTTTGAATGCAACATTTAACCTCCTGGATGCTAAATGGATGTCCAGTACATTGAAAAGCAATTCATTAGAGACCTCTCTATCATTCAAAGGGTTAAAAGACCCATTTAAGTAATTGGGAATATTTATTTGTTCCCTATAGTACAACTGGTTTACCATCGGATTGCTACAGTTTGTTGCACATATGGACTAGAGAAGTATGTTTTTTCTCAGCCAGACTGATTATGAAAATGTTGAGTAATCATGCTCTAAATTATCTAAAATGGTGCAATTAACTCAAATTATGCAATTTGTGGCATTAAATATTTTCTGAAGGCGCAGACTGTACTTTCAAGCTATGCTCAAATATGGAGAGTCAAGTTATGTGACTTAGAGAACCTTGGGGAGTAATATGGTACAAGTCATATAACTAAAATGCATTGGACTTTAGGCTTAATAGCAATGTGGAGCTAGTCTAGGGTAACCAACTGTTCTATGAGGGACAAAATGATCCACAAATTCCTATTTATTTATAATGAGCTTTTTATCCCCTTGAATGTTACATTAAGTGATTTCTAGCATTCAAGGGGTTAGAAGCCCCATTTAACACTTTGCATGCCAGAGAGGTGTCAAACGCATTCTGTTGCAATCTGTTCATTATCTCTCTAGAACTAAACGAGTTAAATAATGGGAATAAAAACAGAAAAGGAAGAAAGCTCACAGAGCTAACTCATCATAAAATATCCATATAATAAATATAAATTAATTATAAGTCTATAGATGAAACATATAGATAACAGCTAGGAATGTCCCCCTGACATTAGGCCTAGACCCAAAAGTGAAAACACATACAAACAAACAGACCTGCTCTCCTCTATATGCTATGAATATTGTGTGCCCTGTAATGGGCATATATAATAATCCTTAGTAAATCTAAGTGAAATAAGTGAGAATTTTTACTTTACTTTATTTCACCATTCTTTTCCTCTTCTTTCCCACTTGACCTTTAAGAACAAGGCTTTTTGGCCTGTTCCAGTGTGTATACCCCCTGTTTGTTTGGTATCAACCATTCCTCACATGACTTGGAAGGAAGGCTATAAATGGAACATAGTTCTCTATGTAATCACTTAATTAATGCAGGCCACATGGGCCCTGCACCAGGTAAGTCTTTCATCAACACCTTTTTTATTTTATTGTATGTCTGCTGTCTTTAATTGCATTACACTGGGACCCGCAAATAATAATAAAAACATCAAAATATCATTTAAAGAGTCCCCTCCGATGCGTTGCAATACAACATCTTTCTTCTGGGATTTTTAATTTAAATAGTATTTGTAGGTGTATTAGAGTAGGACTTACCATAAAGTGAGATACCTTGGCGTGGTTGGTAAGCCTACACATGGACTAATTTGTGTGACTAAATTCTCACTTATTTCACTTAGATTTACTAAGGATTATTATATATGCCCATTACAGGGCACACATTATTCACAGCATATAGAGGAGCACAGGTCTGTTTGTATAAATAATGTGAATGTTTCTTTTTCCCATTAGTGCAGATGGTTTGCCTTTATACATAATCAGGGCAATCTGTATGTGAAATACATGCCTATCACCGTGGTTGGGTAATTGTTATCAATTCTGATAAATTATTATCCTATCTTCAATGGTGTGTAGCACGTGTGAATTTGCTATGTGTATCACATCAAATGCTTTATAACGAGTATGAGTCTTCTCTAGCGTTCAAAATGTTAAAAGCCCTATTTAAATCAATAGGGATTTTGAGCATCTTTACTTATTTCCTATGGTACACTGGTTTGCAATATAATTGTATAACAGTTTCACTGGGCCTTATACTAAACGAGAAGAGGAGCAATTCTAAACTATAAGAAACATACCACGGGGGGTAAATATACTCCTACATTTCCCACTGATTGAAATGGGGCTCTTAACCCTTTAAATGCAAGAGAGGACTCTAGAAATCACAAATAAATTTGTTGGAGACCTCTCTTTTATTCAAGAGGTAAAATCTCCCTTTGAAGGCATTGAAATGTTTCATTTTCCCCTATAGCTTACTAAACAATTACTCCTCTTTCCTTTGTGTATACAACATAAGTATAGTAGTAGTGGCTTCTATGAAGGGGCAAGTTTTGTCTTGTCATAGAATGGAAGAAGCTGAATGCGAATGAGAAGTTGGCGTCAACCACCATGTATAGGCATATGCTTGTGTCAGATGGGCTTATGTCCGTTGGGGAGGATAATGTGGAACAATTTTAACATTTTACTAAGACTAGGCAGTAATCATTGATACAAAAAGGTGAATAGGGATTTTTTCTTATAACTGTCTTGATTAAAATTTTCCAAATAAGTTTATATACATTGCAACGGTATGAGACACTAAAGCTGATACTAAGAAGAACTGGACCAATTCTGGATCAAACCAGCTGCACCAAAAGGAACAAGTAAAAATGCTGACATTTTCATTGATTTAAAGGGGTTTTTTGATCCATTGAATGCAAGCAAAGCAATGTGTTGGTGGTCTCTCAGGTATTCAAAGAGTTAGAGATCACTATATACAAGCAACTGCAGATGCAATGCAAAAATAAATTGATAGATATGCCTGACAAAAATAAATAGATAGATACACCTGACTGATGAATTATGGACACCTTCCTAGATAAGTTAAGAGCCTTTTATTCCTAGGGTAATGTTCACCCTTTAATAGAATAGACTTTCATTATCTTTCCTCTAACTGTTCTCCATGGATGGTTACAATTTCTAATCAGGTGACATTATCCCTAGAGTTCAAGATCATATTGTCGGTGACCTAAATTTTATAGATATGAATTATGAGTGTATGCAGTAATAGAAATGTTACGCAAAACCTTAAATAATTTTAACCCACTGAATGTAAGTTATCAGTTCCTCCAACGGGATACATATTGTTCATAATGGCAAATGTATAAGCTACAAGAACAATTTAACACATTTTTGTGTTTACCTTTTTCCCATCAATTCCTGAAGCGCCCATATCTCCTTTAGGTCCACGTTCACCCTAACACAATAAATCGGAAGAAATACTTTTTTACTATCGTTATTGACGTATGTTGTACAGAAGAAAAAACTAAAATCATATGGAAGCAGTTAGAGATGCATTACATCCGTGCATTTACACACACTGATTTATGTATAGTAATTGTAATCACCAATATCTGAATTACATGCATGTTAGACCTAAAAAGAAATAACTTTATGAGGACCATATAGTCTCCTGTATGTCTAATGTTACATATCAGAAAATCTGATAGTTTAATTGTTTAGCTGTAGTCTAAAAGAGCTTACGTTTAAAGGGTCTGTGCTGCTAGGAACCTTGAAATGTGTATTCACTATACATTACATTTATAAATGTCCTAGATGGAAAGGCTCAGTAGTTTAAATATATCTTACATATAGCAAAATAGAGGAAGGTAAATTCACCAATTGAAGCAAGTCAAGACAAAGCAGGATCACCCAAAATTCCCATGTACGTTTTGTTTAGGACAGGATGTTATGTGTCCTCCAATGAACTAAGTGAAAATATATTTTTATTTAAAAAAAATCCCCTTTTCTCTTACACCAGATTGAGAATATATAGACCATGGGAAGACCTGATAAAGTAAGCTTTCTTCATAGTTTTTTTTTGATCCATGAATCTATAGTAGACCCTGAAGCAGGTCTGCCTTTTTTTAGACTGAGATAACAAAAAAGTGCTGTAGATTGTCTGAATGACTCCTTGATTTGAACATACTGTTTAAGATATCTAACAAAATGTAAATTATGTTGTTCCTCCTTCCTGCTTGACACGTTAGGACACAGAGAAAGTAGTACCACCTCCGATAAATGGGAGAAACAGAAGATTATGGTACCCTGTTACCCTGTAGTACTTCAAGGACCAGATCAGGCACCAAGGAGGATTTAGTTATTTGTAAGGAGACACCACATACACCACTCCTTGCAGGGAGGTATGAACTTGTGGAATTTCTGCTATTCTGAGTTGAAAGAGAATGTATAAGACTAAAAATTGGATTTTCTAGGAACATACATTAAGTCCATTCTACAATTCATATTGAAGAAAAGCCAGAAAAAAATGCAGTATGAAGTCATATAGTTCTAAATTCTAGGTCCTCCAGATTCAATGATAAACCTTTGAAGATACTGGTTTTCATGATTCCAACATGGTTTGAATAACTGTATCAGAAAATCATTTATGTTTGAAGAAAGTGGCTTCAAGTTCTCTACAGTTAAAAGCAGAGAGAGCTCAGAAATGCTTAAAAGGGTTTCCATGTTGAAACATTACCTGTAGCTGGCCATATCAGTAAACAATAATTGGCCACTGCTCATTATAGAGGGGAGAAATAAGTTAATCCTTTCTGAAATAGCTTTACTTCCACAAAAGAACACAGTAATGTTGCTATATTTGTGTCTCTGCAAAGCAGAAGTAAGCCCGAATTATTCCCCCTTATCCATCAGGAAAACCACATTTCACCATACTGAACATGGATAAAGAAATGCATGTAGGGGGCCTGTCAGAGGCTTTCTCATCTGCAACACAGCAGCTAGTAGAAGGGCTGTGTTATGATGGAAGATAAAGGAGTGTATCAATTCAGCTTCCCTATACTATATCTAGGGAGCCCTCTTTCTGAGTGTACTAAGTTGTTCCTCCTTACTACTTTGTTACTGGCTGGTTATACTATCTGGTCTGAGACTGAACATGTGTGAGCATGATTTCTGGGAGGTAAGAAAGAAGAGAGATGTGAAGACATGGGTGACCTGGACTGGGGGTCAGACCTAGTCAAAGCGTGAGTCCTAGAGTTGGAGGAAACTTATGAAATATGTGAGTACCCACTTACAAGGGTTGGGATAAGGGTGGGCTGCTTAAAGTGATCAGCCTTCTACACTCAGAAAGAGGTTACTCTGTTCTTTTTGTGTTTTTTGTATCTCTCTGCCCAAGTTGATCAAACAACTTTAAGAACAAGCTGCAAGCCAAACTTGAGGTGGACCAGTATAAAGTAGACAATAGTTATAATAGAAATGCCCTTCTATATCTGTGTGGGACCTGACTTTTTCCAACATTTCCTTCAGTGTGTTTATTTCTATTTGTAATATGTTTATATATAGTATTTCATTTAAGGTGTTATAATTTCGGAAAGTTTTTCTAACATTATATGTTCTATTGTATCCATAATTGCATGTACTATTGTATCCAATTAAGTATCTATGAGTGAGGAGGAAATAAAGGTGGACACTGGAACAATTGGCTCTATATCTAGGGAGGGATAGGCCTGCAACGGAAAGCCTGTGCAACCAGAACACTTTATTGAGTAAAATAATCACATATGTTTCAAACAAAACTGAGTAATACATGCAAAGCCAGACACAAGATTAAGCATAATGTAACACAATGTTTTTTAAACAATACTGGATATCAGCAGTAGGCCTGATTTGCCAAAGCCTCCCATTACCATAGGTTATTTATTGTACCTGGCATTAGAGAAAAGTACCTCCTGTAATGTAATATATGGAGGTATGGACACCAATTATGGGAATGGGAACCAGAGGTGTAGACTGTCTGGCCCTTAGATTCCCTGCAGAGGTTTTGACATAATTGTAGAGAAGACAGAAGTCTTTTGGAGGAAAAGGTCCATAACCCTAGAGGATAATTTAAAAACTTCCCTCTAGGTGGAAGGGGAAGACTAAAATAGTACAGAGGAATGGGAGGATGTATATTATATTTTCTTTTACATTATTGTGGAGGATATTTTATCCCATGATCTCTGTACCCTCCACTGGACACAGGGGACATGTAGCTTTTTAAATAAATATATATATATATATATATATATTTATTTATGGACTCAGAAATGCTTTAGTCTTGAGAAAGGAAGGTTCTCCCGAAAGCTTGTCAATCCAAAATTCTGTTAGTCCAATAAAAAAGGTATTACAAGATACTTATTTTGTTTGTTATTTTATATATATATATATATATATATATATATATATATATATATATATATATATATATATGCCAACTTATGTACTGCCTCACAGAAGAGATACATATCCATAAATTTATATATAGCAGTCAGGTGTATGTGTGTGTGTGTGTAATCACATGATATATTTTGCAAAATATCTTGTAATATGTTTTATACAACAATATTACCCTAAGAGTAGGGGCCTCTTTAATCATTTCCTTCACGCTTTGTTCCCTGTTGATAAAAAGCTAGAAGAAGCTAGGATTTGCCCAAGAGGACAGTTCGTACACCAGGGTTGTACAGAGTTGCAGCACATCTCCTGTCTGCAGCTAGGAAGTCAGGCAGAGGTTAGAGAACCCCTCAAGGAGCCTCTTTGAAATATGTGAGTAGAAAGCAGTTTACTTTCTTCTGAAATTCCAGCTGCTAGTGGGACTTGGGGTGGGTAGAAAAGATCACCCTGAAGTGTGTTCATATGTTTTATCAGTGATTTCATCCTGTCTAGTGACTTAAGAAGGTAATACAGGTGTTAAAAATGTAAGCATTTCTGAAAACCCCAAACCCAGGCTTTGTCAGTGGACATTATTATTTGGTACTTATATGCAGTTGGGTATCTATTTTAACCCTTTAAGGATCAAGTGGCTATGCACACATTACTTCACAATGTATGTGTACCTTTCTGGTTCTTGAAGGAATAAACATAAAACTACTCTACCTTTGTTCCCATTTGACCATGTAGACCAGGGAACCCGGGAATTCCACGTTCACCCTGTTTGGAATAAAAGGGAAAAAACTATTAGTAATATTTTATAAGCATAGAATTATCAATCTGCTGAACTTATGTTTGCATTTCTTTAAACCAGTGGTTCTCAAACCTGTACTCAGGACCGCTAACAGGCCAGAAGCTGAGAATTTCCCCACTTGTGCACATGAGAGTTAGTTAGAGGCTCAGTCATTTTGATGAACTCACCTGTGCACAAGTAAGGGAAATCCCAAGTCCTGGACTGTTAATGGTCCCTCAAGACAGGCTTGAGAGACAGATTTAAACCCGTATCTCCCACATTTTTCCTCTGGAATAAGAAATGGACCAAGACTTAACCTCTTGAGGGCCAGAGGGGGTGTGTCTTGTAGATATGCTCCTGGCTAGATACATAGAACTTGTGTAAGGGAAGAAAATGTTGCAATTCCTTGAGAAAATGCTGATGGACTGGTCCTTTGCCCCTTAAACATTGCATATGTAGCATTTTAGTCCTTAAAGTTTCTCACATGATACCCTCTTATTTACGGTACCCTCACCTGGTGGCAGCAGGCTAAATATTTAAAGAAAGATGGCAGGGCATAATAGAGTACACTCATGGAACACTGATTAGATAATTGTTTTCTTCACTATACAGTATGTATAGTGGTCATTTTTGTATAGTGGTCATTGTATTGTGGTAATTTTTACCCATAGATGTGTCCCTGTGTCTTTGTAAAGTAATCAAACAAGGGGATTTTGCTAGGTAGAAATGCCATAAGGCAGATGAGTTTTTTGTATCCTGTATATAATAAACTGGAGGGAACAAACTCTTTAAGTTTTCTCCTTCCATTTCTTTCTGAAGGGATATTACTACATTGTACCATTATCTCTGTTTTTGCTATCGCTGACAGTGTGTTCCCCGAGAACCGAAAGGTAAATAAAAGTGGTAAAAAAATAGATAAATAAAAAGGGGCAATTTATACTTCAATAATAACCTTTAGAAACATGTATCAAATATGTTCCGAGAATTTGTGACAAAATAGAGAATATGCTAAATTATTCTGTTAAATCCCAGAGGCTGCTGCTCAGTAGAATATTATTTCTGTGTTGCATTTGTCAAGTAAAAGTAAAATAAGTTACCTTATCACCATCTTGACCAGGATTCCCTTTTAAGCCTGGCAAGCCACGTGGTCCCTAAAATTAAATATATATTTTTGTTAAAATCATAATTTCAGATGTTTTTGCATTTGCAGGTTTGTAAATTCAACTGTTGGTTTAAATACCAATGCCACAGAAGTTAATTCTTTCCAACTAATTAATATATCACACAAGGTTCTAAAATGTCCACATAAAATTCACATAAAAGTCCCAAAGAGATTTTATATCAATTGGAGGTCTGAATCAGTGTAAGAGTGAGATGTCGGCACCAAATTGAGGCTGGGTATGCAAGGCTGTGGAAACCTGTCGGACTGACATCACCGGGAGGAAAGGTGCAAGTGGGACCCTGAGCTTTGTTTTGGTGAATTTAAATAGAGAATCTTGTGAGTAGATATCCTGAAGGTGGTATTTTTGTTTTTAATATATGTTTGTGGAAATAATAAAGTACTACACTTAGAGGGAATCCCACTTTGCTCTCCTGTTCTTTTTACTTTTTTGAAGTTAATTCTTTGCCAGTCAATTGTATGCATGCAACAAGTAAAAAGTCTAAATATCAGTCATCATTATCTATGATGATGTTCTAAGAAGAGCTAGATACATTCTAGGGCAAACCAGTTGCACCAGAAAGGGTAAATATAAATTCACAAAATTCCCATCAACTTAAGTCAGGCTTTTAACCACTTGAATTCCAGAGAGGTCTCAAATGCACTGCTCTGCTGTGTTTGAGATCTTTTTAGAGTTCAATTTTTTTGAAGCTCAATTTAAATTAATAGGAATTTTATAAATGATACCATTGGTTTGTTCCAGAATTAAACCTATCCTTTGTACCTCAGCCACATTAACCCTTTGAGCGCCAGAAGGGTACTCTGGCACTCAAAGTGTTAAAAAACAACATGTTGGAGACCCCTTCTGGCACTAAAAATCATATTGGGGTATATACATGTCTATATTAGTTAGAAATATATTTTTTTAGCTGTCAGTTGTGTAATTGGAAATGAAATGTAAGTCCGATGATCTAATGTGAATAATATTAGAAAGACTATGACCATCATTTGAAACTGAAGTGGCAGGCCTTGCCATTCCTCTTAGATTCAGATTAGCACTCAGTCATGTGAAATACATGAATGCACCATGCAGAGAAACAATGTTCATTACCTACATATAGTTATGTTTTTGCATACTTACTCAAATTACTTGTGGTTTTTATGTATGTGCATATGTATATAAGTATTTATATTTGTGTTATATTCGATTTCATTTTATCACCAGTCTTTTTTATAGTGAAACTAGGTGCAATAAAGAACTAACAAATAGTAATAATAATAATCATCATCCTTTACCTTACTATGACCAGAAAATCCTCATGGTCACTGAGGATTTTACCTTTGTAACTTCAGTGGATAACATCTTAACCCTTTGACTGCGAGAGGGTTATGCAATACACTGCTTTGTAATGCACTGCCTAACCCTTCTGGCACTCAGAGGGTTAAATCAGTCCTGGATGTCATGTCCATCGAGGCAGAAATGACAATTGCTGGTAGTTTTTAAAACTAAAGCAGTCAGAGTGCAGGACTCAGCCTAACCCCCATAAGGACTAAAGGGGTATGTAATACATTGAGCTGCATTGTATGTGTGTATTTTATGTACATATCTTTATTTATATAGCGTCATACATGTACACAGCTCTTTACAGCTGTGTAAGTACAATACAAAAATACAGAACTAAGACTAACAGCATTAGGCTAAAGTGTGATCATTGCATTATTAGAGGGGGGAAAGTTCAGCAAAGAGAATCATACATTGGGAAAGGGACCCTGCCCCAAGGAGCTTATAATCTAACTACAATATGTTTCTCACTCCTCTGGTCCTTAAACAGTTAATTGTGGTGATCAGAATTTGAGATTCTGTGGGCCTGCTAGCAACTGTCATGCCCTTCTAAATAGACATGATGTCCAGCATGTTATCTATTGAATGAAGCAAGCAGTAAGGTCAAAATTCATAGGGGCCTTTAGTCTATCCTAGCCACAATATGGTAAAAAGCATATAATTTGACAGATAATAAGTATTCAACCCATTTAGACTGGCCAATTTTCCTGCTGTAAAAACCTCAACTCTCAATTGTTCTTTGGTCTTGTCTTATGTTCAGGATAGCCTTATGCCTATTACATGAATGTTTAAATTCCCTCCCTGTATTAACCTCTACAACCATTTAACATATTTGCCCAGGAATGTCTACCCTGTTGCAAATCTTTGCATGAGCTGCAAAACTCATACCTCATCTCAAAAGCCTTTTGCAAAATCACTAATAAAATATTACATACTAGTGTAAAAGTCTATGTACATGGGCCAAGGTCCGGGTAATGTTAAGAGGCCACTACTTCACTGCTCCACGCGATGCAGTCTTGCGTTGCCTCACTCAAGCGATTCAATCATGCGCAGTAGAGACTTCCTGAATGTGGGCAGTCTCTACTGCTCATGACTGCATTGTGACAGACATCCTAGGGAATTATTATATAGGATAATGGCCCCAGTAACATAGCCTTCCTCTAAATATTTTCAATTAAGTACAAGTGTCTCTTGTCTCTCAGCCACTGCCTTATGCATTCAATTAATTTTACATTCAGACTCAAACACTGCAATTTATTAGTGAATCTTCTGTGAGAGACGGTGTCACATGCTTACTGCACTCTAGATATGCTATATACAGTGTTCCTCCCTTGTTTATTATTTTAGTTACCCAGCCAAAAAAATTTACGAGGTTCGTTTGGCAAGATCTCCCCGCTGTAAAGCCATGGTGTTCAGAATCTTGCAAGCCATTTAAATTCAGATATTTAACAATTCTTCCCTTTAACAGGGTTTACATTAATTTTACAACTACTCTCCCTTAAGAAGAGTGGGATTTTTTAATTAAAAAATAAACTATGGAAAAATAAAAATCATAAAAAATGGTCAAACTAGCCATGCTATCTCTGAAACTTAAATTTTGAGAGCTGGAGCCCATGTTCTCTCCCTATCTTGGGCTTTAAAGTGTAGTTACGCTAGAATTGTGATCATGTGATCAGCATGGTGTAAATGAGGATTTTGTATTATGACTAGCAAATCATTTAATTACGTTGTGTGTTGAGAGGTACAATACAAATTGAGCAGTTATGCCATCAAGTTAACAAAATGTAGACTATTATTATGCCAGCTCTGCGTTGATTCAGTTTTAAGGTTTAAACATTCATCCTAATTTTAAATCCACATAAAATTATAAGATAAAAGGTAGAATTGAATAGCCAGCCACTACTATTTTTTCAGATTTCATACAAACTAGTTCAGCATTTTTTGAGAACAGAGGACCAATTATAAGTACCTACTTCTCATAATTTTTGTTTATCTATGCTAATTACAGTAGCTATACAGAACACACAGTCAATAACGTACATTTGAAGAAGCACACATAGTGAATGTGTGTAACTTGTGTCTATACTTACGTATATAATCTACTTAGGCTGATGTACTAAATTTAAGTGTGCCAATTCAGAACCAAAGCATTGGAAACTGCTCTAGAATTCCAGGGTTTTAAAGAACCATTTAAAATAATTTGACTTTTTACAATTGTGTTTGGTATAGTTGTTTTGTCCCAGAATTGCTCCCTGATACTACAGCAGGCCTTTCCAAACTTATCTCAACAAAACACACTTTTCAATATAAATGTTTGTGATAGGGCACTTGTTTCTTCAGTCATAGAGCAAAATCTACTTTTACAGATATGTATTTTATACACACACACACAAAATAACGTGCTATATAAAGGACATATACTTAGGCAAATGTATCTGACAAGTTAAAAGCCACATATTAATATCTGTACAGTTCCCCATTAATAAACATTATAAATCATCTTGCCAGAAATCTGAAATACTCTTTTTTTTATACACCTTTCTTAAAAGAGACACATTTTATCATAAGGTGTATTAAATGCAGAATAGTTTTCTATTATGGTGTTTTGCTTTTATAAGAAAATAAAAAAGAATTACCTGCACACCGGGAGAACCGGGTATACCTGAATTTCCTGGGGCTCCTGGTAATCCCTGTAATCAAAATAAGACACGTCATGTTACTATATGATATTCTTCTAGTTTCTTATTCTTCACATAATTGTGATTTGGATTACTTTGTCAATTATTTCATTGTAACTTCCCAAATACAGAGTATATGGTTACTCAGCAGTTTATTTACTCAGCAGATTATTTGGCCTACATAAAAAAAAAAAAAATCTCCACTAGCTGGCTCTGAGCTATATAATATTTCTTCACCATGAGACCACACATTGTTAAGAATTATTATTTATATGCAAACACAACTGAGTCCAAACTCCATTGCATGAAATATGCCAAGAAATACATTTAACATATTTGTAAAAAGGAGCATTCTCTGTATAAATAAAACAACATTCATTTTTACGTGTATTTCTTATAAATAAAATAAGAAAAAGGCCATTCCACTTATACTGATTTGGATCAAGATTTGGTAATTGCATAGGCTAATGAAGTAATACTCATCCTCCTGAAATCATTCCCTATCAATATGTGCTAATTTACATTGTACTTGGCCAACTGTGAGTAATGCTTACAGGATGGATAAACTGTGAGCACCTGATTAGCAATAATGTTTGGTTAGCCTCTGCCATTCAGATGGTCTACCACTGATATCAGGGAACCTAATGTGTGCCATGAAAACACCTATACCATTACACCACCATAATCATTCTTCAGTGTTGACATCATTGTAGGATGGCTTCATTGATTTGTGATGCTGTTTCTATACCCTAGACCATCAGAGAAATACAATATTAGTGTTCCTATACCCACTGAGATAGGTTATTGCCTTTAGCTAACAGGGGTGAGAACTTGGGAGGTCCTTACTGCTATACTCTATTCATGAATCAGCTGCATTGTGCATTCTGAATTGTGTCTTTAAACACCATTATTGTACTTCAATATCATTTGAGCTGTTGTGGCCATCTGCATGATTCACTGTACCCTCCTGAATCCTTATATATTAAAAAGCTGTCTTGAGCCATAAAATTGCTATTGACTGGATGTGTCGGTTCTTGGACCATTATCGTTAGACTCTAGACACTGCTGTGCATAGCCAGCAAAGCTGGTACATCTGGTACAAGGACCGTCACATACACTAAACATAAACTCCAAACTTTAAAATATACTGCTTATCCCCTACAAGAAGTTTTGCTTCCAATGTCTCTCTAACAGGGCCAGATTTCACAATAGGCAGAGTGGGCAACTGCCTAGAGCTCCATATTTTGAGGAGAGCCTCAGGTATACTGGCCACACCGCCATTCTGAATTGTGGGTGTGACCAGAGCAATTTAAATGCCTGGCACCAGTTTTATACACCTTTACACGCTATTATTTAACTCCGTGCATGCTACAGAGATCTCCAAAGCTTTGCTTTTTCCGTGCCAGGAAAAGAGTATTAGACTGGGGACGTGGACATGGTTGGCGCTAAGGAGGTCAAGAGTGCATTTGCTTAAGGGTACCTGGGGTGTAAATCCAACCCTGCTGCCTAATTAACCATCACCCTGGACTTATAAGAACAAAGCATAGTCTCCAGGCCAAGGTCATAGGAACATAGCTGATGGGGCTGAAAAGAAAAGACGTGTCTATCAAGTTCAACCACAAATGAATGCTCCAACACCCTTTGCTGCCTAGAGGAAGTAAAATAAAACCTAACAAAACCATTTCTGATTATGTCCAAAGCGGATTCAAAATCATTTCCAGACTCCTAAAGTTAGTCAGGTAGCTTTCTGGATCAACATCCTATCTGCACTGAAACCAGCTTTCATGATTATCTATATTGTTTTGAGCTACAAAGATACCAAATACTTTTTTAAAGTAGCTTTTTCTACAAAGAGATTACAAAAGACTGACCTTCCCAGCCATTGCTGATTTCAAAGCCAGTAACATGGTAACATGGTTGAAAAAGGTTGAAAAAGACATACATCCATACAGTCCAGCCTATGACGGATGACCTCTTGTTTTTTTGCTCAGAGTAAATATTTCCTCTGAAAGTTCTTTGTATTGACCTTGAATATATCTGTACATGGTACCCATATCACCCCTTAGACACCTCAGTAAGGTAAACAAATCCAGTGTGGCTAGTCTCTCTTTATAATGCAGATCTTCCAATTCCTTTATCTGTGTTATTGCATGTTTCTGTTCTTTTTCTAGTTCAATAATGTCTGTTTTAAGAAATATTGCCCAAAACTGGACTCCATTTTCTATGTGAATCCTTACTAAGGATTTATATACAGGTATAATTATATTCCCATCCATATACCCTTTTTTATATATGATAGTACCCTATTACCTCTTATAGTGATTGAGTGACATTGCACACTGCTGTGAAGTCTGTTTTCTATCAGTATTCCTAACTCTTTCCCTCATGAGAATCCCCCAAATAGTTTCCCATTTAGTTTATTTGTAGCAAGTTTGTTTTTGTGCAACCCAAATGTATAACCATTTATCTATATTAAACCACACCTGCCACTTTTACACCCATCCACTCAGTTTCTAAATCTTTCTGCAGAGAAGAATACCCTGCTCTGTATGTAATTCATTATACAGTGTAGTGTTATCAGTAAACATTGTGCCTTATCCTCACTAGTTAATTAACCTGTCTCAGTTTTAAGATGATGAAGTGCAACCTCAATCTTGTTGCCATTTATATACTAGTAGAAATGTTTAGAATTTATCTTGCTCTTGTTTTCAATACTTTACTTATTCTCAGTTTTAGCTAGCCTAATTGCATGACTTTATCTGACCACTCTATATTAGGTTCCGCTGATCAAGAAGAAGAATTACATTACATCCATATTTAAACTATTGATGGATCTGTCATTTCTTTTCAACATCTTACTCTCAAACTTCATCTTTCTCTGGTCAGATCATCAAGAACAATAAAGCCTGTCACACAGGATCACTTCACTGGTTATACTCCTGCTCCACCAGCTTCACTACAAAATAATTATCATGTTGAGTAAGTGGTGAAGTGAATCCTGGACTCTCACCTATATGGAAGCTGGTAGCTGGAGTATTACAAATATGTGAAAGACTATGAGCCATATGAGCTTTCCTGGGCACAGTACTTGGAACTCCATGATTCATTTCTTCTGTGATGGCTACATTGGTTGCTCTACTACATGCGTCAAGAATGTGTTGGAACTTAAAAAAGGCTGAGAACAACTGTGTTAAGGGATAAGGGAATATGCTTGTGCAGAAATGAGATAACTAAGTAATAAACTAAAAAAAAGTCAGAGGTGTCAGTGTTTGCGTTCTGCCCCTATACCATCCAGGCAACCCCCATTATATTCTCTCAGTACTATGGTAACTGCACATGAACTTATTTTGTGCAGAGTTATTACTAAGATGGTATTTTATTTCTCATCCCAGAATGATGTTCAAGTATCTAGCAAGATAAGTTAAAAGTGTATCCCCAAATCCTACGTAATTATATAACTCTGATGCAATAAAAAGGTATAGAAGAAAATGCCAGTTTGGCTTTGCCATTCCCAGAATTCTCCAAAAAGTAGTTCAGGGATGCTATTATCTAAAGTTGAGAGAAATTTCTCCAGCTCCTATGTTCCTGTACAAGTTGCGCAAGCATTGTACTGAAGCTCTAGAATATTTTGATGGAATTTTCACTGTATTGGAGACTGATATTAGAGTTACCATAAGAAGTTGTGCAGCTTCACTCTGGGAGAATATACAAATACAATTTGGCAATAATATAGTTGCTGAAACCAATATCTTGGTGCTGCTCTTGCATAATACCTATTCTCTAATCTACACAAACAGTAATCCTTTTTATGCCTATTGTACCAAGCAGAGGGTCATGTAGAACTGTCTAGGCATATTGGAGTGATCCTTTTTTCAGACCCATGTACCAATAAGGGATGGGGAAATTTGATTTTTTTTTTTTTATTTTCCCATGTATGATTTAGGGCTTACTTTCATTACAATCCACTGGGGGATTCTTACATTTCCCAATTAGTTGTATTACCTTGTAGAAGACATTATTATATCTGAACTATAGAATACCTGGGCAGGGGAGGTTATGCACAAAGGAGTGATAAAGATGTGATAAAGTGGAGATGACTCCAATATTATCACTTCTCCAGTCCCTATGTTATTCTATAGAGCACTTCAAAACTTAAAAATTGGCGACATCTTAGTGCATTGGCTCCACAGAATAACATAAGAAATGGAGAAATTATATTATTGGAGAGTTCATCACCTCTTTAGCACACCTTAATGCATCCCTTGTGAAGTATTAGTCTCTAAAGTTCTGGTAGAGTCTAAGATATGGAAACTGAAAAACAAAATGCTTCTGAGTACAGGCTTTTAATCCTTAGGAACCCACTGTTGTCACACAAAGTGAGGTTCTTACTAGATGTAGAGGCACCCAATAGCCTCATATAAAGCTTAATGGGATCTAACACTCCAAATGGCAGAGTCCCAAAGCCAAATGGAACAAGCTTGGTACCCAGTGGAGTGTATGGCCCCATGAATACAAACACATGAAAGAGGGACCACTGTGTTACTAAATAAAATATCACAGATTAATCTGCCCTGCGTATTTAGTGGCATTACTCAGTCTCCACCTGCCATTAGTTTAATGAGCAATTTTGACCCTGTTGATTCTGTTAGAAAAGCACTAGCCTCTTAACTGGACACTAAAACACAGAGGTGTCCCTGTAACCTTAAAACAGGAAAAGACAAATCATGCAGCCTGATAATTTCTTTCAAGGGCCCTGGTTTGCTCTGTGCACCAGATAGATCCTCCTGCTCGAAACTTACATCCACTGCTTTCCTAGTAGATGAGACATCCATTTCAAAGACTACCACACTACTTTCTTGAAAAAAAGAGACATGGTCCCAGACTTACAGCTACTTTTAGGACCACATCCATAGATTTGAATATGCTAATTTGAAACCCACCATGCTTCATATTGAAAATGAGCAGCCCAAGACCCTGGCAAACAAGGAGATGGCTGCTGCATTGGGTTTCAACTGGTTTCCAGAAGGCAGTGACATCTAGTACAAGGTGAACAGGAGGGAGACTCATGCTTCTCTACTTGTATTAATGTAAAACCTTTGCATATAGGTGTTAGTGTCCCTTCAACATACTTTCGCTTCTTACTTTTTACTTGCAACAAAACTGATAGGAATTTTTCCATTATTACATTAAATTGAGAAATGTATGCAGATGCACTAGTGAGTGTGAGTGCTTGGCATTTTAAATACAACTGCATAGATGTGTGTCACAATTCATTTGAAATGCATTAAGGCAGATAGTACATCTCTAGAATCCAAGGAGTTAAAAGCCCCATTTAAATCAATGGGAAAGTTGGGAAACTGTATTAATTCCCCCTAGTGCAGTTATTTTATCCCAGAATTGTTCTACTTAGTATACCAATCCAACACTAGCTCTGAACTAGAGTCAAAGGGCTAAAACACACATTTAAATCAATATGAATTTTTATTTGTACCCTATGATGTAATTGGATTGGTCCAATATTACTCTAGTTCTTCTTAGTATGCCAGTCTTATTGAATTTCTACCGCTGAACCAAATTGGAACTTTTATTGTAGTAGACGCAGCATTTATATACATTTCCCAAATGAACTTTAGGAGAAATCAAGTGGAATTATTCTTGCTTAATTTCCCCAATCATTTCCATTCTCATAGAACATATGTACTTATAGAATATGGCTCACTAATAAGAACATTGTAATGCTTGCCAGGAATCTGTCAAATAAGTTTTATTGTCTCTCAAAGAGAAGTGAGTAGTACACATTGAAAAAAATAGCTTTTTGGAGATGATCAAAGCCATATTAAAATACCAACCATGGAAAGGAATATAAATATCTATAATGATTATACTATCATATGTATTTAAGAACCTTTGTCTATTAAAAGTGTGTGTATCTATTAAAGGAATAAAATGTGGAAATTCACAGATAACAAGTACATTTATATGATCATCTCAGTCATATGGAGACATTTATTTTAAATCCCTCGTACTATATATTTCATTCTACATTATTTGTCTACATGCCAGTTATTTACTCAGTATTCTGTTCACGGGGCCTTATACACAAGAGAAAAGAGGATAAAATCAGCTTCATCATAGGGGAGAAATAGAAGGTCTGCTACCCATTACAGAGCAAGGCGTTGGAGACCGCTCAAGCATTCAAGGATTTAAAAGCCCCATTTAAATCAGGCTGAGTTTTTGGAATGTTTATTTCTCAACTTCAGTGCAGTTAGATTGCTCCAGAAATGTTCCTTTTAATTCATATGGTCTATGGTCTCAAATATTATTAACAAAATTTAAAAAAAATTAACCTTTGAAAACCTCGAGTGCCAGAGGGGCTCCAGAGAGCTACAAAATGCATTGCCAAGCAGTGCAGTGTATGATCCTCAGACCCTAAATGGTTAAAGTAATCAGCATGTTTTTACAAGAAAGATTTCCCTTCAGATTGCCAAAATGCTGTAGCTTAGCAACAAATTATGAAACAGAACATATCCAAAGTGTAAATGGGATTTTCTCCTTGAATTTGGCACAGAACATAATGTTTGAATTTAAATTTTCTTTCCAGTTATTAAAATAGAAAAACTAACACGGTACTTTATACATGTAGTTCTGGTAAAATACTACTGAAATCAAAAAAGTGGGAAAACTGCATTTTCACAGGAAACTATTCTCCAAACGGAAAGTGCCATTTTTCGCCAATTACAGTTTGAGGTAAAAATTTTCGCCCATTCCTATTCACTAATTCTTAATCAGAACGACTTGTAAAATTGCCTATCCTACAACCCAGGAGTGGACTTACCTAAGAAGGTAACCCCATATCTATAGTTGGAAAGAAATAGTATTTTAAAAATATACTATGGCAAAGTCTTCATATGCATGAAAGCAAAATTGTAAGGAAAAAATTCAAGTGGAACTGTCACCTTAAGGTAAATGTACTTAATCTTAAAGAGAGCTGCAGGGTGTGTTTTAAGCTAAACTGGAGCAATTCTGGGGAAACCAACCACAAATAAGGGCGAAATAACCAAAATGTAAATAGGGTGTTTAACACATTGATTGCTATAGTGGTTTCCAATGAATGGTAAAGCACTACAATGGAGATATTTCCAGCATTCAAGAGGCCCCATTTAGATCAATGGGTATTTTTCTTTTTTCCCTATAGTACTGATGGATTTGCCTCAAAATTGCTCCAGTTTGTTTTTATACATTATGCCTCAAGTCCCCAAAAGCTGTCAGAAAGCCACCTATAGTTTGAAAGGCCTTAACATGCCGTTTTTAATTCATTTGGGGCTCTTTGAGGGAGATGCACTAAGGCATGATAAAGAGGTGATAAAGAGGTGATAAAGAGGAGAGTCCTTCTCCATTGATATCTCTTCTCCAATTCTATGTTATTCTATAGAGCCTATGCACTAAGTTTTCTCCAACTTTGGAGATCTCAATGCATAATCTATATAGAATAACATAGGAACTAGGGAAGTGAGATCATTGAAGACGTCATCACCTTTTTATCACTCCTTAGTGCATAACCCCCTTTGTTTCTTTACCAGAAGCACTTACCTAGATTTAGTATATGTTTTTACATACAGTAATCAGGTATACTGGAACTATGTTGTAGTGTCATTTAATTATCTAAAACTGTTTACATTGTCCTGAAGAACCACACATAAAACTTCTTCAGCATCCAAAGGCTAAACATCTCTATTTAAATCAATGGGAATTTCCATTCCCCCTTCCCCCCGTGTTGCAGTTGGTTTTCCCCAGAATTGTTCTACTTTGCGTTGATGAATAAGGCTCTAAGCAGGCAGGATGTATACACATGACAGTATGGAAAACATTTTGCAAATAATATTGCAAAGCAACTATTTACTATGTATAAAACATAATGCCAGTTCTCTAACTGATAATGCCGTGAAGTAGTGGAGTAGGATAGATGAAAATTCTGGCACAGAGAACTTATAAAAAGTGTTGATAATAGTGATCATTTTAGAGACAGAATTTCTGCCAAAATTAATGCGTTCTGTACCCCTCTGGCACTCAGAGGATTAATGCCTATTCTAACCTATTTTTAAAGCAAAGCAGGTGACAAGAATGGTATCCTTTTAAAACGTTGCATTGAAAACAGCGTGTGGCTACACGCTGCATTAAGCATGTCGCCAAGATAAAAAGGGCGACATGAGAATCTCACCCTGTATAAAAGAGCAAAATTTTCATGTCACCTCCTTAAGCATTACCTGGAGTATGGGGAGTACACAGAGAAGAGGAGAAAGAGCATGGCACAGTGCTCCGCAACAAGCCAACAAGTAGAGTCAAATGTCTTCAGAGTTTCAAAAAAGTATGTTTTTCCACTTCTTACAATTTCCTAACAGTGACAGACAGTGCACATTCTAGTCCCCACCAACAGCTGTTTACTTTGCAGTTGCACACTTCATCAAGGCAAATGAGTAGACAAATGTTCCAGGCAACCTTTAAGGGGGCGATATGAGAATCTCATGCTTTTATGCAGGGCGAGATTCTCATGTCGCCCTTTTCATTACGGTGACATGCTTAATCCGGCATGTAGCCGCATGCTATTTTCCATGCAACATTTTCAAAGTGAACCAGGAAAGAGCTGACATACTTCATAATTATAAACATGCCTGAAATCAATTATAAATATGAAATGTCACTATCATCACAATTCTTCACCAACACCCTAGGTATGTGTCAGAATGTCCGTGCGGCAACTGCTCTAGCCGGCCGCATCCTTACCTCTATTGGCAGCATTCTGCTCTGGCAGCTCAGCCACAGCCTCTTCCCCTCACGGCTAGCCGCGTTCTATCCTCCTTGCGGCTCCAGCCACGTCTGGGTCCATCCAGCAGTAGCAGGTGACGTCATTATGGGTGCATGTCCAAGGCCATGGACCTGCGCACCATTTAAAGGAGACCTACCAATTTGGTGCTCCTCCTTCCTGTGGGGCTTTTTAAACTGCCTGAACACAGAACTCATTCACTCTTTCGTTAGTGTCCAGTGCAGTTCGTTTGTTTAGTTGTGTGCTCAGTGTATGACCTGGTTTGTCTGACTACCCGTTCTGGTGCTGACCTGTGTCTCTGTTTGACTATCCGCTCCATGTATGACCCTGGCTTGTCCGATAACCAATCTGGTGCAGACCTGTGTCTCTTGTTGACTACCTGTTCCATATATGACCTCTGGCTTGTCTGACTACCCATTCTGGTGCTTACCTGTGACTCTGTCTGACTATCCATGACGTTTATGACCCTGGCTTAGTCCGATAACCAATCTGGTGCAGACCTGCGGCTCTGGATGACCACCTGTTGCGTGCCTTGACTCTTGGCTTGTCTAACCATCCTATCTGGTGCTGACCTGTGGCCCTGTCTGACTACCCCTCCGTATGGCCTTCCGTGGAGTCAGATATTCTATCTGGTGCAGACCTGGGGCTCTGGTAGACTCTAGCATAACTGACTGCAGGCGTTAGTCAGTAGTCTCCCTGTTGCCTTTCTTTGTGGGAGACGGCCTTTCCATCTCTGACGGCAGGTGTGAGTCAGTAGTCTTCCCTGGTGCCTTCAGTTGTGGGAGACGACCTTACTATTACTGATTGGAGGTGTGAGTCAGTGTCATCCTCACTTCCATCCTTGGGGAGATCCATTGGGTCACTTTGTGGCATATCTTGCATTTGAGAATTCCATTAGCTTCAGCCTAGTCTCCATGTTTTGGGATTTTAGGAGCAGCCTCCTATTTCTGATAGAGGTGATGCTTCTTTGATTACCCTCTGCTCCTTCCACGCACTTGCTGTGATATTTGATATTATTATACTTCTAATAAAGGTCATTACTATAACGTCTGACTCCTGTTTTGCTTGTAGCTGTGACAGTATGTTTTTCACACATCTCCCCTATTGATCTTTACTCTGGGCCTTGAGGACACTCCTGTTCTAAGGTATTACCAGCAAGTTGTCAATGACTAGCTGTCACTGCCAAATTAATTCAAGTTTTGTCCCTTGATATATATGGTTAACAGTTCCTTCCCTTCTAAAAGCACAGTGCTTACATACTCATACAGCCGTGACTGCAAATCATGGGTAATATGCTATAAAATATTCACATAAAATCTTAAATATTCTTGTTTGAGATTGGAAGATAATGTAAAGCTGTCATCCCAATGGAAAAACTGAAATCAGTGCCTGATAAAAGTAATGTGCAGCTTGCTTTATAACTGATAACTTTCCAGAGACCCAAGGATTGTTCCACTGGAGGTTGAAATACCACCTCACTCACATAGTATAGAGCCTCCATATGCTTTTACTTTTGTCTGTTGCTGATTTACTAGTTTTCTTTACAATAGCAAACGCTCCACGGCTGTATATATATTTACCTGAAATTTAACCGCTTAGGTATATTTATTTCTAATAAATTACATATCATTGAAGGGGCTTTTATAACAGGACATTTGTACTGTTTTACACTAAAGTAGGATACAGTGGGCTATTTGTACCAAGTAAAGTGGAACAATTCTGGGGCAATCAACTGCCCCATTATGAAAAAATAAATATTTCCCAGTTCTCCATTGATGTAAGCAGGTCTTTAACCTCTTTAATTCCTTGAGTGCCAGAATGGTACGCCTATGGCACTCAAAGGGTTAATGCCTCGCTATTCTCTGAAGACCTCTGTAGCATTCAAGGGGCTAAACTCCCCTTTTAAATCAATGAAAATGCTATTTATTTCCTAATCTACAGATGGTTTGCAACAGAATTTTTCCACTTTTATTTACGATCTGGATGGGCCACTCTTCTAAACACTGTTTAGTATCACTGAGAGTACACAGAACAAGAATAGATAGGAAATGTATTGGTGCACACTAAATCAAAAAAGATATAAAAATAATAAATAAATAACTTTATTAACAAAATTAAAAGACAAATCACAGAACAGGATGGCGCAAGATAAAATAGCACTTGCTTATAGATAAGTCTGTGCTGCAATATCTCATAACTTAACGGGTTAATATATTTAATTAGTACCCTTGGTCACTCTTGTAGACTCTCCCCACTATTAGTGATAGTTTAGTCATATTTGGTGCGAGAAAATCTTTATGTTAAGGCACAGATTGATTTGTGTTTCGTCTGAGAACTAAAGTGCAGTACACATCCTTCTTTATGGAACTGTTAGGAGTAATTGTTGTATCCTTTAACCAAGTACATATGAATAACAGAGCTAACTTCTAAGTATTACCAGGGTCTACCACTAAAATAAGTCAGTTAGAACCTCATCTGGGGAGCTCAAAAACAGAGTACCTTTAAATCCAGCATTTCATAGCTGGCAAATGTGGAGTATCCCATGCAATTAATAATTGCCTTCAATAATTATTTAGAAGATATTTTGCATTGAGAGTCTTCAGAAGAACCTTGTGTGGCAAAACATGTCAGGTGATCACTTAGAGGTCTCCCTTGTTTTTCACCAACTTTTTACAGGGTAGAGACCTGTTATTGTGAGTAACCAGTATGTGGGGAGCACAAGGTTAGGCCCCAAACCAGCCTAACTCCGATACTCAGCAAACATATCTATGCGGCATTATAGTTGTGTGTCTAATACGGAACATAACATGTATGTTCAGGTAGCGTGATCATAGCTCCATGCTCCTATTGTCCATTAAATATACCAACATTGTTAATGTTATACTGCTGCGATGCGGCTGAGTTCAGCATTGTACTGAAAATGAAAATTAACATAGTTGAAGCAATTATTGTCTTTCAATAATCCAGACATAACATCAATTTCCGAGTGACAACAGCACTACAACTTTTTATTTATTTTTTGATTTAGTGTGCAACAATACAACATTTCCTCTCTGTTTGTTCAATGTATAGTTATGTGTTGAAGTAGCACCTAAGGAAACTTTTCAGTCAATATTGAAAAGCTTAATGTGAGCTGAGATCTTACAAGACTTTTCTTGAAGAACAGTCACTTCCTGTAACGGTTTGTTTGACACACAGACACAGTGGTTTAGGATAAAACACAGTTTTATTATGAAAACAGTAATGCAATAACCCTCGCAGGTCCTGTAGTATTTAATCAGAATAATACATACACAAGACAGGTTACAGTTACATATGCCTACACAGGTCCAGTATAAACATAGAGTCCATAGCAAGATATACTGACACAGGTCAGGCAGAGTACGAAGGAATCCCAGTGTATCAGTACTGCATGGCTTAATGGCATTCAGCGAGTGTAAACACTCCCATGTGAAAAGAGGTCTGATAAGGAGCTCTCTTAGGATGGAGAGCTCATAGTTGAGTAACGCCCAGTAATAGGTTAGCAGATCAATGTGAACTGCCAGGTCAATAATGGAGACTGAGCCACATAGAGCACTGCCGGAGCAGTAACGGAGACTGAGAGATGTGGGCACTGCCGTAGCAGTAACGGAGACCAGGCAACTTGTATTCTGCCGTAGCTGTAAACAGAGACTAAGCCACTTGCCCTCTGCTGTAGCAGTAAACGGAGACTAGGCCACTTGCACTCTGCCGGAGCAGTAACGGAGACTAGGCCACTTGTACACTGCCTTAGCAGTAAACAGAGACTAGGCCATTTGCTCTCTGCAGGAGCAGTAACGGAGACTAGGCCACTTGTACACTGCCATAGCAGTAAACGGAGACTAAGCCACTTGCACTGTGCCGAAGCAGTAACGGAGACTAGGCCACTTGCACACTGCCAAACAGTAATGGAGACTAAGCAAATGGAGACTGCTGTGACAGTAGTGGAGACTGCACAACTGAGCACTGCCGTGACAGTAACGGAATGAGCAACTGAGCAACTCACCCTGAGGTGGCAACCAACCGGGAGCATCACGAATCACAAGCCAAATAGAAATGTCGCCGAGGCGACACAGAGGCAACCGGAGCAGGAACGTCAATCAAGCCGGGTCGGTACACGGAGCAGGAACATCAGCCAAGCCGGGTCGGTACAAGGAGCAGGAACGTCAGCCAAGCCGGGTCGGTAGATGGAGCAGAAACGTCAGCCAAGCCGGGTCGGTACACGGAGCAGGAACATCAGCCAAGCCGGGTCGGTGCACAGGAGCAGGAGAAGCAGAATGGTCAGGCAGTCCGGGTTGGTTCACAGGCAGGAGACGAGATGCAGAGTAGTCAGGCAGGCCAGGTCAGTACACTGAGAATACTGAGATCAGGAACAAGCACTGGTACAGGAACACCACGAAGGCACCGGAGAGGTGCCAGACCTCAGCATATAAAGGCTATACTGGGCGGGACAAGCACAGTATGGCCAATAGGAGACTGAGGAGTGTAGACTGATAGAATGTCGCAAGAGGAAGCACGGGCACCGTGATACTTCCCCAATACACATATATAAAGGAGATATTTTAACTGCATGTGATAAAATGTACAACTGATGGTGCAGTTCCATCTTCAATAGTACAATCACAGAGATTGAAGGCACTGAATGTGTCTATGGGGGGTAAAAGAGAAAGGGGGAATGGTGATGAGTACAAGAGACAAAGAGATACATGAAGATACAAGAGACAAAGCAATGGGTGAGAAGATGCATAAGAGATACAATAGACAGGGGACAGGTCAGAGATACGAGAGCAAACAGAGAGACAGGATAGTGGAAAAAGACAAACAGCAAAAAGGTAAAAAAAGGCATGCAGATGGAAAGGTGACATAATGTAGGAGAACCAAAAACCATAGCACCAGTTCAGGATATGTGATGGTGTCTGAAAAGGTTCTGGCAATACACGGTCAGATTTATTGTTCTCAGAGTCTGTCCTGATTATGACCAACCAGACTGGTAGCTTTCTGAGCCTGTCCTCATATGTTCTCTTGATATAGTTTTTAACAGTAAATATTTTTAAGAAATATGTCATTTCAATGGCAAAACATTTTAATAAAGTGCAGTTCTCACTCAAACAAAGTTATCACTCAAACACTCAATACAGGTTTATTTCTTTGAACATAAATCTATGAACCCATGTGCTTTGCTAATGACATCAGACATGTCATCACTAATGATAGCCTCAATAACACACTGATGACATCACACAGAAAATGATTGATTACTTCAAAAATTACCTCATCAGTGGCATCACAAATATTGGGGACATCACAAATTACATTGGTAATCACAATGTGTGACAGATAATCTTTAAAAGCTGTGGTGTCAGTGTTGGGTAATGTTATGCAGGGAGACATTTTATTCTCTTATTTTAGCATTATTCAGCTGAGTTGTTTTTCTGTACTGCTCAATGAGCATTACACTGAGTGTTTAAAAGGGCAATGTTTTGGTGTTGGGCAATGAGGAGTATTTTGTAGCAAAGTGCAATTTTAGTGGTCCACCATTTTGGATTAGTGTTATTACAGTGATTGTGGGCATACAGGAAAGGGGGGGTGAGGGGCACACTTGCCCCCACTCCCACTGGAGTGGTCATATTATGGCTTCCCCCCAGAAACATTTCTGTGGACATCCGTTTAAAGGATGATTATGTACAGTGTACAGCAGTAGTAGGGCATTGTTTTATGATATGCATTTGTGCAGAATGAGGATACACAGTATGGTAAGCAACATCATTTGGTACACTATCATTGTTTCAGTTTAATGTTGCTGTTGGTTCATGATGTGTGTTGCCGGTAGGCTAGAGTTGTAGAGATACAATACTGGTAGAGCAGTATTGCAGTATAATGTTTCTGATAATGTGCAATATTATCAAGGTCATTTGTGAGGTCACTAGCAATGCCACTGATGAAGTAACTCATAATGAAATCATTATGTCATTGATGAAGTAATAAATACACCATTGTTGATGTTATTTGAAATTACATGGGGTTAATTTCAAAATACTTAAACTGTATTTACCAGTTTTTGTGCATTTCAGTGTCTCTCGCTTTAATAAAAGTTTTTTGAATTTATAATTGTTTATGAAAAACATCACTAGAACATTTTATGAACCCTAAGTTAAACAGTGGGACTTATGTTTGAACTCTCAAAATGACTCCAGCTCTTCTCAGTGGAGATGATGTACTATGAATAACTAGTGGAATTCTGGCACAAACCAGCTGCACAATAGCATTTTCCATACATTGAAATCAGTCTTTGAATCCATTGAATCCTTTGTAATGCATTGATATCCTCTGCAGAACTCAATAGGTTAAAAGCCCCATATAAAGCAAAGGGAATTGGAGGAATTGCGGTTTGTGCCCTGTGATGCAGTTGATTTGCTCTAGAATTGCTGTAGATCTTTTTTACCCTATTACTCTGTTAGCTTTACTCTATTAGCCTCACTTCAAGTCTCGATATACAATATATAAGGGCTTTTCCTGCTAAGTACAACAAGGTCACTCCCACAGCTGAAACATGTTTATTCAAAAGTTATTTCAGTCCAGACTGTCACAAAATGGTCAAGATCTTACTATCCCATTCTATGAGGAACTGTAGCCAGAGGCTGAACTCTGTCATGAAATACAATAGAATAACCCTGGTGCAATTGATATCAGTTTGACATACAAATGAGCAGTTTGAATTTGAATAATGTTTAAATGAAGAAATTCCCAGCTGTGTGAGTATATTTATTTACATAGTAGGAAAAGTATTACAAAATGTGTTGTTTTTCTTTTTCATAATAATAGTTTATTCCGTAAGACCCCATCTTATACTGTGCATATGTATAACTAAATGTTATAGTACTCACAGGCTTACCATCTGGACCAGGTTGTCCAGGGAAACCAGGCTTTCCAGGCTCTCCGGAATCTCCCTATAGAGAAACAAAGATGTGTTCCATTATCTTTCTGTTAGACTCACAACCAAAGAAAGACAAACTGTTTGCACTCAGTACATAACCTTTTACCCTGTTAAGGAACGGAACCCCTGAAAGAGCCCAACTCTGGCTTTAAGCCCAGGTACATTTTGTGGAAATTTTTTTCCTATAATTTCTGGTTTATAAATAGACACACACACAATTTATGTCACATTTTCCCACTTAAAACAAGAGTGGACATCCTGAGCTGTTGTGAAATTCCCATTGGCTGGCTGGGGAAGATGAAAGTTCTTGTCCTCAAAATTTGTAGGGCCTTAACCCCTTATTGACCTCCTGGTCCAGCAAGGACCACTGCGCATCATTTCCTTTTTTTCATCGCAATGAATTCTGGAATGGCAGAGCAGCGTACAGCGTGCTGCCATCCCAGAATTCCATGACTTTCCAGGACCATCACCAGTCCTTAAAGTCTGGACTAGTGTGACAGTCTTGGCATGTCACAAGTCACTAAGGGGTTAGGTTTCCCAGCACTAGATTAAACCATAGGCAAAAATAAATATATCATTAGGTAATACGAGTTAATTATTGAAAACTACTACTTATTTGTTCAATAAGATATACATTACTTACAAATTGCTAAATTAGTGTAAAAATGTTTTCCTTCAATTGAAATCCACTAACTGTATCTGGACTACAAATGTGTGTACATAATAAAATGAGACACTAATGCATAGCTACAGATATTAATCCCTTCAGGTTGTTTTGAGTGCCAAAGGGGTATACAATGCATTGCTTTGTAATGTGTTGCTCATCCCTCTGGCACACAAAAGGTTAACTGAATGCCAGAGAGATATCCAATACAATGCGTTAGATACACCTTGACATTCAAAGGATTAAATCAATGGGAATATGTATTTGGTCCCCTGGTGCAACTGGTTTGTCCATGAATTTTTCCAGTACTCTTTGTATACCAGCCTCAATACCATAAGGCCATATGTCCAGATATCTTTGATTTAAATCAGACTTTTAACCCAGTGTATGCTACAGTGAACTCTCAAATGTTCAGTAGGTTAAAGACCTATTTAAGTGAGTGGTTTGTATTTATTCCTTTTGGTACAGTGAGGTTCATGTTCTGAGAATAATCACAGCAGTTCTAAGAAACATAAATTACATCATAGGACATTGGTTCCAAACCCCCTCTTCAGGGACCCATAATAGGCCATGTCTTCAGTATCTCCCCACCTGAGTACAAGTGAGTAGGGATAGGCTCAAGGTCCTATAGGATTCCCACAAAAAAGTCAGTGAAAACTACCTGGTGTCTGCTTTTTCACTGGATAATATGCTTTAAATAAAACAATTAAAATCTTCACCATTTTCTCCTATTGGCAAAAATTCTTTGCTATTTTTTCAATGGCTAGAAAGTTTTCTCCCCTTATTAACATGTTTTTTGCCTTTCACTATAAAAAATGTGCCATTTTCCAGGAACAGAAACACAATACAAGCAGCTACAGAGCGAGATAGAGGTGCTGTGCTGTTCTGCTCTGATATTTATAGCAAAATTGAGGCAGATGAGGCTCATAGTGACTGCTATCACTATGAGCAGGTTTACTAACAATAAAAGCATAAGCTGGAAGGACCTTATGTGTCCAGTGAGTCTGAGGAGGAGGAAGAAGTGACCACTACCAGCACTGAAGAGTCTGAATGCCCTGATTCCCTAAACCCAATGCTGGCCAGTTCCTCTAATGCTAAGGAAATGTATCTCAAGGGAGGAAGAAGAGGGTAGTAGTGTGAGCAGGACAGGTCTGCTGCCTGTACCACTTCTAGTGCTGTGCCTGCTGCCATTGCTGCCACCAGTGCTATGCCTGCCACCAGTGCTGTACCTGCTGCCAGTGCTGAACCTGTTGCCAGTGTGTATTGTAATTCTCAGGAGGGGGAAGGAGAATATGATGCCAAGTGTGACAGTAGGAGACCCTAAGTCACAATTGCCATCCTCAAGCAGTCCCGCCACTAGTGCTACTACTACTACTACTACTACTACTACTAAGAAGGTGCAGCAGCTCGTAGAGAGTGTTAGGAGTGAGGGATAGGGTGATCATCATATTACTAGTGAGGAGGAAGACTCAGCTGGGTCAGCGACTGAAATTGATGTAGTTGGTTTTAGTAGTAGTAACAGTGCTGGTTAAGCAACTTGTGGGACTAGCATTAGAGTGGTGGTAGGGGAAGCAATGCAGAGCATCAAGACTAGCAGTCAAGGGAACCAACACCATTCCCCTGTGAGAACCTACTGCTAGTGCTGCCAGTCTGCCTTCTTCAGGTCAACAAGAAATAGCAAGTGTGAAATTAAGGGACCCTATGGCACATTTTTCATCACCTCCTCCAACCATTGAGATGTCTGTAATAGAGCAGCAGCAGCAGCACGGAGGGACTGGTGGTGGTGGTAATGATGATTGTGGAGAAGCTTGGATGGAAGAGACATGGATGGCCTTTTAGCCCACACTGATAAGGAATGGGAGACAGGGATGGGGATGGTCATCATCATCAACACCAGCAGTGAGCTTTTGGAATCTGTGGCATTTTCAACCGCTCTAATTCCTTCTACTGCTGAGTTGCAAGGGCAGCAGGATGCTGAGGAGCAGTCTAGTGTGCCACAGACCAGCGTGGACACAGTGGAAATAGGGTCAACATTTGATGCTGGACTAGGACAGGTTCCACTTGCCAGCAGCAGCAATACTCCTGGTCCTATTTGCAGTGCTGATTCAGAGGTAGTTGCAGCAACAACAGCAACATCATCCTTTGCCCCAGCCAGTGAAGGAGAATGTGGAGGAGCAGAAGAAAGAGACCATTCTTCTCCACCTTTCCCCTCCCCCTGAAGTCATTGACATGGAACTATTTGTTTCTTGGGGCAGGCACAGTGCAGTCATCAACAAAGACACTGTGCACAATTTGTGACAAGTCAGTGAAAAGGGGAGGATGGAACACACCTTGGCTCAATCTCCCTGATAACACACATGGAACACAGACACTATAATATTTATGTGAAACATGTTGAAGTAAAACACCCACCACAGAAATCGGGCAACACTGTTGCTGTACCCCCTGACTCTCCCCAAAGAGACATGATGGAGATCAAAGAGGAGGAAGAATAGAGAAACCCAGCCAGAGGCTGAAAGTTCAATGACGAGCAAAACACCTGGCTCACTATCACCTCTTGCTCTTGAGAAAGATAGTACACCCTCTTTGAATTCTATGGTTTTACATATCAGGACATAATAACAATCATCTGTTCCTTAGCAGGTTTAAAAATTAGGTAAATACAACCTCAGATGAACAATAACACATGACATATTACACCGTGCCATGATTTATTTCACAAAAATAAATCCAAAATGGAGAAGCCATGTATGAAAAACTAAGTACCTTAGAATCAACTTTAGCAGCAATAACTTGAAGTGATCGTTTTCTGTATGACTTTATCAGTCTCTCACGTCGTCGTGGAGGAATTTTGGCCCACTCTTCTTTACGACATTGCTTCTGTTCATTGAGGTTTGCGGTCACATGTTTATGTACAGCTCTCTTAAGGTCCCACCACAGCATTTCAATCAGGTTGAGGTCTGCACTTTGACTGGACCATTGCAACACCTTGATTCTTTTCTTTTTCATTCTGTTGTAGATTTGCTGGTGTGCTTGGGATCAGTGTCCTGTTGCATGACCCAATTTCATACAAGCTTTAGCTGTCAGACAGATGGCCTCACATTTGACTCTAGAATACTTTGGTATACAGAGGAGTTTATGGTTGACTCAATGACTGCAAGGTTCCCAGGTCCTGTGGCTGCAAAACAAGCCCAAATTATCATCCCTCCACCACTTTGCTTGACAGTTGGTATGAGGTGTTTGTGCTGATACGTGTTTGGTTTTCACCAAATGTGGCAATGTGCATTATGGCCAATAATCTCCACTTTCGTCTCGTATACCATACTTGTTCATTCTTTTTCTAATTGTACTGTCATGAGCTTTAACATTTAACATGCTACCTGAGGCCTGTAGAGTCTGAGAAGTAACTCTTGGGTTTTTTGCAATGTCTCTGAGCATTGCACTGTCTAACTTGGAATGAATTTGCTGGGACGTCCACTCCTAGGAAAAATGGCAACTGTCTTGAATGTTTTCCACTTTTGAATAATCTTTCTCACTGTAGAATGATGGACTTTAAATTGTTTGGAAATGGTCTTATAACTCTTCCCAGATTGATGGGCAGCAACAATTGCTTCTCTAAGATTATTTGCTGATGTCTTTTCTCTTTGGCATTGTGTTAACACACACCTGAATGCTCCATATCAGCAAACTGCTAAAACTTCAGCTTTTATAGAGGTGGTCACACATGCAGATGATCAATTAATCAAGGGCATTTGATTAGCAGCAACTGTATGCTACTTAGCATCTTAATTCTTATGGAAGTAGTAAGGGTGTACTTAGTTTTTCACACCTGTCTTCTCCATTTTGGCTTTATTTTTGTTAAATAAATCATGACACGGTGTAATATGTCATGTATTGTTGTTCATCTGAGGTTGTGTTTACCTAATTTTTATACCTGCTAAGGAACAGATGATTATTATTATGTCCTGATATGTAAAACACATTACAAATAATATTTTATTTCCCAAAGGCATTGTATAAAAGGGGTATGCGGGTGCCTGTGTTGGTGGGGTGTGGGGAAAGAATCAGTTGAACAGGGAATGTTTTGGGGGGGTTGCTTACTGGGATTGGGGGGCACAATAAAAAAGAAATCCTAAATAAAATAAAAACCATAAGACATGGTATAAAGGGGTCTGAGGAGGGTGCCTGTGTTGGTGAATGAATGAATCATTTGAACAGGAAATTTGTTTTTTGGGGGGTTTCTTGACTGCTATTGGGGGGACAGTTAATATAAAAATAAATCAATAAAATAAAACAAGACATTTGTATTTAAAGTAACAGAGACATGAACCCCCTGACATGAGCTGCCACTGGGGTGGACAGATACTTGACTTGATAGAGTATTTTGTAGAGGAAGATTTGTTTGAATTGTTGTTAGAGGCCTTTGTAGGACTTAGACTTATTAGAGGCCCAACCCTGAAGAAACACTGATTTGTAGGACTTAAGCTTGTTTGGCACAAGCCCTACGGAAACATTGATTTGTAGGATTTAGGCTTGTTAGAAACAAACCCCCAAAAATTGTTTATTTTTTGTAGGACTAGTTTTTTTTTTATTTATTTTTTTTTTTTAACACAAGCCCTGAGAAAAAAATAAAAATGCCCCACTGGCCTAATGCCAGCAGGTCATGTTGGCCAGTGGCCACTGTCAAATGTCCTTCTGAGTCTTGAGTTGCAACTGCTGTTCGTACTGCTGCTGCTGAGTTGTTTAAAGGAAAGTTTTTTGCATATAGAAGAGCTTAAAAAGCTGAGCTATATGCATAAAACCTTATCTCTCAAACCGCTCTGGTTTAAGAGATACAGGCGTTTAAAGTTCGCTGTCTCCTACTGACAACTGTAAAGCTGTCAGCAGCAGATTCGTGTCGGTCGACACGGTGGCGCTTGAGAAGTACCGCGATCTCGTTACTTACAAGGAATCCCGTCATTGGAATGGTCTAAAACGTGTGCCTGGTGTTCAGGCACACGTTTTAGACCATTCCAATGATGGGATTTCTTGTAAGTAACGAGATCGCTGCACTTCTCAAGCGCCACCGTGTCGACCGACACGAATCTCCTGCTGACAGCTCAATAGGAGACAGCGAACTTTAAACGCCTGTATCTCTTAAACCATAGTGGTTTGAGAGATTCGTTTTTTGCATATAGCTCAGCTTTTTAATCTCTTCTATATGCAAAAAACATTTTTTTTGGACATTACTAACACTTTAAGCAGCAGGGTGATTAGGCAGCTGAAAGGGAATGGGATCAGCAATAGCAATAACATGGAAGATGGATGATGAAGGTCCCATTTGCCATGACTAGCTCCAGTGATGCGCCTGAGGCAGTAGCAGCAGAATAAGTAGCCCCCAGTCTATGCAGAGAAAAAAACAAGTTGGCCATTAAATCTACTGCACCTGCCCCTCCTCCAAAATCATAATGGGTGTGTTGTTATTAGAATATATTTTTTCCCTTGAAAGCAGGATCAGTGGGACTCCTCAGCAACTGCACTGTGCACAGTATGTGTGTGTGGATGAACCCTCCCTGCCATCATCTTAGCATATTCTGCAGGATGGACTCTCCTCAGATGCCACTTGATACACTGGCATGTGTGGTCAGTGCACCACACAGTGTGCAATGGGTAGAGACAAACAGCCACTCTGTTGATGTTACGATGTGGCAATCATTTGGCGAAGGAGGTAATGAAGAAGGGGGATTGGCAGAAGATGTAGTTACCCTAGAAGGTGATGATGAGCTTGTTGTTTCACTCGTCCTGGAACTTCCAGTCTCTGCCTGGGTTGTTCTATTCCTCCTCCTCTTTGATCTCCACCTCGCCTCTTGTTGCCTTTCTGGTGAGTCATGGACAGCAAAAGCGGTGCTTGATTTCTGTGGTGGGTGTTTGGCTTTAACATGTTTGGAGTAAATTTCATGGTGTCTGTGTTTCATGTGTGATATGAGGGCGCTTGTGCCAAGGTGTGTTCCCTCCTTTACTCTTTTCACTGACTTGTCACAAATTGTGCACAGTGCCGTTGCTAATGACTGTACTGTGCCAGCCCCAACAGAAAAATAGTCCCACACCCATGATGACTTCAGAGGGAAGGGGAAAGGTGGAGAAGAATGGCCTCTTTCTTCTTGTCCTCCACATTCCCCTTCATTGTCTGTGACAGCGGATAATGTTGCTGCTGTTGCTGCTACTGCAGAGTCAATGTGACAGAGGGTCCCCTAATGTCACACTTGCCATTGCCTTTTGACCTGAAGAAGAACGCAGACTAGCACTAGCAGAAATAACAGCAGACACAGGCAGCTGATCTGTGCTCCTGCTGGTGGTGGTGGTATTAATTCTCAGCCTGCTCTCCTCCCCCAACACCAGTTGTCCTCTTCAGGTTCATGTTCCACCTGGACACTGTAGTGAAGAGAAGGGGAGGATTCCCAGTTCCAGGGTCAGGAGAATGGTGTGGGCTCCCATGACCGCTAGACTGGATGCTGTAAAATGTTTCCCCTACCACTCTGGCTGCTTCACCATTACTGCTACTACTAACACAACCACATCAAGTTCAGCCTCAGAGTCTTCCTCCTCAGTCTCACAGTCACTAGTAATATCAGGATATTGTGGATTACCCCCTCCTTCACTCCTAAGGCTAACAAGCTGCTGGAGTAGTACTAGCAGTGGCAGGACTGCTTGGGAATGGCAAGTGTGATTTAGGGCAAGTGTGATTTAGGGTCCCTTGCTGTCACACTTGGCATAATTGTCTCCTTCCCCCCCTGAGTACTACAAGAAACACTAGCAGCAGGCAAAGAATTGGTGACAGCAGTTTCAGCACTGGCAGCAGGTTCAGTGCTAGCAGCAGGTTCAGCACTGGCAGCAGATTTAGTACTAACAACAGGTACAACACTAGTGGCTGCAGGATCAGAAATGATGGCACTGGCAGCAGGGGCAGCATGTCTGGCAACAGGTACAACACTAGTGACTGCAGTTACAGAAATGGTGACAATGGCAGCAGGGGCAGCACGTCTGGCAACAGGTACAACATAGTGGCTGCAGGATCAGAAATGATGGCACTGGCAGCAGGGGCAGCATGTCTGGCAACAAGTATAACACTAGTGGCTGCAGATACAGAAATGGTGGCACTGACAGCAGGGGCAGCACTTCTGACAATAGGTACAACACTAGTGGCTGCAGGATCAGAAATGTTGGCACTGTCAGCAGGGGCAGCATGTCTGGCAACAGGTACAACACTAGTGGCTGCAGTTACAGAAATAGTGGCACTGGCAGCAAGGGCAGCACGTCTGGAATCAGGTACAACACTAGTGACTGCAGTTACAGAAATAGTGGCACTGGTAGCAGGGGCAGCACATCTGGCAACAGGTACAACACTAGGGGCTGCAGTTACAGAAAGAGTGGCACTGGCAGCATGGGCAGTACGTCTGGCAACAGGTAAAACATTAGTGGCTGCAGTTACAGAAATAGTGGCACTGGCAGCAGGGGCAGCACGTCTGGAAACAGGTACAACACTAGTGGCTGCAGTTACAGAAATGGTGGCACTGGCAGCAGGGGCAGCACGTCTGGCAACAGGTACAACACTAGGGGCTGCAGTTATAGAAATGGTGGCACTGGCAGCAGGAATAGCACGTCTGGCAACAGGTACAACACAATTGGCTGTAGGATCAGAAATGGTGGCACTGGCAGCAGGGGCAGCACATCTTGAAGCAGGCACAGGCAGCTGATCTGTCCTGCTTTCACTAGTACTACCCTTTTCTCCCTCCCTCCCATTACCTTTTCTCCCTTCCTTCCCATTCCGTTTTCTCCCTCCCTTCTTATTAAATTCACCAAGATACCTTGGGGTGATTTAGGGGGACTGGACAGCATTGGTAGTGGTCCCTTCTTCCTCAGACTCAGTGGACATATCATAAGGGTCCTTCCAGTTCCTCTTTTTGCTGCTCATAGTGATAGGAGTCACTATGAGCCTCTCCTGCCTCAATTTTTGCTAAATATCACAAGAGAACAGCACAGCACATCTATCTCACTATATATCTGCTTCCTTTGTGGCTGCCTTCAGCGAAAACGTCACGTTTTTATAGCAGAAGTGCAAAAACAATGTAAATCAATGGGCAAAAACTTTTTAGGCATTGAAAAAATGGTGAAAGATTTTGGCCAGTGGGCGAAAGATGCGAAAATTTTAACAGCTAGTTTTAAAGGGGATTTTCCCGTGAAAAAGCGGATAACAACGTGGTTTTCGTGAAATTTCCCGTGGGAACACAGCAACAACTTTTGCCCACCCCTACATCTGAGAATGATTCCATCCCTCAGAATATGCTAAACTGGTGGTAGGGAGGGTTCATAATTACCACTAAACTGTCTGCAAGTTGTCATGTGTCCTTAGCGGGGTGTGGACAAAGGGCATAGTGACAGCAGAAGTACTTGGTTTCTGGTGGGGGGATTTCACATTGGGCACATTAAGTGTCATGGTGTTTGGATAGAGTTTTGCCAGGTGTTTTATGTGAGTGCAGCTCAAGGGAAAAATGTATATTGTCAACACACCCATAATTTTGGAGGAGGGGCAGGTGGAGAAGCATTATTGGCCAACTTTTTTTCCCTACATATACCTAAAGTGGTGGGGGCTAGTTATGGTGCTACTACTGCTCAGGCACATCACTAGAGCTAGTCGTGGCAAGTGGAACCCTCATCATCCATCACCCATGTTACTGCTGTTGTTGATCCCATTCACTTTGACCTTCCTAATCATCCAGCTGTTTAAACAACTCAGCAGCAGCAGCCACAACTAACGTACCTATTTCAGGGCATTTGACGATGGCCAGTGGCCAATGGCCAACATGACTTGACCTGCTGGAACTAGGCCATTAGGGTATTTTTTTTCTCAGGGCTTGTTCTTTAAAAAAAGACAAAAAAAACTTAGGCCTACAAAAATATAAAAATGGTGTTGGGTTTACTGTTTCCTTGTGACTTTGGCTTAACACAAGTCTTGTTTCCTACAACAAATCAATGTTTCCTCAGGGCTTGTATCTCTATTAAGTCTAAGTCCTACAAAACAATGTATCCTAAGGGTTGGGCCTCTAACAAAAAATCTTACAAATCATCCTCTACAAAATACTCAATTACGTCAAGTATCAGTCTACCCCAGTGGCACATCAGGGGGTCCCTGTCTCTGTCAAGTTATGTACATATTTCTTATTATATTTTACTTATTTATTTTTTTATGAACTGTCTTCCTAATACCAGTCAACAACCCCCACCAAAAAAAAAAAAATCCCTGTTCAACTAATTCTTTCCCCAGACTCCACCCAGCAACACAGGCACCCTCCTTTGACCTCTTTTATACTATGTTTTCTTGGATGTCATTGTGGTGGTTATATGAAATATACTGTAGAGATGGCTGCTACAGTTATTCATAATGAAGTATGACTTCAGACAAACCTGCTACTAAGAAATGTGATGCAGAAATCACATCCAAATATAGGGGATAGGAAGATTTCTATGAGTGAGCCTTTGCCTGCTGCTAAAAAAATAAGTGGTGGTGATGATGATGAAGTTTATAATACTATGCTTTACACCTTCTCCACCACAACACCTAGCCATTTCATCAATAACTATAGAGTCCCCCCCCAGCCTAGTAATGAAATATAAAGAAGCATGATATCCTAGAATAGAGGCAGAGTGTGAAGGTGATGGCAAATCATTTGTAGGTGATGGTGGTGCGGTTTTGTTGAAGACTGGTACAAAAGTACAGGCAAATATGCAAATAATAGAAAGCAGAGAGCAAGAACAGCCTGAATTTCCTAATAAGGAGATGCTTGTAGGAAACTTAATTTTCATCATCATATTCACCACCACCAGCATCATCATCATCATCATTTGTTTTATCTCTGCTAGAGTCTGAAAGTGCAGATGTTGATGAGGAGGATGCTGAGACTTTGGCATTGGATGATGCCACCAGCATGTCACTGGGAGACTTGTGAAATAATGACACTTGACAAGTACAGATACAATAAAATGAAAATTTATTAAAATAAAAAGGAAGTAAACTACCTCTCCCGCATTCACTAGACAAAGTATGGAGACAATGCAACGACACTTCCCCAACCCTTCACTAGACAAGTGACAGACAATACAGACAATACCCCAGAATGCTGGAGCACCTAGAAAGAGTGAATGCACCTCTCCAACCTTCACAATACCAGGTATGGGAACAGTGTAATGAGAGGTGTGAAGATAGATCTCGGACATTACCCCAGAACGCTGGAACACCTACAAGGAGCGAGAATCCCCAGAATTCTGGGAGTCTGACAGGCAATGGTGACAACCCTAGAACACTAGAGAGACAACAGGCTACCCAGACAATAGGCCACAGAAGTCCAAGGACAAGGCTGACAATACTGAATACTGCCTGGAGGCAGTAAGCATGGCAGCAACAGCAGGTCCGGGAGGGCCGAGGATGGAACAGTCAGCTGGAGCTGGGTAAGCCAGAGAGGAAAGTCAACCAAAGCCAGGAGCGCAGCAGAGTGAGAGGCAACCAAACCAGAAAGAAATAGTCAGACGAAGCCAGGGGTCTCAGCCGGATCGGCTAGTCAGACAAAGCCAGAGGTCTCAACCGGATTGGGTAGTCAGACAAAGCCAAGGGTCTCAGCCGGATCGGGTAGTCAGATGAAGCCAGGAGACTCAGCCGGAATGGAAGTCAGACTAAGCCAGGATTCATTCATAGGAATCAGCAATCGGAACACAGAAGCAACAAAGCTCAGGTATACCACGAAACAGCAAGTGTGTATGGTGAGGCTGAGACCTATAAGGCCTAGCATGTGGGCGGAGACACCAGTGGCCTATAAGAATAGTGATTAGACCAGAGTGACAACCCGTAGGATAATAAGGTCGCCTGTATCACTGAGCACCACTGGAGGCAATCGTGGGCACCATGACACAGCATTGAAAATGATGATGATGATGATTTAGAATATGTGACTCCCCAATTGTTTCTTCAGATACTGAAGACCTGAAACCCAGTGATGCCAACCAAAATGATCTGCTGGATCTGAAAGGTATAAGGTCAGTGTTCCACCACTACCTCAGCAAAGGAGCAAAATGCCTGCTTTTAGGCTTTTTGAGAGAATAACTGGAAATAGTAGGAATGTAAAGATGGACACAAAAAAACATCACTGTCATAATCATCATCAGCAACAATTCCACAAAGGTCAAACCAAGGTAGTAGCACTTCTGTTTTCATAAGAAAAATGTCTAGCCCCTCTGCTAGTGTTGGTAATGGTACTACTGACAAGAATCATAATAATTATTCAGCTTTATGCTTAGGAGGATTCCCTCATCCTGATCAGAAATCTAGAGTATGGAGAAACTTCTCACAGGATGCAAAGAAACAAGCATATTGTAATTTGTTATATTTGTTGAAAAAGTGTGACACGCTAAAACTGGATATCATCCAGGCACATCCTCTTTAAGGCCAAATGAAGCACAATCATAAGTTTGAGTGGGATGAACTCAAAAAGGTCAGTGATGGTATTAGCATTGGTAGGAGTACTCCTAAAAGTTACCAGGAAGGCACAGTGCTTGTAGTACTAGTGTTTTAGATTTGTCTCAAGGAAGGTGGCATGTTTTTCATCAGTAGTATTATCCTAGTCATCTGTTTCTACTCCTACTGTCATAACTGATGATGATGATGAGTTAGAGATCTATGTAGGTGGCCAGAATCAAGTCACTCCCTTCACCTCCACTACCGCTATTGAGAGCAGCGTCCGGAACACCACCTGTTCCTCAGCTGTTACAACTAGTACCCGAGTGACACATAGTCATCATGATAATGTGCACAGACAAAGTTTATACACAGACCGGTCTGCCAACCCACAATTGCTGAGGGCTTTCAATGGACTCCAAAATTCCACAAGCATCCAAACATATGGCGGTGGAATGGCAACCTTGCCAAAAAGTTGCCAACTGACATGCTGCCGCAGTTATTTTTCATGGATTCCTGTCCCAGAACTGTACAAGCAGGTGTATATTGGCATGGGCAAAGGGACTAAAAATAAAGGTGCTAACAATTTTTTCATAGTTTGCTGTAGGACTCTTCCTGCTCACAACTTGTACTTTTAGCTGTTGATTTTTCCACATTAGTTCTCAGCAGTAGTACTGAAGCAGGAAACATTGCAGGCATAGAAAGCATATATGAAAAATGATAAGTTTTTTTGAGAAATGTATTGGCATTGGTAAAAAGGAAGAAATGTTATGAATTTTACTATGGGCTGGAATTTGCAAATTTGCCTGCTGAAGCATTTTTTTTTTTTTAACATTCTGCCCATACCAATTATGAGAATCACTTCCATAGGGGAAAATTATACATTTCTAAAATGTCCATTGATTTGAATGGGGCATTAATCTCCAATTAATTTGAGAATTCCTAGCATGTAAATCAATGTAATGTTTTATTTGTTCTCAATAGCACAGGTAGTTTACACCAGAACTGCTTCTTTTTTCATGAATATCAACCTGAAACCTGTGCTCAAACACTTCCCCCAATAGTGCAAGTTTTCAGGATTTTCTCAATTAAACATAAGTGAAGATAGATCTTCCAGGATGATTTAACAACTGATCGACTTACTTGTATTCTTATGAGGAAATCCTGAAAACATCTACTGTTTGGGGAGAGGTGGTGCTGAGCCCAAATTTCATCTCCCCACCCTTGATTTTCAAATATATGTCAGTGGAAAGTTACAAAAATAAATGACCGGAGACCAGTAACAGTGCTTCAATGTAATAATACCAAGAATTAGTAAATGTTTCTATATTATGTTTATGGAAGTTATTGAGACAATTGTACTAAGATGAACTGGATCAATCATGAGGAAATCCAACTACACCATAGGGAACAAATAAACATCCCCATTAATTAACTCTTTGAGTACCAGAGGGGTATGCAATGCATTGCATACCCTTCTGGCACTCACAGGGTAAAAGCAAGTATTTAACCTCTTGAATGTCAATAAGGTCAACAAATCATTGTGAAGCATCTCTCTAGCAATCAAGAGGTTCAAAACCCAGTTGAAAGCAATGGGTATGTGGGGAATGTTGGTTTGCTCCAGAATTGATCCAGTACATTAGCCTCAATAACTTCTATAAACATTGTATAAAACTGTGTACTAGTTTGTGTTAGTGTAACATGTTGCAGCATCATTGCTGGCATATGGACATTTCTTTCTGTAACTTTTCCACTGAGAAATGCTTGGAAAACAACTGCTGTGTTTAACTTTTCCAAAGAACTATTAGTTACCCATTAGAATAGACATTTCCAAAAGGTTCTCTTCTTGCTCTGTTTGTGAAGCAACCCTGTAACTGTAATGGTAAAACTGTGCAATAATTGGAACTACATGCCAGTTCTTTCTTTTCCTAATAAACATTCTAATTATTTACCATTTCCATCATATTAATTTTAGTTTTACCATTTAAGGTCCAGACTGGTATACAACACTTTGCTTGACAGTGTGGGAGTCATCCCTCTGGTCCTATAGGGTTAACATGTAAAATGAATTGAAATAGAAAAATCATTTACGCAAAAATGTTTTTGTGTTTTAGCTTTTATCTTGTTTAAAGTGAGATAATGTTAAAATGTTTTATTTTAGTTAACACTAATTTAATGCTAGCTGTATAACTAAATGATTTGTGTCTCCTTCAGTGTTTAAAAATAAATAAATAAATAAAACCCAGCCAGGGCAATGAGTCAGCCAGTGAGGGCCATCTGCTAAGTTTAGCTGTCAGGAGAGATGAGCAAAACCTCAGTCCTTTTGCTGATTGATTCAGAGGACTCAGAGAAAATTCTGAGAGGATCTGAACTGTGTAAGGCAGGATCACAGAGGTGGGAGGGTAAGAGAGGGTGCAGAAGTACACTAGAAGGGAGGAAAAGGGCATTTGCAAACAGGCAGGATGTGGGTCCCTGGGCAGAGGTAAAATGACATCAGGGAGCCTATGGAAAGAGGAGGAGGAGCCTGGGGAGATAGGAGGTGGCAGTGGGGAGGTATAGGGAAAGAAGAGGCTGGAGAAAAGAACCCAAACAGAGAGGAGGCAGGAGCCTAAAGTGCAGGCGGCCACATATCCCTTTAAATCAGTGATGATTATGAAAACTTCATTCTACAGGACTGCATAGTAATCAGTCCAACCCTGCAGTGTGTGTGTGTTTTTTTTTTTTTTTTATAAAGGATCACCTTAGCAGATATGTGCAAACCAACTGCATAATGGGTTGGTGTTGGTGGTAATAAAAACTAGTCTAGTATTCTAGGAGGTAACAGCCCTATTTCAATCACTAGGGTTTGGGTTTTTTATTTGTCAGTAGTAGTGCAGGTGGTATGCTCCAGAATTGCTCCTCTCTTGTATTCTGTATAAGGCCCATAATTAAATTCAGTGGCTCCTATATGGAGCTGAAAACCACAAATGAATTTTGAAGCAAAATAGAGTATTGCAACATAGTATCTTAATTTCTTTTGATAATAGAAAAGTTGCCTTGCACAGATGGGAATAAGTGGCTCTTCCTTGAAATGTTGTTGCACTTACTACACATGTTCTAATATTCCTAGAAACGTCTACTGCAAATTACTCCAATGTTGCAATTACAAGTATGCTTCAAGGAAAGTCTCTGGAGTGATTTCAAAGGAATGTTAATGGAGATGAACAGCTTAAAGGCTTCCTCTTTAGCCATTAACATATATTGTTTTCTTCTTTTTAGCATCATGATACCTCCTTCCACCCAAATGACATAAAACCCTTGTGCTAATGATAGAACCCTTGGCTTCAGCTCATTTCAGCTCTAATAACTCCACTTAGGAAATGTGGAGAAATTCTTGGGCAAACCAACAGCACCACTGAAGAGTGTGTGCTGCCTACAGTCTAATTAAATGTATCCATGTAAACTATCTATACATTGTGATTGTTTTATTTGCATACAGGTTACTAGTTTTAGAAATTTTTGATTTAGTAAATGGTGAGTCTAATCTCACTAGAGCTTTGCTCTCTTGCTCAGTCAGATAAAGCATGAATAATTAGTCACCTGTCCAAAAAAAAACCCACTTCTCCTCACCTTTTTAAGCTGCAAAAACCTATTACTTTCTACCAGAGAGGTGGAGTACATCGATAAGGCGGAATAATCATGCAAATCATGTAATTCAATCTTTATGAACAAAGAAAAGGGGCATTGATTAAAAAATATTTTAACTCTTTGAATGCCAGAGAGGTACCCAGCGCATTGTATACATAGTACACACTAATACATAATCACAAATATTTGCTCCAATACCTATAGAGCAATAAGGCAAAAAACAATATGGAAAGAACAAAGTGCGTATATCTCAAAAATGTACTCACACTATAAAACAACTAGTGTAAAAGCCCGTGTACACGGGCCAAGGTAATGTTAACCCTTGCTTTGAAATGTGTTGCGTACCCCTCTGGCACTCAAAGGGTTAAGCGGCCATTCTTCACTGCTCCACTCGATGCAGTCGTGTGTCTCCTCACTCACGTGATGCAATCATGCGCAGTAGAGACTGCCCAAACGGGCACAGTCTCTACTGCTCATGACGGCTTCTGACAAACATCCTAGCGAATTATTATATAGGAGGATAATATAAAAAGACTGCATGATATAGATAAAATACAATGTTTAGACATATATGTGTGTGTGCGAGTGCACATGTATTAGTGTATTTACGTGACTATATGAATATGCACACATTCTTCATACTTTTAGAGCGTTCTCCTATTGTTGTTTTAGAACTGAGATAAAAGTGTGCCATAGGGAAGATAAACTAACTCTCCAGTAAGATAAACACCCCAGATCATACATTACTCTATGCATTCTATGCACTAGGCCAGATATTACAAGCTGGATAGATCTTAGTGTATGGGAACCATATTATAAAGTATAGACAGTTTCTTTCACTGGAGAATGTATCCTTGCTTTATTTCCTCATTACACCATAGTGCAATGCTTTGAAGACCTCTCTAGAAATCAAGGGATTAAAAACCTTATTTAAATCAATGAGAATGTTAAGATTTTTTTGTGTGTTCCCTATGGCACAGTCGGTTTGATCCAGAATTACACTTTCCCTGATAACATCTGCCTCACTGTCTCCAAACAGAACATTAGTTTACAGTTACTTACTCTTGCAACTCATTGAGGAACAAAGGGGTGAGCAACACACTTCAAAGCAATACTTTGCACACTCTCCTGGTCCACATGAGGTTAGTTTTTTCCCTGTTGTAATGATTCTTAGTTCTATCCATCTGCGAAGAAGATCCTGGGAGCTAGAGTAAATCTATTACAGGGCATTTTTAAAGGGATTTTATAATTTAAAGACGACTTTTCCAAGTCATTCCCTCAGTGTGAGCATCCATCTTGAAATGATCTGCATGATTTCCACTCCTTTGGTAGAAACAGGTTTAAGCAACCTAAGAATGTGGAGATATCTGATCTTCCTGATATAAAATGATTGGAAAACAAAAAGCACAAGTTATACGCATTTCAAAATATAAATTAAATTAGAGAAACTGAGTAGGGAACAGGCCCACTTTAAATATTATGTACTCCTACTAACATTTTTTATTTGATGTGAACTAAAACCTTTCATAAGTAAATGTGTAAAGTGACTAATTGGCAATTTTGTTTGCATTTATCAGGCTTGTTTTGAGATGAGATGCGTTCATTTTTCAATTCACCACTAACTATGTATAAACAGAAAAAACATAAGGTTATTTCATATTTTGGGGAATTTTGCTTTTAAGGACTCTTTCAAATGGGTAACAGAACTGTAGAATGCCCCTGCTGTCACCAGTGCCACCTTTTTTCATGCGTTCCTCCATATATCCCAGCATAAGGATTGCACAGGTGATGGCCAGCCCACCTGAGCACCAGCCAAATATCATTGGGTGCATCAGTGTGGGTTTCAGTGAGCATAGAAACCACCAACATGCTTGTGTGAAAAGTCTGCTGGTGGCTCCCTAGGCTGCCTGTGATCTACCTTGCTGCATTTTTACCACATTACTGCATGAATACAGTAAATATAGAGCTTGAAAGATAATCACCAGGGTGAAAGCCACTGTAACCCAGCACTGTAATTTTCACCACAGGCAACGTCATCAACGCACCATTGCTGCATTGATATAGACTGTGTGAAAGGCACCTAAGAAATCATTTAAAAAATGTTGGCTTGGAATACATGATATTTAAAGGGGCATGAACTGATTTATATTTAAGTGATACAGATGGCAAATATATATGAATATAGTTAGGGCCTTTTTAAATCAGTAGAGGTCTTCATTGGACCATAAGAAAGCCTCTCTTTTCAAACAGGTCAAACTGGCTATATTCTACAAAACTGGAACAAGTGTGAACCCAGTGGAGAAAGAGACAGTCAGCAACTGACCAGTATGCTTATACAATAAAATGCCCCGTTATGAATAACTTTAAGTGATTCCCTGCAAATGTTATAGATGCCTGAATTTGGCATCCTACTATACCAGCTATTGAAAAAAGGCACAATGCTCTAATTAAAATCAGAGGTAGCCCTGGTTAATCCTGTTAAAAAGATTACATTACAACTGATTTATGTTCTCAATGTGTTAGTTGCCCTAATAAGCTATTTTTTCCCCAGAAATGAATAAGTTTAATCTTTTGGAGGCCATTCAATAGAGCTAAAACAGTTGTGAGAAGAAGGCCCAAATGTCCCGAACATATAAATTCTGGAATTAAAATAGAAACTTCTAAAAAGTTTTTGAGATGCTGTGCACTATAATCATAACCATCATGTTAAGTAGTTACATAATTCAAATGTGGGGCAATATATATAATGAAGTAAATTGTAATAATAAAAAATAGTGACCACTGTACAGACAACCATAGGCACACCTTAAACACAAATATATTTGAACTAGTAAACACGATGATAGTCAACAAATGATACAGTACTGTTATAATGGGTCACATTTCCAATAGGGATGGGCAAAACTTTTTGCCTCAAAAGCATAACGTGAAAATAGCCCTTTCTACCTTCTGCAGTAATACCTATAAAAACTGCTTCTTTTCCACTGCATTGAAATTAATGATTATAATGCATGTTTCCCACCCTGCCAAAGTATAAAAGAGGGTGTCAATTTACTGCATGTTCTCTGGCTGTGCTTGGAAGAGAGACTTTTCAGTGCTAGCTAGTATAGGAAGATAGGCAAACAGAGGGGACCTAAGTTGATTAATAGGAGTGTTGGTGTTTGTCCTAATAGTTGTTTCCTCACTATTGGTATGAAGGGAGAAATGAGCATTAAAAATAAATAAAAATAAGAAACATTTTCAATAGTAAGTGACAGAGTCAGACAGGAAGGTGAAGAAATCCTTCCTACCTAAGATGGCTGGCTGAGCCTGTGACTCTAACGAGACTGAGTGCCAGATATCATGAAGACAAAGATAAATACATTCAAGACAAACAGATAAGTACAATTGATCATACTGTGTTTCTCACGCAAACTCCTCCTACATCTGCTGGAACAAGAGGGACTAATGATTCTGCTGTGTGGTTTTTCCATTATTGCAAGCTGCTGATTCTGAAGCTAACAGGTCTATCATGTTCTGTTATGTAAAATTAGCACAGCAATCCTTGGGATGCAAAGCAAAAGCTGGTGGCATTTTTACACTAACTACTTGTGTGTAGAGGCAGACAGGCAATGGAAGGAGGTGTAGTTCTTTGAATTAAGGAGCATTGGTGCTAACTAGTTATCTGGACGGTTGCAGAGAGTGTGGGTGTGATTTTTTTGACAGTGACACTGACAGGTAACAGATAGATAACAGACAAGAGGATGATCCTATTCTGAGCAGAGATTGATAATGACAGAGACATACATCATATATTATTTTCTGACAGACATCAATTCACCATTCTGTTGTGTACTTTAAAGTAAATTAACTCTATCATCATTATGTCCAATAATTCCTCTCTGGCATCATCATGATTCTCATGACTGTTTCCAGATCAAACCCCCATATAGTCACATTTCCAGATCAACATCCACAACCCTATGAATGCTTCTGCTGCTGTTTGAAGTACAGCACCACTACCAGCAACTGCTAGGTCAGACACAACAGCAAGTAGAAGTACTCCTAAAATGTATGGGGCCAACTGGCACATAACAGTAGTGTTTTAGGTGTATTATGGAGTTGGACAACATTTTCTTCAATAAAAACAACACCAATGTCTCATGCTGCTACTGTGATGCAAATGTAAAGCAGATAGGACAATGGCAATTAGTTAGAGTTTACAAGAGTCACAGAGTCCCTACATCTACCTCCAGTTCCATTACTACTTCAACTAGTCATGTTGTTGAAGCAATGAAATAGTACAGTTTTTCTTCTATGTGGTGACAACCAACCCTTACCAAAGTTTTAAAGAAATGATGTCATCTGTTACACCCCACCCCAAGCCACAGTTATTTTGAAGAACAGTTGTGCAAGCATGTGGTTAGTATTGTGGGCAAAGGGACTGCTAACAATTTTTACTTCCAGCTGCAAATTTCTCCATTTCAGCACTCAGCAACAGTAGCATTGCAGAGTGAATTCACATCATGATCTGAAAAAAATTCTCATGAGAAAAACATGGCTCTTTGCCCATCTTAATTGAACCAGTACCGTGTTGACTTAAATAATAGGCTGAAGATGCCGATGAATTCTAAAATTGTAATTGTTTCATAAAATGTATTTTTACATTCTGATTTATAACTTCCATATTTGTGATGTTTCTTTTATCCGTATGCAAAGGCTTTATTTCTGCTATCAGCTGGTAAAACTTAATTGCAACAGCAGATTCTAGCTGCCAGAGAAGAAAGGTTATATCACTGAGAGAAAAAGTTGGCTGACTAAGTCCTTATTAACTACAAAGTAATTGCCCAAAAGGCTGTTTAAAATAGCATTTTATGCTGCACTTCACTAAGTACCAGAGAGAGTTAAACTAAGGTACATTATGTGTCATGTTTGGTGATATTGTGATGAATTTGAATGGAGTTCATCTTGTTGTTTGCACTAAGCTGTCTTTGATTAGTTATCCCTATGATTTCACCACAGCTACACCTAAATTGCCATGCATCCATCTCTTAGTGTTTCAATGTCTCCTCTTCCATTGCCTTATTTGCATACAGAAATTTGACTTAATGAGTCATATTCATAATCCAGATTATTCTCCTGTGTGTGCCAAATTGTATGTATACTGCCTCACATGGAAGTTTAGCATATTCGAATAATGTTCTCCATACTTCTAGTTCACCATATTTCACATTTCTCCATATTGCGTTGTTCATCACAGAGGTGTATTTCAAACTTTTTCACAAGGAAGTGTATTTCAAACCTCTTCATAAATATCCAATCTAAGCTTGACTTTGTCCTGCTGATTAACCTAACTGCAGATATACCATTTCAGCACATTGGTGACCAACATTAAATGCTCTCCTTTACTTTTGAATATACATTTTTAGTACATAGAGTGATGTGTATCTTACAAAGATAAAGTGCTCTCAGCACACAGCCCGAAAATCTGCCATTATATTGAACCCCACAATGGTGGCAGTGGAGTTTTCAATTGTGAGGAAGATGATGGAGGACCACGATCTCCATGATACCTGTGGACCTCTGACATCAAGGTGAGGGATTTAAAAGATGTGGGAGGGGCCTGCGGCACAGATCAGTGTTAGTTCCAGGGGGACTTAACCCTTTGAGTTCAGAGAGGTATGCAACACATTGCTTTGCAATGCATCGCATACCCTTCTCATACTCAAGACTTATTTTTAATTTAGTGGAGGGTGGGGTCTTAGGGGACATTTTTTTACATTTCATTTTTCTGTTTTTTTTAATTGAGTGTCATTAACATTTTAGACCAAATGCCAACACATTCTAGGGGAAACCAACTGCACTAGACAAATTAAAATCCTTATTGAGTTAACTGTTTGAGTGCCAGACAGGTATCCAATGCATTGTGTTGCAGTGCGATGGATACCTTTCTGTCACCCAAAGGGTTTCATGGAGCTTTTAATGCACTTATTACTAGAGAGGTCTCCAGTTCATTGTTTTACAATGTATCAGAGATCTCTGTAACATTTAAGGGGTTAGAACTCACATGAAAAATGAAGATAAGAAGATGAGAAGAAAGAAGAAGATGGAAGATAGAAGATTACAGAAGAAGAATTGTTCCTCTTATCCATGTGCATACAGCTCTTTTTTTGCATGATTTAAATGACCGCAATATCTATCATTTGTGGCCTTGGTGATTATGTTGTTTTTCTTTATAGTGGAGTGTATGTGTCTGTTAAAAGAGGTGTTTGAATACTCTGATGTCTTTGTTCAGCTTACAGAATTTTTCTTGTAGTAGAATGTTCTCTTCATGTTTTACTATTCTATACAAATGTATGGGTGACATTTTGTGTCTGTGCTATTTATCCTCAATAAAGCATTTACACTGCAATGTGCAGCAAATTATATAGCCTTGTGCAAGCACTAATAGCATAGTACTTTACCTCAAAGTGGTGACTGTATAGGGTGGAATACATAATAACAATTCCATGCAAAAGTAAGCACAGTAACTGATCTGTGTGTGTGTGTGCTGGGCCTGACTAGCATATGTATACTATGCTATTTATGCTTTATGCCTTTTGCACAAGACAGAGGCAATGTGGCAGTGTGTCTGTGTCTTTTAAAGAATGCCATTTCTCTGTTCTTATCACAAAGTACTACCAAGACACATAGGAGATCAGCTAAACTGTCTTCCTTTTTCCTATGAAGCTATAAAGGTGGCATTCAAGCTTCCTCTCTTAACAGTGGTGTAATGTGATACTAAAGGGATCGTGCACACTTATACACACTTATATAGTCCCTGATCAGGCACCTGATCTTAATGCTAAAATATACACACAGAAAATGAGCTGCATTGGCAGATTAGTACAGATTCATATGAATCTACACTTACCAATGTTCCCAGGCTAGGTTCCCTATACTATTAATGGAGCTAAAAGCATCATTAGGGGCCAAAGGAGTTCCGGGGGATACACACAATTGCTTGACCAGCACCCACTGCAATGAATATTGGTCAACAAAACCCACATTGCGGACTAAATGCTTGTCACAATTTTTTGTTCCCACAGCTCACACTAAATAGCTTCTAGTGGGGGGGATGATGGAACCTGCTAGAAGCTGACTCGCTAAAAGGTACCCCTCCCTCCCCTTTTACCTAGTGTAAGCCACCTCCCCTCAGATGTGGAATCTGGTCCACAGACCAGACAGCTAACAGCAAGGGACAATCTTCTTACTGTGAGAACCATGAAAACCTTGCCCCCTTGACAGGTTTTTCAGGGTTTTCCCTTATGCTAATTGAAGATTGTCCTTCTCTGCAAACCATCTGGACACCACCTTATTGCTCTGAGGTGAGCAGTGTTACATCAGTAAAAGAGGAGGGAGAGGGATACTTTATCATTCAATTACTCTTGAACTACAACTCTGACAGCATTGAAATAACACTCACCATGGCCCAAATACTATGACGATTAATTAGAGCTGCTTTTATTTTGAAACATTACAATCCCTATAAGAGCACATCCAGGTCAATGGACATCTGGGAGACATTTTGAACTGAGACTAGCCATATACAGAAGCCAGTCTCAATTCAAATTTCCCACACACTGAATCGGGCATCGGCCCGAAAGGTACACAGGGAGGGTTTGTCTGTCTCACTTGCTGTTGTCAACACTGGAGACAATGGCGGAGCTTACAACTTGGGTTCTTTTTACAAAGGCACAATATTTTTGCTTTATGGATTAGATTTGGATTTAGAACGTAGAATTGCTTTTTTTGCTAAAAGGATTGGGACAATGTTTTTTCATTTGGGAGAGGAATCATGTCTTTCAACTTATAATGTGTACAGTAACCCTTTGACTGCCAGAGAGGTACGCAACGCATTGCTCTGCAATGCGTTGCATACCCCTCTGGCAGTCAAAGGGTTAAACAATGCATGTGTTTTTAGCCAAAATGTAATGTTTCATGTTTTTTTCTATTTGAAGGAAACTGTTTGAAACAAGGAAGAGAAGAAGACAAAAGATGTAGAGAAATAAAATGATTGAAGAAGGAAGATAAAGATGACAGAAGAAGATAGACAGTGGATGACAGGTAAGTGTTACATAGATCTGCATGCTAGGCTAGTGTTATGGATAATATTGTTGCACTTCACTGTTAGGGGTAGTGTAGGGTTAGTTTTTGGGAGGGTGACTGTGAGATGAGGTCAAGCTGTGTACTTGACAGTGTGTTAGGCACTGATCGTTAGGTCTTTTCCTTTGATGTTCACATTACTCACGCTATTTAGGTTGGGTTTTCAGAACTTAAAACATATGACAGATGTTTGGCCACAGGTGAGTTTCTGTGGCCCAACGTCAGTAGTGGTTTCAGTTGGCAGGATGGTAGCTAATTTTGCCCTACCGCAAGTTTTAGCAGGATTCATTGAATCAAGGCCAACATGTGTTACAAGCCACCACATGTAATTGAATACCAAATTCATCTGCTTTTTCACTATATACAATGGGTGCACATTTAGCACCCGCTGTGCATTTTTACCTATCAGTAGTTTGTCACAGGACATGTAATAGAATACCTGAATGTGACTTAAAAGTACCGTTGCCACTTGCCACAGATGTGTAGTTTGGGAGATATTCACACTTTTATTTCTGGGAAAAGTAAAACTAAACACTTCCTGGTACTGCTTCATTAGCATATGAAATGCTTTGTTAGCATAGTATGCGTCACTGATGAGCTTAAATATGAAAACAGCACTGGTACCGCATGCATACTACAATTAGCATACATTAGCATTTGTAACAAGTATGAATATCTCCTTAACTCTACATTTGCTGGTCTTTTGAGTAACATGACATATGTTAATGTGTTATTCAAATATGCAAACTTGAATTAAGGTGAAATTTAAACTGTAATGCTTTTTTACATTCCAATTTTCCTTTCTTTCAACCTGATTTAATAAAAAAAAACTTCATCAGGGTTAATTTGTAGTTGAGGGTAACCTTGATCCTATAAGACTCTTCCGTGAGTTAGAACACTGCGTGCTTATCCCATTTAAATATTTACCTGGTAAATTTCATATATATATATATATATATATATATATATATATATATATATATATACACACTAGTGTAAAAGTCTGTGTACACAGGCCAAGGTCCGGGTGATGTTAACCCTTTGACTGCCAGAGGGGTATGCAACGCATTGCTCTGCAATGCGTTGCATACCCCTCTGGCTCTCAAAGGGTTAAGAGGTCGATCCTGCTGCCAACGCAGTAATGTGTTGTAGAGACTGCCCGAAAGAACTGAATGCTCCCAGCACAGAACTCCCAGCATTCTGTACGTTCGGGCAGTCTATACTGCGAATGTCAGCTTCTGACAAACATTCTGCAAATTATTATATAGGATATACACACACACACACACACACACACACTAAACAACAATACACACCAGGATCCATATAACCACATTTTACAACTGCAAAACAATAATCATTACTCTATATGCCTGGAAAAACTACAAAATCAGAATTTCAGTGTTTCCTTTGGTTAATTTGATACATTTCTTTTCAACTGTTGTGCACATTTAGGAACTTCAAAGGAGAAAACTACATGAAAATGTCAATTAGAAAAAAGGAACCCATATGTGATCTGCCCCCTCAATGCCCTTGAGGGTTATATGGTGTCTATAAAAGAGCACAGTCAACCTTTCAAATATGGAAACAATACAATTTACTGAGATACATACTTCAATACTCCCACTAATCGTATATATCTAATATAAATAAATAACCCTTTAGGTCAGGAATGGGAAAGCTGACTCCTTTCAGTTGTGGAGGACTACAATGGTAGGAATTGTAGGGGTCTATTTAGTAAGACAGCACAATGACATCACTGCACAAATGACTGTTGTGCTTTATTTAAAAAGCCATTAGCTCTGTCACTTACAACTAATCCCTATTTGTACACTGTTTGGAGATTCAATATAAACATGCAGTGATATGATCTCCATGCATAATCTCACCATAAGATTTGAATAGTGGCTGCTTCCTGCCCCTACAGCCAAACATTGCTTTGTTTCACACAGAACCAAGTGAGACAAAGTGACATTTGACTGCAGGAGCAGAAAGCAGACACTATTTAGAACTGTTGGTGAGAAAAATGCATGGAGAACATTACATTTCTATATTAAACCTCTGCATAGCATACAAATAACGGGGAGGTAAAAGTTCCGGTGCTAATGGCTTATTAAATATTATGAAACAATATTTTGCACAGCACTGTCATAGCCATGTCTAATTTAATAGATCACTTAGTGCTCTACTGATTGAGGAATGAATCTTCCCTACCTCTGCTTCACGAGCCAGAGATATATCCACTGCATTTCTTCACAATGTGTAAGAGAACTGATTAGCCTACAAAGGGGTTAAGGCAGGCCAGGATTTCTCATTAGGCTGAGCAGGCAATTAATTAGAGCACCAGATTTTGGTGGGTGCCTCAGCTGTTCTGGCTACAGCCACATTCTGAGTTGTGGTAGGGTCCAGAGCAATCCCAGTGCCTGTCTACCAGCCACCAACTGCTGAGGGAGTTTATTTCCTAATTTACATATGCATGTATCAGTCTTTACTTAATAACTTGGATGTTAGTTTGGTCTACAACATATTCGAAAGCCACCATGCCCTAACAATGCCTATAAATGGTGATAATCACCTCCTTAGACCAAGCAATGCCAACAATGTCTAGAAAATGGCTAGTGTAAAGGAACAATGTCTAAAAATCACAATGAATAGTGATATTTGGGCAACCTGAATCCCTTTAGATGTTGAGGACTACAACTCTCAACATAAGGATGGAAATGATAAACCTCAAAAACTCATTCCTGCACTATAGCCAGTAATTGACTCCCAGTGATGAAGGGAATTCAGTGAACTCTGAAAATGTAGACAGCTGTCAGTGTCTATCTACCAGTTCAGCCTTCTGCTCTACAGAGAAATATTTAATCTGTCACTTATAATTTGATAATGTGAGACAAACATACCAAGTGGGCTGTCAAAGGGCGCCATTCGGTTATGTATTACAAGAAAATTCCCAGTGATTTCAATGGGGTTTTTTAATCCCTTGAATGTTAAAACATTGAAATAAATTAAAGGGAATATTTTGCCTTACATCAAGGGACTGTAGGAATTTCTTTAGAGCTCTGTCTGTCACATTTAAAGGCTTGTATAAAAAAGGTCCAGATGCTATGTTTTTATAAGTTGTATATATTTGTATTTTGGAATTTTTACTAATTTCTATTCTTATTAGCTTTATACATCTGAATAAGGTCTACCAGCTATCTCTATTAATAGCAATGCATTGGATGCTTCTCTGGCACCTCAAGGGTTAATAAGAAAGAATCATACTTACTTTTGGGCCAGAAGGTCCTTTTTCTCCAGGAGGACAAACGCATGGAACAGGTGTGGAGCCAACATCACTTGGACCATTTAAACACTATGGGAATAGAGAAAGGAAAAAGTGTTTTTCCAAATTACTTTTTCAGGTCTTTTATTCATAGTTTAACTTTTTTGGTTTAACACCATTTCAGAAGGAGTTTCTAAAAAATAGGTTTGTGGTATAATAATAAAAATGTTTGCAATTAAAGTGCAGAAAGATTTGAATTATTATTATTTTTTTAAACGCAAAGTGCTGCATGTACATTGATATATATATATATATATATATATATATATATATATATATATCATATATAATAATTCGCTAAGATGTTTGTCAGAAGCCGTCATGCACAGTAGAGACTGCTGCATGTGCTGCAGTCATGCACAGTACAGACTGCCCGCTCTGCAGTCATACGCAGTACTGACTGCCCGAACGGGCCACGGCTGATACGGAGCAGGGCATTCCGAATTCAGACCCTAGTCCTCTATGAGCACCTTCCTGAGACCAAGCAGTCCAAGAAAGGTGCACAGTGAGGACTCCAGTCTGAATTCGGAGCTCCCTGCTCCATATCAGCCGTGGCGTGTTCAGGCAGTTAGTACTGCGCATGACTGCAGTGCGGCCACTGAAAATAGAGGCTCCGGCCACCAGCCGAGGTTGCTGGGTGGCACTGTGGCCCATGTACACAAGCTTTAAAACTAGTATATATATATATATATATATATATATATATATATATTTATACCGATCAAGCCTATTAGTATTTAATATTGGACACAGCAATGTTCCAAATGTCATTGGCAGGCAGCAGCAGTAGCAGTAGTAAAGGCAGCAGTGCAGTGTAGAACATAATGATAGTTAGTAGTTAGATTATTATTTTAACAGATAATAAACTGAACAAATTACTATATAATTTACACATTCAATCAATATAATGTAGTTCATTATTCAAATACATTTTGTGGTATTAAAGGACAACTAACAGCTCCTTATAATATCTCCCACAAACTTAACATATTATGGCCAGAAGTCCTAATGGCTTCTGTGAATGTTGCACTTGTGTCTTGGGAAAGATGTTACATTTTCAATCATTCCTGGAGATGGACATAACAGTTGCTAGACAGACCAAAATACCTCAGATTCTGTTCACTGGACATTGTAATCTGTTTAAGGTATTGCTTCACAATGCAATGCACACTTCAGTGGTTTTTCAGGTAGTTTCATTCCCTCAGCTTGCTTCAATTTGAAAAAAACTGTCACCAACTATCATGTCTTCCCCCATGAACATAATATTCAGGACTAATTTAAGATGGCTACTGGCTATAGTAGGCCAAGTGGGGTAGTTATTTTAGGAGATGTTACTGATCCTTTAAACTGTTTTCTTGAGCGCAACTCATATGTAATAGATGTACAAAGGCTACATTACTTTCATATAAATCTTAATGAAGCTGTGCACTTTTTAAAATTGAAACATATATCATAAATTTTACCTGATGAGTAAAACAAGGCTACTCCAGCTGTTGTTACAGCTCATTTTGTTAGCAGCAGCACCAACTGGTGTCTAAAAGGCAACTTCTGTTTTTAAAAATGCATTCCATGGGACAGCTTGGTAATAACAGCACCACCAGTTGTTCACAACAAGAAAATAGGAGTTAATGTTAAAAAAAAGTTTAAGCTGTAATACTTTTGGCTGAGAAATATCCCAGAAGTGGACATTGTAGGAACTGCTGTATAACATTTTTTTTCACCAAAAATATTCACCCAAAGCAGTCTATTGCTCACACCTCTTCATTTTGCTCAATGACTTGCTATGACCATCACACAGTTTTCCCTTAAGGACTGGTGATGGCCCAGACATGTCACTCACTTTTTACTTACAGCTCTCTTGCGGGAGCACTGTAAGTAAAAACGGGGTCTGAAATTGAGCACTCCAAGACTATAGTGGTCTCTCTCAGACCCCAACTCGGCATGCCGGTACACTGATCCTTAAGGGAAGGTAACATCCCTAGACAACTGGTTCTTAAGGGGTTAAGGGCCTTATGTTCAAATGAATCTGCACTAATTCTGGAGAAAACCAAAATTAGATAGTCTCCAAATTCTCACCAATTTAAATGGAGAATTTAATCCCTTGAATGCTACAGAGGTCGCAAATGAATTTCAAAGCAACGTACTGTACATTTCTCTAGTATTCAAGGGGTTAAAAAGCAACATTTTACCACATTAATGTTATTTGTCCTCTATTGTGCTGTAGTTTTCTTTTGAACATAGGGCCCATTGATTACATAACTGATGTTGTCTAAAATACCACTTCATTTAGTGGTACTTAACCCTTTGAATGGCAGTGGGATAGCATAATAACATAGTTGATGAGGCTGCAAAAATACATGAGTCCATCAAGACCAGCCCATGCCAAATCACCCCTGTTGATCCAGAGGAAGGCAAAGAAAACCTATTAAAGTCATTTCCAACTAAGCCTCAAATGGGTTTTTGTTACCATAAGCAGACTTTTTTTTTTTTTGTTACCATATGCAGACTGTTTTTTTTTTGTTTTGCTTTTTTTGAGAAATGGTAATGCTAAACTGAAAAATGTTACCTTCCATTTTTATAAAATGAAAATGACAGCACATACCTCTCCATTCTGCAGCAAGAAAAAGAGAAAGAAAAAAATAATTGTCATTTTTATATACATGTTTATATTTTATTAAAATTATTTACTAAAAAATTAACATTCTGAATAAAATGCAGAACCTGAAATAATGTATTTTTATCTTTCCTATACTGATATCCCATATGAATTAATAATTCCCAACAGCATTCAAAATTACAGTATACAATTCTCAAAAATTAGTTCGAAAACACGCCATCTTAAACACAGAAGTCTACTAAACTATGTAAATTGCTTTTGCTCAGTTAGTCAACCTCAGGCCCTCCCGCTGTTCATGCTGTCTAGGCACAGTAAAATAGTAACACATGATGAAGCATGTTGATCCAGGGAAAGACAAAAGTGGAATTGAAGCCATTTCCAAATAAACCCCAAGGGCTGGATTCTATTGCAGGTGCTAATTTTATCTCTGCGGTTATCTCCAGATTTCCCCATAGACTTCAATACAGTGGCCTGGTGCCCGTAATCTCCCGCTGGCGCTCTAGTAATGCAGAGCGCTGGGAGATGACATCATGTCCCAGAGCTTTGCATTACTAAGAGGACCGCACGGGAGCTCCAGGTAGGAGATGGGGGCATTGTGGAGGGGGTCAGTGTGGTCAAGGGGGAGCCCATGGCACTACTTATGCCTCTGCATCAATAGGAAAATATTTGATAAAACGGGTGTTAAAATTTATCACCTGCAATAGAATCCAGCCCCAAGTGAGTAAAAAAATCCTTTCTGACTTCACGCAGCAGATGGATATCTATTTGATCAACATCCCATTTGCAATTAAACCAAACGTCACAATTTGTAATATTGCTCTGAGCTAGAAGAGAATCCCAATACATTTCTGAAAGCAACTGCATTCTCTACAAACACAGTCTTCTGAGGCAAAGGATTCCACAACTCTATTATCCTTACTGTAAAAAAATCCATTCCTTAATATTATTCACAAGTGTCTTTCTTCTTGTCTGATGACCCCATGTATTGGCCTGGAATATATTTGTAACCAGCAATCATATCCCCTCTTAGAAGTCTATTCTCTAATGTAAACAAACCCAGTTTGGCCATTCTCTATTTATAACTAACATTTCTGATCCTGTTTTTTTTTTGTTGCACATCTCTGTACCTTTTACAGTAAAATAATGCATTTTATAAGAAATGTAACACAAACTTTATTCAGTATTCTAGACAGAACCTTACCAAGGATTTATGAAGAGGTGGAATTATATTCCCATCCTGTGCATTTATACCCACTTTTTACATCATAACACATTATTAGCTCTTGCAGCAACACAGTGATACTGTTGCAAAATATGCTGTCTATCACAGATCAGATTTTTTACATGTTCTTTCTTAATCACAGGTGGGAAATCAGTGGAACAGTCTTTGGGGTTATGCACTAAGATGTGATAAAGAGGTATGGAGATAAGGAGATAACTTCTCCAGTGATATCACTTCTCCATTTCCTATTCAGTGACTTCAAGATCATTAATAAACAAATAAAAAATAATTTGGCTCAGGACTGAACCTTGAGGCACTCCATTTACAACATTATACCAATTTGAAACAATTCCATTTCAACAACTCTCTGCCATCCATAATTTATCCCATTCTCTATCCATACACAGATATCACCTCCCAAGCTGAAGCCTTTTATGTTGTAAACTCTTCTGATACACAATATCAAAGGATTTTGCAAAATTCAAATATACTGCATCAGAAGCAATACCCTTGTCCAAGATGCCATATAAAATGTAAGCAAATTACTTTGACCATCTATTCCATGCAGGCTCTTGCCAATAATGTTGTTGGTAGACACATAGAGCTAAATTTAAAGGTAGGAGTTAACATAGCCGGTAGGGCCAACATGAATACTGGCTGTCAAACTAACATGTTTAACACGGTATTTAAAGTGATAGTAATGTTTAATAAAAGCAGCTCTAATTAATCTTCATAGTATTTGGGCCATGGAGAGTGTTATTTCAATTCTGTCAGAGTTGTAGTTTAGGAGTAATTATCACGGCACCCGTGATCTGGGCGACATTCTGTCCATCATTGCTGATTCTGTTCTCCTATTGGCTGCCTGTACTGCTCCTCCTAGTGACAGCCTTTTTATACCCTGGGCTGTCACTCTGCGAGTGCCCTTTCGTGGTGTAGCTGATGCCTGGCGCTAGTTATCGTTGTTCTGATCCAGTGTATGACCCCGAACTGCCTGACCACTCTATTGTCTCGTTCCTGCTGCTGCTGTGTACCGATTCGGATTGGCTGAGGTTCCTGCTTCCTGTTCTGACCCGGCCCGGCTGACGTTCCTTCTCCGTGTACCGACCTGGCATGATTGACGACCCAGCTCTGTGTACGACCCGGCGCGTCTGAGGAGTCTGCTCTGTGTAAAGACTTGGCCTGACTGACATTCCTGATCTCTCTATCGCCTCATCCTGGCGAGGTTCCTGTTCTGCTGATCCAGTTGGCTGATCCGTGCTGCTGTTGCCTGCCTCCCGGTTGGGCACCTATCCAGTGTCTGGTCCAAGTAGCTGTGTTCCGTTGCTCACTCTCTATTATCCGTGGTCAGAATCTCGCTGCTTCCACTCCGTGTTGCACTCGTTTGGTCTGTGTTGGTTCAGTAAGGCGCATCCGGTATATCCGTTGTACAGACCACAGTGCATTAACCTCTTTGGGGGAAGGGGCCTCGCTTATCACTACCATATTGGGTTCCGTTGGGCTGTATTGATTGGGCTTGGTATTCCACTGTCGAGTAGGGTGCTTCTGGTGGCCAGCCATATATACCATTGCCCATTAACCCTGTCAGGTAGTACGTGCACACGGTGCTGGGTTACTTCGGTAGGGCCTCCGTATAAGCACGAGTTCTGACCATTCCGTTAGTCGTTGGTGGGCGTCCACCATTGGTCACATTCACAGATGTCCAGAGCCTGAGTTTGCAGTCCGTTCCTGTGGCCTCCTATTACCATCAGGCGACATTTAGCCTGTATTGTGCTACAACCAGCACTTCACTAGTTAAGTGGGCTTCATACACTGTATCAGTTACACTTACCTGTTCATTGTGTGTCTCAATAAAGCTGTGTTTTACCTATACCTCCGTGTCTGAGTGTACTGAACCGTAACAGTAATTCAGTGATAAAGTCTCCCGCTCCCTCCCCTTTTATTGATGTAACACTGTTCAGCTAGAGCAGAAGGGAGGTGCCCAGGTAGACTGCAGAGAGGGACAATCTTCAATTAAGATAAGGGAAAAACCTGAAAAACTTGTCAAGGGGGGCAGGGCTTTCATTGTTCTAATAGAAAGAAGCTTGTCCCCTTCTGTTATCTGTCTGGTCTATGGACTGCACTCCACATCTGAGAAGAGATGGCTTACACTAGGTAAAAGGGGCGGGAGGGGGAAACTTTGCTTGTGAATATCTCTTAAACCATAAAGGTTTGAGAGATAAACATGCCAATAAATAAAATGATCCACATAGACATAAATAAACGCCATCCATTAATGCCCAGTATGTCTACTTAGCTTTTTATTCCGTGTCTCATCCGCTTGGAGCGGGCGCGAGGGCGGCGGCAGCGGAGACACAAATGTCCCACGATGCTCATTTTCAAGAACAGCCGCTGGAATCTGATTGGTTCTTCACATCCCAGCCAATGGCTGTGAGGGCAATGGAAGTGAGCCTGCCCATATATAAAGGCAGGCTCACTTCAAATGCCCTCAGTGTGTTATGGGCATCGGCCCGTACACAGCTGAAGGGGAGCATCGTGGGACATTTGTGTCTCCGCTGCCGCCGCCCTCGCGCCCGCTCCAAGCTGACGACACACGGAATAAAAAGTTAAGTAGACATACTGGGCATTAATAGATGGCATTTATTTATGTCTATGTGGATCATTTTATTTATGGGCATGTTTATTCTTTGGAGCATTATATGGAGGCATATCATATGAGTATATTTATGGAGCACAGCTATTGAACCCTTTGAGTGCCAGTGAGGTACGCAAAGCATTGCTTTGCAATGCGTTGTGTACCCCTTTGCCACTCAAAGGGTTCAGGAATGTCTTTGTTCATGCTTGGTGTTAATTCATTTCTTTTATTTTAAAGAGAAGGCGGAAGATGTAAGAAAGAAGACAGAAAGACCAGCAAGCTGTGGACTCCACTGGACATCAGGATTAATGGTAAGTGTTAATGCTATGTTGCTTTGCTTAGTCGGGTTAACCCTATGAACGCCTGCTGGGTAATTGTACCCCACCGGCACTCATAGGGTTAATCCTACTAACTTTCGACAGGTTTTAGGCACTTTGGTTGTATTGATGTGGGGCTTAGGGCCCTATATCAATACATCCACTGTGGACATTGGTTTTTTTTGCCAGTTAACAGCTGCATTAGCTGGCAAAATATCCGATAAAGGACTTTACAGCTAACAAAACTGGGTCTTAACTTTTGTGCGGTAAGTGAGTCCCATATCAGATTTTTTTAGCTAACGCAGTGTTTTAAATTGCAAAATGGAGCATTTTTTTTTACATGGCCCAAAACACACGTTAGTTAGTGTGGATGAACTGCCATTAGTAGTTCATAACATGGCCCTTTGTATGGCTTACTACACTTTAAAACACCCTTTAGTGTTTTTTGAGCTTAACGGTTGCCTTTAAAGGGATAGTAATACTTCGTTTTAACTTTATTTTATTTTGTAGGCATTAAAAAAACATGAAGAATGATATAAGTCTTATCTCTCAAACCTTTATGGTTTAAGAGAGATTCACAAGCAAAGTTTCCCCTCCCACCCCTTTTACCTAGTGTAAGCCATCTCTTCTCAGATGTGAATCTGGTTATAAGACCAGACAGATAACAGAAGGGGACAATCTTCTTTGTATGAAAACAATGAAAGCCCTTCCCCCCTTGACAAGCTTTTCAGGTTTTTCCCTTATCTTAATTGAAGATTGTACCTCTGTGCAAGCTACCTGGGCACCTCCCTTCTGCTTTGGCCGAGCAGTGTTACATCAGTAAAAGGGCGGGAGGGGGATACTTTGTCATTGAATAACTCCTGAACTACAACTCTGACAGAACTGAAATAACACTCTCCAAAGTCCAAATACTATGACGATTAATTAGAGCTCTTTTTATTATGAAACATTACTATCCCTTTAAATCTACCTCATAGTCCTTACTACTCTCAGTTAGTAATCCTTCTACTATCTTACCCACTATGGAAGTCAAACTCACAGCTCTCTCTTTTCCAGGTTTAGATCTTGCCCCTTTTCTGAATAGCGGTACTATACCTGCATTACTCCAATCACAGGGCATTATACCTGATCAGAGTGGACCAATAAATATTAAACATAATGGCCTTGCTATAACTTAGGCCCTTGTGTGCTCAGTTTTAAGGGGCCCAATATCAACCTTCATCTTTTTGCCATGTTTTGTAATTATTTTCTCATTTTCAGTTTCAGAATCTGTTACATTTTTTATATTTTTAAAATTATACATTTGACTCTTGTTGCTTATTATTTCCCATTTACATGTAAACCTCATTGTTAAGCCACATTGCTTTTATATTATTCCTCATGTATTTATTCTGTAGTGGTATATATATTAATGCATGCATTTATCCAAAAGCATTCTGAACGCATTCCATCTTTCTATTGCATTTTTATCTTTGATGATTACATCCCATTGATAGTACTGTTGTTAGCATTGCATAAAGTAGCCTTTTTAAAGCTGCGTGATTTTTTTTAACTCTTAATTGGCTTCTCATAATATATTTCAAAGATGCCATATTATTGTCACTACTGCCCAAATGCTCCCTTTCCTATATTTTGTATATAGTTTTTTTTAGATATTAGATCAGGCTTTTTTTTCTGGTTGGGTCCTCTACTATTTGGGACATGATTATAAAATTATTTATTTCCTTTGTGCTGGAAGACTCATTTCTCTACTAAATTTCAAAATTGTTATATCTCCCATTATGATAACATTTCATAACTGACTAGCCACTGGACTTCTTAAAACTTATTATGTCTCATGTAGTAAATGCCCATCAACATCTTTTCATTATGTATGTCACCAGTTTTTACTTCAGCCAACAAGTCCTCTACATTCTCTCTGGACTCTTCTTTTATATCTTCCTTTATACTAGATGTTAAGACTTTCTTCATATATAAACATTAGTGATGAGCGAACATGCTCGGCCGAAGCTCGGTTCGGCTCGAGCATCGCTCTGCTCGGCACATGGCGGTACTCGTACGAGTACCGCATGTGCTCGCCCGCCATGTTCGGGTCTCCTCCCCGCACGTTTCGCGGCTGCTGCGCAGCCAATAAACGTGCGGGGAGGCTCTGACATCAGTGTAATGCCAGCAGCCATGTTGGCTGCTGGCATTACACTGATTGGCTGGCCAGAACCCGTGATCGGGTGCTGTATAGCACCTGACCAGCGAGTTCGGTTCAGTCTTAGCCAGGGAGAGATGAGGATAGGAAGGGAAAGTCAGTGTAGGGAGAAGAAAAGTGTGTTTGAACAACATAAAGACCCAAAAGTCCTTTTTAGGACTATTGTGTGTGGGGGCAGCAGTTACATTTTGTTTTGGGGGGGCAGAGATTTAAAAAAAAAACGTCACATATTCCGTTCACTGTGCCTAGCCGCAGATTAGCAGCACATTCTGTTTAGTGTGCAAAGTTGCAGATTAGCAGCACATTCTGGTTAGAGTGCAAAGTTGCAGATTAGCAGCACATTCTTTTTAGTGTGCAAAGTTGCAGATTAGCAGCACATTCTGTTTAGTGTGCAAAGTTGCAGATTAGCAGCACATTCTGTTTAGTGTGCAAAGTGTAAAAAATAAAAGTCACATATTCCGTTCACTGTGCCTAGCCGCAGATTAGCAGCACATTCTTTTTAGTGTGCAAAGTTGCAGATTAGCAGCACATTCTGTTTAGTGTGCAAAGTGTAAAAACTAAAAGTCACATATTCCGTTCACTGTGCCTAGCCGCAGATAAGCAGCACATTCTGTTTAGTGTGCAAAGTTGCAGATTAGCAGCACATTCTGTTTAGTGTGCAAAGTGTAAAAAATAAAAGTCACATATTCCGTTCACTGTGCCTAGCCGCAGATTAGCAGCACATTCTGTTTAGTGTGCAAAGTTGCAGATTAGCAGCACATTCTGTTTAGTGTGCAAAGTGTAAAAACTAAAAGTCACATATTCCGTTCACTGTGCCTAGCCGCAGATAAGCAGCACATTCTGTTTAGTGTGCAAAGTTGCAGATTAGCAGCACATTCTGTTTAGTGTGCAAAGTGTAAAAAATAAAAGTCACATATTCCGTTCACTGTGCCTAGCCGCAGATAAGCAGCACATTCTGTTTAGTGTGCAAAGTTGCAGATTAGCAGCACATTCTGTTTAGTGTGCAAAGTGTAAAAAATAAAAGTCACATATTCCGTTCACTGTGCCTAGCCGCAGATAAGCAGCACATTCTGTTTAGTGTGCAAAGTTGCAGATTAGCAGCACATATTCCGTGTAATATGAAGAAGGCGGGTAAAAAGGGACGGGGAAGTGGACGTGATCCTGATAGTTCAGGGCGCGGGTCAGGACGCGTAGAAACTGTGCCTGGTGCCAGAGCACAAGAAAGAAAGACATCCACCATACCTAGCTTCATGTCTCAGTTTACAGGGCGTCGCAGGACATCACTCTCGAGGTCAGACCACTGCGAACAGGTGGTCGGTTGGATTTCAGCTGATACTGCTTCCAGTCGGTTAAGCACCACCCTGTCTTCCACCAAGTCCACTCTCAGTAGCCAAGAGTCTGGTCAACATAATCCTCACCCTGATCATCCTTCCTCCCACCATAGAGGGTCTGGCCAAAGAAGTGATCCCACACTGGGATATAGTGAGGAGCTCGTCTCATCACCAATCCTTCATTTGAACCTCTCTCCAAGCACGCTTGCAGAGGAACATGACATCTTGTGCCCTGATTCACAACCTCTAGAGGGTACCCAATCACAAGAAGATGACAGAGGGGAACGGCATTTAAGGTCAAAGGAAGTGGATGATGATGATGATGAGACACAGTTGCCATCAAATCAACCACTATTACTGTCTCAAGACCTTGATGAGGAGGATGATACACAGTTGTCAATGACTGAGTATGTGGTGGGATCAAGAAATGAGGAGGATGATCAGAGTGAGGAAGTGGAGGAGGACTTGGTGGACGATGAGGTGACTGACCCCACCTGGGAAGGTGGAGAGCCGAGCGATGACAGCAGTCCTGAGGGTGAGCCATCTGCAGCACCGCAACAGGCTGGAAGAGGCAGTGGTGTGGCTAAAGAAAGAAGGCGGACCGCACCAAACCGGCCCGCAAATGTTCCACGGAGCACCCCCTTGCGTAAATCTCCCTTGCCAAGGGCTAGGTGTTCCGTGGTATGGCGTTTTTTTAAGGAAAGTGCGGACGACAAAAAAATTGTAGTTTGCAACCTGTGCCACACCAGAATGAGCCGAGGCATGAACACTAGAAACCTCACCACCACCAGCATGATCCGACACATGGCATCCAAGCACCGTAATAAGTGGGAGGAACGCCCGGATCGCCAATCTGTGTCTGCAGGCCACACCACTGCCTCCTCTTCCCTTGTATTCGGTGCCGGCCAATCGCCTGTCGAAGGCGCAGGCCCGCATACCTCCTACCCTGCACCTGTACCATCTGAAGCACCATCAGCGACCACATCCACTTCCCTGTCCCAGCGCAGCATCCAAATGTCGTTACCCCAGGCATTTGAGCGCAAGCGAAAATACCCAGCCACCCACCCACAGGCCATAGCACTAACCTCACACCTTTCCAAATTACTGGCCATCGAAATGCTGCCATTTAGGCTTGTGGAGGCTGAGTCCTTCCGCAGCCTGATGGCAGCAGCTGTCCCTCGGTACGCAGTCCCCAGCCGCCACTACTTTTCCCGGTGTGCCGTCCCCGCCTTACACCACCATGTGTCCCGTAACATCACCCGTGCCCTGACCAACGCAGTTACTGGGAAGGTCCACTTAACGACTGACACATGGACAAGTGCTTGTGGCCAGGGACGCTACATTTCCCTGACGGCACACTGGGTGAATGTCGTGGAGGCTGGGAGCGACTCGGACCCTGGGATGGCACAGGTGCTACCCACGTCGAGGATTGCGGGCCCTACCTCCATCAGGGTTTCCGCCAGCACCTACGTTATTGGCTCCTCCTCCTCCGTTTCCACCTCCGAATTCTCTGCGCGCAGCGCCACTCACCCATCAGCCGGTAGCTGGAAGCAGTGTAGCACTGCAGTGGGGAAGCGTCAACAGGCCGTGCTGAAGCTGATCTGCCTTGGGGACAAACAGCACACGGCCTCAGAGCTGTTGCAGGGGATTAGTCACCAGACCGAGCAGTGGCTCTCGCCACTCAACCTGCAACCAGGCATGGTTGTGTGTGATAATGGGCGTAACTTGGTGGCGGCTTTGGAGCTCGGCAAGCTCACACACGTACCATGCCTAGCGCATGTATTTAATTTAGTGGTTCAGCGATTTCTAAAAACCTACCCCAATTTGCTTGATCTCTTGACCAAGGTGCGCCGCGTGTGTGCACATTTCCGTAAGTCATCAACAGCTTCAGCCGGCCTGTTGAAGCTGCAGCAGCGCTTACAATTGCCAGCTCACCGGCTGCTGTGTGACGTGAGCACGCGCTGGAACTCCACCTTCCACATGTTGGCACGGCTTTGTGAGCAGCAGAGGGCAGTAGTGGAGTACCAGCTGTTACACGGTCATCGCCTCTCCGTTCAACTTCCTCTAATCAGAAGTGAGGAGTGGGAATGGATGTCAGACCTCTGTGAGGTTTTACGCAATTTTGAGGAATCGACACAGATGGTGAGCGGCGATAACGCTATTATCAGTGTAACCATCCCACTTCTGTGTCTACTGAAACGCTCGCTGCTCACAATTAAAACCGACGCTTTGTGGAAGAGGTGGAAATGCGGGAGGAAGAGCTTACACAAGGTGATAGCCAGAGCACCCTCACTTTGTCTTCTCAGCGACAATTGGAGGAGGCGGAGGAGGAGGAGGAGGAGGAGGAAGACACGGTTGCCTCCGCTACAGAGGGTAGCCATGGAACTTTAGTTCCATCTCTTCAGCGTGGGTGGGCAGAAGAGGAGGAAGAGGATGAGGAGATTGAGAGTCATCCTCCTGGTGAGGACAGCGAAATCTTGCCTGTTGGTACTCTGGCACACATGGCTGACTTTATGTTAGGCTGCCTTTCCCGTGACCCACGCGTTATACGCATTTTAGACAACACGGATTACTGGGTGTTCATCCTTCTGGACCCCCGCTACAAAGAGAATTTCTCATCTCTCATTCCTCCGGTGGAGAGGACAAGCAAAATGGTGCAATACCAGAAGGTTCTTGTCGAAAAATTGCTCCAAAATTTTCCATCTGACAACGCTGGCGGCAGAGTACGTGTTACCTTGGCCAACCGAGAAGGGGAGAAAAGGGGAGCACACAGCAGTTCTGACAAAGGCAGGGCAACACTCTCCAAGGCGTGGGACACCTTCATGACACCCTGCCAGCACCCTCACCCTGATGCGCAGCCTAGTGTCACAAGGAGGGAAAAGTTTTGGAAGATGGTGAAGGAGTACATAGCAGACCGTGTCAGCGTCCTCAATGATCCCTCTGTGCCTTACAACTACTGGGTGTCCAAGCTGGACACGTGGTATGAACTGGCACTCTACGCCTTGGAGGTGCTGGCCTGCCCTGCCGCCAGCGTTCTGTCTGAGCGGGTATTTAGTGCTTCTGGTGGCATCATAACAGATAAGCGTATCCGCCTTTCCACCGAAAATGCTGATAAGTTGACACTTATAAAAATGAACAAGGCCTGGATTTCCCCTGACTTCTCCACTCCACTGGAGGAAAGCCCCGGGTGAACATAAAGTGACTTTATATATGTTATTTACAATGATGGGAATACTCTGTATTTCCATTCACCCCTTCCACCCAAAAAACGGGTATATGGTTGACTCTCTTCCATATAGCCTGTGATATAATTTTTATATAGGGCCAGCTCACCAGCGGGCCCTGTGATATAATTTTTATATAGGGCCAGCTCACCAGCGGGCCCTGTTTGACAACTTTTTGTATAGGTCAGCTCACCAGCGGGCCTTCTTATATAATGTTTTATTGGGTCAGCTCTCTAGCGGGCCCTCTCATATAATGTTTTATAGCGTCAGCTCACTAGCGGGCCTTTGCATATAATGTTTAGGATGGTCAGCTCCGCAGCAGACCCTCACCCATAATGTTTTAGATGGTCGGCTCAGCGCACGTTTCCCTCTTAATCATGGCCCCAGTTCAGAAAAATCGATGACATTTTTTGCAGAATTTGCCTCTGCGCACGTTTCCCTCTTAATCATGGCCCCAGTTCCGAAAAATCGAGGAAATTTTTTGCAGAATTTGCCTCTGCGCACGTTTCCCTCTTAATCATGGCCTCAGTTCCGAAAAATCGATGAAATTTTTTGCAGAATTTGCAGATGATATACAAGTAAATATACAGCAAATACTGTTTGGTAACAATTTTTCGCCTAAAGTCGTTTTTATCTTCCTTTTTGTGTGTTTTACGGTCAGTCTGTAAAAATGGCGTACTACGGGCGAAACATCGTTCCCAGCAGCGACGTTGGAGTCCAAGATGCATCCAGACATCCTCCCTATGCTGTCCCTGAACCATTTCTGTGGTGTTTCCATCATTTTCTGCCCTTTTCCTATGGACCAGGCACCCTCCCCTCATCAGAGCAGGGGGTGCCTAGTGTAATGCTCGAGTCCTCCCATTGACTTCAATGGGGCTCGGGTGCTCGGCCGAGCACTCGAGCCTCCGGGGGTGCTCGGCCAGAGCACCCGAACACCCGAGCATTGGGGTGCTCGATCATCACTAATAAACATACATCTACACGTCTTTATTTTACCTATTTCTCCTAAAATATTAATATCCCTGCCCAGTCATGTGTATCATCCAACCAGGTTTCAGTAATACCTAATGGATCAAACTGCTCATTCACTGCAATCAGATTCAGTTCCACCCATCATACCAGCCAGACAATGAGCATTTGCAAGCATATATTTTGATACTGACATTCTAAGATTCTCAGAAATAATATGTGTTTCTTATAAGGCTGTAACATAGGTACCTCCCTGTTAGCTGAAGTAGCCCTTCCTCCCTCTCTGCCTGCATACCCCTACTATAAAGACAGTTCCTCTCCTAAACTTTCTACCCCACCCAGGAGCACCCAGGAGACAACAGACTGTTCCATTGTAGGGATCCTGTTGACAGATTACCTTATCTGACCTCTTAATTTGGAATCATCCACCACCCTGGATCCCATCAATGCTAGCAGAGCTGTTCTCCCAACTGTGGGAAAGAAGAGTCCTCTACGGCAAGGGCATTCCTGTGCTGACATCCCCAACACTATCACTCAATATAGAAAATCTGTTTGGGTGAGTGTTCTCCATATTCCTCCTTCCATTCTTGTTACATCTAACTGTAACCCATCTGGCAATATGCCCCTCTACAATCACCACACCCAGTACTTCCATATCAGCTAACATCTGCTCAGCAAGCAGAAAAGCCCTCTTAAGATTGCAATTCCCCCTCAATGTTCCAAACTGAAACTTTAGACCTCTAACTTCAGTTTCCATGCCTACTTGCTCACATCAGCCTCAAAGATATGAATCCTGCAACCACTGTTCAGGTGTGCCAACATATGGTCATTTGTAAACAGAGTTGAACAGACAGTCATTCTAACATTTTTATGCCAGTTAATGCAAGTTAAAAAGACACATCAAACATTTTTCATGTACAACAATTAAGTTGATCAATGAATGTTTGTTACCATGTATAATCTCCTGTGTTTGGATTCTCTATTGTATAATTGCCAGCACTTGCTCCATAAATGCACTTACATGCACTGCTGTAAATTCATACTCTCAAGGATTCACTCTCACTATATATAGCAGAAAGCCACCAATAACAGCCCAACAATCAAAAACACCCCCCCACCAGACATTTTTCAATTACTTGTACACAAAACACCAAAAGGGAAGCAGGAAAAAACACTTGTTCTTAACCCCTCCCTTGCCAAACAAGTAGAACACAACTGGAACACAACAGTAATTCTAATCATTGCACACAGCAATATCCCTAAACCTCTCTTTCTTTTGCAAATGTAAAAGCACAGATGGGATGATCAAAATGGAAACCCCGGACAGCTACAGGGCCTCTGGTTGCACAAGACTGTTTTTGTTCTTTACAGGTATAAGAAAAATGTACATTTTCTGCTGAAAATTCTGTAACAAATGTGTTTGCAATGTTAATTCTGGCAGAAGATGTGATATTCAGCCAGCATTGCTAACTGAGCCTATCTGACAGTGGCGTTGTCAAGATAAGCTCCATAACTTTTTGTTTTGTTAGATTAGAAATCAAGAAGTTAAGTGTTCTTATGTTCTTTTAAGTTGTTTATACAGTTGAACTTACCCGAGAAGTTAGAAAACATGCAATTTAGCTTTTTTAAAACTCAAAGACATCAATTAAGAAAGCATATCAAATATGTAATTATTATATTTAAACCAAAAAATAAATATTGAGTGCTAGAAAAAGTAATGGTTTTCATCAATAAACATTCTCTCAGAGATTACTATCACCTCTTTATCACTCCTGAGTGCATAACCCAACTTCTGCTCCCAAGTCTCTTAGCAGGATTGCTATTAATATATCTGTGTGTCTGATTTCGTTCTATATCATGTTTAAGGCAAGTTTGAAAAAAGGGATATTGTGTTTCAGGTAATGAATGTTGAAGAAAATGTTGATGTAATAATCACCATGGATTGTAATGTCACATACAGTATTTTACTTAGAAATTATTACAAAATTATATAATGTTAAATGTCATTGCACAAATACTATAAATAATGTAATCTTGTGTATTGTGTTTTCCAAGTAGAGCTTCTATTGCTGAATCTAAAATAGCTTTGACACAACTTAACCTTTTGCATGCCAGAGGGGTACGCAACGCATTGCAAAGCAATGCATTGCGTACCCCTCTGGCATTCAAAGGGGTAAAGCACATTTTACATTTTCTTGCTATTGAGAAGTAAGCCAAACTGTTGACCCTTTCCAAAGAAAATACATAATATAGATGGAAAAGAAAAGAAAGTTACCATGCCGGGAATCTCACAAGCGGTTTCACGTTTATTCTGGTCTGGATCACAATATATTCTCAGTTTTTGAAGATTGAACTGTAAAACAAACAACGTCCAATTAATTAATTGATCAAATGAGCAGATTCATTGTGTTAAACAACAGAATAAAAAAGAAAATGTATGTCAAAATGCAATTAACCCCTTGAGGATCAAGCATGTGTTAATGCATTGCTCCATTATGTATTGTGCACTTCCCTGATGGGGTTAAATATTATCAAAGCTATGTACTTTAATCTAAAATATATGATCATAACTTAAATTATACTCACGGAGATGATAACGGGGTGAATGCACTAAGGCAATTCCATGATATATAGGAACAGGTGCTGTAATAGATTTGCAGTCCATACACCTTCCTGATGTCAATTTATTAAGCTACATATGCCAGACTTTCTCACCTTAAAGCTAGGACAGTGGGGCAATCATGTAACTATATATATTAACCTTTGGAATGTCAGAGGGATGTTCACCACATTGCATTGCAAAGCACTCAGAGGGTTAAAAAAGGCATAGATGATATGGTTTTATTTAACAGTATGATCCAGGTGTATTGGCTTGCTAACATGAAAGTTCTTACGTTGGCAAAGACTGTCCACTGGTGTGCACTACAGGGTACACACACTCCAGTGTATACACCTAGTTCAGACCTGTCCTGGGAACTTCATACATTCACCCATTTGTATATTATTGGTCCCTAAATCAAAAAACGGAATGTATTAATCCACATCCTTCAAATGAAAATAAAAACCAGTGTATGAAAACTGCCTGTACATTTTGATAACCATTTGTTTACAAAATATATAGTTTGTGAGAAATTAAAATTCATTTGTTGGTTTCACAATGTGGCAATTTTTGCTGGGACAATATTACCAAAAATTGTGTTATGAATGAATCTATGCACCGGGATCATTCTAAGAGCACAGAGAGGGATACATATATTTAGAAATGCTTTATATTGTTTATTTTACTTTTATGGTGATTTGAAGACTTATTACATATATAGGTTTCAGAAAAATACAGGAGTCCATCATGTCCAGCATTTGTCACTTTGTCTTTGATCATTTAAATGGCAGAGTACAAGACACAAGACGGTAATAGTACAGGTCAGCTTTAGGATGAACACTGGAACAGAGTCCTGTAAACTGGAAAATTAAGGATACAGATACCTGGGGGGAGATTCATTAAGCTGTGATAAAGGGGTATTAAAGTGGAGATGGCTTCTCCAGTTAATCACCTCTCCAATTCTTGTGTTATTCAATGGAGCCTATGGAGCTTTCTTCAACTTTGGAGATGTTAGTGCATAGGCTCTATAGAATAACACAGAAACATGAGGAAGTGATAAACTGGAGAAGTTATCAACACGTTATCACCTCATTATCACCGCTTAGTAATATTAATGAAAAACATGACACACAAAACGCTCGGATCATTAACACAAAGAAGACACAATACCCCTGAATATACAAAATGACACTGTATAATTCACTTTTGTAGCAGCAGCTCAATACATGGCAATTATTATATTTTACGTATTGCATTCTGTATAATTTTGACTTGCAACGATCATATTTATTATCTACCCATCTTTTTTGTTTGAAGATAATTCATGCAGATTCTGGAATGCCTCTGCTCTGTTTCATTACTTTATTAATATTAACAATTACATTAAAATGTTGTGAGGAACATATATGATGTGGCTTAGCTATTAAAATTATCATAAACATTATCATAAACATTAAATTATCATTTTGGAAAGAATTAGTTGTGGCTCAGCCATGTTATTGAACTAAAAAGGCGCCATTCTGTAGCAGACCAATTTGGTTGAAGTCTTTACAATGCCTTAGACATCACTGGTATTCAAGGGGTTAAGCCCACTTTAAATCAATGTGGTTTTCTCTAGACTTTTATATCTTTAGCTTGATGAATGTGGCCCTCAATGAGAAACTGAAAATTAAATAATAAGTACCAAAACTCACTTTTGAATAATTTCAAAATCAGTTTATATCAGTTTGCATCTATGGAATTATTTGAAGATCTAGAAGTTTGTTGCTGATCTAATGTGACAACATTACATTTTATAGTTTTTGTATGTATTTGAGGAGGTTTTGGCTCCTCCTCTCTTGGTTCGTAGCTCCCCAGGAGGGTGATAACGATTAGGGAAGGTATAAATACCTCCCCCATTTCCCTCACAAGAGTTTTGTTCACTGTAAAGGTAAAGCTGCTTTTTAATTACATTAAACTAACTACATGTTCACAGAAGATCATAGGCACTTTCCTGAATCTGGGGTGCCTTGACGGAGCAGGCAGGCATCCCGTATCTTTTGGCCAAAACTATGCAACTAAAACACCACTGTTGTATTTATAGTAAGTAATAGGTTATTTATTTGTAAAAGTCCAGATCTGATGTGCAGACTCTCCTTTTATTTAAAATTGTGACAACGTACATTGTTGGAGAATCTGAATATGGTATTCTAGTAGTGTTATATCTGATTTTGCAAAAGCACATGGCTTAAATTGCAAATGTTCTAACTTCATAGAAGAAACCTCTAAGTACATATGAACTAAATGGTTTGCCAAAGTTCAGGTTGAGAGTGCATCAGGAACGTTAGCTGTGGCAAACCTTGCAGCAGCCAGGTGACTCATCTTAATTCTTGAATCTATTTTGAGGTGTAAGCAGGTATTTTTAACTTTTTATAGATTTTGATGGGCTATGGCCTGCTTTCCAGTGAACCCAAAAATGAGGTATGAAGGCTTGTAACCACAACCATATGGTGTGACAATAAAAGGTATCTTGCCACAAACTGTTTTCTATTATTCTTTCATAATCATTTGTTCCAGAGATTGTTGTTACATGTGAATATTCTATTCATTTTACGGACTTTTCAAAGTTTTATGAGAAACATAAATCTAAAATGCATCCTAAAAATTCCTACCACCAACAATACCCTAGAGACTGACCAGGCAGTTAGAATTTGAGGTTTAGTAAAAGTCTTCTTGCTTTGGCTCTCTGCCAGAAATGTATCTGTCTCATAATCCAGATCCTCATGGAACTCCCTGCTGGAATACATTTACACTAATCGGTACAACAACAAAACCATGAGGAAATTGTAGTATAGATATTCTGGATAAATAGGATTTGCATTTCTCAGATAAAGAGGTGCCATTCTGGAGCAAACCAGCTGCATCATGGGGGGGATAAACCTTCATTAAATTCCCATTTATTTAAATGGAACTTTTAACCTATTGAATGCTAGAGATATCTCAAATACCTTGCTCTGTTTGCTACCTCTCAAGCCTTCAAGTTATTTGCTCCATTTAAGGTAATTTTATATTGACTCTTTTAGCAGATTTGATTCACCCTTGAATTGCTCCACTTTATCTTTATACGTATATAATGCCTATTAAGTAACACCTTTACCTCCCTGCAATACTTTAATTAAACTTTCAGCTGTTGCGGATGAAGTTAGTGTTGGGAAAAATCATCCAAGGTGCTTTCCTGATCAGATTTTGTACCGTGTGTGTTTTTTCAACAAGGGTTTCAAACAAAACAATAACAGTTTTAATAAACAAACTGATGCCAAAACACTAAATGCAAGAACTATTTTCACACTTGTCTTTCTCCCCCAGAAAAATATTTCTACCTAGATCTTGCTAAGCAGACCTGATATTCTGGAGAACGAAGCCACTGGGCTCCTTCAGTCCAACAGACAAACAGATAATGGGTTCCCAGATTCATAAACTCATAAGTATGTGCTACAGTTTTATTCACACTCAGGTGAGTCAGAATGATACGGTTACTAAAAACCTCCACCTCACCATATGGCATCTTCAATATGTGGCCACAAGGAGACCCATCCACCAACAACAAATGTAGCTTTCACAGAAAGAAGCTCCTGAAATTGGCACAAACATGTAAGGCTGAAGAGGATGGCATCCTGCAGCTTCATCTTTGTCTAAGAGTGTCTGGTAGAGTTTTATCCATATAAACATTTGCACTTTCATACAGCAGTTGGTACATTGTGTATCTTAATTGAGGACCTGTATCTCTTTGTGTTGATTCAGTCTACCCCAATCCTGAATGAGCTGCTGGGCCTTGCTGACAGACATTCCACAGAGGTCACTAGAGAAAACCTCCCTTTCACATTCCCTTCTGAGGGTCCTAAGCCAGGGGAAAGGCTCCCCTCAACACATTACTGTTATCAGTGCTGCTATTTACATGACATTTATATGGGCGACATTCTGAGGTCTCAACAATTAAGCCTGCAACATCATAATTTAACCCTTTTCAACCAGGCACCATTTTTAATGAAACACACGGAAAGAAAGAGAGCAAACCACCAAACAGATATCTCTATCCACAAACTGATATCTCAATTGCTCTGATCTTGTACTGACAGTTTGTAGTAGAATAGCTGGTGTTGGATATAACCAGCTAAAGCAAACGGGCTAAGAGTCAGACTGCCACGTTATAGTCACTTTTGCTCTGGAAAAGAAGCTTAGGGTCCTCCAGTAGTTTTATAAAAATTATTTATTCCAAAAACATAATAATGCCATATGAATATATAAAAAAACGTCAATACGTGAACTTTTGTTTATTTGAAAGCCTAGTGTTATGACACTTTCGGGGACTTGCCCCTTTACCAAATATCACAGGCATAAAATAAAAACCAATATTAAATTAGCCATTTTTAATGAGCCATTTTTGTTGTTTGGGTAAAAGTGAGCGATATTTCAAAAGGATACCCCCCTGGTGGACCTGAGCTAGGATTCAGATGGAAGCCTGGGTGTTCACATGCTCCTGAATTAAAGCTCTGCCTTCTTGTCAGAACCTAAATATCTCCCAGACTAAATAGAGCCTTGGAATATCTTAAAGGGATAATAATACTTAAAATGTAAAAAAAAAATATGTTGTAGGGTTTATCCCCTGAGTAAAACAAGAGTACTCCCACTGCTGAAAGGTGTTTCATTCAAAAGTTATTAATTTTCAAAGTTGAATTTTTTAGGTGCAATTTCACAGTGGCCTGAAATTGTACAGTGGTGCTGTTGCTACACCATCCTATGGAGATTTATGGTCCCGGGACCAGAGCTGTCCATAGGATGGTGTAGCAACAGCGCTACTGTACAATTTCAGGCCACTGTGATATTGCACCTAAAACATTCAACTTTGAAAATTAATAACTTTTGAATTAAACACCTTTCAGCAGTGGGTGTACTCTTGTTTTACTTAGGGGGATATCCCTACAACATATTGTTTTTTACATTTTAAGTATTACTATCCCTTTAAAGGAAAATTCTCTTAAAGGGAATGTCACTAACTACAGTACTATAGGAAGGGTACCAAGTTTGTTCTTCCCCTTTAAAAAAATCCCTCCTAATGAATGTAGGAAAGATACTAAGGTACAACATATACAGAAATACATAACATCATATCATAATAACTGAACAATATATTCATATCCTCCAACCATGAAGAAAACTGTACATTACTGTTTAAAGAAAAAAAGTGCATAACTCAAACACATGTTACTTCACATCATGATTAAACCCTTAATAAAATATTTGGCTTCCCATATGGCAATCATAGCACATAACCTGCAAGAGAGTCATCCACAACTTTCAACACATTACATCATTCAGTAATTGGTTAACATAATCTTGAGGCACCCAGCTTGGAATTACAGCACATACCCTGCAAAAGAAAATAGCACTCAATCCCTTCCAACATTACACACTGCCATTTGACACTAATATCACCAATCAAGAAGAGTAATGATGGGGTTTCTGCTTCTGTACAGTACAACCTTAGCCACACCTACTCCTTTTGGAAATACTTTATTACCAGCAGGCTTCTCTGACTTGCTCATGATATCTGCTTTGGTGAAGACCTGCAGCTCTATCTGGGCCTCTACCTGGTCCATAATCTCCTCATCCACATATAGATACCAGATATACCAGATGTCAAACTGGCTATTCGCTGAGTGCAGGCTTTTCTAAGTAGGGCCCTTGTTAAGTCTTTCCCAGCTCAAACCTAGCACTTTCATGCCTTTTTAGGCATGATAGTGATACCCCAAGAGATCTGGGATTCAGCCACAATCTGCCAATTGGGTTCCAACCCTGGCACTGTCCAGATGCCAGTTCACATAGATCTGACTCGAATAATAATAGAAATCCAGCTCCTAGAATTACAAATATCCACTGGGTCCCATAGGGAACCATTACATCTGGGAGCACAAGAGAAACTGCTGACCTCAGATATAGTAAAGGACGACCACTGGAAACCTCCTCAGAAGCCCCATCTTTGGGGAAACTATTTATAAAGTGTTACAGAGTCAAGGATTTGGAAATGGATAGTCCATGTAACACAATATCCACACTTTTAGGGCCAGACCTGATTTAAGCTGCCACTGCTAGGTTACTAACAAGATAAAAATTCAAGTGATTTTCCACTTTGGGCCCCCTGTCAGCAGCTTTAACCTGGAAGATGAGAGCACTATGCATCCGTAGTCATGATCCAGGCAATGGTCCACAAATGTAACATATTGCCTTTCGATTTAACTGCTACCCGTGAGGAACAAGGCTAACCCACCTGTTAGCTCATATCTGGCTCCAGTGTCCTTCAAGTCATTACTGAGTTGTAAGATGTCAGTTGACTCTAATTTCTTCACTGCCACTATTGACCGGATTGGTACTAGGTGCTGTTCATGATTCAAATCAAATCCCTATCTTCATTATCTTTTCTATGCCCACGTGGAGTACCAAATGTAACTTATTTTTTCACATTTATGTAAACTCAGTGTTGTGGAAAATCTTCCTAGGTGTGTTTGCGTGTGCATGTACATAACAGACTTTATTAAAGGGATAGTAATACTTAAAATGTAAAAAAAAATATGTTGTAGGGTTTATCCCCCTGAGTAAAACAAGAGTACTCCAACTGCTGAAAGGTGTTATATTCAAAAGTTATTAATTTTCAAAGTTGAATTTTTAGGTGCAATATCGCAGTGGCCTAAAATTGTACAGTGGCGCTGTTGCTACACCATCCTATGGAGATTTATGGTCCCGGGACCAGAGCTGTCCATAGGATCGTGTAGCAACAGCGCCACTGTACAATTTTAGGCCACTGTGATATTGCACCTAAAAAATTCAACTTTGAAAAATAATAACTTTTGAATGAAACACCTTTCAGCAGTGGGAGTACTCTTGTTTTACTCAGGGGGATAAACTCTACAACATATTTTTTTTACATTTTAAGTATTACTATCCCTTTAAACATGAACAAGTTGATTCCAAAATTGTAAATGCAACAGTTGCTTCACTGTAATCTCTCTCATTCTGGAAAATATATTCTGCAATTATCCAGCGAAGCAGACCTGATGTTCTGTAGACCCCAACCAGGGTATCCTTCAGTCTCTTTGTTACAGCTTACCTTAGTTTCAATGTCATCTACAGGCGCGAGGCTTCAAGCATGCAGCAGGCCTCTGTTTTATGTGTTTGCTTCCTGTAGTCTCCTCCTGCCTACTTCCTCCTACCTACTTCCTTCCTCTGAGCTGCTCCTCCTACCTACTTCCTGTGGAGGGGTTTAAAAGGCAGTCCTGACTCAGTTCCCCTTGCGTTGTTGTGCTTAGCAGTTCTCTTACCTAGGGCTCTGTGTATGACCTGGCTAGTCTTCCATCTAACCTGGTGATGACCTGTGGCTCTGTCTGACTATTCTTTTGTGTATTCTTATTAGTGGACATTCAACCTGGTGCAGACCTGTGGCTCTGGCTGACTACCTGAACTGTGCATGACTTGGCTTGTCTGACTACCCCCTCTGGTGTTAACTTGTGGCTCTGTCTGACTACTCTTACGTTTGCTCCTTTACCTAGCAGACATCCAACCTAGTGTGAACCTGGGGCTCTGGCAGACCAGCTCTGATACTGACTGCAGGCTTGAGTCAGCTATCTACTTCCTCTCTGCCTGCAGGCGTGAGTCAGAGTCCTCTCTTTATTGATGGCAGGCGTGCTTCGGTACATCTTCCACTTCGGATCAAGATCCTGTGTTCCTGTTCCTGGTTCCGGTTGAGACTACCAGTGGTTGAGGCCAAGTCTCTAGCATTGTGGTCAAGCCTGGCAGCCTATTATTTCTGATAAATGTGCTCTCTAGCTTGTAACCCTCTGCTTGTTACTACTGTATATATTTGCCTACCTACTGCTATCAATAAATTGCATTTAGCTATACCGTACTGACTCCTGAACTTTTCTGGGAACCATGACACTCTCCCACTCCTGGAAGAGTTGCTGGAGTTTGATAGCAGACAGGCTACAGTTCTTGTCTTTCTGATGCCCCTGTGCTAAGGGAAATCTTCAAATTGGAGTACCGTAGTGTTTGGATATACACACTGTCATGTCCACAAACAGCAGTTTTCAAACATAGCATTTATTAGCTCAAAAGAAACATCAAGGAGACACAAAACTAAGCCTACAACAGCTGGAGAGTCAAAGGCTGGTTACCCAGATCTAGAATAAATTGGTAATATATCCCAAACCCAAACTATTACTAGCTAAAGATGGTAAAGAAACTTGAACTACCCAATAACTGCAAGGTTTCTCAGGGAATATTACCATGGATAGAATGTTTCATGTCATCTGAAGAATGTTGGCTTTCACATAATGGTTATGGTAATATAATGTGTATCTACCTATATGTGTTTAGATTAATATATATGCATGTGCATACAGAGTATAGTTCTTTGAAAGACAATGGGTAGTACACTATATTCTACACAGTATATATATATATATTAAATGTAAATGTCATTGGAATTCATTTCCTGTTTCCTACAGCACTGCCAATGTACACGTAAATGTTTGTCTGATTGCTGCAGTTTGCCAAGCCACTTTCCCTGTAGTATGAAGGGGCCTCAGCATTTCCCTTACTGATAAAATCAAAATGTGTACAGTATTGTAGCAAAATGGAAAACAGATTATAAAAGTTAAATCTACACAAATAAGATTCAACAAATGCATCTTGAAAGGAAAACAGATCATTAGTATAAGTATATTTAACTGTTGGAACGACAAAAGTAAGAGTCATAAAATGTGTCTTGAAAGTAAAACAGATTATTTATATAAAGACATTAAAATGAACATTAACACCAAAAACTAACTCAGATTATATATGCTTATATACCCAGTACTTCATGCTGGCATTTGTAAAATGATCTACTAGCTTTAGGAAGCTTAAAATGTAGTCTTACATAATGTCTGTGAGGGAAGCCAATCATGTCTTTTGCAGGGCTCCCTGACTACCATTATCATAGCAATCATGACCAGTGTCTCAAAAGTGATAAGATTTTCTGTAAAGTACCTGGGATATGATGAGGCTTTCTGAACAGAAGAATAATGGGTATTAATCTGGCTAAATTAACTTCCTTAAATATTATCTCTAATTAGAAACATGACAAACAAGTTTATTATTATTTCTCTTTTATCTAATGAGTGATAAAGTGAACATATGGCTAATGCCCCTCCATTTAGGAGGTAGGTGTCATGATCCTGCCCCTTTAAACAACCCCACATCTATTCACACTTGGGGGTATTTAACACTAGTCTAGTCTCTTGCTGTGTCTCTTGATCTCCATTGTGACCACGACCTGATTGACGCTTCTCCTCCATTTGCTGTTCTGGTACCTTTGCTTTGCTGCTTATTATCTGTTTTGACTACTGGCTTCCCTTTCACTTTGACCTTGTCTGCTGATTTTATGCCTGGTGACTGGTTCCTTCCCATTGTCTGCCTTCCAGGTGGCAACCTCTCCTGAGTTGGTGTCTATAGTTGCTGTTCCTTCAATTAGGTATTCTCTGTCTGTCCATAGTCCTCTGTCTGCCTGCAGTTCCTTCAGCTTTAATGCCTTCCCCTCCACAACTCAAGTTTAGCATTGCCTGCCCATTCCTCCACTTCCTTGATTTGGATTAAAGGTACAGTGTTTCTGTTTTTTTCGTAAAGGAACAACTTTCAGCTTAAACTTTACAAGCAATCAGTTTTTCCAGAAGACCTTGAATTTTTCTGTCATCTATATATATACCTGGGTAGTGGTACCGCCAGAAATCAGGTCTGGTCTAGGGTCCTTCATATGTGTTGGAGCTTAGCCCTTTTCTCTAGTTTCATAGAGTGTCATTTTGATCTGGCCCTGGCTCAACTGGAGTCAGGTATCTGACTATGCAGTCAGCACCTCTAACTCTTGGCTTTCACCAGAACAAGTACCCTCTTGGTGCTAGCAACACCTTTCCTTTCCATACCTTTCACCTGCAGAGCTTAGAGAAGAAGATGGATACTATACTAGATATGTTGAGGAGAGCCACTTTTTCCACCATTGCAAATTTTTCCACCAACTACTTTGTCTGTTTCTCCCTTGCCTCCTGTGAGGGCTACTGCCTTTTCATCAAAGGATGGTTTTAAACAACCTAAAATTCTGCATCCATCTAAATGGTGAAGCTTCCTTAATCAATGCATTTTTCATCTTCTCTCTTTGCCAAAATTCCATCAGTACACAAGCCAATAGGCTGCATTTATCATCTCCCTTGTTAAGGATGAAACGTTAGCCTGGGCATCACCCATAATAGAAAGGAATTTTCCTCTTCGTAAGAACTTGAATGCTTTCATCTTGGCCTTCTGTTTAATATTTTACATTCCAGGATGCAGCATACTGAGGCCTCCCTCTTGGAGCTTCATCAAGGAAACCAGACTGTTGAACACTAAGCCATAAAAATCCATACCCTCTCTTATGAGACAGACTGGAATTCTTGTGCCTTGAAAGTTGCATTCAGAAGGGGTCTCGATAAGAAGATTAACCCCTGGTTCGTGCACATGGCTGGCACTTAAGGACCACGGAACATTTTTTTTTTATCTGATTCAGGGATCTCCGGATAACGTGCAGCTGCATGGGGAGCCCTGAATTCCATGATGTGCCAGGACCATCACTAGTCCTTTCATGTGTTGGGTCTGTACCTTATATTCTGGGCCTATGGGTTCTGTCCACACTGGGAATGTTTCCTCTCCAGATTTTGTGCTGAGTAGGGACACTAGACAGGGTTGTCCTCTGTCAACAGGCCTTTTCAGTTTGGCAATTGAACCCATGGCAGTGGGAATTTGGGATGATCCTGCCATTTCTGGCCTAAGCCTGGAAAAAAACATAGAGAAACTGGCTCTTTTTGCAGATGACATGCTTCTTTTTTTTGACGATGTGGACTTCTCCTTACTGGCCCTGTTTAACCAGGTTGACGGCTTTGGCCTATATTCTGGTCTAACTATTAACTGGTCCAAGACTACCTTATTCTTTCTCAATCCGGCCTGCCTGTCCTCCACTGATCTCTTAATTATAGTATACACTGAGAGATGTCCACTACTTAGAATATTAGCACTTACAGAGCTTCTTTCTGTCTGCATGGAATAAAATAATGCCTTGTGGAACAGCATTGAACTGTATGATATTTGTAGAACATAACATGTCATATGAGATAATAAATGAGACCTATATACATATAGTATACCGAGGGGATCGGTTAAATGGGATATTATCATTCATGCCAGTATAGGGCAAAGTCTGCCCATCTGCTTTTCATTGAGTAGGAATTCTTGCCCATTACAGACCTGGAACTGTCAATATAAATTATTAGTGTGTCACAACATGTAGAGATAGTCTGAGTGTTTCTAATGTGGAACCCAATCCAAATGGTCCAATATGTCCAAAACATTATGTTTTCCTGTCACAGTGCCGATATATAATAAACATACTTTTGGGAACTTGTTTCTCTGAAAATTTTGTTCCACCTCATTTCAGTGTCAATGACCCCAAAGACCACCCCCATATTCATTCATAGTCTAACAAAGGGAAGGAAAGAGAAATACTACTAGACCAGAGAGTCTAACAGCTGTTATGTGCATCTGCTTTTAGCGGAGCGTTTGAACTTTCCCTTCTTCCTTTTGTTAAGGATCAAGGATTGCTGATCCACTCATAGCTTAATATCCATTTGTATAGTAATTGAGGCAGTCCTACTCCATTAATTGTGTGAAATTGGTAATATGCCTAAAAAAGGCAGTGCTAAGACATATTGTTTAAGGAAAAAAATAAACAACCTTTTGATGGCAGTATTAATTAATAATGGGTACAAAAACAGTAGGTTTCTTCACTGCTGCTGTTGCAGAACGAGAAAGGGAGAGTGATTCACGTGTATCCTCCATCCAAGAAAGACTACAAGTCAGCCACAGTGGTTTCCGACTCTCCATTATTACATTAAGAATTAAGCAGTTCAAGTATGCCAGAATAGTATATGATATTGATATGATATTACAGAGCTCTTCTCTTATTGTTACACGCAGATGTCGGAGTACTATGTATACCATTATCAGTCTTAATAGGTTATTAAATAAACATTTTAATAATGTCCTACCTTTTTTACGTTGGTAGGGCATACACATGATAGCAAACTATGTTCATATTACTGGCTGTAAGCGATATAGGCTTTTCCAAAGAAACATCTCATAAATAAATTAATAATGGTGCCTTAGCCCTGTGATTGCCCCTGGGGGATGCAAAACATTATGACACACTCAATGGGTGTAACATCCATGAGTACAAAATCAAGGCTACATCAGTCTTGTCTTCTCTGTAATCCATGCCCACTGGTATTCCGGAGCTCTGAATAAAAACTTCTTCCCTTGTGAGGGAGAACAGTAAACTCCCAAACTCTGTGTTCTAACCCATTAAAATAGAGTGAAATACAACTGAGCAAGTGATATATTTGCATCTAGTGCTCAAACCTTAGAAAGCTTTAAATTCTGGGAAAAAAGAAAAACTAAAACTAATTAAAGAAATAAAAGCTTACCCAAGAAAATGAACCTTTTGCCTCATTAATGCTGGTAGTTGGAGCATAGGATGTAAACTAGAGAGAGGGAGTGGGAGGAGCCAATGTATTGAGTTATTAACTCTTTAAAGGGATAGTAACACTTCATATGTAAATATATATATTTTACAGGGTTTTTCCCTCCAGAGTAAAACAAGAGCACTCTGACTGCAGAGATGTTTTATTCAAACATTATTGCAGCTGAGACATTATTTTTTTTAGGTGCAGTATCTTAGTGGCCTAAAATTTTACAGTGGTGCTGTTGCTACATCATCCTATGGACAGCTCTGGTCAGATGATCATGAACCTCCATATGATGGTGTAGCAATAGCACCACTGTAATATGTAAGGCCACTAAGATACTGCACCTAAAAAAATTAAAGTATGAACAGCAATGACAATTGGATAAAACACCTTTCAGCACTGGAAGTTCCCTTGTTTTTGATTTGTTCCAATCTTTCCTGGTACATAAGCTTCAGTGAGGCTGGTATACTAATGAAATGCAGGGCAATTCTGGTGCAAACCAGCTGTACCACAGGGGACAAAAACATATCAGTTGATTTAAATTGGTCTTTTAACTATCTGAAAAATTCATTCAAGTGGAATTATATTTGTTCACTAGAGTTTATCCCTGAATTGCTTCATTTTTACTTAGTAAATCAGTGTTACTGTTAAATATAGAAGTGCATTTTTGTGTATTCTGTTATCTGTCAGTCTGTTAGTCAATTTTTGAGCCTCCAGCTGTTGGGAACCACAGCTCCCATCATTCCCAACCAGCCATTGTTTTCACCAACAGCTTGGGGTCCAACAACTAACTAACTCTGGTGTATGCTATAAGTTTAAGCCTTTCTTAAGAAACATAATGTATGGTTTCGTATTGGAAACAGATTTATTGGTCTGCCTGGTAAAAATAGCTCTTGGAACAGCGCATGAAGTAAGGATGGACAGGAGCAGCATGCAATAAGTAAGACATAAGCCACAGCAAAACGTGTAACTGAAAACATTTGTTAAACTGTAAGAAATAGATTAAGCACTTGCTATAGCATATCATGGCCCAGTCTTGAAGTGTTTACCATGTAGGAGATCATAATTCATGTCTCATTTTCAGTGCAGTTTTAAGACCTTTTGAGGCCCGAGGTGTAATTGTACAAGAAGACCCCCCCCTCCAACTCAGCATAATTAAATTGTTCCCCTGGCCTGTGGTAGCCACATATTCCAGAATTCACTGTCTGACCAACCCTGCCTTGTTCCTCTGTCCACTGGTAGACACAACAAATACATTTTCTGACTCTGTCACCCTAGTATTGTTCCCTTGCCATGGGTAGCCACAGATCCCCATACACTGTCTGACCCCCAGTCTTGTTCCCCTGCTCACTGGCAGTTACAGATTTCCTAGAAACTTCTGACCCCCCCCAGCCTTGTTCCACTGCCCACTGGTAGCCACATATTCCCCAAATATATTATCTGCCCCCCCACACACACACACACACATACACACATACACACACACTCACCTTCTGTTTTTTTGTAGTTAGTGTTGGAGAACTACTATCCCACACTGTCCTCTGTTTCAAATTGTACAGTTGAGGGGCTCCTAAAGTGCAACCCAGAAGTACATAGTAAGAAGTGAGCATGTGGAGAAACCACCCCAGTGTACATTTTAAAACTGAGGGCAACTCAGGAGGAGTGCTGCCCTCCACCACTAATTAAAGAAAAAAGTTAAATATACCACCAACCTGATTAAGCATTAGGCCTGATGAAACCCCCACCCTGAGACTGAGGCCTCCGGCATGCCAGGAACACCCAGGTATTAAAACAGCCCTGTTTATTTTAATAGGATTTCTAAACATTGTAGTGCTACTAGGCAATGAACTCCACACATCCTTGACAATGAACTCATTGTATGGTACAAGCATCTCTTACACATAGCAAACCACTGAGTTTGATGCACACCAATATATAAAGCAGGAGTCATTATGGAGTAAAACAACTGCACCATAGGGGATAAATAATAATCCCTATTCATTTAAATGTGGATTTCACTTGAATTCTAGAGACTGCTCCAGTGCATAACAAAGCAATTAATTAGAGATCTCGCTAGTAATTAGTGGCTTAAATCCACATTTAAATCAATGGAATTTGGGAATTTTTATTTTCACCTTATAGTGCAGTTGGTTTGCTCCAGAATGGCTCATTATTAGCACATCAGCCTTGGGGGGGGGGGGGTGCACCAATACATTTATACACAAAACAAGTACTGGAAAGGGAGGCTTTAACAATATGCATTAATCTAGGTGCAGAGGAAATTGTGTACCTTTTACACTATTTTTCTGCACATGCTATGAGGAAGGAGTATATGGTTTCCTGGTATTAAGGTCTTAACCACGACAGACTGTATCCACCACAATGGGCATATGCTGTAGTGCATAACCTGAAGTGTTCAATGGTATAGGTCACTAACACCACTGAAGGTATTCCAACGCATTTGTAAATTCATATCTACATGTTAATGATGTCTCTACCATCCAGGGGGTTTAATGGTTAAAGCAAAATTATGTTCTTCTTCTTACGCTAGAGGGCTCTCCAAAATGTTGTGGAGCATTATACTGAAGACCTCTAGCATCCAATGAGTTAATGAAACCTCATTTTAATGCATGAATGATGATACTCACTAATGCAGACTAGTGATAGAAACTCTAGGTGGGCATGTAGCCAAGATATGAGGGATATATTATGTGCTTGCATTACACTAGTAAAAATGCAATCACATAAAAGTCCAAAAGAATCTGGGGTCTATGATCATCAGAATTCTCTGTGCTCTATGGTGGGTGGCAGTATTTTGTATTGAACACTTATATACACTTTAACATAAAAAAATCAAAAAATTAAACAAAATATGATAAAGTTCCATCTTTTAGCAGCTAAATGTTCCTACAACTGAATTACCCATGTTATCTTGTAATACTATTTTTGAATAGAAACTTTTATACCACTCCAGCTCATATAATCAAGACTCATTTGACCATTGAAGATCTTTGTGAATTCAGTGAATGCCAATGATGACCTCTCTTGCATATCATTTTCATAAAACATTGCTACTCTTTCCTCTTAGAGTAGCAGCATCATATGTATACAACTCTCAGTAAATTGGTCCCTCTACAGCTATTTGTCCTTCCCCCCACAAGACCTTAAGCTGCCTTTGGCAGTCATATTGATGTTAGCTGGGCAGGTGTATGATACATCAAAGAAACCAAAGTAATCGTAAATAAATGAAAACCTCACTTAATATTACAATAAAATTTCCAGATAGTAGAATCCTGATGCAGGGACCTGCATTCTGAATACTTTACTTTTAGAATGCTGCAACTTCCAAGGTGAGAGTAGCAGCAACTACTAAAATGACAAGTTTTAACATGTATTTTACATTTGAATTAGCTGCTCTTTTAAAAGCAATCACAGAAATACATAGAATAAAGTCTAATGAACGTAGAACAGATGCCTCAAAATGGCTGTGTATGCTGATAATGGAATCAAAGGGAAATAACCTCTTAACTGCAATTGAGACCTTTCTAGTATCTGATCAGTTAGAGAAAGCAAGGGACACAGCAGCAATGTTAAGGATGAGCAACTAAGAATGAGTTCACAGTATCAGATAAGTGGGTTACTGAAATGAGCTCCACACTGGTACTGATAACGTTACAAAGTCTTTCACTCATCATTTTTCTCTGATATTTCCTATTTCTTTTTTTCTGAGGAGGTCTCATTCTTATTAAATATAGACTTAATAGCTTCAATAACTAGATGGTTGTGGGTCTCTCTCTATATATTTTTATTTATTATTTATTTATAAACTAGTTGAAGAGCCCGTTACATGGGCCACAGTGCCACTGGCAGCCGGTCACGGTGCAGTCATTCTCAGTAGAGACTGCCCTCGCTGCGACTGATACAGAGCGAGACGCTTCTTCGGAGCGCCCCACTCTGTATCAGCTGCTGCGAGGGCAGTCTCTACTGCGCATGACTGCAGCACATGCAGCAGTCTCTAGTGAGCATGTATTGTGGCGTTACACACATTTTATCGAATTATTATATAGGATTGTATACTTTATAGTTCTTTTACTCTGTATGTGTGCCAAATACCTTATATTTATTTTATTCACACAGTCATTTGTTTTATATGTGCTATTTTATCAATAAATTGCTACACTTAGAGTGTCCATTTTGTACTGTCCACTTCCTATTTCCTTTTTCTCATTTTATATGGTAAACCATGTCTTGGATGTCCTGAAACCGAGGGGACTAGCAGCATTGTGACATTCAAGGATTAATTGACTATATATACTATTTGTTTATATATTTAGTCCTTTCCGTCATCTCCCCACATTCCACTTATTTTTGGAGATGAATTGTAGGGTAGGTTACTTTTATCTGTTCACATAATAATCTGATATGTTTTGAGAAGTTTTCATTTCTGATACATATACAAATACATTTATATACAAGTAACTAGTTTGTTAAATTGAATGGCGTAGTAATTCTAAGACAAATCTATTATACTACATGCAACTATTCCAAATTGCTTAAATGAGGCATTCACCCCTAAATAATAGAAAGTATCGAAAGAATTGCAAAGCAAAGCATTGAACACTATCCAGCATTCCAGGAATTAAATTCCTCATTTAATCCAAAAGATATATGTATTTTCTCCCCTATGGTGCAGTTGGTTTGTCTCAAAATGACTCAACATTTTTTGAACATGAGGCACTTCACAATCTGCCTGACCGTTAGTAAACTGTGCTGATGTGCTTGGCTTGAGAGCGAGGATAGAGAGAGGTGTCAGCTTCTGAATTTACCCTTCCTGCAGTCTAAGCTGTGGAAAAGATTCTGACCCTGAAGGAAAATTTGTTCACCTGTCTACTGGTATCCACAGATCCCCCACATACACTGTCTGAACCCCAGCCTGCTTCTGCTGGTAGTCACATTGTACAGCGCTGCGGAATTAGTTGGCGCTATATAAATAAAGAATAATAATAATAATAGTCACAGAGCCCCACATATAATGTTTTATGCTCAGACTGGCTCCACTTCCCTCTGGTAGTCACAGATAACCGCATACACAGTTTGACCCCACAGCCTGGTTCCACTGGACTAGATCCCAAAAAACACTATGCCCCCAAATCTGGCTCCACTGCCCTCCTGAAGACACATATTAACCAAACACACACTGTCTGATACCCCAGCTTTTTTTCTCTGTCTCACTGGTAGCTGTAGAACCATACATTTACTGTCTGCTTCCTTAACTCTGTCCTACTTGTAACCACAGAACCACACACACAGACACACAGGTTTTGGCATATCAACCGTGTGTCCCTGGTAGCCACAGAACCACACATTATTCTGCTTGACACATCAGCCTTGTTCCATTGGTAGCCAAAGAATCACACACATGCACAAACATACACACACACTGTCTGCTTCCCCAGCCTTTTTCCATTAGTAGTCATGCTCCCGATTTGCCATTTTTCTTAGGCTCACACTAGGTGCTGAATATACTAGGAAATTCCTTAGTCTTACATAGGTTTTAGTATTTCTAAAGTGACTGAAGTGTAAAAATGCAAGTGTTTTTCCTATAGCATCACATTCTGGAAATAGTTTTGCACACTAGGGTAGGGGTAAAAGGCAAGTGGCCCCTCATGTGATGAGAATAAATATGTTATTTTGAAAATGGTATGCTTGCTTACCTATCTGTAATAGTTATGTCAATTTTAGTGCAAGCAGGTAATTTCAATAAAAAAAAGTGGCAGATGTAGATCAATGCTCCTGGCACCCCAAAAAGTATGTCAACCCATACAATCAGGTGGTGGCATTGTAAAAAAAGGAAAAAAATATTTTGTTCCTATAGTGCCACCATTTAAAAATATATGTCTACATCAACCTAGGGGTAGAAAGGCATACAACACCTTATTTGCTGTAGATGAATGTTTACTTTCCAAAATGATAAGTCTTGCATACCTTTCTTTCATATTTGGCCATTTCAGTGTAGGTAGGCAATTTAAAAAAAAAAACAGGAAGGTCTAGTTTTGTGCTTCTCGAATCACCTGTGCTATGGGGTACCATTATTCTTAGATGAACAGTAGATAATGAAAACGGTAGTACTCTCTATAGTTTTCAAAGACTTCAGTACCTTTGGAGTGGTGGAAATAATAATAATAATCCTTTATTTATATAGCGCACACAGATTCCACAGCGCTTTACACTCATATTGGTTCCTGTCCCCATTGGGGCTCACAATCTAAATTCACCTATCAGTATGTTTTTTGGAGTGTGGGAGGAAACCGGAGTACCCGGAGGAAACATGTAAAGTAATGCATATTTTTTCCTGCAGCACCATCTTCTGAAAACATTTTTAAACATCAGTATAGGGATAGAAAGGTAAATGTTATGCAGTGTGTTGTCTTCTTTCCAAAATGGTTTGGTTTCTCTTAATTTTCTATGTTTCTGCAGTTGTTACAGCCATTTTAGTACAATCAAGACAAATTTTAAAAAATGTTAGAAAAACAAGAGATTGCAGCTGGTGTAGTTTTGTATGTCGCATACTCCTTACAGTAGTTCAACAATAAGAAATTCCATAGTTTCCAAAGATATTATTACATTTGAAGGGGTGGAAATGTAAAATAAATCTATGCTTTCCTTTAGTGCCACATTTTGGAAACATTTGTGCGCATCAGGTTAGGTGTAGAAAGGCAAGTGACTCCTGTTTTTGTGCTGTGACTTTTCTTCTTTCGGTAATGGTAGAGTTTGTCTACCTTTTCTTCATTTCTGTAGTTATTTACAACCATTTTAGTACAGGCAAGTTACATTTTAATACATATCCGAAAAATAAGAGATAGCAGATGATGTAGTTGTGTACTTCTGGCACTCCCTACAGTAGTTCCACTCATACGGCGCTTACAAATGAGGTAGCTAATGAATGCAGTAGTAAAATACATAGGAGGAGATGCACTAAGGTGAGATAAAGAGGTAACAAAGCAGATAAGACTTCTCCAGTAATATCACTTCTCCAATCCCAATGTATTCTATTGAGCTTATGCACTAAGAATTGTCAAGTGGAAGAGATCTTATTGAATAGACTCCATAGAAAAACATAGGCCTTGGAGAAATTATTTCATGGGAGAAGTCTTCTCTGCTTTATCACCTCTGTCACGCCTTAGTGCATAACCCCCATAGTTTTTAATGATTTCAGCACCTTTGAAGGGATGGAATTTGAAAATGCCTATTTTTTCCTTTGGCACCGCCTTCTGGAAACATTTGTGCACATCATGCTAGGGGTAAAAATGCAAAATCCTCTTACTGGATACAATTAGATATCTATTCTCAAGAAATGTATGCTTTAAGAGGTTATTTTGATGTTCTGGGATAATTATGCCTTCATGTACACCTATATATTATGAGTATTGGTGTACTCAGGAGATGTGTGACAGTTTTATTACATATTTTTTGGTTTGTTACTCTAAACTTGTTAGATATCTTGTGCAGTATTTTGTGACTTTAGTGTACATTTCTGAAATCTTTCCAAAAAGCCCTATTTTTAACAAAATTTACTTACTACACAATTTCATGTAGCAAAATCAATGGAAAGTGTGTATTTTGTTCATACATTTGAATATACCCTTTTGTGCTCCTGTTAATTAGGGGTCAGTGCAGGCCTTGCATGTAGGTAAAACTATACATATTTGGTATTTTAACCCCTTAAGGACCAGGAAAATCTGAGGTGGATTTCACTTAAGGACCGGAGCAATTTCTACCTTTTTGACTATGTCTTTGTTGAACAGTATTTTCCCTCTAAGGCTTTTATTCCATCCACATGTTTTTTTTTCTCTTGTGATCATTTGGGCACAATGGGTTAAATTTTTATGGAGACTGCATGAAAGGTATGACCAGTCAGTCATACCTAAAAAAAATGGGCAGTTTTAAGTGGGCACTGTCCCCCCTGGGTGAAAATCCCTATGCCCTTTTTCCCATCCTATTTTCCAATTTTTTTATTGATGACATTTGGCGGTGTGTGCTATATTACATGGCTCCACAACAATCACACTACCAATTTTGTTTCTTGACATGCTTGTTTTTTTAATTTTATTTTGCAGGTCAAAAATTGACCTGCATTCAGGTAGCCTCCAGCCCCAGCAGTGAAGTGGTTAATACACCCAGCTGCTGCATTTTTTTTTCTACTAGGTGTCTCCTCTCTACTTCTCTGTCCCTTACTTTGATCGTAAGGGACAGAAAGGCAAGAGAGGAGACACAGAGGAAGTATGCATTTCATACTGCCTCATTCATTCAGAATGCCAGTACATGTGATTGTTGCTGCAGCGATCACATGACCCGGCACAAGTGAGAAGGGCTGAGCCTGAACGCTCTGGTACCGGAGCGCTCAGTCTCATCCTGGAATGAATTATTGCAGTATGCACGGAGGTGCGCTGCTATCATTTAACCCATGACGGTCCAGGACCGTCATGGGTCCTTAACGGGATTCTACCCATGACTGTCCTGGACCATCATGGGTCATTATGGGGTTAAAGATAATTACAGCCATGATAGATGTTTTGATATCTCATGTATATTAGCTTGTTGCACAATGTAAAATTTACTTCATGTGAAGCATCATGAAAAACGCAGAATTTCTTCTAAAATAACAATATAAAGTTTTCCATATGTAACTAGAACATTACTTCCGGGAATCATACCTAAACAGATGGATAGCAAAATGCTGGAAAAGTGTTTGGTCTCCTTAGAGCACCAAATTTCACAAACATTCAGCATCCAAAAGGTTAATATATCTACAATTAAAATTCTCCATGTAATGTTGCTTATGCAGAGGGAAGGTTAATGTGTGAGTGTATGAGTGTTTAGGGTGTTCTCTTCTTAGGTGTCTTGTTTATGTAATAGTTAAGCTATAGGGGTGTGTTGGTTTCTTGCTCATATTAAAGTCTTAGTGTTGGCAGAGTGTGAGTGCTGTGTGAGTGGGATTTTAATACTAGATGTGGCTTCTTATTCTAATTACAGCTAGATTCCCCCTTTTCATGAATGTGTTGCCTTGTCCCAGTGTTCAGCAACCCTAAAATTAGTGAACCATCATCACAGTATGCCAAGTTTTTCAGCAGGCCAGATTGGCAGAAAAAGGAATAGGGTATCAAGTTGTAATAAGACACATTAGATATTTTTATGATTTTCAATAAATAGCATGTGTGTCCCATTCATTCCTCCTTCTCTGAGCATCCTCACTGGACCTAACTACTAAGGGCCTCATTTTATACAGGGCTCCCCTAGTGTTCATCTACACCACTGGTAGGGCAAGTTCACTACCTCTAAAAAGGAAAATGTTATACAGTGGTATAATGTGTATATAATAAACATTATTATTAATTATTGTTAGTAGACATTTATTACATTTACTGATAGATTATTCAGTATTTATCCCACTATTAATGACAAAAAGCAAACTATATATTCAAATATCCAGCAAAAAATGGGATTGAGTTAGAAAACCAAACTGTGATATTCATGCATCTCTATTACAAATACATAAAGCCTAACTCTGTTCTTCTAAAAGTAAAATAGTGTTTTAAGTATATTTTTTATAACCTTGCTAATCCTTTAAATGGAGCCCACATGATCTCACCCACAGCTTTGTGGTATTTTAGGGCACTCTAAATTATTTACACATGTTAAAGAGTATTATGGGTTTGCTTGGTTATGATATTATTTAGGCCTGCTTACATTGGAAGTCAGAATTCTTCTGGAAATTATACAGGAACAAATGAACACAATTTGATAACATTTAAGACTGTTAATATGAAAATATCCACAAAGCCACTGCTCTTAAGTTTTTATCCAATCTACATATTACTGACTTTTCTGTGGTAAAGTGGGTTTAACAAACTCTGAAGGCTTTAAACTGTGTGCTTTATTACATTAGCATATATATGGAGATATTTTGGTTCTTTGATCTACAAAAAACAATATTGATTCCAGTTATTCAGAAATTGAATGGTCTTGTACAGTTCTGTGCAGAATATTCATTTAAAAATGAATTAAAAGAAGTGTTTATATAACATTTGCGGTAAAGAAAAATGGCAAACGATATGCGGAATATATGCAGAATTGTAATAAAATTTGAGCTATTTTATCACTGAAAAAGAAAGTTTTCAGTTTTAATGATTATCCTATATTATAATTTGCTAGGATGTTTGTCAGAAGCCGTCATGTGCAGTAGAGACTGCTGCAAGCGCTGCAGTCATGCAGAGTAGAGACTGCCTGCTCTGAAGTCATGCGCAATACTAACTACCTGAATGCGCCTCGGCTGATACGGAGAGGGGTGCTCCGAATTCAGACCAGAGTCCTCTCTGCGCACCTTCCTGGGACCGCTTGGTCCCAGGACGGTGCACAGAGATGACTACGGTCTGAATTTGGAGCATTCCGCTCTGTATCAGCTGCCACGAGTTCGGGCAGTCAGTACTACACATGACTGCAGCGCCGGCAGTGAGAAGAGAGGCTCCGAGCACCAGCCGAGGTTGTTGGGTGGCACTGTGGCTCATGTACACGAACTTTAAAACTAGTCTCTATATAAAAGACCAATTTGCATGTAGATAAACACTCTGAGTGGGTGATAGGAGAAAGCACAAACAAAGCAAAAAGTATCTAAGTGCAGTATTCTCAAAACAAACAACAGGAATATAGAAATAATGGGTATACTAAACAGTGAAGATAACTTAGTCTGAATGTGGTATAGTGAATAATACCACTAAAAAAGTAGATATAATAATTCAATTGGTAACATAAAGAGACCTGTCTGGATGTTAGACCATCATGAGGCCGTCAATCTATTTGACTCCAAGGTTATTTGGTCTTGTATGTACAAATAGTTATCCACACAATTAAGTTGATTGATATGGGGATGACTATTAATAGAGAGATTGAAGATGAGCCCCTCTATGCAGTTTTCCACTATATCTGATGAAGAGGTCATTTTCCTCAAAACACACTCAATATCTTAGCCCACCAAGATCACTCATGGAACCGGAGGCACAGTGGGAGTACAACTTATCTCATCAATTCTGGCAATTGATTAATCCTATTATTAGAGGAAGTGAGCCATCATCTTACATGTTTACTCATATCCTTTGACCCCTCCACTGTCCTCGCACTTGTCACTATATGAAACTGATGTAGATACTGCTTTCTTTTCTCGCAAATTGCATAGCTCCCAGCTGGAGTCAGTAATGATACAAGTGATTTGTGTATTCTACTGTTTTAAAATTTTTAGCTATTGTATTTAAGTTTTTTATTATCTTGCCCATTTTTTTGCTGCATTTCAAACATACATTTAGGATTTTAAACATGCTAGATTGAAGCATTCTTGATAACCTCAATATTTGTTTTTTCTCTTTATGTGTACATACAAGATCACCTAACCTTTTGGTCAAATAGATTAATTGCTTCAGGGTGGTCTAACATCCAGATAGGTCTCGTTCTGTTTACCAATTCAATTATTATAGCTATTATTTTAGTGGTCTTATTCACTACGGGGGACAAATTCTCAAAAGTCCTGGAGATTGGAGTATTTTAATGAATTATTTTTATGCTTCACAGCCTAATTTTTCATTAGTACCCAGCAATACCCCCTATCAGCAGTATAGCTACACATTTATTTACATTGCATACCATTAGAATATGTAATAAATACAGTATATCACTCACATCATATAAGGAAAGTACAAATATTCAGAAAGATTTGTAGATTCCTGGATTAGGTTCTCATAAGAAATTGAAGGGGGAAAATTCAGTAAAATAATGTAAGAATTCCTGGAATAGATACCCAGTACACGGCTACTTTGAGGCGTAAATAAGTCACAGCGTAGATGAAATGGTTATTTTTTTTACCTGCCATCAAATTCTTAAATGAGAAAAATGTGTGCTAAAAATGAAAAATATATTTTGAAATTCAGTCTAACCCTTTTTCTAACTGGCTTTTCCAAAATGTTATTATCAGACCCATGTTGTACTTTTTTTGTGGCTATTAATCTTTTGCTAGAGAGGTCTCCAATGCGCCATGAAGCAATGCATTGAAGACCTCTACAGAATTAAAGGGGTTAAAAATTAAATCTGATTCAAATTTGAGTTTCAGTGGATTTGTGTAAAATGATATGGCTTCCTTTCATGCACATGAAATAGGAACACTGCAATAAGCCAGCCAATAAGCTGTTAGAAGCCAGTAAGTAGGTTTTAAAACTTCTCTGTATCTATCCAGAGGTGCTAACCCTTTGAGCACCAGAGAAGTAGCCATCACACTATGCTGCAATATGCTGCATACCTCACAGGCATTCAAAGGGTTAAAACAAGTTTCAGTATGTTTTCATGTATATGTAATGTCTGCAATAGATTACATACATAAAAATGTTTAGTCATGAAACTTTCCAACATATTTCATGATAAAATATATCCATTAGAAGATTTGACACTTCAGTGTGCTTCTGCAGAGATTTAAAAAAATGTAATTGGAACGCTATCAGAATATGTTTAGTAGTGAATATAACCCACATCTCAATGCTAGGAGTGCTGATTCTGATCAGGGATGTGAATTCTCCTCTCTCCATGGATGCAGCCATTGAACAGTGATTTCTGAATATAGTAAAGGCTATACTTGAATATAAATATTTTGTTTTCACTTACCTGAACAGATTCTTCTCTACCAGAGTATTTTCCAATTTGTGTTTTCCCACTTATAAAGATGCCTATAACAGGGAATAGTTTTCTTGTCTCTAGTTCTTCATCATCCACATACAAAGTCACATCTTGTTCTGTTACTAAGAGTCGTATTTGGTGCCATTGCTCATCAAACAATTTCTGGGGAAACAGATTTACATTTTGTTTGTCAAAACAATTGGCATAATTCCTAATATTGTGCGTTACAGACAATGCCTTTACATATATTTACGCCAAACTCCCGAAAGCCTGTTATTTTTTCTTTTGTTTTTTTTTTAACTTGCAGTGACTTTTAGCTTTAGAAACAGCAAGGTATTTTTCCTCTAGGTCACTTTAAAAGGATAGTCCCACAGTCTGTGATATGGAGTCACATACTTTATACATGTACTCCAGTCTGTGTTAATGTATAATATGATTATGAATGTTTAGTTGATCTAACCTTTTCTTCCATGTCTGTTTTTCAAGTAAGACAATTTAGTAACATTGCATAGTTGATAAGGCTGATAAAGACATGCATCCATTAAATTTAGCCTGTATACTATGATTCTTGTTGATCCAGAGGAAATAATAAAACCATCAAGTCTTTTAGGGTAAAAAAAAATTTATTCCTGAGTTCAAGATGCAGTCGGATATTTCTGTGAATCAATATCATATCTTCTTTGAAAACAACTGTGAGTTAGTGAAATATACAACAACGTACTGGATACATATCTGCAAACACAACCTATTTCTTGATGTTTCTGATTTAATTGACAAAGAAAATCAGTCTGTTTTACTCAAAAGAACCTCTCCTATAGTCTTAGATGACCTCTTGTGTTTTTTTTATCAGCTATTTAGGTTAATAGTTCCCCAGAGATTTATTTATATTGGCATCAAATATATTTTTTAAATTGTAATCTTAGATATCTCTTCTGTAATGTAAACAAATCATTTCACTACTCTAATTTATAACTAAACTCTTCCAATTTCGTTATCAGTTTTAATGTCTCTACTTTTTATAGTTCAAATATGCCTTTTTTTAAGAACTGATACTATTAGCCCTGTTATTTTCAAAACAGTCAGTAGTGGTTTGACAGCACATTTGACAATTCTATAAACTGTGCTGTCAACACCAAACACCGAGCAAAAATGTTCAGTGGGTGCTCAATTTTCATCCATTGAACATTAACTAAAAATAGTCGCCTTTACTATCCTATTCCATGTGGTGACTTCACTGTATGTTTAGGATGCACTTTTCATGGTACAGATTCTGTGCCATGAGAAGGCAGGTGCAGGGCCGATACAGGCAGTCAAAATCACCTGTATGTGTTGGAAAACTGGTTTCCAATGCATACTTGTGGTCGAAAAATACAAAAAAATGAGTTCCAGTGGGGTATACAATGTGTTATACAGAGTTGCATACTCCACTGGCACTCATAGTTCTGACAGTTAAAAACTTACCAGGATTCCTGATGTCCAGTGGGGTAGAGGCCAGCTTCTTCTTTTCTTCTGTCTTCTTTTCTTCCTCTGATCTTCATTCTTCGTTTCTTGCTTCAAATTTAAAAAAATATATTAGTGTTTTGTCTTCTTTAAAAAAATAATCCCCCAAAGTTGCTACCATTAACCCTTCGAGCGGCAAAGGGGTAGCCCTCTGGCACTTGAAGGGTTAATGGTAGCATGTTTGGGGGATTATCTTTTTGAAGAAGACAAAACACTAATGGATATTTTTTTTTATTTTAAATCAATAATGAAGAAATGAAGACCAAAGGAAGAAATGAAGACAGAAGAGAAGAAGGAAAGATTAATGAAGAAGCCATACAGTGGATGACAGGTAAGTGTTACATTTCTGACTAGTTTAGCGCATTCTCATTGTTTGACAGTGCAAACAATTACAGTTTTTTTTCCTTTGATGTTCCCACAATTTGAGCTATTTAGCTTGAGTTGTGGGGAAAAAAACACAGTGAGCATTTTTGCCAAAATGTGAGATTTGTTCAACAACACTCTTTTTGCCATGTACCTCTCCAGCAACAGAATAGCTGGGGTACATGGTTGATTTTTTTTGGCGCTACTGTTTTTTAATAACCACCGGTTTTACCACTGGTAATAGTATCAAGCCCATGGTGTCCAAAACTGTACTCCACATTCTATATGAAGCCATAACAAGGTTTTATAAAGAGACAGAATTATATTCTCATCCCTTGCATCTATACCACTTTTAATAAAAGTTAGTACCCTATTGGGTCTAGCAGCAGTTGAGCAATCCATAATCCAAAAATGTATTGGGGGCTAATATTAACACTGCAATACAGGTCAAAAGGAAAAAAATAATTTATTAAAGCTCAAATCCCCCTTTATGAAAGTGGTGAGAAAAAAACACACCAAATGGATTAGCAAATCTCTATCACGTAACTATTACCAAATGTCAATCATTAGTATCTGTCCCACTATAAATCCTTAGTGGAACATACACCCTTTATACTTAATTAGCCACTACAATTACAATCACAACACCGGAACTATCACCACAATGTATGAAGGAATAAGCCAATTAGCGGATAGGAACATTTATACATTAAAATACTAGATGTAATATATAATGATGCTAAGAGAAAATACTATATCAATTTCTGTACAGTGATAATGTGTATTCGCACAGTTTTTCAAATGTTCCCAAACATACACTGTTGATGTACATATGTCAGCATAAAAGTATTTATCACACTGTATTTGAGTCACAAATACCGGCCAATTTATGACAAACAGTAACCAGAGTTTGGATAATTTTTACATTTTTTAGTCTGTGGGTAGAAGGACCTATTATCACGGTGCCCATGATCCCTTGTTTATATGTTTCTGTCAGTTGTCCTATGTGTGGTTCTCATTGGTTGCCCTGTGTTAAGCCCGCCCAGTATGGCCTTTATATACTGGGCTCCTGCACCCACACATTGCCCTTTCGTGGTGTTCCTGTGCCAGTGCTACGTTTGCTCTATAAGTTTCCAGTGTACCGACTTGGCTTGCCTGACTACTCTCCAGTTCCTGCGCCTGTCTACCGACCTGGATTGTCTGACTATCCTTCAGTGTCCGCTCCTGTGTATCGACCCGGCCTGGCTGACGTTCCTTCTCCTGTGTACAGACCTGGAATGGCTGACGTTCCTGCTCCTGTGTTCTGATCTGGCCTGGCTGACGTTCCTGTTCCTGTGCTCCGACTCGGCTGATCTCCGTTTTGGTCCTTGTCGCCTCGGCGACATTCTGATTTCCAGTGCCTTGATTTGTCTGGCACCTCTGCTCCCGCAGGCTTGCCAAGTGTTGTCCCATTTAGGCTCTACGGAGCGCCTCTGGCCTAGTCCTCCATTCAGTCTAACCGGTTGCAAGTGTTGCCTCCGTGATTGCACAGGTACATTGCTATTGGCTATGCTCCCTTCAGTCTAACCAGTTGCAAGTGTTGCCTCAGTGATTGCACCGGTACATTGCCATTGGCTACGCTCCATTCAGTCTAACCGGTTGCAAGTGTTGCCTCCGTGATTGCACCGGTACATTGCCATTGGCTATGCTCCATTCAGTCTAACCGGTTGCAAGCGTTGCCTCCGTGATTGCACCGGTACATTGCCATTGGCTACGCTCCATTCAGTCTAACTGGTTGCAAGTGTTGCCTCCGTGATTGCTCCGGTACATTGCCATTGGCTTACGCTCCATTCTGTATAACCAGCTGCAAGTGTTGCCTCCGTGATTGCTCTGGTACATCGCCTTTGCTTACGCTCCACTCTGTCAAACCGGTTGCAAGTGTTGCCTCCGTGTCTGCACCACTAGCGCTCCTGTTACCTCAGTGGACTGGTAACTCTCAGTGGATGCAGACTTTGGTGTGTTTAAGAATCAGTTGAATACCTTCACGTATGGGACTGTTTTCCTGCCTTGATGAACTTTAACTCCTACATTGCTGAAACCTGGAAACCTTATCGTCTGCCTGGCCCGTGTCAGCATAAACTGTTTGTCTCCTATATTTGTGCTGGACCTGTGTGGTCCTAAATATTACCTGTCGTGTGTCTGTACTATATGTTGTATATTACAGGACCTGTGAGGGTTCTTATTGTATTATTGTATTCAATAAAACTGTGTTTTTATCCTAACTCTGTGTCTGTGAGTCAAACAAACCGTTACAACTATATTTGGGCAGCTGTCATGCATTTTTGCACCTTGCCCCCATCCATTAGGAGCGCCATCCAATATTTTCAGACCGCATAATGTTGTGAAATATATTGTCTATAAGTACTTCTAAATCTTTCTCTAACAAGTATTCCCCAGGTAATTTCCCATTTAGTGTAATTGCAGCATGCTTGTTTCCTTGAAATAATATTATTAGAGGGAAGATGACATACAAAATGTCAACATTTTGCTGTTATTCACATATTTAGATACCTTTTTCCTCCCATAATGTGTGAGAACTACAGATATTTTTATTTACTTCATGTAAGAAGTATGTGCTGTTTTTGGTGAGATTTAATCATCACCACCATCATGATGTTTTGGTTTATTTATTTATTAAGGGGGAGGAGGATGGAGTTATTTATTTATTTGTGTTTCGCTGAAGGTAATGTGGATCCAAATGTCATAGTGTATGCTTTTTATTGCTGAGCCAGGTCAACTCTTGGGCTGACTATAAATGCAAGACTTTGCGCCACATATTTACACCACAAATGTATATGCACTGAACACCATCCTTCTAGTAATTTTTCCACACTAGGAGACTGGTATTATACCAAAACAAAATGTAGACTAGGTAGAAAAATAAAATGATTCAAAATGTAGTAGCATCATAGATTCTTAATTCAAGTATAATACACCCAAGTAGTATATCGGCCCCCTCGAATGGGCACATTTATGCTATGCAAAGCTATTATTTTATATCATTAGAAGATGTAAATTTTCTAAAAATCATTTGTCTCCAGTTGATACCTTCTTTTAATGAAAATCACATGGTGGTTGACACTTTCAGAACTTGCTACAGACATATTCTCTGCTCTTCTGTGCCCTCACAAGAAACAGCTTGGCAAAGTCCAAGCACCAGGGCCAGATATGATTACTGAAAACTTTAAAACAGTGTCTGGAATTACTAAATCTCATTTCTGGATGTTTATAGTCTATGAGTTACAATGTTCATGGCACCAATTTCACTTATTAAATGCAAGGTTTTGAGTTATTGTTAGCCCTATTAATGTATTAAATTATTCATGTACTCCTCTTTAAGGCTCAGAAAAGTATAGGTTAGCTATAAGCTTTTCTCCCAGGTGTATTATAATAATATGTATAATTTTAGCATGGAATGTATGCTGCTCTACTGGAAGCACATGTCTTGGAAAGATGTAAATGTGTAACTACTTAAGAGACCTATTTTTTTCTGAAATCTACTGAATCAAGTCTAACACTTGTCAGAGACAGACATGTAGTGTGTATGTGTGCGTGGATGTGAACCACACACCCACCCTGGGAAAACTCAAGGTTTTGGTACACATCTGAGGTTGAAGGGTCAAATTCTGGTGTATTCTCTTATAGGAAATGTCCCTAAGTTGTAGCATGTTGAAGGTTCTTTGGTGGCTGTTTGAAGCACTTCTGAGATAGTGCAAGAAGGGACATACATCCTATAATCTATGTCATTTTGAGAATTCCCCTGTAGTTCTATAGTGAGACTGGGAACAGGGTGGACCAAGGCACAACTCTGGCACTATTTTCCAACCAGGTCTCAGCTAGGGGTTTTCCTTGGATTACTTAGTACTGGACTTGCAAATTACCAAACTACCTCACTTCGTGTATACTGAATTGAATGACCACATCTGTCATCTGTTTTGTCATCGGTTTGGATCAAAGCAGAAGCAGGTATAAGATGTTTGAGGCTGTCACAGGAGTGTACAGTAATAGGGTTCTTCAATTTCATTATATTCTTGTTGAGAAAGATTTGAACTTGATTTGTGACCTGTGTTTTAGGCATAAGCTGTCACAAGATCTTTTGAGCCTTTCCGTTTGAGCAGCCTATAGATAATGGCAGCAATAATTAATTTAACTTGCAAGTAATTTATATTTGTGGCCTAAGCAGAAGGGGGCAGTATAAAGAGGAGTGAAACCTTTAACTCTTTTTTAGAACTAAATCACTGTTTCTAGATATTTATGTATGTGTGTGCGTGTGCATGTGTGTGTTTTTAATTTTGGTTTAGAGCTTAGTACCAAAAATAAACTGATAGGTTTCCCATGAACTTTTAAACTCATCTGGAACACCCCTCTATATTTATCCAGAGTAAATGAGTAAAACGTTATTAGTTCTTAATTAAAACAATTGATGTTTCATGTTTTTTTTTGTTTTTACCAGAGACAGAGCATCGGTTATATAACTGTAACATGTACTAAAGGTTTGGATATCAAGTAATGCACATATTTTACCTTGTTTATCTAATATCAACAAGCAAGTTTCCCATCCCCCACTCTTCTTTTTATGAGGATATAAAATAGCAGCCCACAATGGCAATGCATCGAATATTACCTTAACACCAAAGGTTGTAAATGTTACAGTCTGGGTACCATTAGCTTGATTGGTTGTAGTAAATGATAGTGTTTTGTCTCCTCCATTTAATGAAACGGCTGCTTGTAAGGTGCCATCTAGAGCAACTATTCTCCACAAATCCCATTTTTTCTTGATTTTAAATCTCTGGGTAGAAACAAATACATAAGAAGGAGGAAGACCTTCTGGAAATATATTCCTACAAAATAAAAGCAGTATATGTTATGGCATTTTATCACATTTTGAGTACATATATTTAAAATAGATTTTAATTTATCTAAAATAAACATATAATAATAACAATAATGATAATAATAATAATAATAATAATAGCATTAAGATTACACTATTCTTGTTACATACCTCATATGAAACTCATGACACTGTATTCTGATAACTTGCATATAATTTATGCTAGTTTTTGCTATAATTTCAATATTTTAATATTATTTTAGTGTACTTTTTAAAACACTTAATTGAAGACAAACATTGCGGGTAATGATGCCATTTCTAAAAGAATATTTAGATACCCTAGCATAATATTTTAGACAGATATGTTGAAACAGTACAATTAAAAAGAGGATGGAAAAAAATCTGAAAGCAAGTACATGCTTAATCTGTGTTGTAGCAGCTAAGAAGTAAATATTTAGGCTTTATCTGAAAACCAAATCCAAGTATAAAGATTTAGTCTAATTACAAACTAAATCCTTATTCAAATTCAAAATCTGAAAAAAACTGAACATTCGCTATTGTGAATCATTAAAATTACACTACACTATTCCTTTTGCATACCTCTGGAATTTATGCCACTGTATCCAGTCAACTTGAATTACATATATTATGTACTATTATGTGCTATAAATTAAATATTTTAATATTATTTTTCCTGTACTTTTTAAACATGCTTAAAGAAAAATATTGTGGGTAATAATGCCGCCTTTAAAAGAATATCTAGATACCCCAACTGAAAATATCCTTATAGATAAATATGCTGAAATAGTACAAGTAAAAAAAAGTTAGAAGACAAAAACAAAATATAAAACAAAGTAAATGTACAGGATTTATCTGAAAACTAAATCCAAGCAAAAAGATTTAGCCTAATTACAAATCAATTCCAGATTCAAAATCATATGAAAATGGCAGGTCAGTAATTGCAATGATTTCAGTTGAGACTGGATACATTTGTCATACTTTAACCATTAACAACCACGGTCCGGGGGAGTGAATTTCCCTTAAGGACCATTTTGATCTCTTTGAACAATTTGTCACACGTGACTGAACACGTGCCGGCTCGCCGAACGAGGGTCTGATACTGACCACTCCAATCTTGGAGCAGCCAGTTTCAGACTTCAGTAGTGCTCACAGCACTCCCACAGGAGCAATGTGAGCAAAAAATAAGTGACGTGGCAGCCAGGACCATCTTTAGTCAGTCCCAGCATGCCACCAGTCACTAAGGGGTTAATCAGAAACTGTACAGTATTGTGAATCATAAAAATTCAAGTGGTGTCAAAAAAGGACAGTACTGAGCCCAAATGCTAAATTTAATCCTGGATTCAATGCACCACAAACTGTAACAGAGAAAAGTAAATAAAGAAAATTACCTGAAGAAGATTAAAACAAAATGTGAAAATATATCACCATACCATAATATATTTAATTTAGTTTTTCTTGTCTTTCATTGATACAGTGATCTCTTTTACATGGGCACCTATTGGTTGTATTTTTATAAGTTTAGAGTATATAATTACCCTGTAAGTTCAGTTAGGTCAGTCTGGGAAGTTATTTCATAAGCTTTGGTCCTAGGGTTGGAACCTTCAACTTTCTTAGGTTTTTTCTTATTCATACTCAACCCTAAAAGTATATCAAATCCTTTTTCATCTCGAGCAGCCACTGGAATTCTTGTCGGACAAACAGATTCTGAAAAGCAAATAAAAATAGAATGTTACATGTTAACTACAATCTCTAATTTTTTCCTAGAAGAAATAATTTCTAGTGGATTTTTTGGGATGCTTAAAAAGTATTGTGAATGCACATACAATTTTTATTATTCATATATATTCAAGATTTGCGTTAGTTAATTCAAGAAAAGGGAATTGGATAAATAATATATTTACAGATATCAAATAGGTTATTGTCTATAGGTCATGAAAAATTCAAAAAAGGCCAGGTTGTTGGGCAAAATGCTCTGGAATAATTCCCCAAGAGACATCACAATCTCCTGTATGCTTATTTCACACAGTCACCAGTTTAACCCTTCAAAATGAATAGATGAAAACACATAAATAAAAATAAATAAGAAAATATAATAGTAAGAGGAATAACGATAATGTATTTGTCAAAAGCAAAATGTTCACCATTTTGCTGCTGGGGATATTTGTAAATCATGTATGCAGCTGCATTGCATTTCTGTTGACAATTCCAGGAAGTTCCTGCAATTTACAGTTTTTATCTATAAAATATAGATGCTTCTTTGTATTACAATAGCAGTGCAAAGAACAGCAACAAATTTTACTTTATCACATTCATTATAAGAATTAAAAAAATAAATCGATTACAGCACATCATAATAGCAGGATCATCCATAATGACAACCTAGGCTACTGCCTAGGGCCAGTGGCAATATCAGAGGCCCTATCTGCAAGTAATGGGTAACAGACAGAGGCCCTGCTGTCACTTCCATTATAATCTTATGTCAGATACCCTTTTGTTGAAAGATACCAGCACCATAGAGTTGCTCCCACTTCCATTAGAAGCACAATGCCAGTACCTGCTAGCAGCACTTTGTTTCAGAAGATCAAGACATGATGGGCCCCAAACTGGCATCTTGCCTAGGGCCCTATGGATCCTTAATCAGTCTCTGGGTCATAAAAATCTTTATATATATATATATATAAAACAAAAAACACACAGTGGCACAATATGGAGGAAGGCAGGTGCCAAATTTGGTTGAGCCATAGTAGAGTGCCCTGTTTTCAGAGTATTTATAAACATTTTTTTATATACTTATTTGAGAGGTTCTTCCCAGTACCTCAACCCCAGGATTTATCTGCACTGGAAGTACATGGATACCCTTTATAAACAAGTGGACGTGGTCTCTATCTAGGGATGTTTAATAAATTATAACTTTTAAGATGTTCCTTCAAATAATTGTGGCTCTGAAATATTTGGGCTTATGCACTAAGATGTGATGAAGTGGAGATGACTTCTCCAATGATATCACATTCACTTCTCCGATTCATATGATATTCTATGGAACCGATGCAGTAAGATTTCTGAAATGGGGGGATATTAATACATAGGTTCCATAGAATAACATAGAAACTGGAGAAGTGATATCACTAGAGAAGTCATCTCTACATTATAACTTCTTGATCATATCTTAGTGAATAACCCCTGTTGGGTTTTATCCCATAAATTGCCTTAACGATTTAATTTTGAACATTGTAGCTGTTGCTTCTTGTTTTATCTGTCTACATGGGAAATTTGATCAAAACAGTATGACTGTTAGTGAACATATGGCAATGGCATGCTAGTAAAATTAGATCATGTCCTTGCACAAGATGTATACCCAACAGGCTATTGCTTAACTCTTTGGATGCTAGAGAGATCTCAAGTGCATTGTGGAGCATTACATTGGAGATCTTTATAACAGCTAAGGTGTTAAAGCTTTTTTCATTCTTGCTTTTTATAGATCTAGGGTATTTTTTGTGCCAAGAAACATTGGGTGGGACTGGGGGTGGGATCATGTGAGGAGAGGCGTATGATCATGACCGTATCTAATGGCAGCTTGAGTAACTTGCCTAGGGACACCTAGGATGTATATCTGGCCTTTTGTATCAGATCCATGAAGTTTTCTTTCACTTAACCCCTTAAAGGGATAGTAATACTTCGTTTTATCTTTATTTTATTTTGTAGGCATTAAAAAAACATGAAGAACGATATAAGTGTTATCTCTCAAACCTTTATGGTTTGAGAGATATTCACAAGCAAAGTTTCCCCTCCCGCCCCCTTTTACCTAGTGTAAGCCATCTCTTTTCAGATGTAGCATCTGGTTGTAAGACTAGACAGATAACAGAAGGGGACAATCTTCTTCATATGAGAACAATGAAGGCCCTACCCCGCTTGACAAGTTTTTCATGTTTTTCCCTTTTCTTAATTGAAGACTGTTCCTCTCCGCAGTCTACCTGAGCACCTCCCTTCTGCTCTGGCTGAACAGTGTTACATCAGTAAAAGGGGCAGGAGGGGGATACTTTGTCATTGAATTACTCTTGAACTACAACTACAACAGAATTGCAATAACACTCTCCAAAGTCCAAATACTATGATGATTAATTAGAGCTGCTTTTATTTTGAAACATTACTATCCCTTTAAGGACCAGATTACGTGCTATGACCATCACGGTCCTTAATGAGTCACACTCCCAATGACAACTGTAAACACCAATGAGGTATTCTTAAACCTTTGAGTGCCAGAGTGGTACACAACGCATTGCTTTGGCATTTAAAGGGTTAAAATTTTCTACAATGTATACAGCAGATATGATAAGCCATATCTCAATAAAGTTCTCTCTATGCTGGCTTTAATCACATTGCGTTCATTTGATTCCCATCCTACCTCTTATCCAGTGAAACTAAGGCATTAAAGAAAACATTTATGGAGTAAGCCAACTGAACTGTGCCACAGGGAGCATAAGGTACCAAATCTCTCATACAATATAATGGGGCTTTTAAAAAGTTGAATACTAGGGAGGTCTCCAAAGCACTGCATTGCAATGTATTGGAGACCTCTAGCATTAAAAGGGTTAAAAGCCCAATTTAGATCTATGGGAATTTTGCTTCCTATGATGAAGTTGTCTTAGTGCATCAGCCTCTTTGTCCATTCTTTCTATTCTTGTTTTCTCTCTTTATACTGGTCACATTCTTCCTTTGTCCCTGACTTTTTAACCCTGTGAGTGCCAGAGGGGTACGCAACGCATTGCAAAGCAATGCGTTGCGTACCCCTTTGGCACTCAAAGGGTTAATTCATGCCTCCTCCTGAAAAAATAATGAGCTTCCAGTGTGTTTGATAATGCCACCCAAAATATGTTCTGTCAGTTACGGCTTTTTACATTTGCAATTGCTTCTTAGCTATAGTTTTCTTGTTGATTCACTGTTCCCTAAGCTTAGAATGTCTACAAGTAAACTCCTCTTTTCTCCACCCACACTGGATCACAATGCCATTAGTTAAAAAGAGCACTGGAAAGGCAATAATATTTGAAATGTATTAATGACACATAAAACATTTAAATAATACAAAGCATAATACAAGTCAGTTAAAAAAAAACCTTAAAGAACTATGGCAAGTGAAAGTTTTTACATTAAAGTCCTAGATTCCATTCCAGGAAAAAATAAATGTTGGATGTGCATTTTCCAGGTTGCCTGATATTTTAACCTTTTGAGTACCAGAGGGGTACGGAACGCATTGCTTTGCAATGCGTTCCGTACCCCTCTGGCACGCAAAGGGTTAAGCTGGTCAGTTCTGCAATCACATTCTGACCAATGGGAAAGTGTGCAAACATCAACTGCTTTCCTTGGTTTGGATCAGCTAGAGGAAACGAGGGGAACAATAGCCCCCCAATCCCATACCATGTTCTGCCCCTATATCTCTGCTACTATATGTTAACCCCTCCATTGCTGGATTACAGCATTCTTGCTGCTCCATCAGTTGAGGAGTTAGTTTCCATGATCAATAAAAAACCCTTCCAGAGATGGGCAATGTTCTCATTCTAAAAGTCCAGAGAGAGTCAGGTTTGATTGTCTATGCAGTTGTCACTCATATATTATTACTAACTAATCTAATAGCCTGTGTACACGAGCCAAGGTCCGGGTAATGTTAACCCTTTGATTGCCAGAGGGGTATGCAACGCATTGCTTTGCAATGCATTGTGTACCCCTCTGGCACTCAAAGGGTTAAGAGGCAGCTACTTCACTGCTCCATGCAATGAAGTCTTGAGTCGTCTCACTCACAGGATGCAATCATGCGCAGTAGAGACTGCCCGAACGTGGACAGTCTCTACTGTGCATGACTGCATCGTGACAAACATCCTAGCGAATTATTATATAGGATAGGCCAAGAGAATTAGAAACATAGAATGTGACAGCAGATAAGAATCATTCGGCCCATCTAGTTTGCACATTTTCCTACTGTAAAAACTTCAAACTTTATTTGATCCTTGGTCTTGTCTTATGTTCAGGACAGCCTTATGCCTATCCCATACATGTTTAAATTGTGCTACTATGTTAACTTCTTCCTCTTCTGCTGGCAGGCTATTCCACTTATTTACTACACTCTCAGTGTGTGTGGTTGTGTGTGTGTTGTCTGATTCACCCAACACACAATCTGCAAGTAAACAGCCCAACATCTCTTTACAGCAATTAATATTCATTACAATGTGTTGCATAGCTCTTTTGCTAAGATGCACCTGATTTAAACTGGACTTAACCCCTTGAATGCTAGAAATGTTCCCAATGCATTGCTTTGATATGCAATGGAGACTGCAGCATTCAAGTGTTTTTCTATTCCCTATGATATAGTGTGTTTGGCCCAGAACAGCTACACTTATTATGTGTAAATGGCCTTTAATGTCTCTATTGGATGTGGAATGATTGTTGTGTGTATTATGGCAGTATGGTCATGATGCTATAGTAAGAGATCTAGTAGCATTTCAGTGTTAAATGGAGATTTTCTAGGATCAGGAAAAAAGTAGAGTTGCATCCATTATCCTCTTTAGGCATCCCGAAAAATTAGCAAGAGCTACAGAAAAAAATTAATATGAAATCTGCCACCAAGATAGGTCTTAAGGAGGTACTGTTCTTTTTCTTACCACTTGTTGAGCAGTAGTCTTGTTCCTGAGGTTCTGATCTCTGAAAAAATGGCATTGCACAGTAGCCATTCACCTATTCAGCAATGGCTGGATCATACCTAGGCATAGCTTAATCAATAATTAATGGCTACATAAATCCACCAATTCCATAATTGGACTTTTCGCAGGAAATTATTCCCCAAGCGGGAAGTGCCATTATTTGACAATTTTGGTTTGAAGCGAAAATTTTCACCAATCCCGAATAAGTATGTACACAACATAAAAAAATCCCCAGCTCACATGGCCAAAAATCCTATAACCCACAATGAATCAGGTAATCTTTCATTTCAACTAGATGTCATGTCCAGGGAGGCAGACATGATTCTTTGCCACAGGAATCAGGGATATTAACCCTTTGTGTGCCAGAGTGGTATACAACACATTGTTCCACAATGCGTTGCGTACCCCTCTGGCACTCAAAGGGTTAAAATCCTTCCAATGATGGCTTCCTAAGAATCCTTCAGTAGAAAGCATTTAACTCCCTGAAGTCCTGAAACAAAGATCAATGTCTGATCTGTCTCTGTGGACATTATATCCAGTACCAATGAAGAATTAATTTTTAATGTATATATATATATATATATATGTGTGTGTAAGAGGGAGTTTTATAATTAGGCTGTGTTCATTTTCCTTTAACCCTCTGAGTGCTAGAAATGCATTGCATTGGATACCTCTCTAGCACTCAAACGGTTAAATATGTTGGACTAAAGTCTAAAAATTACCAAAACTTCTCAATTTATTGACACCAATCTCACATCCTGAGACACTGCCTGGGAGCTTTATTTGTTAATCTGATGCAAAATGACTTTCTTCTGAATATCTGCTAGATGAGTGTAGACAAAAATGTACAGTAAATAAAACTATGAATTTAGTATTTTCTATACATGAGTTTGAGGCAAGCTACTCTCTCTCCATTCCTTCTAAACAATAGTACTCTCTGTCATGTCTATCAGGCTTGTTTCCACTGAGGGTAGCAGGAGATTTACATAAAATCTGACTTGTTGAAAGGGCTAAGTAACTTGATTTACAGAGCAGTGTAATATAAAGCTATGTTTTAAACTCTGCAGTGCCTAAGGGTATACAACACATTGAAAAGAAATCTATTCCTGATGCACTGAAGGGAATAAACATCCATCTGCTTGTTATACTATTAACATGATTTTACATTTCTGTGTTTGATTAATTGCTGCTGCAGTGGGATATGGGTTCAGGCCTTGGTTACCTATCCAATTAGCAAGTGTTTGTCTACAGATGAACAAATGTTAAAGTTTATTCCATGTTGTTTAGCACACTTTTACACTGTTCAAATGTTAATTGCAGTGATTCATAACAATATGCCCTGATTGTATTGGAAACATTTCAGCAGTTGTATAAACACATTAAGGGATATGTACAAATATAATCTCATGCTAAAACAGGCACAGGACCGCCTAATTCTAATTTATTAAGCTATTTGTTTTTGAACTTCTCCCGTTAACAATGTTTGCACCAAGAGGAGGGAATTTAGGAGTATATGGAAATTTCTGGCCATTTTTTTCTTCTGTGCATTGTTGGACGCAATGCACTAAAAGTGTAGGAGTATAGGAGTATATAGGCATTTCAGGGCAGTCCTTTCTTCTGCGCCTTGTTGGACACAGTGTACTAAAGGGGAGAGAGTGTAAGAGTATATGAGCATTCCCAGAAGTCCTTTCTTCTGCGCCTTGTTGGACACAGTGTACTAAAGGGGAGAGAGTGTAAGAGTATATGGGCATTCCCCGAAGTCCTTTCTTCTGCGCCTTGTTGGACACAGTGTACTAAAGGGGAGAGAGTGTAAGAGTATATGGGCATTCCCCGAAGTCCTTTCTTCTGCGCCTTGTTGGACGAGAAGTACTAAAGGTCAGGGGAGTATAGGAGTATATGAACATGACTGAAATGTCATGAAAGCTGTCATCTTAAATCATTTTATTTACCACCCCCAAGTTGAAGTTCTACACAAGATATCAAGAGAACGTCAAACAGCATTACATATGGATGAAAGACTTAGGAATAAATTCCCACGGCCTCCCTTACTTTCCCCCCAGTTTAAAACAATTGATATTAAGGAGTGCCCTGAACAAAAAGACAAGAAATGGCATATCTCCATGCCTACAAAAGAGGTGTAAAACCTGTACACTCATGAGCACCACGGACAAGGTACCCATATCTAGCTCCCAGTTACACTATAAGATCAATGGTACCTTCACTTGCAAATCATCCGATGTAATATACCTCATCATATGTACAAAATGCCCAAAAGCTCTCTATGTGGTTGAAACAGGCCACCCACTACATAAAAGGTTTAATTCCCACAGATCCGTTTTTTTTTGCCAAACAGACACAGTGTCAGGGACATTAAACTGACTGTATTAATGGGGCAGCTCCGTGCTTGGAGAGAAAAATATGGGAGGTTAAATTAATGCTCCAGTTTAATGCTTTAAATAATGGGCTGAACTGGGATTTTCTGTCACATTATTATATTATGGATTAGCCTTTGCAACAGACAGCCTGAGTTCCACTGGAAGTGTAAATACATTGGACACCTCCAGAGGATGAATGCAATTTACATCCCACTCCTTTACCATTGACTGGTAAAGAATCTGGGCCTGGACTGAGCTGATCTTATTTGATTTCAATTCTAAACATGCTTGCCTAATTATCTGTATAACATGCCTGAGGAAGAGACCTAAGAGGTCTTGTAAGCTTGCATTCTAAATCTGCTTAGCTAGCCAATAAAGGTATCAAATTGACTATACTTGCCTCTTAAATTATTTAAGAATCAGATCTTTACTTACATAAATGGCACGACAAGTGCTAACCAAATCAATAGATTGATAGTTATCCCGAAACAATCTTCACCATTCAGAAACTCCTAATGCTTATATAAACACAAATACACAAAACAGCTGCTGGCAGTATAAGAACTTGGTCCAATATTTATAAAAGCAAGCTGGACTTTTTATGCGAAAATCCAACTATGGGTTAAAAAATTCCTATTAAATTGTCTTTTTAACTCCTTGAATGTTAGAGATGTCTCCAAAGCATTGCAAAGCAATGATTGGCAACCTCTCTGACATTCAAAGGGTTAAGAAGCTCTATTCAAGTGCATGAGAGTTTAGAAATTTCTATTTTCCACCTGTAATGCAGTTGATTTACTCTAGAATAATTTCATTTTTTTATGTAATTCTAGTCCTGTTCTGACCATGACTGTGCAGCTCTCGGTACATCTTGACATGACCCCCAAACCTGTTGAAGCTGTGCTCTAGTACACATGCAAAGTTCCTCTAGCATTCAAGCTGCCTAGTAATTCCTAGCTGAGTCCTGTGTACAATCCTTGCCTTTTTAATTACCTCCTCTTGTCTGCTGTTTGCCATAACCACAGATTTTTGAAATTATCACAGCTCTTGTCTGCTTCCCTAACCCATGTCTTGTTAAATGACCATATCTCTTTTCTGCCATCTGCCATAGCCTAAGTCTTGTTAAATGACTATCTCTCTGCTCTGATGCCTGTCACAAACTTCTGAGCATTAAATGACCTCTTCTTCTGTCTACTGCTACAACTGAAAAAAGGTATAATACCAGCACTGGAATGCTCTTGGTACTTGTTAATGTGGAGTATGGAGGAAAAAATGGAATATGAAGTGACTTGAATATATTATATTATACTATTAATCTGAGTCCTTAGTCAGTCTGGTGCCCCCCCTAGGCTTGTGAAGAGTCTTTAGTTGCAGCTAGTCTTGTCTTGGTCTCAGATCCAGGAGCATTAAAACGTGTGACATAAAGAGGGGATAGGGAGAGAGACAACTCAAAACAAAAAAAAAGTAAGTGTAATATCTAGGACACAATATAAATAGTTAGAAACATGCAATAGTATAACAGCAAATGTAACATTTGTTGTTAAAAATTATATATATTTATTAGTGAGTTGTAGATGTAGAAAGGCAAAAAGTTTTTATTATAATCTGGACACCATAAGGACTAAAAGTTAATGTAAAATTCCCATTTATATCATTAACATAAGTGTACATGTATAGGGCTTGAATAAATTAAATGGAAGATATGCAAAAGGAATAAAAATAATAAAAACAATTTAATAAAAGTGTCCAGAGTCTGGGCTATGGATGGACCCTTGACCACTGTCAATGAATCCCGCTGGATCAAATGAGTGCAGGCCTCATTTTACTCGTGTGGTCAGGTCCTGAAGTTATCTGGGGTTCATCATCCAAATAAAATGCTGTCTGGAACAACTTGGAGCCGGTAGATGGTGTTCGGGTTTTTAATCAAAATGAATCCAAGATGAATCAAAGTCTTGGGATAATGGTTGAATAGCTCTGTCTGTTTCAGTGCTAATATTACATGCTCCTTCATCTAAAGCATGGGGGTGCTGGGCTGACTTGTCCTTTTTTAACTCCATGTTAAGAGAATCAGAGTTAATTGGGTGTGTTATGTAAATGAACTGAACAATATTCCTCCTTTCAACCTGATTACGTGATACATACAATGTGCGTATTATCATTGATTTATTGGAGCGTATCGGAACAATAAACCACTGGTATAAAAACTTAAGATTTCACCACAGATGTTTTATTGGAGATTTATGCATTGAAAGATAATATTAAGTTGTGACAATAAACCCTTGTTTCACTAATTTTTTTGCACTGTTTCTCTCCCTATCCTCTGTTTATCTCACTGCTATAACTGTTCAGATTATTTGTAAATTCCTCCAGCAGACTGCCCAGTATCCTACAGCTTATGTTCTGTTACCTACTGGTTGATCATCTATGTTTCTCTTTTGTTGTACTCAAACATCGGTTTTGTTGACTGCACTAGAATTTAGTAGATGTTTGCTGCAACATAAAACACAAACAAACAAGGAAGTCTTTTAAGTGTATTATTTATTGAAAAAAGTAAAAAAAAAATACACAAATTCCCTTCCATTGCTATCACACATAGCCCATCTTGGATGTTTAGTATTTTGGGGTTCTTTTTACCTATAATAAGCATTCTGTGCCCTCATTCACTCTCCTTTCCTTCTGTCTGTCCCTGCAGATAGTACTGAAAGTCTAAGTGTTGCGTTCTTTGCCAAACAAAACAGCTTATGAGATTCCAGGCTCCAGTCTGAGCAGTTAACAATGTAGACTTGAAGAATGGCTCAAGGTCCATCAAATTCAGTCAAATGCTGGCATCATCAGCTCCATCTGGCAAGCATACACTGGACCAGAGAGGGGTCCTCACTGGGGGTATGGAAAGGTCCAGAGTCACAAAGAGTGCTATGAAGTATGGAGTTACCCAACAAACATTGTTGCAACACTGTTCCATTCTCCTTCATTAGGGTTACCAGATAGGCACTGAATGTAATGAGTCCTTGTCATGTCGGTCCTGTGGACTTGAACTGGTGACCATCAGGTTATGGATCCTGCAACTTTCATTGCTACTAAACAGAACCTTTTATCTGCTGGCTCTTATGCAGCAGCATTGCCCTTTTAATCTCACCAGCTTTCCTGGCAACTTTTGGTTAATGGTATCCAGATGTACTTTGTTTAGAGCTCCCAGTGCAATTGTTAGCCCTGGTGGTTAAGACTTAGTTTCCTGTTTTTTGTTTGCTGTATTTGATGCTCCTGTTATACCTCGACTTCATTTAAACTACACCTGTCTTCAACCTTGGCTTGTACCTTGATTTAGCTTGAACTCCACCTGCCTCAACCTCAGCTTGTAACTTGATTTTGCTTGAACTCTTCCTGTAATGACCACGGCTTGTACCTTTACTTCATTTGAACTCCTCCTGCCTAATATTAGCTTACCTCATCTACTCCAGTATCTTAATTTCCCTGGACTGCCAGTGTACCTATCTTGGTCCAGCTCCTGGCTCAACTGGGGGGTGGGCTATCTGGCTTCACAGTCAACACCTTTCATATACGATTTCAACAGCAGCAAGGCTACACTGGTTTCCGGCTCTGCTTCCTAGCCTTGCACTCAAGCTTTACTCCATAGCTTCTTCTGCACAGGCGTCGTATTAGCTCTTTGTCCTGCCCTCGGGATCCAGTCTCCTGTATCCCTGACAGTCTTATTTTCAGCGCCTTAATGAATATGCATGTACATACATGTGCTGATACAAAAAGTTTTTGTCCAGAGTAACACACTGGTGTGTAAATTAACATAAAAAATGTAATTTATCCTATTACTTGTGAATGTGGACTCCAATACATTGGACAAATGACGTATAAATGTAAAACTAAATTTTCAGAATGCCTAAAAATATTTCCAGATAATTGACTTCTCACAGTTTATCAAAATATTATAAAATTGTGCATGGCTGTAATCATAATAAAATAAAAGTCACCGGCATTGGACAGGTTGAATTGGGTCTTACAGGGAACAATCTTTTGGGAGTAGATGTGAAGGGAGATGATATTGTCTTATGTTCAACTATCTTTTTTGTTGACTCTGCTAGTGGTTGTTATTTCTACCATTGCAGTCATGTTACCCTGTTTTGTTCTACTGAAATCCTGCAAGTAAGTGACTTCTAATGTTCCTATTTTTGTTTCAGTACTTCTTTTTGTCCAGTCCATTGTGTATATTGGCTACTTCAAAGCACCATAGCTATTACTCTATACCTTTGATTGCCCCATGTTTTCAGGTCAGTTTCTAGTATTTCCTCTTTGTCCTTCTTTTATCCCACCTGGTCTCTGAGTCACTCTTAAAGTTGGAAAGTGATTGCTTTGCTGCTTTGTCAATAGTCTGGTGCACAGTTGTTTTTACCCTTAAACTGGTGAATAAACTGTGCCTTTGATGTTATTCTATTGATGGCCTATGTGTGGATTTCTCTGTGATTTCCTAAGTTGCATGGGATAACCCTGGAGTATTTAATAGGCTAGAATGGATGGCTTTTAGATAACGTATTACTAACTCTAAGACACCTTGGGTTTATGCACTATGGTTTAATAAAGATGATAAAGAGGAGATAACTTTTACAATGGACCCTGCTATACTGTGGAGGTTTGTGTACTACCACACCTTAGTGCACATTGGAGAAAATGAATTATTAGCTTCTCAGTTCTGTGAATCATCAATTACCAGGGGTCTCTAAATTATACTGTTCCTATAAGTTGTTTTGCCAAGGATTATGGGAGTCATAGTTCAACAAAAGCTGGAGTGCTGCAGGCTACCCATTGTTGGTTTAGAGGGAACATTGGCTCTGACTTTTCATGAGGTTGGTGGGGCCATGGTTCTGATGAATTACCCTTTTCTGCTGCATGTGTCTCTATTTACTAATATGATCACAATCATTGTTATTGACATTTTCACAAGTAAACCTTTTTATGCAGCCATATTGATATGAAGAGCTCAAAATAAGTAGACAGCTAATCTTACAAAATATGGGTCTTTGTAAGTAAAAAGATATAACTTGTAGTCAAAATACATGCCAGAATGGTATTAACACAGGATTCACATATCAGTTTAACATGTTCCTACTACAAGATTGCAACTTTTTTCCTCTTTATCATCCTAAGAAAACATATACATTGAACACAAAGCAAAGCTTTACAACATGCATTGTTTAGTTCACTTTTATAAGGCTTTTTGATGTATACACCCCCAGTATAAGTAGAAGCAGACGTCAGAGGGTACACTTGTGTCTCCGTATGAACCGCTCACAGCTGTGCATTATGCAATGATTCATAATAGAAGCCACATTGAGAATTTTCTCTCACAAACATAATGGTCTTATATTTGGAAACCCATACTTGTAACTTTAACCCTTTCAGTTGCAGGGGGTATGCAACGCATTGCAAAGCAATGAGTAGCGTGCCCCACTGGCACTGAACGGGTTAAAGGCCTTACTGATGCCATAAGCTACTTCCAAATATGGAGGATCAATATAACCTAATTTTTTTTTTTTTTTTTTTTTAAATAATAGGGCAAAAAATAAATTGTTCATTAAAACGTACTTGAACATTTAAATTTAAATAAACAGAAACAAACAAGTTATTTGATTTAATGAAATAATTTATTTTCACTGATAAAATATCGATATATATTTTTTTTTTCTATAAACATCTAAATTGTATAATGTTATTCCACTAAGTAAAAGGGGAAATTAAAAATAAACTACACACAATATTAAACTATATAACATTTTAAATTGTATAAGATATTAAGGGAACTTTACAAGCAAAAAAGTGGAGTAATTCTGGGGCAAACCAACTATACCACAGTGGACAAATAAAAATGATCATGATTTAAATGGGAATCTTAACTTCTAGAATGCTAGAAAGGTCTCTGCCATTTTTCTTTACAACCTGTTGGAAACATATCTAACAATCAAGGGGTTAAAAAGCTCTGTTTAACAATCTGAGTGCCAGAGAGGTACTTAACACACTGCAACACTATGGGAGTCATGCATTAAGTGGTGATAAAGAGGTGATAAAGTAGAGAAAATGTCTCCAGTGATATCACTTCTCCAGTTCCTATGTTATTCTATGGAGCCTATTCACTAAGATCTCCAGAACTTAAGAAATGTTAGTGAATTGGCTCCATAGAATAATATAGGAATTGGAGAAGTGATATCACTGGAGAAGTTGGGGAGATTGATTAAGCGATGATAAAGAGGTGATAAAGTAGAGATGACTTCTCCAGTTTGTAACTTCTCCAATTTCTATGTTATTCTATGGAGTATAATCACTAAGATTTCTACAGCTTTGGAGATCTTAGTGCATATGTTCTATAGAATAACAGGAACTGTAGAAGTGATATCACTGGAGAAGCCATCTACACCGCTTAGTAAATCCCCCACCGTCATCTCCTCTTTATCACTTCTTTATCATGCCTTAGTGAATAACCCCAATGTGCTGTATACCTCTCTTGCACTCATAGGGTGAAATCAATGGGAACTTGGTGAATTTGTGTTCATTCCCTATGCTGCAGTTGATTTGCCTCAGAATTACTCTGTTTTGCATTTGTAATTATGTCATGTTTTACAGTTTACAATGCATTCCGTATCCCTCTGGCACTTAAAGGGTTAATGTGGACATTGCCTAAACTATAAAAGACTTTAAAGTAGGATTGGGAGATTACTTTTTGTGATTCTCTCTGTTAATATGAATGTGCTGCAGCTTGGTTGTATCTAGAGTTTCTTTTTAGTGGAATAACTAGATATTCATCAGAAAGTACATCGTTTTCCAAGCCCTAGAGGTTTAATCTCTAAGGTTAATGAAAACTAGCTAGACAGCACCTAGATAGGTAAAAAAAAACACATATTTAGACATATTGCAAAGAACTGCTAGAGGGGTTGATGATTCAGTATCCTTTTTTCAAGCCTAGAGCAATATATTAGCATATACAGTATAGATAAGGAAGCAATAAATAAAATGAATTTGAAGCATGAATCTTCAGACTACAAAGATACTTAGATCGTATTTTGGTATATAAAAGGATAGAGAAACTGAAAGAGTAGTAGCAATTTAGAGCATTTTACTCAAGGCAACGTTAGAACTAGTTTTATAATATTACAAAATATGAAATCTGATGTGTCCGGCCCACATGGGATTATTCTCCACAGTTAAGAAGGGAAACCCACCAGAAAGCTGTATATTAATTAATTTATTATTAACATGGAAAACAACAGTGTTTAAAGCTTACATAAAAGATTGTGTTGATTGAATTGAAATCAGGGGGTTATGCACTAAGGTGTGATAAAGAGGTGATAACGTGGACTAGACTTCTCTAGTGATATCACTTCTCCTGTTCCTGTGTTATTCTATAGAGCCTATGGACTAAGATCTCCAAAGCTGGGGAAAGCGTAGTACATTGGATCCATACAGTAACCTAGGACTTGGAGAAGTGATATTACTGGACAATTAATCTCTTCTTTAGCAGGTCTTTGCAACACCTTAGTGCATCACCCCCACCATTATTTTACTCGTTTAAGTATTAAGTGATTTTTTTTTTTTTTATTTGAGAAGCATAGATCTTCCCATAAATTTGTGACAGAAAAATATCCTATGTCCACTGTGTGGCAGTACACAACTTATGGCTTACAAGGACATATCCTATATTATAATTCGCTTTATCAGAAGCTGTCGTGCAGTACAGCCTGCCTGGCCACGGCTGATACGGAGCGGGCGGCTCCAAATTCATACCGGAGTCCTCTCTGTGCACCTTCCTGGGACCGCTAGGAAGATGCACAGAGAGGACTACTGTCTGAATTTGGAGCGCCCCACTCCTTATCAGCCGTGGTGCGTTCGGGCAGTCAGTACAGCGCATAACTGCAGTGACGCCACTGTTGGTCCATGTACATGGGCTTTAAAACTAGTGCAGAAATATTAGGAGATTTTCTCAGTGAGGCTTTTAACCTACCGAATGTTAATTAGATCTGCAACCCCTTTCAAATGGGTTAAAAAACCTAATTAACCCCTTAAAGATGAAAGAGGGCTGTGTAACATTTTGCAAAGTAATGCACTGCCCACCCCTCTTGTTCATAAGAGGTTAAAAAGTTGGGACTTTGAATAATGTTTATTTGTGCTCTGTGGTACTTCCCAACTGGTTCCCGGTGCTGCACATCCTTGCTGGGAGGCAGTGGCGTCTCTATCGTTTCTCTATTGGTGGGGTGTATTTTGGATTCAGGTATTTATATGTGTATTTGTCCATGTTTCTGGTTACCCTGATGAAGGTCCGTTAGTGGACCAAAAACGTTTGGTTGGAGCAAAGCTTGATTAAATTTACGTTTTTTTTGAAGATTTCCAGAGTGCTGTCTCATCTACTTTAGCTCATCTAAGTACACTTGATATATGATAATAAGGGGCATGCACCATTTATATTGTTTATTTGATTTATGTGAGTGCCACTGCCAATTCCTGTTACAATATGTTATTGGATATCATTAATTAAAGGGGAACTACCACCCCACATACAGTTAAATCCCAAGAATTACCCATCTGGCGACTAGCTAATCAATAGTGCTAGTCGCCAAAATAATTACCTCCTTACAGAGAAATTCTACTGCTCCTGGGACTGACAGCCAGGAAACAGCGCAGACATCTCTGCATAGTGACATCTGTGTGCCTGTGCTGTCAGTCCCTTCTGTACCTTAAAGGGATAGTAATACTTCGTTTTATCTTTATTTTATTTTGTAGGCATTAAAAAAACATGAAGAACGATATAAGTCTTATCTCTCAAACCTTTATGGTTTAAGAGATATTCACAAGCAAAGTTTCCCCCTCCCACCCCTTTTTCCTACTGTAAGCCATCTCTTCTCAGATGTGAATCTGGTTGTAAGACCAGATAGATAACAGCAGGGGACAATCTTCTTTGTATGAAAACAATGAAAGCCCTTCCCCACTTGACAAGTTTTTCAGCTTTTTCCCTTATCTTAAATGAAGATTGTCCCTCTCTGCAGTCTACCTGGGCACCTCCCTTCTGATCTGGCTGAACGGGGGGGGATACTTTGCTTGTGAATATCTCTTAAACCATAAAGGTTTGAGAGATAAGACTTATATCGTTCTTCATGTTTTTTTAATGCCTACAAAATAAAATAAAGATAAAACGAAGTATTACTATCCCTTTAAGGTACCAAGCAATGCCTCTTACAGCAGACTGGAACTGACAGCACAGGCACACAAACATCACTATGTAAAGATGTCTGCTCTGTTTCCTGGCTGTCAGCCTTAAGAGCAGTGGGATTTCTCTTTAAGGCGGTAATTATTCTGATGACTAGCACTAATGATCAGCTAGACATCAAATGGGTAATTCTTGGGATTTAACTTTATGTGGGGTGATAGTTCTCCTTTAACAAATATGAATGTATCCAGCATCTCATGTTTTCATTTTAAATTGTCATTCAAATAGCACTTAGTTATTTATTAATTTACCTTACTATTAGAAAACTGTATTTTGTTCTCAGAAAAAGAAAAGTGAGAAATGTAGATATATGTCCATTTAGTAAGGTGTAAGATTTCACTGTATACTTTATTTATGTTTTGGATTAAACCAGTGGCAAAACTACTTGCAGTTAAAGGGGAAATATACTGGATGTAACTGCGGTCATATAGAGTTGGATATGAACAGATAATTACAATAGACTGCAGAGTTCAAATAATGTTATGATAGCAGGTAAAATATATGAAATATAGCTAAAATCCACAGCAAATAGCATATTAAAAGGAACTACATTTTTATCAGTTAAAATCTATGTTTACTCCCTTTCAAATCATAACATGTACTAGAACGGAGAGCCATAGCGTACCCAGAAGAAATCTCCTGGAATGCAAACAAGTACAGGAAGAGAACAGAGTGCCAATAGTAGTTACCTACAACCTACAGCTTGACATAGTGCATAGAATGTCAAAAGAGCTCCAAACAATACTTCATACTGATGGCAGATTCAGACAAATATTCCCAAGACCTCCACTCCTCTCCTGTAAACAGCCCCCCATCCTCAAACAACTCGTGGTGAAGATCTCTCATAAAAATGCAACTGAAAATGGTACTTTTCCCTGTTTACAAAAGACATGAGTAACCTGTGCACACATATGTACCATAGATGAGGAGTTCACACCACATTCCTACCAAAGCCACAATATCAAGGGAAAATTCTACTGTGGCTAATGTTATCTACCTCATAGTGTGTGTGAAATATCCCCAAACAGAACTATATGTAGATGAGACAGGACAAACACTAAGAAAAGCATGAGCTTTCATAGATCCAGTGTGAACAACAAAAGAGACACACCAGTGGGTACACATTTTTGCAAAACTGATTACAGCACTGAAGATCTCAAAGTGACTGTACTGATGGGAAATTTTAGGTCACAGAGAGACAAAAAGATCTGGGAGTATAAATTAATAACCAAGCTTAAAGGTATCTCAATTAGAGATATTCATCATCAAGGGGCAGGGTTATCTTTATAATGATAGAAGGAAGATTGTCCCTTGTTCCGCTCAGGGGGACACTTTATAATTAGTGTTGAGCGAGCGTGCTCGGCCGATGCTCGGATCGGCTCGAGCATCGCTCTGCTCGGCACATGGCGGTACTCGTACGAGTACCGCCATGTGCTCGCCCGACATGTTCGGGTGAAGAGGATCTGTGCCGGAAGAGGCACAGATCCGAAGACGCTCCGCTGGACCACCAGGGAATGGAGGTACGGGGGCATTGCGGAGATGAAGGGGGCATTGCGGAGATGAAGGGGGACATTGTGGAAGAGGGGCATAGACTCTATGCCCCTCTTCCACAATGTCCCCCTTCATCTCCGCTATGCCCGTCTTCCACAATGTGCCCCTTCATCTCCGCTATGCCCCTCTTCCACAATGTCCCCCTTCATCTCCTATGCCATAGAGGAGATGAAGGGGGACATTGTGGAAGAGGGGCATAGCGGAGATGAAGGGGGACATTGTGGAAGAGGGGCATAGACTCTATGCCCCTCTTCCACAATGTCCCCCTTCATCTCCGCTATGCCCCTCTTCCACAATGTCCCCCTTCATCTCCGCTATGGCATAGGAGATGAAGGGGGACATTGTGGAAGAGGGGCATAGCGGAGATGAAGGGGGACATTGACCAGGCACCCTCCGCTCATCAGAGCAGGGGGTGCCTGGTTTAATGCTCGAGTGCTCCCATTCATTTGAATGGGGCTCGGGTGCTCGGCCGAGCACTCGAGCATCAGGGGGTGCTCGGTCAGAGCACCCGAGCACCCGAGCATCGGGGTGCTCGCTCATCCCTATTTATAATATAATTTCAGAGAAACTAGAGTGATGTCAACATTGCCAACATTGGAGAGCGTTCGTATACACTATAAGGAACGGTCATAGCTTAAGTTTTAATGAGCCATAACTCCACCTTTAACACTCTGAACGGTGGCTTGAACCATGCAAAGGAATTTATCTCACATTATCTTACAAAATAAACATAATTGGTCCCCTTGGGAGCTGAGGGCTATGCAGCTCATTGCAAGCGATGGGTTATACACCCCTCCGGTGCTCTGAGGGTTAACCCATACATTCTATGGTTTTAGCCATCTCTGGTTTGCCATGTCATACTGTAAATTAACAGTATGTAAGTGAGACAACCCATTGACTTATTTTATGTACCAGCTGGTATGGAACATATTTATTACAATACTTAAGAGAACTCTTATGCACCACTGAGGCATATAGAGTTGTGAATAGTGGGAAAATTCACCCACATTGTATTTTCTCTTATTAATAAATCTCAGCCATAGTAAATTAATTTTGGCTCTCCCATCAAAAATATAAAAAGTATTTTCTATACACCATAAATCTAAAACAGAAATCACAGTTTAGAAACAGTATTGAAAACAATTATAGATTGTGAGACATGTATACTGAGAAGAACTGGAACCACTATGGTGCAAACCAAAGAGGACATATGAAAATGCCAATTGATATTAAAGGGTCTTTTAACAACTGATATCCCTTTACCTCCTTTACCCCTGATGAAGTGAACAGTGAGGCTCACAAAGACACGTTTTGTGTCATTTGCACTCCACTGAGTCCCACCTCCCCCCCAGCGGGTTTCCTTGATCCCGGCAAAGTTCAACAGATTCACCAGCAATCTGCTTGGACCGCGTGTCAAGATAGAATGCTGACACAACCATATTGGTCTCTAGAGTTGAACATTTTTTGCCAGTCTCAGAAGGCTACTGGTCTACAATCTCCTCTAAATGAATCTGGAAGCATCTGGAAGCACCTAATCAACAGGTGCCAAGGATTTAAAAGGATGCAGTTTTCATGGATAATTAGTGGGCTGGGACTTTATCACAAGATGGGGAAAAGTGAGTGCATTATTATTTATATTTTTATTTTACTTTGTTTAATACATACTTTGCTTAGATTTGCACCCCTTGTTGTCTGCCTTGTGCTCTCTTTTCTTCTTTCATGCCAAGAGCAAGGCCATTATAATGTAATAGGGCTCACTGGCCATTTCTCTTTCTCAGTGGTTTAATTTAGTAACTGTGACTGTCCCATTATACAAAATGACTTATAATAATCATGGGTACACAGAGATCTTTGCTAAAGTTTGGTCCAAATGGATAGATTGTCATTTTACCACCTTAGTTAATAGGTGGATTGCACAGTTTGTAAAATAGGCAAATTGTTACATCTTAAAGGCATAGCATTGCAATACTTCGTTTTAACTTTATTTTATTTTGTAGGCATTAAAAAAACATGAAGAATGATATGTCTTATTTCTCAAACCTTTATGGTTTATGAGATATTCACAAGCAAAGTTTTCCCCTCCCGCCCCTATTACCTAGTGTAAGCCATCTCTTCTCAGATGTGGAATGCAGTCTATAGACCAGACAGATAACAGAAGGGGACACTCTTATTCCTATGAAAACAATGAAATCCCTGCCCACCTTGACAAGCTTTTCAGGTTTTTCCCTTATCTTAACCCCTTAGGGACCCTTGGTGTACCAGGACCGTCAAGGGTAAACTTGCTTGAAAGACCCTTGACGGTCCTGGTACGTCACGTACTTTTTACTTACAGCGCTCTACCGGGAGCGCTGTAAGTAAAAATGGGGCATGAAATAGACCGCTCCAAGATCGGAGAGATCTGTTTCAAGCCCCATAGTGACGCGCCGATACACGTGACAGGTCACGTGTACCGGCGCGTCCAAGTGCCCCTATGCGGACGTTATGGGACGGAAATGTCCCATAACGTCCGGTCGTTAAGGGGTTAATTGAAGATTGTCCCTATCTGCAGTCTACCTGGGCACCTCCCTTCTGCTGTGGCTGAACAGTGTGACATCAGTAAAAGGGGCGGGAGGGGGACATTTTGTCATTGAATTACTCTGGAACTACAACTCTGACAGAATTGAAATAAGACTCTCCAAAGTCCAAATACTATGATGATTAATTAGAGCTGCTTTTATTATGAAACATTACTATCCCTTTAATCCCATTTACCAACTGACTTGCTTATTCTTTCAACCTTGTGGGCATATATATGGTGCCTTGTTTCTCTGTCTCATTTTGGATGGTGACTTCACTGGTTGGTGAGATAATTTTTTCTCCATTATTTATTTAGTTTTAATTTTTCTTTCTCTACTCTTTCCTTCTTCATTTTCTTATTTCTTGTTATTATTGAAGATAATAAATATTACCCATTTAAAAAAGCAATACTTTTAGCTTTATGAATATTTGTTACATGAGTTTTGTTTTCATTCAAGATGAGGATTGCTTTTCTGACAATTGTGGACTGTTGTTTTACTGTGTAACTTTTGGTGTACTAATCTCACAAATTGAATCCTTGAGTAACAGGAAATGAGGTGCTTGTTTCCTGTAATTAACCTGTTGAGTGCCAGAGGGGTATCCAATGCATTGCTGAGAAGTGCTTTGAATTCCACTTTAAACATGTTTTTATACCTGAATGAGTGGGGTGTTCATATGTGGACTCACACCATAAAATATATACTTGAAATATGTAAAGTGTACCCACATGAGTTTTTCTACTGGTTGGAAGTACTGACAATTGGTATAATGCCACTGGGGATTTTAACCTGCCCCTGTCCAGGTAGACTCCCGGTGGATCTGCAGCCGATGCTAAGCAAATATTCTTCCATATACAAAATCAGCTGAAAAATATATTAATGGTCCATAAAATTCTTTAATTAAATTTAAATAAAGCTATTCTTCTCTGATGAAAGGATCGTAGTATCCTGAAATGTGTCAGAGGGGTTCTCTGTTTAAGTATGTTTTAATTAAATATTTTTTGGGCCCATAATATATTTTGCTCATCTCTATTGAGGAGTTAAAAGAATTAGTTCAGAATACTAGTAGTTATCATTTAAACTCTCCCCACCACAAGGAAGAGGGGGTATGGAGAAGATAAGTGGTCATGTACAGGGATTCCTGCAGAAAATGTTTTTTTCAAATTGACTTTATTTAAAAAAATGCAATATATATATATATATATATATATATATCATTCATAGAACCACTGCTTGACTAGGGGGTACTATTGAAACGCAGTGCTAGCCTTCCTGGTCTCTGCATTGATCACATATCCTATTGGATAGGTTATCAATGCCAGGAGGACACGCACGGTCTGATTTCCTTTCATAGCAAAACGGACCTGCACTATGTATTTTTTTTATAAATATAGTTGTTAGAGGCAGAATATGTTGGTATTAACCCTTTGAGTGGCAGAGGGGTACACAAAGCATGGCTTTGCAATGTGTTGCATACCCCTATGGCACTTAAAGGTTTAATTGTGTGGGGGCACCATATGTCCGATTTTACTTGGGTGCAGCATGTCGGAGTTTCCTGGGGGGAGGGCAGCAGGTCAGAGTCTACTAGGTGGGGACAGAATGTCAGAGTTTACTGGGGGCAGCATGTTGGATTTCTACATTGTGCTTGAGAATGTCAGATTTTACTGTGGGGGGTGCAGCATGTCGGATTTCTACATCGTGGTGAAAAAGTTTGGATTCTACTGGGGGAGGGCAGTATATCTAAGTTTACTGGAGGGGAGCAGCATGTTGGAGTTTACTAGGGGTCAACAGCATGTCAGAGTTTCCCGGGGGGAGGGCAGCAGGTCAGAGCCTACTAGGTGGGGACAGAATATCAGAGTTTACTGGGGGGCAGCATGTTGTATTTCTACATTGTGCTTGAGAATGTCAGATTTTACTGGGGGTGTGCAGCATGTCAGATTTCTACATTGTGGTGAAGAAGGTTGGAATTTACTGGGGGGGCAGCATATCTAAGTTTACTGGAGGGGAGAAGCATGTTGGAGTTTACTAGGGGTCAGAGTTTACCGGTGGGGCCGCATGTGGGATTTCTATATTGTGGGGCCGAATAGTGAATATCACCATTATTTGTTAGCACCACATATACTGCCTGACACCCCCAGCCTTGTTCCTTTGCCCAGGCAGTCTCCATGGGGATTTGTGGCTTCCAGTAGGCAAAGGAACAAGGCTTGGTGGGGGGAGGGGTCAGACAGTGTACATGGGGATCTGTGGCTACCAGTGGGCAAAGAACAAGTCTGGGGGGACAGGGAGTATAAATGGGGTTCTATGACTACCAGTGGGCAAGGGGATGATTATGTACTGCTTTAACCCCTTGAGTACCACAAGGCTTTGAAAGGTTTAAGGCAGTGGTGCTGTTTATGGTGCTGAAAGTACCCTCTCCACTCCCTTACTGACCAAGTGGGGCAGCATAGAGAATGTGCTACAATTTCAAGATTGTCGTAGTACTGGTGATGTGTGAGGGAGGCATCCCTTCCACGTTGAAACAATCCTGTTTGCTAATGGGGATCTTCCCCTCTCCTTACATCCTTACATTTTAGTGCACATGGCGATGTGTGTCTACATCGAAATGTCGAAGTCCTTTGAACACATATACAAAATCATATCACAGCAGAATCGACCTTTTGTACATCTTGGCCAATGTTTGGCTCTGAGGGAACATTAAGCAGACACTAAACTATCTGTGTGTTTAGATAATACAGGGCAAATGTCTTCCTGCGTCGTTATAGTTACATATCTGTACAATATAAATCTAGTGATTCTATTTTGATATTAAATAAATCACAACAAATCATTTGCAGCCTTAGCTTATTAAATACACTTATATATCTTTTGAATGCCTATATTCATAAAGTTGATTTCTATTTAGAGTTGGTAGTAATATCATCAATGTTATCATTTCTGATTACATTAATAACAATAAGAAGAATATCAGTAGGGTAAATGTAAAGCTCTGTACCACCTTAACGTCCAATAATATTGTGCCATTTTGACAAGTACATTTTTATTAAATAATATATGTTCTAGGCCATTTCCTGCTAAGTAAAACAAGGGTACTCCCACTGCTTGGAAATATTTAATTCAAAAACTATTACAGATCAACCTTTATATAGAAAATTGCAGTTTATTGCAAAAAAAAAAAAAATCATAATGCATTTTGAATTAAATATCTCCTAACAGCAGGAGTATCCTTGTTAACCATATTTTTTCCTTTCCTTTTAACATTAACTGTGCTTTGACAATATTTAGAGATCATTGAGGTTGATAAAAGTTGCACTCTGTTGTGGGAATGATGTGAGATATGGATTCTGCTTACAGATGTGCAGTATAGAGATGTTTGTCACTCATTGTATCAGTGGTCAGTGAGTTCAATGTTTCCTCACAAGGACCTTTATCCAAATGAAATACTCTCTGATCACTAATATATTGTTTAAATACAGGTTTATTTACTCTTAGGTTTACTATATAAGACCTGTGGTCTATACATATATGGAGCCAGTGTTGTAAACTTTCTGTAAACTTAATTTAGACCCTTTGTAATCAAGATACTAAATCCTGTAATTCTCAAAACATTTGAGTATATTTATCAGACTCTTTTAAAGTCAACTATCACCTAAAAATAAAATATCGCTACATTTATTTAAATATCACGTACTCTAAGCTAGTATCTGTAAAACGTATTTATTTAATCGTAGACACCCTAAATATTATGCCTAACTTGCTTTTCTAATGCAGTGGCTTTATAGAACAAGGACACAATTTGTTTACCTTGGTTTGTGCAAACTTGTACTAAATGAAGAGACTCAAACAGTTAATCTACTGAGATTAGTATGCACTCCTCTTATATTCAAAAATGTTTCTCTCTAATATCTAACAGTTTACACTTGTTTCTATACTATCACTAGACACTCATTATTATTTATGTTTGCAGCATTCTACATGCATCTTGGATGGATACAACCATAATACATATTTTAAAGCGGTACTTTCATCTGCTATAAAGTCACCCTGCTATAATTAAGCAGGTAGAGACTAGCATTAGAATATAGATTTTACCTTTGAAAATTAGCCCTTTCTAAAGAAATCAATCGTTGTAGAAGACCGGAACCCAGGTTACAACACAGACATCTTGTCTGCATGCCTGCGCTGTCAGTCCTGGTCTCCACTGAGTAGACTGCAGTGCACCATATGGTTATTGGAAGGGACGGACGGCGAAGGCGTGCAGACTTCTCTATCCCGGCCGTCAGTCTCCTACAATTACTGATTTCTTTAGAACAGGCTACTTTTCAAAGGTAAAATATATATTCTGAAGCTAGTCACTACCTGCTTAATTATAGCAGGGTGACTTTATAGTGAATGAAAGTTCCACTTTAAGGAGTAGATTCAAGGAATAAGATACCATATATGGTAGCTCAGAGTATTAAAGAACAACTAACTCCTCATAATAATAACACCATTATAATATGTGACATTGTTCAAGAGATAACATCTTCAATCAGTACTGGGTGCCATGTCCATGGAGACAGACATGACAGTTGATGACAGTTTTCTCAACCTGAAGCAGGCAGTTTGCATTAGCCTACTTAACCCTTTATGGACCAGAGGGGTTTGAGAAGGCATTGTGAAGCAATGTGGTGCACAGTCTCTAGTCCTTAAAGGGTTACTATATTATTACCTTGTGCAGGGAGCAGAGTTTGCTGTAAGCAACTGTCATGTCCATCACCATGGATAAATATGACAACCTGGACCTCCTGAAGATGTTATGTCTTGAAGGAAAAAGTTCATTGGGGACATTATGGTTTCCTGCTCCATAGTAATCTAAGTGGGGGGTTTATTATCAGGAGATGTTAGTTTGCCATTATATTTCATTTCATTAGTAGGTGTAATTGTTCCTTTAAGGTCTCTTCCCATATGGTTTTAACATCTACATTATGTAAATAACATGAAGGAAACAGCTTTATGTGAGTGAACATAGTTCCTGGGAGGATTTGCACACACCTACTATATTTCCTTCATTTGATTTATAGAATGTAGAATATGAAACCAGATGGAAAGAGATTTTAAACATATGCCTATTGCATATAATGATTGAATTATAGAAGTTACATCTAAATTGACAGATGAAGAAAAATAGATACAGCTAGCAAGGAGCTGAAATAGGTTGGACATTTTGGAGGATTTTCAAGAAAAGTAATCTAATAAGGCCTAGATTACATTGCAATTGAGAAGTGTTACCACTGGTTTTAGCCAGCAAATTTCCATTGACATCTATAAAGAATTGTGTAGATAAAACACAGGACAAAGTTAGGAATCAAGATCTAAGTGTAAAGAAGGGCTTAAAGGGATAGTAATACTTCATTTTAACTTTATTTTATTTTGTAGGCATTAAAAAAACATGAAGAATGATATAAGTCTTATCTCTGAAACCTTTATGGTTTAAGAGATATTCACAAACAAAGAATCCCCCCCCCCTCTTCAACCAGATCAGAAGGGAGATGCCCAGGTAGACTGCAGAGAGGGACAATCTTCAATTAAGATAATGGAAAAAGCTGAAAAACTTGTCAAGGGGGGAAGGGCTTTCATTGTTTTCATACAAAGAAAATTGTCCCCTTCTGTTATCTGTACTGTCATACAACCAGACTCACATCTGAGAAGAGATGGCTTACACTAGGTAAAAGGGGCGGGGAGGGGAACTTTGCTTGTGAATATCTCATAAACCATAAAGGTTTGAGAGATAAGACTTATATCATTCTTCATGTTTTTTTAATGCCTACAAAATAAAATAAAGTTAAAACGAAGTATTACTATCCCTTTAAAATCAACCAATTTGTGAGATAAATCAAGTCCTCAATTAGAGAAAACAGTTTATATGTCAAGACAATGAAAAATATTAGCAGCCACACAACACAAGGTGAAAGATCAGAACATCAATCCACATATATAAAAAAGTCAGTTCAAAAGCATTGCTTGCTCAATCTATATGGATCAGAAAGACATACAGTTTATGAACCTTCACTATTCTGTTTTGAAATAAAAAAAAAAACATTTAAAAAACACTAATGTTTCTTTCACAATCAGAAGAAAGGGACAGAGAGACTGATGGAATAACAAAGGTGCATCTTATCTTTAATAAAATCCCATTTTTATGGCACTGTCATGTTCTCAGTGCTATGCAATGAGGTTAAACAAAACACAGTATAAACATTGAAGGTCAATTGAAACCAGAGGTCACAGACACTTACCATTTAAACAAATAATAAAGCACAGATAAAAAATATTGAAAAGTATCAAAGTGGAACTCCTTAAAATAATAATAAAAGGAGAAATAATAAGAAAAAAAGAGATATAGAAAAATACATTTGAGGTGGACCCCATAACAATACAGAGAATGGAGGATGACAGTAACTTGGGAAATCTTAAATAAATTCCATACTGTAGATATTACACATCATAATTAGTAGGTATGTGCCAGTCAGTATTTGGTTTGTTAAAAAAAGTCAGTAGAATTGATATATTCATTTATAACACTTTTTGTGCTGGATCACAGCAGATTCTTATTTTTAAAAATATTAAAGGGAGCATTATATCATGCCAGAATAATAATACAAAATCCAAAAAAAAAACAGCTAGTAAACAGCTTACTCATCAAATCTTTATTTGTAGAGTAAATGTAGGAAGCAATAAAACTAGAAAGTATACACTTCAGTAAACCTGGTATACAGTGGGGGACCTGTGAGCTGTAAAGTATCTTCCATGAACAAGTGATTGTCTCCAGCCTCTCAACTTCATACACTTCAATCCATACAGAATGCTGCTGCATGAATTATCTTACTGTTGCCTTGGTTTGTCCCTGCACCCTGCCCTCCAATTACTCCAATGGCTACCTATCAAACTCCAGAGCTCTTATAAAATACTGCCTCTCTCATTCAAGACCCTTCTCTCCTCTACCACTTCATATATTTCCACTTTGATCACTCACAATCAGCCAACAACATTCTTCTCTTGGCTCATTTTGTGTCTACAGCTCTGTTTTGTATCAAACCCTTTTCACTCATTGCTCCTCATCTATGAAATGATCTGTCTCCCAGCCTGCATCTTTCCAACAAGGCTTCAACAAGCTAGAAGACACTGATGTCTTTCACTCAAGGCTCTTATAATTTAGTTATTTATATTCCCCTATCCCAACCAAAAGCGTGAGCACTGTGTTCTGCACTTAACCTTTATGTACACTACATGTTTTCCTTTAAAACGTTAGATAGCACGCTTTTGAGCAGGGACCCCTCTTTCAGTTTCCTAATCACTTGTCCCTCTGTATTGTACAAACCATTCAATTGGAAAGCCCTGAGTACACTTGTGGTGCTACATAAATAAACATATTCATTCATTTGCACATGCGTGCAATAGAAATGAAAAAGGATAATGGATAGCATACGCCAAATCAGAGACATATTTGGGAAACTTAAAGTGGGAAATTTAAAGTGAGAAAAGAGTACCATCTGTTTTCTCAATATACTCTGCTCAGAGGCACTATGTCAATTCAGTTGTAGGTTGTCTATCTCAAGCAGTTCAAAAGCTGTTTAATTATAAAGATATATAGGACTCACATTTTCTAGTTGTCACTGGTTTGGGAATTCAATTTGTTTCACATACCGGCAATTATACCTCTTGCTGCATTTAGAAGATGCTGTAAAAGGCTGTTTTTGTAAGTTGGGCAGGCAGCTGTGGCCTTATTAAGACGTGTGAGAAATGAATCACTGTCAGTGGAAATCTCAACATTAAGAACCTTGGAAATAATTAAATTACTTTAGAGCAATACCAGCAGCTCCACTTCATATGCAATATCAAGCCTACCTCCAAGCCATACCTCCAAGAACGAAGCAAAGCCCTCCAGTGTCCTTTACCATACATAAAGAGCAACTTAATGTTGGTTCCAAGGTATAAAATGTTGTAGGTAGACCATCCAGTGTAAATTCAGTGCCTAGTCCCTTCTTCCATGCAAATGTATGTTTTAGATTAGAAGTTACAGAAATTATGCTATAACAAGAGTATTTTGTGGAGTTGTTATGTGTGACTGAACATCTCTTAATGATATATTTCTCAAAAGGGGTCAATGTGAAAGCATATAGCGCATTATCTGATGGTACAACTAATAGACTGTTATGTCTAGGTTTAGTGAATTCTTAAGTTCCCCAAAAGGGTTAATCCCTACATCTCTGACGAGATCACAAACTCTAAGTTTGCTTTCTGTTAGATGCTATTTGAGGAGGATATTATCTAGGATGGGAGTAAAGGGGTGGTGGCGTTTAGACAGCCTCAGACTCAGGAACAGAGAGTCACAGATTTTCAGTATGCTGAAAAGACACAGGCTTGCAACTCACCCCTACAGTATGTGCACATATTGAAGCAGTATATTTTTAACAACTGAATTGCGAACCTGTGTCTTTACAGATTGTCATATTTTTTATTAATATTATTATTATTATTATTATTATGAGGCAGACACTGAGGAGAAGGAGTGCAGGAGTACACACAAAACTGTTCTGGCTTCATCAAGGTAGGTTTATGAGAATGATGTGCACTCTCAAATGAGCAACACTTAAACCCATTACATAAGAATCTCGCTCTTTTCCCTTTTCATCCAAGAAACATGGTTAATGCGCTGTTTAGTTGCTCACACAATAGTGTTCGACATTTCAAAAGGATACTGGTTTCTCAGGACCTTTATCAGCTCCTTTTGGAAATGGTCTCCTGTCTGCTACCTCATCCACCTAATCTTCTCCTTGCTGCACTACCCCTTGTATCTACATCCTTGCCTCCAAACCTGCTTCCCTGTGTGTTTACAGGCTAATCTTTACTTTTGCATAAGGGCAATAAGATGTAATCAGGTGTGTGACTGGAAATAGAATTAGTCAACTACTTTTTAGCAGATCCACCTCAGTGAGGTGATTATAGAGGTAAATTAGACCATCTGCGGGAGTGGAGGGAAGATTATGTAGCTCTCCTGGGGTTGTTTAGGACTCCATACTATCTATTTCTGTTCTTAAAAATCATATACTATTTTAAAGGCAGCTGCCATCGACAAATGTACAAAGAACAATTTAGTTGAGATATCTAATTATACATAAGCTGGTACATGAATTAAAACTGGATTTAAAAACTTGCATCCAACTTAAAAATAAAGCTAAAATACATTGAATATCTTACATATTTCTAAAACATAAGTATGTATCACAACCTAGTCATATGCTAGTATGAGCTATACGTACAAATAATCTGAAAGTGGAGCATTTCTGGGGAAAACCAACATTCAGACACTTGTATGATAGAGAGGTTTCCAACACACTATTTTTCAATGTATTGGATACTTTTTTATTGCTCAGTGGGTTCGAAACCCCATTCAAATCAATGGTGATTTTCACTTGTCACTAAAGTGCAGTTAGTTTGCTCCAGGATTTAAAGGCTTTTTATTTGCTTTCTAGGGGGCAGTTGGTTTATCCCAGATTTCTTATTTTTGCTTTTGTACATATATCCTTGTATCTTGTCACCTGTTATAGGAACCTCATACTATAACCTGACATTCACCCACCATACGGACTGTATACTACATCACTGACATTCATATTATGCAGAAAGCATGGAGATCCCTTTGGAAATAAATCCTACCCTAATCTCTTTCTTTAACTAGACATATTATACTGTCAATCACTGATCGTGAGAACATTACCTACCACTGTGAGATGTTAGCAGACACAAGCTGACTGTCTTTGGTATTCAGATCTCTGTTGCACATCTGCTACATAATTTATATGCCCTTTCTTCCACAACTAATTGCATGGTATGCTTACACCTGCTGTACAAAGTATGTAAACTCTGGGATTTTCTTCTTGTGAGTCCAAAAGTAAAGAAAGAAGATGTACGATTATATTTTTCTTAACACGATTCCTTTTTCAAGAAAAACACAGCTGAATTTTCTACCTAAAGGAGAACTAACACTTCCTAACAAGAACTCCTCTCAGCTTTCTATGGCTAGAAAATCCAAATGGCTCCTATGAATTTTCACTTTACTTCAATCTCTTCAATAACCACGTCAATCAATCCTGGATGCCATTTTCAGGAGGCCAGCTTTGAGGAACTGCAAGACCACAGGACTTAAAACTCTAATAACTGCACATGGTTATCATAACTCATTAGGGACCAGAGAAGTGTGCAATGCATTGCTTTGCAATGTTTTATTCAACCTACTGGTCCTTAAAGGTTTAAGTATGTTTGTGCACTCTGTTGCTTCTGTGTGAAAAAACTGGCAACTACTGTCATGTCTGTTCTCATGAGTATAACATCCAAAATAAACTGAAGATGTGATATTCTGAACAAAGAATAAGAGCAAAATTCATAGGGCCATTAGATTTTCAAGACCTCTGTAAGTGAGAGATGGACTAAATATTTCACTGGAACATCCATTAAAAGATGTATGTTCCGATATGAAGTTATGTTGGGATAGACATACTATTGTCCCTGTTGTAGTGAACTTGTGGTATTTTTTTAATATATTTGTGGTCAACACATTTTTAAACTTATTGGGCTTGTTTTGTGGTGTCTGCATTAGAACTTAGATATATAGTAACATAGTAAATTAGGATTAAAAATACACAAGTCCATCAAGTTCAACCTTTGCCTCATAACCCAGAGACATTAGGATTATATAGCTTTCCTGCTGCCAAACATGTTATATTTCTCTGGATTATAGTCTGGTCTATCTAAGTCAGTGGGTTAGAGGACTTATATTAGAGCTGCTCTGCTTCATCCAGCTTCTCATTGATTACTTCCTTTTATAGTGCCAATTTTTAGGATTGTTTTATATCTTCGATGGTGTTAGCTTCCATGTCAGTGGCTGCGCCCCAGAGGCTACTTTACAGTGTATGATGGCTGTAGTGCATCCTGGCACATACACTTCACAGTCATTAAGCCTTTAATGCCAGTAAGCCCTTTGACCCATAGCATATGCAGGAAAATGGCATACATTCACAACATTTTTTCTTTACCTTGTTTAGTATATAAGATTAAAGAAGGAGTAGAGGAAAGGTATGTCTCAAAATGCCATTAGACTATCGAATTACACACCCCTTGGTGCAGGCAGTATTATGGGGAACATCTCTTGTGTAAGTAGCTTAGTAAATTAATGTAATACTGGTATACAACCATTCAGTTGACTTCAGATCCTATTTTTGTGCCAAACTGTATTCATTCATTCCCCCAAGCATGTATGCTATAAATGGTATAAAAGATACAAAATAGTGAACTGTCATATATCTGTTTCTTCAGTATGGTGATTTATTGATTTCTTTTAGAAATATGGATACTGCAGAACATACATCACCTAATAGGAATGGTTTGTCATTTCATTTTGGTAACAATAATGGCAATTTTATTTTTTAGAAAACTAACTGCATAAATGTTTGAAATGAACATTTGTAAAATCCCCATTGATTTAAAAGGTGTTGTTAATCTCTTGAATGTCAGGGAGGTCACAATGTAATACAATACAGTTGGGGCCTTCCTAACATTCAGTGGGTTAAGAAACTCATTTACAGTTATTGGAAATTTTCAGTTCCCTTCTATGGTGCAGCAGGTCTGCTCCAGAATCGTACCTCCTTAGCTTCATGAATAAGGATCTTAGTGTTTTCATTTCTTAATTATTTAATTACATTTATTTCTTCTAATGTTAGTTACAACAGAAAATTGAGTCATTGAATGTATGCTTTTAACAGTATGAAATTTCTGAACTTTGTGCTAAATATCTGACTATTTTGGGTTTATTAGTAGGGATAGACGAAATGTTTCGCCTCAAACTGAAATCGGCAAATAATTCCACTTGGCAAATAATTTTCTGCAAAAAGTGCAGTTTTTCCACTTTTTCTGCCTTTTCCACCCATTGAAATCATTGGGAAGAAAAATATTTCTCCACCACACAAACGTTTTCTACAGCCATATAAAATGCTGTCAGGCTCTCACAGCAGCCATTCTGTGTTTGTGAGTGGAGAGAGCAGCTTGTTTTTAGCTAGAAGAGATAGGCAAATAAAGGGGAATTGAACCTTAGTTTAGAAAGTCATTTAGGTAGGACATTTGTTCTCTGTATTAGGGGAGTTTGGGGGCACTTAGGGGATAAGAAGGGAGGAAGGAGATTGACCCCCAAATACTCCAAAATTCCATGTGACTTACTGGCAAGACACAGGCAGCTAGGGACCTATTTGCTTGCTGATCTTGCTGTTATTGTCTTTGTGCTGGGTAGGGAAGTCTGGGGAAAGATGTTGTTGATTTAGTTTTTCAGTTATCATTTTTTTTGGACAGACTGTGATAAGACAACAGGGTGGACAACTTAAAAATAAATAAATAAAAAAGAATAAAAAACTAAATATCTTAGGTGACAGTGACAGACAGCTGACTGGGCTTAGGCAAGGCATCATACAGCTACATCAGTTGTGTACTGTACAGTAAAAAACACAGTGTAGTTGCATAATGTCCAGCAAATGCACAAGGGGAAGGGGGAGGGGTAGAGCAGTGCAGGGACGTGAGAGTAAAGTAGTAGTTCAAAACCTGATTGCAGCAATGGTTGCTGCAGCGTGTGCAATCAATGATGATGATCCCTGTACTCCAAGGGAGGATGTAGTTTGTCAAGGTCCCAGCAAAACTAGTTCCAGCACCACCAGTGCCAGTATAAATAAAGAACCATATAAGAACACTGAAGACGACAACAAGTCAGATTCAAGTTTTGATGATGCTGACAATAGCATAAAAGAGGAAGGTGTAGCAGCTGAACCGCCTGATGCATCAGATAGTGAGACAAACAGGCACCAAAACACCCATCCTCAAAGTAGTAGGGAACTTTGTTACAGTAAAAGTAAAAAGACATTTTTTGAGACCTCTAAAAGCTTAGAGGAATATAAAGCTAGGGGGCAGGAATTGTCAGGTGATGCTGATGCTGCTGAGGATGACCTAATAATGACTGATGATGATGCAGATCTAGAATATATCCCTCAAGCATCCTTCTCTTGCTCAGATACCGATGAAGCTGAGAGTGAGGATGATGACAGGGCTATAAGGTTAGCAGAAAGTCAAAGAACACTTTCCACCACTTTTAAGGAGTACTGTGTCTGTCTATAAAGTGTTTGAGGAAGCCATTGGAAAGTCTGACCCTGGACAAGTACAGATGTCAAAATGCACACAGTCACCCTGTCAGCCATCATCAGCATCATCGCCTCTTCAAAGTCCAAATCCACTCAGCCGCACACACCTGTTTTGAGTACCCTGCAACAGCAACAGAGGTTAACATCAACAGTGTTAGATATGACGAGTACCTCTGGTGCTGCTGCTGTATGTGCTGCACCTTTGACACCAAGAAGTAGTGGCAGTAGAATTATATCAACATCTAGCTCCAGTAGTAGTAGTAGTAGAAGAAACCATACATGATAGACAAAGCCAGGACAAATATATTAAAAGCAGCACAAATGAAGAGGTGGAGGACAGATGTGAAGAAGGGTTGCCACTATCTACCCCACTTGGAACCACTGCTATGACCGATAATTAATGTGTGTCAATAATCTGAGATGGAGGATAGAGTATGACAATTGTAAAAATACATACACAGATCACACCATGCCAGTCTTACACCACCAACAACGCTATAATACACATCTGCCACATTGTAGGTTATACTTTATTTTTTTCATTACTTGACATAATGAATATCTGCAAGTGTCACTTAAGCAGGAAGTTAGTGTTGTGGGCATTTCAAACCATATGTTGTTGTAGGACTCACAACTTTGACTTTCAGCCACTTATTACAGTGGGACGCGTAGTACCTATAGGAAATATAGGGGGAAAATGTGTTAAAACAGGCGAAAAATGTGTCAATTTAGACGGAAAATTTGTTAAAATAGGTGAAAAAGAGGACATTTTGCATAGGCGGAAAGGCGAATTTTTCTTGGGAAAATCGAAAAATTGGCACGTTATCGCGAAAAATCATGCAGGAAAGTTTTCACACTTTTTGCCCACCCCTATTTATTACCTGAAGGGCCAAGTGCATGAACAGACCGTTATTCCTCTGGAGCAGTGTACTTCTTCATTTGTCTCACTGTCCACATGTCAAATATGCACTTTAGAGACCAGAATGTAATATCATCCCTACAAGAATCATTGAAACATGGTTTTTCATTTATCTTGAGCACTAACAATTATTGATATCCATCAATAATAATCTGTAAAAAATTCATTTAGATATTTTAACATCCATAGAATGATTTTTTCCTATACACTGAAGTTTACCTGTCAACTATTTTGTAAATTAGCTACAGTAGACATAGTGTTTTCTTTTGATAATTTTCTAGATGCACATGTATCTTTCTGTTGGGGTCTCCTTGTGCTTATCTTAATTGGTTAGCTGATTGCTTTTTGTAGAAGGCAAAATCCCCACTTCCACAGTAGACAAAATCAGTGTGTGAAAGTCTTTGAGAAAAGGTGTATCTGTAAAAAACCCTTACAGTCATTAGTCATGCAAACCATAACATATACATTAAGTCAAAACATTGTAGCAGATGAAGAACACTTCATCAAAACTGATTTAGGTACAAAGGTAACATACAGTACATATAGCAGAGCAGCACTCGTACGTTTCTGTCACAGCTTACCTATATCCAGCATCTCCACTTTGACTGGTGCTGGAGTTGTATCGCTGCAAATGACGCTTCTGCGTCAAATCACATTTGGCTTCCAGGATTAGGTCTGGGCGCACTTGGCATCAGTAGAGGACGGCCGTGTCCTCTGGCTAGGTGTTTTAGAGGTTCCACTTGATGCAGCGGTGGTTCAGGCTTATGATGTATCTCGGCAAGATGCGTCAATTACGGGCGCGAGTAGACGTGTTTGATGCAGGCCACCTTTTTATCGTTGGTGTATGACCCTGACTTGTCTGAAAACCATCCTGGTGCTGACCTGTGGCTCTGTCTGACTACTTTCTTGTGTTACCCCTTTGTAGTGGACACCCAGTCTTGTGCAGACCTGTAGCTCTGGCTGACTACCCGCTCCGTGTATGACCTAGGCTTGTCTGTCCATCCATCCTGGTGATGACCCGTAGCTCTGTCTGACTACTGTCTTGTTTTTCCCCTTGTAGTGGACACCCAGTCTGGTGCAGACCTGTGGCTCTGGCTGACTACCCGCTCTGTGTATGGCCTAGGCTTGTCTGTCTATCCAACCTGGTGCTGACCTAAGGCTTTATCCAGCTACCTTTTGTGCTACCTTCTGTTTAGTGGACATCCTATCTGGTGCAGACCTGTGGCTCTGGCAGACCCTGACCTTACTGACTGCAGGCGTGAGTCAGTAGTCTCTCTTGTTGCCTTTCCATTAGGAGATGGCCTGCCCCTTGTTGGCTGCAGGCGTGAGCCAGTCGTCTTCCTGGTTACCATCCTCAGGGGAGACCTTTCAGACCTACTACTTCTCGCTGGCGTATGAGACTACCATTAACTTTGGCCTAGTCTCTGCAGTCTGGAAACCTGGAGACATACTCCTATTTCTGATAGAGTCCCTGCTTCTTTGGTTACCTTCTGCTACATCCTGAGTATTGCTATATTTATCGTACCCTTATTTCAATAAAGGTGAATTTTACTTTACTGTCTGACTCCTGTCTTTGTTTGCTAACCATGACAGTACGGAAGGGTCATGACATGCACCTTTCCAGAGCATACTAGACAGGATGCAGGATCAGGACCAATGCATCGATCATTTGTCCTTGGTCTTGCAAACCTTGCTTAGTCATACATCTCACTTGGAACGTTCTTCTCTGCCTCCGGTGGCCACCCCAGCTCCTTCCTTTGCACTGGCAGTTCAGGAGGTCTCTGATGCAGATATGGTTAGAGGATTATCTGGATCCGTTCCACTCCCACAGCGTTACAGTGGGGATCCGGAGCTGTGTCGTGGTTTTTTGAACCAACTGGGCATATACTTAGAAATGATTCCGCATGCTTTCCCTAGTGAACGCAGTAGGGTTGGTCTGATGATTTTGTTGTTGGCTGGCAAGGCATTGGCATGGGCCAATCCTTTATGGGAGACAGACAAACCCATAATCTACAACTATAACGAATTTGTGGCCTCCTTTAAACGTGTCTTTGATATGCCAGGTCGCGTGACCTCGGCTTCAAAACAACTTATGACCATCTGCCAGGGCAATCGTACAGTGGCAGATTATGCAATTGAATTCCGGACCCTGGCAGCCGAGGTTGGCTGGAATAATGAGGCTCTTGTAGCCGCCTTTTCTCAAGTGCTTGGTGACTATATGAAGGATGAGATTGCTGCCCGCGAATTACCTAAGGATTTGGATGAACTGATATCATTTATCATCCTAATAGACACTCGGGTCCGGGAGGGACTTTCTTTTATGGTGCACCTGCGGAGGCATCCTTCCAGAACTACATCTCACTTAACTTGCCCACCCAGTCCTCCCTCACCTCCCATGCCTCCTGGTTCCGACTCCGAGGGTGGTGAACCAATGCAGATTGGGGCCACCCGGCTTTCTAGGGAGGAGAGGTCCTTTCGAAGAATGGAGGGACTGTGCTTATACTGTGGGAGACCAGGACACTTATTGAGAGCTTGCCCGGTACATCCAGAAAATGCTTGCACCTAAGATCCTGTTGGGGGCAGATCTTAGGTGGCATCTCTTAGTCCTCCGAGGCCTCGCAGGACAAACCTATGTGTGCTGTGGCCCTTTCTTGGGCTAATGAGTCTGTCTCAGTTGCTGCATTAATAGACTCAGGTGCTGCCGAGTACCTTATGGACGCTGAATTTGCAGCCCAAAATGGTATTCCTCTATTACCTTGTACCTCTCCTTGTTTAGGCCATTGATGTTAGACCCCTTCTTCCATCACACATTACTCACAAAACTTGTCCGCTCATCCTGCGGGTGGGAGCCCTTCATAAAGAAACCCTAAAGTTTCAGGTGATCAACTCCCCTCACTATGCCATCTTCCTAGGGTTTCCTTTGTTACAAGCGCATAACCCTAGGATTGATTGAAAAAATTGCAAGATAATGTCTTGGGGTCTGCAGTGTGACAAGGCTTGTCTGTCGCGTCCAGTTAGACTGTCTTCGGGCCTACCTGAGGCCTATTCAGATTTCGCTGATGTATTTAACAAAATCCAGGCTGGAGTGTTACCTCCTCATAGGCCTTATGATTGCTCAGTGGAGCTACTGCCTGGTACGACCCCTCCTAGGGGTCGGGTATACCCATTGTCTGTGGAATAGAACAAGGCTACAGAGAAGTACGTCTCTGATGCCTTAGCCAGGGGCATTATTCGAAAATCCTCTTTTCCTGTGGGTGCCGGATTCTTTTTTGTAAAAAAGGACGGAGAGTTACGTCCCTGCATTGACTTTCAAGGACTGAACAAACTGATGGTTAAAAACACTTATCGAATACCTTTGATTACGGAATTATTTGACCATCTTAAAGGTTCCAAGATATTCAAAAAACTTGATTTGAGGACGGCTTACAATCTGGTCAGAATGAAGGAGTGCCACGAATGGAAGATGGCTTTTAACACCCGGAGCGGGCATTATGAGTACCTTGTCATGCCCTTTGGCCTCTGTAATGCTCCTGCTGTCTTACAGGAATTTATCAATGACGTGCTAAGAGACCTATTACGGAGTTGAATGGGGGTCTATCTGGATGATATTCTCATTCATTCTCCTATATTGGAGACTCAGCGATCGGATGTATCCAAAGTCCTGCAACTACTGAGAGAGAACAACTTGTTTTGCAAGTTGGAGAAATGCAAATTTCACAAATCTCAGGTGACCTTTCTGGGGTACATTATTTCTGCATCTGGGCTGGCCATGGACCCCCAGAAATTATCCACAGTGTTGCAATGGCCTCTTCCGGTGGGTCTTAAATATATTTAAAGGTTTTTGGTCTTTGCAAATTACTATAGGAAGTTTATAAAAAACTTTTTGACTACGGATATGATTCGTAAAGGTACCAAGGTCACTGATTGGTCTCCCAGTGTGTTGCTCACCTTTGAGGACCACAAGGCAGCCTTTGAAGCTGCCCCTATATTGGTGCACCCGAATCCGACCCTACCCTTGACCCTGGAGGTTGATGCATCTGAGATTGGAGTAGGCACCCTCCTTTCTCAGTGTTCGGCTCCAGGGGAGACCCTACGTCCATGTGGCTACTTTTCTAGGAAATTATCTAAGGCTGAGATGGTATATCAGATTAAGGACAGAGATTTATTGGCCATTATACTTGCTCTGAAAGAATGGTGACACCTCTTGGAAGGTACCAGTTCCCCGATCTTGATTCTCACGGATCATAAGAACCTAACGTACTTATCCAAGGCTAAACGCTTGTCGTCCCGTCAAACTAGATGGACATTGTTCCTATCCCGGTTCAATTACATGATTTCCTACCTTCCGGGCTCTAAGAATATGAAGGCTGATGCCCTATCACATTAATTTTGCAATCTATCCAAACAGGAGGTTCCTCCCACACCGAATATTCCGGCGGATCGAGTTATTGCCACTATATGTACATGCATTACATCTCCTCTTGGAGAGGAGATATTGTCCGTGCAAACACCTGCTCCGGAGGAGAGACCTACCAGAAAGTCTTTGTTTCCGCTCAGTTGCACATTAAACTGCTTGAGACTTACCATGCTTCCAAAATTGATGGTCACATTGGGCGAGACCAACTGATCTGGTCCTTCTGTAGACTGTTCTGGTGGCCAAGCCTTCGATCAGATTGTGCTGCTTTTACCGCAGCTTGCACTACTTGTGCTCAGAATAAGTCACCTTGACATTTGCCTGTTGGTCTCCTTCAACCAACGGCTAACGGGGAACGTCCCTGGTCTCATCTGTCCATAGACTTTATGGTTGATCTTCCGGTATCTTCCGGCTTCACAGTCATTTTGATGATCTTAGACAAATTTTCTAAGATGGCTCACTTTCTACCACTTAAAGGCCTACCATCCGCGCAGGAATTGGTGGTGGTATTCGCTAAGGAAGTCTTTAGTCTTTATGGCATACCCAGTGTTATTGTCTCAGACAGAGGTAGCCAGTTCGTGTCTTGGTTCTGGAGATGCTTTTGTGCCCAGATAGGGATCCAGCTAGCATTCTCTTCCGCATACCACCCCCAGTCTAATGGTGCGGCTGAACGGTCTACCCAAGCCTTAGAACAATTTCTCCATTGCTATATCTTTGACCACCACGACAGCTGGGCTACCCTGTTACCTTGGGCAAAGTTTGCCCGGAATTGTGCCATGAACTCTTCCTCACAGAGTTCTCCGTTCTTTATTAACTATGGGTTTCAACCCTCTGTCCTTCCCAAGGTCTTTCAGACACAGGAGATTCCGGCACTGGATGAGCATTTGAGGGCACTCCGTTCTTCTTGGGTTCGGGTACAGCATACCTTAGGCAGCGGCAGAAAAGACAGGCAGACCGTAAGCGGTTACCAGCACCTACCTTCCAGGTGGGGGTGTGGCTGTCATCCCGGAATCATAACCTCCAGGTTCCTTGCAATAAACTGGCTCTTGTGCTATGCAAAATGAACCCCGTGGCTTATGCTCTGGATCTTCCAGCCTCCATGCGCATTCACAATGTGTTCCACGTCTCCTTGCTTAAACCTCTGATGTGTAACCATTATATGACTAGTACAGTCCCACCAGCTCCTGTAAAGGTCAATAATCATGAGGAATTCATGGTTCAAAGCATTCTGGACCCCAGGTGGGTCAGAGAGCACCTTCAGTACTTGATACACGGTTATGGTCCAGAGGAGTGCTCCTGGATTCCCTCCGTTGATGTTCACGTTCCCCTCTTGAGGTGTAGGTTTCATTGCACATTTCCTTAACAAACCCTGACCGGATCCTAGGAGGAGGGGCCCTAGAGGTGGGCTCTATTGTCACAGCTTACCTATATCCGCTTTGGCTGGTGCTGGAGTTGTATCGCTGCAAATGACGCTTCTGCGTCATCCCACACTTGGCTTCCAGGACTGGATCTGGGCGCGCTTGGCATCAGCAGAGGACGCCCATGTCCTCTGGCTAGGTGTTTCGGAGGTTCCACTTGACGCAGGCCACCTTTTTATCGTTGGGTTCTGATCCAGCTCCTCCTATCTACTTCCTGACAACTTGTGTTTAAAGGGAAATGGATTTCCATCCAGTTACCCTTATGTTGGTGTTCAGCATAGTTTAGTTTCTTTGCCCCGATCCTAGTATATGACCCTGGCTTGTCTGACCATCCATCCTGGTGCTGACCTGTAGTGGACACCCAATCTGGTGCAGACCTGTGGCTCTGGCTGACTACCCGCTCCGTGTATGACCTAGAATTGTCTGACTATCCAACCTTGTGCTGACCTGTGGCTCTGTCCAGCTACCTTTTGTGCTACCTTCTGTTTAGTGGACATCCTATCTGGTGCAGACCTGTGGCTCTGGCAGACTCTGACCTTACTGACTGCAGGCGTGAGTCAGTAGTCTCTCTTGTTGCCTTTCCATCAGGAGACGGCCTTCCCCTTGCTGGCTGCAGGTGTGATCCAGTTGTCTTCCCGGTTACCATCCTCAGGGGAGACCTTTCAGACCTACTTCTCCTCGCTGGCGTATGAGACTACCATTGGTTTTGGCCTAGTCTCTGCAGTCTGGAAACCTGGAGACATACTCCTATTTCTGATAGAGTCCCTGCTTCTTTAGTTCCCTTCTACTACATCCTGTATATATTTATTGTACCCTTATTTCAATAAAGGTGAATTTTACTTTACTGTTTGACTCCTGTCTTTGCTTGCTAACAGTGACAGTTCCCCCAACTGAGCAGACCCATCCATGTACTTGGCATGCAATCCCAGTGTCAGTGAGACTGACTTCTAAGCTGTCAATCACGCATCTTGGTGGGCTGTTCCATTTCGGTTGTTTAGAGCAGTATGAACTCTCAATTCACAGGAATATGCTGATTGATTTGGTACCCTGGACAAAAAGTACAAAGTATAGAGGTAATTATTGAAGTAATCTTACATTTTGAACAGGACTGATATCATCTGCTACACTTAAAAAACAATTGAAACAAATGGAATTGGAGGTAACCAGCTATGACTGTAGATATTAAAGAGATGTGTCAGCATAATCCATTAGGGTATCCTGTCTTTGCACCTAAAAACTGAATGTTTATGTAATAGTATGACTTTTGAAACCACATAATCAATGATGTACGTAGATGACCTAACCAGGTTTGTCCTGGTGTGTTATTATATTCAGTCTGACAGCCTCATCAATATTAATATTATAATTAGGCATATTTATGAATTTTATAATTTGCTACACATGGTTATTTTAAATTTCTAGGGTTTCTGGATCTGGCATTATATATTTCAGAATGTTGTGTGAAAACAAAACTTCCTTTCTTACATCCAAAAGACCAGTCATCATAATCTTCATTGGCTCAATGGGTTCCCCATGAGGGAGATTGTAAGTGCACGAAGAAATTGTACTGAACTAGAGGTTTATAATAATTGTTCCTAGATTATTGAACAATGATTATGGTACAAAAATATTCACATTATTATGAGGTAAAATATTTACAGAGAACTATAAGGAGAATACTACCCCCACATCCCCAAATTAAATACATTTTTAATAAGTAAAGGCTTGTATAAAAACAGTATTTAGTAGATGTTATATTTAAAAAGACTGAATGTACCTTTAACCCTTTAACGACTGCCCAATCCAGGGGTGGGTGGCCCTAGAGTATATTAACAAATTGTAAATGCTGAACTCTTACAGAGGAGGGGACCATCCTCTATAAAAGACAAACTGACAGGAGTTTTCAGTTGCCTTGAAACCCCTTAAACTCTTTTCCAATACTGGATGAGGGAGAGGCCTAAGGTTTAGTATCCCAATATTTACAATTATTCATGATCTTGAGTGTATGCCTAGGCAGTCTATGACCCAAATTTGGCTGCTGAACTACCACTCCCATCATCCTCACCTGGCCATTTTCTGGTTGAGGATAATGAGCATTTGTAGGATAACAATGGCTGGAGGACCGCAGGTGTATATACCCAGATAACTCCAATGACTTAAAGATGCAGTACACATGACAAATTCTAGATATTGCTATGGTATACTTGTTTGGTTTATATTTACAGAAAGACTTATTTGGAAATCCTGGATATTCCCCCAGACTGCAAGCTGATTGCATTACTGAAATTACCCAGTGGTCCTGGACGTTTCTTCTTTCAATAACTTAGAACCTAAACATCTGAAGAATTATAACATTATGACCTCGATTCACTAAAATTTGAAGAGGGCTGAAAATGTTGATGTCCAGCAGTGTTAAAGGCACATCAATAGTATTCACTAAAGTGTCTACGACATCACATCCCCAGCACTCCGTTAAAAATATGCTCACATAGACATCAGTCCAACAAGTTTACCAATTATCCTGCATCACATGGACAATGGCCTTTTATGGAAATTAGGCATAATGATTAATTTCCATATGGAAATGCTGAATAATGAGACAGTTTCGTATGCAAGCGGATGTGTTGATATGTTAATGTGAAACTTCGACACATTCACTAAACTCCAATAGAAAATCTGCTGTCAGAGTTCACAGTCTCAACTTCGTCTACCTGAGGTTGGTGAAGTTGGGATCTCCCTGTACTTTCCTATTCAGTAACAGTCCTCAATCAATTTGTAGCATGGAGGGTTTTCCAAGTGCTGGCAATGTGGAAGCACTTGGACTTGGACTCACACATCACTAGCAATAAGACAACCATACGAATTGACAAAACAGAAAATTGAAAGAGTAAAAATGAAAGAAAATGAAAAATGATAAAAAATAAATGTGAGAAACTAATAATATCAAAAAAATTGCAAAATGTAAAGAAAAGAAGAAATATCACAAAAAGAAACCAAACTGCAAAAAGAAAACATGTACCAAAATGTAGCAGCGTTAATTACTATTTGGCATGCTAGCACATTGCAGCACTATTCATTTTATTTAGGGTTTCTAGTGCGTTTAAACATTTTGTTTTGCCCTATAATAGTATTCTTTGCTCTATTTTATAGTTAGTGTGTGGCAAGTCTCCAGTGCACTGCAAGGTGTTGTAGTATGATAAAATAGAGCGAAGATTACTATTTTAGGGCAAAACAAAATGGTTTAAACCCAATAGAAACCCAGAGTAAAATGTGCAATGTGCTGGCATCCGAAATAATAATTCATGCTGCTATATTTCAGTATATGTTTTCATTGCGGTTTAATTTCTTTTTGTGATATTTCAAATTTCAATTACATTTTGCAATTTTTTTATATTATTAATTTCTCACATTTATTTTTTATAATTTTTTGTTTTCTTTCGTTTTTTTTATTCAATTTTCTGGTTTGTATAAACCCATTGTGCAGCATAAAGTCTCAGGATAAAGTCCAACCATGTGTATTAGTGTACAACAAAATACTGCCTGGCTGGTATAATGACTAAGAGTGCAGCATCCCCACAGTATTGATGGAAGAATTGATCCTTTGAGTGCCAGAGAGGTAAGCAACACATTGTTTGCAGTGCATTTGCATACCCCTCTGGTACTCAAAGGGTTAAAAGGCAAGGTATGCGTCTGCATACCTTGTCTTTATATGTGTTAAAAATCTGTTATATTTGTTATAAAAATATATATACTTCAGACCTCCTGGGGGGCATCGGGACCAGTCCTGATACTCCCCCTGGCATTAATCACCTATCCAGAAGGATAGGTGATCAATGAGGACGACGAGGAAACTATTTGCTGCCTTCCTTTGCTCTCTACTGGAGTAGCTATTAAGCCGGCTCCAGTAGAAGTCCTAGTAGTGAACCCTGGCAGCACAGCACAGCGCTCCATTTTAGTTTGGAGAGCCAGCACGTTTGAGCAATCACACGTACCAGCTTGCAATGGGAGAGACTGAAACTTACTGCTCCTGTGTTGGAGCAATCAGTTTTAGTCTTCCATCGTGATCATAGCATGCCCGCAGACGCGATTTGATAAAAAATTAATGATATGCTAGGACCATAACTGGTCCTTAAGGCATGGACAGTTGTGATGGTCTTGGCAAATCCACAGTCATAAATGGGTTAAACAAAAGTGTATTAATCGCAATCACTGAGCTACTGATCTACAAAACTTGCACTGTTGTGGTTCCCTGAAATCTAATGTTGAGAATCACTGGGGATACTTATTGATTCAAATGGGACATTTAACCCCTTGTATGCTGGAGAGTTCTTTAACACATTGTTTCACAATGCCTTGGAGACCTTTTTAACATTCAGTGGGTTAAAATCCCCATTTGAATGAATGGAAAGTTTGGGAATTTTTTTTGCCTCCTATGGTGCAGTTTTTGATCAATATTTGTACAACTCGTAATTAGTGCATCAGACTCCCAGTCATTTTGTATGCAATGGGTTTGCCAGATGATCCCATATCCCAAAGCAGTTTGTATATTCAAATATTTGTTAAATTGATTAAGTAAATCTTAGTCCTTGGAGCACAGCACTATTGCAGGATATACTTACTTATACATACGTGAGTAATCATTGGCTCAGTCATTGTGATTGAGCTGCCTAAGCTTAATTAGGGGTATCTTGCATACCTGGACTTTTGATATGCCCAGTTCATCAGAAATGGTCATACAGGATTTCGTATACTGGCTTAGGAAATCCTGTTACTCACTTTCTGATAAATGAAGAGTTAGTCCTAATAATATTTACATGGATTGAAACCATGCTAGAAAGTTGGTAAGACTGATGTACCAGAAAGAACTGGGGTACCATTGGGGTATCCCATTGGTAACTTTTGGAATAAATAAGCACTCTTAAGCACTCTTCTGGTGAGGCTTGTAACCTCTTGACCATTACAGATGTCTCCAAAGCATTATGTGTTGGAGACTCATCTAGCATTCAATGGGTTAACCCTTTGAGTGCCAGAGGGGTACACAACGCATTGCAAAGCAATGCGTTGTGTACACCTCTGACACTCAAAGGGTTACAAGCTCCATCTAAATTATTGAGGACTTATGCAGTTGGATTGCTCTAGCATTGCATCACTTTCCATCACTGTATTTCAGACCTTTTTCAATGAACTCGTAAGTAAATCCACCACAATGAGTTTATTAGTTGATTAGAGCATCATTAGCCAAATTTATGAAAGCCAAATATATTTTAATGTGTCTTATGGGCTGACAGGCTAAGAAAACTGCAGCAATTCTAGTCAAATTAATTGTAGCTTAGGGGACAATAAACACTCCCAATGATTTAAATGGAAACTTTTTTTAACCTATTGATTCCTAGAGAGGTCACTGAGGCATTTATAGCAATGTGCTGCAGAACTCTCTAGCATTCAAGGAATTAAAAGTCCCCTCCAAATTAGTAGCCATTTTCTATATAGTGATGGAGGGTGTATATATATCTCCCCAAATCCTGCAGGGTATCTACCCTGATTAGCTAAGTGAAATAGAATGTATAGGTAATGTGGTGTATAATGCAAACCTATGTGTTTTGGCTCAGTGCTCCACTCCACAGTTTCACAATAACTGACATGTGTCAGGTGAGGAATCCACACCAGGAGTTCTATCACTCCTTATTCCTCATCCACCTGCATCTGGTAATTAGTGCAGCAAGCAGTCAAATACTTCCCCCTGCACTGAGCCAGGCTCTCTGTCTTTTTTGTTTCACTTCCCAGAAAGGAATAATTTAACCTCTGAAAGCCTGCAAATTGTGGAGTTAACTTGTGCCTGCTGGACTATGCTGTTGGAAGTTTATCTCTTGAACTGGTAATCGGACTGTAGTCCAAATACAGTCAGGAGCTGATATGTTTAGTTAATGCTCTATAGAGCAAGAATTTTGTTTTGTTTGTGAAGCTGCTGTCTCACCACTTGGATACAAATAAACAGGCACAGACTTGATTTAACCTTGATTTATGGACCCGGGACCAGAGCTGTCCATAGGATCATGTAGCAACAGCACCACTGTACAATTTCAGGCCACTGTGATATTGCACCTAAAAAATTCAACTTTGAAAATTAATAACTTTTGAATGAAACACCTTTCAGCAGTGGGAGTACTCTTGTTTTACTCAGGGGGATAAACCCTACAACATATTTTTTTCACATTTAAAGTATTACTATCCCTTTAAAAGGTAATTTTGTCACATAATCCATTGTGGTGCATCTAGTGTACTCAAGAATTTCTGAAAATTCTTAATATTCATAAATTCTTAATATTTTTGTCTCAATATATCACGTTTTTGCACCATTAAGACAGAATTGGGTGGACACAATTGAAGTACTGCATGGATGTACCAGAACAGTCTGTGTGTGTATGTGATTAAATTTCACACATAAGCAATTCATTCAGAATGAGTTAAAAGAAAAGCCCATTAGTGCAATGGTTCAAGCTGTGCCACCAATTGTATCATATTTTATGCAATCACAAAAACTGTATTTACTGAATAACAATTTTCCAAAAGCTGATCACACTTCCACATTTGCCTCAGTACAAATGCACCTTATCTTCTCCAATGCATTGTTTTTAGAGAATAAATGATATCTTTTAATTAAAGATATGTTTTAAGAATATAAATCTATTGTATTTAATGCCTGGGTAACACATAAACAAAAACGAAAGAAAGCAGCAAGGTTATTTACACATTGTTGCCAAAATGCCTTATACTGGTGCAACCAGGGATCTTAAATCAGATTACTGTACTTTAGTTTTAATCCTTGATTCTCATCTAATAAAACTATATAAGACTAATATTACCTTCACACAGCTTCTGCTTCATAATTTCACGTATTTTTGAAATTGTAATGTAGTCTTCAACGTAAAACACATAAGTGGAGGAAGGCTTGTTGGCAATAGCTCTAAGTTCACTTTCTTCAGTTTCAGAGCCTACTCCAATGGCAAACAAAGTAATTTTATTCCTTCGTGCCTCTTCTGCTGCATCTTTTACTTCATCCTGTGACTTGCCATCAGTAAGAACAACTGCAATTTTTGTTAAAGGTCGTAGTGATCTTGCAAAGAGGTTTTCAACAGCAAACTGAATAGCATTCCCAGTCCTTGTATTCCCACCCAAATATTCAATGGATTGCATTCTTTTGATAAGGTCATCACTAGAAACGTGGCTCCCAAGTGGGATTTCAAGGACAGGATAATCACTATATTGAACTACGCCAACTTGAGTAAACTTTGGCCCAATATTAAAATTACTTGTTATATTAACAACCCATTTTTTAAGGATTTCAAAATTTTCAGGGCCCACACTCCATGAGCCATCTAGGATGAATACTAAGTCAGTTGGAGCAGTTCTGCAACCTAAAGAAAAAAATAGAGAAACAATTTAATTTGCTTTGTTAACATACTTCAACTCCTTAATAAACATTTGTTACAGATTGTCTTCTGTACCATAAAAATAAGTTATAAGTGTTTAGCTTAGGCTCCAGATAAACCTCATAATGTTATATGTATCATTTATTAGATTAAAAAAGAAACATATTGAGTTTTTGCATATTAATGTTCAATCCTATTGTACTGCTATTCTGATAATGGGTTATACCAAGTTATTATAGTACAATTACAGGTAGGTTAACTCAGTAGCATATTTGCAGCATATGTAAATATAATTAACATAATTGAAGGCCCATATCTCACTGGGATTTCAGTAACTACTCGGAATTTAGTGGAATGCAGCTTCCTAGCTTCCAACACATTAAACAATATAAATTCATAGAAACGCAAGACACGGGCTGAGATGGAAAATAAGGTAATATGAAACTTAGATGCTAAAATATTTAAGCTAGACAAAAGCAATGCCCTCAAGTAAAATGTTAGCACGCCCTCAAGATTCAAGAGGCGTCCAAATCCTGAGGAAAACTTAAAAATATCACCTCTAGTAATATTTGACATCTGGGAATGCAATTCTGAAAGTTATACTAAAATTATCAGCAAAAAGTTTGATTAAAGAAATATTCTAGGGGAGAAACCAAAGTATTAAAATCTCAAAAAAGTCAGAACTAAAAGTGACAGTGTCAAATCTGACTGAAATTTTGTATTTAAAGTTGGATTGCCAGCCATATTTAATAAAACACAGGATCTCAAATGAATATCTGTTAGTTCTAAATGTATCACAAATTTCAAATATAATAAGGGTTGTCAGGAAAGTATTGCTTTTTCTTTAAGTGAAAAGGATACTTGAATTCTAAAAATATTGGAATTAAAGTGTAAATATATAACTTCTTACTGTAAAAGCTCTCTTGGACATACTTGAAAACTAGATAAATCTCAATGTATTTTTCCTGGTAAAACATTTTTCAAATAAAATAAATATGGGCAGTTTCATTATTATAAACATAGCTCAGATTTATCTGATTCCTACAATAGTCATGTATTTAAATTAATTTACTGTTTTAGTCTCAACCACTTCTATTAGGAAGCTATTCCATTTATCTCTTGTCCTTTTCATAAAGTATTGCTTTTTGGGTTTTTGTTTTTTTTTTGCATTTCCTCATATTTTCTATCCTCCAATTTCAGGGCATGCAGTTTTGTTTTAGTATTTATTTTATTCTATAAAATGGATCCACAGAAACAAGTGGAGAAAGGGCCCTGCTCACTACAGCCTACAACCTAAAAATAAATTAAATAGGGGAGGGCAGTAATTTAATGGCCCTACCCCTTAGCTCATGGGGTGAAAGGAGGAATATATTGGGTTAGGATACGATGTTTGAAACTTGCCCAGTGGGTCCTAAATCCACCACCTCTTAAGATGATTGAACATGTTTAAAATAAAATGAATATGGTCTTACAAACTATTTCTATATAAAAGGATATAAGTTGCTCATGGCAGGGGGTGGTCCAATAATCCAACCTCCCTACAAACAAAGGAGGATTTAAAGGGATAGTAATACTTAAAATGTAAAAAAATATATATTGTAGGGATTATCCCCCTGAGTAACTACCACCGATGAGAGATATTTTAATTAAAAATTATAACCGCTCAAACTTGAATTTTTTTGGGTGCAATATATCACAGTGGCCTGAAAATTTACAGGGGCACTGTTGCTACACAATCCTATGGACTGCTCTGGTCCGTAGACCATAAATCTCCATAGGATGGTGTAGCAACAGCGTCACTGTAAATTTTCAGGCCACTCTGATATTGCACCTAACTAATTCAAGTTTGAGCTGTTATAATTTTTTAATAAAATATCTCTCAGCAGTGGGAGCACCCTTGTTTTACTCAGGGGGATAAACCCTAAAACATGTATGTTTTTATAGCTTAAGTATTAAACCCTTTAATAAATACATGTATTATAAAAGGAAAATCCAACCCTTTGTCATGGGGTTGTGGTTATCATACATACGAGTGTGCATTAAAACCCATGATGTATTAGATGGGTGAGAAACACACAGTTTAACAATGCATTGGCCATCCTTCAGGCACACTAAGGATTAAATTAAAACCTACATTCACACATTCAAATAATATATAGAATTAAAAGGAAATGTTCTGAAGTCCTCTGATGATTATCAGACTCAATGGGGCTTATGTCCTAAGCTGTGAAAAAGCAGAGATCCCAAAAATCAGTTATACCAAAATTGGAGAAATCTTAGTGCATTGGCTCCAAAGAGAAAAATAGGACATTGAGAAATGGCATCACTGGAGAAGACTTTATCACATTTAATCACACCTAAATTTATCTCCCCCTTGTTTCTTTTTTCAAACCGCCCTGTAAAAAGTTTCCAACTTCAATTCATCTGCTGTAAAAATAATATAAAAACATACTGCTAAAATAGTAATTTATCTAAAATGAATGACTGATGTAAATCAAAGATTCAGAACTGCTGTCTAAGCTGTGATAGGCTGAGTTTAAATGCTCAGCTAACCACAGCTTAGAATAGCTTTTGACTGAAATTAGCCAGTTACAGCATGATAATATTTCAGTCTGTAATTGGCTTGATGGAAAGTATGGCTTAGTGTAAAGACATATTAAAAGTAGAAATTTTCTAATTTACTAGTCGTGCAATTTAGCTACCCTGTTTTGTTTTGTTTGAATTTCCTACTTCATTATAACCTTAACCCTTTGAGTGCCAGAATGGTACAGAATGCATTGTTTTGCAATGCATTCCGTACCACTCTGGCACTCAAAGGGTTAAAGGCTTGTAAACAATGCTAAGACATCATTCATCTTAACTCTGCCCAATATTATACATATGTAATTCATATTATGACTGATAAAAAAACATATGACAGTTATCATTAACTCTTTGATTACCATAGGTATATGTTTACCCCTCTGACACTGAAAGATTTAAGATGACTAATGATGTGAGTTTTACAACAAAAACAAGACTAGTGTCAATGTTTCTAGTTATTCACATTTATGGAGATTTTTTGATAGAGAACATCAAGATGAGGGCTAAGAAACATTTTTCCCTAGAACTATTAACTTAATTAAAATTATGTTAGTATAGTTCAAACTGGAAACTGTGTGCACTGGAACTTATGCTTTTTAATCTAGTGGACACGACTTCTCTATTTGCTTCTAGTGTCCAAACATTTTAAGGTGATATTGGTAGAAACTGTGTATAATAACTTACAGGAATTTGTTCAGAGTTGCCTTTTCCTCCACTGATAATGTTATCTGTCATTAACTGTTACTGTTATACTGTACTGATACATAGTTTGCATGCATCTGCTTTGAAAAGCAAACATTTTACAGTGCAAATTAAGGCAAATAGGGCCTTATGTCTAAAAACAAACTGGAGCAATTCAGGAGGGAACAAACTCAATTATCATGATGTTTAATTGGGCTTTTAACATCTTGAATGATAGGGAGGTCTCCAACACAAAGTTTTTCAATGCCTTTGAAAACCATCTAGCATTAAAGAACTTACACACCACATTTAAATAAATGGGAATTTTGGAATTTTTTATCTGACCCATATTGCACATTTTGTTTGCCACATAATTGATCCTTTTTACTCTAATAAATAAGGCATTTAATTCCAGACTACATCCACATAATATCGCCATATTGATTACCATATATAACAAATCAATTATATTTCATAGGCAAAGTGTTTTATAAAATTTCTTGTATAATAAAGGAATGTCTTACTTGATCTTATTTCAGCATGCTGTGGTGACACACAATACTGAAGCACTAACATCAATATAGTATAGAGTCTGCTGGTTACCCATGCCATCTATGGTCAGAATATGAAACCTACACAAAAGTGAGAAGAGGAAAACCAGTTAGAATCATTCACATAAATTGCTATTTAGAGTCTGTATAAATCTTCATTGCATCTAGGACTGGATTCTATTGCAGGTGCTAATTTTATCACTGCATTTATCTCCAGGTTTCCCCATAGACTTCAACAAGAAAATATTTAATAAAACAGGAGGTACCATTTATCTTCTGCAATAGAATCTAGCCCCTAATCTGCTATACTGCAAATCGTATCACTGGCTTCCCATTACCTTCAGAATAAAGTTAAAAAAGTATTTCTCACATACAAATGACTTAGTTTCCCTGTTCTCAACCCAGAAGCTTACATGGTTAATACTTACTAAAATCTACTTATACCTTCTGTTAGAAAATAGTGTTCTCTAAGGCATAGTATTAAAGATACATTTAATAATGTATCCCACCTCCCTTTTGATGATGTTATTTTATCTCTTTGCCTGGAAATCTATGTAGAAGATTATTTCTAAAGAGTTCTAGGCAGAGATGAATGTGGCATCACGAGAAGAACGGGAATGAAAATAATAATGAAATAATGATTTCACTTAGTTTATCATTTATATATCTGGTGTACTTATTTTAACTGATGAACAATTTGAAGGCTGGAAAGATCCCTAATACATTGATTATTGGTACACTGAAACTTTCTGTAGATTCCAAGAGGCTAAAGCCAACCCTGCAGTATACTAGATATAAAATCAATCTATATCCCACAAAATCCTAATTTCATTATTTATTTTTAATGAGAACATTTTCTTAAAGGGATAGTAATACTTCATTTTATCTTTATTTTATTTTGTAGGCATTAAAAAAAACATGAACAATATAAGTCTTATCTCTCAAACCTTTATGGTTTGAGAGATATTCACAAGCAAAGTTTCCCCTCCTGCCCCTTTTACCTAGTGTAAGCCATCTCTTCTCAGATGTGTAATCTGGTTGTAAGACCAGACAGATAACAGAAGGGGACAATCTTCTTCCTATGAGAACAATGAAAGCCCTGCCCCCCTTGACAAGTTTTTCAGGTTTTCCCCTATCTTAATTGAAGATTGTCCCTCTCTGCATTCTACCCTAAGGTTTTCCCTTTCCTGCAGTCTACCCTAAGGTTTTCCCCTTATCTTAATTGAAGATTGTCCCTCTCTGCAGTCTGGCTGAACAGTGTTACATCAGTAAAAGGGGCGGGAGGGGGATACTTTGTCATTAAATTACTCTTGAACTACAACTCTGACAGAATTGAAATAACCCTCTTCAAGGTCCAAATACTATGATGATTAATTAGAGCTGCTTTTATTATGAAACATTATTATCCCTTTAAATGTTCTTTTGTACTATACTACACAGTACAGCTTGTTTACTTTCAATCTACACAAGCACAAAAACCTCGTTATTGTAACGATTTTAGACCAACTGATGACAAGATTTAAAGTATACCTCTGTGCCATATATTTATGAATGCTGAGATTTTTAAACTGTATGGCCTTTTCTATACATCTGTTTCCCATGATTCCTTTCTTAAAACATTGCCATTTCAGCACCATTTTCAGTTGTTTGCAGAAAGTAAGCAAAAGGAGTTTGATTAGGAATTCTGCAGTTATCGATTGGAAAACTAAGAAGGTGGACCCGGAAATTTGTCTCCTGCTTTATGACCTTCACAAATATCTGATAAATTGTTTGAATCCTTGTCAATGTCAACTCGGATGTTTGATGAGATATTTGCTCTTCAGAGATCCATCTGACACAAAAATGTGAGCAATTCAAGAAGTGCATTAGTCATCCAGTAGAACAGGCAGCTGTCAAATAGAGCAGATAACCTTCCTCTACATAATCACTCATCCATAAACAGAATCAAATTAAGGGGAAATCCTATGATAATACAACTATAAATGAAAGTCCTGTTTCACAATGTTATTGCTTATGTTTTCCTGGTAACAACACATGTAATGTAGTTAAATTGTGGCAGAGACTGAATCTGTCTTGTCTTCTGAGACTTTACACAGACTTCTCTCTATGGAAGAATTCTCATGGGATTTCACCACTCTTTGATTTGGAATATATTTGGGTAGGTTAGGCACTTCTGACAGATCTTCAGGCTCAGGCACCTCTGAGATAGGGCCTGGACCCAAAATGTCTACACTGTATGCCAGCTTTCTATTCTACTAAATAAAGCTCTTGTGGTTGTTGTAAAGTAATATACATTTGTTGGAAAGCAGAAGTGGTGGAATGTTTTTTTTTACACAGTGAAATTATCTACTGTGATATTGACTATACATTTACAACTAAGGTAGTGAGGTAAATTGAGTTGCTTGATTTAAGGAGTAGGTGCTAGCCAGTTCCTTAGATGGTTGTACTTAGTGTGGTTGGGATTTGTAGACAGTTTAAAACCAAAACTAAAAGAAAATACTTTTGACCAATAGGTGACTGGTAGGGGATCCTACACCTGACCTGAGACTGCAAATGACAGTAACAAATTTTAGAGATAAAAAACATATATCATACATTATTTGTCAGACAGACAAGACATGAAACCACACTCAAGCAAGAAAAAAAGACAAGTATATATTTGTGTTGCTGCACTGCTGCTCAGAAGCATTAAAGGGCAACTATCACTGCTATACAACATTGCCTAAAAAGTAGCTATATATAGCGAATAAGTGGCATACTAGTGTCATTTAAAAAAAATCAGTGTTTGGCCAAAATTAACCTTTTAAAGCTGATCCTGTGCCTTCCTTCCATACAGACTGCAGGTACAGCTCTGCACAGCAGTCTGTAACTCTTCCTCTGCCCCCTCCCACTTATCATCTGGATCCAGCCTCTCTTGTAAGCTGGAGAGCTCTCTGGTCATTGTGAGAGCTCCAGCTTACTAGTGAGGCTCAATCCAGATGCTACGTGGGAGGGGAGCAGAAGGAGATTGAAAGCCTGAGGTGCAGAGTTGTACCCACAGTCTGTCCAGAAGAAAGCTACAGGATCAGCTTTAAAAGGTTAATTTTGACCAAACAATTATTTAAAAAAAATAGACACAACTATGCCACTTATTCACTATATAAAGGTACATTTTAGGTAAAGAATATGAGAACTATGTAATCTATGACTAACTATAAGAAGCACACTTATGAGGCTATTTACTGTTGTACTACAGTAAATTCATGAATCTTGATGCAACCTAATTGTGTAAGGTACAGGTAGATGTAGTTCGTAGGGTGATCAAAGGATATCATGACTGAACTGTCTAGCCTTGTGATCACACAGAAGATACATCACATTCTTATTTAGTCCCACTAGCTCTCTTGTCTTTAAAGTGAAAATCCAGACTGTATCTTGACTATATAGTTTATTGTCCAAATCTAATCCACTGCCCTAAGACACAAACTGATTTGTTCCAAACCTAGACCACAAAAAGAGTAACATTTTTTGTTGGGGCAATATCACGGTGCCCGTGCTCCCCTTGTCTTGTTTCCTGTCAGTCTACACTGGCCTGTGTTTGTCCCGCCCAGTATGGCCTTTATATACTGGGCTCTGGCACCCCTCCGGTGCCCTTTTGTGGTGTTCCTGTACCAGTGCTTATTTCTGCTCAGTGATTCCCAGTGTACCGACTTGGACTGCCTGACTACTCTGCATTTGTCTCCTGCTCCTGTGTACTGACCCGGCTTGGCTGACGTTCCTGCTTCCGTGTACCGACCCGGTCTGGCTGACGTTCCTTCTCCGTGATTCGACCCGGTCTGGCTGACGTTCCTGCGCCGTGATTTGACCTGGCTTGGCTGACGTTTCTGCTCCGTGATTTGACCCGGCTTGGTTGGCATTCCTGCTCTGGCGGCCCTGTGTCGCCCTGGCGACATTCTGATCCTTCAAGCTATCCAGTCTTCATTACTGTTCCTGCAGGGTACAAGTGTCAGTCTCCGTTACTGCTACGGCAGTGTGTCATTGGCCTAGTCTCCGTTACCGCCTCTGAAGAGTGAAAGTGTCAGTCCAGTTACTGCTACGGCAGTGTGCCATTGGCCTAGTCTCTGTTACTGCTCCTACAGAGTGCAAGTGCCTGCCTCCGTTACTGCTACGGCAGTGTGCCATTGGCCTAGTCTCCGTTACTGCTCCTGCAGAGTGCAAGTGCCTGCCTCCGTTACTGCTACGGCAGTGTGCCATTGGCCTAGTCTCCGTTACTGCTCCTACAGAGTGCAAGTGCCTGCCTCCGTTACTGCTAGGGCAGTGTGCCATTGGCCTAGTCTCCGTTACTGCTCCTGCAGAGTGCAAGTGCCTGCCTCCGTTACTGCTAGGGCAGTGTGCCATTGGCCTAGTCTCCGTTACTGCTCCTGCAGAGTGCAAGTGCCTGACTCCGTTACTGCTACGGCAGTGTGCCATTGGCCTAGTCTCTGTTACTGCTCCTGCAGAGTGCAAGTGTCTGCCTCCGTTACTGCTACGGCAGTGTGCCATTGGCCTAGTCTCCGTTACTGCTCCTGCAGAGTGCAAGTGCCTGACTCCGTTACTGCTACGGCAGTGTGCCATTGGCCTAGTCTCCGTTACTGCTCCTACAGAGTGCAAGTGCCTGCCTCCGTTACTGCTAAGGCAGTGTGCCATTGGCCTAGTCTCCATTACTGCTCCTACAGAGTGCAAGTGCCTGCCTCCGCAGAGTGCAAGTGTCTGCCTTCGTTACTGCTACTGCAGTGTGCCATTGGCCTAGTCTCTGTTACTGCTCCTACAGAGTGCAAGTTTCTGCCTCCGTTACTGCTACGGCAGTGTGCCATTGGTCTAGGCTCCGTTAATGCTCCTGCAGAGTTCAAGTGTCTGCCTCCGTTACTGCTACGGCAGTGTGCCATTGGTCTAGGCTCCGTTACTGCTCCTGCAGAGTGCAAGTGTCTGCCTCCGTTACTGCTACGGCAGTGTGCCATTGGCCTGGTCTTCATTACTGCTCCGGCAGAGGGCTAGTGTCTGTCTCCGTTACTGCTACGGCAGTGTCCTACGTTACTCAATTCCTGATATTACTCTGGCAGTTCACGTTTGTTCTGCTAACCTGTTTCTGGGTGTTACGTATCCCTAAGCTTTCTATATGGAGAGAGCTCTATCACAGAACTCTCCACACATGGGACTGTTCACACTCCTTGAAGATCATTAACCCATTCAGTACCTTACTCCTGGGAATCCAACATATACTGCCTGACCTGTGTCAGAATAGACTGCTATGGACTTTATGGTTATACTAGACCTGTGTAGGCATATGTAACCTGTCGTGTGTCTGTATTACTCTGCTTGTATACTACAGGACCTGTGAGGGTTATTATATTTTTGTGATTTCAATAAAACTGTTTTAACCTAAACCACTGTGTCTGTGTGTCGAACAAACCGTTACAGGCAATCACTGAAGTGGCAAGCAGTACTTGACATAAAGTCTGCACAGAGCATTTCACTGAGATGTTCATTTAGTTGATCCCTTAATCATCTAGAAGTCTTACTAATGTATTGTAATTTGCATTCTTCACAACCAACCAAGCAATTTATGTTTTTTGTTGTATAGTTCACATAATATTTCACCATAAAATATGGCCTCATGAGGCAAAGCTATTGGACACTTTGAACAAAGAGCAACACTCATTCATTGTGCTGCCACTTTTGTAAGAGCCCATAGTCAACAACCATTTGCCTCCTCCTGTTTTCTATATTTAACATATAAAATGAATGACAGTTGTGTTTGACTGTTGAGGATTGGCATGTACCAAAAAGTAGGATACATTTTGTTTTAAGTGGATGTGTCACCTATGTATAACATAGCATTAATAGTTAGGCTACCTATCGAATACTACTAACGGTCTTTATTTCTTTTTTTTTTTTAAGTTTTATTCCATGTAAATTTAACTTATAAAGTCTGGGCTGCAGCTACTTTCGCATACACTGCGGTTACCTGCTCTGTAACCACAGTCCGTCGCTCTGCCTCTGCTCTCCTCCCTCGTCTGATGACGGAGGCTTCTGTCAGTAAGCTGGAGCGGTATCATTGGCAGAGATCGATATCTAGCCATTGAGACCTCTCCAGCTTACAGACAGAAGCCTCCGTCATCGGTGGAGGGAGGAGAGCTGAGGCAGAGCGACAGACTGCAGTCTATGCAGAAGTAGCTGCAGGACTGATTTTATAAGTTAAATTTACACTAAATAAAACTTAAAAAAAAACAAAAAAGAAGACCGTTTTAGTAGTATTCGAAATGTAGCCTAACTATTTATGCAATGTTATACATAGGTGAAACATCCACGTTAATAATTGTAGAACAGTAAAAAAGAGATTTCCTGGGAAAACTGTTTTTCCAATGCTAAATAGATATTAACCTGCAGCTTTGGTATAGTTCTGCAGTTATGGTACTGGATTTACTTGTTTTGATACAAGACATTTGTCACTAGATTTTAGCTCTAAATATGCTTATATATTGCAATATACATCAACCAAAATTCCAATTAATTATTTGACAAATTCTGCAACAAAACACATGGTCTTAATAGCAGAAGATGGTTAAGCATTATTAATAATCTGTGAGATGACATCTTCATACAGGCTGAGTTATTGTATTTTACTTTCTAAGTTATAATATTACAATGAGTTACACAACTTCCATTGGTACTTTACATTATTTATGAGCAGCCGTAATTATGACCCATCTAGTTTCATCTTCTGTTTCTAAATCATTATCTACTGATCGCTCTAAAATAGGAGTCTCTAGAGCTGAATTTAACACTGCCCAGTCAGAGCCTGAGGAATGTTTAAGGGATTTTACCTAATACTGGGTTGTACTAAGATGAGTATATGGGAAATGAACAGTCATCTGGAGGCTCGAATTTTTCAACCATCTTCAATTGACACGATAAAAGTAGTTTTTCAGGGGATGATCCTTTTGCTCATCCTATAGAGTTTGTAGACTAGATTAAGAAAAACATTAACACATGGGTACTTTTGAAATCTGTTATATTGATTTTACAGAAGCTTTTGATCTTTTAAAGGTTTTGCAATCTGTTTGTAAAGTAAAGAAAACTAAGTATATGAAGGAAAAAGTATTGCAGGCTTTGGCTTGATTTAACCCATATGTTTTGAGAATTGTATGACTGGAAAGAAGCATGATTTATTGTACTGCAGTGTTAATGCACATAATGAAGAATATCTGATTGGTGAAAATAATGCTTTAAAAGAGAGGATTGCTCATTTGGAAAATAAAAACTGTTGATACTTTGCTAAATAGGTGAACTCAATCTCCAGTTTTAAGCTTGATGGGTCTACAAAGGGTAGAGAAGTATATATTGTCCCATTTAGTACAAAAACTAAGTGCATAGTATGACCTTATTACAAATGAATGACATGCCTCAGCAGCTTTTGTAATTTAGATCAAGTGTGCAGCTGTGCACCTCCGTTATATATCATTTCTAACACGTCTCCCAGGCAGAGAAACAGTAATGATAATTACTTTGCTGTTTCATTGTGTTATTGTAACTGAAACTTTTGATAACATTGAAAATGTTATTAATGATTCTAAGGTCACTTTTCTTAAGTATAAGCAAGATGTAAAGAAATGATCTGCTCAGTAATCTATGTAATCTATATTGTTGCAGGGTCTTGAATATGTACAAGTAGATTAACAGTGCATGGATGTAACTTTGTGATACTGAGAATAACTATGAACACGATGTAACAAAACTCAAAGGTGAAATAATATTTCCCTACAAGGCTGTTGGTAACTCACAGCAGGTGTTAGCAAAATTAGAGGGAAGAAATTAGACATGAACTTAAAGCTATGGTTGAAGTTCAAGTAAATAACTCTGCATTTTAGTTAGCAAATATCTGTCAGTTACTGTCTCAATTGGTGTAGGACAAGCCACTGCCTTAAACTTCAATTGAACATCCTGTGGCAGCCCCATTAATACTAATGATGCCCACTTAGTTGGCCACAAAAATTAGGCCAAAAAACTAATATAAAGGGATAAACACAGTCTATACCTCTGCTCTTAATATGAGCTGATAAGAAAGGTAAAGTCATATGGAGAAGTCTTTCATGAAATTGCCAGATGAAAATATTTCATCTGCTGCTACTAGTGTAATTCAGTTTTTGGCTGCTTTAAATAAGGATGTTACCATTTATGTAGCCAGAGAGCATATGTATGCACTTTTACTGTAAACAATAAAGAATTACATTTTTACCTTAGTAAACTCAAATATTTATTTCTTTGTGGCTTTTTATTCTAATATCCTGGACCCGATTTTTGTTTGGATGCAAAAGTTATAGATTAAATCTGACAGGTGGCCTACATCAGCCCCTGCAGCAGCCATTAGTCAGCAAAAGTATGGAATGCCACACACTGCAGCTCAGGATAAAGTAACACATGCAGTTCTGACTACAGCACAGAGTGAGAAAGATGATAAAGAATGCAGACAGAATTTTAGAGGCAGATCAAAGCAGGGAGGAAGTAATAGAGGTCCTGATTACAGACACTTGAGATACAGAAACCCTCCTCCTAAAAGATAGATCTTGGATTCATAGCATGGAAAAAAGGTATTAGAATCCTGTCCATGATAGAGATGACTGCCAGGAAAGTAAGTATCCAGATCAGGGCACACAAAACAGATATAATGAACAGGACAGAATACGTGTCACATGCAGACAGCAAAATTATGTGAGACTGGAACAAATTCCTGTAGCACTGTTCACAAATAATTGTGAATTTTCACAATTGTGTGACTAGGGGAAGCTGGTTACCCCTCTAAATCAATCCTTTCAAGTTATCCACTGGCACTTGATAGGCAAGGGTGCTTTGTTTAGTATGTCTCGTTATTTCAGGGGCAGGTGTTTCATCTAGTTACCCATAACTCACATAATTTCAGAAATTGAGTATGTCTAAAAATATTTATATTGGTCCACCTGGGAAACAAAACATTATGTGCCATGACAAATATGGATGAAGGGCTGGAACACTTTTTGGAGCCCCTGAAATGTCTACATTTCAAGTTGTCAATCATTTAAAACATAAGTCTGTCACACCCAGAAGTGCATGAAGTTGTACACAAAGATGTAATTTTCATTTGTTCACAATGCCTCATGATGAAATGCTTATAGGAAAAGCTATAAAGGAAAATGATCCTCCTCCCCCTCCTCAAGCAGCTAAATCATGGGTTGAATCTAGTTCTCTTTGGCCTACTGATGGTATTGATAAGGGTCAGTGAAAATTGACTGTTGCACCAGAAAGTGAAGGGCACCTATTTGTTGAACAATATGCAATCACATAAGTAGCAGTCACTGAGTAAGTTAGTAATCAGTGAACATTTAAAGAGACAGTTAATGCTTTCATGTAGAACAGATGGATCTGCACCAATCTGGTCCTTCTGTAAACCAGATGGAGATAATTTATAGATTACAGGATATTACATGAAACTGAATGCAAAGCAGAACCTTTAGTGCCCTCCTACCTCCTGAATGAATTGGCGTATTAACCCCAGAAATGAAACATTTTTCTACAATAGATGAATAACAGAAATTAGTCAAATGGAATAACATATGATACTCGGTACAGTATTGCCTATTCATTCTAATCCAAGCAATGGTGCTGGATAGTGATGAGCGAGCACCCCAATGCTCGGATGTTCGGGTGCTCTGACCGAGCACCCCCTGAGGCTCGAGTGCTCGGCCGAACACCCGAGCCCCATTGAAGTCAATGGGAGGACTCGAGCATTACACCAGGCACCCCCTGCTCTGATGAGGGGAGGGTGCCTGGTCCATAGGAAAAGGGCAGAAAAAGATGGAAACACTACAGAAATGGTTCAGGGACAGCATAGGGAGGATGTCTGGATGCACCTTGGACTCCAACATCGCTGCTGGGAACGATCTTTCGCCCGTAGTACGCCATTTTTACAGACTGACCGTAAAACACACAAAAAGGAAAATAAAAACGACTTTAGGCGAAAAATTGTTACCAAACAGTATTTGCTGTATATTTACTTGTATATCATCTGCAAATTCTCCCAAAAATTTCATCGATTTTCTGAAGTGAGGCCATGATTAAGAGGGAAACGTGCGCAGAGGCAAATTATCCCAAAAATTTCCTTGATTTTCAGAACTGAGGCCATGATTAAGAGGGAAACGTGCGCAGAGGCAAATTCTCCCAAAAATTTCCTTGATTTTCAGAACTGAGGCCATGATTAAGAGGGAAACGTGCGCTGAGCTGACCATCTAAAACATTATGGGTGAGGGTCTGCTGCAGAGCTGACCATCCTAAACATTATATGCGAAGGCCCGCTAGTGAGCTGACGCTATAAAACATTATATGAGAGGGCCCGCTAGAGAGCTGACCCAATAAAACATTATATGAGAAGGCCCGCTGGTGAGCTGACCTATATAAAAATTGTCAAACAGGGCCCGCTGGTGAGCTGGCCCTATATAAAAATTATATCACAGGGCCCGCTGGTGAGCTGGCCCTATATAAAAATTATATCCCAGGGCACGCTGGTGAGCTGGCCCTATATAAAAATTATATCCCAGGGCATATGGAAGAGGAGGAGGAGGATGAGAACATTAAGAGTCAACCATATACCCGTTTTTGGGGTGGAAGGGGTGAATGGGAATACAGAGTATTCCCATCATTGTAAATAACATATATAAAGTGAGTTTATGTTCCCCCGGGGCTTTCCTCCAGTGGAGTGGAGAAGTCAGGGGAAATCCAGGCCTTGTTCATTTTTATAAGTGTCAACCTATCAGCATTGTCGGTGGAAAGGCGGATACGCTTATCTGTTATGATGCCACCAGCAGCACTAAATACCCGCTCAGACAGAACGCTGGCGGCAGGGCAGGCCAGCACCTCCAAGGCGTAGAGTGCCAGTTCATACCACGTGTCCAGCTTGGACACCCAGTAGTTGTAAGGCACAGAGGGATCATTGAGGACGCTGACACGGTCTGCTACGTACTCCTTCACCATCTTCCAAAACTTTTCCCTCCTTGTGACACTAGGCTGCGCATCAGGGTGAGGGTGCTTGCGGGGTGTCATGAAGGTGTCCCACGCCTTGGAGAGTGTTGCCCTGCCTTTCTCGGAACTGCTGTGTGCTCCCCTTTTCTCCCCTTCTCGGTTGGCCAAGGTAGCACGTACTCTGCCGCCAGCGTTGTCAGATGGAAAATTTTGGAGCAATTTTTCAACAAGAACCTTCTGGTATTGCACCATTTTGCTTGTCCTCTCCACCGGAGGAATGAGAGATGAGAAATTCTCTTTGTAGCGGGGGTCCAGAAGGGTGAACACCCAGTAATCCGTGTTGTCTAAAATGCGTACAACGCGTGGGTCACGGGAAAGGCAGCCTAACATAAAGTCAGCCATGTGTGCCAGAGTACCAACAGTCAAGATTTCGCTGTCCTCACCAGGAGGCTGACTCTCAATATCCTCATCCTCTTCCTCCTCTTCTGCCCACCCACGCTGAAGAGATGGAACTAAAGTTCCATGGCTACCCTCTGTAGCGGAGGCAACCGTGTCTTCCTCCTCCTCCTCCTCCTCCTCCTCCTCCTCCGCCTCCTCCAATTGTCGCTGAGAAGACGAAGTGAGGGTGCTCTGGCTATCACCTTGTGTAAGCTCTTCCTCCCCCATTTCCACCTCTTCCACATGCAAAGCGTCGGTTTTAATTGTGAGCAGCGAGCGTTTCAGTAGACACAGAAGTGGGATGGTTACACTGATAATAGCGTTATCGCCGCTCACCATCTGTGTCGATTCCTCAAAATTGCGTAAAACCTCGCAGAGGTCTGACATCCATTCCCACTCCTCACTTCTGATTACAGGAAGTTGAACGGAGAGGCGACGACCGTGTAACAGCTGGTACTCCACTACTGCCCTCTGCTGCTCACAAAGCCGGGCCAACATGTGGAAGGTGGAGTTCCAGCGCGTGCTCACGTCACACAGCAGCCGGTGAGCTGGCAATTGTAAGCGCTGCTGCAGCTTCAACAGGCCGGCCGAAGCTGTAGATGACTTACGGAAATGTGCACACACGCGGCGCACCTTGGTCAAGAGATCATGCACATTGGGGTAGGTTTTTAGAAATCGCTGCACCACTAAATTAAATACATGCGCTAGGCATGGTACGTGTGTGAGCTTGCCGAGCTCCAAAGCCGCCACCAAGTTACGCCCATTATCACACACAACCATGCCTGCTTGCAGGTTGAGTGGCGAGAGCCACTGCTCGGTCTGGTGACTAATCCCCTGCAACAGCTCTGAGGCCGTGTGCTGTTTGTCCCCAAGGCAGATCAGCTTCAGCACGGCCTGTTGACGCTTCCCCACTGCAGTGCTACACTGCTTCCAGCTACTGGCTGATGGGGGAGTGGCGGTGTGTGTAGAGAATTCGGAGGTGGAAACGGAGGAGGAGGAGCCAATAACGTAGGTGCTGGTGGAAACCCTGATGGAGGTAGGGCCCGCAATCCTCGGCGTGGGTAGCACCCGTGCCATCCCAGGGTCCGAGTCGCTCCCAGCCTCCACGACATTCACCCAGTGTGCCGTCAGGGAAATGTAGCGTCCCTGGCCACAAGCACTTGTCCATGTGTCAGTCGTTAAGTGGACCTTCCCAGTAACTGCGTTGGTCAGGGCACGGGTGATGTTACGGGACACATGGTGGTGTAATGCGGGGATGGCACACCGGGAAAAGTAGTGGCGGCTGGGGACCGCGTACCGAGGGACAGCTGCTGCCATCAGGCTGCGGAAGGACTCAGTGTCCACAAGCCTAAATGGCAGCATTTCGATGGCCAGTAATTTTGAAAGGTGTGAGGTTAGTGCTATGGCCTGTGGGTGGGTGGCTGGGTATTTTCTCTTGCGCTCAAATGCCTGGGGTAACGACATTTGGATGCTGTGCTGGGACAGGGAAGTGGATGTGGTCGCTGATGGTGCTTCAGATGGTACAGGTGCAGGGCGGGAGGTATGCGGGCCTGCGCCTTCGACAGGCGATTGGCCGGCACCGAAAACAGGGGAAGAGGAGGCAGTGGTGTGGCCTGCAGACACAGATGGGCGATCCAGGCGTTCCTCCCACTTACTACGGTGCTTGGATGCCATGTGTCGGATCATGCTGGTGGTGGTGAGGTTTCTAGTGTTCATGCCTCGGCTCATTCTGGTGTGGCACAGGTTGCAAACTACAAATCTTTTGTCGTCCGCACTTTCCTTAAAAAAACGCCATACCGCGGAACACCTACCCCTTGGCAAGGTAGATTTACGCAAGGGGGTGCTCCGTGGAACATTTGCGGGCCGGTTTGGTGCGGTCCGCCTTCTTTCTGTAGCCACACCACTGCCTCTTCCAGCCTGTTGCGGTGCTGCAGATGGCTCACCCTCAGGACTGCTGTCATCGCTCGGCTCTACACCTTCCCAGGTGGGGTCAGTCACCTCATCGTCCACCAAGTCCTCCTCCACTTCCTCACTCTGATCATCCTCCTCAAGTCTTGATCCCACCACATACTCGGTCATTGACAACTGTATAACATTCTCCTCAACAAGGTCTTGAGAAGGAAATAGTGGTTGATTTAATGGCAACTGTGTCTCATCATCATCATCATCATCCACTACTTCCTTTGACCTTAAATGCCGTTCACATCTGTCATCTTCTTGTGATTGGGTAGCCTCTAGAGGTTGTGAATCAGGGCACAAGATGTCATGTTCCTCTGCAAGCGTGCTTGGAGAGAGGGTCAAATGAAGGATTGGTGATGAGACGAGCTCATCACTATATCCCAGTGTGGGATCACTTCTTTGACCAGACCGTGTATGGTGGGAGGAAGGATGATCAGAGTGAGGATTATGTTGACCAGACTCTTGGCTACTGAGAGTGGACTTGGTGGAAGACAGGGTGGTGCTTAACCGACTGGAAGCAGTATCAGCTGTCATCCAACCGACCACCTGTTCGCACTGGTCGGACCTCGAGAGTGATGTCCTGCGACGCCCTGTGAAATCAGACATGAAGCTAGGTATGGTGGATGTCTTTCTTTCTTGTGCTCTGGCACCAGGCACAGTTTCTCCGCGTCCTGACCCGCGCCCTGAACTTTCAGGATCACGTCCACTTCCCCGTCCCTTTTTACCCGCCTTCTTCATCTTACACGATATATATGACTTTAATATATATGAGTTTGAAAACTTAACAGTATTTCTTACTATTCTGCAACTCTGCAGAGTACACAGAATAGGCTGCTAAACGGCGGTGAAACACACTGAATGGAATATGTGACTTTAATATTTGAGTTTGAAAACTTAACAGTATTTCTTACTATTCTGCAACTGTTCAGAGTACACAGAATAGGCTGCTAAACGGCGGTGATACACACTGAATGGAATATGTGACTTTAATATTTGAGTTTGAAAACTTAACAGTATTTCTTATTATTCTGCAACTGTGCAGAGTACACAGAATAGGCTGCTAAACTGCGGTGAAACACACTGAATGGAATATGTGACTTTAATATTTGAGTTTGAAAACTTAACAGTATTTCTTACTATTCTGCAACTCTGCAGAGTACACAGAATAGGCTGTTAAACGGCGTTGAAACACACTGAATGGAATATGTGACTTTAATATTTGAGTTTGAAAACTTAACAGTATTTCTTATAATTCTGGAACTGTACAGAGTACACAGAATAGGCTGTTAAACGGCGGTGAAAGACACTGAATGGAATATGTGACTTTAATATTTGAGTTTGAAAACTTAACAGTATTTCTTACTATTCTGCAACTCTGCAGAGTACACAGAATAGGCTGTTAAACGGCGTTGAAACACACTGAATGGAATATGTGACTTTAATATTTGAGTTTGAAAACTTAACAGTATTTCTTATAATTCTGGAACTGTACAGAGTACACAGAATAGGCTGTTAAACGGCGGTGAAAGACACTGAATGGAATATGTGACTTTAATATTTGAGTTTGAAAACTTAACAGTATTTCTTATAATTCTGGAACTGTACAGAGTACACAGAATAGGCTGTTAAACGGCGGTGAAAGACACTGAATGGAATATGTGACTTTAATATTTGAGTTTGAAAAATTAACAGTATTTCTTACTATTCTGCAACTCTGCAGAGTACACAGAATAGGCTGTTAAACGGCGTTGAAACACACTGAATGGAATATGTGACTTTAATATTTGAGTTTGAAAACTTAACAGTATTTCTTATAATTCTGGAACTGTACAGAGTACACAGAATAGGCTGTTAAACGGCGGTGAAAGACACTGAATGGAATATGTGACTTTAATATTTGAGTTTGAAAAATTAACAGTATTTCTTACTATTCTGCAACTCTGCAGAGTACACAGAATAGGCTGTTAAACGGCGTTGAAACACACTGAATGGAATATGTGACTTTAATATTTGAGTTTGAAAACTTAACAGTATTTCTTATAATTCTGGAACTGTACAGAGTACACAGAATAGGCTGTTAAACGGCGGTGAAAGACACTGAATGGAATATGTGACTTTAATATTTGAGTTTGAAAACTTAACAGTATTTCTTATAATTCTGCAACTGTACAGAGTACACAGAATAGGCTGTTAAACGGCGGTGAAAGACACTGAATGGAATATGTGACTTTGATATTTGAGTTTGAAAAATTAACAGTATTTCTTACTATTCTGCAACTCTGTAGAGTACACAGAATAGGCTGTTAAACGGCGTTGAAGCACACTGAATGGAATATGTGACTTTGATATTTGAGTTTGAAGACTTAACAGTATTTCTTCCTATTCTGCAACTCTGCACACTACACAGAATGTGCTGCTAAACTGCGGCGAAGCACACTGAATGGAATATGTGACTTTGATATTTTAGTTTGAAGACTTAACAGTATTTCTTCCTATTCTGCAACTCTGCACAGTACACAGAATGTGCTGCTACACTGCGGCGAAGCACACTGAATGGAATATGTGACTTTGATATTTGAGTTTGAAGACTTAACAGTATTTCTTCCTATTCTGCAACTCTGCACAGTACACAGAATGTGCTGCTAAACTGCGGCGAAGCACACTGAATGGAATATGTGACTTTGATATTTTAGTTTGAAGACTTAACAGTATTTCTTCCTATTCTGCAACTCTGCACAGTACACAGAATGTGCTGCTAAACTGCGGCGAAGCACACTGAATGGAATATGTGACTTTGATATTTTAGTTTGAAGACTTAACAGTATTTCTTCCTATTCTGCAACTCTGCACACTACACAGAATGTGCTGCTAAACTGCGGCGAAGCACACTGAATGGAATATGTGACTTTGATATTTTAGTTTGAAGACTTAACAGTATTTCTTCCTATTCTGCAACTCTGCACAGTACACAGAATGTGCTGCTAAACTGCGGCGAAGCACACTGAATGGAATATGTGACTTTGATATTTGAGTTTGAAGACTTAACAGTATTTCTTCCTATTCTGCAACTCTGCACACTACACAGAATGTGCTGCTAAACTGCGGCGAAGCACACTGAATGGAATATGTGACTTTGATATTTTAGTTTGAAGACTTAACAGTATTTCTTCCTATTTTGCAACTCTGCACAGTACACAGAATGTGCTGCTAAACTGCGGCGAAGCACACTGAATGGAATATGTGACTTTGATATTTTAGTTTGAAGACTTAACAGTATTTCTTCCTATTCTGCAACTCTGCACAGTACTCAGAATGTGCTGCTAAACTGCGGCGACGCACACTGAATGGAATACGTGACTTTGATATTTTAGTTTGAAGACTTAACAGAATGTGCTCTAATCTGCAACTTTGCACACTAAACAGAATGTGCTCTAATCTGCAACTTTGCACACTAAACAGAATGTGCTCTAATCTGCAACTTTGCACACTAAACAGAATGTGCTCTAATCTGCAACTGTGCACACTAAACAGAATGTGCTCTAATCTGCAACTTTGCACACTAAACAGAATATATATATTTTTTTTTTTTTTTTTTTGTTTTTTTCCCCCCACACCAAATAACCTGCTGCCCCCACACACAGTAGTCCTAAAAAGGACTTTTGGTTCTTTTTTTTTCACAATTTTTGTTTTTTTCCTCCCTACACTGCCTTTCCCTTCCTATCCTCAGCTCTCCCTGGCTCAGACTGAGCCGAACTCGCTGGTCAGGTGCTATACAGCACCTGACCACGGGTTCTGGCCAGCCAATCAGTGTAATGCCAGCAGCCAACATGGCTGCTGGCATTACACCGATGTCAGAGCCTCCCTGCACGTTTATTGGCTGCGCAGCAGCCACAAAACGTGCGGGGAGGAGACCCGAACATGGCGGGCGAGCACATGCGGTACTCGTACGAGTACCGCCATGTGCCGAGCAGAGCGATGCTCGAGCCGATCCGAGCATCGGCCGAGCATGCTCGCTCAACACTAGTGCTGGATGTTTTTGACATTTCATCTTTAACTCCATGCAGTTGATGCTTTAAAATCCCATGGTCCGTATAATGTACAAACTTATTCTGTTTCTATACAATAATCTTATCCTCAGTAGTTCTCCTGGCTAAAATCTAAATCTACTGAAACAGACCTTACATTGCTTACAAAAATGAGTGTTAAAAGTAAACCCTAATAAATATCAGTTGATGCAGTATCAGATTTTGTATTTGGGTTTACACTTAGGAATTGTTGAAAGGAGCAATCTCCGACAGAATTAAACAAATATTTTCAGTGCCTCGTCCCACAAATGTTAATTTATTACAGCAGTTCCTAGGTTTAGCCTATTACTGCTGGGATTTCATTGCTGATTTTTTTAAGCTAAAAGAGGCCTTACTAGGTTCACCTGTATTAGATGCCAAGCTGCAGATAAACCATTATTTCCGCTTGTCGAAAAATTTCCAGCAAAAATTGCAGTTTCACACTTTTTTTGCCTAGCTCATTGCATTGAAATTAATGGGAAGAAAAGAGGAACTGAAGCTTAGTTTAGGGAGTCATTTAGGTAGGACATTTGTTCTCTGTATTAGGGGAGTCTGGGGGCAATCTAGGGGAGAAGGAGAAAAATACCCCAACATTTGGTGTGACTGACTGGCAAGACACAGGCAGATGGGGTCAAAATTGCTTGCTGATTTTGCTTTTATTGTCTCTGTGCTGGAGAAGTCTGGGGAAAGAAGTTGTTGATTTTGATTTTTAGTTATATAATTTTTTTCGACTAACTGTGATAAGATAGGGTGAACAACTTAAAAAATAAAAAAATACATAAATAATTATATTAGACAGCAGACTGGAAGCCTGATATGAACTCTGTGACTGAGGCACAGCGAGGGTGGAAGAGAGAGGCTGGATCTGTGACTGAGGGAGACTTGATAGCCAGCAGACAACATTGAAAATTTTGTTAAGGACCAAGACAAGACATCACACTCCATCAGTTGTGTAATGTAGAGAGTAAAAACACACACAGTAGTTGAGTAATGTCCAACAAATGCACAAGTGGGAGGAGGGGAGAGGTGGAGCAGTGCAGGGTCATGGGAGTAAAGTGTTAGTGCAAAAACTGACTGCAGCAATGGTTGCTGCAGCATGTGCAATAAATTATGCTGATCCCTCTCCTCCCGGGGTGGATGTAGTTTGTCAAGGTCCCACCAATCAAACCACACCAGTCCCCCTCCACCACTACCATACACATCTGCCACATTGTAGGTTGTACTTTATTTTTTTTTAATCCTCATGAATATGTGCCAGTGTCACTTAAGCAAGAAGTAAATGCTGTGAGCAAAGGACAAATGCACTCTGATGCTAACACATTTTCAAGGTATATGCTTCTGTAGGACTCACCACTTTGGCTTCCAGCTTCTCCACTACAGCCCTCAGAAGAAGTAATATTGTGCTGGGAAATGTTGCACCACAGGAAATATAGGCAAAAATGTGTTGGAATAGGAGAAAAATATGTTGGATAGGAGATAAATGTTTTAGAATTGGAGAAAAAGTGTGAGAATAGAGAAAAAAGTTTTGAATATGTGAAAAATGTGTTAGAATAGGAGAAAAATGTGTTGAAGTTCGCAAAAAGAAGGAACATTTTGCATTGGAGAAAAGTAGAAAACTGGTCCGCTTTTCACGAAAAGTCTGTCATGCCCCTTGTCTGCTATTGGCTGTCTCTGCCTTATCTACCCTGGATTCCAGCACTCTTTGCTCGATTATTTTCCTGAGCTGCCTTGCTGTTTTTTGCTGTTGTTCCTGGCTTCTCTCCTGACTATGATTTTTGCCTTTGCCATTTGTACTGTTGCCTGTGCCTGCCGACTTGGACCGTCTGACTCTCCTTTTGCTGTTGCCCACTTTGGTAGCAGATCAGCCCGCTGTCCTTGTGGCTTCACCACTCCTTCCCTGCCAATGGAGCTGCCTCTTGTTATTTTGGCTGCTGCTTAGCTGTATTTATTTCTTCTCTGCGGCCTGCCGGTTATCCCTTGCCCACTGCCTCATCGCTCCTTATTTTTGCCCCAGAGGCTCTGCCTCTTGTTTACTTATTTACTTTTTTATTTTAGCGGTTTGTCTCTTCCTTTCCCTGTGGCTTCACCTCTCTGCCTTCTTCCCCGCGGCTCCGCCCCAGAGACTCTGCCTCTTGTTTATTTATTTATTTATTTTATTTTAGTGGCTTGCTGCTTCCTTTCCCTGTGGCCTTGACGCTCTCCTTTCTTCCCCGCGGCTCTGCTGCTTTTTTGTTTCCTTGCGGCTGCCGCTTCTGTTTCTTTTTCTGTGGTCTGGCCCTCTCTGTTTTTTAGTGGTTCCTCTGCCCTTTTATTTTCAGCCCACCCACCGGTCTCTCATTAGCTTTGCCGCTTCCTACCTTGCTGCTGCCGTCTTTGGCTCCTCCTTGCAGCTGGGGATTTTTTGTTAGCGGTTCTCCGCTTGTCTTATCTTCAACCTGCCACTATATTTTCTTGTATATTTTTTTTTGTTGTGTGCTTACCTGGGCCTGGCCTTCATTTTTTGGTCCTTTTGTTGTGGTCTTACCCCTCTATTGTCTCGTGGCATCACTAGGGGTGACTCTTGGTGGTTTCTCTTTGGTTGCGGACCTGCCTTACTCTCTGTTTCCTCTCCTGGGTACCTTATTCAGTGGGTTAGGTTTTCTCAAGCCTCTTATCTCCCAGTGGTTTTGGTCCTGTTCGTCTCTTTCACTTTTGGGTGTTTGGGAGTTTTTCTGGTTCCTTCCTTCTGAGTATTTCCCTCTGGTTGCGGTTGTTCTCCACTGTATTGTCTGCTTCCTTGGAGTTCTGGGGCCAGATTCTATTGAAGGAGATAAACGCTACTTCCCGTTTTATCAAATATTTTCCTGTTGAACTCTATGGGGAAAACCAGAGATAAAGGCAGAGATAAAATTAGCACCTGTAATAGAATCTAGCCCCTGGTCTCTTGTTGGTGATTTTCCTTGCCCCATATTTGCCCTTTGCGTTCTGTTGGGGTTTAGGATTACCTTCAGACCAGTTGCTCTCGCTTCTTGTCTCTGGTTGCCCTTGAGTTGCCTCAGGTATTAAAACTTTCTGTTGTTTCCCTGTGGTACTCTTTCTTCCATTAAGGTGTGCCGTCTGCTCTGGCACTGCCGCCTTTCCATCTACGGACTCCGCCATCCATGGTGGTCTTCTGTTGGGTTTAGGCACATGTTTTTTATTACCAGGGTGTTTCCCTGGCTGTGTTCTATTTTTGCTTTGCTCTGGCTGTACCATTTTTCTTGCCTATCGCTGCATAGTTGGGGTCTATTGTCTTTTTCTCTTCCAGTATACAGGTTTCCCCTCCTGGTCAGGGCCCTGGCCGAACTGAGATCGGACATCTGGCTTCTCAGCCAGAATCTTTATTCGGCTCTGGCCGCAGCACGGGAGAACCTGTAACTGACGCTGATACCTAGCCAGGATCCTTAGCAAAGATCTCTAGCTACTGGACCAGACAATTTATGTTGGTACGTGAAGTTATTTATTTCCTGCTACCAGCCTGTGACAAAGTCATGCAGGACATTTTTGTCACTTTTCACCCACACTCAATAAAAAGTAATTCATTTCTCTGGTGTAAATTCATGTTGGTGTTACTTTCTAATGACTGCATGAAACTGACTTATTCTCCCCACACTCCCAGTTATTCGCTATTTAGCAAACAGAATTACATCGTCCTGATCCTAGTGCACTAAAAAATTACAAGGTATATGTAACGGAAGCTAAGAATGGACCACGTCGCCTTCCGCCGTCGTTCGTTGGTCTCTCATTCTCGATGCCGGACTGGCGCCGTCGGATGCACCGGTCGAGCAGATCAACGGTCCGGTGGTTGACTCAAAGTGGCATCGAACCCCGGAGTAGCCGACACTATGCCGAAGGATCGGATCGAGGAGGGGTTGACAGGCTCTCGAACAGTCGAGCGTCGCAGAACCAGAACACTGGGCAGTAGAGAGTGAGGCCTCTACTCCCAGGTTAGAGCAAACGGGTAAAGTTTAGCAGTAACAAAGGTAGCGGTTGCCAAGCCGTTCGAGCACTCCGTAGCTCAAATCAAAGGTTTGCAGGAACTGGAAGAAGCCGGGAAGAGTCCACGTTGCCATATGACAGCATCCGAAGTTGGGTAGCAGGATGCTGGCAGCAGACGGTCGAACGATGCAGGAACCTGGTCTCAGATGGGCGTCAGAGTGGCCGCTTTAATATCATAAGAACACACAAGACTCCAGGACTCTTGTTCATTCCAAAACATAACTCTCCTTTATTGACACAAACCACACAAATTTATACATAAATCTTACATTGAAACTCATGGGGAAGCCAGATACAATGGGCAAAATGATTCAATTACAACACATCAGACAAAGGCCAGCAACAGATGGTCTTAACAGATACAATAACTCAGACATGATTACATTTCAGATACAAAAGGGTTTGATGAACAAAGACTTGAGGGCTTGAACTAATTACCACACGGCAGGGGGTCTGACTGCAGTTCACAATGGCTTAATTAACACACAGCAGGGGGTCTAGCTACAGTACACATACTCAAATGGCTGGAGTGGCTGCAATACACATCTTAGGGACAGTGGCCCAAGGTTGGAGCCTTTGTTTGACTACTTTGAATGCCCTGCTCCAACCTTGACCAACCCCTGAGCTGTCTACGGTTCCCCAGCTTAGGCTATGGAAGATATTTGCATGCCTACTCCAGGGTTTCAAGTGACCCAGCTTTCCCCTCTTGCCCCCGTCGCCGAACGTTCGATCCAGTGGCACTGATCGCACACTGCGCCGGTAAAAGCCGACTGGTAGTCAGTGATCGTGTAAACCCTCGACCACAACAGTACATTAAACATAGACCATTCGACAGTACATGAACCAAAGTCTATGAACATAAGTCTTTTCTCTAAGGTAATGGCTGGCCAGTTTGTACGACAGGGCACAACACAGAGTCCAAACAGTGAAAAATGTCCACAGTCTTTGGCTAAACAATCGGAGGGCCAGACAAGGGCTCAAGTAATGGGTAGGATCCGTTACAGTATGTTCTCTGAAACCCCCTATTTACTGGGGTCTTTAATATAATGTTACCTGTTTTTAAATTATATGACTGGTTAAAACAGAAGGAAACTTAAAACTCACAATATTTAGTTTGTAAATTGCAGAAGCTCCAATTTAATTAGGTGTGCTATAAAACTTCTGCCTAAGTAGAAGTTTTCGACAGACAGAAATAGTTAGCTGTTATGATAATTGGGTACCTGTTTTTCATAATTACAGGGAACTAATAGAAGGAAGGTGATAAGTTTATTGGCTGAGTAATTTTAAAGAGCAAGCTTTCAATATAATTTAGGATTCTGTCAGGCATTTAATGGAATGAAAGCTAAATACTACATACATATATCAAGAGATTAGAATACATAAGAATACATTACACATACTGAACATCTGATAATTATCACTCAATCATGACTATGGGAACTAGAAGGTCTTGATTAATTTGGATTCTACTGCAGGTAACATTCTCAGTCATCACTAAGATGTAAATTAGTCGGACTTCTATAGAGGCACCTTTTGTAGTATACAATAAAATCCACCTCCCAGTATGAAATATGACATCAGACAAGCAGCCTCTCCCTTTTGAGGTATTTTTAGGAGTTAGCAATTTGCAAGTAAAAATGGAAAATAATATGGAATTTTGGGGTAAAACATGTGTCAAACTTGGTCGTCAGCTTGTACGCCCAGGTATCTGTGTCTGAAAGTTTCTTATCGGTAGAGTGACCATAAGATCTATTACAGTTCCCATTTTTTCCAAAATGTTCCCCCACAGGTTTATCTTTTATTTCTTGTTAACACTGAACCTGTGCAAATGCATTAATCTTCTTAAAGTTTGTCCTTTCTCACCTCTATATAATCCAGAGACTGGAAATTTTATACAAATGATGAGAAAGATAATATTAGATAATTTGCAAGATAATGTGTCCTTGATGTTGTCAAGCTTTGGAGGAATGTTTTATGAGCACCCTATCTATGGTATACAATATATATATATGAAATCTCTTTTATAGTTAGGGAGCTCTACAATAACACTTGCTTCAAGTTGGAGGTTTTGGGATTCTTTTTATCTTTCATCTGTATGCAGTATTAATTGAAGGTCTTTTGATTGTTTTTCAGTAGAATTTCAAGTTGGTGGTTGTAGATGACTACTAAAGACAGCCTGTTCTACTCATGTGGTAGTTTGTTTTACTGAATATTTATTATGGGTGTACTGGCAGCTCTCTGAATTTGATTGTCTGTTCTTTTAAGACCATTTGAGGGCCCTAGGGTAAATTTGAAAGGAGGCCCTCTCTCCCCCCACATGCCTATTCTCCTTGTGTCCCACTCTGCCCTCCATGCTATATGCCTCATTTACCCTTCTTCATTATTTCCTTAATTTCCTCTTTCCTATTCTGTGAACCCTTGCAATGAAGAAGATACTAGCAATGTTAGTTAACCTAAAGGGGTGCAAAGCAATGAGTTGCATAGAACTCTGGTTCTGCAATTGTTAAAGCTCTTCAGCCAGATTTACAATAGATTACATTAGGCAACCTGAGAGTTTCCCTGAAGCCTGAGGCCCCCATTGTACACTGGGTATGTTCAGGCAGTAAAACTCCTCTGGTCTAGGATCTTGGCATTAAACCATTGACTGATGACATCTCTCCTGAGATATTCATCTCAGTCAGCAGCATTAGAGCAGATGCTGGCATACAATAGGGCCTGGCTGTAAACAATGAAGTTTTTGTGTACTTGGAATGGAAACTGTCATTTATGAGATAGCTTGGCTTTGCTGGGCAGATCTGGACAGACTTGTTTTTAACTGCAATTGTGGTGTCCAGAAAACTAATTTCTATGGGTGACAGGCTAAGTTTGAGATTAACAGTCAGAGTGATTAGGATATCTTCCTTAAAGAAGACCGGGTAGACTAAAGGTTTCATTTGATATGTGGACAAGAACAGTTCTTCATGTCAGAAATTGGTGTCAAAGAATTCAGTAACCATAGTGGCTAGAACCATATCATATGGTCTGCAGCGAAGATCAGACACTTTTTAAAAGATTAGCGGGGTCCTAAATTTGCCTGGACTTATGGTTTCAGAATATTCCCCACCCTGCCAGATATGTTCTGTAAGTATGCCAATCCAAAATATTATGAATCCTCCAGGGTTTCCTTCCATGTGTATTCTAGGAAGCATAAGACCTTCCAGGTGGTTTTTAATATTGGAAGGGAGCCCATTGAATATTTAATTAAGCCCTTTTGTCTAAATGAGTGTGGAATCATCCTGTAGTTTGCTGAAGTATCTTTCATCAAAAATGTCCCAGTGCATCTCTTTTAAATATGTTTTCATTATCACTACAGCTCCACCTTTGTCTGCAGGTTTGATGATCTTGTTCCTGTCCTTCAATGATCATATAGTTTTCTGTTCCTGGGTGGTTAGCATGTATACTATCTTAAAAGTTTGTCAAGTATAATTTACTGATGTGACTCTGTGTCTGAAGCTCTCTATATATCTGTTTGGTATGGGGTTGTTTTCTGTTTTTTTATAGGTGAGTTGTAGTTTTGATTTTGTTTTATGGATGGGGATGATTCATAGTTTTCTTTGTAGTGAAAAAATTCCTCTAGTTTTGTTTGTGTGAAGAACTCCTCCATGTCACTAAATAATTTTACTTTGTCCATAGATTTAATTGCAAAAAAGAAAAGAAACCTATTGAAGGCAGATATTGCTCCTTTGTTTGGTTTGTGTGCTCAGTGGTTTACAGCAAACATTTGTTGTTTTGTGTTTGTCTTTTATTCATTTATGTGTCCTGCATTTTATCTTTGTCTGTTCAGTTTCTTGCTTTTGCTTGTAATAAGAAATACTTGAAATGTCCTTTAGAGATGCAGAATCTGGTCCAAGTCTTCTAAGTTTGTTGCCATAAGTGTTTTGAGAGTCAAGAACTCTGCTTGTATTTTTGTCAATTTGTTGTAACAAATCCCCAAAAGATGATTTCTTAGCTTTTCTGAGGTTCTAGTACACTGTTGCTGTGCATAGCTAATGTATTTGATAGATTAAGATTTTATTTAGAACATGTTTTAGTAGGAAGAATACATTGAGATTTCTCTCGTTTTCAAGTATGACCTGGAGTGTTTACAGCAAGAGTTGCGTATCTGCACAAATACAGAGACAATACATATATACACACACATATATACTAAAAAAAGTTATATACAGTCGCATATTGCTTTTAGATATGAAGAAGCAGTTATTTTTAAGAATTATAGGCAGGGAGAAGATCTGATTTTTTTCAGGTAGGTTATTCCAGACTTTCGGAGCTCTGAAGGCGAAGGCAGATTGACTGGCTTCTTTCTTGAAATGTGGGATACACAGTGAATTGTAGGCAGTGGAGCAGTGGTTATAGTTTATATGGAGAGCTGAAGTGAGCATACTGCTCAGGTAGTCTGGCAGTTTTCTAGACAAGTGGTTATGAACCATGCAAGAGAGGTGAATGGCACGTCTAGATTCAAGTGTTATCCAATTTAGTTCTTCATACATATCACAATGATGGGTTGTGTAATTACATTGAAGGATAAAGCAGAATAATGAATTATACAGTGTCAGTTTAGCAAGATGAATTTGTGGTGCAGGACCCTATATTACGTCCCCATAGTCTACGATTGGCAATATCAATATGTCTTCTTACCAGGGGATTTAAACAGGATTTGTTTCTAAACAGAGCGCCTATTTTGGGATAAAGGTTGGACGTTAATTTATAAATATGAAGACTAAAAGTGAGGTTGGGGTCAAGCCACATACCAAGATATTTGTAGGAGTACACTGTGGTCAATTTACGATTAGACTCCGTTACAATGGATAGATTGATATTGCAGAGATTATGCAGTTTATGTTTTGTACCAAATAACATTATGACTGTTTTGTCAGTGTTTAGGAATAGTTTGCTCTTTGCTACCCATCTTTCTTCAGAGAAATCATGCTGCAATACGCCCTCCAGTTGTGATACATTTTTATTTTTTGCATATATTATAGTGTTATCTGCATATATGTGTACAGAAGATGTTTTGCAAACCATGGGCAGGTCGTTTATAAATAGAGAAAATAGAAGAGGGCCACGGATGGAACCTTGGGAACCCTACTTTTAACTTTGAGCGGAAGGGAGGTATTGTCAGCAATAGACAAATATTGCATTGTGTCTGATAAATAGGATCAGAACTAGTTTAGAGAATGATTACGCAGTCCTGACCTTTGGAGTTTACAGAATACTATGATCTACTGTATCAAAGGCCTTTGCAAAATCTAGGAAAATAGCTCCAGTGAGTTCATCATTTTCCATGCCAGTCTGGTTATCATTACATTATTTTAGGAGGTTGGTGACTGTTGAGTGATTTAAACAAAAGCCTGATTGAAGCAGGGTGAAAAAAATGGTCAGCTGGTAATACTTATATAGTTGTACATGGACACATTTATCTAGGATTTTAGCCAATGTGGGGAGAAGGGATATTGGTCTGTAATTTGATACTACATTTTTATCCCCACTTTTGTGGATAGGCACAACTCTAGCTGCTTTCCAGGCTTTGGGCATATACCCAGATGACAGTGAGGCATTAATTACAGTTGTAATAGGGTAGGCAGTGACAGAGGCACTGAGTCTTAATAACATTGCTGGTAGTTGGTCAGGGCCAGCTTGTGATTTTATTTTTGGGTTAAGGAGGTGGTCATATATTTCACTCTCATTTACTGGCATAAAATTAAATTCATTAGCATCATTGGACCAGGATAGCAGGTGACATAAGCTGATCTGTGTATGTTTCTACTACATAATTACTTTTGTTTGTGTAATCAGAGTGGTGGAGAGGTTTTTAATAACCTTCCAGATCATATTTTCGCTTTGCATTTGTCAGGAAGATATCACTCTTTTGCCAAAACACTGCTCTCTTATAAACAACTCCCCAGACCCGAAACAACTGTTAGTAAAGAGCTCTCTGAAGAGTGCAAAACAAAATTGTACATCTCCATGCCTCCATCAAACCTGCATGCACATATGTAACACAGATAAGGTGCTTAAACCACATTCCTACTAAAACTAAAACCTCAAAGACACATTTCCTGAAGACCATCTAATGCTGCTATCTCATCATGTGTGTGGGAAATGTTCCAACAAAGGATGAATATATGCAGGTGAGACAAACTTTTAGAAGGTGGATACATTTACCCAGGTTCAATATTAAGAAGAAATAATAATAAAAGAAAATACATTTATCTATCTATCTATCTATCTATCTATCTATCTATCTATATATAGATAAATATAAATATAGATATAGATAAAGATATATGTTAGAGAACACATATTTAAAAAAAATGGACACAGTATTAAAGATTTGAGAGTGACTGTGCTGATGGGAAATTTTCAGATATAGCTGGGAGAACAAGCCAATGACCAATTTTTACACTCTCAGCTGTGACCTGAACAGAGATAAGGGGGGAGATGCACTAAGCGGTGATAAAGAGGTGATAATGTGGAGATGACTATGTTATTCTGTGGATCCTATCCTAACATAGGAACTGGAAACATGATAAACTGGAGAAGTCATCTCCACTTTATCTCCACTTTATCACCGCTTAGTGAGTCTCCCCCAAGGAATTTTAGCCACAATATTACATGTTACTAATGCAATAATCACACTTTAGCTTGCTGCTATTAACCCGTTGCCAACAATGGGCGTACATCTACGTCCTCACCGGATGTCCCAGGAGGACAGAGGACATACATGTACATCCCAAAAACCATTCACTAGAATGGCAAAAAGAAAAAACCCTGTCGTTAAGTGCTGGCTGCGTGTGCGCACGGCCGGTCACTAAGGGGTTAAACCCATTCTCTGTTTTTGTATTGTACTGTTTCTGTAAAGCACTGTGTACATGTATGGAGCTATATAAAGACTCATTCATACATACCCGCAGTGGAATCCTTACTAATCAGGAACTTCTATTCCCCACTATCATGAATGTGGAATGTACAGTCTTTGCAATGTACCATACTTTCTTTATATATGTATAAGATATTCAGCTTTCATTTTATACAAGACAGAGAGTCCTAAGTTGTCTTGAAAGCTTGCACCCTAAAGTGGAGTAATCCTGGGGCAAAATAACTGACCATAGGTAACAAATAAAAAAATCCCCATATAGCCATGTCTTTAAATGTGGACTTTAACTTCCTGAATGCTTGCCTTTGTTTTAAAGCAATGTGCTGGATACCCCTTAGCATTCAAGGACTTAAAATGGATAAGTCACTTTAAGAAAAGCTTTTGATTATTAATTTGTTTTTGTTTTTGCCTAAGAAGCAGTTTTGTTTTTGTTTTTGTTTTGTTTTTTAAGTGAGTAAACTTAGTTTCTGACTTGAATTTGTACAGCTGCTTAATATCTAAAGACATGCTACCTATACGTTTTTTTATCTTAACATAGTTTTTACAGCTTTTATATCCCTAACAAGGAACTCCCTGTAGCTCTTGTTTCCAGATAGCTCTCTTTTAACAGCACTAAAAAGTTATACAGCATACAGAGCAGTGAGTTCTCTGTATGCTGAAAATAATAGATTAAACTTGAGGCAGAAAAGACTGGCAGGAGGGAATTACAGTATGAAGTTATTATCATCATTGATAAATTATGGATGTTGAAAATAATAAAAGTTCCATAGCTCCCTTCATGCAGTCTTTTCACTGTCACTCACTCCGTCTGTAAACAAGAGACACAGGGAGTTCACTGTCAGAAATATAAAAAGAAAAATAGATTAAAAGGAAAAAAAAATGTAAGTAGAAATGACTTTACATACTGAGCAGGAGATTAGTGGGGATATGGTGTACAGTCCAAGTTTCTTAGGATTTAACAGGAAAAAGTTTGTCTGTTTAATTGTCCAAGTCGATGCTGTTGAATGCACTTGTAGTTTTGAGGTCCTAGTTAGTCTTTTTGTTGCTTAGTTCATTTGAGATATGTTGAATGAAAAATTCAGAGACAGTGAATATAGTAGTCAATCAAGGGATTCTTCGTTTTTGATAAGCTGCTAGAGGTTCTTTGCTGCTGTCTGTCACGTAAATACAAAAAATAAAGGAGACAGCACACCAGAAACCTCTAAGTGTAGATGTAATATAAATCGTAACACAGATATATGTGAATAGGTGCAGAAGGGAGGTGTATATGGTGGGTGGTCGTGCAAAAAAAAAAGACGTGCCTAGTAGATCAATGGACAAAATGTCCTAATTGTCGGGATGGAGAGAATTAATATTTGGTGTTAATATCTACAGTGGTGTGCAATATATTAGATAGCTGGTGTGTCACACATTAGTGTGATCTAACGTTAGACATATGAGGTGTGACAGGAATACAGAGAGTTAATTTTCTAAGAGGGTGGTTGGTGGGAGTGAAACAAGTGAAGGATGTAAGAAGAAGAGCAGAGAATACAGTGGATATGGCTATATTAATGATCCAATGAGACCGTTAATGATAGTGGACTAATCCTGGATGATCTGCATCGCTAACACTTGAGCTTAGTGGCAGTTATCCACAGTTATCCACAGTTATCACTCATATTTAAATTGAGCTTACCAGACCTATTCTTGGGAATTAGCCACTTGCTACATTTTATTCATTAATCCTGATGAAGGGATACTTAATCCTGAAACGCGTTGATACTGTACAGATTTTTTTATTGTTTATTTTTTATCACCATACATTACAAAGAGTTTCTGTTATAATTTTAACCTTTGTGTACATACCAATTTATTTGATTACTCTCCACATCGGAGCTTTTTATTTATCAATAAATATATAAGAGACAACTATCCACTTGTTGCCTGTGGTAACATTAATACATACAACAGTGTAGATGCTATTTGGAGGTACCTCAGACTAGCTTCAGAGAGATCGGTGAATAAAAAAGGAGAGGAGCTGGCAGTGGAGATGCACAGTGAACCAGTCCCAGCTTATCAACACTCACCAGGTTGGACCTAAAAGGGCCATTGGTAGAAAGGAGACCGGTGAAGCCAAGCAGGAAGAATCATAGGAGATGGGCTGAATTAGAGATGACTTGTTCAAGGCTACTACCCAATAATGGGTCTGGTAAGCACAATTTAAATACGAGTGATATTCACTGTGTATTATCTATCTGAGAAATAGATACAGGGTTGCAAAAATGATTTAATGAGAGTAGGGAGGAGGAGATATGAATGTGAGGGGAAGTAGGCAAATAGAGTGATGGATTTTGCAGCACAAAAGCAGAGTTGTATATAGCAGTAACAGTGCAAGCTACATATAGACTATAGAAGCAAGTGTTGCTGCAAGGAGGGATGTACATCTTCAGTCCCACTTCCCACCACCAATCCAACATCTATATAATTCCTTTTAGCCCTTAACAGGAGCACTTGAGATGTTTGCTCGCCCAAGCATAGAGATTCCTATAATGTCCCAAGCCGTCCAAGTGCTTGGAGGACTTTATTTTGTATTACACTGCAGCTGTTGAAGATTGATCTTGGAAGCTGGCACTTTAAGAGGACTGCAGAGTTCATATGTGAGGTGTTGTTACGCCAGTTGATCCTGGTTCTTCTCTTAACCAACTCCTGCCCCTGTCCTGCTTGAAGTAAACTAACTGCACCATAGGGAACAAATACAAATTCCTAAATTTTCCATTTTTTTAAATCATTGGTTCCCAAGCTTTTTCATGTGGCAACTCCCTTTTGCTTTTCACTAAACCTTGGTGCCCTTTATTTTTAGATATAAATTTAACCCTTTGCAGGCATATTTATATTCTTCTTATTTTGTATTTTATTTATTTTGCTCTGTATATATACATAATATATATATTTGCCAAAAATATGTATATTTTGACCACAATGCAGTCTGATATTCTTTGAACCATCCTTTCCCAACTGTCTTACTTTGTGGCTATATAGGAAATGTTATAGTGCATAGTAATGTGTATATTTGTTCTAAAACACCCCCTCATGCCCCCCAAGAAACTCCCCAGAGGGTGATGGTTGTCTGTTTGGGAGACACTGATTTAATTATAGTTTTTAAACACCTATTAAATACAACTGGACTGCTCCAGTAGTGTTCCAATTCTTCTTAGTACAATCAGCCTCTGTGTCTGTTGAATATATTAAACAGTGTGACAATTTAACATTCTAAACTTCCTAATCATGTCCACATTTTTGGAACAGGATAACAAATGAAATTAAGTTAGCAAATCATATGTACTGTAACTAGTAAAAATACTTCCACCTCTGATTTCTTAACCATGTTTCAGGATTTACGCCCAAATTAAAAAAATGCCTTATTTTCTTTTCTTTCACCTGCAAATATTAACACAGTCATAGAGCTTGCCAAGAAGACATTTTTTATTACAAGGTAATGTTTACAATAACTGAAACAACTTTTGAATTAATTCTGATGGTCCTTATGAATAGTTTTCATACCTCAAATAAAGAGGATTGTTTACTTAAGGCCGACTTTATCCTACTGGATAAGAATAGTAACCCTTTCAGATGCAGAGAGGTGTGCAGTGCATTGCTTCACAATGTTTTGTACACCCTTCTGGTTCTTACATTGTCAAAGGGGAAAACTAGTTCCTATATTCTATCCTTCCAATCAATAGGACTCATCCTGTAGGTACATTAAGTGGCAATTATGCCTTAGAAAAAAAGTTGTTTTAATTATTATTTTTCTTATTAAAAAATAGAAATAAAGAATTTGACAGCAGGTAAGAAACATTTGGTCCATCCAGTCTATCAATTTTTCCTACTGTAAAAACCTCAAACTTGTTTTGGTCCTTGGTCTTATTCTATGTTCTGGATAGCCTTGTGCCTATCCCAATCATGCTTGAATTCCCTAACTGTATTAACATCTACCACTTCAGCTGGTAGGCTATTCCACTTAGCTACCACCCTCTCAGTAAAGTAAAACTGTTCCTAATTATATCTAATACTCTGTCACCCTAGTTTTAGACTATGACCTCTTCACTAAAAAATATGGGATGTGTTTAGTCATCACTTTTTTATACTTATTGGATAACTCTATCTGAGGCATTTCACTTTGTGCATATAGTATACTCCCAGAAAACTCTGCTATGATAGCATGACTACAGACTAAGCAGGCTCTAAATGCTGACCACCTGGCTGGGAGTATTTTCATGCCCCTGTCTTTTCCATACTGTCATAGTAGGCTTCACGGCACTTCCTGGAACATGTATTGAGTGGTCTACATATGAAGGGAGCAAAAGAGAAGAACTGGTGGCTTGTGCAGAGCCTAATGAGCCCAGTGGCCCCTGGTGGAAATACAAAGACCTTCCCTGGCCTGTTTATGAGCTCTCACAGGGAGGTTGCTAGATTCCAAAGAGACCCAAGGTTTGGGCCAACTTATGAACTATTAGTGCAACACACACACACCCCTTTTATGCAACTTCTAATAGAAAGGTTAGCACCATTATATGCTACAGGATGTGAAAAAAGGAGTAATTCTAGAGCAAACCAATTGTACCATAAGGCACAAATTATAATATAAGGAAATATTATTATTTGATGACCAACAACATAATCAGGGTTTTATGAAGGATAAAACATGTTAAACTAATTTGCTTACATTCTATGGAATGGTAAATGTTAACTTGAGCAAGAGTAGCACTGTGGATGTACGATACTTGGATTTTACTAGAGCCAATGATACTGTCCTTTATAAGATATTACTGCATATATGAATGGAATCTGCTTGGGAGATGATATCTGTGCATGGATAGAAAACTGGTTAAGTGATAGAATGCAGAGAGTTTTTGTAAATGGAACCTTTTCAAGCTGGAGTTGTAATTGGAATGCCTCTGTGTTCAGTCCCAGGTCAAATGCTTTTCAGTTTGTTTACTGACCACTTCTCTTTTCAACCATTTCACCACTGTGCTATGCATGTTTTCACAAATTGAGACCAATGTGACATATTGAAAGAAGTGTATCTACTGATGACACTAAACTATGTAATTAAATACACTAAAAAGCACTATGTTTTTCTTTGCAGAAATATTTGGATAAACTGAGTTAATGGGTGGAAACGTGATGATGTTTACTATAGATAAATGTAAGGTATATTTGGGTTGAAGAAACAAGTCAACACATGCCTCTCTGACACTCAAAGGGGTAAATTGGAAACTACTCAAGGAATACTATTTAGAGATTTGGGAGTATTGGTAGACAATGCACAAAACAAAAATCTGCAGTGTCATTAAGCTGCTGTAAGAGCTAATATCATCATGAATACAAAGGGCGATAAATTCATAAAAATGAGATACAATTCTACTTCTTTATAAATGAATATGGAGTGCAGTTTTAGGCATCAGTTCTTAAAAAATGCAATATTGAAATGGAAAAAGTACAGAAAGATGTAACAAAACTGGAAAAGGGATTGGAAGATTTTAGTTATAAGAAAGACCAGCCAAAGTGTTGTGGTTTACGTTAGAGAAAACATGTCTGAGAGTGAATATGATTACTAATTACAAATCTGTTCAGGGACAATACAAGTCACTTCTGGGAATTGCTTTACTCACGGAGCTGAGCAAAAAACAAGGGGACATCCTTTAAGGCTAGAGGAAATGCATTGAGGTTGTGGAGATTGTTTCCTCTGGAAGCTGTGTTAACAGAAAATGTAGCTACTTTCAAAAAAGTATTGAACATTTTAACTCAAGCAATATATATTTAAATATGACAGTTGGTTTTAATGAATATAGCATTTGATCCAGGGATATATCTGACTGCCTTTTAGAGTGAGGAAAAATTGTTTTTATTTTTACCCATTTTTGGCATAATAGAAAATGGCTTCAATGTTTTTTGTTTTTGTTTTTTTGTGTCAACAAAAATTAAGGTGATATGGCAAAGGTTGAACCTGAAAGACAAATTTGTTTTGAACTTCATCAATAGGGGTGGCAAAAAAATCCCCATGGGAATTTCCACAAGAAAAATTCACTTTATTCTGCTTTTCCTCTAGAATTGGTGGAAGTGCCATATTTTGCCAGTTTTGCTTTTGAAGCAAAACATTTCACCCATCGTTACTCATCAACAAGATTACTAGTTCATCTTCAGTATTTGTAAGTGGAGGGCAAATATGTAAACCTTCTTCCATTAATTCAGCAATGAACTGATAGTGCTATGATTAACATGCTCAATGAATTGCTTCTCCATGTGTTGGTACTATTCTTAATAAAACAGCATGTGAATCATACAAATGACCTTTAAGGTGTAATTTGTTTCTATATTTTAACCATTATCTGCATTTCTTTGGGGCATCTAAATTTAATTGGTTTCCTTATACTTCTGCCCCTTTTTCCTTAACACCACACACAAACACACACACATACACACACACACACACACACACACACACACACACACACATACAAGAAAGCTCACTGGGACAAACATAAAATAGCAGCATGAGCAGAGATGTTTGGCTGGGATTTTAGCAGCTGACATCACCAGAGTAGGTTACATTTGAAGCAAAATATTCTCCACATTGCCATAGTAAAACAAGAAGCTTGTTAAACCTGCTTTTTAACATTTCATTTTGTAAATAAGATATGCAAGAACAAAAACACTACAATCCTTCCCAAGTGCGACACCAGCATGAGATGCAAATCATCACAGGATGTGAAATGTTGAGGTATATCAACACTGTTCAGCCACCAAGAGGATTTATGGAAGGCCTGAGTGACAGTTTCTCAAGGGCAGACTTACTATATTCCACTTGAAGAAGAGTTTGTAAATATGTTTCTTATTTCTTATTTCCGGGGTGGAGAGATGAAAGACATAGTTACAATGCACTGCCCAACCTTCCTTTTCTTACTTCTTTGGGATATAGCAAGGTGGGCTAGGGGGTCTGTGGTTTTTAACCAGACCCTTCCTCTCTACCCCATAAATAAGAAACAACTTGACAAACTCCTTTTCAATTGGAATAGAGGAAAGTGATCCATAATTTAAAATAAGATATAAAGTACATGGCTGAGAGGAATGAGCTAAAATTTTCAACTGACTTCCCCTGTCTATCCTCCTTCTTTCATATTCTCTCGCACTATTAACTTTTCTTTCATTCCTGCTTCATCTTTTCTCTCCCACTTCCATCCACTCTCCTGCCTTTTGGTGATTCAGATTATCTGGCTTTTTTGTTATGGTTTCCCCTTTGTTCCATTTTCCCCCATATCCATTATTGATTAATGCCCATTTAGACTTTGCCCCTTTCCATCCTGCCCAACAAACAAGATAGGAATAAAGTTGTGTCTGTCTGAATTTACTGTATATAACTAACCCCTGTGAATCACTCAGAACTGATGAAATCTATTATTTGATTTATGGAGGTGTGAACTAAATGGCAGACATAGATCATTATATGCAAGCAACAACAGGTATTATTCAACAAATATTTAAATAAATATACATGACTACCATATAAGTAACATAAGTCCTTTTTTTACACAGAATAATTATACTGATATGCCTAATCACTGAATGAAAAATATCTGTCTAGCCAAGTGCTTCTGTTACACGCAGTAATTATGGAAATATACCTAATGTATGATGGACCCCTACTTAGAATCCTAGATAAGTCCTTCTGTTAAACACAGTAATTATAAAGATATACATAATCTATGATGGGCTTCTGTAAGAAGGATTCATATATATATATATATATATATATATATATATATATATATATATATATATATGTGCTTCTGTTATACAGAAAGTTATATAGCTATACCTGACCTTCCTAGGTAAGTGATTCTGTTACATACAGTAATTATATATTACCTGACTGCTGTATCATTGACACCTACCTTCCACAGGAATTTAATGGATATACTTGACTGTTGTAGGATGGACTCCTCGGTAATTTTGATTTTCAACAATGGTGCAGTTTATTTGCACCAGAACTTCTTAAAACATTATCTTAAGTGTCAATGGCCTGCATGGGAAGTTAGCTGGAGTGACATACTGCTTATTCAATGTACAATTTACAGTGTGTTCATATGGGCATGTTAGATACTTATAACTGGAGTCGGGATGGAGAGACAAAAGAACTATCAACAGCAACACAAGGAAACACTCAATCTGCTGCATTACATGGACACCCCTAAAGGAAAAGCACCACTACAATGAAATATATGTAGAGTGATGCAGTTCTGAAGCAAACAGGGCACAATTAAAATATATCCAAATTTCTCATTCATGTAACCCTCTCAGTGTCAGAGGGGGTGTCAACACATTGCTTTGTTGGCCACCTCTCTGGCACACAAAGGATTAAATACGGTTTTTACTGCCTTGAATGCTAGACATGCCAACATTGCATTGACTTTCAGTCAACTGGAGCTTACCCATTTAAACCAGTGGGAATAATTATATTATAATAACCTGTGTAACCTGTGACACAACGTGAAGGCGATGTACTAATGACTCTGAGCTAACACAGGTGCTGCACCAGACTCTCTCGTATCTTGTCAGTTGTCTACACTGAAAATTAGCCTACTAACACTGCTTGTATAGACTTAGTGACAGAGAGAGAGAGATGGAGAGAGAGAGAGAGAGAGAGGGGGGCATACAGTGGAGACAGACTTGGAGTGGGGAGCAGAGAGCATTGCATTAACATATACACATCATACACTTTTGCACATATTGCAACCATTGCATATACACACAAAACACAAACACACACATCTTTTGTTTTTGGACACACAACACATTTTTAATTTTATTTCAAACAGTGTAATTTAGTGAGTGCAAGGGAGTGACAGAGTGACTGTGACCGAGTACCACTGGGAGTGACTGGGTGTGAATGGCTGTGTAAGGGAGATAGGAGAGTGATAGGAAGATTGCAGGGAGAGCAGTGGAGGCTGGAGGGATGGGAAGAGATGCAGGAGTGGAGGAAAGAGAATGGGGTTCCCCGGTCAAAGAAGGAGATGGAGAGGGAGAACAGGTGGGTGGAGGGAGGGATACCCCCCAATGGTCAGGTACACAGTGGATAGGGAATGACATGCCAGTGGGATAAGCAGCAGGAACGCACACATCCAGGCACAGCACAGGCAGGGCCTCACCACCAAACCTCACACAGTTCAGATACATCACAGACTGGTTTGGAGAAAGGCAGATTGCAGGACCCTATGTACTTCCATGAGGAGACCATGATTCTAGTGCAGAGCAACCTAGAAAAGCCCACCACTGACTTCATAAAGAAGTGCTGGGGTAACTACAAAAGTAAAATCAAAAGCAACATGGGAGACCTGGCCATGCATGCAAGAGGCACTGGAGGTGGTCCCCTGTGAACACCACTTTAATGCCTGGGAGGAGAGGCTCAGAACAAACCTCTCCACGACTGCTGTTATGGGGCCCCAGTCAGCTGTGACACAGGTGCTGACAGCAACCTCTTGACTTTGGGTAAGTCAATATGTCCATAACTGTCCACCACACAAAGTCTCTTAGCTAGTATGTCACAACACAGTGCCAGCTGAACACATGGATAGCATTGACCTTCCCAAGTTCACACAACACAGCTTTTATAGGGTTCACACAAGGAGATAATGCTGTAGATTCAAAACAGAAATGTGATGGGATAAGCAGGCCAAATCATGTCCATGTAGAATTTTAACCCGCTAGGTTCTGCATTGCTCAAACAAGACTCAGAACCAGAACAAACATGTATCCAACATGTCATGCTGGAACAAACACCCATATTTGGGTTGCAACCAGAACATTAGGGAACCACAACACACGTCTCAACTAGCACATGATACATAGTTGTGGATAATGGGAATGGTGTTCACAATATAACTGTTGCCACAGCTGACTACCCCTGGATTCAAAAAGATGTGTCTTCTATGTGACATAATATGTTCCCAACATGTATGCATACCTCTTTCTGATCCTTACTCTTCAGGATTAGGGGTGGACGAAAGGTCCCATCATTTCCCTCAAAAAAATTCACAAAAACCACTCTGTTTTCTGCTTTTTCACAGGAAAATCCTCTTTAAATACAGTGATTACATTCTTCGCTGTTTTCGCCCATTGGCAAAAATTAATTGCCATTTTTTTAGATGGCTAGAAAGTTTTCACCCCTTTATTAACTTGTTTTTCGCCATTTCATTATAAAAACATGTAATTTTCCAGGAATTGAAACACAACAGAAGCAGCTACAGAATGAGAGAGAGGTGCTGTGCTGTTCTTCTGTGATATTTATAGCAAAATTGAGGCAAGAGAGGCTCATAGTAACTGCTATCACTATACGCAGGTTTACTAACAATAAAAGAAGGAGCTGGAAGGACCCTTTTGCTTCCAGTGAGTCTGAGGAAGAGGGGGAAGTGACCACTACAGACCCAATGCCGGCAACTCCTAGGGATCTTGGGGAAACTAATCTCATATGAGGAAGAAGAGAGTAGTAGTGTGAGCAGGACAGGTCAGTTGCCTGTGCCTGCTGCCAGACGTGCTGCGCCTTCAGCAAGTTCTGCCCCAGCTGCCACCATTGCTGTGCCTGCTGCCATTGCTGAACCTGCTGCCAGTGTGTCTTGTAATTCTTGTGGGGGTGGGAAAATGATGACAATTGTGACAACAGGAGACCCTAAGCCATACTTGCCATCCCCAAGCAGTCCCGCCACTAGCACTACTACTAAGAAGGTCCAGCAGCTTGTTAGTGTTAGGAGTGAAGGAGGGGATAGTAATCATAATGACTAGTGACTGTGAGGAGGAAAACTCAGTGACTGAAATGTATGTGGTTGGTATTAGTAGTGATGGTGAAGCAGCTGGTGGTACTAGCGTGAGGGGAATGTTAGGGGACGTAATGCAGAGCGGTCAGACTAGCGGTCAAGGGAGGCCACAACATTCACCTGACCCTGGGAGTTGCCTTCCCCTCTCAGCATTGTCCAGGTGGAACAGGATCCTGAAGAAGGCAGAACTGTTCCCTACCAGCAATAATACTACCACCACCAGGAGCACAGATAAACTGCCTGTGCCTGCTGCTAGTGTTGCCAGTCTGCCTTCTTCAGGTCACCAAGAAATGGCAAGTGTGAGATTAGGAGATCATCTGTCCCATTTCTTATCACCTTATCACGGTGAGATGTCTGTAATAGAGCAGCAGCAGCATGGAGGGACTAGTGGTGGTGGTGATGATGATGATGATGGTGGAGAAGCTGGGGTGAAAAGACATCGATGGCCAATTTAGCCCAAACTGGGAAGGAATAGGAGACAGGGATAATAATGGGCATATCTACCACCACCACCACCAGCTTTTGGAATTTGTGGAGTTTGCAACTGCTCTAATTCCTGCTGCTGAGCTGCAAGGGCAGCTGGATATTGAAGAGCAGACTAGTGTGCCACAGACCACCATGGGCACAGTAGGAATGGGGTCAACAAGTGATGCAGGACTAGGACAGGTTCCACTTGCCAGCAGAAATTCTGCTGTCCTAGTTGCAGTGCTGATTCTGAGGCAGTAGCAGCAACAGCAGCAACATCATCCTCTTCCCCAGATAGAGAGGGGAGGAGAAGAGGAAAGAGACCATTCTCCTCCACCTTTTCCCTCTCCCCATCTTTGAAGTCATGGGTGTTGGATTATTTTTCTCTTGGGGCAGGCACAGTGCAGTCATCAACAATAGCACTGTGCAAAATTTGTGACAAGTCAGTGAGAAGGAGAAAGGAGGGAATACACCTTGGCACAACTGCACTGATAACACCCATGAAACATGGACACCATGCCAATTATGTGAAACATGTTAAAGCCAAACTCCCACCACAGAAATCGAGCACCGCTGTTGTTGTACCCCCTGACTCTCCTGAAAGGCAACAAGAGGTGAGACAGTGATTAAAAAGGAGGAAGAATAGAGAAACCCAGGCAGAGGCTGAAAGTTCAATGACGAGTGAAACAACTAGCTCGCCATCACCTTCTTGCTCTATGATAACTAAATCTTCTGCCAATCCACCTCGCTCATTGTTACCTCCCCTTGCCAAGTGATAGCCATTCTGTAGATGTTAGGATGTGTCAGTTTCGTGTCCACCCATTGCACATTGTGTGGAGAACTGACCACACGTGGTAGTGTGGTGGAAGGGAATCTCAAGCAGGTATCACTGTGCCCATGATTGCCCTCCGGGATCGCTGTTGCGGTTTGCAGGCAACATTGTACTATCACTTCCTGAGTGTCGCGCTTATGAGCGGTTGCTATTCTTATAGGCCTGTGGTAATTGCCAGAGTTAGTCTTCACCTACTTGCTAGGCCTCATAAGCATCATTCTGCCAGTACTCCTTTGCCCTTTCGTGGTGTACCTGTGCCCTAGCTCTTGTGACTCCGGCTATGTTTGATCCCTGACTTGTTGCCTTCCTATCCGGTCTGATCCATGGCTCCTTCTGACTACCCACTCTGTGCTGACCCCAGCTCCAGCTGACTATCCAATACGGTACCGACCTTGGCTTGGCTGACTAACCTCTCTGTGCTGAACCCGGCTCCGTCTGATTGTCCGATACGGTACTGACCTTGGCTTGGCTGACTATCCGATACTGCTCTGTGCTGACCACGGCTCCGGCTGACTATCCAATACGTTTCCGACCCATGGCCTGACCGACTCCGCTCCTACGCTAGACCATGCTCTACCTGACCTCTCTGGTACAAGCTGTGCTCAGTATCCTCCTGCTGAGCCGCACTTTCTGAGGCATCCTGCTCCTGTTTTCCAGGTTGGGGATAGAGTGTGGCTGTCTTCCAGGAACCTGAACCTTCCAGTACCTTGCAATAAGCTGGCTCCTCGTTTTGTAGGTCCATTCCTGGTTCTTCGCAGAGTGAACCCTGTCATTTATGCCTTGGACCTTCCTGTGGGTATGCGCATTCATAAGGTGTTCAATGTTTCCTTATTGAAGCCTTTGGTCTGTAATCACTACACTTCTACTCCAGTGGTGCCAGGGCCTGTGCGCATTCAAGACCATGAGGAGTATGAGATTCAAAGCATTCTGGACTCCCATAGAGTCTGTGGGCACATTCAATATTTAGTGCATTGGAAGGGTTATGGCCCAGAGGAACGTTCCTGGGTAGATCAGTCTGATATTCACGCTCCTGTTTTGTTGTGCGGATTTCATGCTAAATTCCTGAATAAAATTGGGCCTCTTCCACGGGGGAGAGATCGTTGGGGGGGTACTATGACGGTGTCCGTGATTGCCCTCTGGGAACGCTGTTGCGGTTTGCAGGTGACATTGTACTATCACTTCCTGAGTGTCGCTATTCTTATAGGCCTGTGGTAATTGCCAGAGTTAGTCTCCGCCTATTTGCTAGGCCTTATAGGCCTCATTCTGCCAGTACTCTTTTGCCCTTTCATGGTGTACCTGTGCGCTAGCTCATGTGATTATTTCCTATGCTCTGATCCACAAATGACCTCTGGCTACGTTTGATTCCGGCTATGTTCGATCCCTGACTTGCTGCCTTCCGCTCCGATCTGACCCGTGGCTCTTCTGACTACCCGCTCTGTGCTGACCCCGGCTCCAGCTGACTATCCGATACGGTACCGACCTTAGCTTGGCTGACTAACTATCACAGTGCCTGTGATTCTATGTCACTCTTGCTTGTGGTTCGCTCTGATTTGCTGAGCCAGTTTGGCCCGCCTCTGGTGACCTTCTTATGCCTGGCCCAGACATCTGTCAGATGCCCTTTCATGGTGTTTCTGAGCCAGTAGTGCTGTTGCTGTGTTCCTGTGTTCCGGATTCTCGTGTACTGACTTGGCTTGTCCTGACTACGCTCCAGTGTTCCTGATCGTGTTTGACCCGGCTTGTCTGCGAACCACCTCTGTTTCCTGACCCGGCCTGGCTGACGTTCCTGTTCGTGTATGACCCGGCTTGTATGACTACCTCCTGCGTGCTCCGGCCCGGCTGACTTCCTGCTCCGAGATCGACTTCCAGCCTGTTCCAGTGACCTCTGTTCCCGTTGTCGCCGCCGCAACATTTTGCATCCGCTGTTGCCAGCTGCCGTGTGACCACCCTGCTTGTGTTGTCCTTGATCAGTGCAGTGTGCTGTTGTCTTGCAGAGCTGTGCGTGCCTCCGTGAGCCTCACTATACTTGCAGAGCCTCGTTTCCTTACAGAGCCTTGTGTGTAAACGTGCATATTAACCCTTGCAGTGCCGCTTACTCTCGCTACTCGATTCCAAGTATTCAGCCGCTTACATTGTGCTACGTCTGCTGAGTTGGCCGCTTACCGACGGCGACTCTATCTAGCCTACTGCAGAGTAGTCACTTTAGGTGGGCCGGTAGGGTGTTATTGGCTCTCACTTTTCGTTGTTTACTGGGCGATATCTACTGTAGTAGTGTGGCAGCAGAGGGAAGGCTCAAGCTCTGGCAGGTTCCCGTTATACGCCCGTGGGGGCTATTGGCTCTAGCGCTACTATTGCTGGTATCCAGTTAACGCCTGTGGAGGCTATAGCCAGCTCTTGCATAGCAGGCCGGTTACCGTTACGCCCGTAGGGGATATACACACTCGCACCCGCAGAAGCAGTCTTCCTGTAGGTACGCCCGTGGGGGCTATTGGGATTTCTGTTCTGCTTAACTACTTGGTCACTTCGGCTAGGCACCTACGTTTCCAGAACGCTGTGAACTGTCTCTATCAGCACCTCCTTTTAACACCTAGGGCGTGCCAAACCACCACATCTGAGACTGACTGATTTATGCTATTAACCCTTTGGGTACTGAACACCATTCTCTGAGTAGAGATCTTGTATGCCAATTATTCTGTGCATTATCTCTCTGTACTATATCAGTCATCACTGTGTGTTTATTTCTGCCGCCCCTAGAGGGCGTTCGTTTGCATTATTGCTATTAAAATAAAATTGTGTTTTATTTTACCTACTGGTCTGAGTGTCCTAAAACAACGTTACAGTACGAAAGGGCCATGACCTCAGACGGTAAAGGTGAAAGTAATACACAAAACATCCATTGGAAAATGGATGTCCATGAGCAGCGCCTGGACCAATTGGCACTGGCTTTACAGACCTTACTCGAACGCACGGTACATTTGGACAAGCCTAGGCCGAATCTGGTGGTCCCCCCAGTTCTGACACCGGAGAATCCGCCTGTAGTCCCTCCAACTAATACCAGAGGTTTAACGGCAGCTGCGCCGTTACCGTTAAGATATGATGGCGAGCCTTCCTTATGCAGGGGATTCATTAATCAATTAGAGACCTATCATGTTTCTAAAGCGGCTGGGCATATCGGTAGGGATCAACTTGTATGGTCCCTTTCGCAATTGTTCTGGTGGCCCACACTTAGAGCCGATTGTTCCGCTTTTACAGCAGCCTGTACCACCTGTGCCCGCGCCAAGACCCCTAGACATCTCCCTGTGGGCTTACTTCAACCAGTGCCCAATGGTGAACGTCCTTGGTCTCACATATCTATTGACTTCTTGGGAGAATTACCAGCCTCTAGGGGGTATATGTTTATTCTTATGGTGGTCGATAGGTTCTCTAAAATGGCTCATTTTGTGCCTCTTAATGGCCTTCCATCGGCTCAGGAATTGGCTGTAGTCTTTGCCAAGGAGGTGTTTCGCCTACACGGGGTGCCCAGAGTGATTGTCTCCGACCGTGGGAGTCAGTTCGTATCCAGGTTTTGGAGGGCATTTTGTGGCCAGATGGGCATCCAATTGTCCTTCTCTTCCTCCTACCATCGCCAGACCAATGGGGCCGCTGAGCGTGCCAATCAGGGACTGGAGCAGTTCCTGCGTTGCTTTGTTACCGATCATCATGATAATTGGGCTGACCTGTTGCCATGGGCAGAGTTTGCCAGGAATTGTGCGGTTAATTCATCGTCCGGGAGCTCACCATTTCTCGTTAATTTTGGGTTCCAGCCTTGTCTGCTCCCGGACTCATTTCAGGCACAACAGATTCCTGCACTGGATGAGCATTTGGCACAACTTCGTTCCACTTGGGCACAGGTTCAGAGGTCCCTCAGTCAGTCATTTCGGCGTCATCAGCGGCACGCTAATCGCAGACGGCTCCCAGTGGTCTCATTTCAGGTAGGGGACAGGGTATGGCTCTCCTCCAGAAATCTTAATCTGCAGGTACCCTCAAATAAGCTGGCTCCCCGGTTCATTGGGCCTTTTAAGATCATCCGCAAGATTAACCCGGTTTCATATGCACTGGAACTTCCACCCTCTATGCATATTCATAATGTGTTCCATGTGTCTCTTTTGAAACCCTTGGTGTGCAATCGTTATACTACTACGCCAGTGCTTCCTGGGCCGGTGGACGTCCAGGGCCAGGAGGAGTATGAGGTCCAGAGTATTATTGACTCTAGGAGATTTAGAGGAAAGTTGCAATATTTGGTCCATTGGAAGGGCTATGGCCCTGAGGAACGCTCGTGGGTGAATATGAAGGACCTCCATGCGCCTAGACTTGTGCGTAAATTTCACTCTAAATATCCTCTGAAACCCAGACCTCCGGCAGGGAGAGGGGGTCTTTGAGAGGGGGGTACTATCACAGTGCCTGTGATTCTATGTTACTCTTGCTTGTGATTCGCTCTGATTTGCTGAGCCAGTTTGGCCCGCCCCTGGTGACCTTCTTATGCCTGGCCCGGACATCTGTCAGATGCCCTTTCGTGGTGTTTCTGAGCCAGTAGTGCTGTTGCTGTGTTCCTGTGTTCCGGATTCTCGTGTACCGACTTGGCTTGTCCTGACTACGCACCAGTGTTCCTGATCGTGTTTGACCCGGCTTGTCTGCGAACCACCTCTGTTTCCTGACCCGGCCTGGCTGACGTTCCTGTTCGTGTATGACCCGGCTTGTATGACTACCTCCTGCGTGCTCCGACCCGGCCCGGCTGACTTCCTGCTCCGAGATCGACTTCCAGCCTGTTCCAGTGACCTCTGTTCCCGTTGTCGCCGCCGCAACATTTTGCATCCGCTGTTGCCAGCTGCCGTGTGACCACCCTGCTTGTGTTGTCCTTGATCAGTGCAGTGTGCTGTTGTCTTGCAGAGCTGTGCGTGCCTCCGTGAGCCTCACTATACTTGCAGAGCCTCGTTTCCTTACAGAGCCTTGTGTGTAAACGTGCATATTAACCCTTGCAGTGCCACTTACTCTCGCTACTCGATTCCCAGTATTGAGCCTCTTACATTGTGCTACGTCTGCTGAGTTGGCCGCTTACCAACGGCAACTCTATCTATCCTACTGCAGAGTAGTCACTTTAGGTGGTCCGGTAGGGCATTATTGGCTCTCACTTCTCGTTGTTTACTGGGAGATATCTACTGTGGTAGTGTGGCGGCAGAGGGAAGGCTCAAGCTCTGGCAGGTTCCCGTTATACGCTAGTGGGGGCTATTGGCTCTAGCGCTACTATTGCTGGTATCCGGTTAACGCCTGTGGAGGCTATAGCCAGCTCTTGCATAGCAGGCTGGTTTCCGTTACGCCCGTAGGGGCTATACACACTCGCACCTGCAGAAGCAGTTTTCCTGTAGGTACGCCCGTGGGGGCTATTGGGATTTCTGTTCTGCTTAACTACTTGGTCACTTCGGCTAGGCACCTACTTTTCCAGAACACTGTGAACTGTCTCTATCAGCACCTCCTTTTAACACCTAGGGCTTGCCAAACCACCACATCTGAGACTGACTGATTTATGCTATTAAACCTTTGGGTACCGAACATCATTCTCTGAGTAGAGATCTTGTATGTCAGTTATTCTGTGCATTATCTCTCTGTACTATATCAGTCATCACCGTGTGTTTATTTCTGCCGCCCCTAGAGGGCGTTCGTTTGCATTATTGCTATTAAAATAAAATTGTGTTTTATTTTTCCTACTGGTCTGAGTGTCCTAAAAAAAGTTACACTAACCTCTCTGTGCTGACCCCTGCTTCGGCTGACTGTCCGATACGGTACTGATCTTGGCTTGGCTGACTAACTGCTCTGTGCTGACCCCGGCTCCGGCCGACTTTCCAATACGTTTCCAACCCTTGGCCTGACTGACTCCTCTTCTACGCTAGACCATGCTCTAGCTGATCTCTCTGGTACAAGCTGTGCTCAGTATCCTCCTGCTGTGCCGGACTTTGTCTCTGGCTAACCTATACTGCTTGATACCGACTGTTAGTGCCTTTGGGTGCACCCTAGCATACTAGGGATTTGAGTCACCATTGCCCATAGCTACCCTAGCGTTCTGGGGAATTCTAGTCACCATTGCCTGTAGGCTTACCTTAGCTTTCTAGGGTATCCAAGTCTATTATCTTGGTGTACCCTAGTGTTCTAGGGGAGCATTTCTCATTTTTGTTTGGGTGATTCCGCTTTACATGCACTAGTAGCTACTGCTATCCTTGCTACCTTCCTATTCCATAGTCAGATTGGGATCAGTTCCTCTTCCTTCAGTGGATCGTGAGCTGTCTCCACACCTGGTCCTGTGAGGGTTGGGGAAGTGCTTGTGCACTGTCTCCACACCTGGCCCTGTGAAGGTTGGGGGAAGTGCTTTCCATATCTGTACTTGTCAGTGTCATTATTCCATAGCCACTCTCTGACATCAGGGCATCAAGCGGCATCTGAGGAGATTTCATCCCGCAGATTATGATAAGCTGGTGACAGGGAAGGTTCATCATTACTATTAAGCTGTCAGCAAGTTGTCAAGAGTCCTTAGCGGGGTATGGACAAGCGGCATTGTGACAGCAGCAGTACCTGGTTTTTGGTGGGGTTATTTCACACTGGGGACCCTAAGTGTCATGGTGTTTGGATAGAGTTGTGCCAGGTGTTTCATGTGAGTGCAGATGTGCCCATTGTTCCCAGTCTTTTCCTTATTTACACTGTGCACATTGCAGTTGCTGAAGTGAGAGGCACAGTTCCTGCACTCAAGGCAAAAATATCTATTCTCAACACACCCATGATTTTGGAGGAGGGGCAGGTGGATAAGCATTACTTGCCAACTTCTTCTTTTCAACACATATACCTGAAGTGGTGGGGGCTAGTTATTGTGCTGCTACTGCCACAGGCACATCACTGAAGCTAGTCCTGGGCAAGTGGAACCTTCATCATCCATCAACCAAGTTACTGCTGTTGTTGATCCCATTCTATTTGAGCTGCCTAATCATCCTGCTACTTAACCAACTCAGCAGCAGCAGTAATAACAGCAGTCACAAATTCCACATCTACATCAGGTCATTTGACAATGGCCAGTGGCTACTGGCCAACACGACATTAGGGCATTTTTTTTTCTCTCAGGGCTTGTGTTTAAAAAAAAAAAAAAAAAAAAAACATAGACCTGCAAAAACATAACCAAGCCTAAGTCCTACAAATCAATTTTTCCTTAGGGCTTGTGCCAAACAAGTCTAAGTCCTACAAATCAATGCTTCCTCAGGGCTTGGGTCTCTAATAAGTAACTCCTACAAATCAATGTTTCCTCAGGGCTTGGGCCTCTAGCAACAAATCTTAGAAATCATCCTCTAAAAAATACTCTATCACATCAAGCATCAGTCTACCCAAGTGGCAGTTTACGTCAGATGGTCCCTATCTCTATCATGTTACATACAAATTTCTTATTTTGTTTATTTATTTTTTATTAAAGGGCAACTATCACCCCAAATAAAGTCCCCCCCAACAATTACCCATCTAGCAATAAGCTTAACAATAGTAGTATTAGCCAGAAAAATTACTGCGTTACTGAGAAATCCTACTTCTACCGAGACTTGACGGCTAGGCAACAGCACTTTAGAGGAATCTGCTCGCCTGCACCATCAGTCCCTTCTGGTACCTAAAGGTCCTAGAGGAGACCTGGACTGACAGCGCAGTCGCACAGATGTCTGTAAGCATAGATGTCTGCTGTTACCTGGCCGTTAGTCTCAACACAAGTAGGATTTCTCAGTAACGCTGTGATTACGCTGGCTTATACTACTATTGTTAAACTTATTGCTACATGGGTAGTTGTTGGGGGGACACTTCATTTGGGGTGATATTTCCCCTTTAACTGCCTCCCAATACCTGTCAAGAAACCACCCCCAATACAAATTCCCTGTTCAAGTGATTCTTTACCCAGACTCCACCCACCAACACAGGCACCCTCCTGAAACCCCTTTTATACCATGTCTTATGGGAGGTTTAAATTGCATTTAGTTTTTATTTTTTTATTAACTGTCCCCTCAATCCCAGTAAATACCCCCCCAAAAAAATTCCCTGATTCTTTCCCCAGTCTCCACCAACACACTCACTCTCATACCCCTTTTATACTATGCCTTTGGGAAATAAAATAACATTTGCTACGTGTTTTGTGTAAATTCAGTGTTCTCATTGATTTCAATGGAATGAGCAAGGCGAAAAAAGTGGAAAAACTGCACTTTTCAAGGGAAATGCATTCAATACCATTCTGTCACTCAAGGGCTCACATGTCAATGTCATCATCTTGCATCCCTCTTATTATAGTCCAGCTTGCTAATCACACTATATAATTTCCCTACACAACATTCATGCCTGCAGCATAGCAGGAGTAGAGTGAGGAGGAGCAGCCAACACTCACCCCCAGTAAAACAGCTCCTGAAGAGCCAGGAGAGGGTGTCAACACCACCACTACTACTACCCTCACAGTATGGGCTTCCACCCACAACAGTCTGAAAATGGATGACTCAGGAGGCACAACAGTGGAGACCACAAGAGAGGTGGATGCCTCCAAGTACAAAAAAGCAGTACTGGATGCCCCTACCACCACTAGGGCTCCATTGAATGACCAGCAAGGTCAGCACCCCTCAATATGGGGCATATGGCCCCACAGCATGACCACAGCAACACAGCTGGATTCAACCACAGCAGGAGACCAGCCTTTAGCCAATACCCAGTTGGAAAGAGAACAGAGCACCGTAGCCACAGTATGACCCATGGTCAATTGACTACAACCATCTTGGCTTCATAGGTGAGTTCCAGTGACTTCCACCACTCACAGAATTCACTCCACCATCACAGAGTGAACCAGGATCAGAGGTCAGTGAGGAGACAACAGATGTGGTGGGGGCACAACCATCACCCTCAAATGCATCATGTGCTGGCCCCCTCACACCTGGCTTTCCATTCGCCTCACCAGCATCTCAAGCATCAGAGGCACATACAGACCATGAGGAAACCACTGGTCAACAGATAGTGCCCAGACCAAGGAGGAGAGGCATCCTCAGCACCTCCAAGTGCACCATTCCAGCTTTTGTCCTCTGCTACAGCTGCAAGAAGAATCAGGATGGATGAAAAATATATAACCATCCAGAGTAGGATGCTTAGGGAGGTTAGACGCTACCTCAGGAGTTGTCAGCACCACATGGAGAGAATCGCAGCCACTCTCATGGATAAAGAATCCGAGCAAGCCATCTTCACCTTGCCATATTGGGACTGAACTCACTGATTGTTTAGCCAGATGCTCACAGAAATTCGAGAGCATAATTGCCTCCAAAGGCTGCAGGTAGCGAGAGCACAACACTCAACTGAAAGGTCAACTGAAACCACTTTCCCCTCAAGTGTTACCCCCACAGCAACCCCAAGACCCACAAGAGTCATCAGACAGTCAATGAAGGCATCCACATCTGCATCCTCTCCCAAACCCCCACAAAAAAAATAAAAAGCCCCATTTGTCATCTTTTCCCTCAATAAATATGTACTTATTGATCCCAATCATGTCTCTGATTACTTCAGGTATTTATCAATGTCAGTGGCAGAGATGTCGCCAACTCAATTCCTGCACATTTTATTTGGTAGAAAAGTGTGCGAGCAGTGCTAACATCCACTGTTGTCCAATTTCAACTCACAATACACTTAGCAAATCAAACACCTGGAGTGTGTTGCCTGGGTATGATGTGAGTTGAAGTTCAACAACACTGATGGGAAATGTGACTATGTGATGCTGGTCACACACAGGATCACTGTTACCACTCAGGGACAGTATCACTCCAACACAAAGGTACACCTCCTTAACATAAGCTCATGTAAGGCATGTGGAACAGGGATCACAACACACAAACTCAATTTTCACAATACACAATGTCTGCAACACAAACAATTGTGGTCAACAGCCAGCTTTTGGTTGGCTGGGATGATGATAATTGCAGTCCACAACATCTGGAGATCCTCATGTTGTCCAAACCTAGGCTAGAGGAAGGTACATCGGAACACATAATGTGCAGGTGCTACAGGTTGTAAGTTCCCCCAGTCCCCTGAACTGCAAGATCAGTAGATGGATGATAGAAGGATTTGCAGATGCAGTGCAAATGTTCAGGTATGCAAACTATTAGAACAAATTATGTATGATTATCCACTTGATTGTTTTATGTGACCTGTGAAGTTTTCAGAAAAAAATATCTCTTATTGACAGACACAACATTTAAAACAGCTGCTGTAGAAGGTTGTTGCCATAGAATTTACAGAAAAAGAATCTCTAAAATTCAGTGTAATCAGACTTATTAGGTGAGCGAGATGGAAATAAAATCCTGGGATCATAAGAATAAGATGGTGTTTATTATACATGCAAAGAATGCTGGCCTACTTCATTTGCCAGAAATGCTCAAAGAAAGGACATATTGCAACTGTCTTTTAATAATTCATTCCCAACAAGAAACATTTTGTTAAATGTTAATATATGGGTCAGATTAGATGTGAGTAATGTTCTAAAAAGCTATGAGCCAAAGAAATTCTGATCACTATACACCAGGGTTCTCACTCTGCATTCCTGAGTAGTTGAGCAAATGATTTAACCATTTGAGTGCCAGAGTGATAGCAAATGCATTGCAACGCGTAACAAAGCAGGGTCAACCACAGAATATACATAATAAAGCAGGGACATTCCTAAAATGTACTGTATCAATCTTGAAACGTTCAGTTTTTGACCTGTTATGTTATAATGTCCTCAGTTTGCATAGAAATATAGCAACATTGTTGCTGAGATTGAAATGAGACATGCCCATCAAGTTCAACCTTTTTCATACAACTCTTGTTTCTCTTGATCTCGAGGAAGGCAAAATGATTCTTTCCGAAAGTCAGATAGCTCCTTGGATCAAAAACCTATCTGTATTGTAAGCAGCTTTCATAATTCTCTATGCTGTTCTGCTCTAGAAAGGTATCCAATACGTTTTTGAAAGTATCCACAATATCTGCCAAGACAGGCTAGGATGCAAATAATTCCACATCCTTACGCCCTTATTGTAAGAAAAAAAAAAAATCCATGCCTTTGTTTTAAGAATGTTTAACAGAATGTTAAAACAGATTTTTGTCAGAAATTCATCTCAGAATTGTAGTGCACGTGCCAGCTCTAGGTGTTGCTATGTTAGGTAGCTGCCATAAATGTACTGTTACAATTGCTCATGTACCATCTGTAAAACCACTGAGTTGCTGCTGTAATTCTAATTGTATAATATATTCTTTGTACTTGGTTTTTCTCTTTCAAAACAATAAAACTGCAATGTAAAAAAAAATGTAATTCTGATTAGGAAAGTGACTAAAGAATTATTACACAGGCTTCTGCTAGAATAGCTTCTAACTTTCAGAATTTCATAGCTGTGAGGTAGTAACTTTAATTAAGTTACTAATGTACTACTCTGCCATTTCTACCTTAAATCATGATTGATGCTTTAGTAGATGTGGTTACAATTATATAGACAAATGTTGATGCTACTTCTTGTAAGCACCTCACCAAATTCCCTGGTGGGTATCTTTGCTTTCAACAGCCTTTTGGATCTTTTGGTATAATTTCTTCTGGTATAAAAGATTTGGAATTAAATTAAATGGGATAAGAGGCCAAGTAAAAATATGTATTTGGAATAGAGCCCGACAAAAAGGCTCTATAGAATAACACAGGAATTGGAGAGAATTGCTCATGGGATATTTTTCTCCCAGCTTCGGGCATCTTCTCCATTGTCTCTCGCCAAGGATGCACTAATGTGGAAAAGAATGTCTTTTTCATTTTTGCATTTGGCAAAATAAACTTCCTTTATTGAGATATTTAAAACAAAAATATATAGGTTCTCAACAGGAATAAATATTTTTGCCATGGGTATCTGGATTAGGATGGAGAGATTAGAAAGCAGGGCATTATTTGTTTCCTGCCTCTGGACTAGAGCTATGTACTGATATCAACATACTCATAGTCATCCAATGTTATATATGTTAATTGTTTTGCATTGTTTACAATGAGTAGCATTACAATTAATGTTATATTTATAACCACCTAGTGAAAGCCAATCCCTAAACTTTATGTATAGACCTATATTAGTCTGCAATATGTCAACCTTTTGGGCAAAAGATTTTGAAAGTATTGTTTCACAATATGTTGGGGTCCTCTATCATCCAAGGGCTAGAGGTCCCCAAGATAGCTCAGTTGGTTAATACACCAATTCAACTGGTTTATAGCCAAGCTTAGTTGATTAGTAGACCAGCTGAAGACTCTGTTAAAACAGACTGGCAAGGTCAACCCAGCATTTCACACTTTAGAGGTATATAAAATGAGTACCCAGGACATACTTAAAAATGAGAGACAATCTCAGTCCTTCCTAGTAAAATACTTTCATAAAAAATATATTGATATAATATAGAAGCAGGAAATGGGGTGAGATTTATTAAACACAAAAATAGTCAAGGAGAAAATGTCACTTCTCTCTGTAACTAAATGGTCTGGAGAAATGTCATAGTTACTTTGCACTGAGAAAACCTAATGGGTGTTTGTTTTCCATGGGGAGTTACATGTCACAAGGCAATATCTGCAAGCATCCAAAGTGCAACTTATAGAAATTACATTTCCATATATATCTCCCCCCATGGAAACCAAAGCTTTGCTTTGCATCTACAGCAGCAATGGAGGGGTTAAACAGTTTTTAATATAATGTTAACCCCCTTCACTCTTCCCCCTCACAAAACCAACTCCATTTCCAAAGGCCCTGTGATACATTGACAAGTGTTGATAAAGTGAAAACACCTCCCAAAAATTAAAATAAGCACATCCGGGTGAAGATAATCTAAAATTGCTATGGGGTCAGAGACTCCATATCAGTTGTAAATGTCCAAGGGAGCAATCTTTCAATCTTTCCTCACCTGATCTTGGTTGAGGAGGTAAGAAAAGAAGCTAAATTCAGAGTCTAAAGAATGCACTTTAACGTAATTTTATGAAGGGTGAGTCCTTTGATTACCACCTCTACACCTCACTCACTGGAGATGAGGTAACCAATAAAGTTAATATGAGTTCCATTGACCCAATATTATTTTAGATTTCCCCAAAGGTGATATCAGTAAGTCCTTACCTCAACTCCATTGATAAGGGAGAATATTAGTATAATGCATATGGGTTATATTGACTCCATATCAACTGTTTTTGCACAAAGTAGGGGTCGTTAGACCTGATTACATGACGCAAATAAATTAAAAAATACTTTCCTTAAAATCCAGTAGAAATCAGCAAAGCTACAGAATCCTCTTTTTAACCCCCACCATAAAAATGAAGCTTCTACAAATAATTCCTAAATATGACATAGTTATTAACAATAAAAATAATAAGACATTGTCCCCTCAATTTGGAAAGTGACCCGCTTATTAATTTATTTAATTTCTTTCCCTATCCTCGGAGTTGGTGGGAAGTAGATGAGGTGATCAAAGGGTCCCGGCCAGACAAGTGTAAATCACTATGGGATCTATAGATCACATATTAATTTTATGTGCATTTTCTCTCCAATCAGTAGAGAGTGAGAGATAACCCATGGTGATTTATTTCATGGGTTGAATCATCAGATCAAATCAGATCATACATCTGGATAATCAGAGCAATGCCCCAGAGTTGGGATGGGCAAGAAAAAAAAGATTTCCTCCTTTTTTACAAAAATTCCTGCCCATAGACAATACATAAATTGTTCTCCTTTTTTGCCACTGACAAATTTCTCATAAAAAATTTCCATATTTTGCCTATATTTTCTATGACTGCAAAATTTCCCACTGCAATATTACTTCTTATGAGGGCTGAAGTGGAGAAATTAATAGCTGAAAGTAAAAGTTATGAGTCCTACAACAACATATGCCTTGAAAAAATTGTTAGCACTCTGAGTGCCTTTGAAATTTGCCCACAGCTCCAACTTCCTGCTTAAGTAACATTGGCACAACCATCCTTGAAAAATAACTGCGGCTAGGGATATTCCAGCAGGGTGTCACACATGACATCAGTTTTTTAAAGCCTCTGTTTTCATCAAAAAGAAAGGGTAACATGTCAAGAACTGCCAACATTTTACAAGTTTACTAGTACACAGGCATACTTTTGCATTTTCTTTGTGCAAGTTTTGACTTAGTAAATGTAGGGTGGCAGGCCATAGTGGAAGAACGGTGTAACTTTATTGCTTCAATGACATGACTTGTGGTGGTGGTGGTATGTGTGGGTACTCTATGCATTTGTTTTTGGAGATGACACGAGTCAGAGTGATACTCCTCAACATCATTTATTGTACATGCTGCAGCAAACTTTGCTGCAGTTTGTTTTTGAATTAGCACTTTACTCCCATGTCCCTACACTGTCCTCCTTTCCCCTCCTTCAGCCCCTTGTGTGCTTGCTGAACATTACTCAACTATTGTGTGTGTTATTACTCTAAAGTACACAACAGAACTGATGGATTGTGATGTCTTGCCTTAGCCCTAAATAAAATTCTCAATCTCATATGCTATCTATCAAGTCTGCCTCAGTCACACAGCTCATGTCAGGGACCCATTCAGCTGTTTGTCATCTAATATATATTTTATTATTATTATTATTATTATTATTTTAACAGATGTTCACTCTATTTTATCACTGTCCAAAAAAAGTTATAACTAAAAACAAAATCAACAAGTTCTTTCCCCAGATTTTCCCAGCACAGAGATAAAAACAGAAAGACCAGCAAGGAAAATGTTTGGACTACAGTTGCTTTTTCATTCAAATCAAATCAGTCAGACAAAAAGTTTGGGTACTTGGGGTCAACCTACTTTGCTCCCTTCTCACCCCAGACATGTCCAACACAGAGATAGTAACAGCAACATCAGCAAGGATATTGCTTGGACTGCAGCTGCCTGTGTCTTTCAAATCAAATCAATATATGTTGGGGTATTTGGAGTCGACCTATTTTGCTCCCTTTTCACATACCCTACACACGTCCAACACAGATAAAATAAAAACAGCAAGATCAGCAAGCAAATTGGACCCTAGCTGCCAGTCAGTGATGCCAAATTTTAGGGTATTTGGGTTTAACTTCCTTCCTCCCTTGTTCTCCCCGACTCCCCTAATACAGAGAACGAATGTCCTACCTAAAAGACTCCTTAAACTAAGCTTCAATTCCCCTTTATTTGTCTATCTTCTGTAGCTCAAAAATGTGCTGCTTTTTCATCTCACAAACACAGAATGACATGCTGTGAGAGCCTGACACCCATTTATATGCCTCCAGGAAATGAAGAGAAAACTGCCATACGGTGGAGAAAATGCAGTCTTCCTATTAATATCTCAATATTTAATCTCCACGGCATCTTCCTTTGTCATCACCCATCTATCTTACACACTGACATACCAGATTCATACTGCAAGTACTCCCAGCTCTTCCCTATGAGTTATACAAAGCTCTTCCTCTCCTCCTTCCAAGGAAAATGATTAACATACATTCACCTTCCTTTTAAATGGACTCTTCTTAACCTCTTAATTAACCAATATATTTTGATTGTGAATTAAAATATAATGTCACAATATATCAATTTACTTTTCTTTAGACATTATTCATTAAAGATTAGATTTTCATCATAATTTCTGTTTGCAGCTGCTTATTAGATGTGCACAATGCAGTTCATGCTTCTGAAAAATGCTTCCATGGAACCTAGTACATCCCCACCCACTAACTCTACTGGTTCCTAAATATTTACTTTAACTCTTTGAGTGCCAGAGGGGTATGCAACACATTGCAAAGAGTTAACAATCTCACAAAATGTAGGGCATGGATAGGCAAAATGAGACCCATCTGTTGCTGTCAGATTTCAACCCCCATTATTCTCTACCAGCCATGGACTGGTGGGGAAAGATAGGAATTGTTGTCTTGAAGCAGCAGCTGGAGAACCTCACATTGTCCACCACTGACACACAGTCATATGAATAAAGGCAAAGTGCATCACTTCCAAGGCATAGCAGCTGCACCATCCTATAACATAAAGTGATAGAATGCGTCGCTCCCTGTGAGTGTAACCGCACATGCGCAGTAGAGACTGCTGTTCCAGCAGTCTCTACCGTGCACGTGTGGTTTTGCACACAGGGAGTTTCGCTGTGAGACATCTGGACCTCCCAGTTAAGGATCAGTGCGTTCATCAAGAGACTCGTAGAACGAGCTGATCCAGAGCTGGGAGCTCCAGACAGCTCACCGCCTGTCTGTGCTCTGGGGCAGCAGCTGGGGCTGCTGGGTGAACTTTAGCCCATGAATACGGGCTTTGATACTAGTAGGGAATAAATATAAACTTTTCATTGATGTAGATAAGGAATTGAACCTCTTGCATGCTAAATAGGTTAACAATTCCTTGCAAGAACCCCCACTAGTATTGAAGAGGTTAACCTTTTGAGTGCCAGAGGGGTGCTCAACACATTGCAAAACAATGCGTTGCTTACCCCTCTGGTACTCAAAGGGTTAAAGCTCTAACTTAAATCAATGGGAATTTAGATTTTGGGGACACTTGGTTTTCCCCCAAACTGATTCACTTTTGTCTTTATAAAAATGCCACACAGAAACAGATATTATTGTGACAAACAATTAGTCCTGAATGTCATGTCCATGCAGGTAGACATAAGAAAGACTACAGGACACATACTCCAACCACTGAGCATGGTAATCTTAACCTTTTATGGACCAAGGGGTGAGCAACACAAATGCATTGCTTGCCCATCTGACCTTTAATGCATTAAATAAGTTCAAGCACTCTGCCTGCTTCAGTTTACAACACTGCCAGCAACTGTCCTGTCTGCCTGCATGGACAAGACATCCAGGACAGATTGATTTGATCAAATGAGCAAAGGTGAAAAGCATAGAGATCATTAGGATCTTCTGACCATGGTAAAATAAGTGTGGGCTATTATTCATAGGTGTTACTTCTCCTTTAAGGAAAAAAGGAGAATTCCAGGCAAAACAACTGCACTACAGGCAACACACATAATGTTGCATCATTTTAACCCCAATGCATTGCTTCCGATTTTCTTGGAGACCCAACTAGCATTCATAGTTGGTTTGCGCCAGACTAGTACTAGTAAGGACAGGAGTAGTACTGGGGAAAAGCATGTATACCATAGGAGATAAATACCTGTTGACTTAGAAGGGGCTTTTAAGGAATTGAAAACTAAAGAGGTTTCCAACACATTGTAAAACTATACAGATGACTCATAGTAATCAAGGGTTTAAAACAAGAATTTAAAGTGATAGCAATACCATAAAGAAACAGTTTCATTCACTTTCACATTAGAATACTTTAGAATTTACATGTGTTCCAGAGAATCAGGTAACCTGAAATACCTAAATGGCTATCTACCAGCCATTGCATTAGCTTTCTCTTAAGGCAGCCACGTTTTACATTTGACAGAAAAAAAACATTATTCAGGTGCACGTTTCTGAGGTAAATAAGCACTGTGCATTAGATTAATGGAAGTTGTCACTGGGTGCAGCATTTGTTCTGCATAGGGGTTGTGGCTTAGGTCAGGAGATAAGGCATTTCATAAAGATGGCAGTTTCCTCCATTTGACAGAGCATTGCACTTGTAAATACATGGTGTGTATAAATTAAATGTGTTTTATTTGTTTGTTTGTTTTTTTTATTAAGTCTTTATTAAAGGTTGGATATCACATTACATCAAACAATTAAATACATATACAAAAAGATAAGGAGCAGAATGTACAACAATGGAAATATCGAACATGACAGAAAACTGTAGCATATTTGGCCAGGTGACAACCAAACCAGTTTATATATAAAAGTGAGAGAGAGATCAGAAGAGGAAAGAAGAATGTGTGAGAAAGAAAGGGAGAAATACAGAAGAGGGGAGGGTCAAAGAGAGAAGAAAAGGGGGTTGAAGGAGACCACATGAGTCTGCGTATATATACCTCATTCAAATGACTTGAGAGGGGATTAAGTGCTATCCCGAAAGGAAATCTGAAGGGTCGCCCAGTCAGAAAATAAGGAAGATAATTCCTCAGGGTCTTTTCCCTGTCTCAGCCAGGCCATTCTCATGTAAAGAATCTGGTCAGAAACTTTTGAAGCCCATCCAAGAATAGATGGGGAGAGGATGATTTCCAGTTCAGAGGAATCATAACTTTAGCAGCATTTAATAAGGAGAATAGGAACAATTTCTTGTTGTTTTTTTTTAGTTACTCTCAGATACTTTAGTTTCTAAGTTTAATGGACATTTCAAATAGGCCCTCTAAATCAATGGGATTTAGGGATTTCTATTTGGCCCCTATAGTGCAGTTGGTTTGCTCCAGAATTACTCTGGTCTTATTACATCAGCATCAGAGTATTCAGCAGAGCTTAGCCTTTCACTGTAGTTTTAAGGGTTACATCATTCCAATGAAATCTCTTTGGCTTAATTGACTGAATTGCTTCACATTCATGAACCATAAACTGTACACATGGGTGGTTTAACTCCACAAATTTGTACTTGGTAACATAAACTGTAAGTAAAATGCACTTTAGATGTGCTAAACCCATGTTGTCCACGTTCATGGGAAATAAACATTCTTTCTGCCATAATTTAATCTTGAAATGCTTGGAATAATTCCAGGAACACTAAGTTTAGATCAGCTCATTGACCCCTATCTGTAGCCAGTCACAATGTGCAATATAACTTTGCAAAGGTCAAGGATTGTGACTCTGGAGACAAAGCAGAGGCATATTACTATTATAGTATTTAAATTAATTCAACATGGGATCATAATAAAGGATGGGTCTTATTATTTTGAAGAGGGCTAGAGGGGAGCACAGAACATTGCAAAACAATAAGCTGGACATCCTTTTGAACCTCAAGGCTTGGTATTTGTTTTATTTTATTTTTCTCCTCAGTTATATTTTAAAGTGGATCTGTTACCTAAAGAACTTTTAGTTTCATTAAATACATATATTTTAACTCTCTACAAAATACATATATTTAATCTCTGCAAAATCATGTATTCAGTAATCAAAGATGTTATTAGAAATACACATTAGTAGTTCCAAAATGAGCTGAAAAAATAGAAACTGAACACAGCAAAACAACAGGAAAAAATGCTAAAAGAAAGCATGAACACCAAAGCAGAGGACTGAATTTTTACTGTCAGTTTTCCTGATAATAAAGGATTAAAATCTTCAAAAAAAAATTGCTCAAAAGCATATGCATTTCACTTTGTTGTTGGTTATTTGTGCCAATTTCTTACTTAATTTTGCAAGTTATATATATTAATATATATATATATATATATATATATATATATATATATATATATTTTTTTTTTTTTTTTTTTTTTTTTTTTTTTCTAAATTTATATTTGTGTATTTAAGATGATATGCACCCAATAAAATAAACTAAGGAGACAATGTCCTTGCAGTTAAGGGGTACCTGCTGATTCCTAGTATTAATAAGGGGAAATTAAGAAAGTTAGTTACTCTATATCAACCTATGTAAGGACGGTGTGATAGCTCAGTGGTAACTGCTATGACTACAAAGCCTGTTTAAATCTCAAGGTTGCAGGTTCCCGGCAGGGTCAACTCAGCACTTCATCCTTCCAAGGTCAGTAAGTGAATACCATTGATTGGGTAACAAATACAATAACATCTGTTATTCAGCTGCCAATTTGATTAATTCCGAGAGCATGCGCTGAAAGAGCCTTAAGTCCCGCTGGGAGAAAGGCGCTATATAAATACTAGCTATTATTATTAACTAGTGTAAAAGCCCATGTACACGGGCCAAGGTCTAGGTAGTGTTAACCGTTTGAGTGCCAGAGGGGTACCCCTCTGGCACTCAAAGGGGTAAGAGGCCGCTACCTCACTTCTCCACGCGATGTAGTCTTGCGTCGCCTCACTCACGCAATGCAATCATGCGCAGTAGAGACTGGCCGAATGCGGGCAGTCTCTACTGAGCATGACTGCATCATGACAAACATCCTAGCGAATTATTATTATATTATATGCAACTAGGGTTAGGAGAAAGGTCCTGTTGTGTTTCTGCAAAAAATCCATGAAATCCATGTGGTCATCCACTTTTTCATGTGAAAATCTGCTTTAAATAAAATCATTAAAATTGTTGTCTTCCATCGCCAAAAAATGTTTTTCAATGGCTGCAAACTTCTCACCTCTTTACTTAAATGCTTTTTGCATTTTCACTATAAAAACATGATGTTTCCAGAAATCGAAACACAGTACAAGAAGCTAGATAGAGAGGGAGGGTGCTAGGTTGTTGTGCTCTGATTTACATAGTGAAATTGAGGCAGGAGAGTCTCATAGTGTGTTCTATCACTATGAGCACCTGGATGACAAGTAAAAGGCGGAGCTAGAAGGACTGTTATGCATCCATTGAGTCTGAGGAGGAGGAAGTGACGACTACCAAAATGAAGGATCTGGATGCCCTGATTCCACAGACCCAGTGATGGCCAGTCCCCTATATCACACCTAGGGATCTTGGGGAAATCTGTGTCATGGGCAGAGGAAGAAGAGGGTAGTAGTGTGAGCAGGACAGATAAGCTACCTGTGACTGCTGCCAGTGTGTCTTGTGATTATCAGGAGGGGGGAAGAGCAGATGATGGCAAATGTGATAGCAGGGGACCCAAAGTCACACTTACCACCCCCAAGCAGTTCCTCCACTACTACTACTACTAAGATCCAGCAGCTAGAATCTCAGATGTTAAGAGTGAGAGTGATGGCTCTGAGACTGAATTGATGTGGTTACTGCTAATGATAGTGAAGTAGCTGGTGCAACTAATGTGACCACAGCAGATCCTACTGCTGATGCTGAGGTGGTAGGGGAAGTGCTACGGAGTGGCCAAACTAGTGGTCAAAGGAGACAAAAAAATCCCCCTGATGATGTGATTCCCCTTCCCTCCCCCAATGCATTGGGATATGAAACTGGGGAAGGCAGAACTGGTGGCTAGCAGCAGTAATTCCACCACCAGGAGCACAGATCAGCTGCCTGTGTCTGCTGTTAGTGCTGCCAGGCTGCCTTCTTTAGCTCAAGAGATGGTAAGTGTGACAGTAGAGGACCCTCTGTCACATTTGTCATCACATCCAACTGGGGAGACTGTAATAGAGAAGCAGCAGCAAGGATAGACTGCTGGTGGTGATGATGATGATGATGATGATGATGATAATGAGGGTGATGGTGGAGCAGCTGCAGTGGAAGAGACATTAATGGCCATTTTAGCCCAAATCAAAAAGAAATGGGAGACCGATATGGAAATGGAGATTGGAATCACCACCACAACCAGCAGCAGTGATATTGGTACATTTGTAACGTTTGCTGCTGCTGTAATACCTGACTCTGCTGAGTTGCAAGTGTATCAGGATGATGAGGAGCAGGCTAGTGTGACACAGGCCACTGTGGACACAGAGGGAATGGGGTCCAGTGATGCAGGACTAGAACAGGTTCCGCTTGCCAGCAGCAATATTCCTGGTCCTAGTTGTAGTGCTGATTCTGAGACAGTAGCAGCAACATCATACTCTGCCCCAGCCAGTGAAGAGGAATGCGGATGAGGAAGAGAAGATGAAAGAGACCTTTCTTCTCCACCTTCCCTCCCCCCTCCCCCAGGGTGTAGGACTATTTTTCACTTGGGGCAGACACAGTACAGTCATCAGCGACTGCAATGTGCACAATTTGTGACTAGTCAGTGCAAAGGGAAAAGGAGGGAATGCATCTTGGCACAGCTGCCCTCATCACACATACCGTGACATTTATGTGAAGCATGTTAAAGCCAAACCCCCAACAATGAAATCTGGCACCACTGTTGCTGGATCCCCTGACTCTCCCCAAATGCAACAAGAGGTAAGATGGAAATCAAAAATGAGGAAGAATAGAGATACCTAACCAGAGCCTGAAAGTTTGATGTGAGTGAATCACCTGGCTTGCCATCACCTTCTTGCTTTAGGGTCTGGCCACGCTGATCCCACATGGCAATGTGTTGGAGTGTAACAGTAACCAGGGCATCAAGCAGCATCTGAGGAGATTCCATCCTGCAGAATATGCTAAACTGGTGGCAAGGCGTGTTCACCATTTGTATTAAAACTTCAAGTTGTCACGTGTCCTTTAGTGGGGTGTGGACAAGGGACATAGTGGCAGCAGAAGTACTTGGTTTCTGGTGGAATGATTTCACATTGGGGACCCTATGCATCATGGTGTCTTGTTAGAGTTGTGCCAGGTGTTTTATGTGAGTGCAGATGTTTCCATTGTTCCCAGTCCTTCCCTTATTTACTGCACACACTGTGCACATTGCAGTTGCTGATGAGAGGCACATTTCCTGCTCTAAACAAGGGAAACATTTGTAATCCAGCAACACACCTATTATTTTGGAGGAGGGGCAGGAGGAGAAGAATTATTGTCCAACTACTTTCTCCATATATACCTGAAGTGTTGTGGCTAGTTGTGGTCTGCTACTACCTCAGGCGCATCACTGGACCTAGTAGTGGATAGTAGGACAATGATCATCATCACCCATACCACTGCTGTTGTTGATCCCATTCCTTTGGAGCTGCCTTTTCATACTGCTGCTTAAATAGCTCAGCAGCAAGGACAGCAGTCGCAAGTGCCTCAGTGATGACACTGGGGCATTTACCAGTGGCCACCATAACATGCCATTTTTTTCTCAGGGCTTGTTCTTTGAACACAAATCCGAATCCTACAAAAAAAACTTTTGGGGGCTTGTTTCCAACAAGCCTAAGTACTTTAAATCACTGATTCCTCAGGGCTTGTGATGCTAACAAGCCTAATAGATAAAAATTATCTCTAATGTGATTTTTCAGGGCTTGTGATGTTAACAAGCTTGATAGATAAAAATTATCTCTGATATGATTCCTTAGGGCTTATGACGCTAACAAGCCAAAGTCCTATAAATGAATTTTTCTTCAGGAATTAGGCCCAAAAAATCTAAGCCCTACAAATCAATGTTCCCACAGGGCTTCTACCTCTAACAAGTCTAAGTCCTACAAATCATCCTCTACAAAATAATTTATCCCATCAAGTATCAGTCTGCCCCAGTCACAGCTTATGTTGAGGGGTTCCTGTCTCTGTCACGTTACGTACCACTTTTGCAATTTATTTTTATTTATTTATTTTTACTGTTCCGCCAATATCAGTCAACAAACCCCCCCCCAAAAAAAATGTCCCTGTTCATCTGATTCTTTCCCCAGACTCCATCAATACAGTGTCACGGGGTGACTGACGAATAACAACACTGACAAGTACAGATACAGTAAAATCAATATCTTTATTAAAATACAAACAGCATTAATACGAATAACACTTCCCCAACCCTCACAGGACCAGGTGTGAAGACAGTGCCTAAAGCACTTCCCAAACCTTCACTAGCCAGGTATGGAAACAGCACAGGATCCTCCGACTGCACAGAGGCTGATAACACTCTGACTATAGTATGCAATGGTAGCAAGGATAGCAGTAGCTACTAGTGCAGGAGAAGCTGAAATGCCCAGTCAAAACAAAAGATATTCCCCTAGAAATCTTGGGTAGACAGGAATCCCTAGAACGCTAGGGAGAGTAGGCAATGGTGACTGAGCTCCCTAGAATGCTAGGGTAAACCTACAGGCAGTGGTGACTGAGTTCCCTAGAATGCTAGGGTAAACCTAAAGGCAACGGTGACTGAGATCCCTAGAAAGCTAGGGTATACCCAATGGGTTTAACTGGCAACAGGTAGAACAGGAATGCCAGAGACAAGGTCTGACGCAGTAACTGGCTTGAACTGGAGGAAACAATAGAGCACGGTAAGCGCAAGCGGAGGCAGTAGGCCAAGGCTATGGAAACGATCGGATAGTCAACCAAAGCCAGGAATCAGACCAAATCGGGTAGTCAGCCAAGACAAGAGTAAGACTGGATCGGGTAGTCAGCCAAGCCAAGAGTCAGACCAGATCGGGTAGTCAGCCAAAGCCAAGAGTCAGACTGGATCAGATAGTCAGACAGAGCTAAGGGTCAGACCAGAGCGGGTAGTCAGACAGAGCCTAGGGTCAGACCGGAGCGAAAGGCAACTAGTCAGGGATCAAACATAGCCAGAGTCAAACGTAGCCAGGAGTCATAGACAGAAACAGAGCATCAGAATAATACAAGAGCTTAGTGCACAGATACATCATGAAAGGGCAAAGGAGTACTGGCATGCTATTGTGTGTAAATTCAATGTTCCCATTGATTTCAATGCAATGAGCTAAGTAAAAAAAACAGAAAAACTGCAATTTTCACAGGAAATTATTAGCCCCACGGGAAGTTCCATTATTCACCATTTTTGGGTTGAGGTGAAAATTTTCACCTATCCCCAGCTGCAACCACAATATTAGTGCAGTTGGCACCTTAACTGTTCATACATCTAATTTATATCATAGTTATACATTCCTTTCTTCCACAATGCATATTAAGAGAGGATGCCCCAGAAAGAGGTAAATAGGAGTTTGATCTGGTAGTTAGCTAAACACCTATCACAAAATTGGAAATGATTATTTAATTTATTTTTACTTTCTGTAATACACCATGGCATCATGCGCATGGTTTACTGAGGGTAAAATTATATATATAAGGAAATGCATACAGAGCAGTATGTGTTTTTCTCTGTAGAAAGATTTAAACAGTAACTGCGCAGAAAGTGGCAAATGAGGTTTAATGTAGATAAATATTATAAAGGTTATGGATTTGGGCTTTAGAAACAAACATGCTACATCCTATATAATAACTCGCTAAATGTGTGTTTGTCAGAAGTCGTCATGCACAGTAGAGATGGCTGCGCACGCTGAAGTCATGCGCACTACAGACTGCCCGAGCCGCGGCTGATAATGGAGCTGGGCTCTGAATTCAGAGAGGACTACGGTCTGAATTTGGAACGACTCGCTCTGTATCAGCCGCGGCGCGGGAAGTCTCTACTGTGCATGACTGCACCCGCTGTTGCTGGGTGGCATTGTGGCCCGTGTACACAGGCTCTTCAACTAGTATACAATAAATGAGAAATTATTTGGGGAATCCTCATTAGAGAAATATTTAGGAGTACTTATATTCGATACACTTCACAGCAGTGTGTTGTGTTAGTCAGCTGCTGCAAGAACAAATAGAGTACTATCCTGCATAAAAATGGCTATACATGCACAGGATGCAAATATAATTATACTTCTATATAAATCCTTGGTATGGACTCATCTAGAATATGGCCTACAGTTTTGTGCACCAGTTCTTAAAAAATACATTAATGAACTGGAAAAAGTGCAGAGAGCTGCAACAAAACTGATAAAGAGATAGGATAATCTGAGTTAAAAAGAGTGACTAGCAAAGCTGGATTGTTTACATTAGAGAAGAGCCATCTAATGGGTGATATGATTACAATTTACAAATATACTCAATGTCAATACAAAGAACTCTCCATTGAACTATTTATGCAAAGAGCTGAGTGAAGAACAAGAGGTCATCCATTAAGACTAGAGTAAAAGCACATTCAACTAAAACAAAGGCAGGAACTTTGTACGGTAAGGGCAGTAAAGTTATGGAATGCTTTGCCTCGGGACGCTGTGCTTGCAGATACTGTAGCTGCTTTAAAAAAATAATGGATACTATCTAGCATAGAACAATATTTAGAATTATGACAGTTGGATTCGAAACAGATAAGATGTTGATCTAGGTAAATATATGACTGCCATTTGAAGCCCCACTTGGGATTTAATTTGAAATGGCTTCAATGTTTTGTTTTTGGTTTTTTACCCTTCTCTGGATCAACAGGGGTGATATGACATGGTCTGAATGTGATGGACACATTTCTTTTTCCAGCCTCATCAACTATGTAACAATGTTACTTTATATGTTATGTTACTAAGTGCTCAACTTAATTGACATGTCTTTTTTCAATCTAGAATGTAACATGCTTGAGCTATATAATATGATCTCTCACTTTTGAATATTTTCAAAATCCATTACAGAGCAAATTTTAAATAGCCACATTGTTAAAAAAGAAAATAATAAGCTTACGATTCATGAACATCTGATGTGATATTTAAAAAATGAAGGTGGCAGATGGCTTTTGTTGATAAATGCCAACAATTTACATTTATGAACTTTAGTCTCTAGAGCAGTAGTTCTCAACCAGTGCCCTCAGTGGCTACTAACAAGTCAGGATTTGAGAATTTCCTTTTAAGAGCACTGGTGAGTTAATCAATATGACTGAGCCTCTGATCAACACACTTGTGTTCTAGCAGGGAAATTCCTAAGTCCTGGCCTGTTAGTAGCCACTGAGGGCACAGGTTGAGAACCTCTGCTCTACAGGAGAGGTAACAGCTCTCGAGCTGTTAGGGTCTAAAACTCCCATCATCCCCAACAAGCAATCGGTTGTTTGGGGATGATGTGAATTTTAGTCTCCAACAGATGGAAAGCCAAATGTTACCTATTCCTTACTCCAGGGGGAGATATACTAAAATACAGCAGCACAAAACCGATATGCAACAATATTGGACAGGCTGATGCTTGACTTGTATGGCAAGAAGGTTCCTGATCAGTATGGCCAATTTACCAATTTTGCAGTATGGAATACTGAATCAACTGATGAAAAAGTATGCATGCATCAAATTAGTGTGCACCTATAAACTATTTGCAACCTGAGAAATGTGCACCCATGCCATATTCTCATAAGCCTTCTCCAATGGTACTACACCGGGCCACAGAAACTGCACTACAAACTTGCCAGATCTGTGCCCATTTGTATGTGAACACTGGAAAATCTATGTGTTCAATGAAGATTTTATTCCTAGCACACAAAGTTTTTGCCAGTGCAGGTTATCTATGGCCAGTGACACAATTGATCAAATACACAAACCAAAAGAAAAGGAGATATGTCCGCATATGTAAATGCAGTTTAAGCTCTACTGGGCATATTTATTGTCACTGCATATGTACAACATTTTCGGGGACATGCCCCTTTGTCAAGAGCACCTGAGACATCACTCCTTTTTCTTTTCATTAGGTAGAAGCAAAACACAAAATACTAACAGTCTATATACACATTTTACTTACAGATTTGTTAACTGCATGTGCTTTTATAAGACATATGATTTTGTTTTATATTTCTTTAACCCTTTAAGCACCAGAGGGGAGGCCAACCATTTGGGGAAAGTGTGTACCAAAAACTATACAGTACATTTTAAAAGAAACTATGTGTTTTCAGAGGTTGAAGGTTGCTCTTTAATTGTACTAGATAATAGATTTTAAGCAAATTATTATAAGAAAGTAAACCTAGTGGCAAGTTTAACCCTTTGAGTGCCAGAGGGGGATGCAACGCATTGCAGAGCAATGCATTGTGTACCCCTCTGGCACTCAAGGGGTTAAGACAGCATTCATGTTTAGTTACAAATGCAATATGTGACAGTGTTTCCTTTCTAGATTTTTTTGTCATTACAAATGTACACTAACACATTTTGGAAGGATGCCAGTGCATTTTGTCTATCAGTTCTATGACCGGTATGTCAACAGGCTGCTCAGTGACACATTCTAGAAACCAACAGTGAACACATGGCTCCATGAAATAATATATCCTGTTAATGAATTAGATACACATAATAGGCAATAGAGCTCTATATGGACAACACCTGGCCTTTCATTCAAAATATTTCACTTGCATGTCTTTAAGTGATAAATACATTTGCAACACCTTTATGTACCATCTCAGTTTCACAAACAGTGCTTTCTTTCACCAGCAGATAGCTCTCTATCCCTGAAGCTAGAACTCATTTTTTTTTTGCTATTGCTTTCTCTCTTTTCTAAACATTAATTAGGTTCCATCGATAAACAATTTTAACCCAGTCAAGATAATGAATATAAGCAAATGTAATAACATTCTTTAGTATGTTTCTAAGAATAACACATCTGTCTCCGGTGCCAATGATGGGAACAAGGCATTCATTATCGATAGTAAAGACTGATTATGAATGAATATATTTTTTATATAGTGCCAAAAGTGTATGCAATGTTTATATAGATGCCAAAGTAACTTTACATTATTTTGGATCCAAGATTTCTGGCTAGAATTACCCTTCTCATTAATTACTTGTTTCGGATTTACAACCAATTATAAAGAAACACGCTAACAATAAAAATATTCCATTGTTTCAGTTCACTATTGTTCGTAGACATGGGCAAAAGGCCATACAATGCCTGGTGATTTTCAACTGTTTGCATATTACTTCCTTTTTTTATCAGAACCATCACAGTATCTACTTCTGCACCATCTAGCCTTGCCAGGCTATACCCATTCATAGCTGTATTCATTGGTCCCCACCAGCCCTATATACAGTTGGTGCATTTCTACACATTGGTTATCACTCTATGTGAGTATATCATCCTTTGATTAATATAAATCTTTTTATTTACAATATAACAGAAAGTGTACTTTTTTCTCATATCCTCAATTTAAGTTTGGCCTGCTTCACACTTTGGTGGTTGAGCCATAAGTAGATGGATTTAAAAGAATTTTAAATAAATCCTGCAGGAGGCAGACCTTAACATCCTTAAATGTGTTCTAAGCCATCAGTCACACATGAACTTTAAGTGACCAACTTTTTCTATTTTATATTTAACATACTATTGGTAAGGTTTTTACTATATTCAGTCCACCCTCTCTATTGTCTTCCTCATCACATATAGTCAACTGTACATACAAATTCAACAACATTATTAGCATTGCCACTCAGTGGAGTATATTGATTAAAGTAGTAACACCAATGACTACATGATTAAAAGTGAAAAAGTAAACTATTACGAATAGTGAATATAATGAATACACCAAGTGGTACTGGATTAAAAAAAAATAGTAATTTTAATAGTGAAATGTTCTAACAAAAAAAAAACTAGACAGTGATATCAAAGTACTACATATAATTGAGCAATAGCCCATAAAGTAATACATTCCAATATAGTTTAACAAAAATGTGGAAACTAAACTAATGGATCGATAAGTAAAACTTACTCAAGGTAAGTGTAATAAAATGTAATATCATATAGTTATTGAACATTATTTTACCATTCTAGCAAGGAACAATTCAGTATTGAGAGTAGAAAGGCTATAACACCATAATATTATCATATTTCAATCACATAATAAGAAGAAGGAATGGCTCAGATAGTTTAATAAGTGACTCTGAAGCAAAGATACTGGCTGTTAAGCAAGGAGGCTTAGTTCAATTACTCTGTCAGTTCCTATAGCAATATCCTCCTGTGTGTCAGGGATTCACTGTGCCAAAATATTCTGTGTACAACAATGGTTAATATTATATAATACTCAAGATAGTATAATTAATGGGTGCTTGGATAGGGGTATAATAAAATATCTACATCTCAAACCATAGAATAGAATGAATAGTTACTGATGACATCAGCTGGGTGAGTGAGGAGAATGAAATGTTCTCACAAAGAACTCTTCATGACTGGATGGAGCACTGAGTAATTAAATGGTTTTGAAATAAAATATTCACAAGTTTGGTGAAAGGTTGATAAGTATGAGTTAATACTTTGTGATAAATGAATACTTAAACTAAGGTTTGAGATATGAATTGAATACTGAATTGTATACAGATGTTGCTGTTCATCAGACTCTGGATCCTTCAGGGTAAACATTACATATATAAAAAAATAAAAATGAACAACCCAAAATGAACATATTAAGCAGGGGAATGGCTACATTCCCAAAAGGACCATGGAGTGGGCCAACTAAATGCATGATTTCTGCACCATGTAACCTAACTGAAGGTAGTATGAAAAGACACAATGCTTTAAATATGAGACCTGGGGCTTAAGCCCCTTTGTCATTATCTAGCAATGATCCTTGTCTTATTGTACTAAATGTATTAAATGTAGAAAATGAAAATCCAAAACATATCTGATACATGGATTGTACTAAGGTATATGAGACAAACAGTATATGCTATACATAATCATAAAGTGGTTTTATAACATAAATAATAAAAAGGGAAAGTTGGACTGGAGAATTAAGTAAGTTGACAGACACAATAAATGGGCAAAAAAAGGGGTTGCCATACTTTGCAGTAATTAACAGTTGATTAATAACAATTGTAACAACTGGACCCCTTAAAACATATTTGGCTATTGTATTTACCTGAAAATGTATTTACATTGTGCCCATCTACAGAAACAATTAGCATGAAAAAACTTGAGTGTTATTCATAAGAGCTCTACGTGTTTAAGAGACATTCATTCAGCTTGCTGAAATGTATCTACGTCAGCTATATGCTTATTTTACCTCTGGTTTGTGTGAAATTGCTTCTTATTGCTTCTCACAGTCTCACAACCAATGTCTCATATCACAATCATCAGTGTGTTTCAGGGTCCTGCCCCTTTCTCAAAAGTGATAGTGGTGTGGTGGAGTCTAACTAAATATTAATTTCAATTCAATCTGCGTTATCCTCATAATATTAATGACTATTGGCCAACGCTAAATACAAATACAACTGTATCTAATTGTAAATGTAAATAACACTATAAAACAAATCATAAAAGAACATTTGAACTTCATATTTTGAGATTTGAATTCCAATCAGCACAGTGACCTGGCCTTTGCCACCTTCTCAATGAGCCCTTTCCTTTTCAGATTTCCAAAATTTCTATCAACAGTGGGGATGTGTAGATTTTTTATTTTTATAGGGGGAAGAAATCATCAGAAAACAGGGCTTTTTGCCTCCAGAAGGTTGATCCCCTTTCTGCTGACCTCACTGAGTGTGTATGTAAGTCTGGATGCATGGGAGTATGCACAATGACATGTGTGCATCATGGGAATGTATTGTGGGAATGTTGATCCTAGCATGAGAATGAGAAATGTAGCATGATAACACCTCAGTTAAAGGTTTGCACCGTCTGCAGGTAAGTTTAACTTGCATTTCCTTCCCCAGGAATGTCAATGAAAAGGAGGACTATGAATACTTTTCAACATAAATTCTCACAAGGAGGAACTGCCATCTTCTGCACACCCATAATCAATAGATAGACACCCAGTCCAACAGTCCTACCTTATTCTCAGAGTAAGAAATGGTAATCTGATCCAGTAATGTTCAGTCAGCTAGGCAAGAATCTAATTTGAATAACATAAAGGTTATGCATACCTGCTCTTCTTCTTTTCCAGACATCAGTTGAGCACTTTTCCTACAATCTGACTGATTCAAGTAGCAACAAAATGCTATAAGATATATTTGTTTTTTGAAATATGTTTTGGGTCTTGTGAAACAATCTGTTTCATATGAATAATGATCTTACAGGATAATCACTTATGGATATTTTATCTAATGAATATCATCTCAAGAATAGCAATCAAAATTATTTTAATTACAAGTTCAAATTGTCCTACTTTATTTAAAACTCTGCAGCTATTTATTTATACAAGTTTACTTTGAATTTATATGTGCAAGGCTCATTTAAATATTTCTGTCATGTTTATTTTAGCCTGTTCTTCTGTAATTGAGTCAAATGTTCTCATAATGAATTGTTTCATCAAAGAAAAATATAATAAGTTACAGTTTAAAGAACAAGAATACCTAAAACCCATACACAATCTTCAGTCTTTGGACAGAATGTGATTATACGCATTAAAGAACAGAACACAACAGGTTTTCAAGAACATATTATTCCTAGACTACTTCCTAACCTAAAGAATAATATAAATAAAATCATTGAACTGTGATATGACATATTTGAATATATTAGAATGAGTTGTAGAATGAGATTTCATGGTTTGATAGTCATCAAGTGATCGTAATTTTTTTATTACTGCATATTAAATATTCATATATATGCAGTATGACATATATGACTTTGTGCACATCAGTAAAAATCCAGAAATATTCTCAAGGGTACAAAGATAAATTTACCAAGTTATGAATTGTAAGGTCAACACACGTGCTGATATTTCCTACCTTATGTAAGTATAACCACTCATGAAATTAAGAAATGTGTTTGATAGAATGCCTAGAACATATTCACTACATACTGTAACTAAAAGAAACTAATTCCATGTGTGGCGTGTATTAAGAATTAAGTATCACAATAATAACAATTAATATTCAACACACCCCAATGACATTTTGGTCAACAAGATAAATTCGTTTCACCTAGTGAAACGTTTCTCTTGATCAACTTAACATTTTGATACATTTTATCTTCAAGCATATTTGAAGTAGAAACTTCTATAGATCTGTAGGCTTTGTTCTTTATATAAAGTATTAAAGGGATAGTAATGTTTCACAAAAACAGCAGCTCCAATTAATCTTCATAGTATTTGGGTCAGGGAGAGTGTTATAGCAATACTGTCACAGTTGTGGTTCAAGAGTAATTGAAGAACAAAGTTTCCCCCTCCCGCCCCTTTTACCTAGTGTAAGCCATCTTTTCTCAGATGTGGAATCTGGTTGTAACACCAGACAGATAACAGCAGGGGACAGTGTTACATCAGTAAAAGGGGCGGGAGGGAGATACTTTGTCATTGAATTACCCTTGAACTACAACTCTGACAGAATTGAAATAACACTCTCCAATACTATGATGATTAACCCCTAGAGTGCCAGCTACTTACGCCGTACGAGTGGACACAGCTGTACCTGCTGTGCCACGCTCGTACGGCGTAAGAGTGAAATGCGGTCACTGCATGAGCCGGTATAACCGGCATGCAGTGGCCGCATTAAAAAAAAAAAAAATCCTGGCACTCATGGGGAGGCATGAGGATCACTCCTCATGCCTCCCCAGTTATTGATCTCCCAGCCGATCGGGCTGGGAGATCAATGAACACAAAGGAGAAACGGAGTTTCTCCTTCCCCCCCTCTCCTACCCGAACTTCCGGGTAGGAGTGGGCGGGACCGGGGGAATCCTCCAAACGTCATCGGTGACATGGTCACCGATGACGTTAGGGAAGTTTCCCCGATCCTGTTCACTCCTACCGGTGGTAGGAGTGAAGGGCAGGAGAGCTCTTGCTCTCCTGCGGTCGCATCATTGATCTCCCAGCCTATCGGCTGGGAGATCAATGACTGGGGAGACACCAGGAGGGGTCCTGATGTCCCCCACGAGGTCTGAAAAGTGTATTAAAAAAATAAAAAAAAAAAAAATTACATTAAAGTAACCCTGTGAGTGCCACAGGGTCCCAGCACATTGCTTTGCAATGTGCTGGAGACCCCTGTTGCACTCACAGGGTCAATTCTTTGGGGGGGGATTTTTTTTTTTTTAAAGACCTCATTGGGGGGATCAGGGGGGATCCTGATGCCCCTCAATGAGGTCTATAATTGGAAAAAAAAAAAAAAAAAAAATTTAACCCTGTGTGTGCCACAGGTGGGGGTCCAATGCACCCCCCCCCTCCTGTGGCACACACAGGGCTTTTATCATTATTTTGTTACCAGAGATTGTTGGGGGGCCATCAGGATTGCTCCTGATGGCCCCCCAACAAGCTCTGATTACAAAGTAATGATAAAAAAAAAATTAACCCTCCGAGTGCCACAAGGGTCCAATGCATTGCTTTGCAATGCGCTGGAGACCCCGGTGGCACTCACAGGGAAACTTTTTTTAATAACTTTTTTTTTTTTTTTGGTAAGACCTCATTGGGGGGATCAGGGGGGTTTGTATACCCCTCAATGAGGTCTATAATAAAAAAAAGTAAAAAAAAAAAAAAAATGAACCCTGTGTGTGCCACGGGGGGGGGGGCAATGCAGCCCCCCTTCTGCGGCACACACAGGGCTTTTATCATTACTTTGTTATCAGAGATTGTTGGGGGGGTCATCAGGATTGATGGCCCCCCAACAAGCTCTGATTACCAAGTAATGATAGTAAAAAAAATTAACCCTCTGAGTGCCACAAGGATCCAATGCATTGCTTTGCAATGCGCTGGAGACCCTTGTGGCACTCACAGGGTCACTCCGTTTGTGGACATATATATTTTTTTTTACTAAGACCTCATTGGGGAGGGATCAGGGGGTCCTGATGCCTCTCAATCAGGTATATAATAAAAAAATAAATAAATTTAAAAAAATTTAACCCTGTGTGTGCCACTGGGATAGGGGTTCAATGCAGACCCCCTTCCTGTGGCACACACACAGGACTTCTTATCATTACTTTGTGATCAGAGCTTGTTTGGTGGCCATCTGAATACAAAGTATCGATAAAAAAATTAACCCTTTGTGTGCTACAGGGGCCCAATGCATTGCTTTGCAATCCATTGGACACCCCTGTGGCACCCAAAGGATTATTTTTTTTCCCCTTTTATTTTTTATTTAGACCTCATTGTATGGGTTCTGATGCCCCCAACGAGGTCTACACAAAAATATTGGGGGAAAAGCCCCAAAAAATGCACGTGCCACAGGGGGGGTCCAACGCAGTGCTTTGCAATACGTTGGACCCCCTGTAACACACACACACTTTTTTTTTTTTTTATTATTCTGTTTTTAGACCTGGATGGGGGACACCAGGAATGTTCCTGACACCGCCTCCCCAACGAGGTATGAATACAAAATAATAATTAAAAAAAAAACCTCTTTGTGTGAAACAGAGGGTCCAACGCATTGCTTTGCAGTGCATTGGGCACCCTTGTGGCATGCACAAAAAATGCCTCCGATTCCCCCCCACACACACACACGTACCGTATTCCCCTGCCTGGTTCCACAGCCAACTGGCAGTTCCATTCCCCAGCCTGACCCCCAGCCTGTTTCCACTGCCTATTGGTAGACTCGGAGTACCACTATGCACTAGATTCAGGCTGGGAATCAAACTTTGTATGAGGGGGACATACAGTGCACACTGGTAGTCACAGATCTCCCATACACACTCTCAGACACTGCCCCACCATCTCCACCATCCTTCCTCCTCTGCTCATACCCACACACACTGCCTAATCCCTCACCCTCCCACACTGTTACACTGGTAGTCACAGGTCCGCGAGTACACTGGCTGACGCCCTAGCTTCTTTCATTTGTTAGCCATTAAATCACACATACACTGTTTGCTTTCCCATTCCTGTTTCACTGGTAGCTACGCTCCTGTAGTGTAAATTGGTATGTCAACCCACAGCAGTGGGGTACCATTTTTCTTAGGCTGGCAAGAAGTCCTCCTAGGAAATCCCACGCCATTGAACCATTTTAGTATCTTTGAAGTGACTGAAGTGTAAAAGAAATGTTTGTTTGTTTTCTGTAGCACCACATTCTGGAAATAGTTGTGCCAACTAACTTAGGGGTAAAAAGGCAAGTGACCCCTCATTAGATGCGGCATGTTGTCTTCTTTCCAAAATGGTATAGTTTATCTACCTTTTCTTCACTTCTGAAGGTGTTATAGCCATTTTCATAGAGGCAAGTCAGGTTTGAGAAAATGTTAGAAACATCAGTTTGTAGTAGGTGTAGTTTTCTACTTCTAGCACTCCCTAAGATAGTTCAGCTCATACCAATGGGGTGTCGTTTGACTCCTAAGAGCTTTAGCTAACAAATGCAGTTGAAAATTCCATGGTTTTCACAGAGCTCCATACATTTGAAGGGGCAGAAATGTAAGAAAATGCCTTTTTTTTTCATTAGCGCCACCTCCTGGAAGCATTTGTGCATGCCAGCCTTTGGGTATGAAGGCAAGTGACCCCTCATTAGATGCGTCAGGTTGTTTTCTTTCCAAAATGGCATTGTTTTCTACCTTTCCTGCATATCTATTATGGTTATAACCATTTTAGTGCAAGCAGATAATTTAAGAAACAAAAGTGTCAGGTTTACGTACGTGTTCCTAGCACCCACATATTGTATGTTAAGCCACACAAATGGGCTACCATTTTTCTCATGTTGGTAGCAGGTACTGAATACAGCAGGAAATGTTATGGTTTTCAAAGATTTTAGTATCTTTGAAGTGGTGGAAATGTAAAAAAAACATGTATTTATTCCCATAGCGCCACCTTTTGGAAATATTTGTGCACTTCAGCCCAGGGGTAGAAAGGCAAGTGACCCCTCATTTGATGCGGGAGAATGTCTACTTTCCAAAATGGTATACCTTTTATACCTTTCCATCATGTCTCTAACAGTTATGAACATTTTAGTACAAGCAGCAATTTTCGAAGAAGCAAACAGGTAGGTGTAGTTATGCTTTTCTGGCACCCCTAAGGTATGTCGATTCATTCCAATGGGGTGTCATTTTTCTCCTAAGAGCACTAGCTAATGAATACAGTTGGAAATTCCATGGTTTTCACAGATTTCCATACAGATGAAGGGGCAGAAATGTAAGAAAATGCCATTTTTTTCCTATAGTGCCACCTTCTGGAAGCATTTGGGCACAACAGGCTTGGGGTAAGAAGGCAATTCACCCCTCATTAGATGCGGCAGGTTGTCTTCTTTCCAAAATGGTATGGTTTGTGTAGCCTTTCTTCACTTCTCTAGTTGTTATAACCATTTTTGTACAGACAAGTAATGTTTGAGAAAATGTTAGAAAAATTAGTGGTTGCAATAGGTGTAGTTTGTTACTTGTAGCGCCCACTAAGGTAGGGGAACTCATACCAATGAGGTGTCATTTTTCTCCTAAGAGCACTAGCTAATGAATACAGTTGGAAATTCCATGGTTTTCACAGATTTCCATACAGATGAAGGGGCAGAAATGTAAGAAAATGCCATTTTTTTCCTATAGTGCCACCTTCTGGAAGCATTTGGGCACAACAGGCTTGGGGTAAGAAGGCAATTAACCCCTCATTAGATGCAGCATGTTGTCTTCTTTCAAAAATGGTATGGTTTGTGTAGCCTTTCTTCACTTCTCTAGTTGTTATAACCATTTTTCTACAGACAAGTAATGTTTGAGAAAATGTTAGAAAAATTAGTGGCTGCAATAGGTGTAGTTTGGTACTTGTAGCGCCCACTAAGGTAGGGGAACTCATACCAATGAGGTGTCATTTTTCTCCTAAGAGCACTAGCTAATGAATACAGTTGGAAATTCCATGGTTTTCACAGATTTCCATACAGATGAAGGGGCAGAAATGTAAGAAAATGCCATTTTTTTCCTATAGTGCCACCTTCTGGAAGCATTTGGGCACAACAGGCTTGGGGTAAGAAGGCAATTCACCCCTCATTAGATGCGTCAGGTTGTCTTCTTTCCAAAATGGTATGGTTTGTGTAGCCTTTCTTCACTTCTGTAGTTGTTATAACCATTTTTGTACAGACAAGTAATGTTTGAGAAAATGTTAGAAAAATTAGTGGTTGCAATAGGTGTAGTTTGGTACTTGTAGCGCCCACTAAGGTAGGGGAACTCATTCCAATGAGGTGTCATTTTTCTCCTAAGAGCACTAGCTAATGAATACAGTTGGAAATTCCATGGTTTTCACAGATTTCCATACAGATGAAGGGGCAGAAATGTAAGAAAATGCCATTTTTTTCCTATAGTGCCACCTTCTGGAAGCATTTGGGCACAACAGGCTTGGGGTAAGAAGGCAATTCACCCCTTATTAGATGCGGCAGGTTGTCTTCTTTCCAAAATGGTATGGTTTGTGTAGCCTTTCTTTACTTCTCTAGTTGTTATAACCATTTTTGTATAGACAAGTAATGTTTGAAAAAATGTTAGAAAATTTAGAGGTTGTAGTAGGTGTCTTTTTGCACTTCTAGCATCCCCTGTGGTAGGTGAACCCATACCAATGGGGTGTCATTTTTCTCCCAAGAGCACTAGCTAATCAATATAGTTGTAAATTCCATGGTTTTCCCAGATTTCAGTACTGTTGAAGTGGCAGAAATGTAAGAAAATGCCATTTTTTTTCTATAGTGCCACCTTCTGGAAGCATTTGGGCACAACAGGCTTGGGGTAAGAAGGCAATTCACCCCTCATTAGATGCGGCAGGTTGTCTTCTTTCCAAAATGGTATGGTTTGTGTAGCCTTTCTTTAATTCTCTAGTTGTTATAACCATTTTTGTATAGACAAGTAATGTTTGAGAAAATGTTAGAAAATTTAGAGGTTGTAGTAGGTGTCTTTTTGCACTTCTAGCATCCCCTGTGGTAGGTGAACCCAAACCAATGGGGTGTAATTTTTCTCCCAAGAGCACTAGCTAATGAATACAGTTGTAAATTTCATGGTTTTCACAGATTTCAGTACAGTTGAAGGGGCAGAAATGTAAGAAAATGCCATTTTTTTCCTATAGTGCCACCTTCTGGAAGCATTTGGGTACCACAGGCTTGGGGCAAGAAGGCAAGTTACCCCTCATTAGATGCGGCAGGTTGTCTACTTTTCAGAAATATATAGTTTTATATAGTTATTCCACTGTTTTAGGGTAGTTTTACCACAAAAACCCTAGAATGTGCATTTTAGTTTATAAAGTTGAAAATGTCATTTTGCGCTGCTGGTGATTAGGGCTCTACGCTAGCCTTGGACTTGGGTAAAACTATACAAATTTGGTATTTTTTTACTCGGGGGACTCTGGGCTTTTTCAAATAATTGAAACTTTTTCAATCAAGGTAAATGTTTTTGATACATAGTATGTGATTTTAGCAAAATGAGTAAATTTTCACTTTTTTTTGTCATTATGACATCATAGCTTTTTGCACGATGTAAAATTCTCTTCATGTAAGGTATCACGAGAAAGCACAATTCGTTCTGAAAAAAACAATATATAGTTTTCCATATTTAACTAAAAATCCCCAGAGGAAATCAAGCCTAAACGGAAGGATAGCAAAAATGTTGAAAAAGTGTCTGGCCTGCAGGGTTCAGAAAATGGCCCGAGCCTCTGGCACTGAAAGGGTTAATTAGAGCTGCTTTTATTATGAAACATTACTATCCCTTTAAGTTGGTTTTCTAATAGAGACTATAGGCTTTGATTATGTTTCAATTTACAAGTGGTTATCACTTGTTGTAGTTAATAGATTTCCATTGAAGCCTATAGAGAAACTTTCAAGTAAAACCCTTGATAAAGTTATTAAATCTTAAATTATGTTTTTTTCTTCTTTTTTATGTTACATACATAGTAGTTTATGTTGAAAAAAGACTTGCATCCATCAAGTTCAACACTTTTCCTATTCCTGTTTACCATTGTTGATCCAGCAAAAAATACCCTAATTACAGCATTTTCAAATTGAATGGGGGGTCAAATTCCTTATTTATTCCAAATGGCAATCAGATTTCTCCTTGGATCAACAAGCACTAAATAAATATTAATCCCAATACAAAAGTACATCCTCCCCTAGATTCTGTTCTTTTAAAAAAGTATCCATACCCTTTTTAAAGGCATCTAATGTATCTGATAGCACCAACTCCTCAGGCAGTGAATTCCATACCTTTATTGTTCTTACCATAAAGACTGGTTTAACTATGACTATTTCATAAAATATATCTGAATATCTCAATTATTATTTTCATAAAAATAAACAAATGTAACTAGATTTATATCTAAATGCACAGAACTGATAAATCATCCCTCTCTATGCTTTTTTATTTAGAAGTGATATGGTTTCTGTTTATGAGAAGTACTATAAAGTTTGCTTAGTGATGGAAGAATGAAAAAGATTTTCTAATATTGAGATGTAAATCTATTTGTAAGGTATACCCTACAAAATTATTCTAATTATATTTTTATAATGTGCTCAATATTTTATGTACACTCTATTAAGTCCTCCAAATTATTATAACTGAGGTAATCTTTAGATTTCTCTAAATATTATCCAATCCAGCCAAGTCTCTTAATACTTTTCAACCATTTAAGATCATTCCACTTTGAGAAAAAATCGATTAACATTATTGATGCCTAAAGCTTCTTTGGAAACTAGTAGAGAAAAATGATACCTTTACTGGCTAATTGAGTAGCTCTAGGATGCACGCTTTCAAGACAACTAGGTCTCTTCTTCAGGCATAATAAGACTGAAGGCTGAATATACAATACATGACTTAAAACACTCATGTGCGTTATTTTAACATTTAAATTCTACTTGTAGTAAATATTATTATCAGTATGGACCATAATTCATTACTTAGGCTCCAATAAAGTCTCGTTGAAGTCATCTATAGAGTCAATGGGTTAGCCCTCCAAGCACTTGGGGGGGGGGTGCACAATCCATTTCTTGCAAAGAGCTGTGCAGTCCCCAGCACCCAAAGGGGCCAACATTTTAGGGGACTCATTGATAGAGAAAGACCTGGGAATCCTTGTAAATTACAAACTTGGAAACAGTGACCAATGTCAAATGGCAGTAGCAAAAGCAAAGAAAGTCCTGTCTTGATTAAAAAGGGGTATTGAAGCAAGAGTGGATAACATCATTTTGCCAAAGTACAAATCATTGGTAAGACCTCACCACGAATACGCAGTGCAGTTTTGGGCACCGGTTCTGAAAAAACATATTCTAGAACTGGAGAGAGTACAGCAAAGAGCAACAAAATTAATCAAAGGAATGGAGTACTTGACGTATGAGGAATGACTATACAACCTGGTTTATTTATTTATTTACATTAGAAAAAAGACGACTAAGGGGAGATCTTATCACAATGTACAATTATAGGAGTGATCAATACAAGGATCTCTCTGGTAAGCAATTCATTCCAAAGACTGAGCAAATAATCAGAGGCCACCCCTTGAGATTAGAGGAAAGGAGGTTTCAGCTTCAGCAGAGGAAAGGGTTTTTTTATAGTGAGGTCTATTAAATTATGGAATTTCATGGCCATGGATGTGGTTATGGCAGATACAATAGATACATTTAAGACAGTGTTTCTCAATTCCTGTCCTCAGGACCCACTAACAGGCCAGGATTTGATGATTTCCTTGTTAGAGCACAGGTGAGTTAATCAATGCGAATTAGCCTCTGATCACCAGAAATCCCTGAATCCTGGCCTGTTAGTGGGTCCTGAGGGCAAGAGTTTAGAAACATTGATTTAAGAGAAGACATTTTTTTCAAAGGGAACATACAGGGTTATACTGTGCATTAGTAAGCAAAACAGGAAGGTATGGTAGACTAAATTATTTGGCAGCAGGAAAGCTAATAATTGTCAATTGTCAAGTTGATCAGTGACCTGTGCCCTGGAAGACTGAGTTTGGATACCTGCTGCAAAAATACAATAAGTATATTGTGTGTGGTGTAGTGTGGTAAGGAAGAGGTTAAAAACAAATCTTTGTGTTTTGTTTTCCCTCTCTTTACTGTGAGAGAAGCAAATAATTGAAGTCTGGTGTGGTGGGAGTGACTAATTGCTGTGTTTGTAATTGGTGGATCCCTGGATTAAATAGCAAGGAGTGAGAGAGCTCTGTAAGTTGATCAGTGACCTGTGCCATGGAAGACTGAGTTTGGATACCTGCTGCAAAAATACAATAAGTATATTGTGTGTGGTGTAGTGTGGTAAGGAAGAGGTTAAAAACAAATCTTTGTGTTTTGTTTTCCCTCTCTTTACTGTGAGAGAAGCAAATAATTGAAGTCTGGTGTGGTGGGAGTGACTAATTGCTGTGTTTGTAATTGGTGGATCCCTGGATTAAATAGCAGATACATAGTGAATACTTGAACGTGTGAATCTTGCATCCGTGTGTAAGTGCAGAAGGGTGGTAAGTGCTGGAATTTAAAACAGGGGGAATTGAAGTGCAGAAGGGTGGTAAGTGCTGGAATTTAAAACAGGGGGAATTGAAGTGCAGAAGGGTGGTAAGTGCTGGAATTTAAAACAGGGGGAATTCAAAGACAGGGGACTGCTATTACAAGGGACTGGTTCCATGTGAAGAGTTAGAAGGAATCTGGTTAAGTACATAAGTGTGTTTGGTGTTTTATTGGTATTCTATTAAGGTTTAAAAAAAAAAAAAAAAAAAAAAATTGTGTGGGTATTGCAAGAGTTAAAAAAAACTGTTTATTGGATTTTTCTCTGACCTGTGTGATTAGGGCTGATTGCTAAGGGATTTCACCTGGCTGTTAGTTACTATAAATACAGTCCATTAGCTCTGTGAGACTGCTGTTGAAAGTGACTGGTTCCAGGTGAAGAGTTGGAAGGAATCTGGTGACTATCATTTCAAAGGATTTATTGCATTTAAGGTTGGTTACTTACCATATAGTGAGCATTAGAGGATAATATAAAGCTATTTTAATTGTAAAACCAAGCATGAGTGATAGCAGGTTAGCCAATCTCACGCCGTGCACATCTTGTCACATGTTTGAACACTTGGAGCAATCGTTCCAGGGGTCATACTGCTGTGCCAAGTGTGAGCATATTTTCTCTTTAGAGTCTAAGATATTGGATTTGGAGAGAAATATTGCAACATTGCGAGACATTGGTAACCTGGAAAGGAGTTTAGAACTCACAGAGCAGGTAGTATGTGGGGTTAGTGGTGAAGAGGGTGGAGTTGTAGATGAGGAGCGACAGGTAGGCAGCTGGGTAACAGTAAGGAGGGGAGGTAGTGGGCAGAGGAAGAGGAAGGCCAGTTCTGAGTTGACTCAGTCCAACAGATTTGCAAGATTGTGTGAAGATGTTGATGAGAATTGCTCAGAATTGGCAACACTGGAGAGGGCTGATTCCTCTAGCAGCCAGGGGAACAGTCCTCCTTCCAGGCTAGATGGGATGCAGAGCAGGCAGAAACCAAGGCAGGTTGTGGTAATAGGGGACTCTATTATTAGGAGGGTAGATAGGGTAATCTGCCGCCAGGAACGTGAATGCCGAACAGTATGCTGTCTCCCGGGTGCTCGGGTTCGGCATGTTGCGGACAGGGCTGACAGATTATTGGGAGGGGCTGGAAGTGATCCAGCTGTCTTGGTACATATTGGAACCAATGACAAAATAGGAGGAAGATGGAGGTCCCTAAAGAATGATTTCAGGGATTTAGGGTGCAAGCTTAAGGCAAGGACCTCTAAGGTAGTATTTTCTGAAATACTACCTGTGCCATGCGCCAGTGCAGGTAGGCAGAGGGAGCTCAGGGAGCTTAATGCATGGCTCAAGCAATGGTGTAGGAAGGAGGGTTTTGGGTTTTTAGAACACTGGGCAGACTTTGCTCTTGGGTACAATCTATATGGAAGAGATGGATTGCACCTAAATGGTAGAGGAGCCTCTGTGTTAGGGGAGAGAATGCTAGGAAGCTTGGAGGAGCTTTTAAACTAGGAAAGGGGGGGGTGGGTATAGATAGCAAAAATGGGGTAGATAGAGCAGATAGGAACTGGGTCCAAGTAAATGACCAGGGGGGTGGAGAAAGGGTGGGGAGAAATTTAGTCAGTAGGGAGGAACTCCTAGTAAATGAAGGTGAAGAAAAAAGGCATGTAGGGATTAATATATGTAAAGACTTCAAAATCAATTGTATGCTAGCAAATGCAAGAAGTATGGTAGATAAAATAGGAGAACTAGAATTGCTGGCGGTTAATGAGCAATTGGACATAATTGGAATAACAGAAACATGGTGGAACGATGCACATGACTGGACTGTAAATATAGAGGGCTATTCCCTGTTTAGAAGAGACAGAATTAATAGAAAAGGTGGAGGTGTGTGTTTATATTTGAAAACAGAGCTAAATCCAGTTTTGCGAGGTGATATTAGTGAGGAAACTGGCCAAACTGTGGAGTCCATGTGGGTAGAAATCGAGACTAAATGTGGTGTGAAAGGTAAAAAAAAGTTGTTGGTGGGCATATGCTACAAACCACCAAATATCGATGACAATGATGAGGCCCAACTGCTATTGCAAATGAGGAAAGCTGCCCAGTTTGGGCATACTATAATTATGGGAGATTTTAATTATCCAGATATCAACTGGAAAAATGAGACCTGTCAGAGTGCTAAGGGTAGCAGGTTTTTGAACACGCTTCATGAAAGCTACATGTCACAAATGGTGGGAGCGCCGACAAGAAATAACAATGTATTGGACCTAGTGATCACTAATAACACAGAAATGGTATCCAATATTAAGGTAAGAGAACATTTGGGAAACAGTGATCACAACATGGTTACATTTGAGATCTGTCTGGCAAAGCAAAAATGTATAGGTTCAACCAAAACTCTTAATTTTAAAAAAGCAAACTTCAAATTGTTAAGGGCCTCAATGCAACGCATAGACTGGGATATGTTATTTAAAGGCAAAAATACTGAGGAAAAATGGTCAGAATTCAAATTTAGGTTGCAGAAATGTACCCAACTGTATATACCAATGGGGAACAAGTGCAAAAGAAGTAAGTCACAGCCAATGTGGTTAACTGCACATGTAAAGAAGGAAATGGCAAGGAAAAAAAAAGCATTCAAATTATTTAAGTCAGAAGGAACTGAACAATCTTTCTTAAAATACAGGGAGAGCAACAAAGATTGCAAAAAGGCAATTAGGGTAGCAAAAATAGATAATGAAACTCGAATTGCAAGGGAAAGCAAGACTAATCCAAAAAAGTTTTTTAAATATATAAATAGCAAAAAACTTAAGAGGGAGTGCATTGGACCATTCAAAAATGAGATGGGTGAGTTGGTTAGTGAGGATAAGGAAAAGGCTGATGTTTTAAACACTTTCTTTGCATCAGTATATACAAGGGAGCAAGGAATGGTAGAAGAGCCTCCGCAAGTATCAAATAAAACAATACAATTAATAGATATTGGGTTAACTCAAGGAGATGTCATGGGAAGACTGAACAAAATTAAGACCGACAAAGCACCGGGTCCTGATGGTATACATCCAAGGGTTCTTCAGGAACTCAGTGCAGTGTTAGCAAAACCCCTATATTTACTCTTTAAAGATTCTATTACCACAGGCTCAGTGCCACAGGATTGGCGAAGAGCTAACATAGTGCCTCTATTTAAGAAGGGAACTAAAACAGAACCTGGGAATTATAGACCAGTGAGTTTGACCTCTGTAGTGGGAAAACTATTAGAAGGCATAATAAGGGACTATATTCAGGATTACAACACAAAAAATAAGATCATTAGCACAAATCAACATGGTTTTATGAAGAATAGGTCATGCCAAACTAATCTTTTCAGCTTCTATGAGGAGGTAAGCAGCAACCTTGACAATGGCAAGGCAGTAGATGTAGTATATCTAGACTTTGCAAAGGCATTTGATACAGTACCACACAGAAGGCTGGTGTATAAAATAAGGAAATTGGGGCTAGGAGATAACCTTTGCAATTGGATACAAAACTGGTTGAAGGATAGGGAACAGTGTGTGGTTGTAAATGGAAAATTCTCCAGTATAGTTAAAGTGGAGAGTGGAGTACCTCAGGGTTCAGTATTGGGTCCGCTGCTTTTTAACATGTTTATAAATGACCTGGAAATAGATATAGAAAGCAAAATATCAATATTTGCAGATGATACTAAATTATGCAAAGTCATTAATTCAGAACAGGATATTTTCTCTCTACAGAGGGACTTACATACAATGTCAGATTGGGCAAACATGTGGAATATGAAGTTTAATGTGGGGAAGTGTAAAGTCATGCATTTGGGAGGAAACAATCCCAAGGCTACTTATAAACTTAATGGAATAATTTTAGGTGACTCGTTGCTAGAAAAAGACCTGGGTATCCTTGTCAACTACAAACTTGGAAACAGTGACCAGTGTCAAACAGCAGTAGCAAAGGCAAACAAAGTCCTGTCTTGCATAAAAAGAGGTATTGAAGCAAGAGTGGATAACATTATTTTGCCATTATACAAATCATTGGTAAGACCTCACCTTGAGTATGCAGTGCAATTTTGGGCACCGTTTCTGAAAAAGGATATACTAGAACTAGAGAGGGTACAGCGGAGAGCAACAAAATTAATTAAGGGAATGGAGGACTTGACATATGAGGAACGACTAAACAAACTTGGTTTATTTACTCTAGAGAAAAGACGACTAAGAGGAGACCTTATCACATTGTACAAGTATATGAGAGGTCAATACAAGGATCTCTGCGGTGAGCTATTTATTCCAAGGCCTGCTCAGGTGACCAGGGGACACCTCTTGAGATTAGAGGAAAGGAGGTTTAAACTTCAGCAGAGGAAGGGTTTTTTTACGGTAAGGTCTGTCAAATTGTGGAATTCATTGCCCAGGGAGGTAGTTATGGCAGATACAATGGACACATTTAAGAGAAGATTAGATACATTTCTTTCAAAAGGGAACATACAGAGTTATACTGTTTATCAGTAGGCAGATCAGGAAGGTCTGATAAAGACTAATTTAATTGGTAGCAGGAAAGCTATAAAATTCTTAGTTACTGAGGTATGAAGCGAAGGTTGAACTTGATGGACTTGTGTCTTTTTTCAACCTAATTTACTATGTTACTATGTTAAGTCTATGGATTATGAGGCAAGGGTTTAACTTGATGGACTTATGTCTTTTTTCAGCTTACTTTACAATTTTACTATGTTACCTCATCATGTATGTGAAATGTTCCCAAACAGGACTATATGTCGGTGAGACAGGACAAAAGCATGAATTGTCATAGGCCCAGTGTGAACAACAAAAGAGACACCGTAGTGGGTTAAAATTTTTGCATAACGTATCAATATTATTGGTATACTGATCAATATTATTTATCTGTAACTAATGAGTACAACAAGACAATACACTGCTGAAAGTTGCTTTATTTAAAAGTTATTACAATTTCAAGGTGTCAGAAAGTGGTGGCGCTCTTTCATATTTTGTAAAAACTGTAACCCAGGGGTGTCCAGATTTAATCCTCAATGACCACCAACTGGCTATGATTTACAGATTTCCCTGATTAAGCATAGGCGAGTTACTCAGTGGCTCATTCATTTTCATTGGCCCACCTGTGCTGTTGGCAACACGAGGACTGGACTTGGACACCCCTGCTGTACAACCAATGGCTTACCTCTCCCATACACTGCAAACACAATTATCTAGACACCAGGTCCAGTGTCTGTACATCAGATAATACCTTTGCTTGTAGTGTAAATAAAAAACTACAGTTTGAAGTCTAATAACCTCTGAATTAAGCAATTCCCAGCACAGTGTCACTGTTTTACTAAGCAGGAAAATCCCTGCAATATATATGTTTCTTTTTTTGTCTATGTGTGTTCATTATAAAAAGTAGTGCTATTATATCAAGGCTTTATAATACAAGTACTGGGACTGTTAATGACTGCTCCTAACTGATCATTTCTGGCATGCATGCAGTAGTAGCTGTAGAACTGTAAAACAGGACTTTTTTCACATTATGAAGTACATAATTCATAATTTAATTATAGCTGGCTATGTTATTTTTACTCTTCTTTCATGAGTTTCTTCTTTCCCACTCCCTCCTACTTAGTTTACACCATTGTTTCTCATCATTAATCCTGAAGGCGTACAGACAGGTCAGCTTTTCACATATTCCCACTTAATCACAGATGAGTAAATATTCCCTGGGATTACATTGATGGATGTTAATTAGGGATATTCTGACAGGGACTTTTACATAAATTTTTCTGGAGGCACCCATGTATCCTAAAAACCTAACTTGTTGGTGTGCTCAGAGGACTGACGCTGAGAATCAATTGTTTGCACTGTGGAGGGACAGTAATCAAGATTCTTCCTTTGGATCTATACAAACAAAATACTATGTGCCATATTCCATTCCTCTTATGTCTACACTCTCTGTGCTACAACTACATAGTTCTAACCCCTAGAGAGTAAACTAGCCCTACTTCCGGACTCAAATACTGTAGCTACTGTGCTGTTTTCTAATAGAGTAAGGCTGCTGTGCACACTTTAACGGTCATTGTAGTAAAGTCACTATATTGTGGATTTCACTTATATGTATAGATAGACTACATATCTATACATATATGTGGACATTGTGGTTTAATGTCTATTTTCTCATTTGTGTTTTAATTAATGTATCACAACAGCAAAAGGGCAAGTTCTTCCACCTGCTACAGCACTCAACAACAATTAAACTGTCTAGTTACTTTGCCATCAGGATGCTAGACCTTTTCTACAAGTTTGAGCTCCCACAATGCAAAGCACTTCCATTATAAATCCCAAGAATCAGAGCTAGACAGCTATTGGTTTTATCTTCTACAGACACTGGGTTGTCACAAATTAGGCAAGTGTACATAACTATTTCAAGTTCTTATCTATCCAAGTTTTCTGTAAAGCATTTCCTTTCTATGCACTTTTTATATATGCATAATAAACTGACACAACATTTTACTTTTAACCCTTTGAGTGCTAGAGAGGTATGCAACACATTGCTCTTTGTGTACCCCTCTGGCACTGAAAGAGTTAAAGGCTTGATTAGCTCCATGCAGCTGATGGTATTGGAGGTGATTGCATTCACTCTTGCAGAGCAAAATACACTGCTCCAAGACAATGACACACACATATAAGGAAAAGTGGAGTGGGTTATGCTACTCGTTGGATTATTAAAGTGAATTGACCATACCCAAACCAAAAACTGAACAGTTCTGGTGAAAAACTACATCATGTCTTCACCTTAGGGGCAAATGAAAATTCACATTGATTAAAATTGTTTGTTTAATTAAAAGCTAGATTTTCCAATATATTGCAAAGCAGTATCACTGGATACCGATGTAGCATTCAAGGGAATGTGTGGAATTATTTTCCACAGGTGCAGTTGATTTGTCCCAGAATTTCACCTCTTTATCTTTAAGAATAAGGTCCATACTGTTATACTATGTTACCACTCTCCAACCCCTTCTATCTCAAAATCCTCACTGGCACATATAGATCTGTTAGAACACGCTATAGGTAAGGTTGATATATCATCTATTTAACTGTTTGAGTGTCAGAGAGGTATCCAACACATTGAATTAAAAGGCAGTGGCCACATAGGGATGCTTATGAAAACATCAGTCTGCAGGAATACGTGCAACCCTGTAGTGTGGGTTTTTTAATGTGTCCCTGATTTATAGGGATATGTAGTCACCTTACCTGAAATTCCTTGGATACCTCTCTGGCACTCAAAGGGTTAATGCTGAGAATCATGTTACAGGGCTGCAATGGCTCCTATAGAGTCAGAGAATCTTGGCCCTTTATAGCCCTGCAGTATGCACTTTTCAGAAGTATCTGAATTTATAGGAATGAGACTATAAACCCATTTACAGGCTAGCACTGCCTATGCTTCTTTTTAAAATCAATAGCAAACATTAGTATATTTAAGAAGGTTACTTTATTGCATGGTCATGATTCCCAAAGGCAACTTATTAAAATATTTAGGACCTTGTGAACAATATAAGGGGGGTACTTTGAGAGCATGCTAAATTCAGCAAAGGGAACAAATAAAACTTCAAATTGATTTAAATGTTGACTTTAACTTCATGAATGCAAGAGAGTTAGAGAAGTGGTTCCCTTGCTTATTCTCAAGGACCTCTAATAGGACATGTCTTTAGGGTGTTTCTGCTTAAGTACAGGTGAGTTAATCAGAGGCTCAGTCTTGATTTCACCTGAGCACAGGCAGAGGAAACCCTAAAGACATGGACTGCCTAAGCATAGAGTTTGGAACCACTGAGGTAGATGATAGGTGGAAAGTACTATAGCCTGCATATCAGTCCCATATTATCAATCACATAGATGTCTCTAAGACAAGATGTCTGCGTGCATTCCAGTCTCAGAAGAAGTAAGATTTCTTAATAATGCTGTACTTATGCTCGATAATAGTACTATTTCTAAGGTTATTGCTATTATTGGGGGGGCTTTATTTAGGGTGATAGCTCTACTTTATGCCATTGTTATGAAACCCATGCCAAATAACTTTTATAAGCACACCTATTATCAATCATGTCAATAGCTATAAATATATTCACCACTATGTATCTGGATAAATGAAGTATACCTATACCATGATTTTATCATATTTACAAGCTTGGGAGCATTGGTGAGCTAGTCAGTGACAGCCATTTGGATTGACCCACATGTTCTCAATCAGACAATGGCAATTTCTGTTGTACACTAAAATATTGAAATTATATTCTTAGTTAAAACTTCAATAGCATGCTCCCCCAAACCAGTTATTTCTCTGTATCACCCTGGCCAGATCCCCAACACATGCATGTATTCTTATTTAAATGTAAGTTTCCTTAAACCCATTTAGACAGCAATCTCTCTTTGAAAGAACCTACATTTATAGTTATCTACTTTTCTTATACACACTGCATTCTGTGAGCAGAATGTGTACAGTTTCTTCATTGCAGCCCATTTCATGGGTTTACTAGTAAGCTTGGCAATGATCTGCTTGTATACTATGCCAGTGATGCTCAGGTCCAGTTCTTGGGTACACCAACACGTCAGGTCTTGAGGATAATCCTAATTAATCATAACATCTCAATCACAATGACCAAGCCACTGATTACTCACTTGTGACTAAGAAGGGATATAAGGAACATTTGACCTGTTGGTGTGCCCTGAGGACTAATGAAATACATTCAGTTAAAGCTTTAAGATGGCATACACTGGAAAAAGGAAGACTTTTATGCTGTTTGGTCCGTGTCTTGTTAGTACCTGGTGAGAAGCTAGGCACCAAGGAACAGCAAGCCCAAAAATGCCCATATGTTACCACACTTAACTTGGGTAGTATAAAGAAGATCATTTCCAATGTAAATAGTGGAGTAGTAGACAAGCATTAGGCAGGAGCAGCATAGATCTCTTGCATTTATTTTAGTGGGACATAGTATTTATACATTACCCAAATACCCAGTATTTTACTTTCTGCACTAACTGTCATTGTCCCTTTAATTCTTTATGTAAAAAGAGAAGAGGAGCAATTCTGAAGCAAACGACCTGCAGCATGGGGAAGAAATCCCAAAATGGGGCTTTTTTTAACCCCTTGAATGCTAGAGAGATCTCAAAAACATTTGTTTCACAATGAGATCTCAGTCTCTAACATTCAAGGGGTTGAAGCTCCAGTTAAATCACTAGGAAGTTTTATTGGAACCCTATGGTGCATTTGGTTTGCCCTAGATTTATTCCTCCTCTTCTGTCCATAAGGCTCTGGGTGTTATCTTAATGGTAAAGTACTGTGTACATATGTCTCCATTTATTGAACCATATGATATTCATAAGCATGCCATTTCTGTCACACATTTCACTGACACCCATGCATTTGAAAAGTGATTTGACGTGATATAGCAAACTGTTTTTTATCTTTCTGTACTGGAGTGGCCACTAATGGTGTTCTATAAATACAAATGCTTTCTCCGTGTAGATAGGAAAATGTGAAAGTAGACCATGCTGAAGAGTTCTCCAACACATTGGTTTAGAATATATTGGAGACCTCTCTAACAAACTGAATACTATGTTCTAAATTCTACTCTACACATGTAGACTTTGCAAAGAAAAAACTTTTTAGTGCACCATTGTTTTGCAAATGACATGTACAGTACAATTTATGTTTGCCAAAATGAAAGATGCATATTTTATGATAAAAATTCTGTATCTGGTATTTAAAGGATCGGTTATTTTGATGAAAATTCTTATTGCATGGCTTTTCCTGCTTATTAAAATAATGTTGCTGCCATTGTTGGGAGATGCATATTTCCAGAGTTATTACAGTTTAAAGTGTTTTTTACATCAACTGTGCCCTATATGCCAGATTTCAGACAGTTATTGCATTATGTGGGAGAGATGAGTCATTGACAGCAGTTGTGAAAAGAATGTTATACTAACTGCTGAGTCACTTCATGTTCATCAGGAAATATGTCCCCCTGGATCTCTATTTCTAGAGAATATATCAGAATTGAACTGTTATAACTTTTGGAAAAAAAAAAGAAAAAACTAAAAGCAGTGTAAGTACCTTTTTTTTTCTGGAAAAGCTGAGCTATATATGTGCATTTAAACATTAGAACCTTTGCTTTTATATGTCTCTGTAACTACTGGCATACATGAGACTTCCTTTACCATTTAGTTTAATTCCATTATTGTGCCCTACATCATTTTTTCACTGATAAAGATTAACGTTACAGAGTTGACTGCCGTTACTATTTGAGTATGGTGAAAAATCTTAAAAATGTGTTTTCATGGTGTTATGGTGGAGATTACAATGTTTTTTTCCTCAGCAACAGTCAAACTCTGACCTGCTGCACCTTTCTTGTCAGAAATAATTTTAAAAATTGCGCCTTTTTCTACCAATAAAATCACAGTGCTTGTAGTTACATGGTTGTGTTTGGCTGAACGATTTGATATCACCTCCTCTCCAGAAAAGTCTGTCTTGTAAAAATGCCTCTTAAAATATCTGCCAAGCAGTCATTTTATACCAGGTATAAAATAGGAAAATTACAGCAATTTGTCAAAACCATTAGCTTTTTTTGACTAGAGATTAACATTTTTCTACAAATTTATACAAATACAAAAATGATTTTCTAATCATGGTCATATGCCTACATAACTTCCATATTATTATGAAAAGTATTTATCATATGAAAAACATATGTTGTAAGCCTTTTTCCTATTGAATAAAACACATTTACCCTCACTGTTGGGAGCTGTTTAATTCAAACGCTATTACAACTTAAACTGTTTTTTTTATTATTATTTATTCCCATATTAAGTTTTTTGTAACAGTGCCATCTGGTAACCAGTCAGACTACCTTGTGTTCAATTATTCTATTGCATTCTAGGAGAGAAGTGAGCCAATAGCTACAGTTCTCCATAGAATGTGTTAGTAACAGCTTTACCACTCCATGACAGTTTGAACTGTTTTAACTTTTGAAAGACGTCACTCACAGCAGTAGAAGTGATCTTGTGTTACTGTCCAAGAAAAGCACTGCAATGTGTTTTTAATAATCCCTTTACTGGTCATTTAATACTTATCTGTGAGTTATGGCATTATTTACATATACTCCCTTCATCTGAAAATACCAGTAATAATCATTTAACCCCTTAAGGACCAGTGACATGTCAGGACCGTCACTGGTTTCCATTCCTAAAGGACCGGTGATGGTCATGGCACGTTACTTATTTTGTGCTTACAGCACTCCTGCTAGAGCACTGTTAGTATTAGCAGGGTCTGAAATTGACCACTCCAAGACCGGATCGGTCTCTCTCAGACCCCCGATTGGCACACCAATAATCATCAGTCACATGTGCCTGGGTGCCGAAGTCCTCTATGCAGTCCTTAATTGCAGTCTATCCCTAGGATCTCTGGTCCTTAATATAGAAATTATTTAGGCAATAAATTAATACAGTAAGATTTTGACACTTGCTTTCTGCATGGTTAGGGTTGCTTTATGAAAACATTTCTCACAAATAAATGCCAAAAAACAATGTTTTGTTATACACATGGAATAGACTTTTATTGTCAATAATTCCTTTAACAAATCTCACTACTATCTACAATACAATAATTTACAACTACCATGTGTTTTAAACTTGGTTCCATTGTGTGCATCAATATGAGTTTGCAGCTATTTTTTTGGACTACACCTCCCATCATCCTCAGCAGGTGAATGGCTAGCTAAGATCAGTGTTAATTGTAGTCCAAAAGCATCTGGAGACCCATTGGCAATCTACCTCATCATACAAGCATACACTTTAAATGATTACCTTTCTTTGAGTCTATATCTAAATGGGGTCTATATTTAAATACAAAAGTGAATGCTTGGCAAACCAGATGTACTACAGAGATAAAAACAAAAATCCTCAAATTGCTTTTATTTTAATTGTGGATTTAACCCCTTGATTGCTAATAAGGTCTCCAATGAAATGATTTGCAATGCATTGGAAACATAGCTAACACTCAAAGGGTTAAAAGCACAAATTAAATCAATGGTCATTTTTATTTAACTACAGTTGGTTTGTCCCAGAACTGCTCTACTTGTGTCTTTATAAATATACTCTACTTTGATTTAAACTCTAGCAACTGTAACACCTGTCAATGATACTGCATGCAGTAAATGGATTAAATCTCATAGAAAGAAGAATACAAAAATCTGTGAAAAACTACTAATATACAGTACTAAGAAGCAATGCAAGCTGATCTCAAATGGATGTAAAGCATATGGAAAAATAACATCAAATGCATATAATGTGTTTAAGCAAGAGGGATAATAGATACAGAATTATGTAAACCAAATCCAAGCTGTGCTTTAACAATTGTTGAATTGCTATCCTTTTACTGCACCTGATTATGCAACATGTTAAAGAGTAACTTTACTTACCTGATTTGTGAGAGAGGGCTAAAGTTTTGTGGGGGTTTTGGATGGTAATGCCAGCAGTTTTTCTTAAGAGTATCAAAATTCAGTACCCATCAAAATTTCATGAGTTTACTTTGCAACAGTTGTTCTCAAACTGTTCTGCAGATCTCTCTCTGTCTCAGCCTGGTCTGCAGATCTCTGCTTTTCAGAGTCTCAATTATAATTATGTACAGTATATATACACATGACTCACATGCACCATCTGCTGGATTTGCAAACCAGATTTTCTACTAATTCTTTTCTGAATGTAATTTACTAATATGTTGTAGCTATAGAATACTTGATGGTTAATATTCAATGAACTGCAACTCCCCACTTTCCTGTGCTTTATTTATTGGACCATACATAATATGAAAAGTAGTTAAACAAATCACAGATATACTTGAAATCTTTATTGGTCTACAATGATAAATATTCATGCTTTGATTGCATAGATACAAAATTAAATATTTAAATATGTCTATGTTTTTTGTTGTGTTTTTTCTTTGGTGTGTTTAGCAACTTATGGATCTGATCAAACACGTGTTTGATTTTTTTAATAATAAATTAAGTGCATTTTGTGCTTTTTATCAATTTCTTTAAAACTTGTTTTAATCAAATACATTTTTAAAATCTATATTGTCTTTTGATTGATCAAGAGTGCAAAGCTCACTTCATTACTCTTGAAATAATGACGCTCCCAAAACTGTCTTATTTTTCTTAATTGACTAATTTCTATTTAGTGTTCAAATTAATTAAGCATTCCTCATCAATCCAATTCTATGAGGTGTGCAACGTACACTTAAAGTGCATATAGACTTCATTATTGACCTTGTATATTCTGCAGCTGCTTAATATGTAAACTCATTCTACTTGGAATAACAATGCAATGTAGGAGAAAATAAGCTGAGGGAAAGATCTACAAAGCTATTACAATCATTGAGAATAAAGTATATAGAGCACTGAGCTCCCAATAGGAATGGACAAAAGATAACATTTTGTTCCTGTGGGAAAATTCTTTCCACACCAAACTTCACCTACTTTGAGTCCCTGTAGCAGCACCAGTATAAATGAGCACAGTGCAGCTCTGTCAGGCTAATACTGTTGTGTGTCATCTGACAATTTATGCCCCACCACACTGTAGCTGCTTGAGAATGAAGCAGCTGTATTGTACTTAGTGTGAGAGTATACACATCATCAGTACAGCAGAAGGGGGACAGGATGGTGGTGAAACCCTACAGGAGTTTAATAATAGTGAGGCAAGTATGAGCGTGCTCTTGGAGCTGATAAATGATGATTGTAGGAGAAATTTAGAGACACTGAGTATCACCACCAACACCCAAAGCTCACCTGAACCCGAAAGTTTAGTTCCTGCTGCTGAATTGTCTTTAGGTGCCATCAGTGCTGATCATATGTCAGCAATACTCAACATCAGCTTTGGGACAAAGCTGTGAAAAGGAGGGGTCGCATCTTGGCACAACTAACCTGATAAACCATAGCCAAGCACAACCACCCCAAAGTGCACTGCAGACATGAACAGTCCCACTCCCTACCCAAGCCAAAGAAATCATGTGCTGCACATGTGACCAAGTCTCCCCTTTCCTGATCATAACATGGGATAAGACACATGTGAACATCTGGGCCAGCCAACAGCAAGGCAACAACTGTTGCCCAACAAGCAATTGCAGGAGGTCTCACTCCCAGGCAGCAGGTAATTATTAAGAGGTCTCACTCCCAGCCAGCACACAAATGTACCCAGTCCCCACCAGCAGACTAGTGGTAGCACTCTGAGTGCTCATAAAAAGAAGGTAGGAGTAATGCCACCACCAATACCATCTGCAGACAGTGCCTCTGCAGATGTGAGGATGTAAATTTATGTCTCCACACACTTCACATTGGTGAGGCTGTAAATGTATGTCTCCACACACTGCACATTGTGTAGGGCCATGACAATATATGGCAATGAGAGCAATATAAAGCAAAGCAACAGTACACCCTGCAGAAAATGCCAAGGTGTTTGCTAGGATGGAACATTATTTTTAAAAAGTTTACAGTAATTCATTCCAGCCACACACCATCAAGAGTCTGACATATGTTGCAGAACGGAACAGGGCCTTAATGACTGACATCCTGTGATTTCTTTGAGGATAGTTTAATATAACCAGCAGCACTTTGAAGCGGATTTGGTAATTTGTATGTGCCTTTTGACTGACATCCTGTGATTTCTTTGAGGATAGTTTAATATAACCAGCAGCACTTCAAAGAGGATTTGGTAATTTGTATGTGCCTTTTGACTGACATCCTGTGATTTTTTTGGGGGGGATAGTTTAATATAACCAGCAGCACTTTGAAGCGGATTTGGTAATTTGTATGTGCCTTCTGAGTGCTGCTGAGGTGCAGTTTTGCAAATTCAGTCAATACCACTTTTTACAATGTTTGTTTTAACACATTGTGCACATTGCAGGTGTTGAGAATGCACAGTCCCTACTCCCAAGGAAACTTATTACAATGCCCATGATTTTAGGGGAGTAGGAGGAGGAGAAGGCATATGTTAACTAGCCCTGAAGTGGATTGGTGTGCTGTTTCTGCTGCTGCCACTGCTGTCTCTCTCCATAGCACTAGGACTTATACTAGGAAGAACCATAGCCACCACCAACACCACCACCACCTGTCCCATGTCACCACTGCTGAATGATGTCAATTTCACTGCTTCCATTACTATCACTTATCATGGTCAAGGTGGTTACAAAAGCTGCTGTGATCCTGTGACAGATGATACTTGGATGATTCAGCAGCAATAACTAAATTAGCTGTCAATACCATGTCACAGAGGAGTGACATATGTTCCAGGCTGGCGCTGGTGGCATACTAGTGACATGGTTTATACCAAGTTATTTTTCTCAAGGCTTGACTTCCAGATCAAGCTTGCTCCTATTTTCTTTTATTTTTTGCATGTTTTTCATAGCAGTGTAATTCCGCAAAATTTTTTCTGTACACTTTCCCTATTATAACTAAGTCTACAAACAATAGTTATTATGGATCGACAAATTATAAATCTGCAAACAATTTTTCTGAAAGTTCCCCTATTGTAACTAAGCCTGACCTATGCTTATTAACAATATAACCATCCACACGGAAACCCTCTCTGACTACATGCTTGCTGGTGGGCAACTAAGAGTTTCCACTGCAATGTCCACCAGTTCTGGCCACAACAATTGTTTTGATTGCCAGTAATCCAGTGAGTCTTAGTTTCTGCCTAGAAAATATCTATCTTACAGGTAATTGTTAACCATTTCACATGCTGATCAAGACTTGGCACAAATTTAGACTTTTAATTCTTGAAGCGGGGATCTAGCAATATGGCAAGAATGCATTCCTCATTGTATTTAATAAACACTATTTTAGGATATTGCTCAAAGCATGTTAACATATCAGTCACCAGCCGGTTCATATCTGTTTTCATTATCAACAAAATCGTCCTCCATACTCCATAATTTTTTTCTGCAATAAATAAGTATTAAATAAATGTTTCATTTATTCCTGCAGCAGCATGGCCAAGAAGGTGGCCTCCTCAAAAGGCTTCTGGAGCTCACAGAGGTCTGACATAAGCTGTCATTGACCAGGAGATAAGACCCCTCCAAAGCCTTCTATTTAATCCTTATATAATCACTGATGGTCTTGTTCTGCTCATACAGATGTTCTAGTATGTACAATGTGGAATTTCACCTAGTATGGACCTCCATTTTCAGCTGGTGATGGAGAAGGTAGTTACTTTTTGTATAGAATATAATAAATTGTGAGAACGGTAGGACTGATTACAATGTGCACATATTCTAAAATCAATATTCAGAATTTCTTTGTTTCAGTTTCTGACAGAAAGTTAGTGACTACTAGGTTGAGGACAGGCAAATCAGGGTATATACACCATAGCTGCCATTCTCAGGGCAGCTATGATGTTGGAGCCATTGTCAGCAGGCATAAAGTCAACTTTGAAGCAGAGATTAAAAAAAGCCATTTATCTATCACTTGCTGCAATTTCTTTAAGACACCTACAGCTTTGTGGGATTGTCTCTCAAAGCTCTCCATATATAAAGTTGCATGCCAATGGTATGGGCTACTTTGAATCTGTACTTTTCTACTACTGACAGAGGCAGTGGTGATGGTAGTGGTGACATGCTGCTGCTGCCTGCTGTTGTAAAGGATACTCATTGAGCATTCACAGTCATGTAGCCAGTGTCATGCCCACTTGTCCACATATCTGTGGTCAAGTGAACTTTCTTGCCATAAGATGTTTGCAACCTCTTGTCCACCAAATAACCACTAGCTTGTTCAACTCTGGCACTGCCAACCTAGAAAAATAATGGTAGCATGGGATAGTCCAATGGGGTGCAATAAATAACATCACTTATTTAAAGCCACTGTTTTCAACAAAAAAATAGAAGACTAAGACTTTTACTTCTAGCTGATTGTTGGGCCAATTCATCATAGCTCTCACTCTTCACTGGATTGTGTCTGAATAAGAAAGTATGAACAGGGAATGGACATTCTAAATCGCCATCATCAGCCTCATCATTGATAATTAGGTCATCATCATTATTAGCATAATCTGCTCCCTCACCATCCCAAGAACCACCACCATCTTTGCCAGATTACCCATCCCGGACGCATTCATGTTCTTCTAGCTTTTTCTCAAATACTTTACTTTCCCTTGAGTGGGATTTACACAAACTCGAAAACTACTTTGCAGCACCAGCGAGGCTATCATTGTCTGCTACAGCATTTGGTCTCACTAAGTGCTAACAATACTAAAATGGCAGTGCTCATCATCCTCTTCTTTAGGCTTTGTAGTAAAACAAATACCAGTACCAGTAGTGCAAATGTTCACATCACTTTTAGTAATGAATTCCATCTCACGAGGAAGAGGTTCATCATCATCATTTGGAGCAGTATCTGCGGTACCCACAGCCACAAAAAATAACTTGTCCGTGCACTCATCCTAAACCCTCCCTCCCTTTCCCTTTACCCCTGCCTTTGACACATTTGTGAACATAGTGATAGTACTGTTGATTTTTGGTTACAAAAACCACACAGCTGTATAATATTTTGTCCCTCTACTGTTTACTATATGTCTCACTATTATAGTCAATCCTTGTCACTATTACTGGCTGGCTTTGTAGCTCATATTAAAAAAAGCATATTTGTCTCTATCAGTCAGTTTTTTTAAATGTTTTATTTTATGTGTATCTAATTGTCCCTGTCTGTCAGTCACTGAACTCGGTCAAACACACCTACATTCCCTACAACCACAAACAGCTAGCTCCCCTCTTTGCCTCTAGACTAATAGTTTCACAGTTTGTACTCTTCCAAGGACTACTGCAGTGGTATTTGTACAGTAGTTTATGGGCTAGACTTGGTTGGCTTCAGAAAACACAATCTCTACAGCTTGCAGTACAGTATAGCACAAATATATCACTGGTACAACACTGCAACACCACAACTCAATATATCCTTTCTTGCGCCTCTAGTTCTTGACGTATCGGAGTATGGCTGTGTATGAATGGTACACACAGGATAGGAAGCTAAAACCCTTGTCTATATTTGTCATATGTTTTGTCTGGCCTTATTTGCCAGTGTCATGTGACTCAATCTCAGGATGGCTAGCTGCTTATTATCACTCTTACACTTTATTTGGGGGGGGCTAATGCTCCCTTCTTCTCACCTACACCCAGCAAACAATTGTCTGTCACTTTTTTTTTTGACATGTCTCTAGAAATCACAGTATATTCCTTTTTCTCACTCCCAAGTGCAGACTGACAACCTGCAGTATGCTGACACCTATCTATACTAGCACTGTGAAAATACTCGCTGCACTGGGAGGAAATTTTGTTCAACCATTGATTTCAATACAATACATAAGAGAAAAATTGGTACTTTTCATAACATTTTATTTTGCTCATCAGCAATGGCCATTTTTGTCCTATTGCACTTTTGAGGTAAAATGTTTTGCCATCCCTAACTCCCTGTATGATGAAACAAATAATGTCATAGTTCCCTCCCTCTGGTCTTTTCTGCTACAGGGATAATGCTACTTTCACTGTTTCTAACAGAGAGTTATCTGAAAACAAGAGATATGGGGAGTTCAATATCAGCAATATAAAAGCTGTAAAAAGTAGGTTAAAAGGAAAAAAAAGTAATAAAAGGTAGAAGACTTATCAAAATAGTCTGAAGAAAATAACACAAATGGTGTGTTTTTTTATCTTCTGTGTCCTTACTAATACCTTTTTTCAGTTTTTTTTATTATGTACCTGATTTGAACTATGGTATATTTTATGTGAGCTGCTTGTGCCTACGCTGCCTGTGAGCATGCTCATTAATTGACTTACTGCTGAACAAAATGTGCTGCACATCTGCATAGCCGTAACTTTGAAACTAAATATCTCAAAGTCTAGCACATTCTTCAAAATAGTAAATTAAAGTACACAGCCGCCCATAATATCTATATGTAAAATGTGGTGTCTGTATACTTCGCTGTAGTCCTGACAACATTTTTCACAACGACATCAACATTTACAATAGGAAAGTATAGTTTTTATAGAACTTTGCATTTTTTTTATTTACTTTTATTTTTTTTTTTTAAATACTATATGAATTTGAGCTGAAACTGCAGTTTGCATGGACTGGTAATGACTCAAGTATTTAGTCACCCTTAAATAGCATGATATTCATACCCTATACCCTTGATAAACTTAGTGGGTGGAGAGGCTTCAGGTATCCTAAAGTAGGAGAAGACGGCCTACTACTACATGTCTGGAGGCACTCTGAGAAATACTGATCACTTGCAAAGCAACACAATATTTCTTGATGACTTTAAAGACTATTTTTGTATTCTGTTATTTAATGTGTTATATAGATAACAGTAGTCTGTGTTTATGCACTGGTTTATCTCTCTGTCTCTATTGTTGCGATATAGAAACATGGAATTTGATGACAGATAACCATGTGGCCCATCTAGTTTGCCCATTTTTCCTACTGTAAAAACATCAAACTTTACTTGATACTTCGTCTTGTCTTATGCCTATCCCATGCATGCTTAAATTCCCTCACTGTATTAACAACTACAGCTTCTGCTGCTGGGCTTCACCCTCTCAGTGAAGTAAAACTTTCTTATATTACATCTAAGCCTCAGTCCTATGACCTCTTGTCCTAACACCTCTACTCCTTTGAAATGTACTTCCCTCCTGCTCTTTGTTGAATCCCTTTATATATTTGAACGTACCTATCATAGTTCTCTCTCCCCTCTCTTTCACACTCTTCTCTTCTCTCATCTCTCTCTTCTCCCCACCTAGCTATGCATGTTCAGATCCTTTAGTCTAGCCTGATATATTTTTTTTGTCCTTAAACTATTCACCATTTTAGTAGCTCTTCTCTGAATTCACACCACAACATCTATATCCTTCTGCCGATGGGGTATCCAGTACTGTACACAGTAATCTAGGTGAGGTCTAACCAGAGATTTGTAGAGTGGAATGACTAACATCTCCCTCTTAATGCTATTAATGTTTCTGGTTATGCAAACCAACATTCTGCTTGCATTCACTGCTGAATTCCTACATTGCCTTCCTGTCTTTAAGTTATTAGAAATATTTACTCCCAAGTCCCTTTCCTCTATTGTTGCTGACAACACAGTACCGTTAATACTGTATCCTGCTTTTGGATTTTTACATCCCAAGTGTATTGTTTTACATTTATCAAAATTAATCTACAGCTTCCACACTCCATTCCAATCTAATCTAATTTACCTAACTCATTTACCGTTTGGTTTACTCCCCCAGGAATGTATACCTTGTTGCAGATCTTTGTACCATCATCAAAAAGCATACCTTACCTTGAAGAACTGTTGCAATATCACTAATAAAATATTAAAACACGTTGGCCCCAATACAGATCCCTGAGGTACACAACTAGCGAAACAATATTACTTCCTCCTCTATCTTCCATTAGCTACAACCCTCTGTCTCCTGTCACTTATCCACTGCCTTATCCATTCAACTGTTTTTACATCCAGACTGTAATCTAGATAAGCTATATCTGCTGCTCTCCTCAGTCTATTATTTAAGTTGAAAAATTATGAGGTTAATTTGACCAGATCTCCATGCAGTACATCCTTGCTGTTTAGGATCTTGCAATCCACATAAATGTAGCTAAATAACAATTATTTAATTTAACCTGGCTTCCATTCATTTTAACACTACTGCCATTAAACTTATTGGTCTGTAGTTTCCAGGCTATTCCCTCCTATACACATTTAGATAAACAGTGTCCACACCAGAGAAGACAAGAAATGCCACTCTGTTTGATGGAAGCACCTCAGACTGATCACTTACCAGCATAACTAGTGAAGATTCAGAAGGTCTTGGTGTAATTTCCTATTGACCATATTTATTAGATACTGGAAACTATATTACTCATTGGATAATTATCTTTGAAAGTGTGTGGAACAGTTTCCTTTGTGCCTGGTGACTATTTTTATATAATTTGAATACTAAACTTTCTATAGTTATAACAGAGAATACTATAATCTGGTTACATCAAATAATTATATTATTATTAAAGTCAGAAATGGTTTATATGTGAAGGACAAGAAATAAGGAGAAGGCCAATACTGCCACAATGTATCAAGACAAAAAGAAGAAATGATACAATGCAGATGCGGAGGTCTCTCCCTGTCTCTGTTCGGGTCCTCACCAACTCTGCAACAAAGGACTCTAAGGCTGCTATACTTCATATAACAATAAAATATTTAATGACAATAAAACCATCAATGGCTTTATTGGGTATTTAGATGTGTTGCGTGTATTTTCTCATGGGGGTCTTTATGTAGCGCACCTCCTGATTTAGAGCGGCTTAATCTTACCCCTTATGTTGCCAAAGGGAAATACATGCATTATATACATTGAGAGTATTTATCATTTTTTTAGTACTATCTTCTTTTTACTTTAAGTATCTTAGTGCCCCATGAAATAAAGTATCCCCTTCCACCCCTTTTACCTAATGTAAGCCGCATCTCCTCAGATGTGGAATCTGGTAATTTGACTGGACAGCTCACAGAAAGGGACAATGTTTTTACTGTGAACATAAGGAAAACCCTTCTCCTCTTGACAGGTTTTTCAGGTTTTTCCTTATGATCACTAAAGATTGTCCCTCTCTGTGCCATCTAGACAGTCTTGCTGCTCCGAGTTGAGTAGTGTTACATCAGTAAAAGTGCGGGAAGGGGATATTTTATGATTCAATTGCTCTTGAACTACAACTCTGACAGTACTGAAATAACACTCTCCATGACCCAAATACTATGAAGATTAATTTGAGCTGTTTTTACTGTGAACCATTGCTATCCCTTTAACCTTTTGAGTGCCAGAGGGGTACGCAACACAATGCAAAGCAATGCGTTGCGTACCCATTTGGCACATTAGTATTCTAACAAAGGATGAGGTATTACTGCTGTTAGCAAAACTGAAAGTGGATGTACCAGTTGGTCCATGTTCGATTCATTCAATAAAAGAGCTTAGGCCTGTGCTTGCAGCACCTTTTGGTTGAGCATTTTTTAACCAACCTCTTACAGTAGTGGTTAAAGATGGCTGAAACACTGCCACTGTAGTGCAACTATACAAAAAAAAACATATCACACTAACATGGCAGAAAGTGGACCCATGAGGAAGAGGAAGAAAACTAGGCACTTAAGCTATAAGAAAATATTGGTACTGGACTGCTAGGAAGCCATAGGTTGGCAATCAATGAAGTATTCACCATATGTGCTGCAGAGGGCTGCTAGAGATGGAGGTGTAACTTGGGAGCAAGTGCGAGTTGTGGTTACTAGCCATGGTTATCTTAGTTGACCACAAGATTGATTGCCAGAGCCGATTGAGTAGGATCTGGACCAGGATGGCCACACATACTCCTCAAAGGAAGCAGCAGGGTACCCAGAGGCAAAAAGCCATATAGGTATATATCAGGATAAAGATATAGGGACTGCTAACCAGCAATTTCCAAGGAAGTTCACAAGAAACCAAATGTGCACGCAAAGAATGGCAGCATTTAGGATAAGGTGGTGAAGAAGTGAGTGGGTGTGTCCAGAGAAGCAGAACAGGATTTCTGAGAGCAGGTTCTCACAGGATTGTAGGGAGGACTCTGACAATTACAGGCACAAGAGTCATAGAAGCCTTCTAGTGTCCAGGTTAGGTATGGTATGTGAAAACTCTGAGAAAGAAGAAGGAAAGAACTGGTCATGCAGAGAATCCCAGCAAACCAAAAACACTGACATAAGTTACATTGTAATCTTAGGCAGACCAGTTAGTATCTTTTTCTTGTTCGCCCAATGAAGTGGTTTGATACCATGAAACATGTTGAGGAATTTTAAATATATTTTTTTAATAATAAATGTTATATGATTTTGATTTGACTGGTCTCCTGCTGTTTTTCGAATTTACATTGATCTATGTCTGGAGAAACATTTTGAATGGTGGTCAGATGCCTTGCCGAGTGATTCTTTAGCAGGGAGAATCAGCATCCAAAATCCCTGCAAGCCCTTACACCGGTTACCATCTATAGGTGCCGGTGAGACGTACCAAGAGAGTATCGATTTATATTGGCTTTATGCACAAGGTCAAAATCCCCAGTACAGCTCTCCTTGCACTTTCCTGTTTTTATGCAGAGAATCCAGCTGTTACACAATAGGAAAAAAGTAAGTAATGGAGTATTGTGGTGTAGTTTTGTATGAGCTACATTCAAGAAGATGAACCTGAATGAAATTTAAGGGGGTGGAGAGATGCACAAAAAAAAAATAGTAGGAGGAATGGATGACACTTCATATTCTATCGAATTAGGGACACGTAGACATCCCAAGACTGCGTTAGGGGAGCAATAAGTGGTTCTGGGGCCATTTGAGGTGTTTTAAAGGCTTCTACTTGGCCCCCAGTTTTGATCAATGGCGCAGTGGGAAGAGGAGAAAACTTCCCTCTAAACATCAAACTCAAACCCACCTGTTTGAGTTTCATTTCAATTTACACTGTTCCACAATTTCTTTGAGTGCCAGAGATATATCTAATGCATTGATTTTGAGTGCCAGAGTGGTATCCAATGCATTGGATACCACTCTGGCACGCAAAGGTTTAACTTCTTTGATGCTAGAAAGGTCTCCAACACAATGTGAAACAATGCGTTGGAGGCTTCACCACCACCTAGGGATTAATCTTCCTTCTTCAATCCCTATTTAGAATCTTTTCCATAATGTGCAGTCCTCTGGGGGTATGAATCTGGTTTATTGTTATTGAAATACTGTGTTAAGGGATAAGTCATATATCATATTACATACATATTTAAGCTTGTGAGTTCCAGCTTCAGCACTTGCTTTCATAACATGCCTGAAAAAGAGATGAATATAGTCTAGAAAATCTGCACTCTTCACCCTGTAACTGGACCAGAGGGATGTGCAAAGCAATGAGTGCTATATGCCTCTGGTCTTTAGAAGGTTAACGGAATAGATTCCTTTGCAGGGAAAACATTATCACTGGTTTTATCTACTAATTCCCCCATAGACTTCAATAAGTATTTGTGAGATATAACCAATGATTAGATATGTTTTGGAAAAAATCATGTTCAAAATGACATATACTGAGGCTAGTGTGAGGCTGGCAATATAAAAGCCAGTCTCTATTCAGATTTCCCATACACTGGCTTGGGTATCGACCCAAAAGGTACCAAGGGGGGATTTAGTTACTTTAAATTTCTGCCACAACTGCCAGCAACAGCGGTGGAGCAAACAACTTTGTGTTTTTCAAAACAAACAATATTTGCGCATTAGCCTTCATCTTTCTGTTGAGAGCAAAAATGTATTTTTAAGCAAAATGTATTGGGACAATGTTTGTTTGATTGGGGGAATAAAGAGTGCCGCCTTGGAATATATGCATTACTTTAACTCTTTGACTGCCAGAGAGGTACGCAACGCATTGCTCGGCAATGCTTGCATACCCCTCTGGTGGTCAAAGGGTTGAACAATGTACATATTTTCATGTTATGTTTTTGACCGAAATTTAATGTTTCATGTTTTTTGCTATTTACAGGACACTATTTAAAACAAGCAAGTTAAGAAGACACAGACGAAAACAGAAGATGGAGATTGAAGAAGAATGAAGATAGAAGATGGACAGTAGGTGACCAAGGTGCTGAAGGCTCCGCTGGACATCATGATTAACAGTATGTGTTTATTGTCAGGCTGTTTTTTAACTTAGTCGGATTAACCCTGTGAGTAGCAGTGAGGTAAGCATACCCAACTGGCACTCATAGGGTTAATTGTATTAACATTTCCCACATTTTGGGATTGCTTTGGATGTATTGATATGGGGCTTAGGGCCCCTTATCAATACATCCACTGGTAACTTAGGTTTTTGAAACCTTTTTCAGGTTCAATTCCTGTGTCTGCACTTTTGAAATGAGTTAAGGGATTTTCACCCATTTAAGTGGGTCCCTAAATGTATCTTAATGCTAACGCATTTGTACATTGCTCACACCAAGGCCTCAATTCAATTACATCTGATGCCAAAAAAACAGCCGTCGGCATTTCTTCAAGCACTGTAAGCAATTCAATTACCTGCGCTATGAAGAAATAACATCTAAAAAAATAAGCACCTCAGGCGCTAATATTGCAACCCTTTGCACCCATTAATACACATGACAAAATATCAAAATATGCCAAGTTGTGGTGGCCACTGGCCATTGGCAAATGTCCCAGTGTTAATGCAACGTTTGTGACTGCTGTTCTTGCTGCTGCTGCTGAGTTGTTTAAGCAGAAGGATGATTAGGCAGCTCCAAGGGAATGGGATCAACAGCAGTGATTTGGGTGATGATGATCACGGTTTGCCACTGCTATCTCCAGTGTTGCACCTGAGGCAGTAGCAGCACCACAACTAGCCCCCATCACTTCAGGTATATGTGGAAAAAAGAAGTTTGCCAATAATGCTTCTCCTCCAAAATCATGGGTTTGTTGTTGGAATACAAATGTTTCCCTTGAGAGCAGGAACTGCAATGTGCACAGTGTGTGTGGTAAATAAAGGAAAAACTGGGAACAATGGGCACATCTGCACTCACATCAAACAGCCAGTACAACTGTAACCAAACACAATGCCACTTAGGTCCCCAATGTGAAATCATCCCACTAGAAACCCAGTACTGCTGTTGTCACTATGCCCCTTGTCTGCTACCCGCTAAGGACATGTGACAACTTGCAGTTTTAATAATAATTATGAAACCTCCCTGCCACCAGCTTAGCATATTGTAGGAGATGGATTTGCCTCAGATGCCGCTTGATGCTTTGATCATGATTATCCTCCACCACATTTTCATGTGTGGTCAGCACACTATACAGTGTGCAATGGGTGGACACAAACTGACACATCCTGACATCTACAGAATGGCTAGCATCTGGCGGGGGTGGTAACGATATATGAGGTTTATTGCCACAAGGTGTTGCTGCTATGTCTTCCTGCACCTGGACCATAGAGTAAGAAGGTGATGGCAAGCCAGGTGTTTTACTCACCACCAAACTTTCAGGCTCTGGCTGGGTTTCTCTGTTCTTCTTCCTCTTTGATGTCCGCCTCACCTCTTGTTGCCTTTGGGGAGAGACAGGGGGTTCAGCAACACCGGTGCCCAATTTCTTTGGTGGGGGTTTGACTTTAACATGATTCACATAAATGTTATGGAGTCTGTATTTCATATGTGTTATCAGATTGGTTGTGCCTAAGTGCATTCCCTCCTTTCCCCTTTTCACTGAGTTATAACATATAATGCACAGTGCTGTCTCTGATGACTGCAATGTGTCTGCCCTAATCACACCCAAGACTTCGGGGAGGGGAAAGGAAGAGAAAAATAGCCTCTTTTCTTCTCCTCCCCATTCCCCTTCACTGGCTGGAGCAGAGGATGATGTTGCTGCTATTTCTGCCTCAGAATCAGCACTACAATTAGGACCAGGAGTATTGGTACAGGCTAGTGGAACCTGTCCTAGTCTCATATCACTACTGCTGGACCCCATTCCCAGTGTGTGCACAGTGGTCTTTTGCACACTAGCCTGCTCATCAATGCCATCATCCTGCTGCCCTTGAAACTCAGGAGCGGTAGGAATTACAGCAGCAGGAAACGCTGCAATGTCGTCACTGCTGCTACTGGTGGTGGTGATACCCATCCCCATTTGTATATTGGTCTCCCATTCCTTGCTGCTCTATTAGAGTTTCACTGGTTGGAGGTGATGACTAGGGATGAGCGAGCACCCCGATGCTCAGGTGCTCGGGTGCTCTGACCGAGCACCCCCTGAGGCTCGAGTGCTCGGCCGAGCACCCGAGCCCCATTGAAAAGCATGGGAGCACTCGAGCATTAAACCAGGCACCCCCTGCTCTGATGAGCGGAGGGTGCCTGGTCAATGTCCCCCTTCATCTCCGCTATGCCCCTCTTCCACAATGTCCCCCTTCATCTCCTATGCCATAGAGGAGATGAAGGGGGACATTGTGGAAGAGGGGCATAGCGGAGATGAAGGGGGACATTGTGGAAGAGGGGCATAGACTCTATGCCCCTCTTCCACAATGTCCCCCTTCATCTCCGCTATGCCCCTCTTCCACAATGTCCCCCTTCATCTCCTCTATGGCATAGGAGATGAAGGGGGACATTGTGGAAGAGGGGCATAGCGGAGATGAAGGGGGACATTGTGGAAGAGGGGCATAGCGGAGATGAAGGGGGACATTGTGGAAGAGGGGCATAGAGTCTATGCCCCTCTTCCACAATGTCCCCCTTCATCTCCGCAATGCCCCCTTCATCTCCGCAATGCCCCCGTACCTCCAGTCCCTGGTGGTCCAGCGGAGCGTCTTCGGATCTGTGCCTCTTCCGGCACAGATCCCCTTCACCCGAACATGTCGGACGAGCACATGGCGGTACTCGTACGAGTACCGCCATGTGCCGAGCAGAGCGATGCTCGAGCCGATCCGAGCATCGGCCGAGCACGCTCGCTCAACACTAGTGATGACAAATGTGACACAGGGTCTCCTACATTCGCACTTGCCAGCTCTTCTTGAGGTGAAGAAGGTAGACTGGCAGCACTATCAGGCACACGCAGCTGATTTGTGCTGATGGTGGTATAACTGCTGCTAGCTGCCAGTTCTGCCTTCCTTAGTATCATGTATTAGAGGCACAATGCTGGTGAAACGGGAATCACAGGGGCAGGGGGTGTTGTGGGCTCCTTGACCTCTAGTCTGGCTGCCCTGCATCACTTCCTCTTCCACCTCTGAATCAGCAAGAGGTTCAACAACGGTCACGCTAGTCCCACCAGCTGTAAGTCTTCATCACTATCAGCCTCTCCCTTACTCCCAACACTCTCAGTCTCTAGCTGCTACATCATAGTAGTAGTAGTGGGACTGCTTGGGGATGGAAAGTGTGACTTAGGGTCCCCTGCTGTCACACTTGACATAATCTCCCCCCCCCCTTCTGAGTATCACAAGGCACAATGGCAGCACTAGCAGAAGGCACAGGTAGGCAAACATTACTACCTACTTCTTGCTGTGCCCATGACACTAATTTCTCCAATATCCTAATGGACAATTTAGGGGGGACCGGCCATCATTTGGTCTGGGGAATCAGGGCTTCCAAACCCTTTAATGCTGGTAGTGATCACATCCTCCTTCTCAGACTCACTGGACTCATCACGGTCTTTCCAGCTCCTACTTTTCTTTTGTCATCCAAGTGCTCATAGTGATAGCACACACTATGAGCCTCACCTGCCTTAATTTAACTAAATCACAGCACAACAGCCTAATACACACACTCTTTCTTTCTCTCTCTCTCTCTCTTTCTCTCTCTCTCTCTCTCTCTCTCTCTCTCTGCTTGTATTGTGTTCTCTTCCTGGAAACATCATGTTTTTGGCATACAAATGTGAAGTACATGTCAGTAAAGGGCTGAAAACTCCGTAGCCATTGAAAAAATAGCGAAAACCTTTTGCCAGTAGGCGAAAATGGTGGAGATTTTTAGGGCTTTTCTTTTTTTAATGGATTTTTCTGCGAAAAAGTGGAAAACCACGTGGTTTTAACAGATTTGTTTACGGGGGCACAACGGAACCTTTCGCCCATCCTATTAGAGATGACTTGGATCCATAGTAAAGATGGTGAAGGGGTGAAGCAGCAAATGAACAGTGAGTGAGAAAAATATGGAAAGTGAGATTGGCAGTAAGAAAAATGGGTGCTGCTAAAGAGGAGGTTGCCATTGTCAATTCACAAAACTATAAGAGCAATGGTGAGAGAGGAGGATTTAGCAGTGATAAATTGGGTGAATTGACAGGACTTTGTGAGATTTTGGATATGAGTCATGAAAGTGAGGATGGACTATTAAGTGGATTTAAGGTCAGCATTAGATATGCATTATTAAGTTTCTGGAAGTTGTAGGACAGTCGTGAAGAGATTGCAGTGGGGTTATGCACTAAGGTGTTGTAAAGATGTGAAAACATTGAGTCCGTTGTTATAAACTCTTCAAGTCCAATGTTAGTGTATGGCGCCTATGCAATAAGATCACGTAAGTTGGAGAAATCTGAGTGCATTGGCTCCACCTAAAAACATTGGACTTGGAGAGTATATCATGCTAGAGAAGTCAACTACACTTTATCACATTTTAATTAGTGTTGAGCGAGCATGCTCGGCCGATGCTCGGATCGGCTCGAGCATCGCTCTGCTCGGCACATGGCGGTACTCGTCGAGTACTGCCATGTGCTCGCCCGCCATGTTCGGGTGGCAGGGATCTGTGCCGGAGGAGGCACAGATCTGAAGACGCTCCGCTGGACCACCAGGGACTGGAGGTACGGGGGCATTGCGGAGATGAAGGGGGCATTGCGGAGATGAAGGGGGACAGTGTGGAGATGAAGGGGGACTGTGGAAGAGGGGCATAGAGGAGATGAAGGGGGACATTGTGGAAGAGGGGCATAGCGGAGATGAAGGGGGACATTGTGGAAGAGGGGCATAGCGGAGATGAAGGGGGACATTGTGGAAGAGGGGCATAGCGGAGATGAAGGGGGACATTGTGGAAGAGGGGCATAGAGGAGATGAAGGGGGACATTGTGGAAGAGGGGCATAGCGGAGATGAAGGGGGACATTGTGGAAGAGGGGCATAGAGGAGATGAAGGGGGACATTGTGGAAGAGGGGCATAGAGGAGATGAAGGGGGACATTGTGGAAGAGGGGCATAGCGGAGATGAAGGGGGACATTGTGGAAGAGGGGCATAGCGGAGATGAAGGGGGACATTGTGGAAGAGGGGCATAGAGGAGATGAAGGGGGACATTGTGGAAGAGGGGCATAGCGGAGATGAAGGGGGACATTGTGGAAGAGGGGCATAGAGGAGATGAAGGGGGACATTGTGGAAGAGGGGCATAGAGGAGATGAAGGGGGACATTGTGGAAGAGGGGCATAGCGGAGATGAAGGGGGCATAGCGGAGATGAAGGGGGGCATTGACCAGGCACCCTCCCCTCATCAGAGCAGGGGGTGCCTGGTGTAATGCTCGTGTTGCCCCATTCAATTCAATGGGGCTCAGGTGCTCGGCCGAGCACTCGAGCCTCAGGGGGTGCTCGGTCAGAGCACCCGAGCATCGGGGTGCTCGCTCAACACTAATTTTAATGTATGTCATTCAATCCGTGATTTGAGGGACAGAGCCTTATGTAAAAAAAATAAAAGTTGCAACAATTTTGGGCCAAACCAACTACTAAATAAGGAACAAATGAAAATGTCCATTGATGTAAATGAGAGGTTTAACCCATTAATTGTTAGATATGTCTACAGTGTTTTTCAAAGCACTACATTGGAGTCTTCTCTCACAGTGAATAGGCTAAAAACCCAATTTAAATCATGGAAAATTTTTATTTTTTTTGCTCCCTATAGTATAGTTGGTTTACTCCAGAATAGCTCCACTTTTGCCCATATGCATATGCCTCAATTACACAGAGCATCCCTCTAATGTGTAGTCTTGTATGACAGAGACAGACAGCCTATTGGACTCCAGTCGGTGTTGGGGGTGGAAGTTGTCAGGACCTCTTCTGCCCTGCCAATGGTAATGTCTTGCTATTTGCATTGGATCTATGGTAATGCCCTGCGAGAACCTTGCTGTCCTTGCAAAACATTACCATTGGCAAGGCAGAAGAGGTCCTGACAGGGCAATGCTGGAAGTGGGTGGCAGATGCAAGTATGCCACCCACTGGGACCCTGTTAGGCTACCAAAATTGCACTACAGAGGGGCAGTGGAAGATATGGGTAAGTGGGGAGGGAGGGAAGCAGTGCGGCAATGGAATTTTTTTTATTACTATTTTCTCTTGTGTATAATACACACTACCTACTTCACATAAGGTGAAGAGAGGCAAAATTGCGCATATTATACGCAAGATTTTACTGTATATAACAAAGTATGAAAGACATACTCACAGTAAAAGCATAACGAGCCAGGGTGCATGTTATAGTTGAATGTAGAGAATCTGTAAACAGCACTAACTGGACTTTTCCAAAGACAAGGTGTGAAAAGAAATTGCTTTGGAAAAGTCCAGTCTCTCTCTCTCCCTCCCTCTGTGTTTATGTACCTATTTATTATATACTTACAAGTAACCATTGCCTGAGTGCAGATAATATACAAAGCAATATAGAAGACACTGTCATACTCTACATGCTATGGCTTTCCATTCTGCGCCAGAAAGAAGTTTTAGCTTAAAATGTTTAACCCTTTGTTTGCCAGAGGGATGTGCAACATAGTAGTGATTGTTCTCATACAATATTAGTTCCATTAAGCCATTGTTCAGTGGGTTTACTATTGAAATGTTGCCCTCTAGTAGTGACCATGAAAAGGGCGAGTTCAGAATGGCACCTGCACCATGCGAGCAACATCAAAAAAATTTGCGTAATGCTTATTAGGTAAATATAATACTACATTCAACACTTGTTTCCAAGTGATACTTGAAAAATAGCAAATTGGAAGTATGATCACAATAATAAAAACACAGATCTCATTTTGTTTCCTTAACATGCTACTGTGTTAACCCTTTGAGTGCCAGAGTGGTACAGAATGCATTGTAAAGCAATGCATTCCGTACCATTCTGGCACTCAAAGGGTTAATTGCAACTTTTTCGTTGGAGGTACTGACCCTAGTTGTTGAATTCAGTGTTCAGATTTTTTTTACCAGTGTACATTCTGCCTACTTTTAAGTATGTTGGTGTTCACCCAATCAATCCTGCAGACATAATATTTATTGTTGCAAATCTGCTCCGACACTTAAGAGTGACTGTTGTTACTGTGATGCGGGCGACATTCTGATGAGGGCTTGTGAGAGGAAGAGGGCATATTAACCCTTTGAGTGCCAGGGGGTCCGCAACACATTGCAATGTGTTGAGGACCTCTCTGGTACTCAAAGGGTTAAGGCACACATGGAGGGTATGCATCAAGCTATTTTCTTTATTTATTTGGAGCGGTGAGGAGAAGATGGGACATTATTTATCTGGGGGGTTGAGGAGGAGATGGGACGTTATTTATATTAACCCTTTGAGTGCCTGAGGGGTACGCAATGCATTGCAAAGCAATGTGTTGCGTACCCCTCTGGCATTCAGAGGGTTAAGGAATATTTTCTTGCCGACACTTAAGCATGCAACATCAGAATATATCCCTTTTGATGCAGGCGACATTCTGATGTCGCCGTTTTGATGGTAGCCAACTAGAGGGTGACATTTCAATAGGGTACCATTGAGTGCTTCTCAGTACTACACATTTCACTGTAAACTGCAAGCAGGGAATTTTTCATAATCCCTTGAGGAGGTGAGTAGAGAGTATTTGACTGATAACCAAAGTTTTCATTTTATATAGGTATAGATTTTTTATTGTGATAATAAGCAATAAATCAATTATTTTAATTCTAAATAACATTGCATGGTTGGAGATGATGGAAACTGAAGTGTCCCACAGTTGGAGTGCCTTTGGTTGCCTACCTCTGTGCTAAACAAACGTGTCATAGCTGTCAGCCATTGTATAGTACTTCAGCTGTGGGTTATACTCAAAATGTGGAACAAATTCTGGTCCAAACCACTTTGTCATAGGGTGCAAATAAAAATAACCCTTTAATTACCAAAGAGGTATCTAACACATTGCAAAGCACATCTACAGAGCCTTGCAAAGCAATGCATTGGAAATCCATCTTTCCCTCAAGGGTTTTGAAGCCCCATGAAAATCAAAGGGAACAATTTGTTTCCCTGGAGCAGTTACTTTGCAAAAGCTGTCTTGGAGACTTCTCCAGCATTCAAGGAGTTAAAAGCCCAATTTTAATCAGTCTGAATTTTTTATTCTTCCTCTATGATGTACTAGATTTACCCAAGAATTTTTCTGAATTTGTCTTTGAGCATATGACCCTATAAGTGTGTGGCAATAGAAATCTGAATGCTAAGAACTAATTTGTGATATCCTGGGAAGATATGCAGCTTTAGTTTATATACTTTGTTTATATATATATATATATATAAATATGGATATTTCTCCCAATTTCCTTGTTCAGTTACTTGGGTGTAGCACAAATTATTTAACCCTTTGAGTAGGCTGACCAGACCTCACCTTTATCCGGGTACGCCTAGGAAAAATGCATACTGCAGGACTGCATTGATTTCAGTAAAGTACTGAAAAATGCCTACTTCCTATGTGTCCCCGGTTAAAGAGGAGGTCTGGTCAGCCTACTTTTGAGTGCCAGAGGGATATCAAACTTTATTGCTAACATTCTGTTGCTTAGGTTCAAATCTGATGCAACAAAGTGCAGTGCTGAAATCTATAAATGTGCCTGTCTAAACCAGATTTTTTGCATTGTATATGTTTCCTTTTGTGTAGCTTGTAAGGAAAAATAAAACACTGAAATACAAAGGGTTGGAACAATAATGGTAAAAACAAATGTGTTAGAAAATAAAGACATTCAGCTATGTCTGCACTCCCAGATGACATTCAAATCCAGTTCCTAACAATTTTATAATCACAATGTTGTCTTTCTTCTTGATTCCAAATAAAAAGGTGCCAGAATTCAAAATAAATGTTGGCATTGTGTTTGAACGAATGATCCAAAAAAAATAGCTGTTTTACTTTTGAGTTTTTTCAGAAGTACCTTGAGATTTGCACTTCTGCCATCTAGTGGACTACTCATACAATAGAGTTCTCAAATATTTTACTGAATTTGCTATACATTTGCTTAGCTGATTCTGACATCTAGTGGTCATTTCATTAATATTTGTATTCTTATGAATAATTTGTACATTTTGGACAATATAAATAATAAAGGGGGAGATTCACTAACGCGTGATAAAGTAGAGATATCTTCTCCAGTTCCTGTGTTATTCTATGAAGCCAATTCGCTAAGGCTTTTAGAACTTTGGAGATCTTAGTGCATAGGCTCCATAGAATAACATAGGAACTGGAGAAGTGATCTCACTGGAGAAGTCGTTTCAGCTTTATCACCTCTTTATCACACCTTAGTGATTTACCCCCAAGGTGTTTTTAGTTTAGGTTGTGAATAGGCATGGACTTTGGGCTCATTTTATGCATGTAGTATGGGAAACTGTCAATCTAATCAACTATGAGAGGAGACCTATTGATTCAGTAGAGTGCAGCCCTCATGTGGCCTCTAACAGCTGAGATGGGAATTAAAACACTGACCTCGATGATGCCAGTGTTCTATGAGCAACTGGAGAAATATTAGAGCAAACGAATTGCATCATTGGAGATAAAAATTCCCCAAATTCACATTTGATGTAACATGGATGTTGAATTCCTTGAGACCTCTTCCGCATGTAAAGGGTTAAAACTCTGTTTACATTCATGGGAACTTTTATTTTTCTCCTATGGTGCCACTGGTTTACTCCTGAATTGATCCAGTTTCGCCTACTACAATAGTCTTGAACTATCACACGAGGGCTGATAAAATGATTAACCCAGAGGATTGAAGTCTCGGCCTTCAATCTGTTGAATGGAGTGGACACTCCAAATGCTAAAGAGGAATCCAGTGCATTGCTTTGTAATTTGTTGATGATCTCTCCACAATTCAAGAAATTAACACCTATTACATGCACAAAACTCGTTGTGTAACACAATGAGAAGCACACCCTCTGCTCTTTAAAGGGTTAACCCTTTGAGTGCCAGTAGAAGATGCAAGGCATTGCAAAGTAATGCGTTGTATACCCCTGTGGTATTCAAATGTTAAGCCACAGTTCTAAAACTGTTATAATGCCCAGAATATATATAAATTTAACGTACAACTGCATCAAACAAATTGTATTGATTTGTGTGTTAAATTCAAACTTCCTGGATATGCAGATTAATGTAAAATGCATGAAAAATATCACATGCAAGCAAGGATGGGATTAACTCCTTCAAGTCTGATGACTTACCCAGACCGTCACGCTGGTCCGGCACTTAAGGACCAGTGACGATCCTGGCACGTCGCGTACTTTTTGAGTAATACCGGGGACTGAAGTTGATCGCTTCAAGACCGGAGTGATCTCTCAGTCCCTCGTTCGGCGTGCCAGCACACGTTATCAGCCACATGGGGCGGCAAGTCGAGCTTCCCTATCTGGTCCTTAAAGGACCACACCCTGGGACCGCTGGTTCTTAAAGGGATAGTAATACTTAATTATTACTAATCACTATAGCAAAGTACTACTTAAAAAAACGTATTTCCCCCAGTGGCATCTCTCAAACCTTTATGGTTTGATAGATGATCACTTCTAAAGTTGCCCTCTCCCTCCCCCTTCCCCGTAGTCAGCATTCTAGCTGACTCAGGGAAATCTGGTCAGAGATCATCAGGCGGCTCTGCAGCAGAGCCGTGATCGCGTTAATTAAAAGAAAAACTTTCACTAAAACGTCTTCTACGTGTGCTTGCAAGCCAAGCACATGTAGAAGACCATTTCAGTGAAAGTTTTCTTTTTTAGTAACGCGATCCGACTGTACTGGAGAGCCGCCTGAAAATCGTACGACTTTCTTCCCTGCAGTCAGCTACAACACTGACTACTGGGAAGGGGGAGGGCAACTTTAGAAGCGATCATCTCTCAAACCATAAAGGTTTGAGAGATGACACTGGGGGCAATACGTTTTTTTTTTTAAGTAGTACTTTGCTATAGGGATTAGTAATACTTAAGTATTACTATCCCTTTAAGGGGTTAAGCGGCATGATTAATGACTTATTGCATTTAATATGATTCACTAGTTCATGGTATTTTGCCATTATTCCAGTAAGTTCATTACACAGTCAGGCTGGTTTACTAAGAAACTGAAGCAATTTTGGGCAACTTGCACCAGGGGGAACAAATAAAAGCTCCTATTTATTTTAAATGGGGCATTTCACACTTTGAATGCTAGAGGTCTCCAACTCATTGTTATGGAAAGTGTTGGAGACCTCTAGCACTCATGGTGGGTTATGCACTAAGGAGGGAAAAAGAGGTAATAAAGCGGAGATCACTTCTCCAGTAATATCACTCCTCCACCACTTGGTCCCAGGAAGGTGCGCAGAGAGGACTACGGTCTGAATTCGGAGTGCCCTGGTCCATATCAGCCGCAGAGCGGGCAGTCATTACTGCGCATGACTGCAGCGCCACCAGTGTTGGCCCGTGTACTTGGGCTTTAAAACTAGTCTAAAAATAAATACTTCATCGGAATGGTCTACAACGTGTGCTTGCAAACCAGGCACATGTTGTAGACCGTTCCGATGAAGTATTTATTTTTTTTGTATCGCTATGTCAGTGCAGCTGAAGAGCTGCCGTCTGATCCAGGAACCAGATCTGCTTCTGACAGCTTTACAGCTTGTCAAGCAGAAAGGGGAGGGAGCAGAGAACTTTATTTTCCTATATCTCTCAAACCATAAAAGTCTGAGAGATATGGATATGTGCAAGTACTCTCTTTTAATTGTATCTACCAAATAGTTAATACTTTTTTCTGACATTACTATCCCTATAATGCAAAAAGACAAGTCTAAGCCGTAATGACTTTTGAATTAAGCTTCTTCAAGCAGTGGCCATTCTATTGCATTACTTAGCAGGAAAAGACCTATATCATATATTTTCCATAAAGTTTACATCTCCTACAAATCAGTAGGATTTTTGTTGCCTGTTTGGTTTACTCCAGTCCTCTAAGTAGACTTGCTCTGATAAGCAAAGTACATTAAACATGCTAGGTTTTTGTTTTACTCATATTACCATATTTTATTGAAGAGTTAGCAAAGAGTATAAATCAGTGATTAACACACACACACACACATGACAGGTCAAAAAGCGCAGTATTACTTGTATGTTCATTTGTTTGTTTTTTAAATAAATAATGAGGAGTGAAGTATAGAATTACTAGATCATGTAGATATACAAAACATTTGAACTAGTTTAACTCCTTGGATTAGTGGTTCTCAACCATTTTTTGTTCAGGGCACTTTTAATATGTAATTTAGATTCTTCGGGGCACCCTGGCATTTTATGTGCTGTTTGTCAAGGGCGTTATGAAGGGTACAAATAAGTAATATATAGTTATACTTGTGTCTCATAATCAGAATAACAGAGACGAACATATTATGCATAAACCATTTTTATAAATATACATTTAAAACTCAACATTCACTTTTTGTCAAAGTCTTTATAGAAAACAAGGGGCACACCACTGAGGCACACCAAAGTGCCACGACACCCTGGTTGAGAATCACTGCCTTGGATGCTAAAGATGTCTCTAATGCATTGAGAAGCAATGCTTTCGTGATGACTCTAGCATCCCATGGATTAAATGTATTTTGGGTTAAACACAGTTAAATGTGTTTAGTAGCGTCATTTAGCCAGATGTTTCAGCAAATGTAGGCCTAGATTACATTGCAGCTGATATCAGCTGGTTTTATCTAAGAGATTACAGCTAATGTCTATGTAGAAGGCTGCAAACATAATGTTATTAATTACAATGTAATCTAAGCCACAAATGGCTGTGTTATGTTTTTAAAAGCTTAAATGACAGGCATTCCTAATAGGAGGGATAACTGATGTCAGTGTATGAGGTATGTCTCAGTCCCTCCTCATGTTAGGACTATAACATGGGGTTTCTTTAGATCAGCGTTGTTTCAGGTACATTCTCTGGGTCATTTTCAGGAAACTAAAGATAAGCAATTTCAATTGCAAACCCAATGCAACATAGGGGACAAATATAACGGAAAATTATTTCAGCTTACAGTTAATTTCCTTTCTTGGTAGTCATCGTTCACTACTAACTACTTGTGACCAGGAAAGGAAAATAACGGTAAGCTGAAATAATTTTCCATTTTCCTGGACACTCCTAGTCATCGTTCACCAAAGGGTACTACCCAAGCATAACATTCAGGATGGGAACAGAATTGAGACTAAGGAGAGGCAAGATGATGCAAAAAGAATGGTTTATTAGGAGCTAAAAGAAGAGAGGGAACTAAGAACTCTTGAGTCGAAAGCGGCCAGGTTCCATTTCCGAACATCAAGCCGGTAATTCTTGATAAATGTGGAGCTAGAAGACCACGTAGCTGCCTTACAAATAGCTTCAGGGGGAACTCGTGCCTCAGATGCCCATGATGTGTCTAAAGCTGAAGATGAATGGGCTTTTATACCCTCAGGTACCAGTAGAGACTTTGCTTGATTGGCTTTGGTGATAGGAGAAACCACCCATCTAGCCAAGGTAGCTTTACAGGCTTGCAAGCCCTGACATTGTCCATTAGGGATGACAAACAAAGAGTCGGACATTCTGAAATGACTAATCCTTTCCACATATACTTTAAGGCAACACACCACATCTAGACTGGCCCATTCAGGCTTGTCTCCTTGTTGGATATTGGGAGTATACTGTATGCTGGAAGAACAATCTCCTGTGCTAGATGAAAAGGAGTTGATACTTTTGGTAAAAAAGAAGGAACTGATCTCAGGGTTACTGTATCCTGATTGAACCTTAGGAAAGGATCTTTTGTAGACAGGGCATGAATTTCTGAAATATACCTTGCCGATGTTACTGCAATGAGGAAGGTTGTCTTGATGGATAAGATACCCATAGTGAGAGAATCCAGTGGTTCAAAAGGAGCAGAGGATAGGGCATTCAGGACCAAAGGTAAATCCCATGGAGGAGACATGGAACGTATAGAAGGTCATAGATTCTTAAGGGCTTTAAAAAAATCTTATGATGAGATCTTGGGTAGCCCATCTGGTACCAGTAATAGCGGATACTGCAGAAATTTGTACCTTCAGTGTGTTAGGACTTAAACCATGGTAAAAACCTTCAGAAAGAAAATCTAAAATATTAACAAGTGAAGGAGACTCTGGAGGGATGTTCTTTGATGCAGCCCATTTAGTGAAGATGGACCATACTCGATAATAGGCTTGAGAGGTAGTGTTCTTCCTTGCTTTCAGGATGAGGTTAATAACCAGTTCTGATATTCCCTAATGTGAGAGTGATTGCAGCTCAGCCTCCAGGCAGAGAGGTGAAACTTGTGAAGGCTTGGATGGAGGAGTGGCCCCTGATGCAGGAGATATGGTTGTAGAGGAAGAGTCCAAGGAACATCCGTCCCTAAGGATAGAAGACCTGGGAACCATAGCCTCCTGGGCCAGAAGGGTATGATGGCTATTATTTCCGACGGGTCCTTCCTGATTTTCTTCAGAACCATGGGTATCAGAGGGAGAGGGAGAAATATATAGCTGAGATGTTGATTCCATGGATGGACAAACGCATCCACACCCTGAGCAAGGGGATTCCAGGTTGCTGACTAAAAGTTCTCCAGTTTCTGATTCTGAGGAGATGTCATGATATTCAAGTTCAAGGCCCAGGAGAGAGTGACTCAGGAAATCTGCCTTGATATTGAGGGCCCCTTGGAGATAAACAGCTGATATGTTGGTCTGATGTGAAGCAGCCCATGTCATAATGGGGGTTACTTCTTTCAGGAGGCGACTGCTCCTGGTTACACCCTGATTCTTGATGTAATATACTGTTGCTTTGTTGTCTGATCAAATCGTGACATTTTGGTGTTCTTGGTAATGAGAGAAGTGAAGTGCTTGCATAACTGCCCTTATCTCTAGAACGTTTGATGGGAGAGTGGAAAAATGAGCTGGCCATGTGCCTTGAGCTGTAAGCTCTCCTAGATGAGCTCCCCAGCCAGAGCCGCTGGCATCTGTGGTAAGCAGTAACCAGTCTGTATCTTGTAATGATGTGCCTTGAGTGATGTTTCGAATATCTTCCCACCATGTGAGGCTTTTTCTTACAAGAGGAGGTATGTGAATAATGTAGACCTTTCTGCAGGGGTCTAATGTGCCATCTGGCTCAACTGACCATCGGAATGGAGGATGACATCCTGCCTAGAGTCTTCATGCAAGTCCTTGCAGAAACTGATGGATTGGCCTGGAGAATTCTTACACCGCCTATTATAGACATGGCCCATTCTGTCAGGAGAAATGCTAATGCTTGTCAAGTGTTGAATTGAACTCCCAGGAACTGGATTGACTGGGATGGTGTTAGATTGCTCTTTTCGATGTAGATCAGCCAGCCTAGCTGTGAAAGGAATTGAATGGTCAGATCTTTGTGAAGGCGCAGTGTGTTCTGGTTCTGGGACAGAATTAAGATGTCGTCCAGGTAGTGATAAATTCAGATTCCCTGAGTCCTGAGCTTCACTATCACTGGAAGAATGACCTTTGAAAACCTAGGTGGGGCTGTGGAGAGACCGAAGGGCAAACATGTAAATTGGAAATTATGTCCAAAGTGAAGATACTTCTTATGTTGGGTAGCGACTGGGATGTGGAGATATCCATCTCTTAAATTGATGGAAACCTTCCAATCTTCTGGTTTGACTACTGATATGATGGTATGAATGGACTCCATCTTGAATCTTTGAACACGAATATATTTGTTCAGGGATTTCAGGTCTAGTACCGGACCAGTTTGCCTGACTGTTTTTTCATGAAAAAACTACCGAATAGAGATCATGACATTTTTACTTCATCGGAACATTGGTGATTGCTCCTTTTTGACTCGGATGATTTATGAAGTCCAAAAGCGCCTTTCTCTTCAATGGAAAACTTGGGATCCTTGATTGTCTGAAAATATTCTTGCTTGGAGGAAACAGGAATTCTATAGTGTATCCTTGTGATATGGTTTGAATAACCCAGTGGTCTGAGATGTTTTCGGCCCAGATGTCCTGGAAAGAGAGTAGACGTCCCCCAGTGCCCAGGGTCTGAGCCTGTAGACTGTAAGAATTCTCATGTTTGTTTCTGGGTTGTTGGAGGTCCAGTTTTCTGCCCTCGAAAGGAGTAAGAGATACCTGATTTCCAGGCTTGGGATCTGGATGCCTCTCTCCCTGTTTGTAGTTAAGTGCTTCCCGATAGGCCTGGCGTGCTTGAAAACCTCGGGATATGTGACTTGAATGCAAACGTCTATTGGGTTTGTCCTGGGGTAGAAAAAGGCTCTTTCCTCCAGAGGCTCTTTTAATAAGGTCATCCAGTCTTTCCCGGAACAACATTTGCCCGGTAAATGGAAAATTGCAAAGGTTAAGTTTTGAAAAGCTATCCACATTCCAGGGCCTTAACCAGTGTGTTCTTCTGGCAGAGACAGCCAGTGACATAGCCTTTGCTTGTATGCGGACCAGATCAATAGATGCGTCAATGCAGAAATCCGTGGCCAATTTTATTTCTGCAAGAGACTGAATGATAGAAGACCTACGTTCTCTCTGAATTAGGGCCTGTTCCACATTGTCAAGCCAGAGTTTCATGGATCTTGAAACCGAAGTTAATGTAACAGCTGGTTTGCATGCTGATCCAAGGGACAAATAGGCTCTTTGTAGATCATTTTCTAACCTTTTGTCTAGGGGGTCTGTAAAGGAAACCGCATCGACTAGTGGTTCTGCGTGCAAATCGTACAACCGCAGCATCTACTTTGGGAGCCTTTTCCTATAATTGCCGATCCTTGTCTGAGAATGGATACATTCTATTCATTCTTGGATTTGGCTTAAAGGAACAGTCCGTCTTCTTCCATTCATCTCTAATTAACTCATGAACCACTTGATGGAGAGGAAATTAAGTAAGATTCTTTTTGGAGATAGAGGAGAACATTCTGTCTTGTTTTGGATTGTCTTGAGAATCCTTTATATTCAAGGTTTGGCGTACTGGGCTGGAAAGACAAAAATATAGGTCCCATCAGACTACCTATCACTCTTTTTAAAATAAAAAAAGAAAAATTAAACTGACTTACCCAACCTGAGATTGTGGCGTATTATTAGTTTCGTTCATGAGGTTAAAAACAACTATAAAAAATAGCGGTAAGTATCTCCAGAAATTTAGAGATAAAAAGAAATCAAGAGACAGCTATAACATAAGCAATTCTTACCTAATGGCTATACAGCAAAAAACTAGGCAGCTATAAGGCAGTAGAGAGCCTCAGATGTGCTTCTGGAGACAGGCAGCAAATAAATGATAGGAACCATATCAGCCTTACCTGGTTACTTAAATATTTCCAGACGCCATCTAATGGATGAATCATGTAATGCGTCTGTTTCAAATTACGTAGCCATTGAGAGAATCCAATATGGAAAGGGAAAAAAAAAACAACTTTTGAGCATGCTCAGATAGCAGCAGAGGACGCCAGCAGAGACAGGAAGCCATAACGCATGGATCCACATTTACACGCAAGGACTAAGCGTGTTGCCTCAGCCGCATAACGGGGCCTCCAGTGTTCTCCACCAACAAGGGAGGAATCTGCAGGGAGTTCCAGTTGCCAGGGAGTGAGAGACCTGGCACTGGTGATTGAAACCTAAAGAGGGTCCGGGGTAAGTCGAAAAGAAAATTATTGCCTGATCTAAGTGGTATGGGAACAAAAAAGAAGACACCTGGAAGGAGGGGAGGAGCAAAATGTATAGATGGTAAAATGTTCCTGACCTATGGGTTAGGGGGATTAACCCTGTGGTGAACGATGACTAGGAGTGGCCAGAGAATATATATTACCCAAATGTCCATTGATCTAAATAGGAATTTTAATCATTTGAATGCTAGAGCAATCTGCAGTTTTTGCTTCAAAATGGATTGGAGAGGGATTTTCATTTGTTCCCTATTGTGCAGTTGTTTTGCTCCAACTTCTGGACTTATATATCCACTGTTGACTCATATAACCCCATTCATGTATGCAACATATTTCAGCAATTAAGTATTTTAAGAGATATTTAAAAGAGCAATAATCTTTTATATGGAAAAAGATTTAGTATAAGCTCTAGGTTGTTTTACATTAAGAGTGCCTGCAAGTGCACAGATTCCATTCAGTTATTTTGTTGCATTCTATTGGAGAATGTCACTGACAAACAGTCCTCCATAGAAGGTGATAGAAACTGTTATGTTATTCTGTGAGAACTTTCAGGAAGTAATCATTCTGTAATTCACTTCCTGACAATTTGAACTGATATAACTTTTGACTAAAACAACTGACAGCGGTGGAAGAACCCTTGTTTAACTCAACAGGAAAAACCTGATAATATACATTTGATGGAAAATTAGATTTTAAGTTTACAGTAATAAAAACATAGAATTGTAAGAAAACGCAGCAACATGAAACATAAAACTTCACCCAGTTATTAGGGCCATTCTTGAAATGAATAGGCCTATAATTTTTAATGTTAAATTACATTTTAAAACCACTTTATATTCTCTAACCAGTGGGGATGAATTTATATACAAAAATGTTCAAATTTAAATGCATTCCTTTAGTGTCTAAAACTTCCTGGGAGAAACTGACCATTTGTTTATTTACCCATAAATAGGATGATCAGAACTTCTTTTCATTGGGGGAAGATTATAGAAATTACATTCTACAGGGCTTCACAGGAACCACTGCAACCCTACAAATGTGTTCCTAATAAGCATCCCACATTAAAATGATGATCTAGCCAAATTAGACATTAAACCTCTTACATCTGTTTTGATTTATTTTTACAAACTTCATCATTCCATACAGTGACTTATGGGCTCAGTCCTGTATCACTACCATCTTGACTAGTTTCACATCCTGTGGTGATGCAAGGTCCAGGTGGCCCTCTTAACCCATCATAGCCTCTATGTCCAGGTTGTCCTCTGTGTCCTCGTGGGCCCATTAGGCCAGGTGTTCCATCAAATGCTTGACCAGTTGGTCCTCTTTCCCCTTAAATTGAGAAAAAACATGAATATGTTTCATGTCATGACCACTCAATACTCTAAGAGGAGATAGTTAATCCAAAGATAAATGATTGAAAACATTAGAGTGTTATTTTGTAGCAGTTTTAACTATTCTGTTACCATCAAGTCTTAGACCTGTTGGATTTTACAGTGATTGGACATCATCACACTATTTGCCTTTTCATCTGGTTCAAAACTAGAGGAAATATAAATATACAGAACAGAATGTAATAACCCATATTATTCCCAGACACAAATATGTATGTGTGTGTATGTACTGTATATATGTGTATGTATGTGTTTAAGTGTGTGTGTGTATATATATATATATATATATATATTGATTGTGCATAATTAATTTTTTTCCTTTTCTCCTTGCTTTTGTGTAGGGTGTAAGTCAAGTGTGTAATGATTGGAGCTGCTAGAAATAGAAGCCATAGGGTAAATATAACTTATTTGATATGTGAGAGAGTCCACACAGAGGTCTGGATTAAATTGCAAGTAATCACTATTGTCACTGGTTTTATGGCAGTTTCCCATTAAAGTTTATGTGGTTGGTCTAAGGTTGTAAGTGGAGCATCACATGGTTCAGTCCTGGGCCCAATGCTTTTTAATTTGTTTATTAGTGATCTAGACTAGAAGTGGGAACTGAAAGTAATGTCTCAATATTTGCTGATGACACTAAGCTGTGTAAGGAAATACATAGAGAAAAGGATGATTTCTATCTGCAGAAGGATTTAGATAAAAGCAAATATACAAAGTATTGGTGCACATCAACATTTTCATCACCATTAACCCTTTACTCTGCGGCATTGTGCCTGCATATCACTACTATATTAATGATGAGGATTTAGTTACATTATATGGCCATAGAATGCTTGGCATTCTATGGCCATATAATGTAACTAAATCCTCATCTTTAATATAGTAGTGATATGCAGGCACAATGCCGCAGAGTAAAGGGTTAATGGTGATGAAAATGTGGATGTGCACCAATACTTTGTATATTTTGCTTTTAGCTATTTTGGTCAAAATTGGTTGCACTCCAGCAATTTTAAATGTGTGGTTTTTTTTCTTTGGGTGTGCTTACCAAAACCTGGACTAGAAGGATTTAGATAAATTGAGTAAATGTTATGTATTTGGGCTTTAGAAACAAATATGCTACATATACACTAAATGGGAAACTACTTGGAGAATCCTCATTAGAGAAAAACTTAGGATTACTGATAGATGATAGATTTCACAGTAGTGTGCAGTCACTCAACTCCTGAAAGAGCAAATATGGTACTATCCTGCATAAAAAGGGGTATAGATGAACAGGATGCAAATATAATTCTAGTTCTGAAACTAGAACTGAAAAAAGTGCAGAGACATGCAACAAAACTGATAAGGGGATGGGTGGATCTGAGTTATAAAGACAGTCTAGCTAAACTGGGTTTGTTTACATTAGAGAAGAGACATCTAATTGGTAATATGATTACCATTTACAAATATATTCAAAGTCAATACAAAAAACTCTCCAAGGAACCATATACTCAGAGCTGAGCTAAGATCAAGAGGTCATCCATTAAGACTAGAGGAAAGGCACATTCTACTAAAATAAAGGAAGGGTTTTTTTTTTTTTTATAGAAATGGCAGTAAAGTTATGAAATTATTTGCCTGGGGTGGTTGTTCTTGCAAAAACTGTAACTGCTTTAAAAAAAAAAAAAAAAAAAAAACATACCTATCTAGCACATAACAATATTGAGAATTATGACCAATGGTTTCAAAGCTGATAGGATGTTGATCCAGGGAAATATCTGACTGCCGTTTGGAGGCAGAAAGGATTTTTTTTTTACTCACTTGGAAATTGGAAAAAGTTTAAACGTTTTGTTTTGGGGGGGTAGTTGTTTGATTTCCTCTGGATAAACAGGGATGATTTGGAATGGTCTGAACTTGATGAACGCATATCTTTTTTTTTTTTTCAGCCTACTCAACTATGTTACTATGTAATTTAGAATTGGGGGAAAAAAATGTAACCCTAAAAATAGGCATGCATTTCACACACATTTAAATTCAATAATTGACAATTGTGCTATTACCATAATTTTTGTATTTTTCTATTGCTACCCTCCATTAGATTGTTGGAATTTTAAACAATTCTAAAACAGAGTATACAGGTGATTTTCAGCAATTAAAACATCATACAATGTTAGCAAAAAAAGGGATTTGTGCGCCTGCACTGTCCGTCCCTGTCTCCTCACTGATAGGTTAATTGCCAAAGGGAGAGTTACATTGTACCGCATGGTACAGGCAGGGACAGAAAACACTGGTGCACAGATCCCTCTTCACCAAGATGTCTGCACTGTCGTCTTAAGGTGAGTCTCATCCAAACTTATGATTCCAAAAAATTCCGGCACTTAATAAACATTATAACACTATTTCAATTATTAGCACTATACTAACAATTAATTATATTTACTTGATAGTTCCGCTTATATCTATGTGATAATTCTGCTTTAATAATTTAAAAGTAATGAGCAAAGCTCCCAATATTTACTTGGATTGTTTATTTACCTCTTGGACCTGGATCCCCATCAAATCCAACAAGGCCAAATCCTCTTGGACCCTTGTCTCCTTTCTCTCCAGTTTCACCTGCATGGTGCATATATAGATACTCATTAGCAAGTACTTAATTACTGTAGCATGTTCCTAATACATTTTAACTCTATTTTAACACAGATTTCAACATATAGATCAGTGTGTCTCAACCCGTGCCCTCAGTGGCTACTAACAGGCCAGGATTTGAGAATTTCCTTTTAAGAGCACAGGTGAATTAATCATTATGACTGAGCGTCTGATCAACACACTTGTGTTCTAGCAGGGAAATTCCTAATTCCTGGCCTGTTAGTGGCCACTGAGGGCACGGGTTGAGAACCTCTGATTTAGATGACCAGGCCTCAGTTTCCTTTTAGAAAACTAGGACAACCACCAAGAGTATCTAATTATGAGGTGCACCTCAGCTTTGCTGGCCAAGCCTACCTCATCAAATTGTGGGCATAGTCAACACAAACTAAGTAAATTATTGATTTTACACCATCACTAACTGAACTACTTAAAGGGATAGTAATACTTCGTTTTATCTTTATTTTGTAGGCATTAAAAAAAACATGAACGATATAAGTCTTATTTCTCAAACCTTTATTGTTTGAGAGATATTCACAAGCAAAGTTTCCCCTCCTGCCCCTTTTACCTAGTGTAAGCCATCTCTTCTCAGATGTGGAATCCAGTCCATAGACCAGACAGATAACAGAAGGGGACAATCTTCTTCCTATGAGAACAATGAAAGCCCTGCCCCCCCCTTGACAAGTTTTTCAGGTTTTTCCCTTATCTTAATTGAAGATTGTCCCTCTCTGCAGTCTACCTGGGCACCTCCCTCCTGCTCTGGCTGAACAGTGTTACATCAGTAAAAGGGGCGGGAGGGGGATACTTTGCCATTGAATTACTCTTGAACTACAACTCTGACAGAATTGAAAAAACACCCTCCAAAGTCCAAATACTATGAAGATTAATTAGAGCTGCTTTTATTATGAAACATTACTATCCCTTTAAAGGGATAGTAATGTTACCTTTTTACAATATGATCAAGTCTTCTGTATATATATTTCTATACAGATCTGTAGCTTTTATAAGTTTGCCATTTTACTTTTATTGTATAATAAAGTTCCCCCCCCTCCCGCCACTTTTACTTACATGAAGCATCCTCAGCAAGCTGTCCAGACAGATCTCAATGAGGAAAAATCTTCTTTCAACATAAGGAAAAACCTGCCCTCCTTCATCAAGGGTGCAGGGTTTTCCTTATACATATAGAAAAAAGATTGTCCCTCACTGCCATCTGTCTGGTATGATGACAGGATTCCAGATCTGAGGGGAAGTGACTTCATGTAAGTAAAGGGGCCGGGAGGGGAAAACTTTATTATAGAAGGAAAGTAAATCGTCAAACTTATGCATTTATATAAAGCTACAGATCTGTATAGAAATATATATAGAAGACTTTATTATAGACTTTACTGTAAAAATAAAACATTAAAATAGCTTTAAAATATAAATCTTTGAGTGCCAAAGGAGTAGCTAATTGATTGTGAAGAGATGCGTATGATATCCCTCTGGCAGGAAAAAGGGCTAAACGTACACATCTTTCTTCAAAGCAAATTAATTTTTAATTCTGTTACCATATGTGATTTAAATTGGTAAATTAATCCAGTTACCAATGACAGGCTTTGAAGTAAAAACATGTAAATGTTATTATGTTTGTTTGTGGTTGTGACTAAATGACATTTTGCGTCACACAAAGCACATTGTTGCAGAGAAATTACCTTTCTGTCCTTGTTTTCCTGGATCTCCTGCTTCACCATAAAACCCTTCTGGACCAGTTTCCCCTTCACTTCCATTTTCTCCAGGTTTACCCTGTTGCAGTTTAAAATATTTTATATTATGAAGTGAATATACGCCCACTGATTCATTTCAGAATACTATGTTAGTTTATGTTACTTCTGTGTTCAGTAAAAACTTAATATAGCAAATACAAAAAGGCGAATATCAAACGAAACCCAATTTATTTCTTTATTTTCAAAATTAATTGTGTTATGTGATGGACCCCATATTATTTTTTTAATATTCCTCCTTATGCAGTATTTGGAGAGGAGCAAAGAGTGGATTCTTAACCAATTACGTAATCACATGTGAATCCCATATAAATAACATACAAGTGTTTATGCTCTTTTGTGTGTGATTTCAGTGCATCAAACAAATTGCCAGTGTAAATGAAGCCTAAGTGTCAAAGTCAATGCAGGGCTCTCTAGCAAAGGAGTAGTTAATTATTTAGAGTGTTGTTGAGGGTATGTTAGAGTGATGGGACCACTTTAAATACATACACACTCACACTCTGAATGGGAAAAAAAATGTCTTGAAGCTACTGGCTTAATAAAAATGTCAATGTTTGAGTGGATTAGTAATATTAGTTCCCATTTGTTTTGCACTGCAGGAGTACAACATTTTGGAAGTGAATTCCATATGCGCACTGGAAGAATATTCTGGCACCATTTGATGCTTGACCACAAAACTTGGTAGTGAGATTTTCTCCTTGGGATTTACAATACCACAAAGATTTTAGGGTGGACCACATTGAATGCAAAACAGATATTTAGATTTTACCATTTTGCTCTAATACTTAAAAACATTTCAGCATAACCTCAGAGAATATATTTTTTCATTCTGAACTCAAGTAGTCCTCCTACAACAGACAAGTAGTGACCCAGACAGTAAGTTTTTCTGAATGACTCTTAGGGTAAATGGACTTTTTTCCCAGACATCCCTTAATTGCATTTCTTACAATCTGATTGGATAAAATGGCAAACTAAATAAAAAAATGGAACATCTGGGTATTGAGAAACAGCAAGGCTAATGTACTAAGAGATTGGTGCATATCTGAGATAAACCAGCCCCAGCATGTTTTGAATGAATACTAAAAGTATGGGATCTTATTGCACCACCCTACTCACCACTGGTACCTACATACAGCTATTCACACAAGTTAACCCTTTTCTTTGCAATATGCTGCATACCCCTCTGACACTCAAAGGGTTAAAAGAATACTAAGAAGTGCAAATGAAAATGTACTATATGCATTTAAATCATGTTCTCTAAAATTCCATTTGATTCTAAATCAGTGATATTCAACTTTTGGCTCTCCAGCTATACTGGGGACTACAAAATATATTTACTGCCCTGCTTATAGATAATTTAAATCAAACCCTAAATTTCTCTAATGTATGTGTAGAAAGATGTGTCTCCACAAAACAGGAGTACAATTTGTATACTTCTGTTTTTCTAGCCTGTATTAACAAGTGACAGCATTTAAGGTACTTAAGTAATTAAGTAGCAACCCTCTTCTGTTGAGAAAGTATTTTACAGCTTATGATTTACAGACTATACTACACTATCACTTCTGAGACATATAACAAGATTGTTTGTGCTAATGGGGGTCATATGCACAGAACAGCAGTACTGAAGCAAACAACTGCCCTGGAGGGGACAAATAAACATTTCCACATCTCTAATTACAGCCTGAATCCCAGAGATGTCTGCAATGTATTATGAAGCAATGCTTTAGAGACTGTTCTAGCAATCAAGTGGTTAAAAGCCCCATTTAAACATTAAAAGCCATTTATGCTTGTCCATATGGCTTTACTTTGGTTAAAACCTTTTAAGATGTGACTTGCGGGCCTTATTTATCAAGCTAAAGAGGTACAATTCTAGAGCAAACCAACTACACTACAGAGTGGAAAATTCTGTAAAATATCTCTGCAATACATTGCGTACCCCTCTGGTACTGAAAGGGTAAATACTAGAGGCCTCCAAAGCACTGTGAAGTAATGTTTTGGAGACCGATTTAGCATTCATGGGGTGAATGGCTATGTAGATCAATGAAACCCCACTATAAAGTTGGCTTGCTCCAGAAAAGAACCCCTATAAGTGCATTCAAAAAGTTAAATAAATCTGGGACAAACCAGTGGTACTATGGAGACAGGAAACAATTCCTAAAATTTTAAATGATTTAAATGGGGTTATTAACCCCTTAATGATATATAACATACAATGACCATCACGCCGGTCCGGACGTTAAAGACCGGAATGGGCCGGACATGTCCTGGAATTCTGGGATGGCAGCGCGGCTGCACAATACTCTGCCATCCTGGGGCTGGGTTCAAATGCAGGGGCTAATTTTATCCCTGATTTTATCTCCGGGTATCCCCATAGACTTCAATAGGAACATTTTCTACAAAATGGGAGGTAACATTTATCTCCTGCATTTGAATCCAGCCCTAGAATTCATTGCGAGAAAAAAATAAAAGGGGCCTTGGTCCATAATGGCTGCCCACTGCCGTTGGAGACTTGGAATCCTATCTAGCATTCAGTCAGTTAAAAGCTCTATTTATATCAATGGAGATTTTCAAGTCTCCCCTGTGATGCATTTGGTGTGCACCAGAATTGCTTCTATTTAAATTATTGAATATGACCCACGGTGATAAGTGTCTCTTCCTTGGACTTACCTGGATTGGGCAAATAATACTGCTGCTTACAGCTTGTAGCTCAGTTGTGCACTTGTATTATCAAAGCTGGAATGGAGGTGCTAGTGCTGTGGGCTACAGCAGTCCAAAGGTATTTAATATAGTGCACAAGTAGTAGTGCACAGTTTATAATACTAATCAGGGGTGTTGCTAAGTACTGACTGAGAATGCTAAAGCCCTGGATCTGGTTAACATAGCCATGTAATTAGTCATGTGCTAATCTTACTAGTAATGGTGCAATTGGGCAGAACTGTGCACAAATAATTCTTTGCAATTCTTTCCATACCCCTCTGGCACTCAAAGGGTTATAGTTTTCTGGCTTAGTGAATTACTTCAGCACAGCTGCTTTCCCACTTAATGCTCTACCTTGGCTCAGCTATTTTCCAGCTTAGCACTGTATGTTGGCTTAGCTGTTTTCTGGCTGAGCACTCAGGGGCAAACCCAGGAAAGGGGGTTTCCAAAAAATAAGCATGCAGTCACAATACATAGCATCAGTTATATGCGATTCTGCATCTGAATACCACTGCAGCATCCTGAGCATATACCAAGGGTGGACAACCTGCAGCCCTCTGCTATCTGCTATTCAACTGGAAGTTGCATCATCCTCTGTGAATAAAGGGGTTAGCAGTCCAGCAACAGCTGGAGTGTTTGCAAGTTGCCATCCCTTAGACTAGACATATAAACAATAGCCTCAGGCATTTCTCATTATTTAGTGCTAAAGATTTGTGGCTCTGATTTGGTAATAAAGTACAAGGGGGTTCTGGAGAACTGGAAAGTTAACAGTTAAAGGCTGCATGTCCAAAAGAAAAGTCGAGGCATTTTGGAGCAAACTATTTTCACTATAGGGAGAACTAAACATTCCCATTGATTTAAATGGGGAAATTAAAACCTTGAATGCTAGACAGGGCTGCAAAGCATTGCAAATCAATGCGCTTTAGACTTCTCTTGCATTCAATGGCTTAAAATCTCCTTCTAAATAACTGGGAGTTCTTGAAATTGTTAGCTCTACCCTATAATGCATTTGGTTTGCCCCAGAACTCCGTCACTTTACTTTTGAACATACTGTCCCTAAATTTACTGTTCTACATCTGTACATCTGTTGAGCTTGGTGCTCAGTCAAATGCAAATTGTGGCTTTGACCTTGCTGCCTTTTGACAGCCACATAAGCTCTGTTTTACATGATGCTTTTCATTGGTTCTTTCACTAATTAGTATAGATGTTTTGCTCTTGCGGTAATGTTTTCCTGATCATAATATGCTTCGTTTAGAATAACAACATAACTTTAGTAATAATTAAAGTTATTAGAGCTAATGGATGAATTCACCAGGCAACTCCAGTGGTGTTTGCCTCCAACACTAGTGGCTGCTCTTTATAGATCCACCATTGTTTTTCTTGATCCAGCAACTGCAGGACAATGGAGTATAGTTACTCCATAGTCTCTGTACCTTCTTTAATGCCCAGCACCAAACAAGGCTTAGGAGAGAAATGTCCTGAAGCACTCGTAGACTGACCCATTGCCCTCTATTTGGCATTAAGGAGAGAATGTTAGGGGGAAGTAGCTTAAAAAACTGGCATTAGATAGGCATAGGGTTAGGAAATTTAATCCAACGCCTGTTTTTGTACAGAACTGTACACATACATCTCCCCAGTATCTATTAATATACAGTAATACTTTTTGATTGTCTCAAGCTGTTGTATTTTTTACTTAATACCTTATAATTTAGTAGACAGTATTTAACTGGAGCAATTATGGGGCTTTAGATTTGCACCACGGGGGACAAATGAAAATTTCCATTGATCTCAATGGTGCTTTTAACCTTTTGAGTGCCAGACAGGTGTGAAACACATTTCAAAGCAATGCATTGCGTACCCCTCTGGCACTCAATGGGTTAACCTCTCAGATGGTAGGGAGGTCTCCAACTTATTGCATTCATGTGAATAAAAGCCCTATTTAAATCAATGGAGATTTTGGAAATGTGCTCTTGTTCCCTTTGGTTTGTCCCAGAATTTCTAGAATTCGTAGTAAAACAGCCTAGTTCTATAGAAAAATTATGTATAATATCTTTGTATTTCATTAGCCTATTAAATGCACATCCTTAATGGCTGTAAACACCTTTATAATCTGCTAGTATCATATTTTCTCATCTGGAACCTACATTAAAGGGATAGTAATACTTCGTTTTAACTTTATTTTATTTTGTAGGCATTAAAAAAACATGAAGAATGATATAAGTCTTATCTCTCAAACCTTTATGGTTTAAGAGATATTCACAAACAAAGTATCCCCCCCCTGTTCAACCAGATCAGAAGGGAGATGCCCAGGTAGACTGCAGAGAGGGACAATCTTCAATTAAGATAATGGAAAAAGCTGAAAAACTTGTCAAGGGGGGAAGGGCTTTCATTGTTTTCATACAAAGAAAATTGTCCCCTGCTGTTATCTGTCTGGTCTTACAACCTGATTCACATCTGAGAAGAGATGGCTTACACTAGGTAAAAGGGGCGGGGAGGGGAACTTTGCTTGTGAATATCTCCTAAACCATAAAGGATTGAGAGATAAGACTTATATCATTCTTAATGTTTTTTTAATGCCTACAAAATAAAATAAAGTTAAAACGAAGTATTACTATCCCTTTAAGTATTTTATCCACTTTCTGTGGTTTCTACTCTGCAAGAGTAGAACATGTAGCAGTGATCTTCTATAGGGTTTATGGTCAAAAGGGAAGCAGAGTAGATCTGAGACAATCCAACTGCACTATTGCAAATTCTGTCTTTTCTTGCAATATCTGTTTAATTTTGGTACTTTAAGACTTTTTTTGAGGGATCAGGTTAAACCAACTCTTATTTTCCAATACAGTGAAAACTATGAAGGGAGATTAAGACCTGTTCTCTAGCACATTTATGATAAGCTGCTAAGGCAATTATATGACCCTCCCAGATCTCCGTTTTTTTAGGTGACCCATACAGAGTGGGGGGAAGAGACCAGTTCAGCATTATCATTGAAATATTATTGCCTGATTATTGTTAGTTGTGCATCAGCAAAAAAAGTTATGCATCGATAAGGAAACGGTCAATCCAACCATACGATTTGTGATAATATGGGTAGTAAGAGTAGCCGTTTCTCATAAGAAACCTCCAAATGTCCACTAGATGTGTTGTCCCCAGCCAGTCCAATCATTTTTGTTTAGTCAGATGCCGGGAGGGGTGTTGAAAACAAGGAGGAACTATGTCTATCTATGGGGGCATGGGGTTGCATTACAATTCCAGGCTATTAGCAACTGGCATATAGGGATGGGCGAAAATTTTCACCTCAAACTGAAATTGGCGAATAATGGCACTTTCCGCTTTGCAAAAAATTCCCCACGAAAAGTGGCGATTTCTGATTTTTCCCGCCTTTTACGCCCATTGAAATCAATGGGAAGAAAAGTTTTCTACAGCCATATAAAAGGCTGTCAGGCTCTCACAGCAGCCATTCTGTGTTTGTGAGAGGAGAGAGCAGCATGTTTTTTAGCTAGAGGAGATAGGCAAATAAAGGGGAATTGAAGCTTAGTATAGGAAGTCATTTCGATAGGACACTTGTTCTCTGTATTAGGGGAGTCTGAGGGCACTCTAGGGGGATAAGAAGGGAGGAAGGAGGTTGTCCCCAAATACTCCAAAATTCCTTGTGACTGACAGGCAAGACACAGGCAACCTCTTTGCTTGCTGATCTTGCTGTTATTGTCCAAGTGCTGGGTGAGGAAGTCTGGGGAAAGACATTGTTGATTTTCTTTTTCAGTTTAATATTTTTTGGACAGACTGTGATAAGACAAGTGGACAACTTAAAAAAATAAAATAAATAAAATAAAAACGAATAAAAAACTAAATATCTTAGGTGACAGGGACTGACAGCAGACTGGGCTTAGGCAAGGCATCATACAGCTCCATCAGTTGTGTTGTGCACTGTACAGTAAAAAAACACAGTGTAGTTGCAGAATGTCCAGCAAACGCACAAGGGGAAGGGGGAGGGGTGGAGCAGTGTAGGGACATGAGAGTAAAGTAGTAGTCCAAAAACCTACTGCAGCAATGGTTGTTGCAGCATGTACAATCAATGATGATGATCCCTTTACTCCAAGAGAGGCTGCAATTTGTCAAGGTCCCAGCAAAACTAGGTCCAGCACCACCAGTGCCAGTAGAAATATAGAACCAAATTAGAAGAACACTGAAGACGACAACAAGTCACATTCAAGTGTTGATGATGCTGGCAACAGCATAATAGAGGCAGGTGCAGCAGCTGAAGTGCCTGCTGCATCAGACAGTGAGACACACAAGCACCAAAACACCCAACCTCAAAGTAGTAGGGAACTTTGTTACAGTAAAAGTAAAAAGAAATTGTTTGAGACCTCTAAAAGCTTAGAGGAATATAAAGCTAGGGGGCAGGAATTGTCAGGTGATGCTGATGCTGCTGAGGATGACCTAATAATGACTGATGATGATGCAGATCTAGAATATATCACTCCAGCATCCTTCTCTTCTTCAGATACAGATGAAGTTGAGAGTGAGGATGGTGACAGTACTATAAGATTAGCATAAAGTCAAAGGCTGAATCTTCCACCACTTTTAAGGAGCACTGTGCCTGTCTATAAACTGTTTGAGAAAGCCATTGGAAAGTCTGACCCTGGACAAGCACAGATGTCAAAGAGCACACAGTAACCCTATCAGTCATCATCGGCATCATCGCCGCTTCAAAGTCCAAATCCCACTCAGACACACACACACACCTGTTTTGAGTACCCAGCAAAAGCAACACAGACTAACATCCACCGTGTTAGATATGAAGAGTAGCTCAGGTGCTGCTGTAAGTGGTGCACCTTTGACACCTGGTAGTAGTGGCAGTAGAATTACATCAACATCTAGCTCCATTAGTAGTAGTAGCAGAAACCACACATGACAGACAAAGCCAGGGTAAATATAGTAACAGCAGCACAGATGAGGAGGTGGAGGACAGATGGGACAACTGCTATGACCGATAAGGAATGTGTGTCAATAATATGAGAAGGAGGATGGAGTATGACAATGGTAAAAATACATACACAAATCACACCATGCCAGTCCCCCGCCACCACCACTAAAATACATATCTACCCTATTGTAGGTTGTACTATATTTTTTTTATTACTTCATATCATCATGAATATGTGCCAGTGTCACTTAAGCAAGAAAGTGTTGTGGGCAAAGGACAAATGCATTCTGCATGCTAATACATTTTTCAAGCCATATTTTGCTGTAGGACTCCCAACTTTGACTTTCAGCCACTTGTTTCTAAACTTCAGCCCCCAGAAGAAGTAATATTACAGTGGGAAATGTAGTACCTATAGGAAATATAGGCGAAAAATGTGTTAAAATAGGCAGAAAATTTGTTAAAATAGGCAACAGGGAGGACATTTTTTGCATAGGAGGAAAGGCTAAATTTTCCACAGGAAAAACGAAAAATCGGCACGTTTTCGCAAAATTTTTCACGGGAAAATTTTCACACTTTTCGCACACCCCTACTGGCATAAGGCCCTCTTGCTTACAAAGTCTTTAAGTCCATCCCAGAAAGCAGTGGTAGCAGCACGGATATTCAGCAAATAAATGAATTGGTCTGCCAAAGGACTATTGAGAAGTAGTCTTCCTGATTTATATCTGTAAGATGTATGGACTGTGAATGGGTTTGTTTTGTTAATAAGGATGGACCCCGATTCTGTTTGGATGTCCTAAAGCAGGAATGAAGAATTTGAGACAACTGAACCCTGGTCAAATTAGGAATACAGTCACTATAGAATTTCTCTTGTATAAATACAATATCATAGTGTAATTTCTACCATTTTATGGTCAAGAAAAGGTCATCATCAGCATTAACTGAACAAATTTTATATATTCATATTGGGAATAGTGATGACAAAAAAAATAGAACCAATAGAATAAACCTGCCTAGGTAGAAAAAGAGGAAAGGCAGTGGGGAGGGAGAGGTCAGAGGGATATGAAATGGTCAGACACACAGATCTGACAGAATCGCCAGCAGGATAAAGGGAAACAAATATATTACAAATAAGCAGAGGGACCAGGGTATTCAATGACATATATGAAGGTGTAAGGATATTCAGTATCCCATAATGAGTGTAAAGTAAGGGGAGGAAGGAGGGTGTCCCAGGGCCAAACCAATCAACAAGTCCATTTACAGGTTATTGTCATCACAAGTACGGGCAAAAGGTCCCATTGCGTTCCCTCAAAAAAAATCTGCAAAGACCATATGGTTGTACACTGTTTTTTTTTCAATAAAACAATTAAAATATTTGCTATTTTCACCCATTGCCAAAAAATGTTTGCTAGTTTTTTCAATGGCTAGAAAGTTTTCGCTCCTTTATCCCCATGTTCTTCTCCTTTTCTCTATAAAAATGTGCTGTTTTCCAGGAAGTGAATTCAGTACAAGCAGCTACAGAGAGAGAAAGGTGCTAAGCTATTATGTGTTGTGTTAATAGTTAAAACTGAGGCAGGAGAGGCTCATAGTGACTGCTATCACTATGAGCAAGTTCAATAATAATAAAAGGAGGAGGAAGGACAGTTATGGATCCAGTGAATCTGAGGTGGAGGAAGTGACCACTGCCAACATGAAAGGGTCTGGATGGCCAATATCCCCCCTAGGGATCTTGGGGAAATTTGTGTCACATGAGGAAGAAGAAGGTAGTAATATGAGCAGGACAGGTCAGATACCTGTGCCTGCTGCCAGCGTGTCTTGGGGTGGAAGAGGAGATTATGCCATCTCTAAGATGTCCTGCCACAAGTACTACTTCTAAGAAGGTCCAGCAGCTTGTACAGACTCAGAGTGTTAGGAGTGAGGGAGGGGGTGATCATTCTACTAGTGTGGAGGAAGACTCTGGGTCTAAAGTTGATGTGGTTGGTCTTAGTAGTAATAGTGATGGTGAAGCAGCTGGTGGAACTAGTGTTAGGGGAGTGGTAGGGGAAGTATTTCAGAGAAGCCAGACTAGCAGTCAAGGGAGCCCACAACATTCCCCTCACTATAGGAGCCCCCTTCCCCCGCCCCACGGCATTGTACAGGTGGAACATGACCCTGAAGAAGTCAGATTGTTTCATAGCAGCAATAATACCACCACCAGGAGCACAGATCATTTGCCTGTGCCTGTTGCTAGTGCTGCCAGACTGCCTTCTTCAAGTCAACAAGAGATGGCAAGTATGACATTAGGGGACCCTCTGTCACATTTCTCATCACCTCCTCCAACCGTTGAGACTGGTAGTGGTAATAATGATGATGATGAGAAGCTGGGGTGGAAGACACATTAATGGCCTTTTAGCCCAAGCTAAGGAGGAATGGGAGACAGGGATGGGGATGGGAATCACCATCACCAACAGTGATATTTTGGAATTTACGGAGTTTGTTACTGCTCTAATTCCTGCTTCTGCTGAGTTGCGAGGGCAGAAGGATGCTGAGGAGTTGGATATTGTGCCACAGACCATCGTGGATACAGTGGGAATGGGGTCCAGTCATGCAGGAATTCACTTGGTAGCAGTAATACTCCTGGTCCTAGCTGCAGTGCTTATTCTGAGGCGGCAGCAGCAGCAACAACAGCAACTTCATCCTCTGCCCCAGCCAGTGAAGGGGAATGTGGAAGAGAAGAAGAAAGAGGCCATTCTTTGCCACCTTTCCCTTCCCTCCTGAGTTCCTGGGAGTGGGACTATTTTTCTCTTGGGGCAGGCACAGTGCAGTTATCAGTGACGGCATTGTGCGCAATTTGTGACTAGTCAGTGAAAAGGGGAAAGGAAGGGAATATACCTTGGCATAACCGCCCTGATAACACATGAAACTCAGATACCGTGACATTTATGTGAAACATGTTAAAGCCAAACACCCACCAAAGAAATCGGACACTGATTTTGCTGTACCCCCTGACTCTCCACAAACGACAACAAGAGGTGGAAATCAGAGGAGGAAGAATAGAGAAACCCAGCCAGAGCCTGAACGTTTGACAAGCGAAATATCTGGCTCGCCATCTCCTTCTTGCTCTCTAGGGTAACTATATATTCTTGTGATCCAGCTCGTTCATCTTTACCTCCCCCACTGGTTGCCAGCCATTCAGTATATGTCAGTATGTGATAGTTCCTGTCTACACATCGCAAAATACGGCAAGCTGGTGGCAGGGAGGTTTCATCATTATTATTAAACTGTCTGCAAGGTGTCACGTTTCCTTAGCTGGGAGTGGACAAAAGGCATTGTGACAGCAGCAGTTCAGCATCATGGTGTTTGGTTACACTTGAGCCAGGTGTTTGATGTGAATCCAGATGTTCCCATTGTTCCCAGTCCTTCCCTTATTTATCCCACACACATTGCAGTTGCTGATGAGAGGCACAGTTCCTGCTCTCAAGGTAAAAATGTCTATTATAACAACACACCCATGAATTTGTGGAGAAGCATTATTGGCCAGCTTCTTTTCTCCACATATACCTGAAGTGGTGGGGCTATTTATGGTGCTGCTAGTACCTCAGGAACATCACTGGAGCTAGCAGTGGTGAGTGGAACCTTCATTATCCATTACTTATATTACTGCTGTTGTTGATCCCATTCCATTTCAGCTGCTTAAAGAAATAGTAATGTTTCACAATAAAAGCCAGCTCAAATTAATCTTCATAGTATTTGGGCCATGGAGTGTGTTATTTCATTACTGTCAGAGTTGTAATTCAAGAGTAATTGAATGATAAAATATCCCCCTCCAACCCCTTTTACTGATGTAACACTGCTCATCTAAGAGAAGCAAGACTGTTTGAATGGATTGCAGAAAGGGACAATCTTCAGTAAGCATAAGGAAAAACCTGAAAAACCTGTCAAGGGGAAAGTGTTTTTCTTATTCTCACAGTAAGAAGATTGTTCGTTGCAGTGAGATGTCTGGTCCCAGGACCAGATTCCACATATGAGGGGAGGTGCGTACAAGGGTAAGTAAAAGGGGCAGGAGGGTAATGCTTTATCATTCAATTACTTTATAGTGTTGAAATAACACTCTCCATGGCCCAAATACTATAAAGATTAATTGAATCTGCTGTTTTTGTGAAACATCCTGCCATTTAAACAACTCAGCAGCAGCAAAAAGAACAGCAGTTGCAAATACCACAATAACACCGGTGCATTTGACAATGGCCAGTGGCCACCACAACATGGCCTGCTGGCACTTGGCCAGTAGGGCATTTTTTTTTCTCAAGGCTTGTTCTTTACAAAAAATAAACCAGAGGCCTAAAAATAAATTGTGGGGCTTGTTTCTAACAAGCCTAAGTCCTGCAAATCAATGTTTCCTTAGACTTGTTTGGCACAAGCCCTAAGTTCTACAAATCAATGTTTACTCCAGGCTTGGGCCTCTAACAACAAGTCCTACAAATCATCCTCTACAAAATACTCTGTCACAGAGGTTCTCAACCTGTGCCCTCAGTGGCCACTAACAGGCCAGGGCTGTTAGAACACAAGTGTGTTGATCAGAGGCTCAGTAATATTGATTAACTCACCTGTGCTCTTAAAAGGAAATTCTCAAATCATGGCCTGTTAGTAGCCACTGAGGGCACGGGTTGAGAACCACTGCTCTATCACATCTGGTATCAGTCTGCCCCAGTCGAAGCTTACGTCAGGGTGTCCCTGTTTCTGTCTGACACCCATCTCTTAACTGGCTGCCTCATCACCCCCCACATATTCAACTCCATGATCAACAGCATGCAGGGAAATCTTCATTCTCCACATCTTGTAATCTCTCCTTAACCTAATTTCTTCACTTAATTGTCTTCACTTAATTGCTCTCTACAATAGTACTTTCAAAACAGCCCTTGACAGTGATGCGCTTGCAACTATATGCCACCCCCACAGAACACCGTTGGCACACAACACAAATGTGATGGCTCCAAAGGTGCTCATACACTGCATAAAGGCATTAGAGAAAATCTTGTTCCTCAGCAGACTTTGTATATTGCACAGTAATTCTTCATTCCTACAGCTCTGCCCTTTCCCTGGCCAAATAGTTATATTTTTCCTCCCAAATTTCAAATCTGTCCTCTAAACCCGAATACATCTTCTCAACCTATAAATTTCTTCTTAATCCACCAAGAAAATCCCATTCCACTAGTATTCAGTTGAGTTAGTGCCCAGAACAGGATGTTACCAAACAGTCTGATACTTGCCTGGAATTGATGTTTATAATTGTGTTATTTGTTAGTCTAATGTGTATCCATTAATTCAGAGTCCCTTGTTTGGTGTGTTCATTTTATATGAATGCACAAAATGTATATTTACAATTATAACCTCAACATTTGTCTAATCTTTGGTAGATTTCTTAAATGTTCTATGACCCAGTTTAGAAGGTATCCCTAGATGTGAAGGCTATAGGAGCCGCTCGAGAGCAGCATTATGTTTTTTTGTGCGAGACTCTGCTTTCTCTGTCCGCACATGACACAGCTGCACGGGAATTGAATCTCACAAACAAAAAACTTGGCAACCACTAGTATAGAATGAACATTCTCAAAGCTTTGTGACCTTGTAACTACATTATGTGCCAGTACATGACTTGGAAGATTTAAGGGTATTTCACTGTTTGGAATTTTCAAGTTTTTGTCCCCATCTTTTATCCTTTGGGTGCCAGAGGGGTGACTAATCCATTGCTTGCATTAACAAAAAGGGTTAATCTATTTCTCTGTCAGAAGAAGGAATTTACTTTTGGTTGGGATGAATCATTGAAGGTTTAATTTACTTGATTATGTCTACAGCAGGTTTACAGTGGTTTTGCAAAGTCATTGCAAAGTCCTTGTTTCTAATTTTATTGCAGAGAGTCAATCTTTGCACCATGAGCTGTTGGGGGACTACAACTTCCATCATCCCCAACAAACCTTAGGAGGACCAAAGACTGCCTACATCTATTTTGTTCTATAAGTTGTTGAACACAAAATGTTTTTTTTCTGATATACTCACTGGTGCTCCAGGTGGTCCAGGCAAGCCTACAGGGCCAGGAGCTCCCATGGGTACTTCCCCATATAATGGGCAAGCACTAGCACATTGTCTCCTTACAGCTTGGGCATACGCTGACATATGTTCCATAACAACCTTCTGACAGACTTCAATGACACGTGAAGCTGGAAAAGATGGACCCTGTAGGAAGAAAAATAAATCCCCACAGCAAGTAAGTTTAGTAATTGTTTCAGCATTGGTGGATTGATTCTAGATCCAAGTTCCCTCCCTACTACATTTTGTAACAACTAGTAGTTCAAACTGCAGTTCAGGAATACCTGCTGACAATGCTGACTCAGTCATAAGATTCACACATATAGCAGAACATATGGGGCCATTTTCATGAAGATATAGTGGAGAAATTATTGGGTAAACCAATTGCGCCAATGTGACAGCTGAAAATACCCAAAGATTAAATGTGAACTTTAACCACATTAATTCAAAGGGAAACCTTTATGGTGCATTTGATTTTACTCCAGAATTGTTCCCCTTTAGTTTCCTGAATATAGAACATGATATGTGCAGGGAGCAGTTATAGAGTAACAGAGAGCAGTATACATCAATTTGGAGATGTAATGGGTATTTTGGCTCTTATTTTATACCCAACCAATAAAAAGTATTCCAATAGCCTTTTCAGTATTAGTGGGTGGGTTATGGATTGTTCCACGGAAGTACTAAAAGGGGCAACATGGGAATTAGTTCTCAGCCTGTGACTCATATCTGCTTGTGATCCAATGCTGACTCTGAGCCTGTTTTAAAATTGGAGCCTATTTGCTCCAAATGCTCTTATTATGACTCAGATCTCAAAGGATCTCAGCTGTTCAACTCTGTATGTGAAATACTTCAATATTTGTGAGTCAATGAGTATTCTGAGAAACAATATATCCTCTTCGCCTGTATGCAACTCCATATATTAAATATGTAACTTTATAAATTGTGTAATCTAAAACCCACCCTGGATCCCAAAGGTCCAATTTCTCCAGGAATCCCAAGATCACCCGGGTCACCTTGCTCTCCTGGTGGACCACGTGATCCAGTTTCACCTGGAGCACCTCTTCTACCAAGGAGTCCTTCAGGACCTGGTGGGCCCTTGTCTCCAACCTAGATAGTGAATAATTGTTAATGAAATAGATAAAGATACATATATATTTTTAATTACTTAACTTATACTTACATTTCCTTTGGGCCCCTTTGATCCTTTTTCACCCTTAAAAAGTAAACAATATTTTATTCTCTATTGGTACAAAAGTAAATGGAAAAGAATTCATTATAATATGATATTTATACAACTATTTATGAGTTGTCTAAAGTAAAATCTTGGCTTTTTATAGTGATATATTGTATTGACATGCTATTTTATTAAACACAAATACAAAATATATTTAAATTATTCTTACTAATTAAGATTATGATAAAAAAAGTTTGAAAGTGACAATTGTTTAATTTTACAGACAAAAATTCCTCATATTTACATGATTTTCAATCTTATAATTCCTTTGGATACTCAAGATATTGCCAACACATTATGAAGCAATATGTTGGATACCTCTCACACAGTAGGGTGTATACATTAAAGCATCGGTAAAGTTTTACAATATAAAACAAGATATTGCAGAGATTTTTCTGCTGAGTAAAAGAATACCACTCACACTGCTGGCAGTTGCTTTATTTGAAAGTTATTACAGTTCAAACTGTCACAGTGGTGGAGCAATTACTTTAACATTGTATGGAGAATTTCAGTTCAGAATTTCACTGGCTCACCTCTCTCATAAAATGCAACAGAACAACTGTCTGGACAACTGTTGAACTGTATGTTCACCATGTGACACTGTTTATAACATTTATATATATATATATATATATATATATATATATATATATATATATATATATATGCAATTTTTGTACTATAATTTTTAATGAAGCAGTAGCTGGAGTACTCTTGTTTTACTAAGCACAAAAAATCGTACAATATATGTGCTTTTCATTAAAACAAATGTTAACTGCTTCTTTAAATTAATGTATAGCAATACAAAGCTTATGATAAAACTGTATCACTGAAAGTTTACATTCTCTACACTACATTTGATTTTAATCCCTACGGAGGAACTATACTATACTGTGAGAACTATACAAACTCTTCAAAGAGTCTGATCTCTGTAATTTTTTAGTGGGTGTGTTTTAGGTGTTCTTGACTATAGGTGTTACACTGTTCTCATTCAATATGCACATTGTTAACTAAATTTACAGTTATAGTAAAGTAAATATTAATGTTTATTCTTTATAGTATGAACATAATGAAAAACATTACAGAATTATATTACATAGTTACATAGTTACATAGTTACATAGTAATTTAGGTTGAAAAAAGACTTGCGTCCATCCAGTTCAACCCTTTTCCTATTCCTGTTTACCATCGCTGACCCAAAAGAAGGCATCTGACTCCAAATGGCAATCAGATTTCTCCCTGGATCAACAAGCCCTAACTAAATATTAATCCCAATACTAACGTGCATAGCCCTCTATATTATGCTCTTTTAAATAAGTATCCAGGCCCCTTTTAAAGGCATCTAATGTATTTGATAGCACCACCTCCTCCGGAAGTGCATTCCATACCTTTATTGTCCTTACTGTAAAGAAACCCTTCCGCTGTTGTAGACTAAATCTCCTTTCCTCAAGTCTAAGCGGGTGGCCCCTTGTCCTGTGTACTGTTCTGTTAATGAACAGGTCTTTTGAAAGCCCTTTATATGGGCCTTGAACATATTTATATAGTGTTATCATATCCCCTCTAAGACGCCGTTTCTCTAGTGTGTACAAGTTTAACTTTTCTAGCCTCTCTTCATAACTAAAACATTCCATTCCCCTTACTAGTTTTGTAGCCCTCCTCTGCACTCTCTCTAGTTCCATAATGTCCTTCTTCAGAAAGGGCGCCCAGAAAGGGCGCCCATTATGGTAACTGATGTAATCATACAGTAATTTTAAACAAAAAAAATATAAATATACCTTTTGTCCTTCCACACCCTTGACTCCTTGAACTCCAGAATTGCCCTTTAAAAATGTAAAAATTAAAAAAAAAAAATTTCAGTATATTCATATTGCCTTAATTATATCAAGCATATTAGAGTTTTACAGAGCATTTTATATCACTTTTACATATTTATTATAGTTGAAGAACACATTTATTTAAAGCAGAACTATCAACCCAAATAAAGTCCACCCCCAATAATTAGTCACATAGCGATAAACTTAAAAATAGTACTATTATTCGGTATAAATACTGGGTTATTAAGAAATCCTACTTCTTCTAAGACTGACGGCCAGGCTTCTTGCTTTAGAGGTATCTGTGAGCACCTGCACTGTCAGTCCCTTCAAGGTACAATAGAGGAGATCAGGACTGACGGCATAGGAGTGCAGATGTCTCTAAACCAAGATGTCTGTGCTTATGATTGGCCGTCAGTCTCAGAAGAAGTAGGATTTCTTAATAATGCGGTACTTATGATGGATAATAGTACTATTTCTAAGCTGATTGCTATTTGACTAATTATTGGGGGGCTTTATTTGGGGTGATCTGCTTTAACCCCTTCGCGACCATTGACGTGCCAGAACCGTCATGGCAGTCTTGGCACTTAAGGACCAGTGAAGGTCCTGGCACGTCATGGAGTTCAGGGCTCCCGGCGCGCCTGCACGCCACTCCGGAAGCCCTGAACAGGAAGTACAAAAAAAAAAAAAAAAAGCCCCATAGTCCTCAAGTGCCAGCCGCGTTTGCGTGCTTCAGTCCTTAAGGGAATCAATTTGTATTCAGACATAAAAACATAAACTATACCAAATATTAGAGAATGCTTTGGTAAGAAATTTGTCATTGTAAATTGTTATAACATGAAAAATGTTTATAATATGGCACTTTTTTCACTTCATTTTTACTATTTGGTTAAAAAAAAATCTGCTAATACTAAATGACTGCTGTGTATGATAGGCTGAGAGGTCTTTCCATCTTTCATATTATGGAAATAAAATTAAAGAATAAAAAAATAAATCATTATGAAATATTAGTGTATTTTGTTTGTGAAATAAAATAACAATCTGATAAATAAAATCATCTTCCTTATTGTCACCAACGGAAGACAAGTTCAATATATAAACAACATATACTTCACAAAACAATGGATTGATGACTGTATTTAGTCACATAATAAAACAAACAGAACCACTTGACAATAATTTAAACATTTGCTGGTTAAACTAGATCATAAAAATAGAATGAAGGTTATTACAAAGTATAATTCAGTACAAGTGGAATGATATACCAAATAAAAAATTTCTTACCCAGAGCTTTTTTATTAGCATAAATGAGACCATAAGAACAATCTCTCTGTTACAAAACTCCTGACACTGAATAACAACATAACAAAGTGTAGTGGAATCTACCTTTTGTCCAGGTGCACCTGTCAGTCCCACGTTACCCTGTAAATAAGAACATTTTTTTAATTCTTTATATTCCAAATAATTCTTGGACATAAATGTAAGACTTAAATAAGATGTATACATTTTTTTAAAAAATTAATCTTTGATTTATCGATATGTTTTTAAAGGAAATAATTTGCATTTATAATGTGTAACTGGTAGAATTACCTACCGTTTTCCAGTTCAAAAGCCTTTGAACTATCTGAAGCATTGCTTAGCAGTGTGGTGGATACCCCTTTGGCACTCAAAGGGTTAACATCAGGGCATGTTTGGACATTATAAGGAAAAATTGTGAAAAATCATATAATAATCTGGTATCTCAAAGACAAGTCTCTGGTGGAAAATGAGTTATATCCTAGAGACTCAAATGAAAGCAAAACCACAGCAAAGTAACGTATTTTCCCCTATGGTCCTTACACACAAAGAAAAGGGGGCCTCTCACCTTTACCAGACCCTTCCATCACCTAGGAGGCCTGAAGGAAGAGTGTCTGTAATCCCTTGAAGGGGCTTAGTGGGATCCTGGCACTGGACTTGGCAGCTTCAGCAGAGGTACACTTGCATGGTATGGACACTCTTTTCTAGTGGGTCTGCGAGTATAACTCTCCCTGCACCTTTCCTGCCCTCTGCATCTACCCTACTACTGCTCTCTGGGTCCTTAGGCCTATTGTGTCCCCCCATCAGTCTGGCTCTCCTCAGTGTGCTGTCAGGCACTATTGCAAAAAATCCAGTTACACAACCCCCCTGACCTGCCCATATCCCTCTATCTTAGTGTTATCCCACCATTTCCCCTGCTTAATTTAGTCTTGGCCCAGTTCAGGCCTTTTTTTATTTTTAGTTACCTCACTCTCTCTCACTTCACCCAAAGGGATTTATGGCTTGACCCTAACCACAGCACCCTGGTTCCTGTGCCTGTGGGGTACACAATGCTCCTGATCTCTGAACCTACAGCATTCAAGAAGTTCTCCTGTGAAAGGAAGAGGTACTGCGACTTTACTCCATTCCTCACTTTACACCTGTGGTGAGAGCACCCCCAAATCCACACCATCTGCCCTTCTGCCTGGATTTCTCTGAAGACAACTGAGGGCCTTATGATGTAGTCTACTTTCTGGGGTGGAGAGCTCCCACCCATTGTCTGTCCAGCTGTGCCTGCCTTCCCCTCCTACAAGCAGTCCTTGTGCACTGGTGAATTTTTTCTCTCCTCACAGCCCCTCATATCATGCCATACAAGAATAGAGAGACTCTTAAATCTCTCCCAGATTACTTTGCTCCTGCTGCAACATCGTCCAACAAACAGGTGGTCCCTCTGTCCACCTGCTGTGTATCTGCTAGTAATTCCGCATTCCCTGTTGATATGGAATCCCCTTGTATGAAACAAGACATGCTTGATCTAAAGCAGTGCCTTCTCTCTATCAAGCACAAGCTCTTCAGTACCTCGATCTCAGATATCTCCAAAGAACTGCCTTTGCTTGGGTCCAGAGTTTCCTCAGTTGAGGGGTCCCAAATGCAAACCACGGTGAAGCATGTACCCCTGGATGCAGACCTACTGGATATTAAAGCGCAAGTCTCTTCAGTCGCAGAGGCACAGGAGGATCTGGATATTAGGTCCAGAAGAAATAATCTACCAATCTGTGATGTTCCTGAAACGGTGCAGATGGAAGATTTCTTACACATATTATTTTCTGTCCTTCTGCCTGACCAGGACGCTGCTAAATTTATCTTAGATCGTGTCCATCAGGAACTCCTTCCTAAATCTGCAGACAGTGATAAACCCAGAGATATCATCTTACTCCTCTACTACTTCTCCACCAAGGAAGTGATTTTGCGGGCTGCATGAGACCACGCACCTACGATCAATGGGGTGACTCCACATATTTTTGGCGAACTGGCTCCCTACACTCTCCAGAAGAGAAGATCCTTGAAGCTGATCACAGAAGTCCTTGACATACGGTACCACTGGGGTCTTCCCTTCTGCCTCCTTGAACCTCATAATGGCACTCTTCTCTCCGCCAAGTACTTGGACCAGGGCATCACTCTGCTGATGTCACTATAGGTCCCTGTTCCTGCTGAACTTTCTAGTGTGATACCTGGGTCTTCTGCTTCATAGGCCTGTGTTCCTGGGTTGGATGACCATGCTCAAGACCTCCTGTTATGGACATCCAAGTCTGCCTCAAAGAGAGAGGGTTCCTCGGACCATTGACTTTTACTGTATGCTTTTGCCTCCCGGGACTTTTGGGTGTGCCTCTAGGCCTTGGTCTGACAGCTTATTGAGGTCCTCCCTCTCTAGCATACCACCCTGTTGAGTCCCCATACAATTGTCCTCCCTCCCCACCCTTCCCCCCTCCTGTTCTCCCTTCCCTCTGCCTTCATGCCTTGGCAGGCCCCTCTTGCTTACAATGGTGAGCATCTCTCCTCACACCCCCTCTCCTTCCTGTCCAATTTTCTCCCGCTGCCCATTCTAGGGGATTGGGCCTTGCTGGATTCCTCTGGCAATCAGTAATTGGGATCCGGTGATTCCCAGACCCCCCTCTCCTCCCGGGTCAGCCCTAGGCCGGTGACGTTTTGAGTCCCTAATGTGAGGGGGATGAATTCTGATAGGAAATGTAGTTTGGCCCTGGGTGAATGTGCAACTGCGGGGGCCCAGATTGTCTTCTTTCCAGAGACCCATTTTTCCAGGCTCGAGTCTCCTCACCTCCAAGATAAACGCTACCCACACTCTTATTAGCCTCCTCCAACCATAAAAAAGCAGGGGTAGCCATCTTGCTTAGACATGATTACCCGTTTATGGTCACTAAGCAAGTTGTTTATCCGAATGGCAGATTCCTCACCCTGCAGGGGTCCCTTGGGAACCAGGAGCTTACATTAGCCTCTGTGTATGCTCTCAATTCAAACCAGATTGCCTTCCTACAGTCTTTCTTCAGAAAAATTGACTCCACTAACCCAAAACGGACTCTTATCTGTGTTGACTTCAGTGCAGTCCTGGATCCCACAGCAGATAGAAATTCCTACACCTCCGGCTCTCCTCCAGACTCTTCAGTTTATTTATTGCACCAGTTTGACCCTCCTCCATGAACAAGGGTTGGTCCATGTCTGGCAGACCCTTCACCCCATGGTCTGTGACTCCACATTCTTCTCGGTGGCTTGCAACAGCTACTCTTGGATAGATCTCTCACTTGCCTCCCTGATTTACGTAAGTCTTTCTCTGTGGCTGACATTGGTACTATCTCATGGATGGATAATGCCACTCTTCATTTGGAAATGGATCTCCTGGGCCTGAGAACTTCCTCCTCTCAGTGGTCTTTCAATGAGTTTCTTCTTCAGGATGTTACTTTTTGGCAGCACATCAGAGAGCAGTCCGCCCTATTCTTCCCTGTCAACGTTGGTTCGGTCTCGAGACCCACTACCCTGTGGAATGTCTTTAAAGCCTTCATCAGAGGCATCATTATTGCATATGCTTCCAAGGTGAAAAGGGAAAAGATCCAGAAACTTGCCCAAGTCACAGCGGACCTCTTGGCTAAAGAACAATTACATAAGCATCACCCCTCTCAAGCTAATTTTTGTAAACTTCAGGACACACGGGAGGTCCTTAGTAACATGGACAGATGTAGTGGTCACAACAGCTCTTCTATGAGCAGGCTAATAAAACCCACCGGATCTTGGCTCACAAACTAAAGGCACATTGAATTATTGCACGATCCTTCCGACATCTTGGAGTCTTTTCATACATACTTTTCTGAGTTATACAACCTCCCCGACTGAAGCTACATTGCAGATCAGGTCATTCTTAGGGGAGCTATCTCTCAAATGCCTCTCTCCAGACGATAGAGCTTCTCTGGATAACCCCATCTGTTCAGAGGAACTCCTCTCTGTTATTATGTCTGCAAAGATGGGTAAGACACCGGGTCCGGATGGTTTACCCTACTCCTTTTACAAAAGGTTCCACCCCCTTTTCACTCCCCATATCCTCTAACTCTTTAACTCCTTTCTGGATGGCAGTTCTGTGTCTCATGACATGGCCCAAGCTCACATCTCACTTGTCCTTAAACTGGGGAAGGACCCACAATGCTGTTCCAGTTACAAACCCATTTCGCTCCTTAACTCTGATCTTAAGCTATTTAGTAAAATTCTAGCTAAAAGACTTGCACTCCTTCCGAAGTTGATCCACGAAGATCAGGTGGGATTTATCCCAGGTCGTGGCACTGGTGATAACACCAGGAAAATTATCAGCCTGGTTCATGTCACCTGTACCACCAAGTCCAAGACTCTTTTGCTTAGTCTAAATGCGGAAAAGTCCTTCGACCGGATTCACTGGCACTATTTGTTGGAGCCTCTTGTAATTTTGCATTCGATGGCCATTATCTCTCAGACATCTGTTCTCGATGCTCGACTCTGAAACTCCCCTCCTTATATTCCCCACCAATTGTAATACAGAATGGCACCAGGCAGGGGTGCCCCTTCTCGCTCCCCTCTTGTTTGCCTTGGCGGTTGAACCTTTAGCAATGAAAATTAGACTTCATCCAGATATTTATGGCATCCCATAGGGTACTGAGACTTACAAAATCTCTGTCTTTGCGGACAATGTCATATTTACATTATCCATCTCACACGTTGCTCTACCTAATTTGTTAAATGTCCTGCAGGAGTATCATCTTGGCCAGCCCAAGGCATAGTTCACCTCTAGGGGTATAACCAGATGGGTAGATAAAGAATGCTTTTGCTTGCTGTCAAGCCCTCTTGAAGGCTTTTCCCGAATTCTCCAGGGAGTCTGGAGTCAGATGTCATTGCGCCTACCAACTATTGCCTTTCAGCTGCGTGTCTTTGACACTGCGTGTAAACAGTTTCTCATTTCATCCCCATCTCGACTGATGCCACTTTTTGGTAACCCTCAATTCCCTGTGGGTTTCAACTCCAGACATTTCTACAAGTGACAACAGGCTAGCGTTCTCTCGATTGGTGATGCTTTATCTGATGGCTCTCTTCCCTCTCATGACTCAACGAGTCAGTAGTTGGGTTTAGAATCCAGGGATTTCCTAGCCTACCTTCAATTAAGGGATTTTCTGCATTCTCTTTCCCCTTCCTTGTCTCCACCCCCTTACTCAGTTTGAAAAACTCGGCTCTGATCCAGGACTGCATCATCATCTAGTGTCCAGAATATATGCCCTATTGCTGACTTTGAAAGCCCTATCTAAACATGCTAGCATGATGGCCTGGGAGAGAGACTTGGTCTGGAGATACCAGAGGATCGGTGGGCTACGATCTGGTCTGCCGCAGCAAAGATATTTTACTTAGGTGGTATTATACAACCTCTCAGCTTCATTCTATTCCCCCTACTATCTCGGCCCAGTGTTGGAGAGGGTGTCGGAATACTGGTGACTCGCTTCACATCTGGTGGATGTTTCCCATTGCTCAGGTGTTCTGGAGTAAGGTTCAGCTCTTTATAGGGGCCGTCACCTCAATCTCCCTTGATCCAGTGACTTTGGTTTTGGGGGTGCCCGTTGAGTCCTTGCTCTTGCCCCTTTCCCTTGCTATGCTGAACTCCCACATCCTCACATCAGCTTGCTGCTTGATTGCTGGTTTATGGAAGTCTCTATCAGTCCCCTCCTTGGACATGTTGCTATCGAGACTACGACAGGTAGAACTCATGGACAGTCTTACCGCTCTACTTCATGACACCTTCCTGAAGCTTAGAGAAGTTTAGGACTACTGGGAACTTGTTAAATATATTATTGACACCTCCCAGCTCTGACTTCCTACCTGGTTCCACCCTAGTTTTCTCCCTTTCGTTTTCATTTATTCCTCCCATTTCTCTGGTCGAATTTTTTTCTTTTAACTCCATTCCCTTCCCAGCATCCGGGATGGTGGAGTTGACGCCTAGGTGTAGTGTATTGTATTGCATACTTCAGGCCTTGTATATTGTACATGCTGTCCTGATACACTCTACATTTTGTATAGTACGATGTTCCATTATCTGTAGTGTCTTCCACCCCTATAAACTCTATTGTTGTAGGTGATCAGTTATGCTGTATTTCTTACTGTTTCCTGTACCCCTCAACAAAATAACAAAAATAATAAAAATTATTAATAATAATTTAAAAAAATTGATACATCATGTGAGTCAGGGTGACTTCTAAAAAGGGCTAGAATCCCCTAGACTACTAGAGATTACACCTCTGAAAACCAGCACAATTTTTTTGGAACTTATTTGTATATAAATGTGTAGGTTTTAGTGTTCCCTTAAGATAGATGTAATAATTTGTCTATCAATGTCAGCATTACCCTTTGGAGTGGAAGTATGGCATGGAGTAAGGTTTTCAGGTGTCAGCCTGACACAAAATGAGATAAAATGTCAGGCTGACAAACAAAAGAGCTATTACTAGGAATGAGACAGAAACGGTGAGTTGGAGTGGGAGAGTCTGGTATTTGTAGATTTATTTCTTCTTGGGGCGGGGGGGGGGGGGTGTTGTCAGCATGGGGAGGCTTTTTTTGCCATGATTGTTGAGGCACTTGGGATTTCCAGCAGTTAAAAAAAGACTTTGGTCGATCAGGTTTTGAGGCAACCAGTGGTTCGCATGGGGTAACATGGGTTCAAAAGCTCAAGATCCACTGAGAAAGATAAAGCTTACAGTTGTCCAGTGACAATTTGCATCATTTCACCGGATGCTGTTGTTAATAATGTTATGTAATAATTAGAATTTAGTAGGAAATAAAAAGATCCAATTAATTGTGTGTAAAATACCTCTCAAACTTGCAAATAAACTTGAAATGAAGCAAACTTACAGCTGCACCAGGTGGGCCAATAAATCCTGGTCGGCCAGGTCTTCCAGCTTCACCCTTTATACCTGGAGCACCCTATTTAAAACAAAAAAATGAGAGCTTGATTTTACTGAACTTGTATTCAATGACCTCATCTGTTCCTCAGGCATACACATGACAACTGAATTCACTTGAATAAAATAAGAGATAAAATAGAAAGAAAACTAAATCGTAAAAGCCAAAGGGAAATAATAATCATTGAGATCGAGTTAGGCAGCCAGAACCTCCTTGGTTGTGCCTGAGACAAGCCCCAATTGGGTGTTAGGGAAGCCAGAAGAGATGCCATTTCTAGAAGGAAAAAAATAATCTATTAATCAACCTGTAAAAAAAAATAGTGTCCTGTGCTGAGACAGACAGTTTGCCTGTGAATTTGTGTCAATATGCCATGAAAAGAGTGAAGTGAACCTACAGTGATTCACAGCACCCAGATCACTGCATGTCTAACTACTACTCAACAAGGTAAAAAGGAATAGTCTAGAAGGCACTGCTCTCATCCAGCACTGTCAGAGGGGGTCACTGCCATAATTAAACTCTGTCTGTGCAGTCACTGCTCTTACAGTGGATATAAAAAGTCTACACACCCCTGTTAAAATGCCAGGTTCTTGTGATGTTAAAGAATGAGACAAAGATAAATCATGTCAGAACCTTTTCCACCTTTAATGTGACCTATAACGTGAAGAATTCAATTACAAAACAAACTGAAATCGTTGAGGGGGAAAATAAAAAATAAAAAACTCACAATAACCTGGTTGCATAGGTGTGCACACCCTTAAACTTATACTTTGTTGAAGCACCTTTTGATTTTATTACAGCAATTGGTCTTTTTGGGTAGGAGTTTATTAGCGTGGCACATCTTGACGTGGCAGTATTTGCCCACTCTTTTTTGCAAAGGAGCTCCAAATCTGTCAGATTGTTAGGACATCTCCTGTGCACAGCCCTCTTCGGATCACCCCACAGGTGTTTAATTGGATCCAGGTCTGGGATCTGGCTGGGCCATTCCAAAGCATTAATCTTCTTCTGTTTAAGCCATGCTTTTATGGATTTGGATGTGTGCTTTGAGTCGTTGTCATGCTGAAAGGTGAGCTTCCTCTTCAACTTCAGCTTTCTAACGGACGCCTGAAGGTTTTGTGCTAAAATTGCCTGGTATTTGGAACTGTTCCTAATTCCCTCCACCTTGACTAAGGCCCTGGTCCCATCTGAGGAAAAACAGTACCAAAGCATGATGCTGCCATCCCAAAGCATGATGCTGCAGTCCCAAATCATGATGCTGCAACCACATCCACTTTTTTGTGGGTATGTTGTTCTTTGGGTGATGTGTAGTGTTGTTTTTGTGCCAAACATACCTTTTGGAATTATAGCCAAAAAGTTCAACCTTGGTTTCATCAGACCATAACACATTTTCTCACGTGCTTTTGGGGGATTTGATGTTTGTTACTGCAAACTTCAGCCGGACTTGGATGTTTTCCTTTGTAAGAAAAGGCTTCCGTCTTGCCACCTTACCCCATAGCCCATTCATATGAAGAATACGGGAGATTGTTGTCACATGTAGTACGCAGCCAGAAGTTCCTGCAGTTCCTTTAATGTTGCAGTAGGCCTCTTGGAAGCCTCCCTGACCAGTTTTCTTGTCGTCTTCTCATCAATTTTGGAGGGACGTCCAGTTCTTGGTAATGTCTCTGTTGTGCCATATTTTCTCCACTTGATGATGACTGTCTTCAATGTGTTCCATGGTATAGCTAATGCTTTGGAAATCCTTTTGTACCCTTCTTCTAACTGATATCTTTCAACAATGAGATCTCTCTGATGCTTTGGAAGCTCTCTGCGGACCATGGCTTTTGCTCTGAGATGCAACTAATCAAATGTCAGGAAAATCATACTAGAACGACTGAACTTTATTTGTGATTAATCAGTCACTTTAAATGATGGCAGGTGTGTAATGACTTCTATTTAACATGAAACTGAATGTGATTTGTTAATTCTGAACACAACCACATCCCCAGTTATAAGAGGGTGTGCACACCTATGCAACCAGGTTATTGTGATTTTTTTTATTTTTCCTCCTCAACGATTTCAGTTTATTTTGCAATTGAATTGATCACATTATAGGTCAGATTAAAGGTGGAAAGTTCTGACATGATTTATCTTTGTCTCATTCTTTAACATCACAAGAAACTGATATTTTAACAGGGGTGTGTAGACTTTTTATATCCACTTTATTTTGTACAAGGGCTCAAAATTCTCGCTACCAGTTTTCATGCATAGCCCCACCCATATCCCCGCCTTTAACCCCACCCATCTCATGGTCTAACAATAGCTCCACTATAAAAGATCAGGCTATAGAGGTACTTCTAACAAAAATTCAAGTTCCAGCTGCAATAACTTGCGAATAAAACATCTATCAACAGTTGTAGCTTCCATGTTTTAATCAGTAGGATAAACTCTAAATTATGTTTTTTCCAATATTAAGCTTTAGAAAAAAAATTTTAGCGTTTATTAGTGCTTAAAAACTGGAATTGAATGCAAAAAACTTCGGTTTGAGAGATATCTGCATTTAAAGTTTGACGTTTCCTGCTGTCAGCTGTAAAGAATGATTTCACTGGAATGGTCTACAAAGTATGCTTGCAAACCAGGCACATTTTGTAGGCCATTCCAATGAACTCATTCTTTTTATAAAACGCGATCGTGGCTCTGCTGTAGCGCATCCGTGTCGACTGACACGGATCTCCTGCTGTCAGCTTTACAGCTGACAGCAGGAAACATCAAACTTTGAATGCAGATATCTCTCAAACCATAGCAGTTTGAGAGATATGTTTTTTTGCATTCAATTCAAGTTTTTAAGCACTACTAAATGGTAAAAAAAAATCTGTGACATTACTATCCCTTTAAAATTATTTTATAGCATTGGGCAACTAATGATTTAACCTGATGTGATCAGCCTTGTGGAGTCAAGTTAGAAAGGAAGCTTAAGTGAATCAAAAGGATGCTTTGTACAACAGAAGCACATCATGCCCTACTCTCACCTGCTGGGTAACACAACACAGCTTGTTGGTCTTAAAGTACTAGGATGGTTACGCTCTCCAAATGAGTAAATTCAACTACATTATCAGTTCCTTGCTCATTTTTTCTACAGTGAGCGTACATGGATGTGTGATGCCCTGATGGTACCTAATAGCAGGGACATGAGGACCTCACAATTGAAATGGGACTATAAATTATGTCACAGAGCTTACAATTGAAATGAGGATACACTAGTAAGTCAGCAGATCATACAGCTCAATAAAGGTGAATTAAGTGGGGTGGATTTAAGGAAGGGAAGGAAGGACTGTAAGAGAAAAAGAAAGAAAGAAGGTAAGAAGTATTGTTGACACAACCATTTTCATGCCCCATTGTTCCATTGTATGATGTTTATTGTAAAATAACCCTGTGCGCTACAATAAAGTGAGTTTGTTCTGGAACCAAAAGTGCATCCTGTCCTTTTTGTCACAGAATGGTCTAAATGGTCTCCTTCTGACCCCCCCCCCCATGCCTGGATGAAGGTCTGCAGAGTAACCGGCATGGCTACCCCCTTGTAGCCCAACTCAGGAGAGAGAAACCCAGAACGATGACCAATGACAACCTGTTATCTTGGGCTCCTGTTATAAAGCCTGATAAATTAAGGTTTGTTCATTTCTTATAATGTGTCATCAGTGCAGTGCATTATGACAATGTTCTAATTAAGGTAGTTCATGTGGAATTATATTATAAAGTTTCCCCCTTCTGCCCCTTTTGAATAGGTCAAACAGCCTCCCCTCAGATCTGAAATCCGGTCACCAGACCGGACAGATCACAAGTTGAGACAATCTTCCTTCTATCAGTATAAGAAAAACCCTGTCTCCCTTGATGAAGGAGGGCAGATTTTTCCTTATACAGACACAAGATTGTCCCTTGTAGCGATCCATGTAGACCGGCTTTCTGATCTCAAGTGAAGAAGAGTGAAGTATGTAAAAGGGGAGATTAAACTAGACCAATTAAAACATTGTCCTAATTCTCAGCACCATTGACACAGTATTAGGAATGAACAAACCTTAATGTATTACTATCCCTTTAATGAATATGTATAACATATACTGAACAGGGGTAGCATTCACATTAACAGAAACTATCCACCTTTGTGAACACCAAACCACACATAATACAGATGAACAAAAGGCCGTACTCGCATGTCTTATACAAAATGTATTAAATAGCTCAACGTCTCTGTGGTACCTAAACCACCTTCATCAGGAGAGAAATATCACATACAGGTATCTTAATTATTACCCGAACTTGCTATCAGTGCAAAGTAGCAGTCTAATACTTTTTATATTGACACTAAATTAACTGATTGGGTGTTAGAGAGGTCTTCAGTGTACTATGTTAAATATTTTGGTACTTGGGATTCCATTGAGATGTTGTACAAAAATAAAAGGTTAAGCCAGTGCATAAAGTTGGAGAACCACTGGTTTAGAAACAGTAAATTCAGATGTAGAGGAATTTTGAAAGGGGTACTGTCATCCCAATGATGAGTCCAAGTGACATTCTTTTTCAGGAAATAGTGTCACTCACAGAACCAGCTGACTGCTGCTTAAGGGACACCTTCCTAGGTAAGTGTTTTTGAGAAACAAATTAAGACACATTTAATCTTAGGCTATAGTTGACAATTTCTTTTGTTTCGCAAGGCTACACAGGCAGTGTAAGATATGAGGGTGTTATTGAAAAGCCAGAGGTGCGTGTAGTCTTCATACTGTGCTCCTGTGCTTCCATCCGATCCCTTTCCATGCACGTGACTTCTCTTGAGTGATTGTGCATTTCAAGGGGCCAGGTCAGGCTTCAGCCACCTTCGCCCATGCATGCTGGCCCTTTAGCTTTTCCTCCTCTCTCCAGAGAGGAGAGGAGGGCTTTCACCCTGGGGTCTTCTGCCTCAGCATCTTTACCCCAGGTCTTCTGTCTTCAGCTCCCTCCGGAGAGAGGAGCCTCAGCAACTTTAAGGGGAGGGGCGGCCCGAGGGAACGTCAACCCACCTCCTCCACCAAAGAGTGAGTCTTCCGACCCAGCCCCATAGTGGCAATTTTCTGTGTGATGTGCTTGTGAAGTGTCCATAAGTGCTCAAAAACAAAATCACATGTGCAAAAAACATGCCCAATGATTAAGTAGAATTGTGTCTGTTAAGGCCTCAGCCTCAGGGCTGGAATTATAAAAATTCTTCACAGCCACCAGCCAGAAGACCGAAGCAGAAGAAGTTATAAAAAAATAAAGGAGAGTCCAAGAGTGCAAAGTTGAGTCCCAAAATTGCTCCATGTGCATCAGCCCCACTATGTCACATAGGGGATACCACATTGCATTCCATCTTCCCAGGACTCCTAGGAGCATTAGCCACAGATAGTCAGAATAAATATGTTTATAACTTGAAATTACATGCAGTTTGGTACTCACAGGTTTTCCTCTTTGACCCTCAGGTCCTCGTAGTCCCATAATTCCTTTCTCTCCCTTAAAGATAAATATATTGAATGTCTTTCAATGAAACAAAATTTCTGTGTCTAACACCACTCAATGTAAATACAAACAATATTTAATTGTATACATATATGAATACTTTTCGCTATTTTCACCAGCTTTGTTTTTTTAAGTTTGACTAATGTCTTAAAGCAGAACTTTCATATTGTATAAAGTCTCCCTACAATAATTAAGTATATGGTGACTAATTTCAGAATAGTTATATTACATCTCAGAAGTACCCGATTCAAAAGTTATCCTTAATCTTCAGAGACTGGAAGCCAGGCCTCAGCACAGACATCTTGTCTGCGCCCCTGCGCTGTCAGTCCCTGTCTCCTCTAAGAAACATTGCAGTGTGCCACAAGGTAACCGGAAGGGACTGACAGTGCAGGTGCTCAGATGGCAAAAACCTGGCCATCAGTCTCCGAATATTATTGATAACTTTTGAATCTGGTACTTCTGAGATGTAATATAACTATTCTGAAGCTAGTCGCCATATACTTAATTATTGTAGGGTGACTTTATACAACATGAAAGTTCCGCTTTAACCCTTTGAGTGCCAGAGGGGTTCGCAACACATTGCTTCACAGCGTGTTGCGTACCCCTGTGGCATTCAAAGGGTTAATATAGTTATTCTTCCAGCAACTTACAACTACAGTTTCTAAAATAAAATGTTTTCTTTTTACCTTATATCCCAAAAATCCAGGTTTTCCACCGCTTCCTTGAGGCCCCTGATAAGCCTACAGTTTAAGAGAAAATAATATATTTTAAGTTTTCTTCATCCAAACTCTCAAAATGGGCAAATACGAAACTTTGCACCTATTGCTACCCACGGTAGTAAACCTTGCCCTTCTGGTGTTGTTCACAAAAATGACTGTCACAAGTGGCAATCATTTTTTCATTAACTTCTGGGGACGGTGATAGTAAAAGGGAAGTTACAGCATGAAGAGAAGAATCTATACCATAACTTGTGGGGTCAACATGTACACATTCACAGGAGTGATTAGATCATTGTGATACACTTGTAATATCCAATTCACTGGAGAGTTCATTAACATTCCAATTCTCCTAAGTGCACAAAATGGTTGATGTACTAAGAACCAAAGTAATTCTGCACCGTAAGGGGCAAATAAAAATTCCTGAAATTCCCATTGACTTACTTTGTGAAGCAATTCATCGGAAACCTCTCAAGCATTCAAAGGGTTTAAAGGCAAATTTAAATCAATGGCAATTTATTTCTGCCCCCTATAGTACAATTGGTTTGCCCCAGTATTTTGTAATTTCTTAATAGTACAGCAGTCTCAGCAACAAAAAAAGTGCAGGTTAATCACAATCTTCTATTTTCTACAGGTTTTCAGTTTATTCAAGAATTTTACACAATTGTATGTTTCATAGAAAACAATGAAAAACAAAACAGTTTACCTGAGGAAAAGAACTGTAGAACGGATACAGTGAACTCCCGGTATGGGGTGCATTGACCCTTTGAGTGCCAGAGCAATGCAAAGTGCAAAGAGCAATGCATTCTGTACCCCTCTGGCACTCAAAAGGTTAAGGTGTGCACTGCAAAGTAATTTTCTTTTCAGCCCACTGTCTATGTTCCATGCAGTAAATGGCATAGAAAACTAGTTGAAGAGCCTGTGTACACAGGCCACAGTGCCACCCAGCAACAGCCGTGAACAGTAGAGACTGCCCGCGCCACTGCTGATAAGGAGCGGGGTGCTCCGAATTCAGGCCATAGTCCTCTCTGCGCATCTCCGGACACTCTCCATATCAGCTGCGGCGCGGGCAGTCTGTAGTGCGCATGACTGCAGCACATGCAGCCGTCTCTACTGTGCATGACTGCTTCTGACAAACACACATTTAGCAAATTATTATATAGGATAACATGGTGGCACTGATGACCACCTCTAACCTCTTTATGGTACTTGTGCCTGTTATGCAAAGTTTTACTTGCCCATCTGCAGAGGGAGGAGGGTTAATTAAGACCCTAAAATAAGTACATTCCATTACCCATCTTACATTTTTAATACTTTGCATTTGTCTGTCATTTTTCTGATGGTCCTGTGACATGGAGTTTAAAGGGATGCAGTGTGTGTGTGTGTGTGTGTGGACAAGAGGTTCGTGATGTATAGTCATCAGTGCTGGTTAGTGACATGTGATTCAAAGCCCCTATGTGTGACCACCTTTTCCACTGCCTATATTTTACGGCCTTGGTACCGAGCAGCATCTGGGCATTTTTTTTATATTAAACTGGCTGATTTTTGTATATTTCTTCCTGCCTCTTTGCCACTGCAATTTTTGTGTAACTAAGGCTTTGTCATTGCCAATGAACTGTGTTGTCTTCAAACTGTCATGAGGACTCTGGGTACTGTCCTTAACATGGAGAGTTATTTCACCACAAATGTATAAACAGAGAGAAGCAATTCTAGAACAAACCAACTGCAACATAGGAGCCAGTTAAAAAAAAACAAACAAAAAAAAAACAAATAACAAATTTCCTTCTATTTAATGTTGTAGAGGTCCCCAGCATATTGAAATGTAATGCTTTGGAGACCTCTAGCAGTCAAATGATTAAAGATATTTTTATAGGTCTGTGTACCAAAACAGTCAGCCAGAAAATCTATTATTTTTTTATGCACTGATCACTGTAGAGAAATATATGCATAAGTTAATTTCCACTGGGTGCTAAATGCAGAAAGGAGATCATCAGAAATTAACCCTTATGGAATTCAGATTAATAGATGCCCTGATCCCATTGACTGATGATGGCTTCCCTAAGGCCTACAGCATGATAAATAATCTGTAAAAAGGGACGTGAGTCCTTAAAACTGCAGTGATATTAAATCCTTTAAAAAGTGGCTTCCTCACTTCAAACTTGGATTATAAAGGAGATCTTGCCTCTTAGTAAATTGCCCACATAAAGTGTTTCAACACTGTGTCTGTTTTACTGCCTTTATTTGTTTTATTTTATTTATATTTATTTCGAACAACTACTGTCTACCAGCCACAACCAGAATGTGACATTGTCCAGCTTGCTCAGAGCAACATGCCACTTTCCACTATAAACAGGAGGTGCATGGTGTCAGACAGATACATGTGACAGCCTACCATACTAATGAGGTTACAAATGTTGTACACTCACTACCTTAATGAGGTGCACCAAAGGTCACAGAGCTTCAGGGGGGTTTGGAAATTCATCTTCCCACTTCTTAAAGAAACTTCTGAATACATCACTGATTATGTTAATAAATACATAAATCTAATTTGTCCCTTGAGGTATTACTATAGTTTATTTGAATTTGAGCCTTACTTCAATTCCATCATCACCATCTCTTCCAGGGAGACCAGGATCACCGATTATTCCCTGTAAACATACAATAATATTCCTAAGGAACAATTATACCCATAGTGTTATTAGCAGTAGTAAAATTACTGAATACTTTTCAGAAATACATTTTACCAAAATAAATTATGTATTCTATCATCACTTCTATGTGGTGCTAGGCTAAATTATACATTTAAAAGCTATTAGATCTTTGAGCCCATTGGAGTCTTATCAATGTGTTGTAGATGATTGTAGCACTTAAGGTGTTAAATTATTTGATTTGCTGAAGCTTTATTTAGCTCCATAGATAGACAATGTTTAGGGAATATAAACGGAAAGGCAAATTGCAAATAAGTAAGAAAATATATTACATTTAATAGCAAAGTAAGGGAGGCGTTGCCCATGCTGATATCAGGTCAAGGGCAGTGACATTGGGTGCTGGTGTCCACCTGGGGCCAAAGTGTTGGTGTGTGTGTGTGTGTATATATATATATATATATATATATATATATATATATATATATATATATATATATATATAATATATATGGGTTTTGTTTGTTTTTTTTCATCAATGGCATATAACAGGAGTTTCCATCAAAAAATATCCTCTTTTCATTAATTTTACTTTGTATTTTCCTGTTGTAAGAGCCCAGTTCACTCTGTCCTGTTCTGCACCTGTCTACTCTCTGGGCACAACCCACGGTCTCTTTATAGCCCAGTGTGTGTGTGTCCCTTGTACCATCCCTGTTGCTTTGTATGCTAATTGACTCCTGATCACCACCCTTGCCTTGCTAAATGGCAACTGCTCTAGTGTTCCACGTGCTGTGTCTATTTAACTGTTAAACAACCACTACTCTAGTCTACCGTCTGTATAGAAGTAAGTATTGTTAAATGACAATACTCTAGTCTGTTGCCTGCCACAACCCATGCCTTGATAATCCACCATTTAGATTATATCCTGCCATTATCACACTCCCAGCATTGTTAACGATGCCTACATCTGTCAGGCACAAGCAGCCAGTCAAGTTTTATTCAGCTATCAGTTTAGTTAACTAGTCTTCCAACCACTGACTATTTAAGTACTAATGTCCTTTAAACAGCATTCAGTTATACCTGTATAGTATTTTAAAAACATAGAATTTGACGGCAGATAAGAACCATTTGGCCCTTTTTAGTCTTCTCATTTTTCTACTGTAAAAACCACAAACCTTGTTTGATCCTTGGTCTTGTCTTGTGTTCAGGACAGCGTTTTGCCTATCCCAAGAGGCTTAAATTCTGTCATTCTATTAATTTCCATCACTTCTGCAGGTAGGCTATTCCACTTATCTACTACCCTCTCAGTGAAGTAAAAGTTTAGACTATGGCCTCTTGTCCTAGCATTTTTACACCTTAGAAATGGACTTCCATCCTGCACGTTGTTGAATACATTCATGTATTTAAATATTTATATCATATCCCCTCTCTCTACTCTCCTCCAAGCTATACCTGTTCAGATCCTTCTTTAGTGTATCCTGATATTTTTTTCCTGTAAACAATTCACTACATTACAAGAGGATTTAGACAAATTGAGTAACTGGGCAGGCAAATGGCACATGAGATTCAATAAGTATAAAATTATGCATTTGGGGTATAATAATAAAAATACAACATATAGTTTAAATGGTGTTTCTCTGGAGAAATCTACTAATGAAAAGGATTTGGGAGTAATGGTAGACAATAGACTTAGCAGTAGCGTGCAGTGCCAGCTGGCAGCTGCAAAGGCCAATAAGATATTGGCATGTATTAAAAGGGGTATTGACTCAAGGGAGGAAGATATTATTATGCCTCTTTACAGGTCCATGGTAAGACCCCACCTAGAATATGCTGTTCAATTCTGGGCACCCTTTCTGAAAAAGGACATTATGGAACTAGAGAAAGTACAGAGGAGGGCTACAAAACTAGTAAGGGAAATGGAAAGTTTTAGTAATGAAGAAAGGCTAGAAATGTTAAACGGCGTCTTAGAGGGGATATGATAACACTATATAAATATGTTCAGGGCCCATACAAAGGGCTCTCCAAAGACCTGTTCATTAACAGAAGAGTACAAAGGACAAGGGGCCACCCGCTTAGACTCGGGGAAAGGAGATTTGATCTACAACAGCAGAAAGGTTTCTTTACTGTAAAGACAATAAAGGTATGGAATTCACTGCCTGAGGAGCTGATGCTATCAAATACATTAGATGCCTTTAAAAAGGGCCTGGATACTTATTTAAAAGAGCAGAACATAGAGGGCTATGTACGTTAGTATTGGGATTAATATTTAGTTAGTGCTTGTTGATCCAAAGAGAAATCTGATTGGAATCAAGAAGGAATTTCCCCCCCCCCCATTCAAGGCTGAATTTGAAATTGCTGTATTGAGGGGGTTTTTTTGCCGCCTTTTGGATCAACGATGGTAAACAGGAATAAGAAAAGGGTTGAACTAGATCGGCGCAAGTCTTTTTCCAATCTAAATTACTATGTTACTATGTTACCATTTTAGTAGCCCTTCTCTGAATTATCGCTAAAGTCTCTATATTCTTCTGGAGATAGGTCTCCAGTACCATACACAATACTATAGGTGAGGTCTAACTGTAGAGTGGCATTACCACTTTGTTTTTCTGCTGCTAATGTCCCTAGCTATACAACCAAAATCCTGATTGCATTCTGTGCTTTAAAGTCTCTTGCAGTCCACTGCTAATAGTCTCTGATATATTTTGCCCCATATGAGTCATTCAGGTAAGTTGAAGTAAATTGGTAGCCGCAAGGAGACGTAACTTAGAGCCAGCATTCAGTAGAGCTTACTATATACAGAATATGGCAGATACAATGTAAACAAGATAGATTAAGGACAGGTAATCTGTTAAATTAATATTATTTCTAGAGCATGGTTCCCCTTTAGCCATTGATATATGGTCAAAAGTTTTATGAATGAGAACAGCTACAAAGTGCTGCACATTTCTCCGCTGCACTTTTGCCTGGCTGCTGAAAATATACCACTTTTCACTTACATATGAAGGCCTATAAGACACTATAATTTAGTGACTGTGTTACAATGAATATCTCTTAACACACAGGTAAATTGAATTTGAAGTTTACATTTTCTGACCTAGAACAAATTGTAAGCAGTAAGTATTAATAACCATGTAACAAAATTTAAAACCTGAATAAAGATTTCAGCTTACCTGTGGGCCTTGTGTTCCTTTCCTCCCCTTTGGACCAGGTACACCCTATAAAAACAAAAGTAAGGTTCAGATACGTCATTACATTTCAATATATGGAATTGTATTTGTACTGTTTCAACAAAATAGCTCTCAAAGGAAGCTGTGAAATATTTGTCCAAATATAGCTGTTATTGTAATTCCTGATAAGCTTATGTGCATCTAGAATTTAAAAAAAATTCCAGTTATCTAATAAATTATTTTAATACAGTAAATACTAATTACTTTTCATAAGCTGATTAACTGAAAGTCGCAAAATGTAAGGGACACGGAAAATGAATTTTCTAAGTTTACAATTAATTACTAAATTAAAAAAATTGTATAATGAAATAGAAAAAATTAAACAGATAACTATTTTTGCTACATATTTAGTGAAAGGATGATTAACTGCAAAAAACTATTATTCAGTATGTTTACTTTTAAGCATGAAGAATTAGTATATATTGGCAATTCTATTTTAATACTTACTGGCATGCCTTTAAGACCTGTATTTCCGGGATCACCTGGGTCACCTATAAGCCCCTGTAAATAATTATGTAGAATGAAACAATAAGGTCTTAGGCTGTATTATAAAAACTAATTTTAATTCAAATTCCAGGTGTTAAAATAATGGCAAATGTGCATAAAAAAAACAGCTCATACTATGGGAAAGCTATATTTTCCAGGACCTCTCTTTATTCTAACATTAAAAATTAAATTATCTCAGGATTTTTATTTTCCTTTTAATAAAGAACATTTACACTTATTTTTGGGTCATGTTTTTTTCCTTAAAGGGGATGTATCACCGCTATGTAAGTTAGCCTAAATAGTTAGGTTATACATTGAATATTACTAAAAGTGTCTTAATTTTTTTTTTTTTTGCATTATTTGGTATAAATTGAAGTTATAAAATCTGCCCTGCACCTACTTCCGCATAGACTGAGGTTACCTGCTTGGTAATCACAGTCCATCGCTCTGCCTCTGCTCTCCTCCCTCTATCCAGCCTCCTCCGATGACGGAGGCTTTCTGTCTGTAAGCTGGAGCTCTCTCATTGGCTATATATCGATCTCTGCCAATGAGGGGAGCAGAGGCAGATTGAAGGACTGCGGTTACAAAGCAGGTAACCACAGTCTATGCAGAAGTAGGTGCAGGGCAGATTTTATATCTCCAAATTATACCAAATAATGCTTAAAAAAATTAAGACCCTTTTAGTCATATTTGATGTATAACCTAATTATTTAGGCTAACTTATATAGAGATGATACATCCCCTTTAAACAAGTGTCTGGAAAATCTTTTTTGATGAAATAAGATACCTTCTTCCCTTGTCTACCAAGTTGACCCTGTCTTCCTGGAAAGCCTTCATCCCCCTAGAATTAAAGAGAGACAAAGTTAATTATTTATTTGTAGCAAGATAAAGTATTTTCCTTCTTTAATCACGGTGTCGGACTAGACCACCAGAAAACTAGGGGATGTCTTGGTGTGCCCAGGTGAATGGTGGGTCGCAAGGTGTGATGGGGAAGAATCTATGGAGGACTGAAGTGACGGATCATTTGAACAGATTCAGGCTATAGTACCTGTTATAATAAAAGCTGGCAACATGGGAGTAGAATAATAATTGTGTTGAGTATACCTTTCTGGATCTCAAAGGGTTAATGTTCCATGAGACTAGTCACAGAAGATACAAAGGATAAAAGCATATGACACACCATTGTTTGCACTCGTGGAAGCAATAAGCATTGTAAGTAGCTAACATGTCAGTGCTCTAGTTTGAAATGTGAGCACAGACCACTGACAGCAGCAAGAGGTCTTTATTAGCAATAAGTAAAAGTATGATTTACTTGCAACATTCCCAGTCAGCCATACGGAGGGTTGCAAATTGCCCACCACAGCTTTACATACTTTTAAAATTAAATTTAAGTTGAATGGGGCAGCTATATGTTTGTGTTTGTTTCTGTGAGGGGGAGATAGAATAATGTATATGTTGACATACATATATGGGTAGAAATAGAGACCGGTGGGTAGAGGGGAGTAAAACAGAGACCGTGGGATGAATTAGAAAGACAGGCCTTTGGGGAAGAGGCTACAGGGAGATCTGTGGGAGGAGAGATTGGTATGAAAGAGTTACAAGAGAAAACTGTGTGAGACATAGGCCCATATTTATAAAATCTGACTGGAGTTATTCTGGAATAAACCAACTGCATCATATGGGGACAAATACAAATTCCTAAATTCCCCTTGACTTGGAGAGAGATTTTTAACCCCTTGAATGCCAGTGGTTAAAAGTCCAATTTAATTTAACAGGAATTTGTATTCGTCCCCTATAGTGCAGTTGGCTTACTCCAGAATAACTCCTGCTTTTACAAATATTATGTACTAGTGTAAAAGCCCGTGTACACGGGCCAAGGTCTGGCTGATGTTAACCCTTTGAGTGCCAGAGGGGTACGCAAAGCATTGCAGCGTACCCTTCTGGCACTCAAAGGGTTAAGAGGCCTGCTCTGTGTCGTTGTCGCCGACGCAGTCATGCACTGTAGAGACTGACCGAAAGCACAGAATGCTCCCAGCACAGAACTCCCACCATTCTGTCCTCCCAGCATTCCTACACCTCCCAGCATTCTTTGCTCCCCGCATTCTGTGCATTCGGGCAGTCTCTACTGCGCATGACGGTTTCTGACAAACATCCTAGCAAATTATTTTATAGGATTGTTGAGTAAATCTGGTGCAAACCAAGTGTGTCATATGGAATAAGTAAACATTTCCATTGATGTAAATGGGCGTTTTTATTGTAGAAATGTCTTCATTGAATTATAAAACAATGGATTGGAGATCACAGTAGCATTCAAGGGGTTAAAAGCTTAACTGAAATCAATCAATCTATTTTTTTCATTATGGTGGATTGGGCCCCAGTCTTTTGCTTTAATAGTTCTGACCACCATCTATGTAAGTTCTTCTGTTATACACAGAAATTATATACATATACCTGACATAGGAAAGACACCTAAATAGGTAAGTAACTCTGTTAACCCTTTGAATGCCAGAGGGGTATGCAACGCATTGCTTAGCAATGCGTTGCATACACCTCTGGCACTCAAAGGGTTAAACAAATGAAGAACCACTTATTATAAGGGATATAGTTTGCATTATAGATTGTAAACATAAGAACAAGCAATGTGTATAATGGTACACAGTATAATTGTCAGGAATCGTTACTGATGCTGGAAATCTGTATTCTCATATTTATTTTTGATACATCACAAACTTATCTGTATCAAAAGATATTGCACAAGTTAACTACTAGAATATTGTGAGGCAAGTTTAATAATAGGAACTGGAGCAATTATAGGGAAAAGCCAACCTCGCCATTGGGTTGAAATAGAAATGTAAAAATTCCCATATTATTAAGATTTATTTTTTAATTTGTTGAATGCAAGAGAGGCCTGCAATGCATTCCTTCACAATATTTGGCAACCTCTAGTATTCAAGAGGTTAAAAGACCCGTTTAAATCAATGATAATTGTGTGTCCCCTATGGTGCAGTTGATTTGCCCCAGAACTGCTGCAGTTCTTCCAATAAAATCAGTCGCTATCATTCAAAATACTAAGAATTTAAATGCATGACCTACCTTAACTCCTCTGAATCCAGCAATTCCTTCAAATCCTGGATCCCCGTCATCTCCCTATAAGATAAAATAAAATTCCGCTTTACTTTATGAGTTCAACAATGTAAAACACATCATACTTGAATAACAAGGAATATCATTATTTTCATTATTATGATTATTATATGGTCAAAATATTGTCTGTGTGTTTGCATTTGCAATGACATGGGGGCAGGGATACATTAAAGGTTGATGAGGGTTCAGTATGGTGATGTGTTGGATCTGTGCTGAAGGCACATCTCCAGTATGCACTAATGTGTCTTCCTCATCCTATCCTCTTCAGTCTACCTCCAATCCATCATGACTTCACGTCTGGACTGAACATATCAACAATGTCTTATTTCCATATGAAAATGCAGTATAATAAGCCATTATAGTATTCATAAGGGTGTGTTTATATGTTAATGTGGCTGTTCACCACATGCACTAAACTCTGATAGAAGCCCCTGCTGTTGGAGTTCCAAGGCCCAACATCACCTACCTAAGGCTGACGAGGTTGGGATCTCCCTGTAGCTTCCTATGCAGTAACAGCCCTTAATCAATCATAGCAATCAAAGCATTGAGGGTTGTCATACTGCTGGTGATGCCTAAGGGATGGCCTCCCTCACACATCACCAGCAATAAACAACCCTAAAGTCAGAGAACATCCTCTCTGCTTCCCCACTTGCTCAGGGTTGTCATACTGCTGGTGATGCCTAAGGGATGGCCTCCCTCACACTTCACCAGCAGTAAACAACCTTAAAGTCAGAGAACATCCTCTCTGCTTCCCCACTTGCTCAGGGTTGTCATACTGCTGGTGATGCCTAAGGGATGGCCTCCCTCACACTTCACCAGCAGTAAACAACCCTAAAGTCAGAGAACATCTTCTCTGCTTCTCCACTTGCTCAGTGAGGAAGCGGAGAGGATCCTCTCAGCACCACAATCAGCACCATTCCCCGCCTTTCTTGACACTCTGTCTCCCCTCCTCCATCCCCTTTGCTGTTCAGCACTCTGCCACCCCTCCTCTGTGCCCTTCAACGACTTCCCTACCCTGAGTCACCACTCTGCCACCCCTCCTCCATCCCCTTTAATGACTTACCTACTGAGTCACCAATCTGTCACTCCTCCTCTGTCCCCTTCGCCACCTTACATACCCCTCAGCCAGCCCCATGGACACTAAAGGATCTAATGTGGGACTCAAATCATAAGTTATGGTATAACGTCTCTCTAAATATATAATGGGGTACAGTTTACTATGCAGTTAGAAGTTGGCAACCTTCAGCTCTCCAGCTGCTGTTCGCCTGCATCTCCCATCATCCTAAACCAGCCACAACAGACAAAGGATGATGGGAGTTGTAGTCTAAGAACAGCTGGACATGGCTGGCTGAGAATGATGGGAGAGTTGGTGTCCAATTATAGGTTTAAGAGCCATGGAATACTCACTCTGTTTTAGTGTGGATTGTCAAATGAAAAAATATAACCTATTTCCTGAACAGCTGGACAGCCACATGTTGCTCATATTGGCTTTAGGATATAGTATATTTGCTTCAACTGATTCAAATGCAAGGGTTAAAAAATGTATTTTAAGGTAACAGGCAGTATGTATGATGTTGCTATCAAAATAGTGTTATTACCCGTCAGTTTGCTGGCTTCACTTTTGGTTTACGGGAACAGTGCTGTTTATGGTGCTTAAATGATCCTCTCCACTTCCTCACTGAGCAAGTGGGGAAGCAGAGAGGATGTCCAGCAGTAGTTCGACAGCCCTGTATGCCAATAGGGAACTTCTCCTCCCCTCCCCTTGCATGCCTAATTCTTAGCGCATATGTCAATGTGCTCCTTACACATTGCAAGACACACTTCGAATCTTAGTGCATCTCCCCCAAATTGTCCTTCCATTATCTTAACACTATGAATTCTAGAAATGTCCTCAATGTGTTGTGGGAAGTCTGTGTGCTGTGTACTGGAGATGTCTGCAGCATCCAAGTGGCGAAGCAATGGGTGCAGAATAAGAATAGGACCATTCAATCAATAATAGTTTACAATGGTTTAATGCGTAATAACATATCACAGCTTAGTGGTAGTGATGCTGATGTACTCAGGAGTGGAGTAATTCTTGGACAAACCAAATGTATCATTAGGGCCAAATACAAATTCACATTAATTTAAATGGTGCTTTTGACCATTTGAAAACTGGAGAGGTCTTCAACAAAAAGGTTAAATCAAAGGGAATTTTTTTACCTGTGGTACAGTTGAATTGCTCTAGAATTACTCTTTTACTGTCTTACTATGTCAGTCTCAGTTGGGACAATGTATGAATCTACAAGCACATCTCCACTCCCATTAGCCTCCAGCACCAGTAGCTGCATTTCAGGGTATGCACTACAGAGTTCACCTTCTCTCCTTTCAGGCCAGGTATCCCCCTGTTTCCTGGTGAGCCTGCAACTCCCTAGAAGAACACATGTTATATGTTATTAGAGCTTATGCATTATATCATAAACATACATATGAATCAATTCAGAGACATTAAGCATCAGAGACATTTAAAGGTTGATATAAAGGGGTCCATGACTAGTGGGGAATATTTTTTGGGAGAAGAATGTCGTTTTAAATACCTTTTTTTTTTTTTATTATTTTATTTTTCTTTTTTCCAAACTAAATCTAGATTTAGGGGAATAAGACACTTCTAGAATTTTATGAGGTAAAATACTGAATTTAATGTATGTGAAATGGCACATACTAGTTGTATGATGGCTCTTCTTGTTTTATGAACCTCCTGATATTTTTGCAACTTCTACAACAAGTATCATTATTATTATTATTATTATTATAATTACTATTATTATTATTATTATTATTATTGAGCTATTTTAGATATGGTTGCTATTTTCAAAATAAAAAGCGGTGTTAAAATGTTATTAGAGCCAATATATTTTACTGTCCCATTTTTAGAAATATAAAGTCACTTTTATATACTAGTGAAGATCTTGAAAATCAATTTTAAAACAATTATGTTGAAAGTAGGAGAGATTAAATTTAATATGTTTGAGTGCCAAAGAGGTATGAAGCATATTGTGATGCAATGAGTGGGATACCTCTCTGTAATTTGTAGTCATGGTAAAAACAAAGTCCATATTAGAAACCGTTTAAGTTATAACAATTACTGTCAAAATTCTGCTTGCCTAAATACCATAGTTAGATGTATCATCTATATTCTTTTGCTTCTTTTGCTATTTTCTGACAAACATTGTTATGCCTTTGAAGAATATAGTCTAAAAAAGTCTTTAAATTTAGATCAGAATTTCCAAATAGCCATTTTTTTAGCATAAGACCTTATGTTCAACAGCCAGAAAGCACATATTTCAATGATGTTATAGTAATATATGGCTGAGACATTTGTTTGCATTTTTCATCTATTATATTTTCATTGCAGGTTCATACATTAACATGTATTTCAGTTCACCAGCAGTACAAACCGTATTTAACAGGAATAGTCAAACTTTTGACATCTATCTACTGGAAACTACAATTCCCATCACCTCCAGCCAGTCAGTGTCTGATTACTGATGACAGGATTTTTATTCTCAACAGAGAGAGGTCCAGAGTTTGACTTACAATCACAGAACCACACAGTAAGGATAGTCATAGTGAAGGATAGTGATGTTAACCCTTTGAGTGCCAGAGGGGTACACAATGCCCCTCTGGCACTCAAAGGGTTAAGAGTCTGATCCTGCTCTGCATACTGCCACCGCCTCACTCGCAGCGCACACGATGCAGTCATGCGCTATAGCAACTGCCCAAATGCACAGAATGCTCCCAGCACAGAACTCCCAGCATTCTGTGCATTCGTGCAGTCTCTACTGCGCATGACTGCATCGGACAATAATTCTAGCTTTTTATTATATAGGACTAGCGTTTTATTGTATAGGATAGTGCAATTTTGTTTTCTGTGGGATTTTTCTTTACCGTTGAATGCACTGAACTTCCCTCTTGTACTAAAACGGTTATTACAGTAATATATCCTAGCTCCAGTAAAGTAAAGTAAAGTATTGACGCTGCATTAACTCTTTGGATGCTACGGAGGTCCGCGTTGCATTGTAAAGCTCTGGAGACCAATGTAACTTCCAGTGGATTGTTTGTGTTCCACGAGTTAGTTTGAAACTAAAATGTTCCACCACAGCAAAAGTCTGAGAACTATGGCTGTTTTAGAATATAAAACAGGGACCTCATCTTTTAAACCTTTACGTTACAGAGGGATATGCAAAGCAATGCATTGTATACCCCTGTAGCACACAAAATTTTAAGATATATTGTATATAAGAGGTATAAAATTTGATCTCCCTTCTGTTTGGTTCTCTTGGGGTTAACTCCATGAACTTTGTGCTCTCTATGTGGCTGGCCTCTGTCCTCCAAATAATTTTTTGTGTGTGTGTGTGCGCTTGTTTGTATTCATGTGTACTAATACTTTGTCTTGGTGCAATTGCAGAGCAAAACAAATGCAATTATAATGGCTTTGGTCATATTTAATAATAATAGAACGTAATTATGTCTTATAAATTCTTATAAAACACATTTGCATAGCTTATAGAAAATATTACATTGCCTCTAAAATACTAGCAATGCTAATAAAAATTTGCATTGGTTCTCAGAAAACGTTAGCAATGCTTATGATAAAAAAAAGTCATGTTTGTAAACAAAAACTAGCAATCCTACAAAAAATTACATATCTCCAAAAAAAAAAAAAAAAAAAATTTTTTTTTAGCTCATCAACAAAAACACAGCTGATGGTAAATGTATTAATAAATTAAATATCTTACCTATTTACCCTGCACTTTTCAAGTGCAATTTTCATTAAAAAGGCCCCTAAAGGTCCTAGACCAAATCTTGTGTGGTCCTGAAAAAAAGATATGGCACGATGCCATACCCTACAATTTGTAGGAACAGCCTCTAATATGCCAGCTCCCAGAAAGTAAGTGAGGGAATAACGTCATTTTCCGGTCCTGGTTCACTTGTAAATACAGCTATGTTCTGTATTATTTATACTATAGGCTTTACCCAAAAATGAGCATAGAGACATTATAGGAACATTTGCAGAAAACACTGAAGTGCTTTTAACAGCGGATTTTATAAATATCCCACATGTTTGAACAAACATTTTCATACTTACTTTAAACCCGTCTGCTCCAGGTAATCCTTTGAAGCCAGGTTCACCACGGTCACCCTTTAAAGTAATACGTTTATATATATTTTTTCTTTGTTCCCACCAATATTGCCACATTTACAAATAACACACTGTTTATATTAAATATAGTAGTGCATACTTATTCGAACACCTAAGTCACTATATTGCATGATAGATTTATTTGGTGATTGAAACATTTGAGCAAATTGAATTATTCTCTGGTTTTCATCATTCAAGCAAATTTTAAAGTTTGATCAATCAAGTACTTGATTGACCCAAAGCAAAAATGCCCTTAAATTTGTCCTCTACATGATGACACTAGAACATTAACTTTAAAAGATATTGTATAATGAATGATAACATACAAGAGCAGTTAAAATACAACATAATATACAATCAATCAAATATGTGATGGAGCAAAGTCTTAGTTCTTGCCATTGTAACATTTGTCCTATGCCTGTTGGTAGGTCTCTTGATTAAATTCTGTTTAATTGATTACACTGTATTCTGTCTACTATATTGCCCCCCTGACTGCTGATATCTTAGTGCACCCTAATACCATACACTGTAATTAGACTGGATTATACACTATATTGTATTAGTAATGTATTAAAGTGGGTTTACTTTTAAATGGCGTGTGACCAAATGACAGAATGAACATGTTGATTGGATACAAATGTCGTCGACAAGAGAATCTCTCTCTGCATGACAGCATGCGAGATTCTCGCGTCGCTTACTAAAAGGTCGCTTAATCTACAGAAGCTTAAAGTTTCCACAGTTATTTGTCTGTCATTCATAGGGTTAAACGTTTATGGCAATGCAAATATACAGCACAGCTTCTGTGTCGACACATGCGACATGACAATCTCACGCTGTCATGCAGTGAGAGATTCTCATGTCGTCGTTTGTATCCAAGCGACATGCTCACTGTCATTTGGTCGCATGCTCTTTCACATGCAACCATTTAAAAGGATATCCTGACTGCTGATATCTTAGTGCACCCTAATACCATACACTGTAATTAGATTGGTTTATACACTAATAGTGTAAAAGCCCGTGTACACGGAACAAGGTCCGGGTAATGTTAACCCTTTGAGTGCCAGAGGGGTACACATCGCATTACTTTGCACTCTGGCACTCAAAGGGTTAAGGGGCCGCTACTCCTCACTGCTCCACACAATGCAGTCTTGCATTGCCTCACTCACACGATGCAATCATGTGCAGTAGAGACTGCCTGAATGCGGGCAGTCTCTACTGTGCATGACTGCATTGTGATAAACATGTTAGTGAATTATTATATAGGATATTGTATTAGTAATGTATTAGAGTTTGAGATGTGCTCACCAAAGCAATCTCTCTTCATGCACATGAATTGGGAACGTTTCAGCATTTAGCATTCTGCTCATGTGCAGAACTGTAACTTTAATCCTAAATACATTTTATTAATTTGTGAAATTTAGTGTCAATATGTTCATTAGACTTTGCGGTAGGTCTGAAGAGAAATTAGTGCCCTAGAACAGATTAGCAAAATGTGTACCAAATTTAAAGGGTTTGGAATGTGTTTAACAGACATGTTGCAGGATCGGTAATGCATTTGGCAGTAGGAGTAAGATAATATCTATACATTTACTACTGGTTCTGTACTTAGTTTACACATCCACATAAAAAGTAATAGACTTTAGCAGGCTGAATAAGATTAGCCATAGAGAGAAACCTTCTCAAAGTAGCACTATGGTGTTGTTCAGTTACAGATTACTGACAATAAATTTTACCTTCTTGTAAACTTGAAAAGTGTCACAAGTGCTAATCTCCCACCATTTAAATACATGAATTATATTAATTGAACCTGAAATATATAACTACAAATTCTGTGGAGTTTTCCACAAATACCTTTATTATTATCAAAATGAGATCAAGCGATTATACAATAACACATCAATAAGTTGAGGCAAGCTAAAATTTCCTTTCATATTTTAAAATATACTTACCCGTTCACCAGGCAACCCTCTTTCCCCTTTCTCCCCCTTGATTCCTGGTTCTCCCTAAAACAACAAAATAACTTTTATATCATTGAATTACATATGAAAGCATTATATTATACTAAAAAAACACTTACTATGGGGCCTTGGTCGCCAGTCCTTCCAGAAATGCCTGGATTTCCTCGTACTCCCTATTCAGAAAGAAAAAAATCCTTGTGTTAGTATTCTAAATCAGAACAACAGCAAAATATAAGGGATTTTATCATGGAATTATCTGAAATATTCATTGAATTCTTTGGTTGCTAATAATGATGTTAATGCATTCCTTTTCCTGGAGCGGTCACTAGAATTAAGGGGTAAAGTAGTAGTACATGATTTCACATTTTATAAAAGTTATAATAAACTAAAACCAATTACACCAAACTAATTGTGGAGTAAAGTGTTGGATACCTCTCTAGCATCCAATGGGTTATAAGTCCCATTTAAATTCAGGACAATTCACATTCATTCCATTAGATGCTCATTGCAACTCTCTATGTATCTATCCATGCAGTTTCTTGTAGTTCATGCAATAAAAAAAATTGCAATAAAACTCAAGACTACTACAAGTTTTCAGTTTCACTTTTCTTATTTTACTTTCATATATTTAGGTTTCCAAATAACAGTCTGTTTTTATAGTGTGTATTTGCCTTTTATGAACTATTTCAGGTTTTTCTTTAATTTGCCGTGATGTGAATGCCCTCAATCTCCTGCCTATAAAAACTTATGACTAGTAGCTATAGGTTTCTTAGTCCAGCTGGGCTCTCTTGGATACTGGGTCCCGTCACAACTATACCCTCTGCACCTCCTGTTACATCTCTAAGATCTCCTAACAATAACCGCAGCACTTACCTTAATATGTCCAGAAAATTCTGTTGGCCCCTATGATTGTTTGTCTTGCTCCTTGGTTCAAGGTTAACATGTTTAGTTCAGTTTTTGATGTCGTATCCAGGGAGGCAGACATGACAGTTGCTAACAAAGCCACATGACTACAAACCTTGCTCCCTGCACATGGAAGACTTAACCCTTTGAGGATCACAGAGAGAACCAAATATTTCCATCAAAATGCTTTTGGCACCCTGTCTGGTCCTTAAACTGTTAGGTAGTCTCATGCACTCTGCCTGCTTCAGTATGACAAAAAACTTGCAGCAATTGTCATGTCTGCCTCCATGGACACAAGTTCCAGGTCTGCCTGAAGATGTTACCTATTGAACAAAGGACAAAATTCATCGGAGCCAATCACATTTCCTGGCCATAATAAGGTAAACGGGGTAGTTCTCCTTTAACACAAAATTATATTTTTAAGGCGCTGATCCTTCAAATAGTGATTGTTAATAAATATATGGAAAATGAAGAACTGCCATGTAACTCTATTAATGCTCACATCATTCTCCCTAAATCAACTAATAATTGACCAAGAACATTGAATAGAGTGCTGGTACCTTACCATGTTTCCTATTATGCCAGGTTCTCCCTGTGCCCCTGCATGTCCTTTCTGACCCTAAATATCAATATAGATGTTTTAGAAAAAGCATCATGAGTTGAATTGCACAAACATATGTTTAGAATTAATTTATATGTTATTACGGCCCATATTTATAAACGCAAACTAGAGTTACTCTGAAGTTAACTAACTGTAACATGGGGTGCAAACAAAAATTCTTAAATTCCCATGTACTTGAATGGAGATTTTTAACCCCTTGAATGCCAGAGAGGTCTCCAATGCATTGCTTCACATGTATAGCATTCAAGGGGTTAAAAACCCAATTTAATTTAACAGGATTTTTTTATTTTGTACCCTATGATGCAGTTGGTTTAATCCAGAATAACTTCAATTTGCTTTTTTAAATCCCCCCTTTATAACATAGATTTTTCTTGCATTACCTTTGGTCCTGCAGCTCCCTGAAGGCCTAACACACCATGGGAACATTTGCACCGGGGAGGATTTGCACCAAGACTCAACTCTGCAGAACCTCCACACTGTAATATAAAACAAATTTGATAGCTAAGTTGCATCTCTTATAGAAAGATATTTTGTAATATTTGTTTTGATCTACAATGGATATTATGGTTTAAACCTTATTTTGAATTACATATACTCCTGGAATGTCCTTCATTGAAAAGTTAATATAGCTTACACATGTATTTCTATGAGCAGAAAAGTGCAGAGCTTTTAGGGGTCTTTCAGTTTATGGTGGTGTGCTTGCTATTATAATCTAAGGAGTGATGTGGCCACTGGCCACTTATAAAGAAACATATCAAACACAAATACACTTTAATTAAACCCAATGTTAAAGTTGCCAATCAAATGAAAAAATACTTGAAAATGAAGATTTAATATTTTATGAAAATTACCTCAGTGACCCCTCATGCATACATGTGATGGCTGGCCTGAAGGCAGGGGGCAATTGCCCCGTGGGCCGGTCATCTTTCTGGGCCTCATTCAGTCTCCTGCTTGCTGTGGTAAATGGAGCTGTTAGTTATACCACGGTGCTTACAATTGAGATGGAGCTACTCAAATGATACCACAGAGATACAAGTTACAATCCATATGGCACTAGTAGCATAACCTATTTCCCTTGTAAGGTCTATGGTATCACTAGTGTAGCTTTACTTACATTATAAGCGCTGTATCACTAGTGTACACACATTTCAATTGTAAGCTACGTGGTATCAGTTTCCTTACTTCACAACATTAATGGCAGTTTTAAAATTAACAAAATTCCATGGAATGGGAGAGTGGGCCATCCCTCCCCTGCAGGCATAACAAAAAAAATCTCATTTATAGTGTTATTAGTCATTAATTATGTGCAGAGTTAATGACTGCAAAAATGCAACTCTTAATATCACAGCTTTGCCTGTGTGAGTGAGAATTTTAATGTGGAGTTTGAATTTGCATATATAACACAATTTATCAACTGCATAATCTGTTTTACATTTTAAATTAGACATGATTCCATGGAGTACAGCATAATTACTTAAAGTCTGCTTTGTGCATGATAAGGTATTATAAACTGTACCATATTTAAAATCATAAAGTTATACCTAAATATATCTGGATTTAGGGCACCTTTCATCTCACTATAAACATAAGCTAATACTAAGATACAGCATGTATTGAAGTGTGAAATTTGGTGTTGGTCTAATGAACCTACCGAGCACCATACTATAAAGGGGTGTCTTTATCTGGAACCTCCCTATGGTCCATTGATGTGGCTCCTGCAACTTAATCTGTGCTTCGTATCATCAGAGAGGTGTTTAAGCCTATGTTGCAGATTGTAAAGGCTGGTGGGTCATCATGACTTCATGGTGTCTCAACTTCGTCAGCAGATTAATAGGTGCTACCTGAATAGGTAAGTAGTTGGAATGGGTCCTGTCCTTCCCATTCATACACATGTTAATAAGCATATCATCCATCTTTTCAATAGTTATCTTCTCCCCCATATCTTTGGCTCTCTGTCCAGTTATGTTTGTCTATCTGATGACAAACTCTACTATTTTCAGTGGAGTAGCGAGAAATAGAGGACTTTTCCATCAGTGCAGGCAAAGAATCACCGGGCAGAGAGCTGAAGAGTATTAGAGAGACTTAAAAAGTGGAAGATGGATGTTTTATCAATAAATGAAGGCCTCTCTGCATGTGTGTATAAATGTGGAGCACAGAATGTTGAGAGGTTCTCCTTTCTGTGAAATGGGATGTAAAGAAAGCAAGTGGTATCACTCTACTCAATTCTCCCCTTGTTTTTCTCTACTACTTATTTTTCTTTTTATCCTCACTCTCTCCTCACGTGTATTCTTTCTGCTCATGTTCATCCCCAACGTACCTGTCTCCCACAGGGCCGGATTTACAATAAAGCAGAGTAGGCATCTGCCTACAGGTGCACCCCACAGGGGCTCCTGTCATTGTGATTGTTTTTTTGTTTTTTTTTAATCGCCTGCCAGCCTTGTGATCCACGTCTGGGTGGACTACAAGGTGGTGGTATGCATGCTGTGCTGCTGTGCTGTAAGCCTGTGTGACATGATGACACCTAAGACTGAGAGAGATAAGAGCTGAGCCGAGTCGGCAGTGTCAAGGAGGAGCTACTGCGCATTACATTGTTGAGTCCTCACTTGAATCACGTCACCCGGAAGTTCCGGAACAGAACAGACGGTACTGTCCCACCTCCAGCCTCCTCCCAGACACACAGTGCAGCCTACAGGGAACCGCAGCCCTGCCCACTATGGTCCTGGATGAACAATGTGACCATGCTCGTGACGTGACGTTGTGAGCAGAGAGGAGCGAGTTGTAGCCAGCATGGTTGCCGTCGGCCCCAAGGTATTTAACTCCCCTTGACTGAGGTAAGTGAGCCGGCTGTGCACCACCGTCGGGGCATGAATATGAATGGGTTACTGGGTATCCGTCATGGCCACGTTGTTTGTGTGGAATTGGAATTGGAAATAAATAAATCGCCTCCTCTAACTCCGATCCCAGATTCCCATTACCATTTTAAGATTCAGACGATATTTTAAGTGGCTCATGGGGGCAATGTGAGGGCAATAAGGAGCTGATGGGGGGCAAGTTGGAGCTGATGGGGGCAATGTGAGGGCAATATGGAGATGATGGGGGCAATGTGAAGATGATGGGGCAATATGGAGATGATGGGGGCAAGTTGGAGCTGATGGGGGCATTGTGGAGATTAGGAGCATTGTGGAGGTGTCCAGTGAAGATGGCCAATGGGGGGGCACTTCAGATTTCTGTGCCTTCAGGCTTCTGAGATTTAAATCCGGCCCTGGTCTCCCACCTCCCTGTCTTACCCCCATCTCTCTCTCTCTCTCTTGCTCTATCTCCCTCCTTCCATGTCTCTCTCACCAATGTCTTAAATATTTTCCTGAGACAGGGACAAGGTCTGTGGAAGTTTATAAAAAGGTGTTGGACAAATTGAGGGCATGCCAAAGTATGTATTGGGGGTGCAGGTGAGTCTGCCCTTGGTTGGGCCGAGGGCAGCAGAAAACCTAAACACTTAACTTACCATGTCAAATCATTAGTACAAATGGAGACATTTTACATAAATATCATTTAATTTCCAAATTTATGCAATTGGACTTCTGTCAGTTCTGTCTCTCAGAATACAGATGTGATCTTATTACAATTTAATGTGTGACACATAAACCCTTCAAGTTCTTACAGTTTGCTTTCTCATTATTTTATAAAAGGTCTTATTTGATGTCTAACATAGCAGGTTATACACTCACGTTCTCATACAGTTCACAGCATTCTTCAGATGAAGCTTTTCCTGAATCACAATGTATTTCAAGCTGCTGAATATCAACCTATAAAATGCGTCAAAAATTTTAATTTTGTAAGCCACATGATAAAATTGCATATGAAAATGGATGACATGAACACATTAGATGAGACTATCCATGAAGTTTTAAATATATTTTTTACTTAAATAACTATTTTTAGATATTTCATTTATAGGTGACTGCTGTAGATGGATACTGAAACAAGAAGTCATGATCTATACTTAGAGTAGGGAACATTCAGAAGTAATATTAATTCCAGCAGGAGTAATAGTAACTTATACTGCAAGGAAATTCTAATTTACTAGGTTGGGAAAGACATAAATCTATCCTGAGAAGTATGTAAGATTTTGTATTTTAATAAGATAGTAAAATGGGTAGAGTGGGTGAGCCACTTGGTTTTTATCTGATGTGAAAATCTATGTTTCATATAAAAACACTTGGTACCCAATAAGATCTAAAACAATTCAAAACCCTTATCACCTGCAATGGAATTCAGCCCTAAGTGTTAACATTGGTGTGGGTTTGATGAAAAAATCAATATGGCGAAAAAGGGACCTGATTCTATTCATAACTTTTAGAATAAAGGTAATGAATAGTATCAGGTCCCTTTTTTGCCATTATGATTTTTTCATAAAACCTACAGCAATATAACACATTAAAGGTATAGTAATGTTTCACAAAAAAGCAGCTCTGGTAAATCTTCATAGTATTTGGGACCATGGAGAGTGTTATTTCAATACTGTCAGAGTTGCAGTTCAAGAGTAATTAAATGATAAATTATCTCCCTCTCACCCCTTTTACCTAGTGTAAGCCACCTCCCCTCAGATGTGGAATCTGGTCTCTTGACAGACAGGTCACAGCAAGGGACAATTTTCTTACTTTGAACATAAGGAAAACCTTGCCAACTTAATGGGGTTTTCAGGTTTTTCCTTATGCTCATTGAAGATTGTCCCTCTCTGTGATCCATCTGGACAGTCTTGCTACTCTGAGGGGAGCAGTGTTACATCAGTAAAAGGGGTGGGAGGGGGATACTTCATCATTCAATTACTCTTGAACTACAACTCGGACATTACTGAAATAATGCTCTTCATGGCCCAAATACTATAAAGATTAACCGGAGCTGCTTTTTCTGTGTAACATTACTATCCCTTTAACACCAATTTTAACACTATGGGCTGAATTCCATTGCAGGTGATACGTGTTTTCAGTGGTTTTAGATCTTATTGGGTACCAAGTGTTTTGTAACTCATCTGCCATAATAAATACAAATGTACACCAAGACAATTAATCATATATTGTAATAAAAGCAGAAGGCATAAACAGTTGAGAAGAGACCTAACAATATGGTAGCAAAAGACAAATAAATATCAAGAACATACACAACTGAGAGTAATGGGCCACCAACCCAACCAGAGTCAATGTACTCCTTACCCAGAAGGGACATTATTCTGCATTTCAGTTGTTTTTTGGACTATAATTCCCATCAGCCACATATGGACAACTTACTTTGAGAGTAAATTTGCAATCACCTTTATAATTAGAGACTTCTGAATCAAGGCTTTTTCCAGTCCCAAATTTGACCAGAGTGCAGGGAAATCCCTTTGGTTGAGGGTCACAACGAGCATAAGAACCCTCAATATTACTGTGTAATAAATTTATATTTTTTGGTAAGATTTATTGTATTTAATAATTCTTTTGAATAAAGGTTGAGTGCTTATACAAGTCCTATCTCTATTTCTTGTTTGTTGATTATTTACTTTTTTAAGGACTATGAGCACCCTATGTATGATATACATGGTTATACCTTAAAGCTATTGATATAGGGGTGTGCTCCTAAGCTTTATATATAGATTTACCCTCAATACTACACCCTGTACTGCCAATTCATATTAGTTACATTTAATTTTATTGCTTTTTTGCATATGTTTAACTCCCTTCATCCCATCAAAGATTGTTTCACTTTGGCTGAGCTTGATCACCTGAGAATAATGGAACTTGTAGACCAACAATAGCTAGGAGATGCATGTTGCCTACCGCTGGCTTAAAGGAAACACTGACTCTAACTGGTTGATAAGCTTGGTTGGGCCATGACTCTGGTGACCTGTCCCTGCCCCTTTCCAATACTTATGGATGGGATCCTTCATCCTGCTGACTCACTGACCTGACAATTCAGCAAGATGCCTTGGGGATGTACATAGGTCTCTAAGTGGGATGACACAATGAAATGAGTGCTTTCATGCATGTGATTTGATTTTCAATCCAACTTAAGTACTTAATGAACTACTGATCTATGCAGATGAAGCACCAGTAACTATACCTGTTTCTGTTATAACTAGGTGCAATCCATTTTTCTGTATCAAGGAGGTATTATATGTATTAACTTGGGCTACATCTATATAAACAAAGCTGAAGCCAGGTATAAATATATACAATTATTTTATCACTGTTCTAAGATAATAGATGTGAACTGTATAGTGGCACATCCATATTTTAAATGAGAATAGATTTCTACAAATAAAATAATAGAAATGGCAGGATATTGTTTCAGTATTACTACACAAATCCAAGCTATGGAAAGATGGAAATAAATTAGTCTTACATTCTTGATATTTGAGTACCCTTTGATCTCTACTCACCCCTCTGGAACTCAAAGCTTTAACTCATTGTGAGCTAGAGAGGTCTCCATCCATGGATAATTTTCTAAAAATGAAAGTTCGAGGTCCTCTCATTGGTAATGGTATATTAACCTCAGTGGCATAACTATAGGGGTTGCACCTGCGACCGGGCCCATTCACTCCAGGGCCCGGCCTCCCCCTGCGACCCCCCTCCACCTGGCACCCGCAATCTCCCATCAGCGCTCTAGTAATGCAGAGCGCTGGGAGATTACATCATCTCCCAGCACTTTCCATTACTAAGAGGACCACGCGGGAGCTCCAGGTAGGAGATGGGGGTATTGTGGAGATTGAGGGGCATTGTAGAGGGGGTCAATGTGGTTGAGGGGGGCCAATGTGGGGGGGGGCAGTGGCATTTCTTGTACCAGGGCCCGGAGGCTTCTAGTTACTCCTCTGATTAACCTGTTGTAATTGCTTAATGGTCTGCTGGTTTAACCCTTTTAGGAACACAGAGATGTGCAGTACATTGTTTCTCAAAGTGCTGCACAACCCTCTGGTCCGTAAAGTGTTTAACCCTTTGAGTGCCAGAGGGGTGTGCAACACATTGTTCCACTATGTGCTTCATACCACTCTGCCACTTAAAGGGTTAATGCCAAATTTAAAAAAAAAAAGGTGGAGGGTTATTGACCTGGCATGACTTGCGTTAGAGACCTTTCTAACTTCCAGGGGGTTAAGGTGCTGAAAACCAGCATAATCATTTTAATAAATGCTAATATTTACTTACTAAGGGTGATGAATCTATGTCTCTCTTCACAAACGAAGCTATCCCGTTCTTTCTTCCTGGTTTTTGTTCCTTAATGCGAACTGCACTGACCTCTGTACAGTCTAATATCACTTTGGCTTTATCTCCTTTTACACTTAATGACAACTTATGCCATTTGCCATCAAAAAGCTTTTCTACATTGACAGATGACTTGAACAGAAGAGTTTTTGCTGGTGTAATGTAGAAAAAGTTCAAAGACTTTGTATTGTTCTGGAAATGAAGACCAACTTTTTGTTTGTCATCAGAATCAATAATTTGCCATAAATTCCAAACGTCTTGAGATGTTTCCATCAATACTTTAAAAGTAGCTATTATAGAGTAGTCTTCAGGTAGTCCATTTGGAGGAAAAGAGCTACAGAAAATAAAGAAGCATGTTGTCAGTTTGTTCATTTATGCAAGAGTTAACCTTTTTCAGTTCCAAAGGAGTATCCGAAGCATTTCTCTGCAATGTGGGATAGTAATGTTTCATAATAAAAGCAGCTCCAATTAATCTTCATAGTATTTGGGCCATGGAGAGTGTTGTTTCAAGACTGTCAGAGTTGTAGTTCAAGAGTAATTGAATGATAAAGTATCCTCCTCCCGCCCCTTTTACTGATGTAACACTGCTCACCTCAGAGCAGCAGGATGGTGTCCAAGTGGATTGCAGAGTGGTACAATCTTCAATTAACATAAGGGAAAAACCTGTAGAGGGGGGCAGGTCTTTCACTGTTCTCACAGTAAGAAGATTGTCCCTTGCTGTGAGCAGTCTGGTCTGTGGACCAGATTCCACATCTGAGGGGAGGTGGCTTACACTAAGTAAAAGGGGGGGGATGCTTCATCATGAAGTTACTCTCGAACTACAACTCTGACAGTATTGAAATAACACTCTCTATGGCTCAAATACTGTGAAGATTAATTGGAGCTGCTGTTTTGTGAAACATTACTATCCCTTTAAATGTTGCATTACTGTTGAAAAATGTGACTTGTTTTCAGGGCCAGATCTCTCAATAGGCACAGTCTTTAAAGGGATAGTAATGTTTAATTTTTCAAGTAAAATCGAGTATTCTCTATTCTTTTTTATAACGATGTGTAGCAAGAAAACGTTATTAAACGCTACCGTTTTTCATTTACAGTCTAATAAAGTTTCCCCCTCCTGCCCCTTCCATTTACTTCCACAGCCTCCCCTCATATTTGGAATCCGGTCCGTGGACCGGACATGCTGCATTGAGGGACAATCTTTCCACTTTCAGTATAAGGGAAAGCCTGCCCCATTGAAGGAGGGCAGGTTTTTCCTTATGCTGGAAGAAGATTGTCACTCGTCACATTCTGTCCAGGCTGGCTTGCTGAGGCTGCTGAGGTAAGTGGAAGGTGCGGGAGGGGGAAACTTTATTAGACTGTAAATGAAAAACGGCAGCGTTTAATAACGTTTTCTTGCTACATATCGTTATAAAAAAGAATAGCGACTACTCGATTTTACTTGAAAAATTAAACATTACTATCCCTTTAAACGCCTATAGAGCCTTATTTTTGTGCAGTACATCAGTTATCCTGGCCACACCCACAGTTTGAGTTATGGGTGTGGCCAGAGCAATCCCAATTACTTGGCACCAGACCCCTTCTGGTGGCTGAATTATTTACCAGATTAAATACAACTTTATTGAGTATTTAGACCCTTGAATGCTAGTAAAACCTCCAATGCATTTTGAATAATGCATTGGAGACCTCTCTAGAAAGCAAGGGTTTAAGAACTTTCTTGGTGAGTGCATTTTATCTGCCAGACAACAGTGGATGGAGTTGGGGGTGTGGCCATATAAGGAGGGGGTGTGGCCATGGGTGGCTGGAACTGTGCATCTTCTGACCTTTTAATTGGCATGCTACATGTATGTAGTTTTGAACATAGTTCACAAATATGCAAACATAACCCTTTATGGATCAGATGGGTGTACAATGCATTGCAAAGCATACCCCTCAGTGGGCCATATGCACAAAGTAAACGTAAAGAAATTCTAGTTAAAATCATCTCTACCTTAGAGAACAAATTAAAATACAGTTGACCTAAATGGGGCTTTTAACCCCTTGAATTAAGTGGATGATGAATTCAAAGGACATTTTATATCAAAGTAAACTAGAGCAATTCTAGGGCTAACAATTCATACTATAGATGTGAAATACACATTCTCCAAATTTCGATTTGAGTGCAAAGCAGTGTGTTCCATACACCTCTGGCACTCAAAGGGTTAACACACTAGATGTAAGAGAACTTTACAGTGTGTTGTAATCCTTTCTAGTATTTAAGGGGTTAAAAGGCCCATTGACATTAGTGTGAAGTTTTCTTTGTGATTATACATACGGCCCATATGCTCCATACATTTATAATGGCAATAGCCCAAAATGAATGGATGTCAAGGGAGTGAAGTTACTAATCTTGTCATCTGAGAGTCACTTCTGTGTATACACGAGTACCTACCTTTCTTTCTTCTTCAAGTATATGGCAGGGCTTATGCGATAGGCTGTTATGTTAGGATTTGAGCCATTAACTGTTAAGATATCTGCAGCTGTTGATAACCTAAGTTCTTCAAGAAGGTCAAATACTGTAAAAAAAAAAAAAAATCCACATCTTTAAAAACAGCTTTGATGATTCTGAAATAATTTTCAAAAGCATATATGTGTTGTATTAGTCATGTTTATTTAGAAAATGTGTTTATAGTTATTTACATTGGTAATTTATGCTAATTAAGGCATGCATGGGAAGACTTAGCTTTACATTACCTCCCCTGTTCACTGACACTGCTCAGCAATGCACTGGCCACGTCCCTTCTCAAATAAAAGATTAGATTGGAAGTACCTTCATGGCATGCCTTAACCCCTTGGTGACAAGTGCTTTTCTTTACAGTAAAGGATGAGCAATTTTGGCCTTTTTATTATGGTTTTGTTCAACCATATTTTCCATCTAATTCCTTTAGAATTATACATGAATTATATACTTTTTAACCCCTTAACGACCCTTGACGGTCATAGCACGTCATGGGTTGTATTGACTTAACGACCCATGACGTGCTATGACCGCCATGGAATTCCAGGCTCCCCCCGAGGCTGCACACCGCTCAGGGAGTCCGGAATCCAAATCTGAAAAAAAAATATTCTGTGGTCCTTTAGTGGCCGCAACGTGCCTGCGCGGCCGGGGGTTAAGGGTAAGTAGAGCTTTCTTTTGATATATTTATAGTTATAACCCATCATTTAGTTTGATCATATAAGAGAGTGAAAAAATTATGATTTGCGCTCAGTTACTGCATTTTCTAACAGGGCCTGGATAAAAATGATGAATGTTCATTCATATCTCCCAATAGTCTCCTTTTTAGTGGGGTACTTTCTCTCTGAGACACAAATCTCTATGTCCCTCTTTCCTACCTTGTCCTTGTCTTTAGGAGATCAGATGTATGGTGTGCATATTATTGATAACATTGGTCCACACCAATAACACTGGCATGTTTGTTTGTCTGAAAGCCAGAGAGGCATACACTACATTGCTTTGGAGTAGGTTCAAAGGGTTAAACTTCAGCATTTGTTCATAAATTAGTCTGTGCAAATAAAATACTTCGGCCTTGCACTAAATCATTTATTCAGCTAAACAATGATATGTCAGTAGGTTATGAAAGAACCTAAAATGTATGTTAAATGCTCTCCTCACCAGTCCTGCCCCAAGCACCACCACCTAAAACAAAAGAACCCCATCTCTGCCCCATTTGAATTACTGGGTGCAGTGCTCTATGCCTCATGATCACAGTGAGGAGGAGAGTGGGAGAGACCAGTAACATAGACAATGTTTACTTTCATTGCCTTTGTCAAGTGTATCCATTTGCACATGTGTTACCTGTATCACCAATCACATGTGCAGAACCACAGGGGAAATGGCTGAAATTGACTGCTCCGATCCTGGAGCAGTCAGTTACAATATCCCCACCATAATCATAGCACATCCCAAGGCATGTTGTGATCATTAACCTGTGACAAGCCAGGACCATTATCCATCCTCATAAGACAAATTCCTGTGATGGTCCTGGCATATCACCTGGTATTAATAGGTTAATTAGTATACACCTAAGTAACTCCTAAAACTAATCTGAATAAAAATGGTTCTTCCCTATAGTGCTGATGGTTTATACCAGAAGTTCACTTCTTATCCCTTTGAGTGCCAGAGGGGTAGGGAATGCATTGCAAAACAATGCATTCCTTACCCCCGACAATCAAAGGGTTAAGCTTATTGAATACAGCACATAATGAAAAAATGCAAAATAATCATGTGGCATGACATCACTTGCATGTGTCATTAACCCCTTCAGGGGCAAAGCAGATGACAATTTTTAGCAGACAGTTCCTATTGTGGCTATGGCAAAACATGTAATTTGCCAGTTTATATATTGCTATAATGTCCAGGATATATACTAATCTGACCACGTTACTGTGAGTTGCTAAACTCTGAGGTGATAATGATATTGCTCATTTTATTTAGATCCTTTTTTCTGTGTATGTTATCTGACAAGGGTTTTATTTTCAGACATAACATAATGTATATGCCTGGGGCTGGAGTCAAATAATGGGGTGTGGCCTTGGACTGGGCTAGGAACAACAAAGATAGCTTGTGTAGTAGCATATGAGGTGTTAATCTGTAAGGGAACACTTTGGAGGAGATTCATTAAGCGGTGATAAAGAGGTGTTACAGTGGAGATCACGTCACCATTTTATCACTTCTCCAGTTCCTATGTTATTGTATGGAGCCTATTCACTAAGATCGCCAAAGCTGAAGAAATGTTAGTGCATAGCCTCCAAAGAATAACATAGGAATAGGAGACGTAATGTCACTAGAGAAGTGATCTCCACTTTATCACCTCTTTATCACTGCATAGTGAATCTCCCCCTTGGAATGTGAGAGAGCTATCTAATGTATAGCTACATGATACTTTGCTACATAATGCACTGGGGATCTCTCTAGCATCCAAGAGGTTAGTCTTTTAATCTTCATAGTATTTGGGTCATGGAGAGTGCTATTTCAATACTGTCCGAGTTGTAGTTCAAGAGTAATTGAATGATAAAGGATCCCCCTCCTGGCCCTTTTACTGATGTAACACTGCTCACCTCAGAGCAGCAAGACTGTCCGTATGGATTGCAGAGAGGGACAATCTTCAATGTGCATAAGGAAAAATCTGAAAAACCTGTCAAGGTGGTCAGGATTTTCTTTATGCTCACAGTAAGAAGATTGTCCCTTGCTGCGATCTGTCTGGTCAAGGGACCCGATTCCACATCTGAGGGGAGGTGGCTTACCACTAGGTAAAAGGGGCAGGAGCTAGCATAGCTCATTTTCTATGCTAGGACATTGGCTTCTTCCTAATGCACCTGCACTCTGGGGTATGTACTACAGCGTATGAACAAGTTAGTAATAATAACTACTAAGGGATGTATGTTCAAAATAAAAGTGAAGGCCTTCTGGGGCAAACAGGGGCAGACTGACAGGACCCAGGGCCCCTGGTCCAAAAAGAGGTCTGGGCCCCATGCAGAAATCTCCACATTGCCCCTTCATCTCCACCATTGCCCCTTCATCTCCACAATTGCCCCTTCATCTCCACAATGCTCCCTTCACCTCCACATTGCCCCCTTCATCTCCACAATGCCCCCTTCATCTCCACAATGCCCCTATCTCCACATTGCCCCCTTCCTCTCCATCTCCACATTGTCCCCTTCATCTCCACATTGTCCCCTTCATCTCCACAATGCCCCTATCTCCACATTGTCCCCTATCTCCACAATGCCCCTATCTCCACATTGCCCCCTTCATCTCCACAATGCCCCTTGCACAATGACCCCATCTCCACATCGCCCCTTCCACCACTATGCCCCCTCATCTCCACACTGCCGGTACCTCCAGTCCCTGGTGGTCTAGCGGAGTGGCGAAGTCCTGCGCGCCTCTAGTAATGCAGAGGCTGGGAGATGATGTCATCTCCCAGCGCTCTGTATTGGTAGAATGGCGTGCCAGCGGCTGTGGTTTGAGAGCAGCTGAGCAACGCTGGAAGCGGAGGGCCCCCTTCGGTCACGGGCCCTCGGTCCGTGACCGAATGCCCGTATGGTCAGTCCGCCCCTGGGGGCAAACTAAAAATGTCCATTAATTTAAATGGGGATTTTAACCTCTTGAATGTTAGAGAAGTCTCTCCTCTATAGTGCAGTTTGTTTGCCCCAGAACTGCTCCACGTTTCTTTTGAACATATGACCTTAAGATCAAGAATATGGAGTACATTTAGTGAGGTTTCCTCTACACCTTGTTAGTAAACATTGTTAAATAAAGAGAAGAGAGAATGAATACCCTAAAATACTTGTACAGTTCTCCACCACCCTTCCCTTGGCACATGTAGCTTACAGAGGATCATTTTCAGTGTTAGCGGCTTAGTAAACTTAGGAAGGTGTGGCACTGAGAGAACCATTGCTTCAAAATGTATTACAATCCCTTCTGGTCCTTAATGGGTTAACTGTTTAACAAGTTCACGTTAGATCGGTGGTTCTCAACCCATGCCCTCAGTGGCTACTAACAGGCCAGGATTTGAGAACTTCCTAGTAAGAGCACAGGTGAGTTAATCAATATGAATGAGTCTCTGATCAACACACTTGTGTTCTAGCAGGGAAATTCCTAAGTCCTGGCCTGTTAGTGGCCACTGAAGGCACAGGCTGACAACCTCTGCGTTAGATTCAGTCATTACCAATTTTGAGATTTCGATTTGTCAATTACCTGCATTAACAGATAACGGACTCCAAATTCTACATGGTTACCATTGTTTGGTGTATTTGGTTAAAACAGTATAGTTTATTCAAACAATACATGTAATGATTGAATTTACTTTTGATCTTTATATATACATACATATATCTACTATATAAGAATAAGCCTCATTGAATAATTTATGGTACCTCACACACAGAGCATAATTTATGTCTCCTCAGAAAACACACACATTGAACAGAATGCCTCATTACATAATTTATGTCTTATCAGGAGACACAACTCCTATTGGGTGATTCAATGGGGATGTTACTGCTCCCATTGGGTGATTCAATGGGGGCATGTTTATCATACAGGGAGTTGGCCCGCCCCCTCCAGCCCGCCCACCACTATCCAACTGACAAAAAAAAATATAGCTGCCACTCGCTCCTGAAGTAGGGGATATCAATAACTTCTCCTGGTCCACACACACTCTCACTCAGGATCATGACCCCACAGACACACTGTTTCACCTCCCTCAGATAACTATAACCTTCCATACTGTTTCACCTCCCTCAGATAACTATAACCTTCCATACACTCTGTTTCAGTACGAGAGTGTAATGTTTCCATAAAATACAAACTCAGGGATAGACTTAACAGCAACTCTTTTATTTAACTCTTTTCATCTCTTCAGTCAACCTCACTAACTGTCTGTTTTCAACTGTCACTCCCCCACTTCCTGCTTCCCGCCCTTTCTCCTTAAAGGGAAAGAGATTCTTTGCTGTATGTTACAGAGGGCAAGCCTCAAACACCACTATCTATTTGTTCCCTCAGCATATTGCTACGCTGCCTCAACTGAGGCCCCCATCCCACCACTTACGTTCAGCCAATGACTGTCTTCTCTCAGCTCCTTTTGTCTCTACAGCCCTGTCATGTATCAAACCTTTTTCTCTCATTGCTCCGTATCTATGGAATGCTCTACCATCCAAACTGCGCCACTGCACCTCTCTGATAACCTTCAAATCTCACTTGAAAATGCACCTCTTGGATAAAATCACAGCATGCTAGAAGGCACTGATGTTGTACAATGGACGCTCTTATAAATTATTTACATTACTGATGTCCTCTATTATCATGAAAACTAGCACTTGACCCTAATGTACTCTGTATGTCTCCCATTACCACTTTAGATTGTAAGCTTTCGGGCAGGGACCTTGCACCCAATGTTTCACTCTACAAAGCACCTGTAACCCTGTATTGTTTAAACCCTGAAATTGTAAAGCGCTGCGTACACTTGTGGCGCTATATAAATAAACATATTCATTTATTCATTCATTCTTTTAACTGAAGAGCCATCGTTTGTTATATTGCTATGTTACCATAACTTAACCCTTTGAGTGCCAGAGGGATACGCAATGCATTGCAAAGCAATGCGTTGCGTACCCATCTGGCACTCAAAGGGTTAAGTAAGGAGGAGTTACTACTCCCATTGGGTGATTCAATGGGGGAGTGATTTAAATCAAGAAGGGAGTTGTCCTGCCCCCACTATCCAGCCCGCCCACCACTATCCAAGTAACTGAAAAACCAAAATGGCTGCCACTCACTCCTACACCACAGACACAAACACATCAGACAAAAAACACACACACACTCACGCACACTCAATCATACACACTCACACACTCTCACTCAAACATTCACTCACACTCAATCACATGCACTCACACTCAATCACACACACTTACACTCACTCACATACTCTCACTCACACACCCAATCACACACTCACACTCTCTCACTCTCACACTCCCACTCACTCTCTCACTCGCATACACCCTCTCACTCACACACTCTCACACTCTCACTCAATCACACACACTCACTAACACACTCACGCAATCACTCACATGCAATCACTCTCGCACTCACACACACTCACACTCATTCACACCCCGGGAGCCAGCACGATCCACCTTCCACCATAGTCTCACTCACACTCATTCACACCCCGGGAGCCAGCACAATCCACCTTCTACCACAGCATGCGTAATTACCACATGCGTTTCAACTACATGAATGAATGCCACTCACTCACACACACTCACTCACTCACACCCTGGGAGCCAGCACGATCCACCTTCCACCATAGTATGTGCAATTACCACATGCATTTCAACTACATGAATGAATGCCACAGTAGAGGCATAAGTACAAACACAAACTCATTACAATGACACATAAGTCACACTTCTGTGTGTGCCTGTGTGTTGAATGTCTTTATCACACTCTATGTGTCTGCATGTTGTGCATTGCATGTATGTGTGTATGACTGTGTCACTCTTTATGCATCTCAGTGCATGCATGTGCATGTGTGTGCATTAATTCCCTATATATCCTGACGGGCAGCGCCGTCCCACATTGCTAGTATATATAATTTTTTTTTTTTTTTTTTTTTAAAGCAAAGTTAAGTTGTGATACTGTGTACCGGTCAGACATATCCGGGGGAGATTTTATTCATTCTGGGATTTATAGTACTCCTGATTTTGTATATTTTTCTTTAATTCATGACAGTGTTCGAGCTGAGAAAACTAACCAGCAAAACTGAGGAGAATTTCTTTAATTTGTAACAATATTTGTTTCTGTTATATGTATCTGATCATTCAGCTTGACAGAGTTCACAAACTGTCAGTAAAACACCTGGGAGGAGATTCACAGTGGTGATAATGATGGTGGTGATAATGATGTGGTAACGTGGTGATAAAGTAGAGATGACTTCTCCAGTTCCTATGTTATTCTGTAGAGCCTATTTGCTAACATCTCCAAAGCTGAACAAATCTTAGTGCATTGGCTCCACAGAATAACACAGGAATTGGAGAAGTAATATCATTGGAGAAGTATTCTCCACTTTATCACATCTTTCTCCCTTCATAGTGAATCTCCCTCAATATCACTGGGGAAGTCATCACCGCTTTATGCACTATGTAGTGATAAAGAAGTGTTAAAGTAGAGATGACTTCTTCAGTGATATTGGAGGAGATTTGCTAAGAAGGAATAAAGAGGAGATAATGTGGAGATGACTTCCCCGGTTTGTCACTTCTCCAGTTCCTATGTTATTCTATAGAGCCTATGTGCTAACATCTCCAAAGCTGAAGAAATCTTAGTGCATGGGCTCAATAGAATAACACAGGAATTGGAGAAGTGATATCACTGGAGAAGTCATCTCCACTTTATCACCGCTTTCTCCCACCAGTTCCTGTGTTATTCTATAGAGCCCATGCACTAAGATTTCTTCAGCTTTGGAGATCTTGGTGCATAGGCTCTGTAGAATAACATAGGAACTGGATAAACTGGAAAGAGGAGATTCACTAAGCTGTGATAAAGAGGTGATGAAATGGATATGACTTCTTCAGTTTATCACTTCTCCAATTCGTATGTTATTCTATGGAGCCTATGCACTAAGATGTCTTCAGATTTGGATATCTTAGTGTATAGGCTCTATAGAATAACGTAGGAACTGGAGAAGTGATAAAGAGGTGATGAAATGGATATGACTTCTTCAGTTTATCACTTCTCCAATTCCTATGTTATTCTATGGAGCCTATGCACTAAGATGTCTTCAGATTTGGATATCTTAGTGTATAGGCTCTATAGAATAACGTAGGAACTGGAGAAGTGATAAACTAGAGAAGTCATCTACTCATCACCTCTTTATCACCGCTTAGTGAACCTCCCCTCTCAGTTCCTATGTTATTTTATGGATCCTATGCACTAAGATTTCACAAGTGGCGGAGATCTTAGTGCATAGGCTCCATATAATAATATAGAAATGGGATCAATTGTATCACTGGAGAAGTCATCTCCACTTTATCACATCTTTATCACCCCTTACTGCTATACCGAGCACACACTAAAGCAGAGATCGGAACCTATGGCTCTCCATTGGTTGATGGGCTTTAGCTTTATCATCGTCAGACTGACAGCTACAAAGAGATAATCTAAAGAGAGACTTCAACACATTTGTATAAATATATTGTGTAACTTACCAGGAATAGCTGACTCTTGGCATTTTGTAAAACTGAGTAAAGTCAGGAAACTTACAAGACCTCGAAATTTCATTTTAGCTTTTTCAAATAACATGTATCTAGAAAAACAAATATACAGAGATATCATAATGTTGGCAATAGCAAATTTTGCTCAACCAATGGAAAAACAATAAAAATGTTTCTAAAAGAATGCCAGAAAATTACAGACTCCGAGTGTTTACATTTGGGAGTTTGCTTTTATAAAGAACAATTAACCCCTTGAGGACCAAATGAGTTGTGTTGCACAACCCTCTAATACTCTAAAAAGAGTAGACAAATTACATGTGTTCTTTATCTGCTATAGATATACTAGTGTAATAGCCTGTGTGAACGGGCCGTGGAGCAGTGAGGTAACAGCAGTGCGCAGAGCGGGACTGGCCTCTTAACCCTTTAAGTGCCAGAGGGGTACGCATCACATTGCAAAGGATTAACATTAACCGGACCTGCTCTGCCTACTGCCGTTACCTCACTGCTCCATGCGCTTCCACCGCTTCACTCACGTGACTGGCAGAACGCGGGCAGTCTCTATTGAGCATGACTGCATCGTAACAAACTTTCTGGCCTTTTATTATATAGGATATATATATATAATATATAAACCTGCACTCCTCCATCTAAAGTGAAAAATAAAAAAATAGTGTGCCCTGTAAAGGGCATATATATAATAATGCAAATAAATTTTGAGGCTCTAGTTGCCCATATTTTTGGCCAAAGAAGGGAGGTAAGCTTGCCATCGTGCCACGGTACTTCAAGTGTGGCAAGAACCAACACTAAACACTTGAGACCCTATCTAGAAAATAACAAAAATAAAATAAAAAAAATTTAAAAAAATAATAAATTAATTAAAATTGTCCCAGAAGAAATATTGTAGTAATGCGTTAGAAATGGACCCTTAAATGTATAGGTTCTCTACAATGTACATTTGGTATTCATACATTGTAGAGAACCTATACATTTAAGGGTACATTTCCGACGCATTACTGTAATATTTCTTCTGGGACAATTTTAATTAATTTATTATTTTTTTTTAATTTTTGTTATTTTTTAGATAGGGTCTCAAGTGTTTAGTGTAGGTTCTTGCCACACTTGAGGTACCTTGGCACGGTTGGCAAACTTACTCCCCTTCTTTGGCCAAAAATGTGGGCAAATAGAGCCTCAAAATTTATTCACATTATTATATATGCCCTTTACAGGGCACGCTATTTTGTATTTTTCACTTTAGCTGGAGGAGTGCAGGTTTATAGTTTTTTTTTGTGTTTGCACCTTTTGGGGAACTGGAGAACCCTCTTATTCCTTGCTGCACACTTCAGGTACACTCATTTTTCCAAGTGCACTTTACATATATCAAAACTTATCACTAAATATAATTAAAACTGACCATGTATTAATACATACACACATATTTTTAAATATTAAGTGATACAGCGCTGTAAGCTGTTTGTTTGGTTTTTTTTCCTGTTGGTTTATATATATATATATATATATATATATATATATATATATATAATTTATATATAATTTTTTTTTTTTTTTATATTGGATACATGTTTCTTTACACAAACATATGAAACAAATGTGACAGTGGTAGTGGAAATATTTATACAAGTCTGACAGGGCTTCAGAATCACACATAAAACATATTGCAGACTATATTGCTAATGTAATTTATTTTAGTACCAAATACGTTCATTAGATTATGATCAAAACATATCCAGAGAAATTGGAGCAATTCTAGGGGAAATGTATTGTGCTTCATAAGGACAAATAAGTAACAAAAATCTTTGTGAATTAACCATTTCAGTGCCAGAGGGGTATTCAACGCATTGCTTCGCAATAGGTTGGCTCACCTTTGAACACTCAAAGGGTTAAGGCATTTAATCCATGTAACCCTGAGTGCCAGAGGGGTGTGCAACACATTGCTTTGCAATGCGTTGCGCACGCCTCTGGCACTCAAAGGATTAGTGCTAAAGAATCCTCCAACCCAGTTCAAAGCAATGTGGTGGAGACCTCTTTGGCACTCAAATACTTAATAGCCCCACTTAAGTCGATAGGGATTGTATTTGTCTTCTACGCTACAGTTGGTTTGCTCCAGAACTGATCCTGTTTTTCCTTAGAGGAAAGGACCAGCGGCGTGTGCAAAGCATTGTGAGGGAATGCGTTGCACACCTCTCTGGTCAGTAAAGGATTAAAAGTAATTAACTTGACAAACCAAATACACTTTTTATATCCAAATGTTAAGTGCTAATACAGATGGGTACGTACCCCCCTGGCACTCAAATGGTTAATTATCTGTGTATGTTAGACACAGTAGCCATTTAGAATGTACTGAAAGGCACTACTTTCTAGCAGTGCAAATGTCAGTATTAGACTTCACACTTACAGTGTGCTGTGAAGTTCTATCGAACTAGATCATAGGCAAATGTTATTTTTATGTCCTTTCATTTTCCATGATTCGATGCTCGCATTTCACATGAACTGATTTCCAGTTGGAAAGAAGCATAAGAAGCAATTTATTTACATTTTTCAGTGTTACTAGAAATTGTTCAAAATATGTAAAAAAAAAAAAAAAAAAAAAAAATACCATGCACAAATCTAGTCATTGATAATTTTATGTGCACAGTATTGCTTACTGATGCTGATATATAGACAGCCCATTCAGTTCTGGGACAAACTTGGCCCTTTGAGTGCCAGATAGGAATCCAATGACCTTTAACCCCCTTAAATGTTATAGAAGTCTATAACTCACTGTGAAGCAGTACTTTACAGACATTTCTAAATTCAAAAGGTTATAAAACCACATTCATATGAGCGGGAATTTGGCAAATTTTTATTTGTTTCCCTATTGTGTAGTTAGTCTGCACCGGAATTCCACTGTTCATTTGTCCATATTACCCTATGTTATATAAGAATAAGCTAATTAAAAAATACAGTATTATATAATGTATTCCTTAAAGTGACTGTGCATAATATATGCTATATATTGAAAACATAATATTCAAAAGAAGCTTTTGTTTCAGAATTTTATCATGATCTAGGTAAATATTACATTTATAAAAAAAAAAACTTTATATGCAGTCGCATTATATATATATATATATATATATATATATATATATATATATATATATATATATATATAATAATTTAGGACAGACATGTTGGTCCAATTTTGTAGATGACATGATAGCTTGTCCTTATAATTGAATGTTAATCCAATAAAAAAGTATTATTACATACTGCAATACTCATTCATTTGCCATTCATATATATATATATCTGTAAGATTTCAGACGCTCATTCCTTTGGCATATGTAGTTATCTAGATATAATATATATATATATATATATGTGTATGTGTGTGTGTGTATAAATATAGATAGATAGACAGATATAAGACAGATACATATATTACATTTCAGAAAAAAGATGGTACCCTGTTAGCCAGTGGAGTAGATAGGATTCAGTGTAGCAAGAAACTCACAAGAGTGGTATAAAGGTGATACCTTTTTAATGGCTAACTGAGGACATAAGTGCAAGCTTTCAGGGCACTAAGGTCCCTTCTTCAGGCATGGGTTAACCCATGCCTGAAGAAGGGACCTTAGTGTCCTGAAAGCTTGCACTTGTTATATTCTCAGTTAGCCATTAAAAGGTATCCCCTTTATACTACTCTTGTGAGTTTTTTGCTACATTGAATCCTATATATTACATTTCCGATACAGAGTGTAATTAGTTACCTGGTATTTCTTTTTCTCTAAGCACAAACTAAGATTTTGTAATTGTAAAAACTATGATAATTATAAATGATAACATTGAGAATGATGCTGAAAAATTAAAAATAACAACAAAACTAGTTTTACCCATAATTATCTATCAGAATGACACTTACTGTTCATGCTCTGAGGGTGAAGGCAGAAAGCATGCAGCTGCAAGGAGCCTGTCCTGGCACTTCAGTAACAGGCTAAAGAGAGAGAGAGACTAGTCTGTGAGAGATGTGAGGTATTTCCCTCTCACTGAAACTGTATCTTCCAGATGAAGTTCAATAATGGCACCTCTGCTTCACCTTTTGTGCCTGGGGACTCTGCTCCCTGCTGATTGGTGGAGCATGCTGTCTTTGTAGATTAATGGTTAGCCTATATAGCCAAATTGTCAGTCTTATATGTGTGTGTGTGATATGTTGCCAATCTACTCTTAACTCTTCAAGGACCAGAGGGGTGTGTAACACATTGCTTCAGGTCTTTAAAAGGTTAATCCCTGCCAGAGGAAACTCAGAGGGTTGGTATGCCATAGTTAATAGATCTGATGGTGCTAGGTGAACCTGGCTTTGAAGTAAACATGGTAACTACTGAAAAGTGTAGACTTATTTATCATTGTGTAGTTAATCTTTTAACTCTTTTGAGTGTCGATTGGTGTTAAGTAATCATGGCTTTTGATTTATATAATGAAATAAATGAAAATTTGATTATGCATAGTCAATCTGGTGTTGTTATCCCGTGGGGAGTTCTGGTTGGAGATGATGGGAGCTGTAGTCCCCTAGAGGTCCCCAGCTGGTCCCGTGTATTAACCCTTTAAGGACCCAGAAAGTTGTTTAAAGCATTGCTTCACAAATCATTGTTCACTCTTCTGGTCCTTAAAGGGATAGATGGATTCATGTTTAGTTCCCAGTAGCTCCTTTGTGTCTTATCTTTGTGTGGTTTATGAGAAGCAGCGTGCCTACACTAATCGTGGCACATAATACTTTCAGCACTGGTTTCATCATGAGGACAATGCTTCTGTGTTCAGGTATGCAAAATAGGCACAATTATAGATCCCCAAGTACTTGAATGATAGTTTTTTAGGTGGTAAAAATGTACTTTTACTACTGATTTGGTCAGGGCTTCATTCCTGAACATGATACTGTATAGGAATTGCAGGAAGGAGAGCACATGCTATACTGCATTGCCCCCAGATCTGTTATATACTAAGCACAATGAGGTACAGTTTCTGCTAACAGCTGGGAATTACATCCCATTTGCATCATTCTATATTGTAATTCGCTAAGGATGTTTGTCAGAAGCCGTCATGCGCAGTAGAGACGGCTGCGCACACTGCAGTCACGCGCAGCACAGACTGCCCGCTCCTTATCAGCCATGACACGTTCGGGCAGTCAGTACTACGCATGACTGCAGCGCTGCCAGTGTTGGCCCGTGTACATGAGCTTTAAAACTCAAACTTTAAAGTTCACAATAAAGGACAACATGTTTATTTCATACACAAGCAGGGTTATGCTTCTTTTTGCTAGTATAAAATATGATTAAATAAGAAATAGAGCCTGCTAATGTATTAACAAAATGATTCCAGTCTTTGTTAATACAGATATAGAGTACTGGATTTGTGTAGAGAAAATATACATGGAGGGAAAAAAAGATAATATTTTTTTTACCAAAGTATATGTCTCAAAGAGAGATTTTTTTAAATATATGTATTTCCAAAAAAGTATACACGTTTCCAGTGTTTTCACATCTCCTCTAGAAATGCCATCTAGTATGTGACACAAAACTGAGAGACCTAAAGTAAATATATGTGAAAGGAAAGAATTCAGAATCATCTTAACCATTAAGGACCACAGAGGTCTGTAACACATTTCAAAGTAATGCAATGTGTTACAGCCTCTGGGCCCCTAAAGGGTTAAAAAGCAAGTTTGAGTAACATGAGTGAGAGATCCATGTGATGTGACCAGTCAAAGAATTGTTAGGACAGATATGTATAAACCTCCTTAAAATATTAAATGGCTTAATGGCGCCACAAATATTTAGGGCTCAATGTAATTATTTGCTCTAAAACATACGGTAAGGCAAAATTGGCTACCGGTCGACAAAAACAAAATGTCTAAGTCAGACATGATAAGTTCCTAAAATGCTGCTAAATAATATTAATAATGGGAATTTCATAGGAAAAAATCTAAAGATTGATGCCTGACATACTGTCAAGCACCAACCGATAGCTCAAACACACAGTCACCCTTCCAGACACTAACCCTACACTCCCCCTAACAGTAAAGTGCAAGAGTACTAACCCTGCACTATCCCTCACAGTAAAGTGCAAGAATACTTCCCCTAATGCTAGTCTAACACCCAGATCTGTGTAAGAGTTACCTGTCATCCACTCTTCTTCTTCAGTCCACTCTCTTTTGGTTTCTATAATCTTCTGTCTTCTTTATTCTGTCCAAGCTGCAGTTGAAAAAGGAAAAAATGTAAAGGCAAGATGTTTCAGAATAAAAAAAAATTCTCCAAAGGTATGCGTAAGATAACCCTGTGAGTGCTGGGGGTGGGGGGTAAGCATACCCCACTGGCATTCATAGGGTTAATTCTATTAACATTTCACACATTTTGGGATTGTTTTGGATGTATTGCTATGGACCTTAGGGCCCCATAACAATACATTCACTGCTGATTTGGGTTTTTGTAGGGTTTTTTCCTTTTCAATTCCTGCGTCGCCAATTTAGAGATGCGTTAAGGGACTCAGCACGCAATTAAACTGAGTGCAGATTTTCACCAGTGAAACTAGGTCTCTTAATGGATCTTAGTGCTAAGGCATGGAATTGAATGGCATATTTTGCATTTAGTTGTGTGTCAATGGGCAAAAACGGCCACACAATTATCACCCCCGGGCTGGGTTTTTTAACTAATATTTCTTCATAGCACAGGTAATTGTATTGCTTACCGTGCTGAGGAAATGCTGTTTTTTTTGGCGTCTGACCCACTGCAGGATATTCAATAAAACTGATTGCAGATTTTCACCCATTAAAGTAGGTCCCTTAATGTATCTTAGTGCTAAGGCATGGAATTAAATGGCATATTTCGGCATTTTTGTTGTGTGTCAATGGGTTAAAACACCTGCACAATTATCACCTGAGGTGGGGGGTTTTAACTGATATTTCTTCATAGCACAGGTAATTGTATTGCTTACCATGCTTGAGGAAATGCTGTTGGGTGTTTTTTCGGCATTGGACCTACCTCAGGGTGTTCACACTGCTAGGAGATAATTCATTCAAAAGTTAGTTTAGCTCAAATTGTCATGAACTGTTGCAATCACATTCTATGGAGAACTGAAGCCTGACTCCCCCACACCTCCCATATAATTCTAAAGAAAAACTGGACCCCAGGTGGCACTGTTACTAGCAGTTTAACCCAAAAAGAGTTTCAGCTAATCATGTACCAGCACTGATAATACTATTGTTTTACTGAGCAAGAGAACCCTACAGAATGTTTTCCTAATATCAGCTTACGTTCCTTTAAATAACAATTCATTTAAAAGGGTAATCCACCCTAAAAATGTTTTTTTTCCACCTCAACTTCCAAGAAAGACTTTCACTCATGTGAAAACTTTCAAACTGATGAACGTAGGGAAGGTATCCTCCCTAAACCCTTATCTTCAGCAGCTCCTATCTTATTTCAGAATGCCTTTGGCTTCCGTGTTCCTCATAGTAAAGCCCATCTTACTCTATGAAAGGCACAGCAAACTGACAAAACAAAGATCTATGAACACCACCAGGTTGCATTGGCCACAGTGTATTGTAGCTAGAAAAATGGGTTGTTGTGTGCTACAACTCCCTTTATCCACTAGCCAGCCAGCATTTGGGAAACATAGTCATAAACAGCTGGATAGGCTCAGGTTGGCCATGCCTGCTATAGACACAGATGGTATAACCCCATAAAGTTTTTAGAATGCATCACTGCAGATTTAATACATAATAACTAGACAATTATTTGGAACATGTTCCACCTCAATTGGCTGTAGTAGATGTAATCTATGTAACAACTCTGTATACATTAGCCATTGCCTAGTCTATGTAAAACATCTGTTTTATTGCTTCATTATTACTAATAACGAACAAATCCGGTATACAGATAGACAATATTTATATTATTTGTGTTAGATTGTTTTAGTGACCAGATGCTTTTAATTACAGATTAGAATAAAGATCTATTTTTATGGTTTTCACATTGATAAATATATTATGCACAAAATCTTACTAGAACAAACTTTGTAAAATATCCCCCTTATAAACTGAATCTTCCTAGCACTTAGTAGAATGTATGCAATAATTGCTTATTCTTTACTTGAACATTCAGTACATTCCTGTAACATTGGTATAGTCAATTGATGGACCTCCAGCTGTTGGGGACTACAACTTCCAACATCCCCAACCAGCCAAAAGTCTAGAATATGTAAGAAAAAAAGAAAAAATTAGCCCACCAGAAGATTAGTAGTGACAACTAATTTATGTAGTATACAATAAGTGAGACATACTATTATTCTTATTCTTTATTTATATAATTCCAACTTTTTCCACATGGCTGTACAGTAGGGAATAGATATACAGAGGTATTAAATAGTACAAATGGAACATGGAAAACAAAACATCAGATGGCCCTCCTTGTTAGAGATTACAGTCTAGAAGACGATAGGAGGGACACAGAAGGAATAAGTGCTATGGGGTATAAATGCCTCCTGCCACATGAACTGCTGTTCAGTGGGTGGGAGAAATAAGTGCTTTTGAGTGCAGTGGTTTAGGCAAGGGGTGATTCTGTTTGGAATAAAAAGACTATGTGACCATTGAGGATGTGATGGGGTTGTAGGTGGGAGAGGGATTTTAGAAGGGAATGAGAGTGAGCAGAAGTTGGACAGGCTATTGGTCTGGCCTTGCTCATAATGGTTATGGAGGTATTTGATAGGCTTCCCTAACAAGGTGAGTTTTCATGGATCTTCTGAAGGCTGTGGGAGAGTCTGATTGGACGGGGATGGAATTCCAGAGCTCGGATGCAGCTTGGGAGAAGTTCTGTAGGTGAGAATGGGTGGATGTAATGAGGGCTGCAAAGAGAAGAAGATCCTGTGCAGAGCAAAGATGGTGAGTGGGAATGAAGATGGTGAGTAGGAGTGTATTTGCAAATGAAAGATTAAATATAGGGGGAGCAGTGTTAGTATGGGCTCTGTAAGTTAGCACCAGCTTTTTGAATTTAGTTCTACATGCTAATGGAAGTCAGTGTAGGGATTGCAAAGAGGAGTGGTATTAGAGTGATGTGTGGGGTTGGCAGCAGAGTTCATTATGGACTGTAGTGGGGTTAGTCAGGTGAGAGGAAGACCAATTAGGAGTGAGTTACAATAGTTGAGAAGGGACATGATGAGCGTTTGGATTAGAATTTTAGAAGTATCTTATGAAAGAAAAGGTAAAATTCTAGAGATGTTACTGATGTGGAGGTGGTATAAGTTGGAGATTGACTGTATGTGGGGAATGAAGGATAGGGCAGAGTTGACGGTGACCCCCAGACAGCGTGACGTAGAGGTCGGTGTTGTTAACAGTGAGGGCAATATCTGGGGTAAGGCTGGTTGCAGAGGGAGGGAAAATTCTATGTTTGGTTTTGCTAAGGTTAAGTTTTAGATCACAGGAGGACATCCAGGAAGACACAGCACAGAGACAATTAGATACCTAGGACAGGAGGGAAGAGGAGAGGTCTGGGGAAGAAAGATGTATTTGAGTGTCATCAGCATAGAAATGATGGTGAAACCCAAAGGAGTTTATTATATTGGTAAGGTATAGATTTAAAAAAGCAAGGAGCTCAGGACTGAACATTGTGATATTCCAACAGACAGTGGGAGAGGTGAAAAAGTAGAGCCAGAGTAGGACACACTATAGGAGCGGTTGCAGACTTATGATGAGAACCAAAAGAGAGCTGTGTCACATAGGCGTAGGCTTGGAGGAGGAGTGGGTGATCCACTGTGTCAAAATACTAAAAAACAAAAATAAAAAACAAATAAAAATAAGATACTATACAGATATAAGTGACTGGGTATTAAGTACAGATAAGATTGGCAAAGAGATAATTCCCTTACAGTATCTGTAAATAAGGAGTGAATGAGCCTGACAAATAAATCTATATGCTTACTAGATCCACAGTGATGGGAGAATTAAAAAAAATAGTGTTATCTCCAAAAGAGTTCAATGGCAGGTGACTCTCCTATAGCTGGAAGAATCCCCTATACTGTGAGTTTGCTTACAATGTAGGAACTTGGTGCTTAACACTTCAGCAATTAATTCCTGTGTATTCTTCTTCTTTCTTTATCACTCCAATTGATGATCTTTAATTTACAGTATAAGTTGATGTTTGTTGGCCTGTTTTCCTAGTATATAAAGATCAATGCATTTCAGAGCCAAACATTATTGGTATTATTTATTTATAAAGTACCAGCAGTTTCAGCAGCATTGTACAATTGAATGGACTTACAGTGATAACATACAACTAAACATTGCATGAGATATATAGCATAAGCATAAAAATATGAGCCAAAAGGGTTTAAGGGCCCTATTCTTGTGCACCTTTAAGAGGTTGAGCTATATTACACTGGGAATATCCAATGGATAAGTGAGATGACTATACAGTAGGGAATAGTGCGAGTTAGAGAAGGCAAAGGACAGCTGCAGAAGCCTGAATAACAGCTTTTACTGGCCTATGTGGTATGCTTCTAGGAAACTGTGGGTTTTGTAGAGACTGTTTAAAGCTGTGGAATATAGGTGACAGATTCACAATGCAAGGTAATACATTTCACAGAATGGGTGATGTACTGGAGAAGTCCTGGGGACAGGAATGAGAGGAAAGGATAGTAGAAGAGAAGCACAGGTCAAGGGCAGAATAAAGAGGGCAGCTGGGAGAGTATTTAGAGATAAGGGAGGATATATAGGGAGGTGCAATATTATAGAGGACTTTGTATATTTAGTACAGGACTTTGAGATTTATTCTGGAGATAATACGGACCCAGTGGAGGGACTGGCAGAAAGGGGTGGTAGGTGAAATGTATCAGTCGAGCAGAGGTATCCAGAATGAATTGGAGCAGGGATAGCCGGATATGGGGAAGGTCAATTAGAAATGAGTTGCAGTAGTCCATATATGACATTATGAGAAAGTGGAAAAATCATTTTGGTTGCATCTTGTGTGAGAAAAGGTTGAATCTTAGATATGTTTCTCAGTTGGAAGCAGCAGGATTTAGTGAGAGAATGGATGTGGGGAGTAAAGAAAAGGGTAGAATCTAGTGGACTTGAGACATTGGCTGAATTGTGGAACCTAAGCATGTTACTATCTCATGTCTGTATAAGAAGCATATGAGCAGGGGGAAAGCAGGCTCACACCTAGACACCTTGATGTTTTCCCACCTGAAGCACAACCACAAGTCTGACTGGGAAACACACCACCATCAGGTCAGAGGTGCCGTAACTAGCAGCAGCAGAAGTACTCCTAAAAGTTCCTTGGGCTCTGGGGTAAATAGAAGACCAATTATGGAACCATATACAAAGTAACTGACATGTAACTGAGAGTATGCTCCAGACTTCAAACAATGATGGAATAAATGGGAAGAAAATAGAAAGGTCACAGCCTTCTCCAGAGTAATATCAAGTCCAAGTGACCTCCTAAATATGGCAATCATTGACTCCAAAGGTCTTTCTTTTCATTCATCCATTCAGGGGCCATAGAGCTCAGTTTAAACACTCAGAAACATTCCTGTTTCACTTGTTTCTGAAATGTTACCATCCATTGTTGTTAGAGCAATGTGTTCTAACCCCATAATTTGAGATATACCTTACAGGTTTCAAATTTGGACAATGTTGGCAATGCCTTGAGCTGGAGTGCTTCCTAATTCCTTTTTGCATTTACACTCATATTGTAGTATTGTCCTATGACCTTGATTAGCCCATAGATATACATCCTTCCATTTAGTACTACTGAGCCTAGGAGAACACTATTCAAATTAATTCACTTAACAGTCAAATACCTAGACAGTATTGTAATGTAATATAGGTTTTAATTTGCATTATATTGTGAGTAAGACAGAGACACCCATATGCACTAAGTGGAACAATAAATAAACAATCCAACCGCACTGTAGAAAACACATAACAAATGCAAATGTGATTTAAACCATTGCAATGGTGGATACTTCTTTGTCACTCAAAGAGTTAAAGTAGGCTTTTAACCCTCTGAATGCCAGATGGGTATGTAATGTATTGCAAAGCAGTGTTGTGCACTTCATCTGGAACTCAAAGGGTTAATCCCTTGCTAGAGAGGTCTCCATTGTGAAGCATTCAAGTGGTTAAATTAAAAACTCAATTCCCTCATTGCCAGTCTTTACTGGAAGAGAGAAACCTTCTGTAGGCACGGACTTCCAGGATTGTCACTCTGGTAGGCATAGAACTCCGCATTCTCATCCCCCACCTGGTCTCACTGAACTGGATAGTTAAAGAATCCATAATAACATAGTTGATTTAGGCTGATAAGACATGTCCATCAAGTCCAGCCCATGCCAAATCTGCCCTACTGATCCAGAAGGAGGCAAGAAAAAAACACCCATTGAAGCCATTTCCAATCAAACCCCAAGTGGGTAAAATGTCCTATCTGCTTTTAAGCCAACTATTATAATTGTAAATATTGTTCTGTGCTGAATGAATGAATATATTTATTTATATAGCGCCACAAGTGTACGCAGCACTTTACAGTTTAAGGGTTTAAACAATACAGGGTTACAGGTGCTTTGTAGAGTGAAACATTGGGTGCGAGGTCCCTGCCCGAAAGCGTACAATCTAAAGTGGTAATGGGAGACATACAGAGTACGTAAGGGTCAAGTGCTGAATACAGTGCTAGTTCTGATGATGATAGAGGACATCAGTAAAGTAAATAATTTATAAGAGCGTTCATTGTACAACATCGGTGCCTTCTAGCATGTTGAGATTTTATCCATGAGCTGAGTTTTTAAGTGAGATTTGAAGGTTATCAACGAGGTGCAGTGGCACAGGTTGGATGGTAAAGCATTCCATAGATACGGAGCAGTGAGAGAAAAAGGTTTGATACCTAACAGGGCTGTAGGCACAAAAGGAGCTGAGGGAAGACAATCATTGGCGAATGTAAGTGGCAGGATGGGGTATAACGGGAGATCAAAGTGGAAATGTAAGGAGGAATAGAGGAGAGAAGCGTCTTGAAAGAGAGAAGTAAGATTTTGTAAGATATCTGGAGTTTGATAGGCAGCCATGGGAGAGTTTTGAGGAGGAGTCGGGTAGGGACAAACCTAGGTAACAGAAGAGTAATTCATGCTGCAACATTCTGTATAGATTGAAGTGGATGGAGATGGGAAGCAGGAATGCCAGACAGAAGAATGTTGCAATAGTCCATATGGGAGAGAATGATTGCGTGTATAAGAATTTTAGCTGTGGAGGAGCAGAGGAAGGGATGGATGTTAAGCAAAAGAAAGTGACAGGATTTAGCAATGGCATTAATATGAGGTGGGAATAAGAGAGACTTGTCAATTATCACCCCTAGACAGCGTGCTTCTGATACTGGATTTATGGTAGTGCCATTTACAGTCACCTGGAAGGGTGCTACAGGGTCAGGCCTAGGTGGGATGAGGAGTAGCTCAGCTTTAGACGTATTGAGTTTGAGGTGCCTCTGAGCCATCCAGTCTGAGATAGCCGAGAGGCAATCTGTGACTTTAGCCTGGATATCAGAAGTCAGTCGACGTGCAGATAAGTAACTCTGGGTGTCATCTGCATAGAGGTGATATTTGAGACCAAATGAGTTAATAACATTATCAAGTGGTGTTGTGTAAAGAGAAAACAGAAACGGTCCTAGAACAGAACCTTGAGGATCCCAACAGAGAGTTGGACAGAAGAGGATGAAGAAGTGGCAGAGGAGACACTGAAGGATCTGTTAGATAGATAAGAGGAGAGCCAGTCCAGTGCTGTGTTACGGATCCCTAAGGAGTGAAGAATGTGGAGGAGGAGAGCATGAAAAACAGTGTCAAAAGCTGCTGAGAGATCAAGGAGAATAAGTATTGAAGAGTGACCTTGAGATGTGAAGATCATTGACCACTCTTATAAGAGCAGTTTTGGTGGAGTGAGCGTGCAAAATCCAGATTGTAAAGGGTCCAGCAGGTCATATGTGTTAAGGAAGTCAAACAGGGTGAGTAAGCTAGGCATTCCAAGAGTTTAGAGGCAAAAGGCAGAAGAGAAATGGGTCGATAGCTAGAGGGTGTGTTACTGTTAGAAGAGTTGTTCTTGAGGATGGTTGTTACTAAGGCAGGTTTGAAGTCATCAGGAAAGGTAGCGGTGGCAAAGGAGGAGTTAAAGATTTGTAATAGTATAGGGATTAGTGTGGGGGAGAGGGGCTGAATGAGGTGAGAAGGGAGAAGATCAAGTGAGCATGTAGTGGCCGGAGCGGAGGGTAGCAGGTTAGTCAGTTCCTCCTCCGTGACTAGTGAAAAAGAGTCCAGAGTGCCAGGAGGGGAACGAGGGAGGCTAGGAGGAGATGTATAAGCTGGTATATTATCCCGGAAGGAGCCCACCTTGGCTTTGAAATAGTCAGCAAAGTCTTGTGCTAGCTAGGTATCATTTTTCTTGCCTTCCTCTTAATCAGTAGGGGTGATTTGGCTTGGTCTGGACTTGATGGACACATCTTTTATCATCTTAAATCCACTGTGTTATTATGGATGGCTCTGAATTTATATATTTATGGGTGCTAGTTTCACAGAGCTCTGGTGCTCATAGGGTAAGTATAATAGGTAGAGCTCTCTTTCTTCAGTGTTCAGTTTTTGAACATTTTGAAGTAGAAGACTCCCATTTGGATTTTAAGGGGTTAACTTATCAGAGTGCATGATGCAAAGAAACAGATTTGATTCCTGAATCTGATAAATTCGATCTCAGACTCAGAAGGTAATGAGAAAGAATTGATGAATTTCAATATTTACTGCTTGGGAAAAAAGTGACTGATTTATGGCTTAGGTAAGCAGGGAAAGCATTTTAACTCAGTCATATGATGTTGATGAATGATTATGTCATACCATCATCGTTTGAAGACTGAGAATATGTAACAATAAATTTTTATGCACATATTCAACCATCATACCATCTAGATCCGTCTTTGAATGCCTGCCATGTGCTTGCATTATACCTTTTCCTTGTAAATCATTCATTTCATATACTGTGTTTCACTATCAGATTTGCAGACAGAGCAGCAATCTTGGCACTTTTCACATGGATGGACTGATGGATGCCTACTCCCCTATCTTACTTGCTTACTTTGGCCAAATACTTGACAAAATAAATGTCAGTAATTTCTACAGGTAACTAAGAAAAAAGCCGAGATAAAGCAAATATAATTAAAAAGGTAGATATTACAACTGGATAATTTGGGAAACATGAGTTATATTCCCAGAAAGTTTTGTAACTGCTAACTTTACATATGTACCAAGGGTCCAATACAAGGTGGAGTCAGCCACGGGATCTCCAGCAGTTGGGGCCCAATACTCCCATATTGCCATTCACTATCAGGGGATGTTAGAAGTTTTAGACATCAAAAGCTGAAGAACCCATGGTTGAATTCACCCTGGATCAGGATTAGGCCACATGTACTTAGAGCCCAGTACGTGGTGTACTCAGCTGTTATCAGTCCAGTTGTACAACAAGGCTGAAACATACATCTGGGGTTGGTTGTGGCTGGACTGCCATTTTCAGTATTAGTGTGATCTGCTTTCTGTTATTTTCTCTCTGTATAAGGCACTCTGTATAATGTATAATACGCACCCTTGTTTTCCCCTGTCACACACAAAATTCCATTGCTGCACTGCTTCCCTCCCTCCCCTCTTAACCATATCCTCCTCTGACCCTCTGTAGTCCAATTTCGGAAGCCTGACAAGGTCCTAGCAAGGACGAGGACTCACTCCACATCCATACACAGGCAATAATATTGGATGTACTAAAAATAAATACATTTATTAATTCTTCAAAGATATTTGCTCCGCTGAAAATAAATAACATGTCATTGACATATGATCAAGTATTATATATGTACTAAATATTTTCATTTTCAGTTTTACTGCTGGCTGTTTAATAGTTATCATAACCTATAAGAGATGGGCAAAACCCAGCACACAGGCTAATTTATTCTGGCCTTTGTTTCTGGCTGGCTGTACATATACAACAGAACTGCAATACTGAGAAAGGACAATCCCTCTTTGAATCCCAAATCCCTCTGTCCCACTTTCCTACCCTGGGGTCCCTCTTTTAGGAGCTCAGGCTATGTGGTGTGTCTATAACAGTGCATCACACTGCTCTACAGCAATAAAACGCACAATAATGTTTGTTTAAATGTCAGTATACCTGTTTATAAATGTCTGTGTAAATAATATATTTAAAACTAGTGTAAAAGCCTGTGCACACGGTCCTGCTCTGCGTCCTGCCGCTGACACAGTCGTGCACTGTAGAGACTGGCCGAAAGCACAGAATGCTCCCAGCACAGAACTCCCAGCATTCTGTGCGTTCAGGCAGTCTCTACTGTGTATGAAGACTTCTGACAACCATCCTAGCGAATCATTATATAGGATAATTTATTGTAATAATAATAATAACTTGCTCTAAATTATTTATTCAGTAACACATAGAGGTGTAAATAGGTCATGAAATAACCTAAAAAATCTCTGTAGTGTCCCACCCTCAAGCCACTCCCCAGCAACACCTCCTAAAACATAAGTGTCGTCCTTTGGCCATTTGAAGTGTTGAGAAGGAAGTAAGCACAAGTTAGGTATTATGTATCATTCTACCAGTACAGAGAGAATAAGAACGGATATATTGCCATGTAAATGAACAGGTATTTTTATGCCTCTATGTTGTAGTTTATGAATAGCGTATGAGGCCACAACTGCTGAAGGCCTGACAATTGGCTACCCTTGGTTTACTGTAACATTGCCCATATATGGGATAGGTTATACTACTTTTTTATTCAAAAACACCAAGGGCTGTATATGTACAGAAATGGATCAATTCTAGCACAAACTATATGCAATATAGGGAATAAATAAAAATTCCCAAATTCCCTTTGATTTAACTGGAACCTTTCACCATTGAAAGCAATGCATTGGAGACCTCTCCAGCAATCTAGGGGTTAAAAGGATAGTAATACTTAATTTTCACTTTAGTTAATATTGTTAGGCTTAAAAAAAATCATACCATCCATGTCTTACGACCCTAACTCTTATAGTTATTTAGCAATAACCTACAACACAGCAATAGATTGGAATGGGTTTGCTCAGAAACTCAATGTTAGTCAGACAAGTAAGCCGATGCAATGCACTATGGATAGGGAAAGGTGACAGGTGACCGCATGAAGCTCCAAGAAAAGAGGGGTGCATTACAAAGACTGCATGGTGACGACAAGACTGAGTGGGCATGTCTTACCTCGGCTGTAATGCTGTATCTCCTCCCTCTAGACACTCCCTATGGTCCCTTGACCAGATTTCTGTTCTTAGAGCTTGAGAAGTGACATTGTAGAAAAGGCGAGGGAGGCAAAAATATAAATGGCAATTACTATAAAAGTTAGGGCAGTGCTACAATGATAGTATGATTTGTTTTTTTAATTACTACCCCTTTAAAAGCTGCATTTAAATCAATGGACACTTGTATTTATCCCCTATGTTACAGTTAGGTTACCTCAGAATACTACAATCATATGGGCCACTGAATGAGGTATGAAACTGTAATCTAAGTTATCAATAAAGTTTAATAGTTTTAATAGTGTGTTTTACTGCATTGTCTGTGAAGCCATTTACCACTTTCCTATAGTGAGACTGGTGTAATAAGAAGAACTGTGGGCTATGCACTAAGGTGGGATAAAGAAGTAATCACTTCTCCGATGTGATAATCTGTCCAAGTCCTATGTTATGATATGGAACCTATGCACTAAGATTTCTCAGTTTACAGGCTTCCTAGAATAACATAGTACTTGGACAGTTTATCACACTGGAAAGGTCAACTCTGCGTTATCACCACTTATTCACACCTCAGTGCATAACCTCATGGAATAGCTATGGGGCAAACCAGCATTCCCATTGATATAACCCTTTGAGTGCCAGAGCAATGCGTTGAGTACCCCCTGACACTAAAAGGATTAAATGGAACATTTAATCCTGTGTATGCTACATAGGTCTTCAGTACATCACAAAGCATTGGAGACTCCTGTAGCATTCAAAGGGTTAAAAATCACATTACAGCACCAGGAATTTATCCCATTGGTTCACTACAGAAAGGTTCTAATTTTTCTTAGTATTTCAAGCTCTGTGTTTTAGCGCTTATCTGTTTTGGAACATATACCGTTTGGAATGATGAAGACTAACCACTACACAATTAACTTTGTTTTTTGTTTTGTTTTAAAGAATGTGCATTACCGACAATGTTACAAAGACTGTGTGAGTACTTATGTGTTAACGGATTTTCATCAAGATTACAGAAACATAAACTGGCATTCAAAGAAAATAATCTACTTATTGCAACATGTGTTTGTTCTGGATAATGCTAAAAGTGTAAATTGCGTTATTATTCTTGGACAGTAAGAAGTGCAGAAAGGGCCAAGTGAAGCATTAAGTTATCTTATGGTACCAGAGGGATGATCAGCCATGGGTCTGGAGGCCTACATAGGTTATACAGTTAACATGATTTACTCACATTTTAGTTTATAAAAGATATAACCAATATAATTTATCAGAGTGGCAATCTCGGTTACTGAGCTGATAAAACAGATAGCTGATTTAGAACCAGAGGCTCTGGAATCTTGAGCAATGTAGCAGCCCTCTTAAAGGGATCGTAATGTTTCAAAATAAAAGCAGCTCCAAATAATCTTCATAATATCTGGGCCATGGAGAGTTATTTCAATACTGTCCAAACTGTAGTTCAAGAATAATTGAATGATAGTGTCCCCCTCCCGCCCCTTTTACTGACATAACACTGCTCACCTCAGAGCAGCAAGACTGTACGGATGGATCACAGAGAGGGACAATCTTCAGAGAGCATAAGGAACAACCTGAAAAACCTGTCAAGGGGGACAGGGTTTTCATTGTGCTTACAATAAGAAGATTGAGGGAGATTTATAAAAGTGCTCTTGTTCATTTCTGTGAACGGATTCTTAACTCTTTGAGTGCCAGAGGGGTACGCAACACATTGCTTGACATTTCTTTAAAATTTTCTGAGCCACTTTTTACAAAAAAACTTACTAGACAGCGTTATGTCCTCCTGAACTGCCCTTAAAACTTTTACTGCCAGCGACAATCTTAAAACCAACGCTTCTTTTCCATTAACTCCACTTTTATAAATCTCGCCCATTGTCCCTTGCTGTGAGCTGTCTGGTCCCAGGACCAGATTCCTCATCTAAGGGGAGGTGGCTAACATTAGGTAAAAGGGGCGGGAGGGGGGATACAATTACTCTTGAACTACAAGTCAGTACTTATATAATAATCTCCATGCCCGAAATACTATGAAGATTAATTGGAGCTGCTGATTTTGTGAAACATTACTATCAGTACCCCTTAATGACAGGGTTTTTTTTTTTCCATTATAGCGAATGACTTCCTGGACTTACCAGGTAAGTTGTCTGTCACTAAGGGGTTAACCCCATAAATGATTGTGAGCACTCCAGCACATAGTTTAGGGATGATTTGGAGACCTCTCTAGAAACTAATGGGTTAAATAATCACCACAACATTTTACTCTCCTTTTAAATGTGAGTAACCAAGCAAATAGTAGCTTCACATAATTCTGAGCATCATATAATGTTGTGTACTCACATTTTGGTACACACAATGCTGTGTTTATTCACATACAGTTGCTTGACAAAACACTGGGTTTTCATGTACATATGCAGTAAATGATGTGTTCACATCTGTCTTCATAGACCTAAAGGAACAATAACACTTATGCAATAAATTGGTTTCTGTCATTTTAAATACAGTTGTCACAGAGTGTACCCTAGTCCCAGCGCCGCCGGATCGGGTGACGCTGAGAGCTTGGAGACTGGAATGACGCTCCGCTCCATGTATGACCCTGGCTTGTCTGACTCTCCATTCTGGTGCTGACCTGTGGCTCTGTCTGACTATCCTTGCTGTGTTGCTCCCTCACCTAGCAGACATCCAGTCTTGTATAGACCGGTGGCTCTGGCAGACTACCAGCTTTACTGACTGCAGGCATGAGTCAGTAGTCTCCCCTGCCATCCTTTAGGGGAGATCGTTAGTGTACTTTTCTGACTCTTCCTGGTGATACTGAGACTACCATTGGCTTCGGCCTAGTCTCTTGCAGTTTGGTTTATTTCGAGGCAGCCTCCTATTCCTGATACAGTTTCTAGCCTCTCCAGTTACCCTCTGCTCCTTCCTGATTCTTACTGTATATATTATTCTAATAAAGGTGATTTTAACTATACCGTCTGATTCTTGGTTTATTCTTGGGAACTGTGACAGGTCATGACTACAGACTGTAATAGTGATCCACCTTTTCAGAACATCTTGGACAGGATCAAGGTCAACGTATTGATCATTTATCCTTGGCCTTGCAAACCTTGCTTAGCCGTACTACTCACCTGGAACGCTCTAACCCTCAACCGGTGGCCACCCCTGCTCCTTCCTTGGCACAGGTGGTTCCTACCGTCTCTGATGCAGGATTGGTCAGAGGGTTGTCAGGCTCTGCTCCACTCCCACAGCGTTATGGTGGGGATCCTGAGCAATGTCGCAGATTCTTGAACCAGCTGAGCATATACCTTGAGATGATTCTGCAGGCCTTCCCTAATGAGTGCAGTAGGGTTGGTCTTATAATATCGCTCCTTTCTGCAAGGCATTGGCATGGGCGAATCCTTTATGGGAGATGGACAAACCCATAATCTATAACTTTAATGAATTTGTGGCCTCCTTCAAACGTGTCTTTGATGTGCTGGGCCCCGCGACCTTGGCTTCTAAACATCTTATGACCATCAGCCAGGGCAACCATACTGTGGCAGAGCATGCTATCAAATTCCCTACCCTGCCAGCTGAGGTCGGCTGAAACAATGAGGCTCTGATAGCTGCCTTTTCCCAAGGGCTTGAAGACCATATTAAGGATGAGATTGCTGCCTGTGAATTACCCAAAGATTTGGATGAACTTATATCATTTATCATCCTAATCGACACTCGGGTCCGGGAGAGACCCTCATTTAAGGAGCTCCTGAGGAGGCCTTCTTCCAGAATTAGATCTCACTTAACTTGTCCACCCAGTCCTCCCTCACCTCCCATGCCTCCTGGTCCTGACTCAAGGGGTGGTGAACCGATGCAGGTGGGGGCAACCCGGTTTTCTGTGGAGGAGAGGGCCTTCCAGAGGACGGAGGGACTGTGTCTGTACTGTGGGAGACCTGGACACATATTGAGGTCCTGCCCCATATGTCCGGGAAACGCTCGCAACTAAGATCCGGTCGGGGACAAATCTTAGGTAGTATCTCTCAGTCTCCCGAAATCACTCAGGATAAACCCATTCTTGAGGTGATCCTTACATGGGTCAGCGAGTCTGTCTCAGTTACAGCATTGTTGGACTAGGGTGCTACTGGCTACTTTATGGATGCAGAGTTTGCAGCTAAGAATTCGATCCCTTTGCAGTCACGCTCATCTCCATTGGCCGTTGAGGACATTGATGGTAGACCCCTTCTACCATCACACATTACGCATGAAACCTCACTGCTAACCCTGAGGGTAGGGGCCCTCCATAAAGAATCCCTGAAATTTCAGGTGATCAACTCACCTCATTATGCCATCGTCCTGGGGTTCCTTTGGTTGCAGGTAAATAACTCTAGGATCTATTGGCATACTTGTGAGATATTGTCTTGGTCCCCGCAGTGTGACGAGTCTTGTCTCTCTCTCCCGGTGAGACTGGCATGTACCAATTCCTCTGTCCTACCTGAGGCCTATTTGAGTTTCTCTGATGTGTTTAATAAAGTTCAGGCCAGTGCAATACCTCCTCATACGAGGAGCTACTGCCTGGTACAACCCCTCCGAGGGGCAGTATATACCCTCTGTCTGTGGAGGAGAACAGGGCCATGGAGAAGTACGTCTCTGATGCCCTGGCTAGGGGCATTATTCCAAAGCCCACATCCCATGCTTGTGCTGGATTCTTTTTTGTGAAAAAAAAGGACAGAGAGTTACGTCCATGCATTGACTCGTGGATTAAACAAGTTGATAGTTAAGAATGCATATCCGATACCCCTGATTACTGAATTATTTGATCGTTTAAAGGGGTCCAAGATATTCACTAAATTCAATTTAAGGGAAGCATACAATCTGCAAAAGATAAATCAGGTGCTTCACGTTGAAATATGTAATTCATCCAAAATGTAGGAATATAGGACTCACCAGCAATCCAAGGGTGCACACCAAAGACAACTCTCCAAACGTTGTTTGTAACTTGAAGCAAAAACCAACACGGCTGGAAGCACTCAACTGTGATGCTCAATATCAAAAAATAGGCTGATACACCGCTCAGATCTTCTTAAAAATCATTAATTTATTCATCAAAAAATAAAATGAACATATACATATGTCACAACGGGGAAAGGAAAAAACACCACTATTTGCACCAAGGATAGGATGTCATATCGAACTCTGACATGTTTTGCGCTCCACGGCGCTTTGTCATAGATAAATGAATACACCTGAAATTACTACATTTAAACCAAATAGTGGGCCGTGATTGGACTTTATTAAAAACACTAAAAATCTAAACAACCTATCTTGATCCCAAGAAACAGGGAATGGAAACTCCGTCAATCCTCTCAATCCCTCCTAACCACACCTTCTACCTCCTCTAATAGATAACTTCATGACATATGCATTTAACTATTTCCTCTCCCAGGGCAAAATAGTCCCAGCGATAAAACAACAAACCAATTTAAAGAGGAGAAGGAGAGAGAGAGAGGAAAAGAACCAGAGAAACAATGTATCTCAGTTTTCACACATGATTCACTTCGTAGAATAGAAACAATGTAAATGTTCACTTATAAGCAGATGGAGAAAAACCAGTTCTCACACTAATAGCAATAGAACTTGGACCTTAATAACTGCCAGGTAACAGTCGGTTGTCCAGAATAGAGGGATAAAAGGACGTTTGTGTCCCTTTATCCCTCTATTCTGGACAACCGACTGTTACCTGGCAGTTATTAAGGTCCAAGTTCTATTGCTATTAGTGTGAGAACTGGTTTTTCTCCATCTGCTTATAAGTGAACATTTACATTGTTTCTATTCTACGAAGTGAATCATGTGTGAAAACTGAGATACATTGTTTCTCTGGTTCTTTTCCTCTCTCTCTCTCCTTCTCCTCTTTAAATTGGTTTGTTGTTTTATCGCTGGGACTATTTTGCCCTGGGAGAGGAAATAGTTAAATGCATATGTCATGAAGTTATCTATTAGAGGAGGTAGAAGGTGTGGTTAGGAGGGATTGAGAGGATTGACGGAGTTTCCATTCCCTGTTTCTTGGGATCAAGATAGGTTGTTTAGATTTTTAGTGTTTTTAATAAAGTCCAATCACGGCCCACTATTTGGTTTAAATGTAGTAATTTCAGGTGTATTCATTTATCTATGACAAAGCGCCGTGGAGCGCAAAACATGTCAGAGTTCGATATGACATCCTATCCTTGGTGCAAATAGTGGTGTTTTTTCCTTTCCCCGTTGTGACATATGTATATGTTCATTTTATTTTTTGATGAATAAATTAATGATTTTTAAGAAGATCTGAGCGGTGTATCAGCCTATTTTTTGATATTGAGCATCACAGTTGAGTGCTTCCAGCCGTGTTGGTTTTTGCTTGAAGCATACAATCTGGTCAGAATGAAGGAGGGTCATGAATGGAAGACAGCATTTAATACCCGGAGCGGGCATTATGAGTATCTAGTTATGCCCTTCAGTCTCTGCAATGCTCCTGCTGTCTTCCAGGAATTTATCAATGACGTGTTGAGAGAACAATTACAAAGTTGTGTGGTGGTTTATTTGGGTGACATCCTAATTCACTCTCCTACGTTGGAGACTCATCGCTCGGATGTGTCCAAAGTATTACAACTGTTGAGAGAACAACTTGTATTGCAAGTTGGAGAAATGCAAATTTCACAAACCCCAATTAACCTTTCTGGGGTACATTATTTCTGAATCTGGGTTGGCCATGGATCCCCAGAAGTTGTCTGCATTGTTGCAGAGGCCTCGTCCTGTTAGACTTAAATCGATACAAAGATTTTTGGGGTTCGCTAATTACTATCGAACGTTCATTAAACATTTCTCGACAGTTGTCAAACCACTTACTTATATGACCCGTAAGGGTGTTAAGACCTCTGAATGGTCTCCCAGTGCGATGGCTTTTGCCAAAGAGGTCTTTCGGCTCCATGGCATACCCAGGGTTATTGTATCGGACAGAGGAAGCCAGTTTGTCTCGTTTTTGGAGGTGCTTTTGTGCTCAGATGGGGATTCAGCTGGCATTCTCCTCTGCTTATCACCCTTAGCCAAACAGTGCAGCAGAGAGGTCTAACCAAGCCTTGGAACAATTCCTCCATTGCTATATTTCTGACCACCAAGACAGTTGGGCTACCCGGTTACCTTGGGCAGCATTTGCCCGGAATTTTGCTATGAGCTACTCCTCACAAAGCTCTCCGTTCTTAATCAACTATGATTTTCAACCTACTGTTCTTCCTGAGGTTTTTGAGGCACAAGAAATTCCAGCTCTTGATGAGCATTTGAGGGCTCTCCGTTCCTCTTGGGTTCAGGTAGAGAATACCCTACGTGGTTCCACGCAAAGGCAAAAAAGGCAGGCTGACCATAGGCAGTTTCCAGCACCTACCTTCCAGGTGGGGAAGAGAGTTTGGCTGTCATCCCGTAACCTTAACCTCCAGATCCCCTGTAATAAACTGGCTCCTCAAATTGTTGGTCCGTTCGGTGTGTTGCGCAGAATTAACCCTGTGGTGTATGCCCTGGATCTTGTGAGTATTCATAATGTATTCCACATTTCCTTGCTCAAACCCCTGATTTGTAACCGTTACACCACTAATACAGTTCGGCCAGCTCCTGTCAAGGTTGGCGATCATGAGGAATATGTGGTACAAAACATTTTGGACTCCAGGTGGGTCCGAGGACGATTACAATACCTTATACACTGGAAGGCGTATGGTCCAGAGAAGCGCTCCTGGATACCCTCTGGTGATATGCGTGATCCGCTCTTGGTGCTCAAATTTCATGCCCGTTTTCCTAACAAACCCCAACCCGGTCCACGGAGGTGGGGTCCTTAAGTGGGGGGTACTGTCACAATGCATACCTTAGTTCAAGCGCTGCCAGATCGGGCAACGCTGGGAGCCTGGAGCCTGGAATGACAATCCGGTCCCGTCTGACTTCTGGCCTGGTTGCGTCGGGTGTCCCCAGCTGTCGTCCATGGCCGCACACAGAATGACACAGCTGCTCTGTTGGATGCAGGTTTGGAGGCATTTGGTGACGCATCTCTTCTTCAGGCACGAGGCTGCGTACTGGCGCAGGCCTCAGTTTTTAAAAGGGAACTGGATACTTACTCAGTTACCCTTACATTTTTGTCCAGTACAGTTCTCAGTTGTATCCTGATCTCCGTGTATGATCCCGGCTTGTCTGACTATCCAATCTGGTGCTGACCTTTGGCTCTGTCCAACTATCCTTTATGCGTTGCCTCCTGTCTAGTAGACATCCAATCAAGTGCAGACCTGTGTATCACGGTGCAGCTTCTCATGCTGTCACTCTCACTTGTGCTGCGCTCTGATTTGTTGAGCCCGTTTGGCCCGCCCCTGGTGACCTTTTTATTCTGGGCTAGTGGCACCTGTCATTTGCCCTTTCGTGGTGTTCCTGAGCCAGTTTTGCTGTGCTGTGTTCCTGATCTCCGGTGTACCGACTCGGCTATCCCTGACTACGATCCTGTGTACCTGCTCCGTGATTTGACCCGGCCTGGCTGACGTTCCTGCTCGTTTTCCTGATCCGGCTTGTCTGAGAAACTGCTCCGTGATTCGACCCGGCCTGACTGATGTTCCTGCTCGTTTCCTGAACCGGCTTGCCTGAGATCCTGCCCCGTGATTCGACCCGGCTTGCTGACGTTCCTGCTCCGTGACCTGTTCCGGTCTCTGCGGCCGGTCTCCGTTCCTGTCTGCCTTGTCACCACGGCGACATAGTGACCGTGCTCTTGCTGTTCATTATGGCTCCTTGCTATTCTGATTCCTGCCACTGAGCTGATCACTGCTGAGCTGTGTTTCTCTACCGAGCTGTTAACCCGTGCAGAGCTGTGTCCCAACTACCGAGCTGTCTGTCCGTGCAGAGTTGCGTTCCAACTTCCGAGCTGTTAACCCGTGCAGTGCTGTGTTCCTACTATCGGGCTGTCTCCCGTGCAGAGCTGTGTTACATCTATAGTGCCATTAACCCGTGCAGAGCTGTGTTCCAGTGGGGCGAGCAGCCCATACAGAGAGTTGCCTTGTGCTGAGCTGTTTCTCTCCTTGCAGTCCGGTGTAGCTCATTACCGCGACTGGTGGCGCACGGCTCTGGCTGCTTCTGTGCACGTCTCTGTGGTTACGCCCGTGGGGGCTATTGATCCAGCTCTTGCAATCCAGTCTCTCTGTTTCGCCTGTAGGGCTATTGGCTTCAAGCTCTTGCAATCCATCACGAATGTTTGGGTTATAAGCTCAAGCACTGGTACTAAGTCATCTCCATAGGCCATAAGGCTATTGGCCAAACTCTTGCAATCCAGTTCCATCCATGACGCTCGTGGGGGCTAGTGGTTTCAGCTCCGGTAACTCAGTCGTCTCCGTTACGCCCGTGGGGGCTATTCGCTCAAGCTCTGGCAGTCTACTCGCTCTGTTCATATGCCCGTGGGGGCTACCATTGCCGTACAGCAGGTGGGAGGCAGGTTTCTCTTTGCTGGACATTTTCTTCAGTTTTCCAGACTGTGGGTGTTGCGTATTCTCCACCTTTAACACTTGGGCGTGCCAAACTACACAACTGAGATGGACTGATTATTCTATTAACCCTTTGTATACCAGTACTCAGTGCCTGTTCATTTCTGTATTATTGTATACTGTGCATACTACTGCTATTCCGCTATTTCACAGTGCTACCCTTAGGGGGCGATCTCTCATTATTTTTGTTCTTAAATAAATTGCATTTTATTTTTACCCACTGGTCTGAGTGTCTTGAAAACCGTGACACTGTGGCTCTAGCTGACTACTTGCTCCGTGTATGACCCTGGCTTGTCTGACTATCCAATCTGGTGCTAACCTGTGGCTCTGTCTGACTATCCTTGCTGTGTTGCTCCCTCTCCTAGCAGACATCCAGTCTAGTGCAGACTGGTGGCTTTGGCGGAATACCACCCTTACTTGTTGCCATCCTTTAGGGGAGATCCTTAGTGTACTTTTCTGAGTCTTCCTAGCTCTACTGAGACTACCATTGGCTTTGGCCTAGTCTCTTGCAGTGTGGTTTATTTTGAGGCAGCCTCCTATTCCTGATAGAGTTTCTAGCCTCTCCAGTTACCTTCTGCTCCTTCCTGATCCTTACTGTATATATTATTATAATAAAGGTGATTTTATATTATTTCCCTAAAATCTTAAACGTGCCTGTTAATGCATGTGTTAACTACCCTACACAGACACCACTGGTTAGTTCTGGCTGAACAGCTTGAAATAAGAGAAAAGAGCCAATGCAGTTAACACCTTAAGGACCCATGACGTGCCAGGACTGTCATCATGTTTTTGTGCGTTAAGGACCAGTGACAGTACTGGCACATCATGGAATTCTGGGATGGCAGAACCATGGTCTTTTAAGACCACCCAGCCCTGGACTGCATGGTCCTTAAGGTTTAATTTATGGAAATTAGAACCTACAACACTTTGTGTTCAGAAAGACTGTTATCTTATCTCAGCTCAGTTGCAGACAGTTCTCTAGATTGCTATGGTTATGGGGATCAGGGAGCTCTATGAATGCCAGAGGGGTATGCATAGCAATTAAACACTACAACCTTCTCCCACTGTTCCCACCTCCCTGTCCCTAACCCCTTTGCGGTCATTATTCCATTTTAGGGAAAGGAAGGCCATGTGAGGGAGAGAAAGAGGCATGGCTTCCTAACAGCTTAATTAGTTTTACATGTTCGCCCAATTTTATTTTTTATACATATGCTTAGATTGATTCACTGATTAACTTCTGGATGTTCCCCTACATATAGTATAGAGCTCAGGCTCCATGGGACATACAAAATGGAAATAGTAGCTATGTAGATCGGATGGTTCTGCTTCTGCTGGCCTAAGAGGGGTTTATTTCATCAAACGGAATTTAAAAATGCGGATTAAATATGTATGTGCCCTGGTCTCCCTCTTTAATTCATCTTCTCTAAGCTTCTTTCTTCTTTTTCTTTAAAGTGACCCTATAAAAGTAGAATAATCATTCAATCCAATGGCCCTTTAAAGTTTTGCTGCTATCGCTAAAACAAACAAAAAAAGCCAACATGAGACTATCACACTTTTCATACGGCGATATTCTGATTTCGCCTGCATGGTGCAGGCGACCTTTAAATTTTGCTGTTTTCATGGTCAATAACTAGAAGGGGACCTTTCTAAATCACACCCCCGAAAGGTACTGAAATGGGGGCTTTTTGTTTTCGTTGTTCTGCTGCCTCCGGCGAAATGTTAATGGGCCAATGGATTGAATGATTATTCTACATTTGTAGGGGCACATTAAAGAAGAAGAATGAAGAAGAGAAAATAAGAAGAAAAAGAAGAAAGAATCTTACAGAAGATGGATTAAAGAGGAAGACCAGGGTGCAGAAGACCACGCTGGACCTCAGACTTACAGGTAAGTGTTACAGCTATGGGGTATGGGTGATTGCATAGTGTTAGAAATAATATTTTTAAACTTATTTGTTAATGCTATAAATAGCGTAGAGTCAAGGGTAGGGTTAGTGTTTGGGAGATGGGGGGAGGGTGACTCCGGTTAGCTCACTCTCGATGTTTGACACCGTGCTTTAGATAGTTTTCTTTGATGTTCCCATTTTTCACGCTATTGGAAACAAACAGCTATCATGAATGTTTAACTGCAAGTCAGGTTCTGGCACCCGATGCTTGTTGTAGTTAATATTGGTAGAAAAATTTAAAGGGATAGTAATGTTTCATAATAAAAGCAGCTCTAATTAATCATCATAGCATTTGGACTTTGGAGAGTGTTATATCAGTACTGTCAGAATTGTAGTTCAAGATGTTACTGATGTAACACTGCTCAGCCAGATCAGAAGGGAGGTACCCAGGTAGACTGCAGAGAGGGGCAATCTTCAATTAAGATAAGGGAAAAACCTGAAAAACTTGTCAAGGGGGGCAGGGTTTTCATTGTTCTCATAGGAAGAAGATTGTCCCCTGCTGTTATCTGTCTGGTCTATGGACTGCATTCCACATCTGAGAAGAGATTGCTTACACTAGGTAAAAGGGGCGGGAGGGGAAACTTTGCTTGTGAATATAAAGGTTTGAGAGATAAGACTTATATCGTTCTTCATGTTTTTTTTTAATGCCTACAAAATAAAGATAAAACAAAGTATTACTATCCCTTTAATTCTGATGGTACAACTGTGTGTACCGGCCAAAATTCATTTTTGCCCCACTGTGGCTTTTACCGACTCAAACTGAATCAAGCCCCTAGATGATTAGAACAGAGGAGAGGTGTGACACTGCTCAGACACCATGACATGGTAGGTTCAAAATGGAAAAAGGGCTTCTTCTCTGTAGATAACAATTCTACCGCAGGCCACAAATGGAACAGGTTTGGAGAAAACCAACCACACTACAGGCGAGAAATAAAAATACATTTGCAGCATCCAAGGGGTTAATCATCCCATTTATCTCCTTGTATGATAAAAGAGGTACCCAATGCATTGCTTGGAAATGCACTGGTCACCCCTCTGGCACTCAAAGTGTTAACCCTTCGATAACCAGAGTGGTATTCAATGCATTGCATTGCAATGTGTTGGATATCTGTCTGGCACTCAAAAGGTTAAACCCTTTGAATAATAGAGAGGCAATGCCCTGGAGTCCTCTCTAGTAGTCAAGGGGTGACATGCCCCAATTAAGTAAATGAAAATGTGGGCATTTCAATTTTTTTCCCTATGTTGCAGTTGGTTTTCTCCAGAGCAAATCCACTTTTTATTTTTGAATGAATGTGTATATTAATATAGCACCACAAGTGGATGTGACACTTTACAGTTTAAAGCGGAACTTTCATATGATTAACATAGTGCCGCAAATGATAATAGTGATATCCACAGACTTATACTGGAAAATAAAACTAATTGCTGCATTAACGAAAAAAGAACCTTTTAACCAGGCAGGCACCAGCTGGGATCTTGCAGGAGGCGCTCTCTGTGCCCGCTCTGTCAGTCCCTTCCGGTGCCAAATGGAACAGTGCCAGTCAACTAATCAATCGTGGATTTGAAGGGGACAGACAGCACAGACACAGAGATGCTGGCTCTGCAAGATGTCTGAGCTGTACCCTGTGCCTGCCTGGTTAAAAGCTTCTTTTGTCATTAATGCAACAATAAGTTTTATTTTCAAGTATAAGTCTGTGGATATCGCTAATGTAACTATGATTTGCTGCACTATGTTAATCATAAGAAAGTTCCACTTTAAAGGTTTACACAATAGAGGGTTACAAGAGCTTAGCAAAGTGAAACTCTGGTCCCTGCTTAAAAGCTCAAAAGTACTACAGGGAGACATAAAAAATACAAAGGGTCAAGTGCAGAATACAATGCTAGAGCTCTGGTCATTATAGGGGACATACAAATTATGAAAGCATTGGATGTACATAGTCATTGTCTTCTAGCTTGTTTATGCCTTGTTGAGGAGGTGTAATTTTAAGCGAGTCTTGAAGACTGAGGTGCAGTGGTGAAGGCTGGTAGGTAGAGTATTCAACAGATAAGGAGCAATGAGAGAAAAAGTTTTGATATGGGAGAGAGTTGTAGACAGTGGCGTAACAATAGGGGTCGTACCTGCGACAGGGCCTGGCCACCGCCTGCCACCCCCCCCGCCCCACCCTGCGACCACAACATGCTGAGATCTGTGCCTTCTTCGGCACAGACCTCTAGCAGCTGAGCGCCCTCTTCAGCTCTTTAGTAATGCAGAGCACTGGGAGATGACATTATCTCCCATCTCTCTGCATTACTGAAGAGAAGATCTCCGGCTGTATAGATGTCTGTGCAGAACCAGAAACAGACCTCTTCTGCCACGCCGCTGGACCACCAGGGAGGTAGGAAATGGACACTGGGGGCAATGTAAGGGCAATGTGGAGACGATGGGGGGCAATGTGGAGACGATGGGGGGCAATGTGGAGACGATGGGGGGCAATGTGGAGATGATGGGGGGCAATGTGGAGATGATGGGGGGCAATGTGGAGATGATGGGGACAATGTGGAGATGATGGGGCAATGTGGGGATGATAGGAGCAATATGGAGATGGGGATGGGGGGCAATGAGGAGATGATGGGGGGCAATGTGGAGATTGGGAGCATTGTGGAGGTGTCCAGTGAAGATGGCCAATGGGGGGAACCAATGTGGTCGGGGGGGGCCCATGGCAACTTTTGCACCACAGTCCGGTGGCTTCTAGTTATGCCTCTGGGTGTGGACACAAAAGGAGCTTACAGAAGATTGTCATTGGCTGATTGTAAGTGGCAGGATGGGGTACAGCAGGATATCAGAGTGGAGATGTAGGGAGGGGTAAAGAAGAGTCTTGAATGAGAGAAGTGGTATTTTATGAGACATCCGGAGTTTGATAGGCAGTCATTGGAGAAGTGAGGGTGCAGGTACAATTCTAGGTGACAGTATGGTACAGCAACAGCTTTTCTGCACATAGCCCTTTTTGTTTTGGGATATAAAAGCAGTATATGTCATCTCATATTAGGGTATGAATTAAAGGAACACTATCACTGGGATGAATTACACATATTTAAATACCTTGTGCTACATGCTGACATCTTTAAAATGTCTTTGTTTTCTGAGGCTTAAAATCTAGCCTTACATATGCTGCATAGGGGCTTTCATTACTGTGTTTTTCCAGTCATCCCTTACTTCCATAACCATAGCAATCAAGAGAAGTTTCTGTAAATTAGTCTTTCTGAATATAAAAGTTGTAGGTATTCATCTCCATAAATTAACTGTATTAGCTCTTATCTCTTATTTCAAGCTCCTCAGATAAAACTAACCAATAGCATGTGCGTAGTACAGTCTACACATCCATTTAACATGAAAGTTTAAGATTTTAGGGAAATGACATAAAATGCACTGGAAATACATTGTATTCAAAATTACAGAATCCAATTTAATGCATAAGTGATAGTGTTCCTTTGAAACATTACAGCCGCATTCACACATCATAAACCTGATCCACACTGACTATTCAGAAATCCATCCCACACCATTCACTGCTGATTCACCCTGGCCTCCAGCCATTTTTACCATTAAACTTGAAGTCATAGTATATGAGGGCAGACCAGAGTGACTAAATCATGAATACTTTAGGTATTAGTTGCAGAATACACTTATGCTGAACTAACAAGTAAAGATCATAGGGGGAGAATGAAGGGTATTAGATTTGCAGCTATCCAGTGTTGTTGACTAATGCATTAAAGTAGAACTAACATCACCTGATAATACCCCACACTTACCTTACTATGTCCAGAAATCCTAATGGCCCCTGTGAAGTCTGTCCTTGCCCCTTATTAAAGACCTCAATGGACTTGACATCCAGTAATGACTGAAGATGTTCTGTCTTGAACAAAATCACAAGGGCATTAGGATCTTCTAGTCATAGTAAGGTAAATAAGGGATTATTATAAGGATCTTTAAACACTTTATTGTGCCACATCTAAGTATATATCACCTATTTTATTTATATATATAAATAAATATATACATATATATTACTGTGCAAAAGTCTTAGGAGGGTGTGAAAAAATGCTATAAAGTAAGAATATTTTAAAAAATAGACGTTAATAATTTACTTTTATCAATTAACAAAATGATAAGTGAGTGAACAGAAGAAAAATCTAAATCAATATTTGGCTGGACCACCCTTTGCCTACAAAACAGCATCAATTTTTCTAGGTACACTTGCACACAGTTTTTTAAGGAACTCGGCAGGTAAGTTGTTCCAAACATCTTGGAGAAGTAACTACAGTCCTTCTGTGGAGTTAGGCAGCCTCAGTTGCTTCTCTCTTGTCATGTAATACCAGACAGGGCTCTCTGGGGGCCATTCCATCACTTCTAGGACTCCTTGTTCTTCTTTACACTGAATATAGTTCTTAATGACTTTGGCTGTATGTTTGGGATCATTGTCATGCTGCAGAATAAATTTGGGGCCAAGCAGATGCCTCCCTGATGGTACTACATGATGGATAAGTGTCTGCCTGTACTTCGCAGCATAGAGGAGACCATTAATTCTGACCAAATTCCCAACTCCATTTGCAGAAATGCAGTTCCAGACTTGCAAGGAACCTCCACCATGCTTCACTGTTGCCTGCAGACACTCATTCTTGTACTGCTCTCCAGCCCTTTGGCAAACAAACTGCCTTCTGCTGCAGCCAAATATTTCAAATTTTGACTCATCAGTCCAGAGCACCTGCCTCCATTTTTCTGCACAGTACTGTATGTATATATATCTATCTATATATCTATATGTATCTCTCTCTCTCTCTCTCTCTCTCTCTCTCTCTCTCTCTCTCTCTCTCTATATATATATATATATATATATATATATATATATATATATATATATCACAAAATATAAAAATAGTTAAAAACGTGTCTGCCCTGCTGCATGAAATTATTGCAATTATTGTGAACCCGCAAAACAAATTCAGTGTGTTCTCTTGTCTGTGGAACTGGCTATATGCGTGGGTTTTCAGTGGATGTGAACTATTATGTAACTGAAAGTGTAGGTGAACATTACGGGCCATATTCAGGGAGATAAAGAAGTGTAATTTGGGGACGAGCCAAATGCATCATAGGGGAAAATTAAAACTCTCAAAATGTCCCATCATTGAAATGGGGATTTTAACAATTTGAATGCTAAAGAGATTTCTGACTAATTGCTCCAAAATGCACTGGAGACCTCTCTAACATTCAAGGAGTTAAATCCCCATTTAAGACAATTGGAATTTTCAGTTATGCACTATGTTTTCCCCAAGAATTGTACATCAGTAGCTTATTGAATACAGACCTACATTTTATAGTGTCTCTCTAATTTTATTTTCATTATTTTATATTTATTTCTGTAGCAATATTACTATTTTAGATGTTATTTATGTGAGGGTTAGAGGCTGTCAACTGCCCCCTTATTCTGGGGGAAGCACAGGAGCATGCCTCTACCCCTTTAAATGGGATCACTATGCTGTCCGATTCACTTGGTTCCCAACAGTGAGAGGTGATGCCAGCTGTCACTGGTAACTAGCTTTCATTTCTGGGTGCAAGCTGCCAACTTTGATCCCACAGATCACAAAGGGTGAAAACCATGTAGTATTGCAGGGAACTGATGTAATTGGATTCTTGTTGTGCATAGCCTTCCAATGACTAAACTAATATGGATAATGTCATTCAGGATCTTGAGTGTGCAAAATAAGAATATATTCATAAATGAGGTCACACTGGTAACATAGTAAATTAGTTTGAAAAAAGACACAAATCCATCAGGATTAAACTTTGCCTGATAACCCAGAGACATTCTGCCAAATAAGTTAGTCTTTATCAGATCATCATGTTTTTCCTACTAATACACAGTATAACCCTGTTTGTTCTCTTTTGAAAGAAATGTATCTAATCTTCTCTTAAAAGTATCCATTGTATCTGCCATAACCACATCTTTGGGCAAGGAATTCCATAATTTAACAGACTTTACTGTAAAAAACCTTTTCTTCTGTTGAAGTTTCCTCTAATCTCACGGGGTGTGCCCAGGTTATTTGATCAGGCCTTGGAATGAATAGTTCACCATACAGATCCTCAATTTGACTTCTTATATACTTGTACACTGTGATAAGATCTCCTCTTAGTTGTCTTTTCTCTAAAGTAACATAGTTGATGAGGCTGAAAAGACATGAGTCCATCAAGTCCAGCCCATGCCAAAAACACCCCTGTTGATCCAGAGGAAGGCAAAAACCGCCTTCTGAAGCCATTTCCAATTTAGCCCCAGGTAGGTAAAAAAATTATTTCCTGACTCCAAATGGCAGTCAGATAGATCCCTGGATCAACATGAGAGCAAATAAACCAAATTTCTCTAATCATTCCTCATACATAAAGTCCTCCATTCCTTTAATTAATTTTGTTGCTCTTCGCTGTACTTTCTCCAGGTTTTTCTCTAGCAGTGAGTCCCCAACTAGAGAGACATTGATAGATATACACATGGCTAACACTCCAGGACATTAATGTATTTTTGTGTATTAACCATTTGCCCTTTAGTAAATAAACCCATATGACTAAAATGTGTGATCCACCAGTAGCAGAATTTATTTTTTTTTTCACTTTGGCTATAATGGATAAATGTATACATTCAAAAAGAAAACGGGAAAAAACTATGTGCAAAATTACAAATGTTCTCAGTCAACCCACAGGCCTCACTCGCTAATCAGCCTCACTATGAGCATCCAATGTGTCCTTAGAAAGTAGATAAAACCACTGATAACACATCAACGGAAATGTAATCTAGGCCTGAAGAAAACATTATTGGTGTATGTGAGTTTGAAAATAATAGGGGAAATTCTGAAAGGTAAAGAGGTGCAATTCTGGAGCAAATTAACTGTACCCTAAAGGACACATACACCTTCCTAAAATGCTCATTGTATTAAATTGGGATTTTAACCCATTGAATGCTAGCGATATCACCAACACATTGCTTCATGTTCAGTGGAAATCAATGGGAATGTTCATTTCATACCAGCCACCTGTCCCGATTTACACAGGAGAGTCATGGTTTTAGGGCCTAAACCCGCTGTCCTGCCCGCATAGCTGTGTGTCCTGTTTTTCCTGGCCTGTTCAGTTTTGCCCATATACTGCCACTCCAGCAGCCTAAGATGCACGGCACGCTGATCATGTGACCATGTCATCAGCAAGCCTATTCCTTGTGCGCATGAGTGCCACAATTGGTTATATTATGCTCATGCACGCAATCGCGCGAGTCAGCCTGCCACACTGAGAAATGAGTGAGAGGCTGAGAAGCTGAGAGACCCGCCGGTGCTACGCCTGACAAATTGAAGAACTTAGTCAGCTTAGTGCTCCATCAATCCACTATCCTGTCACCTAGGTACAATAATAATTACTTGTGCAATTTGATTCTGATCAGATCCGATCGTGGCGGTGGCGTTGTTGTGCCTGTAATAAGTTGTGCGGGGGGAGGGGGGTTGAGAGGCCGGGCAGCCGCTGTCTCAGTGTCACTGTCTTGATGGCTGGCTGTGTTAAGTTGACAATCCATGCCAACACAATGAGCACACAGACACTGATTATGCCTCCAGTGTAACTTGGAGAACGCCAGGCGCAAGGAAGGCAGGTAAACAACACTGTGGCACCAGGGAGAAATGAGACTAGTTAAATAATTGGCTGACTGCTGTGTGCTCATGCTCTATGTACCCTGATACAGGAGGAGTTAATCCGGACTTGAAACGTGACTTTGCAGCCTTTGCTGTGCTACTACCCAAAGATCCTTGGCAGGCTGATGGGTGTTGCTGACTTGTTCTTTGTAAACTGCTGGGTAGCTAAGCCATGATTTACTCAACTACACTTTTATATAACCTTTTGAGTGCCAGATGGGTTGCATACCTTTCTGACACTCAGAGGGTTAACAAGGGAATGTGTGGTGGCCTTGTAATATGTCTCTGTCCTTATATTGGCACATTAGAGCTGTCCAGGATGGGCAAAGTGTTGGGCTGCAGGTTTTTAAATTATGTAAAAAAAATCTTGGTAATGCCCTGCCCACCACACAGGACCCCTAAAACGCAAGTGTCCCGCTTTGGCCATTGCAGAGACAATCGGGGGATTTACTATGCAGTGATAATAACACTGTTGATATTTTTGTCCTCATTCACAGCTTTTAGGCAGGAAAAATATTTCTTCAGAATATAAAATGGAATGGGGACACCTGTATTTGGAGGATAATAAAAGCAGAGATATTCTATCCTCATGACGCACCAAGACACGATTACTCTTTATCAGGGTGTATATGCCTTTTATTATCCCCCTTGAACCCAGGACATTCCTTGTGGCCTCCTGTACCTCTATCCAACCTCATATTCATGTTCTTACGTTTCCTTTCTTAAAGGAGCAATGATCTTTTTTATATACTGTATACTGTAATTCTTTTCATGCTGAATAAAAAAGGTACTTCCACTGCTGGAATATTTTTTATTGAAAACCTATTACAGATTAACCCCTTGAGTGTCAAAGGAGTATTCAAAACATGGCTTAGTGATGTGTTGGATACCCCTCTGACACTCAAAGGGTTAAACTTTTTAACTCAACTGCAAAAGTCAGTGTGATGCACTAAGGCAATACTGGAACAGACATACTGCTTCATAGGGAGCAAAAACAATCTCTCTTATTTCCATTGATTTAAATGAAGCTTCTAACACACTACATGCTAAACAATAGATTGGAGACCTCGCTATCATTCAATGGGTTAGAAGATCTATTTTTTTCTTAATACGTCAGCATCAGTTTGTACACATTTATAGCGACAGCATCTATCAGAGAGACCTTGAAAGTTTATGGACCAAATATTGTTATATGCAATTCTGTTATTAAATATATAAAAGCTCTGTTGCTGAGCAAAGAATAGTAGTACACTGTCATCTTCAGGTTTGTATTCAGTGTCCACTAGAGGGCACTAATGTATTTCTACAGTTTCTTTTTAGGATTAAACTTGCAATACCAATGTGACAGTTCCGTATCATTGTTTTCTATAAATATAACTGTATTTATCAATACTAATTCTAAACCTATCTAGGTGCAAAATTGGAGCAAACAACATATACTGTCATCTAAGAAAAGGGAAATAGGTTTGATAATTAAGGGTAACAAAATAGCCAGGATTTAAGGGTATCCCTGATTAAACACAAGCGAACCAATAAGAGACTCACTCATTCTGATTGACCCTCCTATACTCAGGCAAGAGAACTCATTAAAGGGATAGTAATGTCTTAATTACATAAAAAGTAATATTGTACAGCATAAAATAAGAAATCCATCGGTGCTATTCCTATCTCTCAAAACTTTATGGTTTGAGAGATAAAGCGTTTTAAAGTTTCCCCCCTCCCTGATGTCAGCTGAAAAGCTGACAGAAGGAGATCCATGTCGGCCGACATGAGTAGGCTCTTCAGCAGAGCTGTAATAATGCGATTTAAAAATACTTCTTTGGAACGGTCTAAAAAGTCTGCTTGCAAACCAAGCACACTATGTAGACCATTCCAGTGAAGAATTTCTTTTTAAATTGCGCTGTTGTGGCTCTGCTGAAGAACCGCTTCTCGGTCCCCGGACCAGGAACTCCTGCTGTCAGCTTACAGCTGATGTCAGGAGAAGGGGAGGGAGAGGAGAAATTTAGAACACTCTATCTCTCAAACCATAAAGGTTTGAGAGATAGGAATAACACCGATAGATTTCTTAGTTTATGCTGTACAATATGACTTTTTATGTAATTAAGACAGCACAATCCCTTTAAATCCCAGCCTGTCTGCAGTCCTTGTGCATCAAACCTCTACACTCCTGATCTAAGACAACATTTTATTGGTTTCAAAGTGTTACAGCCTGCTGTACCTCTTGACCAGCGTTGTGTTGCTGGTTACCATTGCCTTGCTGGAGCCAGTGCTGGAGCCCCTTTCCTGTTCCCCGTGTCTTTCTCCGCTCGCGGCCTTGCCGCATCTGGTGTCCCCCGCGGCTGGCCTTGCCCTCTCCTGGGGCAGCGCGGCTTGATCTCCTATTCCAGGCAACGCAGGGTTCAACACATGCATGGGTTGTTGAGACATTTTCTTTAGCGCGCCTGTGGAAGTGATGCCTGCACGACTTTATACCTTGGGCCATGACTTAACTCCTCCTTACTACTTCCTGGCTAGGTATATAAGGGCTGGGGAACCTGTGCTCCGTAGCCCTTATGTTGGTGTCAGATTTCAGTCGCTTTATTCCTAGTTGCTCTCCGTGTATGACCTTGGCATTGTCTGACCATCCTATCTGGTGCTGACGTGTGGCTCAGTCTGACTATTTGCTCCACTCTCGTTCCGTTATTGTTGGATAACCAATCTGGTGCTGACCTGAGGTTCTGGCTGACTACCCCCTCCATGTATGACCTTGGCATTGTCTGTCCATCCTATCTGGTGCTGACCTGTGGCTCTGTCTGACTGACCTCTCCGTATCATCTCTGGGATAGTTGGATACCCAATCTGGTGCAGACCTGTGGCTCTGGCTCCGTGTATGACCTAGGCTTGGCTATCTATCCATCTGTTTGCAAAATCGTGGTTTTGGCTGACTACCCGCTCCATGACTTGACCTTGCCTTGTCTCGCTACCCACTCTGGTGCTGACCTGTGGCTCTGCAGACTCCTAGTCTATGTGAGAGATACCCGGACGCAGTCTCCTACTTCTCATAGGACTATCTTTCTCCGGGTTGGAATACTATTTATCTTATCCTGCTTATTTTGTATATTCCATTAGCTGTTTGCCTCTTTCAATAAATTGAATTTTTACACTAAGTACTTGTCCACCAATCATTACTAACCATGACACAAAGAGATTTGTTAGATTTCAGTTTTCTTGCTTTGGTTTTGCTCATTTTGCACTAAAGTTGCTTTATTAGATACAATTCTAAATTGTTTTCAAGTATTTGAAAGGTACTGAGCAAAGAAAAGAAATTTAAAGAAGTAAACATATATTTTATAGAGCTTTTCCTGCTGAGTAAAACAAGGTCACTCTCACTGCTGTCAGTTGGTTTATTCAAAATGTATAACAATTTAAATAATCAGGAAGTTAATTTACTGTGTGTTTACTTCCTGGAATTTTTACTGACAGCATGACTCAGCAGGTTCTATCACATTATATGGCAGTGATGGCGAACCTATGGCACGCATGCCGCCCCTGGCACGCAGAGGCCTTTAAGGTGGCACGCGGCCAAGGTTCATATCGAAAGGCTGAAGCTCCTTAAAGGGATAGTAATACCTTTATGGTTTAAGAGATAACCGCATGCAAAGTTCCCTCCCCCTTCCCTGAAGTCAGCATTGTAGCTGACTGCAGGGGAAGCCTGTCGTACGAGAGGCTTGCGGCTCTACAGCAGAGCTCTGCTGCAGAGCTGCCTGATGAAAGTCAGACCGGATATCCCTGCAGTCAGCTACAACGCTGACTTCAGGGAAGGGGGAGGGAACTTTGCCTTTGGTTATCTCTCAAACCATAAAGGTTAGAGAAATGACACTGGGGACAATTAAATTCTTTTTAACATGGCTACAATATGGGGATTAGTAATATTTAAGTATTACTATCCCTTTAATGTCTGCCGAATGCTTTTTACTGTGTATCCCCACTGCCCTCACTGATGACAGTCATGTAACACATGGAGACGCCTCATGGAGCATGCTGCGGTTTTCTTCCTCTGTTTTGCGGCCAGTGCAAGTTTAAAACTGGCACTCAGACTGAGGAAGAAAACCCCAGCATGCACCATGTGGCTTCTCCATGTGTGATGCAGTCCCGGCTGTCATCAGTGCAGGCAGTAAAAAGCATACGGCAGACATTAAGGAGCTTCAGCCTTTCTATCTGACCAAGAGAAGAAGAGAAAGAGGTACAAGGGAAGAGAAAGAGGTACAAGGGAAGAGAAAGAGGTACAAGGGGGGAGAAAGAGGTACAAGGGGGGAGAAATAAGTACATGGGGGGAGAAAGAGGGACAAGGGGGAGAAAGAGGTACAAGAGGGGAGAAAGAGGTACATGGGGGAGAAAAAGGTACAAGGGGGGAGAAAGAAGCACAAGGGGGAAAAAGAAGTACATGTGGAGAAAGAGTACCTGGAGGGAGAAAGAAGTACCTGGGGGGGATACATGGGGGGAGAAAGAGGTAAAGGGAGAAGAAAGAGGCACAAGGGGAGAAAGAGGTACAAGGGTGGAGAAAGAAGTACCTGGGGGAGAAAGAAGCACAAGGGGGAGAAAGAAGTACATGTGGAGAAAGAGGTACAAGAGGGGAGAAAGTATATGGGGGAAAAAAGAGGCACAAGGGGGAGAAAGAGGTACATGGGGGGAGAAAGAGGCACAAGGGGGGAGAAAGAGGCACAAGGGGGAGAAAGAAGTACATGGGGGGAGAAAGAGGTACAAGAGGGGAGAAAGTATATGGGGGAAAAAGAGGCACAAGGGGGGAGAAAGAAGTACATGGGGGAGAAAGAGGTACAAGAGGGGAGAAAGTATATGGGGGAAAAAAGAGGCACAAGGGGGGAGAAAGAAGTACATGGGGGGAGAAAGAGGTACAAGAGGGGAGAAAGTATATGGGGGAAAAAGAGGCACAAGGGGGGAGAAAGAAGTACATGGGGGGAGAAAGAGGTACAAGAGGGGAGAAAGTATATGGGGGAAAAAAGAGGCACAAGGGGGGAGAAAGAGGCACAAGGGGGGAGAAAGAAGTACATGGGGGGAAAAAGAGGCACATGGGGGGAAAAAGAGGCACAAGTGGGAGAAAGAGGCAAAGGAAGGCAATATGGGGAGAAATATATTATTTCTCCCCCCCTTGCCTCTTCCTCCCTCTTGCCCCTTTATCTTTTTCCACCACTTTACTTTTTGACCACTTGCCTCTCTTTATTCCATTCTTGCCTCTTTCTCTCCCCTCTTGCCTCTTTTGCTCTTCTCTCATTATCCCTCCTTTTTCCTCCCTCTTTACCCTCCCTTGCCTCTTTATACCCCTCTTGCTTTTGTCCCTCCTCTTGCATCCTTCTCTTGCCTCTTTCGCCCCTTGACTCTTTATCCCTTAACTTGCCCCTCTCTCTTTCTCCCCCCTCTTGCCTCTTTCCCCCATTGCATCTTTATCCCCCTTCTTTCTCCCGCCTCTTGCATCCTTCTTTCTCCCCCTCTTGCCTTTCTCTTTATCCCGACTCTTGCATCTTCATCATCCCCCTTGTTGTCTCTTTATCCCGCCTCTTGTCTCTTTATCCCTCATCTTGCATCCTTTCTATCCCCCTCTTGCTCCTTTATCCTTCCTCTTGCATTCTCTCTCTTTCTCCCCTTCTTGCCTCTCTCTCTCCTTGTTTCTTCCTTGCCTCTCTCTCTCTCCTTGTTTCTTCTCTATTTCTCCTTCTTTCCTCTATTTCGCCCCTTGTTTCCTATTTCCCCACTTCTTTATTCTCTATTTCTCCCCTGCTTGCCTCTCTTTTTCCCCTGCTTGCCTCTCTCTTTGTCCCCTTCTTGCTTCTCTCTCCTTCTTGCCTCTCTTTGTATCCTTCTTTCCTCTCTCTTTCTCCCCTTCTTGCCTCTCTCTTTTTCTCCTCTTTCTCTTTTCTTCTTGTGTCAATGTGGAGGGTAATGAGGGAGAGAGCAGGTGGCAATGTGGAGGCCTGTGAGGGAGAGAGGAAGCAGTGAGAAATATCCAAGAGAAAATCCCCACACCCCATTTGTGCTGTGACTGTGACATCCATGTGTCACCACTCTGGACTCACTTGAATTTTCAGCAGCCATTATGCACCTAGTGCTCAGTGCTCATGGAAGAGCACAATACCAGCAGGCAAGTCAGCACATACATATTGTATTTATGTGAATAGAGGGCAGATTATGACAGTGCTTAGCTTTGTGAGACGCAATCTTTCAGAGATGGGCAACTTGAAGCACTGCAACTGTTCATGACTACAATTCCCATCATTTATTCTACAACCAAATAATGACTGACTGCAGATGATGGGAGTTGTGGTCCTGAACAACAAGAGAGCCTCAGGTTGCCCACCACAGTTGTACATGCATATTGGAGACCAGCCCAGCAATAGTGGTTCCCACTTTCTGTTTGCACTTCACACTGCCCTTAACAGTGACAGATGTTTGATAGAGACAAACTTGGTAGTAATGGAATTGTAAGCACTGTGGTATCACTAGTGGAGCTTCATTTCAGTGGTAACACTAGTTTAGTTTTATGATAATTGTAGGCTCTTTGGAATCACCTGATGTCCCTTCATTTCAGTTGTAAGAATTGTGGTATTGTCTGTAGCTCCATTAAAATTGTAAGCTATTTGGTATCACCAGCATAGCACCATGTCAACTGTAAGCAATGTAGTATTACTAGTGTAGCTGCATTTCAGTTGTAAGCTCTGTGGTATCACTTGTGTAGCACAATTTTAATTGTAAGCTTTGTTGTATTACTTGCTTTGCTTCACGTCATTAATGACCATTCTAAGAGGTTTGTTTCATGTGTTTTTCTTCTTAGAACAAACAGTTTGTCTGATAACATAAAGGGAACATATAACTGTATATAGCTGTCTTTTTACGTATGTATGCACCAAAAAAAACTCCTTTCCATGGTAAATTTTCAGTACTGGCAGTTTATCTCCAACCTTGTCTCCATGCTGCAAACTGGGCACTCTGGCCCAAAAAAGGTCACCATCACTGTTCTATGGAGAACTGTAAATCACTGACATTTCTCTTCATTAGAATGCAACAAAAAAACGAATTAGAATTTGACCACTAGAGGGCACTGGTAATGAAAAAAATCATGGGTTTAAACTGTAATAACACTGAAAATGTGCATCTTTCAAGAGTGGGAGGACACTTATTTTACTCGACAGGAAAAGCCATACAATATATATTTGTTCATAAAAAAAGTTTGCTGTTCCTTTAAAAAAGCAAGCATAACTTAAAATGCATATAACCATATACTAAACGACAGTGTATCTTGTAATCAATCATTACAACTGAAAATGAAGTTATCATACAAATAAATGGACAATAAATCAAGTGTATATGTGTGTGTGTGTGTGTATGTTGTGTATGAGTACAAGACTATATCTGTGTTAGTGTGAAAGTGTGCATACCTGGGAACTTTTTATTGTTGTCTTTCCGGAGGGGAGTCCTCTGCTGTCATGGGTGGTGTGAAGAATGACACGTATCTCATCAAAAAGGGGCAGGGCTTAACACGAGTGCCGGGTGGAGGGCTTAAAAGAAGGCTGGGGGAAGGAGAAACACGGGGAGAAAGAGTGGAAGTGGGTAGAGTTTCAACAGAAACTCCCCACATCCGGAGGACTCTGCCCCAGAGACCCGGTAAAGCAGTGTCAAAACCAGAGTCTCCAGGGCAGATCCGGAGAGTTCCAAGGTATGAATATGTGTGTAAATGAGTGCATGTCCATGAGTATGCATTGGTGTTTGCAGCAAAGTGTATCACAAAAAAGATAAAGACACTCTTTAGAGCGCTTAGTACTCAAGAAACTCAGTGCATAATAGCAGGTGATTAACGTTATCACTTCTATTATTTCAATATCCTGTTGAAGTCTATGGATCTTTCACATGGATGACAGAACTGTTGGATCCCACAGCAATAGTTCTGCTGCCTGTGGTTTTAATCACCTTATCCTCTCTTCCAAGAATGATCCGGAAGCAGGAGAGGCAAGTCTTATAGCCAACCCAGTACTATAGGTTACAAAAGGATGGTTAGTCCATTATTGGAGATTGGGATGAACATCTTAACCTCCACCAGTTATCATATGAAATGTCTGCCTTCCTAATTACAATTTATTACACTCCAGAGGGAATGCAGTAAAGTTGCAGCTTTCCGGACTCTGGTAAATTTATGAGATGTGATAGTCACCAATGTGAAGGTAACCACAATACCTGGGAACTTTGGATTCTAAACTTCCTAGAGGGGAGTCCTGTGGTGCCACTGGGGAGAGATAAATGATGCGATTTGTGTCAAAAAAGGGTGGGGCTTAATTGCAAGTGGGGGCAGGGCTTGATATGCGAGGGCAAAGTATAATGAATAGGCTGGGGAAGGAGGAGCAGTCTGTGGGGAGTGGGAGGATCAGAATAAGAAAGAACGGAAGAGGGCAATAGAAATGCCTCACATGCGGTGAATCAGTCTCTGCCTCCGAGACCCGGTAATTAGCATTAAAAAACTGAGTCTCCTGGGCAAATCCAGAGAGTTCCCAGCTACGGTAAACACAGTCCAGCATTGAATCTTTTCACAATGGGTGACATAACCAACACAGCAACACTGCAGTGGTGCCGCCCATGTGAAAGGAGATAAAACAAGAGCTAATGTTATCAATTGGAATGGAATCCAACTGATAAAGCTGAGGTGAACAATGTGAGACATTCCTTCTGTTTCTGGACTACAACCCCCATCATCCTCTGCCAGCCAGTTGAAAGCAGAAGATTGTGAACTGTAGAGCAGCAACACCTGGAGAGCTCATGTTTTGCATCCCTGCCATAAAACATATAGGTGTTTGGTATTAAATCCCATATTTTAATAGTTAAGGGGTGATAAAGAGGTGAAAGAGTGGAGATGACTTTTCCAATTCCTATGTTATTCTATGGAGTGAATGCACTAAGATTTCTCCAACTTTGTGCATAGAGTTACTGGAGAAGTCATCTCTGCATTATCACCTCTTCATCACACCTTGGTACATAACCCCCAAGGAGTCCCAAGCAATGAAATTGTTCATTTTAACCTAATGATTACCAGACTCGTGCAACAAATTAATCAGAACCCTTTCAAATCTACCATTTTTGCATGAGGTATAGTTGATTGCATTACCCAAAAGTACATGTAATATCAATCCCAGAAAGTGGTTTACTGAACAAACAGAATATATGACACAAAATCATGTTTTCTGATTACAATTTTCTCTCTAGATTATCAGCGGCAAAGAAAGAGTTGAAGTGAAAATTCCAGACTCTTTCATAGTAGATCTGCCTGTAGTTGTACCAGATACTGAAACATTCTGGGAAATAGGTCCCACTAAGAAAATCCCCAGCATACAGTACAAGTATGGAAGGGACAAATGGTAATCTCAGGAAGGGTTAACCACTTAAGTGCCAGAGAGATATCTAACACTTTGGATACCTCTCTCTGGCACTCAAAGGTTAAATTGTAGTTTTGCAAAGAAGGTCAATACAAGGATGTGATTAATGCATTATCCCTTTCAGTGCCAGAGGAGTGCCAACACTTTGCTTCACAATACACTGTGGATCATTCTGGCACTCAAATAATTAAAATACAAAAAAAGCATTGAAATAGATAGTAATTAGTAAATGAATATGTGGCATATGCAAAAAGATGAAGATGAACAATTGTACTGCAAACCAACCGCACCATAGATGGATGGATGAGGTTAATAAAAAAAATCCTATTACTTTAAATTGAGCTATAAAACCCTTGAATGCTAAAGAGGTCATCAAGGAATTGTTTCACTAGCACTAGCGCTCTAGGATTCAAGGGGACGATAAAAGCTCTATTTAACCCAATGGGTATTTGGGAGAATTGTTATTTGTTCCCTATGGTACAGCTGGTATGTCCCAGAATCACTCATCTTTTGCTTTATGCACAAGGCTCTAATCTGCTAAGTGTTCTAACACCAGAAAAATGAATGTTCTTGTCATTCACTTCATGGATGAACTCTTCTTTGGTAATTGTTGCTTTAGTTGACAAAGTATAATACAGTTACTAGGGAATAATAATGGAAAACATAGCCAAACAGGCTGTCTAGACAATTAAGCACATTTTCTTGGTTCACACTCAGCTGACCACAGTTCCTTAGGGGAGAATATCCATTTCATGATAAATCAGAAAATGCATTATTCTTCCATTGATGTGGTATATGTACACATATAGGGCCTTACTCATCCAGATAAAGAGGTGCAATTCTGGTGCAAACCATCTGACCCATAAGGGGGGACTGCTAATTCCCTTTCAATTTAATGGGGCTTTCAGTCCCTTGAATGCTATTGAGTTCATCGCAAAACAACCATCTGTGGGTTAATGCATAGTAAAAGCTAACCCTTAACCCCTTGAGTGCCACAGGGGTATGCAATGCATTGCAAAGCACTCAAAGGGTTAAAGTGCAAAAAAAGCTTGAAGGGTAGAATGCAAGAAAGTGGAGCATTCACTATTTTTTAAAGCCATAAGTGTACTCTCTATGTGTGATTGCTCACGTTTTGACGTAAGAAACATACTAACGCCGTGATGCTATGTAGCACACACTCCTACACTAACAGCAAAGTTATCCAGATGTATGAAAATGTGTGCTAATTGCTTTGCTGAATTAGGTGCAATTGCTAATCCGCTCACAAAACGGCAGACATTTTAGCCATGCCCACTTTTTGAAATGTAGTCACCAAAAAAGTGCAAACGTTCGCTAATTTTGAATAAACATTCACATTCAGTAACATTTTGGTGCTAACCATTTTGCTGTCAAAAGTACATTGTAAATAGTGATTATGCATGTTTCTTGCACTCCACCCCAAGTCTTTAAAAGGTTACATAAAGGCTGTGTTGGAATATACAGAAATAACTGAGTTTCTGGGCTCTAATTCCACACTTATTGATGATAGGCTTCATAGTAGTGTGCAGTATCACTCGGCTTCTGCAACAACCAATAGGGTACTATCCTGCATAAAAAGAGGCATAGTTGCATGGGATGTTAATATTCTACCTCTATAAAAATACTTGGTAAGGCCTCATCTAGAATATTGAGTACAGTTTTGGTCACCAGTTCTTAAAAAAATGACTGTACTGAACTGGAAAAAGTGCAGAGATTTGCAACAAAACTGATAAAGGGATTGGAGGATCTGTGTTATAAAGAGAGACTAGCCAAACTGGGCTTGTTTACGTTACAGAAGAGATGTCTAAGGGGTGATATGATTACCATTTACAAATATATTCAGGGTCAATACGCATAATTCTCCAAGGAAACATGTACTCAAAGAGCTGAGCAAAGAACAAGAGGTCATCCATTACGACTAGAGGAAAGCACATTTGCCTAAAAAAGCAGGGATTGTTTTTTACAGTAAAGGCAGTAATTTTATGGAATTCTTTGCCTCAGGATGCAGTGTTTGCAGATACTATAATTGCTTTCAAAAATAAATGTATACCTTTCTAGCACATAACAATATTGGGAATTATGACAGTTGGCTTCAAAGCAGATAGGGTGTTAATCCAGGGAAATAGCTGCCATTTCAATTCAGAAAGGAATTTTTTACCAACTTAGGGCTTAATTGGAAATTGCTTAAATTATTTTAGGGGAGTTTGTTTTAGGTGTATTATTTTAATAAAATTTTAATTTGGGTTGAATGTGTCTTATTGGACTGGTCCTATTGATTCTCTATCCCCCAGGCTGCTGGTAGACTATTGTCTGAAAAACTTACACCTTGTCCCTCTATGAACACCCTTTGTTTTGCTCCACGAGGGGCAGAGTCCAACCAGGCACTTCTGGCTTCCTTGCCAGGGTTCAGAAAATTTTACCATGGGCCTGGTGGAAATTGAGCAGTTCCAGGATTTAGCTGATTAATCAGGTAGAAACATCAGGGGGAAAAAACTGGGAGCAATGCTGACTGATCACATGGACAGTATCAGTGGAGGCTTATCTCTGAGAACAATATGGCTAGATCAGAAACAATGGGCCAAATACTATATTGTGTAATTACATGGCTGTCTCCTTTCTCATAGAAAACATTGGAAAAAGTAGGTCCCTTTCTGGCTGGTCAGCACCAGCCAGTAGGTTAACATGAACAAGGTAGACCCACTCCTCATTGGTTGATATCTTCCTGTTGCCTTTGATGTGGAAATATTGAAGACTCAATGGTTAGCCCACACCTTTCCTTCCACCACTTTCTTTTGACCCATTTTCCCAGCTCCTAAAGTTAGTGTGTTTGCGCCAATAAATCTAATTATATGATAAAATGTATAAAAATGTGTGTATTCCAAATAAAGAATGAGTTCTTGTTCAAACATAAGTGCACCTGGGAGCTTATAAGACACTGGAAAGCCCTGCTTGGCCTGCATGAGTACCCCAAGTTGTGGAGAAACCTGGGAAACCTTGTCAGAGATTAAACTGAGCTAGATTGTCGGTACCAAGACTTATTGTGAGAATTTAATGAGGAAGATGCCAGTCACAAGATAAAGGACTTCACTCTCCAGCATCGGCAAATGGAATAGTCAGCCCCACATGTCAGGAACTAGCTTTTGCAGGTTCTGGATATCAAAATCCAACTGCATTTTTCCCTTATGTATTGCTGAGTTACAGCCCCGTTTTCCTTGCCACCAGTATCCAGGGCAGGCAGCTTTGATCCTCAGCAGAAAATGGACAAGTTGGGGTGTTGCTCATACAGTGTTCATCCCAAGCAGCAGTGTTCCCTCAGTGAGTGAGGGTGGCAGACCCCAATTTCTCACCAGGGTCTGGAGCAGATGAGCAAGTTGGGATGAGAAACACAAGTCATCCATACCCAGTAGTAGCTTTTTCTTGAGAAATGCCCCATGGCAGTGTTTCCATCTAGTTCCCCATGATCTGTGGCAGGTAGATCTGAACTCCAGTAGCAAATAAGCAAGTTGGGATGTGCGGTGCATGATGGCCATCCCAGGCAGAATTGTTTCCTTGAGGAATGTGGTTTGATAGCTTCCAATTCTTTCCCCGATCCTCTGAGGCAGCTGGGAAAGCTGGAATGTGCTGAATTTGGTTCCCATCCCTAGATAATAGGAAGTGTTAGGACCCACCACTGTCCATCAAACCTGATGGTAGACAGCCTTTGGCCCAGCCTACCAGACCATGCAGCTGAAACCTTGGTGAGTGGGACTGTTTTCCTCTCAAGGGCTCCAGAGGGTCAGTAGGATGTGGCAGACTGAGGAATGGCTGGTCATGGTCTGGTGCTTGGCCAGGGAAAATTGTAACAGGTCATGGTTTGGCCCTCTGAGTTCCCTGACACTGAAGCTGCTCATGGCCAGTTGGTTAGAACCTGTAATCCTTAATACTTCTAGAGACTCCTGTAGTCACCCTGTGCTTTCAGGCCTCTCAGGTCACCTTTCAGTAGATTTTTCTTTGGATTTCCAAGGTCCAGGGAACATTGTACATGGATTTGGGGGCTGAAGCAGCTCCGGGAAATAAAGCGACTGTAATACAATTGATTAGGAGGGTGGGATCCCCAAGGGGGACTTATCTCTGAGTACATTGATGTAATGGTGCTATTTCAGCTTACCTAAATTTGGCCAAACAATCCTAATTTCCACTGCAAATCAATTATGAGGGGACTGATTCTTCTAAATGAATCTTGATTAGAGCTGGGTATAAAGTTAATGAAGGCAGACCTGATTCTTTTTAGCATGACTCCAGGACTTGAAACTCCTCCTACTGAAGGCTACTTACCACTATTCCTGGAATCCTCCCCATACAGAAATCTGGAGGGAGACCCCTTGTAGAGGATCATAACATTACTAAAAAGCGGTTAAAATGTAAAAAAAAGTACAGGTAGTTTGCAATAATCTGCCCTTGTAGAATATATATAAAGTCAAAATGAAACATTATTATGTATATATTTTATGTAAGATGCTCTTCCTTTAATATGCTACTGTACTTATCTTAGTTCTGTCCTAGAAGGTACACATTTCTCCTGACTTGTTAGATATAGTCATCAGCCTCCATTCTCCCTAAATTAGCCATATTTACATTGCAGCAGTCCTACAATATATGCTTCAAATCCATATTTAGTTTACATTTTTTTGCCAGCAGTATTCATTATCAAAGAGATGGAGGTTGGATTCCTTGGGTTAGATATGATTGTTGGTGATACATTTATCACTGGAATTTATCTCAGCAATTCTTATTGTAGCCCACAGAGTAATTTGGGGATACAACCAGTGATAACTGTGTCATCAGCAATCATATTTAACTACTAGAATGAGTAACAAGGAGGCTCAATAAATAAATATGGGCAATGATTTTAATTTTAGGTTGGAGCATAGCTTGCAGAATGACAATTGTAAATTTAATGTGTAAAGTAGCAACAAATTAAATACAATGGTAAGAAAAAGTAACACATCCAGCAGGGATGTTTTAAATCAACATATATTTCATATTTTATACTCATAAAATATAAAACTTAAGTTGTAATTTGAACACTATACATAACTAATGCCAGATGCTGTGCTGTTCTCTCCAGATGTTCTCATAGACCAAACAGATGAATTTTTAAGACAAAAGTTGTGGTAGCCAACTTCTTTTCTACACATTGCAGGACATTTACTGAAGGATGAATTGAACATTTATGAGTAATAGTAACTGAAATGAAATACTTCACAACAGTAACTTAGCACTTCACCACTGAGTGAAGCAGAGGTTGTTTTTCTAGGTTTTCATTTTTCTTGGGGCAGTACATATCTTGTTATGGTCATCATTGTTGAAAATGCCCCTCAGGGGCATTTTTAAACTTCGAGAAGTATGGCAAAGTATACTAGATAAGAATCTCTTGAAATGGGGTACCTTGGCAAGGTAAGGTACTTAGGCCAAATTATGCAACAAAACCCTATTTATTTTACATTTTTATTAACACAGTGGTATAATATATGCTTTATACAGCACTCACATTTGGTAACTTGTATGGGGAAGCGCAGGTGTGTTTTTCGGTTTTAGATTTTGCTTTAGGTTTTTGCCTAATTTGGGGACTTGAAGAATCCCCTTACTGCTCTCCATGCCTTCATTTGTATTCCTACTTTAAATGTATGCATTTTACTAGTGTAAAAGCCAGTGTACACGGGCCAGCATTCTATGCGTTTGGGCAGTCTCTACTGCGCATGACTGCTCCAGCAGTCTGTACTACGCATGACTTTATCGGCAGTCTGTACTGCGCATGACTGCATCGGCAGTCTGCATTGCGCATAATTGTATCGGCAGTCTGTACTGCGCATGACTGCACCGGCAGTCTGTACTACGCATGACTTCATCGGCAGTCTGTACTGCTCATGACTGCACCGGCAGTCGGTACTATGCATGACTGCTTCGGACAAACATACATCTGGCCTTTTATATTATAGGATGTTATGGAGTGTTAGAGCTGTGAATTTCTTTTCTTCTTTGCTTTTGCATATCTTTCTCCTTCTCATTCTAGCTGATTTTTCACCATATTTAATTTAATTTCATTGTTATAAATTATATAGAATGAAATATACTTAAAGTTTAAATCTGCACCTTTGATATTATTTGGAAAGGGTTTTTTAACCCCTTAACGACCGGGGAATCCGGAAGGGGAAGTGACTTAACGACCACGGAGCAATTTTTTTTTATTGCTCCGTTGGGTTCCGGACTCCCCGAACGGCGTGCAGCCGCGGGGGGAGCCCAGAACTCGATGACGGTCATAGTACGTCATCGGTCGTTAAGTCAAATCGACCCTTGAGGTACTATGACCGTCAAGGGTCGTTAAGGGGTTAAAGTCATAGTATGTGGCCTTTTTTGGTTTGCTTGGCTAACACTGTTTGAAAGCAGGTTAGGAATGTTTTTTTTTTCATGTTTTTAACCAGATGCTTTTAAATCCTGTGCTTTTCCTCAGAAGAATTCCTCATGAGCACTTTAAACTTAGATGGACGGGCAAAGTACAGTATATTAGATAGGACTCACTTGAAATGGGGTACCTTGGCGAGGTAAGTGAGCTTAAACATGCATTGGACAAATTATGCAACAAAACCCTAATTGTTTACTAACAAATTGGTATAATATATGCATTATGCATGGTTCACATTTGGGTAACTTGTATGTAGAAGCTCAGGTTTGTTTTTCTGTTTTCCTTTAGGTTTTTGCCTTGTTTCAGGACTTGACGAATCCTCTTACTCCTTTCTGCTCTCATGCCTTTTGCACTTGGGTCCATACTTTAAATGTATATATTATATGTTTATGTTATGTTGTGATAGCTCTGAATTTTTTTCAATTTACATTCATGCAAAAATTCTCACAATTTCTTAATCCTTGGTCATATTTTGCAGAAGAGTGAATCTTCTTAACCCTTGCAAGCACAGTAGCAAATGCTTTCAGGTCCCAACAGACATGGTTTTACATAGCATAATCCCTTTCTTAAAAATGCAGTGATATTTTATCACATTTTATCACATTATGTCTGGAATAAAAATGTCAAAATGTGACCGAGACATTTCCCCAATAGATGTCATTTTCACTGTCCACAGGATGGAAAGTTCCAGGGAGGGATCGTTGTATTGGCAGTGGATATAGCTGCACCATTAAATCAAATAGACTTTTATGAGCCTCTTTCTAAATTAAAACATGTAGTGAGTCTGAGTCATACGTACAAAGAGTTCTTTAATTCTCCACTGAATAATATGTGGCTTTAACCACTTGAATGGTAGACAGACACCACATGCATTCATGGGGTTAAAAACTCATTAACCATGTAGTTAGTATCTCCACTTTTGTTTATGCATATGGCCAAGTGTGTCTAGTCTTTGTTATTAATTACACTATAGCCTTTATTATTTGTCTTTCACAGAGCACTTTTCAGGTCCAAGATTTTTTTAAGGAAGTGTCCAGATATGTACTCCATATTAATGCTTTAAGTGACAGGTTCTCAGGAAAATGTATTGATTTGGAGGCCTGACAAATTTTCTGTATTTTGATATTCATGTGTTCACAAGTGATTCCCAAGGGCAACTTCATATCTATATTTCCAAATATCATTTTTGTGTATTATTTATATATGATTTGAGGAAGAGTTTGTATGAATCAACAATTTATAAGGGGGATGTACTAATACAATTCAGCTTTTTAATCCTATGTCTGCCTAATACAATTTACTAAGATATTTATGCTGAAATGCACCCCCCTTAATGCCAGCTGCACTAAGTGGAGGGTATTGTGAGAGTGTATAAGCATTTTGGAGTGTGTGTTTCCTCTGTGCACTGTTTAATGCTATGTATTAAGGTTAAAATGAAATGGTGTAACTTTACCCCATTCCCCTGTACACGCTATGGGGAGGTATTAAGGTTTTGCTCACATAAAACTCTTAAAAATATTCATACACTATATTACATACCCTGAAGTGCGAAGTTGGAGGAAAAGGCTAGTGAAGTTGTGTTGGTAGATTCCTACATCCCCCCCCCATGATGTCATGAATAGTAAAACAGAGCACTGACATTTATACTTCTAAAAACACATTTATTTAAATCGGGTCCTTATCTCCTTGAATGGTAGAATGATCTACAACATATTGAGGAACACATTTAAAGGGGAACTATGGCCTAGGAATAAGTGGATCTTACAGATATTAAGATATTAACTTAGCTGGATAGATGGCCTTCATACAGCAGTCAGGTGCATATATCTATACTTGTTACCTGACATTTTCTGTAACTAGTGAACTCTAGTCAAGTCTGTCTCTAGACCCCTCCTCACAGCAAACAGTAGGCCTCAACAGACCTTAATGGATTGTAAAGGACACAAGATGTTATTAGTTTTAACACTTTAATGACCAGTGATTTGCCAGGACCGTCAAGCCTGTCCGGGGATGGTCCTGGCACATCATAGAATTTTGTGATCACTAAACACTCGATGGGAAAAAAAAATGCTGTGGTCCTCCAGAGCGCCGCACCCCCGGACCGTGTGGTGCTTTAGGGGTTAAACACACATTTTGCAGTGAACTACCACATAAAATAAAAATATCTACAAATAGCTTACAGATATAACAGACAACTGTGAAGAACACATATATCTAAGTAAGTAATTCCATTAAAAAATGAAGAGCTGCTTATTCCTAGGGTAAAGTTCTCCTTTAAATGAATGAGAATTTTTATGTCACATATAGTGCAGTTTGTTTACCCCGGAATTGCATCAGTTCTTCTAGGTTCATCAGCCTCCGCATTCATCACAATAACATGTGGCAAATGGCAAAGCCATTGCACTCTGTGTGTGTGTACAGGATGGGTGGGAGCATGCACTTCATTGATTGCATTCAGTTCAATTAAATTCAGCAGTGGACGTGCACATCTTCAAAAATTACTTTTGTAGCTAATCAGAAATATCACGCTTTTATTACACATGGAAATTAGGAAATATCTAGTACCTGTTACTAGTTATTATGATGAGATATTTTACTAATGAGTTGTACAATGAGGTGTTCATTTTAAACATAGGGATAGAGTATAGCCCTAGAATCACCATTTTATTAAGATTCTGTTCTCAACCCAACAAATTACTAACTGGGCTAAGTACTTGTAGATGACAGTGAATTGAAAACGAAAACATACAGGGAAAACAATGTTTGTCATAAAGTAGTGATTGGGACTGACAGCGATGTCCTAAATACCATCCAAGAGCTTGTGCAGACAGCCATAATGTACTGTGAAAAAGAATTATTTCTGCTATAAGTGTGCATGGATGGTTAGGAAGGAAGTAGAGGAAAGGAATTTCCTATTCAGAAATATCCAGAGGCCTCTATGAGTATCAATGCCTTTCTTGACACTAAAACCTTCTGGAACAAACCTAATGCAATTTACCAAAAAAAGTTCCACTAAAATCCGTGAGATTGTTGTACTAAAATGAACTGGAATAATTCTCAATCAAACCAATTGCACTATAGGGGACATATGAAACAAATTCCCAAATTACCACAGATTTCAATTGAGCTTTTATGCTTCTGGATGCTAGTGAATGTACCAAATGCATTTAAGGAATTAAAAAACACATTTAATCAATTTCAGTTTTAATTTGTCCCATATGGGGCAGTTGGTTTGCCCCAGAATTGTACCAGTCATTCATAATACATCAACCTCATTGTAGTTTTTTTCTTTAGTATATGATGCAATTGTTTTTCTCCAGATTTACATAATATATGCAAATAACATCATAGGTCTATGGAGAGCTGCAGTCAATGACTTAAACTGACTCATAGAGTGCATTATTAAAACAAACTGCTTTTTACACTTCATTTGGTGCTGTTACTCAGGATGAGAGTGGAAGCAGTCATGGACTTAACCCTTTGAGTTCCTGGGAGGTATACAATGCATCACAAAGCAATGCTTTGGATACCTCCATGGCATTCAAAGGGTTAGTCATGGGTTCTTTGTATAACAGAAAAGGAGATGTAAAGTTCAAGATTTTCCTAACATTTGTGAAAGAAAGTGAGGATTTTATTAACCCCTTAACGACCCTTGACAGTCATAGTACGTCATGAGTCAATCTGAGTTAACAATCCATGACGTACTATGACCGTCATGGAATTCCTGGCACACACACACACACACCCCTGCCGCAGCTGCACGCTGTTTGGGGAGTCCGGAATTGAAAAAAAAAAAAAGCTCCATCGTCCTTTAGTGATCGCCACGTGCCTGTGCGGTCGGTCATTAAGGGGTTAAAGACACAAATGCGATTATTATCCTTATCACGTTCATTACTTCACCCTCAGCATTAAAGAAAAAAACGTGTTTACAACCAATAAAGAAAACACATACACTTGCTAGTCTCTGATAATCTTCTCATCCAAGCAGCATACATTCCTTTCCTTTAAATTGTCATATAACTGTAATAACTGCCTCTTTCTTTGAACTGTTTAACAAGAACAAGAACGGGAAGAAATCTAAAATTGTAATTTAGAATTGTAGAATATAATATGAAATCTCCACTTGGTTTAATGTTGTCTGAAGACAGAGAAGATATTCTAGCTGTGGAGAAAACAGAGACTAATTATATGATGGGGGATAATATATGAAGGGATGTATCATTTTTGCTTCATATCTAATAAAATACTGATGAAAGTTATTAAAATCATCAGATGTTATTACAAGACCAAAGGCTCATATTATGCAAGTTGAAAGCTGATTAACAACATTAATAGATACATTATTTAGAGGCTTGAAATTGAAAGTTTAAAAAATAGATTCCCTAGACCAATCTTCTGCCATAAGTAGGTCTTTTAATCTGGCACCAGCAATCAATACTTTTGATGCCATGGTTCAGTGAAAGGAATGAGCTCCCAGCATAGTGGTATCTGTACCGGAAAACCCATAACCCATTGAGCAAGACTGTACAACAATACTGGGATGTGGGATTTATGAAAGGAGATTAAAAGTTGCGGACTTTCAGAAACTCAGAGATTTGCTGTCATTGCCACCGAAGTCTGTATACACTGTACCAAAGTTGGGGATTGTTAGGGAAAATCAGGTAAAAAAAAACAAAAAACACTTCTAGATGCAGATTTTGTCCTTCTGGATATATTAAAGATTATTCCTTCAGGAATTAAACATCTCTTGTGTAAGTCCAAAGTCCTTTGATCTGATACTCTTTTATAAGAGATGAGATGTATGCGCACAGTTAACTTAGCCGATAGTTGCTTCAAGGATAATTCCTCATTAGATAGCCATTAATCCACAAAAAATCTAGAACATCACAGACCTTCCAAATGGAACTGTATCTGGATTCATGACTCTTCATATTATGTATGTACTAACTATTAACAGTTCTATAAACTTCCCCTTGGTCAAAGAGGGAAGAAAGAAAATTAATTACAGGCACCAACTAGTCCATACAAGTCCAAGTGGACTTGTAAATGGTTCTGGTACTTGGAACCCATGACTCTAATAGAAGAGATTGAGCTGATTGAGTAATTGAATCATTAACTGATATCAACCATTCTTATAAATGTAGGTTGTGAGATGACACAAAATTGTGAGGTTTCCCTAACTATCTATTAGTAATTCTAGAAAGGATGGAATCAGCTGGGGATAATCTATTATTCTAGAAGCTGAGAGAACCAAGATTGTGTAGGTCAAAAGGGCGTCACAAGAACTATTGTCCCTCTGCTTTTCCTGACTTGAAGCAATACCCTGGGAATCAGCAAATGGTGAAAAAGCATAATTTCGGCCCCAATATTATCCATCGCTATTGCTTCAGGATCTGGTCTCCAGCTGAAAAAGTTTGGAAACTGGCAATATAGCTGAGAAGCGAAAAGATCTAAGTGTCGCGGTACCCACATTTCTAAAGACTGTAGTTCCAATTCACTACTGCATTGGACAAACCTGGTAAATATTCAACTTGAATTGTAATATGGCTGTCTAGACATAAATGACAAAAATATTTTGTTAATTATGTTAAAATATTCAATTTTGTGCCTCCAAGTCAATTGTTGTATTGGACTGCCTACATGTTGTCCATCTATAACAAGACACAACAGTTTGTTTGCTAGACTCTTTAGAGTGAAAGAACCTGGTAGAATTTCTAGGCAATTGATATGTAGCTATGATTCTTTTTGGAGCCATCTGACCCCTATATTTTGATCTGCAAATCTCGTTCCCCAAACTATTAAATTGGTATTGGATTCTATTAGTATATCTGGGGACATCCCAAAAATCACTCTCCCATTCTAAGCATCCAAATGCTTTAGCCACAATATCAATTCTTCTTCAACTCTATGGATAAGGGAACCAGATCTGTGTATCTCAGACTCTTGTGGGGATGTTGAGATTTTAGACTTTAAAAAGCCATGTAGTGGATGGGTCCTGGGAATACAACTTGAATCTATGCAGATAGAAGACACACTATACAGGCCAGCATTCATAAGTATACTTTTTTGTGTAAGAGTGATCAACTTTCCTTACAAATTAATTTTATATTTGCCTTTAGAAGACAAAGTACTGATTGATTCAAATGTATTAGAACACCCAGAAATTCAATGTTAATAGAGAGAAGATAAGTATATCATGTAATCTATATGCAATTATATTGTATTCAGAACTTGAGACACTAAAATGTGATCCAAAAAAAAAAATCATGTTTCATTAATTTTATAAAATACCAAACAGCAGACAAAAGTCCAAAGGGAGAACAAGTGAAGTGCCATTTTTAACCTCCCCTAGGAAATTTAAGTAGTTGTTGCTGAAAGGGTGACATCAGGACTGTCAGATAGGCATCTCTGAGGTCTATTTTGACCATTCAATCTGATGGTAGGAATGGATCCTTAGGAGATGTATCCCTTTAATTTTCATATAGAAACCAAGAATTGTGTATGAGTAAACTGATCACTGGATGAAAACCATATATTTTCTTTGGTACTAGAAAGATATTGCTTATAAAGCCTGGAGTTTCCATCGAAACTCTTTTGATAATCCCTTTTTGCAAAAGATTGGGTAATACTTGATTTACTAAAATTCTGTCCTCTTTTGAAAAGAGAAAAGAATGGGAATCTGTAGAATTCTAAATTATACCCTCTTATTGTCTGTAAGACCCATTCATCTGATGTTATATTTGACCACTTGGGGACAAATTGAGAGAGTCTGCCACCTACTTTTCTGGGGAAATAATGTGGATGAACTTCTGAAACGTATTGTGTAAGAGGGGCATGAAAGGAACTGTCCTCTAGAACCTCTTTCTTTCCAAGATCTCTCTCTTTGAGGGAAAAATGGCTAGCTGATCTTGAGTTGTTATTGGACCTTTGATATAATGTCAAGGGCCTTAATCATACTGATATTGGTATCTACGTAATACTTGATAATTACAGGCAAGGAAGCAACCCCCACCTTTCTCAGCATTTCCACAAATCATATTAGTGAACACCCTTTTTATGGAAGTTATACTTTTTATAAAGCTGTAAATGTTGTGACAATTTTTCCAAGGTCTTTAATAAAGGAAGAATTAAATAGATGGCCTTGGGCAGAGGGACCTGTTTCAGATTATACCATGTCAGCCAATTCTGAGTCTATTTTCTATACTATAGCTTTGCATCTGTTTGAAGAAAGAGCTGAGTTTGTATTGCCCACAATATATAAAGATCTCTGAATAGAACCTCTCAGAGTAATAATATCAATACAATAGGAACAGTTGTATTTAAAGACATTTCTGCCATTTAACATTTTTTCAACAATCTGTCAACCCCTTTTCTGATATCCTTGCCTTATTTACTCGGTAATTGAACCACTTTAGAGTCAATTTCTGGGGTGTCACATACCATATTCGACCTTTCTTGCCCATAACTTTACATATTTAGAAACATGTCCCATTGGTGTCCATTCAGAGGATCTGGGGTGTTTTTTGATTTCCGGTCAAACAAGGGTTCTCCTTGTTTATCTAAGGTTGCATTTTAATCTGTTTTCATTTCAGAATTATTATATTTTTATATTCTCTGAATCCTGTCCTAATTATGGATTTGAGATGTCAGTATATTAATTTATCTTTCTTACTTTCCTCACTTCTAGAGGAACAAAATAAGTCAGGTGTATACCTTTTTAAAATTTGTTCCCTCAGTTGCATGACCTCATGAGGGGAGGGTCTTTTGGGTGGATTACTACCATCTAATTCAATATTGCCTGCATATTGCAATGCTTTGTGTGACTTTTGAAAGGAAGAATTCTGAGAATGGGACATAGGACAAACTCACTATCAACCCTTAAAGGAACTTTCTTGTTCCAAATGTTGGAGCTTCTGCTCCCTTTAACCTCTGTAATTATCACTTTTTTCTTTGTATACATAAGAACCGGTACCTTCAGCTGACCAAAAGGTGTCTGAAAGATGCAGAGATTTATAACTATCACTTCCTAAAAGTGGAGTCATGTTCTGTTTTTGTAGGGCAGAGTAAAGATACATCAGAAGGTTTTCTGATGTTTTCCAACAGAACTTACAGATACTGATTTACTAACAGATGCGCCCATAATCATCAGAGATAGGGTCAATTCTGAGTCAACAGAGGTATCTTTATTACAAAATTTGCCCTTTTTTGAAGACAGGAGGTTATGAGAGATTTTATCCAGGGTAGGAACCCAAATATATATAATATATAATATAGATGTTTGTGTATAAAAACAATTAATAGGCCTTATACCAGATACAATATAGAACAGATCATTCTGAGGTGAAATCTAGCTAAAGAGCACTGTTTTAAAATTCCTCATCTATTGTTGCTTAGCAACCAAAACAACACTGGTTGCTAGTTAGTATAGACTGAGTCTTCAGTGGCAATGCACAGAAAATAAGCTGTCGCTCTGACCATTCTCCTGATATATGAAAGGCTGAACTCTAGGTCCCGCCTTCCTACTTGCCACCCAATGAAGGAAATAATCTGTCCGGAGTACCACAGTCTTGAAACATAAAAACAAAGGATGTACAAGCCCATACTTTCGCTTAACCACAATGTTAGTCTGTAGCAGAGAAAAACCATGAAGGTAAAGAAACCTAGTTTACTGAACAAAATAAACCGAGGCTTGGGGATTGCATTTAATAAATGCATATAATAAAAGATCAAGTAAAAAAAACATTACACAGAATAAAGACACGTATTCACTAGCAGTTATTCTCATCTATGGAAGCAGCAAAGAAAGAGGCAGTTATTATAGATACAAGATAGTTTAATGGACAAGAATGGATACTGAGTGGATGAGAAGATTATCAGACACTATCAAGTTTATGTGTTTTCTTTAATGGTTGTAAACAAGTTTTTTTCTTTGCTGCTGAGGGTGGAGTAAAGAAATGATAAGCATTATATGTGCCTCTTGTTGTGTAATAAAATATGGGTTTGTTAGTTCTTCCAGAAACCCAAGTCCCTGCTACTCTCTGACCACAGATGCCACTTAGACTCAACCTATCAGCAAATACAATGCAACACAATATGCTGCAAGCTGTGATGTTACCAAGCAGTTTATTCCATAATCTAAGATCAAGACAAGTCATTGTATGGAGTTGATTAATTATATCCTATCGTAAGCCTACAATTGCTTTATTATGGAAACCTTCATATGAGAGCTCTTGATTACTATACTATTGTAAATAAGTCTATGGCATTTACCATATGCATTTATATAAAAGGAGAATGATCACATGGAGTCTAGTACTCAGTTATACAAATTTAATGAAAACATTTCTTTTACGTGAGGGCAGATGCTTTTTCTGGAGTAAAATAAATATAAACAGTGGAAATATTGTTAAATATAGCAGGAGTTAATAATAACCAGCTCAAATTTCTTAGATCATTTGGATAAGATTTGAAAAAAAAATGAATATTCATATCCAGCCAATGTTTGATGTTATTGTAGCATTTTTTACATGCCTGCATTTAAACCTTGTCAAAGTAAAGAATGGATCTGCAGATTATGTTCATATATGGCAAAGTTGATCTACCATGATACAATTTCATTGCTGTAAAATATAAAATCTAGGTAACAGCCTTGCCAAAACATGAATCAGATGCATAATATACGCAAGCCTGTTCTATTTTCCATTGCCTAATAGTTCTATCTGAGCAATTGTTCATAATAATTATACTGATTGGAACAGCAGACACTGGCAGGGAAAACAGTTCTGGCAGAAATCTCTTGGGCATTTAATGACTGTCCACTATATTTAGAACTAATTAGGCTTATCAGTTTCTCTTTTTTAGTGATTGTGTCTTTGAAAATGCCTTACAGGTATAGTTCTGGGCAAGGGCATTTCTAGGTAATGTCTAAAGCCCAAACTAATGACTAAAGCCCAAATGTGCCCTGGGTCTTGTTGCCAGCTTGATGTATGTAAAATTGTTAATGTCCCTACTGGTAATGGTGCATTTGGGCTACCCAGTGCACTAATAAGGCTTTATGTATATTGTAAAAGATGGGCAATATGGATTATACTAATTGCACCATGGATTGAGAATATAAATTCCCCAATAGCACATTATTTAATTGGGCTTTTAACTTCTTGAATGATAGAGAGGTATCTTATGTATAATGAAGCCCTGAGTTGAATATCTCACTAACATTCAAGATGTTAAAAAATTGCATCAATCGGGAGTTTTATTTCCCTTTTATGGTGTAGATTGTTTGCTCCAGAAGGATTCCTGTTTTACTTAACACATAAGGCCACATTAGGTCGGCCCAAATCCATAATTTTTCTCTGAAGATCTACCAATTTCCCCAGGTAATAGGTAACAATAGATATCAAGGAAATCAAGAAAAGCAATTATTTCTTAAATTAAGAGACTGGTAAATGTATAAAACTGTGTTTCCCTTATATATAATTTTCCTAGATAGCGAATGTGTCTTTTCTTATGAACACATTTCATTACGCATCATAACATTTATGTAACTCAATATACCTCCCCTACAGCAGAAGTAAGGTAAAGGACAAATTTTGTGAAGATTTTCTCTATGCACAGTTTGTACATGCCGTACATCTGGACACAGAGGAAAAGAACAGATACAATACAGAGCACGGATCAATCCTTTACATGAACTGTACTGATCTGAATCCCAGGTCACAGCTCTCTGTTTAACTCTACACGATAAAGCCATGCAGGAAAACAGGTTGTTTTATTCTGAAACTGTAATCTATGCAACAGGGAATCAATGAGAATACTTACATGGGTGCTCAGCCAGAAAAAAACAGATGTTACTGCACTGTCTGCCCACAAGGAAATATAGACAGGCATGCAGTCTAGTTGTAATGAATAAGTGGCGCACACACACACAGACACTTACCCTGCAGTTTCCAAAACCATTTGCTTTGCCCACTAGACTGACCCAATGAGAGAAGCAAGGGGCTGGCATATGAAATCCTGCAGTTGTGTGGGGAGCATGCTGGTGCATTGTCTGTCATTAATGGGGAGCTGGATTTAAAAGACAGGCAAGCAAGTTTGAAACTGGCACGATGACATCCACAGTAAATGTCCAAGCATGTACAACCACTGAGTCACACTCACATGCTGGTCCCCTGATCATAGTAATGATGGATGCATACTGACTGTATAACCTGCACATGTATAGTGCACAGTGCAGCCTGTCCAGTGGAGTCCCACTAATCAATTTAACAGTATTGTAATGCAATGTACAAAGACACATCAAACACTGAACTTTATTGATGAATGGGGCTCAATGCCTCCCTTCTTTAGGCATCAGGTCCCCTGCTCCTACCAGTAAGTTAATGTATACAGGAGACAAATACAGACAAATAATTTCCTTGTTAAAACTCAAGGACCCTTTTCTTTATCCCCATTAGTGGACTTTAGTGTCAACTCTGGGGCTTGTGCCTGAAATTGTTCATAATTGTTTTAGGATTATTCATCATTTATGCTACTCTTTCTTGCCTCTATTAATGATGGTGTGTATTAATAACACTATATTCAATGTGTCGTATACATCATTCAATGAGGTTTTAAGGCTCATCATACTTTGAGGTAAAGGAGACCTTCTGGCAAATAAATAAGTAAATCTGTATTCCATTTGCTTTCCATACATCCCAATTGTTTCGACCACTTAGGTTTTATATTTCAAAATAACTTTCTTTGACAAACATTTACCAGTTGGCTGCTCCTTGTATTGCTTTTATTCTTACTGTTCAGAACTTTCATTGAATGGGTCATATATTTTTTTTAAACAGGCTTCCCCTTAGCACACCATAACCTGCAGGATTTTCTTTCAGGTCTGTAATACCCATGCCCTACTAAGCAAAGTCAAGGAGAAGTGGACCACCTACCCTGGGTCTCTGCTGAGCTGCTCCAGTTACACAGTTTTAGCGCTGCCTTCTGGGCAAAATGTAAACAAACTGACTCCACTCATGACCACACTGCTTACAGTCCATTGTGGAATATGGGCAAAAAAGCAAACAAAACTAGTTGTAACTTAATATTTTACTGACAACTTGAACAGTAACATATCAAAACCGACCAACTTCTGGAAGGTTATTAAAAACTAGTTGAAGAGCCCCTTACACGGGCCACAGTGCCAGTGCCAGCCGACCCATGGGGTAGTCATGCGCAGTAGAGACTGCCCGCTCCGCGGCTGATACAGAGCAGGCCGCTCCTTTGGAGCGTCCTGCTCTGTATCAGCCGCAGAGCTGGCAGTCTCTACTGCCCATGACTTTGTCGTTACACACGTTTTAGCGAATTATTATATAGGATATCTGCAACCCCCCTAACCATTCTCATCCCTTAACTATAAAAATAGACAAATAATAAAATGTACCATATCAATAGTTAATGCGTTCAACAACTAGTTCATTGGATGTTCCACCTCCATGATTACACAAAAAAACGAAACAATGCAAAAGTAGAAAGGTGCATTGAGCAGTCTCTGTCACCTTCCCCCGGTCCAGCAGTGCTGTTGAATTAAATTTCTTGTGAAATATATGCCCACCTCCCCAACCCAAAAGTGAAACTGAAATGTGGAGACCAATATCTTTACTCCACACAGTATCTTAAGTCCTGAAAAATGTGTCCACATACAACTTTATAGTATTATCTTCTGTCTAGATTTTTCAACCGCTCAGGCTTTTGACCAAATCAGTTGGCAGTCACACCACTCCTGAAGGTATGCAGTGATATGCAGACTGGCATGGACAACTTACTTTGGCTGTTTTCCTTGATTTTGCAAAGGCATTTGATCCAGTAGATCATAATATTCTGATAAGTAAACCCGGAAGCTCAGCATTGAGTAATCGTTCTCTAAACCATTTGAACTGTCCAATGACACCTATTAATATATGGCATGTTTCCTAGAGGCCAAGCTTACCAAATGGCATATTTTATGTGAGAAGCATTAAAATAATGTGGCTAAGACTGTGTATTAAAGATACATTAATGATCGTTTCACAGATCTTTTAATTCTGGTTTGCATGAAAGAATGGGACTGACCTCAGTCACACTTTTAAAAACATTATATTTAGATGCATTATTTGAGTTTTGTGTCACCAGCCCATTCTCCATTGAAGGGGCTTGCCAGTTGAACGACCACTGGCTCTACAGTTACCTGTTGATCTTCTGATTGAGACACTTCTGTGTGTGTGAATGTTACAAACGAGTCCTGGGAATTAGATGTTCAAGTGAAAAAAATAATCAGGTAGGCTTCTCATGGTAAACCTAGCTTCTCTAATCAGCTTTCCAGGTCAGTCTCTTCAAATAAGAAAGTGGCTGATGTCATGTAAAGGGGGGATTGGGCAATAAATTGTAACTACCTAAATATAATACTTCTAAATTGTGAACAATAGAATGGAAAGATCTCTGAAATAAGCATTGCTGTCTCATAGACCTTTAATGTATAAGCTACAACTATTTGTTACATTGAGCTCTCTGTCAAATAAAATGTACCAAATCACATCTTTCCAAGACCAATCCGACTTTATTATTTTTCCCTATTGTTTTGCAAGATTGTTGTTTCGCTTCTTGTTTTATTGAGTTCTATTTCTTGTCTATACTAGATTTACACTGATGATCAGTTGAACATTGTGAATAGTGATTTGAAAAATGTGTTGTATTGCCAACTACCAATTATACAATTATATAATTACTGTTATGCACAATTTGTCCTTAAGAGCTTCACATGGTGCATTTAACAGTTATTAAAGTGCTATTTGTGTTGGTTTTGATTAGAATGTTAACAATAAAAATTTCAGAAATGGTGCTCTCTGGAGGCATATAATCATATTAATAGACTTTATAGCTGTCTCTGATAACAATGGAATTTCTTTAACTCCTTGAGAACGAGAGAGGTGTGTAACTCATTGGTGCTGCTCACCCTCTAGTGCTTAGGGGGGTTAATGACTGAGGAAAAGGGCAACCAGATTATTTTATGTTTTATTAGAACTGGTTTTAACCATCTGAGTGCCAGAGGGTTACGCAACGCACTGCTTTTCAATGCGTTGCGTACCCCTCTGGCACTCAAAGGGTTTTAAAAGCTAGTTTGAGTTCCATTGCTAGAGTGAAATAAACCTTAACACCTACAAATGAAATGGATGAATATATATTTAAATATCCGTGAACATGTTACTGCTTGTGGCTAATGGGGCACCCTGCATAATGTATTTTGAAATCTTTATGGCGTACTCAAGTTAACCCATTGAGAGCCAGAGAGACAGGGCCGGCCCAAGACATTGTGCTGCCTGGGTCCAAGGATGAAATGCTGCCCCTCCCTCCGCACATCAAAACCATGCCCACCAAAACACGCCACATCCTTAATTATATTAACCCCTCTCCTGCCCCTAAAACCACATAGAACTGTAGTGTTTTTTTACACCCCTTGTACCTTTCTCCCCCCTTGCCTTTTTATACCCCTTGTACCTCTTTCTCCCCCCTTGCCTTTTTACACCCCTTGTGCCCCTTTTTTCTCCTCTTTTCATCCCTTGTGCCTCTCTTTTCCCTTCTTTTCACCCCTTGTGCCTCTTTCATCCCTTGTGCCTCGCTTTTCCCCTCTTTTCATCCCTTGTGTCTCTTTCACCCCTTGTGCCTCTCTTTTCATCCCTTGTGCCTCTTTCATCCCTTGTGGCTCTCTTTTCCCCTCTTTTCATCCCTTGTGGCTCTTTCACCCCTTGTGCCTCTCTTTTCACCCCTTGTGCCTTTCTTTTCACCCCTTGTGCCTCTTTCTCCCCCTCCTTGGATGTTTGTCTTCTCCTTCTGGCTCGCTCCCTCTCTTCTGTGCTTGTCTGGCTCTTCACATATGGAGATGCAGCATGCTCCACACGGCGTCTCCGCATGTGACACTGTCCCAGCTGTCATCAGTGCGGGCAGTGGGGAGACGCTGCACACGAAATAACATGCCTTGGGGAGGCAAATTGCCTCCCCTGTCAGAGTGCCGCCTGGGTCCATGGCCCCACCGGGACCCATTTAAGGGCCAGCCCTGCAGAGAGATATTAAATGCATTGAAGTCCATGAATTGTATACCTGTCTGGCACTAAAAAAGGCTAAAAATGTGACATAATCGCAGTCCCATCAGTATCTCGTAATTCTCTTTGCTACACAACAATGATTAAAACCTAACTGGAGCATGTCGGTGCTCTGTGGGGTGTCCTTGCTATGCATACCTGGGAACTTTCAAAATGGGCTGACCCTGAGATCATTGAAATAGTAACCCTTTACATTACCCAGAAAGTAGATTCTCGGCAATAAGTCCATACATGCTCTAACCCAGATGTGCTACAGTCAGTCCTCAAGGAACCTTTCAAATGCTACAGCTTAAAGGAGCAGTAAACTTTTTTTATGAAAACACATATTTTATAGAGCATTTCCTGCTGAATAAAACATCGCTTTATAGCAGTTTAAATAATCAGGAAGTGAATTTACTGTGTTTACTTCCTGATAGTTCTAACTGGAAGGAAGTGAATTTAATGTGTTTACTTCCTGGAAATTCTAACTGACAGGAAGTGACTCAGCAGTTTATATCACATTCTATGGAGAACTGTATGCCTCTGACTTTTCTGACTTTCCTCTCCATTAGAGGAAATCCATAACTGAAAATCTAATTAGAATTTGACCACTAGAGGGCACTGCTAATGTAAAAAAAACATGGGTTTAAACTGTAATGACTCTGGAAATATAAATCCTTCGGCAGTGGGAGTACCCTGATTTTACTCAATAGGAAAATCCCTACAATATATATTTTTTCATAAAAAAAAGTTTACTGCTCCTTTAAAGGACCACTGCTAATCACGCATAAGGCAGCCAGTACGTCTCTCTCTTCCTTTCTGGTAGAAATAGCACCAATTAAAAGACTACAGAAGCAGTTATATGGTGTAGATTATGTAGTAGATAATCCTGGACTCTCCTCACCCTGAGATTTTGGCCCTTCACCCTGAGACCCTGAGATCTGACTCAATCCCTGAGAGTTCCCAGGTATGTTGCTATGGTATGGTTATTTTTTCTTTTCTACTACGAGCAGGAAATCTGGTTAATATAAAGCCAAAAGACAGATAGCAGTTGAGGGAATGGAAGCTCTTACAGCAGTTCTGTCTGCTTCCGCCTTGTTGGTTCACTCCACATTACAGACAGAAGGCTAATACTTCATGTTTCACAGAAATCATTACAGTGATTACTAATTGCCAAAATGTTCTAACTAATGAAATCAAATCAAATGGAACTTAATCTTCTATGGGCACATCAACAAACCATAAGGGAAAAGGTATTGGATAGCAATGCAAGGTTTCTGCTGTTGGGGATGTCTTACCACCAGTGAATAAGGCAATGGATACATTCAAACAGCAGATAAAAGCCCAAAAAAAAGAACAAAACAAAAAACTGATGAACTGGAAATATCCTAAATTCCAAGCTAGGAAATGGTTGGGCCCTATGTTCAAATGAAAAGAGTAGTAATTCTAGGGCAAAACAACCACACCACAAAGGGAATTTAAAAATCCTATTTGTTGTACCTGAGGAATTCAGTTTACAACTGTGTGTACAAATTGTTAGCACAATATAGGATAAAGATACTGGGGTGAATGCACAATGGTAATTTCACACTATTTATTCAAATTAATTTTAGTCCCTACACATACCTAATGCCAATTTACTAACCAATGCGCAAAACTCCTAATTTTCATACTGCGTGCCTAAGGGGGAGGGCAATGGGGCAGACTATGGGTATTTCAGAGTGTTCCTTTCCTATAAGCCTTATTAACGCTATGTATTAAACATGGTATAGAGGAAATGGTGTGATGGTACACCTTTTCCCTGTGATGTTATGGGGCTTGCTGGTGTTAAAGCTCAGATTGTCCACTAGTATGCACTACAGTCATCATACACTGCAGAAAATGCCCTGAAGTGCAGCTACTGGTAATAGAGGCCAGTGGGCTTTATTGGTGAATTTGTTTATGCGCTCCATCATTAGTATTATTGACTCCATTGAGTGCCAGAGGGCTCCCCAATGCATTGAACTGGAACATGCTGGGCACCCCTCTGGTACTCAAAAGGTTTAGAATGGGGTCTTTAAACCCTTAAATGCTAGAGTGGTCTCCTACAAATTTTACAATACAGTGGTTAAAAACTCAATTTAAAGCTACAGGAATTTTTTTTTAATTTCTCCCCATGTGGTGGGGTTAATTGGTCTAAGAATTGCCCCACTACTTAGTGCATATGGCCCAAGATGTATTAAATATAGTATTAGATATGCCCTGAGCAGAGTTCCCAACAATTGGAACTACAAATCCCATCATCCCCATCATTGGTCTGCAATGCATTAAAGATCCCTTTAGCATTCAAGGGATTACAGTTTTACTCTGGCACTCAAGGGGATGCCTGGGATGTGACAATACCTGTTCTGAGTAGGAGGGGTGGTTACTAATCCCAATAACCTAAATGGCTTAAAGGAACACTAACACTTAAAAACCAACTGGGGTTATATATAGGATATATGTACTTTAACAGCCTGTTATTCATGCTAGTGTCTGTAAAACATCTCAATTTGTTTCCTGAGGCCGAAAATCTAGTCTTATATATGTCCCCCAAAACATTGTGTATCTCGTTGTGGTTTAAATAAAGATGCTCTGTAGAGCTTATATTTCATCTTCTTGTGCAGATACCACATTTCCTTTTTCCCTGTATAGCGCCACTGTAGACAAACCAAAAATTATCCAAATGTGCACCCTGTATAGAGCATATAGATGTGCTAATACATTTCAATCTGTTTTCATTTTTTATCATTTATAAATGTGAAATCTAACAGAATATAGTGATAGGCAGCTAGAATGAGAAAAAGGAGATCTACGTTTCAAGTTCAGGCCATTGAGATACTGTACCTAACAATACACGTTTTAAATACAATAACTTTTGGAAAAACATCTCTCTGTAGTGGGAGTATCCATGTTTTATTTAGCAGGATAAACCGTACAGTATATATTTTTTGCATATAAAGCATTGCTATTCCTTTATTTTTATTTTTTTTATTTTTTATAATTTTCAAACATATACAGTCACAGTTTTTACAAAAAATAAATAAAATTAGTACATCAGTTTACATGCATAGGAGAAAAAACTGCAGTCTACATAGAACATAACATATACATTTATAAGTGACTAACTAATACACTACAGCAGCTAATTCCATGAACCAGAGGAACAGACACATTTCTAATTGAAAATAATAATACTCAGGAGCTCCCTACCCCTGTTGAATTGTTTTCAAAACATGGAGACCATCGTTCCTCAAACTTGGTGATATTGCCCATCTGAAAAGATACTCCTCTCTTCATTTGATGTTGGTACTGTACCTTAGTTAAAAATGTATTCCATGTCGGGGCCTTCTGCTCTAACCACTTTCTAGCAGTGATCACCTTTGTTGTGAAAAGTATTTGAATAATTAAATATCTCTTTTTTTAGTACCATACCATGAATATCGAAATGGAGTACAGTGAGCTCTGAAGATTTATTAATATCTACTTTAATAAAGCTCTGTTCCATAAAGACTTTTGGACAATCCCACCAAATATGCAAAAAATTACCTTCATACCTCTTACATCTCCAGCATAAGTTAGAATTAGATGGATTCATCCTATACATTACCATTGGGAAAAGATACCACCTGTACAGAACCTTTGTATGAAGTTCCACTATATTTAAAAAGGAACCACCACTGCTAAACAACTTGCGCTCAAATAATTCCCCATCTGGCGACTAGCTGCTTAGTAGCGCTAGTCACCAAAATTATTGCCTTGTTAAATAGGATTATCCATTCTTCTCGGCCTAATAGGCAGGATGGAGCACAGACATCTTCCCATAGTGATGTCTGCATGCCTGCGCTGTCAGTCCCAGCCGACTTTAGGAGGCGTTGCTAGGAGCCGTTCGGCTCCAAAAAGGACTGACCGCGCAGGCGTCACTATGGGAAGATGTCTGCGCTCCGTCCTGCCTGTACAGCATTAGAGCTGCTTTTATCATGAGGCATTACTATCCCTTTAATGTAAGCTTTGTCTGTCACAGGAGATGGTCCTAGTACAATTGGAATTACAATCATCCCATCAGTGCTTCGCAATAAGTTAAAGAACTATCTAGCATTCAGATTGATAAAAGTTCCATTTAAGTTAATGGGGATTTGAATCATTTTAATTTCACCCCTGTGGTGCAGTTGTTTTCCTTCAGAATTTCACTGCTTTAGCTTGATAAATACAGGCCATACATACTCAGACATTGCCACCTTTTACACACAAGGAGGCACTTACACCCTATAGCACTTACTCCTTCTGTGTCCCATCTACCTTCCTCTAGGCTGTAAGTTCTAACAAGCAGGGCCTCTGATCCTTTTGTTTCCCATGTTCTGTTTCTACTATTTAATATTGTACAGCACTGTAGAATAAGTTGGTGCTACATAAATAAAGAATAATAATAAATGATGGAAGAAAGCTGTGTACTGGCTCAGTGCTTTATATGTCACCTCAAACGTTCCAGTGTTGTTTAACCCTTTGCAGTGTGTTACATACCCCTTTGGTCCCAGGAAGGTGCGCAGAGACGACTACAGTCTGAATTTGGAGCACCCCACTCTGTATCAGCCGCGGCACGGTCAGTCTGTACTGCGCATGACTGCAGCGCCGCCAGTGTTGGCCCGTGTACATGGGCTTTAAAACTATTTACATATAAATCGCCCTATGCAGACAGCAAAAGATGAGCCATTCCCTGCCATAGTGGGAAAATAACATTTCCCAAAAATTCCCATTGATTTAAATGAGTTTTTAACTTTTTGAGTGGCTTTCCAATGAAGTGGAGACTTCCGTAGCATTCAAAGGATTAAATAACACATTTATTTCAATGTTAATTTCTCCCCTTTGGTTTAGTTGGTTTGCTCCAAAACTGCTCGTCTTTATAATAATAATAATATTAATAATAATCCTTTATATATATATAGCACACACAGATTCCGCAGCGCTTTACACTCATATTGGTCCCTGTCCCCATTGGGGCTCACAATCTAAATTCACCTATCAGTATGTTTTTGGAGTGTGGGAGGAAACCGGAGTACCCGGAGGAAACCCACGCAAACACAGTGAGAACATTATCTTATCGAATCCTACCTAACATAGTATATATTCTAGTGAGGGTTGATATAATATGGGCATAGGAAGGGTGCAGGTTGTGACCTGGAATTTACATGTCTTAATCACGGGGCAGTGACTAAGTAAAGACACGGACACATACTTTTGGGTTAAACCAGGCCACAGCTTTATTAACTTAAAACACACACCATTTACATCACTATTTACTTTAAGCCCTTGCCAATCCCTACCATGGTAGACATAAACTTGCCTACCCCTTTTACCAGAGCCTTCGGCTCTACCCGTTTGTTGCTTCACCTACCCGCGCCCCATTAGCTGGCCCGTAGCTCAATGGGGCCGGTGATTAAACCCGCGACCCCAGTCCGGACGTCCTTGTCACCAGGCCGCTGGCCTCCTTATCCCCCAATTACTGACCATTCTACCCTTGGCAAGGGCCCAAAGCGCCCCAAAAGCTGTGACAAGCAGAACAAAAATACCCAGAACCCCCAAAAAAACACAACAACCAAAAAGGGAGGGAGGGACGGACGATTCTTTTTCAACTTCCTCAAAGAGGAAGTTCCCATAAACCCCCAGCCCTATATACCTGCACCTAACCCCCCACCTCACTTCCTGCCTACCCCCCCCCCCCCCCCCCACTAGCCTTTACTTGTCTACCCCGGCTTTGACATGCCTCCCCTTCTAAGTTGCGGGGAGGTCTAGTTTACCTGACTTTGCTTTCAAACTTGCAATATGCCAAAAACTCTTCTCCCTAGGCCTTGTTTTAACTCCTTAGATGCTGGAAAGATCTGTAATGCATTTGAGACTTTCCTATCATGTAAGGGGTACATTGATTAATGTATCTATCTGGCCCCCTGGCAATTCCTGTCAAAATCACTACAGCTACATTTACCTCCATCAAGTTGCACTGTCCATTAATATTCTTGGTGATTTGGACATTCACCACAATTGCGTTGCAACATTTGCTGTAAAACAAATATATACATAATTTGTTGATTTAATATACTTTGTCTAAGATAATTTTGTCTGTAGGTCACCATGTAAAAAATACTAGCTAATGAGTCATTCTGTGTAAACTGGTTTGTAAGTAAAGACAAAATCAATAGACAGAGAATCCTACAAAGGAGTACACTCTATTTAGAGACTAATTGAATTCATTACTAGCAATATTTAATTATTGTAGGTTCACCCACTAATCCAGTTATCTGTTTTATCACAATTAGATTATACTGACATCTTTAAATAGCTCTAGTAAGGATGATGTCAGAAATTGTAATATACAGTTGCTATTTCTATTTTTTTTAATGCATTTATATAAATACAGCTTAACACTTTGCGTGCCAGAGAGGTATCTAATGCATTGCTAAGCAATGAAGTGGATACCCTTCTGGGACTCAAAGGGTTAATTAAATCATGATGTGATGTGTTTTACCATTACCATGGCAATGGTTCTGAAACCTGAAACTTCATAGACCACTGACAGGGAAGGACCTGGGAATTTCCCTGCTTGAGCACATATGAGTTACCCCTTTGAGTGCCTCAGAGGAAAGTAATACCTCCTTACAGCAAACCTTTACTATACTTTACTATACAAAAAATCCTAATGGCCCATCTGAACTTTGCCCTTGTGCCTTTGATCAATATATAATATTCACTCAGTCCTGGATATCCTGACACAAGGACAAAATGAATACGGGCCATTAGGATTACCATGTATTGCTTTAATAAATTAAGGCCAAGAAGCAAAAAAAAAGCCCTATGCTATGTAGAAATACTGGCAAAAAAAAAAAAAAAAAGCACTTTGGGGCTTTAAGTTTGCGCCCATTGAAACACATAATATAACATGAAAATATGCCATTCAATTCCATGCATTAGCCTTAATATATGTTATGGGACACACTTTAATGAGTGAAACTCTGCATCCAGTTTTTCTGGGAGCAGAGTCCCTTAATTCATCTCAAAAGTGTTGATGCAAGAACCTGAAAAAAGTACTAAAAAAGTCACTAGTGGATGTACTGAAATGGGGTCCTAAGCCCCTTGTCAGTACATCCAAATCAGTCCCAAAATGTGTGAAATGTTAGTATAATTAACCCTATGAGTGCCAGTGGGATATGGTTACAGGGTTAATCCGACTAAGTTAAAAACAGCCCCTGGCAATAAACACTTACCATTAATCTTGATGTCCAGAGGAGTCTTCAACACTCTGCTCAGCTACTGTCAGTCTTCTTCTTCTATCTTCCTTCTTCTTCATTCTCCCTCCATCTTCTGTCTTCTTTTCTTCCTTGTTTCAAACATTGTCCTGCAAAAAACATGAAACATTGAATGTTAGCCAAAAACATAACATGGAAATACGGGCATTACTCTAACCCTTTGACTGCCAGAAGGGTATGCAACCCATTACAGAGCACTGCGTTGCGTACCTCTCTGGCAGTCAAAGGGTTAAAGTAATGCACATATTTCAAGTTGCCACATTAAAGTAATGCACATATTTCAAGTTGCCACATTAAAGTAATGCACATATTTCAAGTCACCATCCTTGCTCTCAATAGAAAGTTGAAGGCTAATGTAAAAATATTGTTTTTATTGAAAAAAAAAAATCCAAGTTGTTGGCTCCGCAACTTTCGCCGGCGGTGGAGGCAGGAGGTGAGACCGACAACATCCCCCCTTGTTACCTTTCGAGCCGATGCCCGATCCGGGGTAGATTTAAAGGCAGGCGTTAGCATAGCCGGTAGGGCCAAAGTGAATACCGTCTGACAAAATAAAATGTCTAACGTGGTAATCAAAGGCCCTACCAGCTGTAAACACAAAGGATGTTAGGCCACAAAAACAGTCTTGTGGCTAAACGTCCGTTTTGTGAGTTAAGTTCCCAAAACGCCACTAAGAGCAGCGATATTGGGAACTTAACAGTTCAAATAAACTGGGTCTTAAATTTTAGGCGGTAATGAGTTCCTCATCGGATCTTTTTCAGCTAACGCAGTCTATTGAATGACAAAGTGGAGCGTTTTTTTTTTCTGTTGGCCAAAACACATGTTAGTGTAGCAGCCGGCACACTGTATGAACTGCCGTTAACAGTACATGGCCCTTTGAATGGCCTACTGCATGTTAAAACGCCTGGTGGTGTTTTTTTATCTAAACGGCTGTCTTTAAATCGAGCCCCCAGTTTGTAGGATATTTGAACAGAAACTGGCCTGTATATGACCAGTCTCTGTTCAAAATGGTTTCCAGCATGCCATTGGCTGGGATGTGTGTTTATGCACCTTCCAGCCAATCAGCTTCCAGCTGCTTTGGTCACTCCCCACCCCCCAGAAGCTGATTGGCTGGGAGGTGTATAAATATGTATCTCTGTTCAAATTTCCCACACACTGGATTGCGCACCGGCCCGAAAGGTAAAAAGGGGAGGAGGGGATGTTGTCGGTCTCACCTCCTACCGCCACTGTGGGCGACAGTGGAGGAGCCAACAACTTGGACTTTTTTTCAACTAAAACAATATTTTCGCATTAGCCTTCAACTTTCTATTGAGAGCAAGGATTACTTTTCTAGCAAAATGTATTGGGACAATTTTTATTCGATTGAGGGTAAAATAGTGTGGCAATTTGAAATATGTGCATTACTTTAACCCTGCTCTGCACCCCCTGGTAGTCAAATGGTTAAATTAATGAACATATTTCTATGTTATGTTATGTTTTGGCCAACACTGAATGTTTCATGTTTTTTTATTTTTACAGGAAAATGTTTGAAACAAGGAAGAAAAGAAGACCGAAGACACAAAGACAGAAGAAAAGAAGAAAGATGATGGAAAGAAGATATAAGATGACAGAGGAAGATGGACAGTGGATGACAGGTAAGTGTTACAGATCTGGTTGTTAAGCTAGTATTATGGGTAATGTAGCGATAGTGCTTGGGAGGGTGACTCTGTGTTGCGCTCATGCTTGGAGCTTGACAGTGTGTTAGGCACCGATTGTTAGCGCTTTTCCTTTGATGCTCCCATTACTCATGACGGACGTTTGGCCACAAGTCAACTTCTGTGGCCCAACGTCCATTGTAGTTTCAGTTGGCAAGGCAACTGAGTACCGACTTAGACTTTTATTTTGTCGACCAATAGCCCATTTTGTCCTACCACAAGTTTTAATGGGATTCATTGAATCGAGGCCTAAGTGGGAGGTTATAATCAGTAGGTGACTGAGCCACTGATGTTTAACTCATCTGTGTTCAGGCTGGAAATTCTCAGTTCCTGGCTTGTTAGTGGTACATGACTATAGGTTTGAGAACTACTCGTCCATTTCCTAGAAACAAAACACAATTTTTGTACATTATGTATTCCTTCCGTTTACCACAAAACATGGTTTCTCATTTCCAGAGAATGTATCTACTGCAGCCAAAATCCATGACTGTCAGTACTGATAATGGCCAGTTATTGTTAAGACTGGCCAAATGCCTCTTAGCAGAAAATAACTGCCCGTGCTCATTTCTGTTCCATGTAAATACTTCCAAGACACATGATAAAGGAGAGCACTACTGCACATGCTAATTGTGGGTTTTTACCTCTAAATGAACTTAAGTCCTCATAGACAGCTCATTTCTGTTTTAACCCTTTGAGTGCCAGAGGGGTACTCAACTCATTATGAAGCAATGCGATACATAGCCCTCTAGCACTCAGAGGATTACATCTAATTTCCATTAACCCAAGAAGACTGTCTGCAAATAACCAATGTGCTTTTTTAAAGTAGAACCGATTATAACTCCCCTCTTACTTTACTCTTGTGTAAATAATAAAACCCCTTATCAGCCCCGGATGTCATGTCCATGGTGCAGACGAGATAGCTGCTAATAGGACCACAGGACCTTAAACTCTGCTCACTGGTAATTGAATTTCGTAACCCTTTAACCCCTTAATGACCCTTGACATGCCAGGATTACCGTGCCGGTCCCGGCACTTAAGGACCAGTGACGGTCCTGGCACATCAGGGTTGCATGCTGCTCTGCCATCCCAGAATTCAAATCACAAGAAAAAAAAGCTCAGTGGTCCTTAACGGGCACCCGTGCACCGTATCAGGCAGTCCTTAAATGGTTCAGAACCAGTGAAATGTGCAATTCTTTGCTTCTCAACCTTTGCCTAATTAAGTTCGAAAAAAATGCCTGCAACTGTCAGGTCTGCTGCCATGGCCATAAAGTGGGATTCACTGATGTTATCTGTTAAACAAAGCAGAAGGGCAAAATTAATTAAGATGTTCTGCCAATAGTAAGGTAAGTATGGGCTTTTAGTGGGATATGTTAGATCTTTTTAACCAAGGCCTGAAATGAGCATGGTCTATTATATATAAACGGAATGTAACCTTTTATTTTGACTTTGCATATTCTTCAAATACAAAATATGCAAAGTCAATTGTCTGTACTTTTTCACAAATACCACAGAGATATCATGTGAACTCAAAGGGAACCAGCAATGCAAACAGCTATAGCACCATTTAAATATAGCATCATGTATCTTTGTTTCAAGGAAAGTGGTCCTGCATTAGTAAACTATTTTCTAAATGGTCAGTCATTTAAACCTTTAAAGGGATAGTAATACTTCATTTTAACTTTATTTTATTTTGTAGGCATTAAAAAAACATGAAGAATGATGTAAGTCTTATCTCTGAAACCGTTATGGTTTAAGAGATATTCACAAACAAAGTATCCCCCCCCCATTCAACCAGATCAGAAGGGAGATGCCCAGGTAGACTGCAGAGAGGGACAATCTTCAATTAAGATAATGGAAAAAGCTGAAAAACTTGTCAAGGGGGGAAGGGCTTTCATTGTTTTCATACAAAGAAGATTGTCCCCTTCTGTTATCTGTACTGTCATACAACCAGACTCACATCTGAGAAGAGATTGTTTACACTAGGTAAAAGGGGCGGGAGGGGAACTTTGATTGTGAATATCTCATAAACCATTAAGGTTTGAGAGATAAGACTTATATCATTCTTCATGTTTTTTTAATGCCTACAAAATAAAACAAAGTTAAAACGAAGTATTACTATCCCTTTAAGTACGAGAGTGCTGTGTATCACATTGCTTCGAAATGCAATGAACCTCCATGAACCTTAAAAGGTTAAAACTTGTCATCATATACAAATAATTATTGATGAGACTGCAAAATATAAACAAAAATTTAGTTTGCACATGACAATGTTCTCTCTTTTAACCCCTTAAGGACCGGGAAAATCAGAGGTGGATTTGACTTAAGGACCGGAGCAATTCTGACCTTTTTGACTATGTCTTTGTTCAACAGTGTTTTCCCTCTTAGGCTTTTATTCCACCCCCATAAATTATATACTGTTTTTTTACAAACAAATAGGGCTTTCCTTTGATACCCCACTTATATGGATAACCCACCATTCACTTTATTAAAATTAAAGAAAAAGGTAAAAAAAAAGTAAAAAAACCCATCATTTTTGTTTTTTCTCTTGGGATCAATTGGGCGCAAAGGGTTAAATATTTATGGAAACTGCATGAAAGGTATGACCACTCAGTCATACCTACAAAATGCGCAGTTTAAAGTGGCCACTGTCCCCCCTGGGTGAAAATCCCCATGTCCCTTTTTCCCACCCTATTTTCCCACTTTTTTGTTCATTACATTTGGCGGTGTGTGTAAGTGTATTACATGACTCCATAACAGTCACACTTCCAATTTTGTTTCTTGAGATGTTTGTTTGTTTTTTTAATAAAATATTTTATTTGTAAAAAAAAAAAAGTGTGTTGTTTTTATTTAAAAAAAAAAAAAAAAAAGTGTATTTAGCAGGTCAGAAATTGACCTGCATTTAGCCATCCTCCTGTACCAGCAGTGAAGGGGTTAACACCCCCAGCTGCTGTATTTTTTATTTTCACTAGGTGTCTCCTCTCTGCTTTTGTGTCCCTTACTTTGATGTAAGGGACGCATTAGCAGAGAGGAGACACTAGAGGCAGTGAGTAGCACTGCCTCATTCACAGACTGTCATGACTCAGCGATCACATGACCCGGCACTACCGACAGAGGCTGAGACTGAACGGTCCGGTACTGGACCGTTCAGTCTCACCCTGGATTGAATGGTAGCAGCGTGCACGGCGGCGCGCTGCTACCATTTAACTCTTGATGTACCAGGACCGTCACTGGTCCTTCAAGCAAATTTACCCTTGATGGTCCTGGTACGTCAAGGGTCGTTAAGGGGTTAAATTCACTTTTCCATTCCCCATGTACGTATGAATGAAAGTATATCTTTATTTATATGGCGCCACACACAGTACGCAGTGCCTTACAATAGACGTATGTTACAAGATAAGAGGGGATAAAATAAGTGCCACATTCATAGAAACAATAGGAGAGAGGTCCCTGCCCCAAGGAGCTTACAGTCTAAATGGGTAAAAGGAGACAGACAACAGGTTAAGAGGGTGTCAAGTACTGAGTAACTGTTATTATTCTTTACAGCCAAGTTAACTGCATTTTTTCTCTTTTTTCCTCTTACTAGTTTTGCATAATGATTGTGATTAAATATAAAAACATACTTTTTCCCCAGTACTCTCTTTTGTAGGTTTCTACTCATCTCCTCTATTCCTTGTCTCTTCTCCACCATCCCACTGTGTGGCTCTACCCCCAGTTCCTACTACCAAACTACTTGACCTAATTTTATGTTGTCTGATGTTCTCCTTCATCCTGAGCTGCATCAACATTTCTGTCTATCTCAACACTCTCTCTACCTTCAAAACAACCTTCTTTAGTCTTTCACAGTCTACCAACTTTCCAACACACAGTGACAGCTGCACCATGACCTGATCTTCAAAAACTGCTGTCATGTTCCTTTTTCTCTCTTCTACCATTACTTCCTAACTGCAACCTCATCATACCCCTCACATCCAACTTTTTTTTTCTTGCAGCTGGCAGATAAATCTGCATACCCTTGCCTATGCCACCCCTAAAGAACCCCCATTACAACTTGTCACACAACCCAAATTTGATACCTCCAGCCCTGCTCAAGCACTGCTGGGAAGCATTGGAGAAAATTACAGCTTACTGCTGACTTTCTACACTGCAAACAATTCTCTGTTACTACTGCTCTTCCCTTTCTGTGGCTGAACAGATATTTTATTTTTTTATTTAGAAAAATGTTTTACCAGGAAGAATACTGTCATGATTCTGTCCTCTCTTCAGCTTGGTGCAATACCTCACAGTACCACTACCTTCCCTTGGTCCTGTTGTAGGCTGCTGCACTCAAACTAAAGAGATCTGAATCTGTTCCCAGCTGTCCCTACCTTGCAATCACCTCCTCCCTATTTAGTTCAGTCTTTCCCCTTCCTCTGGGCCAGGTTATACTGATCAGTTCAGATCAGATCCAGATCAGTTTCTTCTAGGACTGGACCCTGAGTTCCTTGAGCGAAATTGCACACCTGTGTTCCTTGAGCCAAGCTGCACCCCTGAGTTCCTTGAGCCAGCTGCACCCCTGAGTTCCTTGAGCCGGCTGCACCCCTGAGTTCCTTGAGCCGGCTGCACCCCTGAGTTCCTTGAGCCGGCTGTTTCCCTGTGTTGCTGAGCTGGCTGCCCCCTGTGCTCCTGAACTGGCTGCATTCCTATGCCTTTCCAGGGCCGGCGCTGCCATTAAGGCAGAACAGGCAGCTGCCTTAGGGCGCCGCATTGGAGGGGCGCCGAAAAGAGGGAAGTTGTTTTTTTTTTTATAATATATATATCTGCCTGGGTCTCTCTGTGGTGTGTTACAAAGACGCAGCGAGGGAGCGCTTGGTAGTGTAAATCAGCGCTCCCTCTCAGCGTCTGTTACACACCGCAGAGAGACCCAGGCTCTGTAGTAACACAGAGCACTGAGAGATGACATCATCTCCCAGCGCTCTGCATTACTGAGAGCAGCGCGTGGGAGCCTCAGCTCTGTGCCAAAGGAGGCACGGAGCTCTAAGCTGTGGCATGCCGCTAGACCACCAGGGACTCAAGGTAGGGGGATGAAGGGGCATTATGGAAGGGTCAATGTGGAGGGGGCATTGTGGAGATGAAGGGGCAATGTGGAGGGGGCATTGTGGAGTTGAAGGGGGCATTGTGGATGGGTCAATGTGAAGATAAGGGGGCATTGTGGAGATAAGGGGGCATTGTGGAGATGAAGGGGCAATGTGGAGATGAAGGGAGCATTGTGGAAGGGGCATTGTGGAGATGAAGGGAGCATTGTGGAAGGGGCAATGTGGAGATAAGGGGGCATTGTGGAATGGGCATTGTGGAGATGAAGGGGCAATGTGGAGATAATGGGGCATTGTGGAAGGGGCATTGTGGAGATAAGGGGGCATTGGGGAAGGGGCATTGTGGAGATAAGGGGGCATTGTGGAAGGGGCATTGTGGAGATGAAGGGAGCATTGTGGAAGGGGCATTGTGGAGATGAAGGGGCAATGTGGAGATAAGGGGGCATTGTGGAAGGGGCAATGTGGCGATAAGGGGGCAATGTGGAAGGGGCAATGCGGAAGGGGCAATGCGGAGATAAGGGGGCATAGTGGAAGAGGCAATGTGGAGATAAGGGGGCATTGGGGAAGGGGCATTGTGGAGATAAGGGGGCATTGTGGAAGGGGCATTGTGGAGATGAAGGGAGCATTGTGGAAGGGGCATTGTGGAGATGAAGGGGGCATTGTGGAAGGGGCATTGTGGAGATGAAGGGGCAATGTGGAGATAAGGGGGCATTGTGGAAGGGGCAATGTGGCGATAAGGGGGCAATGTGGAAGGGGCAATGCGGAGATAAGGGGGCATTGTGGAAGGGGCAATGTGGCGATAAGGGGGCAATGTGGAAGGGGCAATGCGGAGATAAGGGGGCATTGTGGAAGGGGCAATGCGGAGATAAGGGGGTATTGTGGAAGGGGCAATGTGGAGATGAAGGGGCATTGTGGAGATGAAGGGAGCATTGTGGAAGGGGCAATTTGGAGGTGGGGAGAGTGTGGAGGTGAATATGTGGGCGGGGCAGGGGATTGTGGCAAGGTCGGGGGGGGTCAGGGGATTGTGTCAGGGTTGGGGGGGGCATCAAAATGCACCTTCACCTGTGTATAAAAAAATCCTTGCACCGGCCCTGTGCCTTCCTCTTGTGTTTCTGAGCTAGCTTTATCCCTGTGCCCTGAGGCCCAGATCGCCGTGTCCAGAGGACCCTTTCCCCGTACCCAGAGGCCATGTTCTTTTCTGTTTCATTGAGTGTTCTGTTGTGCATTATTATTTTATGTTCCTTGTGTGTATATGTATATATATTGATTTCCCCTTTAATTGTGTGTGTGTGCTGGTTTTCTTGCTTTCTGGGTTTCAATTTATTTACTTTTGCTGTTGTGGTCAGCACCTCTTCCTGACCAGGCCATGACAATTACATTGAGATGTATCTCTTTTTCAAGTATGTCCTGGAGACTTTACAGCAAAGAGTTGCTTATTTACACAATAGAGAACATTATATACACACACGCAAATATACATACTAAAAATGTATATGCAGTTACATTTTATTTTTAGATTTAAAGATGCAGTTATTTTAAGGATTTTAAACTGGGAGAAGAAAATGTTTTTTTTCCAGACAGTTTATTCCAAACTCAAGCTCTGAAGGAAAAGGCAGATTGGCTGGCTTCTTTCTTGTAATGCTGAATACTCAGTATGTTGTTAGCAGTTGAGCAGAGGTTATAGTTAGTATGGAGAGCTGGAGTGAGCATACTGCTAAGGCAGTCTGGTAGCTTTCTAGATAAGTGGTTATAAACCAGGCAAGAAAGATAAAGGGTTCGTCTCGATTAGAGTGATAGACAATTTAGTTCTTCATACATATTACAATGATAGGTTGTGTAATTACATTGGAGGCCAAAGCGGCATAATGAGTTGTACAGAGTGTCATGTTTAGCAAGATGGATTTGTGGCTCAGAAGTGTAAACTACATCCCCATAGTCTATGACTGGCATTAACATCTGTTGTACGTTTTCTTAACAGGGTACTTAAACAGGATTGGTTTCTAAATAGAGCACCTATTTTGGGATAAATTTTGGATTTTAATTTATCAATATGTAGAACAAAAGTAAGGCTGGGGTCAAGCCGCATACCAACATATTTGTAGGAGTTCACCATGGCCAAGTTACTTTTAGACTCTGTTACAATGGATAGGTGGGTATTGCAGAGATTACACCATCTGTGCTTTGTACCAAATACCATTGTCAGCAATTTGTTGGTGTTTAAGAACTTTGTCCTTTGTTATCCATCTTTCAACATCAGAGAAATCATGTTGTAATATAGTTTCAAGTTGAGATACGTTAATATTTTTAGCATAGATTATGGTATCATCTGCATACATGTGCACAGAAGATGCTTTGGAAACCATGGGTACTTCATTTATAAATAGAGAAAAGAGAGCTAAGAATGGTGCCTTGGGGAACCCCACTTGTTACTTTGAGCTGAAGGGAAATATTGTCAGCAATAGACATACATTGCATTCTGTCTGATATATAGGCTCGGAACCAGTTTAGAAAGTGATTACCCAGTCCTGAACTTAGGAGTTTACTTATCAGAATACTATGGTCTACTGAATCAAAGGCCTTTGCAAAATCTAGGAAAATTGCTCCAATGAGTTCACATTTTTCCATGCCAGTCTGGTTAACACTGCATAATTTTAGAAGGTTGGTGACTGCTGAGTGATCTGAACAAAAGCCTGATTGAAACAGTGAAAAAAATGGTCAGTCAGTAATACTTATATAGTTGCACGTGGACACATTTCTTTAGGATTTTAGCTAATGTGGGTAGGTATATTGGTCTGTAATTTGATACTACACTTTTATCTCAACTTTTCTGGATAGGCACAACTCTAGCCAATTTCCAGGCTTTGGACATATACCAGGATGACAGGGATGCATTAATGAGGGATGCAATAGAATGGACACTAACCAAGGTACTGAGCTTTAATAACATTGATGGTAGTTGGTCAGGGCCAGATTGCAAGTTCATTTTTGGGTTAAGAACACGGTCATATATATCATTTACTGGCATGAAATTGAATTCATTAGTATAACTGGACCTGGTTGCAGGTGACAGAGGATGTTCCGAGCCCGTTTCTACTTCAGAATTAAATTTTTTTGGTGTAATCATGGTGGTGGCACATCCAACAAAGTATGTGTTAAATGCATTAGCTATTATTATGGAGCACTGTATTGTTTCTTTGCCTATTGTTATAGTTGATGGGTGAGAATGGTTGTCCGGTTTTGATATGTTGCTGTTCAAGTTGTTCAGTGTGATCATAAGGGGAGCCAGTTTGTTTAAATGTTGTCCATAAGGCATCTCTGAAACTGTATAACTCAAGCAGGTTGGCCAAGACCCAGGATAGATGGGCACATCTTACCCTGATCTTCCCTAGTTTGGCATGGGTATTACAGACCTGTAAGAATTTTGAGTTAAAAAAGTCAACTGCTCAGTCTAGATCCAGTATTAGATGAACTCTATATCATGGGCAATTTTTTAATAATTTGTGGAAGACTGGAGATTACATTTTCGAAATGAGCTAGTAATTATGACTTTGGGACATTATTTGATTAGTTTGCTAGTATGCCTGACTCTTGCATTCTTCTTGGGCAAGATGAAAGGATCCAGTCTAGTAGACTACGATTGGATGTTTTTAGATTTATGTGAGTAGTGGAGGAGATAATGTCTTAAACAATGAACAGAATCTTTCATTCCTGGAGTCCAGCCAATTAATATTAAAGTCTCCAATAACCAACAGTTCACTTTTCTTATGTTGAGTGACAATCTCATTGAGGCCCAAAAGGGACTGTTCTGGCGTATTTGGCGTCCACAAGATGCCAACAATTATGATTTGTTTTCAGAAGGGATGAACAATTTTGACAGCAATGTATTCATAAGAATCAGAGTTATTAGAGTAATTTAAAAGTTCATAGACTCCTCCTCACTTTTCTTGGTCTTTCCTAAAGCATGAGTATTTTTCAATAACAACAACAGTATCGGGTATTTTAGGGCTTAGCCAGGATTCAGTGAGTATGAGGATTTTCTGCTTGTATGCATAACACCACGCTTTTAGTTCATCTATTTTGGGTAGTATACTGCGTATGTTGCAGTACACTAAAACAGAGACCTTTTTTAAAGGTGAAGTTGCCATTTATTGCTGTTGGAGGACCAGGGTTGGTTTCTGTGTCATTTACCAAGGCAAGTAATAAAATACATAAAAAGTTGTTTGTGTTGTGCATATAGTGAAAGGGTGCGTATGTTGCTATAATTATTGGGGCTCGGTAAGCTTGTTTTTAATACTCTGCACCAGCACTCAGTTGGTAGTGCAAATGTATGCAGAAGTCCAGCTTGGATAAACATGTTATGGTGCAAGTAAGAAGCATGATTGTGGGGATAAAAGAAAACTCTATTAAAAGTGGAAAGGTTACAGCAGATTATAGTAATATGTTCATTTTGGTATGTATGTCACAAAAATAACACACGGGAGGAGAAACAGGAAGACAGAAAACAGGTGACATAGAACATCCAGCTAAGACTGTTTAGTAAGACAACTTGATATTTATTTTAATATCTCCCTTCTGTTCCACTGATCCCTTTTTGTTTACTTGCCTGTTGTCTTTAAGTGGTTGTGCTGTAGCAGCTGCCTTTCTCTCCTATCTAACTCTCTTGTCGAACATTCAAACTACTTAGAAAATAATGGTGTACTTTGAAGTAAGGTGCGGATTGACCCTTGGCAACCATATAACCCATGCAATGGTGCCCCCCCAACTATGCCTTTATTTAAACTAGTTAGGTGCTCCTACCTAGACTGGTTGTGTGATCCCAATTACAAAATATGGATACTGGGACAAGGAGTTAAAAAGGGGAGTTAGTAGTACATTCCTCAAAGGGTTAAATCACATTAGTTAAGCAGCATCATAAATGGAAATAGTAGAAATTGAGTGCTGGTTAGTACATACCTGTAAGGAAAGAGAGAAATAATGTAAAAAGACTGTCTTCATAAATCATACTTTTCCCTTCTAATATATATATATATTCTGTGTTCTATCCCCAAATGCCTCTTCTCAACCTTTAAATATCTACTCTGCCAACCAAAACAGATGCCAAAGATTGTTCCACCCACTTCAAGAAATTGCCCTCCCCACTCTACTGCATACACACTTAATTCCATTTCATCAGTGGCAAAGGATAATGTTTTCCTCCTCATTACATGTACACACTCAACCACATGCCCTCTCAACCCAGTCCCAGCACAGCTTATTGGAGGACTCTATCCTACACTAATTCCAACCCTAACTCACTTATTCAACCTCTCTCTGATAACCAGCACCTTCCATTCATCCTTAAAGCATGTACTAATCACACCAACCTTATAGTAATCCTCTCTGGACCCAAAATCACTCTCCAACTAGTGGACAGTTAATTTGTTAACTATTTCATTATATGCCCATGCAAAAAATATATATGTACCATTGCGTCACTGTTTTGAAAGCCCTGGTGAAAAATAACGTCACAAACCAGTCACCAGTTACTGGTAAGGACTTCAACATCCACCATCTATGCTAAAATGCATACACCCCTCCACTTAGAAGAGATGATAAAGAAAGAAGGCCACATCAATTGGAAACTAGATGGATTTATATAATACAGACATTATAGCCATGAGGATTGAATGAGAAGTTATCATTCTCAGGCTTTTATTAGAGTCTTTATTTGGTGCAAGAATAAGTTGGAGTCTACAGCCACCTAGGGACCTTAGGTCATGGGGCATTTGATCTGGACACCAAGGAAACGTTACCAACATGGTGAGCTGTTGTGAGATCCAGTCTGTCAGGGTTCATACAGGGTAAACATATGACCTTTTTCAGTGGGTAGACTCTAGACAGACTAGGATGACACTGGTTTTCGATTCCCACATAGTTAGACTGTTCATCTAGTACACTGGATGAGCTGTTTGAATGGTCTTTACTGATTATTCTATCATCACCAGTCAAAATTTTTTGAATATATTTATTGTTCCAGCACCACCAACTGGAACTTCTATCCATTCATGCTGACCACCTCCTCACACAAGATGCATTGGAAATTTGATACACTTAATGACTTATATCAGACTGTATGTGCTGTATGTGGTTATGACCTTTATACTAGAAGAGTATACACTTTTCCTTTTTACATCTTGGGATGCCCCTAACTAGATTACTGCAGTGATCCCATTGAACACTAATTGTTTTGCCTATGTCCTTTCAATTAATGACAGCTGAACTATACCTGCTGTTTATCCATCATTTCTTATAGCTTTATCAAATTTTCCCTTTTTAATAACCCTGTCATTATGATTGGATCTTTATGCTAATATCGGTGATGATTTCAGCAACACTTGATCATATTCTTTATTGGCTGTAAATTTTCTCACCTTGACAATGCCTGGAAAGTCCTCTCTTTGGCCACATGGGCATCTCCTTGGTCCCTCAGGGTATATTTCCATTTTGCCGATCACACACATGTGAGATTGCATCTGAGTGTTTTTTTTAATTGTTGGTTATGAATTTCAGCATATGATACCGTATGGTGTTATGCTGTGATGCAATCAGCAGTTGAGGATCGCTACCACACCTGGATTTATGTTTTGCACATTTATATGTCTGTCATACATATTCTTTTTTTTCTGATATTCAGCTAAATTTTTTCTTGCGTTTTTTTTCTTTCATTGTTTGTAGGCAATATAATTTAATTTTACATAGTGATCTCATGTACATGTATTATAACATATTTTCTCCCTAAACTTAGTGTATATTTGGGCTCTTTACACTACATTCTGTAATATCTTGATAAAGGCCCAAGACAGGGCCGATTTGTTGATTCAACAAATTTGCACCTTTATTCACCATTGGAAAGTCCTGTTTCTTCACCATGGAACTGTATAATCAGAAAAAATATTATTACAACCTGGTACACATCCCTTAAAGTATTAACAAACTTACTCAGCCTCTGTGTCCAGATCAAGACAACACAGATGGACACATGGGCACAAAGAAAAATTGTTTGAACAGATTCTTCATAACACCAAACCTTTTCGGTCCAAAGATGTGCACCATTTTTTTAACTAACTAGTGGAATACCCCTTCCCACAGTGGGCTGACTTTTAATTCTGAAACCTTGTGGGATAAGCTTGTTTTTTTAAAATAATGTATGAGTCATACCATGCATATAAAAGTCTATTTCTTTTTTTTTTTTTCTTTATTTTAGGATTCTTATCAGGTCCCAGAGCTAAATGAAGCCCGTCTTGGAAGATGGTATGGCTATTCTCAATAGTGTATAGGCTTAAATCATGGAGCTTTCATTCTTGTTGAATCACCATGCTTTGGAACTGCATCTTCCTTCATTGGATATTATGAATTGGACTATTAATGGGTGATTGATAGGAGTTCATAAACTTTTTTTTATATATGTACCTTCGGCACCAGTAATTTCTTTCCTCGAGGACTTTTCGTCTTTGGACCGAAAACATTTGGTGTTATGAAGAATCTTAGAATCTGTTGGAATAAATTATTGCTCCATACTGCTTTGTACCAATGTACCCAGGCCGAGTACACATGCACACACACATATATATGCACACACACACACACTTCAATTTCTTATATTTAAAACTTTATTTACTTACTTGTAATTCTAATTTAGTGTAGTTATGTACTGAACATTATAGTATTACTATTAAATATGTCCAGTAGCTAGTACAAGGGTGGAAGATGTTAAAAATCACTTTATGCTGCCATACCAGTGCAAGTCCCCATTAGGTTTTTGTGCTGTATCTGTCCCATTTCATGATGTGCTGATAGCACATTGTGTACCTAACTGAGATCACTGTGAGCACATGATAGGAGGACAGATTACAACGGATGGTTGATTATCTGTATGCTGTGCACCTAAATGGGAGCACAGCAGACATATGAGTAGGAGCACAAGGTATGCTGGATAACTGATTGACTGAGTAGTTGCACGCTTAAATGGATGCAACTGTGCACATAAATGGAAGCAAAAAAGTGTGTACCCATGAGAGCACATGGTAACATGATTTGCTTTTTTTTCTTTCCAGAAATTCTTCAAAGGCCTGTAAAACATGAAGAATGTGTTACATTTGTAACTGTACTTCTTTAACAAAAAGTTAATCATATGTAGGTAGTTGTAGAACCCACATTCATTCTGATGACACTGTTTTAGACTATATTGATACAGTGCTCTGAACCTTTTTTTCCCGTACACTACCGGACACTGGTAGTTTGCTTGTCTGTCTGGCACTGCACATTCACAGTCAAGGATTTTCTACTTTTTAAATATCTCTACCCAATACATGTTCTAAATGACCAATCGCGCAACCAGATTTGGAGAAGTTTTATTTTATAGATTTATGCAAGCAAAACTGATTTGATACAAAAGTAGTTTGATGATACAATGCTACCATCCACTCAAGCAAATGAAAACCTCACTTATGCACTTAATGCTATTATTTTGACAGTATCATAGTTCTATTTGAAAGAATCTCACAGGCATTTTTTAAAAAAGAAAAACACAAAAAACGGCATTTCTGGCAAGTGATTAAATACCTATCTGTGAGTTCCCTGAACTTATAACTGTGTGAATAATGCAGTGTACATTATTATAAGTGACCACAGGTTTTGTAGTGTTTTAAGCTCAGTGAGACTGAAGACCAAGAGTGAGATGTTCAAACAAAATTGCCTTTAATCAGTCTAAAAAAGTCCTTGCGCCATGGTCCTTCAATTCGCAGATATATTATCGTCAAAATCTTTGCATCCAATTCCACTATCTCCATCAAAAGGAGGAAAAAAAACAGTATTAAAAGCAGGTGCGGCTTAATCTACTGTCATACTGAAAAATATTTTCAGAAAAAAAACTTTAGTCTCACTTTTTTGTCTGATTTCCTTAATTTTTTTCCCACAAAATGAAGCAGCAGTACGGTGTTAACTGGGATAAAATGTCTTTATTTGTTTGAAAATTTTCATTTTAAAAACAAAATTAAAGACATTTTTAATGTCAGAATTTTTAAGGGAAATGTTCATCAAGCTCATCTTTCCTCCATGTTTATCTTTTTTTCGACACTTCTTCAAACGACTCGGATTTACTTTGGAAAATATTGTACTTCTTTTACCACCAACTCACAATTAGACAATTTTTTCATTATGATGACTTTTTGAACATCAGTTTTGGGTTAAACCAGCAGCAGCATATTATACAAACAGAAATGCCCATTGATTAAACAGAAGTCTTGCTACAGAGGTCTCCAATGCATTGCAAAGCATCTCTAGCATCCAAGAGGTTAATCCCTGTGAATCTTGGGGATTTTTATTTGTCTCCTCTGATGTTGCTGGTTTGCACCATAATCCCTCAATTTCTTCTTAGTACATCAGTCTCAATGGGGGTTATGCAGTAAAGCGTGATAAAGAGGTGATAAAGTAGAGATAACTTCTCCAGTGATATCACTTCTCCAGTTCCTCTGTTATTCTATGGAGCCTATGCACTAAGATCTCCAAAGCTGAAGCAATCTTTGGCATTGGCTCCATAGAATAACAGAAGTGAAGTGGAGAAGTGATATCCTCTCCGCTTTATCACCTCTTTATCAATCTTCATTGCACCTCCCCCAATACGTGTTTAACACATTGTGTGCCAGAGAAGTATCTAACACATTGTAATGCAATGTGTTTTATACATCTCTGGCACTCAAAGGATTAAACCTTCTTGCACTCTTATAAATAATTATGAGGTATTCTTAATTTGTAATTATTAATGCTGTGTTTGGCATACTGTATTCTCCTCCAGCTTGCAAAGTTATAAATACATTCGACAACTGTTTTATTTAGTGTATGTACTTCACACAAGTGTGTACATGTTAATTTAATTTAATCTCCCTTCAAACTATAAGACAAACAAATATTGTTGATAAAAATATGTGTAAAAAAACAAGACAAACACACATTTAAGGCCATCTGCAGGGTTAAAATCAAACATTTGCATTATTCCACAATAATTTCTACATAATATTTTACATCTTACAAACTTAAATAGGCAATGAACAATGAAATCTATGCAGGGTATCACACCCTATCTTTTTGTAGGCTTGTTTAATTTGCTCATTGGCGACCGTCTCTGTGGAGTTGGAATTTTGGAAGGTTTGCCTGTTGAAGATCGTGAATTTGGACGTGGGGAGGGCCTGCCGCTATCAAGAACAGTCTCAGGCATATCTGAACATACTGATTGGATTTCTGAGATATCAAAGTCAGAAGCATCACTACCGCGCCGGCTACTTGATCGACTTCCAGCCTTGCTTCCAGCTCGACTTGGAGTTTTCTTATAATCTATATGAAGAGAAGATGACAGTATTTTTAACTTAATTTTAAATTCAATTAGGATAGTTATAATATGATTATATGCTGTTCTACGGGAACCTTCAGTCAGGATATGATTTCTATTAGGATACCCCTATCACAATTACTGATTGATACTCTTGCTATGTGAAATGGTTTCATTTGTCTTATATTTAATATTTGCAAGGAACTGTTAAATAACAATAAAGTACAGCACATGCTACTTCTAAAGGTGCAATACCTACCTGTTTTATGTTCAGAAGCTTTTAGATCCAAATATAGACTAACTTTAGCATTAATAGATGCCATAAATCTAAACACAACAGAATGTTTATTTTATGGACACTGTGACCTAGATTCCACTGAAGGTGAGAAGTGATATCACAGGTTGTATCTTGTAGTACCTATTGACTTCAAATAAACGACACAATTATCAACCTCAATGTAATCCAGCCCTAATCCCGCATATGAGCAATGCTCTTGGAACCTCTATAGCAGTGTTTCTCAATGTTAGTCCTTGGGGAACAGCAACCTATATTGCCTGTGTTAAATTAGGCATTTTCTGATCTGTTGGTATACAACAAGGATGAGCTGAGAATAACTGCTCTATAGATTTCAAGGGGTCAACGAGTCCATAAATCAAAAGTAGTATTATATTAGTATTATTAAAGGGATCTATTCAATATGAAAGGCATGTCACAGTTTTCTCCTATTATCTCTGAGATAAAGTAGTCTCAGTTGATGTTTGTTATCTCAGTCACTGAATGTAAAGTGTATGACATGTCACATGTTCCATTAAAGAAAACTGGTCCCTCCCACTATGGAAAGTACTCATCTGGTTGTAAACCACACCAATTACTGTAAACAAGTCCAAATCTGACCCCCACAAAGTGGCTTTAGACGTTCTAAAAGACATCTGATATAACTAATTTCTTTATCTGTAAGAACATGATTGAAAGTATTAAAATGCTTTTGTATTTATTTTAAGATGTCTACTTTTTTGCTGCTGAATCTCTAACTTTCTGTTAACTCTTTAAGTACCAGGGGGACATGTGACGAAATGCTGAGCAGTAAACTTTTCAATGAAAGAAAGATATATTGTATTTAATTTCTGATAGTTAAAGTAAGGGTACTCCCAACTGCTGGTAGATTTTTCATTCAAAAATTATTAAATTTCAAATGTGTTTGTTTTAATTAAACTGCAATTTTCTATTGTGGTCACCAGGTGGTGCTACTCCTATCACTTACTATGACTCAAGCTCTCCCACTGAGTGCATTATAAAACCAAACGCCTTTTGGACACCCAGTGGAAGTACCTTTATCTTATTCAGCAGAAAAAGAAAAAAGGTTGAGGCTCCCTTAAATACTTTTTCATTGATGGCCCTATACTGCTATATAATGAGTAATAATTATAGGGATGTGTCTAGAAATTCCAGTTTCCAATTTTTGTGTCAAAAAGAGGTTGCTGGACACCCATACCATTTCCTCTATGCTTTGCTTAGTACATAGAGTTAAGCAAGGCTTAAATAAAAGGAACTCATCAAAATGCCCACTGACTGCCACGCACAAGCAGCGTTAAAGGAGCAGTAAACTTTTTTTTCATGAAAAAATAAATATTGTGGGGCTTTTCCTGTAAAATAAGGGTACTGAAATGCTGAGAGATGCATATTCCCAGATATATTATAGTTTAAACCAGTCTTTTTTTTTGTTTGTTTTTTACATTAACAGTGCCCTCTAGTGGTCAAATTCCAAATTATGTTTTATTATATTTGAAAGGAAAGTCAGTGACAACAGAATATGATAGGAACTACTGAGTCACTTCCTGAGTCACTTTCAGGAAGTGATCACACTGTAAATTCACTTCCTGATAATTTGAACTGTTATCATTATTGATTAAAACAACTGACAGCCATGGGAGTACCTTGATTTACTTATCTGGAAAAGCTGTATAACATGTAGGTTTTCATAAAAATCTGACATACATAGCTTAGTAAACTCATGAAAACCAATTCCTGGGCAAACTCTGCTTAGTGTATTCACACTGTTATATCATGTTATATCATGAATGACAGCACAAATTTAAAATTCATTGGGGCCAGTATAATTTTCTGGACATAATTATTTAAATGGGAAGTTATTATTAGGAGGTGTTACATCTCCTTTAAATGGGGATTTTATGGCAAGACATGGAGGCTCCTATTATGCATTTAAACTCCATCTTTACTACTCCAGCAGCAAAAAATAAACAGTTACAGAAAGAAAAAGTGTATACAACAGAATGATAACCCCGCCCCTTAGATAATGCCTCTTATTTCCTTGTGAGGATTGCCTTTGTTTTGTATCCCTGGTATATTTATTTCCCTTCTCTAATGGTTTTTTTCCCCTTAGCTTGTCTTTGCCTCAGCTCCCTTTAGCTTTCTAAGCATACTCCCTACTTCTGAACTTGCCTCCGCATTGTTTCCTTTTATTCTTTGTTCTTTCGTTTTTAAAGTATTATTAATAGCGGTTAGACTCCGCTCTTCTTCCCCTTTCAAATGATGTATAGCATGTGGTATTTCTCTTTGATGAGTTTTCTACTGTATATCCCTACTCGTGATGGCCATCTTGGATTTGGGCATCTTGTCCTTTCTGTTTTTCTGAGCATGTGCAAACCTTTCTTCACAGTATACACCATTTTGTGATGTTTCTTATCATTACAGATGCTTTTTGCTAGACAACAGACCTTTCCTGACTAGGTTATATATAATTGGCATTGTTTTTATACTTTTCTGGTATATATTTCCCTTTTTAGACATACTTTTTTGCTGTCCTTTTGGAATTTATTTTTACAAGACAATTTTGCTGGCTTAAAGTGATATATTGTTTTTCTTGCATCTTTCATCCCAGTTTTGTCTTCAGAGTTTTGTTCCCTTGGACATTATAAATGTCTCTCAAAAATTAATTTCACCCATTACTCCACAAAAATTGAATAGGATCCCTCCTCATTTTATGTTGGATGATAATGTTTCCAATTCTGATTCGCAAGAGGCAATTGGCATGTCATCAAGGCCTGATACTGAACAAAATATTCAAGCCTTGATGGATCAATCTGTCGATAAATCTGTATCTAATGTCATTTCTTCTTGCAAGAATCAGATAACAACAACTTTAGCGATTGTTGATGTCCTTAATCAAACTAATTTGAATAATCCTCCTCAAACTTTATTAAAACCTCAATTAACTGGCAAAAAAAATGTCTGACACTTCACCTGAGAGAGAGAGAAACTCCGGAAAATATCAAAGGCTAAATGAAATATAAAACGAAACATTGTTCCTCACAGAAAAGAACATTCTTGTTCTTGCCATGGAAAAGCTAGAACATCTAGCACGGAAAATTGTGGTTCAAACCCACACAAATGAACCTCAGCTCGGGAGGATGATTTGCCGAGAAAGAGAAACAGGAATTGGTCTAAACCAGATTCCTTTTGTCTGGACTGTTCTACTGTGGAGTCCAATTATGAGTCAGAGGAACATATGGGACAATTTTCTGATAAAATATCAGAGCATATAGCATGGAAAATTGTGGTTCAAACCCACAAAAACAAACCTCAGCTCGGGAGGATGATTTGCCGAGAAAGAGAAACAGGAATCAGTCTAAACCAGATTCCTTTTGTCTGGACTGTTCTACTGAGGAGTCCAGCTATGAGTCAGAGGAACCAATTTTCTGATTAAATATATTAAGGATGAAAAGTTTACTGAAAATAATATAGACCGTACTATACAAGGAAATATCATTCGTGATGAACAGGGTCAACCACTTTTCAATCCAGAGTGTATTAAATACCCCGGATAAGCTGAATGGATGCCTAAAGATCATGTATCCAAACACATAGAATTTTGGATCAGGAAAGCTCTGGACGCAAAATCCAGAAACAAATGAAGTCTGAATGCCTGAGGCCATCTATTAGTAAGATTTGCAAAACCCCATTTATAGACCTTCAGATGGCTCAATACATAGATCAAAATCTGGTAAAGACCCTAAAAAGGGAGTTGAAGTATCTCTGAAGCAATGTCAGGACAAACTTTTAGATATTGTTGGCCCACTAGCAATATCTTTATTCTGACTAAGGAAGCAGTATCTAACAATACTCCAAGTGGACGTAAATATTTCTAGAGGCTGGATACAAAGAACCTCTTGTCTGTTGAGTAATGGCAATACGGCTCCCTCAACAGAAAGACGCAGGGTCATTTTACTTGGAATAGACCCTAAGTAGTCTAACATGGCTTCCACTGAAGCAAAACCATAAGCTAATGGTCTTCTTTTTGGTGAAATCTTCATAAAAAATTAGGTAAATTTGTGAATACATTCACAGCTTTGGATAAAGCCTAAACTTCAATAAAGAAGGTTTTCAACAGTGAGGTTTTCATTAGGTTGGGAAAAGCAGGGGCCATTTCCTGGCCAGTCGGTCAGTTCCTTTAGAAGACAAACAGAAACTACCAAGACCCTTCTAATTTTGGGAGAGGAAATTTCTCCCAGGACACCAGAGCTCCCCTTCCTTTCTTCCCTCTATGTGGCAGAGTCTAGAGAGCCAAAAGTTTGAGAGGATTTCCTCTTTCAAGACCCTTTTCAGTAAGTGTTTTTTCCCCCTCTTTTCCTTTCTCTGGAAAAAATGAGTTGCAGACTCACCCATTTTTTCTAAGCCTGGTGGTCAGATAACAGCAAATATATGGGTATTACAGACAATGCAAGATTATCAGATAGAATTTTATTGCTCTCCTCATCAGACCCTAATACCAAATTCTTTCCTGTTCTCCAGAGAGGAAGTTCTGTTAATAGACAAAGAAATTCAAAGTTTACAGAGGAAAGGAGTGAATATTCCAGCCCGAATTTCAGAACCAGGTTGCTTAAGCAATATTTTCCTGGTACATAAAAAAGACTCGGCTGTTCGACCAGTCATAAATATGAAAGAATTGTATTTGTTTGTCCTTTACAGGCACTTCAAGATGGAAGGCATTCACTACCTCAGATTTTTTTATGCTATCGGATTGGATAGTAAAGCTAGACCTCAAGGATGCCTATTTAACTATTCCCATGGCTCAAGATCAACAAAATCTCCATTTCCTTCAGTTCACGTACCTCCATTTTGGCTTACCATTGGCAAAAAATCATGAAACCTGTAATCTGTTTTCTGAGAAGCAGAGGGGTCCACATGATAATTTATCTGGATGACACATTAATCATGTCTCAGGACATAGAGATGCTCAAGGAATATCTCCATCTGATTATTTAAGCCTTGATCAATCTTGGATTTATCATAAACTGGAAAAAATTGCTCATTCTACCTATCTAAAACATAGAATTTCTAGAGGCTTGGAATGAGAAAGTGATTTTTGGAATGTCACGAGACGTCATTGACTCTGACGCCAGCAATTTGGGTTAGGGATCTTGTTGCGGAAACCTCACCACAGGAGGGAAATTGTCTCTTTCAGAAAACTCTGCACATGGAGTTATTGGCAGGATTGTTCGCTGTCAAAAGCTTTACAAAAGACAAGTCAAATTGCTGCATTCAGTTGAAGATAGACAATGTATCCGTGGTGAAATACATCAACCATCAGGGAACACCAAATCCAAAACACTGGCAATTATGGCCAAAGAAAGCTGGCATTTTTGCTTAGACAAGAACATTTCAGTCCAGAATATCTACCTGGACTATCCAATACCTTTGTGGACTGGAATTCCAGGCACCTAGCAGATTCCAATGATTGGACGCTTCACTTTATGGTTTTCTCAAATAGATGCTATTTGGGGTCCTCTACATTTAGACCTATTTGTGTCAAGACTGAACACTAATCTTCCTCAATTTTTCAGTTGTACACTGGACCTGGAAGCTCTGGCTTTAAACGTCTTCCTTCAAAACTGGCCTCTCCTCAGCCGTTATGTGTTTCCTCCTTTTGCCATGATTCCCAGAGTCATTCTCCAGATCAGGAAACAGCAAGTCACCACAGTTATAATTACGCCCTTTTGGACAGCTCTACTGTGATTCCCTCCACTTCTCAATGTCCATAGACTTTCCTTGCTATTTAACTCCACTTACCGAGTTGCTTCTGGATCCATCAGAACCTGTTACTTCAAGATCAATTACACCTTATGGCTTGGTGAATTTCAGGACTCAATGGCTTATCGATGGACTTTCGGAATCGCCTCAGCTTCAAATCTCAGAGACTTGGGCACCCAGTGCAAGAGCATGTTACAAATCATGCTGGAATGTCTGGGCACGTTGGTGCCACGAATGGAACCTGGATCCCATTTCTTCCATTTTAACTGCCAACGTTAACTTTTTGTCTTCTTGCTTTCAAAAAGGGAAAGCTTACAGAACTATAAATTGCTATAGATCATCTATTTCAGCAGGTCATAATCATATTGAAGGTTTCCCTTCTGGTCAACATCCTTTAGTATGTAAATTAATGAAAGGTATTAAGTTGTCTAGACCACCTTCTACTACGTATTATGATCTTTGGGACGTCAATATCGTCCTTCATTTCATAGAATCCTGGCCTCCTAACGAGATGTTTTCTTTGAAACAGCTTTTGGCCAAACTTACCATGTTGCTTTTTCTAATTCCATTCAGACGAGCGTCTGATGTTCATGCTTTGGATATTTCTAACAGATTTCTTGAACTTGGCAGTGTAAGATTTTTGATTTCTAGACGTACTAAATCTTTATCTAGGGAAATCTTTTATCCAGGATTCCCTCATGATCCTGAACTCTGTGTTGTTGTCTGAAGGCATATGAATCGGTTACCGCTAAATTTAGAGCTACTAATTCACACCAATTACTGATTTCATTTATGAAACCTTACCTTCCAGTTTCAACAGCTACTTTGGCAAGATGGATTCACTGGATCATGCAGTCATCTGGTATTGATACAAAATACACTCCTCTAGAGAAGCAATGGCTTCCAAATGGCTTCTTGCTGGTGGCAGACTTTAGGACATTCTCAAAGAGGCTAATTGGTCCAGAGAATCTACCTTTAAAACCTTTTATTTCAAACCTAGTACTCATGTAACTGCTAATGTTATACAACAGCTTTGAACTTGCATAATAGGAGTCTTGCCATAAAATCTAAGGATTTTCCTAACTTCCTGAAGGAAAGTCAGGATTTTATTAAAGACACGAAGGCGAGTATTATCCTTCCCTAATTAACCCTTCCTTTTCTACTTTTATGTTTTTCTCCTTTAGGATAGAAGACCTCAGTATTCGGGGAATCATTAAGGAGTTCCAGACACTTATGTTCCTGAATCCTGTTTATAGAAATTGCGACAACTGATGTTTTTGGCGGCATCAAAGAAGAGGAAGTGGGATTATTGGACCCTACAGTTATACAGCTTATTGTGATGTGATTGGATAAGCATTATTTAAGGGGCGGGGTTATCACTGTTGTATACACTTTTTCTTTCTGTAACTGTTTATTTTTTGCTGCTGGAGTAGTAAAGATGGAGTTTAAATGCATAATACTCGCCTCCATGTCTTTAATAAAATCCTGACTTTCCTTCACAAAGTTAGGAAATCCTCGAATTTCCACTGTTTAAATGCTAGATAGATCTCAAAGGGAGTGCTTTGTAATGCCTTTGGGACCACTCTAGCATACAATTCATTAATAACCCCATATAAAACATTGGGAAATTGGGAACTGTTTAATTGTTCATAGTGGTGCTATGACTTACCCCAGAACTGCTCCACTCTTACTCAGTACATCCACTCACTAATTCTTAACTGTTTTGCTTACCTGCAAACTGTGTCCTGACTTTGGTGGCTGCTGTTGTTAATATGCTGCTGTCTTCTGTGGAGTGAAATCCCTTCCCTGACAGGTATCCTGGAAGTCTTAGCTTGCTTCCCTGTATAGGTGTTCCCTGTGTGAGACAAACAGAGCATGATGTCAGACACGAAGTACTGTTGAGGGCAGTACTGGGGTATATTGAAATATATATTGCAGGTTTATCCTTCAAAGTAAAATAACAGTACTTTTTTGGGTGTAGTCCTTCCATGGATTGACATTTTATGATGGTGCTGTTGCTACCACAATTTATGCAGAGCTGTTGTCAGTGACAATAACCCTCCATAATCTGCTATAGCAAAACTACCATTCAATGTTTCAGGCCATGAGGGTAATGCACTAAAAAAAAAACATGAAAGCCTGAGCTGCAAAATCTGTCTGTGCACAAAAATGCCTTTATCCGATGCGAACGTTTCTTGCATCATGCAATAGTATCAGAGCGAATATTAACACATAACTATTTTTATAAGATTAAGTGGCTCCTACTGTTTTTTAACAGAAATACATTCCTAAGAATACACCTTTCACACAGCAGTCGGGTAGATCTATTCACTTTCCCTTTGATCGCTGCTGTAATCTATTACTAGTTACTTTCAGTAACTCAGGACCCACTAACAGGCCAGGACTTAGGGATTTCACTGCTAGAGCACAGGTGTGGTGATCAGAGGCTCGTTCACATTAATTAACTCACCTGTGCTCTAACAAAGAAATCATGAAATCCTGGCCTGTTAGTGGGTCCTGAGGACAGGAGTTGAGAATCACTGTCTTAGGATGTTGCTGGACTCCTCAGTACCCAAGGAGAACATTATACAGCTCTCTCCTGACACCAGCACAAGCAGACAGACTTTACATGGGGGTTTTATAGACATGAACATTCTTGGAACAGGACTGCTTCATAAGAATCAAGGGCCTAATTCAGCAAGCTAAAGTGGAGTGATTCTGGAGCAAATCAGTATACCATAGTGGGACAAACAAATAGATCCCTTGGTTCAAATGCGGATTTTAAACCTTTGAATGCTAGATACGTCTCCAACTCATTGTCCCATTTAAATTAATGAGGGATCCTGGGAATTTCTATATATCCACTATGGTGCAGTTGGCAGGCTCCAGCATTGCACCACTTTAGCTTATCAAATAGTCCCTTAAAATTTCAAAAATCTAAACTTCTTAACCCTTTGAGTGCCAAAGCAATGCATTGAATGCCCCTCTGGCATTCAAACGGTGAAGAGCATTATCCGCATAAAACTATAGTGACATTAGGAAACAAGTCATCAGAACAAACAAATGCACTTTACTGGTTGAAAACAGAATATAAAGTAAAATAAAAGATTGGTTAATCAATATATGAATTACTTTAGAAGGGAAGAACTTGCATTACTGAATAGAAAAGGAGGGAAACGGTGATGTATTATAAAGTTGAGATTAGAAAGAGGTTAAAGATTCTTATATTGAAGACAAACATCAATTAACAAGTGTGTTACTGTGCAAGATACAGGGTAACATGAAGTGAGATACAGTAGTGGTTAGTGATCTCATACAGTGGTGGTGATTTGGAGAGATTGCACAACTCGATGCTCTGTCATTACTGTACCTCTGGAGATGAGAGCTGGAAGTCTGGGAACTCAGGGCTCCTACAAGGTGTTGATGTTTTGCTGTTTGTCAGCCATGGTTTACCATAATTGCGTGTTAAATGGATGGGTGTCTGTATGAAACAATGGCAAATCAAAAGAGAACAGAGCCACTCGCTGAGTTTAGGTCACTCTGGGTAGTTCTGGGGCCTCAGGACTCTGACAGCAGAATGGTATCAATGATTGTACCAACTTGTTATTGGTGAAATCCACTGCATTGTACCAAGATCACCAAGGCATTGTGAAGCATTGTGTTGGAGATCTCACTAGTTCTCACTAGCATCCAAATGTGTTTTAAGAGACTGTAACACTTCTTATGAAAACAATTTTTCACAATGTGCATATTAGTGAGGTAACAGGTGTAGTATTCTGTGGAATTTTCGTTTAATGTTGGCTAGCACGCTCATGAAAAGGAGATGGGCCTGGACTGGGCTTTTGAATGGGATATGACTGACTGGCCCTCTGTAGTGGCCCATGAGAGCTTAACCCTTTGAGTGCCAGAAAGGCATCCAATGCAATGTGTTGCAATGCATTGGATACCTCTCTGGCACTCAAAGGGTTAAAAATGAGACTGATGAGTAGGCAAATAGAACAAGATTCTGAGCACTGTTCAGTCTTTGGGAGAATGCCAGAAGACTAGGAACTAGCCTAGAGTGCCAAAGGGGTACGCAACACATTGCAGAGCAATGCGTTGCGTACCCCTCTGGCACTCAAAGGGTTAATACTTTGAGTGCCAGGGGGCTGCACTACAGGGAAGAAATACAAACTCTCAAAAAGGGGGCTTTTATCTGTGGAATGCTACAGAGGTCTTCAGCATATTGCAAAGCAACACACTGGAGATCTCTCAAGCTTTCAAGGGGTTAAAACCTCATCTTAAATCACTGTGAATTTTTATTTGTCCCCTGTGTGTGGGCGGCCGTTAAGGGCCGCAGAGTTTTTTTGTTTTAGCAATTTGAATTTTTAGATAGCAGAGCAGCGTGCAGCCTCGCTGCCATCCCAGAATTCCATGACGTGCCAGGACCGTCTGCTGTCCTTTAGTGTCGGGACCAAAGCATCCTTAAAGCGTTAAATTGTGCATTTTACTGTTGTGTTGATGTTCTTGTTGTCTATGGAGAGCTCTGGTCACTGACAGAAAGAGAAACAGCTTTCTCATAAAATACTAAGGCCAGGTAAAATCACTTCACACATGTCTTACAAAGATTTAACCCTTAGAGTGCCAGTGTATTATCTACTGCATTGCATACCCCCCTGGCACACAAAAAAGTTAAGCTGTAATACCATTTAAATGAAGCATCACCTAGCAGTGGCAATTTTTACTCAAGAGAAAAATGTCTAACAAAATGTAGTTTTCATAATAAGTGTTACTATCCTTTTAGATGTTCACTAGTCCCCACATTACAACATAACATGGTAAGATGTTTATGGCTATTTCTTAATTTTTGCAACGCTGGCTATTCATGTAGTGGATGGTGACCAGTGGTGGATTGTGTGTGGGTACAATATTCTGCACAGTGCCTAGAACCTTCACAAAAAACACTAACAATGATCAATCAAACACAACACAAGCAACCATTATGGACTACGGGTGATATGCACAAAGAGGAGGAGCAATAATGGAGCAAATCACAAAGACAAATACAATTTCCCCAAATTTCCATTGATTTAAATGTGACTTTGAACCCTTTGAATGTTAAAGAGGTCTCCAACAAATTGATTCCCGAAGAGATGGAGACCTCTCTAATATGTCAGGTTAAAAGCCCCATTTAAATCAAAGAGAATTTTCTTTTGGCCTCTTGGTGCACTTCACAGTTGCTCCTTGTTCCATGGTGTATACAGCCCCAGATGTACTACAATGTGGGACCATTAACTTCAAGCCATGGCCAGCCACAAACTTAGGCAGCAGACCCATTACTATGAAAATGTTGTACTAAATAACCACCATTCTCAGCTGATCAACAGCCAGTGGAGGATGATGGGAGTTGAAGTCCGACAACAAATTGAGTGCTGAAAACCACCCACTCCTCTAAATTGTCAACTGTTAAGAATGCATTACATGAAGAATGCAATTATAGTAAAATGTTATTAGGGTGGTTGGAAGCATTCACTCTTTAGCTGATTCTGGCCCAGGTACACAGTCCTCAATGTTGGTGGATAATATCAGGAATGATGGGAGGCTGCACCAGTGGGACTTTTAAATCTACTTTAATGAAGCAAATAGAGCAACAAAATGGTCAACGTTTCTGTCCTACAAAACGACCTTTATCAAGGCCTTGATAAAGGTCTTTTTGTAGGACCGAAACGCTGACCATTTTGTTGCTCTATTTGCTTCATTAAAGTAGATTTAAAAGTCCCACTGGTGCAGCCTCCCATCATTCTTGATATCTATTTATCTGTCTATCTATCTGTCTATCTATTTATCGTATATGATAATAACAGTTCCATCACCTAGTGCTAATAATAGCAGATTGCAGTTTAATGAAAACAATTAATGCAATTGTTCCTGATAAACATTAACTGTTCCTTTAAGTTTAAACTTCAAATTTGAAAAAATGCAGTGGGACTTTTGGTAACTGTCCCCTCCTCCCAACCAAATGGTGTGCCTTGGCCTCTGTAATTATTCGCTTATTATTACTAAGAAGTACACTGTGTATCAATGCAACTTACCTTGGGTGTACTTGTACTAGCAGCCTGTGAAGGACTGGCTTGAATGTTTGGACTAGAATTTGATCTGTTGGGGGATGCACCTCTGGAAGATGGCCGTGACCTGCGACCCTTTGGCCGGAAAGGAGTCATACTCTGACTAACACCTTCTGGCAACATAAACTTTTCCCGCAACTCTACATTTGTCCTTCCTTTAGCTACAAAAAAAAAAAAAAAAAGACATAATATTCAGGAATCTGTTCTGATCTAGTCAGTTATCAGTGTAGTGTTTATGAGACCTGTGACAAGTACACAACTATGACTACATTACTTGTAATACAAGTCAAACAAGTTAATATTTAGATAGATTTGCAAATTAAAAAAAAAAAAAAAAAAATCGGTCATAGTCATATATTGCATTAAATAAATATAATCTAGGCAGCAATGAGAGTTGTCAAAAATTACACTTTTGTTGCCACAGATTTTAAATCAATTTCACTAATAAATGTAGTTTTGTCAGACAAGCAAGTTGCTTTCCTCATTCCACACACAAGAGCCAGTTATATAAAGCAATGTGCACGTCCCTGGCACTCAAATTGTTAACCTATCCATTTTTGGACAGCTTTGCAATTTTAGTAAAACAACAAAGTAAATGCATGTTAGTTAGCGTTCACAACAAGGCAGTGCACAGAGATCCGTATGTAATTCTACTGCAAAATAGTTTTTATACATGCAAATAAAAAATGTTACATTTTAATTAAAGTTAAACCACTTCTTTAAATGTAAAAGTACATCTTTATTTCTCAGAAAGGCATTAACCTGCGAGGACCACAAGGGTTTGGAAAGCATTGTTTTGTAATGTCTTGGACATCCCTTTGCTCCTCAAGGAGTTAAGGACATTACTTAAACACAAAAAGTGCCATTTGATATAAAGGAAAAACTTTTGGACTGTCTTGGTTTACTCTTTACGGAGATTAAAGTGTACTTGTCACCTTAAAGCGGAACTACCACTGCATAACAAGTTTATCTTAAATAACGCCCCATCTGGCGACTAGCTGCTTAGTAGCACTAGTCACCAGAATTATTTCCTTATTAAATAGATTTCTCCTTTCTTCCTGTCACAGCTTACCTTGTTTCCAGCGCCGCCGCTTCAGCAACGCTTGGCGTCATTCCACACGTCATCTGCAGGCGCGAGGCTTCAGAGTGAAGCAAGTCTCTCATGCTTCTTGTAGTCTCCTCATACCTACTTCCTTCCTCTGAGCCTGCTCCTCCTACCTACTTCCTGAGGAGGGGTTTAAAGGGCAGTCTGAGTCTGACTCAGTGCCCTTGCGTTGTTGTACAAAGCAGTTCTATGTCCTTGGGCTCTGTGTATGACCTCGCTTGTCTGACCATCCAATCTGGTACTGACCTGTGGCTCTGTCTGACTATTCTCCTGCCTTATCCTTATAGTGGACACTCGGTCTGGTGCAGACCTGTGGCTCTGGCTGACTACTTGCACTGCGTATGACCTGGCTTGTCTGACTACCCTTTCTGGTGCTGACCTGTGGCTCTGACTATTCTCCTGTTATTCCCCCTGTACCTAGCAGACACCCAATTTGGTGCAGACCCGGGGCTCTAGTAGACTAGCTATTAAACTGACTGCAGGCATGAGTCAAGCTTCCGCTTTCTCTATACTGACTGCAGGCGTGAGTCAGGTATCCTCTGCTACATTTCTGACTGCAGGCATGAGTAAGGTAGCCCCCTCACTACGCTGGACCAAGATCCTGTGTTCCAGGTCCTGCTCCTGGTTCCAGCAGAGGACCAGGACCAGTGGCTGCAGCCTAGTCTCCAGCAGTGTGGTCAAGTTTGGCAGCCTACTATTTTTTCAGGGCCAGGACAATTGCCAGTAACTCTCTGTCTCCAATTTGATATACCATCTCTGCTTTGGACAGTTTTCTGGAGAAATATCCACAAGGGCGCAAGGCCTCCCCAGGAGCAGAACTTTGTGATAATAGGATGCCTACTCCAATCTCAGATGCATCCATTTCCAGGGTAAAGGGCAGGGAGGGATTGGGATTCGCCAATATCAGGGCTGCAGCAAAAGCTGCCTTCAGTTTTTCAAAAGCCAAGATAGCTGTTTGGGACCATTCAGAGGTCTTGGCCCCTTTACAAGTCATGTCAGTTAGAGGTTTGACAATAGTAGAGAAGTTTTTTTATGCATTTTCTGTAATAATTAGTGAATCCCAATAATCTTTGGATCGCTTTTAGTCCCATAGGACAAGGTCATTCCGATTCCATAGACAACTTTTGAGGGTCCATGGCGAACCCTGAAGCGAAAATAAAATCCCCCAGAAATGTTATTTGGGCCTTATGAAATTCACACTTCTCCAGCTTGCAGAACAAGTTGTTCTCACATAAAAGGCTCAAAACCTTGGATACATCAGAAAGATGGATTTCTAGCATTGGAGAGTGAATGAGAATGTCATCCAAATAAACAACCACACAACTTTGTAGGAGTTCTCTTAAGACATCATTAATGAACTCCTGGAAGACAGCCGGGGCATTGCACAGACCAAAGGGCATAATCAAGTATTCATAGTGCCCACTCCGGGTATTAAAGGCTGTCTTCCATTTGTGCCCTTCTTTGAAACGCACCAAGTTGTAAGCGGCTCTCAGATCAAGTTTCATGAATATTTTAGACCCTTTGACATGGTCAAAGAGTTCAGTAATCAAAGGTATGGGATAAGAATTCTTGACCAACAGTTTGTTTAAACCACGAAAGTTAATGCACGGACGTAGCTCTCCGTCCTTTTTCTTGACAAAAAATAATACAGCACCAGCGGGGGATGTGAATTTACGAATGATGCCTCTTGTTGCTTAACAACAAGGCGTAGAACCAGGCAACAATTCCAAAGAGCAGTCATAAGGCCTATGTGGTGGTAAAGACCTGGCCTTACTTTAGCTAAAGACGTCTTTAAATGTGTCATACTCCTCAAGGAGGAGTGGAGCAATAGTGTGAGTGAGTCTTATAGGACATGACAGACAAGACTTAGTACATTGTGGAGACCAAGCCACAATGTCACACGTGTGCCAATCCATCCTGGGGTTATGTTTCTGTACCCAAGGAAACCCCAGAACGATGGCATAATGCGGAGAATAAAATCACCTGAAATTTCAGGGTTTCGATGTGAAGGGCTTAGCAAACCGGTTTCATGCGTAATGTGTGAGGGCTGTAAGGGACGCCCATCAATGGATTCTATGGCCAGAGGAGAAGCAATCGGCTGCAAAGGGATATTACTGGCTGCAAATTCTGCATCAAAAAAGCAGCCAGCGGCCCCCGTGTCCAGAAAAGCTGGAACTGAGATTGACTTATCTGCCCAATAAATGCAGGCCTTCAACATGGGCTTATCCGAAACATTCTCTCCAGGATGCTCTGAAGAACTGCATTACTATCACCATATGAATTCATGGCCCTTGCGTGCTGTCACGGTTTACCCAGAGATGTTCAGGAGTCAGTAAGGTATCGTTAAATGCAATTTATTAAAAAATAAGTAAGGTAGTACACAATCATAAATAGCAAGAACAAGCAGAGAGTCACAAGCCAGCAAGCACTGCTATCAGAAATAGTAGGCTGCCAAACTTGACCACACTGCTGGAGACGAGGCCTCATCCACTGGTAGTCTCTGTTGGAACCAGGAGCAGGAACCATAACACAGGATCTTGAGTCGACGTAGTGAGGGGGCTACCTGACTCACGCCTGCAGTCAGGATGTAGAAAGTGGAAGCTTGACTCACGCCTGCAGTCAGTTTAATAGCTAGTCTACTAGAGCCCCAGGTCAGCACCAAATTGGGTGTCTGCTAGGTACAGGGGAATAACAAGAGAATAGTTAGACAGAGTCACAGGTCAGCACCAGAGAGGGTAGTCAGACAAGCCAGGTCATACACAGAGCCCAAGGACATAGAACTGCTTTGTACAACAAGGCAAGGGTAACTGAGTCAGACCCAAGCTGCCCTTTAAACCTCTCCTCAGGAAGTAGGTAAGAGGAGCAGGCTCAGAGGAAGGAAGTAGGTAGGAGGAGACTACAGGAAGCATGGCATAAAACAGAGGCCTGCTTCACTCTGAAGCCTCGCGCCTGCTGATGATGTGTGGAATGACGCCAAGCATTGCTGAAGTGGCGGAGCTGGAAACAAGGTAAGCTGTGACAGGAAGAAAGGAGAAATCTATTTAAACAAGGTAATAATTCTGGTGACTAGCGCTACTAAGCAGCTAGTTGCCAGATTTAAAATAAACTTGTTATGCGGTGGTAGTTCCACTTTCAAGAATTAAAATTTGCCTAAATGTTGCGTTGGTCATTTTTTTTTTCTTTTGTACAATACACAGTTTTTGACAAATGTACTGTACCTTTATGTTTTGGTGACACAGTGCCCCATGTTATGCTAATTCCCTGTACAGTTTGCTAATTAGTTCCTGGTGAGGCCTGTGTTCTCACTCATTATGTTATTAGAAGTGTTCCATGTATGTGGGCACTGTCTAGATTTATTCATAGCACATAAAGTAATTAGCATAAATTGTCACACTGTGCCCCCAACAAATAAAGATTAATATCTCAAAAACACTTGATATTACAAACAAATTGATACCACAACATGAAGGCAGTTTCTACTTCTATTTTAACCAAACCTATCTTAAGGTGATAGGTCCACTTTAATATTAAACTCACCGTGAATACAAATAAATACTTTTTGGTATTGTAAAACCATGTCCACTTTAAAATGGACTAGTTATGTTACAATAACTTAGGTAATACTGAAAGAGCTTTCCAGATCACTTCCATGTAATGTTTGCCATTTCTGGAACAAAATAAGTTTTGAGATATTTGCTGTTGTTTGTAATATGTGTATGCTAAATGATTCATTCTCTTTCCCCATTCTCCCTCACTAGTAAAACCACTTTGCAGTAACTAGAAAGCGAGTGATAACAAGACTTTCTCATGCCACTCTATTAAAAGGTTTGTTTTATTTAAATGACACAGAGGGATGATGAGAACCCTTCCTATTAACCACACAGCAGCTTCAGCTTATTCACAGACAAAGAGAGGGATCCACTATCTCCATTCAAAGACTCTTAATCGTAAAGAGAGATCAGAGTTGAGGGTGTGTGGAGAAAGGGGGTCTTATGGATCTTGCTGCAGTAACTGCATATAAAGGTTTAAGCAGTGGCAAGGAGGTAGCAAGTACAGGACTAGGGAATGAGAATTCTAGAGGGAATTAACACATTACATAAAGCTGAATAGCTCAAAGATCAGTTTACATAAACATACTTTTGAATGTTCTTTCAAAATCAACTAAGTGATATATATATATATATATATATATATATATATATATATATATATATATATATGGTGGCATGGTCTCTTTAAACAACTTTGTCTATGGTTCCCTTTATTCCTGATGAGTAGTTATAGGATGTTAAATCTAAAATCCTTAAATTATATTAATAACGACCATTGTGTTATACTGTCAGCAATAATACTAACTTCATATAGCCTAGCATCTGTTCCAATAAATCAGAATGTATATATAAGCAGAGCACATGGATAATTTAGAGAAATTACATATTCATGATGCAGTACAGCCCACAGTGTATAATATCCATGTATGAACATATGCAAACTGATGATATAAAGGCTATTCTATTCTTGTGAGGTACTATTGACCATGACCATGTGTAACAACTCTTGGAAGTATATATATTCTGTCATTGGGCCTGGTAGGTTAAAGGGATAGTAATACTTCGTTTTAACTTTATTTTATTTTGTAGGCATTAAAAAAACATGAAGAATGATATAAGTCTTACCTCTGAAACCTTTATGGTTTAAGAGATATTCACAAACAAAGTATCCCTTCCCTGTTCAACCAGATCAGAAGGGAGATGCCCATGTAGACTGCAGAGAGGGACAATCTTCAATTAAGATAAGGGAAAAAGCTGAAAAACTTGTCAAGGGGGGGAGGGCTTTCATTGTTTTCATACAAAGAAAATTGTCCCCTTCTGTTATCTGTCCTGTCATACAGCCAGACTCACATCTGAGAAGAGATGGCTTACACTAGGTAAAAAGGGCGGGGAGGGGAACTTTGCTTGTGAATATCTCATAAACCATAAAGGTTTGAGAGATAAGACTTATATCATTCTTCATGTTTTTTTAATGCCTACAAAATAAAATAAAGTTAAAACGAAGTATTACTATCCCTTTAAGAGAACTTGACAGCTGACCACCATGTTGTCCACATGCCATACCAAATGAACATCATGAAAATTAACATGCTGTAACAATCCTGTAAGATCATGTAAGAACCTGCCATCCTCTTATGCTGTAATTACTTAACTCTTCTCTACAAAACTATCTTCAAAACTCTCTCCACCTGTCAATCAAAGAATTTAACCCTTAAGATGCATTCCAACATAGTATTAGAGGTCAATACACACAATAAAAATTATTAAACATATCAGAAATTGAGCTTAGAATTCTCTCTCTCTGTACTTTAAAGGGATAGTAATACTTGTAAATTACTAATCCCATATTGTAGCTTTGTTATAAAGAAACTTATTGCCCCCAGTGTCAACTCTCAAACCCTTATGGTTTGAGAGATGATAGCGCTCAAAGTCCCCCCCCCCCTTCCCTGACTGAACGCTGACTGCAGGGGAAGCTGTCGTTACGACAGTCTTATGTGCTTCAGGCGGCTCTGCAGCATTGCGGTCTTCTACGTGTCCTTGGTTTGCAATCACACGTAGAAGACTGTTTTGGTGAAAGATTTCTTTTTTATAAACGCGCTCTTGGCAATGCTGCAGAGCCGGCTGATGCAAGTAATACCGGATATCCCTGCAGTCAGGGAAGGGGGAACTTTGAGCGCTATCATCTTTCAAACCATAAGGGTTTGAGAGATGACACTGGGGGCAATACGTTTCTTTTTAACAAAGCTACAATATGGGGATTAGTAATTTGCAAGTATTACTATCCCTTTAATCATTTAATCTATAAATAGTCCTCAAAATACTCAAAGAAATCATGGGACAATGTTTAAGCAAACCGATAGTCAGTGTCACACGAAACTAAAACATTGCAGGCTGTGACAACTAAGTGTATATGTATATATATATATGTATGTATATATATATATATATATAATCAGTTTGAGATATTTAATGAATATTCCCCTTCCTTTACAATTGATATAACATAAGGCAGAATGCTAAAACCTCTATATCAAACAGAGCAATGAAAAGTATTCCTACAAAAACTGAAACCAATAACCTCGATGTGGAATAATCAGAAGTCTGGCTTATGTGAATATCTGACCTTTCTGAAAGCAATCTCAATGTTAATCTGTTTATTTCAGCTCAGTTTGATTTATCTAATTCCAAACTGCCAATAAGGCATGACACGTGTTCAAAGTTCAAATTAACATTAAAGTTTAACAAAATGTACTAAGCCTTTCATTAGGCTTTTGTGTGCTGACCCATAGTAATCTATAGTGAAGCCATTACAGTCCCAAAGATGGTTATTTGCTAGGACAAATTAGGATGAGTTGGAATTATCTACATTTAAGGATCTATAATCTTCTTAGCTGTCCAATAAAATGCGGCCCCCTGTAAGAGTGGAGACAATGTGTTCATCTGTTTTTACCACTTCAGTGGAATGACCTAAATGCATCACAAACCAACATTTATAGTCACAAGTGAATTTTTTTTACAGGTAAACAGCATGCAATATATGACAATTTAGTCTACATGAATATATATAATGGTTTTGAAAAACATCACCTCACCATGCATGCTAACCACAACTAAATTCAACTCTTACAATCTACACCCAAAAAATACAAAAGGGAGAAACACATGCAAGTGCTAAATACTAAATAAAAAAGGGCAAACACACAAATAAAAAGCAGGTGAATAGATGGAGTGAAAATGAAGGAAATGAAAGAAAGGGAGATATTTGCCAACCTATAAGAGGCTGAGTAGTAATTGAAGAGTTTGATTCCGAACGTAACATTTTACTTCCATGATGATGAACTAGGAAGAAATGACAGAATACCAGTCAAGAAAAATAAGGAAGGATATTTAGTAGGAAAGGAAAAGTACAGAACTGCCATAAGTAAAATCAAATTATAAAGAAACACAGATACAGGATATAATCAGACAGAAGATATACTTGAACATAAAATAACTGTGAAATTTTGTATTACTTTTTTAAGTAATCATAAACATCAAGAACATTTGGCTTAGTTGTATTCTCAAACTGATATAAAACCACCACCCACCAAAAAAAAAGAGGGAAAAGGGAGGGAAAACACTTAGGCTACACTGTGAGAGGCAGCAAAGTCATACAAGAGATATCACGGTGAAACTACACTATGCACATAGTTTTATCTGTCAGAGAACTAATCCGTTAGATCCGGTGTATAAAATTATTTATTATCTTGTATAACTATTTAAGGATCAGAGGGGTGTGTAACTCCCCTTGTCCTTAAAGGATTCATTTTAAAGCATTTAGTGAACATTAAACCCTGGGTGCTAGAGATGCATATTATACATTGACAGTACATCGACAGTAGTATTTGGGCCATAGAGAGTGTTATTTCAATACTGTCAGAGTTGTAGTTCAAGAGTAATTGAATGATAAAGTATCCCCCTTCCACCCCTTTTACCTAGTGTAAGTCACCTCCCCTCAGATGCGGAATCTGGTCCATAGACCAGACAGCTCATACCAAGGGACAATCTTCTTACTGTAAGAACAATGAAAGCCCTGACCCCATTTACAGGTTTTTCAGTTTTTTCCTTATACTAATTGAAGATTGTCCCTCTCTGCGATACATCCGGACAGTCTTGCTGCTCTAAGGTGAGCAGTGTTACATCAGTAAAAGGGGCGGGAGGGGGATAGTTTATCATTCAATTACATCTGAACTACAACTCTGACAGTATTGAAATAACACTCACCATGGCCCAAATACTATGAAGATTAATTGGAGCTGCTTTTATTTTGAAATATTGCTATCCCTTTAACATGATGAAGAGGCCGATTTGAATAAAATTTGGGACTATGCAACAATGTTTCAGTTTAATAGGTCCACTCCCATTACAATACTTATCACAAGCCATAACACTTATTTGCCTAAACTGTATTCCGTTTCAAACAACTGAACATGATATTACAAGTCCTGTCTTTTTCTATATTTTAAATGAGAGACAATCTCTAGGGAGGTTGGCTACTAGAGATGAAGTTAACTCAACGGATGTATAACCAAAATAAATTAGCCTTAATGAATAGAAAATTGTGCATTTTGTCCTGTGACCATCCAATCTGTTCTTCAGAACTGCAACCATCTGCTTTTTCTTTGAAAACGGACTAAAATAATCGTCCATTTTGAAAATATTAATCCCATTTTAAGACGTGATTACTAGCCATTTATATCCAGCCTAAGAATAATTTAAGCTTGATGTATTAATTTGTATTTTATTAATTATAGTTGTATACTTGCTTCTTTTAATACGTCTACACTGGCCTATTGAAACAGCATTTTGTTAATTTTGTTTGTGCTCTGTATAATGAGAGAAACAAGCTAATGAGTTAGTTCACTGAGATAAGTGCCCACCACTCTTTTTATATCAGCCGATTTACAGACAATCCTAGACTGTCACTGTGATGGGAGCTGAAATTCACTCTTTTTCCCCTGTACAGCATATATAAGACTAGATTTATGGTCTCACAAAACAAATGTAAAATTTCTCTAGATGCTACATGAAGTATGTAAATGTATATAACCCCAGTTCATTTTTATCTTAGTGTTTCTTTAAATAATGGAACGAAATAAAGACATACAATTAAATTCACAGACTTTAGTTATTCAGAATACATTTCATTAGGACTTGAGCAGGAAAATCCATCTTGTACTTTCAGAACAAAAAAATGACAAGTGACAATTAAGTATTTGGTTAACCCCTCAAGGGCCAGAGGGGAGTGGAACATATTGCTTCGCAATCCATTGCACACTGCTTTGGTCCTTGAGGAGTTAAACCAATTCTTCTTTTTCGAAGTGATAATCCATAAAATAAAAATACACAAGAAGTATGCAGCTTATGTTTGGATGATTAGCAAATGTAATGATATAATCCTATAAGAAAGTATGAATTTATGGAATGAAAAATAAAAGAGAATTGAGATGGATGCTTTGAAATGAAAATAATTCACCGTTAGAGACTAAAAATATAATCCTGGTGGTTAGAAACACTGAAATGTAATTAACTGCATTAGACTACATGAAAACAATATATTATAGTGGTTTCCAACATTTGCCACAGGGCAAAACCTAGGATTTAAATGTGGAGGTTTACAAAAAATATAAAGGGTAGAACAGCAGTACCTAGAATGTGTTTTGCGATGCAATAGCCATTGAAGCTTCCTATGCTTGGACTAGAACCAGGCCACCTATAATTCTTATCCAGATGCTGTCAAACTACAATTCCCATCATCCTCAGATAGCCAACGGTCATCCGAGGATGATGGGAGTTGTAGTTCAACAACAGCTCGAAAAGGACAGCAGGCTGCCCATATGCACAACAATCGCAAACAATTCTCAGTATTGGAGTGCTACAGGCTTGTCCATCCTCAACCTGACAGGGCCTTACAAAAAATCAAACTGAGAGGAGGGGGATTTCTGGGCAACTGGAACCCCACGTGTCCTTGAGTCTGACCATAAATGACATGTAAGTTTCCCTGGACAATATACATACAAGTATTTTTTTCTTGGACAATATTCTGCATACCTCTACAAGGGTCGTTTTTCACTAAGAATTCATCAAGTGCCATCCAGCCACCACCAACACGAACCATAACAGTGCTTCTCAAAATTCGGACAAGGCGAAGTTGCTGGGAATCACCAAACTTTAAGTGGAGAGAAATTCAGTTATTATCGTTATAGTCTTTTAACTGTAATCATTATAATACGCATGCAGGTTAACAATGCTTGGAGGAAGCTATCAGATTAGTTCCCCAAGGTGTTTTATTTTACATTTGCGTGAACAGATCTTAGAACACTCATGCAAAAACAGATGGATCACACACTTGGGTGATGTTGATAACATGTAAGCGGAATGAAGCAATTTAGACAGGAAAGCAGAGAGGATGTTATCTCCTTGACTTAAGGGTTAAATGATGATTTAGATAGTACTTTTATAGTTGCCAAACTGCAATCCTCAAGACCTTAACTCAGTGAGTGTCAGTGAGGTATCCAATGCGATACCTATCTGGCACTCAAAGGGTTATAGAAGCAGTAACCTTTAAAACAAAAAAATATAAAACAAGAGAACTGCCACTGCTGGAGATTCTTCACTCAAAATTTATTACAGCTCGAATCTGTCTCTTTTTAAACTGCAGTTTTCTACTCCACAGCCAGGTGGGGCTGTTCCTATCACTCACTAGATTCAGCTTTTAACTGTTTAACCTGTATCCTACAGTGATTACACCACTCCTTTAATATAAATTTCCAGTGCTGTGTTTTCTAAGATGTAGAATTTGTGGTACATGTGGATGTTAAAACTGCAACCCAGAGTCGAATTTTTTTTTAAATAGCATTTAACAAACCAGATACATAGGAATAAGGAGAGGGAGACTAAATATGCCAAAACATGACTGACAAGAAACAATTAACCCTCTGAGAGGCAAAGGGGGAAAAACTTAAACATTTTCCTTGAAAACAAAAGGTGTATGTGCCATTAATGGAGAGTTCCAGGAATAATAGGATTTGAGAGCCAGAAAGGTATCCAATGCATTGCGTTGCAATTTGTTGGATACCTATCTGACACTCAAAGGGTTAATGTGTGTAACAGTGTAACTTTCCTAGGTATAGGAGTCCTGTATACAGCAGTATGGTAGTTATATAACGTATATGGATACATCAAACTGCTGTATGAAGGACACCTCCCTAAGCAGCCATTTAACCATGTAGCCATAGCTCCCCTTTAAGAGACGTCACATACTAGAGAAGTCTGGGCCAAATAAAATGCAATTCACCGTTCATTTCAAACAGGATGCTAAAATAGGATACATGTGTTACAGGAAGGATAAACAATTTTTGGATTGTAGGGCCTTGGGGAAAAAGGGCAGTGCTGTTTCCAGTATTCATTAACCCTTTGAGTGCCAGAGGGGTACGCAACGCATTTGCAATGTGTTGTGTACCCCTCTGGCACTCAAAGGGTTAATCAGGAACTGAAGGGAATGTTTACCCCTTTTGGTGCCAGAAGCAAGGGCAAATCATTGCATATGTTTTTGGCACTCAAAGAGTTAAACATAAAAATTGCAAACACATATGCACTCATATTTTGGTGGATTTTCTTTGCTTCTTTATAGCAAATATTCATGTTATAGTGTGAAGAGATAATGTCCTGGAATGCTACATCCTTCCAGTGGGACAGCAGTGTACAAATGACTTCACAGAAGACCAGTGCATGCTTCCTGGATAAGACAATATGCACAAAGTAAAAACTGGAGAGATGTTGGGGCAGATCAGGTACCTCGCTGGGGACAAAGAAATGAATGGGGCTGTAACCCCTTGAATGCTAGAGAAATCTCCAAAGCACTGCATTACAATTAACTGGAGATCTCTCCACAATTGATGGGGTGAAAGCCCCATTTAAATTAATCGTCATTTTTTGGTCCCTTATGGTACAGTTAGCTTACCCCACAACTTCTCTACTTCTGATTTTGTGTATATGGCCCAAGCTCTTTGTCACTATACAGAATAATTGCTGGTAGTGTAAAACATATGAAATAAGAGAAAAGGTTACTGTTATGATTATTCACAGCATTTATTAGATTTGTAGGCCTAGATTTTTGAAAGGGTACTAAAGTTTATACAATTTGGAGCCCTCTCTTGTACTCATACCTGTGAACTCCCTGAATCTGCCCATGTCACTCCAGTTTCCAGTTAATTACTGGTTTCATGGGGGCAGAGGAGGATTCTCCCACATATTCTGTCACTCTCTGCCTTGTTCTTCCCATTTCCCGCCCATTTTATAAGCAAGCTCCACCTTCCCTCCTCTAAATCGCACCCAGCCCAATTAAGACTGACCTACACTACAATGAGAATTGCATCATTTGGACACTGTCACCCCCAGCCATCCACAGGCCTGAAACAAGAAGGTTCCCAGGTATGCTTGTACCTCAAGTGTTAACTCCCATTTACTGTACATGGATAAGAGATTTGAAAACAGCATACGTTTACCAGAATTAGGGTTGCCACCTTTTCTTTAAAAAAAAAAAAAATACCGGCCATGGCATCCTCTCCATAGACTTAACATTGGACAGAAGCCAATTTTTTACCGGCCTGCCGGTAAAATACAGGCTGGGCGGCAACCCTAACCAGAATACCTCTTCAAAGGGATACATTATGAAAGATGAACACAGGACTTAATCGATCCCAACACAGTCCTGTTGCATGCATTTTTTATAAGCAGCCACATGTAAAGGGGGGGGGTGAGTCCATACATTAGCATCCTTTATTGAATCTAGGCCATACCATTTAATCTCTTCAGAAATTAAATGTTGCAAAGCAACCCCACAAAGCAGCAGACATCATCTGCTAGTGCAATTATAGGTTTCCCAAAGCAGAATACAATGGATGTGTGAGTTATGGTACAATGGTAGTGATCATATATTGCAAGCTATGATTATTATAATCACACATTTTAAACAATTTGCTGATTTATACCTGATTTCCCAGGAAGAACTGATAAGAGACGAGAAATGGAAAAAAGAAAATTAGTGTAATTATCTCAAATAGTTTTTCTATCATGAAGCCTTAAAGGGGAACATTACCCTAGGAGTAACTGACTGTTAATGTGTGTAACAGATTCATTTACCTAGGGAGGAGTCCCCCATACAGAAGTCAGGTATATCTATATTTTGCATTATATCTGCAGTTTACTGTTCAGGTATCTCTACTGCAGTCTGCCTCAAGGCCACACATCTCTACAGCAAACAATAATCTTCAGTAATAGGTCATAAGGGATAGATGTTTTATCATATAGTAAACAGAAAACACAAGCAGTGGACTAAAATTGAGTTCAAATGCATACAAATAAACTATATAGATGTGCCTGACTGCTTTGTTAAAGGGATAGTAACCTTTTATTTTGACTTTATATATTCTGCAAATTATTTCATAAAAATGGAAAGTTAAATACTTTCAAATATTTTTTTCCACCGTCATCCATTTTAAACATTTATATCCCACTTACTTTGACAGCAGGGATATAGTTATACAGTGGATTGCTGTTCCTGCAGCACTGAGTGCTTTGTATGCTGTATTTGATAGGCTGGAGGCAGTCTTTTCTACATTGTATCACTATCTTTTTTCCATTGTAAATTTTTTGACATTATAACACTATTCCCTTCTTTTGCAATCCATACAGAAAGCTCTCTATAAACAGATCCAGTAAACTCACGTTAAGGAACATGAGGGTAAAAAAAATAGGTGAAGATGAATAAAATAAAACAAAAAAAGTATATGTAATTTCACTTCAAATATTATGTACTTGCAGAATATGTACAGTCAAAATAAAAGGCTACTGTCCTTTTAATGACTCTTACCTACATAAATAATTATGTTAAACAAAATAAGAGCAACTTAAACTTAGGGCATAGTTCTCCTTTAAATCGGCACTGGGCAATTTCCGGATCTCCAGCTATAGGGGACTACAACTCCCATAATTCCCAGCCAGTCAACAGCTGTTTGGGGATGGTGGGAGTTGAGGTCCCATACAGATGACGGTCCATAGTCTGACTATGATCATGCTCCTTTGATTGCCAGGGAGGATCTGCCAATCAATGGGTTAAAGTCATTTATGTGTGATAAAAAAATGCTAATCGATTCCACAGTGATTTCCCACAAGTTTGTGTTATTTCACAGTCTATCTCAGCATCACTAATTTGTTTTGACTAAGCAGCCTGATGAATTAACCCTGAGGACCAGTGGGGGATGCAGTGCATTGTTCTGTTATGTGTCACATTCCCCTCCAGTCCTCAAGGGGCTAAACTGAACTTACAAGGAAAGTTTAAGTAGTTTAGAACACTATCATTATGAATTGAGAGGTCTATCCCCCAAATGGAATATGTTAAATAAAATGACGTACCAACTGCAATGTGATCCAAGTCTTAAAGGGATAGTAATATTTCATAATAAAAGCAGCTCTAATTAATCTTCATAGTATTTGGGCCTTGGAGAGTGTTATATAAATACTGTCACAGTTGTAGTTCGAGAGTAATTAAATGATAAAGTATCCCCCTCCCGCCCCTTTTTCTGATATAACACTGCTCACCTCAGAGCAGCAGGGTGTGTCCAGGTAGATTGCAGAGAGGGACAATCTTCAATTAAGATAACGGGAAAAGCTGAAAACCCTGTCAAGGGGGGCAGGGCTTTCTTTGTTCTCACAGTAAGAATATTGACCCTTGATGTGAGCTGTCTGGTTTATGGACTGGATTCCACATCTAAGGAATGGAGGCTTACACTAGGTAAAAGGGGCGGGAGGGGGAAACTTTATCATTCAATTACTCTTGAACTACAATGCTCACAGTAATGAAATAACACACTGTATGGTTCAAATGCTATGAAGATTAATTGGAGCTGCTGTTTTTGTGAAACATTACGATCACTTTAATAATAAGAACCATAAAGGTTTGAGAGATATTCACAAGCAAAGTTTCCCCTCCCGCCCCTTTTACCTAGTGTAAGCCATTTCTTCTCAGATGTGGAATGCAGTCCATAGACCAGACAGATAACAGATAGGGAAAGGAAAGCCCTGCCCCCCCCGACAAGTTTTTCAGGTTTTTCCCTTATCTTAATTGAAGATTGTCCCTCTCTGCAGTTTACCTGGGCACCTCCCTTCTGATCTGGCTGAACAGTGTTATATCAGTAAAAGGGGCGGAAGGGGGATACTTTGTCATTGAATTACTCTTGAAGTACAACTCTGACAGAATTGAAATAACACTCTCCAAAGTCAAAATACTATGATGATTAATTAGAGCTGCTTTTATTATGAAGCATTACTATCCCTTTAAACCCACTGAATGCTAACATTTAAATCAATGATAATTTGCTGAATTTATATGTCCCATATGGTGTATTTGGTTTGCACCAGAATTGATCCAGTTCATCTTATTAAGTCTGGTTCATAATAATTAAAGAACTACTTCAAAGTTATGTCTGTCACAAATTAACACTTTGAGTGTCAGAGAGGTATCCAACGCAATACCTCTCTAGTGGCACTCAAAGGGTTGGGGTTAATAGCTGCGCAAACCTTTTGAGGTAGCAACATTATTAACTTCCTGTAGATATCTCAGTACACTCTTCCCCTGCAGGCTTCAAAATCCACCCACTGAAAGAGCTAAGACTGAAAGTAGCAGCTTTATTTCCATTGGTCGTGCAGGGCCCAGGGTTCAGTTCTGTAGTGTGCTTTAGCAGTTAGATCCTTAGAAGAGACTAAATAGGATTCAGTGTAGCAAAAAACTCACAACGTGATACCTTTTGATGGCTGAGGACATAGAAATTGCAAGCTTTCAGGACAATAAGGCCCATTCTTCAGGCATGGGTTATTCTTACTTTATTTGTTAACCCCAGTGTTCTGAAAGCTTGCAATTTCTATGTCCTCAGTTAGCCATTAAAAGGTATCACCTTTATACCACTCTTGTGAGATTTTTGCTACACTGAATCCTATCTACTCCACTGGATAACAAGGTACCATCTTTTTTAGAAGAGACTATGTACTGAACTGAATTCACAGTGCTCTGGTGACACACACACAAACAGCTGTTTTGTATATGGAGCAAACAGGCAAATACTATGAGTAAAGCATCATCAGGGAGTTTTCTTTAACTCTTAGGGTGCTTGAGACTTCTCAGATTCATTGCAAACCAATATTCTGCACACGACTCTAGCTAACCTTTTCTTACTTTTAAGAAACAGCTTTTTTATAGGGGTAAAATAGTTACACTATGCCATATAATATGTATACTTCTTGCAGTTCTGTATTGCCCACTTAAAATGAAAACCTCTACTTCTTAAATATAAGAAAGAAGTGGTTAGAATATTAATTAAATCACTGACACACTGTGTCTTCATCCCTTAAGCACCAGAGGGGTTTGTAACTCATTGTGAAGCATTGTTCTACACACTCCTCCGGTCCTTAGGGAGGTAACTATAACATTTGTCTCAATACATATTGCAATATGTTTTTAAATACTGCTTTTAGTAAATCAAATTCTATCATTTGTGGTGTGTGATATTTTTACGTTCTTGCCTTTCACTCCAGAATCTCCCAGTAGTTTCTATCAATTCATTAGGTTAAAATTAATCAATAATAGATGGAGATAACAATATTTCATCTTTAATTGTGTTCTATGAATTTAGTTTTTTTGGGGAAAGGGCCAAGGGCATAATAGAATGCCTTCACCTAGAGATCCTTGGAAATCATAGAGGTAAAGCAATACATTTAATGGTACACAAACTCACAGAGGCTGATGTACTAAGAACAACGGGGGGGGGGACATATGTAATATAAAGGTGTGATAAAGATGTCATAACTTCTCCAGTGTGATATCAGCTACAGTTCCTATGTTATTGTTTGGAGTCTAAGCTCTAACATTGTCCTCACTTCAGACATCTTAGTGCCCAGCATCAGTCCTCAAGGGCTACCAACAGGCCAATCTAAATGAATGAACCACTGATTAAAGTGATAGTAATGCCTCCTTAAAAGTATTGCGTTGAGTCTCCTTTATATAAAAACTAAGAGATTGTGCTATATTTAAGTCTTTAGTTTTGTGTAGTTTGAAAGTTATGCAAAGATAAAGATCCACCGCCTGTCCCTTTGTTCCATGTCACTGCTGAATCTGAAGTCTGGTTCAGACGGCTACAGCGAGGGACAGACTTCAGTAAGCAAAGGGAAATACTGTCCTCCTTCGTCAAGGGGAACAGGATTTCCTTTATACTTACTCATGAAGTTTGTCCCTTGCTACAGCCATTGACTCTCAAGACCCGATTACAGATTCAGAGGGGTGGGCGGGGGATCTTTATCTCTGCATAACTTTTGAACTACATAAAACTAAAGACTTAAATATAGCTCAATCTCTAAGTTTTTATATAAAGAAGACTCAGAGCAATACTTTTAAGGAGGCAATGCTATCACTTTAACTCACCTGTACTTAATTAGGGATATCCTTAAATCCTGGACTGATGCTAGCCCTTGACGACTGAACTGAAAATCCCTGTGTTAGTGCATAGGATCCACATCCTCAAAGATCTCCTCTTTAGTACACCTTAGTACGTCTCCCCACTGGAGGAACACTGGAGTAAACCAACTGTACCATCTTCAACACTACAGAAGTTTTCAAATCATTGTAAAGCAACATGCTGAAGACCTCCCTAGCAGCAGCTAAGGGGTTAATATCCCCATGAAAATCAATAGGAACTTGGGGAATTTTTAATTGTTTTCTATAACGCAGTTGGTTTGCCCCAGATCTTTTTAGTACATTAACCTCATAGCAATTATCCACAGTGCAACCTATAGAAATGAAGTCATTTAACCATTTGAGTACCATACATATGTGTAATGCATTGCTCTGAAGGAGTTAAATAATTTGTATAAGAGATCCCATTGATAACAATTTGCATTACCAGATGAAAAGTAGATTACTTACCCTGTATTTGTTTTCTCCTATCTGTTCCACTTGGAATCTCTTGGCACATTTACATTTAGCCACTTGTCGAGTGACCTGTGAAAATTCAGATGTATTGTTAAATCAAGTCACTATAACAAGTCAAGTACATAAAATAAAGAAAATGTTCTATTTACCGTTTTAGTCTTTAACATGTTTGCTGCTTTGTTGGTACCCTTAAATGGACCAACTTAAAGGAGCAGTAAACTTTTTTTTATGGAAAAAATATAAATAGTGCAGGACTTCACCTGCTGAGAACACTCCACTGCTGGGAGATTTACACTACAGCTCCAACTTGTTTTTGTGACATTGGAGTCACTATGTGGTGCTATTATAATAACTTACTGTGGAGAACAATAGTCATACCCATACCTAGGAACTTATATTATGGAGTCCCCGGACTCATGTGGTACCAGTGGGAGGATATAAATGATCTGATTTGTGTCACAAAGGGGTGGGACTTAATCATTGGTGGGTTGGAGCTTAGCAGGCTGTGTAATAATGTTGGCGATAAAAGATCTCTTCCCTTTAAAGAGGAGAAACTGTGCATTACCACTTTTTTACTCCCATAGTGTACTGGTCTGATATTAGACTCACAGGGAAAATGGACAAAAACAAGTAAAACAAGGGTGGAGAAAATAATAACAGGAAACAAAGATAAAGGAAGTAAATTAAATGAATTACCAACAAATCCTACCCCTAGCGAGAGGCATAAATGGACACCAAATATAGCCTAATGTTAAATTAAAACGTAACTTTTATTAACTTGTAAAAAGAACCTTATAGGGTGGAGGAACAGCGAATTTTAAAAATGAAGTTAGATTGGGCACAAAAGTATCCTAAACAGCCAGGTAATGTACAACTGTGTTAAGTCGCAGTACCGAAACTTGCTGTCTGTAACTTGTAGCATAATATGGACACATAGAATCTATGGGACAGCTATGTCTTACCCTGATCAAACTTGAAGAGATTTGTGGGCTGGTCTCAGATCTCGCATGTAATGTAAATGATTAAATTGTGTTGTAACTAAACTCCATTGTGCAGCTTTTGATCACCCATGGATCTTACTGTGGGTGAGCTTATCATCTATATTTGCTCCCGGTATATATCAGTCTTATCCAATAGAGCTCACTCTCCAGGATCTGTACAAGGGGTTAATTATTAGATCCGAAATTCAAAGAAAGAGTCTGCCTTGTCTTATGTGTTCTGGAATTTTCCTAGAGGTCTAGTTAGCAAATAGTGATCTTTGTGTGTTTCTACTGGACCATATGTGATGATTTGCTTGGTTACGGTTAATTTTATCCTGACCGGCCTAGGAAAGTGGGTGGCAAGTGGGCAGAATGGGATGGGGAAGGAGCAGAAGTGGCAGGAAGTGGGAGGAACAGGCTGGGAAGGAGCAGAAGTGTGCAAAGTTTCATAAATAGCTACCCACTGCAGGAGGATCAGCCTAAGTCCCTGGGGAGTGCATAGGTATGGTCATACCTGGACAATTACTTCATTGGAACCTCAGAAAGACCTTATGGACTGGGACTGGGTGTGTGCAAATGATCAAACTGTATCATAAATTAGGTAGTGCTTAAATGAGAGGGCAGGACTGAAGAGGAAACATGGAGGGGGGTGGAATGCCCATGAAGTGGGCAGGGTAAACAGGGAAACTCATCAAAGCCAAAGAATCAGACTCAGTCCCCAGAGGTTAGATAATTAACTTTAAAAGCTGGAGTCTCCAGAGCAGACCCAGAGTGTTCCCAGGTATGACCATAGTTAGTGACTCAAGCTCCCATAGACTGCAATAAACAAAAATGATTTGTCTTTTGGACATTTTTTGGTACTGTTGCAAACAGTTTGATTAAAAAATAATAACTTTGAGATGTAATAACTTTTTAATTAAAAAAAACTCCCAACAGTGTAGTACTGTTGTTTTAATCAGAAGAAGCAAAAACTCTATAACATATTATTTTTCATTAATGATTTTACTGCTTCTTTAATAGAGCTCCATAAAGAACAGTGCTTTAGAAACCAGAGGATGAAGATCTATTAGAAGGTGCCACCACTGCAGCAATTTTTTTCTCTTCAGCAAATAACAATTTGACTTACTCTTTAACAAGAAATATTACCTCATCTTCAATTTTGTCAGCATCAGTTATAGGCTTGTATGCATCTTTATTTGGATGAAGGGCTGCTACAAACTCATAATAGTCAATGTAACCATCACCATCACGATCAAAGATATCAGCCACAGCACTCATTTCTAGACGGCTGGTAGGAAATTCTACAAAAGCAAGAGCAGAGAATACCACATAATTACACACACTGGATCACATTTGTTAAAGTTTTGATATAGATAATTGTTAAAGTATTTAACACAAATCTTGGTTTAACTTACTTGAGGAAAGGATTCCTTCAATGAATTCTTGTCTTGTTATTTTTCCATCCTGATCTTTATCGATCCTCCTGAAGAAATCCATAACACGAGATTTTTTATGGTTCATCCATCTCATATATTTCTTTCTCCAGACATCAAAATCGAAGTTGGCAAATTCCCTTAGCTACAAAAAACAAATTGTGTGTTCAATTTATATAATAAAACTATTTTATTTTGTAAATATGTGTTCTTAAATGGACTTTTTGAACAACAAAGGAAACAGATTGGTATACTTTAAAACATTATGTAATCATATTTAACGTGATTTTAATTTTTTGTACAAACTTGGTGGCCTCTATAAGTTCTGACTCTGATGCCCCCATCCCATCCCTTATTCATACTCATGAAGGGGGGAGGGAGTGGGCTGCAAAGAGGGGGGGATTACAAATAGGAAGGGAGAGGGAGTGACATAGCAGAGGGGCATTGGAACAATAAAAGTGTTGAGATGGAAGAAGAGAGGTGAAAGGGGAAAAGAGGGGAAGACAGAAGAGGGGCTGATATAAGGATGTGGGAAAGACAGAGAAGAAAGGAGTGGGAAGAAGAGAGGTGAAGGAACAGAGGGAGAATAGAGAGGTGAAGACAAGGGACAAAGAGAAGGGAAGTGGTGGGCAACATGTACCCTTCCCCCACCTGCTGTTTGAGTCACTTCCCATCATCTTCAGTTGTCTGAGGATCATGGAACTTAAGGTCCACCAGAATCTGAAGGTTGCTGCTGTACTCACATAACTTTATCTAGCTGGGATATGACTGGGTTGCAATCTGTATTTTACTGTAGGCTCAATTTTACTGTGTACACTGGGCTCAGACACACTGCTTATGGATCTGTTAAAATGTGTTGTGTACCTCCTATGGCACTCAGAAGGCTAAAGTGTGCAAATGTGTCGCAACAGAGAGTCATCTCTGTAAATGAAAAAGCAATAGCAGGATATTATAAAGGCCTGTTGCTGTTGGGCAGAACTTAACTTGGGTCTGCTACTTGTTTACAGGTGCTGGAGTAACTCCTTTATAGCACAGACCCAGTCAGAGAAATACTATGATAAGGGAAAGGCACTTTAAGGTAGAGGCATCTGTACCCAGGAATAGTTATACCTATCTACTGGGTGGCCCTCAAACGCCCTGGTTCTGCCTGCCCCAGTTGCCAATGCAATGCCAGACACAGATCCCCCTGGCACCTTTGTTCTCCAGATGGCTGCCTCGGTCACCTTATATGACTTGTTAAAAGAATGATAAATCCAAAAAATTGTTTTGGGATTAGATCCCAACCAGTCCAATTCACTAAAACACTTATCTCGTATGTGTTTACTGCCCTTATACATTTTAGGAGCTTGTATGAACAAACAGATGTCAGAAGGTCATATGTATGAACAGGATAAGCTAGTTTATCACATATTATGGGGCTTATTTCACAAATGTTGGCTAGGAACACATGGTTTTTAAAAGGGTATTAACACTATTTATATTTAAGGCTCATTTAAAAAAAGAGACTTTGCGAGTTACATATAAAAGAAAAGTGGAGCAATTCTGGGAACTGCACTATAAAAATATTTCATTGGGGATTTTAATCCATTGAATGACAGAATGGTCTCCAAAATGCTGCATTCAGGGAGTTAAAAGTTCCATTCAAATCAATGGGGACTTAAGAATTCCCAAGAATTTCCCAAAATCAATCAGGTTTTCTTTTATGCATAAGGCCCAATGTCTGTTTATTACACAAACAAGATACAAAGTTTCAAAATAACATTAACCGTATGAGTGACAGAGGGGTATGTGAGGCATTGCTTACTCCTCTGGCACTCAAAGGGTTAAAACACATTAGCGATTTGTACTATAATACAGTGTATGAACGTACCTCCTCCAGCCTATCCAAAGCATCGTTAAGGTTCCTTCTTCTTTCTAATGCCAATAACCACACTTGCTGCCATTTGCTGACAAGTAAATTGACCCTTGGGTTCTTGGTTTCAATTGATGCTTGCGAACCAGATGGATACAAGCTAGGAGTTGGGGAACGTTTTCCTGTTAAATTAAAAAAACATCATTATCCATTCCTGAATGAAACTGTGAAGTTAGATGGGGCCATTGGCAGAAAATTAACTCTGAGGGATACTGAGCCTCCCCAGAACTAACTGACTGATTCAATAAGTGGAAGAGAACCATGGTCCACAGTTAGAGGGCCTGTGGAAGGGCTGACATTTGAGGGATTCTATGAGGGGCCCTGAGCAATATCAACCCCCTTACACTCCTAAAATGAGCTCTCCTGATGGCATCTTACATGTGTGGAAAAACCCCATGCAAGCTCAGTTTTCTCTCATATGTGCCCCACCCCACTACCCGCTTCCCTTCTAAATTAAATAGCAGAGTTGATGGAGTGGGAGGCAGGAAGTGTATGTGTGTCTGTGTGGGGGAGCCCATGGATACTCCATGGGGATAACAAAGTCTGGGGAAAATATGTCATAGGAATAAGTGGCTCTACCTGTTTAACACATTGACTTACCTATCTATACTTTTTGAGATTATATCTGCAATTTCCTGCATATAGTGATCTCCGCTGAGTATGCCTCTAGATCACACCTCCGCAAACAATGAGATTACATGGGCCTGGAGGACTTGATTTGGACATTATTTTTTATCAGATTGCAAATTTAAACAAATAGATGAATTGCAGATAACAACAGTACATAGAAATAGCTGCTGTTTGAAGGAATTCTTCTTACGTAAATTAACAACCATTTATTTTTAGGCTATAGTTCTCCCTTCCATGTTTGTCAGGCACCTTTTTAACCTCTTGAGGACTACAAGGGGTTAAAAGGAATTTACATAATTTCATTCATATTACAAGCATATAGATGTTCTGACATAAAAAGAGATTCATAAAGTATTTTCATGAGTTAATCATTGACTACTATCCCTTTAAAATAAAAGTGTCTAATGTTTCACAAAAACAGCAGCTCCAATTAATCTTCATAGTATTTGGGCCATGTAGAGTGTTATTTCAATCCTGTCAGTGGTGTAGTTCAAGAGTAATTGAATGATAAAGTTTCCCCCTCCAGCCCCTTTTACCTAGTGTAAGCCACCTCCTCTCACAGCTCACAGCAAGGGATAATCTTCTTACTGTGAGCATAATAAAAACCCTGCCCCCCTTGACAGGTTTTTCAGATTTTCCTTATGCTCACTGAAGATTGTCCCTCTCTGCAATCCATCAGGACAGTCTTGCTGCTCTGAGATGTTACATCAGTAAAAGGGGCGGGAGGGGAATACTTTATCATTCAATTACACTTGAACTACAACTCTCACATTATTGAAATAACACTCTCCATGGCCCAAATACTATGAAGATTAATTGAAGCTTCTTTTATTGTGAAACATTGCTATCCCTTTAATGGACATTCTCATTGAGATTATTCTGGGCTTTCATACTTACGGCCTGTTCTTCCTTTATCCAAGACAGGAATTTGAGATTGTCCTGAAGAAGTCTCAGCTGCTTTCCTCTTGTACGTTTTTGTAACCTTATCAACATCTGGCTGTTTTTGTGTCATTTCTTCCATAAATGTCTGCAAAAGTAAATAGCTTAAACAACTGTGGCAAGAAAACCGTATTCTAAACAAAACAAAGCTGTGTTGCCTTGGAAAAACCTCAACAGTTTCCATCTTAATTTACAGGGATATATTTAACAGAAACAGGAGCAATGGTAAATTCCCAGAAGACCTGGGTTTTAGTCTTATCTAATTAACAGAGCACCATGAAAGCAACTTTTACCTTTACCATTAGTGGGATCAACAGAATATTATAGCATTAGAGGGTTTTAGGCAGGAAACAAGATTGGAGTTTTAAAGGGCAACTATCATGACAGTTGCCCTCTCAGCAGGCCTACTCCTCTGGAAGAAGATCTGCCAAGGATGTTAGGGCTGCATTGTAAGCCCCAGCAGATCAACTAGGAAAAGGAGTAAGAAAAAGTATGTTTCTCGCTCTAGAGCTGGTGACAATAACCTCGAGACTTTAAAGATTCACAGTTCAGATAGACTGCTATGGATAGGTCTCCTAACCAGGGGATGGGGATAGGTTCCTAACCAGGGGATGGGGATAGGTTCCTAACCAGGGGATGGGGACAGTTTCCTAACCAGGGGATGGGGACAGGTTCCTAACCAGGGGATGGGGATAGGTTCCTAACCAGGGGATAGGGATAGGTTCCTAACCAGGGGATAGGGATAGGTTCCTAACCAGGGGATGGGGATAGGTCTCCTAACCAGGGGATGGGGATAGGTCTCCTAACCAGGGGATAGGGATAGGTTCCTAACCAGGGGATAGGGATAGGTTCCTAACCAGGGGATGGGGATAGGTTCCTAACCAGGGGATGGGGATAGGTTCCTAACCAGGGGATGGGGATAGGTTCCTAACCAGGGGATGGGGATAGGTCTCCTAACCAGGGGATGGGGATAGGTCTCCTAACCAGGGGATAGGGATAGGTTCCTAACCAGGGGATAGGGATAGGTTCCTAACCAGGGGATAGGGATAGGTTCCTAACCAGGGGATAGTGATAGGTTCCTAACCAGGGGATAGTGATAGGTTCCTAACCAGGGGATGGGGACAGGTTCCTAACCAGGGGATGGGGACAGGTTCCTAACCAGGGGATGGGGACAGGTTCCTAACCAGGGGATAGGGATAGGTTCCTAACCAGGGGATAGGGATAGGTTCCTAACCAGGGGATGGGGATAGGTTCCTAACCAGGGGATAGGGATAGGTTCCTAACCAGGGGATGGGGATAGGTTCCTAACCAGAAACTAGCAGCAGCCTATGGGGACTGTATTTGCAACCTGTGAAGCCTGTGGGTTTCAGCTCTGTCCAGCACCCCTGCTAACCCTGTCCCCAGAAACATCTTACAGAAGCGTTTTAATTATTATATTATTTATGATATTGTGATTGCTACCACAGCAACTTCAGCTAGTACATATCAACAGCCCTGAACAGACGATTCACCTGATGTTCAGCAATCAGTGCTTTAACCTCATCTATTTCCTGTGGGATGTCTTCTTTGTCTTTATCATGTAGTGTTGTTTCTGCCCACTGTAACCAAGTCAGCAGAGATTCAAGCAGCTCCTTCTTGGCTATCAAATCTTCCAGCGCCACAGCCAGCCTCTGTTGATGCTGCTTTGTCCACGTTAGAACCTTATACAGATAACAGTCATTGAGATGTCACCAAGAGCTTTGTTCTTAAATCTTAAGAGGTGTGATTCTGGGTCAAACCAACTGCACCATTAGGTAGAAATTACAATTCTGCATATCCCCTTCAATATAATTGGGGCTTTTATGGCCTTGAATATTACAGCGGTCTTCAACAAAGCAAAGTTCTGGGGAGACCTTTCCAAGGGATTAAAAGCCCCATTAAAATAAATGGGAATTTTAATTTCCCCCAATATTGTAGCAAACTAACTGCATCACAGGGGATAAGTAAATAGTTCCAAATGTCCCACTGATTTTACCCTTTGGGAGCCGGAGGGGGTACGCAATGCATTGCAAAGCAATAAATTGCATACCCCTCTGGTCCTCAAAAGGTTAAATGGAGCTTTTAACAACATACTAGCATGGTCTTTGCATTTTAAAGCTATTGTTGGAGACCTGTCTAGCATTCATGGGGTTAAAAGCCATATTTAAATCAATGGAATTCTTGTTTGTGTCCATTGGGGCAGTTGCTTTGCTATAGAAGTGCTCTGCTTGACAACAAGGTAACATTGGCAAATATATAAGATTTTATTTCAACTATAAATGCAGTATTTTGAATTATGAACCAGAATTAGACCAAGATAGTTAAAGAAAAATATTTTAAAAATAGAAAATAGATAGAAGAATTTTTTTGGGGGCGGGGGGTGCAGCACAAAATTCAATCTGTGGTTATTCAGCTGTCGTTAAATTCATAACTGGATCTATATCTTAGTCGATTCCTGGCAAAGCACTTTAGAATCCCTAATCCCTACCCATAGCCATACCCACTTGTATGACTCTACCTCACATCAGAATATAATCTGACACTCCCACAGTATATAATCTGGTAAATAAACTGACACCATGAACCAGGAAAGGCTGTCTTGAGCACAGTCACAGGGATTGCATTAGCCACACCCACAAGTTGGTGGTGAAGTGGACATGGTCAGTCAGACTGAGGAATCCCTTACAACTAGGCAAACTTTATGGTCCTCTACTCTGTCTGGCCTAGTTGGGATAGTATTGAAAGTATCCTCATTTGGCCATTTGATGATAAAGGATGATGGTAGATGTAGGCCAAAAAAGTTACCCACCCCTGGAATAAATTATCCCCTAAAGCAGGGACAGTCAATTGTCAGACCTTCAGCAGTCGGGGACTTTAACTCCCTTCTGTCCAACCAGCCATTGGCTGGTTGGGGATGATGGGAGTTGAAGAACCCAACGGCTGGAGGTCCAATAATAGACTATATATGAAGTGAAGTTTTACATACCTCCTCAAACCTGGCTCTAATAATGGTGATCCAGTGCTTAATGGTAGTGATAGAGTCTGGATGGCAGATTGCTAAGATGGCCTCTCCCATACTCGCTCCTTTATTCAGTTCAGCCCTTTTCTCTTCCACTTTCCTCATAAACTCCTGAATGATAAATAATTGTAGCTGTTAGAACATCACAAGGAGACAAATCAAAGGCAGGTGTACAACTCGCATCTGGTGAACAGCTTTTAAATTACAAAATAACATGTAAGTAGAACGTAAGCGAAAACTTTAAAGTATCAACTGAAGACATTAGCATGGTAAATTATATTGTACAATATACTAAACATTCTCCATACTACCAAAGACAGCTAAATCATTTTTCTTTGATTTACTATAATTAATCTAGTTCATGGTGGTTAACCAGAGGCCCTCCAGTAGTTTAGGACCACAGGTCCCGCCATTAGGAGTCCTGAACAGCTGGAGGTCCTCAGGTTGGTCATCTTTAATCTAGATGCACATTTGTAACTGATTATAGTTTGTTGTTTATGGGTAATACATTTTATGTCTAAACAAAGAATAATAGAGTTCCATACTGTGATTAAGTTTTGGCTATTTTGGGTGATTTAAGCTAAGTTTCATATCACACTTCACTGAAGGCAAAACATAAATCCAAACTTTACATCAGGGGCGGTCAACCTGAGTCCCTCCCACTGTTGATGACAATAATTCTCATCATCATTACATTCACCTTACAGAAAACTTATTCACCACATTTACTTGTACAATCTGTGTATTGCATTGGCTAGTACAGGCTATTCATTGAATTCACCCGTACAGCCCATTCAATGCATTCATCTGTACAGACAATCCATTGCATTTACCCATACATTTATTCATTCACTGCTTTCACTTTATAGTCAACTTATTAACCACCTTCACCTGTACAGAAAATTCATTGCATTCACATATACTTTCATTCACTGTAAATTATTCACCTAACAGTTCATGTATTCATTATGGTCTATTCTTTTATTGAAGTCGATATTCAGTCATTGCACATTATTTAGTTTACAGTCCATTCATTTATTGTCTTAAGCTGTAGGGTCCATTCATTCATTCATTCATTGTACAATATTTAGCTTGTATCCCATTCTTTCATTGGTTTAAACTGTGTGGACAATTTATTCATTGCACACATCCGTAGCCTTAAGCTATAGGGCCAATTCAACAATTATACGGAATGTCTACATTGCTTTGTGCATATGATCCACAGTGTTACTGAAGAGCATGTATACATACTCCTGAAAATCACAGTAACATTGGGAAAGAATTTGAAAGAGAACCAAATAAATGTTATAAGAGTCACATGCCTGTTATTAACACACAGATAAAATGACACTATCCTGAGTTCAGAAAAAGACAACGTAATGGCTGCAGTAAAAAAAAAAAAAAAAAAACGATTAACCCTTTAAGGAGCAGAGGGGTGTACAATGCATTACTTTGCAATGCTTTGTAGTATCCTTCAGTTCTTAAAGGGTTAAATAACATTTCTACTTCCTTTCCAGTTCAGATTTGGTATTTTCTTAAAGCGGAACTACCACCGCATAACAAGTTTATCTTAAATAATTCCCCATCTGGCAACTAGCTGCTTAGTAGCGCTAATCGCCAGAATTATTACCTTATTAAATAGATTTCTCCTTTCTTTCCCAGCTGACCTGCAGGACGGATCGCAGATATCTTGCATAGTGATATCCACGCACCTGCTCTGTCAGTCCTGGCCGGCTCTAAGCGGCATTGCTAGGAGCCATTCCGCTCCAGAAGGGACTGACAGAGCAGGCGCGTGGACGTCACTATGGCAAGATGTCCGGGCTCCGTCATGCCTGTCAGCCAGGGAAGAAAGGAGAAATCTATTTAATAAGGTAATAATTCTGGCGAATAGCGCTACTAAGCAGCTAGTCGCCAGATGGGGGGTTATTTAAGATAAACTTGTTATGTGCTGGCAGTTCAGCTTTAACAAGAAAAAAAGGCAAGGAGGTGGTAACAGCTTCGGTACACATGGTAGCCTACAATTGTCAGACAATCTCTTGAGGTTTTTTTTTAATATTTAAATAGAAACATTGTAGGTATTGTTAATTAACTTCTTAGGAGTCAGAGATGTCTCCAAAGCAGTGGAGACATCTTTATTACCCAAAAGGTTAAAAGGCATGTTGTGCTAACTAATAAATTCCTCTGGAAGAATTCTGGAAACTGATGGTTTTTCTAACACTTCCTAATAACCCCAATTCTAATGGCTACTATGAATTTCATCATTACACCTTGATTCACCAGAAAAAGTTTGTAATTTGTCCTACATGTTGCAAACATTGTGTGGAACATGACTCGTACTGGAAAATCTTTATGGCCTTTATGAATGTTGTCATTGAAGGTTAGTTCGAGAGGTAATATCTTCACTTAATACTATGTTTTTGGAAGTGAACAGGACCCACAGGGGGATGCCCTAAGGGTCGATTCTACGAGAATGTGTGTCTGTCAATATGAGACGAGCATATTTCCTTGACGTAAGAGAGACACATCACCATTTGCATTAAGAATTAGGGATGCGGGGGGGGGGAGACTGTGGTCATTAGCATAACATTCTGCAGTAAAGTTGTTTATGTGTTGGGTAGGGGAGAGTAGAGGGGGTACAAAGACAATTCAGCAGCAGTAGCGCATTGCAGAGCAATGCATTGGATACATCTCTGACACTTAAAGGGTTAATATACACTACCATTCAAAAGTGTGGAGTAACTTAGAAATGGCCTAGTTTCTGTCACGGCAGCAGCTTAACTGTATGGTATGTAAGCAGTGCTCATCAAGCCAATGAAAACTGTGAGAGGTTCTTCAGGAAGAATGGGGTGAACTCTCTTCACATTACCTCATCAAACTGACAACTAGAATGTCAAAGGTCTGCAAGGCTGCAATTTCTACAAATGGAGGATTCTTAAACGAAAGCAAAGTTTGAAGGACACAATTATTATTTAAATTAAAAATCATTATTTCTATCCTTGTCAATGTCTTGACTGTATTTCCTATTCATTTTGCAACTCATTTGATGGAAAACAAGAAAATTTCTAAGTGACCCCAAATTTCTGAACAGTAGTGTAGGTAAGAAGATAAATAATCCCATCTTTACTAAATAAGGATTTTTTCTGACTTGTGTTTGTGAGAACTTCAAGAGGGCTGTGACTGTGCTATGGATACAGAATTCTGAGACAAGTTTATCAAGTAAGAAACTGAATACATAAATCCATAAAGCTGTTTTCCAGAGCATAGGTGGCAATGTTTAAAACAATAGAATAGTAAATTTATGAATCACTACTACATAAAATAATTTGACTAAATGAACACCTCCCTACTGCCACAGGGTGCTCACAATCTCTCTCACACACGCATATACACACACACACAAACCAAAAACGAGCTTCACTTCACACTGCACAAGCTAAGAGGTGTGAGCTGATGTGACTTGGCCGAGCAGCACGTCTGACCTCTGCACATTGCAATGTGTTGCTTACCCCATTGGCAATCAAAGGGATAAGAGGGGGTTGTGACCATGTGACCATGGCCGAAGATGAATAGAAAGCTACAGGGAAATCTCAACATTTACAGCCTCAGGTAGGTGATGTTGGGATTGTGAAATCTGACACATAGGCAGCTATCAAGAGTTTAGTGCACGTGACAATGTGCCACATTAACATATGAACACATCCATAAGAATATGACAATGGCTCATTAAGCTGCATTTCAATATGCAATTGAGCCATTATCAAAGTGGTCAGTGCAAAATCATAAACCTATCGAAGGCATGGTGGAGTCATGGCAATGTCTGTGTATTTGTTGTGTATTCACAAGGATATGATGCCAGTGACATTCTTACTGCATAATGTAAATGTCATCAACACAAATACTACAAAAGATCGCCACCCTGGCCCTTTATCGAACCTCAGTGCAATTTGGCCCTAAACCCAAGCTCCACCCAGTGCAGTATTAACCTCTTCATGCACTCTGCCTGCTTCAGTATGAAACCAAAAGAAAGTTGCAGTGGATGCAGTTTGAGGTCCTGTCCACCTCCACATCTAGTAATGTTACCTCTTAAACCAACCTGCAATAAGAAAATTCATGAAGGTCATTAAGATTTTCCAGTCACAGCAAAGTATGTGGGGATTTATCATTAGGAGGTGTTAGTGTTCCTTTAATTTTCAACAGATTTATATTCTTGAAAGTAATACTGAATTCTCTAGCCATCAAATAAATATTTTCCAGTGCACAGAGTACCAAACATTTCTATAAAACCCTGTATCATTTTTATTACATTTTATACAAAAAATGTCACGGTAAACTATAAAATCTTTTTCTAATTCACCTTATGCTGGTCAATGAGTACTCTTAATGACTCTTCATCATCAGGAAGGATACCATGGAAACGTAAGGCTTGCTCTGCCTCTGCCAGCCACTCCAAAAGGACATGTACCGCCGAGTGAAATGCCTCTGCCTGCAATGGAAACACAGCCTCATGAGTGAGCTCAGCAGCAGTACTGTTCCAACGAACCTCAGATTGCCCTTCTATGTCCTACAGTACAAGTAGCGCAACTTTGGATCTCCAGCATTTTGCAAATACAATTCCAATCATGCCCAACTCACCAAGGACCGGGAGTTGTAGTCCCAAATAGATGGAGAGCCAGATGTTGATTACCCCTGTTTTAGCAAGAATAAAACTTGTGTATTCTACTAGGAATAGATGCTATTTTCTCTGTTAATCACACCTAATTATCTCTGCCTAAATAACATGCCTAATGTATCTCCATAATACAATATAGTCTAATTATAAGTGGTAAATGGGGCTGAGGCAGTCATCTGGTAACATAAAACCTGCAGAAACAAAAACATTGTTAAAAATGAAATTGTTATTAGGAAAAAAATAGTATTTACTGTGAAGTCAATAGTAGCTGCTTTTTCTGAGCATTTGTCTTTTGTTGATAATAAAAACAGAACAGCACGTTTCAAAATTTAACTAATTTTTTAATTGCCAATTAATTACTATTAACAAGTTAACACTTTAAGTGCCAGAGGGGTACACAGCAAAATGCTTTGCAAAGAGTTGCATACCCCTCTAGAATACAAAGGGTTAACCGTGCACTGTTGTTTTTTAAGATCCAGTTTTCTTTTAACTTTTAAAAACTGGACTTTGTATGAACTCTCTGCTGTGTCTGACATGTCAGACTCCTAAAACACTGAAGCAAATGTTCACAATAATCAGCCTTGCGCCAATGATGTTATCCTCTAATGCTGATAGCCGCAGTCCAGCGTATGCACTACAGAGTATGACAGTTATAGTACACACCAGTGGACAATATCCATCATTGTTCAGACTAAACTTTCTGAGCTCAAGAGAAGTATGCAATGCACTTCATTGCAATCCAATGGATACCTTTCAGCAATCCTAAATGTCTACCCCATAGCATATGCAGGGTAATGATATAAAACCACGTCATTTCCTCTACACATTGCTTTAACCCTTTGAGTGCCAGAGGGATACGCAACTCAAAGGGTTAAACAGGGCCTGATTTAGAGGGGAATCGCTGGTGAAGGACTGACTGTTGTGTTTAAAAATAAAAGTTCATAGAGACAACAATGTGTGTTTTTTAACATGAACTTTTGATTTCAAACACTTCAGACAATGCCCCACCATCAGGTTAAGCACAGAGTTAATAAAAGGAACCATTTTAAGTTAAAAGAAAAAAGTATACCTCAGAAAAAAAAATAAATAAAAGAGAATCAAAAATGTATCAAGTAAATGTATGGCTAAACTTTTACTTTTTTTTTTTTATAGTTCACTTTAACCCTTTAAGGACCGGAGAGGTATATACTGCATTGCTTCCCAATGCCTCACAAACCAATCAGGTCTTTGAAGGGTTAATAAGTTAATGGTTCAATTAAGACGATTTACATAAACTGCATATTTAAAATTGCCAAACACTTGGATGCTAGAGATATATCCAACATCACATCTTTAGCATACATAGGTTTAATCATAAACTATAGTGTGGCATGACTGTACAAGAGAATACCCCAGATCCCAAGCATATAACAAAAGGTATGACTGGGTCTTTTATACAAGACTTAAGTAGTGCTACTACTCGCGCTCACCTGCCGGAGAGCTTCTTCCAGTCGAGTTTGTTTAGACACAGACAAAGTGCACACAGTTTCCCAGCGAGTGCTCAACTCCTGAATTTGGGCTTTCACCCATGAGGAGTCATCTCGGCTCCCTTCAATAAGTTCTCTTGCAGAACGTTTCAGGGCCTGAATACTGCTACTTCTTTTTCCCAACTCCTTTTGGAAGACCTAGGAAAAGAAGCAATTACTTAAAAAAAAGTGATAACAATTCATCTTCATTGTCAGGCTTCTTCTGATAACAGTGGACTATACAAAGGGATTTGTGGATACTTACTGACAGGAGATTCTACTGGACTTGTGTCAGCTGAAAACTCAAATGAACTGAGACAAAACCTTTTTAAAACTGCATATTTTTCTATTATAGCTAATATAATTTTCTGGTGAAAAAGGACAGAAGCAATTTTCAGGTATGATTCCAAGCTTGGCCAATAAATCACTGAAAACTGTTTTAAACGAGAGTTTACTAAAGTAGGTATTCAACCCCCCAAGCCAAAGAGTGCAGTTTTCTTCCCTTGATCACAGTTGTTTCAATCATTAGCTTATGTGGATCTGTCAGGATTATCAGGACACAGACTGATACATACACCTGTGTCCATGTGGCATCTTCCCTGTGATGTGAGAGTTGAGAACCCATGTTTAGAACATAGCCCCTATGTATAAAAGCAAACTGACTTAATTCTGGAACAAACCATCTCCACCCTAGGGGAAAAAACATTCCCAGAATCCCAATTGAGTTAACCCTCTGAGTGCCAGATGGGTACCCATCTGGCACTCAGAGGGTTAATTGGGCAATTTAATGCATTGGATACTCATGAGGTCTCCAAAGCATTGTGTTGTACTGTTTTGTTGAATTATCTAGCATTCAAGGCGTTAAATGTTTCAGCCCTATTTCCTACCAATGCTCAGGCTGGAAAATCCTCATGTTTCTGCCTACTAGTGGCCCCCCAATGACAGTTTTGGGGACAGCTGGTTTAGAAAATGAAATTTACAAGACATAGCATTTTTCCAGACAAAAATGTTTAATTGTAGGTAAATATAATATATATATATATAATTATATATATCTCTATATACACACACAGAGAAAAGAGGATTGTACTCACAGGACTTAAAATACAAAATCTTTACTTCATATCATTAATATTTCGGTCTGTATACCAGACCAGGCAAAAGGTCTGGTATGCAGACTGAAACATTGACATAATGAAATAATAGGATTTTAGTCTTACCTGTTAAATCCTGTCGTCCAATACAGGTTACTGGTAACTTTGTGTAGGCGATCAGCCTTTAACCCTTTGAGTGCCAGAGGGGTACAGAACGCATTGCTTTGCAATACGTTGCGTACCCCTCTGGCACTCAAAGGGTTAAGTGACTGCTGGGTGGAGCCTACCTCCTCTCCTTAGCTTGCAGCTAGCCAATCACCAACCAGTAAGATCTGCAGACTAACTATTGACTAAAGGTAAAGGAAGACTCCTGTGAGCATGAACCCGAAAGGACCCCCACGTTCTGCCACAGGAGAGCCAAGCATGGTCCCTTGACATGGTGGGAGACCAGTAACCTGTATGGACTAAGAGAAAAGGATTTAACAGGTAAGACTAAAATCCTATTTTCTCTGTCTTCCAATACAGGTTACTGGTAACTTTGGGATGTCCAACCATAAAGTTCCCCAGGGCGGGCAGAAAGGCAAGGACCAGGCGCAGGCCCCCAAAGTCACCAGAGCACCAATAAACCTACAGATCATGAATAGCTCAACAATAACTGCAAATTGTAAACGGACACTGAACAGGGGTAAAACAAACCCCAGTACTGTTACAAAGCATACTAAACTAAAGCCAACAGGGCTCAAAAGTGAGAGAGTACTGAGAGACTAAAGAGATCCTAGACAGGTAAGGCTGCTTCCAGGATCTTCCTCCCAAACCTGGCATCAGCTGATGCCAGCACATCCACACCATAGTGTTTAGCAAAAGTGTGCACAGACGACCAACTGGCCGCCTTGCACAACTGATCAGCTGAGGCCTGGTTCTTGCAGGCCCATGAAGCCCCAATAGACCTCGCAGAATGAGCCGTGACCTTGAAGGGAACAGGCTTCTTTCGAAGTTCGTATGCCTTACAAATCGTTGACTTGATCCAAGAAGCAATGGTTACCTTGGAAGCAGGCTTCCGTGCCCTAGGACCATCAGGAATGACAAAAAGAGTGTCAGACTGCCTCAAGGATGCACACAGAACTTGAGACAACGAACATCATCCAACAGATGAAGATCCTTCTCTTTGTCAGAAGTAGGGTTAGGACAGAAGGAAGGCACCACAATCTCCTGATTAATGTGGAACTCAGACACCACCTTCGGGAGAAACTCTTGTGAGGTACGAAGCACCTCCTTGTCCTTGTGAAAGACCAAAAAGGGTGGTCTACAAGACAGGGCATGCAGCTCCGCAACTCGGTGAACAGAAACAATCGCCAGGAGAAAGGCCATCTTCCACGTCAGCAAACGTAGAGGAATGGAAGCCAAAGACTCAAAAGGAGGACGCTGAAGCACTCCCAAGTCCAGGTTAAGGTCCCACTGAGGAGCAGGGAACTTAAACACCAGATGGGTATGAGCAACACCCTGGAAGAAAACCTTGACATCAAGAATGATAGCAAGATGCCTCTGAAAGAAGACAGAGAGCGCAGAAGTCTGAACCTTAAGAGAATACAGAATGAGACCCTTATCCACACCATCCTGGAGGAAGGAAAGAACTGTAGGAAGGTCAAAATCCTCAGACAGGTCTTTGTCAGCACACCAAGATAGAAAGGTAGACCAAATACAATGGTAGGCCTTAGACGAAACAGGCTTACAGGCACTAAGCATACTAGCCACCACACCAGAAGAAAATCCCTTCTTCTTCAAAATTGATGATTCAGTCTCCATGCCTTCAAAGCCAGACGATGAATGTCTTCCTTCCAGAGGTAACCCTGTAGAAGAAGGTCCGGGTGGGGGGGAAGTGGAAGACGTTCCGCCACTGAAAGGTCAAGAAGCTCTGGAAACAAAGCCTGTCGAGGCCAGTACGGAGCAATCAGAATGACTGGGCAGCGCTCCAGTCTCAGTTTCTGTAGCACCCTGTTCAACAGGGTAATGGGAGGAAAGATGTATGCTAGAGGAAATGTCCATGGGATCGACAAGCCATACACTGCCAGAGCCAGGGGATCCGCCCAGCTAGAGCAGAACATTGGAACCTTCCTGTAGTTCCTGGTTGCTATCAGGTCGATGCATGGATGACCCCACTGTTGAATGATGAGGTTGAACATCTCTGGTTCCCACTCTCCGCTGTCCACTGTGTGCCGACTGAGGAAGTCTGCCAGAACGTTGTCTACATCAGGAATATGAACTGCGGAAATGGCAGGGACATGCTCCTGTAACCATGATAAAATAGCCTTGACCTCTAGCCAAGCAGCGATACTTCTTGTGCTGCCTTACTTGTTGATGTAGGGTACCACTGTGGTGTTGTCCCACTGTACCCTGACCGGGCAATCCTCCAGTTGCCGTGTCCAGTGATGTAGGGCATGAAATATGACCCAAAGCTCCAAGACATTGATGGGAAGGAGAGATTCCTCCTGAGACCACCGGCCCTGAACACTCAAGTGCCCAAGCACCGCTCCCCATCCGGAGAGGCTGGCATTCGTTGTCACTGTGGTCCAGAAGGGCACCAGGAAGGGTCTGCCTTCCAGGAGATTGTTCAGGTTGAGCCACAACGAGAGCCTCTGTTCCACGTGAAAAGGGAGAGATAGGGATCTTTCCAGGAGATCTGGTCGACCCTTGCATGCCAGGATTAGGAACCTCTGAAGTTCCCTGGTGTAAGCCATGGCAAATGGAACTGCTTCTATGGTGGAAATAAACTTCCCCACCAAGGATGACAACTTCTTGGCCGGAACCGGATCCTGAGACAGGATAGCCTGGACCTTCAGTGCTATCTGATGAGCCACTTCGTCCATGAGAAATACCATCCCTCTCTGAGTGTCGAAGAGAAGGCACAGAAAGACCATACGCTGGGAAGGAACAAGGTCTGACTTGTCCAGATTGATGATCCACCCATGATGGGAGAGAGCATGAATGCAGTTCTGTACCTGCTGATAAAGGAGTTCTGGAGAAGAGGCCTTCAGAAGGAGATCGTCCATATATAGAGTGACTCTGACGCCGTTCTGATGTAGGACAGAAATCACTGCTCCCAGGACTCTGTTGAAGACTTGAGGAGCCGTGGTCAGGCCAAAGGGGAGGGCAGAAAACTGAAAATGCCCTCGGTCGCAGGCAAAGCGGAGATATTGGCGACTCTCTGGATGAATGGTGATGTGCAGACAGACATCCTGCAGATCCAGAGAGGTCAGAAATTCCCCAGGGGACATGGCCACTATCACTGTGCACAGAGACTCCTGGTGGTATTGGGAACGGACCACAAAGGAGTTGAGATCTTTCATATCCAAAATGGGACAACAGCCGCCGTCCTTCTTGGAAACCACAAAGAAGTTGGAGTAGAATCCCAAGCCCCTCTCCTGAGGAGGTAATGGTTCCAGGACCGCCTTGTCCAGAAAGGCCTGTATAGCTTCCTCGAAAAGGTGGTGCTTTTCTGCTCCCAAGGGAGAACGAGAAGAGAAGGTCCTTGGAGGAGGAAGGAAGGTGAAGGGATCCTGTACCCCGTATCCACCACCTGTAAAGCCCACAGGTCCGCCCCAGAGGCCTGCCAAGACGAGAGGTAGTGGCGTAAGCGGCCACCTACATGCGGGTGGGGAGCCGGTTTCGGAGAGTCATGCAGAAGAAGGTTTGGAAGCCTTGGACTTTGCGGAAGACTTGGCTCTCCATTGCTGCTTAGGCTTGTATGAGGAAAGCGGAGTCTGAGGGACCGCCTGGGTCGCTTGGTGCAGCCTGTTTGAAAGGGACAAAAAAGCAGATTCCTTTTGACAGGCGGCTTCTTCCTCAGGACCACTGGCAGGTGAGTACTCTTCCCTCCAGTGGCCTCGCTGATGAGATCCTTTTGCTCAGGCCAAAACAGGGAGGAGCCCTGAAAAGGCAAAGACAGGACAGCCTCCTTGGAGGCCGTGTCAGCAGACCAGATCCCATACACACAGTGTCAAACAGGGCAGCAGAGACATAATGCTGAGCCTCAGCAATGTTAACGACATGTCAGTAATAGGGGCCCCCTGATGGACAGCTGAATTGAGCTATTCAGTCCAAACAGCCACAGCCCTATTCACCCACGCTGCAGCAAAGGCAGGGCGTAGGGCAGAGCCAGCCGTTGCAAAAATAGCCTTGAGAGAGAAGTCTCAAGCTTCTTATCCATCCAGAGCAGAGGAGTCAGCCACCAGCAAAGCAGTGGACTTAGAAAGCCTGGAAACTGGGGCATCCACTTTGGGGGGATGGACCCACTGCGTGAGGGTCATTTTAGAGAACAGGTAAAGCTTAGTGAACTTCCCAGACACAGATGGTTTCCTGTCTGGAAATTTCCACTCCTCAGACATCAAGAGGTCAAGGGTGGGGTTAGGTGCAAAACAAGTATGGGGCCGGACAGGCTTCTGAAACACATCAGATGGGTCAGAAGACGCCTCCTGTACATAGCTTGGAACGCTCCAGTTTTGCCCCTGAGACTCCGGATTTAATACTGTATTACCGGGTCTCTGGGGCAGAGTCTAATTTGCTGGATGTGGGGAGTTTCTGTTGAAACTCTGCCCACTTGTGCTCCATCCCGCCCTATTCCTCCCACTCCTCGTCCTATTCTCCTACTTCCCCAGGCTATTCTGCCTATTTTTTTCTTTTTGTGTGTGTTTTTTTATCACCCCACCCCCCCGTCGCGATTAAGCCCTGTCCCTTTTTCTGACGCAAATCACATCATAGAGCTTACCCAGCGGCTACCCTCCAGGTAGTCCATGTTGTAAAGTTCCCAGGTATGCTCCTGTACCAAGGGAATGTTCAGGGTGGTCAGCACAGCTCTGATCAGGCCCTCAGCCAAGGGAATAGGGTCAGCCTCAAAGGGGTCCCCAAAAAACTGAGATGAAGGAACAGCTGAACGGTCATCATCATCATCAGAGTCCACCAATAATTCCTCCTCAGAGGAGTCAGACACATCATGTACACCTGGCGGTTTAGGCAGAGAAAATCTGATAGGGGCGGGGGCCTGCCATGAGTGGAAGACCCCCTGTAAAGTGGATGGAAGGAGTTGTAAGGTGGACCAGAGGTCCCTGATAGTAGCCTTAAACTCTTGCATCCATACCGGCTCTAGTGCGTGGCTGGAGGCCCCTGCAGGGTATTTAGGGGCAGTAGTGCATGCTGGGCAAACATGACCTGATTATTCTCTAGGTAACCTTGAGTGACATGAGGAGCAATGAGCAATGGGGGACACAGACACCCCAGTGTCCTTTGTCTTAGGTTTAGCCCCAAGGTCTAATGGAGTAGACATTCTCACAGAGTCAAACGGTAAAAGTATCAGAACACCCACAAAACAGTGTGTATGATAAATAAATGCACCCCAGAAACGCTAAATAAGACTTATCTGGTAGGTGAAGGGTTAAACTGCAGAGGAGAGAAGGAGAGTCCAAGCCCTGCGTAGGATACTCGATCTGCAAATACACAAAATGGCTGCCGCGGCAGGAGCCAATCAGAAATGAGCGCGCAAAGCAAGCAATCATGGGAATCGTACTTTTGCTAAAGGAGTACCCCAACAGTGCCCCGAAGCCCCCTAAAGCCCAAAACATGCCCAGAACATTGACCAGATGACAGAGCAAGGGCAAACCCACAAAATGAGCCATCTTTGACCTCGCTACGTGGAGCGGTTGCAGAGATCTATCCCAAATGTAAAGTCCCATAGAAGTGAATGGAGCAATGACGTCTATGTGGTAAACGCGCGCCTTAAAAGCGCGGAACATAAAGTAAACGAGGTGAATACCAAAATGTAAAACTACTCAAAAGCCCACTAGAATTAAACAGTAGACCCAATAAACACTGGTCCAGTAGGGAAAGTGCCCAAAGACCCCCCCAAAAGGTGCTAACCAGCAACAAAAGGGTTAAGTTAGCACAGAAACTTGCTCCAAACACCTCACAAACATACATATAAACCCAATGAGTGCATGAGTATGTAATAGGAACTCCAAATGAGACCTCTGTGCGGAGGGGAAGCATGGGACATGTGGACCTTAGCACTCAAAGGGTACTCACCTTTTTCAGTAGGTCTTCTTACCATATATCAAGAAGAAGCCTCAGTGGGCAACTTCTGGGGAAAGAACTTGCAGCCAAGATTTCCCCCCCCAGGGCTTAGGTCCACAAAAGCACCTGGTAAACTGAGCTATCCACATTTGTGATGGGAATTGTCAGTGATGGTAATCCGCCTAATGGTGGTATTCCATATCTAACAGAAAAATAATAAAAAAGCTAAAATTATACCCAGAACTGTTCTCTTGCCTTCTGTCTTGACCAAAGAACAAATCTTACTGGTTGGGGATTGGCGAGCTGCAAGCTAAGGAAAGGAGGTAGGCTCCACCCAGCAGTCACTACTCAGAATTGTTTCTGCCTACTTAAAGGGGCTGAACGCCTACCCAAAGTTACCAGTAACCTGTATTGGACGACAGAAAATTTTTTTATATTTTTTTAAGTCCTGTGAGTACGATCCACTCTTCTGTGAATATGATTGTTTTCTGATCTTCACTCGGCTATGATCCTGTTACGTGAGTATGCCCATAGATAGATAGATAGATAGAGATATACATACATAGAGGTATATATAGGGATATTCACTTTTTTTGCACAACAGAAAACATATCACAAAAGTACTGGTCAGAGATGCTCTGTTAGGAACAGCATACTATAGAATTTAGCAGTCTCAATAGGAGTGGTGTCCTACCCAGAGTGCAGTCTCTTTTAGCTCACTAGTGCCTTTCACAGAGAGAAAATGTCCTAAAGCACATCATACTGGTCCCGCCATTACAGCAGTCCAGCCACAAAGTGTCAGGCAATTCCTCTCTGAACAAGAGAAGCAGCCAACCCCAAACATACGTTTGGGCCTTGTTGGGCCTTGTCAGGTGTGGCTGATCTCTCTGGGTACTGTGAGCAAGGTAACATATTCAATTCAATCAGTCCTGGATTTCTTGTCTATGGAGGCAGGTATGACAGCTGTTTTTTTTGGGGGGGGGGTTTGTTTTTTTTTAAATTGAAGCAGGCAAAGTATATGAAACCCTTTATGGGCCAGAGGAGAGTTAAGATTACCATGTGCAGTGAGATGAGTTTGAGGTACTGTGGATAACAACTACCATGTCTGCTTCAATGGACATGGCATCCAGGCCTGAATAAAGAGATTATCTCTTGTAGAAAAACAAGGTAAATTCACTGAGGCCACTGGGATTTTCTCTATCCCACAGTAAGGTATGCAAGGTGTTATTATTAGGAGGTGCTAGTTCTACTTTAAGAGAGAGTTAACCTTTTGAGAGCCAGTGGTGTATTCAACGCATTGTGAAGCAATGGGTTGCATACGCCTCTGGCATCCAAGAGGTTAAGCTCATAAACTAGCAATATATATTATAAACTGGTTTTATAAGAACAAGAACTTTGATAGTTTCATTACTTTGTGGTTGTCAATAAGATTCATCACTATGTCGATATCTCCATGCACAGGCTGGTCTTCAGCCAACTGCGGCTCCACTCTGTACAGCCAGTCAATAAGAGCCTGCAAAGCATCTGTAAACTGGCCTGAAAATAGCAGTGCTTCCTCCAGTTTGTTTTGTCTGCCAGAAAAGAAAACAGCAGATTAAACTGATAAAGCCAATTAAAAATAAAACTAAAAATCTGAAATTGGTCCAGGAAATATATGCCTTGGTTTAGCATGCTCCACTGTTGCCAAAATAGACTTCCTTGAGTCTCTAGAATAATAAAGTATTTGTTGTTCCCCATATTGGGAAAGCAAGGAACCATGGATGATAAACTAGTATTGTAAATACACCATTCATTAGCAGCGGAATGCTAATACAGTACATATGTCCATTGTAATACGGCTTTTTTGTGGTCTATGCAATAATATGTTCAATAAATATTTTATTCACTCGTAGACCAGGGGTTAGCAACCTGAGGCTCTCCAGCTGTTAAAAGCTACAATTTTCCCATCATGCTTGGCCAGATATTGGCAGCTGTAGGGTCTCAAGTTGCCTAGTACTGCCCTTGACACTTCCCAAAACTCATAATATGAACTGACAATTATATATAAAGTGGGTCTAACACTTTATAATGATTTCCGTGACTTTAAAGGCTTTATCAAAGTCATGAAAACAAGGGAAGAAAGAAAATCCCATATCAGCCCCAGACCCTTTGAAAAAGCCGCTATAGGCGAAACGCGCGTTAGGGAACAGGAATATACACTACTATGCTCCTGGTCTTCAGATTCTTACTCTCAGAATGGGGCATAAGACAAGCCAAACTATAAGTTAGTGCAGTGTCGATATAACTATTTTGTTCTATTGCGATCACAACAATCACTAAATGTTTAATGCTTGCAATGGGGCATAAGATAGCCGAGTTATAGGAGGCTCTTAACTCTGTGTGTCCCTGTGTTACGCAAATAATGCAATGGGCCATTAAAAAGCAGGATTATTATTTTTTGGTTGGTAAGCTGATTCAGGTTCTTGTTTGATGAAATATTATGAATTTCGGACCAATAGGGGAGGAGAAATTCAGATGTAGAATTGTATCATTAAACAATTAATTAAAACAGACGAGAGGGACATTAGCGTACCTATATGGGTTTAATACACTTATGATGTTTAAATATAGCTATGGCATCGCTGCAAAGACCCTAGTATCCTCTTTAACAATTTATCTGTATGTAAAGGTACATTAGGAAGCCCGGGACTGCAGGAGTTAATTAGTCAATTTGTGTGATGTCGGCTGCGGAACTAGAGAATAGACACAGTACCTCACAGATACCTTATAAATCACTAACAGACGGTCATACCAATGTTCTGTAGAGTCTAAATTATTTGATACATCTATATCCAAGCAAAGATACAATGGGTTTCCTTGTATTAATGAAAATAAAGTCTGAGTTAGTTGATACACGCTGTTAAGATAAGATACAATTGCCATTACTTTGTATCGGTTTACAGATCAATAAAGTATGTTCATTGTCTCAACTAGAGATCTCCATAGGAACAGGACTTCTCTGAATCTACTTTAGACTTTTCCGTTTGTTTAGGCAAGAAAAATACTAATAGCAACTGCAGTATCTTTTTGATTATTGGGTGACTATAATCTGTGCCCAAGAATATATAATTGATGTCTTGGAGTCAATGAAGATAATTGACTCTATACAATTAATAGATAGCGTTTAATACTAGTAATAGTCTCTGGGTCAAACTAAATATTCTTACTGAATTCAGTAGGGAGAAAAAACCTCATACATATATATATATATATATCTATATATATATATCAGGATTTTAGAAAGACACCCTGTCTATATATTTATAATATGATTAGATCTGAGAGGGTTACTCACAGACTCCTATATGAGATTAATAGAGGCTTATTTCTTTTAATTCATCTGGTTTTTAATTATATTTCAATAAAGGTGTATTTTTCATCTTATTCTTCTACTGAGTTCTCCTACAAATCACTTACTATAGCGTTTTCCACCATGAGTCTTTGGGGAATAGGGTCTGGTGCTGATATAGGATTTTCTTTCTTCCCTTGTTTTCAATATTATACTATCATCCTAGCACATTCCTGATTTGCCAGAAATAGGTAACCCAGATACTTATTAGGTAGTGCACAACTTCCATAACGTGTTGAGATTTTTCAAAGTCATCTATATTTGTTAGGTACTCTTTATTTAGAACTACAGTTTATGAGATATTTAGCATTATTTACTTGTCAGTTTATGCATAGTAGTAGCTGATGGTAGGAAGTGACAGTTGTAAGGTAGAACGGAATGCTAATATCTAACACACCAAGCTGTGCCAGCCAGGACTGCCTTATTTCCATAAGCTTGCAAATAAATAAAGCTAAATATCTATTAACCCCTTAATGACCTCCGAATCCATGGGAGGGCGGTTGTTAAGGATCACGTTTTTTATTGCAATGAAGTCTAGGATGGCTGAGCGGCGTGCAGCTGCATCATCATGCCAGAATTACATGACGTGCCAGGACCGTCACCAGTCCTTAATGTGTGGACAAGCGCAATGGTCCTGGCACATCATGAGATGTTAAAAGGTTAAACCATATTTTAATTAAAGAATTGCTAGCATAAATATAGGTGATTTTGAAAGTTCTTTCAAAGTCATTATAAAGCTTTAGGGGAAATTTATAAAAAGTGTTCTTGTTTGTTTTTGTGAACAGCTCCTTAAAATGTCCTTATTCTTTATTATGAGTGTTGGTGTTTATAAAGGATTCTAGTTACATTTATAAATGTGGAGACCGCATAAAATAAGAACAGGTGAGACATGGCCTTAAATATTTGCTGAAAATTCTATCGCTAAATTGTCACAGAGACATTTCTTTATAAATTCGCTGAGCCACTTTTTACAAACTTTCTTACTCCATTTGATAAAAAAAACATATTAGATGGAGTTATGTCCTCCTCAACTATCCTTATTACTTTTATAACTACCAGCAACCATCTTACACCCATTTTAACTCTTCTTTTCCATTAACTCCACTTTTATAAATCTCCAGCTTAGTTCCACTTTAAGACTTTTAGCATCATTATTTAAAAAATAGTGATGTACTGCTTGTGTTGTTGAGCCAGGATAGTTCTGCTATCCCGTTGGATGCTAAAGATGCCTCCAATGCATTGTGTAACAATATGTTGGAAGTGGCTCTAAAATCCAATGGGGTTAAACTCTAAACATAAAACAATATAAACATTAATTATCAAGCTCATAATGGAACTGTCACTTTGTATCACAAAACTGGTTTCAAAGGAACTATTAAATACACCTGTACTCATGTTAGACATTTTTTTTATTTCCATCAATAGTTAATGAGATATTTAGTTTTTATTTTTCAGTTTATGCAAATTACATAGTACTGGCTGGCATGCCAGCCAGATACAGACATTCCACACTGCTCCCTTTCCCAGAGCTAGCCCTAACTCATTCGCATACACTAAATATCTCATAAAATATTGTTTGAAATATAAAATGGCTAACATAAACATAAGTGAATTTGAAAGCTCTTTCAGAATCACAAACTTGTTACAAAGTGACAGTTCAGCAGTTTTTGCAGTTTTATTTGGGAAAGTAATCTCTTGAACTGGAAAGGCTGAAGCTATGAAGGATATTGTTAATGTCATTGAGAAACATGTTCATTACCTTTCCACTGATTTACCACAGACAGTGTCCCACTTGTCTCTGATTTCACTGAGCATATCGTCCAGCTTCTGAATGTCATCGCTGAGGGACGCTTTCTCTTTTAGTGACCGGCCACTCCTTGCAGTGGTATCATATACTGAGTGTTTGGCTCCCAAGTTCTTTTGGAATTCCTGAGAATTTGAGTAAAATGCAATAATATTAATCCCTTTTCATACCACAGTACCATATTAAAACAATACTTAAGAAAAGTAAAACAAGTGTATTTTTATTGCTAGGAAGAGAGTCACTCAATATTTATAGAACAAACACACTTTTTTGTTACAGTTTGAAGTTATGATATTTTAGTTTCATATGAAAAAGCCTTCAAACCACCTATGTTTATTAAATATTTTTGTTAAATTAAAATATTACAAATAATAATTTAGGAGATATTAAACTTTGTCAGTTTATTCCACATAATAACACTGCTCTCTTTCCCAACTGTCATTCCCTCAAGCTTTTAGACTCAAAGAGTTAAATATAAACATTCAAACTGGGAAAGGTTTATAAAACTGGAGTGATAAAGTGTCTGTAAAGTTATCACAAAGTGACATAATGATATGTCAGTTGACTTTTTTGAAAAACGGAATAGAAATGGTCTTGTCCAAATAGGAATTGTGGATCAAAGAATTTATAAAGGAATTCGCTAATTAACCAAGAACAGAGGCAGTTTTAAGTCAGGTATAAGCTGTTCTTAATGGAAGATATAGTGACAGCTATGTATGCGAAAAAATATTTGCAGGTGCTAATTTTTTCAGAATATTCTCCGATAGACATATTTATAATCTTGACTTTACTTCTTTATAAATATGATCTGTTGTTGTGAATTTTAGAGACAATCGTTAAACATTAAGAACATTTTTTTACATCTCCTCCACTGTTTTTAAATGTAGAGATTAGTAACTAAATGAAAGGGATAGTAATACTTGAAAATAAGTTTATTTTATATTGTAGCCCTTAAAAAAACATGAAAAATGATATAAGTCTTATCTCCCAAACCTTTATGGTTTGGGAGATATTCAGAAGTACAGTTTCCCCTGGAGTGATGTCATTGCTCCACCCTTCAGATTTGGAATCCGGTCCCCGGACCAGCTGTGCCTCTCCAGAAGTGCTGAGATCACGATCTTTAAAAATAATTTCTTAATTGGAATGGTCTACAAAGTGTGCTTTCAAGCCAGGCACACTTTGTACACAGTTCCAATTAAGTAGTTCTTTTCAAAGATCATGATCCCGGCACTGGTAAAGAGCTGCCGTTTGCTCTGTGGACCAAATTCCAAATCTGTCCACTAGATGGCAGACTTGGCTGAAACAGCCAGGAACAGAGAACTTTACTATATTTTACATGTGAATATCTCCCAAAGCATAACGGTTTGGGAGATAAGACTTATATAATTTTTCATGTTTTTTTAAGGGCTACAATATAAAATAAAATTATTTTCAAGTATTACTATCCCTTTAAGTATTAGGGAAGAAGGAAGAGAATTATGGAGTGAGAGTTGGGGGAGAGAGAGCAGTGCAGAATTTTAGTATTAGGCACATGGCTGTGCAACCTACTACTGTCTATCTTCCATAAACTGACAAATAAAGATTCACAAACTATTACTTTAAATACAAATGGCTAATGTAGCATATAGCTGATTTTTAATTTAAATTGTCATAAGGTGTTGCTTCCGCTTTAAAGATATATTCACAAACAAAGTATCCCCCCCCTGTTCAACCAGATCAGAAGGGAGGTGCCCATGTAGACTGCAGAGAGAGGGACAATCTTCAGTTAAGATAAGGGAAAAAGCTGAAAAACTTGTCAAGGGGGGAAGGGCTTTCATTGTTTTCATACAAAGAAAATTGTCCCCTTCTGTTATCTGTCTGGTCATACAACCTGATCCACATCTGAGAAGAGATGGCTTACACTAGGTAAAAGGGGTGGGGAGGGGAACTTTGCTTGTGAATATCTCATAAACCATAAAGGATTGAGAGATAAGACTTATATCATTCTTCATGTTTTTTAATGCCTACAAAATAAAATAAAGTTAAAACGAAGTATTACTATCCCTTTAAGGTCATGCCATCATACCTGGGAACCCGGAGGGTAGTCCTCTGTTCAGCAGGGGGTAACAAAAATGACGCTAATCGCGTCAAAAAGGGGCGGGGCTTAACTCGAGTGTTGGGGGGGTTTAACCCTTTGAGTGCCAGAGTGGTACGGAATGCATTCCGTACCACTCTGGCACTCAGAGGGTTAAATGTGTCACACAGAAGGCTGGGGACGGAGGCACAACGGGAGAAAAAGCAGATGTGGCAGAGTTTCAATAGAAACTCTCCACATCCGGAGGAATCAGCCTCTGCCCCGGAGACCCGGTAAAGCTCTGTCAGAACCGGAGTCTCCGGGGCAAATCCGGAGAGTTCCCAGGTATGCATGCCATGTTATGCTGTTGCTATTGCTGTCTGGTCACTGACTACAGCTCTGCACCATAGTAGAGTGGCCACAAAAATGTTACACTCACACTCCCTCAAAAAACATTTAATACATACACATTTTTGTGAAAAAATTGTTTGTATTGGGTTATGTCAACAGTTATTACAACAGAGACATTGAGACATTGTGCAAATCTCTTTACCACAGAGAATGTGAGACAGATCCATTTGGCTTAAAAATGATAGCAATATAAAATGTATTCCTGAATATGTAATTGTACTACATCATCTTCAAAACATTCAGATGGAAACTTTTGCTCATGGTTTCTATATTCCAAACCAATATGATACAGTTCTGTGTCGTAAGATGTTGCACAGATTTCACTATTAACATTATGTGGGGTGTGCCAGGACAAATATCTAAGATTTGGTGCCTGGGAACCTGTGATACGCTATAGAAATTATTTGATGAATTGGCTAGCAAATACCTTACACAGGATTCTGGCACATAAATGGCTAAAGAACACTATCACTTAAAAATATGTTCTTGTATTGAATATAATTCTATATAGGTCACAAATAGTTCATCCTCAGATCTCCAGCTGTTGGGCACTATATATCCTATCATCCTCAACCAGCTGTTGGCTGGCTGGGGATTATGGGAGTTGTAGTCCCTAACAAGTAGAGGTCCTGCAGGTGGCTACCCTGGCTATAGGTCATATGCACAAAGAGACGTTAAGTAATTCTAAAATAAACTGAGAAAAACATATTAAACATATAATAATTCCCAAAAATTCAGTTTATTTAAATGGGGCTTTTAACCCATTGAGTGCCAGAGGGGTTAGGAAACACATTGCTTTGCAATGCGTTGTGTACCCCACTGGCACTCAAAGGGCTAACCCCTTGAATACCACTGCTTTGCTTCTCTAGCCTCCAAAGGGTTAAAAGCCGTAATTTCAATAAATGGGACTTTCATTACCACTGATGGTGCATTTGCTTTGCTCTGAATTGTTCCACATTTATGCATATGACTATAGATTACAGGCATATGTCAAACTGTCCTCTATTCTTGACTTCCTATTGTACAGTCTCTGTCTTAAAGCTAAATGTGTTTCATTTCCCTAAAGTGTTCACATATTTCTGGTAGTGTGAATTGTGTAATGTAATATTAAAGCAACTTGATATTAAAGGAACATTAAGAGGGTTGTACACATTTAAATATCACATATTCAAGCTACCATCTATAAGAACAAAAACATGCTTTTTGGATCCATAGGGGGAGATTTATAAAAGCAGAGTTAATGGAAAAGAAGCGTTAAAATGGCTGTAAGAATGTTGATGGTATTTATAAAGCATTAAGGACAGTTTAGGAGGACATAACTCCATCTAGTAGGTTTTTGTATATGAAAGTTTGTAATAAGTGGCTCAGCAAATTTATAAAGAAAAGTCAATCTTTGAGAAAATTTAGACACAGCATTTGCACCAAATATTTAACCCTTTGAGTGCCAGAGGGGTACGCAACACATTGCTTTGCAATGTGTTGCGTACCCCTCTGGCGCTCAAAAAGTTAAGGCCATGTCTGACCTGTTCTTATTCTTTACTGTCACCACATTTATAAATGTAACTAAAATACTTTATAAATACCAACACTCATAATAAGGACATTTTAAGGACATGTTCACAAAAACAAATAAGAACACTTTATATAAATCTCCCCCATACAATCTAATAATAAATTTGCTTTTCTAAGATAAAGAAGTGTCTCTCTAAAGAACAGAAGCATCATGATTACTTTTTTTGTTCAACTTATAATAGATGACAAAAGCTAAGATAATTAAATTATTAAAATTAGCTCTCACTCTCTTCTGTTAGGAAAGTATCTTACATTACATTTGATAGTTAACATACAATATCATATATCACTTCTGGGATACCTCTCAAGGTTGCTTTTGTTAAAGGGGTCTGTCTGGAAGTCCAACACAAAACATGAATGGATACCTCCACAGGGCCTGTTTTTTTACTTCAAATACTAGCTTGAAATACTAGGAATTTAAGTATATTTAACCCAATTTCATTAAGCTGTTAGTGATATTTAAAGCATCAGTATCTCTATAAATAAAAAAAAATCCTAGGGCAAGATGCACTAAGGTAAGATAAAGGTGTAATAATCTTGACATTGTGATAAACTCTCAAATTCCTAAGATATTTCTGTTGGCTTCTGTGCACTACAATTTGTCTAACTCGAGTAAAAAAGGAACTGAAGAATTTCTCTCACTTAAGACTTTATCTCATCTCAGCGTATGAGACCTCAGCACTCTCTGTCTATCACTATCCATCAACCTAATTAGTGACTAAAACATAAGAAAAATGTTTTTCTAATTTAAGTAGTCCGTTTTATTCCCTTATCTCAGAAGTGTAACTGAAGTCTTTGATTTGGTTTATTTATCTTTCTATCTTGAAAACCATGCAACGTATGCAAACTAATGTACTAAGAGGAAAGAGCTGGGTGCTATGCACTAAAGGTCAGATGTCATAAAGAGTGGAGAGCTTCGCACTGAAGAAGTTAGTTTCTTGCTGAGAGAAAGATTTCCAAAACTGAAGACTTTTTTTTAAGTGAGACAATCTTCTCAACTCCATTATCACAATGGAGAATCTATTTCCTCTTTATCACATCTTCACGCATAACATCCCCTGAAGTAATTCTGGATCAACAAAACTGCACTATGGGGGCAATAACCTTTTGAGTGCCAGAGCGGTATGCAACGCATTGCATACCCCTCTGGCACTCAAAGGGTTAACTCCATGAATGAGAGAGAGTGAGAGAGAAAGAGATCAACAACACACTACAAAGGACCAATTGCACTCTCAGACTGAAAAAATTGTAAAATTCATGCTCACTTAAGCTTTGCCAACACCCCATTGCGATCAAGCTGTTTTTGAATTACAACTTTGATCACCCACAGCCAGCCAATGGATGGCTGAGGATCATGGTTATTGTAATCGAACAAAAGTTGGAAAGCCACGTGTTGCTCAACCCCCTCTAATAATTTCAACTTTAACTTCAAGGGGGAAGTGGAGGTGAGTGAACAGGTTTCCATTTGAGAAATGCAGGAGGGTTTGGTGTTGGCGTTATAAACTGCAATGCAGAATGCATTGTGGGGAAGAAGTAATGCTAGACTTATTAAAATTCCAGTGCTAAACAAATACATTTATAAATCAAGCACCCTTTTAGTCACTGTCCAGTTTCCATTCTATTCTATGGAGCCTATGCAGTAAGATGTTCAAAGTTGGAAAAATCTTAGTGCACTGGCTCCATAGAATAGCATAGGAATTGGAGAGTTTAGAACAATGGAGATGTCATTTCCACTTTATCACAAGTTTATCACCTCTTTATCACATCTTAGTGCACATCTCTCAATGTGTTGGATACCTCAGGAGTACAAGGAGTTAAAGAAAAACAAATGATGTGAAATTACCAAGAGAAAGTCTTCATTTTAATTGTCTTGTAGATCCTTCTTTTAAATATATTTTGGAAGGATTTTGGTCTTTTTTCTGTTTAACGCATCATTAAGAAGGAAGCATGCAAGACTTTCTATATGGAATTCCATATGCCTTGATGCAGGGGTGGGGAATGTGCGGCCCTTCAGCTGCTGCTAAGTACAACTCCCATGATGGAAGCTGTAGCCTGGCAGCAGCTGGGGCTTTACATTGCCCGACTTACCCTGATGCAACACATCTTCATTTCATTAGTACAATAACCAGTTTGGTGATATAGATGTCTTCAGCATTAAGGAGATTAATTTAAACCTTTTGGATGATAAAGATGTCTCTAACACATTACTTAAACATCCAAGGGGTTAAATGACCCCAGTCCATCTCACATACCATTGATAGAAATGCTGGGAAAGTAAAGCTTTTGAGAAGTATTGTATATTATGTGTAATATATATAGCAATGATCCACGGAGCAATTCAAACCAGCTGCACCAAATTCCCACTGACAGGAACGAATTTAACCTCTGAATTCTAGAAAGTTCTCCAGCCCATTGCACTGCAATACACTAGAGACATAAATAGCACTTAACTGGTATACATTTGTATTCGTTCTCTATCATGCAGCTGGTTTGACCAGAATTGCGCCATTGTCTTAGTACTCTAGTCTAATGTATTGACCCTTTGAGTGCCACGCAATGCGTTGCATACCCCTCTGGCACTCAAAGGGTTAAGAAAGGCTGTAGAAATTCTGCACGATAGGAAACAAATAAATGATCCCAATTGATTTCAAGTGCATTTTAACCCACCTGAATACTCAAGAGACCTCCCTAGCATTCCATGGGTTAAAGTGCAATTTAAGTCAATTGGAATTCTGGGAATGTTAATTTGTTCCCTATAGTGCAGTTGGTTTGCCCCATCAACCTCGCTCAGGCATAGATGTACTAAGGAAATGGGATGCAATTCTGGAGTAAACCAACTGCATCATAAGGAACAAATAAAAATGCTATAAAGTCCCATTACTTTAAACAGGGTTTTTACTTGTTTGAATGCTCCAGTAGTCTTGAAAGCTTTGCTTCTAAATGCATTGGAGACCTCTCAATCATTCAAGGGGTTAAAAGCCCCATTTAAATAGTGAGAATTGTAATTGTTCCCCGTGGTGCAGATTGTTTGCTCCAGAATGTCACCTCTTTTCCTTAGTACATCACCCTGAGTGTGTGAAGCTGATACAATGCCATACTCTTTTTATCTGGCATAGACAAATGACTGAATCTAATTAGTTACATCTCAACAAATCCTTACATTAACCAGTACATTCCCAAAACACAACCTCATTCAGTCTATTATATTCCAAGCCCTGTACTCCCATGTTTTCCCAGTCAAACTTTCGCAAGTATGGACAGAAGATAAATGGGACCTACTGTCATACCGGGAACTATCTGGATCTGCCCTGGAGACCTGATTGCCGGGTCTCCGGGGTGATTCACTAGGTAATCAAGATCTGTGGTAACGCCACCTACTGTCTCACCCATTTAGTCCACTCCACACCTTGTTTTGGCCACTCCCTTCCTCATACCCCCCATTACTGGAACAAACATCCACCTTTCCCTATCCCTATGAAGACCTGTACACGTTGCTGATTCATGTCATTTGAATACACTCACTTCCACCCACACTTGTCACTCCGGGGGCTGTTCCCAGCTATGCTTATTGTCTTTCCTTTCTTTGCAATAGCAGATGGCTGCCATTGAGAGGCTCTTCAGGCTAAGGTCTGGATTCCATTGCAGCTGGGTTCTGTATTTTGGTAAATATAAAAGACTCACCTTGTGCATTGTTAATTGTGTCTTGATCTTATCTGGGTCGTTTGCAATCTCAAGCTCTGAATCCAAGGATTTCTCAGACTCTTCAAGCCATTCCATAAGTTTGTCAAAAGCTTCATGAAACTACAAAACACAACCATACAATTGTCAGCCATACTTTCTTCTTTACCTAGTTATTTTCTCATCTTTAATGAATGTGAATCCTCCATTGCATTGCTTCATAACACACTGATGTTCCCGCTAACATTCTAGCGCTTAACCATTGAAGTGCCATGGGGTAAGGAACTCATTGCAAAGCAATGAGTTCTGTACCCCTCTGGCACTCAAAGGGTTTAACAATTTACCTGAAAGGGTCTTATATTCAATTTTGAGACAAACCAAGAAACAAAAACATTTTAAAACTCCCATTAATTTAAATGGTGCTTTTAACTCTTAAATGCTAGAGAGGTCTTCAACATATTGCAAACTTCTGTAGCATTCAGGGGGTTAAAGACATGCAATAGGAATCTGCATTTCACCCCAATAGTGCAGCTGGTTTGCCACAGAATCACTCCACATTTCCACCGAAGATTAGACCCAGTGTATAGTAAATAAAAAGATAGTGATCATAATAGAATTGCCATTCACATAGTGCAAACAGTTATAACAAAAGTGTGTTGTCTTTAAAACTGTCCATGAAATCTTCTCTTTTCGTTGAAAAATCAAAGTTGAGAAACAGAATCCAACTTTTTTTTGCCTAGACTTGTTTATGAAGAGGATGCATATGCCTATCCAGTTCGCCATCTCCATGTGTAAATGTACAAGCCCTGCCCACATGTGAGGCATCACTTGTACACACACTACATAAGTCTTATCACTAGAGGATGAACTGAACCCTACTTTTTGGCACCAGAACAGAACTACTGGGCTTTTCCTCTTAAGGACCAATCGCACACACCTGAGGCTCCTGGAACATCATGGGTCCTTATCACATGCTGGACCCATGGTGTGCCAGGACTGTCATCGGTCCTTAAGGGGTTAACACTGTACACACATTACTGTACTGTAGATTTCAGTTACATGTACAGATTGATTATATATCTGCATGTACAGATGATACATTTTAATTTTGGGGGAGGGTGAGGAGAGGGGGACTTGACAGACATTTTTATTTTTTCTTGGGGCTTGGCTCCCATTTTCTCATAGTCTTGCAATGGGCATCAATTTTTGCTACAGCAGTCAGTTGGGCATTTCTCTCTAGTGTTTACAAGTAATATAAAATTGATGGCAGATGTGTGGTTTATTTTAGAGTTTTAATTTATATTACTTTTGTGGAGTGAACCACCACCTGGGTCCCTGCCACTGTTGTCGCGACAATCGTGACAACCGTCTTCACACAGGTGGTCCGGCGACCAGCTGGTTGTGTATTCTGGTATACACATTTTATTGTCAATAGATGTTGGTACACACTCCTAAAGGAGAGCAGTTTATATAATGTTATCTTTTGAATAACATTTTATTTGGATACATTTCTTAGTATATCATGCAGATTTATTAGATTTGGCTACCTATTATACTATTATAGACACTTCAAATAAGATAGCCACCTCACCACAGTATCCCATATCCCATAGATTAGTATACTGAGGCCATATTATGGGACTAAAACATCAACAACACTGAGTGAATATGAATGTGCACCAACAACCAGTATTTTTGCTGTTAGCTATTTTGGAGAAAGTTTGTTGCACTCCAGCTGTTTACATACATTTTCATGTGTGCTTAGGAAAACCTGGACTAAAATGAACAAAGACCAATGCAGAAAGAATGAAGAAAAAGAAATTATATGTGGCTCATGTGAAATGCAGGGCAAGATTTCTCATCAGGCATTGTAGGCAACTGCCTACAGCTTAAAATTGTATGGCTTGTCTTGTCTGTTCTGGCCACACAGCAAAGAAGGCAGCTGCCTAGAGTTTCAAATTCTATGGCTTGTCTCAGCTGTGCTGGCCACACCCATATTCTGAATTGTTGATGTGGAAACAGTGATCCCTATGCCCCTGCACCAGACACCTCCTTACTGGTTTACAATAGCTACTTTATTTGCCACTTTCAATAAATAAATAAATACATACAGAATGCTGCAGCACAAATTATCCTATTGTCACCTAGGTTTGTCCCTGCACCCCTCCTCCTCAAACCTCTCCAGTGGCTGCCTATCAAACTCCGGATCTCTTACTAAATTTAGCTTCTCTCGTTCAAAACTCTTCTGTCCTCTACCCCTTCCTACATTTTCACTGTGATCGCCCGATATGCTCCATCCTGCAACTTACGATCAGCCAATAACAATCTTCTCTCAGCTCCTTTCGTGTCTACAGCCCTCTCACTTATCAAACCTTTTTCTCTTATTGTTCCTTATCTTTGGAATGGTCTACCTCCCACTCTGCGCCACTGCACCTCTCTGATGGGCTTCAAGTCACGATTGAAACTACACTTCCATAACAAAACATAAACATGTTACATGTCACTGATTTGGGACAACTTAGGCTCTTTATATATTATTTACTTTATGTCCCCTATTCTAACCAGAACTCTGGAATTGTATTCAGCACTTGACCCTTATGTACTCTGTATGTTTCCCATTACCACTTTAGATTGTACGCTTTCGGGCACGAACCTCACTTCCAGTGTTTCACTTTGCATTCAAATACTGCTTTATTGATCATTACTTAACCAATACAAAGCAATTTGATGGAGACTAGCAGTCAAGGATTTAAGTGTTTTTGTTTACCCGTATGTTGTAGGCAAGGTGTATTTTCTATACTAGACAACGGGATCAAGTTACGGGTTGAGTCAAGTGAGGGCTGGGGTGTGGTCATGAGTGGAGCTAAGGGCACTTTGGATATCTAAGTTGTCTAGGAGCTCTTCGAGATGTAAATCTGCCCCTGTCAATGTACCTGCTTGGATCTTTTCCGTGCATCATCTAAGGCTCGTCCTCTTTCCAGTGACCGTTGAACTACATTTTCCCATCTGTTTTGTACACTGATCAGTAGATTTTTGATCAAAACAACATCCTGTTTTTGACTGAAATACTTCAGATGGGTTCCAGTTTTGTCCAACTCCATGATCTGATCCCGGTGTGAGTTTACTTCTGTAACAAACACCTACCATTAAAAGAAAAAAATAAAGTAAGTAAATGAAGTCAAATGCCAGACGGTAGTTTACAAAATGGAGTCTGCATGGCCCACTGCCTGGCTGAGAAGTCCATAACTATTATTGTACGGAACCATGTTACTTAGGGTCCTGACCAATAACCGAAATCCACTTTAATAAAAAAGATATGTTATCTCTAAGTGATAAATGGGTTTTGTCCCTTTTTTGTTGAACTCTTTAGCTCCAAATTAACTTATATTTTATAGCAAAGGTTCTCAGACGTTTCCAGCAGGATTACCTCTGTGGTTTAACCTAAGCAAAAGAAACATTTTAAGAATCCAGTGCATTGCTTTGTAATGCACTGAAGACCTCTCAAGCATCTAATGTGCTAATATAACAAATAATAGTTATGTTGAAATTCTAGTTTGTACTGGAAACATACAACTGAATTTTTAAGCCCGCACTTCAGGTATTCATTACAAAGAACATTAAATGGATAGCAATGTTTCGTTCCACAACCAACTCTGAACATTCATCTTAGTTAATAGTTCAAAAATTGTTAATTACGCTGTAATTCTATGCTGACGTTTATCCCTCACACCCCTTTTTCCTATCCTAATCCACCTCCTCATAGATCTGAAAACTGGTCATCGGACCAGACAGATCACAACGAGGGACAAGTTTTTCCTAATACTGACTGATGATTGTCCCTAAATGTGATCCGCTGTTGGATCTGGAACAGAAATGCTGATGTTGGGAAAAGGGGAAGAAGGGGTAAACTTCAGCATATAATTACAGCGTGGCTAGCAAGTTTTGGAGAGTAAGAGCATCAGATATCAGTACTTTTAATTATGATATACGTTCAGAGCTGCTTGTGGAACAAAACATAGCTAACCCTTTAAATTGCACCACTTGCAATACAACAATCTTCCACATGTTGACTTGGTAATCACAGAACCACACATACAATGACACCCCAGCCTTGTTCCATTGACCACTGGTAGTCACAGCTGGTTGTCACAGAACCCCGTTTACACTGATTGATACTCCAACCTTGTTTTCTTGACAATTGGTAGTCATAGAACCATATTTACACTTTCATACAGCCTTGTTCCATTGAGTACTGGTAGTCATAGAACCTCACATACAATGACACCTCGGCAGTAGACATAGAAACACACATACAATGTCTGACACTCCAGCCTTGTTCCCTCAAGCACTGGATTTCACAGAACCTAAAATACACTGTTGAACACCCCAGCCTTATTTCATTGACCACTGGTAGTCTCAGAATCACACATGCTGTGTAAGATAACCCATTTTTCTTCCAATTCCATTTGCACTCTTAGAATCACACATAATATGTTTGACATACCAGCCTTCCTCCAATGTCCGCAGTCACAGAGCCACACAAACACTGTCTGACACCCGGCCTTGTACCACTGTCCACTGGTACTCACAGGACTACACATACAGTGTGTGACACCCAACTTTGTTCCACTGCTCGCTGATACTGCACATACGCTGTCCAACACCCAACCTTGTTCCACTGCCCACTGTCCACTGGTACTCACAGGACCATATTTACACTCTATGACACCCCAGTCTTGTACAATTGTCCACTGGTTGGCACAGAACAAAACTCTCTGACACACCAACCTTGTTCCACTGTCCAATAGTAGTCTCAGAAACCACAAATACATACACTGACATCCTAGTCTTGCTCCCTTGTCCACCTGTAGTCACAGAATCATGCATACATTGTCTGACACTCCAGCCCTGTTCAACTGATATTCAAAGGAACTCCAGACTCTTCCACTGCTAGCCATAAAACCATACATACATAGTCTGAAAACCACTGCCTTATAAACCTATCTTTAGGGAGCCTGATAACAGTCTGAGAACAACTGTTTTCGATAATTACCTCAATTAGTCCTAATTAACATAATCATCTTTGTTGAACTGAAAAATATGGCTTAAACAATAAAAATGTTTAACCGTTCCTCTTTAAAAAGTCAATACAGACGTCAGTTTTAAAGTTTCAAATCAAATCAAATCATGTTAGCCCAGATGGCACACTTTTTAAAAAGAGGATTTTAGTCTTACCTGTTAAATCCTTTTCTCTTAGTCCATACAGGTTACTGGTAACTTTGGGTAGGCGATCAGCCCCTTTAAGTAGGCAGGAACAATTCTGAGAAGTGACTGCTGGGTGGAGCCTACCTCTCTCCTTAGCTTGCAGCTAGACAATCTCCATCCAGTAAGATTTGAAAACTAACTATTGACTAAGTAGTAAGGAGATAAAGGAAGACTCCTGTGAGCAAGAACCCGAAAGGACCCCCACGTTCTGCCACAGGAGAGCCAAGCATGGTCCCTTGACAGGGAGACCAGTAACCTGTATGTACTAAGACAGTGGTTCTCAACTCCTGTCCTCAGGACCCACTAACAGGCCAGGACTTACGGATTTCTCTGCTAGAGCATAGGTCTGATGATCATTGATTAACTCTTCTGTGCTCTAACAAGGATCTCATCAAATCCTGGCCTGTTAGTGGGTCCTGAGGACAGGAGTTGAGATCTACTGGATTAAGAGAAAAGGATTTAACAGGTAAGAGTAAAATCCTCTTTTCTCTGCCGTCCAATACAGGTTACTGGTAACTTTGGGATGTCCAACCATTAAGTTCCCCAGGGCGGGAAGAAAGGCAAGGACCAGGCGCAGGCCCCCCAAAGTCACCAGAGTACCAATGAACCAACAGATCATAAATAGATCAACAATAAGCACAAGGTATCAACGGACACCGAACAGGAGTAAAACAGACCCCAGGAACTGGTTACACAGCACACTGAACTAGAGCCAACAGGGCTCAAAAGTGAAAGAATACTGAGAGACTAAAGAGATCCTAGACAGGCAAGGCTGCCCCCGATCTTCCTCCCAAAACTGGCATCAGCCGATGCCAGCACATCCACACGGTAGTGTTTCGAGAAGGTATGCACAGACGACCAAGTGGCTGCCTTGCACAACTGATCAGCTGAGGCCTGATTATTGTAGGCCCAATATGCACCAATAGTCCTCGTAGAATGAGCCATGACCCGAAAGGGAACAGGCTTCTTCCTAAGTTCTTAAGCCTTACGAATAGTCGACTTAATCCAAGAAGCAATGGTTACCTTGGAAGCAGGCTTCCCTGCCCTGGGACCCTCAGGAATGACAAAAAGAGTGTCAGACTGCCTCAATGACTCAGTGCGATGCACACAGAACTTGAGACAACGCACAACATCCAACAGTTGAAGATCCTTCTCCTTGTCAGAAGTAGGGTTAGGGTTGATTAATGTGGAACTCAGACACCACCTTCGGGAGAAACTCCTGAGAAGTACAAAGCACCACCTTGTCCTTGTGAAACACCAAAAAGGGTGGCCTACAAGAAAGGGCATGCAGCGCCGCAACACGGCGAACAGATACAATCACCAGGAGAAAAGCCACCTTCCATGTCAACAGATGGAGAGGAATATTCGCCAATGACTCAAAGGGAAAACCAAGTTAAGGTCCCACTGAGGAGCGGGAGCCTTAAACACAGGACGGGTATGAGCAATGCCTTGGAAGAAAACCTTGACATCAGGAAGAATAGCAAGGCGCCTCTGAATGAAAACAGAGAGAGCAGAAGTCTGAACCTTAACAGAACTCAAACGGAGACCCTTATCCACACCATCCTGGAGGAAGGAAAGGACGGTAGGAAGATCAAAATCCTGAGACAGGTCCCTATCAGCACACTGAGAGAGAAAGGTAGACCAAACTCGATGGTAGGCTTTAGAGGAAACAGGCTTACAGGCACCAAGCATAGTAGCCACCACACCAGAAGAAAAACCCTTCTTCTTCAAAATTGAAGATTCAATCTCCATGCGTCAAAGCCAGACGATGAACATCCTCCTTCCACAGGTAACCCTGTAGAAGAAAATCCGGACGGGAGGGAAGCCAAAGAGGTTCCATCACTGAGAGATCCAGAAGCTCCAGAAACCAAGCCTGACGAGGCCAGTACGGACCAATCAGAATGACTGGGCAGCGTTCCAGTTGTAGTTTCCGTATCACCCTGTGCAACAGGGGAACGGGAGGAAAGATGTATGCCAGAGAGAAATTCCATGGAATTGACAAGGCATCCACTGCTAGAGCCAGGGGATACGCCCAGCAAGAGCAGAACGTTGGGACCTTCCTGTTGTGTCTTTGTGCCATCAGGTCGATGCACTGAAGACACCACAACTGGACAAAGAGGTTGAACACCTCTTGATGCAGTTCTCACTCTCTACTGTCCACTGTGTCGACTGAGGAAGTCTGCTAGAACGTTGTCTATGCCAGCAATGTGAACTGCGGAAATGGCAGGGACATGCTCCTCTGCCAAGGACAGAATAGCCTTGACCTCTACCCAAGCTGCGAGACTTCTTGTGCTGCTTTGCTTGTTGATGTAGGCTACCGCTGTGGCGTTTGTCCGACTGTACCCTGACCGGGCAATCCTCCAGCTGTCGTGTCCAGTGTCACAGGGCATGAAATATCTCCCGAAGCTCCAGGACAATGATGGGAAGGAGAGATTCCTGGGACCACCGGACCTGAGCATTCAAGTGCCCCAGGACCACTCCCCATCCGGATAGGCTGTCGTCACTGTTGTCCAGAATGGCACCAGGAAGGGCCTTCCTTTCAGGAGATTGTTCAGGTTGAGCCACCACGAGAGGCTCAGCTCCACGTAGAGGGAGCGATAGGGATCTCTCCAGGAGTTCCGGTCGATCACTGCATGCCAGGATTAGAAACCTCTGAAGTTCCCTGCTATGAGCCATGGCAAACGGACCCGCTTCTATGGTGGAAATGAACTACCCCACCAGGGATGAGAACTTCTTGGCTAGAACCAGATCCTGAGGCAGGACAGCTTGGACCTTCAATGTTATCTGATGAGCCACTTCGTCCGTGAGAAACACGGAAGATCCAGTGAGGCCAGTAATTCCCCAGGGGACATAACAGCAATCACTGTGCATAGTGACTCCTGGCGATACTGGGACCTGACCACAAAGGAGATGAGATCCTTCAAATCCAAAATGATATGGCAACCGCCATCCTCCTTGGAAACCACAAAGAGGTTGGAGTAGAACCCCAACCCCCGTCCCTGAGGGGGAATCGGTTCCAAGACCACCTTGACTAGAAGGGCCTGAATGGCGCCCTCGAAAAGGCGGTGCTTTTCTGCACCCAGAGGAGAATCGAGAAGAGAAGGTCCAAGAAGGAGGAAGGGAGGTGAAGCCAACACCTGCAAAACCAACGGGTCCTCCACAGAGGCCTCCTAAGCCGAAAGGTAGTGGCGTAAGTGGCCACCTACCTGCGGGAGGGGACCCGGATTCAGCGAGTCATGCAAAAGAAGGTTTGGAAGCCTTGGGCTTAGCGTAGGACTTTGGCCTCTATTGCTGATTAGGCTTGGATGAGGAGCACGGAGCCGGAGGCACCGCCTGGTCCGCCTGGCGTGAGTCAGCCTGAAAGGGACAAAAAAAAGTTTCCTTTTGACAGGCACCTTCTTCCTCTAGACCACTGGCAGGTGAGTTCTCTTCCCTCCAGTGGCTTCACTGATCAGATCCTTGAGATCAGGCCCAAACAGTGAGGTGCCCTGAAGGGGCAAGGACAGGAGAGCCCTCTTGGAGGCAGTATGAGCCAAAGAGCCTGTCTGGCTACCACAGACTTAGTTGTTGGCCTGGCTACCATGCGGACAGCGTCAAACAAGGCAGCAGAAACATCAGGCTGAGCCCCAGATATGTTGGTGAGCAGCTGCAATGTCAGCAGTAGGAGCTCCCTGACGGACAGCTGAAGTGAGCTGTTCAGTAGAAACAGCCACTGCTCTTTTCACTCACACTGCAGCAAACGCTGGGCGCAGGGCAGAACCAGCCATTGCAAAAATGGCCTTGAGAGAGGTCTCAAGCTTTTTGTCAGTCCAGTCTTTCATAGCAGATGCATCAGCCACAGGCAAGGCAGTGGACTTAGAAAGCCTGGTGACAGGGGCATCCACCTCGGGGGGGATGAACCCACTGAGCTAGGCCTGCTTCAGAGAATGGATAAAGCTTGGAAAATTTCCTAGAAACAGACGGTTTCCTGTCTGGAAACTTCCACTCCACAAACACCAAGAGGTCAAGAGTGGGGTTAGGTGGAAAACAAGTATGGCGCCTAACGGGCTCCTGAACCACATCGAAGGTATCAGAAGAAACCTTCTGTACAAAAGGAATGTTCAGCATGTTCAACACAGCCCTGATCAGGCCCTGAGCTGAGGGAACAGAATCAGCCTCAAAGGGATCCCCAAAAAACTGAGAGGAAGGAGAACAGTCTTCATCATCAGAGTCCACCAATAACTCCTCGTCAGGGGAATCAGACACATCAGGTACACCCGGCGGTTTAGGCAGGGAAGATCTGATAGGGTTGGGGGCCTGACACAAGTGGAAGACCCCCTGTACGGTGGATGGAAGGGGTTGTGAGGTGGACCAGAGGTCCCTGGTAGTAGCCTTAAACTCTTGCATCCAAACTGGCACTAGTGCATGGGTGGAGGCCCCTGCAGGGGATTCAGGGGCAGCAGTGCATTCTGGGCAAACATGACCTGAGTATTCTCTAGGTAACCCTAAGTGACACGAGGAGCAATGAGCAATGGGGCACACACCCACCCCAGTAACCTTAGTCTTAGGCCTAGCCCCAAGGTCTAATGGCGTAGACATTCTCACAGAGTCAAACAGTTAAAGTATCAGAAACACCCATAAAGTAGTGTGAGTGATAAATAAAAACACCCCAGAAACGCTAAAATAGACTTATCTGGTAGGCGAAGGGTTAAACTGCTGAGGAGAGAAGGAGAGTCCAAGCCCTGTGAAGGATACTCGATCAGCGAATGCACAAAATGGCTGCCGAGGTGGAAGCCAATCAGAAACGATCGTGCGAAGCGAGAGCTCATGGGAATTGTAGTTTCACTGATAAAGTACCCCAACAGTGTCCGAAGCCCCCCAACATGCCCAGAACGTTGACCGGATGACAGAGCAAGGGCAGACCAACCAAATGAGCCATCTCTGACCTCGCTATGTGGAGCAGTTGCAGAAATATGTCCCAAACTGTAAAGTCCCACAGAAGTGAATGGAGCAATGGTGTCTATGCGGTAAACGCGAGCCGAACACTAAAGTTAACAATGTTAATACCAAATGTAAAACCACTCAAAAGCCCACTAGAACAAGTCAGAAGACCCATTAAACACTGGTCCCACAACACCCCCAAAAGATGCTAGCCAGCAGCAAAAGGGTTAAGTTACCACAGAAACTTGCTACAAACACCTCACAGACATACAGATAAACCCAATGAGTGCTTGAGTATGCAACAGGAGCTCAAAATGAGACCCCTGTGCAGAGGGTAAGAGTGGGACATGTGGACCTCAGCACTCAAAGGGTGCTCACCTTTTCAGCAGGTCTTCTGTCTTCAGATTACCATATATCAAAAAGAAGCCTCAGTGGGCAACTCCTGGGGAAAGAACATGCACCCAAGATTTCCACCCAGGGCTTAGGTCCACAAAAGCACCTGGTAAACTGAGCTTTCCACATTTGGGTGATGGGAATTGTCAGTGATGGTAATCCGCATAATGGATATTTAATAGAAAAATAATAAAAAAGCTAAAACTATAGCAGAACTGTTCTCTTGCCTTGTGTCTTTACCAAAGAACAAATCTTACTGGAAGGGGATTGGCTAGCTGCAAGGTAAGGAGAGGAGGTAGGCTCTACCCAGCAATCACTTCTCAGAATTGTTCCAGCCTACTTAAAGGGGCTGAACGCCTACCCAAAGTTACTAGTAACATGTACTGGAAATTATCTATTTTCCAAGTGTTATTGTGTATATAATCACATTTTTTCATAATATACAGCAATAAGTTAAACATAGGTTGTTGCATTTAGAATTCTATTAATTTAATTTCTGTATTTATTTGAAATAATGTTATAATGTACTGCTAGTGTATTTCCACTAACCTTATGTTCATCAATCTGAAACAATACAGTGTCCAAAATAAGACTAGCTGGAGAAGCCATGGTCAGGGTCTGTTCTGCTTGTGTAAGCCAGTTGATAAAGTCTTGGAGAGAATTGTGGAATCCGGTGGCCATGTTGAGTGCTTCCTCCAGTTTTGTCTGCAATACACATTTTCAGTGAAATTAACTGATGTCACAACAAAAACATCTTCACAAGCACAAGATGACAAGCTCACATCAATAATTTATATTTTCCTATGATTATCACACTTCACATACAATAACATCCAGAAAACATTCTAAACATTCTAAAACGAATGAAGACAAAGTGCCACAGCTGCACCACTAGGAAGAGATACATATTTGCTTTGATTTAAATGGGATTTTTAACTCCTTGAATGCTAGAGAGGTCACCAGTGCAATGTCATGTGGTTAAAATCTTCTTTACAATTAAAGAAAATATTTATTTGTCCCCTCTGATGCACCTGGATAGCCAAAGAATGAAAGCAATGTACTGCACACCACTCAGGTCCTTAAGGGGTAAAATCAGTGAGAAGTTGGGGATTTTTACTTGACCCTTACAGTGTGGTATGCCCACAATGACTCCTCTTGTCTCTTTATACATACATAGAATACTATGGAATGCTCTTCATCCAACTCTGCGCCATTGCACCTCTCTTATGGTCTTCAACTCACTCTTGAAACTACACCTTCTTGACAAACTTAACCCTTTCAGTGCCATGGGGTATGCAATGCTTTGCTTTGCAATGCATTGTGTACCCCTCTGGCACTGAAAGGGTTAAACGTGATAGAAGGCACTGACTTGTGCTAACTAAGGCTCTTTTTAAATGATTTACTTTATTTGTGACCCCTATCCTGCCCAGAACTCTGACACTGTATTCAGCACTTGACCCTTATGTACTGTGTATGTCTCCCATCCTGACCAGCACTTGACCCTTATGTAGTGTGTATCCCATCCTGACCAGCACTTGACTCTTATGTACTGTGTATGTCTCCCATCCTGACCAGCACTTGACCCTTATGTACTGTGTATGTCTCCCATCCTGACCAGCACTTGACCCTTATGTACTGTGTATGTCTCCCATCCTGACCAGCACTTGACCCTTATGTACTGTGTATGTCTCCCATCCTGACCAGCACTTGACCCTTATGTACTGTGTATGTCTCCCATCCTGACCAGCACTTGACTCTTATGTACTGTGTATGTCTCCCATCCTGACCAGCACTTGACCCTTATGTACTGTGTATGTCTCCCATCCTGACCAGCACTTGACCCTTATGTACTGTGTATGTCTCCCATCCTGACCAGCACTTGACCCTTATGTACTGTGTATGTCTCCCATCCTGACCAGCACTTGACCCTTATGTACTGTGTATGTCTCCCATCCTGACCAGCACTTGACTCTTATGTACTGTGTATGTCTCCCATCCTGACCAGCACTTGACCCTTATGTACTGTGTATGTCTCCCATCCTGACCAGCACTTGACTCTTATGTACTGTGTATGTCTCCCATCCTGACCAGCACTTGACTCTTATGTACTGTGTATGTCTCCCATCCTGACCAGCACTTGACCCTTATGTACTGTGTATGTCTCCCATCCTGACCAGCACTTGACCCTTATGTACTGTGTATGTCTCCCATCCTGACCAGCACTTGACTCTTATGTACTGTGTATGTTTCCCATCCTGACCAGCACTTGACCCTTATGTACTGTGTATGTCTCCCATCCTGACCAGCACTTGACCCTTATGTACTGTGTATGTCTCCCATCCTGACCAGCACTTGACCCTTCTGTACTGTGTATGTCTCCCATCCTGACCAGCACTTGACCCTTATGTACTGTATGTCTCCCATCCTGACCAGCACTTGACTCTTATGTACTATGTATGTCTCCCATCCTGACCAGCACTTGACCCTTCTGTACTGTATTTGTCTCCCATCCTGACCAGCACTTGACCCTTATGTACTGTATGTCTCCCATCCTGACCAGCACTTGACTCTTATGTACTATGTATGTCTCCCATCCTGACCAGCACTTGACCCTTCTGTACTGTGTATGTCTCCCATCCTGACCAGCACTTGACTCTTATGTACTGTGTATGTCTCCCATCCTGACCAGCACTTGACCCTTCTGTACTGTGTATGTCTCCCATCCTGACCAGCACTTGACTCTTATGTACTGTGTATGTCTCCCATCCTGACCAGCACTTGACCCTTATGTACTGTGTATGTCTCCCATCCTGACCAGCACTTGACCCTTATGTACTGTGTATGTCTCCCATCCTGACCAGCACTTGACCCTTATGTACTGTGTATGTCTCCCATCCTGACCAGCACTTGACCCTTCTGTACTGTGTATGTCTCCCATCCTGACCAGCACTTGACCCTTATGTACTGTGTATGTCTCCCATCCTGACCAGCACTTGACCCTTCTGTACTGTGTATGTCTCCCATCCTGACCAGCACTTGACCCTTCTGTACTGTGTATGTCTCCCATCCTGACCAGCACTTGACCCTTATGTACTGTGTATGTCTCCCATCCTGACCAGCACTTGACCCTTATGTACTGTGTGTCTCCCATCCTGACCAGCACTTGACCCGTCTGTACTGTGTATGTCTCCCATCCTGACCAGCACTTGACCCTTCTGTACTGTGTATGTCTCCCATCCTGACCAGCACTTGACCCTTATGTACTGTGTGTCTCCCATCCTGACCAGCACTTGACCCGTCTGTACTGTGTATGTCTCCCATCCTGACCAGCACTTGACCCTTCTGTACTGTGTATGTCTCCCATCCTGACCAGCACTTGACCCTTATGTACTGTGTATGTCTCCCATCCTGACCAGCACTTGACCCTTCTGTACTGTGTATGTCTCCCATTACCATTTTAAATTGTACGCTATCGGGCAGGGACCTCACTTCCAGTTTTTCAATGAGCAAAGCATTTGTCACCCTGCATTGTCTTAACCCTTAAATTGTAAAGCGCTGTGTACACTTGTGGCACTATATAAACATATTCATTCACTCATTTATAGTCTCTTATCACTTGACCCTTTGATGCTATAGACAACTTTAATGCATTGCTTTGCAATGCTTTGGAGACATATATAGCATTCAGAGGGTTAATGGCAAAGTCTCTACTCCCACTAAGGATTCGGATTCATGTAGACTTTTTATCAGAACCAGATAAATGCACATAAAAACAATCAGTTTATTATTACACTGTAGAATTTCATTTTACTTCAACCAAAAAAAAAAAAAAAAAAAGAATGCCTGTATATCCTCAAAAAACATTAGATTAGCTTGAAATAATTATAAAGCAGACTTTGACAAAAAAAAATGAGAATTCAATCCGTGCTATTACGCACACCAGACTGACAGTACATCATCTATGTACCACGAAAATAAGTCCTCTGCATGAACAGATCTACACATGACCATTTATAGGAAAATCTGTTTATATTCCATTCATTTAACTCACTTCCCCCATACCTAGGAAGAAGACTTACTTTTCTCTCGCTGAGTTTCGTCTCTACAGATTCCCATTTCTCTTTTAAGTTGTTAATATCTTGATCTACATTTGCTTCAGGGTCATCAATACATCTTTCCGTCATCTGCTGACTTTTAAGCAACAGACTCTTGTAAATATCTTCTTTAGCTTCAAAGGCAGAACACAGTTCCTGGAAAAAATACATGGTTGCTTGTTTTTATTACTTTACTTTTATATTACAGGAAAAAATAAACGTGCTGAAATGTCTGCATTTGGAGTCCATATTTTTAAAAGGCTAAATTGCCATCCCTGCCCACATGCCACCTGTCTTCTCTGTCCGGCATTTGAAATAAAAGGCTATTTGGTACAGTCTGATGTTTGAAATGCTAATAGATGAGAGTTGGTACCGTGTTAGCCGTAGAAATACAGGAGACAAAAATTTAGTAAAGTTGATACCTTTATTGGCTAATAAAACAGATTTAAAGGGATAGTAATACTTTATTTTATCTTTATTTTATTTTGTAGGCATTAAAAAAAATGAAGAACGATATAAGTCTTATCTGTCAAACCTTTATGGTTTGAGAGATATTCACAAGCAAAGTTTCCCCCTCCCGCCCCTTTTACCTAGTGTAAGCCATCTCTTCTCAGATGTGAATCTGGTTGTAAGACTAGACAGATAACAGCAGGGGACAATCTTCTTTATATGAAAACAATGAAAGCCCTGCCCCCCTTGAAACGTTTTTCAGCTTTTTCCCTTATCTTAATTGAAGATTGTCCCCCTCTGCAGTCTACCTGGGCATCTCCCTTCTGATCTGGCTGAACAGTGTTACATCAGTAAAAGGGGTGGGAGGGGGATACTTTGTCATTGAATTACTCTTGAACTACAAGCCTGACAGTATTGATATAACACTCTTCAAAGTACAAATACTATGATGATTAATTAGAGCTGCTTTTATTATGAAATATTACTATCCCTTTAAAATGCAAGCTTTCAAGACTTCTTAGGTCTCTTCCTCAGGCATGTTATACAGATAAATATGAAAACTTCTCTCTTAAACACAAGTACACATTACATTGTTTATAATGGAAATCGTGCACTTGTATTTAAGGGGATAGTAATACTTCGTTTTATCTTTATTTTATTTTGTAGGCATTAAAAAAACATGAAGAATGATATAAGTCTTATCTCTCAAACTTTTATGGTTTAAGAGATAATCACAAGCAAAGTTTCCCCTCCCGCCCCTTTTACCTAGTGTAAGCCACCTCCCCTCAGATGTGGACTGCAGTTCATAGACCAGACAGATAACAGCAGGGGACAATCTTCTTCCTATGAGAACAATGAAAGCCCTGCCCCCGTGACAAGCTTTTCATGTTTTTCCCTTATCTTAATTGAAGATTGTCCCTCTCTGCAGTCTACCTGGGCACCTCCCTTCTGCTCTGGCTGAACAGTGTGACATCAGTGAAAGGGGCGGGAGGGGTACACTTTGTCATTGTATTACTCTGGAACTACAACTCTCCAAAGTCCAAATACTATGATGATTAATTAGAGCTGCTTTTATTATGAAACATTACTATCCCTTTAAGAGAGCAGTTTTCATATTTATCTGTAATGCCTGAGGAAGAGAACTAAGAAGTTTTGAAAGCTTGCGTTTTAAATCTGTTTAAAGGTATCAACTTTACTAAATATGAAATGATGTATAACAGTATGGTCATTATTGAAAGGTGCAGGAAGCATCTCAAATCATATGTCCAAACCTATCCAGTAAGATAAGATAATGTAGTCTACAACTGTCAAGTTTGGTTTCATGTGCTCTCTAGAATGTTTGATGCTGATGTGCTAAGAACTGAAATTGTAGGGCAATTCAACTTCATAACAGAGGGAGAATAAGATTCATATTTATATATTTATACTTTTAAGGCCTAACTGCTAGAGTGGTCTCCAATGCATTCTGAAACGATGTGTGAAGACATCTTTACCATACAATTGATTAACACTTTGAGTATCAGAGGTGTATGCAATGCATTGTAAACCAATGTGTTCCTTACCCCTTTGACACTCAAAGGGTTAAAAGCCCCATTAAAGGGATAGTAATGTTTCACCAAAAAGCAGTTCCAATTAATCTTCATAGTATTTGGGCCAAGGAGATTGTTATTTCAATACTGAGTTGTAGTTCAAGAGTAACTGAATGATAAAGTATCACCTCCCGCCCCTTTTACCTAGTGTAACACTGCTCACCTCAGGTGTGGAAACTGGTCTTAAGACCAGATAGCTCACAGCAAGGGACAATCTTCTTACTGTGAGTATAAGGAAAACCTTGCCCCCTTGACAGGTTTTTCCTTATGCCAACTGAAGATTGACTCTCTCTGCAATCCATCCCGACAGTCTTGCTGCTCTGAGATGAACAGTGTTACATCAGTAAAAGGGGCAGGAGGGGGACACTTTATCATTCAATTAATCTTGAACTACAACTCTGACAGTATTGAAATAACACTCTCCATGGCCCAAATACTATGAAGATTAATTGGAGCTGCTTTTTTTTTGTGAAACATTACTATCCCTTTAAAAACAAAGAAAATGACTATGTGTCCCCTGTAGTACACTCTATTACCCCAGAATTGTTCCAGTTCTTGGTACATCATCCTCATTCCTGAACAGTTTGGTAACTTGGAAAAGATTGTGGCAACTTTGGAATTGTTTCATTGAAAATGTAATGAGTAATTTGTGATTACATTTAATGCAGATGCATAAACTTAAAATATATAATTAATGTTGTGCATTTTCTAGTGGTACAAAATTATATCTGGAGAACTGGAGTCGTTTTATTGAGAGACTTACCAGATGGGTATTAAGCTGCTCTCTAGCTGTTTCTGGTAAACCTCCAATAGGTTTTGAAGCCAGTAACTGGCGTTCAATGTCTGTCAACCATTGATGCATTTCTTCAATTTCACTGTGGAAACCTTGAGCCTGCATTAGAGAGAACAGATAAGTGTTAAACAAATGTCAGTAATATAATATTATACAGCCTTTGGTTGCCAAGTTAAGCGGCACTTGATTGTACTCCCACATTATTAACTAGAATCTATAGATTCTTTTCAAATGAAATCATGTAGCAGCTACTAAAAAATATGAACAAACTGAAAATGTCAAATGTTTGAAGTTTTATTAAATTTTACCTTTTTTTTTTAATTTTTTTGGAAAACAATTTCACATGATTTTGTTAAAAGGTACATTTTAGGTAAAAAAATAACATTCCTGATTTAACAATGTGGTAATTTTAGAAAAAATGAATCTTTTAATAACACAATTGGGAGAATTTCACATCTTATTGAGATAGCCATACACACTTTATCATAGTGAGGTATATAACATGGCTTTGCAATCAGTGCACTGAAGACCTCTCTAGCGTCCATCATTAACCCTTTGAGCGTCAGGGGGTACGCAAACGCTTTGAAAAGCAATGTGCTGCATACCCCTCTGGCACTCAAAGGGTTAAAGGGATAGTAATACTTAAGATGTAAAAAAATATATGTTGTAGGGTTTATGTCCCCGAATAAAACAAGGGTACTCCCACCGGTGAGAGATATTTTATTAAAAAATTATAACAGCTCAAACTTGAATTTTTTAGGTGCAATATCATAGTGGCCTGAAAATTTACAGTGGCGCTGTTGGTACACCATCCTATGGAGATTTATGGTCTACAGCAGTGGTTCTCAACCTGTGCTCTCAGTGGCTATTAACACGCCAGGATTTTAAAATATCCTTTTAAGAGCACAGGTGAGTTAATCAATATGACTGAGCCTCTGATCAACACACTTGTGTTCTAGCAGGGGAATTCCTAAGTCCTGGCCTGTTAGTGAGGGCATGGGTTGAGAACCTCTGGTCTACAGACCAGAGCAGTCCATAACAGTTTGAGCTGTTATAAATTCTTAATAAAATATCTCTCAGCAGTGGGAGTACCCTTGTTTTACTCGGGGGGATAAACCCTACAACAAATATTTTTTTACATTTTAAGTATTATTATCCCTTTAATTACTACTAACCTTTTAATTGGACACGCACCGAAAAAAACTTTGATTATTTTAAAAAAGCTTTAAAAATTAACTATGGTATATGCTGTGTTAGAGATTTTTTAATGCAGAAAACTAGTTTTTGTGTTAGGTTGATTCATAGATTATGCTAATTATCATGGGGGTTACAGGCAATTCCTGTCTTAGATTTACATTATCTTCCACACTCACTGATGATTCACACTTTATGTGCTAGAGGAGCTGTGCTATGAATTGCTGAGCAGTGTCAGTGAGTGGGGGAGGTAATGTAGGAATAGACTGCAAGGCGTGCCTTGATTAACATAATTGAGTAATGTAAATAACTAAAACCTAATTTTCTAAATTAGAAAAAAACAGTTAATACAGCATACAGGTGATTTTCAAAACTCTTTCAAAATCACCATTTTTCAGTTGATTGTGTCTGTAAAAGACTGAAGGGTTGAACAACACAGCCCCATGAAAGGTTAACCAAAGCGCTGATCCAGCCCCCCCCCCCCCGTGCTAAGATTAGCCAAAAACCTACTTCTCTGTGCTTATTCCAATGGGTGCTTTTGTATATACTAATTGTGTGTCAGAGATAAAGTCTTCCAGTCTATAAAACCTAGTTCTTGATTCACTAAGAACGTGGAACAAGTTTAGAACAAACCAGCTGCACTTTAGGAGAAAAAATAAAATGTACAACATTCCCATTATTTAAACTGAGTTTGTAACCAGTTCAGTGCTAGAGAGGTCTCCGATACACATTATTTTGAATTGTTCTGGAGACCTGAAAAGTATTCAAGAGATTAAATGCCCCATTTAAATCAAAAGGAGATTTGGATTGTTCCCTGTCCACATTTCTTTTGTGCACTAAACTTGTAAAGTTTAACCTGAGAATACACAATCATATGAAGTACAATAAGAACAATATTGAAATACAATGCTAGCAAATCACCACTTGGTTTACGCTTTAAATAAAATTATGAACCCTTTGAGTGCCAGAGAGGTATTCAACATTTGATATCTCTCTCACACTCAAAGGGATAAAAGCGCAGTGACAGAGATAAGTATAATTTCGTATAAACCCCTTAAGGACCCATGACGTGCTATGATAGTCATGACCATATTTACCCTTAAAAAAACAGTGATTGTCATAGCGATCCTGCAGGAGTTCTTTAAGTAAAAGCGGGGTCTGAAATTTACTGCTCCAAGACTGTAGCAGTGTCTCTCAGTCCCCAACTTGGAGAGCCGGTACGCGTCACAGGTCACGTGTACCAGAGTGTTGGCAAGGATCAAAGCCGCCCTTAAGGGAAGGTAACTTCCCTGGACCGCTGGTCCTTAAGGGGTTAAGGAGAGAAAAGAAATCAGATCTGTGTTTTTATTTTTCTTCTTATATCCATACCTGGTAACTTCTGAAATTAGCTCACCATAAGATCTTTAAAATATTAAATATTTAATGCTCCCAACAATGTAGATTGTAGGTGCTATGCCAATGTTGGCTCTAACCCAGAGATGATCCAGTCAGCCCTCAAGGAACCTTTAACATGTTATAGCTATCACTTCTTAAACATTCAGAAGGAAAACAGGACTTACCCCTCTGTGATTCTGATAGAACTGTCACTAATTTGGACATTAATAAACATAAAAATTGATGTAAATCATAGAGTAGCAAACACTGGATTCTCTCACCCTGAGAATTTGGCCCTTCACCCTGAGATTTGGTTCAAAACCCTGAGTCTTAGGGTCAAACCCTGAGAGTTCCCAAGTATGCTTATATCAGTTATTCACATAAAATATTAAAAACACAGTTTAACCCCTTAAGGACCCAAGATGTTCCAGGACCATCATAGGTAAACGTGCGTTAAGGACCAGTGATGGTCCTGGCATGTCATGGAATTCAGGCTGCATGACGATCAGGGACCCCTGAATCCACTGGGAAATAAAAAAAACATTGTGGTCCTTAACTGGCGACCATGGTCATTAAGGGGTTAACAAGCCTCTTGAGTTGCTATAGCAAAGGACAGAGTATTTGCTCTCAGTCTCTCTTTCTCTAGTGAAGTCAGCAGCTGAAATCCCAGTGAGCATAAGGAAAAACCTGTCAAGAGAGGCAGGGTTTCCATTGTTCTCACAGTAAGAAGATTGTCCCTTGTTGTAAGCTGTCTGGTCTATGGACCAGATCCTACATGTGAGGAGAGGAGGCTTACACTAGGTAAAAGGGGTGGGAGGGGGAAACTTTATCATTCAGTTACTCTTGAACTTCAACTCTGACAGTACTGAAATAACACTCCACATGGCCCAAATACTATGAAGATTAATTGGAGCTGCTGTTTTTCTGAAACATTACTATTCCTTTAAAGGAAAAACAAGAAGAAGGAAGATGACATATGCGTGTTGGAGATAATCTCCCCAATGCTGTATTTTTTGAGAAACATATTTATCTTTCCTTCTATGAGTCACTTCTTTAACCCTTTGAGTGCCAGAGGAGTGTGCAGGCACCTAGCTGAGGGAACAAAAACACCAGGGGAAGATGAACTAAGGTTCAATAAGGTTGATGATATTCTGGAAAATCTGCATGATTCCATCTCATAATATGCACAAAGATGTCTTCCCCATCATATACCTGTCAGTAACCACGACTGCTGCACGCTGTGACTATGCCTTCGTCTGGTTTACAATTTTGAGATGACTACTTCAACAATGGCTCATTTACATATTGAAATGCAGAGTAATGAGCAACTGTCATATTCCTGTGAGTGTGTTTATAGTGAATGTGGGTATATGCTATATGAACTAAGCTCTGATAGCTGGCTGTGCGGATGAAGGGCACAATCCCAACTTTGACAACCTGAGATGACAAAGCTGGGACCATTGTATAGATTTTTATAAAGCTATTGGAATCCATAAACAGCAATTGCACTCCCTCTCCCCACCAATCCTACATGATTAAAATACCCCCACCCTGCATAGATAACTCTTCATGCATATGGAGGTGTATGGCATTCTCCATGACGAAGTGATCACTGCACATCTATTCATTTCACTGCCACTTATTGAATCTCCTCCTGGGTTTCATTAATAATTCCCCTGGTGTTGATGCCAGTTTGAGGCAGTTAATGGTTCTAATTTCCATACTGCTAATAGTGCAATTGGGATGCATGGTATACTAAACCTGCATTAGATTGTACCAAGCCCCTGGTCTATTGGGAACCTAGAAATTCTCCTGGTTGATATGTGTTGTTTTTTTTAAAGTTTTACCTGGAAAAGTGCATTGTCCAGCTGCTTTCGTCTTTGTTCAGTTTTATCCAAGACATTTTGCCATCGTTGGTTCAAAGCTTCTAACCTGCCCTGGAGATTGCTGGCTTCCTCTCCAGCGCTTGACTCTATCAGATCATTCCCTGCCTTCTTTACAGTTTCCACAGAGGACTTATGCGCCAGTACATCATTCTGCAGGACCTGTTTAATTTAATGGTGATGAATTAGGATAGACATATAACATAGAATTTAAAAAAACATACTTTTTTTTTTTGTTGTGGTGTTCATGGTGTAAAGCAGAGCATTCAGGTTGAGACTAAATATACAGTATGCCAAAAAGTCTGCACAATCATGAACTCCAGAATAACATGACACTATCCATGCAGCAAAATTACGTACGTGGTGTTTGGCAAGTTCAATCTCAATAGCCTTCGGATCTCCTCCAATGGGTTTCTGTTCATTTAGCAGGCCCTCTGTGTGTGTCATCCATGTCAGTAGTTCATCAAGTGCATGCTGGAATGGACCCAATGCTAACAGGGCACCTTCCAGTTTGTGCTGAAGTGAAAAGAAACATTGTCTCAATGAGAACACTTGACAGCTAAAGATGACTAACATAAACATACATTCATGTAAAACTGAGAGAACGCTTCTGTTATCAATGTGTACAGCTAACATAGGATATTATCAATGGAAACTGTAGGCTTTCTATATAAGGGTATTGCAGAGCAATTCTGGGGCAAACCATCTGCATCATGGGAGACAAATAAACATTCCTTTTAATTTCAGTTGGGCTTTTAACCCATTAAATGCTAAAGAGGTCTCCAACTCATTGCTCACTAGCATTCAAGGGGCTAAAAACACCATTTATATAAATATTTTCAGAATGTTTAGTTCTTACTTATGGTGCAGTTGGGTTGCCCCTGCATATCTCCCCTTTGTCTTTATATATATACAGTCATATATATTTTTTTTCTTTTAGCAAAAATTATTTTAACCCCTTAAGGATCAGAGGGCTGTGCAATGCATTGCTTTTTTTGCTTTACTTCCGGTTGAATGGAAAGACAAATAGGTGACAGTTATTAATTCCTGGGATCCCCCAATGCGCTGCTTCCTGGTACACTAGAGTCCTCTCCATGATTCAGGGGGATAAAGTACCATTTAGCTCTTTGGTGATCAAAGGGTTGTGTGATGCATTGTTTCACAATGTGCTGTGAACCCCCCTGGTCTTCTAGTGATGGGAAATTTAAAGGGGAACTGCCACCCAGCAATAACTTTACATGTATTCATGTATTGGCTCCAAAAGGGACTGACAGCGCAGGTGCATGGACGTCACTGTGACGAGATGTCCGTGCTTCCTGCTCCTGTGAGCCTCGGTAATATTTCTGACGACTAGCGCTACTAAGCAGCTAGTTGCCAGATGAAGACTGAATACATGTAAAGTTATTGCGGAGTGGTAGTTCCCCTTTAAGCCTTTCCTTCTGCCAGTCTACAACACCCATCACTGGCATGTGGGGAATGATGGGAGTTGTAGTCTGGAAACAGCTGGAGGGCCTCACATTACCCACCACTGGGTTACACCACAAGGTATTGGATATTCTTCATTTGTCCCTTATGGTGCAGTTGCTTTGCACCAGATTTACTCCACTTTTGGTTTGAGTATACCGCCCTCCATCATCTTATTTCTTTCCATGTCAGGAAGTCCCCCAGATGTGGACAGCACGTGTTTCCTATTCCCAGTGTTAAATGTATCTTGCATCACTATCTGGCTGTGATATGCCAGTCCATTCACATTTACAGGGCCTTATTCATCAAGCTAAAGAGGTGCAAATCCAGTGCAAACCAACTGAAAATTCTGACAATTCCCCTTGATTTAAATGGGAGTTTTATCCCCCCGAATAACTGACATACATATCTGGGAACCTTCTTGTCCCAAGTGCCTGTAGAAACACTGGCGAGCTGAGGACAGGAGTGTCCACATATTTTGGGTGGGGCTTATTAGCGTGGGTGTTTGAAAGGAGAAGCTTGCCATGAAATGTGTGGGGAAGTGGGTGGAATGTGGAGAGAGTGGGCAGAACAGACTGGAAAGTGGGTGGGTTTATAGCTGAACTCACCACGCCTGACATCCAGCCTCTGTCCCCAAAGACCTGGTAATTCAATCTGAACACCGGAGTCTCCAGGGCCAGAATCCCATGTATGTAGCTGTATCCAATAAAAATGCTAATCAGCGTAAATCTTCTTGTTGTCAACCAGTAAACAGTTAACACTTTCAGTGCCAGAGGGGTACGGAACGCAAGGGTTAATGACCTACTGGTATGTCCAATCTACCTACTGGGTATCCCTGTGTTAATTCAATTGTTAGTCTAAAACAGCAGAGATAGAACAATAACCTTGTGGAATAGAAACAAAGTGGGATACAATCTCTAACAATGAATTGCTTTAGCTATTTTCACTCACCACATGCTTCAGAAACAAAAGTAAAGGCAGAGAGGTATTTTAATACAAAAATATGTTTCTACACAGACATCAGTAAAGTATGATTACACTCAGATGTCTGTGATCCTTTGGAGTAATTCTGGATTAAAGGGATAGTAATGTTTCATAATAAAAGCAGCTCTAATTAATCATCATAGTATTTGGGCCTTGGAGAGTGTTATTTCAATTCTGTCAGAGTTGTAGTTCAAGAGTAACTGAATGATAAAGTTTCCCCCTCCTGCCCTTTTTACTGATATAACACTGATCAGCCAGAGCAGAAGGGAGGTGCCCAGGTAGACTGCAGAGAGGTACAATCTTCAATTAAGATAAGGGAAAAACCTGAAAAGCTTGTCAAGGGGGGCGGGGCTTTCATTGTTCTCACAGTAAGAAGACTGTCCCTTGCTGTGAGCAGTCTGATCTGTGGACCAGATTCCACATCTGAGGGGAGGTGTCTTACACTAGGTAAAAGGGACGGGAGGGGAAACTTTATTATTCAATTACTCTTGTACTATAACTCTGACAGTACTGAAATAACACTCTCTATGGCTCAAATACTATAATGATTAATTGGAGCTGTTTTTGTGAAACATTACTATCCCTTTAAACAAACAGCACCATAGAGGACAGATACACATTCCCAATATTCCTGGTGATTTAACGAAGGTTTAACCCTTTGAGTGCCAGAGGGGTACGCAACACAATGACACTCAAAGGGTTAACAGCCTTGAATGCTAACAAAAAGGAGATCTCTCCGGCATTCAAACAGTAAAACTGCCCATGTACATCAGTGGACATTTAATTTCTCCCCTATGCAGTTCCTCTTAGTCCACCATTCTCCATATCAAATGAACTGTTATTGCTGGCTTGGAGTACAGGATAGCTAAAAGAATACGCCTACGTTTCTATTCTAAACACGCACCATATATATTTACGTTATTCTAGGACAGGAGATATCACTGCCTTTGTTATCCTGTAACCCAGCTTTTAGTTATTCCAGTATAAACAATCCCAGACCATGCATTTTCATTCCTGTGAACACGTTAGAGGCGATATTATTTAGGGCCATATGTTCCAAAAGAAAAGTGGAGGAGTTCTGGGGCAAATCATTTACTTTATAGGGTGAGAATTAAAAATTCCCATTGATTTAAATGGGGATTTTAACCCCTTGAATGATAGAGAGGTCTCCAACGCACTGCTTCGCAATCAATGTACATTTTAGGAATTTTTAGTTCTCCTCTATAGTGCAAATGGTTCACCCCAGAATGCCTCACCTTTTCTTCTGAACGAAAGGAAATAAAACTGTAATCAACAGCGCTTCCCCATCCAGTGTAATTCAGATGAAGATGTGTGATATAACTCAGTTGGGCACTAGAGATTTGTCTGACTTGAAGGGAATAGGCACTTGTCAATGTCAGCATAGTAACTGGTATGCTGTTCAATTTTTTAACACCTTGAGTGCCAGAGAGGTATTGCAGTGCATTGGATACCTCTCTGGCACTCAAAGGGTTAATAGCCAGTAGAAGGGATTCACTAATATGATTTCTTACAGGCACTGGGACCAATGTATTGGTGCTGCTGCTGCCTATTGCCTACATATTAAGCTATCTAGACGGAACTGTCTCCTTTTTGTGTGGCATACGCTAAAGGGAGTGCAGCACGGGAGTGTATGAGCATTTCAGTCCATTCCATTCATCTGCACATTGTAGTTCCCAAGTACTAACAAGGAGCAGCAGGAACTGGTATACATTTGAACTTTTCCTGCACATGGTATAGGGGAGTTGTTCTGGCTTACTCAACTTTAAGTCTTAAAGATGGAGGCATGTGTGCTCGCCAATATCCACTAAAGTGCTGTTACATACCCACAAGTGCAGAAGCCTGGTTTTTATGCTAACATATATGCAAGTTTGCTTCCCCCAGATAATATATTAACCACTTGACGACCTGACGAATGTGCAATGCATTGCACATTCTTCTGGTCCTCAAGGGGTTAAGAGCCTCATGCAGATTGCAATTGATAAGCCGTTCTGGAGCCTACAAACTGCACGGGACCAGAGGAGGGATGAAAATACCCATGATTCCTATTAAGTTACATTTTAAGGCCTTGAGTGCTACACAGGTCTTATCTAGCACACAATGAGTTAAAAACCCTATTCAAATCAATTACCATTTTTATTCCTCACCAGTTGGTATGTTCCACAATTACGCCTCTTTTTTTCTTTCTGCCGGAATTAAGTTCAAAAGAAAAGTGAAGGCCTTCTGTGGCAAACCATTTGCATTATAAGGGAGAACTAAAAAGTCCAAAAATTCCCATAGATTTCAATGGGGATTTAAAACCCTTGAATGCTAGAGCGGACTCCAAGGCATTGCTTTGGAGACAAATGTAGAATTCAAAGGGTTAAAAATCCCCACTTAAAACAACGTTGTTTTTTTAGTTATCTCCTACAGTACAAATGGTTTGCCCCAGAACTCCTCCACGTTTCTTTTGAACATACGGGCTGCGCAGGGATGAGAGGGAGGAGTCTCTGTCGATGTGAAAGCACAGTTGTTCTAGGTTGAAAGCACACAACTGTCCAGATAGTCATAGGCTAAATCCTCCAGCTTCCTCCTAGCACCTAGTGAAATCCTAACCTCTGTCTCACCAATGTAGATGGTTAGCTTTGACTTTAACCCTGTGATTGCCAAACAGGTGTCCAACACATTGCAAAGCAATTCACTGAACACCCACCTGGTACTCAAATGGCCAAAAGACCACAGCTTTCAAATACGAGCTGTAGAAAAGTATGGTGCCTAGTTTTTATTTCTCATTCACATAATCAATCAATACACACAGATAGATTTGTACCTGCCTGTGGATAATTTCTAGGTTTCACATTATAAATCATTAGAAGTGGATATTTCTGGTTACCTGTCTGTTGACAATTTTATCTTCTAGGGATTGCCATAAGGCTTTGAGTTCTGACAACGGATCTTCCACAGCTTGTTTATCGTTCTCGTCTGTCACCTTCTTCAGCAACAATTCTTTCTGGTGATTAAGCCTTTCCAGTTCTATTTGCTGTTGATAAGCCTCAGTCTTGAATTGCTATAGAAGAATTATATAATGTAAGGTAAGGAATGTGCACCTTTTGAAGGAATCATTTATCAGAATACCCCAGTAGTGACTGTTCTAAGAGTAAGATCACTACATACTAACTGAAGCAAAACAACTTCACCATAGGGTAGAAAGAAAAAAATCCTCATTGATTTAAATAGAGCTTTAAAGGGATAGTATTACTTCAAAATTACTATCCCTCATACTGTAGCCCTTAATAAACTGAGTTAAATGACACCAGCGGCATCTCTCAAACCTTTATGGTTTAAACTTCATCTGACATTTAACAATAAATTCACTTTGCTTATCTAAATATGCAGAGAAAAAAATATCCTCCTGTATTTCCTTATATCATTTTGTTCACCAGCACAGATTCAGAAATTGCTTTCAATACCCTCTACAAGGTAATTAATAAACAAGTGAAAAAGCATTGGGCCCATGATGAAATCCTGATGCACATCAATTACATTAGACTATCTTGCAAAGGTTCCATTTACAACTCTCTGCATTCTATTCAGCCATGTATTTCATGCTTTTCTCTGTCATATCATTCAGTTGTCTTCTAGATATCAGTTTACTGCGCTGAAAACACTTTTTCAGAAAGGTAAAAACATTCCATATTATTATTATAATTTATTTACCTTAAGCTCCAAAATTTGCTGTTTCACTGTTTCCAGATCTGTTCCTATGGGTGGCATTGTCTCTACTTTTCCGGTGGCAATATCTACCCAGTCAAAAAGTGCCTGTAAATAAGGAGCATAAAATGTCACCAATTTCTTTTAATTGTGCCTCAATAGCAGTAGTAACTACTTCCACCTGCTTCAAAAGACATAGGGTTGATTGGAATTTAGTAACACTGCCGCTAGGTTTAAATTGCTTCTGTCAGTCGATTGCAAGGACCGATTTGGTGAGAAGCAAAATACTGCCTGCAACTACTCACGGATATCAGTCATGCATGACTGGAAGAAGTCTACGTGAGCCCACAGTTATATATATATATATATATGTATATATATGTATACATATATATATATGATATATATATATATCCCTCTTTTCTTTTGTTTGTTGTTGTTTTTTTAGGTACTGTAAGAAAAATAACTGGTTTAGTTGCTCAGTGTTTCAGTTCTAACCAAGAGCCTTTATCAAGACTTGATAAAGGCTTTGGATTAGCAAGGTGGGCTAGATGGAACTCAGAAGTTTGGAGCTCACCGGAACAAACTTCACTGATTTCCAAGCAGTCCCACAGACTGCTGTGTTCATGTAATAACTGAGAGTTGGTATTGTGTTAGCTGTTTATAAACAATACAATGTGTATTTGTATTTAAGAGAGATGTTTTCATAGTTATCTGTATAACATGACGGAGGAAGAGACCTAAGAGGTCATGAAAGCTTGCAGTCTAAATCTGCTTAGTTAGCCAATATAGGTATAAACTTGACTATACTTGTTCTCAGGTAATAATGGACTCTGAACTGCAGAACTGGAAGTCTCCTAGTTCATAGTCTTAACAGGATCAACAGGATAGAATCAAATATGACTTTTCAGACCCCATTCAGCATTCCTGCTGACCTGCCAGTGCTCAAAATTCAGTACCATCTATGGTAACAGACCTTCCACTGGCAAAAATATCACATGATGTTTCCCTTTAAACATGAATGTACAAATTCATATATGTTATGTATTTAATGTACTGTACCTGCAGACCATCCTGATACTGGACTGCAGCCTGCATAGCATCTTCAAGTTTGTCCACTCTCTCGTTCCAGGTTTTATTTAAGGTCTCCCAGGCAGAATTCAACTAAAATATTAAAACATTTGATATAAATATACATAGCCAATATCACCAATGATTTATACTGCAACCAATAAATGTATACTTTATTTTTACCTCATCTATGTTTTTATTGACAACAGGTTTGTCAGGTTCACCACAGGCAGATATTAGTTCTGATCCGAGGTTGATGATAGCATCAAGCTCTTCTTGCAGCCCATCAATTTCTTCTCTTATCACCTGTAAATAGGTAAAAATAGACCAACACCGTAAATTCAATCCATTCATGTTAAAGTAGCGTGAGACTTACAGCAGTGGAATAGCAGCAGGTAGGTTTGGTTGAGCCACGGTCCATCGAGTTTGGACTCATGCCTCCCCACCTAGCTTTATTTATTATTTTACTGAATGCACAATTTAAAAACTAAAACATGGGTATGAACATTGGACTCCATCCAAAAAAATTAACCCTGCCTCGCTTCTGTTACTCTTTTTTCTAAAATATATATCAAAGCCTAAACATCAATGCCAAAATTAAGCAACAGGCTCCAGAAATGGGTGGATCACTAAGTCCATGGTCAACCAGAATTATGACTAAAAAAAAGCCAATGTTCCCTCTATACCACGGCTGTCCAAGTTAAGTCCTCAAGAGCCACAAACAGGCCAGGATTTCCTTGATTAAGCACATGTGAGTTCATCAGTGGCTCATTCATTTTGACTGACACCTATGCTTAAGCAGAGAAATTCTTACATCCTGGACTGTTGTTGGCCCTTGAGGACTGAAATTGGACAGCCCTGCACTATAACATCAAAACACCTTCAGCACTATAGCACACCTCCCAACATTTCAAATGGCCAAAGAGGGTCACCTTTGTTTTTGGTGGTGTTGTGGGGGGGGGGGCATGGCTGGTGGGTGAGCCATTATTAGGTTATTTCATGACTCAGTGAGAAATCTTTATGTAACAAAATAAATGTTTTAAAAGAAGACCAAAGTATTTTATTTACACAGACTAATTATAAATACATATATAATGGAGTTTAAACAGACATTAATGCCAGTTTTATTGCTGTGAACAATGTGATACACTTATATACACACCACACAGTCTGATCTGCTAAACAGAGGGACACCAGGGTGGTAAACAGAGATTTGGGTCTCAAAGAGGGACACTTGGGAGGTATGATTCAGGTTGTATATTCTTGTTCTAAGATGTGTGATTGTTAATAATAATATAATCAATTCGCCAGTTTTTATGTTTTACCCCAAATATGAATGGATAAAACAATAAAAAATAAATGTAAAGAAAAACAATGGAGGTAGAAGCCTAGGAAGCAGGGTTTTTGGGTTTTCTTGCCCCTCCCATACAAAAAGACATTCCTTGGTATTTAATTTTAGGTGAAAAAAACAGCATATTGCTGTATAAAACTGATAACCAACTAGACCATGATAAGCCCCTTACAAACATCACAAGAAAACATGCATACTCTGCTGACGCATAGGTTAAACATATAGTATTCTGTGAATCCCTTTGTTTTCCTGTTCATTTTATAAAGATCATTCATTTATACCGGTGGGCAGGATCTGATCTGAAGAAAACTGTTTTCTTTTGGAATTATAATGTTACCATGTGATTGCTATGTAAATATTCAGGTATTCTGAAACAGATGTTCACAATGTTGAAGTGGCACATGTGACAAAATCACTGCTTTCGCATGCCCCCACCTCTAACCCCATTTACTTGGAAAATAAACAGCAGGCATGGGTGTCCGGTGCAGTGCATTGGGATTTATCTGGCCATACCCACACTGTGAATGTGGGCATGGCCAGCATAGCTGAGATAGTTCTCAAAACTTGCCACAATAGATCATTGTCCTAATTGGAAATTCAGCCCTGAATGTAGTGAGGAAGCAGTCACAAAGAAGCTTATACACATAAGTGTCCTATCTAAAAAACTGGAACAAAAAGTGAGAAAGGGAAAATTCAGTACCATTGTTTACAGAATGTATGGGATGTAATAACTATTTAGTTAGTTAGTCTCATGATTTTAAGATGTGAACAACTTCACTCTGTGTGACAGTTACTCAGCTGACTCCACAATTACTCAGATGCCTTCTACACCTGCCATCTTACCTCTGCTGCTTCTTGTTGTTGTTTCACTACAGAAGGATCAACTCCAGGCTCATCAAGTTCTCGAATAAAATCTTGGGTATCTTTAAAAGTGGCTAGCAAAGCAATGTGATCACACCAGAACTTCTCAGCCAGTTCCAAAACATCCAGCAACTGGGCCTCTCGTTCCTCTGTCAAAGCCTGGATATCTTCCCAGATAAAGACCATTTGGTCAAGCTTATCTTGAACAGCTGAAGAAGAGAGAACATTACATAAATATCTGCTTCTTCAATTTAATTTATTTTTAATAAAAAGCCATCTATCTATCTTATCAATTATTTTATTGCTTTAGTTTTAAAACTGCAATTAGACTTCAATAATGCATAAATTAGAAAAAAACATAAACATATTACAGAAGAGTTTTTTCTTGCCCAAAGCACGTCATAACATTATTTCAAAAAGAATTGTGGATAATTAAAAATGTACCTTTGGCTGCAGATGATAAAACAGCACTGTGTATTGGACTATTTATATTCTGTTCAGTGAAAAATAATGTTTTCTGTCTCACAAAATGAATTACCTTTGGCTGAGATATCCTTATCTGCTCCTTCTGAGCGAGCAATCATTTCTTCGCCTCGCGTCTTTAGAGTTTCATAGAGAGGCTGTAGCTTTTCAAGCTCTACAGATACATTCTTATTCTCACTTATCTGTTCCTTAATCTTCTCACATTCGGCAGAGATTGAGGGAGGCTGCCGTAAGCGCTCAGCTATGCGTTGCAGGCTCTCAAGTGTTGGGTCAATCTTGTCATGGAACTAGTTGGACATAGACAAAGGTCATAAGCAATGTTGAAGTGTAATAGTTATTGACACAGATGTTTTGATTTAATTCATATGAAATCAATACAGATAAAATGTGAGTCTCTTCAGGAAGAAATATTTTCTCATTATTTGTACTTCTGCATTCTAATATGTAATCAGACATCCCGGATCCTAGAGATGTCACAAATACATTTCTTTACAATACATTAAATAATAACTGACCACAATTTCTGAATACTGGTATTTATGAAAGACTGATTTCATTGGGATTTTAAAGCAAAACTTCCACACAATTAGAGCAGTGGTTCTCAGTGAGGTTTCTGTGGCACATTGGCATGCCCTGGGCATCATCTTAGGGTGCCACACTTTCTCTGTGAAAACTTAGACAATAATTTGAATTTTAAATTTCAAAAGCATGTTTATGGAAATTGATATGCAAAGTATGCTTGTTTTTGTACTTTTCATTCACTACTGTATATGTTTATGTATTTTTACCCTAAAAGGATAGTAAAGTCACGTAAAAATTAATAGCTATATTGTAACTATAATAAAAAGAGATTACCTGAGATTATTCCTATATCTCAACCCGTTATGGTTTGAGAGATATAGGAAAATAAAGTTCTCCGCTCCCTCCCCTTTCTGCTTGATGAGCTGTAAAACTTTCAGAAGCAGATTCTGGTTGCACAACCAGACGGCGGCTCTTCAGCTGAGCCAACACAGCGATATCTAAAAATAAATACTTCCTCAAAATGGTCTACAATGTGTGCTTGCAAACCAGGCACACGTTGTAGACTATTCCAATGAAGTATTTATTTTAAATATTGTTATGTCGGCGCTGCTGAAGAGCCTCCGTCTGGTCCCATGACTAGGATCTCATGCCATCAGCTATACAGCTGACGTATAAGAAAAGGGAGGGAGTGGAGAACTTTATTTTCAAATATTTCTCAAACCATAAAGATTTGAGAGATAGGAATAACCTCAGGTAATCTATTTTTATTATCGCTACGATATAGCTTTTACTTTTTACGTGACATTCCTATCCCTTTAATTTCTGCTTTGTCAAATGGCCTATAACCGGTTAGTTGTGCCCTAAAAATTCAAGACTGTGAGTTAGGGGTATCTTGAGGAAAAACAACTGATAACTAATCAACCAGTGTCTAGGCCAAGGGCATCCACATTTCTTCAATTGTGGGCCACATGATCAGAAAGCCACAATGAAGAGGGCTGAATTATTTTTTATTTGAAAATGATGGTGAATTATAGCCTGTCAGTTATTCAAAAATATGGATTTATTTACTGAGCAAGTAAATGACAATACTGATATTTAACAGACATGAATTCTTGAACTGTATTTTACAGGATATTAGGTGTTATTGTCCTACTAGCTCATGTGAGAAAGTCCGCATCCTGGACACCCACATAGGCAGAATGTTCAAAGAGTGGAAGAATTCTGGGGCAAACCGACTGCATTATAGGAGAGAACTAAAGATTCCAGTTGATTTAATGGAGATTTTAAGCCCTTGAATGCTAAAGAGGTCTTCAACGCATTGCGAGGCAATGCGTTGGAGAACTCTCTTAGATTCAAGGGGTAAAAATCCCTATTTAAATCAATGTAATTTATGGAAATTTGTCACATTCACCTATGGTACAGTAGTTTTTTGTTTCAGTTTAAAATATCTATATTATATCAAGGCTTCTTCAAATTGTTACTTTCTTTTGCAACGCATTGCCCTCCTCACTGGCATTCAATGAGATATACGCCCTCTGAAATCAAAAGGCATTTTTCTTTGTCCCTATGGTATAGTTGATATGCTCCAGAACTGCTCATTTTTAGGTTTCTGCATAAATCCCATAAAGGAAAATATCTGGCGAACAACAGCAAACTCAGCCTTCTCATCCCACCAGCAATGAGTTCTGTATTCCTCCCTCTAACTCAACCATGTGGAAAACTCTCCTTAACCAGCAGCTCTCAATCCTAAAGCAAACTACCTACACTGCAGGGGAAAATAAAGATTCTCCCAAATTCCCACAGATTTACCATCCTCATTTAGATCACTGGGGATGAAGGAATTGTAGTCCTGAACAGTTGGGGCCTCAGGTTGTCCTGCACTGTATTAGACAGTCCCACCTCTAAGGTCCAAAAATCTTTCTTCCTCTTCTTCCATTCTCCTCGCCAGTTTTCTCTCATCCACATCAAAGGAGACGAATTAACCTTTAGACTGCCAGAGGGGTATCCATCACATTGCCTTGCAATGTTTTGAATACCCCACTGGCACGCAAAGGGTTAAGTTAAACAATGTTGTTTTTAAACATATTTTAACCAGGCCAACCTGACTAACGTGAATATTATTTTTGCATATTAGCAAGATTCGGACTGTAGCCATAACATATACAAACGTGTATATTCAGGGGACATGCTATAAGTATCAGTAAGTGGAGGCTTTCTTAGTAACTACTCAGCTTTTAAGTATTCCACAAAACCATATAGATATAGAGGGAGTAGTTAGCTATTGCTGAACAACAACTAGTCCAACAACAGCTGGAGGTCTGGAGCTTGTCCATTGCCTGACATATATCATCAAATAGCCTTGGTGAGGAACACTCAGGTGACAAGTTAGTCTATATGAGGACACAAAAGACCTTAGTCATCAAGCTAAAGGGGTGCCTTTCTGGAGCGAACCAACTGCATCACAGAGGGAAGTGAAAAATCTCATTTGATTTAAAAGTGACTTTTAAAGACTTGACTGCTAGAGAGGTCTTAAACTTGTAATACGTTGGAGAGCTCTCTAGCATACAACAGGTTAAAAGCCCAAGTTAAATCAATGGCACTTTGTTCAACGTTCACATCCCCCCTATGGTACAATTAGATTACTCCAGAATTGCTCATCTTGATGAGTAAGGCCTCCTGCACGAAAGAAAAAGTGTCGCAGTTCAGGAGCAAATCAAATGCCGCAGGGGAGAAAAACAAATTCCCAAATTTCCTGCTGCTTTAAATGGTGTTTTAACCCCTTGAATGCTATAGAGCTTTGCAATGCATAGCATTCAGTGGGTTAAGTGCCCCATTTGGTGCAGCTGATTTAGCTTAGAACTATGCTCCTTTGGTTGGTACCTAAAGCCCAATGGCCCATGTTTATTAACCTTTTGAGTGCCAGAGTGGTACAGAATGCATTGCAAATCAATGCATTCCTTACCACTCTGGCTCTCAAAGGGTTAACAGCAAACTGGAGTTATTCTGGAGTAAACCAACTGATCCACAGGGGACAAATAAACATTCCTAAATTACCATGCATTTGAATAGAGCTTTTTAACCCCTTGAATGCTAGAGAGGTCAATCCATTGGATACCTCTCTAACATTCAAGGGGTTAAAAGTCCAATTTAACATAACAGGAATATTTATTTGTCCCCTGTGGTGCAGATGGTTTATTCCAGAATAACGCCAGATTTCTGTTATAAATATGGTCCAAAGTCCTTTCCCTAACACCCCATAAACGGTACCTGTGCTGACTGAGATATTGCTTCATCCAAGGCAATGGCGCGTTTCTTGACATCTTCCTTGATTTCACTATAAAGAGCATCGGCAGTCACGTACTTCTCCTGGATGAAAAATCCTTCTTCAGGGCTGAGTTCCAGCAGCTGGGGCCCAGTTTTGTTCATCTTATCTATATGAGGTTTGTGTTCAGCAATAAGTTCACGAAGTTGCTATGAGAAAATACAAGTTGTGTTATTAGTGTCTGAGAATTACGACTCTCTCCTTGTCCGGTGTTTGCACTAGAAAATGAATCCAACTGGCAAAATACTCTAAACAAAGACACAGATATAGGGCCATATGTTCAAAAGGAAAGTGGATGAATTGTTATTATTATCATTTATTTATATAGCGCACACAGATTACGCAGCGTTTTACACTCATCTGGGGCAAACCAAATGCACCCTAAGGGAAAATGTAAAAAAATCTCCAAAATTCCAACTTTTTAAATGGGGACTTTAAGTTCCCAAATGATCTCGCTTGAATTCAGGGGCATTAAATTTTTATTCTCTCCTATAGTACAGTTGGTTTGCTCCACCACTGCTCTACTTTTCATTTGAACACAGCTAAGTTTCACATGCTGAAAAGGGCCACAACTACAACTACTGATTAAAACAAAACCACTTCCACTACTGGCAGCTTTTTCATTCAATAGTTACCTCCACTCAAACCTATTTTGTTTACATTAAACTGCAGTGTTCCATTGTTGTCACCATGTGGTAATGTCGGTATCACTTACTATGGAGATTTGTAATCACTGACTCAAGTGCTCCCATTTAGTGAATTATTAAAAAAAAGCTTTCTTTTGAATACCATCTGGTGCTCTTGCTAACAGTTTGATAAAAATAAAAAACAGCTTGAGCTGTATTTGAGCTGCATTTACTTTTGAATGAAAAATCTACCGGCGGAATGAGGATCCTTGAACATGTATTTTGTCATTTAAAAAACATTACTAAATATGACTTCTGTATCTTTAGGGTAGCATTTATAACAATGAGTCAAGCCAAAATACCCCTTTGCATCATATATGTTTATTTTTACATTTGACAAGGCTGATTTACTAAGAAGAACTGGAACAATTCTGGGTTAAACCAACTGTATCACAGGGGACAAATAAGTGCTGAAGACCTTTCTGGCATTCAAGGATTTAAAACCCTTGTTTTAATCAATGAGGATTTGGGGAATTTTTGGCGCCTATGGAGTAATGTACTTGGTTCTCTAGAACTGCTCCAGTTTTCTTAGTACACCGATCTCATTATCCTTATATAATAAAATGCTAGAATATTTGTCCGATGCAGTCATGCGCAGCAGAGACTGCCCGAACACACACAATGCTGGGAGTTCTGTGCTGGGAGCATTCTGTGCCTTCGGGCAGTCTCTACAGCGCATGACTGCATCGTTTATTCCGCCAGTGAGGAGGCAGCAGTACGCAGACCAGGACTGACCTCTTAACCCTTTGAGTGCCAGAGGGGTATGCAATGCATTGCGTACCCCTCTGGCACTCAGAGAGTTAACATCACCCGGACCTTGGCCTGTGTACACGGGCTTTTACACTAGTATCTGCATAAATGATTTGTGATTTTGGGTAACTGAGATGCCCACCTAACTCTTTGACTTCTGGAAGGAGAATGCATTGCATAGCCTCCTGGCCCACAAAAGGTTAAAACTCCCACTGCATTGTACTGTACTGTACTGAGTAGGCTGAAGACCATAATGTAAGAGGATATTTATTGGGAGCGGACTGACCTAAATTAGCTGCATATCTGCTGAAATCAAATGCAATCTGTTTATTTGGGATTTTATCAACCATCGGCTATTATTGGTCTCTTTGTTGTTATTAAATCTTTGAGTGCTAGAGGGGTATCCAATGCGTTGGATACCCCTCTGGCACTCAGAGGGTTAAAAGATTGGTGATTATGACAGTGTTACTAAATGACAAGCAACAATGAAGGCACTTTATTGGTGAAAGCTGTATGCGCAAAGGAGATGAACTAATTCCGGAGCAGTTTATTGGTCTAAACTGGGCTTGTAACCCACTGAATTCTACAGAGGTCTTTAACCCTTTGAGTGCCAGAGGGGTGCCTTGCAATGCATTCCGTACCCCTCTGGCACTCAAAGGGTTAACACATTGGGGGAGGGGGGGTTTGAAGTGCCTCTTAAATCAATATGGATCAGTTGATTTTCTCCAGAATTTCTCTTATTTTCTTGCTGTGTATGGCCATTTATCCTGTATTTATTGACAGGAGGGAGTAGGAACTGGCCGGTTCTAAGGGATTAATCCATAGCAGCCAATTGCTGTGTTTTCCCATAACCGTCTCCTCAAAGTCCACCCCCGTCCAGTCAATTCAACAACTGCAGCGATCGGCAATGCATTGGAGACTCTGAGTCAAAGAGGATTAAAGGTTGACCCTTTGAGTGGCAGAGCAGTACACATCTTATTGCAATGTATTACGTACCCCTCTGGCACTCAAAGGGTTAATAGACCTATTTAAATCAGTGGGAATTTTGGGGAATTGTCAGCCCCTCCCCATGGTGCATTTGGTCTGTTCCAGAAATGCTTCTCTTTAACATCATGATTACAGCACCAAGATCTCAAGGTCAGAGAGGATGTAATATGTGGTAAATTAACCCTCTGGGTGCCAGAGAGGTGTGCAACACACTGCACATATCGCTGGCATCACAAGATTAACAGCGTCTGAACAATCATTATTTTTTGTCTAAAAAAAATAAACTTATAGCGACATCCTCAACTAATACTCCATTTCCTTGCCTTGCAAGTTTTAACCCTTTGAATGCCAGGTGGGTACACAACACATTGCTTTGCAATGCGTTGCGCACCCCTCTGCCATTCAAAGGGTTAAAAAGGATTTGTCATAATGACTAAACCACTGATTAGTTCACCTATGCTCATTAGGCATATGAGGATTATAAAAAACAACTCTAAGGGGCGTGTATATAAGCAATATGGACATATTAACTCTTCGGTGTCTGATTAGATGTTCTTACCCTGATTTCTTCTTGCTGCTGTTTCAGAGTGTCATAATCCAGAGCTGGGGCTGGAAGCTGAGAGATTTCAGTCTCTGTCTCCTCTAGCCATGGCCACAGTTCCTCATAGGTCTCCCAGAACTGGTTTACTAGGGACACAGCACGCTCCAGCTGAAGGTTCCTTTCAGCATTCAAATGGCAGACATCATCATACTTCTTCACCAGGTTTGTTAACTTGTTCTTAAACAAAGATTAGTAAAATTATTAATATTTGAAGCTGTATTAATTAGATAAATGCAGCCGAGACAAATATATATTAATATGTATATAACATAGCTTAAGTAGTTATGTTTCTAAAACCAAGTGGATCATTTTAATACCCTCTGTATTATACAGAACAGTAAGATAGTAAAATTATTCCATTTAATTATTTTGCATAATGCCACTTAATCTCACTCTATAACAAAAAATGAAAATATTGAATAAAATACAAATATAATTTCTCATACTAGAATGTGGACGGAAGTTGACACAACATGCTACATTTAAGCTGTGCTTGTTGACTGGATCTGAGATAAATTATCTTTTCTAACTATTTCTCTATTCACATAAATTTGAAAAAGCATTTACATCTGAAAGAGGAACTATAGGAATGAGTGACTCTTAATTTGTTTAACCCCTTAAGAACTGGGAAAATCTGAGGTCGTTTTCACTTAAGGACCGGAGCAATTCTGACCTTTTTGACTCTCTTTGTTCAACAGTGCTTTCCCGCTATCCATAGAATATGTGTATGCTGAGCAACAGCTTTAAGACACAACTCAGGAAGCATTATTTCAAATAACATATTTGGCCTTTTATTCTGCACTAGCAATGTGGGACGGCGTTGCCCGTCATGTCATGACTGTTGGACGCACGTGTGTGAAATGTAGACACACTGATAAACACAGACATATGCAACACACAGACAGACACATACCATACATCCCAAGTGTCCCTCTTTTAGGGCCAAATCCCTCTGTCCCTTTTTCCCACCCTGTTGTCCCTCTTTTTAGGAGGTCAAACTGTGTGCAGGGCCGACTCCACCTATAGGCGAGGTAGGCGCCGGCCTAGGGCACACAAGTACTGGGGGCACGGAGAAGAGCTGCGCCCGCACACACCACGCCGGGAACAACAACACAGTCAGGTCTGTGTTGCTACTGCGCTCCCTCATTGGGTCGAATCTTTAGTAATGCAGAGCGCGCTGGGAGTCATGATCTTCCGCCTCGCTCTGCATTACTGAAGACTGCGCAAGAGCTACAGGTATGTGATGGGGGGCAAGTTGGAGCTGAGGGGGCATAGTGGAGCTGCTGGGGGCAAGTTGGAGCAGAAGGGGGGCAAAGTGGAGATGATAGGGGCAAGTTGGAGCTGAGGGGGCATAGTGGAGCTGCTGGGGGCAAGTTGGAGCTGATGGGGGTAAGTTGGAGCGGATGGAGGTCAAAGTGGAGCTGATGGGGGCAAGTTGGAGCGGATGGGGGTCAAAGTGGAGCTGAAGGGGGGGCAAAGTGGAGCTGGTGGGGGCAAGTTGGAGCGGATGGGGGCAAAGTGGAGCTGATGAGGGCAAGTTGGAGCGGATGGGGGCAAAGTGGAGCTGTTGGTGGCAAGTTGGAGCTGCTGGGGGCATAGTGGAGCTGATGGGGGGCAAAGTGGAGCTGGTGGGGGCAAGTTGGAGCGGATGGGGGGCAATGTGGAGCTGGTGGGGAAAAAGTGGAGCTGGTGGGGGGAAAAGTGGAGCTGGTGGGGGGAAAAGTGGAGCTGATGGGGGCAAGTTGGAGTTGATGGGGGCAAAGTGGAGCTGCTAGGGGGCAAAGTGGAGCCGATGGGGGTAAGTCGGAGCTGATAGGGGCAAGTTGGAGCTGAGGGGGCATAGTGGAGCTGAAGGGGGGGCAAAAGTGGAGCTGGTGGGGGCAAGTTAGAGCAGATGGGGAGCAAAGTGGAGCTGATGGTGGCAAGTTGGAGTTGCTGGGGGCATAGTGGAGCTGATGGGGGGCAAAGTGGAGCTGGTGGGGAAAAAGTGGAGCTGGTGGGGGGCAAAGTGGAGCTGATGGGGGCAAGTTGGAGTGGATGGGGGCATACTGGAGCTGCTGGGGCCAAGTTGGAGCGGATGGGGGGCAAAGTGGAGATGATGGGGGCAAGTTGGAGCTGATAGGGGCAAGTTGGAGCTGAGGGGCATAGTGGAGCTGCTGGGGGCAAGTTGGAGCTGATGGGGGTAAGTTGGAGCGGATGGAGGTCAAAGTGGAGCTGCTGGGGGCAAGTTGGAGCTGATGGGGGTAAGTTGGAGCGGATGGAGGTCAAAGTGGAGCTGATGGGGGCAAGTTGGAGTGGATGGGGGTCAAAGTGGAGCTGAAGGGGGGTCAAAGTGGAGCTGGTGGGGGCAAGTTGGAGCAGATGGGGGGCAAAGTGGAGCCTATGGGGGTAAGTTGGAGCTGCTGGGGGGCAAAGTGGAGCCTATGGGGGTAAGTTGGAGCTGATAGGGGCAAGTTGGAGCTGATAGGGGCATAGTGGAACTGAAGGGGGGGCAAAAGTGGAGCTGGTGGTGGCAAGTTAGAGCGGATGGGGAGCAAAGTGGAGCTGATGGGGGCAAGTTGGAGCGGATGGTGGGCAAAGTGGAGCTGATGGTGGCAAGTTGGAGCTGCTGGGGGCATAGTGGAACTGATGGGGGGCATAGTGGAGCGGATGGGGGGCATAGTGGAGCTGGTGGGGAAAAAGTGGAGCTGGTGGGGGGCAAAGTGGAGCTGATGGGGGTAAGTTGGAGTTGATGGGGGGCAAAGTGCAGTTGATAGGCCAAAGTGGAGCTGATAAGGGGCAAGTTGGAGCTGGTGGGGGGCATCTCTTACAGGCATCTGTAGACCAGGGACAGACTGGCCCAGGGGGCAGAGAGAGGACAATCATGAAAAGAGGTGGGGTATAAGTAGGCAGGGTATAAAGGGGTGGGACACAAGGGGCGGAGCGAAATGGGCGGCAAAATTAGGTTTTGTCTAGGGTGGCAAAAATCCTTGCACCAGACCTGACTGTGTGGTGTGTATTACTTTGCTCTACAGCAATAAAGCAATAAACTTCAGTATATGTGTTTATACATTAGTCTGTGCAAATAAAATACTTTGGTCTTGCACTAAATCATTTATTCATTTACATAAATAGCCAGTAATAGGTCATGAAATAATCTAAAAATTCTTGCTATTGCCCCGCCCACCAGCCACGCCCCCAACAATATCACCTAAAACTACAGTGTCCCTCTTTGGCCATGTGAAATGTTGGGAGGTATGCACATACACACAGTGAGCGGCAGAAACATGCAAAAGACACACACACACACAGACACACTGGAGATGGACACACATATGTAACAGAGATGTACACACACACGCAACATATATGAGCAGAAACACATGCGTGCATGAGTTGTGTACATCTCTGGCACTCAAATGGTTAAGGTATAGAGAGGCATGTGAGAGTTAAATAGCAGTGGGAAGTGTGTTCATACCTGGGAACTTTGACTTGTGGAGTCCCTAGAGGGGACTGATGTGGTGCTGATGTGGAGAGACAAATGGGGCAATCTGGGTTAAAAGTGGGCGGGGCTTAATCGCGAGTAGGGGCGGGGCTTAACATAAATGTGGAAAAGTGTTAGTAATAGGCTGGGGAAGGAGGAGAAGTGGGAGGGAAATGCAAGTTTACAGTGTGAGGGGTTTGAACACACTCCCTGAGGGGTAAAACTTGATACACAACTCTGTGGCAGTCAAAGGGTTAAGTGTGTACCTGATGGCTGTCTGTCCTCTGTGTTGTATGGCAAATGATGACAGTGAAGAAGTAATTGAGCAATGAGGACCTACCTTAACCCTTTGAGTGCCATTTTGTTCCTCAGTGGCTGTAGTACAGGTCCTGCTGAGGCCACTGGGAGGGTGAGTGACTGTGTGTGTCTGTCAGCCATATTTATTTCTGGCTTTGTGTGTGTATGTGGTGCTGTGTGTGTGAGTGCGGCATGTGTGTGTGTTGTGGTCTGTGTGTGTTTGTGTGGTGCTGTGTGAGTGGGGCATGTGTGTGTGTTTGTTTGGTGCTGTATGAGTGGGGCATGTGTGTTTGTCTGTGGTGTAGGAGCAAGTGGCGGCCATATTGTTTTTTTCTGACTTTGATAGTGGTGGGCGGGCTGCATAGTGGGGGCGGGCCAACTCCCTGCATGATTGAATCACCCAATAGGAGTAGTAACTCCTGCTTTATGCCTCCCCTGGGTGTGTTTTGGCAGGCACAAAGTCTTCTTTTATATATATAGATTTAGACTACCATTTAAAACAACACCAGCACTGACAGTAAGAATGATGTTGTCAAAGTCTGGCAAATCGTAACTGCATGTATACTTTACATTATATAGATGCAGTTATCAATAAAGAAGACAATTATTTTGTATGAATTTCTATTAAGAAATATCCTTTTTAAAAGGATAGTAATACTTCATTATTACTATCCCCCATGTTGTAGCCCTTAAAATTCTGAATTCAACGATATCAGCAGCATCTCTCAAACCTTTATGGTTTGAGAGATATCTGCTTTCAAATTTCCCTATTTTTGTCTTTCCCCTGACATCAGCGTTCTAGCTGAGAGAAGGGGAGTCTGGTCCCATGACCAGCGGTGGCTCTGCAGTAGTGCTGAGATCTTGTTATAGAAACAGAAATCCTTCACTAAAATGGTCTTCCACGTGTGCTTGCAAACCAAGCACACGTAGAAAACCATTTTAGTGAAGGATTTCTGTTTCTATAACACGATCTCAGGACTCCTGCAGAGCTGCCGCTTGCTCATATACCGGATTCCCCAGCTTTCTGCTAGAACGCTGAAGTCAAGAGAAAGGCAAAAAGAGGATCTTTGAAAGCTGGTATCGTTGAATTCAGAATTTTAAGGGCTACAATGAAGTATTACTAACCCTTTAATTCAAGCAAACTGTTGCATAAAACATTTTTTTTTCATACAATCTAAATTGTCAGAAATAAAAATTTCTGTAGATCATCATACATTTCAAATAGATGAGATTAGGTTTAATCTTATGTCTGCTTGATGTTACAATGAATAATTTTGCTGAACATGTGTGAGCCGTTTAATTCTACTTTTATCTGGCAATGGCTAGACTTTAAAAAAATACAAAATAAGCAAGCCTTTTCTAATTTTCATGGCTTTATACCCCTCTGATTAAAGCCAACACAATGTAAAACAAAGCTATTGAAAGTTTGAAGCAGTCAACGTCCAACAGAGATGTAGTTCTCTCAATTATCTGCATGTTCTTGTTTCTGCATAAAACATTCTTGCAATTTCCAGACAGTAAGCTATTATCATACCTGAGAACTTTTACTTGTTGACTACCTTGAGAGAAACCCTGTGGTGCTGCTGAGGGGAGATAAATGATGCGATCTGTGTCTAAAACAGGCCGGGGCTTAATTTTGAGTGTGGGGTGGAGCTTAAGAAACTTCGAAAAAGTAGATGGAATAGGCCCGGGAAGAAGGAGAAGTTGGCGGGGAGTAGGAGGAACAGACTGGGAAGGAGCAAAAGTGGGCAGAGTTTCAGTAGAAACGCCATACATCCGGAGATTCAGCCTCTGCCCTGGAGACCCAGTAATGTAGAGTCAAAACAGGAGTCTCTGCGGTAAATCCTGAGAGTTCCCATCTATGGCTATTATTACCCTTTGAGTGCCAGAGAGGTATCCAACGCGTTGTGAAGGAATGCAGTGGACACCTCTCTGGCACTTAAAGGGTTAAAGGAACAGATACAAACCTTTGCATTCACATGCTGTGAATTGAATGAATGTGTGTTGTTGTTTTCACAGTAATAGCTATAATGCTACAATGTACTAATAGAGACTGAAGCACAGCAATTCTCCTGAAATCCTAGTGCACCATGGAGGGCAAATAAATTTAGGGATTTTAAAGAGATAATAATGTGTAATATGTAAAAAAAATATACATTGTATTGTTTATCCCCTAAGTAAACATCTACAAAGTGTACCCGGTTTGCAAGCACACTTTGTAGACATTTCCGATGAATGAATTCTTTACAGATAACGCAATCTAGGCTCTGCTGCAGAGCCACCTGCTGGTCCCCTGACCAGGATCTCCTGCTGTCAGCTAGACTCTGACATTAGGAGAAAGGAAGAGAGAGGGGCGATATCTGAATCCCTATATCTCTCAAACCATAGCAGTTTGAGAGATCGGGTTTGGAGCATATTGATTATTTTTTTTAAAGGCTACAAAACTGGATATCTTTTTTTGGGGGGGACAGTACCCTTTGAGTGTCAGAGGGGCCTGCAACACATTCCATTGCGTACCACTCTGGCACTCAAAAAGGTTAACCTCTTGAATGCTACAGATGTCTTCAAGGCACTGTAAAGAGACATGCAGAAACTTCTCCAGCATTCAACAAGTTAAAATCCCTATTTAAATGAATGGAGTTTTTCATCTGTTCTCTGTGGTTCAGTTTGTTTGATCGAGAAGTTCTCTTCTACTGTTTTGTTCATAAGGCCCTAAATATCTAGAAAAAAATTTACTTTCTTATTTATTAATTGTAGTTTAACTCCTCTGATTCCCAAACCCTTTGAGTGCCAGTGCACTGCATTGGGTACCTCTCTGTCACTCAAAGTGTTAAAAATGAATTCTGCATCATAGGCAATTGTACCTTCATGGATTGTTTCTCTTCTTCACTGAACAGATTCATAATTTCATCTCCAGTTGTAACAAGTTCATCTATTGTGTCTTTGTGTCGTAAAATTTCCATTGCGAATCCCTTAAAATAGAAAAATATCTGTTAGTACTGTCAGATGTGGAGTGAGTTCCCAAATCCCTCTCTATATTAGGCTGAAAATAGCAGCTCTGAAACCTTAAAACACATTTCCTTACCTTTTGAACTTGGAGCTGAGCCATGGTCTGGTCTTGCTCAAGTCTGATGTGACCCAAGGACATCATTTTATTTGCAGTTTCCTCAATCCAGGAAAGCTCTGCACCAACTGCGTGCTCAAACTAAAATAAAATAAATTCAACTAAATTACATAATGCTGCAATACAGAATTGCACATGGCTATAAAATCATAACAGGCTTCAATAAAAAGCTACAAGTTATTACTGAATTGCTATGTTGTCCAACCTTTGCATAGGATGAGCCATATTTCCTTTTAACGCACATGCTGGTAGGCCTGGCCCAGATTAAATAATGATGTTATTTAATGAAATGTATAGAGTTCATTTCCAGGACACAGACTGTTCAAAGCAACTTCTGAGCTGTTGGCTTGAAATATCTGGGGGAGATGCACTAAGGTGTGACAAAGAGGTGATAAAAAGGTGATTAGGTGGAGATGACATCTCCAGTGTTCTAAACTCCCCATGTCCTATGTTATTCTCTAGAACCTATGCACTAAGATTTCTCCAACTTTGAAGATCTTAGTACATAGGTTCCATAGAATAAAATAGAAACCGGAGAAGTGATATCACTGAAGAAGTCATCTCCACATTATCCCCTCTTTATCACACTTCGGTGCATAACCCTGCTGGTGTATTACACACCCAAATGTATCACAAAGAAATGTTGTTTAAAAGAGTGTTTAAAAAAGTGGATGTTAGTGTTTTTCTTCCTTCTTAAGAAGACTTCAGAGAGAGCAATTTGTAGATTGGCAACAAAGAGGTGGACACAATATTCAGTACTAATCAAAGATTCATTCTGGAGAACCAATCCATGTAGAATTGATTCATAGTGGTTACTAGTATTTCCAGGATTACTATTAGGAAAAGCTAACGTTTCATCATCATTTGAGTGAAACGCAATGTGATGGATGCCTCGTTGTCACTCAAAAGGTTAAATAATAGATAGCTATATGACCTGAATGTTACGTTAATAGTAAATAATAGTAGAATATAGAAACATAAATATTAGTAAAGGGAATTTACAACCTCATGTGCTTCACTACGCAAGTGTATTCAAGGAGACAGCAAATAGCTTGAAGCTACTGAATTTGATTTATAAAATAGCATTGAAATGACCTTCAAAGGTCAATTATCATTTGAAAAGAACATGCCTAGTAAATAAGCAGAGGTCTCCAGTGAATTATATATCCTCCAATTCAGCTCATATGCTGCGCTAAGACGTTAGCCTCCAATACACTTCAAGGTATGTACTACGGAGTATGATCTCTTTCATGCAAACAAGAGCACACATCTACCATTCAGACTTTAATGTGAGCAATGTCCTCCCTAAGCATGAACAGGATAATGGAGTAAAGTTACACCTGTTTACTCTGCTCATTGTTAGCATGTGATGTTAAAGAAGGCACAGAGGAAATGAATGCCCACACACATCCTTATTACCCTCAACATGGTGCAAGAGGAATTAAAGGGGAAGTAACGCCTCTTAATAATCATTCCCCATTTTCCTAGAAAATCCTAATGGCCAAAACTTATGCCTTTGTTCTAGAAACATGTTTAATCAGTCCTGGATGTCATGCCCATGGAGAGAGTTGGTGGCTGTGTTTTCAGACTAAACCAGGCAAAGTGAATGAGCTCACATTAAGCATTTAAAGGGATAGTAATATTGCTTTAAAAGCTGATTGCCGAGTCTTCGGTATGTTAAATGTAACAGATTGCACTATGTATAATGCCTTACTTGTTTGTAGTTCAAAACTTATGCAGAGATGAAGATCCCCCACCCACTCCTTTCTGACATGTCACGCTGAAGATGCAGTCTAGTCAGGATGGCTGCAGCGAGGGACAAACTTCAGTAAGCAAAGGGAAATCCTGCCCTCCTTCATCAAGGGGAGCAGGATTTCCCTTATACTTACTCAGTGACGTTTGTCCCTCGCTGCAGCCGTCGAGTTGCACGACCAGATTTGAGATTCAGAGGGCGATGGCCAGAAAGGGGTGGGTGGGGATCTTTAGCTCTGAATAACTTTTAAACTACGAACAAGTAAAGTATTAGACGTAGCGCAATCGGTTACTTTTAACACTCTCCATGACCCAAATACTATGAAGATTAATTGGAGCTGCTTTTATTATGAAACATTACTATCCCTTTAAAGGGTCAAGATTACTATGTGCAGTGAACAGAGTTTGTGTTTTGTATTTAGGAATATGGGAATATAGGAACTGTCATGTCCACCTCTATGGACATGACACCCAGGCCTGATTGATAATATTATCTCTTGAATCAAGCAAGGAAAGATTCAGATGGACCATTAGGATTTTATGGCCAAAGTAATTAAAGTAGAATGTTGTTATTAGGAGGTGTCATTTCCCCTTTAAGGGGCACATTTTCAGTTTATAAAAAGGTTAGTAAATAGAAATAAGGCATGAGCAGCTTTAATAGATCAATTCCAGTGTATGTTTTAGCTTGGAATCGTATTAGTACATCGCCTCTAGTTAGATGCTATCTCTGTTGTATAAAAATGCCATATTCAATTATAACAAGAGGAAACAGTCCCTTGGATTCTAGACTTCCAAAGAGAATTGTGAAATAGATCACTGAAATTCTCTCTAGCAGGACAAAAAGTCCAGACAATGGAACAGGGAGTAGAGATGACAGTGTTAATGTGCTTGTCATTTGTAGTGATGACAGGAACTGTGGTTGAATTACTTTTTTTTTACCATCAACAGTACTTTCTTTGCTCTCCATTTTGTTCCAGGCAAGAGTGCAATTTAAACACACTGCACCATTTCTTTTCAAGTCTTTTAATGTTTTGTCTGATATACATCAAAGCTGTTTGTGACAATTTGATTAATGTCCTCTTCTGTTAACGATCTATGCGATTCTTTATTTCTATATAACTAGTTCAACAGTAGATCATATTCTGAACTCAAAGACATGCCATTTCATATTGATAATAATTTCAGATAATGGATCCTTGCATATTGTCTGTTCAACATAATGAAATGAATACTTGCCTTGTGCCTTCCTCAGACAGATATGTGAGATCTGAATATTGCATTTGCTTATCCAAATCATATCTGCATTACACAAAGTAGGTTTGATTATCACTGTATTCTGAGACTGAAAAACGTGTCTAGAACATTTTTGGACAGAGAAAAATATGTTGTAGATGTCTCTTGCAATCAAGGAGTTAAAAGACCTTGTGTTAAATTTCCAAGTGATAACTGGGAGAAGTGGGTATTAGAGGGAACCTATCATGACAATATTGTTTTAAAATTGTTTGTTCAAATTTTAAACCCAGTTGTCACAATGTAATGACAGTCCCACTTTATGTAATGCAATGCAATGTGTTAACCCTTCATGGGAAAGAGAATGGGATTCACGCCCCTGTGATGTTTAATGGGTTAATCATCCTGCCTCATCAATATATACAAAACATCATTATGCCGTAATTTCCTGAAACAGTTTTTTGCTAACAGTGATAGTGGTTAATCCATTAAATCATTCACAGAATGGACTCAGACAGGTCCAAATAATTGGCTATTGCCAAAATAGTCAATGAATCTTCACTTTTACTTACCGGTTCATAAAATATGAACAAGGGAGAATGTATTAAAATTTAGCATGATTAAAAAATATAATTATTGGGTCCTTGATTAATACGTATCAGTATCTGGAGGGTCCAGATGACCCACCACAAGATCTGCCTTTGAGTGCCAAAGAGGTATCCAATGTGTTGCGTTGCAATGGGTTAGATACTTCTCTGGCACACAAAGGCAGATCTTGTGGTGGGGCATTAGGACCCTCCAGATACCGATTTCCCAGTCAATAGGCTAGGAGATCAACAGAGGCGATGCAGGGGAGCAAAGAAGGAGAATATATGTGTGTGTATATATATATATATATATATATATATATATATATATATATACACATATATATATATACATATTCTCCCTCTAGCTCCCCTGCGTCGCCTCTATTGATCTCTCAGCCGAAGTTCAATGCAACCAAAAAGTTTAAAGCTATATCTGCTAGCTGTACAAAAGACATCCACTTCTTTAAGCTCTTCTTCTAAACCAGTGATTCTCAATCTTTTTTTGCTCGGGGCACCCCTAGCACATAATCTAGAACATTCGGGGCACCCCTAACATATATAATGTACTTTATCAAGGGCATAATAAAGGGTACAATACATAAATATACAGTTATTATTAGGTCTTACAGTCATAATAACAAAACTAAACATATTGTACAGAACAGTTTCTATGAATCTTTATTTAAAAGTCCATTTTTGTTAGTCTTCATAGAAAATGTGGGGCACCCTAAGATGATGTCCGTGGCACACCAAAGTGCCACGGCACCCTGGTTGAGAATCACTGTTCTAAACAAACTAGTAATGTATTCCCATATGTGTTATTTCCTTTTAAGCAACAGTCGTATTGAACAAGCATATATTGTTCCCAGGTTGTTGAGAAGAAGGGCTCACTTATTTAGCAGGTTACTATACCTTACAGAGTACACATCAGCTGGCCATTACGTCAGTCGCCAGCCAAGGATTATGCTAGTTGCAGTTTAAACAATGGCTGAAGGGCCACTGTTACCTGTCATCTAAAGTTTGAAAAAACAAACAAACTCTATTGCCATGGAAAAGGTTCATAAGTCTTTAAGTACCAAAAGCATTGCAAAGCACTGGGCACTTTTCTGGCATTCACATGTTTAAACAACGAAGCAGGTGGCTTTTACAATATCCAGAGTAGCTTTGCTCCACCTTTTAAATAGCTCACTAATTTGGGTGAATTCTTTCCAAGCAATCGTTCTTCATGCATATCAAATGGACTGAAAAATTTTCTTTCAAAATGTTTTGTCCTAGCCCAGACATACAAAAGACATTTTTTTATTAAGTGAAAAAAACAATGCACTCTTCCATACCTGCTGGGATCTCAGTTTGGCAGCATCTATCTCTTCCACCATTTGCGTTACAGTGTCGCTCACTAATCTGTAGCGCTCATTGTCCTCGGTTACCATGCGATCAAGTCCTCCTCTCGCTCTCCAAGGCACTAGTTCCAGTAAAGCACTGCTGACTTCATTCAGAGAGTCCAACAAAGCCTTACTGACTTTGGCTTCTTGCTTCAGTTCCTGAAATAAGTAGAGTTTGTAAGTAAAACTGTAAAGCACAATTATACTGTTGGTTACTAAAAGAACAGTAAACTTTTTTAAAGAAAAATACATATTGTAGTGGTGTTTTTTCCTGTTGACTAAAGCAATTCTATTTCACTATTAGGAGATACTCTATTCAAAGTTATTATAGTTCAAACTGAAAACTTTTTCTGAAAACATTAGTGTTGTAAAGTTGTTCCTTTTTGGTAAAACAAAGGTATTCCTTTTGCAGAAAGATGCATGTTTCCAGTTATTATAATTTTTTTTTTTTTACATTAATAGTGCCCTTTGGTCAGATTCCAATTAGATATTCTGCTGTATTTGCTGGGAGACACCAACAAACAGTTCTTCTGTGATAGAAACTGCTGAGTCACTTCCTGTCAGTTTGACCTTTCATGAAGTAATCACACTGTAATCAATATCCTTATAATTTGAACTGTTACAACATTATCTCCTTTGTGCAATGCATGCAACACCCCTCTAGTCCTTTAAAGTTAATCTGAAGAGGACATCCTAACGACCACTATGAACCAATTTTGAGTGGCCTGCTTTCCCAAAATTAATCTTTAATTAGTAATGGATATTATGTTCATGGATGCAGGATTCAAGTACCCCACAAACCCCTCCCATTGATAGCCTCTTATGACACATTCAGTGGGAGAAGACTCAAATTCTCAAGTCTACAAGACTTACTGTCTGCCCATATGGAGATGACATCCACCACTAATTATTCATGTAGGGGGATCCAGCATAAACAGAACTGATTCATAGCGGCCATTAGGATATTCTTATCTGATTAAAGGGATAGTAATACTTCGTTTTATCTTTATTTTATTTTGTAGGCATTAAAAAAAACACGAAGAACGATATAACATATATGACAAGCAAAGTTTCCCCTCCCGCCCCTTTTACCTAGTGTAAGCAATCTCTTCTCAGATGTGGAATCCAGTCATAGACCAGACAGATAACAGCAGGGGACAATATTCTTCCTATCAGAACAATGAAATCCCTGCCCCCCTTGACAAGCTTTTCAGCTTTTTCCCTTATCTTAATTGAAGACTGTCCCTCTCTGCAGTCTTCTTGGGCACCTCCCTTCTGATCTGGCTGAACAGTGTTACATCAGTAAAAGGGGCGGGAGGGGGACACTTTGTCATTGAATTACTCTTGAACTACAGCTCTGACATAATTGAAATAACACTCTCCAAAGTCCAAATACTATGATGATTAATTAGAGCTGCTTTTATTATGAAACATTACTATCCTTTTAAGGTGTGTGGCTGGTTATTATTATGAGGTGTTAGTGTTCCCTTAATAACCCTTTGAGTGACAGAGGGGTGTGCAATGCATTGCTAAGCAATGTGCTGCTTACCCCACTGGCACTTCAAGGTTAATAGTTATCTATTGTTCAGCATCAATAACTTTCCAATGTAAAAGGTTCAGTAAAACATAATGTACTGTAAATAGAGTGTATACTGTACTCGTATAATGTTTAGAACATCTATTATTGTATCTCATTGGGTTTTATTGATGTCTCCAATGCATTGTGAACCATCAGTCGCAATTCAGAGGTTAACATGAGTGAAAAGCTAAGTATGAAACAAGCTTCTTATTGACAGAGCTTGTCAGACCTTGCTTGAATTGTATGCATGTGTATAAGTACTTACAATTATGAGATCATTACTGAGCACTTTGGTGCCCTTTTCAAATGTATAAAAATGGATTGTTTCTTTGTATATACAGGCTACCAGAGCAATTGTTGGCTTGATCAAGGAGTAACTCCCTGAAACACTGTACTTCACATTCACATATGATTGCCTGAATAAAGCCTTATCATGTGATTACAGTTAGAAATATATGAGAGAGGGAATGCTCAGAAATATTGCTGTTCACTGTCAACAAAACAAATGAACAGGAGTGATGAGGAAAGAATTAGGCAGGCTCCAGCAGCAGCATACATGATGTGTCTGGTACGGACAGCAGAGGAAGAAGTATAGACCAGCATGATCGAGAAAAAGAAATTAAGAAGAATGCAATACATCCAGTGTTTGTTAAATTGCATATTCTGGATAATAATTGTAAGCACATAACGTTCCATAATATGTCCAGAGACCAATTTGTCTCCTCAAGGAGAATTCCTGCTTAGAAATGTTATTTAGGGGTTATTAACATTTTCAGCACTAGCTAAACCAGGTGGAATTCTAGGTAAATAAACATGTAGCCAGCATTACTGCAATATTTTACATGATTCTGTAACATGTAGAGCAGTATTAGTTAGTATCACTGAGATCCTACATTTCATGGTTTGCTAATAATTCAGACTCAGTCTATAATTTATTAAGTCCTATAGCACAAGCTGGAAAAGTGCAATCTAGAAAACCATCGCAAGGGCAGAAAGTCAGCAATCAGCCTGCTCTAATGGATTTGTTGTTGCTTTAATTACGACCATCTACGTTTTTATCTCCTACAACCTTATTAGAGCTTCCTCTTAACATGCCACCCAGTTGATTTTATGATCTCATCTATTGCTACTATATATGAAGTAATTCCAGATGAAAAGGCAGTGGTATCAGTCACATAAAATGCCTGAGTATATCCAGTTTGCCTCTTTAGCATACAGCACACATCAGAGATAGAAATCGGTACAAAACAGCACTTTTTTTATACCCATATAGACATACGTTCTGCCCATATTACAAGACATGTCCCAGTAACCACAGTATTGCTTCTCTTCAATAGGGATACTAGATAGAATATTTACTACAGCAGTAATTTTAGTAATACTGAATTATTTTAAAACACAAAAACATAGGTTTATCAAATAGTAGTTCTTAATAGTAGATAAAAAGATCACAGCAATTTCTCTTTTAAAGAATAAATATTGTATAATATTAACTCAGAATTTGATATGTATTTGTGTACATGTTATATAAATATTTATTAATCTGGATTTTTTCTTTATCTAACAAGCTGGCTACCATATACCCATATTTTTAGTATTTGATTCTAAATGCTGTCTATTGATCGTTCTAAGCACAGATTTCAGGATAAGGTCAAAAATCTACCCATCCAATCACTACTATAGAATTTACAACCCTTATCAATTTGTTAAACTCTGTTGTTACAGAGTGATGAAATGCATATTTTCATAAGTCTACTGATAGATTTCTTCACTGAGTCCTTGAGGGGTCATTGTATTTAAGAGGAATATCAAGCAACTGTCAACTTGGAGCAGAATTTTATTAAGACCCCCTCCATATACTCCTAGATTCATTAGCTGTAAGACCCATGCTTTTAGGCCTTTAGGATTGGCATTATGATATAACAGAAAATGATGTGCCACAATAATAATTGTATTATTCATATACTGGTCCCTTTGGGCTTTCCAGATATTACCTAGATTCTCCAGGACCCAAGTTTTAATTTTTCTACATGCCACCCCCACATATCTAAGATTGCACGGACATTGTAGACTAAATTACTTCTGATATCTGACAAGTCCTTAATTCTTTAATGATCTGTTTCTTGCCTACCCTTTTTTGTTTTGGTCATACAGTTGAAATTCTTTACAATGACCACATGTGTGGAACTCATTTGCTACTGGATTATCAGTTCTAGGCTGGATGCTTATCTACATCATGTGACAATCTTGTTCCCCAATGCTTTTTTTCAGATTCAGGTTAGTAATCAGTATGTCTGTGTGATTCCTGGTGATTTATTCAACCAAACATAATTGATTTGTAAAATCACTCACAAATCACATCTGTTTTGTTCTTATTTAACGCAAAGCTCTCTCTAGCTGTATAAAAAGCTTGGCTGTAAGTTTTCTTAAGACTGGTCTTCTAGTATCCCTGTGCCAGTGGTCTTTCAGATAACTCTTTGGCACTCTTAAAACTGCTTAAATGTAAGAAATTGTGTCGCAAGCTCAAGTATTGGGATAATATTCCAAACTGACTGTTTATGATAACATTTCTAATGTTGATTAACAAAATAAATCAGATCCAAGACAGCTGTTATTTTATTCATAGATGGTAACATCTAGAAAGTTTACTATATATTGTCCGATGGGTGTCTTAAGTAAAAAGATAAACTGTAGCTGGCTTTTTATTTTCATGAAAAATTGGACTACAGCTGTGAATCATGAGACTGAAACATTCCCCAGTAAATCCCCCTTTTTAATGTTAGACAAATTACAATTCCAGAATCTTTTTGTCTTCCAGTCGCCCCATCATATAAAGCACTGACTATGCACACGCACACACACACATACAAAACACGCACACACACACGCACAAAACACGCACACACACATGCACACACACAAAACACGCACATGCACACACACAACACACACACACATGCATACACAACACACATGCACACAAACACACCACACACAAACCACACATGCACACACACACACACACTACACATGCATACACAACACACATGAACACAAACACACCACACACGCACACACACACTACACATGCACATACACATGCACACACACACACACACCACACATGCACACACACACACAACACATATGCACACAAAGACACCACATACACACACCACACATGCACGTACACATGCACACACATACCACACATGCACACACACACCACACATGCACACACACACATGTGCACACACACGTGCACTCACACGCACACACACATATATACAACACACATGCACGCACACACACAACACACACGTGCACACACACAACACACATGCACACACATTGTGTAGATCAGTGAGTTTCAGCTTCAAGTCAGGTTTTCAGTATAACCCCCAATAGACAACAAGGTCGATCTATTATATAAAAGAGAGAAAAGAAACTGACCACCTGGCGCAAGTACCCCAAAACCATATACCTTATATTACAGTATGTAATCATATATTAATTCACTATCACTATCCTCATCCCTGGCATTTTTAAATCTTATTTTCAATGCGGAAATAACATTTTTTTTCCTAATCAAGCAGCAGGCTTATAATTAAACTGCATGGAAATACATCAAATTATTCCTTGGATGGAGTGTGTGCTGTAAGCATTAAACCTCTTTTTATTTACTTTCTTGGGCCCTGAATAGAGAGATATATACAGAGATAGATGGGTTAAACTAGGGTAAAACATAAGAAAGTGTTCACACAAATCAATGAGGCTAATGACAAAGTGCAGCAATTTCAGAGTAAATCGACTGTACATTCAAAGATAGATAAAAACTCCTACTGATTTCATAGGGGCTTTTAACATCTTGAATGCAAGTGAGGTTTCCTTTGAATTGGATTGAAGACCACTGTAGCATTCAATGGGTTAAAAGCCCCATTTAAATAATTTCAATCAAATGAAATTTTCTTTTGTCTCTGTGGTAAAGTTGGCTCGCCCGAATATTGATCCAGTTCTTATTAGTACAGTGTTTCTCAACTCCTGTCCTCAGGACCCACTAACAGGCCAGGATTTGATGATTTCCTTGTTAGAGCACAGGTGAGTTAAAGGGATAGTAATACTTCGTTTTATCTTTATTTTATTTTGTAGGCATTAAAAAAACATGAAGAATGATATAAGTCTTATCTCTCAAACCTTTATGGTTTAAGAGATATTCACAAGCAAAGTATCCCCCCCCTGTACAGCCAGATCAGAAGGAAGGTGCCCAGGTAGACTGCAGAGAGGGACAATCTTCAATTAAGATAAGGGAAAAAGCTGAAAAACGTGTCAAGGGGGGAAGGGCTTTCATTGTTTTCATACAAAGAAGAATGTCCCCTTCTGTTATCTGTCTGGTCTTACAACCAGATTCACATCTGAGAAGAGATGTCTTACACTAGGAAAAAGGGGCGGGGAGGGGAAACTTTGCTTGTGAATATCTCTTAAACCATAAAGGTTTGAGAGATAACACTTATATCATTCTTCGTGTTTTTTTAATGCCCACAAAATAAAATAAAGTTAAAACGAAGTATTACTATCCCTTTAATCAATGTGAATGAGCCTCTGATCACCACACCTGTGCTCTAGCAGAGAAATTCCTAAGCCCTGGCCTGTTAGTGGGTCCTGAAGACAGGAGTTGAGAAACACTGTATTAGTATATTAGACTCATCTGGGCCTTAAGTAGCAGAAAAAACTAGAGACATTCTAGAGCAAACCATCTGCACCACAGGGATGGCTGAAACGTCTAAATTGAGCTTTTAACCCCATGAATGCTAGAGAGGTCAGTAACATGGAGCAATGCATTGTCGACCTCTTTAGCATTCAACCAGATAGAAATACTATTTAAATAAATCCAAATTTGGGGAATGATTGTCTGCACCCCGCCTATGTGCAGAGGGTTTGCCCCAGAATTGCCCTAGTTTATTTTGACACATTAGGACCAATTACTATAAGAATAGAATGTGAATTTCTAGTTTAAGTTATTAACCCCTAGGCTGCTGAAGGTCACAAGGCATTACTTTGCAATAAGCTGAAAACCTCTGTAAAAACACAAAATTAACCCTTTCAGTGCCAGAGGGGTACAAAACATTGCAAAGCAATGCTTTGGTTAACCCTCTGGCACTGACAAGGTTAAAGGTGACTCTATGACATTATTTTTTCAACACATAATTGTCTTATGCTAGAAAAAGAAATCTACTTCACTTGTTTAAACACACCTCATGATTTCCAAGTGCATATCATTGTGGCCCTGACTGATCAGTTATGTTTATGTTAAATAAATCCTTCGTGTAAGAAAAGTGTTTAAGTAGTACTGTTAACTGACAAGCTACAGCCTAATGTCACAAACTTTCCTGTTGGGAATTCATTTTCCTATTCCTTGTAACTTATTACAAATGTTTCCTGGAAACTAATTTATGAATGTGTATGCAACGTGTTAAAAGATTGTATAAATTAATGTAAATGTTCACACATTCATACTAAATATATTAGTGATTTGTATTATCTGCTTATAGGACTGCATGACAGCTATACAAGAAAAAACTACATAAATTCTAAGTTAAAAGCCTTTGTTTTATAAAGTGTCAGAGAGCAGAAGCCATGGAATGCCTTTTTTGCTTGGGGGGTCACTGTGCAGCAGCGAAGAGAAGGGGTGGCAATAACTGCAGTTGTTGGTTAATAACTCCCATCATCCTCAGCAGGCTCTCAGATGGCAGAGTATGATTGGCATTGTACTACAACTACAGCTGGAGACAGAAGGTTATACATCCCTGGATAGGAAGAAACATTGGGTCTGGATAATTAACCCTTTGAGTGCCGGAGAGGTGTTGCAATGCATTGGTTACCTCTCTTGCACTCAAAAGGTTAATAAAATGACTGGGCCATGGTCCTGGCGGACACCTTTCCATTGCCTATGACTGAAGAATAAATCCCAGTTGTCTCTTCAAAGTTTACTCAAAAAGCCAAATATTCAAAAGTGGTCATAGTGATCTGAAGATGAAATCAATTTTAAGGTCACTTTTTTCTACATTGGAATGCTCAAAGGAATATTGGGGGAGATTTATAAAAAGTGATCTTGTTCATTTTTGTGAACGGATCCTTAAAATGTCCTTATTCCTTATTATGAGTGTTGGTATTAATAAAGTATTCTAGTTACTTTTGTAAATGTGGTGGTCATAAAGAATGAGAACAGGTCAGACATGACCTTAAATATCTGGTGAAAATTCTGTCGCTAAATTGACACAAATAGAGACATACTATAATATAAAAGGCCAGAATGTTTGTCCGATGCAGTCATGCGCAGCAGAGACTGCCCAAACGCACAGAAGCATTCCATACTGCGCATGACTGCATCGCGTGTGCTGCATATTTATATATGCATATAAATACACGTATATATATATACATATATATATATATATATATATATATATATATATATATATATATATCTATAAGCGTTGGTGGGTGGAAGCACTCACACGTTAAGAGTATAATGCCTGGGTGCTTGAAAGGCAAAATAGTATAGTAGAAGAGAAGATTCACGCAATCAGAGGACTTTCTCAAAAAGAAAAATAGGCTTAATCAAATGATGTGTCAACGTTTCGGCCAGATGCAGCTGGCCTTCCTCAGGACGTCCTTCTACTATACATTATATATATATATATATACATATATATATATATATATATACACACACACACACACACACACACATACATATATTTGTGTGTATATATATATATATATATATATATATATATATATATATATAAGTTATGTAGTGGATAGCACTCACTCCCATTAACCTTAATGCCCAGGTGCACAATCCCCTAAGTAAGATAGGTAGTCAAAGTAAGAATAAAACTGAATTTATTGTTCAATATAAGCACACAAAATTGGTCCAATTTTGTGTGCTTATATTGAACAATAAATTCAGTTTTAAGTCCCACGGGTGCTGCCCATTCTTACTTTGACTATATATATATATATATATATATATATATATATATATATACTAGTTTTAAAGCCCGTGTACACGGGCCAGCACTGGCGGCGCTGCAGTCATGCACAGTACAGACTGCCCAAGCCGCGGCTAATACGACTGTAGTCCTCTCTGCGCACCTTCCTCGGAGGACTCCGGTCTGAATTCGGAGAGCCCCGCTCCGTATCAGCCGCGGCACGAGCAGTAAATCATTTTAATATTTAGAAGATGATAGGATGGGACACTAGATAATTAAATATATCTTGTGATATTAAATATATCGCATTTTATATTGATAGGTGAGAAAGGATTTTCACACATATATACACACTTGTGCACTGAATCATTAGAATGAGTTATGATAAATGTTATAGCCTGTTTAAATCCCAGTATTGATTTAATGTTGTATTAAGATTCTGGTGTATAAATGATTAACATTGGACATCATATATCTAGGAAGAAATATTCATTAGGATAGTATGTTGTGATTCTTAGAGTTAGGATTTTGTAATAAGTGATATAAAATCACAACTATGGGCGGAATTTTAATATTGATACCCGGGGTTGAAATTTTATTTATAATGGACGGAAATTGAGGATTGTATATTGTGTAAATTTGATGATTTCAAAGCAGAGTGCTCCCGATTATACATAGAAGTTTTAGAATATTAGTTACATATTTATTTCACCACTGTTCACCATAGAGAATTAACACACGTTAAGCACGGTATTCTATATATAGGAGTCAGGCGATCACTTTGTTACACTTAATGCATAAATCTTTAACAACATTCACATCACATTACAATTTCAATCAGAAGTTGTAACTATGTTGCTTTATCCACTAAATGTCTCTGATGTAATAGGGTTTCTCTGTGAATGGGTCACTCTTTCCCACGTCAAGTTGCACTTTCGATGTTGGGTGGCAGGTATGTATACTGGTTTGATTTTAGTTTGATTCAGGTATGTCTTGATAAAGGTTGTTACTGAACCGAAACGTCGATAAAATAAATATTTTTTTATTGATGTCATTTTGGAGTTAAAATGTAGTTAGAATGTAATGGATTTTTTAAACATGATTTGTTTTCTCTTTGATTTTGACCAGACACATTTAAGACTATTTCTTTAACATTTTGAGCAATGCATTTAAGTAAAGGGTTAAACTGTCTTTCATGGTGTTAACTAGTAAAACATTGTTTTTATATATATAGGAGTTTATACTGGCCTATAACGGTATACACTTATAAGCAAAGCAAAAGATGAGGATGGGTGTGGGGCAAAAATTCCCACTGATTTAAATTGGGATCTTAATGGATTTGTATGTTAGACATGTTTCCAGTGCATTTATTTGCAAGGTGTTAGATACCTTTCTAGCACTGGAAGGGTTAAAAGACCCAGTTAAATTAATAGAAAATCTGACTTCCCCCTATGGTGCAGTCTTTTTGCTCCAGAAATGCTCAATAAATGGTCATCTGAGCCTCTGTTTACCTACTGTTCGTGAATCCTCCCCAGGAACAATTATAATTATTAACCCTTTAAGGACCAGAGGGGTTTGCAATGCATTGCTTCTCAATGTGCCCCAAACTCCTCTGGTCTATAAGACATTAACCATCTTGGATGCTAGAAATATCTCTAAAGCACTGGAGACGTCTGTAACATACACAGTGAAAAGAGCTTTATATAATTCTGGAGCAAACAAATTACTACATAGGGGGTAGGATTGATTTAAATGGTGCTTTTAACCTCTTAATTTCTACCTTATGATGCAGTTGGTATGTTCCAGAACAGCTCATCTTTTATGTCCTGCATGAGGCTCTTCCTATTTTATTTATAATGAAACCACACAGTAATCATGATGTACTTTACTACCCAATGTTAGTTCTTACCTTTTTCCTTTCTTGCACAGTGCTTAGCTCTTCTGCTTTATGGTTCTGGGATTCGTAGTTCTTGAGTTCCGCTTCCACCTTGTCCAGCCACTTGCTGAGCTCCTCATGAGTTGAATGGAACTGTGTTGCAAGATGAAGTGCCTGGTCCAAGACCTTGGACACTTTAGAACTTAACTTAGTGATATCAGAATATCGTGATTTGATACCATCCAACTTCTCTTGAATAACTACAACTTCATCACCTAGTTTGAAAGAACAAAAGGAATCATTTAGTTTTGTTAGCAAACGAAAGAATACATTCAGAGGTCAACCATGTGCCATATACTCTGAGGCTCCTCTGTCCGTAGGTCCAACATTCGCTACTCATGAGACCAAACAAAAGTGGAGTAACTCTGGGACATACCAAAAACAAACAAAATGGATTTAAAAGGGGATTTTAATCACTGAATGCAAGACAGATCACCAACACATTGATGGAGATCTCTACATTCAAAGGCTAAAAAGCACCATTTAAATCAATGGTAATTTTAACCCTTTGAGTGCCAGAGGGGTAGGGTGCATTGCGTACTGCTCTGGCACTCAATGGGTTAAGAATTCCATTGCTTTGCGCAAAAAATGCTACACAACGCGTTCATACATATGGCCCCAAGACTCGTATTGGCCTTGCCAGTTTTATTGGACTTCCTATTGGTACAGTCTCTGCTACATACTTCTGGATTGAAGAGAACTGTTATTTTCTAGCGCAAACTTGTTCAGTTAATGTAAAAATGAAATAATAAACTGCAAAATTATATAAAAACCGGACAGGTTGAAGTTAAGCAAAAATACAAGTACATTTCATTTAATGAAATTACATTTAGGGTCAAAAAAGGATCAATTCTGGGACAAACCAATAAAATGCCATTGATTGAAACAGGACTTTTAAAGCGGAACTACCACCCCTTGTAAACTTTGCCCCAAATAATTACCCATCTGGCGACTAACTGCTCAATAGTGCTAGTCGCCAGAATTATTACCTGGTTATTGAGAATTCTATACTGCTCCCGGACTGACAGCCAAGAAACAGCGCTGACATCTTTCCATAGTGACATCTGTGCGCCTGCGCTGTCAGTCCCAGCCTGCTAGGAGTCGTTCGCTACCAAAAAGGACTGACAGCACAGGCACGCAGACGTCACTATGGAAAGATGTCTGCGCCGTTTCCTGCCTGTCAGTCTGGGAACAGTGTGTAATTCTCAATAACCAGGTAATAATTCTGGCGACTAGCACTATTGAGCACCTAGTCACCAGATGGCTAATTATTTGGGGCAAAGTTTACAAGGGGTGGTAGTTCAACTTTAACCCACTGCATGCTAAACAGGTCTCCAATGTTATAATCCCATTTAAATCAACAGAACTTTTTATACATCCCTATGGAGCTGTTGGTTTGACCCAGAATTATGCTACTTTTGTCCACAAAGCCATCAAGGAGAAATTCAACAGGTAAAAATGTGCAGTTTTGGAGCAAACCAATAGCACCATAGGGGAGAAGTAAAAATGTTGAGATTTCCATTTATTTAAATGGGGCTTTAGGTCTCCTGCACATTGCTTTGCAATGAATTAGAGACCTCTCTAGCAGTCAAAGGGTTAAAAGTCCCATTTAAATATAAGGAATTCTTGTTTGTCCTCTATGGTGCAATTAGTTTGCTCCAGAACGGCACCCTTATGGCCTTGGTCGTTACGTTAAGGACGTGCAATTCTGGAGCCAACAAATGGAATCATAGGGTTGAAATGAAACTGCAGCAAACTGCCAGTGATTGTAAAGTTTTTAACCCCTTGAATGCTAGAGAAGCATACCTCCCAACATTTCAGATAGTTAAAGAAGGACACGTCTGTTTTAGGTGCTGCTGCTGGGGTATGTGACCGGTAGGTGGAGTATTACCAAGAATTTTTAGGTTATTTCATGACCTACTGACAGCTCTTTGTGTAACCGAATAAAATATTTAGAAAAGGTTAAATAAGTTTATTTACACAGTAATTTATAAATACATATACTGAAGTTTAACCCCTTAACAACTGGTGACGTGCCAGGACCGACACAGTTTTTTTCCCTTAAGGACTGGTGATTGTCCTGGCACGTCACGTATTTTGTCTTTACATGGCTCCTGTGGGAACAGTTGTAATCAATAACGGTGTCTAAAATTGACCAATCCAAGACCAGAGTGGTCTCTCTCAAACCCCCGTTCAGCTCACTGGTCCACTTCATCAGTCACGTGAGCTGGCGCGCTGACCACGATCAAAGCATTCCGTAAGGTAAGGTCACTTCCCTGGACCTCTGGTTGTTAAGGGGTTAAACAAACAATGGTGCGAGTTTCATTGCTGTGGAGCAATGTTATATACTTATATACAAACCACACAGTCTGTGTGAAAGAGGGACAGAGGGATCTTGGGTCTGAAAGAGGGACTGTCCCTTCTAAAGAAGGACACTTAGGAAGTATGGACCCTTAATATTTTCTAAAGAGGGACACTTGGGAGGTAGGGAAAGGTCTCCAATGTATTGCTTTGCAATGTGTTAGAAACCTCTCTAGCATTCAAGAGGTTAAAGGACCAATTTAATTTAACCCTTTAAGTGCCAGAGGGGTACGCAACGCATTGCTTTGCAATGCTTTGCGTACACCTCCGGCACTCAAAGGGTTAATGGCATTTTTTATTTTACCTCTACAGTATGCTTATTCGCTCCAGGATTGCAGCTTTATGAATAAAGCCCTTAGTATCTTATTACCATAGTCTGCTACTAGTATACAGCATTTCTTCTGGCACAATATGGGACATGGAAAGCTACGATGACTCTTTATCCAGGAGGTAAGTTACTGATATGTCTAAGCACATGTACCCAGATGGCTGTAGGAGGCGTTGCTAGGAGCCATTTGGCTCCGGAAGGGACTGACAGAGCAGGCGCGCGGACATCACTAGGGCAAGATGTCCACGCTCCGTCCTGCCTGTCAGGCGAGGATCACTTCAAATTTCTTCACTAAGAGGTAATGCAGCTAGTCGCCAGATAGGGAATTATTAAAGATAACCTTTGTTAGTGGTGTTAGTTCCGCTTTAAATGTATCTATTGGATCTGCCATAACCACATCCTTGGGCAAGGAATTCCAGAACTGAACAGACCTCATTGTAAAAGAACCCTTTCCTCTGCTGAAGTCAAAACCTCTTTCCTCTAATCTCAAGGAGTGGCCTCTGGGTATTTGCTCAGTCCTTGGAATGAATAGCTCACCAGAGAGATCCTTGTATTGACTAATATACTTGTACATTGTGATAAGATCTCCTCTTGGTCGTCTTTTTTCTAGCGTAAATAAAGAATAGATAAAGGTGTGATAAACACCCCAATTCCTATGTTATTCCACAGACCCTCTTTTACACATGTGAGAGAGATCTTAGTGCATAGAATAATACAGAAGTTAGAGTTTATCTCACCTTCATCATACTGTAGGGCATGAAGTGGTTCCTTGTGGGCATTTAGAGGAACATAACTGTGTCGCTGCACCAAACTTAAAGTGGAACTGTCACTTTAAAACAGGTGATTCTGAAAGAGCTTTCAAAAATCTCATATATTTCTGTTAGCCATAATTTATTTTAAAACAATAGTTTATGAGATATTTATCCGTCAGTGAATGCAAATATGGCAGGCAGGCCAATCAGATACTAACATTCCACACTGCTCCCATCCCAACTGCTACTCCCTGCCAAACAGTGTTATCTCCAATATAAAACAGACAAATATGTAAAGCTAAATATCTAAAACTATTGTTTGAAATAAAAAGTCTAACATAAAACTCTTCCAAAATCACCTATTTGTTATAATAAAAATAATAGTTCCACATTAACCCTTTGACTGCCAGTGCAAAGCAATGTGTTCTGTTCCCTTCTGGAACTCAAGGGGTTAATGTGTCACACCTTTCCAAATAAATTCAGTTATATTGTTTTTCAGAAAGGTAATGTATATTTTCCAGCTACATGTAACACAACTGTCACAAAATGTATGTGTCATGACTTAAGGGTTGGGAACCACTGCCTTAGTGCCCTCCAGTTCTTTGAGAGACGGTAATACTGTCTCTCCAAAACTGAGCTGAGTGGCATCATTTCATTGTGTATTATCCTGTCATATTGATATAAATATAACTACTATGTACATTGCTGAGATTAGCAGTCTAAAGCTGTCTTGTCTCCAGCTGGAGGGTGACATTCATCTTATTTGCATAGTAATTGCTTCTCCTCAAGGTAAACTGATGTGTCAGTGTACAGCAGATTATGTATGAGCCAGATGTTTTACTGACAGACACTGAAGCTGATGTATTAAACTGAAATGGAGCAATTCTAAGGCAAACCAACAGCAGCTTAATATTTCTTGTATCTTTGTACATGGGGCTTTTAACCCCTTGGATGCTAAAGATGTCTGAGACCTGTTGCAAAGCAATAAATTAGAAATCTATCTAGCACACAAAAGATTAAAAGCCTCACTTAAATCAAGGAAATTTTGGGAATTTTAATTTGTCCTCTATGGTGCAGGTGGTTTGCCACAGGACTGCCTCCCAGAGATACAAGGATGTGGTTATGGTAGATACAATGGATGCTTTTAAGAGAAGATTAGATACATTTCTTTCAAAAGGGAACATACAGGATACTGTACATTAGTAGGCAAAACAGGAAGGTCGATAAAGACTAACTTATTTGGCAGCAGGAAAGCTATATCATTCTAATTTCTCTGGGTTATGATGCAAACGTCAAACTTGATGGACTTGTGTCTATTTTCAACCTAATTTACTGTGTTACTGTGATCACATTGATACACACTGTTGCACAACTGAACATAAAAGAGAGAAAGACTCATGTATACATTCTGACACACTACAGGGCTGCTCACACACTGCTACAATGCAGGGAGAGGAAACCAATAGGAATCAAGGTTCTCTTCAAGGTTTTTACTGTTGGTTCTGTTCTCAATCATACCCCAAATACAGATATAAATCATTTCATCTCAACAGCGTAAAACAAGTAGCTATCCATTAATACAGCAGTTTTCAAACTTGTTGGGACGGTGAAACCATTTAGTTATAAATTAATCCTTTCAAAGGATGGTAATGTTTCACAAAAACAGCAGCTCCAATTAATCTTCATAGTATTTGAGCCATAGATAGTGTTATTTCAATACAATCTGAATTGTTGTTCAAAAGTAATTGAACGATACAGTATCAGCCTCCCGCCCCTTTTACCTAGTGTAAGCCACCTCCCCTCACATGTGGATTCTGGTCCACAGATCAGACAGCTCACAGCAAGGGACAGTCTTCTTACTGTGAGAACAATGAAAGCCGCGCCCATTGACAGGTTTTTCAGGTTTTTCCCTTATGTTAATTGAAGACTGTCCCTCTCTGCAATCCATTTGGACACCACCCTGCTGCTCTGAGGTGAGCAGTGTTACATCAGTAAAAGGGGCAGGAGGGGGTTTAATTACTCTTGAACTACAACTCTGACAGTATTGAAATAACACTCTCCATGGCCAAAATACTATGAAGATTAATTGGAGCTGCTTTTATTATGAAACATTACTATCTCTTTAAGGACCAGGGAGGGTGTAACATATTGCTTTGTAATTCATTGTGTACCCTTTTGGTCTTTAATCCTTTGAGTGCCGGGGGTATCCAACAATGGATACCCCTCTGGCACTCAAATGGTTAAAGGGTTAAGGAAACCCTATCAGTCCAGCCCTTTATACCCTTGTATGCTAGAAAGCACTCTAGCGTATTGCTCTATAGTGATTTAGAGATCTCTCTGGCATCCCAGGGGTTAACATAGTATTAATATTGACTTGATTTCTACTCTGAACCTGAAACTTAAGACTAAATGTCTTAGGCTAAAATTTGTCAGGCAACAATAACGAGGTAATTTTATTTGATTTTTTTTACTTAGAGAGTTCCAGGTTACAGTGCTTATTACAAGAGACATCTAGAATAAAAAATATAAGGTTACAGTCCGCTTTACATCCCCAGGTAGTCACAGGACCACACCCTACTCAAGCCTTTTTAAGTTATCCGTTACTGGAACCCCTAGTACTTCTTCAGGGAACATTGGGGTTCAATGGAACAAAGTTTGGAATCACTGAATTAATATGACTACTGACGAAAGGCACTTCTTGAACTAAAAATCCAGTCTGCTCTGTGTATGTAGTAAACAAATAATTGTAATGCAACACACCAAATCTTGCACTCTACAGCAGAGTAAACACCAGATAAATGGAGGTTGTCCGTGGTGTTTATATATATAAAACCATTACAGTTTAGACATCATCATATGACATCAGCAGTAAGGATGATGTATGTACTAAGAAGAATTACGGCAATTCTGGAATAAACCAATTGCACCAGAGGGGACAAATGAGTATTCATATTGAGTTTCATTGGGCTTTAAAGCCATTGACTGCTAGAGAAAGCTCCAATGTATTGTAGACCTCTCCAACATTCAAGAGATTAAACCCCCATTTAAATCAAAGGGAATTTTCATTTGTCCCCAGTAGCACAGTTGGTTTACTCCTAGTATATAATCCCCTCTGTCTTTTAAAGGTATAGTAATACATCATTTTAAAACAATCTTCATCTTGTAGCTATTAAAAACTTAAACTAAATGCCCAAAGTCCCATCTCTCAAACCTTTATGGTTTGAGAGATATTCACTGTCAAAGTTCCCCCCTCCCCTTTCCCTGACATCAGCACTCTAGCTGACTTCAGGAGAATCCGGTCCCTGGACAAGCAGAGGCTCTTCAGCAGAGCAGAGAATGTGTTATTGAAAAAGAAATCCTTCACTGTAACGGTCTACAAAGTGTGCTTGCAAAACAAGCACACTTTGTAGTCCGCTACAGTGAAGGATTTATTTTTCTCTCTCGTGATCTCAGCTCTGCTGAAGAGCCTTCGACAGTCCCAGGACCAGATTCACCTGAAGTCAGCTAGAGTGCTGATGTCAGGGAAAGGGGAGGGGGGAACTTTGACAGTGAATATCTCTCAAACCTTTATGGGACTTTGGGCATTTAGCTTAAAGTGGATCTATCACTACTTTACAAGTTTTGCTCATTAGGTAGATTACTTAGCAAATAAGTTTAAAACGTTATTATTTAAAAAAAAAAAAACTATAAGCGTGAAAATTAAGGTTTAAAGTGTGCCCTGTATCCAGGTAAACTGCTCTTGCCGAAGTTTGCCGCGCTGCCTCTGCTCCCATCACTCTACCCAGCATCCTCCGATGACGGAGGCGTTCTGTTAGTAAGCTGGAGTGATCTCATTGGCAGAGATCGGTATCTAGCCAATGAGATCGCTCCAGCTTACCAATAGAACACATCCGTCATCGGAAGATGCTGGGTAGAGGGACGGGAGCAGAGGCAGAGCGGCAAACTGCAGCAACAGCAGTTTAACCAAAAGTAGGATGCAGGGCATCTTATTCGCTAAGTAATCTACCTAATGCGCATAACTTGTAAAGTGGTAGTGCTGTGCAATGCTCCTATGCGTGAAATGTGCTGGTTACACTGTAATAATATTTTGAAGATGGTCCCTCCCGCTCCTTTCCCCAATAGCAAGCCACCTCCCTGTATATCTGAAAATCAGTCCCAGGACCGGACAGATCACAGCATGGGGCAATCTTCCCTCATTAGTATAAGAAAAACTAATACTAATACTGCATGAAGATTGTCCCTTATGATCTGCTGTCGGATTAGGGACAATATTGCTTACATCGGGGAAAGGGGTGGGAGGGATCATCTTCAAAATATTATTACGCTGTAACTAGCAAGTTTTCACAAATAGAAGCATTGCGCAGCACTACTATTACATATGGTCAACGTTCTGAGCTAAACATTATATGAAGCAATACTATCCCTTTAAAGTGTTGGTGACAGACTTGTCAGTGTAGTAACATCACTTACCGGTAGACTGTTTCAGAAGCTCCATTCCATTTTGTATTGCCTGATCCACGTTCTGTTTTCGGAGCACAATATCTTCTTGAAGCAGCTACAAATAAAGAATTTCTTCAGTGAAAGAAGCCAAGTTTTGGAAAATACAAATCCCATCATCCTCAACTACCCAACAGCTGGAGAGACAAAGGCTATCTACCTCTGCTGTAGAAGCAAACCAAGCTGATTAACAGGGTTGAACTGTGGTTAAACTGAGAAATCCTATTGGGACCAACAGTTTATGAACTTGGGCAAGGGGGGGGTGTATATTTGATATTACTATCATAAACCTATTTACCCTCTTGTTTGCTAGAGATGTCTCCAATGCCTTGGTGAAATCTCTGACAATCAAAGGGTTTAATGTAGAAACTCTGAAAAAATTCTGGCGTAAACCAACTGCACCAAAGGTGACAAATACAACTTTCCATTGATTTAACTCCTTAATGTCACATGATATGCCTGGACCGTTACGCCATTCTGGAAGCTAAGGACCAGTGACCGTCCTTGCAAGTCATGGAATTCTGGGATGGCTGTACACCACTCTGACATCCCAGAATTCATTGCACAGAAAACAAAATGCTGCAGTCCTCTACAGCTGCCCACTCCCAGATTGGGTGGTCGTTAAGGGGTTAAAAAGGGCCTTTTCCCCACTTGAGTGCTATAGAAGTCTCCCATGCACTGTGCTAAAAGAGCCATTTAAATCAGTTGGTGTGCACCAGAATTGCCCCTGTTCTTCTCAGTACATGAAACTCCGAGTGTTTCCACAGGATAAAATAAACACAGTGCTAGTAGTAAATAACCTAGTGTTCTTGCTGGCTAATCAGTAAACAAATTGCTAAAATCCCCTTGAGGGTAACATCTGGACCAGTAACCAGCAGATACAGCTCTAGATCAGAGTAATCATTCCCATACACTGGTGCTTAATGTCAAGGGGAAACGGCACTGGATACTGACCCCTTGAGTGACACCGAGGTCAGCAAATCATTACAGTGTGTTTCTTTGACACTCTCTAAGGATGATGTATTGAGAAAAAAAGTGGTGCAATTCTGGAACAAACCAACTGTGCCAGAGGTGAGAAAATAGGATTTTAGTCTTACCTGTTAAATCCTTTTCACTTAGTCCATACAGGTCACTGGTACTCTGGGAGGCGTAAGTCCCCTTTAATAGGCAGGAACAACTATGCAAATAATTTGCAAGGGGCGGAGCCTCCCCTCTTACTTAAGCCACCTTCTGGCCAGAGCCACTTTAGATTGATTTGAGACCCTAAAACTGACCTCAGGTAAGCAAAAAGAAAGACTCCTGTGAGCATGCCCGAACGGTCTCCCACTGAATGCCACAGGAGAGCCAAGACTGGTCCCTTGACAGGGTGGGAGACCAGTGACCTGTATGGACTAAGTGAAAAGGATTTAACAGGTAAGACTAAAATCCTATTTTCACTGTCGTCCAATACAGGTCACTGGTACTCTGGGATGTACAAACATTGAGCTGATCCAGAGGCGGGAAGTAAGGCAAGGACCAGGCGCAAGGCCCAAGTCACTAGAACTGCTATGACCAGTTGATAACATAGCCCAAACTGTAAGTGTCAACGGACACCAACCAAGGGAACAATCCCTGAACTAACACAGCACACGGAACTAGAGCCAACCGGGCTCAACAGTAAAGAAGCACTAAGGATCACAGAGCGGAAGACCTACACAGGCAAGACTGCCTCCAGGACCTTCCTTCCAAAACTGGCATCAGCCGAAGCCAGTACATCAACTCAATAGTGCTTAGAAAAGGTGTGCACAGAGGACCAAGTGGCCGCTCTGCACAGTTGATCAGCAGAAGCTTGATTCTTGTAGGCCCAAGAGGCCCCAATAGATCTGGTGGAATGGGCAGTCACCCGGAAGGGAACATGCTTATTCCTCAAATTATAGGCTTCACGGATGGTAGCCTTAATCCAAGAGGCAATGGTAACTTTGGAAGCCGGTCTCCCTGCCCTAGGCCCCTCAGGAATGACGAATAGAGCGTCAGACTTCCTGATAGACTCGGTGCGATGAACATAAAACTTGAGGCAACGCACCACATCCAACAGATGGAGATCTCTTTCCTTGTCAGATGAAGGATTAGGGCAGAAAGAGGGAACCACAATCTCCTGATTGATGTGAAACTCAGACACAACCTTGGGTAAGAATTCCTTGGTAGTGCGAAGCACAGCCTTATCCTTGTGGAACACCAGGTAAGGAGGTTTACAAGACAAGGCCTGTAACTCAGCTACCCGGCGCACTGACACCACAGCCAAGAGGAAGGCCATCTTCCAAGTCACAAGACGTAATGGAATGGAAGCCAAGGATTCAAACGGTGGTCGCTGTAGAACTCCCAGCACCAAATTGAGATCCCACTGGGGAGCAGGACTCTTAAAGGCAGGTCGAACATGAGTCACACCCTGGAAGAAGACTTTCACATCAGGAAGGACAGCAATCCGTTCCTGGAAAAACACAGACAAGGCAGAAGTCTGAACTTTGAGGGAACTCAGACTGAGCCCCTTATCCACACCGTCCTGCAAGAAGGCCAGGACAGTGGGAAGATGGAAGTCAAGTGACAACTTCTTGTCAGAGCACCATGTCACGAGAGTTGACCATATGCGATGATAGATCTTGGAAGACACAGGCTTACGAGCACTGAGCATCGTCGATACCACAGAAGGAGAAAAGCCTTTCTTTGCTAGAATCGAGGATTCAACCGCCATGCCATCAAATGGAGAGAGTGAACATCCTCTTTCCACAGATACCCCTGAAGAAGCAGGTCCGGACGGGCTGGAAGTGGGATTGGATCCTTCACTGACATGGCCATCAATTCCGGAAACCAGGACTGGCGAGGCCAGTTTGGAGCAATCAGGATGACAGGACAACGTTCCCTCTTCAACTTCTGGATAACTCTGACCAATAGAGGAAGAGGAGGGAAGATGTAAGCCAGGGGGAAGTCCCAAGGGATCGACAAGGCATCCACTGCTAGAGCAAGGGAGTCCCTCAACCGGGAGCAAAACACCGGAACCTTCCTGTTGTGTCTGGTAGCCATCAGATCCACCACAGGCATCCCCCACCGTTGAGTGAGCATGTGAAACACCTCTGGGTGAAGAGCCCATTCTCCGCTGTCGACGGTATGACGACTGAGGAAGTCTGCCATGACGTTGTCCACGCCTGGAATATGAACCGCAGAGATGACAGGCACGTGATCTTCTGCCCAAGACAAAATATCCTTGACCTCCCACCAGGCGGAACCGCTTCTTGTGCCGCCTTGCCTGTTGATGTAAGCCACCGCCGTGGCGTTGTCGGACTCCACTCTGACTGGAAGACCGGTCAATTGAGACTCCCAGTGCCTCAGGTCCAGCCGGACAGCTCGAAGTTCCAGAACATTGATGGAGAGCATGGATTCCTCCAGACCCCATTTCCCCTGAGCACTGAAGCGACCCCAGACTGCACCCCAGCCCCGAAGGCTGGCATCCGTAGTGACCGTGGTCCAAGGAGGAACTAGAAAGGATTTCCCTTTCAGGAGATGAGAGAGATCTAACCACCAGTGCAGACTCGACTCGACATGAGGAGGAAGAGAAACAGACAGATGTTGATGATCTGGATGATTCTTGCACGTCTGGATCACAAACCTCTGAAGATCCCGGGAGTGGGCCATGGCAAATGGTACTGCTTCGATTGTGGAAATGAACATCCCCACTAAGGACGACAACTTCGGAACTGGAATCTCGTCCATGTCCAGAATTCCAGCCACTCTGACAGCTATCTGGTGAGCCACGTCCTCTGGAAGAAACACCATGCATTGGCGAGTGTCGAACAGGAGACCCAGGAACAGAAGCCTCTGAGATGGAATCAAGTCCGACTTGTCCAGATTCAGGATCCAGCCATGACGGTTCAGGGTGTGCATGCACATCTGTAATTGCTGAAGGAGAAGCTCCGCTGAGGAGGCCTTCAGAAGGAGATCGTCCATGTAGGGGGTCACTCTGATCCCATCCTGATGGAGCACCGCTATCAAGGAGCCCAACACCCTCTGGAAGACCTGAGGGGCTGAAGTCAGCCCAAAGGGGAGCGCTGCAAACTGAAAGTGTCCCCTGTGGCAGGCAATCCTGAGATACCGCCTGCTCTCTGGATGAACAGGGATGTGAAGATAAGCATCCTGAAGGTCCAGGGAGGCAAGAAACTCCCCTGGAGACATTGCTGCAATCACAGAGCGCAGGGACTCCTGGCAGAAGTGGGAAGTCACCACATAGGCATTGAGATCTTTGAGATCCAAGATGGGACGGGCTCCTCCGTCCTTTTTGGCTACCACAAACAGGTTGGAATAAAATCCTGAACCTGTGTCCCCCTGAGGAACCGCCTCCAGGACCTCTTTGTCCAAGAGATCCTGAATAGCGTCGTCGAACAGACGCCTTTTTGTGGGTTCCTGAGAAGGACGAGTAAAATGGAACCGAAAAGGAGGAAGGGAAGAGAAAGGGATCCTGTATCCCTCTGACACCACCTGAAGAACCCATGGGTCCGCCACTGACTCCTCCCAAGTCCGGCGAAAGATGCGGAGACGACCGCCTACAGCCGGATGCGGACCCGGGTTCGGCGAGTCATGCCGAAGCAGTCTTAGAGGTCTTGGCCTTGGAGGCAACTTTGGGCCTCCAGGACTGTTTGGGCTTGGAGGAGGAGCGCGTAGTGGGAGGACCCGTTTGGGCCGAGGAGCGTGTCTCAGTCTGAAAGGAACGAAAGGACCGATTGCGTTTGGCTGGAAACTTTTTCTTAAAGACTGAGGGTAGAAGAGTACTCTTACCGCCAGTAGCCTCACTGATCATTTCTTTGAGTTCAGACCCAAAAAGCAAATTCCCCTGAAAGGGCAAGGAAAGCAAGGCTTTCTTAGAGGCTGTATCAGCAGACCAAATTTTCAGCCAAAGAGCGCGTCTAGCCACCACAGAAGAAGTGGAGGCCCTCGCCATCATGCGCACAGCATCAAAAGCAGCGTCAGCAACATAGTTCTGAGCTTCAGTGATATTAGCAAGAAGCTGCAACTGTTCAGATACAGGCGCATCCTGGCGAACCGCTTCAGTCAGTCGTTCAGTCCAGGCCGCAATAGCTCTATTAACCCATGCCACAGCAAAAGTGGGGCGCATGGCTGTGCCAATGGAGGCAAAAATAGACTTAAGAGAGAGCTCTAGTTTCTTATCCGTCCAGTCCTGTAAGGCAGAGGCATCTGAGACAGCCAAAGCAGTAGATTTGGATAGTCTAGACACAGGAGCATCCACTTTGGGAGGATGAACCCATTTTGCCAGCTCCGCCTCAGGAAAAGGGTAAAGTTTAGCAAACTTTTTGGAGACAGAGGAAGATCTATCAGGATTCTTCCATGCCTCAGAGACCAGACGGGCAAGAGTAGGGTTAGTTGGAAAACAAACAACTGGTTTAGATGGCTTTTTCTGAAAAACATCAGTAGGATCATAAGTGGATTCCTGAGTCAGAGGAAGGTTGAGCGTATTCAGAACCGCTCTGATCAGACCCTCAGCCGAAACTTCAGGGTCACACTCATAGGGGTCCCCAATGGACCTGTTAGATTCAATAACAGTACGTTCCTCAGCATCAGAATCCTGTAAAAGTTCTTCTTCAGAAGAATCAGTAATATCAGGAGCTCCCTGTGGCTTAGGCAGGGAGGTCCTGATAGTAGAGGGGGTCTGCCAGACCTGGAGAGCCCCCTGTACCTGAGAGGGAAAGAGTTGAAGCGTGGATCTGAGATCCCTAGTGGCAGCTTTAAACTCCCTCACCCAAGATGGCTCAATAGCATGGCTGGGAAGCCCAGGGTTGCTATCTTGACCAGTACAATTAGGGCATAGATCCCCCACATTATCGCCATCCAGCCCAATGTGGCAAGAGGAGCAAAACGCCATGGGGGTAGCGGACCCCCCATCCTCCTTAGACTTGGGTCTAGCCCCTAGCTCCAGTGAAGTAGACATGCTCACAGCGTCAATATACCCCACTAATAACACTATCACCCAGAAAAGGTGTTAAGATTAAAGTTTCACCCCAGAAATGTTCTAAAAACGGACTTATCTGGCCAGCGAAGGGTTAATCTGTTGAGGAGAGAGAAGGCTCGGTCCCTGCGTAGTGTACTCGCCTAGGAAAAGTACCACAAAATGGCGGCCGTCATGACAGCCAATCAGAAACGAGCGCGAACCAAGCGCTCATGGGAAATGTAGTTTTCCTGTCCAATTACCCCAAACATTGCCCGAAGCCCCCCTGAACACCCCACATGAATAAAACACATTCCGGATGATAGATCAGGAGCCTAGAATTAAAATGAGCCCTCTCTGAAGTTGCTGTGACAAGCGGTTCCAGAGATATGTCCCATACTGTGAATTCCCATAGAGAGTAAAGGAGCCCTTGCGTCTGAGCGGGAAAAAGCCGCGCTTAAAGGCGCGGAACACCATTTTTAATAAAGTTTAGTAAAACATTAAAAAGTGCCCAAACAAGCATGAAACACATGAGAAACATAAATAAATGAATACCCAATGCTCCAAAACTCAGAGAATAACACAGAAATTGCATAAACAGTAATAATGCAATAAAAACACCCTATGAGTGCTGGAGTGTATTAAAACTCCCAAATACAAGCCCATCAAAGGGACACTGTGGGGACAAGTGGACCTTCAGCACTCAATGGGTGACTCACCTTCCTTGCTGACTTCTGTCTTCAGGTGACCATGATAAGGAGGGAAAGAACCAGAGGAAAATTCCCCAACAGGGGAGCTGCTTAACACAAGCTGTCCCCTCTTCAGGGCATAGGTCCACAGAAAATCCCTGGAAGCTGCACCAGCCACTTTAAAGAGGGCAATTCACAGCCATGGTCACCCTCCTAATGGTGGTATTCCATATTTGAATAAAAAATAATAAAATACTAAGATGCATAGATGTTCTCTACCTGGTGTGGAAGCACACCAGGAACAAATCAATCTAAAGTGGCTCTGGCCAGAAGGTGGCTTAAGTAAGAGGGGAGGCTCCGCCCCTTGCAAATTATTTGCATAGTTGTTCCTGCCTATTAAAGGGGACTTACGCCTCCCAGAGTACCAGTGACCTGTATTGGACGACAGTGAAATAAACATTTCTGAAACTCCCATTCAGTTAACTGGTGCTTTTAACCTCTTCAGTGTTAGAGAGGTCTTAACCCTTGTTAAGAGAGGTACCAATACGTTGCTGAAAAATGGCACCACTTTTACTTAGTGCATTAGCCTCACTACATTAAAGGGAAACAATACCTATAGGAATAAGTGGTTAAGCATCAAATGAAGCTAGCATAAAAATAATAATAATAATAATAATAAAAAAAGTTCAAGAGGAGTATTTTAATAATTAATCTTGGCAACTCCCACATCTAGGGGTAGCAGCTTTATGAACTTACAACCCTAGTTGTACAAGTCCATTCAAGCTCCTTCTTACATTTCCAGCACGTGTGGCAGCTTCTGTCCTATTGGCTGTGTAGGTGAGTGTCATTTCATAGTAGCCAATAGTGATTAACTAACAAAAGAATGAGTTTTAACAGATATAGTTTTTATTTTTTATGCTACTTTCATACTTAAAATGTAAAAAAATATATTTTGTAGGGTTTATCCCCCTGAGTAAAACAAGTGCACTCTCACTGCTGTAAGGTGTTTTAGTCAAAATGTTATCGTAGCTCAAACTTGTATTTTTTAGGTGCAATATCACAATGCCCTGAAATTCTGCAGTGGCACTGTTGCTACACCATCCTATGGACAGCTCTGATCAGTATACCATAAATCTCCATAGGATGGTGTAGCAACAGAGCCACTGTACAATTTCAGACCATTGTTATACTGCAAATATAAAATTCAGGTTTGAGCTGCAATAACTTTTGAACAAAACACCTCTCAGCTGTGGGAGTACCATTGTTTTACTCAGGGAGATAAACACTATATTGTATATGTTTTTACATATTAAGTATTACTAGACCTTTAATTTACCTAGATCCTTCACACATCAATCTGATATATTTATGTATATATATTTTACTTTATATACATTTTAGTCTACCTTTGCTTTAACCATTTGAATACAAGGGGTGGAGGTTGTCTATCACATTGAGTAGTGTCCACCTCAACGTGTTAGACATCTCTTTGGCACGCAAGAGCTGTAGCTTAATGTGAAGAAGTATAGACAGTAGAAATGAGTTAACACATAGAAAAACAAAGCTGATATCCACCACCTATAATTTAAACAAGGGATGAGCATCTTATTGTGTTGTATAGGACCCCTTTAAGGTAAAGGAAGTGTTTTAAAATAATACATGTGTTTTATGGCTTTTCCTGGTGAGAAAAACAAGAGTACCCTGCTTCTTCATGGAAAAGGTTATTAACCCTTTGAGTGCCAGAGTACCACTCTGGCTCTCAAAGGGTTAAAGCACAAACTTAAACCTTTGAGTGCCAGAGTGGTACACAATGCATTGCAACGCATTGCTTTGCAATGCATTGTGTACCACTCTGGCACTCAAAGGGTTAAAAAAAAATCCTAAAAAAAAGTGTAGAAAAAATTCAGCACTAGTTGATGATGTTAATATTGCTTTCTATGGAGAACTACAGACGATTACAGAATTCTTCTGACACGGGAATAAAGGTATTTGTTAGTCTCCAGGAGTTGTTGTAACCTTTCACTAAATCATCCTCCAGCAATGTGAATATCCTTGTTTTAATCCCCATGATAATATCTACTATATATTGTTTTTATAAAATTCCAATTCTTTTAACCCTTTGAGTGCCAGAGGGGTACGGAATGCATTGCTTTGCAATGCGTTCCGCACCCCCTGGCACTCAAAGGGTTAATCCCTTAAGTGCTAGAGATGATGCCAAGGCATTGAGAAGCAATGTGTTGGCATCATCCCTAGCATCAGAAGGGTTAAAGTAATATTTTTGAGTGGTTACTATTTAATTAAAATATATTTTGGAATATAAAAATATAGCAATTAATCTACTTATTAGCCTTCACCTCCATCCCAATAAAAAAAGAAATCCAGTATAATTGATTGAACACATTTTGATGAAAGAAATAAGTGATTATAAATAATAATAAAATCATGGAAAATGAATACAAAAATAAAGAAATGAAACATAAAGTTATGTAAAATACCAGCAGCTCAGTATGTTGTCTTGTGAGCATGTCAGTACTGTAATCTTGGACTGTGAGTTTGCTCATCTTGTCATGCGCCTCAGTCAGCCAGTTAATGAGCTCCACTTCATCATCCCCAAATATCTGAGCATTGCAGTGCGCCTGCTGTAGAAGTTCACACCTCTTGTTACTCTTCTCTTGGATCTCCATGTATCGTGTTTGGCAAGTGTCTAACTTCTCCTGAACCATTTCTTTATCTTCTCTCGAACTCAAGGCCTTTAAAGACTGACCAATGCTCAGAGATTGGTGTAAGAGTTTACTGTGAGCTGTGATGTCTTCTTCTAAGGCCTGAGCAGTGGGAGTGAAAACATGTGAAACACAAAGAAAACGAGAAGAAAATAATAAAAGAAAAAATTAAATAAATTAAAAAAAATGGCCAATGGCCAAATCAAACGAATGTGAACGTAAGAACTGAAAACATAAAATGGAACCCCTCATAGCATAGCATAACGAAATGCACTCTGTTACCAAAGTTATCAGACGGCTCTTAGCTTAGCCTTCTTTAACCCTATGAGGTCTGGAATTCAAAAGGTTAGTTGATGTCTGTTAAGTAGACAAAATAGCAAGGTGGTAATGATCTTGCACACTGAAGCTGATGTACTAACTAAGTAAACAGAAGCAATTCTGGGGCAAACCAAATCTACCCTAGCGAACAGATACAAATTCCCTAAACTCCTATTGATTTAAATGATGATTTTAACTCCATGAATGCCAGGGAGGACTCGAATGCTTTGCTTCACAATGGGGTATAGACATCTAGAAATCAAAGGGTTAAAATCCCCATTTACATCATTAGGAATTTGTATTAGTCCCTCTGGTGCATTTGGTATGATCCAGAGCTGCTCCAGTTCATATTAGTACACTAGCCTCACTGTGTGCTATTTGATAATGAACACACAAAAACATGTTTTAAATCACCAGTAAATCCAGAAGAGAAATATAAGAGGCTTAGTTATAACGACCACATGGGCATGTATGAGATTCTGTCCTCCTATTGCAATGCCTTGCTGAGAGCACTAAAGTTAGTTAACTGAGGTTATTGCCCACTGCTCATCCATTCAGGAAGGCTGCTATCTCAGTCCATTTACATATTATGCTGAACAATCAATGGTATCCCTGGAAAAGGCATGAATGGCTGGCTGTTTTATCAGAGCATATGTAACACTAGATTTTAGGAATCAAAAACAAACAGAGCATTTATACAGATGTTAGCAAGACATAAAGGATATTACATTTATAGAACCCCAGTTCATTTTTGGATAACATTGTTCCATTAAATATATTCCCTGCACCCCTTTGGGGAGAATGCAAAGTCATAGAATTCAGACTCTGGACCACAGAACTGTAAACCTCTGGAGAGAGAGAACTGTGAATTTACTGTGACAGAATGTGACACCTGTGCTGGGCTACAACAAAATGGCCTCCGCACGGTTCTAAACACTATAGGGAACTGTCCATGGTACCTGTTGCCAAACAGGAGTTGTAGCTCAATATTCTTTTCCCTGTCAACTAAATGTGTTCACCCTAGTGGCTCGCAGCCACAAACTTTGTTGAGTTGCAAGCACTGCCCCATAGACTCCAACGGTAAAAGGTACAATAGACATCCTATGCATGACAGTCATTGTTTTTGTGTTTTTTTTATTATTTTGAAGAAAGAAAAAATTTTGAATGATACTTCTTTTGAACACTGGTGCTTTAACCCTCTGAGTACCAAAGGGGTGTGCATTGTGTACCCCTCTGGCACTCAAAGGGTTAAAAATTACAGCTTGGTAAAAAATTTGCAATACACACAGCTATTTTCTTTTTTTGAAATGTAACCTCTTGGATGCTACAGACATCTCTAACACATTGCTTCGTCATGAGCTGGAGATTTCTTTAGCATCCAAGGGGTTAAAATATTTTCTTCTTCAATTTTTCATAATTATACATTTGAACCATATAGATACAGAGCTACTTTCAAAATACAGCAATGTTTTTGTGCCTTACTTTTTGTTGGGAGATCTGCTGTAGCAGTTTGGCTGTCTGTGTCCCAATGGGTTCAGCGTTCGCAAGCTTTTTCTCAGTGCTGCTGAGCCATTCAGACAAGGGTTCTAAAGTGTCATTAAACTGCTCAGCAACAACTAAAATACCATCCAGCTGACGATTCCTGCAAAGAGCATAAAGAGCAGTAAGTTTCTGATTGGTTGAAAATACACATTGAGACTGATTAACTGAGAAGAACTTGAGCAACTCAAAGGCAAGCCAACTGTACCATACAAAACAACCAAACATTACAAATGGGGGAATGCCAGTATTGCTGCCATGTTCGAACTGCCTGTCTGGATATAGCTTTATAATCACGTTTTACTGCTATTTAGCTACTTTAATCTCACGAGAGAAAAAGTGACAGGTGTCAAAATGGTGCTTTTCAAACGTTGCCATTTAAAAAGTTAACTTTCCAAAAGGATACCCATCCAGTTCACTGCCTGTTAGGTTAGACTAGGGTAGTTATGGTAGGATAGGTTTTGTTAATTTAGAGTAGTTTGGGGTACAGTTATTAGGGTTTGGGGTGTGGCTTTGGTTTGCCTTCATTTTTTTTTCTTTAGGGTAGTTAGATTAGGGTAGATTTAGGGCATGTTGGGGTACTTATGTTAGGGTAATTAGGGTACATTAGTTTAGGTTATTGTAAGCTGATATTTTAAATGATGGAATTTTTAATATCCCATTTTTAATGTCCCATTTTAATATCTATTCAGATACATGCTCATAAATCTGTGACACTTTCCTAGTTAAGCATGCATTCCAATAAAATGTTGATTTTAACAACTTGAAAACTATAGGGAGAGAGAGATCTAGAAAGCATTATGTTGCAATGCATTAGAGACCAGTCTAGCATTAAAGGGGTAAAAAAAAAAAAAAAAAAAAAAAAAAAAAAAAATTTTAATCATTGTTAATTTGGAGAATTTGTATTTGTCTCCTAACTTGTAATTGGTTTATCTCACCACTTTTCCTTTACACATCTCCTATCACAGGAGAGCTATGTATAGATCAATGGCTTTGCTGGTGTCCTATTCTCATCATGTGGTGGTCAGACCTTTTGCCCTGGCAGGCCAAAAAGTAATACAAAAGCCTAGAGAAGTGAAGAGCCATGTCTGGAAGGTGGAGGTTATTATTCAAATATAGCTCTGAATAGCAGTGGTTTTTAATTCACAAAGCAGTATGCCTCAACAGCAGAGAAACAAGTGAAGGTATACTAAACCAAGTGAAGGTATACTAAACCACACTGTATTTAAAAAAGTGAAGGTTATTTTTGTGATCGTTCCCATTACAAATAGTTTGCATTCTAATATTTAAAACCTCAAAGGCTTGTTATCATTCTACACTGCTTCGCTCTGATAAGATCAAAAGCAGAAAACATGCAAGTGACCGAATCCTCATCCGGCTATCCTGAAGGCTGTGACTTATGAGAGTAAAGAAGCTGTACGGTAATTACATTGAGGGAATCTGGTGACATCATCACTGCAGAGAGGAAAGCCAGAGCCACAAGATGCAATTAAAGTTTTTAACCCCTTAAGGACTACACTGGTAAACAACACATTGCTCCCAATGCGTTGCATAACCCTCTGATCCTCAAGGGGTTACATGAACAATTTGGGAGGATTCAATGTTTTATTACTATACAAGAGGTTGAGCATTTACTGACTCTACTGTTTTGATTGGTTTCACTTCAGTGCTTATGAACCCAGCTTCTTTACTCACATTTTACAAAGGGGTTTACATTCCTGTTGTCACTGAACCATTATGCTTATTTTAGTAGCCTGTGTATATAATACACCGGCATATTATGTAGTGGTCCTTATTACAACAGCATATTAAACAGTGTCCTGCGTACATAATACACAAGCATATTGCATAGGGGTCCTTATTTTAGTATCTGTATACATAATACACTAGCAAATTATACTAGCTGAAGGGCCCATGTACATGGGCTACACAGCCGGCCGGTCACGGTGCAGTCATGGCCAGTAGAGACTGCACACGCCACGGATGATACAGACCGGGGAGCTCCAAAGTCAGACAGGAGCCTAGTCACGGGCAGTCTCTACTGCGCATAACTGCAGCATGCACAGCAGTCTCTACTGTGCATGACTGCGTCATTACACACTATTTAGCGAATTATTATATAGGATATGTATAAGAGGATTTTAGTCTTACGTGTTAAATCCTTTTCTCTTAATCCATATAGGTTACTGGTAACTTTGGGTAAGCAGTCCACCCCTTTAAGTAGGCAGGAACAATTCTAGAATTGTATGCAGGAGGTGGAGCCTACCTTCCCTCCTTGGCTGCAGCTAGCCAATCAGCTCCAGTAAGATTTGAGACACTAACTATTGACTAGATAGTAGAAGGGAAAGAAGACTCCTGTGAGCATGACCCCAAAGGACCCCCACGGTCTGCCACAGGAAAGCCAAGCATGGTCCCTTGACAGGGTGGGAGACCAGTAACCTGTATGACTAAGAGAAAAGGATTTAACAGGTAAGACTAAAATCCTCTTTTCTCTGTCGTCCAATACAGGTTACTGGTAACTTTGGGATGTCCAACCATTGAGTTTCCCAGAGGCAGGAAGAAAGGCAAGGACCAGTCGCAAGGCCCCCAAAGTCACCACAACAGATATGAACCATCAAATCAGAGACCCAACAAAACAATGAAGTGTCAACAGACACTGAACAGGGGTAACAACACCCCAAAACTGTTACACAGCACACTGAACTACAGCCAACAGGGCTCAAAAGTGAAAGAAACACCAAGAAGCAAAGAAGATCCTAGACAGGCAAAACTGCCTCCTGGTTCTTCCTCCCAAAGCTGGCGTCAGCCGATGCCAGCACATCAACACGGTAATACTTCGAAAAGGTGTGCACAGACGACCAAGTGGCAGGCTTGCACAACTGATCAACGGAGGCCTGATTCTTGTAAGCCCAAGAAGCCCCAATAGATCTAGTAGAATAAGCCATGACCTGAAAGGGAGCAGGCTTCTTCCTTAGCTCGTAGGACTTACGAATAGTGGACTTGATTCAAGACTCAATGGGACACACAGGAATGATGAACAGAGCGTCAGATTGCCTTATAGACTCAGTGCGATGTACATAAAACTTGAGAAAACGCACCACGTCTAACAAGTGGAGATCCCTCTTCTTGTTAGAGGTAGGTTCAGGGCAAAAAGAAGGCACCACAATCTCCTGATTGATGTGGAACTCCGAACCCACCTTTGGGAGAGACTCCTGAGAAGTGCAAAGCACCACCTTGTTTTTGTGAAACAACAAATAGGGTTGTTTACAGGACAGAGCATGTAACTCAGCACCACAGCAAACGGAGACGATCGCCAGGAGAAAGGCCATTTTCCACATTAACATGCATAGAGGAATGGTAGCCAAAGACTCAAAGGGAGGGCGCTGAAGAATGCCCAAAACCAAGTTAAGACAGGACGAGTATGAGTAACGCCCTGAAAGAAAACCTTGACATCAGGAAGAATGGCAATGCGCCTCTGAAAGAAAACAGAGAGAACAGAAGTCTGAACCTTAAATGAACTCAGACTGAGACCCTTATCCATACCATCCTGCAAGAAGGCCAAGACCGTAGGCAGATCAAATTAGATACGTGTCCTGAGGATCCAGAAAGGCAAGGAATTCCCCCGGGGACATAGCAGCGATCACCATCCTTAGGGACTCCGGGTGATAATGAGTCCTCATCACAAAGGAATTGAGATCCTTCACATCCAAAATGGGACAACAACCGCCGTCCTTCTTGGAGACAACAAAGAGGTTTGAGTAAAAATCCATTCCTCTGTCCTGAACTGGAACTGGCTCTAGAACATCCTTGTCCAGATGGGCCTGTATAGCGCCATTGAAAAGACGGCGTTTCTCTGCTCCTGGGGGCAGAGAGGGAAAAAAGCGAAAATGAGGAAGAGAGATGAAAGGTATCCTGTATCCTTCCGCCACCACTTGTAAAACCCATGGGTCCGCCACTGTATCCTCCCAGATGCTGTGGTAGTGACGCAGATGGCCACCCACAGCAGAGTGGGGACCTGGGTTCGGTGAGTCATGCCGAAGAAGGTTTGGAAGCCTTAGGCTTGGAGGAGACCTTGGGCTTCCACTGCTGTTTGGACTTGGAGGAGGCACACGGAGCTGAGGGAACCGCTTGGTTCACCAGATGTGTCTCAGTCTGAAAGGAACAAAAAAAAGCAATAACGCTTGAGAGGTGTTTTCTTCCTGGGGACTAAAGGCAGAAGTGTACTTTAACACCCTGTGGTCTCACTAATCAGATCCTTAAGATCTGGCCCAAACAATGACGTGCCTTGAAAAGGCAAGGAGAGAGAGGCTTTCTTAGAAGTGGTGTCAGCAAACCAGATCTTGAGCCAAAGAGCTCATCTGGCAACCACAGACATGGTGAAAACCCTAGCCACCAAACGGACAGCATCAAATAAGGCAGCAGAAACATTGCTGGGCCTCAGAAATGTTGGCAAGAAGGCACAACATATCAGAAGTAGGAGCACCCTGATGGACAGCCAGGGTGAGATGTTCAGTCCAGACCGCAATGGCCCGATTAACCCATGCCGCAGCGAAAGCTGAACGCATGGCGGTACAAGCAGTGGCAAAAATAGACTTGAGGGAAACCTCAAGTTTCCTGTAAGTCCAGTCTTTCAGAGCGGAGGCATCAGAAACTGGCAAGGCAGTAGACTTAGATAGCCTGGAAATAGAAGCATCCACTTTGGGGGGATGAACCCACTGAGCAAGCGCCACCTCAGAAAAGGGGTAAAGCTTGGCAAATTTCTTGGAAACAGAAGGTTTCCTGTCCGGGGATTTCCACTCATCAGACACAAGGTGGTCAAGAGTGGAGTCAGGTGGAAAACAAGTAAGGGGCTTTTTAGGCTCCTGAAACACATCAGAGGGATCTGAAGAAACCTCCTGAACTAAGGGAATGTTTAGGGTAGTCAAGACAGCCCTGATCAGGCCCTCAGCCGAGGGCTCAGGATCAGCCTCAAAGGGGGTCCCCAAAAAACTGAGAGGCGCCCACAGCAGAAATTCCTCAACATCTGAATCCACTAACAGTTCCTCCTCAAAGGAATCTGATATATCAGGTACTCCCTGCGGTTTAAGCAGGGAAGATTTGACTGAAGAGGGGGTCTGCCATGAACGGAAGACCCCCATTAACTGGGATGGAAAGAGTTGCAATGTAGACCGGAGGTCCCTAGTAGCAGCCTTGAACTCTTGCACCCAAACTGGCCCTAATGCATGGTTGGAGGTCCCTGGAAGAAACTCAGGGACATCAGGACATGCTGGGCATAAATTACCTGAGAATTCTCTAGGCAACCCTGAATGACATGAGAAGCAATGCGCAACAGGGGACACAGAGATCTCAGCGTCCTTAGTCTTAGGCCTGGCTCCAAGCTCCAATGGATTAGACATTCTCACAGTGTCAAAAACGTTATAGTATAAAGAATCACCCAATTACTTATCTGGCAGGCGAAGGGTTAAACTGCAGAGGCGAGAAAGAGAGTCCAAGCCCTGCGTAGGATACTAGTCCTAGAAAATGCACAAAATGGCTGTGGCGGCGGGAGCCAATCAGAAACGAGTGTGCAAAGCAAGCGCTAATGGGAAATGTAGTTTCCCTAGGAAAAAGTACCCCAACAGTGCCCGAAGCCCCCTGAGCCCCCCAACACACTTGAAAAGTGAAACGGATGAAAGTGCAAGGGCAGACAATTAAAATGAGCCATCTCTGAAGTCGCTACATTGAGCGGTTGCGGAGATATGTCCCAAACTGTACAATCCCATAGAAGTGAATGGAGCAATGGCGTCTATGCAGTAAAGCGCATCTTTAACTTACATTTTGCAAAGTTGAAAAGTAAAAAATTAAAGTACATGAAACATCACTAGAATATGTTAGGAAACCCAGAAAACACTGAACCCAGTAGGGAAAGTGCAAAAAACACCCCAAAAGATGCAAAACCAGCAGCTAAAGGGTTGAGTTACCACATAAACCTGCTCCAAAACACCCAACAGACATAGAGATAAACCCAATGAATGCAGGAGTGCGTAATAAGAACTCCAAAGGAAAAACCCCTGTGCGGAGGGGCACTGTGGGACATGTGGACCTGCAGCACTCAAAGGGTTGCTCACCTTTCCTGCAGATCTTCTGTCTTCAGACTACCATGTATTAAGAAGAAGCCTCGGTGGGCAACTCCTGAGGAAAGAACTTGAACCCAAGATTTTCCCCCAGGGCTTAAGGTCCACAAAAAGCACCTGGTTACTGAGCTAGCCACATCTAAGGGCATTGTCAGTTATGGTAATCTGCCTAATGGTGGTATTCCATTTCTAACAGAAAAATAAAAAAATTTCTAAAACTACGGTATAGCAGAACTGTTCTCTTCCCTGTGTCTTCACCAAGGAACAAATCTTACTGGAGCTGGTTGGCTAGCTGCAGCCAAGGAGGGAAGGTAGGCTCCACCCCTGTATACAATTCTAGAACTGTTCCTGCCTACTTAAAGGGGCGGATCGCCTACCCAAAGTTAACAGTAACCTGTATTGGACGACAGAGAAATATATATATATATATATATATATATATATAAAATACTGACAAATTATGTAGTGATCATGTACTATGTACATAATACACTGGCATATTACATAACGGTCCTTAAAGGGATAGTAATGTTTCATAATAAAAGTAGCTCTAATTAATCATCATAGTATTTGGAATTTGGAGAGTGTTATTTCAGTTCTGTCAGAGTTGTAGTTCAAGAGTAATTCAATGACAAAGTGTCCCCCTCCCTCCCCTTTTACTGATGTAACACTTTTCAGCCAGAGCAGAAGGGAGGTGCCCAGGTAGACTGCAGAGAGGGACAATCTTCAATTAAGATAAGGGAAAAACCTGAAAAACTTGTCAAGGGGGGCAGGGCTTTCATTGTTTTCATTGTAAGAAGATTGTCCCCTGCTGTTATATGTCTGGTCTTACAACCAGATTCCCCATCTGAGAAGAGATGGCTTACACTAGGTAAAAGGGGCGGGAGGGGAAACTTTGCTTATAAATATCTCTTAAACCATAAAGGTTTGAGAGATAAGACTTCATATTTTTTTAATGCCTACAAAATAAAATAAAGTTAAAACGAAGTATTACTATCCCTTTAATGTAGTATCCAGAATACACAACATACACTGGAGAATATTAAAGTGTTCTTTATTGTAGCATTCTGTGTACATAAGACACTGGCAGATTACACAGTGGCCCTTATTGTAGTATTCTGTATACATAATACACCGGTATATTACATAGTGGTCCTTATTTAAGTAACTTCTATACATAATACACTGGGATAACACATTGAGGTATTTATTGTGGTATACTGTATATATAATACACTGACATATTATATGGTGATCATTATTTTTGGATTCTGTGTACATAATACACTGGCATATTACATAGTAGTCCTTATCATAGTATTCTGTATATATAATATACATTAACATATTAAATAGTGGTCTTTTCTGTATTATTCTGTGTACATAACAAGCTGTCATATTACATAATGGTCCTTATTGTAGTATGGGGTATACATTATACACTGGCATATTAAATAGTGGTCTTTATTGTGTTATTCTGTGTACACAATACACAGGTATATTACAGTGGTCCTTATTGTAGTGTCCTGTATATGCATTATACACTGCCATATTACATAGTGGTCTTTGTGTGAAAAGGAAAGACGAACAATTCTGGAACAAACTAACTGCACATAGAGGAAAAGAAAGCTTCCCATTGATCAAATTGACCTTTTAATGTTTATCAATACAATGGAGACCTCTCTAGTATTCAGTGGTTTTTAAGACCCCATTATATCAATAAGAGATTGTATTTCTTCCCTCTGAGGTCAGTAAAGCCCAGTGTTGTCTAGCAAGAGTAATGTATACATAAAACTTACAGAGCACTATAAGTTTATAGGAACGGAACAGTTAGGCTGATGGACTAAGGACAACTGGAGCACATCAACTTCACCATGGGGAGAGATAAATATCCCCAAAATCCCATTGATTTAAAGGAAGTTATTAACAACTTACGGTAAATGCTAGAAAGCCCTAAAAAGCATTGTGAAACAATGTTCTGGAGATATCCATTCATCACTGTGAATTTTAGTTGTCTCCTATGGTGCAGTGGTTTGCCCCAGAATTGCACCAGGTATTCTTACTACATGTGCATCACTGAGAACATATTACTACAGGAGTGCAAAGAAAGATCTCTCTCCTTTTACAACACATTTTCCATAAATAAACCAAGATAGGGAACATAAAACCCTCCAGCTGCACCAGACTACAATTCCCATCATTCCCCACCAGCTGGAGGACCTCAAGTTGCCCAGACCTGCCATAAACTGTTGGAAAAACTCTTAGACTTGGAAATGGGGCTCAATGGAAAAACATAGGTCATGGAGAGATTTAGACTGATGGCCTAAGAAACTGGGGCAATTATGCTGCAAACAAACGGCGCTGAAAAGGACCCATACAGTTCCCACTGATTTCTATATATATCTCTGCCACACTGTAAATAAACAGTATAATGTGTAAAAGGGGATTGTAACTCAAAGCCACACTAAGGATAGGGATAAACACAGACAGTAATAAGAATGAAGGTAGCAGACGCCAGATGGATATAATCCACTTAATCCCACTGGTCTGTTTAAAGAAATGGGTCTCATGGTTTACTTATTCCTGGTGGTTTTATCCTCAAATTTTCTCTATATTACTCTAAATACTATAATCGCTTGCATATTTCATTGTCTTTAATAAAAAGTATAGTAAATCTTAAACTTAAAATTAATAACTTCTAAATGTGCTCCTGTGGAACTTTGCAACCTCAAAGCAACTTCTATAAGCATCTGGAAGTCAGAATTATGACCTCCTTTAACCTTTTAAGGACCAGAGGGGACTTCAACACATTGCTAAGCTAAGAGGTCACACATGCAGTATGTGACCCATTCTGCCTAGCTGATGATTGGCTAGGAGGAAATGGTCATGTATTATGCAGGTGTGACTCCTTCCTATTAGCTTCTGATTGGCTGGATGGAGAGGGCTAATCTATTCAGATAGTGAAAACTGACAAACAGGGATTGGCATGTAGTGGCAACAGGATTTTTTTTTTATTTTATTAAAAGAATGGATGAAAGGACCAAGGCATTGCTGACACTATGGTACCTTGACATCCAGGTGTAAAGTGGATGGAAGGAGTTGTAAGGTGGCCCAGAGGTCCCTGGTAGTAGCCTTAAATTCTTGCATCCATACTGGCTCTATTGCATGGCTGGAGGACCCTGTTGGGGATTCAGGGACAGCAGCGCATACTGGGCAAACATGACCTGAGTAGACTCTAGGTAACCCTGAGTGACATGAGGAGCAATGAGCAATGGGGGACGAGGACACAGACACCCCAGTGTCCTTTGTCTTAGGTTTAGCCCCAAGGTCTAACGGAGTAGACATTCTCACAGAGTCAAACGGTCAAAGTATCAAAACACCCACAAAACAGTGTGTATGATAAATAAACGCTAAATAAGACTTATCTGGTAGGTGAAGGGTTAAACTGCGTAGGAGAGAAGAAGAGTCCAAGCCCTGCGCATGATACTCGATCTGCGAATACACAAAATGGCTGCCGCAACGGGAGCCAATCAGAAACTAACGCGCAAAGCGAGTGCTCATGGGAAATCTAGTTTTGCTAATGGAGTGCCCCAACAGTGGCTGAACCCTCCTAAAGCCTCCAGCATGCCCAAAACGTTGACCGGATGACAGAGCAAGGGCAAACTCACAAAATGAGCCATCTCTGACCTCCCTACGTGGAGCAGTTGCAGAGATATGGTCCAAACTGTAAAATCCCATAGAAGAGAATGGAGCAATGGCGGAACATAAAGTTAACAAGGTAAATACCAAATGTAAAACCACTCGAATGCCCACTAGAATAAAACAGTAGACCCAATAAACACTGGTCCCAGTAGGAAGAGTGCCCCAAAAAAAAACAAAAGGTGCTAACCAGCAGTAAAAGGGTTAAGTTATCAAAGAAAAATGCTCCAAATACCTCACAGACATACAGATAAACCCAATGAGTGCAAGAGTATGTAATAGGAACTCCAAAAGAGACCCCTGTGTGGAGGGGAAGTATGGGACATGTGGACCTCAGCACTCAAAGGGTGCTCACCTTTTCAGCAGATCTTCTGTCTTCAGATTACCATATATCAAGAAGAAGCCTCAGTGGGCAACTCCTGGGGAAAGAACTTGCAGCCAAGATTTTCCCCCAGGGCTTAGGTCCACAAAAGCACCTGGTAAACTGAGCTATCCACATTTGGGTGATGAGAATTGTCAGTGATGGTAATCCACCTAATGGTGGTATTCATACCTGGGAACTTCCAGTCGAGGGCTACCCGGAGGGGAGTCCTCTGTTCAGCCGGGGGTGACAAAAATGACGCTAATCACGTCAAAAAGGGGCGGGGCTTGACGTGAGTGGGGGGGGGCAGGGCTTAAAGGTGTCACACAGAAGTCTGGGGTCGGAGGAACAGCGGGAGAAAAAGCAGATGTGGCAGAGTTTCAGTAGAAACTCCCCACATCCGGAGGAAGCAGCCTCTGCCCCGGAGACCCGGTAAAGCTCTGTCAAAACCGGAGTCTCTGGGGCAAATCCGGAGAGTTCCCAGGTATGGTGGTATTCCATATCTAATAGAAAAATAATAAAAAAGCTAAAACTATAGCAGAACTGTTCTCTTGCCTTGTGTCTTGACCAAGGAACAAATCTTACTGGTTGGGGATTGGCTAGCTGCAAGCTAAGGAGAGGAGGTAGGCTCCACCCAGCAGTCACTTCTCAGAATTGTTCCTGCCTATTTAAAGGGGCTGATCGCCTACCCACAGTTACCAGTAACCTGTATTAGATGACAGAGAAAAAGGTAGAGAAAGTTTTAGCTAGTTTAGTTTTGGGGGATTTACTTTTGCTTTCATATGGGGCCCTGTAAATTTGTCTTAAATTCGGTTGATTTAAAAAATAATAGGGGGTTCAAGTTCGCAATTTTGGAAGATGCAATGCCGTTCACATTCTCCAGTGACTGACTGACCCAGTTGGTCATCAGCCAATAAAATATGGCCTATGTCTATGTGGGCTGGCCTTGTTAAACACCTTTGCCACCCATGCCATGTGAGACAATAGAACTGAGTACACAGGACTTCAGATGTAAGTACGTATGCGTGGCCTGGAGCACATCCCAGTTCCTAAAGCTGGACATTAGAATTTCAAAATCTGATCTAATTATACTGTTCTAAAGAAAAATATGAATTAGGATTTTGTCTACAGTATTTCTCATGCACACTGCTGAAGCCTATTTTTTATTGTGAAAAGGTGTGAACTAAAATAACGCTCATTAAACAAAGACAATTTCAGATATTTTGAAAAAAAGAAATATATATACTGGATGGTTGTAAGTAAGTGCTTCAGTTAATCATTTTAGGAGCCATTTATTCCTGTAGGAATAGATTAGCTTTACATATCAAATTTCTTCCAGTAACAATGCCTACAGGGGGATCAAATAGTCAAGTTGCCAACTTGTAATGAATCATGGAAAGTAATAACAAAGTTACTATACATTATTGCTAGTTTTCTCACACCTCAATGTGTCACTGTATGACTCAAACATGTTGCAAATTGAAACACTGAATTCATTTTCGAATTTCCAGCACTAGTGGGGAAAATGCCATGGATCTTATGTAAAAAAAACCTAGAGTAATTTTGGGGCAAACCAACTGCCCAATAGGGTACACAAACATTTCCATAATTCCCACTGTAAATGGGCTTTTAACCCCTTGAATGTTAGCGATGCCTCTATTGCATTGCTGTACAATGAGTCAGAGACTTCTCTAGCATTCCAGGGTATACAAGCCCCATTTACATCAAGGAGATTTTGTGTGTATCCCCTGTGCTACAGTTGGTTTGCTCCAAAATGACTCACGTTTTCTTTAGGATCCATATGTCCCGTACCTCATCTCGGCTTTCTTCAGCAGCTCGTCCCATCTACGTTCCAAGGCACTTAGTTGTTTCAGGATCTTTTCCTTATCTGCCTGGTCAGCAGAGTTGGCAATTTTCTCCCCTTCCCGTTTAATGAGATCCACAGTTGGCTTCCGGTCATCCAGTAGTCTCTGCAGTAGCTAGAAGCAGGACAACACAATCTGAATTACAGCGCCATGCTCATGCTATAAGGGAAGGGTATTTTTGTTGAAGCTACTCCAAAAAATAAAAATAATCCATAACACTGAAGAAATTCATATTCTGAGTGCCAGAACGGTGAGCAACTCATTACTTTGCAATACATGCGCACCCTTCAGGAACTTAAAAGGTTCATCCTAATTAAACATTTCTTGTACCTAACAGTAAACATGTATTCAAGATATCATGATGGACTGGATGCCAGAGACGTAAAAAATACAAGATTGGGGTTATAGCTTAGCTGGAATAGTGTCTCAGACTGCTGCATGACCCTGATCCATGCAAAACATCAGTTGCCATGCAAAATCCTTAGTTGCCTATATATTGGGTCAATTAACCTTTTGCAGGGTTGGGAAAACTGAGGCCCTTCAGTTGATGAGGACTACTATTCCCATCATCCCTGGCCAGCCAACAGCAGCCGGATATGGTGAAATATTGTAGTCCTCAACAACTAGAGGGTCCCAGGTTGCGAACTAATGACCTGTCACCTAATGGAACATTTGTACCTTTTGTTCCTGAATCTGGGCCTTGACTACTTTGAACTCAGCAGATGGGGGCTTCTGATTGGCCACAAGTTCCTCTGTGTCTGTGAGCCAGCTTAGAAGTGATTCAAGAGCATCCTGGAACCTTCCACAGTGGAGAAGGGCTTCCTGTAACTGAGCTGCCCGCTGAGCAACCTAAAATGAAAGGATTAGTAGGTTAGTGAGAAGCAAATTTCTTTTGATCTCTCCTCACTCCCAGATCAAGCTGTTGCTGTGAGTATTGCAGTGGAAAATGGCTTCCCACAGCTGTATCGTAAGGTCCTTTAAGGTATGGAAATGTTTACACATAGTTGTGGGTGTTAGATCATGCACTTTTATATAGCTGCCTTGTGGAAGTACTAGTTTCTCTTTAACCCTTTCAATGCCATAGGGTTGTCCAAAGATTGCGGATCCCCCTGAGACACTCAAAGGGTTAACGGATGTGTTCATCACAAGCACCGTACAATATTATACCTTAAACTCTTGGATGCTAGAGATGTCTCCAAACGCATAGCTTTGCAGTGGGTTGGAGACGTTTCTCACGTCCATGGGGTTAAGAAAAACACTTCAGCTAACCACAAGAACACCTCATACACCAGTATCACATCAATAAATACACTGAATACGTATGTTTTTATAAATGTATTACACTAACCAAGACATGTATAAAAGTGTCTCTGTTGCTTTTTTAACTAATTACTTAAAAAACAATACAAAATACCACACAGGAAGATTAGATGTTTGAACAAGTCCTGTGAAAAAATCAGTCTGGAGAAAATGCCCAGACACGAAACAGAATACTAAGCGCATAACCAGGGACAAAGACAAAGGGAGGTGAGAAAAGGAAGAGCACAAATGATAACAATTAGAATACAGGTACCTTTTTATTCAGGGTATTCCATTTCATGTTCACTTCCTCTAGGTCACGTTCCAAGCTCTGGGTGTTGGTATTTTTGGCTGCACTTTGAACCAATCCTTGACCTATCCAGTTGACTTCCTGTAGACGGGCTTGGAGTGGTTCAATCTCTTCTTTTTGGAATGCCTGTATATTAAATAATAATAATTTCTATTTACCACATAAACATACATTATACATACATATTCACAGGTGGATTTCCCATTAGCAGAGTAGGCAACTGCCTCGAGTGCCAAGTTTTGAGGATGAACTCAGCTGTGCTAGCCCCCCATTCTGACTAGTGGGCATTGCCAGAGCAATCCCAAATGTCCTGTTCTATGGTGGCCAGTTTATTCACCAGTCTTTATACCACTTTACTGGCTATTATTTAACCACCTGAATACTACAGAAATCTCCATTGTATTGTGAAGCAATGTGTTGGAGACCTCTATAGCAGCCAAGTGTTTAAAAGTGTCTTTGTAATTGTACATTATAGGCTAAGAATATTTTTTTAATACAAGGCAGAAGTGGGTGGAGCTGTGGGAGGGGTCTTGTGAGGAGTAGGGGTGTGTCCATAGGTTAAGCTAAGGGCATCCTGGGTGTTTTTGCATACGGGTGCCTCAGATGAAAATCTAGCCCTGTATATATTTAAATTAATACAGATTTCCATGTTGAAAAAAAATAGAATCAAACCGCACTAATCCCCAGTGAATGCTTTGCTATGCTCTATGCTGCTTTGAACACAGCTTATTTATCAAATATTTTCTGTTAGCCAGCAAATACATATGGGTGTCATTATCTATTATTATTATTTTATTATCACTATTTATAAGGCGCCAACATATTCTACGACAGGGTAATAAAGTATAACACTGTACTTTTGAGGGACAGTCTGTACAATGGCTGAATGTTATCAAGTTTACCCTTTTAACTCTTTGAGTGCCAGTGCAAAGCAATGCATTGCGTACCCCTCTGGCACTCAAAGGGTTAAGGACACGAGAAGAACACAACACTGGTCCTTAAAGAGTTAAAATCCTGAAACAGAAGGATAAGTTGTAGTGCTCACTAAAACGTTCAGTCTGGAGGAATGCCAAGATTCTTTGTAAGCCACAGGTTGGAAAATGTGGCCCTATAGCAGTGGTTCAACTACAATTCTCATTATATAAAATATGAAATGACAAGTATTTGTATTTTGTGATGGCAATATTTTTCTATCTTATCTGTCCTGTTTGTGGTTGCCAAAGGAGAGTCAGTTTCAATGAAAGTCAATGGAAAAATGTTTAAAATCTCTAAAATTGTCATCATTTCTGCAGTTTAAATTTAATGGTTCAAATAAGTGAACTGTCTACTGAGATTTGCTTGTGAGCAAAAGTATTTGATCATCTGTACCACAAAGAATGTACCAGTAAATCACTTATCCCTTATGGCATTTAAACCAATATGCAACGCCCAAGCTGAGTATAGGCAGAAACTCTCTGCAGAATGGGCCTTATGCAAAAATCAAACTATTAGCAAACCAGAAGTACCACAGGGTACAAACAAAAATTCCCCAAATCCCCACTGATTTAAATGAGGCTTTTATTGCCGGGGGTTTATGCAGTAAGGTGTTATATAGAGAGGTGATAAATTGCAGATAAACTTTCCAGTGTGAAAACCTCTCCCATCTCCATGTTATGCTATGAAGTCCATGCACTAACATTTCTCCAACCTACGAGACCTGTTTTACTTTTAAAAGGCTGCACGCAAAAGAGTGTGTGACCAAATGACACAGTTACTATGTCACCATAATAAAATGATGGGATAGAGCTGGGGCAGCTTTATGGGATAGAACTGGATGCAACCTTTCAGTAGCGACATGAGAATCTTGCTCTGTCATGCAGTGCGAGATTCTCATGTCGCCATTTTTATTATGGCACAAGGTAATTGTGTCAATTGGTCGCACGCTCTTTCTCCTGCAACCCTTTAAAGGGATACCATGAAATCATAGTGCATTTGCTTCACAGAATATCATAGAAATTGGAGAGTGCCTCACACTTAAGAAGTTATCTGCTCTTTATCTCCCTTTAGTCATCTCCTATCTTGGATACTAAGGAGGTCTCTAACACATTGCATTGCAGTGTACTGGTGACCTGTGTGGCATTCAAGATTGTACAAGCGCCATTTAAATTAAATGGATTATTTATTTCCCCCAATGATACAACTGATTTTCTCAATAATTGCTCAAATTTTGCTTCAGCATACAACCCTATGTAATCTACAACAATATCTCCAGCTTGATTTTAGGCATTTGTTTAACCATTTGAGTGCCAGAGGGGTATGCACTGCATTGCTTTGCAATGCATTGCGTACCCCTCTGGCACTCAAATAGTTAATATCCTGAAATCTGGGCATAACTACAAGGGGTGAGGCAGTGACAGGGCCCGGCATTCAAGGAAGCCCATCTTGGCCGCTTCTTGCAGCCAGCCAATAATAATAACGCTGCTCAGTCTCTTCCCCTTTCTTTATTAACCCTATGAGAAGCGCCAGATCTGCAAACATACTTAGTCAGTGCCCAAATCCATGTCATAATCTGGAACATTCCATTTCCAGATGTTTCTGAAAACGTAATCTTTTGTGGTCTATCTATTCTGAACATTCTTTAGGATTGGGGTGTCAAACTCAATTAGACAGAGGACTGGACTGGACTCTGGTGCACCTCCTGAAGGCCACGCTGTTCATTCCATGAAAAATATAAGAACACTCATACCCACATACACATGTAAATAAAAATTATAACAATTGTAATAATAATACTTAAAAGGCTAATCCTGCATCTTGGAATATTTTTTCCAAGTTTCATAGCCGTTAGTATTTGATTCAACATGCTGATTGTCTTTATATTTGTTTTTCTGCTCAGCCTTCAACATGGAGTGCATTCCTAGTAAATTATAAAACAGCAGCATACAATGGTGATCTTTAACCCCTTAAAGACCGGGAAAATCTGAGGTGGATTTTACTTAAGGACCGGAGCAATTCTTACCTTTTTGACTATGTCTTTGTTCAACAGTGTTTTCCCTCTAAGTACTTTATTTTACCCAAGAAAATTATATACTGTTTTTTTATGCACAAATAGGGCTTTCTTTTGATACCGCACTTATATGGATAGCCCACCATTTATTTTAATGAAATTAAAGAAAACAGTAAAAAAAAATGTAAAAAACTCCATTTTTTTTTCTCTTGGGATCATTTGGGCACAATGGGTTAAATTTTTATGGAGACTGCATGAGGTATGACCGGTCAGTCATACCTACAAAATGGGCAGTTTTAAGTGGGCACTGTCCCTGGGTGAAAATCCCCATGTCCCTTTCCCACCCTGTTTTTCTACTTTTTTTATTGATTAAATTTGGCGGTGTGTATAAATGTATTACATGGCTCCACAACAATCACACTTCCATACTGGTAATTGACATGTTGTTGTTTTTTTTTAAATACAAATTTTTTTTGGAAAAAAAAAAAAATGTGTCTTTAAAAAAAAAAAAAAAAAAAAAAAAGTTGATTTTAGCAGGTCAAAAATTGACCTGCATCCAGCCAGCCTCCAGCACAGCAGTGAAGGAGTTAATACACCCAGCTGATGCATATTCTTTTGACACAAGGTGTCTCCTCTCTGCTTCTCTGTCCCTTACTTTAATCGTAAGGGACAGACAGGCTGAGGAGAGACACAGAGACAGTGGGTGAATCACACTGTCTCATTCATTCCAAACGCCGGTACATGTGATCGCTGCTTCAGCGATCACATGACCCAGCACAACTGAGAAGGGCTGAGACTGAATGTTCCTGTACTGGAGCACTCAGTCTAAGCCTGGAATGAATGATAGCAGAGTGCATGGAGGATTCAGAGCAGCAAGACTGTCCGGATGGATCACAGAGGGCAACAATCTTCAGTGAGCATAAGGAAAAACCTGCCAAAGGGTTCCACATCTGAGGGGAGGTGGCTTACTCTAGGTAAAAGGAGTGGGATGGGGAATATGTTACCATTCAATTACTCTTGAACTATAACTCTGACAGTATTGAAATAACACTCTCCATGGCCCAAATAATATGAAGATTAATTGGAGCTGCTTTTATTTTGAAACATTACTATCCCTTTAAATCCTTGCATGTTGATGTCCTTAAAAATAGAGGGATGAACGTGAAGAAGCGTTTTTATACTAATGTACCTGCTGAAATAACCATGAATACTCTATGTCTGTCAAGCTCTAATTTCATAAGCTATGTATATGCCATAAAGCCTCCTGTTAACAGTGCTATTGATAAGGGGAAGATAAGGGGACAGCTTGTGGGAGTTTTGGGGAATTCAGTGCCAAAATCTATGCACCATATAGTAACATGGTGTAGACAACTTGGTCGCCGCAACTTAGTTTCCCTGCATAAGCTATGGAGCATGCATACAGGACTTGCTGACATTTACATCTAAGACTGGTGGAGTGTCTTTACTGGTTTGTATTACAGCAATCACTGGCTGCAGCGCATACCCATCAGTATAGCTGCCAGCATTAGGGACCAGTGCCATGTGGCTGTACTGTTGCATACACACATACGCTTCAGATAATCATGATGAGAACAATAAAAAGTATTGACATCATTAGCAGCAATGGAATTGTGATCACAAGTGATTGTGGCAGGAGCTGTCTCAAGACATGCACTGAACTCTCCAACGTCTCAATACACAATCTAAATGAATGTGGAGTTTGGGAATTTGTACTCGTCCCCTATGGTAAACTCAGGTTGCTCCAGAATTGCTCTATTTTTTTGTTATTAAATCAGTGTGTAAAGCTTTGTTAACCCCTTAAGGACCAGTGGGGTGTGTTGCTCAAGGGTATAACTATACAAAAGTGGCAACTACAATATTTCAAACCACATGAATTGAACTGTATGAAATTACCATACTTTTAGTTGATCAATTTGATTTTAATTCCTTTAAGTGAAAATAAGATCTTTTTATACACATAATTTCCCCCACACGTTTGCTTACATGCATTGACTTGCCTCTGCCATAGAAATGACAAAGCGTTTATAAATTAGGAATCCTGCAAATTAACAAGTGGAGACGCACCATCAACAGTCAAATGTGTTTCATTTGGAGCATAATTCCCAACAGTAATGTGCTATAAATGCCCATGGTTTCAGCTCAGTCTTTTGGAATTTCAGAAATGTTCACTATGAAAAAAATATGCAGGTTCTTCCTAAAAAATGCATAATTTGAGTCTTCTTAACTGCATCAATCTGGCTTTTGAGAAATACGGAATACTTTTACTTAAAACATAACTGAAAGGACCCTGAAAAGTATATAAAAACTATTATCCATATGGCTGATAAAAAACAGACTGTGATGCTTAATTAACCCTTTGAGTGCCAGAGGGGTACGCAATGCGTTACGTTCCTGTCTGGCACTCAAAGAGTTAACTGGAGTATTTACAGTGTGACCCTGAAAGCTTGCAGTATATTGAACTGACCTACAGAGTTTACCAGTGTTGGACTGGGGCAGGAAGAGCCCACCAGGGGAAATGAATACTACGGGCACACTAGTGATGCTGATAGATAAAGGGATAGAGAGAACAACTGTACTCAGAGAACATTCTGAATAATCTCAGTAATGTCAGCATTTGACTCACCATGTGGGATTTAAGACACACATAATAAACAAACAACCCAGTAATAACCGCAGAAAGAAAGGAAAAAGATGAGGTGCAGTCACACACAAACAAACACAAACTTATGTGTAAAAAAAAACAAAAACATATTAACACGCGCACACAGCCTGACATACTAACAGCACTGGATTCTCTTTGTGCTTACTCAATGAGTGAGTAAATACAAACCCACTGATAAATCTGAAATGGCAATATAGGGGGAAATATAATGTCATTTACCTTCAAGTCTGACAATGAAGTAGGATAAGGGACACAGAAGATGGAGAGAGATCTTGATCAGGGGTTTGTCCCTTGAAAACGGGGACATCTAGTCACCCTAATGTAAAGTGGATAGTGCAATCTTTTACACAGGGCCCGATTTCGCATAAGACATGGTAGGCAACTGCCTAAAGTGCCACTTTTTTGAGTGGTGCCTCAGGTAAACTGGCCACCCTCTCTGGCATTTCATGCAATACTAACGGTCCTGCACCAGACATACACTCCTGCTTTATGGTGGCTGATTTATTTACCAGTTTATTTAGAGATGTCCACTTTACATATCATTTTGGTAAACATAATTACCAGTTTATACACCACTGGGTTTGTCCAGCTTATTTAAGTCTGATTGTTACATGTTAATCGGATTGTATGTATTATGAACCAGAGGATGGATAAATGAGAGAGGATAGGTTTGACCATATCAGGGACTAAGACAGACCTAAGGCTTCTTGCCTTGGAGTTCCAGATGATACTGCTCTGTTTGCACATGGAGCTGATAATGCTTACATATACAGCAAGTACAAGTTCATAATACTGTAAAAATTCATATATTCACATGTGTATGAAAACACAGGACAAACGTCTAATATTCCTCAAGTCATTGCCAAAGTATACACCCTGCATTAACCCACTCAGAGTCAGAGGGTATCCAAAGCATTGCAAAGCAATGCGTTGGATACCCCCTGGCACTAAAAGGGTTAAAATGGCCTTCATAATAATAAATTATGGGATGAATATACATCAAGCTGAGTGCACTGTGTGACGCCATATAAATATATACATACCTAACATAAATTATATGTATGGGCAGTTGCCTATTATTATAGCATTGCACCAACTGTCAGTCAATACTAGTGAATACAACCATCATATAGGATGGGTAAAATCAATCATCCACATTCAGAGCAAACCATCTCACCACAGGGAACAAGTAATAAATCAGCAGATTCCCACTGACTTAGATGGGTCATTTAACCTCTTGAATGCTAGAGAGGTCTTCAAGGCCCCATGAATACTTTGCAGTGCATTCAAGGGGTCAAATGCACCATTTAAATCAATAGGAATTTGCATTTCACCCCTATAGTGCAGATGGTTTGCTCCAGAATGGATCCACTTTTGTATTTCTGGATATCACCCCAAGCGCTTTCTGAATGGGAAATGTGTAACGTGTTTGTTGTAGTTAAAGTGGAGCTCCTCAATATACAATCACTCTTAGACATGGTTTTCCCTTTAATCAAAATCTACTTCTGTGCTGACTTTAGAATAGAGGATTAAATCCCAAAAGCTTTAAAACCAAAAGAAACAAAAGTTACAATCAGTGATTATAAAATGGTGACCTCTTTCGCAATTTTAAACTAAATAAATAATTGCAGTGTTACGCCCTGGTGCAAAGTGAGCAGTGATATCTGAGGATTATTTCTCCATTTCACTAGAATAGCTTAGAGGCAGTTTCACATAAAGAAAACAAGGCTTAAAGTGGATCTTTCACCTTTAATCATCTGAGTACTCTGCAATGCATTTTGTACCCCTCTGGCACTCAAAGAGTTAATATTTATGCTTGAATGTAATTAAGCAAGGCAAATCATGTATAAACAGAGTAGTTACTGAAAAAAAAAACTGCAAAAAACACTGCTTTACAAAAAAAAAATGACTTACAAGTTTGGAGGTGTGGCTTCGTTAGGAGGCTGTACCACAGGCGTATGCTGGCTGTTCCCTCTAGCTATGTATGCCCGCCCCCAGATACAAAACATAAATGCTGCAATTCGTGACAAAAAGGGTGGGGCTTAACCGTGAGTGGGGGCGAGTCACAGAAAAAGTAAAAAAAAAAACTGAGGAACAGGTTGGGGAAGAAGCAGAAGTGGGAAGAGTTTCATTAGAAACTCCCCACATCCACAGAATCAGCTTCTGCCCCGGAGACCTGGTAATTACCAGCAAAAAACAGATTCTCCGGGGGAAATCCGTAGAGTTCCAGCTATGGTGCAGTTGCTATCAATTCCTATCTAGAGCTGTAGTCTATGACTCTAGGGGAGGAGATGCACTAAGCGGTGATAAAGAGGTGATAAAGCAGAGATGATTTCTCTAGTGATATCACTTTTCAATTGCCTGTGCTATTCTATGGAGCCAATGCACTAAGATGTATCCAACATTGGAGATGTAGTGAATAGGCTCCATAGAATAACATAGGAACTGGAGAAGTGATATCACGGGAGAAGTCTTCTCCACTTATCACCTCTTTAGCACTCCTTAGTGCATCTCCCCCTAGAACTCCTATAGAGTGTTTTATAAAAAAAAGACAAAAAATACCTTTTTTGACACCAGTTGCCAAGTCTGATTTTTAAAACTGAAATTGAATGAAAAGTCTCCTTCAGTGTTTTACTTACACCACAATTGCTCCTCTTTATTTTGTGCATATGGCACATAAATTCTATTACTAATCTGATGTTATTTGTTGTTATAGATAAAAATGTGAAAAAATATATATAGCATTAGGGTATCTGACATTCAAAAGGTTAGTAAGACGAGTCGTCAGTTCGTTGCACAGCTATCAAACACATTAGCTGAGGACAATAAAGGTTAATAGTCTCTACTACGCCTTTACACGTGTAAGTAAGACGATAGGCTTTTTATAATTGCCAATCCTCCATATCAAATTCAGGATTTAGGGAAGCTTTGTTCTAGGCCACAGAAATGATCCATGCTTTGATTGCCCCCTGGCAAGTTAGGATTACATCATATCAGCCAGCTGCTCTTAAACTACAGCCTTGACCATGATTATTGTTCTATGTCACTAGTGATAACATTTAGGTTTTCTGGAGGCAAAAATTTAGTAAAGTTGATACCTTTTTTGGCTAACTAAACAGATTTAAAATGCAAGCTTTCAAGACTTCTTAGGTCTCTTCCTCAGGCATGTTATACCTGTCTGAGGAAGAGACCTAAGAAGTCTTGAATGCTTGCATTTTAACTCTGTTTAGTTAGCCAATAAAGGTATCAACTTTACTAAATTTTTGCCTCCTGTATTTCTACAGCTAACAAGGTATCAACTCTCACTTAGGCTTTCTGCTCTCCTAGGCCCCACCAAGTATATGCATCCCCCATACAAATTTTGCTACACCGTCACTTTATCCAGCCCCTTCCACAGGCCAAGCTATTCCCTTAAAGACACAGAAGCAATGAAACTAACACTGGCATTCAAGGGTCTAAAAGGAAGTAGAATAGTTGGATTAAGAACAAAGACCACTTGGGTCTGGTCACTTTCAGAAAAAAAAATTTATGAGAAGGCTATGAGCCCCGAGCTGCACATTTAAAAAATGGTGTTTTTTGCTTAGAAAATGGATATGGCACAAAGCAGCACAGCAATAGTTATCAGAGGAGCAAATAAGTGTATATAGTCTTTGAATCAGATAAAAGGCAATCTATACACAGACACTATGATAATTTCACTAGACCTGTCCTTTAAAACGCTTTGAGTCCCAGAGCGGTGGGCAATGCCTTACAAAGCAAGGCACTGCACACACTAAAAGGGTTAATGCAAGACAATTATGAAAAACACAATCTGAACGATTGCACTAGTTCTTTTGCAGACTTGCAATGTAATTTTACCTCGTTTTCTGCATTAAAAGGGGGGTCTTGTCACCTTTTGCTATAACGCAGAGTCATTTAAGGAACAAAGCACATGAAGTAACTAAAATAATATTTGATTTTACTTGTTAGATTTTTGTCATGTGCTTATGTCATTCAAAGTAGTCTATATTTACACTACAACATGAGAGGAGTAATTCTGTTATGTTACTGAGCTTTTACTTGACTTTAGTCAGTGATGGCAGTGTGAACACTGATAAACAACAGGGAACCCCAGTCCTCGCAAAGAGATCATATCCTTGCTTGAGCACAAGCATGTCAATCAAATAAGCTGATACATCGACAAACTCCCTCACTGACTTTGACCAATCCTCTGGCCTAGCAGGGTTCTCAGGAGTGAGGCTCAGCATTGGTTGACGGCGACATTTTGATAGGATACCGTTCTACTAGTATAGAGCCTGGTGAGGACTTTTTACACAATCTAGCCATGTGAGCAGACCTTTCCTGTGTTCTGCTTCTACAGCTGGGACTGTTTTCATTGCTTTTAAGACTGACGTAATTAGAGTACTTATGAAGAATAAGGGACATATAAAAATCCTCATTATTTCAAATGGGGCCCTTAATCCCATAAGAGTTTTTCAGGCAAGGTCCTCAATGCTTGTATTAGTGCATGTTTTGGGGATTTCATTGCCTGAGTACAGGTGTGTGTGACTAGCAGATCATTTATTCTGAATAGTTTACTTGTGGTCAGGCAGGGAAATGTAGAAAACCTGCACTGTAAGTGGTACTTGTGGACAGAGCATGAGAATCTCAGCCCCATGGTTCAATTGGCTTGGCCCAGCCCTTCTTAGTACATCAGCCTACTCTCCTGCACACAACACAGGAATTTGTGTGACTGATGTATATAGAAACTCAAGTCATTTTAGAACAAACCAAGTGCACCGCAGTTCACAAAAGCCTGTTCATTTAAATGAATACTAAAGAGATCTCCAACAAATTGAGCATCAATGTGCTGGAGACTGGTCTAGCATTCAAGGGGTTAAGAGTCTAATTTAGCCTTCTAGTGTCAGCGGGGAATGCAACGCATTGGTTTTCAATGCATTGCATACCCCTCTGGCACTCACAGGGTTAAATCAATGGGGATTTTTATACTGTGCAGACGGATTGCCTATAATTGCTCCAGGTCTACAAACATTATCCTCAGGATATTCCTTTTTCTACTGGTCAGGGTAAAGTTCCTTGGGGCTTTATATATTCCTGCCCATTTCATGAATGTCTTTTGAATGTGTCTTTGCCCAGCTGCTGCCAGCTTTAGTAAAGGGCTCTATTTCCTATGCTTAATCCTTTCAGTGCCAGAGGGGTATGCAACGCATTGCTTGCAATGTGTTGCGTACCCCTCTGGCACGCAAAGGGTTAATACTGGATATTTGTGGAAGAATAGAAATAGACGGATAGAGACCAGACAGTGAGGGCCTGATTTCATGCCTACCCTGTTTCCATTGCCAATACACCCCGATCTGAGAATTCACAAATCCCCTTGGCAGTGAGAGCGGTTGTCGTGTCCCCTGTGATGGGGAGTCCTATGGGGTAGCACAAATACTTAATCTCTGAAGCAAACTGTGTTTGATATAATACTGATTTACAAATCTCAGCAGATTTTAGGAAACGCATTCAGATGGACTGTTAGTAATGACAGTGAATGAGGAAATCATCCCAGACATCTAATCTGAGTAGGACTGCACCACAGAGGACGAACAGAACACCTCCAAATTCCATTCGATTTAAATGGGGCTTTTAACCCCTTGAATGCTAGAAAGATTTCGCCAAGCATTGCATTGGAGTCCTTTCTAGCATTCAAACCAATGGGAATGGGGGACACTCCATTTGTTCCCTGCAGTGCAGTTGGTTTGGACCAGAATTACTCCAGTTCTTTTTAGTACATCATCATCAATAGGGGAATGCACAAATCAGCAAATCTTATTTTCTGCATTGGGATACTGACTCTCCAATCACATGCCTGCACTCTGGTATTTACTAGAGCAGGGATTCTGAGCTCCAGACTTTGGGGCATACCAACAAGTCAGGATATCCCTAATTAAGTACAGGGAGCTCTATAATACAGACATTACTCACAGGGATAGCTTGAAATACTGATCTGTTGATATGTCCCAGGGACTAATGCTGAGAAATACTGTACTAGACACACACACACACACTTACACACACACTCTTATATTTAAGATTTTAATGTGAGTAAACCCCAAAAACTACCCTGAAAGCTTGCACAGGAAATTGGAGTAAACATACATTAGTCTCCTCTGCACCTTGTTAGTATACATCAGTATATATCATTAAACATGTACAAAGAAAAGGAAGGCAATGAAAAAATCATACACTGCCCCACTGTCGTCCCCTTGGTGCAAGCAGCATACAGAGGAGGAGTTTTGGTTACGAAGCTTAACAGATTGGATTTAGGCAGGAGCATCACTAAAAATAAAAAATCAATTGCAGTGTCTGTTTTAGCTTGGAATTGTATTAGTATATCAAGCCTGTTGCCTCTTGAACCTGACCTGAAGCTGAGGTCCTAGCCATGGCAGTAAAACAGAAAAATGTATTGAACAAATTCAGAGTAATATTTAATATGTAAAAATTATATACTGTAGTGCTTATCCCCCTGAGTAAAACAAGGGTACTACCACTGCTGAAAGGTGTTTTATTCAAAAATTATTACAGCTCAAATTTGAATTTTTTTTAGGTACACAGTGGCCTGAAATTATAAAGAGACACATTTGATACACCATCTATGAACTGCTCTGGTCGGTTGACCATAAATCACCATAGGATAGTGTAGCACCAGCACCACTGTACAATTACAGGCCGATGTACAATTTCAAGTTTGATCTGTAATAGCATTTTAATAAAACACCTCTCAGCAGTGGGAGTACCTTGTTTTATTCAGGGGGATAAACACTACAACATATATATTTTTTTCACATTTTCCATATTACTATCACTTAAAGAAATAAGCAGCTTGTCTATCCAACTTGGAGTGCTGTTAACTCTTGTCTTTCCAACTTGAATGTTCTTAACATTGCTTTTTAATGTGTGTGTGCAACACATTGAAAACAGTGGCATAACAATAGGGGTCGCAGCGGTCGCACCTGCGACCAGGCCCGGCACTCCAGGGGCCTGGCCACCGCCTGCAACCCCCTCGTCCGCAGCAGTCCTCAGCTGATCTCCCACTCGGCGTGCCGCTCTAGTAATACAGAGCGCTGGGAAATGACATCTTCTCCCAGCCTCTGCATTACTAGAGCGGCGCACAGGAGTTTCAGCTCTAGAGATCTGTGCCGAAGGAGATCTGTCAAACCACGCTGCTAGACCACCAGGGACTGGAGGTAGGGGCAATGTGGAGATAAAGGGGAAATGTGGAGATGATTGGGGCATTGTGGAAGGGGCATTGTGGAGATGAAGGGGGCATTGTGGAAGGGGCATTGTGGAGATGAAGGGGGCATTGTGGAGATGAAGGGGGCAATGTGGAGATGAAGGGGGCAATGTGGATGAGGGGGCCAATGTGGTCGGGGGGGGGGCATGGTAATTCTTGCACCAGGGCCCGGTGGCTTCTAGTTACGCCTCTGATTGAAAAGCAATGAATTACACCCCCTCCCCAGCCCTTACAGGGTTTAACTACTGGATTGCAAAATACTAGTACAAAGCCCAATGCTAAACAGCTGGAAGTCACTGTTGAAGAAAGGGCACGTGAGGTCACCATGTGCAGATGGGGGAGAGGGACTTGCCTGTGATCAGTGACATCAGTAGTAGGTGCAAGGAAAACTAAAAATATATATATATATATATATATATATATATATATATATCTACGGGCTGTACGTTCTGGAGCAAACTATTAACACTATAGGGTAGAACTAAAAAGTCCTACTGATTTAAATGGGGATTTAATCCCTTGAATGCTAGAAAGGTCTCCAGTGCATTGCGAAGCACAGCACTGCCGACCTCTTTAGTATTCCATATGTTAAAATCCCCTTTAAAATCAATGGGGATTTTTGGAATTTTTAGTTCTTCCCTAAAGTGCAAATGGTTTGCCCTAGAACTCGTCCACTTTTTTTTTTAATAAACGGCCCTAATACTGTGCCTCTCCTCTCTTTTATATATTCAGCGCAAACCGGGTTATTTAAAGGGGAACTTTCACCCCCAAGATAGTCTATCTTATTGTATTATTGTACCCCAGTGGTGTATGGATTGGCGTTTTTTTTTTGTTTAAAAAAAAAAAAAATACCATAAGAGATATTATATCTTAAAGTCGGAGTTCTTCCAAGCGGCACAATGCTGCTTTGGCACAACTCTGCTGAACGTCCCCACATCCCAAATTTTCCTCCCAGCTCTCCCTGTGAGTGTGTTGACGCCACTCTTTGTGACAAATTGGAACCAGCAAGCTCCCATCAACGTACTGAATAAGTCACCTACAATTCAACCTTTGAATTGTAGGCCACTTATTCAGTACATTGACGGGAGCTTGCTGGTTCCAATTTGCCACGAAGAGTGGCGTGAACGTGCTCACAGGGAGAGCTGCAAGGGAAGTGGGAGAATTTGGGACTTGGGGACTTCCAGCAGAGCTGTGCCGAAGCAGCCTTGTGCAGCAGAAGGCGGTTGCTTGGAAGATCTCCAACTTTAACATGTAATGTGTCTTAAGGTATTTGTTTTTTTTACAAAAAAAAAAAATGCCATTCCATACACCATTGGAGTACAGTCATAAAATAAGAAAGAACGTCTTAGGTGTGAAAGTTCCCCTTTAATACCAAAGCTGCAGACTACAGATAACATAATTTTACATTATGAATGCATGTCAGCATGCACATATGTGTCAATAAAAACATTCACATCTAATTTGTAAGTTCTCGCGAGTAGGGTCCTCTCCACTGCCATTTATATCTTTTGTTAAAAGTGCCATGTGTTTGTAATGAGTTCTTAAATTGTAGAGTGCTGTAGAATATGATGGCACTTTGTAACTTAATAATACATGCTATTGCTGTGTTGTTATGTGAATTTAACTTTATATCTGAATTAATTAAAGGGAAAAGGAATTTTTAAAAAATGAAGATGAAAGACAATTTTTTTTTAAAATCCACAAAATGTCTTTATCAGAGAAGATTTCCAGAGTCTAAAAATAATAATTGATTGTATTTGTGCCTTGCTCACATGCTCTCTGACTTTTTAACACGAGGTTCACATTTATATGATAATTATCCTTATTATTTTATGTAAAGATAACTGGGTCATACAGTTCTGGTCAACATTGTTGGCACCCTTGAATATTTTTTACATCATGTATAATATCTTCAGAAATCAATGGAAATTTACCTACTTTGTATTATCAGAACATTTGAACGGGATGTCCAAAAGTATTAGACCAAAAAAAATGCCTTTTCAACTGACATGCAATGATTTCACAGAAGAAACCTAAACTATGACCTGGACAGCATTAAAGGCACCCTTCCCTAATATTTGATTGTACAGCCTTTGGCTACAATGACAGCCTCCAAACGTTTCTTGTAGTCGTCTACAGGATCCTTGCACCTGTCTGATGGCAGTTTCTCCCTCTCTTCAATTGTAATTTGTTCAAGCTCTTGAATGTTTGCATGATTCTTTTTCCCAATGGCAGATTTCAGCTCTTTCCAAAGGTTTTCAATCGGATTGAGATCAGGATTCATTAATGGCCAGTCTAAAACAGTAAATATTTCCTTTTGAACCATTCTTTTGTGCTTTTGGATGTGTGCTTTGCATCATTGTCCTACTGGAGGTCCCATGATCTTTGACCCATACCTAGTTTTCTGACATTGGGTAGCACATTTCACCATAAAATTACTTGTTAATCCTCTGATTTCATGATTCCCTTAATACATTTAAGGCCTCCACTATAAGAGGCAGCAATGCAGCCCCACAACATTACAGATACACCACCATATTTAGCTGTAGGTATGTGTTCTTTTCCTTACAACCTTCATTTCATCACCTATAAACATATTGCATGTCTGCATTGCCAAAGAGCTGTTTTTTGGTTTGATCTGTCCATAAAACATTTTCCCAGAATGATTGTGGTTTCAATAGGTAGGTTTTAGAAAAGATCAGCCATGCCTTTTTATGTTTTCTTTCAGCAGTGGGGTTCTCCTTGGCCTTCACCCATAAAGCCCTTCTTGGTTTACTGTGTGGTGTATGGTTTGGATTGAAACCATCACTCCAGATTGCTCCAGATCAGCTTTAAGCTCTGTGTATGTCTTATATAGTGTTTTTTCCACAGTTCGCACCAACCTTTGAATACTTTGCTGATCAATTTCCTCTTGCCACCACGTCCAGGAAGGTTCTTGACAGTTCCACGAGCAGCAAACTTCATGGCAATGTTCCCATTTTTATACTTAATCCTCCCATATCTTTTTTTATTGTTATTATTTTATCCTGTGCTGTTCTGTATCAAAAGCATGAGTGTGTATAGCCCATAGCTGATACACTACACACTTTTTTTCAGGCGATACTGTGCATGATATACAAAATATTCAAGGGTGCCAATAATGTTGACCAGAACTGTATTGTAGGAAGAAAAGACAGAGCAATCCTAGGGCAAGATAAGTGCATTGTAGGGAACAAAAAAACAATTCACATTTATTGAAATATGGCTTTTAACCTCCTTAAGTGCTAGAGAGGTCTGCGTTGGAAACCTTTCTAGCATTTAAGAGGTTAAAAGTCCCATTTAAAACAATGTGAATTTGGGTAAGTTTTGTGCACTCCAGTGACTAGTTACACCAGAGATACTGGGCCTAAAAAACTGCTTGCACTGTGGCACTCCAGTAACTAGTTACACCAGAGATATTGGGCCTAAAAAACTGCTTGCACTGTGGCACTCCAGTAACTAGTTACACCAGAGATACTGGGCCTAAAAAACTGCTTGCACTGTGGCACTCCAGTAACTAGTTACACCAGAGATACTGGGCCTAAAAAACTGCTTGCACTGTGGCACTCCAGTAACTAGTTACACCAGAGATACTGGGCCTAAAAAACTGCTTGCACTGTGGCACTCCAGTAACTAGTTACACCAGAGATACTGGGCCTAAAAAAACTGCTTGCACTGTGGCACTCCAGTAACTAGTTACACCAGAGATACTGGGCCTAAAAAACTGCTTGCACTGTGGCACTCCAGTAACTAGTTACACCAGAGATACTGGCCCCAAACAATTGCTTGCACTGTGGCATTTCAATGGCTAGTTACACCAATGGCCCCCTTAACCCTCTGAGTGCCAGAAAGGTGTCCAAAGCATTGGATACCCCTCTGTCACTCAAAGTCTTAACCCTTAGAGTGCTAGAGGGGTTGTCAATGCATTGCCTTGTAATGAGTTGCATACCCCTCTGGCACTCAAAGGTTAATACATATGCCCCTCCATCCTTGGGTATTTTAGAATTGGTTTAAAGAACAATTTACCTTACTCTTTATAATCAAATTTTAACCCTTTGTGTGCCAGAGGGGTACACAAAGCAATGCAATGAAGAGCAAAGTGTTGCATAACCCCCGGGCATTCAAAGGTACATACAGATTTTACACTCTTTTAACCCTTTGAGTGGCACTCATAGGGTTAAATCAAGTACCGTACTTACCACAGAAATGAGCCAAGTTCTACTTTATATGTTTACCTATGTAAATACAATGCCAGTCTACTCAATGTAACCTAGTATTAAAATCACTTTTGGTCAGTAATGCTGATCTGCTACAAAAGTAGTGGAATTCTGGGAGAAACCAAACTTGCCACAGAGAACAAATAATAATTTGAATTGATTTATACTGGGCTTCTAATCTCTCAAATGCAAGGGAAGTCTCCAGCGCGTTGCTCTGTAGCTTTCAACGGTTTAACCCTTTCAGTGCATTGCATATCCCTCTTGAACTGAAATGGTTAAATGCCCCATTTAAATGAAAGGGGATATTTGGAATTTGCATTTATTTCTGGAATTGCACCATTATTTTCTAGTACATCAGCCTCAGTGACTGTGTGCCAAACAAACAAACAATGCTGTTTAAGCACTGAATAAGATCTACCAGTTGGACAATAAACATTGATCCTTACAGCTGGAAGCAATCAATGTTATCAGGGAACTGCCATTAAAGAGTGACCAAATAACCTTCTTCAAATGAACCCAATTTAGCCTTGCAAGACATTGAAAAAAAAAACACACACACACACAAAAAAAAACACAGTCACAAAGCACTGCCTGGACATCTGTTTAGCAGAGCTAAGCTGGTAGGGCAGTGACTGGAGCTTAGTGTTTGGATTGTCTGACATGTAAACGTGTTACTGATAATAGCTGCAACTCTATAAGGTGGTTAGAACTAGTCTTGCACAGCCAGAGAGTACACCTAATCTGTTACAGTAATGGTAGAAGACAACATACTTACAGTTTATACTATCCAGTTACAAAGTAGTTTATATCTGGCATGCTCCAGTACATACTTAACCCTTTAAGGACCGAAGGGGAGTGAAACACAATGTGTTGCACATCCGTCTGGTCATTAAATAGTTAAACCAACAAGATAGGTGTTATCTGTCATTTATACAAATTGTAATGTGGGAAACAGAAATGTAACAGCCTTCTTCTACTGGTTTGTTGCTCATGTTCTGAACTGACCTTTCCCCTGTTTTTCTCCACTAGTGTGTGTGTGTGTGGGGGGGGGGGGGGGGTTGGCTGGCCCAGGTGAATGCCAGACAGATATTACTGGCTAATCATACCTCCCAAGTGTCCCTCTTTAGGAGTGTCAGTCCCTCTTTGAGACCCAAATCCCCCTGTCCCTTTTTTCTACCCTGGTGTCCCTCTTTTTAGGATATCAGAATGAGTGGTGTGTATCACATTGCTCCACAGCAATAAAACTCACATAAATGTGTTGTTAATCTTCAATATATGTGTTTATAAATGAATCTGTGTAATAAAAATACTTGTTCTAAATCATTAATCAGTTGCACAAAGAGGTGCAGATAGGTCAAGAAGTAACCTAAAAATTCTTGGAAATGCCCCGCCAACCAGCCACGCCCCCAGAAACGCCACCTAAATCAGAAGTGCCCCTCTTTGGCCATTTGAAATGTTGGGAGGTATGATGTTGGGAGGTATGGGCTAATGGCCACATGGGATGGCAATGGTGCCCACAGGCTGAGTGGCATATCTGTTCTGCCACATCTGCCTTGTGCTTCTGTATAAAGATGCAACATACTGGACTTTGCTTAAGTCAAGTAAGGAGATGGTATCCTATGTGATAGGCACCATATACCAGCAACGTACATTTCTAGCTGGATAATGTCACCAACACTATGGGGCCTTAGACAGAGGAAAACATAAAATTAGGGTCAAAGAAAATCAGTCACTTGCACCATTATATAATGCTACAGTAATTATATGAGTTTTTCATAATTATAATTTTAGGCTATTGCATATTCCATTGCAATGCGTTATTGACCTCTTTTCCATCCATCCCATAGGTCAAAGAGCTCCTTTTGTGAGGGGAACCAAACACACCATGACACCTCAATTTCTACTGTCAGCTTCTTACGTTCCTTTCCTCTGCACTTGTTTTTACATTATCCAATAATAAACCACAGAGGAAACTGGCATAACTTGACTCCATTTTCCTGTGGATGCTGCTGGGCTTATCCTATATAATAATTTGCTAAATGCGTGTTTGTCAGAAGCCATAATGCGCAGTAGAGGCGGCTGCGCGTGCTGCAGTCATGCGCACTACAGAGTGCCTGCGCCGCAGCTGATAACGCATACACCAAAGTGCAGGTGTATTACAGGGGAACCAGTGTGTCCCAGCACAGACAAGGAGCTGTGCTGAGCATTAGTACATCACCCCATTGGATCTGCACTGCCATGTTAGTGCTGCCAAGGCCCTGCTGGTCAACACATTTTAGCTGTCTGTGATCCAAAGGGTTAAACAATACCATTTACTGATTGATTAATCTGTCAAAAAACAATGGGGTGAATGTACTACCGTGATGCTGTTCTAAATCCAGCTCTGGAATCAAGTTTTTGTCCCTACTCTTGACTAATGTCTATTCATTAAGTTAAGTGTGACAAAAATCCTCCCCTTAGCACCACGTCTGCCAAGGGGAGGGCAATGGGACGGTGTATGGGCGTTACAGGGTGTTCCTTTCTTCTGTGCCTTATTTATTGCTATTAATTAAACAGGATGAAGAAATGGTGTGCTTTATCCATTTGAGTTGCACAGAGGTATCCAACGCATTACAACGCAATGCTTCGGGTAACTATCTGGCACTCAAAGGGTTAACCACATTTCCTTGACCATACTTTGGGGCATGAGTATGGACCTGCTGGTATTATAGCCCTAACACTGGTGAAGACTGTCTATCCGCTACACAATACAGGGCATATACACTGTAATGCACACCCTGAAATGCAGTCACTGACATTAGAGACTAACCACAGTGGAACTGTACTGGTAAATGTGTACATTTATCACACAGTCTTGCTTCACTCCTAATTATTAAAACCACGTTAGAAAGATGGCACCCTTTGTCATTAGTACAATCCTCTGACTGGATTCATAAGGCTGAAAAAGCATTTACAGACATACATGTAAAAGTATCTGTAACTTGATAGAACTTACAATAAATGTTATAAAATTATCCATTTTCATCAACCTAAGGGAAGAAGAGTTGTTTTCAAATGGTCAGGACAACACAGTAGGAAGTGAGGAATTCAGTAAACACTTCCCCCAGCCTGCTAAAAACAGCACATGCAACATTATATATGTTAAGTTCTCCCAAGGTATGGGAACTATGGGAATCCACATCTGTGAAAGTCATAGCATGCTCTCATTATCGCAGGGCTGTCCCTTTAATGATAGCCTCTTAGATGCTAGTGATGTCTCCACTGAATTGCTTTGCAAGCTCAAGAAATATCTGTAGCATCCAAGGGTTAATATGCTAGTGAAATGGAAAGCTTATGTCACTTAACTCTTTGAGTGCCAGAAAGGTATCCAATGCATTATGTTGCCTTAGCTACCTCTCTGGCACTCAAAGGGTTAAATATTACAGCTGTCTAAATGAAGGTATCCTGTTTTTCAGGGTTTCCAAGTCTTATGTATTAAGAACGTAGGGAACAAATTCAATTTATCATTGATTTAAACCCTTTGAGTGCCAGAGGGTTAAGCAATGCGTTGCTTTGCAATACATTGTCTACCCCTCTGGCATGCAAAGGGTTAAAAAAGGTTTTAAGCCCTTGAATTCTAGAGAGGTCTCCAATGTGCTACTTTGGAATATGTGGTTTTCTAGGATTTAACCCCTTAAGGACGCATGCCGTGCTATGACTGTCACATGGGTTTTTTTGCCTTAAGGACTGGTGATGGCCATAGCACATCGCTGTACGTAAAAACGGGGACTGAAATTGACCATTCCAAGACTGGAGCAGTGTCTCTCAGTCCCCAACGCAGTGCGCAGACACAAGAAAGAGGTCACGCATAACGGCATGTAGGAAAGACCAAAGTGGTCCTTCCCAGGAGGCTGGTCGTTAAGGGGTTAAGGAGTTAAAAGCCCTGTTATAATCCATTTGGGATTGTTCTCTGCAGTGCAGATTGTTTGCCCCAGAATTGCACCACTTTTCTTAGCATGTCAGCCTCACAAAGACTCATGTACTAAATGGAAATTGAGTCATTCTGAGGCAAACCATCTGCACGAGAGGGGACAAAGAAAAATCCCCAGTGATTTAAACAGGCAGTATTTGACCCTTTGAACAACAGACACCTCTCTGGAATGCAATCGGTTAAAAGTCCAATTTAAATCAAATGGAATGTCACTCATGTCTTATTTATATTAACCCATTATGGGCCAGAGGGGTGTGCAACACATTGCAAAGCAATGTGTTGCACACCTCTCTGGTCCTTAAAGGGTTAAACTCAGTTTATATTATGAACGGATAAAATAAACCCTCTCATTGATTTAACCCTTTGAGTGCCAGAAGCAATGCTTTCTGTACCCCTCTGGCACTCAAAGGGTTAAATGGGGCTTTTCGTCTCTTGAATGCTAGAAAGGTCTCTAAAGCGTTGCAAAGCAATGCGTTGGAGAAGTCTCTGGCATTCAGTGGGTTAAACGTCCCATTCAAATCAATGGAAATTTGGGGGTTACTTCTCAGATTACCTTTGCAGACAAAAAGTCAGTAGTGTTCACTTGCTCTCTGTTGGTACGTCTTCTGTTATTATCTCTCATTGGTATTGTTTGTGGAAGCATGACTGTCCTTAAAGGTTCTAGATCCACAGCAGAACCCAGCACTCTTAATGACTCCGAGCGTTTCATTCTATAAAGTGCTGGATCCATATCATTGTGACTACCATTAGATGTCTCATTACTTGGGGGACTATTTTGGCAATAAACAGCTAAATCATCTGATATAGTCTCTAAATCCATCTGTCTTTGTGTCTGTATTTCTTCACTTGTAAAACACTGACTTTCTGTTTCCTCAAATAAGTTAAAACTTTCCTCTAAATGTACATACTCGCCACAATTAATTGAATATTCACTGTCTAGGTCCATCTCAGAATTCACTGCGCTGTGGAATCCAGGACTTTTAGAATCTGTGGTTCCGCATGCAATGAAGTTGTAATCTAAATCCCTGTGTACTTTTGTATATAAGTCAAATGGAATGTGCTGATCATGGTTAGAAATCCCTGAAAATAATTGGTCTACCATGTTGCTGTTTTCTATATAACATAAAGTGGTCTCAAGATCTTTTTCCATGGTTGCTGAATCATGTTTTTCTTCCCCTTCAACCTGGGGACTGCAGAGGCCTGAGTCATCTTCTGATGTTAAAGAATGTGTTTCCTTCCTACACTTTACAGATTTCGATGTATCAGATACAGGGCTATCAACATAAGAGTTTTCACTTCTATTGACATATTCAGCTAAGTTTGCAGGTACAAACATCCTCCATGACCTTCTATGCTCCCTTTTTTCTGTCTTGGTTTTATTTCTGTGTTGTCCTCCAGGCCGAACGATGTCCCTATTCAACTTGAGAGCATCAAAAATCATTTTTTCATCCAGTTTATTTGGTTCAATTTCACGACTTCTGAATTCACTACAAGAAGTCAGAGCACCATTACTGCACAGTGTGCTGCTGTCCAGTGTTCTATGGCTATATGGTAAGGTGCGATCTGTGAAATGCCTGGAGGTGAGACTACCTTTAGAACCAGAATCAATCTGTTCATTCAGCCTCACTGTGTCATAGATGGACCTCTGAGGAACATAACAGTCCTCAATATTAAGATCTTCTTCCTCAACCTTCCCAACACATGGTGGATTCTGACGTAAACAATCTGGTCTGCTCAGTGGCTTGCCCATGTTTTTTTAAGAATTGGATATTGAAGGCAATAAAATAATTAGACTGACAAATAACTAAAACCTTAATTTACAAAATATATATAATTCATATAGATGGTACAATCTGATTTCTGAGGTCACCAATAATTTTGCTTGCTGGCATAATTTAACAATGAATAAAGTGCTGCAGTGAGTCTGAGAAAAACCTTATTATGTACAAATAGGTAATATCAGTCAATAGAATTCTTCATTTCAGTTCCAATGTATACTATAAATCCACAAAGAGGAGATCCAAAATCCACCAGAGGAGATCCCAAATCCTTTCCAGGTAATTGATTAATGGTAATCCATTTAAATAGCGTGTAAAATGCAACCCCCCCCAACCCATAAGAAGCAATGCAAGGTATACAGAAGCACGGTGAAAGTAAGACTCCGGAGTCATGACGCACATCTCCAGTGGAACAAACCAAAACTTTCATCCATGGTCGCCTAGTAAAAATAGCACTGTTTATTTCTTTCTGGCAGCAGTGACAGATGCTCTTGATCCAAAAGGCAGCTTGCTCTTTCACAAAGTGCTCTTCTCTGTGCTGTGTTTTATACATAAGATTCACAGCAACCAAATACAGACTTGCTGTCATAAGGCTTAATTAAAAAGTACACCCTGAGTTCTTCGTTGCATTTTTATTATACCAGTAGAAAAAAAAAAGTGAGAACTCTGGCATAATATTTGCTTAAGGCACGGCATAGATTATCTTCTCTTACATGAAACTAAATGTGATTCAGCAGGTACTTTAAAAAAAGGAGTATTCACAGCTCTATCCTCTGTAGAAGTATAGAAAAAAACCCAAAAGACAATGAACACCGGCTTGCCTGCTTTGTACAATCCAGTGTCTATGATAAGCTCTGCTGCTCTCACGGCTTCTTGTGAACTGACAGACACCCTCCCAGCAGTGAGTTTAAGAAACGCCCTTCTTATTCTTTAAGCAACATCTGCTACTATCCCATTCGTGCTCCTAGCTATTATTCTATTGGTAGGTGACTGACCTCTTAGCTCTGCCCCTTATGTTTCCTGCCCCACACAATCTCAAAATCTTAATCATTCTTTGGTTTGGGTGCATTGCCTTGAGCTGACTGTCTGAACAATGAGAGTAAATAAACAGCAGTGCTGATGAGTGTGTCTAAAATACTGCACATCTAACAGCAGTGCAATAAAAATGAATGATGCTGAATTATCATTAGAGGTACATTTGTTAGACTTTTTTTCAGCAATAAGCATTTTTCAAATATAGAATAAGTAATTTGTGGCAAAGTCAGTTTGACACTTTAGGTCATATGCACAAAACAAAGGAGTAATTCTGCGGCAAGTCAACCGTGTCACAGGAAAAGCATTCCCCAAATGCCCACCGCTTTAACCATTTGGGTGCCAGAGGGCACTCAAAAGGTTAAATATGCCTTTTAACCCCTTGAATGCTAGATGTGAATGTTTATTTGTTTTTTAAAGCGGAACTATCACCCCAAATAAAGTCCCTCCCCTCCAATAATTAGTCATATAGCAATAAGCTCAGATATAGTATTATTATCCCTCATAAGTACTGCGTTATTAATAAATCATACTTCATCTGAGACTGACGGTGCAGGCATCAGCGCAGACATCTTGGCTTAGAGACATCTGTGCGCCTGCGCTGTCAGTCCCAGTCTCCTGTAGGAGGCGTTGCATTGTACCTTAACGTAACAGAAGGGACTGACGGTGCAGGCACCAGCGCAGACATCTTGGCTTAGAGACATCTGTGCTCCTGCGCTGTCAGTCCCAGTCTCCTGTAGGAGGCGTCGCATTTTACCTTAAGGTAGCAGAAGGGACTGATGGCCAGGCATCAGCGCAGACATCTTGGCTTAGAGACATATGAGCGCCTGCGCTGTCGGTCCCAGTCTCCTGTAGGAGGCGTTGCATTGTACCTTAAGGTAACAAAAGGGACTGACGGTGCAGGCATCAGCGCACACATCTTGGCTTAGAGACATCTGTGCTCCTGCGCTGTCAGTCCCAGTCTCCTGTAGGAGGCGTTGCATTGTACCTTAAGGTAGCAGAAGGGACTGACGGCGCAGGCGCGCAGATGTCTCTAAAGCATGCCTCTAATGCCTATTAATAACACTGTACTTATAAGGGATAATACTACTATTTGTAAGCTTATGGCCATATGACTAATTATTGGAAGGATTTTATTTGGGGTGATAGTTCCGCTTTAAGGTGCAGCTGGTTTGCCCCTGAATGTCTCCAGATTCACTGTGAGTCTCAAAAGGATTCCACGTTAAAACAGGATGATTCTCATTTTTATAATCATTGCCCTGAATCTGTTGTATCCTTTCTTCTCTCCTATCAAAATTTCAATAAACATTTTATTGAAGAAACAAAATAGAAGCTGAAATAGATGTATTAGTGCTGTGCCTGCCTATGGTCTAAGTTACCTGTGAGGAAAATTCTCCCATTTAAGCTGCTTACGCCAAGGGTAGGGTATGTAAAGGTGTAAGGCTGGTTACCCCGAGTCTTGTTTATCAGGATGTAATAATAAACACTGGGGTAACTTTACTGCATTTCCCTGTGCATGCTATAGGGGAAGCATTTGAGGCTTTCTCACTTTTGATGATTTAAAGGGATAGTATTACTTTGTTTTATCCCTTGTGGATCAGAGGTGTCTGCAATAAATTTGGTTGTAAGGTGATGCTCACTCATCAAGGGGGTTAAAGGGATAGTAATACTTCGTTTTATCTTTATTTTATTTTGCAGGCATTAAAAAAACATGAAGAACGATATAAGTCTTATCTCTCAAACCTTTATGGTTTGAGAGATATTCACAAGCAAAATGGTCAAGCTGTCAGATTTGGAATCTGGTCCACAGACCGGCCGTGGCTCTACAGCAGAGCCGATATCACGAGATATAAGAACTACTTCATTCGAATAGTCTACAAAGTATGCCTGGTTTGTAAGCACACTTTTTAGACCCTTCTAATGAAATAGTTAATTTATATCTTGTGATCTCGGCTCTGCTGAAGAGCCACCAGTTGATCTGTGGACCGGATTCCAAATCTGATAGCTAGATGGCAGACTTGACCGTTTTGGTCAGGGAGGGGTAACTTTGCTTGTGAATATCTCTCAAACCATAAGGGTTTGAGAGATAAGATTTATATCGTTCTTCATGTTTTTTAATGCCTAAAAAATAAAATAAAGATAAAATGAAGTATTACTATCCCTTTAACCCCCTTGAGAAGTGAGCATCACCTTACAACCAAATTTACTGCAGACACCTCTGATCCACAAGGGATTAATGATGGAGGAGTGTGTATGCACACATGCACGAAAGCGATCTTATTCTCACGTACATACCCTGCAGTGAAGGAGCATAATATGTACGTATGTCAACGTCTTAGCTCAGAAACATAACTCAGCTAGCACATTTTGTAAATTCACCTCATTGACGTGCAAAACAAAGAAAAACTCACAGCGCTAGAACGCCATGATTAATACATATTTTATATACAAAAATAAGACGCTGATGTGAATAAAGTATGGAGCGCAGCAAGGAATGGAGGTGAATCTCCAAGTCTCCCAAACTTAGGCAAAACCTACAGCAAGAAGAAACAAAACAAACCTGTGCTGCTCCATACAAATAATATGTATTGTGAGCCCTGTGGTAGGCATATATCATAACAATGTGCTAAATATTACCAATAAAAAAATCATAATTAGGGTTTTAGATGCACAGTTTGGCCAAAATATGGTTAAGCTCTCTCACATCGCCAAAATACCCTATTTAGAGAGAGTCCTAATCCTAACCTATACATATTACCATTAAAAACATTTACATGTAAAATATTCTTCTAATGAGCTTGTTTGAGGAAACGCATTAGGGCAGCACAGGTTTGTTTTGTTTCTTTGACCTCATTGACATGACCCAAAGTAAACATCAGAGCCGATGATCCTCTTGGTACAAAAAAGAGACATAGGGACACGTGCCAAGCAAAGTGGGATCATTTTGACATGTATGAACTGCGCCATAGGGAATTAATAAAAAATCCAAATTAATTAAATGGGTCTTTTAACCCCTTGAATGCTAAAGAGATCACCGACTCTTTGTGAGATCTCGCAGTCGTTCCAGGCCATAAAAGACCCATTTATATTAACTCTCTGAGTGCCAGACAGGTATCTGGCTCATTGTAGCGCAATGCTCTGGACACCTCTCTGGCACTCAAATGGTTAATTAATGGGAATATGGAGAATTTTCATTTGATTCTCTTGTGGATTTTTATTTGCTCCAATTCCCATTTCTGTTACATGATCATTGTGATATAACCGTTTGCCCCACTGCTCCTCTTTTGCATTGTGCGTATGGTCCTTAGTCTAATATACCGCACATCTGACACAGAAAAGTAAATAGAAATAAAAGCTTATCAGTAAAAATGTATTTGTAAGAAGCGCTTCTCGCCAATAAGCATTTTCTAATTGCAGAACCAATAAGCGGTGACAAATGTAAGATGACACTTTATTGGACGGGCCGTGGAGTTAAAAGAAGGAATGTGATGAATTAGCGGCTGGCTCCAGAGCAGGCAGTTAGATGAATCTGAATTTAAGCAGCTACAAGTTCAGTGAACTGAATCCCATTTGGATGACAGGTTGTTCAGCAATACATTACAGGGCAGTAAAAGCAGTAAGAATAACTTACTGTACCATCTGGCTGGGCTGCCGTCAATAAAACTTAAAGGGACACACGTGCCAAATAAAAGAAGAGCAATTCTAGGTCAAAACAACGCTGCATATAAAAATTCCTGTTGTTTTACAGGTAGCTTGTAATCCCTTGATCTCGCAATGCACTGTAGAACTCTCCAGTATTAAAGGGGTTAAAAATCCCCTGGTTGACCCGTTGAGTGCCAGCAAGTGCATTGCATCACAATGCATTGGATATCTTTCTGGCACTCAAAGGGTTAAAACAATGGGAATTTGGGGACATTTTATTTGTCCCTATGATGCAGTTGATTTGCCCCAGAACTGTGCAACATTTTTCTTTGTGCATATAGCTCAGTAATATTCACATTTGCTACATTCAACCCAGACAAACAGTCCTTTTACAGCAGTTCATAGAGACCAATAGATAATCATCATCTTATGCCTCAACATTCATGGCTCCCTTGTGAATTCCCCAGATTTTGGAGCTCAGCCATGGACAACCATTTGAGCTTGCATAACAGGCTGAAAAGGAAGTCCCTCTGTCAACCCATATCTGTGGTGGCCTGTCCTACCACTGCCTGATACACAGGCTCAGATTATCTAACAGACACTGAAACTGACTAGTACAACTGACACTGTGAGGGAGAGGTAGCACTATCTATCATTGGCTGCATCTAGGGGGATGTCCTAGCCCCTGTCCAGATCACTGTATCATTGAAAATAGCTGAGATTGGTTGTTCTCGTCCAATTAAAACAAACAATAAAAACTGACTGTGTCTGTTCGGTGATAGCAGATTTGGATTGGATACCATGTGACTGAAGAAATTAGTGTGTACCCATTTTTTGCACACTTGACTTCTCAAACTCTGTTAGCAACACAACATTTTGGTTTTCAAGGGGTTAATGACATCTCATCTCAATGTTTAGGAATGCAATTACAATGCTTTGGTTGTACACTGAAACCTGCATAATCCGCCAATGTATCTCTATAGCGCCAAGTGCTGGGATTTCCTTTAATCTTGTAATGTCAGACAAGGATGCAGATAATGGATGAACACAAACTGGCTGGTTTTCAGCACAGTTACCACAAAGCTAGAGAAGGGAATTTACAAGTTCGCCAGTAGAGTACATGATGTTTGCTTTTATCGTTGCTAATCAATTGCCTGTGCTTCTATACAGATGCCTTTACGATAATGAGGGCAATTCTGCCAGTGCACAACTTGTGTGTGAACAAGCCCTTAACCCTTTGATTGCCAGAGAGACATACAATGCATTGCAACACAATGAGGGAGACTCACTAATTAGTGATAAAGAGGTGATAAAGTGGAGATGACTTCTCCAGTTCCTATGTTAATCTATGGAGCCTATTCACTAAAATCTCCAAAGTTGAAGAAACCTTATTGCATAGGCTCCATAGAATAACATAGGAATTGGAAAAGTGATAAACTGGAGAAGGTATCTCCACTTTAACACCTCTTTATCACACCTTAGTGAATCTCCCCCAATGTGTTGGATACCTCTCTGACACTCAAAGGGTTAAAGCGGAACTATCACCTATATAACGTAATTCCCCAATAATTAGGTATATAGCGATATGCTTCTTAACAGTGCTATTATCGGGCACAAGTACCAAGTTCTGAAGTAATCCTTCTTTTTCTGAGACTGACAGCCAGGCTTCTTGCTTTAGAGCCGTCTGCGTGCCTGCGCCGTCAGCCCCTTCTTGTACCTTAAGGTACCATGTACTGCCTCCTAGAGGAGAGGAGATGGACAGCGCAGGTGCACAGACATCTCTAAGCCAAGATGTCTGCATGCATGCCTGGCCACCAGTCTCAGAATAAGAAGGATTACTTCAGAACTTGGTACTTGTGCCAGATAATACCACTGTTAAGAGGCACATCACTATATACCTAATTATTGGGGAATGACTTTATATAGGGTGACAGTTCTACTTTAAGTATTGCTTTCAATTTGTACATTCATTCCTGTCAGACTTCTGATTTTTCCAGACAATATAGTGATTTTACAGTCTTCCGAATCTGCCCCAAGGCATGAATATTGTCCTGGCCTGCTGTCCTGACAATAAGGTAATCAGGTTTTGTGCAATTGCTTCCCCACAAGGCTTTTACTGCCAGAATCATGCACTAATTGTCTGCAAGGAGCACAGGATTTGGCCCATATATTCAAAAGAAAAGCAGAGGAGTTCTTGGGCAAACCCATGTACTATAAATGAAAATGCTTTTACAGACAATCTAACACATGTTATGCAAAGAAAATAAAAGCATAATTTTAGTTTTCTATGCAAATCACTAATCAAAATTTCTGAAATAATCATCCTACAGTAGTTTAGAATATTATAAGACCAATACTCATTAGTTAGAAAAAGCATCAACCATAAAAGCCGCATTTCTTAATCAGGGCTACATATTGACAGGGCAACAATCGTGCTACACCCATATGTACATCAAATATTGTGAGCCAGTCTTGTGCAAATATAATTGCTCAACCATTACCTTACAGGTAGATTTAAAGTGAACCCATCAATTTTTTTAACATATTTAAAAACTTCATTAAAAACTGCCTATGTGTTGTCAGAGACATTGCCATGATGGGGAGGAAATGGTTAATTTTTCTTTTAAACCAAATTCTCTAAAAATCTGTGTTTAAAATGTGTTTAAATTAGCTCATTCTTCTGGACAAAAGAGGCCTCTATTTACCTAGATGGTAGTGAAAAATATCTAGGTGACTTTTATGATTATTGATATCAAGCTGGAGACAATAAGTCTTAGATAAAGATATTCTCCCATGTGGGAAAGTCTGCTAGGGTGACAGACTGATATCCAATGGAATAACCTTTTGACATTTTTAATCTAATGACAGTAACAAGAACACCTTATAGTCTATGGATAGGAATTATTATCAAGGTCAATTTTAGTGTGGAGTAACAGCAACCTCTTTAGAGTACATATTATTACCAGTGTTTTGAAGAATTTCCAAAAATTATGATAATAATATGCATGATGTCACTGCATAATGAGATGGTTCTTTAACCAATCAGAGCAGAGTTTGATAAGAGTAAATTCACATTATAAATATGCAAGTTTAGAGAGAAAAGGCTTTTCCTCTTGGGTCTTGGCTGGCTTTTTCCTCTTGGTTCCTGGCTCTTCAATTCCTGCTATATACCTGGCTGACTGGTAAGGAGGTCCTAAGAAACACTTGGACTGGTAACTATATATTTTCTTATTTAAATTTTGCAAAATTTCAGAATCACATACATATTTCTTCTATATTTGAAGAAACCTAATTTTCTTATAATTTGTCTTAATTGGACTGGCCGACCATTTGGGATAAATAATAATAAGCTATATTAGCTATAGAAATTCTGAATTAAGTGGAATTCATTAATTTATTGGTAAATTGTTATATTTTGCCAGATAAGTGAAATATAGTTAAATAGCTTGGTTTATATATTAGTTAATATAATTCTTGGTATTTCTAGAATAATATATTGTGTTTCTGGAAAGGTTATAATAGTTAATATTGATCTGGGGAATTCTTTGAATTAATTTTTAACCCTTTAACTGTTATTTGTCTATTTATTTTGAGGTGTTTCTTTGGATTTCTTTGTGTATGTTTTGGGTCTAAACTTTTGTACAGTGAAAGGTTTTTAAACATCTCACTAAACAAAAGAAGTACCCATCTTGGCTGTGGCATCCTATATTTTACTAGTGATTTAACCCCTATAGGTTTTACATAGGACTGCTATAGTCATATTTGTGATATATATTGCAAGAAGTTTAATATACTGTCTAGACATATATTATTGGATTGATTCTAAGTATATTCTTGATATAATCCATTATTGACTATATTAATTCATATGTTTTATTCAGAAGGTATGCAATTTTTGAAATCAGTACATAATTAAATTATAGTGATCTATATCTGGGATTTTATTCCAGTTAGTTTCTATAAATTTGATTATTATATATGGTATAAGGGAATTGTCAGAGGACCTGGCTTAATATTAAGCTTACTCATCTGACAATATTCCTTAAACCTCAATTAGCATAGTTTATACAGTTTCTGGGGCAGAGGTATTCATATACACTGCTGCCAACTGTATTTTATTAATTGTAAGGATCAATTTTCCTTTCTATGCTGCTGAGTGCAATTTATTGTTATCTAATACCTCTGAATATACCTATGTGTGGTTAACCCTTCAATCGCTGGTAATCCTAATGGTGATAATTGTGGTTTGAGTTACTGTATATCCATTGTAATTGCTGGTCACTCATTTATATCATTGTTGTTTACACTATATATAGTATATTGTATTTAATAAATTATATATATTTTTGCACAAATATGAGGGATTGATTATTTTAATCAATTCTTTACTGTGACGTAGCGTGTCAATACCTAATATAGTGTAAAGTTCTCAAAATTCATTTTGTCATTTATCTATTCATGTGAAGATACCCAAACTGATTGGTTCTCTTGTTTTAACCCTTTGGATACCTTCAACATAATTGGTTCGACAGTGTCATGTTCGCCAAAAGTACAGCAAATGTATTGTTTAGGAAAAGCACAAACACTTCAATTTCTGGGGAAAAAAGTAAAAGACTCCTGGTGCAGCCCTGTGCTTCATTAGCATATGAACTATCAATGAAAAGGCTTCACTAGCATATACAATGTCACTGAAAAGCTTAATTAGCATATGAAACATCATTGGTACTGTGTGAGTACAGCAACTGGCACATATTAGCATATGGTATGAACTACAAATATCTCATTAACTGTACATTTGCTGGTCTTTTGGCTAACATGACATATAGGCAGTTTTTCATGAAGTTTTTAAATATGCACACTTTAATCAAGGTGACAGATCAATTTTAAACTTATATTAGCATGCTTTTGGGGACTACTGAGACCATCATACCAGCCGTTGGCTGGTTGGGGAAGATGGGAGTTGCAATCCCCAACAGGCAGTGGGGCAATAATTAACCAATACTTGACTACCCCTAGTATAATGGGGTGAATTTATGATGGCTTCCATGCTAATTATTTTTGACCCTTTACCTGCCTAACATCAATTTACTAAAATTGGGCCAAGGGGAAGACAATGGAGTAGACTAATTTTCCTTTCCTATACATCTTGTTTAATGCAATGTAAGTGATGTGGGTGAGCACCATTTCCCTGCTCATGCTATTGGGCAGGCATACAGAACTTGCTGGTACTGAAGTCCTAATGATGGAGGAGACTTTGTGCCGGTATACACTACAGCAGTCATACAATGTACTACACACCATGAATTGCAGCCACCTGCAACAGAGGCTAACACCAGTGGGCTATAGTGGCCAATTTGTACATCTGCCTGAATGTAATATATTTTATTACAAGATCGGGAAAAATATCAATCGATTTCCATTCAAGGAGTTAAAAGCCCCATTTAAATAAAAATGATTTTTATTTCTCCCTTATTGTGCAGCTGGTTTGGCCCTGAATTCCTCCACTTCTCTGTTGAACGTAAGGCCCTTTGCTTTGCTCCAAGACATATATTTGTTACAATTTTCCACAGCTAACTTTGGTCACTAAGCTTATGTCAGCACAATTTTACAGACAAGAAACCACTAAGCACGGGCAGGTTTATTTCATAGAAAATGTTTAGACAGAATAGATCTCACATAAAGGAAAATAAATAATGAGGTATAATGAGCTATATACCAAAATCTGGGCAAAGAGAGAAAACAATTTGTTATTGTTTATCTGCCCTCCCCTAAAAAAACAATACAAATGTTCTGCATATGTGCGCTTCTATCTAACTTCTGGAACAGATCTTTGCTAACCCTTTGAGTGCCAGAGAGATATGTTTTGTATATCTCTCTGGCACCCAAAGGGTTAAAGGGACACTGACATTAAAGGAACAGTAACCCTTTATTTTGGCTTCACATATTCTACATAATATGTCCAGTCAAATTGACTACACCTTATATTACCCCCCCCCCTCTCCGCCAATGTATTTTTATACAATTGTGTCCCTGGCAGGAAGATCACTAAACTTCTGTTTCCAGAGTTTTCTGGTCAGTCGACCATCAAAGCAGGATGTTATATTGCAACTGAATGCTCTGTGTATCATCATGATTTACACTCTATCTTTTTTACATTGTATCACTAGACGTGCTTTCCTGTTTCCTGACAGAAAGTTCTTTGCAAACAGACGTAAGCAGCTCATCGTCAGAGACATAAAAGTGGAAAAAAGTGGTGAAGAAAAAATAAAAAGTACAAGCAAACTGACTTTCACAATATGTAAAGCCAAAATAATCCAAATCTTCTACTTCTAATTATAGATTACAACAGGAAATGCAGCTAATCCCAGCTTCATTGAGGGTAGACACCATTCATTGTCAGGTTTCAGTTCAATGTTCCACTGAATCTCTAGCATTTGGTATGTAGTCGATTATGAAAAATGGCATATCCATTTGTGCAGAAGGGTGAAAATCCGAAGGCCCAGACAACTTTAAGGGAAAATGAATGATGAAAATAGAAAAATGTCCCGCATTCACTAGTCCTACCACTGTGGGCAGCGCATTGCAGATCAATGCATTCCTTATTCCCATGATACTCAAAGGATCAGCTATGCTTATTAATATTAGACAACATTGCATTTTAACCTACAGAAAAGTAGAGATGTCTACAATGCATTACAAAGCAATGTGTTTCATACATCTCCAGTATCAAAGGGGTTCCAAGCAGAATAATGGTTACATCTTAACCCTTTGAGCGCCAGAGGGATATTCAAATCAGTGCGTACCCCACTGGCACTCAAAGGGTTAAATAATTTCAGTTAGCCTTAGATTACACTGTAAGGAAAATTCTCCCAAAAAAATGCATAGAGAAGCAATGTACCAGATACTTCTTTGGCACTGAAATTGTTAAACAACCTTTCCAAAGCCCTTTTTATAACTTGGGAAATGGAGCTCAAGTAAAGAATTTTTCAGACATGTTAATAACTTTGGCATGTTCTTCTCACCTCGATACATTTGCAGTGATATTTCTGGAGTGTATCCCTTTCCAGTTGATACATGTAGGCATTAGAAATCCTAGTTTTGCATGTTATTGCCAAATATAGCAGGTTTCGATAAGCTAGGCTTAATTGGGACTGACATTAGCACATTTTAGATCCTACACCTTGCTGCTTCCTAGATCTCCACAATTTTCCAATTTAACCCCATCAGGTCAGTGACAGGCAACCAGACACACCCCAAGGAAAATATAAGTGGCCTTCAAGTGCACCAAAGAGATGCAGACTTGGTTAAAATTCTACATAGGAGCTGCAAAAAGTAAATTAACAAACTGAATGCTAGAGAGGCCCCCAAAGCACAGTGTATGTGTGGTTCTGGGGATACCAATGGGCAAAACTGGGTAAGATGACAGTGTATGTGGGGCTCTATGGCTACCAGTGGAAGTAGACTGGAGTGTCAGACAGTGTATGTGTGGTTCTGCAGCTACCAATGGAAGAAGGCTGGTATGTCAGCATATGTGCGGTTCTGTGAATACCAACAGGACAAGTCTGGGTAAGCAGACAGTGTATATGTGGCTCTATGGCTAACATGGCTGGGGTGTTAGACAGTCAGTGTATGTGTGGTTCAGTGGCGACCAGTGGAAGAAGGCTGGGATGTCAGACAGCGTATTTGGGGACCTCTGGATACCAATGGGACAAGTCTGGGTAAGTAGACACTATATATGTCGCTCTATGGCTACCAGTATAAGAAAGCTGGGGTGTTAGACAGTGTATGTCTGGCTCTGTGGCTACCAGTGGGAGAAGGCTGGGGTGTCAGACAGTGTATGGGTGGTTCTGTGGCTACCAGTGGAAGATGGATGGGATGGCCGATATTATACGTGTGGTTCTGTGGATACCAATGGAGAAGTCTGGGTAAGCAGACAGTGTATGTGCAGCTCTATGGCTACCAGTGGAAGAAGACTGGAGTGTTAGCCAGTGTATGTGTAGTTCTGTAGCTACCAATGGAAGAAGACTGGTATATCAGTGTATGAGCGGTTTTGTGAATACCAATAGTACAAGTCTGGGTAAATGTGTGGCTCTATGGCTGCCAGTGGAAGGAGGCTGAGGTGTGAAATAGTGTATGTGTGGTTCTGTTGCTACCAGTGGAAGAAGGCTTAGTTGTCAGACAGTGTATATGTGGGTCTGTGCCTACCAGCGAGAGAAGGCTAGGATATCAAACAGTTTATGTGTAGTTCTGTGGATACCATTAGGTATGTGTGGCATGTGTGGCACTGTGGCTACCAGTGGAAGAAGGCTGAGGTGTCAGACAGTATATGTGTGGTTCTGTGCCTACCAGCAAGAGAAGGCAGGGATGTCAAACAGTGCATGTGTGGTTCTGTGGCTACCAGTGGATATTCGAAGAAGACTGATGTGAAAGTGTGTGTGTTGTTGTATGGCTACCAGTGGGACAATGGAACAAAGTGATGTATCAGACAGTGAATGATGGGTTCTGTGGATACTGATGGGGCAAATCTGGGTAAGCAGACAGTGCAGAAGGAGGAAGAGTATGTGGGACTCTGTAGTTACCAATGGGACAGTGATACAAGGCTTGGGTAGTAAACAGTGTTTGTGTAGTCCTATAGCTACCAGTGGGTAGTGGAGCAAGGCTAGGATATTAGACAGTGTATGTGTGAATTGTGACTGCAGTTGGATAGTGAAACAAAGCATGAGAATCAGACAATTCATGTTTTCCAGAGGATCTCCATTATATTGCAGAGCAATGCATGGGACACACAACTGGAACACATGGGGTGAGATGCACTAAGGTTTGATATAGAGGCAATAAAGCGGAGAAGACTTCTCCATTGATAACACTTCTCCAATTCCTATGTTATTCTATGGAACCTCTACACTAAGAATTCTCAAGTGGGAGAAATCTTAGTGCATAGGCTCCATTGATTAACACAGGAATTGGAGATTTGATTTCACTTCTATGTTTTATCACCTCTTTATTAAACTTTAGTGCATATCCCCATAGTGTGCTGTATTTTTATATATTCTCAGACCTCTTTGGGGAGTATCAAGACACCTCCTGATGCATTTTCTGGTATTACTTATCTACATTATAATATAATTGAGCAAAACTGGAGACCTGGAAATCTCTTGCTACCTTCTTTCCCTCCCTCCTCAAACCAGAATTCTCCAAATATATGGGCTGAGATAGGGGATCTTGAAGGGTGAGCCTTCAACTGTTCCCACTCAACCCAGACATTCAGGGGATTCCGGACTGAGGATGGAGAAACAGAAGGCAGTGAGTACATTCCAGGTCACAATTACTAATTCCTTATTGTGGTAGGATAGACAATCAATAATACCGTAGGGTTAGGGAGCTGGGTTTCTAGAAGGTCCTAATGCCCTCTCAAAGAAGTCGGATTTGTTTAATTTTCTCTAACTTACAGAAGGGTAATTGCCAAGTTGTACACTTTACAGGAGATCACATGGGGATGAAGATATACAGAAACATTTCCAGAGACACATATTGTCTGGGGAAAGAAGCCTTGCTTTGCAATGCATTCCGTACCCCTCCAGCACTCAATGGGTTAACCTGGGTACTGCCCCAGAAAAAAGGGACATCTGGTCACCCTATATTTTGATTAAAATCTGTGTGTGTGTGTGTGTGTGTGTGTGTGTGTGTGTGTGTGTGTGTGTGTAGATGTATGTCTGTGCATAGGTATGCCTGTGTGTGTGTATATGTTTGTGAATATGTTTTTGCGTACATGTGTTTGTATGTCTGTGTGTGTGTGTGTGTGTGTGTGTGTGTGTGTGTGTGTTTATCTGGGTATTTGTATTTGTCCCAGGGGATAGTCTGGGAAATGCAGGATAAGCTTCTGAGGATCACATGAGGCCACAAGGCTGCCTGCTGTTAACCACTGCCTTAGCTGATAGTTCACACCTGGAAACCCTCTGGATCTGTCCAGAAGACTCTGGTTTTCAGACCTTATTACAGATTCGCCACTTTGGTGAATTCCCTGCTGATTCTAATCACTTCCCTGGCCATTCAACCCACTCTAGTCCTGTTGTACCCACTTTCCAACCTATTTATGTCAAGCCCTGCCTTCCCCCATTTAAACCCCACCCACCCAAGTAAGAGCCCCACACATTATGGCGCAAGTTGCTTTAGTGGAACCTTCACCCCCTCAGCCCTTCTTGGTACCCCAGGGCCTGGGGATAAGATGGACCCCAGGTATGGTAAAGACTCTAGGTGTTATCATAAACTGCACAACATTCTTGTAGTGAAAATTACAAATGTAACCAACAGATCTACTATCACTTTCTGAATTGCTAAGGGCAATATTTCTCAACTTCATTCCTGATATATAACTTTAAATATTAGGTATTTACAGTTCCCATATTTAAAAATTAAATATTCATGCTACATGAAATAAATTGAATTCTAACTTTGCTTTTTAAACATGTAAATTATTCAGGTGACATGTATTTAATTTTATTTTGTACTATTTGTAATGAGATGTGAGAGTGAAAGCTAAAGTCGGTTAATATGTGATTAGTGTGCACTGCTCTAAAGGCTTATTCTTATATCAAGAATAACAAGAATTGTGTTATTAGGGCTCCCCAACCCCGAGGAGTCTGAAAAATTCCAGACCACTATGCCACCAGTATCCCCAGGTAACTAGGTAGGCTCAAGATATGTTCTAGACTGATGTTATGCTGATCAGTGACTCAATAATTTTGTTTGAATGACCTTTGCTTAGACTGTGATATTGTATTGCTGTGCTGTTATGATGGAAGAGAAGAACCACTGGTCTAAAAATATTGATTTTTGTATCACCAAACCATGTAGAAATAATTTAACAGTCATTCATTAAGCTAACACTGAGGCTGATATACTCTCAGGAATTTATGAAATTCTGGAGCAAACTAACAACACAATATAAGGTAAATAAAATTTCCAAAATTCACATTTATTTAAATAAAGTTTTTAACCATGTGAATGTTAGAGAGGGCTCTCATACAAAACAAAGCACTGAAGACCTCTCCAGTATTCAAGGGACTTAAATCCCTTTTAAATCAATGGGATTGATTATTGTCATCGGTGATGCATTTGGTTTGCCCCACAATTGTTCTTATTTTTCTTAGTATATCAGCATTCCTGTTTTTCTGTAGCTAAGTAGGTCTTAACCCAGTAATGGGCAATGTGACGCCCTGTACCTGCTGCACTAAGACAGGGCTGTCCAAGTTCAGTCCTCAAAGGCCACCAACAGGCCAGGATGTAAGGATTGCCCTGATTAAGCACAGGTGAGTTCAGGTGACTGGACTTGGACAGCACTGCACTAAGGTGTGATAAAGAGGTGATAAAGTAGAGAAAACTCCAGTGTTATCATTTTCCATTTCCTATGGTATGTTCCTATGGAGCTTAGTGAATGAGCTCCATAGATTAACATAGAAACTGGAGACGTTTTCTCCACCGTATCATCTCTTTATCACTCCTTAGTGCGCAACCAGTGGCATAACAATAGGGGTCGCAGCGGTCGCACCTGCGACCGGGCCCGTCACTCCAGGGGCCCGGCCACCACCTGCGACCCCCTCGCCCGCAGCAGTAACTTACCTGATCTCCCACTCGGCGCTCCGCTGTAGTAATACAGAGCGCTGGGAGATGACATCATCTCTCAGCCTCTGCATTACTACAGCGGCGAACAGGAGCTCCGGTTGCAGAGATCTGTGCCGAAGGAGGCACAGATCTGTAAAGACACTCCGCTAGACCACCAGGGACTGGAGGTAGGGGCAATGTGCAGATGAAGGGGGCATTGTGGAGATGGAAGGGGGCATTGTGGAGATGAGATGAAGGGGGCATTGTGGAAGGGGCATTGTGGAGATGAGATGAAGGGGGCATTGTGGAGATGAAGGGGGCATTGTGGAAGGGGCATTGTGGAGATGAAGGGGGCAATGTGGAGATGAAGGGGGCATTGTGGAAGGGGCATTGTGGAGATGAAGGGGGCAATGTGGAGATGAAGGGGGCATTGTGGAAGGGGCAATGTGGATGAGGGGGTCAATGTGGGAGGGGGGGCCCCATGGCAATTCTTGCACCAGGGCCCGGTGGCTTCTAGTTACGCCTCTGTGCACAACCCTCATGTTCTAGCCCTACCTATGCCATAAGCAAATCTACTAAGCTGCTTACCACTCAGCAGAGAGAACAGTTAACCCCAGTTTAACAGAAATGTATATTTGTCCCCTATGAAGCACATGGTTTACCCCCTCCTCAGAATAAATCCAGCTTTTATGAATATGGGCCAAGCTTCTTAGCTGTGTTGGCCCTATCCATACTCTGATCTGTAGCAGTGGCCAGAATGTTTGTAGTCCAGGTCTGTGGAGGCCTGTTTATTTACCAGTTTCCAGATCCCATGGATTGTAGAGTGGCCTCCAATGCTGCACTGGTAGATCTGTACAACCCCCTCCCCAGTGAAAAGATATTAGAAGCAAGGTATACTTTCTGCATTTGATCATTCCCAGAGGCATGCTCTTCTGTAAAACATGCATTACTTGTATTTCCACAGCAGTGACAAGGATTTGTCATTGGTAACCACAAGTCATCTGACTGGTGCTTTCACTACAGAGGCAGGTGACTTCATCAATCCCATCTCCCCCTCCCCATTTTTCTGGTTTTGTTCATGTTTTCCTCTTCTGTCCTTACTTAAACTTCCTAGCCTCACATTTTCTATGAGTTGTTCCAACTGGAGGAAACATACTCTAGATTAATGTCTCCTAGTCACAGGAGAGAGCTGTCAACTGTGAATTCCAGTTAGACAAACAGAGGCTGATGTACGAAGAAGAACTGGAGCAAACCAACTATACTATGGGGAATCAATACAAATTCTCCAACATCCCATTGATTTAAATGGGACTTTTAACCTCTTGAATGCTTTATATGTCTTCAACACATTAAGCTCCATTCATATTAATGGGTTTATTTGATCTTCATGGTGCACTTGGTTTGCCCCCAAACTCATCCAATTCTTCTTAGTACAGCAAACAGGGATCAATTCAGCTCATAAACTGGAAACAACTTGTGAGACTGGATGGCCTATTTGGTGAATAATTTATTTTTATTTGATTTACTGCATCTTAACACAGGTACACAGTTCTGCAGACATAATGAACAACTGTCACACCATATTTCTAGGGACAGTCCCTAGTTTTGGCTGTCTAGCAGTGGATCCTGTTGCCCCAGCTCCTCACGTTAATGTTTTCCATCTTATGCCATGGACCAACTCATCCACTCTTCATAATGGCCTAGTATTGTCATGCCCGCTGTTAGGCTCTAACTTCTCTACCACTCCTTTCCCTCTCTCCATCTACAACCTAAACCTGCAGTCTAACCCCACCTCATGGTCCTTTTATTCTCCTTAACCCTACCTGAAAGCTCAGAAATCCAAACTCCATTGACGTACATCAACTTTCTACAACCTCTCCTCTCTACCACATATCTTCCTAATCCTGGCAACATCACACTATCTCTCCACACTAATGACTACTCAAGACAAAGCAGATCATGCTTTCTTTCCTCTGCTGCCTCTAACAATCCATCCCACAACTATGGCACATAGAACAGACCCATTACCTCCAAAAGTGCTCCAGAACTGCCAAGAAGTTTTGGATGAGCTCACAGTCTGTTGAAGACTTCCAGAACTAAAAGTTATTGCTGAGTTCATTCAGCTCTGCCCTCTCCAATTTCAAACAAGCTTAGTCCACCTCTCTAATCTCCTCTCTGTCCTCTAACACTAAACAACGCTTAGTACATTTGGTATATTTTCTACACAACCCATAATACTACTTCTGTAGGTGTCACTGCTCAAGATCTTGCCATGTATTTTAAAGATGAGGTAGACACTACTGGACAAGATATCTCCATACATCCTTCCCTTATACCCACCTGCCCTCTTGATCTTATGCCTTCACAACTTACTCACTACTCTTCTTTCTCATCTGGTACTTTTCCAGATGCCTTCAAACATGCTCTTATTATTCTCATCTTAAAAAATAACATTCTTGACCCCTCCTCAGACAGTAATCCAGAGTAATTTAACTCTTTGAGTGCCACAGGGGTGGGAGACACTTTGTAAAGCAATGCACGGCACATCTTTCTGGCACTCAAAGTGTTAAAGGAAAAGGAAATTTACACTGCATAATGAGGAGATATTCATATTCTGATTTAGAACTGAAACACATAGTTAACCCTTTGCATTCTAGAGATGCTTTCCAATGCATGTCTAGCACCCAATGGGTTAAAGGAATAGGAGAGGGGCTTCCTGTTGATTAAAACAAAGGCATTATGACTATTGGGAGATGCTCCAACAAAAGTTAATTCAGCTCAAACCTGTTGACGAAGCCACAGAATGTCATGGAGAGCTTCCGTGACCAGCTGAAATTCTCAAGAGCCAGCAATAGCAACTTTGCTACCTGGTGAAAACACCATAGACTGCAGATTGATTAAAAAAACAAAAATAAAAACCAAATTGTGCTTTAATCCTTTTAGTGCCAGAGGGGAATGAAACTCATTGTATGACGCATTCCATAATAAACCATTACTGTTCCAACGCACATAATTCTACTATTGGCACATTAGTTCAAATGAAGAGTAAAGAGAGGATATTTGGAATCACAAGAGATAACAGGCAAAGCAAAGGGAGGACACGTATGAGTGATTCTTCTAAAACCGCAGCATTATAGGCTTAGCAGTCATTTGTTATTTATAATCTGTCTGCTAGAAATTAAATAAAATGGCATTCCTTTTGTTGTGGGGGTGTAGAAATATTTATTCCAGCTAATTTCCCTACAGATACTTGTGTATTTATTTATAAGCCAAATAGAGTAGCGGTCATTTCTGGTGTGTGCATCCTGACAGATGAAAGCTATTGCCATATAACTTACATTTAACTGTTCTTATCATCATTCACTATGATCTCCAGGCTCATAATCTACTGTGAGAAGCCTACTACAATTCACTTTAGAGTGTGTCAGGACAGTGAAAATTAGACAAGATGTCCTTAGCTTCACTCATTTTACACTCCTTCTTCTCACAAGACCCCACCTCTAGCCCCATTCACTGACAACGAAAATGCTCTTTGCCTGTAACAGACAAGCAAAAAAAATGAAATAATAATAAAAGCATTGGCTGATAGACAGGTCTCCGACGACTTGCTTTGCCAGGTGTATAAACTAGGAAATAAACAGGCTACCAAAGAACAGGAACACCTGTGGTGCAGGTGCCCTGAGACACATTCACAACTCACAGTGTAGGAGTGGACAGCACAGCTGAGGTTCCCTCAAAATTCCCCATGGGAGCTAGAGATGTGTCACCATTTCCAAGCTGACTCACACCCACCAACTGGATATAAATACACTGGTACTAGTAGCATGACCCCACACGTATGTGCCCATATAATACAAAACCTTGAGCTTAATCCACCAGTGGGATTTGTAAGTGTTCTAAAGGAACATGCACTAAAAGTACTGGCAATCTTTAATTATATGTGGATTTAGAAAGGGTTTGTATGAGATATATTTAACTGTAATTATATTTGTTAGACAGATTATCTCTAGTTTATTTACCTAGTTATATTGCCCATGTTGAAAAGTAAGCTACTGGGCTATATTGCCTTTCACAGAGGCGAATATTGACTCACATGAACAAACCAAGGAGCAGCAGTCAACAAACAAATGGACCACAAACTACATTGAGATTATGATGCCCATACAGCCCCTAATGAATGACTGGCCTATATGGGCTGATGTTTGAATGGGCAAGTTGTCAGCCTTTCTCTTCCCTGAAATGAGTATGACACATAATGGGGAGGGGTGGGGGGTTACATTTCTGTCTGCAGTGTGAATGAGCTCTAAGATACACAAATGTTAAACAACCATTTTTATGTAAGGCAGATAACCCATCAGCATAATGTGTGGAAAAACATAAAACAATGACAGAATGAGAGAGAGAATGAATTTCATTGAATGCCAACAACATCTCCAATGGAATGCTGAGCAATGTGTTGGAAACATTTCCAGCAATCAAGACTCTCATACATTAAAATCCTTTGGGTGCCAGAGAGGTATTCAATTCAATGCATTTTTAAACAAATAATAAGTCTGAAACCTACATAAAAGTGCATATGTCACTGGCCAGGCCATACTCAAATAAATAAAACAGACAATAGGGTAATCTCAATGTATTATGCATACACTATCTTAACCCCTTAGGGACCGGCACATGCATGTGCGTGCGGCCGGCACTTAACGACCACGGGGCTTTTTTTTTTTTTTTTTTTGTACTTTCACTTCAGGGCTCCCAGAGAAGCATGCAGCCCTGAACTCCATGACGTGCCAGGACCGTCATTGGTCCTTAAGTGCCGGACCACCGTGACGGTCCTGGCACGTCAATGGTTGCAAAGGGGTTAAAGAAATAAACAAAAACGACAATACAGATACCATAGCATGTATTCTAAATGGAATGAGTTCTTCATGGATCTGAGGGCTTTACATGCAGACTGTGAGGTCCATCATCTTTTCCCCTATATATGCACATCTATTGCACCTTTATCTGAAACAGGGAGGTTGATGAATTAAAGGGATAGTAATGTTTCACAAACAGCAGCTCCAATTAATCTTCATAGTATTTGGGCCGTGGAAAGTGTTATTTCAATACTGTCAGAGTTGTAGTTCAAGAGTAATTGAATGCTAAAGTATCCCCCTCCTTCCCCTTTTACCGTAAGCCAACTCCCCTCAAATGTAGAATCTGGTCCTGGGAACAGCAGCTCACAGCAAGGGACAATCTTCTTACTGTGACCATAAGGAAAACCCTGCCCCCCAGACAGGTTTTTCAGGTGTTGCTTTATGCTCACTGAAGATTGTCCCTCTCTGTGATCCATCCAGACAGTCTTGCTGCTCTGAGGTAAACAGTGTTACATCAGTAAAAGGGGAGGGAGGGGGATACTTTATTCATTCAATTACTCTTGAACTACAACTCTGACAGTATTGAAATAACAATCTCCATGGCCCAAATACTATGAAGATTAATTGGAGCTGCTTTTATTGTGAAATATTACTATCCCTTTAAGGAGAACTGGAACTATTTTAGGATAAGTCATTTGCACCATAGGGGACAAATAAACATTCCCCAGATTCCCCCTGATTAACCATTTGAGTTCCAGAGAGGTATCCAACGCATTGCATACCTCTCTGGCACGCAAAGGGACTGCATCTCTAACATTTAAGAGCCTAAAATCTCCATTTTATTCAATGGGAAATTGTAATTGTCCCCTATGGTGACACTGCCCCAGAATTTCTCCTCTTCAGCCTCTTTATTCACCATATATCTGAACCAGCCCCTTAACCCATTGAGTGCCAGAGAGGTATCCAAGATACCTAAGGCACTTGAAGGGTTAAGAAACAATCTTCAGCTATGTTTTCTCATAACGATACACATGTTGAGGCTAATATACTATAGAAAAGTGGTGTAATTCTGGGGCAAGCCAAGAGCACCACAGGGGAGAATAAAACATTCCCAAAATTCTCACTGATTTAAAGGGATAGTACCATTTCACAAAAAATGCAGCTCCAATTAATCTTCATCTTATTTGGGCCATGGAGAGCATTATTTCTATATTGTCAGAATTGTAGTTGAAGAGTAATTGAATGATAAAGTATCCCCTCCCGCCCCTTTTACTGATGTAACACTGCTCACCTCAGAGCAGCAAGACTGTCCAGATGAATCGCAAACAGGGACAATCTTCAGTGAGCATAAGGAAAAACCTGAAAAACCTGTCATGGGGAGCAAAGTTTTCCTTATGCTCACAGTAATAAAATTGTCCCTTGCTCCGACCTGTCTGGTCAAAAGACCAGTTTCCCCATCTTAGGGGATGCAACTTACACTAGGTAAAGGTGCCGGAAGGGGGATACTTTATCATTCAATTACTCCTGAACTACAGCTCTAACAGTACTGAAATAACACTCTCCATGGCCCAAATACGATGAAGATTAATCGGACTGCTGTTTTTGTGAAACACTACTATCCCTTTAAAATGGGGATTTTAACCTCTTGTATGCTAGATAGGTCAGTGATGCATTGGAGGTTTTACTGTACCCATGGTGCACTTGGTTTACTCCAGAATTGCACCACATTTCTAAGTACAACAGCCTCAATGAGACTGATTTATTTAGTTGGCCTAAAAATAGGTTCATTTTTATTTTTAACCCCTTAATGATCAGCGGTCCAGGGAAGTTACCTTCCCTTAAGGACCACTTTGATCCTTGCCGACTTGCCGGTACACATGACCTGTTACGCGTACCGGCGTGCTGCTTTGGGACCTAAGAGAGATCGCTCCAGCCTTGGAGCGGTCAATTTTAGGCCCCGTTTTTACTTACAGTGCTCCCGGTAGAGCGCTGTAAGTAAAAAGTACTTGACGTGCTATGACTGTCAACGGTCCTTAAGGGTATAAGGAGCATGACGGTCTTTAAGGGGTTAAAGAGAAAGGAGGGGGCAGCGATGGATGATTGCATGTTTTTTTATTAAAAAAACCTGAAATATAGGTGAATGGGTGCACAGAAAGCTAAGGGGGTCACCCCAACATTCAGCAGTGTCTGGTAAAGTATGGGGACACGTCTATTGGAATAAGGAGTGCATATGTGTGTTTATGTGCCTTGGCTTTTACAACACTGCCGTGTTTACACAGCAAACATAGTAAATCTAATAGAGAAAGAAGCAGATCCTATCAGGACTAAATAAGGGAGTTAACCCTGTAAGGACCAGAGGGGTGTGCAATGCATTGAGAAACAATGCTCTGTATACTCCCTTTTGAACCATAAAGGGTTAAGGGGAAAAGTTAACTCAGGTTATTTAGAAAATGATCATCACTGCATTTTCCATGCTAAATAAATTTAGGATATAATGAGACATACACCAATATTCACATACTACTATCATATTTTGTGTGCATACACATTTTGTGTGAATTACAAGAAATTTGAGAATTTATATTATGTTTCTTTACATCAATCTGTTATAAGAGCATATCTGATACTCTGCTCTTTCACCAGTTATTTACCTCTATCACTGAGGGATATTCATCAATAATTGTAACATACCTGGGAGCATTTTTCTTTGGAGCCCCTGTAGAAAGCTCACGGGTATTAAGTAGGTGGGGCTTAAGCAGGTGGGAGGTGCTTAATCAAGATTGAGCATCGGAAAGGTTGGGTTAAATATTAGAATGGTTGGGAAGTAAGCAGAATGGATGGGAAGTGTGCGGAGTTACCCAACAAACTCACCAAATTGGGGAATCGGCCTCTGTCCCCAGAGACGCAGTAGATAACTCTAAAAAACTGTAGTCTGTGGGGAAGATCCAATGAAATTCCAGGTATGATCGTGAGACAGGAAAATACAATGAAACATTTGTGTAAATGTGGCCATTCCAGTGATACGTAAACAGACACCCGTATACAGCATATGTGTATGCCTGTGCATGCCCCCTTAGAATTCTATGGGATCCTCCATCCAGACGACGATGGATGGAATTCTATGCTATCTACACAATATGGTTGCTGAGGAATAGGAAAATGGCTAATGTGCAACTAAATCCTCTGACTCACTAGTCCAGTGGTGATCAATGTGAGGCCCTAAAAGCTACTGCCGGACTACAACTTCCATCATACCATGCCAGATGTTGACTGGAGGGGTATGATGGAAGTTGTAATCTAGCAACAGCCGGAGGGCCTCTCACTGCCCACCACTGTCCTATTGAATTATATAATTTGCCACTTGATAATGTTCGAACCATATCAGTGGATGATTTATGGTTAAAATGTCTATTTTATTACAGATTTCTTTAGTTCTTACTCCATACATAGGGTCATGTGCACAATTGGGAGCTATTCTGAGAATACTAGCTGCACTACAGGTGAGAAATAAAAAATCCTAATGATTTCAAAGGGACCATTAACCCCTGAAAGCTACAGAGTTCTCCAATGCATTGTGAAGGGGATAAAAGCCCAATTTAAATCAAAGGGAGCTTACAGAATTTATATTTGTCTGTATGGCGCAGTTGATTTGCCCCAGAATTTCTCCTCCTTTTTGTTGTACATATCAGGAATATATGTACCCATGTGATCCCAGAGGGACACTCAAAAGAGCAGTGAACCATTTTGGCCTGGTAATTATCTGTGTCTGCTTTCATTTTGTATTAACATAGCTTATAACAATAGCTTAACAATAACCTGCCTTCATATTTTTCATTAGTTGGTCTCTGCATTTACTCTAACAAAATAATACTTGGTATCTTCTCTTGCTGTGAAACTCTGGTATAAATATTTGCAAGCCTACGGCTTTGAAATGAATCCAGAAGTCATGCTGATTCATCACTAAAATACCAGAAGCCTTATTTTTATTACACTTCTCCTGGTACGGATGAACCGCAAATGCACTGTGATCTCATACACTTCCATACTCTTTGGATCCCATGCTTCTTTTTCAGAACTGAAGCTGACCAGTACAATTATCATAAAATACACCATTGTTGGGAAACATATAACTGGCAATAAAATATAATAGTTTGATGCTAAATAGCTCATAAGAATTGGCAATGTAATCCACTTAATTTGCAGTTATACTTAAACTGACAGCCAACCTCCTTTTTGACATATTTTGCTCTTGAGACTATGTAAAGTTAAATTGTCTATACTTTTTATTATTATATTTTTAATATTCACCTATTTTTTTTTACTCTTTTATGTCCTGACAGGGAGTTATGTATGTGGGACTGCGAAAGAAGGTTTCAACTTCAGCAGAGGAAGGGTTTTTTTTTTACAGTAAGGTTTGTTAAAGGATGTGGTAATGGCAGATACAATAAATACATTGCTTTCAAGGGGGAACATACACGCCCAGATTATGGTAAGTAGGGATTTATCATTAATAGGTGTGATGTAGGCTGAACTGCAATACTGAAATTCCAGGGAACCTTTTGGATGCCATGTACACGATGGAGATATCTCTAGAATTCAAGGGGGTCAAATATTTATTTATCATGTAGGATTTTGAACTATGTTAAAATGCACTAAAGTTTGGTAAATGCAAGCCTAAAACCAGTAGGAAGAAAAGTAGGGGTGCATGACCAGTACTAGAGGAGAAGTCTAGGAGAATTAATGGGCAGATTGGTCCCTTAGGCACAGAGAAGAGGCATTGGCCTTTTTGTGTGTAAAAAGTAACCTGGATAACCTTATAATAACCCCTAACATTTACCTTACTTAATGGTTTATAATTCATAATAAATGAGGATATTTATAGGAATACTCTGGATATAGAGATAAACAAATATTCTATTTGATTTTCATTAGAAACTGAGAATTCATCTAGAAATATAAACGCTATAATAGATCTCTTGAATACCTTCCCAATATTCTTGCTAATATTTAACATATTCTGTTATTTCATGTCAAGAAGCTATTAAGTGGTCGTCAGCTTAGCACTACTCAGCAAATGTTATCCATGCTATCTATACAGGCCAATAAAAGGTGCTTGTAAGTGGTATGACTTGTGCAATATTCAGTGTTTACCAAATAGGTGTTTCAGGTTACATAACAATTTTTAAAAAGTCCAAAAGAAAGGAGGTGGGGGGTGGCCTATTTATTTTAAGAGCTTAGACTTATTTACTAGACTAGAAGACACTGCCAGATACGTTTGAGAATGTACACCCCCCCTCCAGACACAGATCTATATACATATACACTCATACTCCTACACAAAAGTATTTCAGTGTAGTGATAAAAGTAACTTAGAGAGCTTTTCCTATTGCCTAGCCACTCACACCACCCCAAATCCTGGAACCAGATCATCACCAGAATAAAGATACAGGTTATTTTAATGAACATTTTTAAAGCAAAAAAGTGTGTCTTGTAGTCAAAACATATGGCAATACTAGAAAAAGCCAGATATCTTAAATTTCACTGAACATTTCACCTGACAGGCTATTCCCTGTACTTATCATATTTCCAAAAAACAGTCTAAGTATTGTTTCCTCTTAGTGTACCAAGCTTCAGTTTTAGGGCATATTCTGTTGTTCTAGTATTCCTCTTTTTCTGGAAACTGAATCCCCCCATAACTTGATTAAATCCCTTAATGAGTTAATGTAGTTAATATCCTGAAAGTAGAACCCACTGCACTCGAAAATAACATGGCTGGTACCTTATCTCCAGTCTTTAACAGAGAATATAGATATAGCACCCAGTCACCTATCAAGAACTGCTGTGTTAATGTAAGCCAATGTAAAAAGGCAAAACTGGAAGCTCCCACAGATCACATGTAAGACTAGATGCTAGGACCCAGAAATCAAATGGAGAATGTTTACAAAGGTTTATCAGAAGTACAGGGCAGTTAAGTGTACTTAACCCCAATTCATTTTAGATGTCAGTGTTCCTCATTTAACACCAGTGGGTGCCTGTAGATCCTTGTAGATTGGTTTCTACAGAACACATCACACAGATATGGTTATTTTTTAGTTTCTAGACTGACTTTTATTTTTTACATAATATGACAAGCTTGAAACCTTATGTGCCACATAGGCATACCAGGGCAGTTTCTGTAAATCTTTAGACATCCTCACTATCTAGATCCAATGTTACTGGATCTCAACACTTATCTGAAACCAGAGCTCATCAAAATTAAGGGAAAAGAAAAGCTGTGATGTGCTTTACCAGTAAATGAGAACCAGTGTGGGTGTGTGTGTGAAGTGTTTTATGATATATATGGAGCATTTCACTAGAGTTTTGTGATTTGCTCAGTCTTAACCCTTTGTGTGCCAGGGGGTACACACTTTAAGGGTTAATTCTCAAGGACCCCCCCAAACATGCCAGGACTTAAAGACATCCTTGGTTTAATACATGTGACCCAATCATAATTTGATTGGTGGCTGTTATATTTTGTTTAGAGGCTGTTTCTTCTTCATTGGCTTATTTGTATTAAAGTATATAGTCTCTGTTTCCTTTAATCAATGAAGTATAAGATGGGAGACACCAGAAGCAGCCAGTCAATGCAAAACATGGAAATTGGGTTGAATTGTCAGGAGTCAGAGAAACTGTCCAGACACTCTGAGACCCTGGCATTTTACTGAATAACATGTGACTCCTGGGGCCAATGAGGTACAGACATAGGTTTCCAATGCATTGTTTGGTATCTACATTATAAATTGTGATACATCTGACCTATGTACAATGTTATAACACTGAGGCTGATGTACTAAGAAGAACTGCAGCAACTTTGGAGCAAGCAAACCATAGGAGTAAAATAAAACATCCAACATTCTCAGTGACTTAGACTGAGATTTTAACATCTCATATGCTATAGAGGTCTCCTACATATCATAAAGCAAAGTATTGTATGCCTCTCTAGCATTCAGTTGGGTTTAAAAGTCCCATTTAAATCAATGGATATTTTTATTTCTACCATATTTTGTAGTTGGTCTGCCCCAAAATTGCTCTAATTCATCTCAGTACATGAGCCTCAGCATTGGTAAAATAATAAAAAAAACCCTGTAAAATCAATCATTTAGGAAATCAATGATATCAATGCATTTCAGAATCCAAGACATTAGGATTCAGTCTATATGAAATAATATCCAAACTGGATAACGTGCAGTTTCTTTTCTTACCGTAAAAATGTTTAATTGGTGATTAATGACATCCGTCTCCATTCTAACAGCACCTTGGGACTCTTCATGGTCTTCTACTCCTTTAAGCTGATCAACAAATTGCTCTAATGTTCTATAAAACTCTTCAGTCCGAGTGATGATGCCCTCGATTTGTTCCTCTCTGGACTTTGCCCTGTCTAGTAATTTGTTACACTGTTTATTCAATGCTTCCAGATCCCTTTTGATGCCGATAAGATCTGGTGATGATTCTGTTGTCAACATCTTCTTACAATTTTTATTGGCATTCTCATTACTTGTTATTAGATTGTCCAGTTTCTTTAGGAAATTGCTTATGTCCTGTTTCTGCACCTGCAGAGTATCCCTGTCCCTTCCAACAGGGGACATACTGTCCAGCTCATCATCTAACTCAGCAAACTGGGAGAACATCTCTCGAATATTGTTTTGGAAATGTCCTATTCCTTGAAGTTTGGTCTCTAAGAATGAACATTTCTCTTCTACTTGTTGGCTGAGAGCTGTATGCTTTTTCTGAAGTGAGTCTGCTTGAAGAAGTAGATCAGAAACACCTTCTGTGTCAGAGGCATCTACAACAAGTTCTTGGGCCAATTTCTGAGCAAAATCGACTTGAGGTTTCAGGTTCTGAAGAGTTTTTTGCTGAGTCTGCATTATTGTCAGGTGCTTGTTACTGCATGCTTGAGCACCAAGAGAGTTATGTGTTTCCAGATGTTCCTGGGCCATACCAAGCTGATTCTCTGTATCTTTAACAGAATCCTGAAAATCCTTAAGACGCAGTGCCATATTCTCTAACGTATCTCTCTTACTTTGTAAATTTTCAGTAAGCAATTCAACCTGATTGTTCAGCCTGGTTTTCTCCTCCATGATGTCCTCCTTATCTGTCTGACAGGAACCTAATAAGCTATCTGTGGTGCTATTTAACAGTTCAACAGTTCTACTCTGTTTATCAACATTCTTTTGCAGAAGTTTTACTTGTCCAATTGAACTGTCAATTGCAGCCAAGTCTACAGAAAGTTTGATTTCAGACAGTTTATTTTGATATTCCTCTATCCATGGCTTTACATTTTCTACCAGCTCCTGGTATTTCATAGCCTTCTGCTGACAATCGCTTAAATTGTGTTGCCTTTCAGATATCTGCTTATTAAGTTCTTCCCAGTTCCATTTGAGCATTGAAAGCTGAGACTGTAGTTTTGCTTTCTCTTCTCCTTCGGTTTTCTGTAAGAGGTTTTCACCTTCTCTTGCTATCTTTTCATAGGCAGTCAGCTGGTTATTCACAGCATTTTGCATCTCTGTCTGCTCTTTGATTAATGAATTCAAGATATCTAGCTTGGCTGATATAGGTGCTGCCTCATTCTGCTCCTTTTTTTTATTTTGTATCCAAGACTGGAAATCTTCAGACATTTGATGAAACTTCTGTGAGCTGGCAAATGCTGATTGAAGCTGTTCAACATGATGACCTATGGATTTAAAGTAATACATTCAACACATTAGAAATACCCCATTTACTGGAAGATGTTATTGATCATGAATGAGAAGGTAGTCATTATGCTTTGTTCCTTTTGTGTTTATGGGCACATTCACTAAATTTCTCTGTGTGTGTCTATTGTATTCTCTTTTCAGACAAATTAGGCCAGGCCTGCACCAGGTGCTAGTTCCCTAAATTGCAAAATGAGGAAAAAAGAGAAACAAAGTAAATGTGGAAGGATAAAAGATAGGGCAGAGGTTAGGAGAGCCTGAGCTCCACCATCTTCCTCTGCTAGTGGGGACAGCAATACATTGATACAGAAACATAAAGATATGTAAATACAATCTACCTCTTTGAGTGCCAGAGGGGTACGCAACGCATTGGTTTACAATGCGCTGTGTACCCCTCTGGCACTCAAAGGGCTACATAAAATGTTGTCCAGAGAGATAATTAGCTAAAGCTATATGGGACAGGGACTCCCTGTGTATGAAAATGTATCTGTAAAAATTGGTAGTGGTGTATATATATATATATATATATATATATATATATATATATATATATATATATATATATATCATAAAGTCTCAGGTATAATACGCACCTGATTTTAGGGGAAAACAAGAGTACCTATGTATAATACGCACCCTTGTTTTCTCCCTTACTACAAATAAAAATATAGTGTTAGCAGACCTCTTCCCTCCCTCCCCTGGTGCTCCGCTTTGAAGATACACCTTACTTTTGTATACACAGGGCATTACCATTGGCTGGAGGCGGAAGGTCCTGTAAGCCCAACTGAAGGAAGCGGGTGGCAGGGCGGCAAGTGCAGGAAGTTTTGCCTTCTCTTCGGCAGTTCACTTGCACAAAAGTAAGGTTTATCTTCAAAGAGGAGCGCCAGGGGAGGGAGGGAAGAGGTCTGCTAACACTATATTTTTTTCATTGTAAAAACTCTTGTGTATAATACGCACCCACCACTTCACATAAGGTGAAGTGGGGTAAAATTGTGCGTATTATACCCAAGATTTTACCGTATACATACCTGGGAACTTGTAGATTTGGGTTCCCCGGAGTGGAGCCCTGTCGTGCAATGAGGGAAGAGAAATGATGCAAATCGTGTCACAAAAGGGGCAGAGCTTAATCACGAGGGGCGTAACAAAAAAAAATAGGCAGAATAGCCTAGAGCAGTAGGAGAATAGGGCAGGGAGTGGGAGGAATGGTGCAGGATGGAGCACAAGTGGGCAGAGTTTCACCAGAAACTTCCCACATCCGTCAAATTAGACTGTGCCCCTGAGACCCGGTAATACAGTGTTAAATCCAGAGTCTCTGGGCAAAACCGGAGAGTTCCGAGATATATATATATATATATATATATATATATATATATATATATGAATAAAGATATTATTATACTGGGGTAGTCAATTTTTGGATCTGAGACTGTTTGGGATTACAACTCCCATCATCCTCAACTAGCCAGTGACTGGTAGGTGCTGTAGTCTTCAACAGCTGAAGGTCCAAAGGTTGACTACCCCATCCTACTAATTGTTATTATCTGGGCACCTTAACCAAAATAAGCAAATCTGATTACTAATGCAGATCTGTCTCTGCTATAAAACAATCCAGGTTCTAGATTTCCAGTTTTATCCTACTCGGTCTCCATGAAATAAGCCTAGCTTCTCTTAATAAGTCCAGACCTCCCAGTACTTGCACAGTGGCAAATATGTCATGTAGGATTGATGATTTAACCCTTTGAGTGCCAGAGGGTTACGCAACGCATTGCAAAGCAATGCGTTGCGTACCCCTCTGGCACTCAAAGGGTTAAAGGTAAAATGCACAAAAAAGGAAAAATTATGGGACAAACCAACTCCACCATAGGGAACAAATAAAGATCCCAATAAATTTAAAAAAGCGGCTTGTAAGAAGGCCATGAAAGCCAAACAGGTCTTCAATGTAATGCGTTGGATACCTCTCTAGCAGGATTAAAAGCAGCATTTAACAGGAATTCAGGCACTTTTTACTTGTCCCTTATGGCACAGCTGGCTTTTTTCGTTCTGAATAAGGCCATATCAGCAATTCTTCACACTAATTTGCATGGTTATCCCCTATAAGTCAATTTAAATGAAAAACTGTCATTAGTGACGTTCACCTCTGGGTTCTGTATGCTTCATTTTTCCTGCGCCTGGCAATAGTCATAGGTATGTTTAACCCTCTGAGTACCAGAGGGATAAGCAACGCACTGCTCTGTAATGTGCTGCATACTACTCTGGCATCAAAGGGTTAAGCACAATCTGAATGCCATGAGGCTTGTGACTCTTTATTGTAGACATTAACATGAGGCAATCAATCATTACAAACAGAACATAAACACCAATGCCTGCAGCCCATGCAGGACATCAGCCAATCATTTCATCATATGCCCATCCCTGTGTCTTTGGAACCTGCCCACACACCTATAACAGTTCCTGCAATTATTCAAGGGCTAATTTCAGGTTCAGCAACGAGTTGTAATTAGTACCACTGATCAGTATGAACAAGTCTAGTGACTGATACTGCCCATACACGAGGCATTCACACTAACAATTACCTGGAAGAAATACTTGCTATTTTCTTAAACGACTATCCTATCATCTGTGTTTTAAAATACGTGAGTTTTTCCATATCTGTATCCAGTACTGTAAGTCTTCCATATGTAACAGTTCTAGGAATGATTTGCTTACTTTAAAAAGGAGATGAGTCATATCAGGACAGACAAAAGAATGTGCAATGATACTACTACTTATTCCAAAACAGTATATGTTGTAAAACACAGAAACTAGACTGTCTATATTAGTTGATCTCTTTAAATGTGCAAAGACAATCAGTATAAAAATGATAGTTAAACAGTTAAAGAAAACGTGTCACTTTATGAAAAGTTTACTTCACTTTAAAGAGAATTAAAAACTGCCTATTTGCCGTACAAGCCATTTTATCTTTAATATAAACTTTATCTGATAAATTAACTTTTATTTGTTGGAAACCCAGTGTCGCACTGTATGCCAATTTGCTTCTGTGGTGGGCAAATGTTACTAAATACTTTGTCATACCTGGGAACTTTCAAAATGAGTAGACCTTGAGATCTTTAGAATATTAAGACTTAGCCCTTTCCATAACAAAGATTCTAGTCAATACATCCCTGCTTGTTTTAACCCAGAGGTGCTTCAATCATTCCTCACTTACTCTTTAAGATGATATAAGTTAGAGGTACCTTTGCCTGAACACAGATAAGATATGCAGAACTTCTGCTATAAATGGTACCAAATCCTCCTGTATAATAATTTGCTAGGATGTTTGTCACAATGCAGTCATGCTCAGTAGAGACTGCCCGCATTCAGGCATTCTCTACTGTTCATGATTGCATCGCGTGACTGAGGCTACGGAAGACTGCATCTCATGGAGCAGTGAGGTAGTGGCCTCTTAACAGTACCTGGACATTGGCCCGTATACACAGGCTTTTACAATATTTAGATAATAAACAAGCAGTTAATTAGTGTTGATCATGAAGTAGATAATACTGGACTGTCTCACCCTGAGAATTTGGCCCTTCTCCCTGAGACCCTTAGATTTGGGTGAAAACCCTAAAAGTCCCCAGATATGCACTTTGCTATGAATGAATTTAGACAGTATCAAACACTGTGGCATTTCTAATAGCACAGAGACCTGAAATAAACTAATTAGGATACTTGGCAGGGGATATCCATAAAGTGCCACTCTGTGCCATCAAAATATAAAAGTTAATGTATATTACAAACAAAGGTCTAGTACAACATACAAGCAGATTTTAATTCTCTAAAAACAAAGTAAATGTGTCTTAGAGTGACATGTCCATTTTAACCCTCTGAGTGCCAGTACGCCTCTGGCACTCAAAGGGTTAAGTCATATGGCCATATGTTCAAAAAAGAGGAGGAACAATTCCTGAGCAAACCAACTGAATTGTAGGGGGACAATTAATAATGCAATAATGTTGCATACCCCCACTGGCACTCAAAGAGTTAATCCCTTGAATGATGGAGAGGTCTCTGCTTTGCAATGCATTGGAGACCTCTTAAGCATTCAAAGGATTACATGTCCCACATAAATCAATGGGAATTACGGATATTTTCTCTTCCTTTTTATGATTCAGTTGGTTTGCCCCAGAGTCTCTCATGTACTCTTTTGCTTGTAAGGTCCATGGTATGCATAAGGTCCATAGTCCATGGTATGCATAAGGTCTACGGTATGCATAAAATCCATGGTTTGCATAAGGTTCATGGTCCATGGTATGCATAAGGTTCATGGCCCATGGTATGCATAAGGTCTATGGTATGCATAAGGTCCATGGTATGCATAAGGTCCATGGTCCATGGTATAAATAAGGTCCTTGGTCCATGGTATACATAAGGTCCATGGAGTGCATACATTTCAAGACTATCTCCTGTGTTCTAAAAATCACCATTCTACAGGGAGCTGGAAAGCAATTTTATTTTCAACACTGCTTAAATAATGAACTAGTTTTACTAACAGATTTATGGTCTTTGTTGGGATAAGTTTGTTATTCTTTGAATTTTTGGAACACTGATAAAATTTGAAACATTACATCATAACTTTAGTATTTCAGAAATCTCCCCTTGTATATTTTGCCTTTAGCACCAACCTGCTTTTTGTTCCAAATCCATAAACGGCTTAACAATGGTATCCATCTGCCTTTTCAGTTCTGCTTTCAAGTAGGCCTCTGCCACCAGATCTGACAGTTCCTGGCAAAGCACGTTAGCATTTTCTACAGTCTTCATTTCCTGGTGTATACCTTCTTGAACTTCTTTTGCTGTTTGGAGCTTTTGTTTTACAGCGTCAGGATGAGAGCTCACTGCCATATTGTTGTTTAGTGTGTTACTCAAGGCACTTAGTTTCTCAGAGAGGCCATTTAGAAGGGTTTGATACTGGGTGCTTTTGACAATAGCATTGTCAATACGGTCACATCTGTCATTCAATTGTCCTGTTAGATTCTCCCATTTACATGCTACAGCTGCCAATTGCTCCTTTACAGTTTCATCAATGGGAAGAAGCTCTCCAGGTCTGTTGAGGATCCTCTGCCCAGAGGTGTTAAGTTGTTCATACTGCTGTTTTCTGGTATCAAATTCTTTCAGAAGAATCTAAGTAAGCAAAGAATGGTGATTTATTTTATAGCAAGTACTATCTTTAAAAGCTCAATAAAGAACATGAAAATGCATGTTAAAGTAGGACCAAACCTTTTTTAAAAAATATATAAGTAAACTGCAATACTTCCTGCCAAGTAAAACAAGGGCAGTCTCAGTGATTTTTCATTCAAAACGTATTATAGCTCAAACTATTTTTAAATAAACTGAGATTTTCTATTCTGGTCACTAGGTGGTGATGTTACCATCATGCACTACGGAAAGCCATAATCAGATACTCATGCTCCTCAATAGAATTCCTTATAAAAGCATTGCCTTACGGTCACCACCAGTTGGCACTATTGCTAAGTTTCATAGAAAAGTCAGGGCTTTAATAACTTCTGAATAAAAAATCTCCCATTAGTGGAATTACATTTGGTATACTCAGTAAGAAAAGACCGATAACATAAAAAAAAAACGGACTGCTCCTTTAATGCAGAAGCCAAGAAACACTTTATTGTTGGGGTGGCGTGTCAAGAAATCAATCAACCCCTTACACATCATACAAAAGCTTAGGTCAGCGGTGGTAAGGATTCCAGCTGTTGTTAACCTACAACTCCAATAAAGATGATAGGAATTGTAGTCCAATAACTGTGAGAATGACAAATTTGCTCAATGGATAGCACAGACTTAATACTATATTTAAGTAGTGAAGAAAAATAAACAGATAAAATGCAACTGAATTTTTTCATTAAATTACCTGATGTCAGTTGCAAGCAAATCAGAAAACAGAAAAATGCAGGAGACTGGTAGAGTAAAAGTGATACCTTTATTGGTTAACCAAGTGGCTCTAGATGCAAGCTTTCAAGACAACTAGGTCTCTACTTCAGGCATAATAAGAATGAAGACTGAATGGACAATATTGTGTATTTAGTCTTCATTCTCATTATGCCTGAAGAAGAGACCTAGTTGTCTTGAAAGCTTGCATCCTAGAGCCACATAGTTAACCAATAAAGGTATCACTTTTACTCTACTAGTCTCCTGCATTTTCTGTGGCTAACATGGTACCAAACCTTACCTAGAAAATAGAAAGACATAGTTTTCCCAAGCTTTATAAGAACGCAACATACACAAAGAAAAGGAGGAATTCTGAAGCAAACTAACTGCACCATTCCTAAAAATTCCCACTGCTATAGATTGCACTTTTAATTATCTTGTATCGGGTACAACACTCCTTATTAACCATTTGTGTGCCAGACAGGTGTCCAACTCTGTGGCTCTCAATTGTTTAAGTTTCCTATGTGATGGTTACCAGCAGACAAACCATTAACCCTCCGAATGCACTAGATGACCTCTGGCACGCAAGTAAAACCTGTCTGTGGATTTTTGTCAGTTAAAGGAACACAAACAATTCTTAATAATATGTTCCCTCTTACCTTCCATGACAGTGTCTACCAGTACTACTAGACTTAAAATTGTGCCCACAGGAACATCCTTTTTCATTTTTCTTAAAGTGATGCAGACAGAGTGCATGAGCCTCAGAAGAGCTCCATGCACAGTGAGCAGAGTATTAAGTCCAGTAGTCTCACAAGGAACTGTTTAATCCCCCTCCATAGACATGACATCCACAACTGATTGAAGATGGCATCTCTTGAAACCAACATTAAGGATAGAGTTCATAGTAGCCATTAGGATTTTCTGTCCATGGTAAAGTAAGTGGAAGGTTCTTGTGAGGAGGTGTTAGTGTTCCTTTAAATAGATCTATTTTCAATAATAAATGTTAAAGGGATAATAATGTCTCTTTAAAATTAGTTGCCCGAGTCTTCTGTATATTACAAGGAACAGATTGTGCTATGTTTAAGCTACATAGCAACTACAGTGAGCAAGCATAAGGGAAATCCTGCCCCCCTTGACGAAGGAGGGCAGGATTTCCCTTTGCTTGCTGAAGTTTGTCCCTTGCTGCAGCCGCCTTGAACAGCCTGCATCTTCTGAGTGACGTGGGAAGAAGGGGCAGGTGGTGGATCTTCAGTGCTTCATAACTTTTGAATTACAAAGAAGTAAGCACTTAGACATAGTGCAATCTATTTCTTTTAATATACTGAAGACTCAGACGACTAATTTTAAAGACACAATGCAATCACTTTAAAGTGGCCTTGGAACTCACTTATTCTAGTGTTTTTTTTGCCTTCCTCTGGATCAACAGGGGTGATGTGGCATGGGCTGAACTTGATGAACATATGTCTTTGTTCAGCCTCCTCCACTATGTTACTATTAATTTTCCTTAACCATTAGAGTTCCAGTGAAGTATCCAACACATTGCAACACAATGGGGGAGATGCAATAAGGTGTGATAAACAGGTGATAAAGCAGATATGACTTCTCCAGTGATACCACTTCTCCAAGTCCTGATATCAGCTTATTTCATTCTACTGAGTCAATGCACAAAGATGTCTCTAGCTTTGAAGCTCTTGGTGCACTGGCTCTATAGAATAATATATGAACTGGAGAAGTGCTATCACTGGAGAAGTCATCTCCGCTTTATAATCTCTTAATCACCCCTTAGTGAATAACCCCCAATGTGCTGGATACCTCTCTGGCACTCACAGGGTTAAGCATTCTGGACTCCACTGAACCCTATTCAGATGACAACATCTCCACAAATCGTTGTGCCAACTATAGATTAAAGCAAAGCATTTCCTACCACTCTGGCACTCAGAGGTTAACTACATCTATCATAAACTTTCATTCCCTGTTCGCTCAAAGGTGAGCAACTTTGAGTGGCTCCAGAACTGAAAGAGTTAATTGAGTCATTAAAAGCATCCAGGGCTACATGATGCATCTGTTATTTCCATACAGATCTGCATATACATGTTTCTTTAACACTTTCATTGTTGGGTCGCGCCCCATTGCTTATCTTAAAGGGGACACTATCTTCGTTCCACAGTTACTCAGTTATTCATTCAGCCTGCTAAATTTCACACATCCAGCAATCATTCCTATCAGTTGTGCTTCTATTAATATCTTCCTCTAATTAAGTCAGAATCACAAGCCTTTACAGTTTAGCATTCCTTTTGTCACTTTTACACTTCCAGTTCTTTAATCAAACACAAGCAGTATAAAATGTAAGTACTCAATTTATGTTCATTTGTGACCCACGGTACAGATCAAAAACTTTAGTAGTATTATTTTTGTCACTGTAGAAAATGCAGCTTTAAATTATAACTATTTTGTTTTATTCAGTAAACTCTTATGGGAGCAGATGTATTTACCCTTTGAGTGCAGAGTGGTACGCAACGCATTGCTCTGCAATAAACTGATTACCCCTCTGGCACTCAGGGTTAAACGGTGTACTGCCAAAATGGGTCATTATGTGTCAGATCTGAGATAAGAAAACTACACTGTTGCTTTCCACAGATACAGACAGAATTGTGAAAATTGACGCTTACAGGCTATGAGAGCCTGGCACATAGCCACTGGATACTGCAAAGTGTTTCACACATCTTTCTGCATTTAAAGTGTTAATCAATTAAAACAATGATAACAACCATCTGGAACAGTGGTTCTCAACCCGTGCCCTCAGTCGCTACTAACAGGCCAGGATTTGAGAATTTCCTTTTCAGAGCACAGGTGAGTTAATCAATATGACTGAGCCTCTGATCAACACACTTGTGTTCTAGCAGGGAAATTCCTAAGTCCTGGCCTGTTAGTGGCCACTGAGGGCACGGGTTGAGAACCACTGATCTGGAATACACTTGTGGCGAAAAATAAATGCATGCGAATATGTCAGACCACTTCAAACCACATGACACCAATAAAAAAGTAATGAAATAAGCAATTGACAAGGAAGCGTGCCATTCCTTTACTCACCTGAACTTGCTGTTTCTGAGTTTTAAGCATATTAGGATCAATTGATAGTGGCCCAAGTACACTCGCCATGAGTTCCTTCTCTGTGAGCCACTGCTTTAACTGTGTCTCTGCTGTCTGGAACTGGGTCAGGTCATTTGAAGACTCCTCTAGTGTCTGCTGTCTTTCAGCTGTCAGCTGGCTAATGTCATTCCACAAGGAATCTGAAGCACAAAAGAGTAAATTACAATTTCTGTTTTTATGAAAGTATTTTACCAGGAAGCATACATTAAGATTGTCTCTTGTTTTCAAGTATGTACCAGATAGTAATTTTATCTAACTCTGAAGGGTGAAAGGCTGATTTGACCTTGCCAGGACTAGAACCTGTGACGCTGAGGTTTAAACAGATTCTACAGCTGGAGTATTAACCAACTGAGCCACTGCACATCATCTGCTACATAGAACAAGGAACTATTAAATGTCTCTAATATTGAAGAAAACAAAAAAGATATAATTTCATACCTGCCAATATTTCAAATGGCCAAAGAGGGACACTTCTGATTTAGGTGGCGTTTCTGGGGGCGTGGCTGGTAGGCGGGGCATTTTCAAGAATTTTTAGGTTACTTCTTGACCTATCTGCACCTCTTTGTGCAACTGATTAATGATTTAGAACAAGACCAAAGTATTTTTATTGCACAGATTCATTTATAAACACATATATTAAAGATTAACAACACAATTATGTGAGTTTTATTGCTGTGGAGCAATGTGATGCACACCACTCATTCTGATGTCCTAAAAAGAGGGAGAAAAGGGTATAAATGAGGGACAGGGGGATTTGGGTATCAAAGAGGGACTGTCCCTCCTAAAGAAGGACACCTGGGAGGTATGTAATTTGTGCGACTTAAAGGAAAACTAACACCAAACAATGAAATGTATATATCATGTATATCCATATATTATCTGTAAAAGTGTGCTATTTCGTATTACAGCCCTATAACGAAATTCTAAATTTGCATTTTTAATGCCTGTGTAGGGTGTACGATATAGGTATCACTTGATTAATTTTGCGTATGCAGTTTCAATTGAGAAAGAAAAGCTAAGACAGTTAAGTCATTAAGGTGAGTAGCCACTGTTACTGTATTCAGATATGTTTCTACCTGATACCAGTCTATTTACAGACAATATAATGCTCACACTTCTGAGACACCTATTAGAATGACTATGGTAATGGGGGCTTTAACCCCTTGAATGCTAGAAGGTCCCCAATGTATTGTGAAGCGTTGTGTTAGAGACCTGTCTAGCATTCAAGGGTTAACCCTTTCAGTGCCAGCGTTAAAAGCCACATTTAAACCAATGGGGAGTTTGGAATTTTGAGTTGTTCTCCTGTGGTGCGGTTGGTTTGCCCCAGAATGTCCCTACGTACCTCAGCCTATGTGTCAAAGTTCTAGACAAGTTCTTATCTATTTAAAGAGGAAATTCCCCAAATAAACAAGTGACTTCATCCAGACTAAAATAATCAAGTAATTGTATTATGACAATTATCATAAACATAGCTTTAGATGCTGTAAATCATTCCAATTGTTTGATTAACCAGAATGATATCATTACTGTCTGCAGCACTACAAAATACACTTTTGTGCAGGCTAATTTGTAAACAGTAAAAGGGCTTACTATACACATTACACGTAATAGATTTAATCTGATTGTTTACTGTAAGGCGAACCATGAGAGATTAATGAAATCTCCATCACATCTCTAATACTTAGGAGGATCAGGAGAAAGTGCTTGTCTGTCTGTAATGTCTGAGGCTGATATCAACATTAATATTTATGTATTTTCACTAGTTCTTGTATGAAACAGATTTACTAAGATGATATTTTAACTTCTTGAATGCTGGAGAGGTCGCCACAGCAATGATTAACAGTGCTTTGGAGACACTTTTAGTATTCAAGTGGCTAACCCATTGAGAATCAGAAGGATGGGCAATGCATTGCCATACCTGGGAACTCTCCGGATTTACCCCGGAGACTCCGGTTCTGACAGAGATTTACCGGGTCTCCGGGGCAGAGGCTGATTCCTCCGGATGTGGGGAGTTTCTATTGAAACTCTACCCACTTACACTCTTTCTCCCGCCGTTCCTCCGTCCCCAGCCTTCTGTGTGACATTTTTAACCCTTTGAGTGCCAGAGTGGTACAGAATGCATTTGGTACGGAATGCATTGCTTTGCAATGCATTCCGTACCACTTTGAAACTCAAAGGGTTAAACACCCCCCCCCCCGCTCGAGTCAAGCCCTGCCCCTTTTTGAGGCGATTAGCGTCATTTTTGTCACCCCCTGCTGAACAGAGGACTACCCTCCGGGTAGCCCTCAGCTGGAAGTTCCCAGGTATGTGCATTGCTTGTTAATGCTCTGCCTGCCCCCTCTGGTCCTTGAGGAGTGAAAGTGGACCTGGCACTTCAAATTTAACCCTTTGAGTGCCAGATCCCCTCTCTGGCACTCAAAGAGTTACATTTGCATATTTGGAAACGTCATGCAAAATTGCCTATCTACTGGGGTGACCACATGTCCCTGATTGCCCAGGACAGTCCTGGATTTTAAATGTGTGTCCAATGTCCTGGGCAGCCTCCTTGTGCAACAATACAAAGTCTTGGAATGAAGACTCCAGAGCACAGAGGAAGTGATGCCTCTGCTGGGCTACAAGAAAATGGCTTCCAGACAGACTTCTATACACTAGAGAGAAAATGGAGCCTTGATCCTAACACCAACAGGAGCTGCAGTGCAATTTTGTTGCAGTATAATGCTAGTGTAAGACTTTGGGTTTGATGTACACTATACCATAACCCACAACAGGCATCACTTTCTGTAACAGTGGATAGGCAGTATGCCCTCTAGTGTTTAGGACTTTGTGGTGCGCTCTCATTTCCGCAGTGCCCCTGAATGGCAGAATTGAAATGTGGTCAACTTACTATATACGTTGTGCCAGCAGATATACAGATTAGGAGACACCAATATTTATTTTTGTTTCTGAAAAATTAGTCTCTCTCAGAGCAGCTTTACATGCTAATTAAGTTTGGAGCTGTACTGAAGACTCATTAGCATACATATTCATATGGTGCAAAGCTCAGATTACGCACCACACAACATTTTAAGTTAAAATAATTAATAAATTGTGCATCGGATGGCCTTTTGACTAATGTGACATAGTTTTTAATTAAGTTTTCAAAGAAGCAAACTTGAATTAAAGGTGGCAGGTCCACTTTTATTACCTATATACATTTATACCCTAAACTAACAAGGGTGATATATCATAGGTTGAACTTGATGGACACATTTCCTTTTTTTCAGGCTTATCAACTATGTTACTGTGTTATCGCTTTGTAAGTTTGTGAGCAGCATGTAACAAAGAAAGTCAGCCTGCACCTGTATGTTTAAAGGTAAAACATTAGCTAAAGTATACAATGGTGATGAAAGAAATATATTGTAGGGGGTCTACTGTTGAGTAAGGCCTCGTACTCACTGGTAGTTGAATCACAACAGTTCAAACTCATGAAAAAAAAAAAGCATTAAACCGTTACTATTGTATCATATGGCACTATACACACTGCTGCAAAACTTACAGCTCATGGTGCAAGGTAGAGCATCTTTCTACAACTTTTAGTCCAGTGCTGTGTTATTCCAACTTCATGTGATTTGTACTGATTAACCCTTTCAGTACCAGAGAGGTACGCAATGCATTGCGTATCCCTCTGGCACTGAAATGGCTAACGTGAGTTGCAATGCTGAATATGAAGACAAGCATTATGAGTGGAAATGTAAATAATTATGCCATTTAATACATATTGAAAATGCATGACTGTCACTGAAAAACACAAATAAATCACATACACAATTTATGTGCTTTTATATATGTGATTTCAAATATATTGCTGGTGTGAAAGTAATGAAACATTAGGGTACTCACACTGCTAAAATATTCTTAATTCAAATGTTATTACACTCCAAACTATTGTTTTTCCATTAAATCTTTAGCAAGGAGTAGTTTTCTTCCATTCCATAGGAAAGTGAGCCAGCCTGGCAGCAGTTCTCCATGACTGTGATAAAAACAGTCACATAACAGTAACATGACTTTTCAGTGACAGTTTGAACTGTAATAACGTTTGAATAACGCAACAGCCAGCACTAGTACCATTGCTTTGCTCAACAGGAAACGCCTATGATATATACTGGTGGAGATTCATTAAGCAGTGATAAAGAGATGATACAGTATACAGAGATTACTTCTCCAGTTTATCGCTTCTCCATTTCCTATGTTATTCTATGGGGCCAATGAACTAAGATTTATTCTACTTTTGAGACCTTAGTGCATAGGCTCTATAGCATAATATAGGAACTGGAGAAGTTATCTCCACTTTATCACATCTTTATCACCGCTTAGTGTATCTCCCCGATGTTTTCCTAAAAAAAAAAAAGTTCCAACTCAAACTAAGAAAAGCTGGGATTAAGTTTTCCACTACCCCATGCTATGTTGATGACACTGAAGATGAGATCACAGTTGGCATATCTAATAACATTAATAACAATACAAATGAGTCATTGTCTGTAGTGGGGGTGAGGATCGTGTGTCAATGTTAAATAATCTTAACCCCGAACTTCTCTAAGTCTTAACAAGTACCTATCTTATCTAGCGTTTCCTTCCATTTCTGAGACTCTGGTGCATTTGGATGTGCATCTAGCAATCCCTTCAGCTCGTCCTTCATTTTTTCCACTTTACCTTCTTTTTGCTTTACATCAGATGTAAATTTCTAGAGAAAAAATACAGATTTTAAAATTAAAACTACAATGGCTTACATAAAAAGTGTATTTTTTTTTTTTTTTTTTTAAAAGCAGAAAACATTGACTTTTTCAAATCAGTTAATATTCACAAGAAAGGCTATGAAATCAACAAGTCACAAATAAGCTGCACCAATATATGAATAATAGTGTGTATCTGATGAGTGCTGAGCCAGGGTAAACATACAGCATGAAGCAATTGATAAGCTGGCTTCCTGCTGATGAAGGCTGGATCTCATTGTTGCCATGAGGTAAAATAAAACACATTGTAAGCATGTCTGATGTGGGCTTACACACTAAGCAGACTGGGCGCTGTCACCTTTGTTTTTCTCTCTAGTGGCTCTAAACAGTATATTTACTTCTGTTTAATTCTGCTTTACTGCAACCTACAACAGCTGCTCCACAGCTAATTTAGCTTCTATAGATCCTATACATGGGCTGATGTGGAACATTTAGTTTAGTCATCTCTACATCTAATAATGATGTACATGTAAACATTTCTCAGTATTCATTATACATCATTGTCAATGTAGCATTGAAAGATACTGTATATGTTGTAAAGACCAAATTGCAAATACCCACCAAAAATAGTAATTTTATGATATTTTTTAAATTGCTAATTTTTCAAGGAGTGATAGTAAATTGGTACTCATTACTTTACCAAATACACTAAGGGCTGTATGTTAAAAGGGATAACAACATAAAATTGTCGTATGAAAGACAAAAATAAGTTCTTGAATGCATGAACAACATATTTTCTATAGAGTATACAACAAAAAACTAGTAATGTCTGTTGTGTACGACACAACTCCAGAATTGATGGGCAAAGGGGCGTGGCTAAACAATTCTCCAGTGTCGTATAGAGGAAAAGAAAATTTGTCGTAACTAACGACAAAAAAATGTCTTTCAAAAGACAAAATTTGTACGTTAAGAAAAAAGTGGAGGAAATGTGTTCTGAATGTGAGAATTTTTGTCTTTAGTTAAGACATTTTTGTCGTTAGTTAAGACATTTTTGTTGTTAAGACATTTTTTTAAGACATTTTTGTCTTTAGATAAGACATTTTTTTGACATTCCATACGACAATTTCAGTCAGGACAAACGACATATTTCCAATCAGAACCAACACTCTCTGAAAATATTAATGATCCCAACGACATTGTACTTTGAAAAGTCGTCACAAACGACAAAAGCTATTTCGCTACTTCTTTGAACATATGGCCCTAAATCCACAACACCAGGTCCCGAATGGACATCCCCAATGTGTTTGAGTGAAAATATAGTTTTGTAAATTGTGTATTTGACAATGGCATAGAGAAGGACTTTTCTCTAAGGTTAAGGCTCACATATGCTAATTTCCATTGCGAAATACCAAAAGGGGTTATCTATGAGTGAGACAAATAACAGTGGAGATCAGTGGATCTGCTATGGTTTTATCAATGATCTAGACCAGAGGTTCCAAAATCAAATCTAAGCAGAACTCCATTTTACTGCAGGACACTAATGGAAAGCACTCATTAAAGTATTGCAATGGTTTGTATGCGTATGCTGTCCTGCAGAAAGATATTTTTTATAATAATCCAGCATTAAAATGCAGATCTGGTCACCATCCCCAAATCTGTTTTTGATTGTACCAACAATGAAGGCTTTCTGGATATTGCCAATTAAGCACAGGTGTTTCAATAAGTAGCACAGGAGGATCTGTCAGAATGCATGAGCACATATTGATCTACCTGTAATCATGTGAGAAGATCCTGAAATCATACATTATCGGGTGGCTTGGGGACAGGTTTTGCAACCACTGTTCTAGGCCAGAGAACAGTATTACTAATATGCATTTCATATATGATCCACAGTAAATGCAACGCAGAGCAGAGCTGCAGAACTTGCAAGGGTTTTATCAAATATCTTAATTAATAGCAGTGGAGATCAGTTGTTCTAGGAAGGTTTGTATGAATAAGCTATTGTGCTTTCAAAGGAACTAATATGGGATTTATCAATGAGCTGAAATGAACAGAAGTAGAAAACAGCTGATCTGTTAATGGTTTTACCAATGAACCTTACCAGAGTCTCCAACAAGTACCTTGTGAGCTACTTGTAGCTTTTTGGCTACCTCCACTCCAAACAGGTATCAAGCACTTTTGCCAACCAGAGACAAGTCCAGTGGCTGCAGCCAATCTGGGAACTGCTTTCATCTGCAGTACCCATCTGTGGTTTGTCAGAGAGCTGATAGGAATGCAGATCAAGTGCCTCACAGCATTTTCATGGTTTTCCTACCACACACTCAAAATAGCCACTTACAGATTATTCCACATTATTTGTAAAGATGTTGTGGGAAATATATGGCATTAAAGGGGATAAGAGTCACATTGTGACTCCATTTTCACTCACCCATTGTAAATAAACACTGCCAACTTTATGTTATATTCATTAAATGCTGTTTTAAACTACTCTAATAACTTTAAACGTGCATACTAATATAGCAAAGTGTTATTAAGGATACAAAGGGCTATCAATCAGAAAATCTGCAGCCCACTGGAGAGCCACAGGTTTTGTCTTCTATACAGAATAAGAATCTCTTCTGCTAAAATACCTCGAGCTCTTAAGAAAGCAGAGTAGGTAAGAGCAGATGGTTTAATACATACAATTAAAAATTCATATAGTTTAAATATATGTTTTAGAGTAGCTAGTACATGTTTCTTTGATTAAAAGTAGCTTGCGTTAAAGTAAAGATTGGAGACTCCTGAGCTAGACAAACATCAGTTTAGATCAGAGGATCTGGCAAAAAAAGAGGTGCCAAAAATTCCTTCCTCAAGGGCCATACTAAGAAGAGAGCTGAGAACCAAAGCTCACATACTACTAAGCGCAAAATGAGATTTTATTCCAATTAATATATGCATATATATAGGTACACTTATAAACTACCTTAAAGGGATAGTAATGTTTCATAATAAAAGCAGCTCTAATTAATCATCATTGTATTTGGACCTTGGAGAGTGTTATTTCAGTTCTGTCAGAGTTGTAGTTCAAGAGTAATTCAATGACAAAGTGTCCCCCTCCCACCCCTTTTACTGATGTAACACTGTTCAGCCAGATCAGAAGGAAGGTGCCCAGGTAGATTGCAGAGAGGGACAATATTCAGTTAAGATAAGGGAAAAACCTGAAAATCTTGTCAAGGGGGGCAGGGCTTTCATTGTTTTCATAGGAAGAAGATTGTCCCCTGCTGTTATCTGTCTGGTCTATGGACTGCAGTCCACATCTGAGGGGAGGTGGCTTACACTAGGTAAAAGGGGCGGGAGGGGAAACTTTACTTGTGAATATCTCTCAAACCATAAAGGTTTGAGAGATAAGACTTATATCGTTCTTCATGTTTTTTTAATGCCTTTAAATTTCGGTACATAAATATACATAAGAAACATTAAATATGTGCCTAATTGTTAAAGATCCGGTTAGTTTTACAGTATGTCACATTTTTAGGATTTGATATCATGTGCTTGAAGCTCTGAATTGTCCATGTCAAAGGGCATTAGTTTGGACAACATCAGTGAGCTAGACCAGGGATTTCAAACTTCATATTTCTGGGATATCCTGAATTAACATAGGAGTTGTAATCATTAATTCCATAATTTTAACTACAAAACATATACAAAGTCTGGATTTTCAAAAAAACCTGTACTGTCTCAGCTCTTCATAAACGCAGTTTAAGATCCCTGAGTCAGATGCAAATTAGAGGTGATAACTGCATCAGGTAAGGGAAATATCAGTGCATCTTGTATGAGTTTTGTCAATAATCTAAGCTAAATCAGTGTACATAAGTGGATGTTGTAAGGTTTATATCCTATATAATAATTCGCTAAAACGTGTGTAACGACTCAGTCACGTGCAGTAGAGACTGCCAGTGACGAGGCTGATACAGAGCAGCTCTGTATCAGCCGCAGAGCGGGCAGTCTCTACTGAGCATGACAGCATCGTGACCGGCTGGCACTCTAACAGCCACGGCATGGGCAGTCTCTACTGTGCATGACTGCCCCGCGACCGGCTGGCAGTGGCACTGTGGCCCGTGTAACGGGCTCTTCAACTAGTATATATATAAATGATCTATATGAACTCAGTGGAGAGAAGTGGATTGATATGAGTTTTATAATTTTGGTGAACATCAGCTCTGATCAGCATATTTGTTAAGGGCGTTGGCAATTAGCTAAATACATATCAACTCTGAACTGAAAATCTGGAAAAGGGTTTTATGAGTTAGCTAGACACACACCAGTGGAGATTTGTGGATCTGGTGAAGATTATAGTAATGAGCAAGACAAATATCACCTGAAAGCAGCAGATCTGGTAAGCTGCTTTCTTTGCTGCTTAGCAAATATACCCTATGGTGATGTAGGAAAATATACATTTGGATGTAACACTCTACTAACCTTGAGCTGTTCTAGCTGGGCTTTTACTGCATCACTTTCTGTTGGTGTTTCCCACTCTGAAGCTCTATTCTGCATTTCCAGGAGCCATTGCATCAATGCATCACTTTCCTCCTGGACTTTCTGCATCTGTGAAAGGCGTGTCTCCAACTCACACACTTTTTCTTTTAACACATCTCCCAAATGCTGATAGCCTTCATTTACATCTGACATCTCCTTCTGCACCGTAGCTAGTTCTGCAAAGCATAAATGGGCTCTTTAACTTCAGAGGATGACCATGTCCAGCACAGAAGACACAATTAAAATGTTAGTGAAACTGGGTCCTTACACATTGCATAGATGCAACAACAAATGAATGGGAGAGGGGGTGCAATAGTCTGGGATGGGCAAAACTGGGCCTCTTACTGTTGTTGGACCACACACAGTACCATCCTCAGCTGGCCAGTAGCAAGCTGAGGATGATGGGAGTTGTAGTTTTACAACAACTGAAAGGCCACTGATATCCACATCTGCACTGATATCCACATTTTCAGGCAAGAACAACTGTGAAGCTACTCCCATCACCCCAACCATGAAAAGCCTTGGCAAATGCTCTAACAATTAGTCATATGTGGTGAGCCTCATTAGTAGCAGAGTCATTACATGAATCTATCATGGAGGTTAACTACTAGGGGGTTCAGAGATAAATGAGGGTTGATGTTGGAGGTTAAGTGGGTATTAGCGAAGGTGGTTAGGCCTCTCTAGGTTATTTATTTATTCATTTAAATACTTATGTATTTATTTACTTTTAAAACATTAAGTACCACTAGGGTTATAATAACCTAACATAGATTTATACTGCACTTGGGCAGTACAGCAAAACGCTACTTGATGAAAGGCTTTTGTCAAGCTGCTCGCCACACACTAAAGCTTAGTACATGTAGTGTGGTGTGAGGGGAAACTGCTAAAATATCCTATATTATAATTCGCTAAGGATGCTTGTCAGAAGCCGTCATGCTCAGTAGAGACAGCTGAGCGTGATGCAGTCATGCGCAGTACAGACTGCCCGCGCCATGGCTGATAAGGAGCGGGGCACTCCAAATTCAGACCAGAGGGCCGCGGCGCGGGCAGTCTGTACTGCGCATGGCTACAACTCCACACAGGCTTTAAAACTAGTTACTAATATATGCCTGTATCTAAATATCACATTCATAATGAGCTGATAAAAAAGGGGTTGGCACAGTCTACAGTAATGGATGGATGACAAGGAGGCAAATGCCATTTAGTGTATATAGCCCACTTTTCTCCAAGCCAGACATATGCCAGACCCTAGTACAACCCCACCCCCATAGTATACATGAAAGGGAGTCTTGGTGATTTTTACTCTTACATGTACAGTAACTTGTGGCAATGAATACTGGTATGCTTATCATTCATAACACAACAAATCTGAGACAGGACATTTAATATAAACTGGATCTTATTATTATGTTATTGTACGTTTCCTTGTGAAACATGACTCTTAACATAGTTGATAAGCAAGATCTAAAAGTGATTTGTAGGCATTGTAAAGATATACAGAGCTCATGACGACATATAGCACTATTCTCATGTATTCCTCTCAGTGTGTTGCGAAAGTGTGTACTTTTCTTTAAAATGCTCTAATTTAGCACTGTTAAAGTCAGTACAAGGACAGATCTTGATGCACAGCTCCATCTAGTGTTAAACCTGAATTACATGCAGGCAGGCATTCGCACACTCCTGTTACAAACCAGATGCAAAAAATGCCTGATAGCCAGCGCTGTCTTCAAACAATACTCAGGATGCAAGATGGGCATTGGGGCTGATGTACTAAGTAAATGTGGTTGAATTCTGATTAAAACCAAGTGAATCATGCTGAATATATATACAAATTCTGATTTCAATGGGGCCTTTAATCCCTTTAATGCTAGATAGGTCTCCAATGTATTGTTGTTCTAGAGACCTCTCTAGTTTTCAAGGGGTTAAAAGCCTCATTTAACCCTCTGAATGCCAGAGGGGTACCCAATGCACTGCAAAGTGTTGGATTCCCCTCTGGCACTCAAAGGGTTAATTCACTGAAAATATTTATTTGTTCTCTATGTGCAATGGGTTTGCCCCAGAACTGCATCTGTTTTTAGCACCTCAGCCTTAGTATTTACAAACCATGGTTTTGTCACACTGAGTGAGATGCACTAAGACCATGGACATTCCTTGACCTTATGTATAGAGGGCAAAGTGCAGCAATTCTGCTCTGTAGGGGGCACATATAAATTCCTCACACTGACAATAGTTTAAGTGGGACTTAACTACTTGAATGCACTGTATTCATTGAAGTCTGCCTCCAGTTCACGCCCCCTAACAAACAATGGGCTTCAATATCACTCAGAAGCTCGTAAAGTCTTTATCAGACTGTAAAGCGAAACAACTATCAGTAGACTACAATGCACAAAATTACACAGATGCACTTGATTGGTACATGTAGAACACCTACCTAGATGTTTCTTTCTATTAAATGGATAGTAATACTTAAAATGTAAAAAAAAAAATGTTGTAGGGTTTATCCCCCTGAGTAAAACAAGGGTAGTCCCACTGCTGAAAGGTGTTTTATTCAAATGTTATTACAGCTCAAAGTTGAAATTTTTAGGTGCAATATCACAGTGGCCTGAAATTGTATAGTGGTGCTGTTGCTACACATCCTATGGAGATTTATGGTCCTGGGACCAGAGCTGTCAGTTAGCATCCAGTGCCAGTGGCTGCACTTCAGGCTACATGCCAGTGTATGATTCCTGTAGTATGTAGCAGTGGACAAGCTGCTTCATTATTAGAACTTTAATGCCAGCCAGCCCCATTCCTCTGTGCCATAGCAGGTGATAAGAAATGGTTTAAAATCCCAGTATTTCCCCTATGCCACACTACAGCCTGAATTAGCATGGAATTGTATCCATACATTCACCACATTGAAACGTAGTTTAGTTCCCCACAGTTAATGTGCCATAAATTTAACCCAAACAATTACAAAACAAGTGGTTCATTTTCTCCTTGCTATGCTTAACACTTTGAGTTCCAGGAGATGAGCAATGCATTTGTCTACACTGGACACTTCTCCAGCATTCAAGGGGTGAAACACTCCAACTAAATCAAAGGAATGTTCATTTGTCCCCTATGGTGCAGTTGGTTTAACCCAGAAATTCTCTACTTTTCTTTTGAACATAGAGACCTTAACCCTTTGGTTGCCAGAGGGGAATCCAATGCATTGCTATGCAATGCATTGGATAGCCTCCTGGCACCCAAAGGGTTTAATCTATTGCTCATATTCCATTTTAAAAAAATTGTTGTTTCTTTTACTCACCTTTATTTGCTAAATGCTCCTTGACTTCAGATGACCCGGCACCATTTACTAGAGTCTTACCTGCAAGTCACAAAGAACAAATGGGAGTTTAATGTGGCTAATAACTGTCCTTTGCCCCCTCTACATGAATAAGCAATGACAGTGTTTGTTAACCAAATAAGGTTTAGGCAAATGTTTCAATGAAAAATACAATGATAATGCAAGCAGTCCAATGTGCTCCAACCATACTGATTATTTGCCCTTGTTAAAGGGATAGTAATACTTAAAATGTTAAAAAAAATATATGTTGTAGGGTTTATCCCCCTGAGTAAAAGAAGGGTACTCCCACTGCTGAGAGTTATTTTATTAAAAAATTATAACAGCTCAAACTTGAATTGTTTTTGGGTGCAATATCACAGTGGCCTGAAATTGTACAGTGGCACTATTGCTACACCATCCTATGGAGATTTATGGTCTACAAACCAGAGCAATCCATAGGATGGTGTAGCAACAGCGCCACTGTAAATTTTCAGGCCACTGAGATATTGCACCTAAAAAGTTTGAGCTGTAATAATTTTTTAATAAAATATCTCTCAGCAGTGGGAGTACCCCCTTGTTTTACTCAGGGGGATAAACCCTACAACATATTTTTTTTACATTTTAAGTATTACTATCCCTTTAATTCAAAACATATAATGGGGTGGTCCAGGATCTAAAAAAAAAAATGGAAATCCATATTAACCTTTTGACTGTCAGAGGGGTAAGCAATGCATTGCTTTGCAATGCAATGCGTGTCCCGCTGGCACTCAAACTGTTAAGCAATTTTCAGTTCTGTGGAGCATTAGCTAGTTTTGAAAGCTTCAAATGTATGTGCTCTTTGCAATTGTTCGTGTTTAGATGCAACAAATACTGACACCTCTCTGAATAGCACATATGCTCATAAGATAATGGCACTGTTTACCATACACATGAAAACTAATGCTAATTGCTTTGAAACGCATTTGTTAAAACTTAAAAAACGAGTGTTCACCGACTCATAAAAAACACGCATTATGAAGCTAATAATTTTTCCATTAAAAGTACATTACAAATAGTGAACGCACAACTTTCTTGCATGCTGCAAAAGGTGCAATTCTGGAACAGACCAGTTATACCAAACTGTGGAGGAGATGACTAATTGCTCAAACCATTGGGAATTTGTATTAGTTCCCTATAGTGTAGTTGGTTTGATGCAGAATTTCACCTCTTTTTCTTATTACATCAGATCCAGGCGCAGTTCAGGCGCCGCTATACAAATCAGCCTAGGTTCTATTAACCCTTTGAGTGCCAGAGGGCTACGCAATGCATTGCGTTCCCCATCTGGCACTCAGAGGGTTAACCCTATCCATGGTTGCCACCCACAAGTTCCACACATAACTCTGGCCTCAGTTCTATTCACTGTTATCTGGCAAATAAAGTACCCTTACAATATATTATACAATCACAGATCTCTTGGATTGCAGCAAAAGTTTCCAAGAGTGCAAAGCAATTAGTTGGAGGCCACACTGATATTAAATTGGCTAAATAACCTTGCAAGTAAATGGGTATGTAAAACTAGTAAACCAGTTGCAGGACTCTGACGTAGGGAGAATGTTGGCCAAGCTAATGGCTTAACATGGTGGGTGTGGTCAGAACAGCTGAGGTGTTGCTCAGAATTAGGACAAGCTAGGTTTGGCCTGCTTGGCCTAATGGGAAATTTAGCGCTGTCTATACTAGTCAAAGCACCCCTATTCTTGGGCCTTAAACATTCAGTTTCTACATAAAAGAAAAGCACTTCAGGATCAGACCAACAGCACCAATAACTAATATAATTAGACTAATGTAACTTCCATTGGTTAAATGGAGATCCGCAGTGTATTGGAGACTTATACAGCATTCATGGGATTAAAAGGCACGATTAACTCAGGGGAGGGTGTCTGACATTTTTTATTTGTTCCCGAATATGCATTTGGTTGCCCCAGAATAACCCCATTTCTCCTTAGAACTAGCTTGACTGTACACTCCAGACATAAACTGACTTCCCTGGGTGAGAATTTGTCATATAAAACATGCATAACACTTTACCCGACTTTCCTGCAGCTCTGGTTTTTGCTGGTGAAGTCACGGCACTTATTAATGTACACAACACTGTCCCCTTGTTATTGACGTTCTGTACTTCTGGTCCTTTTTGGGTCCACTCTTCTTGCAATTTCTGGAACATTTAAATAAATACATGTAAATGTTTCTGCCAAATTCAGGAATTCATCTAGTACCAACTACTAAACAGATTGTCAGATACATGCAGACATACCTTACTCTCTTTCAAATTGTTGGCTAATTCCTCTATGCCTAGAGTTGGAGGGGCAGCTGGAAGCTTTTCATTGACAGAAGTAAACCACTGTTTCAAAGACTGAACCAAAGACTGAAAAGCACCCATTTGACTTTGGCAAGAAGACACATCCTCTTCCCTGGAATTAGAAAAAATATATATGGTGAGTACAACACAAATAATACAAACGAAATATTCATGTGTTAAAACATGTACCCGTTCCCCACTGCTGGTAGAGGAGAGGTAGTTTGTCTATATTCAGTGAACATTTTAAAAATAACAGCTGGACCTGCAGATTTGAAGACAATGGCAATTCAAATCAAAGCACAGATAGACTATGGTCATGTCTGGAAAAACACATAGCCGAACCCCTGCAGAATAATGCACTCCATACCCCTTTAGTCTTACCTGTGCAGGTGTCCCACATACATTAGTCATGTCTATCTACCTAGTCTACTCTACCTATCTATCTTTATGTATCTGCTAGTAAATTTCAGTTTACCACATGACATTATACCCATATTAGCCATTCAGGAATATTTAAGCCAGTTATTTTGTTGTGAGGAGGAAAGATCTACAAGCAGATTTCAACAGAGAACATTATACACAATGTGTACTTATTACACCCTTCCTTATTTCTCCCCATGCCCATGTGTTTGGCTGTGAAACATCACATGGCTCTTCTGCATAAAAGATAATTTTGATACTGGTGCTGAAAATCAGTAACACCAGGGATAAGCACAGGCATGGACTGCAAATCTATGCTCTGGGAGGGTTTCTAGACATGAGATTTCTAACATACTGCTAGCATTCCCATTACATCCTATTCATTTACCTGGGAACTCTTCAGATTTGCCCAGAAACTCCTGGAATTTACTAGTAAGTACCAGGTCTCCTTGGATCAAATATTCTTCTGGAGGAGTTTCAGGTGGCCCCACCAATCTTCTGTCTGTCTCTCCTACTTCCCACCCATTCCACCCACTGTCCCCTGCTCTTTCATAGTCTCTGTCTGACTATGCCCCACCTCCTTCATAATGCAAATGTAATCAGTTAGACCTGAGCACCCAAAGGGGTTTGAAGGACTCTTGGGCTCTGGGCCACCGGGGCTTCCAGGTATCTGCATTATCACACTCTGAAATGACATCTTATGGAAACGCTGAAGCAATAGTTGTATGGTAAATAAAGCATTATACCATACATACAATATAAACACAAGAAGAGGTGCAATTCTGGAGCAAATCAACTGCACCACAGGGAAAAAATAAAAATCCTCAAGGACTTAAATGGGGCTTTGGATGTTAAAGAGCTCTCCAAAGCACTGCTTAGCAACACATTGGAGAACTTTCTTGTATTTAAGCCCTATTTAAATCTCATTCAAACCCCTTTCAAATTTATAAGAATTTAGGGAATTTTATGTGTCCCCTATGGAGCAGTTGGTTTGGTCCAGAATTGCTGATCTTTAGTTTCCTGAATAAGATCCATAGTTCCTTCCAGACTAGGTTATAGTGAAAGCTGACTGAATGTTCAACAGGAGAAAGATGATTTCATTGTTTAGTTCAATTGCAGGTAACGGAACTGAAGTTACGAATGCTTTGCAGCAGGGCTCCAAATTTCCACTTGCCTCCTCGCATTTGGCGAGGAGAAATTAAGTGAGGGTGAGTGGAAACTGAATCCCTGCAATCCTGTGATCATACCAGCCAACTGTCCCACACACACTGCTCTAGCAGCCTACAGACAGAGACGGATTTATTACGTGGGAATCGAGGGTTGCAGCTCAAATACTACTGCTGTCATCGGCATGATGGTCAGCCAATCACAGCAAGCAAAGCCATTACATGTAGTCATAGGCACTCTGCATCACTGTCTCATTTCTGTGGCTTTGAGAGACAGCACATGGCTTTTGCATGGAGTGAATAGTGATGTCACTTCAGCGATCCACTTTCTATCAAGGGGTAGGGGGCAGCAGCAGAGTGAAACAGCTGCAGGAAGTAGCGCCCTACATCCTTGTGATACGGATCCACTGGGAACGGTATCCTATCACATTAACTTTGGCACAAGGATTAAAATGCAGACATGAGAATTTCGCACTGCATGACAGCTCGAGATTCTCAGGTCGCCTACTGAATGGGCACATCCTGGTCAATGTTCTGGCACTCAAAGGGCGAGAGAGAGAGACAGGATTACAGTGATCATTGAGAGGAGGACAGAGATTGGGTAAAAGATGCATTCTGAGAATTATACTACACTTTTAGAGCTGGTGTACAGCTTCTCCTGAATCCATATAGGTCTCTTATATACTCTGGTGTTTTCCTCAAGCCTGGAACAAGAAGTCAGTGTTATGTACAGCATTATATGTTTGCATTATTCTATAGCAGTAAAGGCTGTTATAGCTTTTCTGACATGCACATGGCATTAAAGGGCAGTAATACTTTTATGAAAATACTTCCGTTTTATGATTGGTTTAAATAAACAGTATTTTAATTGATAGGTAATATTTAACCTTTTGAGTGCCACTCAAAGGGTTAATACTGCAACTACTACACTTAGAGAAGGAGGGTCACATATGCTTGCTGGGTGTGAACCTGTTGCAGGTCAAAGAGGCCAGAGGCCAGGAAGGAACATTTTTGTTGGTGCTGGGGGAGGAAGGGAATGGGTAGAGGAAAGGTGTGAGAGAGGAGACAAAGACCGTAAGGGAAGATAGACACAATGCAAAGCTGTGACCCTCTGACCCCTCATATTTGGCTCTCACTCAGACTCATGGCAGTGACACAGTCTGATTAAAAGAGCATCAGGAGAGACCTACCCAGCTTCATACACAACTCCAGCCCTGTAGAGAGATGGGAGTTATTTCCTACATTTAATGTAATGTGTGCTGATTTGTATGTACAAAGTGTGTGTGCTTGCAAGAGAAGAGAGAGGAGTAATTTCATAGAAAAAAATGTATCTATACACATACACCCAGTGACAGGAGAACCTTGGTTGTCTTTAAAATTCAATAACTTCCCTCCTGAGTTTTTGGGCTATGGGGACCACTGACAGGGAAAGTCCTATGCCCCTGCAGCTACTTCCATTTGCCCTTTCTCTCACCATTTGCCTTTTGTCTCCCCCCTTTCCCTCTCCCCCTTGTCCTTCTCTTCTTGTATACTCCCTCTTCCCCCATTTGAAATATAGATACATTGATCATACCACAGAGCATACAATTCTATACCTACCCATTGGTAGTCACAGAACTGTAAGCTCTGTGGTGTCACTATTGTAGATATGTTTCATTTGTAAGCTCTGTAGTATCACTATTTCAGTTGTAAGCTCTGTGTTTCACCATTGTAGCTCTAATTCAATTGTATGATCTGCGGTATCACTTGTGGGTGGGGTTAAAGGCGAGGATATGGGTGGGGCTAGGCATCGAAACTGGTGGCTAGTAACTTTTCAGGCTTGGCTAGTAGCTCAGGACTTGAAATTTTGAGCCCTGCTTTAAAGCATATATTTAGTAGTTATTATATATGTGTGCTTACTTTGACTTAACAGTATCTTCAAGATCTTGAAACTTTTTCTGCAATGTGTTTAATTTTTCCAGAGCATGTGCCTTGTCTCCAGGAACACCATACACACATAATTCTTCAACAAGGTTCTGTAAGTCTTCCAAGTTTTTCTTGTGGTCTGATAACTCGGTACTTGTTTCCTGAAAATGACAAAAGTAAGACTATTTCTGTATTTTCTGGCATAAAATTCTATGTGAACAAGCAATGTTAGAAACATAAAAATATTATACGTTATTCACACTATGCTGACTGCAAATATAGACATTTTCATGTGTGAGATTAGATCTATTTACTTAAGTAGGAAATATGTTACTTTACCAAAAGAAAATATAAACTTTTTTGATGGTGAGGTAATTAGGATATCTGTCTATTCCAGAAGTAAGCAACATTTAGTTCTCCGGATCTTGAAGACTACAACTTCCATCATCCCCAACCAGCCAAATCCTGGTAGGGGATGATGGGAGTTGAAGTTTCCCAATGCTGGAAAGCCAGATGTTGCTGGTCTATTTGGTCTATTTCCATAGCATTATCTTAGTTTCCATAATCTGTCAATTTTAAAACAAAAAACCTGTCATAATAACTGTATTAACCCCTAAATACTAAAGATGTTGCCATGGACTGAGATGGAAATCTCTCCTTTATACAAGGAGTTAAGAAAATGATTTCAAACTAAAACCTGGAACTCACTTTTTGGATCTTGAGACCAACCTCATTTTTTGCGTTAGCAAACTACTAGTCATTAACAAAGAGCTATTTAAGTAAGTGGGTTTCAACTTAACAGCAGTATATACCTAGGAAGATGTCCATTATACAGCAGTCAGGTATACTCTTTATTTTCCTATGGGGAACACAGGGACCATGGGGGTTTAACTCCCATTGTTTTGGGTCCTGCTTCCACAATGGAAGAAACCATTGATTTACAGTTTTTATTTTTTGCTTTATTATGTTCTTTTTTATTTTCTCTTCTATGAGAATTTTTAGTAATTTCACTAACTCATGGGGAGTGGAAGCAGTCTCTGGTCGTTAGCCAATACATCAACTCCCTATATGAAAGCCTATACCATAGATTCTTAGGGACCTCCTGCACGATACCAGTCTGTCTCTACAGGAGCAGAATTTACCAGAGTTGAAGTAGTAATGACTTTTGACCAGTCTCTATACAGGAACAGGATTGGAAGTTGAAATGTCAACTGGAGAAGACCCAAAGGATCTGGAACACACACAATCCACTCCCAGGGTTGGTAAGTACAGCTGTATCTGTGTCCCTGTCACATTACGAGGTCTGATATGGACCTGTCTTGGAACATTGGGTGCTGGAAAGACTGCCCAGTCCACTGCAAAGCAGAGCATTGGACACCCTTCTGGTGCTCACAGGGTTAATGCTGTGGGGCTCTGTCTGCAACTTTCACCTAAAAAAGGTAAATGTTGGGAAGTGGAACTCTAAGGATTTTAACTTGTATTTATTTCATATTGAAACCTTATTTCTATATAGCAGCTGTACTATTTTCCCTATCTATGGTAAAACCAAGAATCTTCTTAGCTCTTCCCAGTTCATTCATACCAGTGTTGCAAAACGAGAAGCCTGCTCTGCATCTATATCACTGCTCTGTAGCAGCTTTTTATGGCACAAATCTCAATCTTTGACAGTTGTCAGATGCTCACAGAGTCTGGATGTGGTGAGGAGTGGGTATCGCAGTCAAAGCAGCCATAATTGTTTTTGGACCTGCTCTAGAGAGCAGGAATTTGGCCTCAGGGCAGGTGTTTTTCAGTCTACATAGTGGTCTTTTACACATGCCATACTATGGCTTTTCACTGAGGCCGAAAGGCAGCCCAACTGAATAGACAGGCAGTGCAGCAACTCTTTACACTGTGGACTCTAAACAGTCCACACACCAGGTCATGTGGCAGTCTGCATCACTGTATTTGATCTTTGCCCCATCACACCTTTATATAGGATGCACAGTGACACTTAGCACAGAATATGTGGTTTGTCTCAGGTCATAAGCACATTACATGCTGTGGGCTTTTGGGCTACTGTCTCAAAAAAGCTTTAGTCATCTGGATATATGTTCTTTGGGTTTATGTCCAATGGAGTCTATAATAGGGCCATAGTGCCCTTATACTCGATGTATCTCGATGTATTGGTTAAAATTCCCAATTACACCTTTGAGTGCCAGTGGGGTATACAACGCATTGAAGAGCAATGCGTTGCATACCCCTCTGGCACTCAAAGTGTTAAAACAACTGGATTTGTTTTTTCTTTTCTTCTATGATGCTGGTGGTTTTCCCTAGAAAGGCTCCACGTTTTTGCATATGGTTCTTAAATTAATAAATAAAATGATACTAGTGTATTGGTTCTATAATCATAAAAATAATAATAATATCAATACAAAGAACTATCCAATTAATTATTTATGCAAAGAGCTGAGCTAAGAACAAGAGGTCATCCATTAAGACTAGAAGAAAGGCGCTTTCGACTAAAACAAAGGCAGGGATTCTTTACAGTAAGGGCGGTAAGGCTATGGAATTCTTTACCGTGGGATGTTGTGTTTGCAGATAATGCAACTGCATTCAAAAAAGCAATGGATGTCTATCTAGCACAGAACAATATTGACAATTATGACAGGTGGCTTCAAAGCAGATAGGATATTGATCCAAGGAACTATTTGACTACCAATTGGAGTAAGGAAGGAATAATTCCCCCCCCCACACACACACTTGGCACTAGATTGGAAATGGCTTAAGAGGTCTTTTTTGCCTTCCTCTGGATCAACAGGGGTGTTTTTGGCATGGGCTGGACTTGATGGACGCATGTCTTTTTTCAGCCTTATCTACTATGTTACTATGTATGTTAATATTAATTACAGCGATAATTTCATACCTGCATGTACTGGAACAGCTCTGTAACATCTTTCCCTGGACCATCTGTTTCTGTTAATGCTTCAAACTTTTTTTCCAGAAATGACTGAACTTTCTCTGAGAGATTCTCAAATAGTTCAACCTTAGTCTTCAAGCCTTCCATTTGCACAATGTGCTCTTTGGTCTGTTCACTGGCTTTAGAAAAGCGCTCAGACAGGTCCCTCATCTTCCCTTGTAAAGAAGATGCTGTAGATTGATCAGCTGTTTCCATAAACTTGTTCACTTTGTCATTCATGGCGTTAATGCTGCTCTGACGACTAGAGATATCTTGCTCTAGCACCTGAAATAAGAACAAGAAACAAAAAGGGCTTGATTTACTAGACTTGAAAAAAAAGAGTAAAAATAGCAGCTCTGAGTGCTTTAATGGTCTGATAAAATTAAGCAAAGTTGTCTTTGCGAATAGTGGCTCGTAGTATTGAAAATGTTTTCATTGTGACTCCAGAGGCAAGCCCAGGATTTCCAGAGGGGTTTCCAAAAACAAAGTAAGAATGAAAAAACTGCCTAGATTTTATTTTGTGTGATTCAGCATCCCAAAGCTATTACACCTACCAAGCATAGACAAGGAGTGAGCATCCTGAACCTCTTCTCCCATCATCCTCAGTTGGCTGTTGTCCAACAAAAGCAAGAGGTTCAGAATGATAAGAGATGTACAAACAAAATAAAAATGAAGTTACCCATTCCTGCTAAAGATATACACATAGGAGCAGAAAGTATGTCATTATTGGAATACAAAATCTCAGCCTCCATCTGATTTGATAGGGGAAGATGGTTGCGGGATTTCCTGGCAACTGCAAACACCCTTTTGGGATTTACTATTCAAATGTTGTTGCCTACATGGCGACTCTCAAAAGGCCAAGCAGTGTACCCTAATCACCCCCAGGGCTGCTGAAATTAGCTAAAGGACATGGCAGGGCGACCTTTAAGCGGGCGACATTCTGATGTCACAGCATCTTATGCGGGTGACATTCTGATGTAGCTCTTTTGAGTGTCGCCTACATATAGGTGACGACATTTCAATAGGATACCCTGTTTTGGTATGTCTTTGGGCTCTGTACCCAGTTCCACTGACATCATTTTAGAAGGGTTGGAGAGTTTTTCGAAACACAGTTTACAATGGAATTACACGGGGAGCCAAGGTACTGAGCAAATAAGGCCCCTTGCAATTCTCCTTTAGTAAATAGGGAAAATCTCCTTTAATTTAAACAAATCTCTTTTAGTTGAACTGGAACTTTTAACCCCTCAAATTCTAGTGCGGTCTCCAAAGCATTGTAAAGTAATTCATTGGAGACCGTTGTACCATTCAAGGGGTTAAAAGCCCCATTTAAATCAATAGAAGTTTTGCATTTTTTTCAACCCCCCCCCCATAATGCAGTTGGTTTACTCTACAATTTTCCAGTTTCTTAGTACCTCAGCCTTATTGTGTGGGGTTAGATTTACTTACATTGTTTTTTGTAATTAATTCCTGAATGGAAGATGAATTCAATGGCACTTGATGCTGGTCTTTCAAATCCTTTTCCACCCCTTGCATCCAGTCAAGCATTTCATTTAGTCCATCTTGAACACTGAGCGAGCGGGTCAGGGTTACCTGCAGCTTCTCGTTCCAGTCATTGACTGACTGAGACAGGTTATTGTATCTTCCCACAATGTCATCTGCAGCACAAATTGACCTGGCTTGTTCACAACAGCAAGTGAAATGCATAAAACAGGCAGCATGCATACCCAAATCCTAAAAGGTTATACAGGCTTGTACTTACAATCAGTAAAAAAACAGTTTGTATGTACAAAAAATCATACAAAAATGATTTATAATCATGAAAACTAATAATACAGTTTTTCATTTATATCCCAGTTTTCAAAAACGTTAGGCATTATGTTAACCCTTTGAGTGCCAGAGGGGTACGCAACGCATTGCAAAGCTGTACCCCTCTGACACACAAAGGGTTAACCTCTTTATGACCACTGGAGTGGGCAACACATTATTTCTGGCCCACCGTCACCCTTGGCCACTCCTGCGAAAATTACTGCTGCAAGATTTATAGGGGCAGTCATTTTCACAGGGGTGGGTGGGAGTGCCCAATAAAACGGGCAACGCCATGCTGCATTCACTAGCAATAATATAAAAATGCAATACTGTTCAGTTTTAGACTAAAAAGCAAAATGAAAACCAATGACAAGGGACGAACCAAGCGGCTTCTGGATCTCATCTTTGTTTAGCAGAAGGTTTCCTTTGGTATCTAGAAGTACTTCTGCTGCTTTCTTCAGTTTCTCCACATCAGCCTGGTGAACTGACACCCGCTCACACAGTATCTAAAATGGCAGCAAAGTTACAGTCTGAGACAACACTAATCTTCATCAAGTATAAAATGATGTCAGAAAGAGTTTAAAGGGATAGTAATACTTAAAATGTAAAAAAAAATGTTGTAGCTTTTGTCCCCTTGAGTAAAACAAGGGAATCCCACTGCTGAAAGCTGTTTTATTCAAAAGTTATTACAGCTTAAATTTGAATTTTTTAGGTGCAATATCACAGTGGCCTGAAATTGTACAGTGGCGCTGTTGCTACACCATCCTATGAAGATTTATGATCCCGGGACCAGAGCTGTCCATAGGATGATGTAACAACATCGCCACTGTACAATTTCAGGCCACTGTGATATTGCACCTAAAAAATTCAAATTTGAGCTGTAATAACTTTTGAATTAAACACCTTTCAGCAGTGATAGTACCCTTGTTTTATTCAGGGGGATAAACCCTACAATATATATATATATTTTTACATATTAAGTATCACTATCCCTTTAAACTGATTTGCTTTTATATATTCTGGGTCAAACCAAAAGTATATTTGTGTAGAACAAAAACCTCCCTCTGATTTACATGTGACTTTTAACCCTTTGATTGTCAGAGAAGTTTCCAATACATTGCTTTGAAAAACATCAGAGACCTCTAGAAATCAAGGGGATAAAAATCCCTTTACATTAATGGGAATTTGGGGAACTGTTATTCGTCCCCTATGATGCAGTTGGTATTCACCAGAATTACTTTTGTTTTCATTTGAACTTAGGGCACTCAGACAGCATGACAAATCATGAGAGCGGTTAAAGGAGCAGTAAACCTTTTTTTAATAATTACCTATATGTTATAGGGCTGTTCCTCATGAGTAAAACAAGGTTTAAATCTTTTGAATTTAACTCATATTTATAACAGCAAACTGGAGTTATACTGCAGTAAACCAACTGCCCCATAGGGGACAAATAAGCATTTTTAAATTCCATGCACTTGAATAGAGCTTTTAAAACCTCGCTAACCATCAAGGGGTTAAAAACTCAATTTAATTTAACAGGAATTTATATTTGTCCCCTATGGTGCATTTGGTTTACTCTAGCATTACCAGTTTGCTTTTATAAATCTGGGCCTTAGTGACAGCATGATTAGCACCTGATAGGTCAAACTCACAACATGATTCAGCAGTATCTATCACATTCTATGAACTGTTATTCAGTGACTTACCTCTCCTACAGAATGCAGCAGAATAGCTAACTGATGTCTGATCACTAGAGGCAAATATAGTTGTTGATACCTTTATTGGCTAACTAAGCAGATTTACAATGCAAGCTTTCAAGACCTTAGGTCTCTTCCTCAGGCATGTTATACAGATAAATATGAAAACATCTCTCTTAAATACAAGTACACATTGCATTGTTTAGAATGGAAATTAGATAAGACAATTCAGCCCAGATCCAGATACTTTGATCAGTCAATGGTAACTTGTACTCTTCCTCTGTGACCTAAGGTCTTGCATTCTAAATCTGCTTAGTTAGCCAATAAAGATATCAACAACTATATTTGCCTCCTGTATTTCTATGGCTAACACAGTACCAACATTCATCTCTTATGACCACTAGAGGGCACTGTTAATGTATCAATAACCCTGGACCTAAAGCCCATATTTATAAAAGCAAACTGTCGTTAATCTGCAGTAAACCAAATGCACCACAGGGGACAAACAAACATTTCTGTTAAATTGTACTTTAACCCTTTGACTGCTATAAGAGCTCTCCAATGCATTGCTTCTCTTGCATTTAAGGCATTAAAAAGCTCTATTCAAGTGCATGGTAATTTAGGAATTTTTAATTGTTCCCAATGGTGCAGTTGATTTATTCCAGAATAACCCCCACTTTTTTTTTATAAATACGAGCAACTATATCTCCCTGAAGTGAGAGGATCCTTGTTTTACTCAACAGGAAAGGCCATGCAATATAGTTTACTGCTCCTTTAAGTAAGAACATGCGTCCTGTTTCATTCACTCCCAGCTCTCTAAACTAAGTCTGAGTTATCCTGACTAGTGCATTCTTTGCATGAAAGCCTATATGCACAATAAAAAGTGGATCAATTCCGAAGCCAACCAACTGAACCATAGGGAAAAAGAGGGACTTTCACATTGTATAAAGTCACCCTCAAATAATTAAACATATGACTACGAGATTCATAATAGTTCTATTACCTCTCAGAAGTGCCAGATTCTAAAGTAATCCTTAATCTTCGGAGACTGATGGCCAGGTTAGTGCCGTCTGTGCTCCTGCACCCTCAGTCTCTTATGGTTACCTTAAGGTAACATGCAATGCCTCCTAGAGGAGACTGGGACTGACAGCGCAGACGCACTGACACCTCTAAGACAAGATGTCTGCACTGATGCCTGGCTTCCGGTCTCAGAAGATAAAGGTACTTTAGAACCAGGTACTTTTGATATCTAATATAACTATTATGAAGCCAGTCAACATATGTTTAATTATTGGAGAGTGACTTTATACTAGGTGAAAGTTCCACTTTAATCCTTTGAATGCTAGAGAGGTAACCAACACATTGTGTTGCAATGAGTTGGATAACTCTGGCACTCAAAGATTTAATGTGGACTTTAACTCCCTGAATGCTATGGAGGTCTCCTAAGCAGGAGGTCTAATAAGCATTCAAGGGGTTGAAAGTCCCATTTAATTCAATAAGAATTTTAGGAACTTTTCCTTGTTCACCGTGGTGCAGTTGGTTTGCTCCCAAATTGCTAATCTTTTCCTGAGGACATTATCCTCAGTGTATCCCGGGAGGTTTCTACCTCTGTACATTCCAACACAGGAAGTACTTCACATAGTGATCAAACCAATGGACTTTGTATTCGTGCCCTATGATGCCATTGTTTTGCTCCACCTTTATACATGCGGCCTTTGTACCTTTGTATCTTCTAGCTGTCTTTGCAGGTTTTTGGTGTCGGCAGCGATGGGCTCTGACAGTCGTTTGTTAACAGCAGCTTCAGAGGTTTGTAATCCTGTCAGAAGTCCAGAAGATGCTTCCTTGTAATGCTCATATTTGTCTACTAAATCCTTCAGATTATTTCCTAGGACATTGCACTAAAATCAAAGAAAAAAAAATACATAATAGCAAAATAATAATAATAGTGAACTTTAGCCCCTTGAATGCAAGAGATGCATCCAACACATTGCTTTGCAATGTGTTGGAAACATATGTACCATCCATGGGGTTAACTGAGCAATATTAGTGTTAAATCCTCTGATAAATGTTTTGTGCAGTGCTTATTTGAAGTCCTAAGATATTGACTAGAGATGATGGTCCCCTGCACGATAGGGGACCAATAAAAATTGATTTACCCTTTGAGTGCCAGAGGGGGATGTATTGCATTGCTTTGCAATGGAATGCGTCCCCCTCAGGCACTCAAAGGGTTAAATCAATTTAAATGGGACTTTACCTTTTGAGTGCTAGGGGGTGCGCAACTCATTGCAAAGCAATGTGTTGCACACCCCTCTGGCGCTCAAAGGGATGTGATGAAGATATCTCTACCATTCAAGGGGGTGAAAGCGACAGTCGACTTCCTTTTTTATTTTACATAGGCAAGTGTATAACTTGTAAAGACTGATTGTCCATACCTTTTATGATTTTTCTTCATGTTACCTTTTTTTTTATACTTTTATTTTTCTAGCAAGGACCTAGGACGCTGTTTCCAGGGAGCTTTCTGTCAGGGACCATGAAAGTAGGGTTAGTGATACAGTGTTGCACTATCCCTGCAGCACTGTGTCCTCTGCATGCTCTGTAGTTAAGGCAGGCTTTTCTCTGCAGGGATAGTGCAATATTATGTAGGGATTTATGCTTTCACACTCCCTGACACAAAACTCCCTGGAAACATGGAGCTCAATTTCACAGACATAAAAGTGTAAAAAAAAAACGTGACGATAAGAAAAAAATACATAAAAATTATAGGCAATCTGACATTATATATTATGCTCTTGCAGAATATGTCAAGTCAAAATGGAGGTAGACTGTCACTTTAAAAGACTCATTTATATCAGTCGGAATTTGGGAAATATTTATTTGTTCCCTGTTGTGCAGATGGTTTGCTCCATTTTCTATTTTGTGCACATGGTCCTTTACATTTAGCAAAAACTAGATTTGCAGTCAAATGTCAAAAACTACATAGAGTAATAAATCTATTCATAATGTGTAGGCTGTGCGTGCAAATCCACATGACATAATGCAAATACATCACACAAACGTTTGCCAGCGTATGTATGGAAAATGCCATCTACACCCTCTCCTGTGTGTATCTGTGTGTGTGTGTGTGTATATATATATATATATACATGCTTCTACATTACCTGGAACGTGGGGCAGATCTAATTAATTAAGGCCCCTAGTGCAAACTGTACTACAAGCTACTGAAAAACCAAAACATTTTTTTATTTTCAACATTTAACCCTTCTGAGTGCCAAAGCAATACCCAACGCACTGCAACACAATGCACAGGATAACTCTCCGGTACTCATTGGGTTAATGGACCCCTAAAGTTACATGAGCCATGGTGCATTGAACCTGCTGTACCAATGATAGTTCTGCCTCATATGGAACCACCAATCAAATTTACCTTTGAGTGCAAGGATTTGAAATTGTCTGAGACTGTGTCCAATTTGTTCTGCACCATTTTACATGTTTCCAACATGTTAATGTTATTGTTGTCTTCTGGGACATCATCTTTATTGCAAGACTTTGCAGCATCCAGCACTCGCTGTCCTGATATAGTAATGTAACGTAAGTCACCTTTGTGTGAGATAACATCCTCTGAAAAGCTTTTTTGTCTTTGTAATTTGACAGTTATTCCTGCAAAATCTGTAGCACCAGATTCCAGATCCTCCATTTCCCCCTGGGAGTCCTGAAGCCAGTTCTCGAACTCATTGCAGTCTGCTGTAAATTTTTCCAGTTCCTCTTGAACAGTTTGCATCACCTTCATTTTCCTTTCAGAGTCAAACAGTGTTGTCTCGTACTGTGCCTTCAATTCCTCTATATCTCTCTGCAGTTTCTCCTTCTCTTCGGGTGCAAGATGTCGACCTTGCTTCTCAAGTAAAGCTTGGGCTGACTGGGTGGCTATAATGACTGCCTGGTGCTGGGAGACAATTTTCTCATGTTGTGCCTACAAATCAAATCAAATTAGAGAAAACGATTAAAAAAATAAAGTCAAGTAAAATATGATTTAAGCATTGAATTGTGAATATTTGTGCACCATATGCATTAAGCAAAGAGGAGTGGTTTTGGAGCACACCAACTGCACCATAGGGAACAAATGAAAATTCAGATAATTCCCAATTACTTCTTTATATAACCCCTTGAATGCTAGAGAGGTCTCCATTGTATTGTTGTGTGCATGCATGTTCGTGCATGTATGTATGTTGGTGTGTGTATATGCACATGTGTGTCTGTGAGTATGTTGGTGTGTATGTATATGCATGTTTATGTCTGTGTGTATGTGCATGTATGTATGTATGATGGTGTGTGTATCCACATGTGTGCACATATGTGTGTATGTTTGTGTGTCTTTCTCTATGCTGTGTTTGTGTATATATATATATATATATATATACATACATATATATATATATATATACATATATATATATATATAAATAGATATATATAGTGTGTGTGTTTATGTATATGTGTGCACATATATGTGTTTGTGTGCTTGGGGGATGTCACCCCAACCAGTTACGATATGCTCTTTTGTGCAGATCAAGGGAATCAATGTCCATTACACTTCTAACTTTCAGACATTACCTCAGTGCTTAAATGAGAATTATACTCTAATAATAAGTGGCTGTTAATTTAACAGGACTTCCCTAGGTAGATGTCCTTCACACAAAACTCAGTTTTATCTATATACTATCTTTTTGTTTATTTAAAATGTAGTCCGCTGCTTACTGTTTCTGATTATAGTCTGATAACAATGTGTATCCATCGCAAGTCTTTCATTTCTAATGGAGCCAATTGTTTGCTCTGGGGATTTGTCACCTACAGACAGAACCGCAGCTAAAATATAATGCAAAGAATAAGTAGATGGACATTCCACTCTGCTGTATGAAGGATACCAACCTAGGTAAATTAACAAATTAAGAATTACTTATCCTTAGACTTTATTTCCCTTTTAATTTTTCAAAAATCCCTATCCTTATACTAGCTGCAATCTCAGTTGAGACCAACTTTGCAGATGGTCTCATACAACCCCAAGTCCTTTGCCGTATCAATCTCATCTCGGACAAACTGCCCAGGAATGTCAGTAGAGGTCATTTTTATGGTTGGTCCATCTGTAACCTTCCATTTTACTGGAGCTAACTTTGAGCTGCCTGTAAATACTGCCCACTAATAAACTGAGTTTTGCTTGTTCTCCTGACACAAAACTCTCACCCAGCATTTGACTTTGTTTAAAATAAAAGTGAGTCTCTGATGAAAGTCATTAAGATTGACTGAAACGTCAGACAGCATGTTTATATATTTACAATAAAGTTTTAAACAGTGTGCCCAACTATTGTTTTTCTTGTGGATACGTTTGATGTAAGTTGGAGGCACAGGGAATTATGATTAGCACTTAGCTGTGAGTGTGGCAGTTTTCTTTTTCTGTGGATTTGTTTAAAATTATACAAACTATACAAAATAATCATATTGATAGCTTAACACATAAATAATATCAGATCAAATAGCAAGAACAAAAAAAGTTGAGATCTGTTACATCGTAAGATGTTGCTATTTCAAGTCAACAAATCCTGGACTAACTTCCTTATTTTGGGTCCAAATCCCATTTTGTTTAACTAAGGAATACCATAAACTAACAATTTTAAGTACTTTTAAAAAGTCCAAATTTAACCCAGTACTGAGCTACTCTTTATCCTAATCAATTACCTTGAGTTTTTGATATTGACTGCTTAGATCCTCTTCTTCAGAATGGTCCTGATCGTTCCCAATTCTTTGTTTCCCATCTGTCTGTATTAAATTACCATTGACCTCTTCTATTCCGTCAAGTATAGACTTAAGGTCACTGTCTTTGTGGTGTGTCCCGTTCTGCTGAATCTTTTTCGGAACTCTATTGCCATTCTCTGCTTCTTTGTCCACTTGGGAAAGCCACCCTAACAGGCTTTCGATTTTGTTTTTGCTTTCTTCCAACTGTTCTACTGCAGCAGACTGAAAGAAATTCCACATTTAGCAGGTATTGTACAATGTAGTATACATAAAGATATACAATATGGGCCTTATTCATCAAGCTAAAGAATTATTCTGGAACAACCCAATTGCACCATAGGATGGAAATATAAATCCTCATTAATTTACTTGGCTCTTAACTCCATGAATGGTAAAAAGATCTACAAAAACACTGGTGTCCTCTCTAGCATCCAAGGGCTTAAAAGCCCCATTTAAATCAATGGGACTTTATGGTAATGTAACCCCTCCCCCATGTTACTGTTAGTTTGCTACAGACTTGTGCTCAAGAGGTCCAATTCTGCAACAAAACAACTTCATCATGGGTGGGTAAAAACCAAATCCACATTGATTTAAAAGCTTGCTTTAATCCTTTCAATGCTATAAAGGTCTATAAAACGTTCTAGCATTGAAGGGGTTAAAAGAACAACTTCAATCAATTGGGATCTTCCCTTCCTTCTCTGTGGAGCGGTTGGTTTGCTGTAGAAATGCACCTGTTGAGCTTGATGAATAAAGCCCTAGATGCAATGCTTTGTTATGTAATGTAATAAAACACAGCACTGGCACTGACTAGTCATGGACACACAGCTATTAGAGTCTACAACTTCCATCAGCTTCACCCAGCTGGTTGGGGATAGTGGAAGTTGTAGACCTCAACAGAAGGAAGTCCAAAGACTGTTTGCAGGGTATGTCAACTTGTTCAGTTAAAAGGTTAACATTAAAGGACCAACAATGCACTGCGCACTCCTAGTCTTTAAAGGGTTAATTTCTGCTACAAACAATGTGAATTTATGTTTGTTTCCTAGAATCAGAATTAAAGTTCAAAAGTAAAATAACCCCTCCAATTTCAGTAAATACATTTTATACAACTTTGAGTGAATATAATGTTCTCATTTACCATGATTACCCCTGTAATGCTGAATGCGAATCCATAAATGCCATAAAAGGTGAAACCCACCTTCAAGGTCAAAAAATGTCAATACTGTATAGCCAACCTTGGTGAATTAACATTAAAGTTGTTCAGCTTTGGTCCTTGCGGTTTCAAAAATAACAGATTAGGAAGCTGTATAAGTATCCAAAGGCTGAGCAGTAAAAGCTGCATTTATTTTACGAAAATTGTGAAAAAAACCATCACTGTACGCTAGGAAAACCCTTGGAATAAGTGGCTGTTTAACAGGACTTACCTATTTCCTTCAACAGCACCAAATTATGTGTACAGACTATGATATACCTGACTGCTGTATGAAGGGTACCTGCCTAGGTAGACACACCTGACTGCTGTATGAAGGGCATCTTTCTAGTTAGATATACCTGACTGCTGTATGAAGGGCACCTGCCTAGGTAGATATACCTGACTTCTGTATGAAAGGTGCCTGCCTAGGTAGACACACATGTAACTGCTGTATGAAGGGCACATCTCTAAGCAGACACAACTGACTGCTATATGAAGGGCACCCACTTAACTAGATACACCTGACTGATGCATGAAGGTCCCTTACCTACGTAGACACACCTGTCCACTGTATGAAAAGCCCCTACATAGGAAGAAACACCTGGATGCTGCATGAAGGGTACCTACCTAGGTAGAAACACCTGACTGCTGTATGAAGGGTACCTACCTAGGCAGAAACACCTGACTGCTGTATTAAGAGCGCGTACATAGGTAGACACATTTGACGGCTACGTGAAGGGTACCAACATAGACAGACAAACCTGACCACTGTATGAAGGGCACCTACATAGGTAGACACACCTTGACTGCTGTATGAAGGGCACCTACATAGGCAGACACACATGACTGCTGTATGAAGGGCACCTACATAGGCAGACACATATGACTGCTGTATGAAGGGCACCTACATACATAGACACACCTGACCACTGTATGAAGGGCACCAACATAAGTAGACACACCTTGATTGATGTATGAAGGGCACCTACATAGCTAGACATACTTGGCTGCTGTATGAAGGGCACCACATAGGTAGACAAACCTGATAGTTGTATGCAGAGCACCTACATAGGTAGACACACCTGACTGCTGTCTGAAGGGCACCTACATAGGTAAACATACTTGGCTGCTGTATGAAGGGCACCTACATAGGTAGACAAACCTGACTGTTGTATGAAGAGCACCTACATAGGTAGACACACCTTGACTGCTGTATGAAGGGCACCTACATAGGTAGACAAACCTGACTGCTGTATGAAGGGCACCTACATAGGTAGACACACCTGACTGCTGTATGAAGGGCACCTATATAGGTAGACACAACTTGACCGCTGTATGAAGAGCACCTACATAGGTAGATAAACCTGACTGCTGTATGAAGGGCACCTACATAGGTAGACACACCTGACTGCTGTATGAAGAGCACCTACATAGGTAGACACACCTTGACTGTTGTATGAAGGGCACCTACATAGGTAGACACACCTGACTGCTGTATGAATGGCACCTACATAAGGAAACACACCTGACTGCTGTATGAAGGGCGCCTACATAGGTAGACAAACCTGACTGCTGTATGAAGGGCACCTACATAGGAAGAAAAACCTGACCACTGTATGAAAGGCACCTACATAAGTAGACACACCTGACTGCTGTATGAAGGGAACTTACATAAGTAGACACACCTGACTGCTGTATGAAGGGTGCCTACATAGGTAGAGAAAACTGAAAGCTATATAAAGTATACATACCAAAATAAGAGTATATAATACATATAAAATATTGTTTCAGTGTTTTTCAACTGAGTAAACACATGAAAACATAACTATAACCTGGGGTGCACACACATTTCTAATAAGTTAAAATGAAGGAACCTTTTCTGTTTGTTTCTTAATGGCTGTGGTAACAGCTTTCTCCAGTTCCTTTTTGGATTCTTCAGCTCTTTTACTGAGCAGATCAAACTTGGTTTTCGCCTCCTTTAGTTTCTGTTCGATGACGGCTCTTTCCTCAGGTGAAAGTTTATCTCCGTGCTCCTGAAGGAATCTCTCTGTGTTTTTCACAATCTCTGCCAATTCACTGGCACCAGCTTGCATATCCTTCTGTAGCCCCTAAAAGTATTCAACAAGTACATTAACCAAAATATTTTTATTTTCACTCTACTGTTACTTCATTTCCAGCCCTTTAACATAAGATTTATGAGTCTCTCTTGTTAAGTGCATTAAAAGTGTTGTTACTATGGTGCATACAGCTAAACTGAAAAATCTCCATAGTAGACACTTATTTTAGCCAAATAGTCTATTAATGTCAATTTTACATTTCAGACAAAAACAGCTCCAATATGTTTTTCAAAATGTAAAGACTCTTGATACTGGACATTTGTTTTTACATTCTACTATATATTTATTACACTCCAAGGAGAACGGAGTATCCAAAATCTTATTAACTTCCAATCCAGTGGATATAAAAAGTCTACACACCCCTTTTAAAATGCCAGGTTTCTGTGATGTTAAAGAAGGAGACAAAGATAAATCATGTCAGAACTTTTTCCACCTTTAATGTGACCTATAACATGAACAATTCAATTGCAAAACAAACTGAAATCGTTGAGGGGGAAAAATAAAAAACTCACAATAACCAGCAATCTTTTTGGGTATGAGTTTATTAGCATGGAACATGCTTTGCAAAAGCAAATCGGTCATATTGCGAGGACATCTCCTGTGCACAGTCCTCTTCAGATCACCCCACACATGTTCAATTGGATTCAGGTCTGGGCTCTGGCTGGGCCATTTCAAAATGTTAATCTTCTACTGGTGAAGCCATGCTTTTGTGGATTTGGATGTGTGCTTTGGGTCGTTGTGCTGAAAGGTGAACTTCCTTTTCATCTTCAGCTTTCTAACGGACGCCTGAAGGTTTTGTGCCAAAATTGTCTGGTATTTGGAACTGTTCATAATTCCCTCCATCCTGACTAAGGCCCCAGTTCCAGCTGAGGAAAAACAGCCCCAAAGCATGATGCTGCCACCACCATGCTTCACTGTGGGTATGGTGTTCTTTGGATGATGTACAGTGTTGTTTCTGTGCCAAACATACCTTTTGGAATTATAGTAAAAAAAATTCAACCTTGGTTTCATGAGACCATAGAACATTTTCCCACGTGCTTTTGGGGGACTTAATGTTTGTTATTGCAAACTTCAGTCTGGCTTGGATGTTTTTCTTTGCTTCCGTCTTGCCACCCTATTCCATAGCCCATTCATACTAAGAATATGGGAGATTGTTGTCAAATGTAGCACACAGCCAGTACTTGCCAGAAATTTCTGCAGTTCCTTTAATGTTGCAGTAGGCCTCTTGGAAGCCTCCCTGATCAGTTTTCTTCTCATCTTCTCATCAATTTTGGAAGGACGTCCAGTTCTTGGTAATGTCTCTGTTGTGCCATATTTTCTCCACTTGATGATGACTGTCTTCACTGTGTTCCATGGTATACCTAATGCTTTGGAAATTCTTTTGTACCCTTCTCCTGACTGATATCTTTCAACAATGAGATCCCTCTGATACTTTGGAAGCTCTCTGCGGACCATGGCTTTTTCTCTGACATGCAACTAACTAAATGTCAGGAAAATCCTACTAGAATGGCTGAACTTTATTTGTGATTAATTGGAGTCACTTTAAATGATGGCAGGTGTGTAATGACATCTATTTAACATGAGATTGAATGTGATTGGTTAATTCTGAACACAGCCACATCCCCAGTTATAAGAGGATGTGCAAACCTATGCAACCAGGTTATTGTGATTTTTTTTATTTTATCCCCTCAATGATTTCAGTTTGTTTTGCAATTGAATTGTTCACGTTATAGATCATATTAAAGGTGGAAAAAGTTCTGACATGATTTAACTTTGTCTCATTCTTTAACGTCATAAAAACCTGGCATTTTAACAGGTGTGTGTAGACTTTTTACATACACTGTATATGCATGTGAGTATTTATGAATGCTCAGTTGGATTCCTCTATATAGCGCACACTAGGCCCATTTTTAAAGTCCTCAAAATTTTTGCCTGCATAGGAAATTAAATACTGTAACACAGTTGCGATCCCCCTAATTGCGAACGTGTAATTGGGCAGTGAGGCTCACTATTAATGAATTAGGTGAGCACAATTTCCCAGTCCTTTGGGAACCTGCCCAAAGAAAATATGCTATAATTTTTTACTCCCTGGTATTATAAACTCTCCTGGAATCAAACTGCTCCAGTCAATATTCACAACCCAATTAATTTAACTAAAATTAAAACAACAGTAATATTTTATTGTGGTATCACATATTAATGCACATGACACGTGCTGTATTTCTCTTTAAATAAATGTGTGTATTTGTCTTGTCTGAAAACCCAGTCTAAGACTCCGCTGTATTTGTGAAGAACTGTGTGAACTCTGTCTACATGTTGCTCACTTTCTTGTGCTGGCTCTTCAGCTGAATGGAGAACAGGGAGAAAATAGACACACAGAAAGAAAGACATCTTAAGGCTTATATACCAAGTAGAACTGGAGAAATTATGGGACAAACCAATAGTGCCACAGAGGAGATCTAAAAATTCTCATTGGTTTAAACTGGGAGTTAACTCCTTCACATTAGAGACCTCTCTAGCTTTCCAAGGGTTAAAAGGCCTATTTAAACTTATGAATATTTTTGTGAATGTTCATTTCCTCTTTATGGTGCAGTTGGTTTGCTCCAATATTGTTCCAGGTCTTCTTGTTATATCAGCTTCCACGTGATTCTTTGCTGAGTCAGACTGTTTTAAAGTGGAAATGTATTTTTCTTTGTATGGAAGTGAGTTGTGATCACAGAGCACCGTGCAGGTACTCTGCAATCACAAACTTCCATGATGTGGCAGGACCGTCACCAGTCCTTAACGTCTCGACAGCCTGGCACGTCATTAGGTATCATTACAAAGTGACCATTCCACTTAGACTGCAGATTGAGGACCATTTCCTTGTTTCCCATTAGGCACAGCAGGAAGTCACCTAGAAAGCTTGTGATGGGCATTTCAGCCATGTTCTGAGCACAATCCCCCTGCACCAGAAACCTGCACCTTTGTTACTGTGAATAATTTGTTTACCAATTTATGTATTAACTAGTTTAAAAGCCCATGTACACGGGCCACAGTGCCACCCAGGAGCCTCGGCTGGTGCCCGCAGCCTCTCTGCTCACTGGCCGCACTGCAGTCATGCGCAGTACAGACTGCCCGAACACTCCGCAGCTGATACGGAGTGGATCGCTCCAAATTTGGACCACAGTCCTCTCTGCGCACCTTCCTGGGAACCAGGAAGGTGCGCAGAGAGAACTACTGTCCGAATTTGGAGCACCCCACTCCGTATCAGCCGCAGCGCGTTCGGGCAGTCTGTACTGCGCATGACTGCAGCGAGGGCAGACTCTACTGTGCATGACTGCAGCGTGCACAGTCTCTACTGCGCATGATGGCTTCTGACAAACATCCTAGCGAATTATTATATAGGATATAATTATTTGACCAGTTTATTCACACTGTATATACCCCAGTAACGGCCTGTTTAATGAAGAGATTTTCCTCTTTTTATGATATAGGCTAACGGGATTTTTTCTGTACCATGTAAAAGTAGATGGGTCTAGTATGGTCATGGGTGGGGCCTAGGGGTGACTGAGATATGGATCTAATCCTGTAGAATAAACAAAATTTTACAAATTGTGCCAGATAAAATAAATTAATATATACTACTAAAATAAGAAAGGTTGGACCCTATCAATAAAACAAAAAAGCAAAAAAAAAAAAAAAACCTGGTGATTTTGAAAGAGTGTTCAAAGTAACCAATTTTTTGTATTAGTCATTTTAGCCATTTTTAATTAGTTATTTAGATTCGTTTATAGATCATGCTAATTAAGGCATGCCGTGTAGACACATCCTGTCTTGGCCTACATTACTTCTCCAATCTCTAAAACTTAACCCATTAAGGTGGACAATAATTTGCAAAATAGATAATGTCTAATACAACATATAGATGATTTTAAAAGCCCAAAATGGCACATTACAATTCCTTGAACAATATCCTGAATTAACAGTTACGAAAATATTGTTTTATAAGAAATTGTTCTACACACCTCATATTCATTCTGATAGTGCTGTAATTCAGTAGGGCTGTCACGTGCACAGAAAGTATCCTGCTGCCCTATCAGTCGGTTCTCTGTCTGCGTGAGCAGATCACAGATCTCTTGCAGTTTATCTTTGTGCTCTTGTAATTGCACTTCAGCATCCTAAGAGAAATATCATAGGGAAATATAAGCAAAGTGTCTTCCTGCATTCTGGAGCAGAGTACATTCACAGAGGACAGTATGCTGTAAACATGGTAGCAGTGGATCATGATTTGCTTAAGGTGACCAGAGTGTGAAAGGAAAATGCTACATTTGTCTCAAAATATGTAAATAGACCAGATTGTGAAGAATTTGCTCAAAGCCTGACCATGCACATGTTAAAGGAGATGATTCGACTGCGTTGATAATCCCAGTTTTTTCCATCCTGGAACCTGTGTTAATAATGGTTCAGAAAAAAAAAGAAGATATCAAATAGAGGTTAGTTTGTGATATGGTTGTTAGAGCAAGCCAATTGCAGAGCATACTTTTATATGAGAAGCTGCTTATAGACTGGGACAGAATGCCTATTGCTCTCCAGCTGTTGTTGGACTACAACTACCACAATACTAAACCAGCCACTGGCTGGATGAGGATGTTGTAGTCCAACAAAAACTGGAAAGTAACATGCTGCTCCCTCCTATTCTAACCCCTTAGCTTGAAAGCTGTACATTAACGGAATACAAAAACTCCATTAATTCTTCTCCATTATCAGTAAGTTCAGTTGATATTACACTACTCGTTACATATCATTACTGATAGGAAAACTTATGCTTCATTTACAAGGCTGTGATACTTCAGACACTTACAACTAAGTTCACATAGTGATTTGAATGGAGCAGCAATATAGCTCTGTACAGCAATATCATTTTCTTATCTGCAATGTTTTACATCCCCATAGCAATCCTGTCTAAGACGGGGACATGGTGGGGAACTGACTAATTTCCTGGCTATGATGGTGTCTCGCATATGTGATTGGTTAATGCCCACTTTGGTTGGCCTGTCATTTGAGGCTGCGAAAAGCACCACAATCTCTAATGTTCCTTGTGCTGTACAGCTGCATTCACACAAAGATAAAACCACCCGTAATTGGGGTAACATGATATTTTCTAAAGGGGGCAACAGTGTGTCCAGCTTATCACTGTCACACATGTGAATACAGCCTACAAGGGGAACTTATTTATGAATAAATGGCTTTAATAGATCAACTGAATATAATTCTCACATGTTTGTGACTGTTTAACCATGTTTACTTAAAATAACCTTTGTACTGCATATCAAATAAAAGGGGAAGTGCCACCTACATAAAAATAAGTATTTTTAATAAATATGTCACAGGGGTCTTATACTTGATACAACCAAGTGTCCTCTCATTTCTTTGAAATGTACAATTAATTTTGAAATTGCTACCCTTCTCTGAATTTACTTAAATCCAGTAAAGTTAACTGATCTCCTCCTCCTTTTTTACACCTCCCAATGATGTGATCAGAGGCTGACCTGTGACTGGGCAGTGGAATTTTGGCAACTGACAGGCAAGAGGGGTTGAAAGCAAAGACTCTGTTGCCAAACCAGTACAAGAAGTTTGCCATACAGCTTTTTTTACATTTTTCTTTATATTCGTCAGGGAATTACAATAGAGACTTGAGGGAAAAACCATAAAGACACAGATCTGCAGGTACATCGATTTTGCACTCACATTATTTAGAGCTGTTAGATGTGGACCTTGCCTGGCTTATATACTGTAAAAATTCATAAAGTATAATGGTCACTTCCCCTTTAAGAAAATCAGATCATTTTAGTCACTATGTAGACAGAACATGGGAACGAGCTAATAAAATCTATTTGTATATAGTGAAAAGGTCTCACTGTAAAAAATGCATGCAGCAATACCAGGCCTAAGAGGCACATGGACCAGAAGCACAAACACATCGGCTAAAGAACAATTTGTGCCACTTGCACAACGACAGTAAAGCAATTCTGGGAAAACCAAAATACACTACAGTATAACATTTCCAAATATTACCATTGATTTTAATTGTGTTTTAACCCCTTGAAGGCTAGAGGGGTCTCTAACATAGACCTTCCCAGCATTCAAGGGTAAAATCCCCACTTAAATCAACAAATGATGGTGCACCTGGTGCAGAATTGCTCCCCTAACTTGTTTATATTGCTCTTTAACTTATGACTGTTGTTATTCAATTGTTAACCCCTGGAGTGCAAGAGGGATATACAATTCATTGCTTCATAATGTACTGCATACCGCTCTAGCACTGAAAGAGTTAAGAGGACGCCAATACAACAATGCAGTGGTCCTCTTTTGGCGATCGAGAACAAAATGTATGTGTATGCACTGAACAGAACTCTAGAATGTCACTTTATCACACACAAAGCATTGAAGTAAACAGATAACAGTGAGCGCTGTATTCACACTGAGAGGCAAACCTTCTGTTCAGTCAGGTCTTGGGCTGCCAGTAAATGACTTTTCAAGGACTCCATTTGGGAGATGATCTTTTTGTGAGCTTCATAAAAACTCCTCTGTGTGGTGTTTAGGAGTCTCAACAGCTGTTTGCTTTGATTAGGAGAAAGATCTTGGGCATGTTCTGATATGAAAAATTGGACATCAAAGGCTGTTGTCTCCAGCTCAATTTTCTTCTCAGACAGCTGGGTATCTAAATGCTGTGGGTGACATGATAGCAAGAACCTTTATATATAATCACAGGACACTTATGCAGAAACTAAAGAAAATCCCCATTGTTTTAAATGGGCTGTCAACTCACTGATGCCAGAGAGGTCTCCAATACGTTGCAAAGTTTTGGAGACCTCTCTAACATTCAATGGGTTGAAAGTTCCAGTTAAATCAGTGCAAATGCATGGATTTGTTGTCTCCTATGGTGCAATTAGGCGGCTTCACAATTACGCCATTTTTCTTTCTGTAAGCAGCCTTTAGTAGACATGAATAATCTAACAATGGTCATGCTTTATTTTTAAAGGAATAGTCATGCTTAACTCCTTAAAATGGAGCTATCATCAAAATTAAATTGCCCCCAAATCCTTATTAACATAGCGATACGCATATACATACTTTTGTTATGCTGAATAAGCCCAGCATTAGTGAGAAATACAACTTGTTCAGCAGGCATCTGCTGCAGACGCTCTCTGTGCCTGCGCCATCAGTCCCTTCTGGTACATTAAGGTATAAAGAAACTCCCCTCACCAATCCTGGAGGTGAACTGGATGGACAGAGCAGACTTGAAGATGCCTTTTCTGCAAGATGTCTGTACTTTTGCCCGTTGATGCCTGCTGAACAAGTTGTATTTCTCACTAATGCTGTACTTATTCAGCATAATAATAGTGTGTATATGGGTTTCGTTATGTAAATAAGGATTTGGGGGGGCAATTTAATTTTGCGGATAGTTCCGCTTCAATGACCACCCGATCCGGGGGTGGGTGGCCCTAGACCACTACGGCACTTTTTTTTTTTTTTTTTTTTACAATTTTTTGCGCACAGAATTCTGGGATGTCAGAGCAGCGTGCAGCAGCATTGCCATCCCAGAATTATGAGATGTGCCAGGACTGTCTCTGGTCCTTAACAGAAAAACATGATGGTACTACCCCTCTGGCACTCAAAGGGTTAAAGGTAATGGAGTAGAACTGTGTTTAACCCTATGAGTGCTGAAAGGGTACAAAACGCATTGCTTACACTTCGGGCACTCTAAGGATTAAGGTTTTGCAAACATAAACAAATTTATGTGAGGGAATATTAAATGTAAATATGGCTTTCTGTGAGAAAAAGAAAGTCAACCAGAAACCCTAAGTGGTGTATGTTTGGTCACATTGGTATAGATAAGCCAGACTTGAGTGCTTCTGTGGACCTTATGTATAAAGACAATATGACGCAACTTCACAACAGGTGGCAAATAAAAAAATCCACTTGATTTAAAATGGGCCTTGACCCTTTCAATGCTGGAGTGGTCACCAGCACACAGTGAAGCAATGCACTGGAGAGATCTCTGACACTGAAGGTGTTAACCCTTTTGAGCACCAGAGAGGTGCCAAACACAATGCATAGAATACCTTTCTGGCACTCAAAAGGGTTGAAAGGCCAATTAACCCTTTGAGAGCCAAAGCAATGTGTTCTGTACCCCACTGGCACTCAAAGGGTTAAAGGATTGGGGATTAAAGGGTTAGTAATGTCTTGTATTAATAAACAGTAATATCATAGATATTCAAAAAATAAATCAATAGATGCCATTCCGATCTCTCAGATCTTTACGGTTTGAGAGAAATAACGTTTTAAATGTACCCCCTCCCTCCCCTTTCCCTGACGTCAGCCTCCAGCTGACAGCAGGAGATCCTGGTCCTGAGACCAGCCAGCGGCTCTTCAGCAGAGCATACCAAGCACACTTTGTAGCCTGTTCCAATGAGTATTTATTTTTAGATTGTGGTATTTTGGCTCTGCTGAAGAGCCGCCGGCTGGTCCTGGGACCAGGATCTCCTGCTGTCAACTGGAGGCTGACGTCAGGGAAAGGGGAGGGAGGGGGTACATTTAAAACGTTATATCTCTCAAACTGCAAAGATCTGAGAGATCGGAATGGCATTTATTTATTTATTTTTTTAATATCTATGATATTACTGTTTATTAATACAAGACATTACTAACCCTTTAAGGGAATTTTTATATGTCCGCTTCAGTGCAGTTGGTTTATCCTAGATTTGTTCCACATATTGTATGTCCTAACAGCGCGCACCTACCTTAAGAGACTGCAGGCTTTCCTTAATCAAATCCACATCATTAGTGTTCGGTGGAAAGTTCATAGTATCTTTGTTCACTAAGATCCAATCAGACAGCAACTGTAGTTGGCTTAGTAGTTCATGATACGATACTGCTAACTTACTCTAGAGAAAAAACAGTAATACAAGTCATACACTGAAAAAAATTGTGCCTTTACGTTATTATTCAGCTGCTCAATTAAAGTGAACCAATCACAAAACATTGTTAAAATCCGCCTGTTCCTTTCCCAACAAACTACTAAAACTCTGGTGCATGCCCTCATTCTGTGACACTTAGACTAATGCATTATCCTACTAACTGGCCTCCCTGCTACTCATCTTTCACCTATGCAATCTGTTTTAAACTCAGCTGCACGAATCACCACACTCTCCCCAAAAACTGAACCTGCTCACATAATTCTTAGACACCTGTCATGGCTCCCTATTCAGCAACTCATCACTTACAAAGTCCTTCTTCTCACATTTAATGCTCTCCGCACTGCTACCCCTCCTTACATTTCTTCCCTCATCTCCTCTTACAATCCACTGGGTTAACCCTTAGAGTGCCAGAGGGGTATGCAAAGCAAAGGCATTCAAAGGGTTAAAATAGCAGCAATGTCGATTAGAACAAAATATATACTGTTTGTTTTTTCCTATTGAATAAAACAAGAGTTTTCACATTGCTAGTGTTGCACACCCCTCTGGTCCTCAAAAAGCGGAACTTTCACCAAAAATGAAAACGTAACCATGGGTTTTAATTCTTAACACAACATCAGCGTTGTGTTTGTTTTTCTTCCCACTCACCTAGAGTGGAGATATTTAACCTGCAAAATCGGGCCCTTCTGCGTTCTGTGGGACTGCATGATGCCTCCGCTTTAAAGGGTTAATTCAAAATACAACAACATTTTGAATATAAATAATGTTTGATTGTAAAATCACCCTGCAGTGACACCACCATTCGTTCACTCAGCTGAAAAAATAAACCTTTTAATATATATTTTGTCGTAACAACACAGTTAAATAGTAAATTAGGTTGAAAAAATACACAAGTCCATCAATGTTAAACATCTGCCATAGTACAACCAAGCAAATGAGGAATCATTAGCTACCTCACAGCACCAGCCCTAGTAGGAGGAGGAGCCACAGGGGGATTTGTTCCCGGAAGGCTGTACAGTTATAATTTTGGTGCTATCAGAGGTGAGTGTAGTACTGAGTAACTAGTAAAAGACTAAGCTTTAACATACATTTTTACTTGATTTTTTTATTCATGCTAGTTGCTTTTTACAGGTTTTACTGACAATATTATGATCTACAGCTCACCATCTCAGAGTCCACAGCCAAAGCAATTTGTTTTGCCCGGTCAGAAGACATGTGGCTGACCACAGCAAATGCTTTCACTAAGCAGTCCTTTAAGTCCTTGAGATGCTTCCCTGGAAGGTCATCAGGCAGAGACATTAGGCACTGCTCAGCAAACGTTACATCTTTTTTCAGGGCAACAGAAAACGCAGTCAACCTTGATTCAAATGACTAGAAAAACAAAGAGGTGTAGAAAATGGAAATCAATTAAAATGGCTGCTTTACTTCTGACAAACCGTATACAATATGTATTTAAGGAGAAGTAACACCTCCTAATAACAGACCCCCAATCACCTCACAATAGCCACAGAAACCTAATGGCCCCTACAAATTCAACCCTTGTGACTTATTTCAAGACATACCATATTCATTCAGTCCTGGATGGCATGTCCATGGAGATGGACTGTTGCTGGCATGGGAATACATAATCCTTTAACCCTTAAAGTGCCAAAGGGGTATCCAACGCATTGCAAAGCAATGCATTGGATACCCCTCTGGCACACAAAGGGTTAAGGACTAGACTGGGGCACATACCGAGCAGAGTTTGAGGACCCGTGGCCTTGCTAGCAACTGTCATTTCTACCTCTATGGACATGACATCTAGGACTAATTGAAGGAAGGCACAAGGACAAAGTTCATAGTGGCCACTGGAATTCTCTCATCATAGTAAGGCAAGAGGGAGATTATTATTAAGTAGTGTTGCTTTGTCTTAAATTGGCTCTATTACCACTTTACAAGTTATGGTCATTATGTAGAATATTTAGCGAATAATTTTAAAACATTATTATTTTTTTTTACGTTATTTGCACGAAAATTACAGTTTAAAGTGTGCCCTGCAGCCTACTTCCGGGTAAACTGCTCTTGCCGCAGTTTGCCGCTCTGCTTCTGCTCCCGTCACTCTACCCAGCATCCTCTGATGACGGAGGCGTTCTGTTAGTAAGCTGGAGCGATCTCATTGGCTAGATATTGATCTCTACCAATGAGATCGCTCCAGCTTACTAACAGAACGCCTCCATCATCGGAGGATGCTGGGTAGAGTGACGAGAGCAGAGGCAGAGAGGTAAGAGCAGTTTACCTGGAAGTAGGCTGCTGGGCACACTTTAAACCATAATTTTCTCGCAAATAATGTTTGTTTGTTTTTTTAAATAATGTTTTATAATTATTCGCTAAGTAATCTAAATAATGACCATAACTTGTAAAGTGGTGATAAATCCACTTTAAGGCATTGGAATCTATACAAGTCTCCAATGTATGTGTGGACATGGATATGTTATCCAAGGCTTTAAACATCATGTTATTTTGTAGGCTGGGCTTCACCTAAAAGCTTTGAATACGATGCATTTTTTTGTGTAGAGCAGGACTTACGTGTCAGCCACCCCTAGGCAAGCCACCCATGGGGGAAGATTCACTAAAGCGTGATAAAGAGGTGATAAAGTGGAGATGACTTTTCCAGTGATATTACTTCTCCAATTCCTATGTTATTCTATGGAGCCAATGTACTAAGATCTCCAATTTTGGAGATCTTATTGAATAGGCTACACAGAATAACATAGGAACTGGATACGAGATGTCACTGGCAAGGGTAAAGGGATAGTAATACCTAGATGTAAGAAGGTTTAATATTGTTCATATCAAAAACATAAATAAAATTCAGTAAATCCCGTTGCTTAACCCTTTGAGTGCCAGAGGGGTACGCAACGCATTGCAAAGCAATGTGTTGCGTACCCCTCTAGCACTCAAAGGGTTAAATGTGTATATTTTAAGATTTATACGTTTTTAAAGGGATAGTAATACTTCGTTTTAACTTTATTTTATTTTGTAGGCATTAAAAAACATTAAGAATGATATAAGTCTTAGCTCTCAATCCTTTATGGTTTAGGAGATATTCACAAGCAAAGTTCCCCTCCCCGCCCCTTTTACCTAGTGTAAGACATCTCTTCTCAGATGTGGATCAGGTTGTATGACAGGACAGATAACAGAAGGGGACAATTTTCTTTGTATGAAAACAATGAAAGCCCTTCCCCCCTTGACAAGTTTTTCAGCTTTTTCCATTATCTTAATTGAAGATTGTCCCTCTCTGCAGTCTACCTGGGCATCTCCCTTCTGATCTGGTTGAACGGGGGGGGGGGATACTTTGTTTGTGAATATCTCTTAAACCATAAAGGTTTGAGAGATAAGACTTATATCATTCTTCATGTTTTTTTAATGCCTACAAAATAAAATAAAGTTAAAACGAAGTATTACTATCCCTTTAAAGTCCCAGTCAAATGACCAGAATCTCGATCTGTCAGCTAGAGCATTGACGTGAGTAAAAGGGGAGGCAGGGGGGACTTTAAAAGCTTATAAATCTTAAAATATGCACATTTAAGCAACAGGATTTACTTCATTTCATTTTTTTATATGAACAATATTAAACCTTCTTACATCTAGGTATTACTATCCCTTTAATATAAAAACAGGTAAAGTGGTATCACCCACTGATGTACAAACTATAATTAGGACTGATGGCTTACAGACAAAGAAATAACACAATAAGTAAGCATACAGTAGTCATCACTTACCTCTAGTTGCTCAAGTTGAATTTTTAATGTCTCCAAGTTGTCACTAATGGATGGCAGGCTGTCTAAGTGCAGCTTCAAATCCTGAACCACCAGCAGATGCTGCCCCAGTTTTTGAGAGCACTGATTTAAAGTACCAGTTACCTAAAGATATTTATAATAAAAAAATTAATTTGCACAATAAACAGAATAAGATTGGATCAATACTAACATCAGAAACAAGAGCAAACAATAATGTCAAGTTGAATACTAAATCACTTATGTCCATAAGCACAAAAAGGTAGAGCAGTTCCAGAACCAATCAACTGCACCATAGGGAACAAATGAAAATTCACCTAATTCCAATTGGATTATATAGGGTTTAACCCTTTGAAATGCTAGAGACATTGCTAACATATTGCTTTGCAAAATGGAAATTGTTATTTGTTCTCAATGGTGCAGCTGATTTGCTCAAGAATTGCACCACTTTTCTAAGTACATATGGTTGTTAGTGTCTTGAAGACAGTCCCAATGCATGAGTGGGATTAACCAGCAGAGATCATAATACTATTAATAATAATAGTAGTAATAATAATAAAAGTAGTAGTAGCAATAATAATAGTAGTAGTAGTAATAATAATAATAATAACAATAATAATAAACGAGTTTGAGTATATTATGATATACAATGAGCTGGAGACCGGCCCAGCATACAAGGGGATAAAGGGGATCTTTTACCCCTTTACAACTTTGCCTAAATAGTTTTGTTATATATTTTAGATAATGAAAAGTGTATACATTTAAAAAAAACACTTGTTTGGCGAAATTAAAAGGATAAAAAACAGCTCTTTACCTACTTCTGGGCAGACTGCGGAGAGCTGATCTGTGCCGCAGGCTGCCGCTCTGCCTGTCTCTGTCCAGCCCCCTGTCTGTAAGCTGGAGCGCTCTCATTGGCAGAGATCGATTTCTAGCCAATGAGAGTTCTCCAGCTTACAGACAGAAAGCCTCCGTCATCAGAGAGGGCTGGACAGTGACAGGCAGAGCAGCAGAGTGCAGTACACATCAGGTAACCACAGTCTGCCCAGAAGTAGGTAAAGAGCTGTTTTTATTCTTTAATTTCGCCAAACAAGCATTTTGGTTTTTTTTGTTTGTTTTTTTAATTGTATACACTTTTCATTATCTACGATATATGACAAAACTATTTAGGCAGAGTTGTAAAGGGGTAAATATCCCCTTTAAAGAGACACTAGCACATAACAGCAAACCCTTACTTACCTACATCTGACTAAATAATGCTAACAGCCACTATGTATCAATGCTGCATGGGCCAGGTCTCGATAATTAATCTTTAATTAGCATTAGATATCATGACCGCAGAGACACAGGTGGCTCATTGTGCAGGACTCCAGGACCCCAGAATCCTTTCAGTGATGTCTTTGTAGGAAGCTTTCAGTGGGATAAGTGTTATATCCTGGAGTTCTGCAACAAAGAAGCATATCTGGCTCCATGGACGGACACAATATCCTGTGATAATTAAAAATGGATTATGGAGAGCCGATCAATACAGAATAGATTCATGGGGCTTACTCATCAAGCTAAAGAGGTACAATTCTAGAGCAAACCAGCTGCACCATAGCTTGTAAATGAAAGTTCTCATTGACCTAAATTGGGCTCCTTTCATTAATCCTAAGGTTATTTTTGTGTCACCCACACCATTTATATACCCAGCTGTCTGAGATGAAGACTGAACTGGAGACAACAGCATTTGATGTCCAGTTTTTCATATCAGAACATGCCCAAGATCCTCCTCCTAATCAAAGCAAACCACTGTTAAGATTCCTAAACACCACACAGACCAGTTTTCATTTTCACAAAACAATCACCTCCAGAGAGATGGCTCAGTTGGTTAAGGTACCAGCTGTAGACTCTGCTCAGACCGTGAGATTGCAGGTTCTAGTCCCGGCAAGGTCATCTCTGTCTTTCACCTTTCTAAGGTAGATAAAATGAGTCCAGGACATACTTAAAAACGAGAGACAATCTCAATGCATCCTTCTTGGTAAAATACTTTACTGGCAGCTCAAGACCTGACTGAACACATGGTTTGTCTCTCAGCGTGAATGGAGTGCTCACTGTTACCTGATTATTGGTCCTCTCAAATGCAGTTGGTTTGCTCCAAAAGTGCAACTCTTAAGCTTCATAAATAAGGCCCAGTTTAAAGGGATAGTAATGTTTCATAATAAAAGCAGCTCTAATTAATCATCATAATATTTGGACTTTGGAGAGTGTTATTTCAATTCTGTCAGAGTTGTAGTTCCAGAGTAATTCAATGACAAAGTGTCCCCCTCCCGCTCCTTTTACTGATGTAACACTGTTCAGCCAGAGCAGAAGGGAGGTGCCCAGGTAGACTGCAGAGAGGGACAATCTTCAATTAAGATAAGGGAAAAACCTGAAAAGCTTGTCAAGGGGGGCAGGGATTTCATTGTTTTCATAGGAAGAAGATTGTCCCCTTCTGTTATCTGTCGGTCTTACAACCAGATTCCACATCTGAGAAGAGATGGCTTACACTAGGTAAAAGGGGCGGGAGGGGAAACTTTGCTTGTGAATATCTCTCAAACCATAAAGGTTTGAGAGATAAGACTTATATCATTCTTCATGTTTTTTTAATGCCTACAAAATAAAATAAAGATAAAACGAAGTATTACTATCCCTTTAAGACAAGTGAAGTGACAGTGTTCATTAAAAATGAATCAAGGATAAAAATAATGGTTCAAGTTTTACATAAAACAATTTACAACCATTTGTTAGTCTGTCTAGGGGGAACTTACCGATTCAGTCGGGGTGTATCCTGGCTCCTCTTCCGGTTCAGATACATTTTTAGAGATTGCTTGAGATGTGTTTATTGTTTCAGGCTCTTCACTCAAACGACTGTGATCATCATGTATATGTATTGTGCGTGCATTATATGAAGGGTCTTGTTTTGGTATACATTCTGGATGAACAGTTTTTTTGTCTGTATTAATTGATGGATTATCAGCATGTCTTTCTAAGATTTCAGATTTATAAGAAACAGGCATCATTTCACTTGGGAAAAGACCCTTATTTATGTTCATAATTAGTTCCTCAAATTTGTTTGTGTTTTCAGAATCAGGGGGGATATGAAAGATTTGCTCGAGCTGTGATGATATTAGTTTAGGACAATTTGGATCTATAAATTGAGGTATGTTACTGTCAGTTATATCTTCTATTGTCTTTTGATTAGTGTGAGCTTGTGTAACATCAAGATGAATATCAGAATTATGTTTATCATGGAAGGCAAATATTTCATTTTTCACCTTTTCACTTAACAGTGCAGAGCTGACTTCATTAAGGTTACTGTTCTTTTCACTGACATCTGGTCGCACTAGTGATACCTTTCCTTGTTCAGCCACACAATCATGTTCTTCTTCAGTACTGTCACCAACAGTACTTTTAATGATTTTTAAATCCTCTTCAATCAATTTATTTTGTGATTTGTGAGCTAATGCTAACTGATTATCTGTGGAATCTTTATTATTTTTTATTAGATTTTTACAGTTATCTTCACGCATATTTGTCATATCATTATCAAAACTGCTTTGTTTGTTATCACTAGAAACTTGGGGAATAAAACTGTGAGAATCCCCTGTATACACTTTATGTAATGCTGTATCCGTGCTGCAAGAATTTGTCATTAATTTCCCTGCATCATGTTCTACATCTCCCATCCTTTCATGTGAATGACCATTCACTGCATCATGTTCTTCACCTCCCATCCTTTCATGTGAATGACCATTCACTGCATCATGTTCTTCACCTCCCATCCTTTCATGTGAATGACCATTCACTGCATCATGTTCTTCACCTCCCATCCTTTCATGTGAATGACCATTCACTACATCATGACAGCTAAATTGATTGGCATAAATCTGTGAGTTTACTTCTTGTTCAACTCTTCCTGTAGCTGAAGTGTTAGAGCAGATAAAACTAAGATTTTTAGGCAATTTATCATCTGTGTAAATGTTTTTATTTGATTTTTGTCCAGCTATGACAGCTACATCTTCCAAAGAACAATCACACTCTGTTGTGTGTTGCTGTGCTTGAACAACTCCCGCACAACCCTTGAGGTAGTTTGTTAAATCCCCACCCTCATCTGCCACCTCAGGATCTAATTCAGATGGACTGCAAGATTCCATTGTTACGGCCACAAGTGTTGTGGTATTTAAGTGCACATCATCATTACCAGATTTACTGACAGATGAATCAAAAATTGCACTGAGGTTGTCAATATGAATAGGACTTGGGGTTGAAAACAGAGCAATTGTTTCTTTCTTTTCAGATATTCTTTTAGTTTCTTCAATATCATCCATCATTTTGCATATTTCAGTATTATTTGTCAGAAATGAACTATTATTTAAATTGATTGGTGAAGTCTTCATTTCAGTGACACTTAAATCTGTATCTGTTCTATTTTCTTCTTTATCATCTTTCAGTTCACCGAGGTCTATGTTTTCTCCAGCTGTAGTTTTACAAGATGATTTGTTTTCATATATTGACTCAGTGTCATCGGTACATAATTGTTTCATGTCATCATTTGCATCGGGCTGAACAAGTTTAGAAGTAAATGTATCAGCATTGCTGGAATGAGAGAATCCTGAGTCCTCAGTGCTTGAATAATCTTCTTCTTGGATTATTTCCCTTTTGTGATGGTTTTTAGTATTACTCTTTGCACATGTGCTTAATGTTTCCATGTAATGGTGCATATTTACAATGGGATCAGGATTTTGCACCATGCTGCATACCTCTACATGTACATCTTTGGAATCAGCCAGCACATTGGAATCATGCAGCACATTTTCACCCTTAAGAAGTATATTTTTACCTTCACCATCGGATTCACACTGGCATAAGTTGTTAAATGTTACAACTGAATCATATTTGGCATCATGGTCACTATATGCTTGAAAATCTAAATCCTCTTCTCCAGAAGTCAGCATATCAATTGCTTGACTGCATTCACTCTGTTCATCTGCAAAGTCTTCATTCTCTTGCTGATCCCCTTCGCTGTTGGTCTCATCAGTAACAAAACAGTCAATATCAGTCTCACTAAAGCAGCTCTCGATATACTCATCCTCCTTTTCCTCATCCATGTAGATATCATCATCACGTTTTACGATCTCTCTCTTTTCTTCTATATTCACCAGAGTGTCCTGTTCTTCATGCTGGTCACTACCAGATTTGTTTGCCACTGTGTTACCCGATGCAGAAATGCATTCTATACTTGCCTCTCTTTCCTCAAGGAGGATAGTCTCTTCTTCCAAACAAGTGACACTTTCTGAGTCCTCTTCCATGATCGTTTCCAAAAATTGCCTATCACGTGGTATGTCTAAATTTTCAGTGCTGCTGCTACTGCAATAGGGCATATCTTCATCTGAACTTGTGTCTGAAAGAGCATGTTCTCTGTCTTCTACACTGAATTCTCCAACTCCTTTCATTTTGGCACATTTATAGGCATACTGAGTAATGCCTTCATCTTCATCATCACTGTCTTCTTCATCAAGTCCAGAAGTATCATCATCACTGCTGCTTTGGAACTGTTCACAACTATTTTCACCAGTCAGAAGGTGAGGACTCCTCTCAATCTCAACACATAGTGCTGATTGTATTACATTGCTGTTTGGATTGTCTGTGCACAATAAGTTATTGTGGTCCTCTTTACTTTCTCTGTATGCTGGAGTGTGATTATTATACAGATGGGTTGTAGTGATGTAACCATCAGTATTAGTACTTTCATGCTGTAGTGTTTTAACATCACAATTGATGTTGTTATGATTATCTTTGGGACAATTACTCTCTTCAGAATCAACAGAAAGTGTTTCCTCATACATAACCTGATTTCTTGACTCAAGTCCAAAATGATCAATGTTGGATATAAGTTTCATGTCTTTGGCAACTGTGTGCAGATCAGCTACAACACTTCCTTTTGCAAGGCTGTGATCATTTACTTTATTAATCAGCATAGATTCATGTAGTTTACTGTCTACTGTGTCCACATCAGTGTCTGTTTTACTGTCCTGCTTGTCATGTATAATTAGACTGTTTTCTATTGTATGAGAAGGCATTGAGACATTGTCACTACTCATCGATTCAATGGTCATAAAATTGTCAGATTCTTCTTTATAAGACGTTTGTTCAGATGCAGTAGTTTGAAACAGTTTACATTCATCACCATTGTCTTGCCTAATTTCAGTACTGGTTATATGTTCAGTTTCATTTTGTTTGGATTGCTCTCTTTCAATTTCATTTCCTTGATCACAGAATGCTAAGCTTTCTGGATTTGCCAAGTGAGACTCCAAGTGTACTGTGCTTCTTTCATTTTCATTGTTCGTTATACCATTTACTTTACTTTGGGATTCGTCTGTGCCCTCATTGATTAAATCACCTTCTGTTGAAGCCATAATGTTTTTATCAGCAACTACAGCAACTCCATTATTAGACTTCTTGGTACAAATCTGGGCAATGGTTTCCAAGTCATGCGGTGGATTTGTACATTGAGTACCCAGCTCAGATGCTAAAGAGGAACTTGAATCAACTCTTGTGATACATTCACTGGCATTGATGAGTTCTTCATTCTCTATGTAGGTGGTGCGCACTATGTGCTCAGACTCGAGCAGCATGCTGGCAGCTTCATCAAGATCCCCATCAAACAGAAGAAGTCGTTCTCCTGTATTTGCATCAATATAACTGTTGATCATAAGATAAGAAAGGAATAACTGCTTTGTGTGTTCTGGGTTGTGTGTTAGCGGTTCTTCTGTTTCTGAACCCTCCTTTTCAGAAAGTTCATTAAATTGAGAAATATGTGAATCATAAGAAGACATACATTTTAATGCATGCTTGCATGTAGGTTCCAATACATCTATGTTTGGCATTGTATCATGTAACTGCAGGTTGCTGAGGACACTTGCTGTGTTGTTTTCTATTATACCTAACTGAGCAGCTATATCCAAGCGAATAATCTCAGAAGTTTCTGGAATGTATAATCCAGCTATTTTTTGCCTATTACATAGAATTTTCTCTGCTAATTCATTTGAAATCATTCCTTGTTGCAAAGATGTTGATATGGGGAATATTTCACTAGTGTCTGGCCATATTAATCCAATAAAACCCCTTTGTGCCTCAAGGACTAGCAAAGCACTACTGTAAGATATTAAGCTACACTGAACAGCTTCATCCACAGTTAAGTACTTTCCTGTAGATGGGCAAATGATTCCCCCATGTTGAACCTGTTGGGTCAATATTCCACAAACTGTGCTCTGATCAATTAATCCTTGCTCTAGGGATTCTTCCAGTGTCATTCTTTTCCCAGACTCTGGGTCAATTATTCCTCCTGCAAAAATCTGTGCTCCAAGCAGCCTAAACATGATTTCACGTTCCAGAATCCCTTCATGAGCTGCTCTCAGAACAGTTATACGCCTTCCAGATTTTAATGTAATTTTACCTGCCTCTTGTGAATTAACTGGTAGAAATCTCATTCCTGTTTGTTTATTTATGACAGATCTTTGGAAGATTTCTATTAATGTAACCTTTTCAGCTGTGATGGGATCAATGAGATCTTTGCCTGTTTTTTGTTTGTCAATTAGTTTTGAAAATAACTGGGTAGAAATGACATTTCTCTGGAAGAGTTTGTTCACATTAAGCTGTTCTCCTGTATTTGCTACATACAGACACCCACATGCAACTAAAGTGTCAATCATTTTAATTGCAACAGACTCTGAAATTAAACCCTGATCAAGGGCAGCTATTATTGGAAATTCAGCTAAAGGGATGGATGAAATAATGATTTTGGCATGTGATAATTCCTGAAGTCTGACAGCAATTTGATCATCGATAAGTGCAAGATTCTTAGCTTCTTCAATATCAAAACACATGTTGACGTCTGGTGAAACAAGCCCTGAAACAATTAACTGCATCTCAAGCAACTTTATTCCAGTTTCATAATCAACAAGGCCCTGTACAATAGACTGGTATATGGAAAAAACGGTACCAGTTGTCTCATCAATGGTGCCTGATACAACTTTATCCACCTAAAAAAAAGAAAGAATAATTAATTTTATTGAATATTGGGCCTTATTTATAAAGCTAAAGAGGTGCAATTCTAGAACAAACCAATTGCACCTACAGACTGAAAACTCTTGAAATCTAGATTTCTCCGGTGCTTTGCTTGAGTTGGCACCATCTCTAGTATTCAAGTGGTAAAAAGCCCAATTTCAATGAATATTTACCCCATAGTGCAATTGGTATATTCCAGAACTGAGCCTCTCTAGCTTCTGTGTAAGGCCCTTGGTCTAATACTTGTCACAAACACAATTTTGATTATTGTGTCTTGCATTCAAAATATACTTACCAAGCATGGGAAATGTTGAGAGGATTAGCAGTTCAAATGTGCAAGTGATTTATGTCAGTGTCTCGGCAGCAAAGGTGAGACAAGCTTTGAATTCAACATGCATCTGTGAACTAAAACTTCCTTTTAGGAAATATCAAGTGTGTTAGTGAGAAAGTTTATGGCTCTAGCAGGAGAATGCACCACCTGTGAAGCAAACCATCATGCTATTGTGCCTGTGAAGGTTAGAGAAGAAAGCATGTGGAAACCCATGCAGTTCATGTTTACAGCATACTGTATAAACCACACTTGATGACATCAAATTGTGTTAATATGGAAGAGTGATAACTGTCATATAACATTAAGTCACTACCAGACTTGTAGTTCAAGAAAACACATTTGCGATATGAGCCTTTGTCAAAGGAACCCAAAGAACACTATGATGAAAGTAGGGCATATATCACGTCATGCCATCAGAGGATTATCTCTGCTGTTTAGTGATATCTTTTTGCATAGAACTATAAACCATATAGCCACACAGCTAAAGGAACCTGATCAAATTTAGAAAAAAGGAATTTATTCAAAACTAGTTGAAAAGCCACCACTGCAGTCATGCGCAGTAGAGACTGCCCATGCCACTGCTGATACTGAGCGGGGCACTCCGAAGTCAAACCGTAGTCCTGTCTGTGCACATTCCTGGGACCAAACGGTCCCAGGAAGGTGTGCAGAGAGGACTCCGGTCTGAATTCGGAGTGCCCTGCAGGCAGTCTCTACTGCACATGACTGCAGTGAGCACAGACGTCTCTACTGTGCATGACGGCTTCTGACAAGCATCCTTAGCGTATTATTATATCGGATGATTATTTCAACATCATGCAAAAACAAAAAAACAAACAAAAAAAACACACCCACACACACACAGATCACACATCTGATGCATATTTAGAAACAAACAGTTCTAATGATGTCACCTTCTGTTCCACCAGTTTATCTACCAGATCCTTTGCTTCTTGTTGTTGTCTTTCACACTCTCTAGATAAGACATATTGGCTTTCTTGTAATTGTTTTACTTGTCTTTCAATTTCCTCTTTCTCTTCTTCTGTCATTCTGATAAAAAAATGATATTAATGCCTTCAATTGTTGATCATTTCTAAGACACACATTAAAAAAAAATTGAAAATGGGCCATATACACTTAAATACCCCTTACTTCATGCTAGCACCAATACATATTATCTCTTTATTTCCTACGGTCTAAAATCTAATCTTACATATGCTCCATCGGGGGTCCCATTTCTGCCTTTTCTATTATCATAGCAATATTGATTGATATCTCTGAAGTCATAGTGCTGTATTGGCTTTAAATGGCCTGAGATAAGATAACTACTTTTCAAAAAGAAGATGGTTGGATACTAATCTCACTCGATTAACTGCCTTAGCTCTTATCTTTTATTAACCAATTCAACAACCAAATAAACCAAATGCGCACTAAACTATAGACAGACTACACGTGCACCGAAATTTAAAGTTTACATTGAATTTTAATGACGTAAGGTAAAATATCACATTTCTAAAGATGATATAAAATTAGGTAATCCGATTTCATTTCTAGACATTAGTGTTAGTGTTCCTTAGAGTGACAGAGAGGTATCCAACGCATTGCACTCAATGCTTTGAATACCGCTCTGGTACTCAAACTGTTAAGCCTATGCGGTGCCACAGAGCTGTGCACCTGCAAATAATATTATTTTTTTCCCTTTGATAAACCTTGTGTGATTCTTCTATAACGGTTTATCTCCAGTTTACTTTTCAGAGACTTTAATAATCAACCCCCAAATATCTAAAAAGAAGTTCCACAGACAAAAACACTTTACTGATTATGAGTTTAAGAAAGCAAATATAAATCATATGATAAGTTTCGATTTATCAACCTATAAAAGAAAATCTCTACAATGAAAATATGGGCGGACTAGATGGGCCGAATGGTTCTTATCTGCAGTCCAATTCTACGATTCTATATGAAAAAAATCCAACAATCCTAAAATAGTCAATGTATCTGACTTATGAGCATATTGTGAGTGTTGCCTTGACAACACAAAAGACCATTTTGAGGGGTAAATGTAAAATAGAGATGACCATTTGCTGTGACTTTATATGAAGTACCACAGCCTGCAGGAATCACAGGTAACATCCAGTGATAATCTATCATAATAAAGTCTGCCTCCAGAGATGTTTAGAAACTTGTGTGCTAGACCTCAACAGATCGCTTCACAATGCACTGAAGATGTCTAAAATCCGAGGCTAAAAAAGTATCTGGCCGTAACCCTTTGCTCCGCAATGCGCTGCGTACCCCTCTGGTACTCAAAGGGTTAAAATGATTGGCCTTTTAAAAGTTACAGAACAAAACGCATTGAATACCTGTCACCGTGCTTAGCTAAAAGCAACTGCAGTGTCTGTAACGCATCTGAAACTTCTTCCTGCTTGGTTAACAGCTCATCGCTGGAAATCTGTAAAAAGAATGCACAAGCTTTATAAAATAGCAAGTAAAGGTAGGAAAAATGACAACAGTATGCTGAAACTCATTAAAGGTATAGTAATGTTTCACAAAAACAGCAGTTACGATTGATCTTCATAGTATTTGTCCGTGGAGAGTGTTATGTCAATACTGTCAGAGTTGTAGTTCAAGAGTAATTGAATGATAAAGTATCCCCTTCCCATCCCTTTTACCTAGTGTAAGCCATCTCGCCTCAAATGTGGAATCTGGTCTCTTGACTGGAAAGGTCGCAGCAAGGGACAAACGTCTTACTGTGATCATAAGGAAAACCCTATCCCCCTTGAAAGGTTTTTCAGGTTTTTCCTCATACTCACTGAAGACTGTCCCTTTCTGCGATCCATACGGACAGTTTTGCTGCTCAGAGGTGAGCAGTGTTACACTAGGTAAAAGGGGCGGGGGGGATACTTTATCATTCAATTACTCTTGAACTACAACTCTGACAGTATTGAAATAACACTCTCCATGGCCCAGATACTATGAACATTAATTGGAACTCCTTTTATTGTGAAACATTACTATCACTTTAAGTCTGATGTACTAACAAGAAACAGTGGAGCAATTCTGGGATAAACCAGCTGTACCACAGGTCACAAATAAAAAATGCCTAACTTCACACTGATTAAAATGAGACTTTTAACCTTTCAGATACTACTATGACTTGCACAATGCTTCCCAAACCACAGTCTACCATTATATGAGTGAGCAAAAGCAAGGGGAGATAGATGGAAGACTCTGAGAACTGTGTGAAGGTATGGGCAGGTTTTGGTACCTTGAAGGTGTTTATGGAAACTGTGTGTCTGCCGGGGTGGGCACAAGACCACCGCTGTGGACACTGAGGTATGTGATCATTGGTGCTGTGGGCAATGTGGCTGTGGGCACTGCGGATTGTGTGGCAACTGATATGTGTTATTATTTGGCCATGAAACTGTGTAGTTATATAAATAACATGTTTTTTTCAGTTTTCTGGAGTTAATATAGAGAGTAGTGTGTCTGTATAAGAAATTAGCATCTGTATCAATGAATAGGCACTTAGCATTATTATATAGGAAGGTGTCCAACTTTGTACAGGTATTTTGATCCATCTATATTAGCGTATAGGCATTATTCATCATTATATAAAGCAGTGTGCGTATACTTGGTATCTGTACCAGTGTACTTGCATTTGGCATCATGTGGATTGTGGAGCAGCATGCATCAGTATCTGTGTTGCTCAGAGGCATAAATCCAGGGAGTGCAGAGAGTGCATTTGCGATGAGGTCTTCCATCCAAGAGGTCCCATCAACCCCTGGGTCCAAAATTAGGGCCCACATATTTTTGAGTTGGGGGCCCCAAAAAATGTTTATACCAGGGCCCTTGATTGTCTACAGAAGTTACACCACTGTAGTTGGTAAGTAACTATGAACATAGCCAGGCATTTGCTGCCTTCCGTTACTATCTACTGAAGCAGCTGTATAAGCCAGCTCCAGTAGAAGTGCTTGTAGTGAACCCTGTCACCGGGTTCATTCATAGAAGCGCAGCGCTCTGCTTACATGAATTAATCAATCACTCAGTTTTTGAATGGTGTTGCTACCTCTCTGGTACTCAAAGGGTTAATCATGTAATCTATAAATATATATATATATATATATATATATATACTACACAACAGGGTATATCAAATAAAATTGGAGAATAAATAATGTTGAATGTGAGCAGTATTTGTTGAATTACAATGGAGAAAGAAGGTCGGATGGAAGCACTTATGTCGGATTTCAAAGGTGGGGTTAATATGTCAAAAGAAGCATGTTAGATTTCTATGATGTATACTGTATTCTGCACTGCTTTTGTCTGTTTGAACAATGATGGCTTTGCAATAGTCGTTGTGACTTCTAAGCCTCAACTCTGAGGTGCAGGATTCCTGACAGAAAACGTAACCACAAAACTTGCGGTAAAACTGACCATCGGTAATAATATGCTACTTGCGCACTGTATTTAGTTGTTTCTTATGGGCTTTTTTTTTTGACTGGCGGTGCGTTTAATTATCACTGGTAACTCGAGTAATAGGAAAACAAAACCTGATTTAAAAAAACACTCCTGTTTTTTTTTTTTTAGCAGGGCTTACAGTACTGAGCCCATAGTTGGTTAGTTTCTTCATAGGTTACAAACTATGATTTCAGTTTCCAAAGACTGCAAAGTGTATTTTATCAGTTTAAATAGACTTTAGGCTCTGTGCACCATTTGTTATTAACAAACAGAAAACACCAACCCACAGGTTGGTAGGCTGGGGGCACTACGCCATACAGGGCAACTGTAGGCGCAGAAATCTGAAGCGCCCCGCCCCCTACAAAAAAAATTGCACAAAGTTTTGAGGTAAATCCTGCACTTCTCCGTGCATGGCCCTCCACTGATCCTGCCCTTCTCCGTGCTCCCCCACCCCCACTGATGATCCTTCCCCTTCTCTGTGCGGAGCACTATCTCTTTCTTGCCTGCTGCTCTGCCAGATAGTTTCACAGCAACAGATAGTTGCCTTCCGCCGCCATGACAGGACACAGTGAGCTTGAATGTACAACCACCAAACCGCCCCGCACGGAAACAAGTAAATGCTGGAGCCTCCGACCGACACTTATCAGAGCCACATGATGAGGGCGTAAGAAATCACTTGAGTACAGATAATCCTGTACAATAATCAATAAAAAAACAAAAAAAAACCCAATCTCAACTAGTCTGACAGGCGCCCCTCTGTGGGGTGCGCCTGTAGGCAGATGCCTACTCTGCCTAATTATAAATCCGGCCCTGACGCCATGTGTTTCTCGCATATACTTGCTCAACAGAGCAAAATCTGACATTGTGACGCTAGATGAATAGCATATTAGCCAGGGATGGACAATATTCAGATCTCTGGCTGTAGCTACCATTACAACATAGAAGAAATACATAGACAACAGCTCCCATTCATTCATCAACCTACCAGACAGTATCATCTGAGATAATGGGAGGAGGGAGGAAGCATAGTCTAACTCTAACTGGTAAGAATATAAGCATCTATACAAAATGAGCTGATGCAAGGTGAGTGGTGGGACAGAGCCATTTTCAATTATAAATAAATAACCTTTTTATTTTTTTAACACATTTGGAAACTGATGTGAGGATGACATAACATAAATTTTTTTGTTTTGTGCTCCCTTCCTCACAAAAGTCCCCTTTTAACCGTTATTAAAGGCACCCCATCACCTAAGAAAAACCCTGTTGATTCTGAATGAATGTTTAATATCAACTATATGTCATATTAGTCCTTTATTATCACATTACAAAGTTCACCATGAAAGCAACAAGCTGTTTACAGCTAAATAAAGCAAGTACAATACAGGTTACCAATGTATATGCTTGTAAAAGGTTCAGTTATCCACCTAAAGACTTACCCCTTGAGTGCCAGAGAGGTATCCAACACAGTGAGATGTGTTGGATACCTCTTTGGTACTCAAAGGGTTAAAACAGATATTAAGATATTATGATAAGGGAGGGAAACTGTCATTAAATGTAATGTTTTGATGTTCTTTCAAGTGCTGACGACATCAGTGTTACTTAATACGTCACTTGGGAAGCTGCTACTTCTGATAGAGAATTTGCTGAGAGCTAATTAAGAGTCAATTAATTGTATTAAGGCTATAGACCCTACAGCTGGGGGTATTCCCAGGAGATGGGGCCTATCTTCTACATGTTGTAGATAATAAACCATTTTGGTCACAAATGAGCCATAACCGACATTGTGAAAATAACTCTGCTGCTGGACAGGATGGTGCAGACTTTCAATGCACTTCTTTGTTAGTCTAAAGTGTAACCCACACAGGTTCTCCATCCACCGCATGCATGTTGGTTCTCTTCTGCTTTCACTATTCCTCCTTTCATTTCGTCTCACTCCTCTTGTATCTTCACTTATTTTCTCTTCTTCTGTATATTCCCCTATGTTTACATATTCTTAAATATTTCTTATTTTTTTTGCTCTTTCTCCCTTATTCCTCTAATTTTCTCTCATGACCTTCAATATTTGTTTTTCTGAAGTTCCTTTTTTTTCTGTTCATAATGACCTTTTATCATGTGTTCATACCAGAGGCCAAAGGACACCTTTTCACTGTGGGGGAGGGGAAACCCTACTACTCTCTGCTTACTTACCATGCAACAGCTTTAGAACAGGGGTGTACAACCTGGAAAGCTTGAGCTGTTGCTGGTCTACAACACCCATCATCCTCATCTGGCCATTAGCTGCTTGAGGGTGATCGGAAGGCTGAACATAACTGGATTAGAGGAAATACAGTCTATGAGTGGGTGATAAAATTGGCAGAGCAATAGATCTAGTGCTCCAATAGTTTCTGCTGACTGGTTCTTCCTTTTTTGGCTAATGTAAAATGCCCAGCACTCAATGCATACACAGCCCCTTAGGAATTACAGACAATAATAATATTAGTTTATTATTATAATGTTACTTCATAGCACGTGTATTCCATAGATTGCAGGCAGGGACCTTCCATAACATCAAGGTGTTGAATTTAACCACAAATGGTTATATACATTGCCCTTCTTTGTATAGCACTGTGGAACAGTCAACCACTTTATTAATAAGTGACATTGACAATAATGAAGTTTGAATATAATAATAATAATAATAAATAATAATGAAGTTTTATATATATATGTGTGTGTTTTTTTACTGCCCCCCCCCCACACACACACACACACCTTAGGTAAATATCTGGATACTGAATGCAGGAATTTTTCACCATTTTGTGATGTTTGTGTCCTTCAGCAGTGACTGTTGAGAACGAAAATGAGGCTGATCCACAGTCACGCCTAGAAATGTTAGGAAACATCTAAACTTTATTTTACTATGTTGGATCCCTTAGTAGTCTAATTTACAGTTACATCATATGGAACATGGTTTTCTTCTTATTATCATATTGTAACAAATAAGTTAACCCCTTGGATGCTAGAGGAGTCTACAACACATTGGGGAGATGCACTAAGGAGTGGTAACGAGGTGATATAGTGGAGATGACTTCTCCAGCGATATCACTTCTACAAGTCCTATGTTAATTTCTTGAGCCAGTGCACTAAGATCTCGCCAAATTTGGAGAAGTGATAACACTGGAGATGTCCACTTTGTCTTCTGTTTATTATGGCTTAGTGCATAACTCCCTTTAAGAAGTAATGGGGTGGAGACCAGTCTACGATCCAAAAGGCTGAAAGTAATTTTTTTCCTAACTTCTGAAACATAGAATTTAACTGCAGATAAGAACCATTCGGCCCATCTAGTCTGTCCATTTTCCTACTGTAAAAACCTCAAACCTTTTTTGGTCCTTGGTCTTTTCTTATGTTAACGGGATAGTAATGTTTCATAATAAAAGCAGCTCTAATTAATCATCATAGTATTTGGACTTTGGAGAGTGTTATTTCAATTCTGTCAGAGTTGTAGTTCAAGAGTAATTCAATGACAAAGTGTCCTCCTCCAGCCCCTTTTACTGATGTAACATTGTTCAGCCAGAGCAGAAGGGAGGTGCCCAGGTAGACTGCAGAGAGAGACAATCTTCAATTAAGATAAGGGAAAAACCTGAAAAGCTTGTCAAGGGGGGCAAGGATTTCATTGTTTTCATAGGAAGAAGATTGTCCCCTGCTGTTATCTCTCTGGTCTATTGACTGCATTCCACATCTGAGAAGAGATTGCTTACACTAGGCAAAAGGGGCGGGAGGGGAAACTTTGCTTGTGAATATCTCATAAACCATAGAGGTTTGAGAGATAAGACTTATATCATTCTTCATGTTTTTTTAATGCCTACAAAATAAAGTTAAAACGAAGTATTACTATCCCTTTAATGACAGCCTTATGCCTATTCCATGCATGCTTAAATTCTGTCACTGTATTAACCTCTACCACATCTGCTGGTAGGCTATTCCACTTATCTACTACCCTCTCAGTGAAGTAAAACTTTCTTACATTAGATCTAAACCTGTGTCCTTCTAGTTTTAGACTATGGCTTCTTGTCCTAACATTTTTACTCCTTTGAAATGTACTTCCATCCTGCGCTTTGTTGAATCCCTTCATGTATTTGAATGTTTCTATCATATCCCCTCTTTCTCTTCTCTCCTCCAAGCAATACATGTTCAGGATCCTTTAGTCTATCCTGATATTTATTTTCTTGTAAACCAGTCACCATTTTAGCAGCCCTCTCTGAATTCTCTCTACAGTATCTATATCCTTCTGGAGATGGGGTCTCCAGTACTGTACATAATACTCTAGGTGAGGTCAAACTAGAGATCTGTAGAGTGGCATGACCACTTCCCTTTTTCTGCTACTAACGTCCCTGGCTATACAACCCAGCACCCTGCTTGCATTCCCCCACCGCTTTATTACATTGCCTGCCTACCTTTAAGTCATTAGAAATAATTACTCCCAAATTCACTTTCCTCTGTTGTCTCTGACAACACAGTACCCCTAATAGTATATTTTTCACTCCTAGCTCAGAATGTCCAGTATAGTATTTCAGTTAGAATTAACATGCTTTCATCTCATAAAATGCCAAAGTCAGATATATTGGTCTCTATATAAATACCTTCTGGAATTTAGGATACATGCTGGTACTAGATCTGCTTGTACATTATATGACCTTAGATTCTGTTGAATAGATCTGTATAACTGTTATCTAGACCCTTAGGCGGCTGAGAGGCCCCTAATCATTTATATTACTGGTTCTCCATATATTTTTTATTTTAACTACAACCCTCAACAAAGAATTTGTACAGCGCTGTAGCAGTGGATTGCTAGATAGTAGATGTAGCTATGGAGATGAATGAACACATGGATTTAATGTTACTCTGTTTGCTGTGAAATTCATCATTCCATTGCTTGTGTGTACTGGTTGGGATTTTTGTATAGAGGAGTTGAAGGAATTCTGTCTAAAGCAGGTGGCTTTTCACTTCTTGTTGAACTACAAATTCAAGAATCCTCAATTGACTTATAGTCCAAAAACAGTTAGAGAGCTATATGCTTCCAGCATGCATCAGGGGCATGGTGTTTTAGAGTCAAGAAGAACAATGAATTCTACATTCTGCATATACATATTATAGGCTTGATTTAATTCCAGGTAATTTCTCGTACACTTTTGGGATAAAGCAGATGATGGGGTCATAGAAGGAGACAGTTGATGAATGTTAGTGAGATGAATGTAAAGAGGGTACTGAGAGGGATGATGGGGTGATAGAGGGGGAGATGAGGGGCAGGCAGGGCCGGATTTGCCATTAGGCAAAGTAGGCACCTGCCTACAGGCGCACGCCACCAAGGGGCGCCTGCCATTTGGATTTTTTTTTTAAATATTCTTTTTTTTTTTTTTTTAAAGAAAAAAAAAACTAGCCACCTCACTGGCTGCGCCGGCGCACCCACTCACATTGCCCGCCCCCCCGTTGTCTATTTCCTACCTCCCCGGCAGGACAGGTCTGTGCCTCTTTTAGCACAATCCTGTAAGTGCTGAGCTCCCTCGTCGTCTCCTTAGGAATGCAGAGCGCTGGGAGATGACATCATCTCCCAGCGCTCTGCATTCCTGAATAGGAGAGCGCGCGGGAGCTCCATCAGGTACAAGAATGTGCCAAAGGAGGCACAGATGACAGATCTCTTACCACGGAGGTAGGAAACGGACAACGGGGGGTGAGGGTAACATGGAGATGATGGGGGCAATGTGGAGCTAATGGGGGGCAAGTTGGAGCCGATGGAGGGCAATATGGAGATGGTGGGGGCAAGTTGGAGCTGATGGGGTGGGGGCAATGTGAGGGTAATGTGGAGCTGATGGGGGGCAATGTGAGGGCAATGTGGAGCTTATGGGGGGCAATGTGGAGCTGATGGGGGCAATATGGAGCTGATGGGGGGAATTGTGAGGGCAGTATGGTATATGGAGATGATGGGGCCAGCATGGAGCTGATGGGGGCAATGTGAGGGCAGTATGGTATATGGAGATGATGGGGCCAGTATGGAGCTGATGGGGGCAATGTGAGGGCAGTATGGTATATGGAGATGATGAGAGCAATGTGAGGGCGATATATGAGATGATGGTGGCAAGCTGGAGCTAATGGGGGCAATGTGGCGATGATGGGGGCAATATGGAGATGATGGGGGGCAACGTGGAGATTAGGAGCATTGTGGAGGTCTCCAGTGCAGATGGCCCACGAGGGGGCGCTTCAAATTTCTGTGCCTACAGGCTCCTGAGATGTAAATCCAGCCCTGGGGGCAGGGTGGAAAAGTTAAAAGGATGAGGGTCAGAAGTAGAGGTCAAAGGATGAGAGGAGTGAGAGTCAAAATAAATGAGGAAGAAAGAATTGGTAAAAAAGTGGTAGCATGGAGGATGGCATAGGGTTCTGGCACTGGTGGGTTAAGATACAGAAGAAGCTCCCAAATATCCCGCGCTAATGTACTAAACAATGGAAGCAATTATTTTCTTCATGAAGTCTGCATGGTCCTCTGTTATCTGATCTACCTTCCCTACAGACCTGATATCTAGCCAATGTGACAATATCATCAAAGCACACTAAAAACCTATAATGCCCTAAAATATTGAACATTAGTCAGAGAAGGTGGACTGGGTCACAGATGGCCTCATCAAGAGTGGAAATAAAGGTACTTCTCTACAGGACAAAGTAAAGACAATCACGCATCAACATTTCTTTTTATAACTATACTAGTAAAATAAGCAGAGCTTTGCCTGTGCGAGAACAGGCAGGGAAGTGAAAGATGTTGCCCTTGTAGTGACGGACCCAAAAGTACTCCGTGTGTCAGTCAGTCCCTCCTCCTCCTCCAGTTATTTTCTTGTCTCAGTTGTCCCTTTGAGTTTACCCCATTCCCACTTTTTTCCTCCACACTCTTGTACTGTGTGTTTTGAGACGTTCATTTCTGCTTGGCTACTTTCCTTTGACTTTCAACCCTTTCAGTGTAAGAGAGGTGTGCAACACATTGCTTTGCAATATGTTGCTTAAACCTCTGGCATTCTTTGTATTGTGGAATAGTACATTGCTTACTCTGGTGCAGTTTCATAGATCATCTTAAACCTTTGGGTAGCAGGAAATGTCTTAAACAGACCATCGGAAAGGTGCAATTAAACTTTTCAGCACAGGGCTGGGAGTAAAAAGAACCTGCAAATGAAATGTGTTGAGTACAGACATGCCACACATGCAGTGTAGCAGAGACGGGAAGTGTTAGTCTGGGATAAGGAATGTAGTGCCTCCAAATGATATCCATAAATGGGAATGTAGGGCAGACTGGTAACAGTGTGGGAATGCAGAGACAGGCACCTGTGGCTCACATCCATATGGCCACAGATTTCAAGGGGAAGCTTCTTTGGAAATCAGTGAGAGGAACAGTGGGAAATCTTTAGCTTGGGGAAAGTGGCAGATTGTGAAGGAGAATTTTAGGTTGAACTTAATTACAGTGGGTAGAAGAAGAAGTATATAACTCACTTTTCCTGGCCACGATGGTCAGAGATCAAACATTTATTTAAACTAATGTTAATTCACACTGTAAAAGCATCAGAGGGCTGGGTTAAAGATAGCTTACCTCACTGGCACCTCTGAGTAATGCTAAAGCCATTTTGTGGAGTAATGCATACAGCTGCCTTTTCACCTCTTGAATGCTAAAGAGACATCAGATACATTATTTAGTAATGCACTGAAGACCTCTCTAACAGAAGGAGAAAAAAGTGAGAAAATGCTCTCTGTGTCTTAATGAATCACCAGGATATTGACTTTCAATTGCCCTTTATAATGTTTGTATGGATCAATGCTATATCAGCTTTACAAAGTGATGTCTCTTCTTTAGACTTTGTTTAACATGATTTCTGGATAATTATCTTTATGAAGTGTCCTTTGTTTTTGCCTTTACCTCAGGTACCACTAACAAATTAGTGAACATTGCCACCACATTTAAAATCACGTTTTAAGCAATAATTAAAAAGCTTAAAACAAAAATGAACACATTTACACTCTGACACAGGTATGATGATTTTGTTTCACATGTTTCTACTAAAGAAAAGCAGAATATTAACCTTAAGTGAGTATACTGAGTTTCTTCATGAGGTTTACTTCTATTTTTCTTCCCTCTAAACCTTTGAGTGCCAGTGGGGTATGCAACGTATTGCATCAAAATGTGCAGTGTACCTCTATGGCACACAAAGGGTTAATTTAAAAGTAAAAAATAGGAGAAAACAAAGCAGCACCACCACCACATCGTACAAGGGGAATTAACCAGTCCTAGTTTATTGAAAAAAAAAAATTAAAAAAAAAAAAAAATATATATATATATATATATATATATGCTGTAAATCATGAAAGTGCACCTTAACCCCTTAATGAATGGCCAAGCGGCTGCACGGGGCATTTTTTTTGGGGGGGGCAATGGATTGAGGGGTCCCCAAAATGAATGCAGCTGCACAGGGACTCACTGAACCCACTGAATTGAATGGGAATGAACCCACTGAGTTGAAGAACCTGCTTGAAAGGTGATTAGAAGACCCAAAGTTCACTGGGAATGTTGAGACTTTGCATCTCTTCAGATTAATGAATAAGGCCCAGATTGTGTTTGGTTGCAGATAAACAGACTTAATAGCTGTAAACATGTCATAGAGGCTGTAAAGCAGTACTGTTATCTAACACATTTCTTATACTTTTGAGACCTCATATGACCATAGCTGGGAACTGTCCAGTTTTGCCCCGGAGACTCCGGATTTAACACTGTATTACCGAGTCTAATTTGCCGGATGTGCCCACATGTGCTCCACCCCGCCCCGTTCCTCCCACTCCTCATCCTAGTCTCCTACTTCCCCAGGCTATTCTGCCTATTTTTTCTTTTTGTGTGTTTTTTTTTGTCAACACCCCCCCACACACCGTGATTAAGCCCCACCCCTTTTTCTGATGCGAATCGCGTCACAGAGCTCACCCAGCGGCTACCCTCCGGGTAGTCCATGTTGTAAAGTTCCCAGGTATGCATATGACCTTTAGGAATTTAACTAGATTTTTTAATTTTGAAAATATCTTAGGGCAAACTATGTATGGTGTGAACATAGGTTATGAAAATGTACCTTCAAGTCTCATTAATAGGTTTTATGTAAGCCTGTGGATCACTTAGGTGTTTAGTCATAATGGTGATCCCCTACATACTAATGCTACTGTTATCATATGGGGATAATCATATAGCCTACTCGGTTGGTAAGGTGATGTTGGGAACCCATGCTTTATTACCATGTCTCATATACACAGTGAGGGAGATCAGTTCTAGAGCTAACAAACTGAAGCATAGCAACATTCCCAGTAGTAAAACTAGGGCTATAAAAGCCCCATTTACATTGCAATTATCCCAAACTATAGGTTTGTGTGTGTGTGTGCAGTACCAGTAGCCTTGCTGTGTTGGGCATTCAAACCTGATACACTGGGTCTATGAGGAATTGTATCACAGGACAGGGAAGAGTCCAGTGAAATGTAAGTGCAGATATCCAGGGGAACATTGGGGTTCTCTTTTTATACCCCTGTTATACTCCCCTGTAAGTGTGTCGGGATTCACAATGCAGTCTCAGCATAGTCGGCAGGTCTTCATCTATGGAAGCAGATGTGCTGAAGGGCAGCTATCTGATAACTGGTGCCCATCAAATCAATAATAATGTTGGGAAAGTTTTTATGTTCCATGTGGTGCAGTTGGTTTGCCTGGAATTGTTCCACATTTAATTTGTGCATATACCCTTAATGTCATTCAGCTAGATGTCACCAAGCATGGACTTGCAGTCTGTGGTAGGTCTCCCTAGCAACAAAGGGGTTAAACATATTCCTATATGAATAAAAATGTGTCAGTTGACCCTTCACGGACCATTGCATTGCAATATGTTGTACACCTCTCAGCTCTTTAAACGGCTAAGATAACTGATCAAATGATTATCAAAACTGATTCAGCTGAGATACCCCACAAGTGTGCCCCAAACAATGAACTAGATACACACAGCTCTACAACGCCTATAGACTCTAAGGTGTCTTATGGTATGTTAAAATGAACGTCGCACAATGCCCCCTACTTACTGCGCAGAATTACCCCATATAACACATATCCAGCTGGATGTCTTCTACAGACCATTCATGTAAAGGAACTGTATTCATGCTTGTTTACTTACTCCTGCTAAATGGAATATCCCACAGAATCACAGTGAAATAAAAATGGCCTGCACAACACTTAAAGGAGCAGTAAATATAATAAGCAAGTTACAGGGCGTTTCCTGCTGAGTGAAACAAGGGTACTGCAACTGTTTTAAGATTGTTCATTAACCCTTTGAATGTCAGATGGGTATCCAACACATTGAGTTGCAATGCGTTGAATAGCCCCTCTGGCACTCAGTGGGTTAAAAAGTAATTACAGCTCACAGTGTTTTTTCACTCATACTGTGAGCAACAGCAGCAACTGATATCCAGAAGGCATTTTTTTATAATGCACTTTACCCTTTGAGTGCCAGAGCAGTAAGTTATGGATTACGGGTCTCCATAACACATGATAGAGACAGAGTCACTTTGTGACTACAATAAAATCTTTGAAAACCAAGAAAATCCCAATGACGAATTTTTCATATATTATATATACTGTACACACATACAGTATATATCTATACACACACACACAGAATTCACTGCTCCTTTAATAGGAAACCTGGAGGAAGGATGGAGGGATCTACCAGAGAAGGTTTGTATACCTGAGGCTTAGATACGAGTGTCTTTTCTGCACCTTCTTGTCCTCCTTCTCTGCTCAGTGTTTTTGTGACTTTAGACACCCAATTCAATATCTCCCCTGCTTTCTTTACATTTTCTTTCTTTTCCTCTTCCAGTGACTTCTGGCAACATATCCATAGTGTTAATACAATTGTAAATATTACATGACAAACAAAGTAGTAATTCACAATGTTAAAATACACACCAAATAAGAACCAGATTTCTAAGACTTTGATCAGATAACAATTTCATTGTGTTGTGCAAAACATTGACAACATACAACAATAAAATCACCGTAACTATATTGAACATCAAATACAACAAAACGATTTATATAACATTTTCATTTTTGAGAACATTAGAAAATAAATGATAACCATTGATTTAGACAAACATCTCAAACCTGCTGCCTTTGCATTAGCTCTGCCACTTTACAACATGAACGTGTTTTGTTCATTTACCTTTACAATATCATTCCAAGTCTTTACAAGCAAAGTAATTTAACCGACATGTTAGCTATGAACAACGCACGCAGCACAATCTACCTTCTGCTTAAGGAAAAGAGAAAGTAGACATTTTGGTCAAACAGTCAATAGCTAGGAACTATTGTTTTAAATTGCCCAAATAAATGTGGATAACTTTACAACATGTAAAATAATTTCATACAATCTATGAAAAATGAACCCTTCAATATAAATTAAGCTCAGAGATGAAAGTGCTTAATTTTATTATGTGACACAAATGGAAAATGTTACACACACATCTAATTTGTGAATTATAATGATTTTATATTTTATTTGTACACACTGGGTATAAAAAATAACTCATTTGTATATAGTTCTGTCTTGGAGTTTAGCAATGTGGCCAAAACATGATTTAATTAAATATGTATAACCTTATTCAAATAAGATAGGAGAAAACGAATTTAATAAAAATCTAGCATGAATTTCTATACTGCATATACAAAAAAAATTCAATAAATGCTGAAATATGAAGTGGACCTGTCAACTTTAATTAATTCCATTTTGTAAACTTCATTCAAATTTGCCTATTCATCATGTTAGCCAAAAGACAACAGATACCGGCACAATTAGCATTTGGTCCAACAATCAAGACAAATCACAGAAATAAAAGTATGAATATTCCATAAACCATGTCCTTCGGCTGACATGATACAGAGGAAATATTGAATGATGTTTTCAGCTATGCAGACTTCAGTTCATGAAGGCAAATCCTCCTTAAAGCAAAAATACGCTGTTAAACCCCCCCCACACACACACATGACACCTTGAGAGCTCTTGTGATAAATCCTCAAGTCACTGCACTGATGCTTCAAGCAGTGCCAGTACTATCTGGGCTCTGTTTTTGCCACCAAAGCAACGACAGTGGGCATCTCACTATTAGAGATCTACTGGTATAGTGTGTAGCAGGTTTTATAAAATTTTTACTTAAGCTATTTTTAGATTTGTTGAAAATGTCTGTATATGCAATTTAGGAATTGATAATATATTTTTATTAAATGTATATTCTCTGGATTGGATTAAGTGTATTTGGGGCTTGTGTATTTTATATATTTCATTACATTTATCTGGTTAGTGATATTTGTAATTTATGTTATATTTAATATATCTCATATTTTGTGGTACTCTTTAAGGTAAATTATTTCACTCTTTTTCCATCAATATATGAACTATACACTAAAGAACCACTGTCCAACTGGTGGCTCACATGTTTATGAACTATCGGTGGGTTCTGGTCCCTCATTTATTGTATGGGGTCTAACCAAACATTGCGGGGAGATGATAAAGTGGAGAAAACCTCTCCACTGATATCACATTGCGGGGAGATGATAAAGTGGAGAAAACCTCTCCACTGATATCAGTTCTCCAGTTCCTATGTTATTCTATGCAGCCAATGCACTAAGATCTCCAAAGTTGGAGAAATATTAGTCCATAGGCTCCATAGAATAACACAGGAATGAAGAAGTCATCTCCACTTTATCACCTCTTTATCAGTCCTTAATGCATAACCCCCATCATGTTCTTAGACAAAAACATACCCACAACACCAAAGAGGTGCTAAACTGTAAGATAAATAACAGATTACCTTTATATAAAATTATGTATTCTAAGATAAAAAAACATGAACAAATCACTGTTAATGACTAATGGCAGATTAAAAAAATAACCACATTTATCCCTAAAATGTTACTCTAAATACAGTAAGCCAGCAGAAATAACCAATAAAATATTAGGTATATAGATATTCTGGCATACACATTATATGTAATTAAAGTACAAAAGAGGATCATTAACTTTTTACATTGAACTCCAGCACATACTAGATATGTAATTTTCTTTTTAGCAAAATGAATAAAGAACATAATAACCTCTTACTTCTTCATAAGGCACATTGTGTCATTCTGCTTCACACCTAAACAGCAAACATTCAGCTGTCCTTCTCTTCTTTTCTACCAGACCAATGATCCATGTATAAGAAACAAGAGATTAATAGGTATTACATTCCCCAGCAAAAAATGGCATAATCTTTATTGTGAAGAGAAGTAAAGACTAGGAATTCCAACATTGTGAGGCAGAGGTGCTGCCATTAACCGAAGTCCTGTATGGCAATCATAGACAGCTTTATCAAGAGCCTCTTTGTAGGACAGCTTCCTTCTTGTCTTGGGGCAAGTAAGATTTTTGATGTATGAGTTTTCATCCATTAGCTTAGTTGCTGTTACAGTATCAACAACTCCTTTTCTGACTGCCTCTTCCAATGACAGTCGTGAACGAGATCTTGGATCAATCAATCCTCCTGTTAAGGTCTGATATTCTAGACATCGATAACCAATTTCTTTGTTTAAAATGTTCATGCTCATAGCTTCAGCAGCAGGCAGAATTGCTTTGGTTACAGGGTGGGTAGCACCAGTGAATGCCATTTCACACTGTTGAATTTGCTTAGCACATACCTCATCAATAAGACCCTTCCGTAATGCCTCTGACACATTATACCTTTTTCCATTTGATGGATCAATAACTCCTCCTGTGCAAGCTTGAGCTTCAAGACACCTAAACACAGTAATTCTGTCCACCATATTTCTTCTCAGTGCTTTAAAAACAGAAACCCTTTCATTAGTTTCATATAGCCAATATCCTGCTATGGGACTGTTTGGATCTTTAATTGGCTTTGATCTACTCACCAAAATATCTGCTAATTCAGTGGCTGAAATAAGTCCTTCCTTAAACTTACTAACATGTGACCTATCAATTCTACCTTGGTTGATGGCATCCTCAAGAATAAACTGTCTCCCTGATTTCAGATCAGTTAATTCTGTTTGTGAACCCCCTTTGGAGTCAAAGACTGTTGCACTTTCCCACTGACATTCCTGTTGTGAAAGTTCAAAATACAAATTTTGATCCAAAAGACCTCTTTGATAGGCTTCAATACGTGTTAACTCCATACCAGATCTAATATCCACTATGCATATTTTATGACCTATTTCTGCAGAGAAAGCAGTAATCTGTCTTTCACCGACTGGTAAAAGGTATGTTTTGCTATCTAAATCCAGCACGCACAATTGCAGTAATTCAGAGTAATACATATTTTGCTTGCTGACAGGAAGATGAAACCCCTTTACATTGCTAGCTGGTTCATGCAAAAATTTTAAGGTTGTGTGATTTAACAATCCTTTTAAAACAGCAACTTCTGAAGGGATTCTTATACTTTTAACAGGGTCTATTACTCCACCAGTGGCTATCTGAGCTTCAAGAATTCGTTTTCCTTTCTGCCTTTCTAGAAGTCTAGCTTCAATAGCCTGGAAAACTGACAGTCTCTTCCCGGAATGGATGTACCCTAACACAGCTTTTTCAGCTTCAATGAGTTTTTCCTTAAATTCCTGATCAACTATTCCATTAATAATGGCTTCGTCTACAGAATATTTTTTGCCTGTCATTGGATCAATAATAAAACCTGTTACCGCCTGTGCTTCTAAAAACTCAAATGCCAAACCTTTCTCAATGATACCTTTCTTTGCAGCTAAAGTGAAAGATATTTTTTCTCTACTCGATTCAAGATATAAGCCTGCTATTGCTGTAGCTTTTGTTAAATATTTGTCAAGTGCTTTCTGAACTTCTTGAACAGAGGTATGACCCAATTCTAGCTGTTCCATTATTTTTCCATCCAGAATTTTAGCTTCAACCATTTGTCTGGCTGATACACGTTTCCTTAGACCTTGGAAAATAAACCTATCATCAGTGGAAGAACTGTCACTCACATATCCATCAGAGCCTGTATAGCTTTTATAACTGGATATAGAACCCATCTTCGGTAAATCTGTTCTCCTAAATCCTTCCATAATATTATGTTCTTCAAACAACTGATCTTCACTGTTTAGCAGAAATTCCTTTTCCTGTTTTACAGTTGTGACTTCAACGTGTACATCATACTGCTTGCTCTTCACTATCTGCAAATAGTAATGTTTAAAATAAGATGGAGTCATGGGAAATGTGCCTTTACCAGTAAATATACTGTTTTACCACCCAAGCTACAAAAAAAGTAAAGCTTAAGTAGAAATCAGAAAAAATATTGTGTCAAGTTATACTAGAATAGAAGAAAAGCATAGATGACAGCCATTAAAAGAGTTGTTTCCACAGTCTATAGAAAAGTTGTTTAACACCAAAGTCCACCGAGTCATGCATAAGGGCGCAAAAGAATTTAGCTCACCATAAGAAAATGTTAGGTTGCATGTGCAATAAACACTATAGCACACCTATCCAACCAACTTTAAGCACCCGAATAGAAGGAAAAAAGCAAGAATAACTGCATGAACCAAATAACGTAGTCTCTACATAAAGGAAGGGGGATACACATAGAATACCTCCAACGGCTGCTCAAATTTTCCTAGCTCTTTCCCAAATTTTCCTTCTTCAATTCTTAAGGTTTGAAGAGCATTCTGGATGCTTTTATCTTTTATATTTCCTAGTTCTGACAGCTGTCTGTAGGGATTCATGTTCTCAATAGCAATCTGAAGCTCAGTGCTTGTCTGCGTCATGTACTCTGCAAGTGGCTTGTCAGCACCATCAATTGATTGCTTTATCCTGGATAGCTGAAGCTGAAGTTCTTTCTGAATATTTTCATCATAGCCATCTATATGTACTGTCTTTTCCTCTATATGTTCTGTTTTAAAAACAGGGGCACTGACATCCATGTGTGAATCTAGCTTTCGTCTCAGCCCAGGAGATGCTTTTGACCTGTTCTGAAACTGGTCGAAACCTTGATGTGAACCTGAAGCTGAAAACATTAAGTTGCCTCCCTTCATTTCATATTCTGTTTTCTGAATAGGGCTTGTAATACTGCTATTTTGCTGTATCTCATTTTGCAGGCTTCTTAGTTGATTTATATGGTCCTGTCTTTGCAAATCAATTTTTTGTTTCATACTCTCAACAACCCTTCGTTGAGATTCTAATTCATCCTCTAGTTTACGACATTTCTGTACATGTGCCAGTTCCGATTTTTTTTCCAGGGTCAATTGTTCTTGGCACCTCTGGACTCTTTCCTTCAATTCGGAAATTTCCATCTTCAACAACTTAATTTTCTCTTCATGCATGCTCTTTTCTTGCTTCAAACTAACAACTTCAAGCCTCATGTTTGAGAAGTCATTCTCAGTGCTAAGATTTGATTCCATTGTCTTTTCAAATTTTTTCCTGAATTCTTCTGCTGAATGTTTGAATTTGATAGACTCCTCATGATATAGAGCAATCTTTTTCTGTGCTAATTGCTCTTCTACTGTCTTTTTCTGAAGATCATCTTGAACTTTCTTTAGTTTAGTGTTTAATTCCTGCACTTGTCCCTGGTGCAGTTGCATTTTCTGCTCTGCCATCTTTTTCTCCACTGTTAAGTTGTTTAATTCAGATTTTAATGTTCTAATCTCTTTTTCAAAATTAAGCATCGCTAAATTTTGTTTGTCGCATTTCTGTTTTAACTCATTCAATGCATTTCTTGATTTTGTGAAATCATCTTCTAGCCTTTTTACTGTGCTTTGAGCTCCTTGTTCACTCTTGGACTGCTTTTGAAGTTGCTCATTTGACGTTCTCAACTGTTCTTTTGTGCTGTCTAGCTGAGATTTTAGCATATCAGCATTTTTTTGCAAATTATTTTTTTCCATAGTTGTTTTTTCGTAGTCTGATTTTAACTTTCTCAGTAGGGACTCAGTCTCGTTGTTCGACTTTGTTAGTTCATCCAGCTTTAATTTTAACGTATCTGACCACTGCTTACTATTGGTCAATTGATCCTTAAGTTTAAGAATGTTGTGTTGATCCTCTTTTTGAGCTCTGGAACTTTGAAGTAGCTCTTCCTGAACTTTCTTCAGTTGCTCACGTAAACTGTCAGCTTCTCCGCTTCTGGTGTGAGATCTTTGCTCTAATGTAATTTTTTCTTGCTGCAAAGAACTTAATTGTGAATTCAGGTACATCACATTGCTCTCTGACTTTGACTGCAACCGGACAAGTTCATCCACTCTTTTCTTTAAATCGTCCACCTCTTGCTTCTTTCTAGTTAAGTCTTCTTCTAGGAATGACATTTTTTGTTGACTATTTCTCTCTGCAACTTCCTTTTGTCTTAGCTCTTCTTGATAAACTTTCATTTTTTCTCTGGTATCCTCATAATCACCCTTTAGCATTTTTATTTTATGTTCCAGAGAAATCTTCTCCTGTTGCAGTGACTTCAGTTCTTCTTCAAAAGCCATACGGATTTTCTTATGCTCCATGGCCTCTTGCATTACTTCTTCAGCTTTGTCTTGGCTGTGGTATATTTTCCTTTCCAGTTCTCTTACTTGTAACACATAATTCTGCTCCAGCTGGTTCTTTTGTTCCAACTCATTTTTGAGTTGCTGTAACATATTATGTGTATCATCTAACTGATTTTTAAGTTGACGACTCTTTTCATCTGCTGTGTTTTTTTGTATCTGGAGTGTGCTTAATTCTGATTTATACTGTTTGATCTCATTCTCAAGCCTTTTATTGGCTAGTGTAAGATCATCTAACTGTTGTTTTAGTGTCTCTGTTTTTTTAGCATATTGTTCTATCTGAGACCCTCTTATATCTGATTCCACCATGTAATGCACTTCCTGTATGGCAGCCCGTGCTGGGATTATCATTTCTTTTCCTGAAGAGAAACTGTAGATTGAATCTGTCTTTTGTCTTTTAGTTTCAAACTCAATTTTCTCCTTTTCAACTATCTTCTTCTGATATTCTAGGTCATGCTCAAGCTGTTTAACCTGTCTCAGAAGTTCTTCCTCAATTTCAGCTTTCCGTTTGAGTTCTCCCATCAGAGAGATTTTTTTGTGCTCCAAGTCTTGAAGATCAATGTCTTTCCTTTTCAAGTGTTCCTCCAGCTTCCTTCTTGCTGTTGTGCTTTCCTCAATCTGGGTCCTAAAGGCCCTGAGCTTATCTTCCACGGCATCTCTTTTTGTTTCTGCCTGCCGTGTAATCTGACGAACATGCTCAAGCTGTTGCTCAGCTGCAGCCTTTTGCTTTACTGTAGACTCCAGTTCCAAGCGAAACTGCTGAGCCTCATACTCAGCCTTGGTTTTCTGTAAACTTATCTCTTCCACTGCCTTCTGATGCTTCTTAATCTCCATTTCAGCGGTAGCTTTCACTTTTGGTAGTTCTTGCTCTAGAAAATACTTTTGCTTTGTTACTTCTTCTAGTGTTTTTTCAAGCTCCTGTATTTTTATTAAAAGCCTCGCGTTTTCTTCTGTTGTTGCTTTTTGTTTCTCTAGCAAATCTGGATATGCTGCAGCAGAAGAGCGCTCTGTGTACATTAGACTCTAAAACAAAGTGAAAGGAGGTAGGCTTAAATCTAGATTGTTTGAACAGTGTGAAAATACCAATTCTTCTCATTGTCTTAAATTGAAATGCTCACCTTGAACTACCCTTTCATAATTGCTAACTTCCTAAAACCAACCTATGAATCATGCTAGCCAAAAGAACTACAGATGCATAGTTTAGAAGATATGTAAAGCCATATGCACAAACAAAATCTTGGACAAAGCAACTGCACCAAAGGTAACAAAAAATCCCCCCAAATCCTATTGATGTAATTAAAAGCACAATTAACTCAATAGATGTCTTTATTTCTCCCTTATGGGACAGTTATTTTATCCCGTAATTTCTCCCCTTTTTGCCTATACCCATCCTACTTTAATTTCTGGGTGTGGAATTCTCTTAATGCAGCACTCATGGCTAAATAAAATCTGTGCTACACTGTGAGAGATCACCAACAAGAAAGAAAAGTATTAATATATTCTACAATATGCATGTGCTGGACTGTTGGCTACCATGGCACAAAGGTGGTTTTGAAGTACATTAGCAACAATAAAAAATGTCACCAGGACCAAATTTCTATCAGGAAGAGTAGTGAACCACTTAGGACAGCAGATTTGGAGGAGAGTATCAACCATTCTGGCCACTTCCACCAGTTGTGGGTGTGGCCATTACAGTCTTAATGCTTTTTGCATCAGATGCAAGCTCATTATTTATCCTGGATGGTTTAATTAGCCTTTTGTGTGGGTATCCAGTTTACAAACTAATTTGGGCAGTTTATATACCTCTCAGCTGACCAGTTTATTTGAGATAATTTTTGTATGTTTTAAATTGAGGATTATTTTCTGTGGCAGGAAGAGAGGCAGGGTCCTGTAATTAATGGAATTGTGGGAATGGGAGAGGCTAAAGATGCCAAAGGTGCCTTCCCTAGGGGTGCCTCAGATGTAAATCCAGACATGAATGTCATTCAAGGTGATAGCTCCACTCTAAGATATACAATGAGGAACAGTTACTTCACTGCTATGTTACTCTGTGGTGCCTTTACCAGTCTCTGAAAACTCGCTGGCTTAAAACACTGTACACAATAACAAACAACAACTATTAAAATGTCTACAACAATATGACAGTACTTCCTACCATTTAATGGTCATTTATTTAAAGAAACATGAATGCTAAAACACAACTTGCTATAATATGAAAGGGCATGCTGTAAAATTCTCAGATATATTAGTAAAAATGTCCACACCTTGACAGAACTTCATATCCATGCTACAGCATGTGCTGTTTGCAGAATTCTGGAGAAGCCATTTTCCTTTATATTTTCTACAGTATTTAACCCTTTGAGTGCCAAAGGGAGAGGCAGAAAGCTCTGCATACCCCTCTCGCAATCAAAGTTTTACTCAAGAAAACGACGAGCACATATGAAACTTGTATTCACCTGTCAGATTAAAAAAAAAAATAGTACATGTAATATCACTTATCTGAAATTCTATCAAGGTTTGAACAATTTACATGTACATATGTGTGTGTGTGTGTGTCTGTGTGTGTGTGTGTGTGTGTGTGTGTGTGTGTGTGTGTGTGTGCGTGTGTGCGTGCGTGCGAAAACATGCACTTTCATATTAGTGCAACTTGCATTTTGGCACTGGTGCTTCTTCAGTCCACTGGCCTTCAAGGGGATAATCACTAGAAGACTCCAAAATGCTAGATATAGATTCATTTCATTGCTCTAAAATGTGTTGGAGACTCCTCTAGTATTCTAGTGTTTAAAGGGGATGTTTACCCCCTTCACAACTTTGCTTAAATCTTTTCCTTAGCAATGATAACTAATTGAAAGTGTATCCTTTTTTAAAAAAAAATCAGCCAATTTGGAGAAATTCAAAGATTAAATATAGCTCTGTACCTTCTTCCACCAGACAGTGCTACCAGATCTGTACCATAGTCTGAGCTTCTATCCAGCCTCCTCCAATGAAGGAGACTTTCTGTCTCTAAGCTGGAGAGCTCTCATTGGCCAGAAATCGATCTCTGCCAATGAGATCGCTCCACCTTAGAGACAGACAGCCTCTGTCATCGGAGAAGGCTGGATAGAAGTTCAGACAACTGTACAGAACCGGTCAGCGATGTCTGACGGAAGTAGGTACAGAGCTATATTTAATCATTGAATTTCTCCAAAGTGGATGATTTTTTTTAAAAAAAGGATACACTTTCCATTAGTTATAATTACTAAGGAAAGGATTTAAGAAAGTTGTGAAGGGGGTATACATCCCCTTTAATGGAATTATGTCAAGTGCTGCAATCCACAATTTTCTGCTGATAAATAGAGTAATCTGGACTTTATCCCTTTGAGTGCTAGAGGGGTACACAACGCATTGCTTAGCAATGCATTGCGTACCCCTGTGGCACTCAAAGGATTAAAAGAATGGACAACATAATATAGTAAAGAAATGTGAGAAAAATAGCCAAGCTCGAATAACATGCATACTGATTAAAATTATCATCTGCTAATTTAAAAGAACACTAACACTTTCATATAATAAACTCCCGCTTGCCTTAAGCTAGACAGAAAATCTGATGGCTATTAGGAGAGATTTTGTTCCCCAGAATCGATCTTTCATTAACACTGGAAGTAATGAAAGCGGACATGATAATTTATTGCTGATTCCAAACTGTTGCCACTCAATTTTTCCTCTCTTCATAAGAAAATTTCAGTGAGATGAGTTCGAGATCAGGTGGGTCTACACATTAACTCTCCAATGAGATGAATTCTCCATTTGTTATGCTGTTGTATGCAGCCTTTTTTCTAAGTTGAATAGACCTAAGTGCATAGGTACAATAAAATAACACAGGAATACGAAACTATGGCTCATCTTTATCTCAATTTAAAGGGTCAGTAATACTTAAAATATGTAATAAAAAAAAAAAAAAAAAGAAAAAAAAAAAAGTTTTAGGCTTAAAGGGTACTCCCACTACTGAATGGTGTTGTATTCAATAGTTATTACAGCTCAGATTTTTTTAGGTATCAAAGTGACCTGAAATGTTACAGTGGTGTTGTTGCTAAACCATCCTATGGAGATTTATGGCCAACTGACCACAGTTCTCCATAGGATGGTGTAGCAACAGCGCCACTGTACAATTTCAGGTCACTGTGATAATGCACCTAAAAAAATTCAAGTTTGAGCTGTATTAACTTTTGAACAAAACACCTTTCAGCAGTGGAACTACCCTTGTTTTACTCAGCAAATAAACTCAATAAGATATATATATTTTATATAAAAAGTATTATTATCCCTACCCAGGTCTATGGACATGAAATTTAATAATAATTAAAGATATATATATATATATATATATATATATATATATATATAGGAAAATAAAGTTATCCGCTCCCTCCCCTTTCTGCTTGACGAGCTATAAAGCTGTCAGAAGCAGATTCTGGTTGATGGACCAGATGCAGCTCTTCAGCAGCACCCATATAACGATATCTAAAGATAAATACTTCATCGGAATGGTCTACAATGTGTGCTTGCAAACCAGGCACACGTTGTAGACCGTTTTGATGAAGTATTTATTTTTATGTATCTCTATGTCGGTGACAGCTTTACAGCTCATCAAGCAGAAAGCAGAACTTTATTTTCCTATATAAGTGCAAGTACTCTATTTTAATTGTATCTACCATATAGTTAATACTTTTTTTCTGACATTACTATCCCTTTAAAGATTAATTTGGGGAAAATATTTCACCCGCAACTGAAAGGCTATCAGGAAATTCAGCCAGTTTAACCCTTTGAGCATCAAAGGGTTAAAGTAAATAGAGGACCTTTGTTATTATTATTGAGTATTTAGTGTTTTGTTAATAGAAAACTGTGTTGGTTTCTCACTAATGCATATTATTTAGAGACGTTGGTTCTATTGTAGTGTGTAAAATGTTCATGGCTGGAAAATTACTTACCACATTTTGTAAATGAAAAGAGAAAGAGGATTCCTACAACCTTGTCTTCCACAGGAAGCATCAGAGAGCAGTCAGAAATTAAGCACCCACAGGCCACAATAGCAAGAGAGATACAGCAAACAACACGTAAATAACACTGGAGACGTTACTGACATTTGGAAGAAATAGCCCAGTAAAAAAAAAAAAACATGCAAAACATCAACACATAACATCTACACGTTCTGTATGAACTAAAATGAGTTCACAGTAGCTAGGGTTTAACATATGTATTTCAAACAACATTAATTTATAAGCATGGGTATGTATAATCATGGTACTTTGTAACACTGGTAGCTAATGCAAAGGCAGAATTTTTCTCTTTCTATTTACAGGAATAGTTCATGTCATATTTTTAGCTGGTAAACCACATCAATTGTCAAACATCTATGGAAAAATAGTAATTTGTTTAGAATAAAAAAATGAAAATTCATATTTGATTTGCAGTGTTTAAAATAGCTGACATGCATTGGCCAGCATGTATTCCAGGCCAAAACGGTCTTCTTCTAATGCTCAGAGAATGGAGAGTTCCTATGTAAAAACTATGAACAACAGCCTATTGAAATGATCTCATTATGGAGATGCCTGAAATAAAAATAAATGTAAACCTGCAGGAAAAAATAAATTAGCTTACATATAAATTATTCATTGAGCCGTATCTCAGTATGTCCATATATCTATAAAATGTCAGTGAGCTGTTTATTAAAGATGGGATGTTTCGGGGTCTTTGTTCAAGGACGGTTCAAAGGGATTCTGCATAGAACTGAAGATTCCATTACTTAATTTTCTTCTCAGCCATTATACCACTGTATACTATACTTATAGTAAAACTATATGGCTTGTGGAGAAGATTCTTTCTTATCATTGAAATGAAAATGTAATTTTTATCAACATATACTTATCCTTTACCACAACTGGTCAGCTTCTGCTCTGCTGTTATTGATGCTCTTCCCTGGTGAAGGAGAATGGTATGGCATAGCACTGAAGTTAATAAATAGGCCTACAAATCTTGTAATACTTATCTGGTAAAAAGAAAACTTAAAGAGGAAACTTGCTTTTGTTCTAACTAGTCAAACAGAACTATCACCCTATATAAAGTAATTCCCCAATAATTATGTATATAGCGATATGCTTCTTAACAGTGCTATTATTGAGCACAAGTACCAAGTTCTGAAGTAATCCTTCTTTTTCTGAGACTGACAGCCAGGCTTCTTACTTTAGAGGCATCTGCGAGCCTGCACCGTCAGTCCCTTCCGGTAACTTAAGGTCCATGCAATGCCTCCTAGAGAAGACTGGGAAGGACAGCCCCTGTCTCTAAGCCAAGATGTCTGCGTGCATGCCTGGCCACCGGTGTCGTAAGAAGAAGTATTCCTTCAGAACTTGGTACTTGTGCCCGATAATAGCACTGTTAAAAGGCATATCACTATATACCTAATTATTGGGGAATTACTTTATATAGGGTGATAGCTCTACTTTAAAGGGATAGTAATACTTCGTTTTAACTTTATTTTATTTTGTAGGTATTAAAAAAAAACATGAATGGTTTATGGTTTAAGAGATATTCACAAGCAAAGTTTCCCCCTCCCGCCCCTTTTTCCTAGTGTAAGCCATCTCTTCTCAGATGTGAATCTGGTTGTATGACCAGACAGATAACAGCAGGGGACAATCTTCTTTGCATGAAAACAATGAAAGCCATTCCCCCCTTGACAGGTTTTTCAGCTTTTTCCCTTATCTTAATTGAAGATTGTCCCTCTCTGCAGTCTACCTGGGCACCTCCCTTCTGATCTGGTTGAACAGGGGGAGGATACCTTGCTTGTGAATATATCTTAAACCATAAAGGTTTGAGAGATAAGACTTATATTGTTCTTCATGTTTTTTTAATGCCTACAAAATAAAATAAAGATAAAACGAAGTATTACTATCCCTTTAAGGGAAAAAAATGATTAGTGGGAAGTGCCTGATGAAAACTAGGGCTAGACAGTATTCTGCTGTGGGAAAAGATTTAATGAGACAAAACATTGTGCAGGTAACAGGTCCACTTATGGTAACAGGTCCATGTACTCTTTGATATGCAAGCTAAATTGAATAGGGACTCAACAGTGGAATTTTGAAACGGATTTGAGTATTATATAATCAGAATATGGAAGCACTGGGGTTTTAATACAATTGTTCTAAAATTAAGTACACTATTATATGAATTTGTGTAGAAAAAAAAGCTAATGCATAATGCTAATCCATATTTTTTTGCGGGGTGGGAGTTAGATTTCCACATAATTTTTGAAATTCATGTATTATTACAGATGCCATAGCTATGAAAATTAGTAAACATAACAACCCTCCACCAAAGAGAAGAGAAAACAGCACAATGCAGAAGAAACAAAAATCCCACAGGAAAGTACATGTCTTTTGTGAAGGTAAAAATGATAATATACTGTAACCAGATACAAGATGTATCTCTCTCTTTGATTGTCACAGGGATGTGAAGTATTGTGAATATATGAGTTGGATGCCCATCCAGCACTGAAAGGGATATATGTTCCCAATAAATGTGTACTACAAAATGACAATTGTAAGGATGTCCTCCATAGTAATGTTTTCTAGAGTTCCAGATGCAATATGTGTTTATGACATGTTTCTAATATTTTTGTAACTGAAAAAAAATGAGTCAAGATAAAAGGTTAATCTTAAAACAAAAAAACAGACCTGCGGTTCTCCATACCAATGTGCAAACATGTGCCCTGTCTTGGGCATATATAATACCACTGTGCTAATAAATATGAGGATTTAGTTCCATAATTTGGCCAAAAAATGGTAAAGCTTGCCAACCCTGTTTGTAAAAGGTTAATCTTGCATTTTAATTACAGTAGTGCAGCATGGTTAGCTGGCCCTAATTAAGAATAATTTTGTGATTATGGTAATTTTAAAATTGCTAAAAAAATTTAATGAATCACTGCTATGTAACCTATAATAAATGCAGCTTACAATACAGGTACATTATTTATATATTATATAAGTATAAACTAAGCTGTTTTAATAGATAAATAATTATGATCAAACTGATTGCAAGGTTCTCATGTGTATTCTAGTCCCTTAATGAAAACACATATAGTTAGAGTTCAGGCAATGACATCCATTGTAACTTCTCATTATTTCATCTGCATGGTTGCCACATTACGTTTTATTGAGATCATTTGAAAGCTTTTAAAGGAGAAGTAACACCTTGTAATAATACCCCCCCCCCATACTATGGCCAGTACATCATAATAGCCCCTTTGATTTATGCCATTGTGTTTATACTCAAGAGCTAACCTATTCAATCAGTCCTGGATGTCTTATCCATGGAGGAGGACATGAGAGTCACAAGCAGGACCACAGAACCTCAGACTCTGCTCACTGCAAATTTTAAAGCTTAACATTTTAAGGACCAGAGGGTGTGAAAAGCATGTCTTTGCAATTTACTGTGCACCACTTTGGTCCTTAACCCCTTAACGACCAGAGGTCCGGGGAAGTTACCATCCTTTAAGGAGCACGTTGATCTGTGTCATCGCGCCGGCACACGTGACCTGTGACGTATACTAGTACGCCGAATGGGGGTCTGAAAGGGACTACTCCGGTCTTGGAGCAGTCAATTTCAGACCCCATTTTTACTAACCGCAGGAGTGTTGTACGTAAAAAGTATGTGATGTGCCAGGACCATCAAAGGTCCTTAAGGGGGGAAAAACCGGTGATGGTCCTGTCACATCACAGAGTCATTAAGGGGATTAAAGGACTACATCTGGCTTGCCACACTAGAACTAAACAATTGGCTCACAGGGATTATCAAACTGATTAGAGAAAGAGAGAGATGTGTGTAAGCAGGAAGATTCTATTCTCCAGGGTACACTTTGCCGAAAGGGGGACTGGATTAGAGCCAAAAGGTATGCAAGTGTGTGCCAAATTACTCAAAGAATTCCTTAATGGGAACTAATATGTGAGTCAGCAGGTGTGCTAGAATAGCAGGGTGATGTGTTGTTCTTCTACTTTAAAGGGATAGTAATGGATGAAAATAAACGCAGTTCCGATTACTCCTCATATGTTTTGAGCCATGAAGCTATTTATTTCAATATTGTCCAATGTGTATTAATTCAATTATAAAGTATCCTCCTCCGCCCCTTTTATCTCTTCTGTGTCGCATTCCCTCAGATGTGGAATCCGGTCGTTTTACCGGACAGCTTGCTGCAAGGAATAATCTTCTCGCTGTGAGCATAAGGAAAACCCTGCCCCCCACCCTTGATTAAGGAGGGCAGGATTTTCCTTATGGTCACAGAAGATTGCCCTCCACTGCACTCCATCTGGAAGTTCCTGGAGATCATGTTACGTAGGTAGAAGGAGTGGGAGGGGGATACTTTATAACTGAATTAATGCTGAACTACACGTTGGACAATATTGAAATACAGAGTTACATGGCCCAAAACATATGAGGAGTAATCGGATCTGTGTTTTTTCACCCATTACTATCCATTTAAGTAGATCCATACACTCTGCCTGTTTCAGTCTGAAAAAACTTCCAGAATCTGTCATGTTTTCCTCCATGGACATGACAACCTGGACTGACTGAAGATGTTACATCTTGAACAAAGCTAAAGAGCCAAAATTCATAATGGCCATTTAGAGTTTACACCTACTATGACATAAGTGGGGAGTTATTATGAGGAGTTGTTACTTGCTCTTTAAATGCAGAACAGCTTAATTAAAAAAATGGCCTTGATTGTGGCTGTTTATGTCATTAACTAAAAACTTCTGGAAAAAGTCTAATCTCTTTAACCCTTTGAGTGCACTCTGGCACTCAAAAGGTTAATGGTTCTATCCTACAGCACAGGTAACGAGAATATTGAATGAATATAACTTATACTTATTGAAAGGGGGAATCAGTGCTTTGTTTTGAAATGCATTCTTTACCTCTTCTTCCTCCATTCTCTTCAAGGTGTCCCCAGAAAATTTAACATACTGACTAATTAAAGTCAACAAGGCAGTGTAGCGGGTCCTTAAATCCATGTACTACAAGACAATAAAACAAGGACATTTAAAAATGTAAGATTCTGTTGAATGAATTTGAACTAAAACCAATATTCAAAAACAGAGGATCCAGGAACATGAATACAACTGAGTGACATCACCAAGTTTGCATCTGCCACAACCACTAATCTAAGCAAGTGTTAAACAGAAATAAGCACTGAAAATTGCAAGATTACATTATATACTTAAGTTTTACATATGTAAATATTAATAATTTGGTCCGTGAGCCCTAAAATATAGTATAAATCATGTATTCTATAGGTATTAGGTATCCACTCATGACCGCAGGCTCCTAATATCCTCAAGTCTCACAGAAGTGATAATACAATAATTGATGCAGACAGTATAATAAAACATATACTGTGAAAAGAAGAACATGGTCAGTGCTAATTTTAAACAATTAATTCATTTTATTTTTTCACATTGCATACAGATTCATGTAATAAATATATACTATATTAAAAATAAATTAATCCAGTTTCATTGCTAGGTTTTAGCTTCTATTTAAGCCACTTTTCCTTTACTGACTCTTATTTTTATTTTAGTTTCAGTTTTGATAAATCATACTAGCTAAGGAAAGCATGTATTTTATATATTTCTATGTGTCTGGCACACACACACACACACACACACACACACAGGGGCGGAAGTAAGGAGGAGATATTCAAATCTCCTCCATACTGCCAGTCCTGGAGATACAGGGGGCATGATTTTGACAGAAGAGTGAAAAGCTCTGCAAGGAGTTAGCCCACCCCCACCTTAAGTCTCAACAGAAAAAAAAAAAAACATGGCCGACACACGTATGCATACACACATTCTCCTGCCCACCACCTGCTCCTTTTGTCGTCAAATGGACAGTCTCTGTTCACTACCCCAGTATACAGACACACACACACACATATACAGCATTGTTAACCCTTTGAGTACTAAAAGGGTATGCAACGCATTGCTCTGCAATGCATTTTGTACCCCTCTGCCACTCAAAGGGTAAAATGATTCCCACAGAGACTGTATAATATATTGTGCTTGGGAGGCTCAAAACAAAGAGTGCTACATCGGTATCCAAAGCAGGAAAATGAAACTCTGATCTCATATAAAGTGATCACTATTTCAGTATGTGTCTCCAATACAGCTTCAATATTTTTTATTTTATCATAAATGTAACGGAGTTATAAGCCTTTAAAGTTTTAACTTGTGACATCACTGGATGGCTTGCCATGGTACAGCACAGTACCGAAGGCTTGTAAATTTGTTACATAAATGATTGGAGACAGATATTGTTGAAAAGCACTTTATATGAGGTGACAATTCCACTTTGTATTCTAGAAAAAAAAACAGTTTTACACACACGGACACTACCACCTACATTCATTGAAGTTCAATGTTTGTTTGTTTTTTAACCAATGCTTAACCCTTTGAGTGGCAGAGGGATATGCAACACATTGAAATGTATTAGTACATCCCCATTATTGTGTAAATTACCTCTTGTACAATAAAGTCTGAGGAGCTCTGAATCCTTCTGCGTTTCATGGGTGACTTTTGATGGGAATCCACCAAAGCTCTATAGGTCATTAACTGCAATTCATAGTCCTGTCAGGAAAAAGAAATATAATATAATTAAGTAAGCTATTTTATTTAAACAAATTACAATATGCAGCTAGACATGTAGTTCCTAGGACTGATGGTTTCAGGGAAGCTAACAACCACATAAAACTACCATATCATCTACAGTATTGTAATTAAGACCTTCTGAAAAGTGGATAATTTCTCGCGCAAACCAACTGCACCATAGTGGAAAAATACACATTCCCAAAACCCAAACTGATTAAATAGGGGCATTTACCCCCTTGAATGCTAAAGAGGTCTTTGAAATGCGTTGGAAACCTCTCTAGTATACAAGAGCTAACAAATATTTATTTAAATCAGTGGGGATTTTTACACCCACCCCATCTGGGACAGCTTGGTTTGCCCCAGAAGTACTCAAGTTTTCTTTCGAACACAAGGCCCTTATAAGCCACAATAACCCATGCCCTTGGGATCACACTAAGGTCATGTTACTGTTTCTTGGTGTCATCCTGTAGAGTCTAGACAGATATACACGTACTTTTTACTTGACAGCAAATCATGTTTCCTTAGGTGTGGATAAACTGATAGCAGAATTAAAGAAATATACTAAGGGAAGCACAAATACATGTACAAATGTATTAAACAGATGATTTGTTGATTAATGTATAATTACCTTAATTGCTGAGGAATACTGTTCAGAATACTTCTGGCATTCATCCAACTTGCTTTGCTTCATTTCAATTTCAGAAATCAGCATCTGAAAATGAATATGTGATATTTATTACATTTTGGCAGCTAAGGTAGTGCCATACATTTTGAAAGAGGTTCCATTTGCATTACTAATTTAGCTGCTATTTAAGTATCTTTGTATTTAGTGATAGCTTATTTATTTGGAGTAAGTTTATATTTCACTAGAGAATGCTGCATGGAGTTGCCCGTGGGATTCTGTATATTGTGCACGTCAGGAACTGCTGCAATAAGATGGCAGTGAATCTAGCTACGTAGATTTCCACAGCAGTGGCCAAGGGGACTTTGCCCCCCTGGCCACTTCTATGAAAACATCTGCCCCATCACCATTTGCTGGTTGAGGGGGCAGTTTGCCCCCTGCAGCCAGGGGAGGGGAAGATAGCGAACCAGAAACAGTTTGATTTGATTTACATATATATATATATAGAAGATAATCCTTTGAAAGATCCTATCTTATAATGATGCAGAATTCCACAAGAGTAAGAAACTGAAAGAGACAAATGATGAATGTATGTCTTGTAGGGAAAAGATAAATGGGGTGCGGGGTGAGCTCCAGCTGTGAGGCTGTAGTTGGAGCTTCATCCCTCTTGTCTTTTATCTACAAGACTAAGTATACACTCATTAAGTATTGCCCTGTTTAGATGAGTTTCTTATTCATGTCAAATTCTGCATTGTTTTAAACCAAGTAGTTAGAACCACTGATAGGTATAACTATAAGGTCTTTTTTATGCCGGCGACATAAAAGTTGCAGCCTATTGCTATAGCTCTGTCACCAGTGAGGTTTTACTAACTTTTCTATGTTCTACTGCTGATCCACAGACAGTAAATTACAGTTGAGCCATGTGGGCACCACCCATACCATTGGCACCACATGGGTTGGCTACCAGCAGTCATGTGGAAAGTCTGGCAGCCAATTAACTGTCCATGCAGACCTTCTTTACTGTATCTTCACTACGTTCCTGAAGGAATACAGTAAAGATACAGCATGCTGGTGCATTCATGAGTGGTGATAGTCACCCATGTATTTATCATGCAAGGTGACAGTCACCCCTGTAAGCATCATGCAAGTAGTCACCTACATGAAAGGTACCACAGCAAAGTATTTATTTATTTTTTTTTTATTTAGTGAGAATTTTACCAGGAAGAAAACATCAAGATTTCTTTTCAAGTATGTCCTGGAGTCATGGGACCTTTCACAACAGTCAACATCACCAACACAGTGTCACATATGCAAAAGGGGCCCAATTATTATGAGATACTACACAGTTGTTCTCACAAGCATTACCTTCTGCTGGTCCAGCTGTTTGGTCAGAGCTTTGCTGTTTTCAGGGAGATTCTGCTGAAGCATATTTTGTGTCTCTTCAACTTGTCTAATCCAAGAGTCAAGTGCAACATACGATTCTTTGTAGTATTTTAAAGACTTGCTAATTCCATCCAAATCACGTAGCCTAGTTTAATAGAACCATTTCAAATTAATAATTAGCAATTAATGTTTCATTTCATAGAAAAAATATCCCTGCTTAACCCTTTGCGTGCCAGAGGGGTACAGAATGCATTGCAAAGCAATGCATTCTGTACCCTTCTGGCACTCAAAGGGTTAAAAAACATAGTTATCCGCAAACATGATTGACCCCTTAGATGCCAAAGGGGACTCCAAATGCATTGTTTTGTAACGCGTTGGCAACCAAGAGGTTAAACTACAGCTGGTATTTCATGTGCAAGTGTTGAAGAAAGTCAGCAAAGGGAAATGGAGAGAAAATGGAAGAGGAATACATTGGGACGTGTAACATAGGAATGTATGGGCCTCTCGGGGTGTGGAACGTACCCATTTTTGTATAATAGGAAAAGCCCTACAATATGTTTTTCCATAAAAAAGTGTATGCTCTTTTAAAGTAAAGCAATATGAACCTGTTTTCAATCTGTGAATGCACATTCTGCCATCTCTCAGCAATCTGGTCAGCCTTTTCCTTGTGCCAGTCAAAGTCAAGATCCCGCTCTTTGTGTGCTTTGAACATCTGGTCGCTGATGGTCTTGGCTTTCTGCAAATCATCCTCTATGGCATGGAACACATCCCGTTTCTCATCCACTTCAGACCTCCATTGCTATTTAACAAAAAATTACATTTACGGTGCTGGATATGTCTTAGGTATTCAAGAGGATATCTAGCTAAACTGGTACTAAAGAAAGCCAGTAACATCTTCATATTCAAACTTCTTTTTGTTCTAGTCTACTACAGATGCATTGATCTAATGTTTAATATTGAAAATTGCAAAATAATGTATTTAGGACAGAGAAAACCAGAGGTGAAATATACACTTAATGCTACTTTGCTGAAAAAAACATCAGCAGAAAGGGACTTGGGAGTTATTATTTCACAAGAAGTGAAGGTAGGCAAGAAATGCAGCAATGTAAAAGCAGTGAGAAAAGCAAAGCAGGTTCTTGGTTGTATAGCAAGAGGCATTAGTTGCAGGAAAAGTGATAGGGGTACTAATTGCCACTTTAGAGATCACGGTAAGTATCTCATCTGGAGAACTGTGTATAGTTCTGGAGAAAACATTGCCACGTGGACATTAATAAATTAGAGACAGTTCAAAGAAGAGCCATTAAAATGGTGCAGGTGGTTCATAACACTCCTAGAATACACTCAAATAGCTTAATATCAGTAGTTTCAAAGAAAGTGGGAAGAGGGATGATATAAAGGAAAGTTTTAAAGGGATAGTAATGTTTCACCAAAAAAGCTGTTCCGATTAATCTTTATAGTATTTGGGCCATGGAGAGTGTTTTTTCAATACTGTCAGAGTTGTAGTTCAAGAGTAATTGAATGATAAAATATCCCTCTCCTGCCCCTTTTACCTAGTGTAAGCCATCTCCGCTCAGACGTGGAATCTGGTCTCTAAACCGGACAGCTAGTAGTGGGGGAAAAATGTCTTACTGTAAGCTTAAGGAGGGCAGGTTTTTCCTTATGCTCACTGAAGATTGTCCCTTGCTGCAATCTATCTGGGCAGTCTTGCTGCTCTGAGGTGAGCAGTGTTATATCAGTAAAAGATGAGGGAGGGGGATACTTTATCATTCAATTACTCTTGAACGACAACCCAGACAGTATTTAAATAATGCCCTCCACATCCCAAATACTATAAAGATTAATCGGAGCTGCTTTTTTGTGAAACATTACTATTCCTTTAAATAAATTAACATAGCTGTGCGGTATTTTTAGAAAAAGAGGAATACTGGAAAAAGATCTAAAGATCTAAAGCTGGAAAATTTAGAATGCGTGTATGTACTACTTTGCGGAAATTGTGATACCCAGGCAGAGATGGTAGGGACTAATACTGTTAAGGCATTCAAAATGCCTAGGATAGACATAATTCTCTTATGAGAAGTAGGTACGAATGTTGATTTTAATTAAATAGGTAAATAGGCAAACTGGGCAGCCCATTTGGTTCCTCAGTGAAAATCTACGTAAAATAGTAAAATGAGCCCGACTCCATCCGCATTTATAGTTACTTTTAGGCCAGAAGTCATCAAGTGATTATGAGAGAAGTCTATCTAGATTGCTCTTTGCTAGCTCTTTCCTATGACTATTGTTGGATATATTCAGGTACATGGCACTGCCTTTTATATTCAAGGAAGGGAATTACAGTGAAAAAATGGGGTAAATGCCACCTTACACATATGCACACATACGCATGCAGCATATGTTTAATTGCGTGTGCACCCGCAGATAATTCTATGAGATTTGACAGCCTGAAGCTGGCAGATGGAATTGGCTGATCCATCTGGCACTAGCTCACTGATAACTAAGAAAATGCCAGAAATAATCTGGCATTTGATGAATCAGTAAATAGCTAATGCTCAAGGGAATCCTCTCTTTTTCTTGTGTATCCATGCACTGATTGATGAATTTCCACCTTAGTTAACAATATGATAAATACAACTGACAAAATAACTATTAAGATCCACCTATTCCTATAGGTATAGTTGCCTTTAAGAAATGTTACATTTACTAATAAGCAAATATAATCTATAGTTGAAGTTTATCCTTTGTATGCACTGTAGGTATGTGACTTTTCATTTCAGACCTACCTTTAAAGTAGCTACAAGTCTCTCAATTGTATTTCTGTCAGCGGTAACAGCATCTTCCTCACACAATTTAGTCTCATACAGTTTTACAAGTGATTCAGCTCCTTGTGTGTTCTTAAGCACCAGATTTATGGTCTTTAACCTGTGTGAACAAAATAGTTGTAGTATCGAAAAAGTGCTTTCCCTGTAACCCTCTGCGTGCCAAAGGGGTATCCTATGCATTGCTTTGCAATGCGTTGGTGACCCCACCGGCACTCAAAAGGTTAATTCCCCCTACCCCAGAGCCTAATGAGGTCCCCAAAGCATGTACAACTTAAAGCTTGAGTTACAGTTAAACTCTTAATTCACCAAATCAGAACCACATAATTGTATTACATGTGGTTAATACAGCACACAAAATACTGCATTGAGTATTATTTATTTAAAGTGGTCAACTTCTTGACTTCAAAAAGTAATGCTCTGGCACGCAAAGGGTTAAAAGCCTAGGATTGTGATTACTATAACTGCCAGTTACTCTCTTGGATGTAAATGACATCTCCTGTGCATTGCGTTGCAATTAACTGGAGGAGTCACTTGCAACCAAGGGGCTGACAAGTGTTAACTCCTAAAAAAGGGTAATACATTTTTACCCCCCCCCCCCAGCTGTTGGAGACTACAACTCCCATAACAGCTGTTGACTCACTGGGGATGATGGGAGTTATATTATACAACAGCTGAAGATCCAAAGATGAACTACCCCTGCCCTAGGATCTGTTGATAAATCTCCCTGTCTCTCCTATATTACTGCACCATGAATATAACTGGACCTACTTTTCTAAGTATATGGAAGACATGGAGTAAATTTGGTTCATGTTCTGGATGACCACATTGAGCTCAGAATGAAGGGCCTCAATGGAGGGTGAGGTAGTAGCTTGACTGAAGAATTCTTCACATTTCTCAGAGATTGCCGATAAATCAACTTTAAGATGATCCAAATCCTTCTTTAGCTTCTGCACAAAATGGAAAAAAACAACATATTGTGATTATACATTGATTCCTTAAAGGGATAGTAATACTTCATATGAAAAAAAATATATATTGTATTCTTTATTCCCCTGAGTAAAACATGGGTAGTCCTGCTGCTGAAATGTGTTTTATTCAAAAGTTATTACAGCTCAAACTTGAAATTTTTAGTTGCAATATCACAGTGGCCTGAAATTGTATAGACCACACCATCCTATGGACAGCTCTGGTCAGTTGATAGAAACATACATTTCTGCTTGTGAATTGAATGAATGAAGATTTAATGTTAGAGCATATACTTCTAAGCAAAACGCATGTCTGGTTTGTGTCCTGTGCACACGCCCACCCTACACTGCACCACATCTTCACTGACCACTATGATAACTCTCTTGCTAACTGAAGCTCCAGCAGATAAACTACTAGGAGTACTAGCACGAAAAATCTCATGTCTAATGACACGTGTGGGTGTATAGCCTAAAAAGTGTTTCCCTATACTCTATTGTCATTCCCACAAAAAACTACTAAGGACAGATTTATCAAAAAGCCAAACCCTTTCAGGGAGGTACATCGCTCTGGATACGTCTCTGGCACCAAAAGGGTTAAAAAATACTGGACGTTAATGATTTCCTCTACTTGGTCATCATAGTCTTGCCAACAGTACAGTATTCATCTTCCTTCAAGTTACACTTCCTTTAGTAAATGGCCCACCCCCTTTCCACAGTATGTAATATACAAAACTTACCTCCTGATCAGAAATCCTCAGCGCACTCTCATGAAGATCATCCCTGTCTAATGGAGTCCTGATCTGTCTGATTAGTCGCTCTTCACAATTCTCTAGTCTGAGGCGGAAGTTCCGAATCTCAGACACATATAGATTGTAAGTAGATTCTTCTTGTTCCTCTGTTGAATAACAATGTTACAATTCAAAACGCATGTTTTAGAGCTTTTCCTCTGCTAGGCAAAGCTTTGTTCAATAGTTATTACAAAATGCAGTTTTTATGTGTTATCTCTGTAGACCTTCTGGTCACTGACTGCAGTCTAACTGTAGTTCTCCATACAAGGCAATAACAACAGTGCCTCCTTCTGGGGATGTTTTATAAACAGAAGGAAAAAAAACTCAAACAAGTCTGACCTGTAATATCTTTTGAAATAAGCATATCTCAGCAGTGGTAGTTTGTTTTATTATGTAGGATAAGAAAACATATTGCTATATCTTTAAACTCCAAATTCACAAGGTCAGAATTTTTACCCATTTGTAAGAGCATATATTTATTACAATAGGGGCTCGATTTAAAGCCAACCGTTAAACCAGCCGCTAAGTGAAAAAGGCACATCGCTCGCAAATAATACAGGAGTTACGGCAGATTCAATAGCTACTCTACGAGAATAGCTATCGAGCGTAGGCACACAAAAAACACGTAACACAAAACCCGTTGTCGCTCATGTTAATGCACAACGGGCGGACAAATCACACGATAACTGAGCTCCAAACAACATGTAACATAACGGCTGCCGTTGTCAAGCAACCCTGATTGATGCCAAAACAAATTCAAACACACATCCAATCCCAAAGGCCCAATGTATCAAATAACTTCAAATACACCTATATATACCCAAAAATAACCGCCACACACTGTCTGTTATCGAGTTCTTCAGAGCCAGATATCAGGACCCAGGAGCGGAGGATAGTCATTAGAGAGAGGGAGAGAGGCGCGTTCATTGGAGGTAGAGGAGTTTTGCAGTTTGGAGAGAGGAGAGAGGTGCACTATATATACACATATCACACTTTTGCACATATTACATACACACATACAAACACAAACACATACACATACATACACATAGTCCTTTTATTTCATAACACCTTACACATATTACTTTTTATTTTGACAGTGTGAATCTGGGAGTGAAAGTGTGTGACAGAGAGTGACTGGATCGAGTGTGTCTGTGAGGGCCTGTGGGAGTGCCTGGGTGTGACTGGGTGAGTGATGTCAAGGAGAGGAGGACAGGAGAGAGGGATGGGGAGAGTAGTGGAGGAGGAGGAAGGTCAGGAGGGGATCCCTCAGCAGAGCAGGGGTGGGAGAGGGAGATCCGCAGGGCGGAGGGGGACCAGGCCCACCAGAGCAGGAACACGCAGGACAGGGACAGAACCTGCAGTGGGACGAGGGGTAGTTCCTGGGGAGCACCCCACACAGGCAGGGTCAGACCAGGCAGGGCACTCCGGCTCTGAATCCTCCCATGCCGGAGCTGATGAGGGCAGGATCAGGGATCCCAGATATAGTGAGGAGGAGAACACGGCTCTTGTGGAAGCTGTCCTGGAGAGGCAGAGTGTTCTCCACCCGACGGCAAAGGTCCCTGGCCTGGCAGCGCGGAGGAAGGCAGCCTGGAACCAGATCTGCAGCCGGGTGAACGTGGTGGCAACATGCAGGCGGGACGTGGAGTCTGTGAAGAAGAGATGGGGCGACTGCCGGAGGGTGGTCAAGAACAAGATGTCTGACATGGCCAAGCAAGCCCGAGGCACCGGAGGTGGCCCATCTGTGCCCATCACATTCTGCGGCTGGGAGGAGATGGTGCGGCAGAACATGTCCCCGACCATGATCGAGGGGGTCGTGGGAGGAACTGACACTGGGGATGAGAGGAGCCTCCACACTACCGGTAAGTGCAACACTACAGAACAACACACTACAGCAACCAACACCAGCTGCACACACACTCACACCTCAACACATGGCCATCACTCAGCCATACAACTGCACCAACACAGCACCATGAGGGTTAAAAAAAGGACACAACACCTGGACAAATGGCAACGTCCAACTTGGGACAAACCTGTCAAAGTCCTACTTCAACCCTCCTGTCGCTGTGCTCATTACACACAATACACAAACCTTCATTTTCAAATTGTCGACTGTAATAGATCATCACTGTTCACACACAATGTCACCCATGTCCCCACCCCCACCCTAACCCCGTGAGTGCTAGAGGGATCATCAATGCATCGATCAACAATGCATTGGCAACCCCTCTGGGACTCAAGGGGTTAACCTGACAACAAACAAGTCAATAGGCCAACGATCACATGCTACACAGGGGACATTCACTAAGCGGTGACAAACACATGGTGGACACAAAGTAACCCTCACACACCCTCACTTCACCAGTACCAGTGTTAGTCCATGGAGAATATGCCAAAACAAGAATCAAGTTCATAGGGTCCCATTGTACAGACTCCATGGAAAACACTGGAAATGGGGAAAGGAGATCACTGGAGAAGTCACCATCATGTTCATGTCATCGGTTCAACATCACCGCTTACTGAATCACAAAAGGGGGCATCAGATCACACATCACAGTGTCACACAGAATAAATGCTTGTAGGTGCAACACACAGGCCGAAAACTATTTTACAGAATTCAAGCAGGAAAAAGTAGGCATTGGTGTTGTGGCTGCAATCATTTCTCTGACTTGAAATGACATATCCCATATCTGATTCCCACATGGATCCACAGGGGTGCTGATGCCATGGATCGATGGTACACCAGCATCTCTATGCAGGATACATATGGGAAACAAATAGCAAACATTGTACCTTGGTCACCAACAGGCCATGACTGATGGATATCTAGGACTGAGTACGGTTGCCTCACACAGAAGGATGGATGGGCTCATACACAGACAAAAAAACAGGCCTCAATCAAAGATATCCCTCACTACTGGCTGGATTGTTGCCCTTAGGATTCAAATGTTACTAAATATGTTCCAACATGATGTGAACACAGAGATCACTTCACTGGATGTGATTGCCTTACTGGCCAGATATGTGCACCCATCACATATCAACCTACATTGCTACCATCCAAATACACATACATAGTATATCACACCCTACGTAGATGGGATATACGAGGTATGTTCATATCCATCATATCAATACAATGTCTTGTTGGATGGGTGCACATATATAGCCAGTAAGGCAATCACACCTAATGAAATGCTCTCTGGCATCACATCTTGGAAGGATATTACTCCATCCATATGAAGGGTACATATCCACATACATATATGACCATTTCTACTTGTGTGTCACTGTAATGGGATAGCAATGGGTAATGTCATCATGATGTCATATCATTGCCATCGTTAACAGATGTGTCTTGATCTAAGTCCCATCCCTCCAACACTCATGGTTATACAGATATTGCTCCATGTGACAGGTGAAGATATCCATCATTTGACCACACGGAGGCTCTTCAGCAGAGCCAAAGTCACAACATATAGAGAGAAATACCTCTTTGGAATGGTCCACAGAGTGTGCTTGTAAATCATGCACACCCTGTACACCATTCCAATTAAGTATTGTTCTCTAAATGGGTTGATTTTGTCTCTGCTGAAAATCCCTCGTGTAGACAAATGACTGAAATCTACATCCGTCACATAGAGCATTATCTGAACAACCATGAGGGTAGGAAGGATAGGACTAACAGAGAACAACATCTGTTCCCACAATGTCTACAATCTGACATCAAGGTGGACTTAACCTTTGCCACCCCCCTGGAGGGATAGCCATCCCTACAAGTTGTGAAGACAAATATATGTTGTTGGATCTCCCCCCCCCCCCCCGAGTTAAACAATGGTATTCGTACTGCTGAAAGGTGTGTTGATGCAAAAGGTATCACAGCTCAGACATGGATATGTCAGGGGCAATATCCTAGTGGCCTGATATTGTACAGTGGTGCTGTTACTACACAATCATATGGACAGCTCTGGTACAGGGACCAGATATCTACATGGGAGGGTGTAGCAACAGCCCCACTGTACTATTTCTGGCCACTGTGATATTGCACCTCAAAATGAAACCTTCACCCATAATAACTCAAACACCTTTCAGCAGTGGGAGTACCCTTGTTTACCCAGGGGGATTAACACAAACACATATATTTTTCTTCAACACATATCAAAGTAGAATTGTCTCCACAAACATATGGCAAAGGTCACTAATCACAACATCTTCTTCCTCCACACAGCTTACGGCCGTCAAGCCCAGCAGGAGACAGTGGAGGAGGCTATGTCACCCCCCAGTGAGGAGGACACAGAGGAGGGGACCAGCCGGTGGTCACCTTACCCACCATCACCATCCCCTCCAACACAGGCTGCACCACCCCTTCCAGCTGCACCACCACAGGCTGCACCACCCCTTCCAGCTGCACCACCACAGGCTGCACCACCCCTTCCAGCTGCACCACCACAGGCTGCACCACCCCTTCCAGCTGCACCACCACAGGCTGCACCACCCCTTCCAGCTGCACCACCACAGGCTGCACCACCCTTTCCAGCTGCACCTCCCCAGTACAGTGGCTGGATGCCACAGGAGGAGAGGTGGACACATCCATCCACCTCCACCAGCTACTACCCTCCATCAGCAGCACCACCACCGCCAGGGAGGCAATGGCTGCCAGGGACAGTGGCCAACACCCAATATGGGCCATATGCCTCCCAGATCAACCCACCCTCCTGGATGGCTCCACAGCATGCCCCAAGGTATGATCCAAGGTGGGGTCCCACCACCTATCAGTGGCCACCATATGACCCTTGGCCACTGGACTACACACACCTGGGCCTGATTGGTGAGCCCCAGCGCCCCCTACCCAGGGACATATTCACACCTCCACCAGCACACACATCTCTGGGCAGCTCTGCATCACTTGATGTGGTGGGCATATGCCCATCATCTGCACCAGCCACTCCAACAGCAGCCACAGCACCCTCAGCAGCAGCAGAGGATACAGCACCTCCAGCAGCAGAGGAAACAGCACCTCCAGCAGCAGAGGAAACAGCACCTCCAGCAGAGGAGGAAACAGCACCTCCAGCAGAGGAGGAAACAGCACCTCCAGCAGAGGAGGAAACAGCACCCTCAGCAGCAGAGGAAGAAACAGCACCCTCAGCAGCAGAGGAAGAAACAGCACCCTCAGCAGCAGAGGAAGAAACAGCACCCTCAGCAGCAGAGGAAGAAACAGCACCCTCAGCAGCAGAGGAAGAAACAGCAGCACCAGGGACACCGGGCACATCCACCTCCAGCACCGCACGCCTCACAGGGATGGAGGCGGAGTGTATGGCCCTTCAGAGGAGACTACTCCGGTCGAGCAGGAGTACTGACAGCAATATCACCAGGAGCAGGAGGCAATCCAGGAGGAACATTGTCCAATTGGAGAGCAGGATCCAAGGTTTGGAGTCGGAGGTGTCCAGGGGGAATACACTACTCCAGCAGCTCAGGACTGGTGTGATGGACATGTTAACACAGGTCCTTGTGGAGCTGAGGGAGATAAACCGCAGGGAGAACCTGAGGATGGAGAGGGAGAACTTGCGTTCCACTGAGGGGTCTACTGCAACCACCACCCCCTCAAGTGTTACCCCTGAAGCAACACCTAGGGGGCAGAGGGTTACCAGGAGATCCACAAGGGCATCCACCTCTGGCACCCAGGCTAAGGCCCCCCACCCAAAGAAGAAAAAATGAAAGGCCCAACCTGTTAAGTTTCCCCTCAATAAAGAAAACATTTTTTTTTTAATTCCAGTCTGATCTGTTGTGTCTTCAGTTATGGATTGGGTGGCAGGGTTGTCTCCAATGCATTGCCATACAATGCAGTGAACACAACCTCTGCCTATGTGAAATGTTAGTGGGATGCTACAACATGGGTTCACACACACACCGTTGTACAAATTCAACTTGTAATACATCCCTGGAGCCATATTACACCACTGTGTTATATGGCGGTGTTGTGTGTTGAATTTGAACAACAAAACATACCCCTTAGCACAACAAATTGTACAACACTGAACATTTGTCTACATCATGTGCTGTGTTTAACCCTTTGAGTGCCAGAGTGGTAGACAACGCATTGTCAAGAAATGCGTTGGGGACCACTCTTGCACTCAGTGGGTTAATGGGATAACCAGACAAACAGCTCTGTGATTTAGCAGGGACATTATAAGCAGGATAGATAAATGGGACATGTATCCATGTTGTCTTGGATTCACACACTCATTGTGCAACTGACTTACTGAAGAAGCCAATGTTTTTAACCTAGGATTTCAACGTGTAGCACACACATTGATATCCTGGGCTGAGCACTGGGGTCTCCTGTAAGTTGAGTTGCTGTTTCCCTAAGGGTGTAACAGACTTCACCAGTGATAACACATGTCCACTTAGTCTGGTTGTTCGTTAGCCCATGTACTGAGATATGTCAAAGTGGAGCAAAATCTCCGAACATGGATTATACTGAGCAATACAGATACTGTGGACAGGTATTCACTGTGGAAGTATGTCCCCTGTATCACCTCTTCATCACTCCCACAACACATTGGTGCATCACTGCCACCATCATCTGTTTGCATTGATACATCACAGAGTCCAGTCACTGGCAAACAAGTGGTGGACTCCTGTGATGTGGGTGTTGCCTTTCCATGTATGGGGCATACTCTACCCTGGGTGTGGTAACACATTGACATATGTGTTCTCAAATATATCCTCCTACAGACACAGATAGAATGGTGATGGTTCATCTTTATTGTGTCTCAAAGTACATTAGAATGTACATGTGTTTTGTGTGTGTATTGCCTATATGCATTGAACACCTGTATGAGAACACTAAATGTACTTTGAAACTAAATTGTAATACTTCAGTAACACTGCTGCCCTGCTCATGTGTTGTCCATGAGGTTTGACAACTCTGTAGCTGAGCATCCTGACTGTACAGGTTACAACACTCAAGAATTAGTGTTTTCTGTGTCTCTATGAGAATGTTCCAGTAGAGGTTTGTGTGAACCTCAGGTCAAACTTTGCATCACCAACAACATCACCATAAACAGCAAGGGGTGATCTTCATGAAGGTGTTGTCAAGACATCAATCCAGTCACATGGAAGATCTTCAGTTCAAGGATGGATCATGTTACGGATGCCTGCGGGACAAGAGGACAGGATTTGGAGCAGTAGACCTGAACTGATCATCAAGCAACAACAATTTAGTCTTTTTCATCCCCTCAGTTTTCACAGTTACAGGTGAGTGCACAAACCATTGCTTGACAATGTGTTGTGTACTCATCTGTAACCAATTCTGTGGGGAACTAAGGACATGTGCATCAGTCCTAGGGATATGTGCCCCTGACATGTATACACACATTAACAAGTGTTCTGAGAGCTCCATGGAAGTAATGACATTGTGCTGCCACTGTGAAAGTGACAGTGGCAGCCCAATGTCATTTGTTCCATGGAACTGTTAGGACACATTTGTTGATGTGTGTATTCATGTCAGGGGCACATACGTCTGCACACTCACAGGTCTGCATGGAGTCCGTGGTAATCTGATCTACGTCTCATGACCTCTACATTGTGTGCCCATACCACTGTACATCCACCCCTGTGCTGCTCTTCTCAGCTGTAGCACAGTACAGGTCCCATATTGAGTCTGATGTCCCTTCTCATGCAAATCATTAGATAATACTCTTTCACTACTGGGCTAGCATGGTTGTTCAGGCTCTAATCATGGCATATCCAGTTAGTTGCTGTCAATCAAGCCGTGTAAGGTGATGAACATGGGTAATATGTTGTACCTTGTTTCTCCTGAGGGTGTGCGTGATATCCTTGGGGTCTGTATGTCAACGTGGAGAGTGGAATGGAGGATGGTTGCTGAGTCCACACACACAATTTTCCACGTCCACTGCCAGTGCAGTGCTGTGTCACTGTTCCTGTGGGGTGAGACAGAACAAAATGTGCAGTGTGGTTAGTGTCACAGGACTGCTGGGGGACTTGCATGGATTGTTTGCATGCCTGTGTTATACTCACAGGTGAAGTATTCCGTGATGAGCCTGTCTCTGATCTGTGCCCCTCTCATGGTCTCCTCCACATGCCCGATGTCCATGGGCACTTCCTGTATGGGGGGGTCCGGGATGTGCTCCAGCAGCCTGGTGTCCACTGCGATATTGTGCAGTATTGCGCACGCCACAATGATGTCACACACCTTAGCCGGTGCATACTGCAGTGCTCCCCCAGAGTGGTCCAGACATCGGAATCTTGACTTGAGGAGCCCAAATGTCCGCTCAATAGCATTCCTGGTTCTGGCATGAGCCTGGTTGTAGCTTTCCTGGGCATGTGTTTGGGGATTGGCCAGAGGGGTCAGTAGCCAGGACTTGCATCCATAGCCAGCATCACCTGTGTAATGTGAGTGACATGGTGAAACAGGGAGCACATGTTGTGTGAATGATGTTTTGTGTGGTGGACGTAGTAGGTGTGGGTCAGGTGCATGCTGAGCTGAGTGGTGTGTACGCCTGTGTATGTGGTGTGATTTTGTTTTGTGAACTCACCCAGTAGCCATCCCCCTGTAAAGGTTCCATTCTCAAAATCTCTGTGGACTGAGGAGTTTTGTAGAATGTATGCATCATGTGTGCTGCCAGGATATTTTGCACAGACATTCATGATCCTCATGTTGCTGTCACACACCATCTGCACGTTGATGGAGTGGAAGTTCTTCCTGTTGATGAATATCTGTGCGTCACGTGCTGGGGCCTTAATCCGGACATGGGTGCAATCTATAGCACCCATGACCCTGGGCATGCCTCCCTTTGCGTAAAAGGCCTGCTTGACGTGTATCCAGTCCATGTCGGTGGTGGGAAAATGTATATGGGTACTGGCCTTGATTTTGAGGGCTGGCAGGACCTGGGCCAGCACTCTGGAGAATGTGGCCTGGGACATGCCAGATGCGTAACCCTCAGTGGACTGGAAGGCCCCGCTTGCCATGAAGTGTATGGCACAGAGTAGTTTCTGCAGGCCAGTTAGGGCATGGTTGTGGATGTAGATGGGATCCACCTGCTCCTTGATGACCTCATACAAGGCAATGATGCTGTCAGGCCTCAACCTGTAGCGATCAATGACCTCGTCATCAGCCATTCCAAAGAGTGTGACCCTTGGGCGGTATACCCTGGGCCTTGGTGGTCGTCTATACATCCTGTGCCCTCCAGGTGGGGATGGACTCCTGTGTGGCTGCTGAGCCAGAGCCTCCTCACTTGCAACAGGTGGAGGCTGTTGATGAGGCGTGCTTGGGGTTTGCTGATGTTCCCTAGCTCTCTCCCTTGCACGCCTTCTCCGCAGTCTTCGCAACAATATGTAACCCAACATACTGTTTGCTCTATCTGTCTCTCTCTCTCTCTCTACCTCTCTCTCTCTAGCTCTCTCTCTCTAGCGCGCTCTCTCTCTCTCTCTCCCTCCCTGAGTGGAAAACAAGCCACAAGTGAGTGTGTTGAGTTGTCCCTTTAAGTACTTGCTAGGGCGTTGTGTAGGTGTGGTGATGAGGTGAGTGCTGACCAATGGAGAGTTGTTTGTGTCCAGGTAAGTGTTTGCAGGTGTGTGTGTGTGTGTGTTATAAGATGTGGTGTGTTGTGCTTGTTCTGTGTGTGCCATTTGCGGGCGTGCAGTTGTGGGGTGCAGGTCGCGTGTTGATGTTGCCCAGGTGAGCTTGTATTTGCAGGGTCCGCTTTGTGTGATGACCCCCATTGTTCCGTGCCATGTTGTGTTGTTGTTTTTTTGTGTGTCATTGTTCCTGTGGTGTTGGTTGTTGTTTTGTGTGTAGTGATTTGTGTTGTGTGTGCATGTTTTTGTGTTGTTTTGGCATTGCACGGGTTAATTTTCCCATTTACATGGTTGTGCGGTAAGCCTTTTGTGTGTTTTCCTCTGTAACGGGTGTTTAGTTTTGGCCGTTAAGTGTCTAACGTGTGTGAGAAGTGGGTCTTAACTTTTAGCCGTTAGGTGTGTCTTTTTTTCAGCCGTTATCAGTACCGCAAGCCTTTGAATAGCTCTGGGGTATGTTGTTCCATGTTGTTCCATGCGTCTGAATGCACGTAAGTGTAGCGGCCGTAGGAATTGTGCAACTGCCGTTAGCTGTTGTTTAGACGGATCTTTGAATTGCAACATGACACTTAACGCACCCGTTAGTGTTTTTTTTGGTTAACGGCTGCCTTTAAATCGAGCCCTATGAGTTTACAAAGAGCTTACAAATGCCTTACAGTTATGACAGAAGGCATCTGCCTACACCACGCAGGCAAATTCAATGTTAGATCAAGGACCCCAATTAGGACTCAAATCCTGTGTTCATAAAAACCAGACATTCTCCTATCTAATAATTGGCTAAGTATGTTTGTCAGAAGCTGTCACACACAGTAGAGACTGCGCGCTGCAGTCATGCACAGTAGAGATTGCCCGCACCATGGCTGATAACGGAACGAAGCGCTCCAAATTCAGACCGCAGTCCTCTTTGCACACCCTCCTGGGGGTCCCAAGAAGCTCCGCAGAGAGGACTAAGGTCTGAATTCGGAGCGCCCTGCACCGTTATCAACCGCAGCGCATTCAGGCACTCAGTATTGCGCATGACTGCAGCGTGGCCAACAGGATCCAGCCACCAGCCGAGGTTGCTGAGTGGCACTGTGGCCCATGTACATGGGCTTTTCAACTAGTATTTACATATCCTTTTACTGCATCTAAAGAAGAGGTGGGCAACGTGAGGCCCTGCAGCTGTTGTAGGACTAAAGTCCCATCATCCTCCTGCAGACTTTTGATATCATAGGATGATGAGGGTTGTAGTCCAACAAAAACTGGAGGGCCTCCCTTTGCCCTCTCCTGACCTACAGCCAGAAGCATGGTTCCATATGCTTCTTTACTCTCTTATTCACTTCCATTGGCAAGCCTGATTATTAAACTTGATCACTGATCAACATGCTACAAATGTACAAATGACCAGTCACGCCTCAGCAATGTAAAATAAATACGCAAACCACAAAAATATGCACCTAAGTAAATGGAACTATTTTAGTTTGCTTCTATCCCCCTGGAAATTAGAGACAACCCCAAAACATTGCAAAATAATGAGTTGGAGAAGTCTTATCAACCAAGGGGGTTAAAATAGCAGTAATCATTTTGAATGGAACATATAAGTTATAGCACTTTGCCCTCTGAATAAAACAACTGAATTCCTACTGCTGGGAGCTATACTAAGATATTACAGCCTATATTACATTTTTTTTGTATAATGTACAATTATTTTTATAATGCACTCCACTGGAAAGCTTAGGTAATAGACAGCTGCTCTCCATAGTAATTGATAGGAACAGTGTCACCTGGTGACCGTAATAGAAAAATGCAGGTCAATTAAAAAGAAGTTAATTGCTATAACTTTTGAATTACAAAAAATCTGCCAGCAGTGCTAGTCTCCTTGTCTTATTCAGTAGAGTTCTCACGGAGTTAAAGGAGCAGTAATTATGTTACTACGCCTTTAACCCATTGAGAACCAGAGGGGTTTGCAAAGGCTTGGTTTGCAAGGTGTTGTGCACCACCTCTAGTCCTCAAGGGGTAAAACTAAATCAGTAATAACTCCATATGTGACCGTCACTCACTTCCCCATGACAGCCACTAACTCTCTCGCTCTAGGAGTGTGCAGTTGTTTTAAGAAGCAATGCCCTGGTTCTCAAGGGTTTAAATAATAATTCTAAAAGCATCTGGGATTTGTAATACTTGTGTACAGTGATGGATTCTAAAAGCAATGAGCTGCCATCTATTAACATTAGCTTAGAAAATGTAAACAGTCTAATCTATGGCACGATTAACACAGCAAAGCACTACAGGTTATTGCCTTGGGACAGATTTGTTATTTGTAATTTAACTTATCAGCAGAAAGGGATTTGACTGCAAAACTGCACACACATATCTGAGTGTCAGAAATACTTTAATGATTGTATTAATCTGTTGTGTCAGTGCATTCAGATGTGTCTTGTCTGGAGGTGCTCATCCCTAACAATACCATAATGGGGTACATCAGTTTATCAACAAACCAAGTTATTTGCACCATAGGGGACAAATATAAACTTCCATTGATTTAAATTTGTTATTTAACCCCTTGAATGCTATATATCCAACACATTGGAAGGCAATGTTTTGGAGACCACTCTCACCAGGGTTACAAGCCCCATTTACATCATTAGGAATTTGGGGATTTTTATAATAGTCCCCCATGATACACCTGGTTTGCTCCAGAATTGTTCATCTTTAGCTCCCAGAATATATCTAACAACATAGAAATTAGAGACTTTATCTTACTGGAACTTTAATCTTTATCTCACCTTAGGGGAACTACCCATGACAACCTATTTATTTGTGTTTGTTTTTATGATCGGTTTATATATTAACCCTTTTGCAGTTCGTACCCCCATGGTACTCATAGGCTTCATTTGCAAAGTTTATTGCCTACATACCAGTGTGATGGAAGGTAGCGAGAAAGGGAGGGAGAAAGGAAGTAGTGATAGAAAGGAAGGAAGGAGGAGTGTAGAAAGGAAGGAAGGAGGAGTGATAGGAAGGAAGGAGCGGAAGGAAGAAGGAGTGATAGGAAGGAAGGAAGGAAGGAGGGGAAGGAAGGAGGGGAAGGAAGGAAACAAGTAATGATAGAAAGGAAGGAAGTAGCTATAGGAAGGAAGGAGTAGAAGGAAGGAAGAGTGATAGGAAGGAAGGAGGGAGTGATAATAAGGAAGGGCAATAGAAAGGAAGGAAGGAACGAAAGAAAGGAAGAAAGGAGTGATAGGAAGGAAGGAAGGATTGATAGAAATGAAGGAAGGAGTGATAGGAAGGAAGGAAGGAAGGGGTGATAGGAAGGAAGGAAGAAGAAGGAGGAGTTATAGGAAGGAAGGAATAATGAAAGAAGGAGGGGAAAGAAAGAAGGAGGGGAAGGAAAAAAGGAAGGAAGGAATGATAGGAAGGAAGGAGGGGAAGGAAGGAAGGAGTGATAGAGAGGAAGGAAGAAGTGGTAGGAAGGAAGGAGTGATAGAAAGGAAGGAGGGGAGGAAGAAAGGAGCAGAGGAAGGAAGAAAGGAAGGAAGGAGTGATAGGAAGGAAGGAGATGAAGGAAGGAAGGATAGGAAGGAAGGAAGGAAGGAGTGTTAGGGAGGAACGAACGAACAAAAGAGAGGAAGGAAGGAAGGATAGAAAGGAAGGAAGGAAGGAAGAAAGAAGTTATAGGAAGTAAAGAAGGAAGGAAAGAAGGAGGGGAGTAAGGAAGGAAGGAGTGATAGGTGAACAAAAGAGAGGAAGGAAGGATAGAAAGGAAGGAAGAAAGGAAGGAGAGGAGGGACGAAGGAGTGATAGTAAGGAAGGAGGGAAGAAAGGAATGATAGGAAGGAAGGGGTGATAGGAAGAAAGGAAGGAAGGAAGGAGGAAGAAGGAGGAGTTATAGGAAGGAAGGAAGGAGGAGTGATAGGAAGGATAGAAGGAATGAATAAGGAAAGAAGGAGGGGAAGGAAAAAAGGAAGGAGTGATAGGAAGGAAGGAGTGATAGGAAGGAAGGAAGAAGTGATAGGAAGGAAGGAAGGAGTGATAGGAATGAAGGAAGAAGTGATAGGAAGGAAGGAGTGATAGGAAGGAAAGAAGGAGTGGAGAAAGGAATGAAAGAGTGATTGGGAGGAATGGGTGATAGGAAGGAAGGAAGGAAAGAAGGAAGAAATAAAGGGAGGAACGAGTGACAGGAAGGAGGGAGGGGAGGAAGGAAGGAGCGGAGGAGGGAAGGAAGGATAGGAAAGAAGGAAGGAGTGAAGGAGTGTTAGGAAGGAAATAATGAAGGAAGGAGGAAAGGAGGGGAGGAAGGAAGGAGCAAAAGAGAGGAAGGAAGGATAGAAAGGAAGGAAAAAAAGAAGGAAGGAGGAGAGGAAGTAAAGATGGATGGATGGAAGGAAGGAGTGACAGGAAGGAAGGAGGGATAGGAAGGAGGAGGGGAGGAAGGAAGGAAGAAGTGGAGGGGAGGAGTGATAGGAAGGAATGGAGGAAGAAAGGAATTAATGAGTAATAGGAAGGAAAGAATGAAGGAAGAAAGGAAGGAAGGAAATATAGGAAGGAAGGAGTGATAGGGAGGAAGGGGTGAAAGGAAGGAAGGAAAAGGAAGAAATAAAGGGAGGAAGGAGAGATAGGAAGGGGAGCAAGAAAGGAGCAGAGGAAGGAAGAATGGAAGGAAGGAGAGGAGGAAGGAAGGAGTGACAGTAAGGAAGGAGGGGAGGAAGGAGGGAAGAAAGGAGTGATAGGAAGGAGGGAAGGAAGGATAGGAAGGAAGGCGTGATAGAAAGGACGGAGGGGAGAAAGGAAAGAAGAAGTGATAGGAAGGAAAGAAGGAAGGATGAATGGAGGGGAGTAGTGATTGAAAGGAAGGGAGGAAGAAAGGAAGGAAAGAAGGAGTAATAGGAAGGAACGAAGGATGTATGAGGGGAGGAGGGATAGGAAGGAAGGGAAGAAGAAAGGAAGGAGGGGAGGAAGGAGATGAAGGAAGGAGGGGGAGGAAGGAAGGAAGGAGTGTTAGGAAGGCACGAACGAACAAAAGAGAGGAAGGAAGGATAGAATAGAAGGAAGGAGGGGAAGAAGGAAGAAATAAGTTATAGAAGTAAAGAAGGAAAGAAAGACGGGAGGGAGGAAAGAAGGAGTGATAGGTGAACAAAAGAGAGGAAGGAAGGATAGAAAGGAAGGAAGAAAGGAAGGAAGGAGAGGAGGAAGGAAGGAGTGACAGTAAGGAGGGAGGGGAGGAAGGAGGGAAGAAAGGAGTGATAGGAAGGAAGGATAGGAAGGAAGGTGTGACAGAAAGGGAGGATGGGAAGAAGGAAGGAGGGGAGGAAGGAAGAAAGAAGTGATAGGAAGGAAAGAAGGAAGGATAAATGGAGGGGAGTAGTGATTGGAAGGAAGGGAGGAAGAAAGGAAGGAAAGAAGGGGTAATAGGAAGGAACGAAGGAAGGAAGGATGTATGAGGGGAGGAGTGATAAGAAGGAAGGGAGGAAGAAAGGAAGGAGGGGAGGAAGGAGTGTTAGGAAGGAACGAACAAAAGAGAGGGAGGAAGGATAGAAAGGAAGGAAGGAAAGAGGGGAGGAAGGAAGAAAGAAGTTATAGGAAGGAAAGAAGGAAGGATGAATGGAGGGGAGTAATGATTGGAAGGAAGGGAGGAAGAAAGGAAGGAAAGAAGGAGTAATAGGAAGGAATGAAGGAAGGAAGGCTGTATGAGGGGAGGAGTGATATGAAAGAAGGGAGGAAGAAAGGAAGGAGGGGAGGAAGGAAAGAAGGAGGGGAGGAAAGAAGAAGGAGTGGTGGTAAGGAAGGAAGGGAGAAGTGATAGGAAGGAAAGAGTGCTAGGAAGGAAGGAATATATATCTGAAACAACATTCACATTTTTGTCAGAGTCTTCATAGAAGAGAATAGCACCCTAAGGTTTGCCTACTTCCCACCAAAGTGCCACTGCACCCTGGTTGAGAACCACTTGCATATTGAGAATCTGACACTCGCCACAATACTGGACAAGTTATAACCCTCTTGGATGCTAGTAAATGCTCCAAAGTAATGCATCTCAATGCAGTGGAGACGTCACTAGTATCAAAATGGTAAGCGATAATTTTGTATTTGAATGTTATAGGTTAAGGATATTTTCTGTGTTGGGTAAAAGTGGATATGGATGGGTCATATGACGAGTTATGGTGTGACCACTGGTGAAGTTAAGGAATTCCTAGGGTTCCATGCCTAGGGGCAGGGGTATAGGAAAGATATATACAGCCCTGTAAGTGAAAATACTGAGCAGTTTGTCATCAGCAGTGGCATAGCTAGGCTTACCTCTTTCTGCAGACTTTAGAAGTTCCTCATAGTATAGCTTGCACACATTGACCTCTCTTTCAAGTTGTGCAATGTCTGAGACTGAGAACATTTTGGACTCCTGGCTGTCTTCTATGAATTCATCAAAACGGGACTTCAGATTGCTCAGGACCTGCTGGTGTTCTCCTGGTAGCAAGGTCTTAATCTGGAATGAAATGTAACAGACTGTGGATAATGTATTAAAAAAACCTTAAGTTATTCTGGAGAAAACCAAATTCTCAACAGGTCTCAAATACAAAATCACTTCCCATACATTTAAATGACCTTTTAACCCCTTGAATGCCAAAGAGGTCTCCAAAGAATTGTAGTCCAAGTACTTCAACACCATTACTGAGGCGAATGTATGAATACACTGACATTAATCACCAACACCAGTGGCTGCACCTCAGTGTCTGCATTAACAGTGTATGATTACTATGCCCTCCACTAGTATATAGACTTTAATACCATAAGAACCTTACACCTTCCCTATAGTATGCACAGAAAAATGACGTGAAATCACCATTTCCGCTATACCTTGACAGTGTTAAACTAAGCATGGAGGAAAGTCAGTCTGTATAAGACCCACAGAATACACTACTGCCTTACTTTTGGCACAAGCAGCATTAAGGAGAGCAGTTTTGGTATATGTAACTTAGTACATTAGCATTATGTAAAATACAGTGAGACAATCAATTCCAAATCCATATTTAGTGCAGATACATATTGATACATTCACCCCACTAAGTCTAAAATTCTTTATGTTCCTGTGGGAGACCTTTCGTAAACAACAGCACACATTTTTAGGAGCAGAAAATACAGATTTTAATAAATTATAGTTAAACAATTGCTTATCTGATCTAAAATTTTAACAATTCATTTTAATACATTTTACTCTTATTGAAGATCTTAAATCTGCACACATTTACTAAGCTCAAGAGTCACAAAAAAAAGTAGATAATTTTCTTCTGCATTTGCAGAGCTTTACCATTATCATTACCACTAAATTATATTTAGTGAATGAGAACAAACAGCACAAAACAGCAAATTAATGGGGGATTTGATTAAGCTTTTTTTGTAAATATCAAACTATGCTACAATTTTAACAGTAGTTACAATCATACATAAATGCAAATAGCTTTATATCATAAACTGTACAGACAGGTTTTACTAGTAAGGTGCAATCTGGTTTAACCCTTTGCAGACAGGTTTTACTAGTAAGGTGCAATTTGGTTTAACCCTTTGAGTGCCAGAGGGGTACACAATGCATCTGTCTGGCGCTCAAAGGGTTAATATATGTATACAAAGATTTATGTCGTTTGAGGGGGGGGACTTGATAGACCTTAGTAAAGGTGACGCCTCTGTGATTTGATTTCTGGGTACTTAAAACATTTATGGAGCAGAAGAGTCTGCACAATTAGCTGTGTACACTCTGGTCCTTAAAGGGCCAGACACAGACAATCAGACACTTTAGGGCTGATGCCCTATGCAGAACTGGAGCAATGTTGAGGCAAAAAAGAGAACCATAGGAGTAAAATAAAAATTCCCATTGGTTTAAACGTGTTTTTAAAACTCTGAATGCTAGAGGTCTCCAATGAACTGCAAATCATTGAAGCAGTTAAAAGCCTTATTTAAATCAGTGGAAATTTGAATGATTTTTATTTGTTCCCTATTCTGTAGTTGGTTTGCCCCAGAATTGCTTTAGTTCCTGCTAATACACCAGCCTCTGTATATCTACATATTGAACCTACTGAGGACACTTTGCTGGCCCGGATGGCTTCAATCTCATTCATTAGGTAATGCCAGGACACAGAGCTCTTCATGTTGATGTGAGATTCATGCCAGAGAGACAGGACGCTCTGATACATTTGCTCAATCCTGCAATAAATACAGTTCCACAGTTAGTTTAATATTGCACTGTCCAGGTAATGCCTTAAAACAATGATTCATGGAGCCTTCTCTGGTATCCAGAAGGTTGATAGTTCATCCACAGCTGTTTCCTTTGGGCAACAATATTCTATCCAAGCAACCTAACATTTGCTCAGACATATAGAAGCACACATAAAGAGGACCTATAGAGGCCTAATTCACACTGGCAACTGGAACATGGCTGCAATACTTTCTAGTACCAACCACTTGTTTACATGCCTGCTCAGTCCCTATGTTTCAGTTGCTAGGAAAGGGGAGGATGATTGAAAGGCCCATGCAGGCATCAGCCACATATGACTGACTGATGTCCAGATATGGCGACCAGTCATTGAAGACTGTATATTGTCCATGTGAGTTATTTGCACACCAGTTCCACAGGCCACCGTGCAGATCAGCCGTGCTGCATATTACATGTGTTCTGAGTTGAACATACAGCAAGCTGTATAGGGCTACATTCAAACAAGCCAATACCTGCCCATGTGAACAACCAAAAATGTAGGTGATACAGAGGTTACATTGCAGAGACAGCAGATCTGAAACAATATCACCCATGGGAACTAAGTCTTAGGATAAGTGGCTCTTCATTTTTTTAACAGAAGGACCTACCTAGCTAGAAGGTCTTCATGCAGCAATCGAGATTACCGTATTCATATACTTTTACTTATTTGCATTGAGACTCAAGATAGATAGTTTCACTTCATGATATGACAATGCCTACATAGCTTTAAAGAATATGGGAGGGCCATCTTTTCCTAATGGGTTTTCGCTTTCAGATTATTGTATCCTATTTTCAACTGTGAGGACATGGGCGCTAAACACAGACTGGAAATGTGATCTGTAACTGCAGATATGAGAATTAAAAACAAACAAACAGGTTTATCTGATGGCTGTATGAAGACACCAACCTAAGTATCTCCTGTGGACCTGTCACAATGAATGTGTATGTGCTATGCACCGATAGCGTCATTTGTATAGAATAGGGTATGGAGGGTGCATTCAGAGAGCTCCCCATACAGAAATAAAAGTATCAATATCTCTAAAATCTGTTATTCATTTTGATAACATGATTCACGGTCAGTTTTTAATTAAGTTTTCAAATATGCAACTTGAATTCAAGGTGATGGGTCCTCTTTAACCCACTAAGTGTCAAATAGGTATACCTATCTGACACTCAAAGGGTCAACCACATTAAGAACCAAGTATTTCTATAAGTTAAATGCATAAGTCACACATATTATAATACATATTAGTGATAAATTTAGTTGTGATCGAATGTCAATTGGTTTGCTACATAACATGCATTCTGATTTTCACTGTGTATTGTTTTTTTGATTGCATTCCCATTTTCCAGATTACAGTTTAATTACAGCTTTGTTCCTGATTAATAATAATGTAATAACAAACAAGCAGGTCTCACCTGTTAGCTGAATCCACAGCCTCTTTGTTTGGTGGAGGCACAGTGAAGCATACTGATGGTACCATGGCTTCATTACCGGTGGGACTGATCACTTTCCACTTAGCACGGTGGGAGTTGCTAGCCAACACACATTCATCATCTTTGTAAATAGTAATCTAAACACGTAAGAGCAGAGATGGGAAATGTTTTATTATTTATGATTAACATAAGGTTGAAAATGCCATCGTGAGTTCATACATTGAATTATTATACCAAACTCTGTTAAAAAATATTGAGGAATGTGCATAAAAAATGGCACAGTCACTAAAAAGAAGCTGGATTTACATCTCATATGACCTAAGGCAAGGCAAACAAGGCCTTCCTAGCCCCATCCATGGCCACAACACACTCCTCATATGACCTTGACCCCAGCCTCATCTAATGTTGCCTAGTATAATTAATATACTTAAAGGGTATTTATCAAGTAATAGCTGTTTTGGTAGGTCTGCTACTCTGGGAACAGACCTACTGAGGAAGCTGGGGCTGTACTGCAAGCCTTGTTGGATCATGAGGAGAGGCAAGTAAGAAAAGTGACCCACAGGGATCGCCTGCTGATCCCTTGTAGTGAGTGAGTGAATGTTTAATCTTTTGAGTGCCAGAAGAGTAGCAATGTGTTGCATACACATCTGGCACTCAAAGGGTTAAAGTGAAAATGTTACTTGATAAGAAATAGGTAATAGTAAAATGAGTGTCAAATGTCACCATATTTACATTTGTCATTTCAAGCAAATGTTTCTGAGATATGTCAGTTTATACAGGTGAGCTAGTGCTTCCTGGTAGGAAGCAGCAGTTGGTAAAGTAAAGCTATGTGGAATGTCTTAGTGACTTGAACTAACTGATACAAATAAAGCTAAATATAATATAAACTATTGTTTTAAATTTACAAAAACAGTCAAACATAAATATAATTCACTTTTAAAAGCTCTTTCAAAATCACTTCGTTGTTACAAAGTGACAGTTCCTCGTGGGGACTACTAGGCATGAGATTCCTAACCCGGCCCTAGAAGTGCATGGGACAGCCCATACAGCAATTACATCCTGTGACTTTGAGCTGTGGGGAGAGTGTCAGTTTTTTTACCATCCACAAACAGGAACCAGTTTAGAACTGCAGAGCACAGTCTCTAGTTTTTTACTAAGTTTACAGATGCCTCAGGTGGTTACCTACCCTACCTAATGGGAAATCTGTGTCTGTAGCACATGCATTTCTAAGATGAAAGATGGAAGGGATCAGTAACACTTTGTAGCTGAATGAGAAATTCAATATAAATTATATATCATATAAACACACTTGTCTGTCAAAATGATCTACAATGAATTCTTACTGATATTATTTTAAAAACCTTTTTTTACGGGAAGGAGAGGATAAATTAAAGACCAGTGGGACCCTTAAAGGGTTGTGTATATTTAAAAAAAAAAAAAAAAAAAAAAAGAGAGATGGTGAAAATGTATATATTTAGTTAAAATGTAGTTAATCTTTATGAAGCAATAAAAAACTGATCTTTAAAGGGACAGTAATGTTCCATAAAAAAATGCTTAGAGTTTTGTAGAGGTAAAAAAATAAACAATATGACACAAATCCTCTCTCTCAAATCGCTATGGTTTTAGAGATATCCTCCATTAAAGTTCCCCTCTCCCTCCCTTTCTCCTGACATCAGCTATAAGCTGACAGAAGGAGTTCCTGGTCTGGGGACCGACAAGCGGCTCAGAGCCGCAATAGCACAATTTAAAACGAAATACTTCATTGGAACAGTCTACAAAGTGTACCTGGTTTGCAAGCACACTTTTTAGACTGTTCCAAATAAGTATTTATTTTTAAATCAAGCTATTGCTGCTCTGCTGAAGAGCCTCCTCATGTCGGCTGCCACTGTGGTTTGAGAGATACGATTTGTGTCACATAATTTATTTTTTTAACTTCTACAAAATTCTAAGCATTTTTTATGGGACATTACTGTCCCTTTAACAAAAGTATGTGGCTGGTCATTTCTATACATCCATGGATGTGTTGGAACAATGGGACTATTAACACTTTGATTTCCAGGAAGGTATCCAATGCATTGCAACACAATGCATTGGATATCTCTCTGGCACTCAACTGGTTAAAAGTGTAGTGTTTCCTTTCACTGTGTTTCAGGTCATTAAGCTGTTATTTAGCCTTCCCCCTGTTATAATGTAGACCCTGACCTCGATCTGTCTGTAGTCACATATAGCTCTGATAGGGATGGAGGACTTCAGTGGGTTGTCTGGGTTCCTTGGTTTCAGTTGAATTATGGCCTTTGCTCTTCCAACCAGACTGGCCACTGTGCTCTTGTACTGCAGAAGCTGCTCTTTTTCTTCCTGCATGGTTCAGTAAAGAAGAACAAGTTTAGTAAATATATGAAAAGCAGTAAGGATTTTATTCTAAGGAGAACAGAAAAAATTCTGGAGCAAACCAGCTGCGCCATTGAGGACAAATAAGAAAAAGTCTACCTTTCCCATTGACTTAAACTGGGCTTTTAAATCCTTGAATGCTTGAAACCTCTCTGCTCTCGGAAACCTCATTCAAGGAATTAAATTCCTCATTAAAAAATGGGAATGCTGATGTGTCACCTGTGGTGCAGTCCGTTTGTTTAAGAATTGATGTCTGTCTTTTTAACTCAGCAGCCTCATTGGGGTTTATTAAATGGCTAGTGCTATACCAGCATAGTGCAAACTGGTTTTGTCCTTTATTTAATAATTAAAAAGGGATAGTATCACTAAATATGGAAAAAAACATATATTGTAGGGTTCTTCCTCATGAGTAAAACAAGGACATTCCCACTGCTGAGAGGTGTTTTAGTAAAATATTATTGCAGCTCATACTTAAATTCATTTAGGTTCAGTATCTGAATGGCCTGAAATTTTACAGTGGCGTGTTGATACATCATCCTATGGAGATTTAGACAACTAATCAGAGATATCCACAGGATGGTGTAGTAACAGTGCCACTGAGATTTTGCACCTAAAACAAATCCAATTTGAGCTGTAATAACTTTTGAATAAAACACTTCTCAGCAGTGGAAGCACCCTTGGTTTACTCAGGGGGGTAATCCTACAATATATATTGTTTATATATTAAGAATAACTATCCCTTTAATAAATGCCAGTGAATATAACCAGTGCCCAACTGTATGTTCTTCAGGGAGACGTTCCCCATGTCACTTTCCCACCAGACCTGAATAGTGGCTACTTCCTGCTCCTGCAGCCAAACATTACATTGTTTCACCTGGTCCTGACTGAAGTTTAACTGCAGGAGTATGAAGCAGCCACTATTCAGGTCTGATGATAAGAGCATTGTGGGGAATATCTCCCAGCAAAACATATATTTAAGCAGTTGGTTATATATGCCAGCATTAATCAAGTATTAAATAAAAGACAAAACTGGCTTGTGCTGCACTGGCATAGCGGTCATCTATAGTGAACAGACCCAACTAACTTCCAAAGCTCATTCAAAAAATGCACCATTTGTTTCCACTGATAAGTTACTACCAACATCTAATTCACAGAGATCTATTCAGTTATGACTTTTATCAATAAATATTAATGTTAAGATTAAAAATAATAATAATTTTTGAATCATTCTAATTCGTAATATATTAAACCTTTTCGCCCCTTTTACACAAGTGACATCAGCAAGAAATTCTTTGATGGTTAAGTCTCCTATGCTATAATGTAAGCTGGCTTTGACGTGGGAAACTATTGCCTTGTATGAAAGCATCAAAGTCTGGCAAACTGTATATTTACTGTGCTTATACAGGAATGCAGTAGAGATGCAGCAAAGGTAGCATATGGGACTACTGGCAGTAAGTGACATTGCAGGTTGACATGCTTATTGCTACTACCAATTCATGGCTGACCTAACTGCATCAACCAATAATACTTGGCTTATGTGGAAGTCAGCAAATAATATTTGGTTTATGCTAGTGGGCTGTGCATCAGCCATGATCCAGGTTCACTTGGAAAATACAGAAGGGCATAGCTGAAGGAAATGAAGGAGGAGGCTTCTACATTTCTGCCTCCTGTAACAAAGAGCCCTTAGAGTACAGAGGAATGGGCAGGGCACACTCTCCGGAACTCAAAGGGTTAACAATTTCAAAAGTATGTAAGATTTTGTTCCCATTTCTTACCATAGATTCCTGCACCAAGTCCTCTAGTTTGTGCAGACTGGTGGATTTATCACAGCTGTACTTCTTCAGGATGGCATCTTTTAAACTCTTCAGATAATCTGTTGCTTCTTTGGCATCATTGAAGTACTGAAACATAAGGATTAGAAAGATGAAAATAGATACAGACCCAAGTCTGCCACATGAACTGCACATGGAGATACGTTTTTCAGGTATTAATGAACACCATCCCTTTGGATCAGGGGTGGGCAATATGAGGCCTTCCAGCTGTAGAGGACAACAATCCCCAACATCACCAGCCAATGAACAGCTCTGCTTTGGATGATGGAGACATCTCTAATAACTGCAAATAATACATGGGAGACATCTCTAGTATCTTCAGATTTCTCTGTGTCAGTCACACTACATAAATTAGCAAACAGTGGGTACTGAGGTACTGTGAAAAGCTGGATCGGTTCTGGCACGTTCCAGCTACACCACAGAGGGCAAATAAAGAAATCCTCAAGCTTGCATTGAGTTAAATGGGACTTTTAACACCTTGAATACTAAGGAGATTCCACACATTTTGAAGAGAAGCATTGGAGACCTCTCTAATTCAAGAGGTTAAACGCTCATTTCAGTCAATGGAATTTGTATTTGTCCCCTACGGTGCAGTTGGTTTGCCCCAGAATTAATCCTGTTCTTCAGCCTTTGACTGTCAGAAGGGTGTCCAGTACATTGCAAACCCCTCTGGTACTTGAAGAGTTAAGTTGTTATGTTAACATTAAATACAATGGGTAGTGTGGAGAACGTAGAGAGGAACAATTCAGCAGCAAACCAAATGCCCAAGCAGCAAGCAGAAAATCCCCAAATGCCCACTAATTTATTCCCCTGAACGAAAGAGAGGTTGCCAATGCACTGGACTCCCCACCAGTATCCAAGTATTAACCCTTTGAGTGCCAGAGGGGTATGCAACGTATTGCTTTACTATGCATTGTGTACCCCTCTGGCACTCAAAGGCTTAAAAGCCTTAATTAAATCAATGGGGATTTTTATTTCTCCCCTATAGTGCAGCTGGTTTGCTCCAGAATGGTTTAATTTCTGCACAGCACATCACCCTCACTGTGTTTAATCTTATGAGTGCCAAAAACTTGTCCCACATATTCCCTTACAACGCTTTCGGACACCTTTATGGCACGCGATGGGATAAAGTTCTACTGTTAATAAATACTATGCCTTGCAATGGGGTTTATACAACAGTGATAGAAATACCTCAAAGTAGGCGGAGTTCTGACGGATGTGCTGTTCTACACAGTGGCAGAGCTGTAGGATCCAGTTCCACTGCGTCTGCATGGCTGCTCGGTAGGCCTTGGGGTATAGAAACGGGAATGTGTTAACTCACACTGTGACCACCATTTTGTTACATTTACGTAAGACAGGAATAAGGAAATCAAATGGCTTTTCTCACAAGATATATATATATATAATAGAAGCACTCCAAGCATCAAAAGATTAAAGAACAAATGTATATTTCCAAAGTGATTTGTAATATTAACCTTTTAATGACCAGACTCGTGTGTTAGGCATTGTGGAGCAATGCTTTGCATATCCCTCTGATCCATTAAGGCTTAAGCTTTTGAGTGCCAGAGGGGTGCTCAACCGCACTGCAAAGCAATGCTTTACACACTCTTCTGGCACTCAAAGGGTTAAGCAATAAGGAAACACCAGTGGGTCTTATGTATCACTCCTAATTTGGACCTTAGATACTTAGATTACTCCTTAGAAATGGAAATATTCTTACATTTATTGTGCAATCACTATGTAAACTGATTTTTTATGCCAAGGAATAGTTAATATTTTGACGTATAGCTGTTGAGGACTACAACTCTCATCATCATAATGGAAGTTGTAATCCACAACAGCTAGAGAGCCAATGACTGACTAACCCCCAGCCAAACTAAAGCAAAGCTGGTGTTTAACCCCTTATAGATGTCTCCAGGAGACACACGATCACCAACAAATGGGTTAAACTGTTGTTAAGCCTTTGCATGTCACAGGGATACACAATGTACTGAACACTGCTCTGGAACACAAAGGGTTACAAAAAATCAACTGTCTGAAAAAAACAAAATAGTTCATCTAATTCCACAAATCATATTGCAAGAGTAAGCAAATGTAAAAGTTCCTTCTTTGGTGACAGAAACCTTACAAATCTAAGATTTTATTTTTACTTTCTGACTATTTAAGTGTCACTCATGCTTGTTTATGACAGACAGACCTAAGGCAGCTAATTGGCTGATCCCCCCTTTTCATTCAGGGATAACACTGGGGAAAGATACAATTGCCTCTAAATTAATTTCAATATCAATTCTGACACATAAATTACATAAAAAGCACAAACACTTGCTTTATTTTGAAAAATCCTAATAAAACATGTCTAAAAATATATTTTAGGGTTTAGCGATCAAGTACAGTATTTTAACCCTTCAAATTCCACAGAAGAATGTCTAATCCAAGGTGCTAGACAGCGTTCTGGCACTCAGCGACTTAATGACAGCACAGGAAATTTAGGCATGGAACTCCTCAGTTTGTAGGTGTTAGTTTCCCTTTAAATCTTCCATGAGTGTTTATTATTATATTATTTTGCCATAAAAAGAGTTAGAATTGTTCTCAGATGGTAATATTTTTCAAACTGATACATTTTGGCTGTTTTAACACTGCATTGGTTGCTATCTGAGTATGTTTATCTGTGCTACAAGACATTGCTCAGCAGGGGGTGCTAGTTACAGCTCAAAGCTCCACGTGGCTACATTTTCCTTACCAGAAGCTGAGCTTACGATAAAACCAGTCCTCACATGTAGATACCCTGTGGCAGCTGAAAGCGTACATCCATTGAGTGCCTGAGGGATGTGCAATACAACCCACCTGGCACTCAAGATGTTAAGCTGATTTAGATGATTTAGGAAACTTACTACACAAATTCCTCGAATACTAACTTTTTACAGATCTATTCTAAGATGTGCAGATAGAAAGCACTGTGGGCTGATGCACTAAATGGAACTGGAGTAAATCTGGCGCAAACCAGCTGCACCATAGGGGACAAATAAGCCTTTCTAAATTCCCCATCAATTTAAATGGTACTTTTTAACCCAATGAACGTTAAAGAGCACGCCAACACTTCTCAAACATTCAAGGGTTTAAAAGGCAAATTTAAATCACTGGGAATTTGTATTTGTCCACTATGATGCAGTTATCTATTACCCAGAATTGCTCGAGTTTGTACATCAGCCTCTTCTTGGTGAACGAGGGAGCAGCAGAACAGCTTACCATGTTGGGACACCTTCATACAGTAGGTCATTATGTCTATTCAGGCTGGATTAGCATCTGCCTGTTTATAACTGCCTGGATGCTAGTGATGTTTTCAACACATTGCTTCTCAGTGCACAGAGACTTCTCTAGTATCTAAGGCAGGGGTAGTGACTTGCTGGACCTCCAGTTGTTAGGCACTACAATTCCCATCATCCCCAAACAACCATGGGGATGATGGGAACTGCAGTCCCCAACTGCTGGTGGTCCAACAATTGAGTACCCAGAGCACAGCTGAGATTGCAATCATGTTCTTGGTTTGCGAGCAGACGTAGAAGACCTTTTAAGTGAATTATTTATTTTTTATTGACACGAACGTGGCTCTGCTGCAGAGCCGCTGAATGATCATAGGACAGGCTTCCCCTGCAGTCAGCTACAAGGCTTACTTCAGGGAAAGTGGAGGGTGGGGGGAACTTTGCCAGTGAAGGTTTGATAGATATCACTGGGGGCAATTAATTTCTTTTTTTTTACTTCTATAATATTGGGATTATTAATTTTTAAGTATTACTATCCCTTTAAGGACTTATTGGGTACATTAGAACAAGCAGATATATATGAATCTACCTCCTTACACAGATATTTAAGATGAATCAAAGACAGAACCACCTTAACACAAGGGGGGGGGGGCTTTGAATAACCACAGTAAAGAATTTCTTACCTCAATAGTTGATCTTGCAGGATGATTCTGAAGCAGCATTTGCTCTGCGCTATCCTGCACAGACTTGATGATTTCCTCTTTATGGTCAAGTTCTCTCATTAGATCCTTTACAAAGAGACATAACATTTCTGTTGCTTAAAGGGACACAGATACCAAAATAAAATGCTCTACTAATATGTATATTTTATATAGAAATTAAGGAATATAACATGAAATGAGCTGTATCTTCCCGTAGGGAGAAGTAATTCCTCTTTGCATTCCAAATTCCCTCCTGAGGAGGCTGCTATGTATCTGACAGTAAACATAAACATGGTACAAATGTACTTTAGTATTAAACGACCAATAACCCCTAGCATTGGGGGGTTTAAGAATGATCATTACAAAATGTGATTTTCTAAGGCCTTCTTCATAAGAGTGACATACGTGCACTATTTTCACTGCTGAGCAAATCATCCTGAAACAGAACTATGGGCCCTCAATCAGGCTAAAGACACTAGAGAATACCACTCTGTACGATGCAGCAAAATGCAGCTGCTACAACTTCCTTGTATTCCACACAGTGAAGCTGCCAGCAGGCTCAACGCAAAGTCCTATGAATGTTCAACCCAAGTGGGCATCAGCCAGTGATGTATGGCGAACATCATGATTGGTTAGCCAACAGTAACTTCCCAATCTCTTCCAATAATGGGAATGCATGGAAGAAACACAGGCAATAGGCAGCCAGCCTCTGGCGTTCAAGTCACTCGTGAACATTCTCTTAAAGAGTATAAAACTTACAGCATGATAGTCCTTCTTGACAGGTATATTTTGATTCCTCTCACTCCAGTCGTATGCTACTTCCTCCTCTTCCTTCTCATTCAGCCATATTAATTCTCTTGTGGCTCGGGACACAAAGCTGTGCAGGGAGTCTAGGTGCTTTTGTCGGTTCCTTGCAGAATTCTTTTAGTATTGAAAGAGGAAATCAAAGATAGTAGTCAGTGCCTGCTGGTTTATATTTAACACCTCTCTTAACTTTTTAAGGAACGGGGGGGGGGGGGGGGGGCCCATCACAATGCGTTATGCGACCCATCTAACACCAAATCATGAAATTGGCTGTTATGAATTTAAAGAAACACCAACACCTAGAAAGAGGTTTAAATAATGTTAAATAGAATATACTAACACTAATGTATTTTATATATTTTATAGCCTAAACTTTTTAATGCATGTGTAAACTGTTCTATTCAGACAGCATTTATTTGATTTGTTGGTGCTGACTGTAATGAAGGATAACAGCTAATGTCAGTTAATGCAATTTCATTAGTGCCTACTGCTCTTATAGTCAGAAATGCTGTTATCTTACATGAGCCCATTTACAGACAATTCTAGACAATCACCTCAAGATTGCTATTGTACACTGGAGACCTGAAAAGGCAGGAATAGCTGCTTCATCAGATCATACGTAATCCAAGATTATTTTAAATCTTAATGTTTCTTTACATATCACATACTTATAATTAGCATATGTAAATGCCAATCATTCATATTTTACATACCTAAAATATAATCTCAAACTTGCTTTTTAACACGTGTAAACTGTCCTGTTCAGAGAATGTATTTATTAATTTGTTAATGCTGTTTGTTATGAGAGGTTAGCATTAAAGTCAGTTAAGGGAAAATATACTCTAGGAATTAGGCTCTTAAATTGGTTAATAAATTAATTTACCTAGGTAATTGTCCTTCACACAATGTCAGGTCTATCTATGTGTACCATTTGTGCATTAGATACGTAGTTGCCTATATAAGAAGTGATCTCTATTCAAGCCTGCCTGTAGGTCACACCCCTTTACTAGAAACAAGACTCCTCCATAGAAATAAATGGATTGCAAGGGACACGATGGAGGAGATTCACTAAGCGGTGATAAAAAGGTGATAAAAGTGGTGATGACTTCTCCAGTTTATCACTTCTCCAGTTCCTATGTTATTATATGGCGCCTATTCACCAAGATCTCCAAAGTTGAAGAAATCTTAGTGCACCGGCTCCATAGAATAACATAGGAATTTGAGAAGTGATAAACAGAAGTGATCTCCAATTCATCACTTCTTTATCGCCTCTTAGTGAATCTCCCCCAAGTTCTTATCAATCTTTATTAGATTGTAAACACAAACAATGAATGTAGATCAGATGCACAAAAATAAACTATACAGATGTACAGAACTGCTGTGTGAAGGACACCTATCTAGGTAATTAATTCTATTTAATCAAATAAGAGCCACTTAAAGGGGATGGATCTATCAACCCTTAACAACTTTGTGTAAATAGTTTTCTTATATACCGAATAAGCTTTAAAGTTTACTAATTAAAAAAAAACAAAAAACGCTTGTTTGCAGAAATTAGAAGAATAAATACAGCCCCGTGCCTACTTCTGCATAGACTGCTCTTGCCGAAGTTCGCCGCTCTGCCTCTGCTCCCTTCCCACTACCCTCGCCTCTGATGATGGAAGCTGTCTGTCTGTAAGCTGGAGCACTCTGATTGGCCGAGATCGATTTCTGGCCAATGACAGTGCTTAAGCTTAAAGACAGATAGCCCCCGTCATCGGAGGAGGCTGGATAGAGAGAGGCAGAGCGGCAAGCTGCGGCAAGGACCAGATAACTGCAGCCTGCCCGGAAGTAGGCGCAGGGCTGTATTTATTCTTCTAATTTCTGCAAACAAGTGGTTTTACAAAAAAAAATGAATAAACTTTAAAGCTATTTACACAAAGTTGTAAAGGGGTGATAGATTCCCTTTAACAATAGTACATAGTTTCCCTAAATTCATTATTAAGGTCCATGGCTTTTGTGTTTAGAAAACGATTATCTTACTGCAGCCCATTTACAAAGAGTCTCTTAGGATCACTACAGATTGCTGTGCTACTTGGAGCCGTGGATAAGGTATGAATGGCAACTCCCTCAAATCATTTGTAAGACTAGATTTTAGGCCTTTGAAAAAATGAATGAGAATTTTTACAGTGCTATCATGTACATGGTATGTAAGTGTAAGGAAACTGTCTTACCAAGAGTTTGGAGTATTGGCTCTCAAGTCTGTGTACGGCTTCAGAATAATTGCTTTTAAAATGACCCGTGATCTGGAGCTATTTGGGGGGGAAAAAAGGGGGCAAATGAAAAACCACATAGCACCAAGTATCATAGAGAAATTTTTTTTAACCCTTTGAGTACCCGAGGGGTATCAACGCATTGCCATGCAATGCACCGCATACCCTTCTGGCACACAAACGGTTAACCCTCTGAGTGAGACAGAGGTGTGCAATGCAATGCAGAGCAATGAGTTGCACATTTCCATGCCAATGGTTAATTCCAACATGCAATTAAAGACAAATCTTCAAGAAAGACATGGTTCTTAATTCCACATAAATAATTGATTTTCCTATGCACATTAGAAGCAAGGCACAGTGGGCAAATCCAGGATCTCTACAGTGGGATTTCAGATAAGAATATGGATAGTATAGAAGGTGCTTTGGGTACTTCTGCATACATCAGCCATTGCAGCTTCTCTGTGCATAGACCAGGACTGTGCAACCGGTGGTCCTTATACAGCTGCTGAGGGCCCCAAAAAAAGATTCACATGGGGCCCCCTTTTACTCCAATGTCGGTATTTCTAATAAGACACTGCCATTTGATTCTGTTTCCATGTGGCGGCGGTACTGTATAAGTGCTGCAGAGCCCTCTGACCAAATTGGAGCAGCTTCTTCTCTTTATATTTTAGAGCCACCACTGAAACAAGGCCAGTCAAATACTGTAGAATGAGTTCTTTTTCCTACGTACAACAAAACTCTTCTTGAACAAGGCACTCAGAGGGTTAATCCTCGAACAACCATTCTCCCATTATATTCTATTCTGCATCAATAACATCCCCTTCAGCACACCTTAATTGCTCTTCATAAATTAAATCTTGTTCCTCTCTCTGAGAAATCTTGTTCAAATCTTTATTATCAGGCAAGCTGCCTATTTTTGTCCTTAAACGGAAGATAATGAATGTCTTGGTTGATGAAACTGTAAACACAAAAATGGCTAGACTCTAGCAAAATTTTATTTAGGATTTTATTTTGAAGAGGAAGTTTAATCATTTCAATGCGAGAGGGGTATGCAACACATCGCATCGCACTGAAAGGGTTAATGAATCAGTATACTTTTTTTTAAATAAAAACATGCTACAGCTCAAACTGTTAGCAAAAGTTAATAAGCCAACACATTGACTACTGATCTCCATATTAAGTGATAGAAACAGTACCCCCAAGGTGGCCACAATAGAAAAGTGCAGTTTAACGTAAAAAAAAAAAAAAAAAAAACAGGATAAATTACAGATTATTAAAAGAGGGACCATTAAAATGGTCCATGTGCTAAATGGCAAGAAAATCAGTAAAGACTTCAAGGGATTATGCACCAAAAGAGTTGATAAATAAAAGATAAAGAGGATATTAATTATCCAGTGTTATGGAGACTATGCATTCAAGCGGGAGAAATCTTAGTGTATTGGCTTCATAGAATAACATAGGAACTGGAAAATTGATCTAACTGGAGAAGTGATCTCTTCATCATTTCCATAAAAACCCTCAGAGCATCTCCCTCTGGGTGTGGAGATGCACAAAGTGTGATAAACTGTCAGGTTCCAATGTTATTCTATGTGACCTATGCACAAAGATGTCTTAATCGAGAGAGGTTTTATAAAATAACATAGGAACTGGTGAAGTTGTCTGCACGTTATCACCTCTTTACCACACCTTAGTACATCTACCCTATGGACCATATATATTACTAAAAGGAGAAGCTTGGCAGGCATCCAAGATTATCGGGCACTGAACACACCCCGGGGTGTACACTACAAGGAGAATCTTGGCAGGCAGCCAAGCAGTACTGAGAAGCGATGAATGTTTCCTCACACCTAACACTAGAATGTGATTTTCACAAGGCCCCTGGCTACTCCTGTGAAAATCACTGGACATGGCCCCCCAGCTACATAACACAGGGGCAACATTTTCACAGGGGTTGCCCCCCAGTCGCATTCTCTACTGTCTAACACACCCTGCAGGATCGCAAAAACCCACCTCTGCCTGCACTTGGCCCCCCAGCCACTTGCCTCACTGTACATTTGCCACAAATAAAACAACAAACAAAAAACCATCTCACTGCTCATGCAGTGGACCATGTATCACTGTGACCGTTGCTCACCAGCATTCCGCTCTCCACACTAAGTGCTCTTGCCCCATACAAGCCTCTACTCCACAATCACTGTCCCCTCTGGTCCTCCTCTCACTCTGCTCTCTGGATGGAGAGAGCTGTGAGAGGCCGACACCATTCTCCAGCAACACTGCCAGCATGCCCAGTTGTTGTCCAGCAGCTGGAAGGCCATGTGTCCCTCCCTCTGTCCCATACTAGGAGATCTGCTTTGCTTCTGCAAAACCTCCCATTCTAATAGCTTTTCCTTCCATTCATATCCATAGGTAAGATCATAAGGAGCGTCTGACTTAACCCTTACACTGTCCCACTTATGTCCCATTTAACCTTTTCGGTGCTAGAGGGATGCACGATGCATTGCGATGCGTACACCTCTAGCAATGAAACGTTTACTGCCCGCGACACAACTTTTACTTACTATCACTTGGGTCCGAAAAAATAACCACACACTTGACCTCCGTTAAGCCCCGCCCCTTTTTTAAATGCAAAACACAGAAGTCCCTTCTGGAAAGCTTCTGCACTGGATGTGAGTAGCCCTACTCAGGGGCTTAACTGGGATAATCACCTTCTCTGGCTGCAGGGATGATATTATAATCGTGGGACCATAATTCTCTGGCTCTCTGCCTCTCTGCTGCCACCTGGGATCATATGCCTCTGTGTCTCTCTTTCCCCCTTCTCCATCATTTGCCTCTGTCTCTCTCTCCCCCCTTCTCCATCATATGCCTCTGTGTGTCTCTCTCTTTCTCCTCCGTTCTCCATCATATGTCTCTGTGTCTCTCTCTTTCTCCCCCCTTCTCCATCATATGCCTCTGTGTGTCTCTCTCTTTCTCCCCCCTTCTCCATCATATGTCTCTGTGTCTCTCTCTTTCTCCCCCCTTCTCCATCATATGCCTCTGTGTGTCTCTCTCTTTCTCCCCCCTTCTCCATCATATGCCTCTGTGTGTGTCTCTCTCTTTCTCCCCCCTTCTCCATCATATGCCTCTGCATCTCTCTCTCTCTACCCCTTTCTCCATCATATGGCTCTGTGTGTCTCTCTCTCTGCCCCCCTTCTCCATCATATGTGTGTGTGTCTCTCCCCTCCCTTCTCCATCATATGCCTCTGTGTGCGTCTCTCCCTCCCCTTCTCCATCATCATCCACGTTTCTCTCTCCCCCTTCACCAACATCTCTCTCTCTCTCTCTCCCCCTTCACCGACATGTCTCTTTCTTTCTCTCTCTCTCCCCCACCTTCGACATATCTGTGTTCTTCTCTATCACGTCTCTCTCTCTCTCCCCTTTCTCCATCATATGCCTCTCTCAAATATATCTTGGAGGATAGAAGGGAGAGGGGTGATAGGATTGAAGTCCGATTGTATTAAGAGATTTAATGAAGTTCAGGAAGGAACATTTTTTCAGAATAATGGAATAAGGAACAAGGCCTGATACTGGAGGGTAGAAAATAAGAAAAAAACAACTTTATTGAGAGGATGACAGGTCATGGAGAAGCCCTCCAGTAGAAATAGTTAAGGCTAAAACTGTAAATTAATTTAACTGCTGGCATAGATAAATGGATATTCTAGAATAAATAAGTCTGAAATGACTAGATAGGAAAATGGTCAGAATAGATGGCCCACTTGGTTCTTATCTGCCTTCAAATCATATGTTTCTATGAGTTGTAGTCTTCTCCCTCATTCACTACACTGCTCACCCCTCTGGCACTCAAAGAGTTAAGCAAGATTTCAAGAGAGAGAGAGAAAAGAAAGCAGCAAATACATATTAAGTGAGAAATGCTAAAGGGGAATTTAAATAAATATGTATTCTGTCGAATAATACCCAGAGGCACAGTATGCTTGCAGTGTAATTATATTTTATAGCACACTCATTTTAATCTTTAAGACTCCCTTGCAAGAATAGGCAAGACATTTGTAATTGGGAAAAAAATTATATATATAAAAATTACATATATTTACCATTTTGCAGTCACAGCATTTAACCCTTTGAATGCCAGAGGGGTACACAACGCAGTGCAAAGCAAGCCTCTAGCAGACAAAAGGTTAAGAGGTACAACTTAGCTTTCAAATGAGAGTATTTTTTTGCCAACACCACTGAACTGCAATGATATTTTATTGCACACAGTGAAGATTGTGACTACCAAGACAAAGAGAGTGGAGAACCATAGAGGACACACGAACATTCCCAAAATTCTACTTGTACTTTCCAGTGGCAGATTTCCAGGGCAACTGGGAGTGTGTATTTCTCCCTTATGGTGCAGTTGGTTAGTTCCATAATTGCTTCAATTTTTATTTGGGCAAATAGCCCAGATTGCCTTGGAAATGTGCCACTGGAAAGTACCAAAAAATGTACGAAGCTCACACAGAATCAAATGAAAATCCCATTGCTCTTTGGAGAAGACTGATTTGTAATTACACAAATCTCCATGCTTGCTTTTCTAGCATCTTCCAGCTTGAAAATCAGACTGTTCATTATTATATGTTAACAGCATTCAGTACACACACAACTATCTATATACATTCTGATTTCATTTGTTTGACTGTCAAATAACCAAATCCAGTATTCATTTCCATACCTCGCACATTTTGGCTTCCTTTAGACTTGTCTGGAATTCCTCAACAGCCCCCTGAAAATTGTTATGATTTTCTAAATGGCTCTCAATTGTGGACAGGTCTGAGCCCCACTCTGCTCGATCAAGTTGAACCTGTCAGAGAACAGTAAAGCCGTAAAGAGGGAGAACTGTGCATGGCTGCCAAAGCTGAATACATATGTAGGATAGTAACCCCTTGGATGCTCAAGTGGCTTTGCAATGCATTGGATCATCCAAGGAGTTAATTATAAGGATGATATTAACTCATTATTATTTTATGAGGATGATCCAACCAGAATATATATAATTAAAATAACAGTTATTAGATCAACTGACATTAATATCACATGTATGTTTCATAGATTCTTCTTAGAAACACCGAGTTCTAAATCCTAGAGGGAGAACTGCCCAGTGACTGCTGTGAGAGAAAGAGACTCTTGCACTGGGCTACAAGAAAATGGCCTCTAATCACCAAGAAATGCCTAATGCCCATGTGTATGTACAGACAGGTTCAGAGACATTAAGGCAAATCTACCATGCCGATTCCACACACTAGTAGGCACAGTCAGTGTTCTGTCCTTAAACCTGCCTAACATCAATTTACTAAGCTGTATATGCAAAATGATCATCTTAACACCGCTTGCACAACAGGAAGGACAGTGTGGGCGTTTCTACAACTTGCTTAAAGTCAATGTACTAATCAAGGCCAGGAGGAAATGGAGTAAGTGTATGCCCTCTCACTGTGCATTCTGTGGGTTGTAGTAGTAGTAGTAGGGGACATGGTTAAGTGTGTCCACAGGCATGCATTACTAAAAAGCAGCCACTAGCTGCACTGGTGAATTAGTACATTCACCCCATAGACACCTATGTCCATGTATAAGTTAAATCCTGATAAAGTACCTGTATTACAATGATAGTCAATGATAATGCAGCTACTTTACACTACAAGAAATTAGCACTGGATCACCCGTTTAGGAAATAGGGCTCATTGCTCCCCCTAGTGTTTAGAAATACATTATATGTAGTTTACACTACCGTCTAACACTGGCAATATTAATCAGTGATTTTACCTGCATTTCTTCGACCCACTCCAGGAGGTCTTGAACAAATTTCATGTTCACTTCTTCTTCTGGTAAATTCTGGTCAGCAAGAGATGACTTTAATAAAGGCTTCTTGATCTGCATGAGTTTGAGAGACTGCAATGCATTTGCATTCATCCCAGCTGCATAGTTCTGAATCAAACCCTGGTTATAACCTGGTGCAAACGTTGGCGTCATACTAGGAGTCATAGTAGGAGTCATATGGGAATTAAAGCCATGTGCCAGAGCTGGAGTGAGACTTGTCGGTGTCATGGAAGGGGTCATATTGTGGGACAGGCTCGAGTTCATTGCTGGATTCAAGTTCTGTGAAAATCCTGAGTTAAGGCTTTGTGATATTCCTGATATCATAAGCTTGGTTTGATCAGAACTGATCATCCGTCCCTTGCTGTATAATGAGGAGTATTCATTTCTTATGGACAACAGCTGATCCCTCAATGAAGCGACTCTATACAGAATTACAGAGATCAGAAATTATCAGAACTAAAAATAATACATATCTGTAACTCAGCCACAATAAAATGTAACAACTTTATGTATTAAATAAAATATTTTATGCATGTGTGCTTATAAATTGTTTACTCATGGACAAAGTAATTTTCTGCAGTCATTTGGAAACCTATTAGTGACCCAACTTAACCCATTCAGGACCAGAGGTGATGGAGACATATTACTTTGCAGTGCTTTGGAAACCCGTCTAGGTTAACCCTTTGAGTGCCAGAGGGGTGTCCAACGCTTTTCCTAGCAATGTGTTGGGCACTCAAACGATTAAATGAAAGATGTGTATTTAAAAACTTTTAAAATGAGGGTAAAGGAAGAGTAAACCATTTCATTTAAAGGTTTAAGTTATGTAAGTGATTAACCCTTTGACTGCCAGAGGGAAATGCAATGCATTGTGTACCTCTCTGGCAATCAAAGAGTTAATCAAAGAGTTAACGCTGTGAGATTTTTTTTAATTCAGAAGTTATTACAATATTATCCTGTTTTTTTGTTAATTAAATGTAATTTCCTATTCTGATTACCAGGTGAGGTTCCTGTCACTTACAATGAGGAGCCATGTTAAGTGACTCAGTTTCTCCCACAGAGTGCAGTATATAAAGATCCCTTTGGACACCAGTTGGCACTGTTGATTAAAATATGCATCTGATATGTAATAACTTTTGAATGAAAAATCTGCCAACAATGGAGGTATCCTTTTTTTTACTGATAAGGAAAAAACAGCCTATAATATATATTTTTCATAATAAAAGTTTACTGTTTCTTTAAGTAAAGTTATGCACAGCAGGTAAATTATAACAAACCTAATAAAGTTACATTTATGCAGTTATACAGTTATGCGCTCCAAACTGACATTGAGCGTAATAGACTTATTGAGGCTGATGCAGTATGAAGAATTGGAACAGTCACAGGGAACATCTCAAATGTGCTACTAAGTCATATGGGGTGTTTAACCTCTTGAAAGCTAGAGGTCTCCAAGACATTGCTCTGTAATGCGTTGGAGACCTCTTTTGGTGGTTAAAAACACATTTAAATCAATGCGAATCTGAGGAATTTTTATTTGTCCCCTATGGTGCAGTTAGTTTACCCCAGAAAGTTTACACATCACCCTCAGAATTGGAAGTTCGGTAACAGGCGCTATCCTATAAAATAATTTGTGAAATGCGTGTTTGTCAGAAGCCAACATGCGCAGTAGAGATGGCTGCGCACGCTGCAGTCATGCGCACTACAGACTGTCAGCGCCATGGGTGATAACAAAGCAGGGCTCTGAATTCAGACCGTAGACCTCTCTGCACACCAAAGGTGCGCAAAGAGTGAACTAAGGTCTGAATTCGGAGCACCCTGCTCCATATCAGCCACGGCGCGGACAGTCTCTACTGTGCATGACTGCACCATGGCAATTGCTGAGTGGCACTTTGGCCCGTGTACACGGGCTATTCAACTAGTATTTAATAATGAACATTAATAATTGTAAATTAGTAATTTTGGAGCAAAGCAATTTCACAACAGGTGACAAATTCACATTCCCATTGATTTAAATGTGGCTTTTAACCCCTTGAAAGCTAGAGAGGTCGCTAACCCATTGCTACACAATTCACTGGAGACCTCTCTATCTTTCAAGCATTTCATTCAAAATGAATGGGAATTTGGGGAGATTTCATTTCTGGACGATGGTTTGTCCCACCATTGGTCTTCATAGTACATGACACTCATTGATACTGGGGACTCATTTGGATTTTGGGTACACATCTACCTCTGCACTAGCTGATCCGATTGTTGGTACTTCCCATCCACAAGATTCTGAACATCAACAAGTTGCTGCCTCAGAAGGTTCTCACATTCAATCAGGTACCCGGTGATCTCAGCTTCGTTTTGTAACTGGATCCCAGATTCCATCCGTTTGGCATCCTTTGAGTTAAAGAGCAACATAGTTAATATGTATTTATTTATTTTGGTTTATTTTCCAGCTCGGGTATTTTAACAATACATGTAATTAACAATCTGCTTTTATGAATCAGGAAAATGTTTACAGTATCTAAAATGTATTTTTTTTAATATAAAAATAAACTTGTATTCCCAGTATTTTAAGGATATATTTAATAATTTGCATGGTAAACCATGTAATACCCAAAGGGGTACGTAACATATGATCTATAATGAGTCACACATACCACTGGCATGCAGCAGGTTAAGACTAAAATTCTCTATACTAAGAAAACTAAAATAAATATTTGGTTTGAACATATGTTATACTGATTTATAAATTATTAAATTAAAAACAAAAACATCAATCTGTATTTAAGAGTAAAACAGTGCGAGAAACGTGGAAATAAAACAAAATGTTTTTCTCAGAGTAACAATTGGTTAACAACTGCAAAATGAAGCAGCTGGAATCTGCCTGGTAAATTAGAGAAGGACTTACAGCCTGCAGAGCACTGCGTGCAAGGATCAGCTTGTCTTCACATCCTAAGCTATCTCTCTGCACACGGTTTGCTATCTGCTGCAGCATTTCCAGCCTAAAAGAGAACAATCAACATTACTCACTATTTTTTTTAACAATCTATCAAATTAAAAAAATTCAAGTAAAGTTCCCCCAATGATTCAAGAAAACTAATGAAATCACAAGAATCCAAAATGAAGAAATCTCCAAAATATGCTATTCCAGCCTTGTTTGTGTGGGGTACTCAGAGGTACAATATAAAGGCACTTGTTTTTTCTAAAATAAAAAATGCATTATCCCATACATTTTCTCCCATATTAAAAAAAAAAAAAACTTGTACAGTACAGCATATTTTTTCCCCAGAAAAAATCTCTGATGCTATCTGATTCATTACAATAGGAAAACAATAAAGGTAATTAAATGCATTGTGCACAAGACCTACCTTGGCATCCCTGCCTGTTCACTGCCAAAGCTTATATAGGAATTGATCATTGTTGGACCACTGTTAACGGACAGTAAGTTCTCATTGGAGTCAATACTGGTAAGACTGCTGCTAGTGAGAAATGAATCACTACTATAGTGGCCATAACAGGTGTTGTTCATTTTTATAGTACTGACCCTTATTCACCCATAAAATTGACAGTTTGATAAAAGATAAAATAAAAAAAAGCCTTCAGAATGTACAGCTTGCAGGAACTAAAAAATATCCCTACTGGCTAATAGTACCACTAGCGTCTTTTCTTAAATAGGCTCCAACATGTATATTCAAAACACTGCAAATGATATTCAGATAGCTCTTCAAAGGATTTTGCCTGGAGCTTTATATACCAGTCAGAGTTTGCCTTCCCTCTCTAGCTTTAATACTGTGCATGTTTGGACTTATCGGCTTCATTTGGGCGTCTGTGGGAAATGGATATGCCAAATATTTCAATTATTCCCAATTAGTCTGTTCCTAGCCACAGTGATGTTACTCCACAGTTGTTGACAAATATTAAAACACCATAGCCAATATTCAACCTACGCCACAAATCTGTTCTGGCAAAGCAATTACTCAAGCAGGCTAGCTGCAGCAAATATGTGGAAGTAAAACGGTTATAGCAGCTTACAGTATTAATGTATGAGGTAGACACAGGTAAACAAATAACTTAGAAAACTTGGGGGGAGATGCACTAAGGAGTGTGATAGAGAGGTGATAAAAAGGAGATGACTTCCTGAGTGATATCACTTCTCCAATTTCTAAGTTGCTCCATGGAGCCAACGCACTAAGATCTCTCCCACTTGAATAATCTTAGTAGACGGAATAACATAGGAATTGGCGACGTGATATCACTGGAGAAATGTTCTCCTCTTTATCATTCCCTTATCATACCTTTTGCATATCCCTCTATATATAGTGAGCAGAGCCCTCACTACAATTTGCTTCAATCTGTTTCTCTATTTTGTATATCATGCTTTTTGTACAGAGGTTTAGTATATGTAGGCACACAATAAAAAATTATAACAATATTGTCATTCTTAAAGGGAAATTTACCCTAGGAATAAGTGGCTCTTAAAATGATAGTAACACTATAGATATATATATAGATATATATATATATATATATATATATATATATATATTTATTTATTTATATAGTAAAATGTATATTGTAGGGTGTATCCTCCTGAGTACAACAAGGATACTCCCACTGCTAAGAAGTGTTTTATTCAAAAGTTATTGCAGCTCATACTTGAAATTTGTAAGTGCAGTATCACAGTGGCCTGAAATGTTACAGTGGTGCTGTTGTTACACCATCCTATGGAAGTTTATGGTCAACTGACCAGAGCTTTCTATAGGATGATGTAGCAACAGCGTCACTATAAAGTTTCAGGCCATTGAGATACTGCACCTAAATAATTTAAAGGGATAGTAATACTTTACTATTACTATTCCCCATATTGTAGCTATTTGAAAAATAATTGAATTGCCCCCATGTTCATCCCTCAAACCTTTACAGTTTGAGAGATAACCGAATGCAAAGTTCCCCTATCTCCCCCCCTTCCCTGAATTCAGCATTGTACTGACTGCAGGGATATCCAGTCTTATTTTCACCAGGCAGCTCTGCAGCAGACCCGAGATTGCGTTAGTAAAAAAGAATTATTTCACTGAAACGGCCTTCTACATGTGCTTGCAAACCGAGCACAAACCAAGCACACGTAGAAGACCGTTTCAGTGAAATAATTCTTTTTTATTTCAATTCTTTTTCAAATAGCTACAATATGGGGAATAGTAATATTAAAGTATTACTATCATTTTAAAGGGATAGTAATACTTCGTTTTAACTTTATTTTATTTTGTAGGCATTAAAAAAAACATGAAGAATGACATAAGTCTTATCTCTCAAACCTTTATGGTTTAAGAGATATTCACAAACAAAGTATCCCCCCCCCGTTCAACCAGATCAGAAAGGAGGTGCCCAGGTAGACTGCAGAGAGGGACAATCTTCAATTAAGATAAGGGAAAAAGCTGAAAAACGTGTCAAGGGGGGAAGGGCTTTCACTGTTTCCATACAAAGAAAATTGTCCCCTTCTGTTATCTGTCCTGTCATACAACCTGATTCACATCTGAGAAGAGATGGCTTACACTAGGTAAAAGGGGCGGGGAGGGGAACTTTGCTTGTGAATATCTCATAAACCATAAAGGATTGAGAGATAAGACTTATATCATTCTTCATGTTTTTTTAATGCCTACAAAATAAAATAAAGTTAAAACGAAGTATTACTATCCCTTTAAGTTTGAACTGCAATACATTTTGAAAAAGAAATCACCTGTAAGTAATGGGACATATCTTGGTTTACAATATATATATTTTTTACATATCAAGTGTTATTATACCTTGAATTTGTTTAGCAGAAAACGTACCTGCTTGATAGAGCAGTCAGATGTATTTGTGTATTTATAAAATGCAATATATCAGTGGTTTCCTGTATACAGTAATCTCTATTCAAGTCTGTCTCTAGGTCACTCTGCCTCTCACCAAACATTAGGCTTCATTATACCTGAATTTATCGTATGGGACACATGTTATCATCAGATTTTCAGCACGCAAGAGAGGTAAACTAAAAACTAAACAAATATTCTATAGATACCTGACTGTTGTTTAACCCTTTAACTGTTTGAGGGCCAGATGGGTATAGAACACACTGCAAAGGACACCTGCCTAGGTAAGTCCTTCTTTGAGTACCAGAGAGATATTTGACACTTTACATCGCCATAAGTTGGATACCTCTCTGGCACTCAAAGGGTTAAACAAATCAAGAGCTAATTCTTCTTAGTGCATAATTCCCTTTCAAATTGTTTAAAGGGATAGTAATACTTCGTTTTAACTTTATTTTATTTTGTAGGCATTAAAAAAACATGAAGAATGATATAAGTCTTATCTCTCAAACCTTTATGGTTTATGAGATATTCACAAGCAAAGTTCCCCTCCCCGCCCCTTTTACCTAGTGTAAGCCATCTCTTCTCAGATGTGAGTCTAGTTGTATGACAGGACAGATAACAGAAGGGGACAATTTTCTTTGTATTAAAACAATGAAAGCCCTTCCCCCCTTGACAAGTTTTTCAGCTTTTTTCCTTATCTTAATTGAAGATTGTCCCTCTCTGCAGTCTACCTGGGCATCTCCCTTCTGATCTGGTTGAACAGGGAGGGGGATACTTTGTTTGTGAATATCTCTTAAACCATAAAGGTTTCAGAGATAAGACTTATATCATTCTTCATGTTAACTAAAGGACTTGTCCATTACACAGTAGTCAGTTATCTCTGTTAACTATTTTTTTTTGCCTTGGAACTCAGTTGAATTCTTTAGCTGGACAATATCATTTCACTATATTAAAGTGATAGTAATACTCAAAAAGTAAAAAAAAATATATTGTAGTGTTTATCCCCCTGAGTAAAACATGGGTACACCCACTGCTGAGAGGTTTTTTATTCAAAAGTCATTGCACCTTAAACTTGCATTTTTAGGTGCAGTATCAGAGTGGCCTGAAATTGTACAGTGGAGCTGTTGCTACACCATCTTATGGAGATGTATGGTCAATTGACCAGAGCTGTCCATAGGATGGTATAGCAACAGCTCCACTGTACAATTTCAGGCCACTCTGATACGGCACCTAAAAATTGCAACTTTACTCTGCAATAACTTTTGTATTTTGTATTATATATTGCTACTCATTAAACATGTAAACTGAAGCACCCTGGCTTTGCAATGTGTTCTAGACCTCTCTAACTTGCAAGGAGTTTAACATCTCATTTAAATCAATGGGAATGTATTTATAGTACAGTTAGTTTACTTCAAAATTATACCTCTTTAGCTTGCTAAATTAGGCACACAGTCATGTGCTAAAATAGACACTGATAGAGGGATTTATTGGTTCAGAACCTGCACATCACATATCTACAAAACTATCTATGATGAAGATTGTCCATTTTAGTTAGATTGCACCAAGGGAAGGACAGTGTGGCACTGTGTGGGCATTTCTTAGAATTCTGCCCCTTGCTTACACTATGTACCAAACAATGCTCCCAGGAAACTGACATATCAGTCCTAAATGTTTCAGTGTATACCACAGAGGAGGCATTTGGGGATTACTTACTTTGATGTTTAAAGGGATAGTAATACTTAGTTTTATCTTTATTTTATTTTGTAGGCATTAAAAAAACATTAAGAACGATATAAGTCTTATCTCTCAAACCTTTATGGTTTAACAGATATTCACAAGCAAAGTACACCCCCCTGTTCAGCCAGATCAGAAGGGAGGTGCCCAGGTAGACTGCAGAGAGGGACAATTTTCAATTAAGATAAGGGAAAAAGCTGAAAAACTTGTCAAGGGGGGGGGGGGGGAAGGGCTTTCATTGTTTTCATATAAAGAAGATTGTCCCCTGCTGTTATCTGTCTGGTCTTACAAACAGATTCACATCTGAGAAGAGATGGCTTACACTAGGTAAAAGGGGCAGGAGGGGAAACTTTGCTTGTGAATATCTCTTAAACCAAAAAGATTTGAGAGATAAGACTTATATCGTTCTTCATGTTTTTTAATGCCTACAAAATAAAATAAAGTTAAAACGAAGTATTACTATCCCTTTAGGTGTACCAATAGCAGTAGCAGAGACAAGTTCTGTCAGTCCTTCCTATTACCAAAGTGTTCTAATACCAGGCATGTTTATTCAGTCCTTCTTAGGTCCAAATGGGTACTAGTAGCAGAGACAAGTTTATTAAGTCCTTCCTAGGACCAAAGTCTACTAATAGCAGAGACAAGTTTATTTAGTCCTTCCTAAGTCCAAAGTGTACTAATAGCAGAGACATGTTTATTCATTTCTTCCTAGGACCAAAGTGTACTAATGCCAGGCAAGTTTATTCAGTCCTTTTTAGGACCAAAGTGTACTAACAGCAGACACACATTTATGGGTCAGGCCTTCCTTTGGCAAAAGTGTACTTATAACAGAGACATGTTTATTCACTCCTTCCTATGGCCAAAGTGTACTATACCAGAGATGTCTCTATCTAGTCATTCCTAGAACCAAAGTGTTTTAATGCCAGGCTTGTTTGTTCAGTCCTTACTAGGTCCACAGAGTACTTATAGCAAAGACAAGTTTGACCAGTTCTTCCTAGGACTAAAGTGTACTAATATCAGAGACATGTTTATTTAGTCCTTCCTAGGACCAAAGTGTACTAATATCAGAGACATGTTTATTTAGTCCTTCCTAGGACCAAAGTGTACTAATATCAGAGATATTTTTATTTAGTCCTTCCTAGGACCAAAGTGTACTAATATCAGTGACATGTTTATTTAGTCCTTCCTAGGACCAAAGTGTACTAATAGCAGTGACATGTTTATTTAGTCCTTCCTAGGACCAAAGTGTACTAATAGCAGTGACAAGTTTATTTAGTCCTTCCTAGGACCAAAGTGTACTAATAGTAGTGACATGTTTATTTAGTCCTTCCTAGGACCAAAGTGTACTAATAGCAGTGACATGTTTATTTAGTCCTTCCTAGGACCAAAGTGTACTAATAGCAGTGACAAGTTTATGGGTCGGTCTTGCTGCACAAGGACACGAATGTAACATTTTTATTAATAGTGTACAGTATTTTTGTTCAAGACAGCTGGCAAAATTATAAGGAAGTCTGGATATTTATGGGTATTCATACATTAAATAGCTTATTTTAAAGTGAATATTTAACCCCTTGGAAGCTAGAGAGGTCTCCAAAGCAATGAATTAGAGACCTTTTTACAATCTAAGTGGGTGAATTTCTGGGGACTGGAGGAGAGTCTGATGGTCAGTCTGTAGGCATGGCAGGACATTTTAAAGATAGCGTGCAGAGCAGAAAAAATATATGTTGCTGTGAGAAGAGGTGATGAAAGAGGAGAGATATGAGACCTTGGTGGAGAGAGTGAAAACAAGGAGTAAGATTAAAAAGTAATTAAACACGAGTGAAAATGGTGTGTTCTATAGGAAAATCAAAAGTCATATGTCAAACTGAAGTAGCATGAAGTATAAGGCAAGATATGTTAAGTGAGATAAGTGAGTATATTACACATTGTGAAATTAGTTGCGTCAGAAATGGACATATTAGCAGGGATGTTCCTAGATAAAATAGGCACTGAAATTGATTTTTAGTGCTGTGCCTGCCTAAAGCTAAGTTACTTAGCTACATACACACAGGGCCGGCACTGCCATTAAGGCAGAACAGGCAGCTGCCTTAGGGCAACGCAATGGAGGGGCGCCGAAAAGAGGTAAGTTGTTGTTTTTTTTTTTTTATTACATATATATCTTCCTGGGTCTCTCTGCGGTGTGTTACAAAGACGCCGCAAGGGAGTGCTTGGTAGTGTAAATCAGCGCTCCCTCGCAGCGTCTATGTTACACACCGCAGAGAGACCCAGACTCTGTAGTAATACAGAGCGCTGAGAGATGACATCATCTCCCAGCGCTCTGCATTACTGAGAGCAGCGCGTGGGAGCCTCAGCTCTGTGCCGAAGGAGGCACAGAGCTTTAAGCTGTGGCACGCCGCTAGACCACCAGGGACTCAAGGTAGGGGGATGAAGGGGCATTATGGAAGGGTCAATGTGGAGGGGGCATTGTGGAGATAAAGGAAGCATTGTGAAGGGTAATTGTGGAGATGAAGGGGCGATGTGGAGTTAAGGGGGCATTGTGGAAGGGTCAATGTGGAGATGAAGGGGCATTGTGGAGATGAAGGGGGCATTGTGGAGATGAAGGGGCAATGTGGAGGGGGCACTGTGGAGATGAAGGGGCAATGTGGAGGGGGCATTGTGGAGATGGAGGGGGCATTGTGAAGATGAAGGGGGGCAATGCGGAGATAAGGGGGTATTGTGGAAGGGGCAATGTGGAGATGAAGGGGCATTGTGGAGATGAAGGGAGCATTGTGGAAGGGGCAATTTGGAGGTGGGGAGAGTGTGGAGGTGAATATGTGGGCGGGGCAGGGGATTGTGGCAAGGTCGGGGGGGTCAGGGGATTGTGTCTGTGTCGGGGGGGGGGGGGCATCAAAATGCACCTTCGCCTGTGTATAAAAAAATCCTTGCACCGGCCCTGCATACACAGCAAATCTTCCTCCTTAAACCCCATTCACAAATGAGCGAGCAGTGGGAAAGTGTATTGGAATTTCTGCCCATGAAAATGTTTGCCAAATTCTTTAACACCATTTACTAATAGTAGGAATAGGCAAAAGTGTTTGCCTCAATACAGAAATAGGCAAAAAAAAATGGCACTTCACGCCTAGCAGGAATTTCCTGCGAAAAGTGCAGTTTCCCTGCTTTTTTTCACCAACATCATTGTATTGAAATCAATGGGAATACTGAATTTCTGCCCACCACATGGCAATTTTCTCTTCTTTTCCTGCAGGCATATAAAAGGGTGTCAGGCTCTCATAGCGTGCCATTCTGTGCTTGTGAGAGGAGAAAGCAGCACAGTTTTGAGTTAGAAAAGACAGGCAAATAAGTGGAGATGAAGCTTAGTTTATGGAGTGTTTCAGGTAGGACATTTGTTCTCTGTATTAGGGGAGACTGGGGGCACTCTAGAAGAGCTAAGAAAGAAAGGTGGTTGACCCCAAACACCCAAAATTCAGTTTGACTGACTGGCAAGACACAAGCAACTGTGATCCAAGCTCCTTCCTGGTCTGGCTGTTATTATCTCTGATCTGGGGCAGCCTTGGGAAAGAAACTGTTGATTTTTTTTAGTTATCATTTTTTTTGGACAGTGATATGATAGGGTGGAAAACACCATTTAAAAAAGTGAATCAATAAAATAAAAATATTAGGTGACAGACAGCTGACTGATGTGAGCTGTGTGACTGAGGCAGACTTGATAGATAGCACACGAGATTAAGTATTGAGGGACAAGGCAAGACATCTCACTCCATCAGTTGTGTTGTGTACGTTTTAGAATAAAAACAAACACAGTAGTTGAGTAATGTCCAGCAAACGCACAAGGGGCAGGGGAAGGGCTTGCTGCAGCGTATTCAATAAATGATGATGATACCTCTCCTCCCGGGGAGTATGCAGTTTGTCAAGGTCCCATCTAAAGTTCAACGACCTCTAGAGCAAGTACATATAAGAAAAACACTGACAACGACAACGAGTCACATTCTAGTGTGGATGATGGCAAAATGGAGGAAGGTGTAGAGGCTGAACCAACTTCTGCATCTGACAGTGAGACAAACAAGCACCAAAACACCTGTCATCAAAGTAGTAGCGAACTTTGTGAAAGGAAAAGTAAAAAGATATCGTTTAATACCTCTAAAAGCTTGGAGGAATATAAAGGTAGTGGGCAAGAAGCGGCGGGTGATGCTGAGGATGACCTAATGATGACTGATGATGAGGATTCCTAGTGTATTCAGGACCTACTGACAGCCTAATAAAAATGGTACCCCCACTGGTATTGGTTGACATATATATTGGGTTCCAGGAATGTGGCTACCAGTGGAACAAGGATGGGAAGCAAACAGTGTATGTGTGATTCTATGACTACCAGTTTAAACAGGCTAGGGGGTCAGCCATTGCGGACATGTTTTGTTACAATTGCAAATTATGTTATAATGCCTATGAGACTCTTGTCCTCTGTTGTCGCTGGTTTCTATTTGGGTAACCCTACAACTGTTTAAGCGCCTAACCAGTTGTGTTTTTTTTAGCTGTACTTCTTTTTGAACCTGTGGACTTGGGGTTCAGGTGGGGCACCTGATACTTGTTCACCCTCGGTTCCGTTTGAATAAGCACCACCCAAGTTGTATACCCATTGCGGATGTATGACTGCCATTGGGACTAGGGCAGGCGGTGGGGGTAATCATACAGAGTATGTGGGTATATCTACCAGTGGGCAGATGAGTAATACTGGAACATATCACCTGTATCATAGGGAACAACTAACAGTTCTCCAAAAACCCATTGATTTAAATGGAGCTTTTAAACTCATGAACGCTGGTCAAAAGCAATATGTTGAATATCTCTAACACTCAGGGTTTTAAATGCCCTAGTTAAATCAATAGGAATTTTAACCCTCCATGGTGCAGTTGGTTTGATCCTCATTTGCACCTTTTTTTAGGGTTTTGTATACAGCCCTTAGAGTCTATTAAGACAGATGTACTAAGAAGAACTAGAGCAAGTCTGGGGCAAACCATCTGCAGCATTGGGGAAAATAAAAATTCTTCAAATCCCCATTGATTTAAATTAGATGTTTTATCCCACTAAATGCTAGAGAGAGGATTCCATGCATCTCGTTGGAGACCCCTCTCCATGTATTATGTTGGAAAACCCATTTCTATTAATGGGAATGTTAATTTGTCCCCTATGGTGCAGTTGGTTTGCACCAGAATTGTTCCAGTTCCTGTCAGCACATCAGTCTCAGTGTGTCAGTCACTGACCACTCTCTGTCTCTGTATAGGACCGAGGGTGAAAACAAGATGGCAGGGACCTGGGCAAGGGGAGAAAAAAGTGAATTATGAGGTGCTTAATTACAAGTCATTTTAGAAGTCTGGATGTTGCATTCAGAAGCCAACGCAGTACTTAGGGAATCAACAGACAGACTCTAGAAAAAATAATAATAATTTAAGTAATCTTGCGATTATACATGTTTATTTTTATCATAGTATTAATCTTAAAGCATGTTCCACAGTGCTGTACAATAGTGAACAAATCAGACATGGATTTGAAACATCAAGAAAATGTAATGACACAGAAGGAAATTAGGGTCTGCTTGTGCTCATTTGTGCTTACAACTTAGATTAGAAGTAGGAACATGAGGCTCTCCAGCTGTTGCTGGGCTACTATTTCCATCATCCTCTGACAGCCTTGGATGATGGGGATTGTAGTCCAGCAATAGCTGGGGGGGCTCACATTGCCCACCTTTGGTCAAGAAGATTTTTACATTTTAAGTAGACCTATCACCTTGATTTTTTTTTTACATATTTGAAAATTTAACTCAAAACTGCCTCTGTGTCCTGTTCACCAACAGTCAAGCAGAAGTATAATGTAGGAAATACATGCCCTTTTATTTCTGGGAAAAATGAAAGTCTCCTGGTGCAGAAGAGAGTTTCATTAGCATATGAAGCGACACTGGAAATGCTACATTAGAATATGAAATTTTACTGAAAAATGTAATTAGCATCTGAATAAATCAGCATTGGTAACGCATATGTACCACAATTAGCATATATTAGCACATGGTAACAAGTGTGAGTATCTCTTTAACTGTGCATTTGCTGGTCTTTTGGATAATGTGACACACAGATAGTTTTTAATGAAGATTTCAAATATTCAAAATTGAAACAAGGTAACAGGTCCATTGTCACAGTTCAATAACGACAAGTATCCGCATTGCAAAAAAGCATATAAAATCAGGTGAAAGTAAATCCAGATTAATTTTACAGGGCCATATGTACAAATAAGAAGTGGAACAATGTTGAGGCAAACCAACAAAACATTGAAATTCCCACAGCTATAAATGTTTTTTTAACCTCGAGATTGCTCCACTTTTTTACTTTGTGCATATGGCTTATAGGGTCCTTAGCCTTATTTCCATACCTCTCTATTTCTGGCCTTATTGCCTTTTCTCTTTCAAACATGGCGATAATTAGTTTCCCCCACTCCTTTTCTATGTCGTTTGGATGATATCCCTGACTGAGCTTGATGCGTCCAAACTGGATCCAAGTCTAAAAAGTAATCCCAAGAATACGGTGAGTTATGTCAGGAATCCACCAAGACACTTTCCTTATTATCGAGTTAAGATACTTACCTCCAGCAATGTGTACAGGTGTTTAATTTTACTTTTCTCCGCCTCCCGTGGTGGAATATCTTTTTCTTTGAATTGTAAATATTGTTGATAAAGTGCCTGTATGTATAAAAAAGTTAATGCAACTTTAGATTGTTTTCATAAAAAATAACACTGAATAATTACACTTATATAAAACATATATATATATATATATATATATATATATATATAAAATTATATTTATAAAGTGGTCACTGGAATTAAAGAAATAAATAACTATTTATATGGCTTTCCTACAAAGTACTCTCACTGTTGAGAGATTTTTCACTTATTACAGCTCAAACACTTTTTTTTTGTGAAAGTATTTTACCAGGAAGAATACATTGAGATTGTCTCTCATTTTCAAGTATGTCCTGGACTCATTTTATCTACCTTAGAAAGGTGAAAGGCTGAGCTGACCTTGCCGGGACTAGAACCTGCAACCTCACGGTCTGAGCAGATTCTACAGCTGGTGCCTTAACCAACTAAGCCATCTCTCTGGCTATTTTACACTAAACTTTCATTTTTCTATTGTGGCAAGCAGGTGGTGCTGTTCCTATCACTTACTATAAACAGCCTTAGTCAGTGACTCAGCTCTCCCACAGAGTACACTGTATGTAACTGCCTTCTGGACACCAGATGGTGCTTCTGTTGAGTTTGAGCTTTAATAACTTTTGAGTGACAAAAGAACTACCAGCAGTGGGAATACTTTTGTTTTATTTTGTATAAACAGTCCAATAACATATTTCTTATTAAAAAGATAACATTGGTCAAATTGTCCTTGTAAACATCAGTGGTCCATATATAAAGTGATCCAGTAGCATCTCTGCAGATGGAATTCCGGTCCCAGAACTGTGTACCACTGAAGTGTAGATGGTGCATCAGTGAGATTTAGGGGGAAGGGAGAATAGGGTCATACCATTAGCTAAATGAGGTAGGAAATCCTGGTGTGATCATAAGGGGATACTACTTTAAAGGAGCATTAAACTTTTTATATATATATATATATATATATATATATATATATATATATATAGTATTTCTGATGAGTAAAACTAGGGCTGAGTGATGAATATTTTTAGTTATTACTATTGAAACGCTTGGTTTTATATAGTAACAGTGCCCTCTTGAGGACAGATTCCTATCTGTTTTCTGTTGAATTCTCTGGGAGAGGTGAGTCAATGACAAACCGTTATCCTCAGAATGTGACAGAAACTGTTGAGTATGTTGTCAGTTAAAACCAAAAAAAGACAAGACAGGAGGCACCAATAGTACCTTATCAAACAAGCAATATAATAATATACCAAATGGTGAAAGTATTGCACTCACATGTATATGTGGCTGCATAAATACATATGTATAGACACAGCATGAATTGCATACAGGGAATATCTTACTGTCCCTGTTCGGTATCTGCAAATTAATCACTCAAACCTCTCCTCCATAGAAGGGGAAGATGAAAAACCAATAAAATAATAATAAATCCGCTCCAAAAACGTACACTAGATAAAAAAAAGTTTCATTCTCATAAACTACAATACAATCATACTAATATATGCGTTTCGCAGCGGCCAGCGCTGCTTCATCAGAAATGTAGGTAATGAATTAACTTTTTTTTCAACTTCCCCTGGATCTTCTATGGAGGAGAGGTTTGAGTGATTCACTTGTAGATACCGAACAGGGACAGTAAGATATTCCCTGTAAGAGATTCATACTGTGTCTATACATATGTGTTTATGCAGCCACATATAATTGTGAGTGCAATACTTTCACCATTTGGTATATTGTTATATTTCTTGTTTGACAAGGCACTTTTGAAAGCTCCTATCTTGTCTTTTTTTGGTTTTAGATGTTCCTTCGCGAGTGGGGGTTAAATCAGTGCTGCCTGGAAGAAAGTCCATATAGCTGGATAAAGGGACAGCTTTCTTAGCCCCTGAACGTCTATGCTGGAATTCACATAAGTGTCTATCCAACCGATTTGTTTGTGAGTGCCATTCTGTTGGTGGTGGTGTGGTGTCAGCGTGCTCATTTTGAAGATATCACACAAGGAAGCGCCTCTCTGACAGTGGTGGATGTGCCCTTGTTTTACTCAGCAGGAAAAGCTCTGTAACATTTTTTTCATTAAAACTTTTAGTGCTTCCTTAAACCCTTAAGGCCCCTTGATGGTCATGGCACGTCATGGGTCGGCAAGCCATAAGGACCCATGATGTGCCAGGATCATCATGGAATTCAGGGCTCCCCACGTGGCTGCATGCCGTTTGGGGAGCCCTGTGGTCCAGGGTCCTTAAGTGCTGGCTGCATGCATGATCGTCCAGTACTTAAGGGGTTAACAAGCAGTCCCATTTGTTTTGGTAAACAGACATGGAAATAATTATGTTTTAAGAATTTTGTATTAAGAGACTCTGCCACAAACCATCTGCACCATGGGGGCAAATAAAAATTCCAGAGGTAGCCACTGATTTCAATGGGGCTTTTAACCCCTTGAATGCTGGAGAGGTCTCCAACGCATTGCAAAGCAATGTAGTAGCAACTTCTCTAGCAATCAAGGGGTCAAAAGCCCAATTTAAATTGTCATGAATCTGTATGTGTTACATATGGTGTAGTTGGTTTGCCCCAGAATTGATCTATTTTATAAAGTGCATATGGTACAATTCTGGAGGAAAACACTGTAACCATGAGAGGATGAAAATCCACTTTGATTTAAATGGGGCTTTTAATATCTGGAATGCTACAGAGGTCTGCAATATACTGCTTCGGATTGCGTTGCAGACCTCTCTAGCATTCAAACAGTTAAATATTTATTTAAATCATTGGAAACTTGTGTCATTTTCTTTCCAACCTCACAGTGCAAATGGCTTGCTCCAGGATTACACCATTCAACTTGATGGACTAGGCCCAATGTGCACAAAACCAAATGGAGCAATTCAGAGAGAAAACATCTACTCCATAAGGAACAAATACAAATTCTCACAAACGGTTCAAGGTTTCGTTAGCATTGAATGGGTTAAAAGTCCCATTTAAATCAACAGGAATTGTATTTGTACCCTGCCCCAGAATTACTCTACTTCTTCTTTGTGCGTATGACTCATAGACTTACTCATTATCGCGCACCTATTTGAAATAAAAATTTCCTCAGCTTTACTGAATAAAACCCATTATTATCAATATTACAATATGTGTCTTATACAGAAAGGAAAAACCAAATGCATCATAGGGGAGAATAAAAACTCCCCAAATTCCCATTGACTTAAAGGGATAGTAATACTTCGTTTTAACTTTATTTTATTTTGTAGGCATTAAAAAAACATGAAGAATGATATGTCTTATCTCTCAAACCATTATGGTTTAAGAGATATTCACAAGCAAAGTTTCCCCCTCCCGCCCCTTTTTCCTAGTGTAAGCAATCTCTTCTCAGATGTGAATCTGGTTGTATGACCAGACAGATAACAGAAGGGGACAATTTTCTTTGTATGAAAACAATGAAAGCCCTGCCCCCCTTGACAAGTTTTTCAGCTTTTTCCCTTATCTTAATTGAAGATTGTCCCTCTCTGCAGTCTACCTGGGCATCTCCCTTCTGATCTGGTTGAACGGGGGGGGGGGGGTACTTTGTTTGTGAATATCTCTTAAACCATAAATGTTTGAGAGATAAGACTTACATCATTCTTCATGTTTTTTTTTAATGCCTACAAAATAAAATAACGTTAAAACAAAGTATTACTATCCATTTAAACAGAGCTTATAACTCTTTGAATGCTAGAGAGGTCTCTGACAGCAGTCGAGCATTCAATGGAGGTTATGCACTCAGGAGTGATAAACCAGTGATAACACTTCCCAAATTCCTATGTTATTCTATAGAGCCTATGCACTAAGATCTCCAAAGCAGGAGACATCTTAGTGCATAGTCTCCACAGAATAACATAGGAATGTGAGAAGTGATATCACTGGAGAAGTTGTCTCCACTTTATCACCTGCATATCACACCTTTGTGCATAACCCCCTCAGACTTAAATGTTCTAATTAAATCAATGAGGCTTTTTGTTCCCCCTCTATGGTACAGTTGGTTTGCTCTACAACTGCTCATTTTTTCTTTCAATGATAGTAATGTTTCACAATAAAAGCAGCTCCAATTAATCTTCATAGTATTTCGGCCAATACTGTCCGAGTTGTAGTTCAAGAGAAATTGAATGATAAACTATTCCCCTCCCGCCCCTTTTACTGCTCACCTCAGAGCAGCAAGGCTGTCCGGATGGATCGCAGAAAGGCACAATCTTCAGTGAGATAAGGAAAAACCTGTCAGGAGGGTCAGGGTTTGCCTTATACTCACAGTAAGAAGACTGTCCCTTGCTGTGAGCTGTCTGGTCCCAATACCAGATTCCTCATCAGAGGGGAGATGGTTTACACTAGGTAAAAAGGGAGGGAGGGGGATACTTTATAATTCAATTACTCTTGAACTACAACTCTGACAGTATTGAAATAACACACTCCATGGCCCAAATACTATGAAGATTAATTGGATGTTTTTGTGAAACATTGCTATCCCTTTAAGGCTCAGGCCCATATAACAATAACAGTAGTTATTTATTCTGGAGTAAACTAACTGCACCATGGGGACAAATAAAAATTCCTGTTAAATTAGATTGGACTTTTAACCCTTTGAATGCTAGAGAGGTCTCCAATGCATTGCAAAGCAATGCACTGGAGACCTTTCTAGTATTTAAGTGGTTAAAAAGTTCTATTCAAGTGCATGTGAATTTAGGAATTTGTATTTGTCCCCTGTAGTGCTGTTGTTATGCTCCAGAATTACACCTCTTTACCAAAAAGAAAAGGCCATAAAAGTGGTGTGAATTAGAGCAAGGTAACTTACCTTGAGTTCTACAGCAGTATTTGGGAACGTTCTGTCAGACATTAACACAACATGGTGCCTGATCCATTGGATGAGGTAGTTCACCATATTCTGGTATTCTATCCACTTCACTTCAACATCCTAGAGCAACACAATAATGTTCTTAAATCACTCAAGTTTATTCACAGTGTAGTTATGAAATGCTAACAGTGATAATATAGCATAAGCAATATAAAGCCTACTATATCTGCATCCTACATAGCTGTACAGAAATGGCCACACAGAAATCAATGAAGAATTCAATGTCACAGTTATATGATAGTGGTTTGCAAAAGCATTTGTTCATGCAAGGCCGAGGTTCTAAAATCTTCATCTCTCCCTGTGAAGGAGCTGAAGTCCCATGGCGTGAAAGTATGTCTGTGTGTGCATGAGTGTGAATGTGTGTGTGGGGGACCTTAGCACCTCACACTCACTAAAGAAACACAATAGGTACATGGATGGAGTGACAGGGGGTGTGAAGTGGCTAAAGCTTCTTTGTTCTTAATGGAGAGAGGAATCACACTCGTTCCATGACATTTTGAATAGAAAAATACATTTTAATGTCTGGGAGGACCCTTCTCTACAGTTAATATTGGACCTGTCTCTCCAGTTACTACACATTGTATAAGACAGGAGGAGTAGTACATTAGAGAGTTACAGTGGGATCATGGATTAAATGTGTCCACAATTCAAAGAAACAAAGCTAAAGGGGACCTATAATCTATATGATTATGTGGCTCTTAATGTGTTTAATTGAAGCACCAAGATATTTTTCATACAGAAGTCAGGTATTTCTATTTATATATTTTACATAGTATCTACAGATGCCTGTATTTGCTGTGTACCAATTTAGGTCTACATTTAAGATGACCTGTCACCTTTCAAATCCACCCATCAGTGGGACCTTCCATTTTGAAAGGACTTGCATAATTATTCCTCTACGTTAATTTAATCCACCCCTCTTGCAGAAAATGATAGGTTCTAGTAGCAGAAGAAAGAGGAGAGGGGTGATAGTCTGGAGATGTGGGGAATCCATTATGTAGGCTTTATCAGGCAGGTCAGAGAATAAAACTCTACAGAGATTGGACTCCCCAATTACCAAATCGAAATTCTCTAAATCTATTAAACTGACTGAAAGGCAAACCACACATGGTATAAACAGTTTGAATAGATATATGTAATGAAAACTGTGTACATGTCAAGTCCACTTTAATTTTCACCTCCACAAAATGAACAATAGACTATGATTCTAATGCAGCAATATGATCCTGTTTATAGACTACAACAGTGTATAAATGCAAAAGGCAGTGAATAAACATACCTGACCTGTATGGAGGACACACCCTTAAGCAAGTCCTTCTAATAAACAAATTGAGCCACTTATTGCAAGAGTAAAGTTTTCCATTAAATACAAATATGGCTAATATAACATGTAGATGGTTTGAAAAGCTCAGTCAAGATCATATAAATTGTTATGAAGTGACAGGTCCACTTTAATCCCTTGGATGCTAGAGACATTCCCAATGCACTGCAACGCAATAGGATGCCTATCACCATAGGATGCCATAGGATGCCATCCAGGGGGTTAAATCTGACTTGCGGGCCAATTTTCCCTGGTCATCAGATCTGGTTTGCCGAGCTCATTAAGCAGTGGTGTTAGAGCAGGGGTGGGCAACATAAGGCCCTCCAGCTGCTGCTAAACTATATTGCCCATGCAACTTGTGGTCTGGCAGCAAATGGAGGCCTCACATTCCCCTCTCATGTTCTAGACTGAAAAATACCACTGCTGGCTTTTTCAGCACAAGAATAGCTATTATCATTAAGCACATCACTGATACAATGTATCAATTCGCATACATTCTTTGTTAGCTCAGTTGTTAATGTAGTTTGTAATAAGGCAGCCAAACAAAACTGTCCTTTTTGTTTGCTTTTTGTTTTGTTTTGCACTCACAACATGCATCGCTCCCTCTCGCTTTCAAGTACACAAACACACAAATACATACATACACACACAACAATCAGGAAGGCTATTAATAGCGGGGCAAGGGTATTACGCAGGGGTGTGTATACTACACATGCACGTGTGCAACCTCCCACACACAAACAAAGAAAATCTGCTTTGTTCTGTTTGGAGATGCAATGCGAATATTGCCCTCTAAAAACATTTTAAACAAAGCTGTGGTCCTCGGGTCAAAATAATTGCCCACCCATGTGTTAAACAATACATAGAAAATATACACACTTATTTTCATGTAAATCTATAAATAGTACTAGTGTAAAAGCCCATGTGCACGGGCCATGGAGAAGTGAGGTAACAGCAGTACGAAGAGCAGGCCTCTAAACCCTTTGAGTGCCAGAGGGGTACATAACGCATTGCAAAGCAATGCGTTGCGTATCCCTCTGGCACTCAAAGAGTTAACGTTACCCAGACCTGCTTTGTGTACTGCGGTCACCGCACTGCTCCACGCGATTGCGCCGCCTCACTCACACGATGCAATCATGCGCAGTAGAGACTGGCCGAACGCGGGCAGTCTCTACTTCGCATGACTGTATCGTGACAAACTTTCTGGCCTTTTATTATATGGGATGATTAGTGTAATTATATTTCTTGTATTAGTATATTTTTTAGGGGAAAGGTCATGCTGAATTACATATAGACATGGAGACAAATGAAAATCCAGGACACAGAACTCATGAAATGGAACTAAACCCTTTAATAACAACTTAGGTGATTTTGACATAACTTTCAGAATAAATTATGTGCTATGTTAGCATAGTTTATGAAATATTTTGCTTTTTTTATTTGTCAGGTTATGCAGGGAATGGCAGTTGGGAGGGAAAACAGTGTGGAATGTTGGTATCTAGCAGGCCAGCCAGTACTATCTGATCTGTATAAACTGACAAATAAATAAAGCTGAAGATCTAAAAACTTATTGTTTCAATTAAAGTGTTTAACACTGCACAGTTTCTTTGGAGAGCGGTTTCAATGCCACCTGAGTTATTATAAGATGTTATTTCCACTTAAATAACTATTTAAGGACTAAAGGGATGCATAATGCATTGTGACCCTTCTGGTGCATGTAGAGTTAATGCAAGGTTGTCTTTGTCCTAATTTCCTTACATTCCTTTCAAAAATAGCCCCAAAACTACCAGTAGTCCAAGTCTGATAAAATGTCATCTCTGTTACTTACATTTGTGCTGATTCCTTCCCCACCTTCTGGTGTTTTGGGAAAAGCATCATACATTGATGCCACATATGTTATCACAGACTTCTCATCAGGGGAAGATACATCAACATCTAGAGAAAACAAACATCACAAAATTAATAATCCACCACTGACAATATTTATATACATTTTATGCATTCTTACTGTTGTTTATTTTTAATTTACCTTCAGGATCGAGAAGTCTAGCAACGCCCAGTCTTTCAGCTACATAAAAAGCATTTTCTAAATTTGTAATGTTGCTTTGAACAGCAACGGTATCCATGTCAACCAGGTCCGGCCTGCAAAAGATAAACATATATAATAAAATGATAGTGCCCGCCATACCACTGATACCTATATATGCTTTTGTTTAATGATAACTAGGTATATTAATTTTGAACTGTATGCTCCAGCATCTTCTACATTTAATTGGTGTACTGGATTCTTACCTGAGCTGCTGATGTGTGTGTGTTTTTGTCTATGTTTTTGGTGGCTGTGTGATGTTAGTGTGTCTGTTTGTGTGTATTTGTGTCTATCTCTCTCTGGTGGCTGTATGAGTGCATTTGTGTGTGTTTGTGTTGTGTATGTTTGTGTGTCTGTGTGTATATCTGGTGGCTGTGTGATGTTAGTGTGTCTGTGTGTGTATGTGTGTCTGTCGCTCTCTGATGGCTGTATGAGTGTGTGTATATGTGTGTTTGTGTTGTGTATGTTTGTGTGTCTGTGTGTATATCTGGTTGCTGTGTGATGTTAGTGTGTCTGTGTGCGTATGTGTGTCTGTCTCTCTATGATGGCTGTATGAGTGTGTGTGTGTGTATGTATGTTTGTGGTGTGTATGTTTGGGTGTGTGTCTGGTGGCCGTGTGATATTAGTGTGTCTGTTTGTGTGTATGTGTGTCTGTCTCTGGTGGCTGTATAAGTGTGTGTGTATATGTGTGTTTATGGTGTGCATGTTTGGGTGTATGTCTGGTGGCCGCGGTATGTTAGTGTGTCTGTTTGTGTGTATGTCTCTGGTGGCTGTATGAGTGTGTGTGTATATGTGTGTTTATGGTGTGTATGTTTGTGTGTATGTCTGGTGGCTGTGTGATGTTAGTGTGACTGTGTATGTATGTGTGTCTGTCTCTCTGGTGGCTGTGTGTGTGTTTGCATGTGTCTTCATATGTGTATGTGTGTGTTTGCGGCCTGTGTAATTGTGTGTAAGTTTGTCTGTGTGTCTCTCTCACTGGTGGCTGTGTGATGTCAGTGTATGTGTGAGTGTACTTGGGTCTGCATGTGTGTTTGTCTGTGTCTGTTTGTATTTGTGTGCGTGTTGTGTGTGTGGTGTTTGCCTGTCTGTAAAAGTGAAAGAACACTAGGATTATACATACTGTAAATTAATCTGTAAAGCATGCCAATTTGTTTTTTATAATTGGTAACCTTATTCTTCCTACACATTGTAGTCTTAACCAGCTTCACACTGAAGTGCTCCATAAGACATACACATTTGTCTGTGGCTAGGTTTGCATTTCAATACTCAGCCTATCTAATAAAACAAGCATTTACAGCAAGCATTTGAAATATGTGTTAAAGTAGATTGAACCGATTTCACAATAAAAAGCCCATAATGTATACATAGCTGTATGTGGAGTTTTTTTTGGCTAGGTATCTCAAACTGGCTGTATTTTATATGTTGTCAGAGAGTGGACATATGTTTAACCTATCAATTGTCAGAGGGCTAGGCAATGCATTTCGAAGCAATACGTTGAGCACCCTTCTGGCACCCAAAATGTTACAGCACAGGTAGGCAACCTTATATGGATAAAATCCTTGATAACTACAATGGAATCCAGGACCACATTTGCTAGCAACCATTCATTCTCAAGGGTTGGGTCGTAAAGTTTAATTTCATTCCTACTGGAATTTGCGGCCAATATAAGATACATTACTTCTTTCCATGGAAGTGCCACAGAAATGAAAGTGGCAGCGAAAATGCAAAAACATTTATGCTGGAAGGTTAAAGCCCACTGATTTCAATCCCTGGGGGAATGATTCCTAGAGTGTATTGCTTTTTAACCCAGTGTGTTGCGAAATCCTCTGGCACACAAACAGTTAACATTTACTTTTGTCTCTGTGCATAAACCTCCCTCTTGACTTTCTCTTACGTGTGTATACATTTATAAACATATAGCCTAGTGCAGTGGTTCTCAGCAAGCAATCAATGGCATCGTAGTGTGCCTTGGAAATGGAGGAGTGAAGGGGAAGACTACAGAGAGCAATGTACATGTATGTGGTAGCAATGGGAAGGGTGAGAGCAATCTAGCTACTCGACATTTATGCGGGTGACATTATGACGTCTCCACACTTAAGCCTGTGACATCAGAATGTCAACCTTTTCAACCAGGCGACATTTTTAATGCACCGTTTTGTTAGTCGCCCAATAGTGGGCGACATTTCAAAAGTAAACCCTTGGACACTAGCTTAGGTTGCCACTTATTCTCTAAAAAGACTTTGCCAAAAATGTGACTATCACATTATAAATGTATATTTATGAAAATTAGGAAGCACTTTTTTTGTTTTTATTGTTATGATTGTATGACATAAGACTAGTTATATATTTATTTACTGGTACATTTCATTCTGTTCTTGACAAATGATCTATAAAATATCAGGAGTGCCCTACTGCTTGCTAGGGGTACCTTAGCAAGGAAAGACTGAGAACTACTGATGGAGTGCATCATTCCAAACAAACCTGCAGGGATATGTACTGAGCTGAGTCTCTCCAGGGACAGAAATCTCTACAATTCGTCTGTCATCCCCTTGGACACTAGAAACGTCCCCAATGTACACTTTATAGGCAAAAGTGGAGCAATTCTGGGGCAAAACAGCTGCACCATACTGAACAAATATAAAAATATAATTGATTTAAATTAGGCTTCAACTCATTGGAAAAGTCTAATTTAAATTAGTGGAAATTGTTATTTTATTTGTTCACTATAAGGCAGCCCTGTTGCCCCATAATTGCTACTCTTCATCTTGTGATATTATATGGCGTTTCACAAATAGATTTTTCATCAATCATTCTTTGACAATCAATATCAGTATGTTGATATTGTCAGTTCTGCTATCATGCAAGGTAGCGGCTAAGGATTCTACAGCCCCAAGGGGAAATGGACTAAGGTGTGATAAACTCTGCAATCCCTGCGTTATACTATGGAGTCTAGTGTAGTTTGTGAATAGACAACCAGACATAACTTTCTTTTTATTTATTTTTTGTTTTATACTCACAACATACATCTCTCGCTCTCACTTTCACACACAAACATGCCCTCTTTTTTCACCTGACAGACATTTTAAGCACATGTGAGGGCAACAGGTGTGAATCCATGCACAATTCAATAAGACTGAGCTGAGCTGTTCTTTTCACATGCTTTTCCCATTGTTTTGCGATTGATCACCTTTATTGAATCTCTCCCTAAGATCTCTCTGACATGACGGATCTTAAAACCTAATCGTGGCATATAAGAGGAGAAAATCAGGGGCAATGAAAATTCACCATAGGGGGCAAATGAAAATGTATTTTTATTTAAAAGGGGCTTTTAACCCTTTGAATGATTGAGTTTGCAACATGCTGGAGACCTCTAAAAAAACACACACACGATAGGAGCATTCCTCAAATAACTAAATATGGTAAACCCATATCAATCAAATATGGGGTGCACTCAGTCCTCTAAAATATAAAATATATACCAAAGAAGAAAAAAGAAGCTGAGGATTAACAGAGGCACAGAACCAATAATCATTAAACCAAAATAATATAAAAAAAAATCAGAATATATTTATGAAATCATGTCTAATAATCACAAAAATAGAACTGGATATGGTAATATCGAGAGATCCCCCCCCCAAGAATACACCAACCACCCCTATATCCCATCAAATCACTATATATATATATATATATATATATATATATAGCATAAATAAAAAACAGCCACCTACCAACAGATAAATCTAATAAAAAAGGAGACACTAGATTGGCGCCAGCCCCCTATATGCTGCTACATAAAAAAATCCTATGACCATATTGAGGTGAAACTGCAGTTTAACAAAAAATTGGTACCAAAAAAATATGTCCAGAGATATCCTTCAACGGGCTGAAATATCCACTCATAGTAATCAGTATAATAACTGATAACTCCAAATGAAGATGAATACACAGTCGTAACCAATGACATGACAATATATTGCTGTGTTATTATGTCTTTCACATCACAACATTGTTAGTCAATGGAAGTCCAAATAGCATATGAATATAGTTATGTGGTATGGAGATGAATACACAATCATAACCAATGAAATGATATATTTCTGTGTTAATATGTCTATCACATCACAACATTGTTAGTCAATGGAAGTCCAAATAGCATATGAATATAGTTATGTGGTATGGAGATGAATACACAATCATAACCAATGAAATGATATATTTCTGTGTTAATATGTCTATCACATCACAACATTGTTAGTTGATGGAAGTGGAGTGATGTTATCTTAATACTGTTTCCACCCAGCAACCAAGTCTGGCCCATCACGAAGTAAGTGTAATCCATAAAGAGATGCATAAATATAGGGATACTCTCACCCATCTTCACCCAACATGTGGGCCCTTTATCTTACCGCATCTCCAAACACCTACATGGTCGCCACTTGCAGGCTGCCACAGTTGTGGTGACCATGTAGGTGTTTGGAGATAGGATTTGTGCCAAATAACTTTTTTTAACCTCAACAAAACAAGCATATTTTTTATGGAACATTACTGTCCCTTTAATGTTGTTTGTATTGAAATAAGACCTATAATTTAACGCCTTAAGTACGCCGGACATACATGAATGTCATGGGTGGATGTCCCTAAAGGACCCATGACGTACATGTACATAAAAAAAAAATGCTTCGTGGTCCTTAAGTGCCTGCCGTGTGTGTGTGCGCTGGTCCTTAAGGGGTTAATTGATTATGATTAGTGCCCACTGCTCTTTTAGTGTTTATTTTATCTCAACCCATTCAAAAGTAATCCTGGACAATCAGGGGCCACTGGAGTCCTGGAAAGGCAGGAATGGCTGATTCCACAGAGCATATGTAAAACTAGATTTTAGGCCTCAGAAAACAACTAGATACTTTTTACAGACAGTACGCTTTATTTAAGTATATATAATCCAGTTCATTTTTACATATTAGTGTTAGGTTGGAGAGAGCTTCGTGCATCAGCTCCATAGAAAACATAATAAATGGAAAGATTATCACATAGGAGAATCTATCTCCTCCTTACTGCATCTTTATCAAGCTTTAACTATCCTGATGGTTTAATGCACTAATGTGTGTTAAAGAAAAGATACATTTTCTAGTGTGATTAACTCTCCAGTTCATATGTTACTCTATGACAATGATGTACTAATATCTCTACAGCTCTCTGTCGGTATGGCATCTCGGACTGACTGAAAATGCTATCTCTTGAGCAAAGGCTCAACAAGATTTTTCTAGCCAGAATAATGTAAGTGGAGGTTATTATTAGGAGTGGTTGGTTCTTATTTAACTGTGGTCCCTTTAAATGTTACTTTGTTTACAAAGCAGTGACAGGGTATGAGACTAATAAGCCTGAATTTCTCAGGGTGTGTGGATGTGTGGGAGGCACAATGCAAAGCCAAAGAACTGTATTACAGTAACACAGGGCTAAATATTACTCCTTAGCTTTCATTATGTAACAATCTTATTCAGCAGATACATGCTATGTTCCCCCAGGCAGTGCAAACTGATTAAAAGTAAGAGAAATAAAAACAAGCCCATTGCACCTAACACACTGGGGGAGATTTACTATGTGCTGATAAAGAGGTGATAAAGTGGTTATAAAGTAGAGATGACTTCTCCAGTTTATCACTTCTCCAATTTCCTATGTTATTCTATGGAGACTAAGCACTAAGATTTCTCCAACGCTGGATACCTTTGGAGATTGGAGTGAATAGGCTCCATAGAATAATATAGGAACTGGAGAAGTCATCTCCACTTATCACCTCTTTATCACTGCTTAGTGAGTCTCCCCCTGGTGTCTCTTTGACATGTTCTGATACACGCACTAAGAATTAACCAATTACAGACGCATCTTTTGTAGTATCAAGTAACAAAGTACTCTATAAAAATTAGCAAGCAAAAAATATTACTTTAACTCTTTGGGGTTTATGCACTAAGGCGTGATGAGGTGATAAAGCAGAGATACATTCTCCAGTGATATCACGTCTCCAGTTCCTATGTTATTCTATGGAGCCTATGCACTAAGATCTCGAAATCTGAAGAAATCTTAGTGTATTGGATCCATAGAATAACATAGGAACTGGAGAAGTGATATCACAGAAGAACTCATCTTTGCTTTAAAGGGATAGTAATACTTCGTTTTAACTTTATTTTATTTTGTAGGTATTAAAAAAACATGAAGAATGATATATGTCTTATCTCTCAAACCTTTATGGTTTAAGAGATATTCACAAGCAAAGTTTCCCCCTCCCGCCCCTTTTACCTAGTGTAAGCCATCTCTTCTCAGATGTGAATCTGGTTGTAAGACCAGACAGATAACAGAAGGGGACAATCTTCTTTGTATGAAAACAATGAAAGCCCTTCCCCCCTTGACAAGTTTTTCAGCTTTTTCCCTTATCTTAATTGAAGATTGTCCCTCTCTGCAGTCTACCTGGGCACCTCCCTTCTGATCTGGCTGAACAGGGGGGGGGGATACTTTGCTTGTGAATATCTCATAAACCATAAAGGTTTGATAGATAAGACTTATATCGTTCTTCATGTTTTTTTAATGCCTACAAAATAAAATAAAGATAAAACGAAGTATTACTATCCCTTTAACACCTCTTTATCACACCTTAGTGCATCTACCCCTCCCCCCTTGTGTGCATGTTTAGAATATATGTGTATACTTGGTAATTCATGAACCATAAAACAAATAACAATATTCATTCAGTCAGGAGCAAGAAGCCAAGGAGTTGAAATTAGCTGTTAACAAAATAATATCAATATTATCAATATCATCGGAGCTATGTCCAAAGAACATTTATTGCCCACTGGGGGAGTGAAGAGGATCCATTTTGACTCCAGCACCAAAACAGCATCGCTTCCTAACTCTCATTGACAAAGGGATGTACAATGTACACACCTCTGGCACTCAAACAGTTAAACCCTGAGTGAGAAGCAATGTGTTAATCTACTGCTTACATGGCAAGGTGAGTGAATGTGTATGTCAGTGGTGCAGCTTGGCAAAGTTATATCCACTCTCATTCACTCTTGACCCTACAGCTTACTATCCGTCCATGCAGGTTTTTATGTATCCATATGACAAGTTTATTCTGGTTTAAGATCAATGATCTTTCCTCATTTATATATTTCCTCCTTCATTCCTGAGAGAATTTAGTCAATGACTTTGTGATGTAGAAGCAGTTGAGGCTTTAAAGAGCCTGTTATCAATATGCCATTATGTTCTTATTATAGTGATTCATCCCAAGGGCAGCACAGGTGGAACTCAAGTCCACCAGGGGCTGGCTATTATAGTTACGAATTCTAAAGAGAGGCTGAAAAATGGCAGATTATCGCACTGCTTCCTACTCAGGGGTTTAACCCCTTGAGTGCCAGTGGGGTGTGCCAAGCACATCCATATAACACTAAAAGGGTTAAAGGAGGGCATCTGCTGTCTCTGCTCTCCAGTAGAAAGTGCAAACTGTCCTGTGGCTTCAGAGAGAGCTTTTGGAAGAGAGAATGCACTCAGGCTTGTAGTTTATTTACTCATGTTTTTTTTGCATATTACGTGTTACTATGTCTTTAACCCCTTAACGACCGGGGAATCCGGACGCGGACGCAACTTAACGACCACGGAAATTTTTTTTTATTGCTCCATTGCGTTCCGGACTTCCCGAACAGCGTGCAGCCACGGGGGGAGCCTGGAATTCTATGACGGTCATAGTACGTCATCGGTCGTTAAGTCAAATCGACCCCTGACGTTCTATGACCGTCAAGGGTCGTTAAGGGGTTAACAATGTATGTGTGAGCGTGTGTGTGTGTGTGCACTAAAGAGATCAGATGCCTTTGTGAAGTGGTTTTTATCACAGTGCCGCGGCACTTTGGTGTTCTATGGGCACCAGTTTAGGGTACCACATTTTTCATGACACCTCTAACAAACACATATGTTAGCTGAATTTCTAATATGTATTTATAGAAAATGTTAGACACAATATGCTTGTTTCTGTCATTCTGGTTATGAGACCTACGAATATCTAAATACTAGGGTTGCACCGATACTGATACTGGTATCGGTGCCAATACCGGCATTTGCGCGAGTACTCGTACTCGCACAAATGTGGCAGATGCCAGCACCAATAACCTATGTCAGGGTTGGTGCTGCAGAGAGGGAGCCCGGGGAGATGCTCACAATGCTCCCCAGTCACCTCTCTCCCTCCTGCAGTGTCGGAGCGTTGCCGCGGGTTACCATGGCAACGCTCAGACGCTGACCTTTGCCAGGACTCGCGAGAGAACACAGAGCACCCGGCAGAGGAGGGTAAGGCAGGCAAAGAGATGGCAAGATGGAGCATCAAGAGCAGGTGGTGAAAGAGGCAGAGAGGGGGGGGTCAAGAGGAAGAAAAAGAGGAAAAAGGGATTAAGGGAGAAAAAAAAAGAGGTAAAAGGAGGAAGGATCGGGAGACAAAAGGAGGGAAAAGGGACTAAGGGAGAAAAAAAAAAGAGGTAAAAGGAGGAAGGATCGGGAGACAAAAGGAGGGGGGCCAAGAAGAAGCAAAAGGAGGGGGGATCAGGAGGGAGAGAGAGAGAGAGAGGAAAAAGGGTGGGATCAAGAGTCAAGGAGGGGGAGAATGGGGGATCAAAAGGGAGAGAAAAAGCCAAGGCAAAAGGAGGGGGCTCAAGAGGGGGAGAATGAAGCAAAAGGTGGGAATCAAGAGGGGGAGAAAGAGGCAAAAGGGGAGAATCAAGAGGTGGTATGTGTGTGTATGTGTGTGTGTATGTATATATATATTTCAAGAACTCACCGATAACAAGTACCGATACTTTTTTCCAAGAACTCACCGATACCAATTACTAATACTTTTTTGCGGTCATTTGCCAGTTTTCCAAGTACCTAAAGCATATATATATATATATATATATATATATATATATATATATATATATATATATACACACACACACACATATGCTTTAGGTACTTGGAAAACTGGCAAATGACTGAAAAAAAAAAGTATCGTAATTGGTATCGGTGAGTACTTGGAAAAAAGTATCGGTACTTGTACTCGGTCTTAAAAATTTGGTATCGGTGCACTGAAAATGAGGTCTGCTGATGGCTTTCTACATTAAACACAATATATCATTTAACCCCTTAACTACCAAAGCATTTTTCAATTATTTGGAGACTTCCCTATCACCCTCAGGACTTTATATATATACTCAATTGTACTTGTAATTAAAACTAAAAGGAGGCTAATAGACTAAATCCACCCTACATTCACATAAAGAAACAATCTTTACATAAATGCATCTGACAAGTCACTTAAGGAAATACCAATTATGAATCTGGTTGTAAGGTATGAAAAGACATAAAGCAGTCATTGTAATCTGGATGTCCTTCCAGTACTGACAATACAGCTCAGAAGTAAAGCCTGTGACTCATAATGCATGAATATCATGTAATGTGGATTGAAGTATGTTATTTAGTTCTGTTTCAACATGCATGGATTAACATTGTGCCTGAGACATATTGTAGCATATGTTAATATTAACACTTTGGATGCCAGAGGGGTATGCAATGCAATCCGAAGCAATGTGTTGCATACTCCTCTGGCATTCAAAGAGTTAACTCTTCAAATGAGAGAGGGTCCACATACACATTGATTTGTAATCCATTGGATGCTAATTTGACACTTAAATGGTCTTTTTAGGGCCCAGCTGAAAGATACACAGGTTTATACATTTGTTGAGTCATATTCACAAAAAAAAGCAGTGACATTTTGGGGCAAACAAGCTGAAAAACTAGAGAAAAGAAATGTAAACACCCTCAATGTTAATGAGGTCCCCCATGCATTGCTTAGCAATGCGATAGAGACATCACTGGTATTCAGGGGGTTAATAGTACCTTTTAAGCCTTGATCACATGGGCAAATTTAGAGCAGAATGAACTGGGAGATGAACTCAAACAGGAGTTGGAGGGAACATATGGCCCCCTCTTTGTCTGTCCCGTCTCCCCCTTCTACCAGCCTCATTTCTTCTTTCCTTTGTCTACTTACCACTTCCTCACTTAGCCCCTCTCTTTGTCTTCCCCTCTTCTCTCTTTTTCACCTTCACCCCTCTTCTTTCCTCTTGTCTTCCCCCTCCCCTCTGTCCCCATGCCCATCTGCACCCGCCAATCCATGCACCTGCGGCCTCAGTAACAGCAGCGCATGAGGTAGAGTGCCTCTACCTCATCAGTCTCGGGCTCAGCTAGACACCGGGCTCAGCTAGACACCGTTCGGGCTCAGCTTCGGGCTCAGCTAGACACCGTTCGGGCTCAGCTAGACACCGCTCAACTGGGGCCAGGGCTCCCTCACACACCGGGACAGACACTGGGCACACAGGGCTGGGAGAGCGGCTGGGAAGATGGTGCATTTTGTCAGTTCGGGCAGTCTCTACTGCGCATGACTGCATTGGCAGTCTCTACTGCACATGACTGCATCTGACAAACAAATATCTGGTCTTTTATATAATAGGATGTCCCAGTGTGTGTCTCCATGGAAACAAAGCAGTGTGTAGAGGTGAGCCACTTTTCCTCTTTCTGTAGAAGTTCCCACAGAAAGGAAAATCAATTGAAATATGCAGAACTATATTTTTGGAATAATGTATTTTGAATGTACATGTGCATAAGATGCTAAATCAAATTGCCAATACTTTTTTCATCTTCACCTATTTTTGTTTTATACTTTTATGCCCCTGACAAGGAGCAATCTGAATTTGTTCTCAGATGCTTTCTGTGTGAATGTAGAGAGAGTGCAACAATGTAAAAGAGATACGATATAAAAAGGATACTGAAACAATGTAGAATGTATGCCACTACAGCATACAGATCAATCAGTGTTACAGGAAGACTGCAACATTGTATAAATATCTGTGCTTTTGCTGACTGAAAGATCTCTGTAAATAAAGATCCAGGGAGCTCAATGTTGGGGATATAAACGTGTAAATAAAATTGGTGTATATGAAAAAACAAATAACGTATATGCAATCTGAATTTCCATATTATGCACTTGCAGAATATGAAGAAACCAAAAGGACACTTAACCATCAATCATACACTCACATTCACACATTAGACCTTTCTGTAGAGCTTGGTGTCTTTTTTTTTGCATAGATACAATAACAAAATGCTTTTATTATTTGAAGCACATCTCTGTGAGTGAGCGGGGCCATCTTCCATTCTATTCTCTCATTCACGTCATAATGCACACACTACTGTCATCACACAAGAATACACACACAGATGACATCACATGCAAACATGTATGGGCACACAAATGTACTCAACGTTACAACACATCAGTCAACTTAGCAGTTCATTTTTTCTTTTATTTTGACAATGGAGGTTCTACTTTCACGGCCTGCTCTGCATATCCAAGTAGCTCAGCACACAGCTTGCCTGAACACACAGAGCAGGCCGCAAGCCTAGTTTTCTACATGGAAGATGGCATCGGAAACAGCCTTTTCAAGGGAAATCAGGAGGTGAAGCAAACTATGACTGGGCTTAGATCTGTTCACCAAAAATCTGTGTACCATCCAACTAAAGTGACTTTGTTCAATACAAACAGAGGCACATTTATTATTCAACCTTATGATCTAAAGGTAATTTCTTACCCTTGCGACCACACATTAGTGAAATGTCACTTTGTACTTCAGTGTCAGTGATCTGGACCTCTAGAAGTATATGGGTAACTCTCCGGTCAGGGGGAGTCAGAGCCGAAAGATTCAGATGTAAACTATATCTGACTATGAATTATGAAAAGAGAAAATGTTCCTGTTAAAATGTTCACTGACAAATTTTATATTTTATGAAACCTAATAACCATTTCCATTTCCTGATTCCTGGGTCTAATTAAAATTGTCCCTGCTATAATCTCATTTGATTCATGTTCATCTGATTCCTGTGTGTCACCAAAACTTGTATACAGATTATGAATTCTGCATTGTTAACCCCAAATTCGATTTCAGCTTGTATCCTAAATACCTGCCATGACCTTCGGACTGCACGCTGCTTTGTCCGACTGACTTGTTGCTTTCACCCTGCTTCCCATCCAATTCCGGGAATCAAGTCCCAAGATAAAATAACATAAAACCAGACTAGATTGTATTGAAGTTGATAAATGTTATCACTATTGTTATCTAAGATTACCATTGAAATTTATAGAAAAAATTGTTATCAACTCAATGTAATCCATGTAAGAAACATGTATTGCCAGTTTTCAACAAAATAAAACCATGATCTGTTCGTGCAGCTGTTTTCAGTGGCTCACAAAAAGATTCTAGGAATAGCAGACCATACGAAAAAAGGAAAGCGTGGAGCAATTCTGGAGCAAACCAACAGCATCATAGATAAAAATAAACATTCCCATTTATTTTAATGGGGCTTTTAAACCTCTGAATTTTAGAAAAGTCTCTAATGCATTGCTTTTCTGACAGGGCCAGGATTTCATTGTGAGCCACGTCAGATCAATGGAGGAGATGAACAGGGGTCTGAAAGAGACTGCTGGTGCTGATCTCATGACACTAAACTGTGACATTTGAAGTCTTACATTTCAGTCTCAAAGACCAGTGCTGAAGGTCTTTCAAGCCTTACACTAGCAGTCTACTGGGGATGCAGTCACAACCAGTAAAGTTTGTTGCTGTGAGCCACATACTTCCACATTGCTTTGTAGCCTGCTGCCAGCCAAGGAGATCAGTTTTCTGTCAGCACAATGACTAACACGAGCTATTTAAAGGGATAGTAATGCTTTAATTTTACTAATCCCCATCTTGTAGAACTTAAAAAAAGATTTAATCACATCAAAAATTGATTTCAAAAATCCTTTCAGTGAAGGATTTTTTCTTCATTAACAAAATCTCGTCTCTGCTGCAGAGCCCCGGATGGTCATACGACAGAATACTCCTGGAATCAGCTAGAACGCTGAGCTCAGATTTTCTCTCAAACCTTTATGGTATGTGATTGGGGGCACTAAAAACCTTTTTTTAAGCTCTACAAGATGGGGATTAGTAAAATTAAAGTATTAATATCCCTTTAAGGCTGCACAATGCAGTACTGGGATTTTAAGCTTGATCTTGTAGGATAAGACTTAGCAGAACATGACAATTGCCCTTTAATCACTGCTACTCACAACACTGGGAAAATCAACATCCTATATAATAATTCGCTAAGTTGTGTGTAACGCCCGACATGCGCAGCAGACACTGCTGCGCGTGCGGGCAGTCTCTACTGCGCGTGACTGCCCCGCAACCGGCTGCCAGAGGCACTGTGGCCCGTGTAACGGGTTGTTCAACTAGTTATACACATAATGCCCTCAGTGTACAGGTTTCCCTGGGCATTATCTTCCAAAAACTGGTGCTATGAACTCCAGAGAAGTTGACAATTCCTACTGGCTACTATGATGCCACTCCCACCTGCATAGCCAACAGAAATTAGGTTGCCACTGGCAGCTTCAGTTCTTACAGGATGTAAGACAAGAATATGGCAGTAGATGTGGACAATTCAAGTCTGGGAGTTTATAATGTTGCTACTGCCAGAGGTGGGAATGGTGATGACCAACTAGCAAAAGAGAGCTTTAACACATGGGTGTCTGAGGGTAGTGCATAACCCACTGGCACTCAAAGGGTTAACATAATTATTTTTCATGTTAGTTGTTCCTGAAGATCATGTTTTACTGTTATTTTACCCATTCTTACCCTTTATTAGTGTTCACTATGGTATGAACATAATTTATAGATACAATTAAATGCTCATTTATCCCTTTAACCCAGTGGGGTATTCAGCACACTGGAAAGAAACAAGTCAAGTATCCATCTGGCAAACAGAGGGTTAATGACCAAAGAGTTATGCACTACATCACAAAGCAATGCATTGCACACAGTGAAGGATTTACAACCCCTAGGCAAGTCAATCTAGGTGCCCTTTGCTCTGCAAATGGCCACACCCACATCCCTCACATAGCCCCACCTCCCAGTCCCACCCACTCATTCCTGACCTATAACAATAAAGGCCAAAAAAACTTGAAGCCCGTGGTGCTAGAGAGATCTCCATTGCTCTGGTATACGTCAGAGATCTTTCTAGCACCCAAGGGGTTAAAATAGCCACGTATAAAACTAGGGAAGGGACATTAACATTGTTATGACCGCAACCAAAATTCAGCATGTGGGTGTGATAAGCACAACTGAATCACACCTCAAAATGTGGCGCTCTAGACAGTTGCTCACTTTGTCTATTAGGAAATCAGCCCCTGTTGGACACCCCTCTGGTTAATCTTCTACTTTTGGTAATCTATTAAATTAGGAGAAGAGCCATTTTTATGGGAGACTGTGTAATATGTTGTATCGCAAACAATATAACACAATGTAGACACACAAAGGGGATCAAACTTAGTATCCTGAAGGCAAGTATGATTCTTTTGCCAATATAGATTGCTGGGATTAAACCAGAAAGCAGTGTAAAATAAACATATGCAGTCACCCCACCCAGACATTTCTATGCAGTAAATAGTCTGTGCCAGTGATAAAAATGTGTCAGGTCCCATGCCCCAGGGTAAATGTATCACAGTGAAAACCAAAACTACAATTGTTTAAACCATTTACTTTCCACAAACACACAAGTTCTTTGTTAAGATCCCACACCCAGAGTTAATTCATCTCCTTACATACTAGCCTTTTATTTTCACATCAAAGGACATGCTAAAAACAGACGATTGAAGTTCCACCTACTGTCCTTCAGACTACCATTTGTTTTACAGTATCCCAAGTGTAAAGATAAAAGGTATATATGCACATGTAGAGACCCTAAGTACTTCCCTTCTTAGAGTCAATAGTGACATGATTTTTTTGGTCCTTAAAATTTGAATCTCCAGGGAGGGACAGATCTCCATAAACCAATGGTGTAAGCAATATACTGCAAAGCAATACATTTCACACCCCTCTGGCTTTAAAGGAATTTACAAAATAGATAATTATAGTGGACTGGATTCTTAAAGGGATTGTAATACTTAAAATGTAAAAAAAAAATATGTTGTAGTGTTTATCCCCCTGAGTAAAACAAGGGTACTCCCACTGCTGAAAGGTGTTTCATTCAAAAGTTATTAATTTTAAAAGTTGAATTTTTTAGGTGCAGTATCACAGTGGCCTGAAATTGTACAGTGGTGCTGTTGCTACACGATCCTATGGACAGCTCTGGTCCCGGGACCATAAATCTCCATAGGATGGTGTAGCAACAGCGCCACTGTAGAATTTCAGGCCATTGTGACATTGCACCTAACAAATTCAACTTTCAAAATTAATAACTTTTGAATGAAACACCTTTCAGCAGTGGGAGTACTCTTTTTTTACTCAGGGGGATAACCCCTACAACATATTTTTTTTACATTTTAAGTATTACTATCCCTTTAAAGTGATATGTTTCACAAAAAAGCACCTCTAATTAATCTTCATAGTATATGGCCCATGGAGAGTGTTATTTCAATACTGTCAGAGTTGTAGTTCAATTGAATTGAATGATAAAGTATCCCCAGTTGTAGTCCAATTGAATTGAATGATAAAGTATCCCCCTCCTAGTTACCTAGTGTAAGCCGTCTCTCTTCAGATGTGGAATCTGGTCTCTTGACCGGACAGGTCACAGCAAGGGACAATCTTCTTACTGTGAGCATAAGGAAAACCCAGCCTCATTGACATGTTTTTCAGGTTTTTTCTTATCCTCACTGAAGATTGTCCATCTCTGTGATCCATCTGTTGCTCTGAGGTGAGCAGTGTTACCAGGGCCGGATTTGCATCTCAGGAGCCTGTAGGCACAGAAATCTAAAGTGCCCCCCCCCCCATTGGCCATCTCCACTGGACACCTCCACAATGCTCCTAATGTCCACATTGCCCCCATCATCTCTTTATTGCCCTCAAATTGCCCCATCAGCTCCAACTTGCCCCCATCAGCTCCATATTTCCCCCACCATCTCCATATTGTCCTCACATTGCCCCCCATCAGCTCCAACTTGCCCCCCATCAGCTCCATGCTACCTCACATTGCCCTCCATCAGCTCCACATTGCCCCCACCATCTCCAAATTGCCCCCCCATCAGCTCCATGCTACCCTCACATTGCTCTCCATCAGCTCCACATTGCCCCCACCATCTCCAAATCGCCCCATCAGCTCCAAATTTCCCCCACCATCTCCATGTTGCCTCCCCATCAGCTCCAACTTGCCCCCCACCAGCTCCATGCTACCCTCACATTGCCCTCCATTAGCTCCACATTGCCTCCACCATCTCCAAATTGTCCCCCCATCAGCTCCAAATTGCACCGCATCAGCTCCAAATTGCCCCCACCATCTCCATGTTGCCTCCCCATCAGCTCCAACTTGCCCCCCATCAGCTCCAAATTGCCCTCACATTGCCTGCCTCCCTCCCATTTTCCGTTTCCTACCTCCCTGGCAGGAAATCTGTTGTCTGTGCCTCCTTTGGTACAGTCAGTCCTGTGGTTGCTGAAGCTCCCGCGCGGTCTCCTGTTCAGGAATGCAGAGCGCTGGGAGATGATGTCCCAACGCTCTGCATTCCAACAGAGCCGACGAGGGAGCTTCAGCAACCACAGTGCTGGCTGTACCAAAGGAGGCACAGACAACAGATCTCCTGCCAGGGAGGTAGGAAATGGACAGACCTCCTGCCAGGGAGGTGCAATGCGAGGGAGTGGGCGCCAGTGCCGCCAGCTCGGTGGCCATTTTTTTTTTTTAATCTTTTCAAAGAATAAAAAAAAAAAAAAAAAAAGTATCCCATTGGCAGGCGCCCCTCAGTGGCGTGCGCCTGTAGGCAGGTGCCTACTTTGCCTTATAGCAAATCCGGCCCTGAGTGTTACATCAGTCATGGGGCGAGAGGGGGATAATTTATCATTCAATTACTCTTGAACCACAACTCTGACAGTATTGAAATAACACTATCCACGACCCAAATACTAGGAAGATTAGCCCCTTAGTGACAGCCGCCCGTGGTACTTTTTTTTTTTTTTTTTCAAACGAGTCCGGATTCTCCGAGCGGCGTGCAGCTGCACGGAGACCTGGACTTCCGTGACTTACCAGGTATGTCTTCTGTCACTAAGCGGCAGTTTCTGTGGGACGTACCTGATAAGTCATTTGTCGTTAAGGGGTTAATCGGAGCTGCTGTTTTTTTGTGAAACATTACTATCCTTTTAATTAGAATTGTAAAGTATTAGTAATTATTTAGTCAGTAGCAGCTGGGGAAGACAGAGTGGCATTTAGCAGCACTAGCTGTTCTTCAGGTTAAGTATAAGCCTTTTTTTCAGATTATAATGAAGAACATTTAATGAATACCTCAAATGTTTTCGTTGTGCCCATCAATTACAACAAGGTGTGGAGGAAAGAAATGCCCTGAAACACCCATACACTGCCCTCCACTTGGAGCAAGCAGCTTTAAAATGAGAACATTAGGAAAGTAGCTCAGTAAACTGGAGTTAGGGAGGCATAGGACAAGATAATAGATTCCAGAACATAGTTTAGTTTGGAATCATATTTGTACATTCTTCCCATAACTGATTAAAAAAAACCTCCAACTCTTTTCTCAGATATCACCCCAGTCAGAATTTCACAGTTGCTCAGTTTCCATAGCAACCTGACAGTGCTTACTCACACAAAAATATCTGCCTCCCTGTGAGCTCCTTCAATGTGTCCAGGAAGCATTGAAATAGCTCGCAGACATACAAATATCTCAGTGTGAGTGAGCATCTGGTCTGGATGTCATGGCAACTGAGCTCTGGCACTTTATCTGGAGAAGGTGCTGATTTCAAGTAAAGGGATAGGAGGGAGATATTTAACAGTGCCACTGACATGAGTCACACTTTAATATCTTAGAATGTGTATAAAAAATAGAACATTAAAGCTTTACTATTGCTTTTAAATGAGTGAGATGTAGGAAGATTTTAATCTCCTTTCATGCAGTTGGTTAGCTATATAAATGCTCCATTTTTATGAATATGGCCCTTTAGCTCTATGATAATGCTACACCTGAAAAAGCCCTTACATAAAACATACATTCAGTATTTACAAGAAGTTGCAAATGTACATATTTGGTTTGTTAGTAGTGACAGAATATGTATTTAATTAATTCTTTTTACTGACAGGTTTCCACTTTATCTAAGCTTTCTTTCCATAACTATTGTGTAATGATTTCTGCGTGAGTGACTCCAAGTACATATAACATAAACAGTAATATACATATGATCTAAGGCTTGCCTGCTGCTCATGTGTTACTACCAATTGTTATATAATTTGTAGCTGAGTGCCAGAGTACTGTGTTACTCACTCCTATGTCACTCAGTAATACAATGCATCGCTATGCTTCATGAGAACATGGAGTTTTGGATCCTGATCTTTATAAAAGAATGTTCAACTTATCTTCATATGCTTTTTATAATTTTAATGAACATGAAACGCCTAATTTTACCTCGGTTTTTCCACTTAATTTTTTTCTCTCTGTCTTTTTCTAACCCTTTGAGTGCCAAAGGGGTACGCAACGCATCGCAAATCAATGGCACTCAAAGGGTTTAAGGGCCAGATGTTCACAACAAAAGTAGAGGAATTCTGGGAACAACAACTGCACTATGGGGAGAACTAGAAATTCCCATTGATTTAAATGAGCGTTTTAACCCTTTGAATGCTAGAGATGTGTCTAACACATTGCTTCACAATGCACCGGGCACTTTTCTAGCATTCGGGGGGTTAAACACCCATTTGCATCAACATGGGTGTTTTGAATGTTTATTTTTCCCATATGGTGCAGTTGGTTTGCCCCAGAAACCCTCCACTTTTCTAGTGAACATACGGCCCAAATGTAACTTTCTGAGGCTGATGTACTAAGGACAGAACTGGAACATTTCTGAGGCAAAACATGCGCACTATATAGGGGACACATAATCATTCCCATTGATTTAAACAGTGCTTTTATTTTAACCTTTGGATGCCTGAGAGGTCTCCAATGCATCAACCTAGAATATTGTCACTTTATCTTAGTGCTTATGCCTCCATGTCTTCTCCCACTGTAATTCCAGGTGACAGTTTTCTTATCTACTATGCACATTGGCACAACAAACCCCCAAACTCCAAAACAGTGCACTGGAGAGCTCTCTAGGATCCAAGGGGTTAAAGGCCCCATTTAATTCAGTGGTGCTGTGGGGTTGCCCCCAGAATGTTACCACTTTTCTACAGTCTCCATATATTTTCCATAGAAAATGTTAAAATATAAAATGTGTGTGTGTAATATAGTCTGTCTCTTTCAGTCTCTCCCTCTCAGTCCCTCTTTTAGTAATTCGTTTTCCTCTTTCAGTCTGTCTATCGCTTTGCTCTTTTTCAGTCTGTCTCTCTATGTCTCTCGCTTTCAGTCTGTCTGTCTGTTTGTCTCTCTCGGCTTCAGTATTTGTTGCTCTTTCAGTCTCTATCTCTTTCTCTCCTTCAGTCTTTCTCCTTCTTTCAGTCTCCCACTCTGTCAGATGGTCTCTTTCAGCCTCTGTCTATCGTTCAGACACTGTTTTTCATTTTGTCTCTTTCTTAGTCTCTCTTTCAAGATCTTTTTCTTTTTGTCTGTCTCTTTCAGTCTCCCTCTCTGTCAGTCTGTCTCTCTTCCTTCGGTTTCTCTCCCTCTCACTCCCTCTTTCAGTCTGTCTCTTTCTCTCTTGCTCTCAGTCTTTCTCCCTTACAGTCTCTCTATCAGTCTCCCTCTATCACTCTCTCTTTTACTCTCCCTCTCAGTCTCTCTTTCTCAGTCTCTCTTCCTCCAGGCTGTCTCTGTGTCTCTCTTTCAATCTGTCTCTCTCTTTCTATGTCTCTCTTTTTCAGTCGCTCTCTCTCTTTCAGTCCCCCTCTCTCTTTCATTCCCTCTCTCTCATTCTCTCTGTCACTTTCAGTCACATTCTCTCCCTTTCATACTCTGTCTCTCTCTATTTCAGTCTCTCTTCCAGGCTGTCTCTGTCTCTTTCCATCTCTCTCTCTTTAACACTCTGCCTCCCTCTCTCTCTCTCTTTCAATCTCTCTCTTCTCTCTCTCTTTCTTTCAATGTATACAACCCATTCAGGGACACTATTGCATAATTATAAGCAATGCATTGTGTACCCCTCTGGCACACAAAGGGTTAATCAAGGTGAAGGGTTATCATTCCCTTATGTGCTGGTGGTTTGCCACTCTCCCAAAGAGTATTTTACACAGCACATCTCTTTGCCTAACAGAATAGAAACTGAGGCTGCTGTACTAAGAGGAACTGGAGAAATTCTGGGGTAAATCAACAGCACCACAGGGGACGTAAAAATCCTAAGGATTCAAATGGGACTGTTAACCCCTTGAATGCAAGACAGGTCTCCAATACATTGCTTAATTTAAATCAGTGGGGAAACTGGGGATTTTTTTTTATTTAACTCCTATAGTTTCTTTGGTCCAGAATGGCCCTGGTTCTAATTGGCACTTTATTGAATGTTTTATACAAGTAATGAGTATTAAACTAGAATGACTTGCCACCGGCAATGAAAACATAATATTTTGGGTCTCTTCACTAATGCTTTAGTTCTGACAGTTTCAGGCATGCTGTCTTACACATCAAACTGTTATCTCTCTAGAGAACGTCAGGTGGTCACGAAACATAATTCATACAAGAATTCAAAGCTGACTTCCACCTGAAGCAAGAAAATTAACCCTTTGAGTGCCAGAGGGGTACGCAATGGTACCTCTTTGGCACTCAAAGGGTTAAAGGAGAGTTGTATGCTACCTAATACTGCACTGTACTCAAAAATATGTATTCAGTTTTTTCTCACTTTCTAGTCAATCACATTTTCTACACTCCCAGCCACTGGCTGAGAGAACAGACAACAGATATGGGGCTGGATTCTATTGCTGGTGCTAAATGTTAACACCCGTTTTATCAAACATTTTCCTACTGAAGTCTATGGCGAAAACTGGAGATAAAAGCAGTGATAAAATTAGCACCTGTAATAGAATCCAGACCATGGACGTCTTTTCACCTTTGTTTACAAGTTTTAAAAGTTTTACAGGAATGTTCTTGTCTGCTGAAGGATATTTCATTCAAAAGTTATTACAGCTCAAACTTATTTTGGAATCAAACTGTTAGCAACAGCTCATATAGTCAGTAATAGGAACAGCACTACCTGGTGACCATAATACAAAGCTGCAGTTCTTTTTTTTTTTCTTTAAATGAGCTTAGTACCTTTTGATTGAAAATTATCCCATCAGTGCAAGTTTTGTTGTTTTACTCAGCAGAAATAACACTAACACACACACACACAGATACATAAAATGGAAAATCTCGTGTAATTACTGTGTCCCTGCTGGACACACCCAGATGTAGAAGTAGGGCTGAGTTGGACAGAATGAATTCTTAATTTTGTAGTATTTATTTCCTAGGATCTGCTTTATTCCCTGAAGAAAAAAACTGCATATCCCAATCACAAATATTCTGAAACTTGTCACTATGTTTGAAACATAAAGATGCATTGTTTCAATGTCACAGATGTCCCATGCTATCAGTGGAACACCTACAGCTCTTCCTGCACAACTAAAATAGGAGTTGGCAAAATGTGGCTCTGCAGCTGTTGTATTTCAATTTTAAACATTCTCAGCAAGAGATAGAGACAGACAGACAGATAGAAGGAGACAGATACAGAAAGAAGCAATCAGACAAAGAGAGAGAGAGAGAGAGACATACACACACATACACAGAAACAGACACTAAAATAACTCATGCAAGACAGTGTATATGCGTGAGAGAGAGAGAGAGGCAAAGACAGTGAGATGGTGACTGCAAAAGATCAGTAGCAGGAAGAAGTGAGAATCTGAAATATATAGAAGAATCAAGAAAGCAAAAGAGATAGTAACAAAAAGACTAAACATGTGAATGAAAGACAGAACTGAGCCTGTGGGGTGTGGGTCTATAGTACACTGCACATCCAAAAAGAGCACACACACTTGTGAGAATGAAAGCATGTGAGAGCACATGCAAAAAACTGCATGCAAGACAGAGCATGCAATAAAGATTAAAGAATAAAGTACACGCAATATAGAAAGCACATGCAAGAAAGAGAGAGAAAGAGCATCCATGACAGAGACACAAACACAGAGAAACTGAGAGGGTGACTGCAAGAAAACACCAGGGAGAGAGAGGTAGAAATGGAGAGGTAGAATGTGCCAGAATGTCTGAACTTATAAATGCAAGGCAAGACAAGACTGACACTGTGCTGTGTGGCTATAGCAGTTTACTGCTCCTCAGTGGCGTAACAATAGGGGTCGCAGCGATCGCACCTGCGACCGGGCCCGTCACTCAAGGGGCCCGGCCGCCCCCTGCGACCCCCTCGCCCACAGCAGTCCTCAGCTGATCTCCCACTCGGCGCACCACTCTATTACTACAGAGCGCTGGGAGATGACATCATCTCCCAGCCTCTGCACTACTAGAGCGGCGCGCGGGAGCTCTGGTTACAGAGATCTGTGCCGAAGGAGGCACAGATCTGTAAAGACACTCCGCTAGACCACCAGGGACTGGAGGTAGGGGAAATGTGCAGATGAAGGGGCAATGTGAAGATGGGGGCATTGTGGAAGGGGCAATGTGGAGATGAAGGGGGCATTGTGGAAGGGGCATTGTGGAGATGAAGGGGGCATTGTGGAAGGGGCAGTGTGGAGATGGAGGGGGCATTGTGGAAGGGGCAATGTGGATGAGGGGGCCAATGTGGTTTGGGGGCCAATGTGGTTGCACCAGGGCCCGGTGGCTTCTAGTTACGCCTCTGCTGCTCCTATAATTTATACCTCATCACCCCACAGCCTGAGCAAAAGGGGAGAGAGACAACAATCTCTCATGTTGTTGTGCCCCTTTCCTGGACCTGCATGCAGGACAGGGGATCCAGGGGGTACAATTTTTACATTTTAGAGACAGATAGATATAGGGCATGCCAAATCCCCACATCTACATGCTTGTTACTTACCCAGCAGTAATGCTGTTGTTATGTTTCTTTCTACTGTACTTAAGAGTCATAAATCATTTCCCTTTCCAACTTGCACAGTCTGACTAGATGAATTTGCAGTGTTGATTTATGACTGGAATTAGCACATAGAAAGCTTATAGCTTGTAACTGAATAACAATTTCACACAAGAAATTGCATTGTGTGTGACTGGTTTGGGCATTATTTTGCCTTTTTTAGATGCCTTATGGCTATTTTCAACAACTAATTCAGTGGTTCTCAGTTATGGTGTGGTGGCACTTTCTGTGTGGTGGATACTAACTTAAGAGGCCACATTTTGTCATAAACTCTTTGAAAAAAATTGTTAAAGTTGACTTTCTAATGTATATTTATAGAAATGATTATGGACAATACACTCTTTGATGTGAGACCTAAGAATATATATTCATGCATGATACCTTTGTTAAATCCTGGAGTAAACACCTATAATTGCTAAGGTTGCCCTTAACATTTCAACACACATAACTGAATTGTTTTGTCCTATATTTCATACATGGCTTCCTTTAGACAGAGAGCTGTATCCGTGTCTAAGGCCCATTTCAAACAGGCAACACCAATGCAATTATGGTGCTTTGGTGATGTCACTGGGTATGAAAAGTAAACTGCTGGAATACAATGCCTTTCTCATGGGTGACAATATCCTTACATGAATGCACCAAAGTCCAGCATGTTGTATCTTTACTGCATTTGTGCAGGAGTGCTGTAAAGATGCTTCAGGGCAGATCTGCACAGAAGCCTATAGAAGCACTCTCAGATTTTCCACACAAGAGATGCTGCAGTAGATTGAGATGTAACCTCAAATTACAGGCCAACCTATATGGACACTGGCCAATAATATTCAGCTCAAAATTGAATTTTTTAGGTGCAATATCAGAGTGGCCTGAAATTGTACAATGGCGCTGTTGCTACACCATCCTATGGAGATTTATGGTCCCGGGACCAGAGCTGTAATAACATTTGAATAAAACACCTTTCAGCAGTGGGAGCACCCTTGTTTTACTCAGGGGGATAAACCCTACAACATATTTTTTTTTACATTTTAAGTATTACTAACCCTTTAACATCTATCTCTGTATCTCGGCTGAAGGCGTTTTCCCTTGCTGCTCCTAACTCTGGAACTCACTGCCACCCAGCATTCGCCAAGCCTCAACCCTCAACAACTTCAAATCCAAGCTAAAAGAGAACTTTTTAATTGTAGCACTACTGTAATAGGGAAACATTATTATCTCATATGTCAAAAACTGCACTCCCTCCTCTGTCTGCTTGTATCTGTATGGCACCCATCCTATACTTACATTGTAGGCTCTATGAGGGCAGGGACCTTTTATCCTATGTATAGTAACCTGGTTTTCCACTTATGATTGTCTATATAAGCATGTAATCACTGCAATTATTGTACCCCTTCTACACTAACTGTAAAATGTAAAGTGCCAAGTACACATGTTGGTGCTATATAAATAAAAATATACATACATACAAATGTGTTAGGCACCCCTCTGGCATTCAAATGGTTACAGATTTAAAATGATAGTAATACTTTATTATTACTATCCCCCATACTGTACGTATTTGTCAAATAAGTTAATAGCCCCCAGGTTCATCTCTCAAACCTTTATGGTTTGAGAGATAACCGAAGGCAAAGTTCCCCCCTCCCTCCCCCTTCCCTGAAGTCAGCGTTGTGCTGACTTTCATCATGCGGCTCTGCATCAGAGCTAAGATCGCGTTAGTGAAAAAGAATTATTTCACTGAAAAGGTCTTCTACATGTGCTTGCAAACCAATCACATGTAGAAGACCTTTTCAGTTAAATAATTCTTTTTCACTAATGGGATCTTGGCTCAGCTGCAGAGCCGCCTGATGAAAGTCAGTACAACGCTGACTTCAGGGAAGGGGGAGGGAGGGGGGAACTTTGCCTTCGGTTATCTCTCAAACCATAAAGGTTTGAGAGATGAACCTGGGGGCTATTAACTTATTTGACAAATACGTACAGTATGGGGGATAGTAATAATAAAGTATTACTATCCCTTTAAATTTACGCTCCTGCCTAATACCTATTTACTAAGGTAATTACACTGAAAATTCTCCTCTATATGCTGCCTGTGCCAAGTGAAGAGCAGTGTACAAATGTATGGGTTTTTGGGATGTGTCACGTTTCTCGCCACGTACTAACAAGGCATAGATGAACGTGATTGAAGTCTATGCATGCACTAAAGCTATCACAGTCCCTCACACACAAGAAGTATGATTTTTAAGCTAATGTATAAGTACAGAAAATAAGTTGTGCTGGCACATAAATACACTCCCCCCAAGGGCTCTTGCATCCACTGCTGGACCACTTCAAAAATACTACCCCCATACATCAGTGAGACTGGCATCACCAGCCCTTGTCTGTGACTTTTCGCCTTTTTTCCTATCCGTCTGTCTGTCTGGCACTTTCTCTTGTACGTACTCTTTTGACCTGAAAACAACTGCTGTCTGGCAGTCCTATTGTAGTTGGTAACATAGCTGGCAATGTTCCCAGGTTATATACCCCAATGTATGTTTTAAGCATCCCAGGCACACAATAAAATGACACATGAGGATATATTATATTCTATGTTTGGAAAATCATTACGTGCAAGGTGGTTTGTACTGGAATATGTCCATTATTTAATCTACTTCATTCTGTTCTCACTCTATAAGAAAATAACCCCTCTCTTTTGCCCCCTCAAGACAGTTTCATGCAAACTACTATAACACCAACTTAAACTTCTAAAGACCAGAAGGGTGCACAAAGCACTACAAAACAATGTTCTGCACAACCCCCTGTTATGTTGCAATGCATTGGATACCTCTCTGGCAGTTTAAGGGTTAGGATTTATCTTTTCTTCTGTTCCCATAACTATCCTGTAGCATTGTCTGCAATGATCTGTACTCTAGTGGCCTTAATAACAAAGACAAGAGGAGCAATTCTGGAGCAAACCATCTCTACCAAAGGGGTGAAATACCAATTCTCAAACATCCTTTGCTCTAAATTGGGCTTTTAAGCCCTTGAGATGCACCAAGAAGCAATGCTCTGAGAAGCAATACACTAAGAAGCAATTCACAGAAAAGCAATGCACAGAGATGCAATGATGCAATGCTCTGAGCAGCAATGCAGCGAGAAGCAATGTACTGAGTTGCAATGCACCGAGATGCAATGATGCAATGCTCTGAGCAGCAATGCCTCAAGAAGCAATGCTGCGAGATGCAATGCATTGAGAAGCAATGCACCAAGCAGAAATGCCCTGAGAAGCAATGCATCAAGACACAATGCACTGAGAAACAATGCACCTAGAAGAAATTCACTGAGATGCAATGCACAGACATACAATGTACCGAGATGCAATACACTGAGAAGCAATGCACCGAGAAACAATGCACCGAGATACACTGCACTGAGAAGCAATACAGCAAGAAGCAATGCACCAAAAAGCAAAGCACTGAGAAGCAATGCACTAAGATACACTGTACTGAGATGCAATACACCGAGATGCAATGCACTGAGAAGCAATGCTCTGAGAACAATGCACCAAGACACAATGCACAGAGAAAAAATGCACCTAGAGGAAATGCACTGAGATGCAATGCACCGAGAAACAATGCACCAAGAAGCATTGCACCTAGAAGCACTGCACCTAGAAGCAATACACAGAGAAACAATGCAAAGAGAAACAATGCACCAAGAAGCAATGCAGCGAGAAGCAATGAACCAAGAAGCAATGCACTGAGAAGCAATGCATAGAGAAGAAATACACTGAGAAGCAATTCACAGAAAAGCAATGCACCAAGAAGCAATGTGCCAGGAAGCAATGCACTGATAAGCAATGCACTGAGATGCAATGCTCCAAGAAGCAATACACCTAGAAGAAGAAATGCATCAATGTACTACGCACTAAGCAATGCACTGAGAAGCAATGCACAACGAGGCAATACAGTGAGAAGCAATGCACTGAAAAGAAATGCCCCAAGATAAAATGCACCAAGAAGCAATGCACTGTGAAGCAATGCACAATGAGGCAATACAGTGAGAAGCAATGCACTGAAAAGAAACGCCCCAAGATAAAATGCACCAAGAAGCAATGCACTGAGAAGCAATGCACAATGAGGCAATACAGTGAGAAGCAATGCACTGAAAAGAAATGCCCCAAGATAAAATGCACCAAGAAGCAATGCACTGAGAAGCAATGCACTGGAAACCTCTCAAGCATTCCAGGGGCTCAAACAGCACTTAACTCAGTAGGAATACTTATTTCCCCCCTATAGTGGAGATGGTTTGGTCCATGCTCCTCTTTTCTTTTGTGGATAAGGCCCTAAATGCCTTTTGAATACATACAAAAACAAATATTTGGGGTATTGTTATTTGCCCCGATAGTGCAGCTGGTTTGCTCCAAAACTATGGGACCAACATGGGACTAAATCGGAACAGGAAAAGGCCACAATTTTAACAGCACAAATCTCTGGCTACATCCCTATGTGAAAAATATAACATTATTTAAAAAATGATTATATGGCCAAGACAATCACAATGACTGTTTAAAGGAGAAGAAACACCTCCTAATAATAACTCTCCACTTACCATATTATGGTCAGGACATCCTAATGGCCCCTATGAATTTTGCCCTTGTGCTTTAGTTCAAGAGATCTGATGTTCAGTCAGTCCTGGTATCAGGTTCATGGAGGTGGACATGATGGTTGCTGGCAGGGTTTTCAAACATAAGAAGACAGAGGGCATGAGCCTACTTAACCCTTTTAGGACTAGCAATGCTAAGAAATGCACTGCTGAGGTCCTTAACCCTTTGAGTGCAAGAGACGATGTGTTTTATATATCTCTGGCCCTCAAAAGATTACGATAACATAAGCCATGGGCGGAATTTGTTTCCTAGGGCCTGCTATCAACTGTCTCAATTAGGATGTTTTCGGCCATAAGTTAAGAGGGTGTTATAATTAGGAGATGTTACATCTCCTTTAACACTTTGGGTGCTAGAGAGGTCTCCAATGCATTGCAAACCAAAGTGCTGGTGCTCTCTCTCTAGCATCCAAGGTGTTAACAGAGCGGATAAATTATGTTTCTACAATCTAAAACAGTTCTGTAGTATTAACCCTTTGAGTGCCAAAGAGGTACGCAACGCATTGTGTACCCCTCTGGCACTCAAAGGGTTAAAATCAAATGCATTCTTTCAGCGGTGCTGGCTCCGATGAGGCATATTGTTTGGCACTCCGATGTTTTGACTATTCAGTTTCCCTGTATGTTAATGGTGGCATTATTGTTATCATCATTTAGTTCTTTCCCCCATTGCACCCCTATACCTTTTCCCCCTATGTCACTCCCCCCCAATATGTAAGTTGTAATCCTTGACCATGTTACAAGCCCTCCCCTTCTCACAGATTTGCAGGTTTTTTAGTACTCATCTAACCTGTGGCTTAGCCATATAGCTCATTCACAGTCCCTCTGGCTTTGGGTGGGTAACCATCTACGCTCCCCGAGTTCCGGGTTTTGATCTTAGCCCAGAGTTGTTCATGGGCTCAGATGGGACCACTCTGATACTCCTCTGCTAAAGGTATCCTGGTGAGCTATTGCTTGTACTATTGCTAATGTTGCCTGTATACGCTCCTTGTTGTTCTCCCCTTTCCCCATCCTATTTCTCTTTTGTACCCTCCCATGGCTATGATAAAATTCTTAATAAATACTTAAGTTAAAAATCAAATCAAATCAAATGCAATTCAAAAAGAACAACTGTACTTAATTGGCTGCATTACTGTGCTTAATCTCCAACAATCCTTCTTGAGCAAGTAAGCAGAATGGGAAAACCTTTTATAAATATGTATAAAGTAGGGATAAGAAAGGATTAGTTCACATCATGATAGAGAAATTCAGCTAAATCATTAAGGACTTAAAATGTGGGATTATTTGAAAGCTAGTGGGAACAGCCAAAGACAAAGTGAAAAAACAAATATCACCCCCCCCCCATGACAATGATCCCAACTTTACAGGAAAGTATACTTGAATGTAGGTTAGGCAGAGTGAATCATATTTAACAAGATAGCAATTTTGAGGCAACACCAGCTGCTCAAGGACAAATATAAATTCCAACTGATTTAAATGGGGATTTTAACTTGTTGAATGCTAATAGAGAGGTCACAAACACCTTGCTTTGACATGCAAGGGAGACCACTTAAGCTTAAAATGGGTTAACCCTATGAATGCCAGAGGGTGTCCAACACATTGCAAAGGAATGCAGTGGACACCCCACTGGCATTCAAAGGGTTACTAAAAGCTCTGTTTGAACCAGTGAGGATAAGGGACATTTTCTGTCCTATATTGTAGAGTTGGTTTGTACCTTTGTGCTGCTCCACATTATGTTCAGTGTAATACCAGCTACTGATATCAATAATTAGATTGGACGGTAATAGAAAAGCAAAAATGGCTCCTGTAGTGTGGCCTTTGATATAATCAAAATGGTGTAAGCACTACGTCAGTACTGTACCTATAAACTGAAATTCAAAATAATCAATCATTACAGTTTTTCCACTGAAATACAAAAACTTAAAGATGACACCCCAACACGTCACAAGCAAGATCAAATGACTGTACATGCCCAGTACATATCCACAGTACAACTGATAACTACAATAACTAAACCTTATGTTATTGTTGGTGGAAACAGTGGAAATTCCCAGTTCAGTTATAAAATGCTGAACTTAATAAAAAGATAGCTTCCAGCTAATAAAGAGAAATAAAGCAAGACGAGAACACAAGCAAGTACCAAACCAAATTTGGCTAGAAAGATGAAAATATGCTTAGAATGTGTCTTTCGCACCCCTTGGTTAAAGGTCTTTGCCTTCTACGATCATCTTTCATAACACTGACTATTTAACTCCTTAAGGACCAGAGGGAGCACAACATAGCAAAGCAATGACTTGCACACCCTTCTTGTCCTTAACTGATTAATAACTAAGACAGGGAACCAGTCCACAAGCCTGCTACCTCCAGATTTCCTATGGCTGGAAAATTCATCTTACAATAAAGAGAGGAAGCCAGTTCCCCAAGCCTCTTCCCTCCAGCTTCCCTAAGACTGACATATCCTTCTTAAAACTAAGAGAGGAAGCCGGTCCCCAAGGCTGATTCCTCTAGCTTCCTTATGGTGGGAACACCCCTCTTATAGCTTAAAGAGGGAGTTGGTATCCAGGACTTATAAGTTCATCCCCCTATGGCTGGCACATCCTTCTATGTAACTATAAATGAGAAGAAGTCAGTTACAAGGCCTGATTCATTCATCTTCCTTATGGCTGGAACATTCCCCTTATAACAAAGAGATGGAGCCCCTTCCCAAGCCTTTTCCCTCTAGCTTCCCTAAGGCTGACATATTCTCATTATAACTAAGCAAGGGAGCAAGTTCCCAAGCCTCCTCTCTCCGGCTTCCGTAAAAGCTGACATATTCTCTTTAGAGGAAGAACAACAGGATGGGAGTGCGCAACAGATCCGCTAAGTCACAGGAAACCAGTCATCCGAATTTTCTTATTGTAGCAAAATTGAAAAACTCTAATCCATACAAAAAATGGAGCTCCAGGATCACAAACTCACACACAAACATGACCCGGCTAATGCGTTTTGTGAGTGATTCACTTAATCATAGGTTTATCATAATACAGATTATCTGTCCTTTTATAGTGATATATACAAGTGTTTAGAATAAAATTGAATACAAGTGTTAATGAATCAGAACTGGGCAGCCGTATACGCAGTATATAGTATAGTATAGTATACGGCTGCCCAGTTCTGATTCGTTAACATTTTCATTCAAGAGATAATCTGTATTACTATAAGCCTATGATTAAGAGAATCACTCACCAAACGCTTCAGGCGGTTGGTGTTTGTGTGTGAGTTCGTGATCCTGGAACTCCATTTTTTGTATGGATTCGAGTTTTACAATTTTGCTACAATAAAGCTTTGATGTTTTTATCACAATTCGGATGACTGGTTTCCTGTGGCTTCGTGGATCTGTTGCGCACTCCCATCCTCTGTTGTTCTTCCCGTCTGTTGAAAGCCTGTGCTGTGGTTGTTGGGGGCTGCCCTGGATCTGCAGAGGTCTTATGGCCGGGCGAGTCGCTCTACATGTTCATACCTTGAATTTTTGAGCAACCCTGTATGCATGTTATCTTTCCATATTCTCTTTATAACTAAGAGAGTGAGCTATTTCCAAAACCTGATCCCTCCAGCTTCCCTAAGACTGACATTCTCCTTATAACTAGGAGAAGGAGCCATCTCCCAAGTCTGATTCCTCCATCTTCCCTAAGGATGACATTCTCCTTATAACTAAGAGAGTGAACCATTTCCCAAGCCTGATCCTTCCATCCTCCCTAAGGATGACATTCTCCTTATAACTAAGATATTGAGCCATTTCCAAAGCCTGATCCCTCCAGCTTCCCTAAGGCTGACATCCTCCTTATAACTAGGAGATGGAGCCAGCTCCCAAGCATCCTGCCTCCATCTTCCATAAGGATGACATTATCCTTATAACTAAGAGGGAGCCATTTCCCAAGTCTGATCCCTCTATCTTCCCTAAAGCTGACATATTATTCTTATAACTAAGAGTGGAAGCCAGCACCCAAGTCTGATCCCTCCATCTTTCCTAAGAATTACATATTCTTTTTATAACTAAGAGTGGAAGCCGGTACCCAAGACTGATTACTCCAGCTTCCTTATGGCTGTCCCATCCTCCTTATAACTAAGAGAAGCCAGTTTCCAAGCACAATGCCTCAAGCTTCTCTATGGCTGGAATAAGAAGATTTTAGTCTTACCTGTTAAATCCTTTTCTCTTAGTCCATACAGGTTACTGGTAACTTTGGGTAGGTGATCAGCCCCTTTAAGTAGGCAGGAACAATTCTGAGAAGTAGCTAGCCAATCCACATCCAGTTAGATTTGAAAACTAACTATTGACCAGGTAGTAAGGAGGTAAAGGAAGATTCCTATGAGCATAAACCCGAAACGACCCCACTTTCTGCCACAGGACAGACAAGCATGGTCCCTTGACAGGGTGGGAGACCAGTAACCTGTATGAACTAAAAATCCTCTTTTCTCTGTCGTCCAATACAGGTTACTAGTAACTTTAGTATGTCCAACCATGAAGTTTACCAGGGTGGGAAGAAAGTCAAGGACCAGGCGCAGGTCCCCCAAAGTCACCAGAGCACCACTGAACCAACAGATCATGAAGAGCCCAACATTAGCAACAAAGTATCAATGGACACTGAAAAGGGGTAAAACAGACCCCAGGAACATTTCACAGCACGCTGAACTAGAGCCAACGAGGCTCAAAAGTGAAAGAGTATTGAAGAGACGAAGGAGATCCTAGACAGGCAAGGCTGCCTCCAGGATCTTCCTCCCAAAACTGGCCCTGCACAACTGATCAGCTGAGGCCTGATTTTTGTAGGCCCAAGATGCCCCCAATAGACCTCGTAGAATGAGCCGTGACCCGAAAGGGGACAGGCTTCTTCCTAAGTTTGTAAGCCTTACGAATAGTGGACTTGATCCAAGAAGCAATGGTTACCTTGGAAGCAGGTTTTCCTGCCCTGGGACCCTCAGGAATGATGAGAAGCTTGGTTCCACATGAAGAGGGAGAGACAAAGACATCTCCAGGAGATCCGGTCAACTCTTGCATGCCAGGATGAGAAACTACTGGCGTTCCCTGGTATGAGCCATGGCAAATGGAACCGCTTCTATGGTCGAAATGAACTTCCCCACCAAGGATGACTACTTCTTGGCTCGAACCGGATCCTGATTCAGGACAGCATGGACCTTCAGTGATATCTGATGAGCCACTTCGTCCGTGAGAAACACCATACCCCTCTGAGTGTCGAAGAGGATGCCCAGAAAAACCATCCTCTGCGAAGGAACAAGGTCCGACTTGCCCAGATTGATGATCCACCCATGGCAGGACAGAGCATGAATGCAGGCCTGAACCTGCTGACGAAGGAGTTCTGGAGAAGATGCCTTCAGAGGGAGGTCGTCCATGTATGGGGTGACTCTGATGCCATCCTGATGGAGGACGGAAATCAAGGCTTCTAGGACTCTGTTGATGAGCCGTGGTCAGGCCATAGGGGAGGGCAGAAAACTGGAAATGCCCCGGTCGCAGGCAAAGAGGAGATACTGCCGGCTCTCTGGATGAATGGTAATGTGCAAGTATGCATCCTGAAGATCCAGAGAGGCCAGAAATACCCCAGGGAACAAGGCAGTGATCACCATGCGTAGTGATTCCTGGTGATACTGAGACTTGACCACAAAGGAGTTGAGATCCTTCAAATCCAAATGGGACAACAGCCGCTGTCTTTCTTGGAAACCACAAAGAGGATGGAGTAGAACCCCGACCCCTGTTCCTGCGGAGGAACTGGTTTCAAGACCACCTTGTCCAGAAGGGTCTGGATGGCTCCCTCAAAAAAGTGGTGCTTTTCTATGCCCAGAGGATATTGAGAAGAGAAGGTCCAGGAGGGAGGGAGAAAGGTGAAAGGAATCCTGCACCCCACAGTCACCACCTGCAAAACCCACGGGTCCATCACAGAGGCTTCCCAAGCCGAGAGGTAGTGGCGCAAGCGGCCACCCAACTGTGGGTGGGGACCTGGATTCGGCAAGTCATGCAGAAGAAGGTTTGGAAGCCTTGGGCTTAGCGGAGGACTTGGGCCTCCATTGCTGCTTGGGCTTGGATGAGGTGAGCGGAGCCTGTAGAAGTGCCTGGGTTGCTGGACGCGAATCAGCCTGGATGGGACAAAAAAACGATACCGCTTGACAGGCGTTTTCTTCCTATGGACCACTGGCAGGTGAGTACTCTTGCCCCCAGTGGCTTCACTGATCAGGTCCTTGAGATCAGGCCCAAATAGGGAGGAGCCATGAAAATGCAAAGACAGGAAAGCCCTTTTGTAGGCAGTGTCAGCAGACCATATCTTGAGCCAAAGAGCACGCCTGGCCACAACAGACATAGTGGAGGCCCTGCCCACCATACGAACAGCGTCAAACAGGGCAGCCGAAACATAATGCTGGGCCTCAGAGATGTTGGCGAAAAGCCACAACATCTCAGTAGTAGGAACTCCCTGACAGACAGCTAAGATGAGCTACAGCCCTATTCACCCATGCCGCAGCAAATGTGGGTGGGGGCAGGGCAGAGCCAGCCGTCGCAAAAATGGCCTTGAAAGAGGTCTCAAGCTTTTCATCAGTCCAGCCTTTCAGAGCAGATGCATCAGCCATAGACAAGGCAGTGGACTTAGAAAGCCTGGAAACAGGGGCATCCACCTTGGGAGGAGGATGAACCCACTGAGCTAGGGCCACTTCAGAGAATGGGTAAAACTTGGCAAATTTCCTAGAGACAGAAGGCTTCCTGTCTGGAAACTTCCACTCCTCAGACACCAAGTGGTCAAGAGTGGGGTTAGGTGGGAAAACAAGTATGGGGCCGGACAGGCTCCTGAAACACATAAGAGGGGTCAGAGGAAACCTCTTGTACCAAGGGAATGTTCAGGGTGTTCAACACAGCCCTGATCAGGCCCTCAGCTGAGAGAACAGGATCAGCCTCAAAGGGGTCCCCAAAAAACTGAGAGGAAGGGACAGCAGAACAGTCTTTATCATCAGAATCCACCAATAATTCCTCCTCAGAGGAATCAGACACATCAAGTACGCCTGGTGGTTTAGGCAGGGAAGACCTGATAGAGTTGGGGACCTGTCACGAATGCAAGACCCCCTGCAAAGTGGATGGAAGGAGCTGTAAGGTAGACCAGAGGTCCCTGGTAGTAGCCTTAAACTCTTGCATCCATACTGGCCCTAGTGCATGGATGGAGGTCCCTGCAGGGGAGTCAGGGGCAGCAGCGCATGCTTGGCAAACATGACCTGAGTATTCTCTAGGTAACCCTAAGTGACATGAGGAGCAATGAGCAATGGGGGACACAGACACCCCAGTGTCCTTAGTCTTAGGTCTAGCTCCAAGGTCTAATGGAATAGACATTCTCACAGAGTCAAACAGTCAAAGTGTCAAAAACACCCAAAAAACAGTGTGTATGATTAACTATTCACCTCAGAAAATGATAAAATAGACTTATCTGGCAGGAGAAGGGTTAAGCTGTTGAGGAGAGAAGGACAGTCCAAGCCCTGAGTAGGATACTCGTTCAGAGAAGGCACAAAATGGCTGCCGCAGCAGGAGCCAATCAGAAACGAGCACGCAAAGCAAGTGCTCACAGGAATTGTAGTTTCTCGAAAAAATTACCCCAACAGTGCCCGAAGCCCACTGAGCCCCCCAACAAGACCGGATAACAGAGCAAGGGCAGATCAACACAATGAGCCATCTCTGACCTGAAGCGGTTGCAGAGATATGGCCCAAACTGTTAAGTTCCATAGAAGTGAATGGAGCAATGGCATCTATGTGGTAAAAGCGGAACATAAGTTTTGCCAAGTTAGAACAAAATGTAAAAACACTCAAAAAGCCCACTAGAACAAGTCAGAAGACCCAATAAACACAGATCCCAGAAGGGAAAGTGCCCCTTACCTCCAAAAGATGCCAGCCAGCAGCCAAAGGGTTAAGTTACCACATAAACTTGCTCCAAATACCCAACAGACATATAGATAAACCCAATAAGTGAATGAGTATGTTCTAGGAACTCCAAGGAGACCCCATGTGGAGGGGAAGCATGGGACATGTGGACCTCAGCACTCAAAGGGTTGCTCATCTTTTTAGCTGACCTTCTGTCTTCAGATTACATTTGTCAAGAAGAAGCCTCAGTGGGCAACTCCTGGGGAAAGAACTTGCAGCTAAGATTTTTCCCCCAGGGTTTAGGTCCACAAAAACACCTGGTAAACAGAGGTATCCACATTTGGGTGATGGGAACTGTCAGTGATGGTAATCCACGTAATGGTGGTATCCCATATCTAACAGAAAAATAATACAGAAGCTAAAACTATAGCAGAACTGTCCACTTGCCTTGTGTCTTCACCAAGGAATAAATCTTACTGGATGGGGATTGGCTAGCTGCTAGCTAAGGAGAGGAGGTAGGCTCCACCCAGCATTCACTTCTCACAATTGTTCCTGCCTACTTAAAGGGGCTGATCGCCTACCAAAAGTTACCAGTAACCTGTACTGGACGACAGAGAAATTCCTCTTATAACTAATATCGGGAGTTGGTACCCAGGCCTTAAAACTATATAACTATAACTGAGACGAAGCCAGTTTCCAGGCCTGATCTATGGCAGATCCCTCTTATATCTAAGAGAGGAAGCCAGTTCCCAAACCTGATCCCTTTGGTTCTCTATGGCTGAAACAGCCCTCTTAAACTAAGAAAGGGGGCTGGTTCCCAAGCCTGGGTATCCTTTTGGAAGGTTGCCCACTATTGGACGACAAAGAAAATGGTGCATTAAACATGTCACCTCAATGATATCATAATCTTGCCCGCATCAAATGGGTGAGAGTCTGATATTGCGGGCTTTAGCGTTGCACATTTTAATAGTTCACTTTGAAAATGATAACCTACATGCTGCACGTGAGTCAGTACTAATGATATGATCCAATAACGCTCTTACACACAGTGCATGTAGAAATCACACATCCAAGCACTGCTACTGCTTACATCCATGTACGTTAACCCTTTGAGCGTGAGAGGGGTACGCTTGCTCCAGATCCACTCTCATGCTCAAAGGGTTAAAGCGGAACTATCACCTGAAATCAAAGTTTTACCATGGGTTTTTATCTTTAACTCAACATTAGAGCCGTGTGTGTTTTTTTTTTTTTTTTAAATCGCCTAGGACTGCGCTGGTGCCTGGCTTCTGGTCTCCTAAGATTAAGAATTACTTTACAACCAGCTGCTTCTGAGAGGTAATAGATTTATTATAAAGCAAGTCGCTATCTGCTTTTTATTATTGCAGGACGACTTTACATAAGATGAAAGTTCTGCTTTAATGCACCAATAGTGGGTGACATTTTGACAGTGAACCTCAAGCCCGATCCCTTTAGCTTCCTTATGACTAGGAAATACTTAAAATTAAGCCTGTTTCCTCCAGCTTCCCCATGGCTGACACAACCTCCTTATACCTAAGAGAGGGTACAGGTTCCCAAGTTTTATTCCACTAGTTTGCCATCAGTAGTCCTGATGAAGATGTGGATGGCACATTGAAACATTGACATTGGAGTCGACTTTTCCAGTGTTACTGTTTACATATACTTACCTGGAGCAGGATCTGTTTTTTTGCATTAGGAGAGATGTGACACTGCAAATTGCTTGGTGAAACCATCTCAAAGGCACACACATATTCACTGCCAAATATCTGTATTAAATCATTAGGTTTGAAAAGGACACTGGTTCTAACATAAGTTTTGGTGTTAATTTAGTAAATCCTGCTGATAAAGGGAAAGTATCACATGAACTATTTCTATTTTGTAGGAATTTTCTTGTTGATAAAAACAATGATACAAGCTACTTGGAGATGCTTAATTCAGATATTATTACAGCCCAGCCTTATGGGTGGCATCTTTTCTACCATTTTAGGCTGTAGAGCTACTTACAGTCAGAGACTATTTATAGCAACTGTATCACTATAAAATAACAGACCATAGTCTCAGTAGGTTTGGATAGTCGCATAAGAACACAAGCTCTCATGACCCTTAGGTGGGACAAGGAACTCTGCCTCTGCCACCAATCACAAACATGTAAACAGACTAGTAGTCCCCGGATCTGCTCATAAAGTGAATGTTCACTGCCCCAAAGGACACACAAAAAGGCAACTCTTCTACCTGTCTGGAACTTTGTGAAGGGAGGAAATGAAAGTATACGTCTCAAAAAGTAAAAATAAATAAAAATTCTTGAACTGTGGTGATGTTTGAATTAATAATAATTGCTTTTAATTTAATAAAATGTATCTTTATTGAGTTGACTCCTATTCCAAATACCAGTATCAGTAACCTATTTCAATTTCAAAATAATTAAAAAGTTCTACAAGGGGTGTCCAGGTTTAGGCTTCACGAGCTACCAACAGTACAGTATTTAAGGATTTCCCTGTCAAAGCACAGGTCAGCCAATCAGAATGAATGAGCCACTGACTAACTTACCTGTTCTTAATCAGATACATCATTAAATCCTGGCCTTCCAGTGGCACTTGAGGATCAGTCATGGACACCTCAACTTTATTTCTCATTGCAGAAAGCAAGAGAGGAGCAATTCTGAAGCAATGCTTACAATGCATTCCGTACCCCTCTGGCACTCAAAGGGTTAATAAAGCATTTAAAAGAACCTTTGAAAAAATAGTCAAACGTCCTATACTTTTTATTATTTCTTTTTTTAATGTTCACTTATTTATTTATAGTTTTATGTCCCCTACAGCAAGCTCCTTGGTTCACTGTCTACAGAGAGCTTTCAGGTCAGTCGACCATAAAAGCAGGACTGTATGTGCTCTGTATGCTCTTTTTTAATAAAGATACAAGCATTGCGAAACAATATGTTGGAGACCTCTCTAGCATTCAAGGGGTTAAAATCCCCATTTAAATCAATGGGGATTTGGGGGAATTTTTAATTCTCCCTGTGTTTTCAGAGATTTGAGTCAATTTGATTTTATATACTATGCACTTGCCAGATACATATTGAAAATAAAAGGTTACTATTCCTTTAAGGACAGATAAATTGTGGAGGCTGATCAGGAGAAACGTGCGTTTCTTTCCCTCTGCTCCCTTTAGATCCTCAGCATATTTATTACATATTTTGGCCTTCCTTGTTTCAGCTGAGAGGAATGTGAATCGTGCACAGGCCTGAGTACATGAAACAAGTTTAAACACTGCGAGGTACGAATGAAGCCAGTTACGCTCGTGATTTGTCAGAAGCTTCCAGAAGTACCTACTTCATAACTTCTATTAAGACCTAAACACAAAAATATCCCAGCGTCTACCTAATAAATCAAATAGTACACAAAAGGAGAAGTACTTAATAAGAGATTGCTATGGGGCAAATTGCACTAGGAAAGTTAATGGTTCTTTGGCATTATTATTTTCTACAATATTAAAGTCTCATTCATGCAAAGTAAGATCATGTAAACCATTCAACAGCTATTTATAATTCTATCAACTGAGAGCCATACTACACGTGTAACCAGGGTAAGTGTACGATTTTCTGTTACACCCACCTCTTTGTTACAGAACAAAAAAATCAGTGTAAATCACATTAAGTAATGGCTTTGTAATTCTAAATTTCATATTTTATATTTTTTTATTTTTTGTGGAACTAAGTGTTGTTACAATGGGGAAGATGCACTAAAGAGTATAAAAGGTGATAAAGTGGAGATAACTTCTCCAGTGATATCACTTCTCCAGTTCCGATATTATTCTATAAAACCTATGCAGTAAGATATCCAAAGCTGGAGATGTGCAATAGCTCCACAGAATAACACAGGAACTGGAAAAGTGATATCACTGGAGAAGTCACCTCGGCGTTATCACGTGTTTATCACACTTTAGTGCATCTTCTCCAATGTCTTCTTCTGTCTACGGCTTGCTGGGTCTTCTCTTCTACAGTGCCTTATCAGGGTCATACTTCTTTCCTGCTAAATCCTCACAGATGAATCGCTCCTGGCAGGATGAACCCCAGAGCTTCAGCTATAAACAGTAAAGAAGTGTGAGCCTGCTATGACCTAGTATGGTCAGATATATATCAAGACAAAAATTAAAGGAGAACATCTCCTAATAATAACTCCCTCACTTTATTATGGTCAGAAATGTATGTCCCCTATGAATTGTAGGAGGCAATTATAATTAAGTTGATAATTAATTTGATACCTTTACTGGCTAACTAAGCAGATTTAGGATGCAAGCTTTCAAGACCTCTTAGGTCTCTTCTTAGTTATCCCATAAAGGTATCAACTTAACCCTAATTGCCTCCTGTATTTCTATGGCTAACACGGTACCAACTCTCATCTTTTAACCCTATGATTTGTGTCCATGTGCCTTAATTAGACCTGTATGTCATGTCCATGGAGGCGGATATGAGAGATGCTGATAGTTTTTTCAAATTGAAACAGGCAGTGAATCAGCTGACTTAACAGTTTAAGAACCACTGGATTGTGCAATGCATTGAAAGTGATGAGATTGCCATGTGCAATAATCAAAGATTGAGGTCCTGCTAGCAGCTGTCATGTCCGCCTTCATAGACATAACATCCAGGAATAATTTAATTTGTTATACCTCGAACAAAGCAAAATTCATAGGGACAATTACATTTTTTTGTCCATAAGTTAAGTGGGAGATTGTTATTAGGAGGACTCAAAAAAAAACACACAAGATAGCGGCAAAATAGTGAAGTATTGCTGGACATATCTCAATATTGTGCAAAGTTACTTTCTATGTACTATTTGTGGTCAGCTACAGGGTATCTCCAGAGCTGACAATCACGCATGTAGGGATCTCTCACAGACCCTACTCGGTGCCACTCGATCAGCCACTCCACACACAACTTCTTTGAACCACTTGCACGTGTCCGATATTCAAAATAGGGGTTTATTTAAATTGTGATAAAATAAACAATACTAATGTTTAAAAAAACAATATATGAATCATATATGCAGTAAAATTGTCAGCTCTGGAGATACCCTGTAGCTGACCACAAATACATGTAAGTACATAGATTGTAACTTTGCACAATATTGAGATATCTCCGGCAATACTTCACTATTTTGGAGCTATCTTGTTTGTTTTTCTGGAGTTCTTGACTGCTTGGAGGGAGTGAGAAGACGAGAAGCTGCCTTATGAGTGTATCCTGTATCTGGGTCAGGAAACAAACCCAGAAAGCTTTCTCGCTGTTTCTCATATAAGTGACAAAACAGCCAATATTTTTGTGAGTACCCATGAGTGGGGTGATATTGGTGGAGGAACATAATCTTTAGTATCTAATTGCACTAGGGCACTTCCTTTTGTTTTTGCCTCCCTTTTTGTTATTAGGAGGAGATTACTCCAAAGCAAAGTGCTGGACACCACTGACACTCAAAGGGTTAATATCTAAACTCCAGACCCTATACCCCAAAGAAAAAACAACCAAGCAGATATTTAACTGGCTACTCAAGTTAATCATAACCCATGATTTACTGATAATGTAAATACAAGAAGAATGAAAACAAGCAGCCAAATCAGCTTACCTGTATCTATGAATGATGGCATTAAATAGTCGGCCATCCCGCCAGCAGGTGGTAAAGTTTTCACAGCGTATCCCACCATAGCCTTCTGTAGTCTGCTGCGTCCAAAGGAGCAGTTTCTCTTTGGCAGACATGTCCTCTGACTCTCCACTAACATGGATGTCAGAAATCTGAAAAACAAGGAACAAGCAAATGTGATCAGGCCTAGCTAGACACTACAGAAATAAAAGGGTGGAATTTAGGGCCATGTGCAGAAAAAGATTTACATGAGAATAATTTGGGGCCCTGGAGTCCTAAAGCAAATAGTTATGTCTGCCTCCATGGTTAGAATATGTAGTAATAATGGAAGATTAACCCCCTGTGGACCAGAGGGAGGTGTAACACATTAAGAAGAAATGTGTTGCACATCCCTCTTTTCCTCAAGGGGTTACTTTTGTGATACCAATTCACACAGACCTGATTGATAGTGAGCAATAGGATTTTCTCCCCTGATTAAGGTACGCAGAGCTTTATTATTGAGCTGTGTTCCTTTAAGAGATGATACATCGCTATATTTTTAATAACTGCCCAATTTGCAGGGGTACCCTTCAGCCTCTGATGTAATTTGTTTTAAGGAGAATTGTACCTTTATGTATCAGTGTCAATTAAATTGTTTAACGGAAGGACTTACCTATAGGGTTGCCACCTTTTCTTCAAAAAAATACCGGCCAAGGCATTCCCTCCATAGACTTAACATTGGGAAGAAGCCAATTTTGTACAACCCTACTTACCTACTACATAAGTGTCCTTCATTCAGCAATAGTGTATCTATACTATAAAAAAGAATATGTCCAAGTGACCCAGAATTCTCCATCTGTGTCTGACACACCCCAGAGAAGGCAGAAAGGAGGAGATATACTGATCTCTTCCTGACTGCCTGTGTGCAACATGAAGGGGGTGCAATTTCCACTCCTGTCAAAATCTCTGCAAGGAGTTTGCCCTCTTCACTAGCTCCTCTTGCAAAAAAAAAAAAAAATGACCAACTCACACTGCCAGCACTGTCTGTATGTATTTGTCTATCTAAATCTACCTCTTTGTGTATATATCCTATTTACTGTGCTTTTCTGTGTGCTTTACTTATCTGGCCAGGTGCTGGGTGCCAGTGTACACATACAGTGGCAGTGCTGCAGACCCCGCACATAAGAGGTGTGTGTAACTCCTTTTTACGGGCGGAGGAACCAATATTTTTAAAGTCATAGTAACTTAACGGTTTTGTCTGGTATCCAAACAAATCCATTGGATACCTCTCTGGAACTCAAAGGGTTAAGGTTTCCTCTCTTGTGCATCCAGCTTCTTCCTCCTATTCACCGCCCACTCCACTAAGCAGATAGTCACAGATGGAGTGCAGCCGCTCAGGAGCCCTGAATTCCATGACATGCCAGGACTGTCATTGGTCCTTTTGGCAAGTTCACCCATAATGGTCCGGCACGTCACGGTTCCTTAAGGGGTTAAACAGACAATAGCAGATACAATTTTGTATATATTTTCTGTTTCTGGTTCACTGACCACCCCTCCCTGGCGGGGGTAGAGGGTGGAGTACGCCAGCACCAAGAGAATCACCATGAGGCAGTGATTTTGATAGGACTAACCAGGGGCAACTACTTTCAAAATTGCTGAAGAGAGACTCTCCACCCTTGAGTTGTAGTTCTTCACTGATTGCACAGAACCCAGAATCCCTTGGGTATTCACTAGCATGTGTAAATAAAAATGCTAATGCAGCATATAGGTAATTTTGAAAGCTCCTTTAAAAACATTTTCCACTGATGGGGTCTCTTTAACCCCTTTTTCCCCTGAAGGACTGGTAACGATTCCGGACTGTCACGTATTTTGTGCTTACAGCACTCCTGTAGCGCTGCTGTTCTTCCCCTTTTAGGTTTTCCATCTCACCTCATCTCAAATTTCCTTAACCCCTTAAGGACCGGCCGCGCATGCATGTTGCGGTCACTTAAGGACCACAGACCTTTTTTTTTTTTTTTTTTTTTTTTTTTTGCTGCTTCCGATTCCAGACTCCCCGAACGGCGTGCAGCCGTGCGGGAAGCCTGGAATTCCATGACGGTCCAGGACCGTCATAGGTCCTTAAGGGGTTAATCATTTCAACAAAAGTACTGTTTTGGAAGATATGCATACATTCTGATGTTATTTCATATTCAGATGATTGTAATGCTGTCATTATCGAGTAAAGATTTCTGCACTGTCTTTATTTCTAATAAAGTTATTGTTAAAAAAAAAAGATTTTATCAAGGCTCTTAGGCCAAAACTAAATTGTAAACAGTTTAGTAACAGAAGGAAGTGGAAAATAGCAGTAATGGAGCAGCGTAAATAAGGGAATCTGGAAGTCTGCCTGCAATTAATTGTACTGTCAGTGTTCTTTTCAGTTTTCTTCTACCATAAAACATCTGGTACATGCAGGCTATAGTCTATTCAAGTCAAAAAGAGCATATGCACAGCAAAAAAGTAGAGCAATTCTGAAGAATAATATCTGCACCATAGATAAGAAATACACATTCCCACTGCCTCCCATATACCTCTTTAGTATCAAGTTATTAGAAGTCCATTTAAAGGAGTGGTAAACTTTTTTTAATGTTTTGAGTGCCAGAGAGGTATCCAATACCTCTCTCTCACTCAAAGGATTAATTTAATGAACTATATAAGTTTCAATTATTTTACTAATGTCAAATAAGGGTGCTGCCACCGCTTTGGGATTTCTTTCACTGAATCACAATTCACTTGCTATGCAGAGCAGTAGTCTAAGGGCGAGGTGTTCAGAAAGTGGTGGCAACTGAAATTGTCTGTAATCAGAATAAAAAATTCTTACACCATGATCCGTCAATTCTCAGACATGTCTCCATTTTTGCATCCAATTCCGTCATCTCCGTCAAAGGGAAAAAGCCGTCTTAAAAGTGGGTGTGGTTTAATCTTCCGTCATAATGTAAGGTATTTTCAGAAAAAAATATTCATTTGAACGTCATTTTTTTGTCTGATTTGTTCCCGAGATAATAAAAAAGGTCTAAACTTGAAGAAGAAAAATTAAAGTACTGAGGAGCAATTTTTCATTTCAAAGACAAAAAAAAAAAAAAGTTTTGTTTCTTTGAAAATGTTCATTTCAAAGACAAAAAAAAGTCCTTGTTTCTTTTAAAATTTTCATTTCAAAGACAATTTTTAAGATCAGAATTTTTAATGGCAATGTGCAATGAGATCTTCTTACCGTCATTTTTAATTCTTTAGATGAATTTTCAAACGTGACAGATTTACTTTGGAAAATATTGTCCTTTTACAACCAACTCATGATCCGACAAGTTTTTCATTATGACGACTTTTTGAAGATCTTACCCTAACAATTCTGGTGTAAACAAACTGCACCATAGGGCACTAATAAAAACTACCAATGTTTTAAATGGGGGGTTTTAACCCTTGAATATTAAAGTGGTCTACAACAAACTGCAACGCATTTTGTTGGAGACCTCCCTAACAATCAAGGAGTTAAAACCACATTTAAATTAATGGAAACTGAGGAATATTTATAGTATAGTTAGATTGCCCTACAACTGCATCTCCCTGGGTCCTGAATGCTACCCAAAGTGTCCCTCCCTGGCTTGTAAACACGGGAGTGAACATTTCAATCTTAGTAGGCTTGCAGGCAGTGGCGTAATTATAGGGGTCGTAACTGTGACTGGGCCCGTGCACTCCAGGTGCCCGGCCGCCCCCTGCAACCCCTCCTCCTGGCACCCACAATCTCCCTCCGGCGCTCTAGTAATGCAGAAAGATGATGTCATCTCTCAGCGCTCTGCATTACTAAGAGGGCCGTGCAGGAGCTCCAGGTAGGGGGTAGGAGATGGGGACATTGTGGAGATTGAAGGGCATTGTGGAGGGGGTCAACGTGGTCGAGGGGAGCAAATGTGTTGGGACGGCCCGTGGCACTTCTTGCACCAGGGACGAGAGACTTCTAGTTACGCCTCTGCTTGCAGGTTATAAACAATAATAAACACAACAAATCCAGGAGCAGGAAGAACACATGAGAACAGAACCCTGGAATTCCAGGGAATGAGCTTCTCAAGGATTTATGCAACAGTAATTTACTTGAATATGAGAAATGATTTCCGTGAAGAGCTGTACAAAAGGAACAAAAGTCCAGTACATTCAGGGAATATAGTGGCCACACTTGGAAGATAAGTTGACCTGTTTTGCAGATGACTTCTTATTATCATATCTTCACGTTATCCTTCCAAAGCTTATCAATATTCTAGACCAGGGTTTCTCAGCCAGGATGTCATGGCACTTTGGTGTGCCCTGGGCATCACATTAGGGTATCACAATTTTTCTGTGAAGACTGTCATGAATGTAAATGTTAAGTTTCAAAAGTATATTTATGGAAATGATTATGGACAACATCCTTGCTTTTGTCATTCTGACAGTAAGACCAGAGAATATTTATATATTTCTGTATTTCTCACTTCATTACTTCCTTGAAAAATGAGCGATAAAATTATCAGGTTGCCCTAAAAATTCCAGTGTGCCCTTGGGTACCATGAGCAAAAAAAGATTGAGAACCAGTTCTATAGACAGATTCCACACCGTCTCTACCCTACATGTACCGGTAAACATATGGAATTCATAATCACTGAACACTACCATGCCACCACGCTACCTAACTAATAACCAGACAACTTTTACTTCCATCTAGATGTAAATATCCCATAAGACTTCACAACAAGCTACCAAGTGAAATACATTCTGCTAATTCAAAGCTTAAAAGAACAGTAAACTTTTATTTATGAAAACACATATTTTATAGATCTTTTCCTGCTGAATAAAACAAGGTCACTCCCATCGCTGTCAGATGTTTTATTCAAAATTTATAGCAGTTCAAATAATCAGGAAGTGAATTTACTGCATTTATTTCCTGATAGTTCTAACTGACAGGAAGTGACTCAACAGTTTCTATTACATTCTATGGAGAACTATATGTCTCTGACTTTTCTGACTTTCCTCTCCATTAGAAACTAACAGGAAAACTAATTAGAATCTGACCACTAGACGGCACTGCTAATGTAAAAACACATGGGTTTAAACTGTAATAACTCTGGAAATATAAATCTCTCAGCAGTGGGAGTATCCTTATCTTACTCAATAGGAAAATCCCTACAATATTTATTTTTTCATAAAAAAAAGTTTACTGCTCCTTTAAAGCAGACCTATCACATTTAATTTTTTTTAACATATTTTAAAACTTCATTCAAAACTTCCTATGTATTGTGTGAGGCCAAACTCTAGCAGATGTATAGTTTAGGAAATATTCACTTTTATTTCTGTGAAAAGTGAAAATGAAAGTCTCCTGGTGCAGACCATCACTTCATTAACATATGAAGCATCACTGAAAATCCTAATTAGCATATGCCATGTCACTGAAAAGGTTTCATTAGTATATGACACGTCACTTAATATATTCTTTAGCATATGAAACATCACTGGTAACTCACTGGTATCGCAATTAGCATACATTTGAATATGGTACCAAGTACGAATACCTTCTTAAAGGGATAGTACACTAAAAAAAAAAAACCTGTTAGCGAAATTATAGGAATAATAAAAAAAATACTTACCGCCCTCATTCCCATCTCTCAAACCGTTATGGTTTGAGAGATGTAAGAAAATAAAGACCTCCGCTCCCTCCCCTTTCTGCCTGACGAGCTGTAAAGCTGTCAGAGGCAGAATCTGGTCGCCCGACTTTAGGCGGCTCTTCAGGAGTGCTGACATTGGGATATCTAACTATAATTACTGCCTGGCTTGTAAGTACACGTTGTAGACCATTCCGATGAAGTAATTACAGTTAGATATCTCGATGACAGCTCTCCTGAAGAGCAGCTGTCTGGTCCTGGAAGCAGGATCTCATGATGTCTGCTATACAGCGGACACATGAGAAGGGGGGGGGGAGTGGAGGACTTTATTTTCTTACATCTCTGAAACTGTTATGGGAACAAGGGTATTACATAGTTTTTTATTATTCCTATCATTTCCCTAACAGTTTTTCTATTGGAGTTTACTATCCCTTTAACTGTATATCGGCTGGTCTTAAGGCTAACATGACACATAGGCAATTTTAATGAAGTTTTCAAATATGCAAACTTGAATCAAGGCCACAGATTTGTGGGAGCTAGCCACTAAACCATTTGGGACATAATTTAGGCGATAAAGGTCTTTATCCTACCACTCATTGATTCTATATTATTTATTTTGCCTCCAAGTTGATGTCCCATTATCCTCTCTTGAAAATTTCCAAAGTCAGAGCATGCATTAAAACTTTTGAGGAAAACAATGTACCATGAAAAAGTATCAACCAGGTTACTTGTTCCTCATCTGAAACTATTATTGAGCAGCAAACCTAGCACAGTTGGTTGAACTTTTTCAACTGCATGACTACAAAAATCCCTTACTGATCCATATTCATGTTCCAATGTTTTTTTGGATTGCCTCATTCCAGCAACTAACTCCAGCATTACGCAAACTCACTAAAATAATGACCAGACTCTGGCATAATATAAAAGGAAGCCGCTCGGTATCAAACTGGCTTTGCTCCAGACCATAGAAACAAATATGACAAAGTTTCAGCAAGAAAATTCAAGCCCTGGCATGAGATACAAGAAATATAAAAAAATCTAGGCTCCATGGATGCCACTAAATGGCATTAAAGCTTAATATTACCAAAAGGATGAGTAACTACATGCACAAACAAACAGTGGATTTCAAAAGACTGTTTCTTAGAACCACACAGACAAAAGGTCTGTTTTCTACCATATACCATACACTTACAAAATGACACTGTCCTTCCTTCAGACTACATACATTTCAGGAAAGCAGCATTGGGGGCAAGCTTGATGGCAAATCCTGGAACAAAATTTTTGTAGGGTAGAAGCAACACATAAGACTAAGAGAGCAATCTTTTCTGATCATGTCCCTCTTGACCCCAGAGTGCTTTCCACCTGTGAGTTTTAAAAAAATATATTTTATACCTAATTAATTAACACATTAACTAATAGGCTACAAGACCTAATCCTTTGCTTTCCAGTACTGTACAGTTCAAGAATAGATGTTTGTTATATATCAGTATTGTCATTGACTTGATCAATAAATAAATCCATATTTTTGAATATCTGACAGGCTGTATAATTCACCATCATTATCAATACAAAAAAAATATATATCACTCAGCCCTCGCACTTATGACTTTCTGATCATCACACTACAGAGACCGCTTTAAAGGTTGCTCAGCCATGGGAGACTGTTTATAAATGGTGGGATTGCCCTGAGGTAATAGCTGGCTCCTAAAATTGTCTTTGGCTATCTAAATGTTCTATAGTTTTTTTAACCCCACTTAAAGAACCAGAGGCAAGTACAATGCATTGCTCACACCACTTGTCTTTAAAATGTAAAAAAGTATACAAAAACAAAAGAAAAGACAAGACGGTGCATATTTGGAAGATCCACAGTTGAGGATTTATTAAGAACAAGGCAGCAGCGACTGGGTGATGTGACATCTCATGAATAAGGAGCTTTGATAATCTCCATTTGAGAACTTGGTTTATGTAAAGCTTTCCATTTTTTTTTCTCTACATTTCTTGTGACCATATATGAGTGATTATAATATATATGGGGACATTCTGTTTGTAGCGCTAAATAAAGAGTGTGTTTGTTAAAAAGTATAGTTACATTTAGCTGCATAACATTTTCTGAATGATTACACTTCAGTTTTCACCGGTAATGTTTAAGGCCTCCTGTCTCCTAGCAGTCATTTTGACATTTTGCTCATGTGAGAATGTCAATAAAACCACCCATATGTTTGGGATGGCTTACGGACGGGAACTGAAACCCTCCCCCATGCACTTCACATTCTAATTTGGTACCAGAGACACATGGAAGTTGATGTATGGAGATGCACTGGAGCAAAGCAATCAAACTATAGGAACAAATAAAAAGTTCATATTGCACTATATGGGGATCTAACACTTTGAATGCTACAGAGGTCTTCAACACATCAGGACAAAATGCACTGAAGACCTTTACAGCATGTCAGGTTAAAAGCAATATTTAAATCAACAGAAATATTTCTTTGTCCCCATAATACAGTTAGTTTGCCTCAGAACTGCACCAGATCATATATTAAATATAATACTGTACCAACATGGGTACAAAAGATCCCCAGAATCACTGTGACACACTGATACCATATGTCATATCCACAAGCAATAAAGCTCAGAGTTCCTATGCAAACACCACAGTATAAATGTCATGGGGCCATAAAAGCCAGCACAAAGTTCAAATGCCTGGATGATTATTTCTGTTTTACTAGTATGAAGGTCATAACAATACACCCTGCATGTTAACACACTTAGACCAACATATAGAGAAATATTTACCAAGGCAAATGTTTAGTAAATCTGGAGCAATGCAACTGCACCAGATTTATATTTAAAAAAAAAAAGTGTTTCATTGCTCTCAATATGGCAGCTTCTTTGATAAATATCATGCAGCTGTTTTGCTCCAGATGTAATAAACGCTTGCCTAGATAACTGTGTCCCAGAGGGTATAACTCACAAATGAAAACAGGAGCAATTCTGAGTAAACCAATTGCATCATAGGGGAGAAACACAAAGAGTCCTCCCACACATTGTGAAGCAATCCACGGGAGACATCTCTATTATCCAAGGGGTTTAAAGCTCCATTTAGATCAAAGAAAGTTTAGGGATTACTGTTTTCCCCCTATGGTACAGATGGTTTGCTCAAAGACTACACCTCTTGCCATTTGTGCTATATTCCATTGCATGCAATGACATTAACACGGATTTCATTTCCACATTTCTCCATATAATTCAGTTGCAATCTGTACGATAAACCATAATATATCAACTGCAATAGAATCCAGCCCATACTGGCTTGTCTGCTGAGACAGAACCTACATAGCAAGGGGTGCTGAGGCTGATGTACTGGGGAGAACTGGAATAAACCAACTGTACCATAGAGGACACATAACATTCCAAATTCCCCACTGATTTAAATAGGGCTTTTAATTTAAATGTGAATTTTAAATGTTGGAGAAATCTCCAACATGTCGAGAGGAATTGCCATTTAAAACAACAGGGATTTTATTTCTCCCACAGGATTGTCACTGTTTTTTTCCAGAACAGCTCCAGAAAGGAGATGCACTAAGGGGTGATAACAGGCCACAATGGTGATATGGTGGATAATTTGTGTCAGTGGCATATCAGCAGTATGCATTGAGATGAATCCACCACCAATCCGCCAAAATTCACTGACATTGCAAAGACAGCAGATGCCCTCCCTTAACCCTTACTGTGCCATAGGGATATATAGCACAGCATCTCTTCCGTTCTGTACTGACTGAACCAGCTGAACAGGCTATTTGACGATCAGCTGATTCAGGTAAACACAGGACTCTTAAGGCACTCTGCAACTGAATTTCTTGTGAGTCCTGAGTTTACCTGAATCAGCTGATCGGCAGATGGTCCACTCAGATGGTTCAGTCACTACAGAAGGGCAAAGAATCTATGAGATAAATATAGAGCTTCTCTGCCATTCGCTCTATTTTGGACCCTTTCAGTGCCAAAGGGTTGTGCAGTCCACATCCACTGAAAGGGTTAAAGAAGAGGTGCTGTTTGTGGTGCTGAAGTCTGAGCAGATCCTCTTCGCTCTTCCAGTGGGCAAGAGGGGGAGCAGATAGAATGCACTCAGAGTTCAGGGTTGTTGAACTGCTCTAAATATGCAGGGAGGGCATCACCCCTTAGTGCATCTCCCCCCCTTGTTCTTCTTAGTACATCAGCCAAAATATTTCACTTAACAGAAGAGCCACCAAAATGGTTCAGGGTGTTCCTGATACAGGGTGCCAGGACAGACTCAGAGAACTTTGCATGTTTAGCTTGGAAATCAGGAGGGAGAGGGGAGATGTGATAGAAAGCTTTAAATATATTAATGGATTTCATATAGTCCAGGAGAGAAGCATTTTCCAAAAAAGAGCAATACTAGAACAAGAGGTCATGGTGTAAAGCAGAGGGTAGAGAACACAGAAGTAATGTACATAAGTAGTAATATACAGAAAAGGTGATTGACTCATGGAACAGCCTTCCCAGCAGAGGTGGTAGGGACAAATACTGCAAACCCTTTAAGTGCCAGAGGGGTATGCCTCGCATTGCAGAGCAATACTTTGTGTACCCCTCTGGCACTCAGTGGTATAATGGATTCCAAAATGCCCAGGATAGACACGTCTACTCTGAGAAGTATGTAAAACTGTGTACTTTATTAGACAGAGAAATGGGCAGACTGCATAGGCCAGATGGTTCTTGTCTGCCAAAGACAACTCCACTGCATTGCTTAGGAATGCAGTGCAGATGTGTGTAGAATATAAGAGGTTAATACAGAAGCAGGCAACCTTTGGCTCTCCAGCTTTTGGACACTTCTCCTTGTATACGATGGGAGTTGTAGTTACAAAAACTGGAAAGTCACAAGTTTCCTATCCCTTAGTTGATAAAACAGAAATAAGAATGAATGGGGCATTTTGTATATTTACCTGAACCCTTTGTGGAGGAGTGCTATGAAACTCCCCCTCATCTGGAACATGAGGTAAAGTGTCAATATAAGAAGGCCTCTTTTTCTCCCCCACTGTGTATGATTTAACACAATACACATTTCCTTCACTCTTCCCTCTCTTCAGTCTATTTACATCACTTTTGACCTGTTGTTCAGCAATCCTATTTTCATTAGAGTCCCAGCACCCTATAACACGCTCAATAGAGTTTAAGCTTGAAGCCTTTTTAGCACAGCAGGCATCGGGATGATCATGGAATGTTAATGTATTTGGAATGTTTGGAAATGAAAGCTTTCCATCCCCAACAAGGCTGGGAAGGCTGCAGTTTTTAAGACTGCTTTTCCTATATGCGTTTGCTCCCGTGTCATCAGAATCACACGAATCCAAGTGAAACAGAACAGTACTTTCCAATCCTGGATATCTGATGCTTGAGCCATTTTTAGTAAACCGTTGTCCATCATCACAATTGCCACAATCAATGGTATTCACAGAGAGAAAAACATTTTCAGGACCATTCTTTTCTACAGCAGTTTCTGTGGATTTGATCTCATTGCTATTCTCTCCTTCCTTCTTTTTGTCAGACTTTTTTCTTTTGAAAACTTTCTTGCCTGGAGATTTCTTTGGCGGGCTTAAAGGAGCCTTGGCAGGATCTATGTTATATTCCTCTTTCTGAGCTCGAACACATCCACAGACATTGCCCATTTGTGTAAAAAACAAATCACATCTCTTTAGGACGTTTACAAAAACAAAATATCTCTCTCGCTACAATCTTGTACAGAGTTACAGAGTCAAACAAGCATCTTACTTTCCTCCAGAAATCACTCCCAAGCTCTGCAGTGAGCAGCCATCTTGGAAGCTGAAAAATGTATACGTAATAAATGTCATGGCACAGTGCCCAGTAAAAGGCCTGTGTCTGATTAGACGTTGACTTATTTCTGGCCACCAATCCTCTTAGGCACATAACACATAATTGCCTCTGTGCTAAGGTATGAAGTAAGACTGATTAGCTTTCAAAGTCAAGACAGGGAAAAGCATGTGACTGCAAATTGTCAGATGCGTTTTATTTTCACTTCATCCAGCTAGCCCTACTGAAAGCATAGCATGAATCATATTAACCTTTGGAGCCATAAAGCAATATTACTTATCCAGTGCAAACAGAAAAAGAAATCCGTAAGTTTAAAAGATTCTGAGGTTGATGATTAAAGGGACATTGAATCATGTACAGGAAACAAACAGAGTAACTCTGCGGCAAATAAACTACTGCATGGGGATAAAAAAAAACCATTGAATTAAACGGGACATTTAACCCCTTGAATGCTACAGCATTCCCCATTTAAAGCGGAACTTTCACATGAGTAAAAAAGCTCTGCACAGCATAGTTACGCTAGCGATTTAGACAGATTTATGTTTCAAAATAAAACAAATTGCTTAATTAATGACAAAGTCACCTTTTAACCAGGCAGGCACCTGCAGGGATCTTACAGGAAGTGCTCTCTGTGCCTGCGCTGTCAGTCCCTTCCCATACCATATGGTTCAGTGACAGTCAACCTCCAATCCTGGATTTGAAGGGGACGGACATCGCAAGCGCAGAGATGCTGGCTCTGAAAGATGTCTGCGCTGTTCCCCGGTGCCTGTCTAGTTAAAAGGTGATTTTTTTCTTTAATGAAGCAATTTGTTTTTTCTTGAAGCATAAATCTGTCTATATCGCTAATGTAGCTTTTTTGACCATGTGAAAGTTCCGCTTTAAATTAATGGAATTTGAGGGATTCATTTTTGCCTCCTGTGGTGCAGTTGTTCCGCCCCATAACAGTACATCAGCATCAATACAGGTTCATATCCATGTAAAGTAAACAGTAAACCTTTATTTTGAGCCTACATATTCTGCAAGTGCATAATGTGTAAAGCCAAATTGCCTATAGTTTGTATCATTTTGTTTTTCCATCTTCACCTATTATTTTACACATTTATCCCTGATAGAGAGCTACCATTTTTTTTCACAAAGCATTATATGGGGCTGCGAAAGCTGACAGTGCAACAATGTAAAAAAGATACAATGCAAAACAATGTAAAAAAGCCTGCCTCTACAGCAAACAGTTAATCGATGCTGTAGAGAGGCTAGCCCGACTTTTTCTGTCAAAGACAGAAAACTCCCTGGATTCATAAATTCAATCACTGTCAGGGAGATAAAAGCATAAAAATATAGGTGAAGATGACAAAAAAAAAAACACCCACACGTACAGGACATTTTTCTTTACATATTATTTTCCTGCAGAATATATAAAAGGGTTTCTACTATTCCTTTAACTGTCATTTACTCCAACCCAGCATGTTTGGAGTAAATGTGAAAGTTCTAAAACAAAATAAAAGTAGAAAGTGGCTACATTTTGGCTTCATTTGTTATCGGGGTTGTTAAAAATGGATAACTCCTTTATTTAATAAGAATGCAAATTATAATTTTTTTACTCACATGTACACAAATTGTGCCCTGTCACCTGACAGAACTAGGTTCTACCTTTGCATAATGGTGCCATTCAATAATGAATGATATAAATACTCATAATCCATGGAATGGTAAATTACTTTAAAGGGGGAGCTAGAGCAAGCCATCTAAAAAACAGTTGTGTAGTGCTGAGTATATTAGTATCCCACAGGTAGGGAGAGTAACACAGTAAATGTATACAAACATATTAATTAACTGATTACTTCTAAACATATTGGGATTAACGTATTGGACCTCAACAAATTGGGGCCAATAGGGGACATGCAGAGAACATTAAGTTTCTTCCCCTGTAGGGATGGTAGGGTTGTGATATCCCCAAACACCAAAAGGGTGTTGTGCATAAGTAATTTTTTTTTTTAAATAAAAGTCATACTTCATGAGCATAGTCAAAGCCAACTTTAGCTTTCATAGCTCATACTCCAATAATGTGTACCCCAGCTTGATTATGCTTGAAAAATTCTCCTGAGCTAAAATATAAAAAAAAATAAAATAAAAAAAATAAAATAAAATATATATATATATATATATATATATATATATAGAACCTCAAGCACATGGATGGTAATGTCCTCATACATTTGGTTAATTATAACTGTGATCATGCCACTCTACAGATCTCTGGTTAGAACTCATCCAGAGTATTGTGTACAGTACTGGAGACCCCATCTCTGGAAGGATATAGATACTCTAGAGAAAATTCAGAGAAGGGCTATGAAAATGGTTACTGGTTTACAGGAAAATAAATAGCAGGATAGACTAAATGATGTGAACATGTATAGCTTGGAGAGAGAAGAGAGAGAGGGGATATGATATAAACATTCAAATACATGAAGAGATTTAACAAAGTGCAGAAGGGAAGTACATTTCAAAGAAGTAGAAATGTTAGGTCAAGAGGCCACAATTTAAAACTAGAGGGACATAGGTTTAGATGTAATTTAAGAAAGTTTATCTTCATCAAGAAGGTAGTAGATAAATGGAATAGTCTAACAGCAGAAATGGTAGATGTTAATGCAGTGAGGTAATGTAAGCATGCAAGAACCAAATAAGGTTTGAGGATTTCACAGTACGAAAATGGGCAGACTAGATGGGCCAAATTAGTCTTATCTGCAGTCAAATTCTATATTTTTATGTTTATTGTATTTTATTTGCTTATTTTATTTCATATTTTTGGATCTGCCTGATCCTCTGTTTGGAAATTCCAGTCACTGGCTGCAAACAATCCTAACCATGGCTCACTAAAGGTCCACATGCTGAAGACGTTACTTGCTGACATAAGAATACTGCAGTTCTAACCTCTGTATTTAGTATCTGAAATGAACAATGAGTAGACATAGACATCACAAGATAATGGGTAGAGACTTCAAAAACCTCTATTCTGGTACCTTGCTCTAATTCTCCACAACAGCTTAGGTGATTCAGTTTCCTCAGATGCTCTAGATCTTCCATACACTGATTCCAGTCAAGATTCTCTTTCACTGGCTGCCTACGATGCACTAAAGCAGACACTGAGAATTTCAAATAATGTTTGCTATCTTCAATAATATTCAAGTAGAGTTCTTTGGAACACAAACAAATGGAACTATCTGAAGCGCATAAGGTGTCAGAAACAAAGGATCTGAGAGCAGAATGCAATATACTAGCTGAGTACTTAGAGGATCTGGACAATTACTCCAGATGCAATAACATTCATTTGAGAGGCATACTGAAGGATACTGCCAATTTGGAGTCCTTCACACAGGGCGAATTTACACATATGCTTCCAGAAATTCCTGACAGGGGTATATACACAGACTCCTTCATCCCAAACCTCCTCCAAATGAAAGACTGAGGGATGTGATTCTGAAACTACAGTCTTTTAAAGTTAAGGAGGCCTTCCTGTCTGCTGCCCGATGACAAGCTCCTTCTTGAAATGGAATATCCAAAGAATTCTTTTTAGACCTGACTCCAGACACTCTCAAAATGCCACAAGATGATGCAAATTACAAATTCCAAAGACCCCGAGGTATTCTCTACAAGTCGGGGTTCCTATTCTTTACCATTAATAACAGAGAATATTCTGTTAAGGATGTCCAGTCTGGCAGGGATCTACTGGAAAGATTACAAATCCCATTCATCGGACTACCTCATCCTGGTTCTCAACTGTTCCATGATTCTATGATTTAAGACTACAGACTTCTGTTATGTTCAACACTGTGGGTCACTGCATCCACTGAACATATTTGATGCTTGCACCCTGTAACTATAATAAATAGCGGATAGAATATATGAGAAGGTTTCTCTTTCTGGCCATCTCTCCCTGCATAGTAACCTGCTTTTCAATAATTACAGCAGACCTAGCACTTTACATAATATTGATAAATATGGGGAGAGATGGCTTGTGGGGGCTCTCTAAGCTCCTGATGATGATGCAATGTTACAAACTCCTGCTATGATCCACATAGCAGTTCTATCAATCTACTGGCTGTATATGATGTTTATGATGTGTTTATAGTAGCCAATAAGTAGAGCATGTGACAGGACTTTCTCTTTTTGACCATAGCTCCTCTATAGTCCATTCCATAACTTTGTATAACTCGATTTTCTGATGTCAGGTCTCATGCTCCTTCATTAAATACTGTGAACGAGGAAGAAGACAGTCTGGGGAAATCTCAGAATAGCAGACAATCTGATGAAAATTTACAAACTCCCGATATGATCCACTTTGTGATTCCTTCAATTCACTGGTTGTATTTAACATTCACTCTCTGTAAGTTTATAGTAACCAATAAGTAGAACATATGTTAAATCTTTCTATTTTTGTCATCTGTCCCAGTGAAACTACCTGACTCTCAATAATTATAGAAGGCTTATTTCTTTATATAATATTCCTGACCTGGAGCTGCAGTGAACATGGAGAGGGATGGCCGAGGGGAAACTCAGAAGCAATAAGCTTCCCACCACCTTTCCCTTCCTTTTTTGTTACATGTTGTAATATTGTTTGATGCGATTGCTATTACATTATTATGGTCTAGGCACCTCTGCTTACTATCAGTTATTAGTACACTTACTGCCCCTTAGGGCTTGTTCACTGTTATAGCATTAAACATCAATCTTTTCTATTGTTCAGAAAAGTGTATTACAGTATAATATATTTTGTATGTTCTCTTCCAATTGTTTCTCTCTTTGTGCTTTAAACTACCCCTTCTCCTTTCTTTGATTCTTTCTTTTCTTTCACCCCTGTCCCTTTTTTCCCCTCTTTCCCTCTTTTTGCTGTCAGAGAGTTTCAGTGGATTTCGCTACCCTGGATAGTCTTAACAACTCCGGATTACAATGTCCTGGGTTAATGATTTAGATATTTGGTCTCTTGTTCGTTCCTTTATTACACTCTGTGATTTCCTTTTCTTCTTCCTCTCCCCTTTTTTCCACAGTACAATTAGTTGGGCACTTACATTTATCTTTTGTCTTCTGATCCTTACAGCTAACTGCATTGGAAATGTAATGCTACTTTTGTTCACATATTGGATTACACGGTTTCATTTGATCCCTTCTTACCAAATCACCCCTCTCTTTTTTTCTGTACACCAAACTAAATATACTAAAATTTTCAAATTAAAAAAAATAGGATTTTAGTGTTATCACTTGTTAAATCCTTCTATCTTTAGACCATATGAAATACATGTACCACAGGGAAGGACACATCTTAAAAGACAAAGTCTTGTAGCTGGAGACTCCCTGCCATTCCTCCAGCTCAACACTTGCCCCACCTTATACTAGCCAGTTGTGAATGTGACAGAAGTCACACTGACTGGGATAAGCAATAGAAAAACAAGGAGAAGAAAGGCCCTAAGATGACCCTGCAGCCCAGACATTAAAGATCAAAAAGATGCCTCTTTCTCTGGGTGGGAGACTTGTGTGCCATATAGACTAAAGAGAAAAGGATTTAACAGATAAGAACACTAAAATCCTATTTTGTCTTATGTCCACTATGGAACACTGATTACATGGGGATATACCAACATTAAGCTCCCTGGGTGAGAAGGAGAAAGGACCTCATGCCTGTTCTTATGATACTGGAGTTCAGAAGGACTATCCAGAACTGGAACAGCCCAAACAGAAAAAAATGTGCCAACGGACAATGAATAACCACCGCACACAGAAACAACAGGGCTCAAACGTCCAAACAACAGTAAAGAAGAAAGAATAAACTAAGGTACCCTAGATAGGCAGTACTGCCTGAAGGACCCAAGTCCAAAATTGGCTTCAGCCGATGCCAGAACATCAAAACGGCAGGGTTTTGCAAAGGTGTGCATGGAGGACCAAGTCACTGCCTTTCACAATTGCTCAGCCGAGGCCTGATTCCTGTAGGCCCAAGAGGCCCCCAAAGACCTAGTGGAATGTGCTGTGACCCTGAAGGGAACAGATTCCTTTCTGAGTCCATATGCTTAGCATATGGTAACCTTAATCCAAAAGGCAATAGTAACCTTGGATGCATGCCGTCCAGCTGTAGGACGCTCAGGTAAAACAAAGAAAGAGTCAGCCTTGTGAAAAGGCTCAGTACATTGAATATAAAATCCAACAAGTAGAGATTCTTTCCTTGTCACACTTTGGGTCAGGGCAGAACAAAGGCACCACAATCTCTTGATTGATGTGAAACTCAGAAATCACCTTAGGGAGAAACTTCTGAGAGGCTCTAAGGACCGCCTTGTCCTTGTGAAAAGCCAGAAAAAGTGGTTTGAAGACAAAAGCTTGCAGTTCAGCAACTCTTCAAACAGAGAATACCTCCAAAAGAAAAGCCATGTTAATCGCCAGCTCGAGCAGATGGATGGTAGGAAGGGGTTCAAAGGAAGGTCTCTGTAAGACCCCCAAAACCAAATTAAGGCCCCAAGGAGGAGTAGGAGCCTTAAAGGTAGGAGAGGCATGAGCCACCCCCATGAAGGAACACCTTGAAGTCCAGAATGGTGACAATTCATCTCTGAAAAAACACAGAAAGTGCCAAAATCTAAATCTCCAAGGAGCTCAAGCTGAGAGCCTTGTTCAGGCCATCCTGGAGAAAGGATAGCCCCCAAGGAAGGTCAAACTCCTGCGAGGACAGAGATCTGTCCACACACCAAGAATGAAGAGAGAACAAATCCTATGATAGGCTTTGGAAAAGACTGGTTTGTGTGCCTGAATCATAGTGGAAATGACCTCAGTGGAGAACCCTTTTCTCCACAAAACGTGGGCTTCAATAGCCATGCTGTTAAAGCCTTCTATCGCACATCCTGTTTCCACAGGTAACCCTGGAGAAGGAGGTCCGGCCTGGGAGGAAAGTGGAGCATGTCCCGAATGGAAAGACTGACCTGGTTTGCATACCCCACCCTCCAAGTCCAATAAGGGGTGCCCAGAATCACAGTCACGCCTTCCATCCTGATCTTCCAGAGCACCCTGGAAATGAGAGGGATTGGAGGAAAAGCATAAGCTAGATGGAAGTTCCACAGAATCAATATGGCATCCGTGGCAAAGGCCAGAGGATCTACTCTCTGGGAGCATAAGGTGAGAACCTTTCTGTTTTCTCTGGTGGCCATGAGATCTATTGTGAGCATGCCCCACCGCAGCACAATCAGGTAAAAAGCCTACAAAATGAGCTCCCACTCTCTGTGATCCACATCTTGGCAACTTAGGAAGTCCGTGTACAGCGGAGATGGCTGGAACTGGGCCTCTGCCCACCCTAGAATGTACTTTACCTCAAACCAGGATGCCACACTTCAAGTGCCACCTTCATGTTTATGTATGCCATGGCCTTGGCATTGTCTGGCTGTACCCTCACTGGTCTTCCCCTCAATTATGAGGTCCACTACACAAAGGCCAGATGAATCACCCTGAGTTTCAGAACACTGATAGACTGCAGAGACTCCTTCACAGTCCACCTGCCCTGGACCCCCAAGTGACACACAACCGCACCCCAGCTATTCAGTAATTCAGCAAGTAAAGACTCCATCTTGAAGCTTGCAGTCTTCACATATTTGTTGACACTTCAGGACCAGAATAGGCCATCCTTCTTTAGGACTACAAACAGGTTGGAATAAAAAAATGAAATGCGCTCTGTGGGAGGAACTGGCAGCAAAACCTCCTTGGTTACAGTGAGCCCACTTCTTTCCAAAACAGCCAAACCTCTTCTTGCTCTTTTGGCACTCTGGACAAAAAGAAGCAAAATGGTGCAAGGAACACAAGATCTATGAAAAACCCACTGCTCTGCTACTGAGGATTCCAAGGCATCTCAAAAGAGGCAAAGACACCACCCTACTGGTAAATGCTTACCAGGATTCTGCAAATCATGCAGAAGACTGCTTGACAGGCTTAGCCCTTGGAGCTTCTCACTTGGGCTGCCATGCTGTTGAGGCTTGGCGAAGGAGCGAGCGTGAGAGGCCTGAGAAGCTTGTTACCTTTGCACCTATATTTGGTAGGGATGAAAAAGATGCCAGTTCCTCACTACAGTTGGATGTTTAGAGGACATCTGAGGCAACAAAATGCTCTTGCCCCCACTTGCATCACTAATGATCTGCTTTAGCTCAGGTCCAAACAGGGATTTGTCCTGAAAAGGCAAGGAAACCAATGACTTTTTGGTGGATTGATCAGCAGACCAAATCTTAAGCCACAAAGTGTGCCACTCAGCAACAGAAAAAGCAGAGCCCTTGGTAGACAACCTACCTGCCTCAAAAAGAGTCCCAGACACATAATTCTTGGCCTCTTTAATGTTGGCCTAAAGAAACAAAAAGTAATCCCTGGAAACCCGAGCATGAACAGCGTCCTTAAGCGGCTCACTCCAGAGAGCAACTGCCCTATTGACCCAGGCAGAAGCGAAAATAGATCTAAGTGCCGTACCAGGGGCCACAAAGCTGGTCCTGAGAATAGAATCCAGTCTTTTGTTTGCTGCATCTTTAAGACCAGTGGCATCTGCCAAAGGCAAGGCAGTATATTTAGCCAACTTGGAGACAGGAAGATCAACATTTGGTGGAGAGGCAAACTGTGCTGCCTCAGAAAAAGGGTGCAGTTTGGAGAACCTTTTGATAATAGCCAGTCCTTTATCTGGAGTTTTCCACTCATCCAGAGTAATCTGGTCAAGTGGCATTAGGGGGAAAACACAGCGGAGATTTCTTACACCTCTGGAAGACATCCATAGAAGAAGACCTCTTATTAGAGGTGTCAGAGACCTGAAGAGTCTCCAAACAGCTCCAATGATTCCCTCAGCTGAGGGAAGGGGCAGTCTCATTGGAGTAGGAGGAGTCCATATCTTCATATTCCCCCTCCTCATCCTCCCCTTCAGACAATTCCTCATCTGAGGAAGCCCCTAAAATTTGGAGAACACTATGTGATATAGGGACCACATATATGAAAGTAGCAGGGGCGTCCAGGATTAGAGAACCCCTTAAGGGCAGAATGAGATTTGAGCTACTAAGGACAGAAGCGTTTTTACCCAAGCTGGCTCTTGTTCAGTGCTGGAGGGCCCCAATGGGGTATTATGGGCCACAGTAGATGAGAGGCAGAGAGATCTGGAATACTCTCTGGGGAGCCCCGTTTGACATGAGGAACAGAAAGCAAGGGGGTAAGGGACGCCCCTGAGTCCTTAGTCTTGGATTTACTTCCATGACACTTAGAATCTGACATCCTGACAGTAAAAGTGTCTATAAAATTAGTATAAACCCAGTAAGTGAAGTCCCCAGATTAATAAATCCCCTAGAAAGCCCAGAAAAGTCACTTATCTGGTAGACAAAGGGTTAATCTAGAGAAGGAGAGCAAGGAGAGTTTGCCTCTGTGTAGCATAAGCAAGAGAGAAGTAAAATGGCGACTGCAAACAGGCAGCCAGTCGGAAGAAAGCCTGCAAAATGGCCATTCTGGAAAACATCGTCTTCTCAGTTGCTGTTGCCTAGCAGCACCAACAACTCTGTCTGTTTGACACTCAGGACTGGAACTGGATGAAAGGGCACGAGGAGACAAGAAGAAAGAGCCCACTCTGACTTCTGTATGTCAAACAGTTGCAGAGTTATGTCCCAAAGAAGTTCGCCAATGGAAACTGCAGCCATCCATGCACCAAAGCTTAGGGAAAGGATAGTAAGCGTACAATAAAATTACCCAACATGAGTGCAGGAGCCATCAAGGACTCATAACAGGCACTCAAAGGGTTCCTCACCAGTCTTCTGGTTACTATTATGAAGGAAGACAGGGCCTCAGAGAGACTCTGTTGGGAGGAAAAATTTGGTCTGCAAGACTCTCTCCACAGGGCTGCAAGGGTTGAGCTGGAGGAGTGGCAGGGAGTCTCCACATACAAGACTCTGTCTGGTAAGATATGTCTTGCCCTCTACTGGAGGGACTCAACCCCATGGTACCTGTGTTCCATAGTGGACGAAAGAGAAATATATATACATAATACATGTATTTACTTTTTTTTAGTAAGAACAATGGACAGCAAGAGGAAGAGATCAATTCAGGCAAGGTTAAAGAGTATTCCACATGGGTGGCAACAGTGCAGAGTTTTCAGAGCTGATCTAATTGCCTGAAAACAAAACAAGGGACCCTCAATTAGGTTGTTCACAGACCAATTTCTGCACTGTGTACTGCAGGCTGTTACGGCTTCCCTGCATTGAACACGGAAAGAAGGGAAATTGCAACAGTGAAGAACTATGAGGCTGCCTAGAAGCTGCCATGCATGTTGTTCATACACACAACGTACAATGTTGTAATGTTGATCAGAACCTCCAATAGCTGACACAGATGGGCATCAGTCAGTTATGTATGGATGGCACTGACATGGTTTGGCTATCAGTCAAATCCCCCTAGCATCGGGCTCCCTGGGCAGCATGGGTAAGAAACAAGTATGACTGTACAAGCTGAATCTGCCACAAAAGAAACTCTCCAGTTCCACATTATGCCTTCAGGCATTATATTAGTGCATTTAGTGAAATGAGATCTATCAGACAGGGGAGAGACTCTTTCCCTCAAAATCAGACCTTAGAGCATCTCAGGCAACATTTTGCTGGTATCTGGGAGAAAAGACTTTATAGCTTTCTTTAAGTATTAGACCATACATGAAAATGCACAAAAAGCTGAAATATTAAATGTTTTTTAATTTCACTCCCATTTTTATTTTTCATTTGACGTGGTGTCTATGAAAGACAAGGTTTCTCAATGCGGCTGATGTGAGCTAAGCTCACAAGACAGAATGTGAGTACATTTATCCAGTGCGGTACCATTTTTCTCAGGCTGGGAGAAATGCTGTACACAGTAAGACAGTCTATGTTTTTCAAAGATTTTAGTATCTTTGAACTGGTGGAAATCTACAAAACCTATAGTTCCACCTTATGGAAATTGTGCACACTAGCCTAGGGGTTAGAAAGGCATAAATACCTTAATTTGATGCACGCGAATGTTTACTTTCCAAAATGGTATGCCTTGCATACCTTTCTTTCATATCTCTATTAGTTATGATCAATTAATTGAAGGCAGCCTATTTCAAAAAAGAAAATAGGTAGGTGTAGTTTTGTCATTCTACCACCCCCTACGGAATGTCAGCCCATACTATTGGGGTACCCTTTTTCTTGGAAGAAAAGTAGTTAATGAACGCATTTATAATAATAATAATCCTTTATTTATATAGCGCACACAGATTCCGCAGCGCTTTACACTCATATTGCATTAGGACATTTCTAAAATTTTCAATGATTTTAGTACATTTGAACAGGTGAAATTGTAAAACAAAAATCTATCTTTTTCCTTTAGCACCACAAAATATTTGTGCACACTAGGAGGTTATGTACTAAGGCGTAATAAAGAGGTGATAAAGTGGAGAGGACTTCTCCAGTGATATTACTTTTCCAGTTTCTATATCATTCTATAGAGCCTATTCAATAAGATCTCTATAGCTGGAGAGATCTTAGTACATAGGCTCCATAGAATTACATAGGAACTGTAGAAGTGATATCCCTGGAGAACTCATCTCTGCTTTATCACCTCTTTATCACACCTTAGTGCATCTCCCCAACTCTGGAGCTCTTAGTACATAGCCTCTATTGAATGACATAGGAAATGGAGAAGTGATACCCTGACGTCTTCTCTGCTTTATCACACTTTAGTGCATAACATATTAGGTATTTTTGTACTCCAAGAATTCAGGCCTTTTAAAAATAATTGAAATTTGTACAACCAGCATAAATTTGTGTGTCCATTATGGTGAAGAAGGTTAGCCCCAGAATTGATCTAGTTCTTCTTAGTATATGAGCCTCAAAGTGTCAGTCAGTCTAGTGCCAGCCCTATGCAGCAGTGTTCAGCACTGATCAGACAGCAGTCACGGTACAACGTAGTAGTCCCCATTTCCAGGTGCTCTGAGTGACACCAACTGAAGGTGAATGACTATTATAGCTTTCAAATTCCATGCAGTGAGAAGCAAAGAGCAGATGGTTAGCTTCTATTTACAGCTCTGTCCAAACGGTCTGAGAGTAATGAAGGCATCTAACACAGGCACAGTCCTTGTAACTAGAGTGCACGTGGAACATACATTTACCTCTGTTATTTACCACATGAAGAAACCCAAACCCTCTGCAGAAATGAAGGATCAGCTAACCCTTTAGGAGCCAGGAGAGTTTGCCCTTTTAGGCACTCAGATGGTTAATGTATCATCTTTTACCAGCTATAGCAATACTAGTAGCAGATAAGGTAGGGAGGTCACAAAGAAATTTCTTGCAGTCTTCTGTAGCATTCAAAGAGATGCAATTCAATCAATGAAAAGCTTTATTTGTCTCTTATGGTGCAGCTGCCCCACTTTTACTTAGTGCATCAACCTCACTGGGCTACAAATTACAGCAATACTGGGGCAACCCAATGCACTGTAGGACAAAAGTAAATTGACTACAAATACCCATTGATTTACCAGTAAATTAAATGGATAATACAAGCCAATTCATTGAAGGAAATATTTGTTCTCTATGTTGTAGTTGGTTTGCTCTAGAATTGTACCACTGAGCCTAATGTACTAAGAGGAACTGGAGAAGCACCATAGGGGACAAAAAATGTCCCATTGAGTTAAATAGCGGAATTAACCCTTCGAATGCAAGAGAACTCTCCATCACATAGCAAAGCAATGAACTGGAGATGTCTGTAGTATTCAATGGGTTAACCTTTTTAGTGCCAGAGGGGCACGCAAGACACTGCTTTGCGTACCCTCTGGCACTGAGAGGGCTAATAGCCTCATTTCAGTCAGTGGGAGTTTAAGAAGATTTTATTGGTTCCCTATAGTGCATTTGGTTTGCTTCACAATTACTCCAGTTCCTCCTAACCCTTTGGGTGCCTGGCACTCAAAGGGTTAATACATCTTCCTCAGTGTTTTGTTTTTGTTTCAGGGTTTTCTTAGGGCTGTGGGCCATATGTTCAATGAAAAGTGGAGGAATTCTGGAGCAAACCAATTGCACAGTAGACCTAGAAATTTCCATTGATGTAAATGGGAATATTAACCTCTTGAATGCTGTGCAGTTGGCTTGCTCCAGAATTCTTCCATTTCTCTTTTCAATATCCGGCCTTTTGAGTCTGCTACAGTGGTACTGATCCACGCTGGCACTTTGGTGTGCCATGGATATCCATTCTGGGGGGAAGGGGCTTTTTCCCTCATAAAGTCTTCTTAAAAAAGTGTGATTGTTGTTCTCAAATGTGTATACACGAAAATTGTTATGAAACCCCAGACTGAGTGTTGGTGGTGCATTGAGGAAAACAAGATTGAAAACCATTGGTCTCACACATACTTGTAAAGGGGTGTGTGCGTATTTATTTAATGAGTCACTGTCTAAAGAGAGAATCCTGTAACCCCTTCAGTGCCAAAGCACCTTCCTGGCTCTTAAAGGACTAACACCTAATAAGAACCCAAGCTTAAAGGAGAACTAACATCAAATAATAGCGTCCACGTCTCAGAATTTAAGCTCTGAGCAAGTGCAATTGTTCTATGGGGGTTTAAATCATCAGTCCTACCTCCCTTAGAGGCTGTCGCCGATCAGTGACTGCAAGGGGGGCCTGTTCTTCCCTACTCCTCATTAGACAGCTCTAGATTGGCCATGCAGCTCGGTAAGTATTAACCCCTGGGCTACTGAAACAAATTAGGGTCGTCAGGGACATACGGCCAATCTTTTACTTTGGCCAGGTTTCGGGATTTCACTGTTCCTTCAAACCCCTGAGTGCCAAAGGGGTGAGAAACGTACTGCACTGCAATATGTTGTGCGCCCCTCTGGCAATCAGATGTTTAATCTAGAGTGCTGCAACTGAAACTGCCTGTAGCTCCAGTTATCACAGTATAAAATCAAGTGCCTGGCCCCTCCTTTATAAATTCCTTATCCTGAGGGAATGAAAGTGACACACAGCACCGCTGGCTACAGCTAACGTCTGCTGCCACTAATATGTTAATGTGAACATCCAGGAATGGAGATGGAGCTATGAAAGCATTCTGAGCACGTTTATTCCATATAGACACTACTGCAAAAATTCAAGCATGTTTATCCACATACAGATGTTGTAGGCTACATTTTCTCATACGTTAGAGGACTGAGAATATCTCATACTTAATGACCACATGAAATTTCATTTTTCTTGCTATGAAAGTGTTAACCCTTTGAGTGCCAGAGGGGTACAAAATGCATTACAAAGCAATGCGTTGCATACGCATCTGGCACTGAAAGGGTTAACCCTTTCAGTTCCAGGGAGGCATCAAGTGCATATTGGATACCTTTTTAGTGCTCAGAGGGTTAAATGAGGTCTCCCAGGTTTATTTCTTAGTACACACAGGCCAGAATAGGTTGTAGGAAGCACTCTCACTTCAAATAGAAGAAGGTACCAGGGGGCTACTGCAATGGCAATGTCAGTGTAAGGAAGACACAGGATTTAACAGGTAAAATATTTATTATCAATGTCTTGGCCACTCTCTAGCCTCTATCTCTCTATAAATATATATATTTATCATAGTTGTTGCATCTTTAGTTCATGCACAAGAGATATTTACATTTGGAGTCTGCTGCTGTTGTCTCTCAACATGAGGAGAAAAGAAGTATCAATTCAGACCATCATGAGGCTGCAAAAATCTGAATTAATCAATCAGAGGCATAGCCAATACATCAGGCGTAACAAAATACACTGTATAAGCAAGAATGTACAGGGGATCTAAGAAATAACAAATGACCTGGTAGACCACAGAAGACCACTATAGTGCATGACCAATGTGCTAGTCTGTAGTTTCTACCAGACAACGGGTCTCTCTACATGCCCCAGTGAATATTCTCCACTGCACCCCTCCCTAGCATCCCGCTGCTTTGAAAGTGCCTGGCATCTTCTGCAGAGCTCTCCATGAGGCATTTCTGAGCAGTGCCAAAAGATACAGATTACTCTAACATCTTTTCCCTCTATCTAAAAGTGAAGGACTGTTTTCTTCATCATTGCAACAAATTCCATCAATAGGAGAACAACATCGGCTCCCAGGAACGAAGGGTACCAGGTGAAGCGGGTAGGAGATCAGGAGGACACAGAACGTTGGCTAACAGGGGGAGGGACCATGTGATGTGCACAAAGCCCAAGTAGGGCAAATGTGAGTGTAATATTTAACTTTTTTATCTCATTGTTGTTTAATAAAACATGACTTAGATTGTCTTTTTCTCTTCTGGTTTTGCTCTGCAATAGAGTTGTACAGATCCAGCATGAACAAACAATGCTTGAAATTGTGAAGAAAAACTCATTTAAAGGGATAGTAATGTTCCACAAAAACAGCAGCTCCAATTAATCTTCATAGTATATGAGCTATAGAGAGTGTTATTTCAATACTGTCAGAGTTGTAGTTCAAGAGTAATTGAATGATAAAGTATTCCCCTCCTGCCCCTTTTACCTAGTGTAAGCCTCCACTCCTCAGATGTGGAATCCAGTCCATAGATCAGACAGATAATAGCAGGAGACAATCTTCTTCCTGTGAGAACAATGAAAACCCTGCCCCCCTTGACACGTTTTTCAGGTTTTTCCCTTATCTTAATTGAAGATTGTCCCTCTCTGCAGTCTACCTGAGCACCTCCCTTCTGATCTGGCTGAACAGTGTTACATCAGTAAAAGGGGCTGGAGGGGGATACTTTATCATTCAATTACTCTTGAACTACAACTCTGACAGAATTGAAATAACACTCTCCAAGGTCCAAATACTATGATGATTAATTACAGCTGCTTTTATTATGAAACATCACTATCCCGTTAAAACTAACAAATAGATCAAGAACACTTCCCAGGATGTAGGCACATAAGTGTTAAATACTACTTTAAAGAGAGGACTACACCAGCATAATCACAGCAAGTTCAATGCAAGATGCAAACCACTGGCAAATCTCAAGGCAAGGTAACAATTTGCTAAAACCTACATAAAACTTGTAGATTTCTGGAACAAATTCTAATGAACATATGAGAGAAACATTAACCTGTACCAGAATGATGGAAAGAGGAATATGTGGAGTAAGAAAAGAACTGCACATGATGCAAAGTGTATCACCTCATTTGTGAAACATGGTAGATGTAGTGTTATGGCTTAGGCCTGTATGGCTGCCACTGGAACTGGCTCACTTGTCTTTTTTGATGATGCGATGGCAGACATCAGCAGCAGACAGATGAAGTGTACAGAAACATCTCATCTCATCAACCAAATGCCTCAAAACTCATTGGAAGAGCATTTCACCTTGCAGCAGGACAATAAACGCAAACATCCTGCTAAAGCAATCAAGGAGTTTTTCAGAGGCAAAAAGTAGAATTCTCTTGACTGGCCAACTTAACCACGCCCGACCTGGATCAAACCGAGCCAAGATAAGACTGAAGGGAAAACTGTCCCTAAAACAAATAGGAACTGAAGACAGCTGCAGTAGAGGTCTGGCAAAGCCTCATCAGAGAAGACACCAAGAGTCTAGTGCTGTCTATGTAATTCCTACATCACTGACAGCTTATGAAGGTAAATACCCTCAAATTAAAAGGTGACAATCTGCACTTAATCCACTTAGTCACTGTTTCACTTCAGATCCAATGTGCTGGAGTAATGAGCCAAAACAACAAAACTTGTGTCCCTGTCCAAACACCTGTGGACTGCACTGTATACAAACACACACGTAAAACATACACACACACACGTAAAACATACACACACATGATTTCTGCATAGCATCCAAAGTTGGATCTATTTATAGACCACCATTAGAAGTCCGTGTTTCATTCGCATATCAAAATAAACATCAACACTGAGCCATATAAAAATTCTAATCTATAATCAGCAGAACAATGCAAGCAGGTAATCAAATATATATATATACTGCAAAAATAACACAGGTATATCAATTGCTGTATGACGAGCTCCTATCAAGGTAAATTAAAAAACTGAGAGCTACTTATTCCTATAGCAATAGTTCCATATAACATAGTATTTTTTCTCGGTTTAGGCACAGCCCATGCCCCTGCAAGCTTTTAATCTGCACTTTCGTGCCTGAAGCACATAGCGATATAGAGACACGTAGGACAGCAGGAGCTGACTCCAGGCTAATGCTGTCAGTGTCAGCCACTCCTACAGAGAGTGATTTATATAAAGGCTTTCGTACAATGAAACACATTTAAACTATTTATTTAGCCTATAACAGTAATGCTATCTAACACACTACATACTACATACCTAAAAATTTAAACATTAACATAATACAGGAACGTAAACTTGTGCATACTAGGGGATATTCAATAAATCGGGCAACCCCTTAACTTTCCAAGGGTTAGGACTAACCTAAGGCCCTCAAGCTGTTGTGGTTGGCTAACCAGGGATGTAATCAAAAATTAATATAGTTTAAAACTGTTGATATGTGCATGTGGGGGTAGAGCTTCAACAGACTGCAATGCGTATAGATCTTTCATACATTCAAGGGATTGAAAATGTATTACTTTTCTCACTTTTAGGAGTTACCAGTCTTCACATTTATCAACTGCCTCCCCATACATAATTGTTTGTTTGGAACTTGCGAATGGTGGTGTGTAATGTTGCCTGTTCGATTGATTTGTGCACGTCGGGGACCAGCTGGACTGCTGCAGTGGTGAGTCCGGACCTCTGCAGCAGCGATTCTCACCACCACTGATTTTATATATATATATATATATATATATATATATATATATATATATATATATATATATATATATATATATATATATTCATCACCATCTTCAGCCTTTGGTTGCCACCGTGTACTGACACATCTGGTAATTTCATCTACCCATCTTGTCTTTGGTCTTCTTCTTGATCATTAACCCTTTGAGTGCCAGAGGGGTACACAATGCAAACAGCTTATTAACCTTGTAACACTGGCAGAAAGTATTCCTTTACATATGCAAACTCTCTAAATGGACTTGCTTGTGATTGTGACCTGTTCCCCCACCACCACCCCCTTGTTTCCTAGTAACACTCATTCTAAAAGAACACACCATCAGGAAACTTAATCCATCTTCATCCTGACGGCCACATATGACAGGCCATGATTCTACCAGCTTCATCTGTCTCCTGACACTAAGTCAAACACGTGCCACCTGCCAGTCTTATGGTGAGAACTAATCCTATTTATACTAAGGCGAGAGTGCCTCCAAGTTGAAAAAAATATATATATTTCCTTAATTAAGCAGTGTGGGCAGAAAAATAATTATGTCCACTATGAATTCTACCTGGATTGGCTCCCTAAAAATGAATATTTAATTAGAACTGGATAGTGTAACTACAGAGGGAGACATGATGTTGCCAGATTATATAACCCCAAACTCCTCCCACTAAAGTCTTCCGTCACTTTAGTGCACACCCTTCACCCCTAGAGTCCCATAAAAAAAAAAGAATCATGCCTGCCTCTGTGGACATATCTTAACCCTTTGAGTGCCAGAGGACCAGTAATATGTTCAACATATTGCTTTACAATGCATTGCATGTCCCTTTTGGTTCTTAACAGGTTAATTAAAGATTAATTATGGGGAATACATTGATTCATAATGGCCATTAGCCTTTTCAGCACGAGTAAATTTAGGGGAGGGGTTAAGGCATTTTTAACCCTTTGCGTGCCAGAGGTGTACGCAATGCATTGTGGAGAAATTAGCTGCATACCCCTCTGGCACTCAAAGGTTTAACAAGCAGTGGAGAAAGCACTACATGAGATAAGCTGCTTTCCACTGCTGATCACAGGATTCGTTATAAAATAAAGAACTATACATTTTATTAACCAGTGAAGTGGCCTACTAACACGTTCAAGAAGCATTAAAGAAAATGTTTAGTTTTTTGTTTATTTAATAACCTGACATTTGATAAATGTCCCCTTAGACCTTTGATTGCTAGAGACAACAGGATGAGTGTACGATGGGGATTCCTCGCTAAATCAGACACTGGAATTGTTGTAGATCCCTACTCCTGTCTAATGCCAATTTACTAAGCTGTATAGACCAAAAAGCCTCCCCTTAATGCCGCTTGCACCAAGCAAGCTGAGGGCAGTGAGGCCATCTGGGGGTGTTTGGGGACATTCATTAAGTCATCTACACCGTGTATTAACATGGCATAGACATGGTTCACTGTCAGTTTCCCTGCACATGCTTGGGAGTATGGTGATTGCTATCATTGATCTCTTGAGTGCCAGAGAAGTATCCAACGCATTAATAGGTTAGATTACACTGTGGCACTCAATGGACTAAAGCCTAAAGCTGTTGGAAAGCACTACAGTGATCATACGCTACAATGTGTACCCATCAGTGCAGCCACTGGCATTAGAGACTATCGTCATGCAGGGGCACTGGTGCATTCATACATATGCCGCAGCTGGATATATGTATAACAACCAAGAGAATAAATAGCTATTAAACTAGTCACAAAACAGCTGGAAAGCCACCCATTGTCCATTCCTGGTTTTTGCAGGACCCTCTGGCTGAATTGGTAAATAAAATATGAGTGTAAGAAAGGTATGCAGTGCTTGATTCTGGGACAGCCCTAACATTCTTGACCACAAATCTAATGAAAATAAAAGTATGAGCGATCCGCCTCTCTTGAAAATAATTGATCAAGAAGTAACAAGAAGAGGCCTTGCAGCGAGGCTGGGGGCACACTCAGAAGTGAATGTTTTCATGAAGACAGGTGAAATGGAGGAGCAATGCTATAGCCAGCTGCTGGTGCATTTTACAGCATTCAGCACATTACAACATGTTACAGAGTTCCTGAACCTTACGAAGAAATGTAGAAAATTTGGGCTTTTCAAATGGGGATATAAATGCTCTGCCTGTCTATCAAGAGAAACTGAGGACAAATCCATGGGTGGAACAAAGCAAAATGTTACATATACATACATTTATTAAATAAACACACACACACACACATATATATATTTATTTTTTTATTTATTTTTTTAATTTTATTTTATTTTTTTTTTTTAAATAAAATTATTTAACCCTTTGTGTGCCAGAGAGGTACGCAATGCATTGCATACCCCTCTGGCACTCAAAGGGTTAATATTCTTTGGGATAATGGCTGGTATATATTTTCAATGTAACGTGGTTTGCTGTCTTATAATATTTCCCCTTCTTAATTTGATTTTGAATCACTTTTCATTTTCAGTGCTCTAATGTTGTCCCTAAAATTGTGTTGCTTAAAGGGATAGTAATGTTTCATAATAAAAGCAGCTCTAATTACTCATCATAGTATTTGGGCCTTGGAGAGTGTTATATAAATACTGTCAGAGTTGTAGTTCAAGAGTAATTGAATGATAAAGTGTCCCCCTCCTGCCCCTTTTACTGATGTCACACTGTTCAGCCAGATCAGAAGGGAGATGCCCAGGTAGACTGCAGAGAGCGACAATCTTCAATTAAGATAAGGGAAAAAGCTGAAAAACCTGTCAAGGGGGGCAGGGCTTTCATTGTTCTCAGAGTAAGAAGGTTGTCCCCTGATGTTATCTGTCTGGTCTTACAACCAGATTCCACATCTGAGGAGAGCAGTGTTACACTAGGTAAAAGGGGGGAAGGGGATATTTTATCATTCAATTACTCTTGAATTACAATTCTGACAGTATTGAAATAACACTCTCTGTGGCTCAAATACTATGAATATTAATTGGAGCTGCTGTTTTTGTGAAACATTACTATCCCTTTAATTGAGATTTAGGTTCTTAGGTTTAGTGTAATTTCTGGGTGGCATAGAGGTTTAATTCCCTCCATTACACCAACACTGGATATTGGGTGGTTTAGGTTATGTGCTAAGTAGATGGGGGAGCTAGGTCACTGCAGCAGTGGTTTGTTTGTTCTGAAGGACCACTGTGTTTAATTAATTAATTAATGTAATTAATTCTCATGTGGGCTGTTTTGTTACATACTGTCCAATGGTTGAAATACTCTTTCCACAGTCTTGCCTGTAGGATCACTTGCTAGGTGGCATCCATTATAAAATCATTTTTGCGGACTATTACACAGCGCTCAAATACTTTTTAAGTGATAATCTTTTGTGGCGTAGTAAGATTGATGGTATTTAGGCTACATGTTCATGTTATGTGACTAATACATGACTACTGTGAATATTCCACAGTTGACAGTGTAATTATTCAGTCCATTTACATATAGTGAGAGTAAAAATTATCCGATTTCATAATAGCTGTTTTATCTAATGTATGCTATTTCACTATACTGTCATGTATATGGTATCAATATAAGAGAGAGATATCATATACAAGAACTCTGTATTTCCATTCAGACTGGCATTTACCTGTGCATCGTGCATAATGGTGGAGTGATGTTACAGGCAAGTAAGCTTACTCAAACATACTGAAGGAAGACTTTATGTCAATAATCTAGATGGAGGATCTGAACTGATGGTAACATTCATGACTGGGTTCGGATCTAGCTTACTAATACTTCTCATTTTGCACTACATATGTACATCTATACTATCACTAAACTAGTGTATGGAGCAGGACCTGCAGGGCCGGACTGGCCTACCGGGATACTGGGAAAAATCCCAGTAGGCCGCCAGCACTGGGCTTCCCTGGGGGCCAAGCCAATCATCCGCGGCTGCAAGGTAACAGGCAGCCGCGAGATTTCAACAACTGCCGACCTCGTCTAGTGAGTGGAGGCAGGCCGGGCCTAGACGCAGTGACATCAGAAGCAGTGTAAAAAGCACTGCATCTGCGCACCGGGTAGGTCGGCCGCTCCCACCTTAAGCACTTGTGTGGTCTGCGGAGACAGAGCTGAGCGGGAGGCTGGGAGCAGAGACAGCATCAGCAGAAGCCAGACACGGTCACAGGCAAGAGGGGGGGATCAAGACAGGGAGAAAGGCAAAAGGGGGATCAAGAGGGTTTATATAGAGGTAAGAGGGGGAATAAGGCAAAAGGGGGAACAACAGCAGGTACAAGAGGCAGAGGAGGTCAAGAGGGAGAAAAAGAGGCAAAAATTAGAAAAAAGAGGCAAAAGGAGAAGGATCAGGAGGCAAAAGTTGTAGGGACCAAAAGGCAAAAGGAAGGGGGATCAGGAGGGGGAGAAAGAGGCAAAAGGTTGGGATCAAGAGTCAAGAAGGGGAGAGAGAGGCAAAATGGGGATCAAGAGAGGGGAAAATGGGGGAGGGGAGAAAATGGCAAAAGGAGGGGGATCAAGAGGGGGAGAAAGAGGTTTAAATTGGGGAATCAGGAAGGGGGAGAGAGAGGCAAGAGGGAGAGAAAGAGGCAAAAGCGGGCTCAAGACAAGAGTCAAGGCTGGATTAAGGAAAGAGAGGGAAAGAGGCAAAGAGGGGGATCAAGAGGAGGAGAATGGCAAAAGGGGGGATGAAAAGACAATGGAGGAAAGAGGCACAATGGGGGATCAAGAGGGGTAGAATGGCAAAAGGAAGATCAAGAGGGGTAAAGAGAGGGAACTTGACAAGAGGGGGAATCAAGAGCGGGTGAAAGAGGCAGAGGGGGGTCAAGAGTGGGAAAAAAGTGGCAAATGGAGGGTGGATCATGAGGCGAAAGGAGGGGCAATCAAGAGGCAAAAGGAGGGAGGGACCAAGAGGCAAAAGGAAGGAGGGACCAAGAGGGGCAATCAAGAGGCAAAAGGAGGGAGGGACCAAGAGGCAAAAGGAGGGGGAGAAAGGGGGGATCAAAAGGGAGAGAAAAAGGCAAAAGGAGGGGGCTCAAAAGTCAAAAGGGGAGTATGAAGCAAAAGGTGAGAATGAAGAGTGTGAGAAAGATGCAAAAGGGGGGAATCAAGAGTCAAGAGATGGTGTGTATATATATATATATTATAACTCTTTATTACTCTGATGGTGACATATAACTCTGTATTGCTCTGGTAGTGGCATTCAGATGTGTTTTAAAATGCATGTTTTCCCCTTTTATAAACAATAAAAAAATGCTATTATGCTATGAGGCTGGTAGAATGACGCAATGCTATGGGGCTGGTATAATGACGCAATGCTATGGGGTTGGTCAGCAATTTTTTCCAGGGCTGGTTTTTATTCCCAGTCCGGCCCTGGGGACCTGTTTCATTAATGGACTCTAAGATATAGAGACAAGAATCAAGCTTACGCACACCTTTCATCTCGCTTCATTTTGTACATGGTTAGAAATACATTGTTGTCTACATAGTGGATAAGATGGTTTTACACACCATCATTTCTAATCATCCATTAGAGCAGTGTTTCTCAATGTTTTTTTGTTCGGGACACCCTAACATATAATCTACAACATTCGAGGCACCCCTAACATATTACTGTACTTTATCAAGGACATAAGAGAGGTACAATACACAAATATACAGTTATTATTAGGTTTTATAATCATAATAACAAAACCAAATATATTGTGCATAACAATTTCTATAAATCTTTACTTAAAAGTCCATTTTTGTCAGTCTTCATAGAAAACATGGGGCACCCTAAGTTGATGTCCGTGGCACACCAAAGTGCCACGGCACCCTGGTTGAGAATCACTGCATTAGAGGCAGTAATTTTGTTTTTAAATGTGCCGGCTGTTTTTAGTATATACTAATAAAGGTTAGGTTTTAACATATGTCTGTTTTTTCTACCTTTGGTATCTTTCACCTATGCAGTTATGCCCATTAAGAAACCCTAAGGGTGGATCTGGTGCTGTTATGGGTTACTTTATGTTTTTTCCTTAAAGGGTTAGTAATGCCCAACGATAACTTTATTTTGTGTTGCAGATTTAAAAAAAAAGAAAATATGTGGAGCAAATACCATCTCTCGAACTTTTATGGTTTGAGATATATTCGCCTCTAAAGTTCCCCCCTCCTTCCCCTTCTCCTGACGTCATCCATCCACTGACAGCAGGAGATCCGGGTCCTGGGACCAGCTGTCGGCTCTTCATCAGAGCCGAAACAGTGATATTTAAAAAATAATTACTTAATTGAAACGGTATACAAAGGGTGCCTGGTTGGCAAGCACACTTTTTAGACAGTTCCAATGAAGTAGTTCCTTTTAAAGATCGCTATTTCAGCTCTGCTGAAGAGCCTCCTTGAGTCAGCCAACTAGAATCTCCTGCTGTCAAATTTACAGCTGACATCAGGAGAGGAGGAGGGAGGGGGGAACTTTAGCGGCAAATATCTCTCAAACCATAAAGTTTTGAGAGATGGGATTTGCTCCACATAATTTCTTTTTTAAAAAATCTACAACACAAAATAAAGTTATCGTTGGGCATTACTAACTCTTTAACCCCTTAGTGACGGCTGCGTGCAGACGCGGCCGTCACTTAACGCCCGTCTAACATTTTTTTTTTTTTCTTCAAAGGAATCCGGAGTCCCCGAACGGTGTGCAGCCGCGCGGGGATCCGGATTTCCGGGACGTACATGTACGTCCTCTGTCACTAAGTGACAGCCACAGAGGACGTACATGTACGTCCATTGTCGCTAAGGGGTTAATATATAATCTTACCCTATCACATTCCATCTAGCTATAAGAGCACCATATATTCCATATTATTCGTGGTGCACTGACCAGCTTTTGTATTTAAATGGATAGCCTGAGAACCTGCACTGTTGGGGGCTTCAGGATATAAGGTCCCCTTATGTAGGGGGCAAATAAAAATTTCCAAAATTTATATTTATTTAAATAGAGTTTTTAACATCTTGAATGATAGAGAGGCAAAGCGTTAGAGAACGTTTAAATCCGTGGGAATGTTTATGTGTCTCCAATAGCAAGACAGGTTTGCCCCACCACGGCTTCTCTTCGCTTTATACAGAAGGCCTCTCCAATAAAACCAATTTGTAAACAGCATTTTTCTATACAGAAGCATCCTGGCACAAATACCAGTCAGTGATTGCAACAGATGGAAAACAAGATTTAGGATTTTGTTTTTTAAGCCAGAGGCCTTTACTAAAGAACAAATAACAGCACGAGGGGCATGTATGTTCTAGTAGGACCAAACCCTCATCCAAAATCTGATCTCATCACAAATGAACGCTTCAGGTATTGTATCAGAAGTGCCCTACACTGATCTAATGCATTCCAGGGCTGTCAATATGGGGATGTGAGGGTTGTTTTTATAATAGTTACAATTTTTCCTGATTATGCTTATCCTCACATATGAATAATTTAAACGTATATAGAATTGTCTTTATCATTTTGATTGTAAAAGGGATGAGCAAAACATTGTAAAGTCAAGCAAGTGGGATATGAAGGGAGGGTAAAAAATGACCCCACCTAGAATAAGGTTTACCATAACCACCAAGCCTCCATATTCTGTGGCATCCATCCCAGAAAATGGAATGTGGTTTGGGAGACTAGTTCTGAGTAACTGCACCCTCCAAACTAGCATAGCTCTCAACCTGCTGTTAGGATCCAGGTAGAATCTAGGGATCACCTTTCCTTATTGCCCACCATCAATGGGACCTGTCACCTTGGATTCAAGTTGGCATAACTGAAAACGTTGTTAACCCTTTGAGTGTCAGAGGGGTACGCAACGCATTGCAAAGCAATGCTTTCGTATCCCTCTGGCATTCAAAGGGTTAAAAATTCCCTATCATGTTAGTTAAAAGACCAGCATATGCATAGAGATTGTCATACTTTTATTTCTGTGAGCTCTGTGAGTGCAGTAACATATGCTAATGAATGCAAATTATGCATTTCAGTGCTAATTATATTGACAGTCTACCTCCTTTTTAACCATTTGGTTGCCAGAGGGGTACGGAATGCATTGCAAAGCAATGCATTTAGTACCCATACATACTGAATACATATTCTGTAAGATCATACTATGTAAACTATGTAAATAAGCCCTTTGAGTGCCAGAGGGATAAGCTTTGTTCCACTGTCCTACTGGTAGTCACAGAAGCACACATACACTGTCTAACACCCGAGGCTTTTTTCACTGGTAGTCACAGAAGCACACACACACTGTCTGACACCCCAGCCTTTTTCCACTGGTAGTCACAGAAGCACACACACACACTGTCTGACACCACAGCCTTTTTTCACTGGTGGTCACAGAAGAACAGATACACTGTCTGACACCCCAGCCTTTTTTCACTGGTAGTCACAGAAGCACACATACACTGTCTGACATCCTAGCCTTTTTCTCCTGGTAGTGACAGAGGCGCACACACACACACACACACACACACACACACACACACACACACACACACACACACACACACACACACACACACACACACACACACACTGTCTGACACCCCAGCCTTTTTCCACTGGTAGTCACAGAAGAATAAACACACTGTCTGACACCCCAGCCTTTTTCCACTGGTAGTCATAGAAGCACACATACACTGTCTGGCATCTCACCCTTTTTTCACTGGTAGTCACAGAAGCACACATACACTGTCTGACACCCCAGCCTTTTTCCACTGGTAGTCATAGAAGCACACATACACTGTCTGGCATCTCACCCTTTTTTCACTGGTAGTCACAGAAGCACATATACACTGTCTGACACCCCAGCCTTTTTTCACTGGTGGTCACAGAAGCACACATACACTGTCTGACACCCCAGCCTTTTTTTTCACTGGTAGTCACAGAAGCACATATACACTGTCTGACACCCCAGCCTTTTTTCACTGGTAGTCACAGAAGCACACATACACTGTCTGACACCCGAGCCTTTTTTTTCACTGGTAGTCACAGAAGTACACACACTGTCTGACACCCCAGCCTTTTTCCACTGGTAGTCACAGAAGCACACATCCACTCTCTGGCATCCCACCCTTTTTTCACTGGTAGTCACAGAAGCACAGATACACTCTCTGACACCCCAGCCTTTTTTCACTGGTGGTCACAGAAGAACAGATACACTGTCTGACACCCCAGCCTTTTTCCACTGGTAGTCACAGAAGAATAAACACACTGTCTGACACCCCAGCCTTTTTCCACTGGTAGTCACAGAAGCACACATCCACTGTCTGGCATCCCACCCTTTTTTCACTGGTAGTCACAGAAGCACAGATATACTCTCTGACAGCCCAGCCTTTTTCACTGGTGGTCACAGAAGCACACATACACTGTCTGACACACCAGCCTTTTTCCACTGGTGGTCACAGAGGCACAAATACACTGTCTGACACACCAGCCTTTTTCCACTGGTGGTCACAGAGGCACACATACACTGTCTGACACCCCAGCCTTTTTCCACTGGTAGTCACAGAAGCACACATACACTGTCTGACACCCTAGCCTTTTTCCACTGGTGGTCACTGAAACACACAAACATTGTGTACCACCCCAGGCTTGTTTCACTGTTCAGTGGAAGTCACAGAACCACATGTAAAATGTCTGCCACCCCAGCCTTGTTCCACTAATGGTAGTCAAAGAACCATACATACACTGTCACCAGGGCCGGATTTGCCATAAGGCAAAGTAGGCACCTGCCTACAGGTGCACGCCACCGAGGGGCGCCTGCCAATTGGATTTTTTTTTTCTGTTAATTCTTTATTAAAAAAAAAAATAAAAACAGCCACCTCGCTGGCTGCGCTGGCGCGCACTCCATGTTGCCCTCACACTGCACCCCCCTCCGTTGTCTATTTCCTACCTCCCTGGCAGATCTGTAGTCTGTGCCTCCTTTGGCACAGTCCTGTAAGTGCTGAGCTCCCTTGTCGGCACTGCAGGAATGCAGAGCGCTGGAAGATAACATAATCTCCCAGCGCTCTGCATTCCTGAGTAGGAGACCGCGGGGGAGCTCCAGCACTTACAGGACTGACTGTGCCAAAGGAGGCACAGACGACAGATCTGCCAGGGAGGTAGGAAATGGACAATGGGAAGGAGGCAATGTCAGGGCAACATGGAGATGGTGGGGGCAAGTTGGAGCCAAAGGGGGGCATTGTGAGGGCAATGTGGAGCTGATGGGGGGCAAAATGAGGGCAATATGGAGCTGAATGGGGCAATGTTTAGATGATGGGGCAATATGAGGGCAATGTGGAGCTGATGGGGGGTAATGTGAGGGCAATGTTGAGATGGGGCAATATGAGGGCAATGTGGAGCTGATGGGGTCAATGTGGAGCTGATGGGGTGCAATGTGAGGGCAATATAGAGTTGAATGGGGCAATATTGAGATGATGGGGCAATATGGGGGCAATGTGGAGCTGATGGGGTGCAATGTGAAGGTGTTGGGGGGCAATGTGAGGGCAATATGGAGATTTGGAGCATTGTGGAGATGGCCGGGGGGGACGCTTCAGATATCTGTGCCTACAGGCTCCTGAGATGTAAAACCGGCCCTGACTGTCACCCCAGCCTTGTTCCACTAATGGTAGTCATAGAACCATACATACACTGTCACCCCATCCTTGTTCCACTAATGGTAGTCACAGAACCATACAGATGAGAGTTGGTACCGTGTTAGCTGTAGAAATACAGGAGGCAAATATAGTTGTTGATACCTTTATTGGCTAACTAAGCAGATTTAGAATGCAAGCTTTCAGGACCTCTCAGGTCTCTTCCTCAGACATGTTATACAGATAAATTTGAAACATCTCTCATATACAAATACACACTGCATTGTTTAGAATGGAAATCAGATAGGAAAGTAAGTCCAGACCCAGATACTTTGATCAGTCAATGGGTAATTGCATTCTTCCTCTAAGGACTTAGAGGTATTTACGGGACTGTTGGAAAGGTTAGTCTACAATGTGATAATGTGATAGGAATTCTCTGTCTCTATTCAAACCATAATAATTTAAAGTATTAAAATTCAACATCAACTTAACCTCCCATATTTTTGTGCACCTCTGAGTGCGTCTTGAAAGCTTCCATTCTAAATCTGCTTAGTTAGCCAATAAAGGTATCAACAACTATACATGTCTGCCATAGAAACATACATTCACTGACAATCCAGCCTTGTTCCACTGTCCCAATGCTAGTCACAGACCCACATTTACACTGTCTAATATTTTAGCCTTGTTCCACAGTGCTTTGATAGTCACAGAAATACAAATGCATTATCTGACATAAACATTTAGTGCATGCTGTTACATATAAATGTTGTCCGGTAATATAAGCAATGCACGTGGCCGTCAATAAGGTGCAATATCGCTAATGTGGCTTTTGACTGTATTTGAGCTTGACCAGCTGCTGAGGGTGTTAAGAATGATTTAGAGCTTACAAACACATACGCAATTAACTTTAACCTTTTGAGTACCTGAGGAGAGTGCAATGTTCTGACACTCACCCCTCAGGTACTAAATGGATTAATTTCCAAATACCCAATGTGTGAGGTGATGGCAGGTTGCTGGAAATGGCTAACTAAAGTTTAATTTAACTTATCTTGTTTTGTACCATAATCCTAATACTGCAGGAGGTGCCTGGAGAAGACAGAGGTATCTATTCAGTTTACCCTGTCTGTTTTCTTCTTTAACTTGTTAATCGTGTCTGAAGAGGGCTGATCTCAATAGCAACAATGCACTGCACACCCCTCTGGTCTTTATAGGGTTAAGATTACCATGTGCAAAGTCTTGTGGTCCATCTAGCAACTCTCAAGTCCGCCTCCATGGACATAACATACAAGGTTGACTGAAGATGTTTTACCTCAAACAAAGTCAAAAGATTCATAAGGGTCGTTAGGATTTTCTGGCCATATTAATGTAAGTTGGGGTTGTTATTATTAGGAGGTGTTGTTTCCTCTTTAAGTGACCATACGTCCCGTTTAAATCGATACCAACGCTTATTATGTTGAAAAATACATATTGAAGTGTTTATCCCCCCTGAATAAAACAAGGGTACTCCCACTGCTGAGAGGGGTTTATTAAAAAGTTATCTCAGCTCAAACTTGATATTTTTGGGTGCAGTATCTCAGTGGCCTGAAATGTTACAGTCGTGCCATTGCTACATAATCCTATGGACAGCTCTGGTCAGTTGACCAAAAACCTTCATAGGATGCTGTAGCAACAGTGTTACTGGGGAATTTCGGGTCATTGCGATAGTGCACCTAAAAAATGCATTTTTGAGCTGCAATAACTCTTCAATAAAAGACATCTAAGCAGTGGAAGTGCCCTTGCTTTACTCAGAAGGATAAACCAAACAATATGTATTTTTCTACATATTAAGTGTTAGTATCCCTTTAATGAAGGACACATGAAAAACCCACACTGGTTCCTGTGCTACCCTGCAGAATTACATTTTCATAAGTGTCCCATGAGGAGGTCAAGTCACATAATTTCACTACATTGGGATTTAATCTTATTACTATGGTTACACAGGACAATAGGAATTCCCAAGGGAAAAGCAGTTGTCCTTCACTGTGTTTTTAACGAGAAACAACTCACAACTTTTCACTTCATATCTAAATCGATACTGTGGGAATGTCTGTAATTCAAACCAATTTAATAATAATAATAATAATATGCTTGCAAACACAGGGACAGCAGTTTAAAAATACATGGCAGGAATTTCTGAAATCTCATATCGGCTGAGTTACTAAGACACTGCTTTATGCACAAAGAAAATTCTAAGACAGTTCTTAGAGAATTTCTGGGAAAAAAATAAAAACAACAAGAAAATACTCCTGGTATTAGTTAGGGCTTTAACCCTTTGATTGCCAGGGGGTGGCCAATGTATTGTTTAGCCCCTCTGGCACTCAAAGGGTTAAATCCCTAGAATCCATATAGCATTGCTTTAGAAACCACTGGAGTTCTGTCAGGCATTCTAGGGTTTAGAAGCCCATACTGAAAAGCAGTTGCTAATTTATCTTCTTTGGCTTACCACAAAATTACTCCATTATTTTGTGCATGTGGCCCTTGAAAACTCCTACAAAAATCCAGCCTTGAATGAGAAAATATCCTATATAACAATTCGCTAGGATGTTTGTCAGAAGCCGTCATGTGCAGTAGAGATTGGCCGAATACACAGAATGATGGGAGTTCTATGCTGGGAGCATCCTGTGCTTTCGGGCAGTCTCTACAATGCATTACTAGTCTACAATAAAATACACTTAAACTTAACCACGCTGTGAACTGTTAAATCAAGTTTGCAGAAAAAAAGTAGTTACAGTTCAGCATGCCAGGGGTTAAAGCCGCAATAGGAACAAAACGCATTAAGCAATGTGTTGCACAAACCTCTGTCCTTAAGAGTTTAACGTATCCTTTCAAGAACAAAAAATAATAATGCAAATGAACCCCTTGGATGTTAAACTTGTGTCCTGTGCTTTGCTGTGCAATGTTTTGGAGACCGGTCTAACATGAAACGTGTGAAAAATGTTATATATTTACTAAGAAAACTGTCCCACATTTATAAAAGCAAACTGGGGTTAACCTGGCATAATCCAGCTGCACAAAAGTAAATTCCTGTTAAATTAAATTGGGCGTTTAACCCTTTGGATGCTAGAGATGACCACCTTAGCATTCAAGGGGTTAAATGCTCTATTAAAGTGCAGGGGGATTTAAGAATGTTTATTTGTCCCCATGGTACCACTGGTTTACTCCAGAATAACTCCAGTTTTTCTAATTGCGGGCATTGTTACAAATCATGTGCTGTACTGACACTGGGAATGGCTTCCCTCATATTACTCCATAATGTCAATTGATTACATGGAATACAAAACAAGTAAACGTGAGGAATCTATGAAGACGAATGTGCCATAATAAATGCCAGTTAGGCCAAGGCGAGACTAATGAGGCAGTCATTGTTTTTTTGGGTGCAAGATTTATACTATGTATTAGCATGGCATAGACAACTTGCTTGCTGTCACTGACATTTTCCATCTGGGACAGTTGTACAGGCCCTGCTAGCATTAAAGACCTATAATGGCCTACAACGTGTGCTTGCAAACCAGGCACATATTATAGACCGTTCCGATGAAGTATTTATTTTTTGTGTATCACTATGTCGGTGCTGCTAAAGATCCACCGTCTGATCCAGGAACCAGAATCTGCTTCTGACAGCTTTACAGCTCATCAAGCAGAAAGTGGAGGCAGCGGAGAACTTTATTTTCCTATACCTCTCAAACCATAATGGTTTAAGGGATACAAATAAGTGCAAGTACTCTCTTCTAATTGCATCTACCATATAGTTAATACTTTTTTCTGACATTACTATCCCTTTAAGTACAAGACTGAAGCCTCTCAGTTCAATCTCGCTGACCTGCACAATGCAGTCCTCATAGAACTAATGTATTTGGCTTATAAGGCTATGGAGGCTGCTACTGATTCTCACAAAGTTTTTCCAATAGATCCACATGCTTCTAGGCTGTGTTCCATCTGAGGGGGTAGTTTTCTGACAATCCCCTCCCCAATGGCTAATATGAGAGATTTAGAGGCCATAAGGTATAGCCCAGGGCTCTTAACTAAGTCTGGACCTACAGGGGAACATTAAGTAAAACATGACAACTGCCCTTTGTATCAATGGGTATTTGGGAATTTGTATTTTCCACCTACAATGTCACTGGTTTTCTACACGGTTGCTCCAGTTCTTTTTAGTACATCACCATCAATGTGATACACGAGAAACTACTGAAGATAATACACTTTTAACAGTCAAAACTGTTGAAAAAAAATTACAGCTTTCTAAGTTGCTTGAATAATTAAGATTATATGAGGCTGGATGTTATTTTGGTCAGCTTTTTCCCTGGTAATTTTACTTAATATAATAACTGAGTTAACACTATATTGCTCCTTGGAAATTATGCTCTAATAAAGAGGTGATAAATTGGAGACAACTTTTCAAGTGGGAGAGATCTTATCCCCTTCAGGACTACATGACGTACTACGACCGTCATGGTCCTTAAATACTCATGTACTTTTTACTTACAGTGCTCCACAGGGAACGCTGTAAGTAAAAATGAGGCCTAAAATTGACCGCTCCAGGACTGGAGCGATCTCTTTCAGGTCTCAAAGCAGTGAGCCGATACATGCAACATGTCGCGTGTACCGGCGCGTCGGCAAGGATCAAAGCGGTCCTTATGGGATGTAAACAGGGTTAAAGTGGATGTGTCACTTCAATTTAACATAACATTAATAGGCTATATAGCGAATATTATTAAAACTGTCTTAATTTTTTTTTTAGCTTTATTTGTTGTAAATTTAAGTTATAAAGTGGGTCCCGCAGCTACTTCCGCATAGACTGCGGTTACCTGCTCTGTAACTGCAGTCTGTCAATCTGATCAATATCTAGTCAATGAGAGAGCTCCAGCTCACAGACAGAAAGCCTCCGTCATCGGAGGAGGCTGGATAGAGGGAGTGGAGCAGAGGCAGAGTGATGGACTGCGGTGACAGAGCAGGTAACCACAGTCTATGCGGAAGTAGCCGCAGGACCCACTTTATAACTTAAATTTACAACAAATAAAGCTAAAAAAAATTAAGACAGTTTTAATAATATTCGCTACATAGCCTAACTATTACTGTTACGTTATATTGAGGAGAAACATCCATTTTAATGCATTGGCTCCATAGAATAACATAGGACCTGGAGAGTTCATCACATTGGAGTAGTGATCTCTACTTTATCACCTCTTTACCACACATTTTAGTGCATAAGCTCTCCCTTGTTTTGTATTTTACAGTGCTCTAAATCTGTGTTTCCTAAAGGAGTGGTAGTATTTTTTATTAAAAAATAACATATATAGTGTATACTCTTGCTGCTAGAATATGATTCATTCAAATGTTATTACAGCTATAATTTTTTTTTATTTGTTTATTGTTTCTGAAAAGTCACCACCTGGTGGCACTGTTGCTGTTGCTTGCTATGAAGAGCTACAGTTGATGATCAAAAGTTCACCAAAGCCAGCACAAGCCACATGCATTTTATAGACTGTTATGGGAAGAAAAAGCCCTGTCGCTTAAACACCATAATATACATATGAGTAAGCTGAATACACAATGTATGAAAAGCAGTAAGGAATGAGAGGCCTCTCCACAAACCACCAAATTAAAATCGAAAGAAAAACATTTTACAGTCTTGTCTATAATAACTTTTCCATGTTTTATACATCAGGACAACCCTAAAATATATGTTTTAAGGGAAAAATGGTACTAAGAAAAAGTGGTGTAGTTGTAAGTCAATAGTAACCAAATACAAATTTCTATTGACTTAAATGGGGCTTTGCAGTGCATTGTAGACATCTAGCATTCAAGAGGTTAAAAACCCATTTAAACCAATAAGTATTGGGGTTCTTCTTATTTATCCTCTGTGAAGTAGTTGTTTTGCTCCAGAGCTGTTTCTGTCCTACTTAGTACATCCAACTCACAGTGGTCAATGAACCTGTTTTTCGATTCAAGAAATATCTGTATTTTAGTTGTCGATATTCTTGATATTCTCTATATGACAGTTTCAGTCCCCGAAATCATTCATCAGCCTCTTCTTGCCAATGGATGCCTACTCTTGTAACTGAGAATTGATTTTTAAGAAACAATACAAATAACAGTATAACCCACTGGAAGTAGATATGTCTCCAGCCCACTACAATGTAATGCATTTGAAACCTCGCTAGCATTCCAGAGATTAATATACTGATATATGAATCAGGATGTAGAAAAAATGCTTTTCAGAACCAATCCTGTCTGGTTTTACAATTAGTATGCAATAAAAAAATGACGTTTCCAAAAGGAATTTTAATAGATAATAATTTGCAATGTGAATGTTGGGTGTTTCACCATAATTTGACTCATTGGAAAATTATTTTGCACTTTAATAGTTGCCCTGAGCTGTTACACGTAAGAGGTATTTAATAAGCCAGAGGCCTGGATTACATTTCAGCAGATAACTCTAATAAGAGTTTTATACACAAATTTCTCCGTAGACTTCAATGTGAATCTGTTAGATACAACTAGTGATAACTTATCAACTGCAATGTAATCTAGGCCAGAACAAGCAAGTGACATTGAGAAGACAGATATATCTCTAAATCAAAGGGAGCTTAGTTATTTATTAACCCCTTAACAACAGCACAATCCAGAAGAGGGAGGCCGTTAAGAACCACAGCCCATTTTTTTTATCGCAATGGATTCTGGGATGGTAGCGCAGTGTGCAGCAGGGCTGCCATCCCAGAACTCCATGACGTGCCAGGTCGTCACCAGTCCTTAATCCAAATCCACCGGTGACGGTCCTGTCACATCGTCGGTCCCTATAGTTAATACTTGGCTTTTGAAATCCCAGAGAATTCTTGAACACTTTAAAAAGAAACATCTAGGGTTATTTAATTGTGTACCACGCAAGGTCCCACCATTTACAACCAGCTTGAACAAGCAAACAGTACTTTGAGCTACACAATAATATGCTATTTACACTGCCATCTAGTGGACATGTGTTTAACTGCAGAACAGGCAAACCAGATTAGAAGAGTGCACCACATTTCTGCAATGCATTGCACATCTTTAAAAAGTTAACCAGTACATGAAAAAAATTAAACACTTTGACAGCGAAATATAAATCCAACACTCAAATATTCTGTATAACCAATATCATACAATTTGGAAAACAATGAAAATGAATCATATGATACAGAAAAATACAAACCGGAGTACAATTTCACAGAAACAGAAAAGCACATGTTTCTATGTAGTAAGGTGACTGGTTCTCCTCTTTAATTCAAGACTCAAGGGCTACAGAGTAACCATTGCAAACCCTACAATATGCATTTAATACATTATTTGAATTAGAAAGGAGGTTGTATCAACTTATTGAAATTGATCTAGGGGCTGCATTAAACATTTTCTGAATGCCATAAACGTGTGCTATACAGATTTTACACATTTTGGTGCAACAAAGATACTAGCGTCTTGATGTTGAATGGCACACAATCCTAAATGAATGCCATAGTTAGCCAGATGCATGAAAATAAGGATGGCATGCAAGAGAGTGGAATGTTAGCTATTTTTGTAAGCCAAAAATGTATGGGCTATTAATAATTATGCATATTTTGATGCAACAATCACACTAATATCTTGATGTTGAATAGCACACAAGGTCCTAATGTAAGAACACAGCCAGATGTTTGAATATGTGTGTTAACTGCTGTGTTGAATAAGGTTGATTCACTAATCCTCTCACAAACTGGAGTCCATTTTAGCCCCTCCTACTATTTTTAAATGCAATAACTAAAACAGCTCACAAATTCACTAACTTGTAAAGAACATATGCAGTCATTAACATTGTGGTGCTACTCATTTTCCCATCAAAACTACACTGTAAACAGCAAATCTGCTGCTTTCTTGCATATTACTCTTAGACATAATACAACATGTGCATCTTACCTGAAAGTGCAGAATGATGGTCCATATTAATCCCAAAGTCAATTTGGGATTCCCATCTGTTATGTCATCATTTCTTATATTGACTAGTTTAACCTGTAACACAAAATCATTGTTTATATAACAAAGCATGTTTGACAAGGAATCCTAGGTGTTTTTAGCTCTGCTCATGGACCCACCTGCACTCTTCCCCTTGCCCAGTCCCATCCACTGGTGCCTGGCACAGAAAATACCCTTAGGCTATAACATACAAACACAAAAAAACATTTTAGCCCTCTGAGTGCCAGAAAGGTATCTAACTCATTGAGTTTCAAGGTGTCGGACACCTCTGTGGAACCCAAAGGGTTAAAGTCCTTGAAAGATAGAAATTGTAAAATTTTGCTTTGAAATGTGTATATATAATATATATGTATTATATAATTTGATAATAGGGTATGTAAATAAACTGACCAAATTATTATACTAAACTGGTAAATTAACCAGTTATCATAATTAGGAGCGAATGTCCTCTGAGAGGCATTGGGATTCTTTTGGCCACATTCACAATTCAGAATGCAGGGGCGGCCAGCATAAATGAGGAGCCTCTCAAAATTCAGCATTCTAGGCAGTTGGCTACTCTGCCTAATGGCAAATCTGAGCTCCATACTCAGGAAGCTAATGAGGAGCTATTCTGGAGGAAACCAACGGTGCCAAAGTAGATAAACATACCCACTGATTTAGGTGAGCTTTTCCAGTGCATTGTGAAGCAGTGTCCTGAGACCTCTCTAGAACTCAACAGGATAAACGCTCCATTTGAATTTATGGTAATTGTGCAATTCTTTTGTCCCCTATGGTGTTGTTGGTTTGCACCAAAACGGCTCCTCTTTAGCTTCCTGTAAGTTATCAACTTCTATGGAAACCAAAGCATTATCCTATAACATAAAAGGCCAGAATGTTTGTCAGGTGCAGTCATGCGCAGTAGAGACCGCCCAAACGCACAGAATGCTGGGAGGTGTAGGAATGCTGGGAGCATTCTGTGCATTCGGGCAGTCTCTACTGCGCATGACTGCATCGCGTGTGCTGCCAGTAAGGTGGTGGCAGTACGCCAAGCAGGACTGGAATTCCATGATGGTCCTGGCATGTCATGGGTCGTTAATGCAAAACAACGCATGACATCCCATGACCGTCAAGGGTCATTAAGTGGTTAAAGGATAATTTATATGCAATTTCAGGGCGACAATGGGGAAGATGCACTAAGGTGTGATAATGAGGTAATAAAGCAGAGATGACTTCTCCAGTGATATCACTTCTCTAGTTTCTATCTTATTCTATGCAGCCTATGCACTAAGATCTCCAAAGTTGGAGAAATCTTAGTGCATTGGCTCCATAGAATAGCATACGACGTGGAGAAGTGGTATCACTGGAGAAGTCATCTCTGCTTTATTACCTCTTTATCACACCTCAGTGCATCTCCCTCATTCTCTGTGCATCTTCTTGCCATTAGACATGTGTTATGGCTCCTTCCACCTCCTACAGCCAAACATTGCTTATTGTTCATTCAGGATCAGGTGAAGCAACTCAATTTTTGCTGCAAAAGCTGGAAGCAGCCACAATGGAGCTCCAAAGGTGAAAAGATGCACAGAGGACATTTCTCTGAAATTTCATATTAAATATCTTCAACAAGTGGGTATGGGAGGAAGTTAAAAATGCAGTGCTACTGGATTTTAATAAAGAAAGTCAGATAACAGTTTACTCTGTGCCGTGATAGTACAAATCTGTTAAATAGACCCATAAGTGATGAATCTGTCACGATCACATTCTGTGGACCACTGTAGTTAATGATTCACCTCGCCTACAGAATGCAACAGAATAACTGTCTGAAGACCAGGGACACTGTGGGTGAACTGTCTGGACACCAGAGGGCACTGTTAATGTAAAATACAACATTTTAAGTTGTAATAGCTCTGGAATGACACATTTTCCAGCATTGGGAGTATCCTTGTTCTACTTCTCAGGAAACGTCCTACAATATATGTTTTTATTCAAACTACAATATTGTGCTAAAATTCATCAAGAACAGTTACCATGTAATTGTATGTGAACATTAATTTTTTCCTAAAAGGAGTTATAAAGTAAACAAACATAATTGCACTGTATGAAATGTTAACACTGGAGGTCACAGAATCTCTTATACAGTGTCTGCCAATCCCGCCTTGGTCCACTGTCCTCCATTACTTACATCTATATTGTAGAACCCCTTGTAGTTATTGAGGGAACCCTAAGGATCAGCAGAACAGTTTAACAACCAGTAGGCTGACATATTAAGAAAAGTGGTGCAATTCTGGGGCAAACCAACTGCACCGTAGTGAACAAATAAAATTCCAAAAATGTCCATTGATTTAAATGGTGCTTTTAACCCCTTGAAGGCTAGAGAGGGCTCCAATGCATTGTGTACGCAATGCGTTGCATACCCCTCTGGCACTCAATGGGTTAAGGGTTTAAAATAAATTTGACATTTTATTTACTCCCTAGGGTCCAATATTTTTCTCCAGAATTGAGCCACTTTACTTAGTACATCAGCCTCAAGAGTTAATTGCCGTATGCTGTAGGATTAGGTTTGCTCAATGGAGAAATCTGCATTACCACAGTATGTGCCTCCCCCTAGTGTTTCAAAGAGTAATAAGACTGTGCAACCCATAGGTTACATTTCCCAGTGTAAATGGAAAAGATAGGGGTTATTTCACATGCTTTGGCATGCAGCCATGAAAATACACAGGATCACATACTTGCCGATTAGATAACGTCAGCTTCACATTACCTTATTATCAATACCTGTAATATTATGACCTTATGGGTTAATTACACAAAACCACTGTAGCAGAATGTTTCTCTTGCTCCTCGGTTCAAGAGACAACCCCTTCAGTCAGCCCAGGAAGACAGGTCCATGGAGGTGGACATCACAGTTTCTAGCAGAACAAAAGGCAAGCTCTGCTCACTGCACGTAGTAGCAATGTGTAGCACGTCTCCTAGTCCTTAAAGGGTTAAGTAGGTGCATGCTCTCTGAAAAAACTGCCAGTGGACATAAGATCCAGGACTGACTGAATATGTTATCAAATGAGCAAAGGCACAAGGGCAAAATTAATAGTGGCCATTAGTAATTTCTGGCCAGAGTAAGGTAAAAGGGGGTTATTATTAGGAGGTGTTAGTTCTCCGTTAAACGGCAAAAAACACACATATATATATATAATCTACGTAATCTGGCTCACATTCAGGGGGCATGCCTGAAAAACACTGATTAGATGAGGAGGAGGCACCACCACTGTCAATTTTTTTTTTTTTTTTTTTAAATAAAGTTGGCTTAGGCTTAGGTCAATACCCCTGCCTCCTCAACCAACAGATAAAAAAGTCAGACCTCATGGTGGGGCATCAGGACCCCTCCAGCTACTGATCTACCAGACAATTTGGCTGGGAAATCAACAGAGGCAACACAGGGGAGTAAGACAGCTCCCTGCATTCTACCAGGTAGGAGTGGGTGGGACTGGGAAACCCTTGCAGGTCAATGAGGGTGGCTCCAGGCAGAATGTAAGCAGGGAAGTTCTCTCGTTCCCTCTGCTTCGCCTCGGCCAGGGAGACCAAGCGCTGGGATGCATCAGGAAGGGGCCTGTTGCCCCACCACAAGTTTTGACTTCTAATACAATTTAAAAAAAAAACAAGGTTTGTCACATGGGGACAGCCATGCCACACACTTGCTAGTATAAAAATAAATATGTTGCAGGCCTTTTCCATTAGGAACTTCTGAGAAATGCTTATTCAGAGCCTTAAACAGAGATCTTCAGGGCAAACTGAGTGAAAATGAGTACGTTCTAAGCTATGAGAATTTGATTCCCAAAGCTGTAAGGTCATAGGGAATAGGTTAAAAGAGGCTTGTTTTGACCTTCCACTGACCCTTTAACAAATGCTTTTATGATCAAGGTAACAGCCCTAATTAACCATGTCAATTGTTATTAGGTTACAAGTTCTCTACAAGAAAAAAAAGTAATCACCAACATATCACTCAATCTATTTGCCTTCCACCACTTTTTGTTGGTTTTAACCGTTCACTTTCACTGGCACAGAAAAGGACATTTGTTCTCATTCTGTGTTCTGTGGAACTCCAGGGCTCCCAGAAGTAGTTCAAGGGTTCCATAGAACAAACTTCAGTAATGGCAGACAGTGGAACAAAGTTGGGTTGATTTTTAACCTTTTAAGTGAAAAAACAAAAAAGAGACAGGGGCACCCAACAGTGAAGTAGGTCTCAATTGTATTTTCCAAATTCTAGCCATTTGAATACTCAGTTAACTAGAGTTATGCACAGACAGTGCACCCAAACATATTTGTCCTCAGGCTGCTGATATATGTGTGTGTGGTTACAATTACCAACTCATCAGTCTCCCACTGATTGGATCAGTAATAATGGGAAAACAAGACAGATACCAGCTGAGAGATAAAAACATCACTTGCTATGCTTAAACAGCAGGTCTGCTAAGGAACTTGTCAAGTGCTTTGATTTTTATCCCATATAATAAATATTAGCTTTTCATCTATTTCCTGGAAGCAATTTTTATTTTCACATTATTGATCCATCCAGGACCAGATTTCCCAATAGGCAGAGCAGGCAACTGCCTAGAACTCCAAGCTTGAGAACCGCTGTCTTAGCCCATAGGCTCTATAGAATAACATAGGGGCTGGAGAAGTGATATTACTGGAGAGGTTATCTCCCGTTATCACCTCTTTATCACCACTTACTGAATATCCCCAGTTTCTCCTATTAGAAAACTAAAATACTTCTCTTACAGCGGAACTTCTCTTAAAGCGTTATTGAGAATCCAGCTCGTTCTGAGACGGTCAGACAGGCATCAGCATAGACACCTTGCCAAAGAGACATCTGCTCGCCTGAGCTGTCCGTTCCAGTCTCCTCTAGAAGGAGTTGTATTGCACCTTAAGGTACAGGAAGTGACTAATGGTGCAGGCGCGTAGATGCCTCTACAGCAAGCTGCCTGTCTGACCACCTCAGAACGAGCTGGATTTCTCAATAACGCTGGACTTATTCCGGATAATACTAGTATGGATATGATTATTGTTATGTGCTTGATTATTTGGGGGTAACTTTAATTTGGTTGATAGTTCCGCTTTAATTCTGCATTAGGAATATTTATCCCCAAAACCCTTAAAAATGTACAGTTAGCTTTCTATTTTTCATCTTTCTCAGAATGTCTTCAAGTCAGCTAAATTCAGCCAGTTTCCTCCTATAACCTGTCCATTCCTTCTTCTAACAGTCCCACTGATTGTCAAAGGCTTCTTTTGTAACTACACATTTCTTTACAGGGGTTTAACTACAGGGGTGCAGTTGCATTGTGCCCAGCATCTACACCAGGGTCCAACAGGTTCTAGTTATGACCAAGTGAAAATATGTTTGTGTTTGGAGGCCCAAAAATGTTTATACTAAGGCTTTCCAATGAATAGTTACACCACTGTTTCTTTTGTTTTCTTCCTTAACCCTTTCAGTGCCTGAGGGGTATGCAACACAATGCCTTACATACCAATCTGGCACTGAAAGGGTAAAGATGTTACTTCCCTAATCTTAGTTTTGTCCTACAATGCACCACACCTTTAAAGATCTCTAGTGTCCCCTAGATTTTTGCAGCCTACAGAACTCCACAGTCAAACTGCTGTGTGCTGCTACTGTTCTACCTATGGAAAATATTCTTCCCATCTTCTGTGTGTAAATGGGTACAATGAGATGAGGTCTACCGCTAGTAGCTGTATAAGAAAGTAGTCTGGCTAATACATGATGCATATAAACCCATAATGTTATACACCATTTCCAATCTAACACAGTTCCATCTGATAAAAAAAACATAAAAACATGATTGCAGTATTAGGAAAACCAAATAAAATATTACCTGCCGCTTTTTCAAATAATCAAGTGCAATTTGTACATTCTGTAGTCTGTGAAATCGCATCCGGCCTTTTTCTCGAGGCTAAAAATGGAAAAGAGAGAAGATGAGCTATCTAAAAACAGTGTCAGTTCTTAATATACTTTACATCTGTATATGACATTATACACTGGGGGATATTTGCCCTAGGTATTCATTACACCCTGCTATAAACAGTGTCAGTTCATAATATACCTTACACCTGTCTATGACATTATACACTGGGGGATATTTGCCCTAGGTAGTCATTACACCCTGCTATAAACAGTGTCAGTTCATAATATACCTTACACCTGTCTATGACATTATACACTGGGGGATATTTGCCCTAGGTAGTCATTACACCCTGCTATAAACAGTGTCAATTCATAATATACCTTACACTTGTCTATGACACTATACACTGGGGGATATTTGCCCTAGGTAGTCAATACACTCTGCTATAAACAGTGTCAATTCATAATATACCTTACACTTGTCTATGACACTATACACTGGGGGATATTTGCCCTAGGTAGTCAATACACTCTGCTATAAACAGTGTCAGTTCATAATATACCTTACACTTGTCTATGACACTATACACTGGGGGATATTTGCCCTAGGTAGTCAATACACTCTGCTATAAACAGTGTCAGTTCATAATACACCTTACACCTGTCTATGACACTATACACTGGGGGATATTTGCCCTAGGTAGTCATTACACTCTGCTATAAACAGTGTCAGTTCATAATATACCTTACACCTGTCTATGACACTATACACTGGGGGATATTTGCCCTAGGTAGTCATTACACTCTGCTATAAACAGTGTCAGTTCATAATATACCTTACACCTGTCTATGACATTATACACTGGGGGATATTTGCCCTAGGTAGTCATTACACTCTGCTATAAACAGTGTCAGTTCATAATATACCTTACACCTGTCTATGACATTATACACTGGGGGATATTTGCCCTAGGTAGTCATTGCACCCTGCTATAAACAGTGTCAGTTCATAATATACCTTACACCTGTCTATGACATTATACACTGGGGGATATTTGCCCTAGGTAGTCATTACACTCTGCTATAAACAGTGTCAGTTCATAATACACCTTACACCTGTCTATGACACTATACACTGGGGGATATTTGCCCTAGGTAGTCATTGCACTCTGCTATAAACAGTGTCAGTTCATAATACACCTTACACCTGTCTATGACATTATACACTGGGGGATATTTGCCCTAGGTAGTCATTGCACTCTGCTATAAACAGTGTCAGTTCATAATACACCTTACACCTGTCTATGACACTATACACTGGGGGATATTTGCCCTAGGTAGTCATTACACTCTGCTATAAACAGTGTCAATTCATAATACACCTTACACCTGTCTATGACACTATACACTGGGGGATATTTGCCCTAGGTAGTCATTACACTCTGCTATAAACAGTGTCAATTCATAATATACCTTACACTTGTCTATGACACTATACACTGGGGGATATTTGCCCTAGGTAGTCATTACACTCTGCTATAAACAGTGTCAATTCATAATATACCTTACACTTGTCTATGACACTATACACTGGGGGATATTTGCCCTAGGTAGTCAATACACTCTGCTATAAACAGTGTCAATTCATAATATACCTTACACTTGTCTATGACACTATACACTGGGGGATATTTGCCCTAGGTAGTCAATACACTCTGCTATAAACAGTGTCAGTTCATAATATACCTTACACTTGTCTATGACACTATACACTGGGGGATATTTGCCCTAGGTAGTCAATACACTCTGCTATAAACAGTGTCAGTTCATAATACACCTTACACCTGTCTATGACACTATACACTGGGGGATATTTGCCCTAGGTAGTCATTACACTCTGCTATAAACAGTGTCAGTTCATAATATACCTTACACTTGTCTATGACACTATACACTGGGGGATATTTGCCCTAGGTAGTCAATACACTCTGCTATAAACAGTGTCAGTTCATAATACACCTTACACCTGTCTATGACACTATACACTGGGGGATATTTGCCCTAGGTAGTCATTACACTCTGCTATAAACAGTGTCAGTTCATAATATACCTTACACCTGTCTATGACATTATACACTGGGGGATATTTGCCCTAGGTAGTCATTACACCCTGCTATAAACAGTGTCAGTTCATAATATACCTTACACCTGTCTATGACATTATACACTGGGGGATATTTGCCCTAGGTAGTCATTACACCCTGCTATAAACAGTGTCAGTTCATAATATACCTTACACCTGTCTATGACATTATACACTGGGGGATATTTGCCCTAGGTAGTCATTGCACTCTGCTATAAACAGTGTCAGTTCACAATATACCTTACACTTGTCTATGACACTATACACTGGGGGATATTTGCCCTAGGTAGTCATTACACTCTGCTATAAACAGTGTCAATTCATAATATACCTTACACCTGTCTATGACACTATACACTGGGGGATATTTGCCCTAGGTAGTCATTACACTCTGCTATAAACAGTGTCAGTTCATAATATACCTTACACTTGTCTATGACACTATACACTGGGGGATATTTGCCCTAGGTAGTCAATACACTCTGCTATAAACAGTGTCAGTTCATAATATACCTTACACCTGTCTATGACATTATACACTGGGGGATATTTGCCCTAGATAGTCATTACACTCTGCAGAAAGAAAAACGCTCTAATTTATAAAAGGGGCAGTAATACTTGAAAATAAGTTTAGTTAAATCTGATGTTGAACATTTAAGGCTGTGATCACTGTCTGTCACACTCTTTAAAAGTTGTTCTTCTGAAGTTCGCATTTTATTGAAATAAATATATGTTAATCATTACTTTTTTCTGGGATAGTAATGCTTGCTTCTAACAAAGTTTAATATTGTAGATATTCAAAATATAAATGCAATGATGTATGTCCCGTCTCTCAAATATGTATAGTTTGAGAGATATAAGCTTCTACAGTTCCCCCCTCCCGCCCTTTTCATAGACGTCAGCACTCTAGCTGACAGACTGAGATCCTGGTCCCGGGACCAGACGGTGGCTCTTCAGCAGAGCCGAAGTAGCGTTATCTAGACAGAAATACTTCATTGGAACAGTCTACAAAGTGTGTCTGGCTCTTTTTCTTGATAAGAATGTTCAAGATAATGAAACAATAATCTGGGAGCTTTCCCTCAATGGAAATTGAAATCATTTGTGCATTTACACCAGGCTTCAAGATGCTAAATAGAGAAATGGCAAATAATTTATTCTGCCATTGAATTCAATAGCGCAATATACAACATCCTTTCTGTAGGGGTAAATAGGTAATTATATTTATTACTAATGTTTGATTTCTAATTTAGTTCATTCTTTCCAATAAAAATCATACTAGGCCATATTTCACTATAACTTTCTGGCCTTGCAAACACTTATTAGTGGCTAGTGGATAGTAACCCTACTTTGAGTAGAGTGACTGGCATGACAAGGCATGGTAACTGTGTTTGTATTAACCCCTTGAATCCTAAATGGATATCCAATGCATTGCTTTGTAATGCGTTGGATACTCCTCTGGCACTCAAAGGGCAAGTTAACCCATTTTGTGCCCAAGGGATGCGTAAAGGGATTGCAAAGTCTGAGTTGCAATGCATGGGATACCGATAAAAGACAAGTAGGGTGTGCAAGGTATTGCTTCCACATGTGTTCCACGCCTCTCTAGTCCTTAAAGAGTTAATAAAGATGTGCCCAAAACTTTTATTAAATAGACTATACACAGTAAACTAGACTGAAAAAGTCATACCCTCTGGGATGAAGCTATTTTCTTTCCAAATTGTTGATTTTTATATAATAAGACTATGCATGAAATATTTATGGTTTTCTTCCTTCTGACCTTTTACTTAGTTTACACTAGTTACTGTACTAATGTGATAAAGTGTAATTAAGATGTGTTTTAGGAGAGCACAGCTGCGTTCTGTCATGCCTTCCTGTACGGTCCTGCCTGCCCACCTGACCATGTCCCAAATGAAGCATAAAGAGGGCAAGGGGTCACAGAGAAGCATAACTATGCATTTCAGGGATAAAAACCAGAAGTCTCCATTCTCAGTTTACTATTATATGTTTCCTTCAGACAACTACTGCAGGTAAACAGGGTATAACAGAAGACTTGAAAAACCATTCACTTTGATAGAAGGACCCTCTTTATACACAGGGAAAACATATATGGATACATACATACATTAAAAAACAAACAAAAAAATTCTACAGAAGGAAAGCTGCTATAAAGGCCAACTAATATGAAACAATAAAAAAATATATGTTACTAATTAGTCACTGCTAGCCCCACCTCATGAAGTAGCAGCATTTTGCACTCACAGCCTTCAGTACACAGGCACCCCATGAGCTTCTCCTCACCAAAGTTGGTGCTGTGAGCTACAAAGATGTAAGTGATAATTCTTATTGGCTGGAGTGGGGTCAGACCCACCTCCACAGAATGGGGGTGCCATTGACAGTTTTAGTTCTTGCATGAGGTGGAACAAGGGTTGGACCACTACAGACTGGAAAGTATGTTTATAAAGTTTCTGCTCCAAGACTACAAGCAGTTAAGGTTCACGACCTTTTAAAGTTGTGATACATTCTTCTGTACATTGTGATACATTCTTCTTTATGTTGTGACACATCCTTCTTTACTTTGTGACAGGTGTTGAAAAATTAAATCTCTGTGACAAGTTTGTGCATCGAAAACAATGTAACGTTATGGAAGTATTTGGAAAAACGTGAAATATTAAGTGTGGTGCCAAGATACCTAAATGCGCTCTGACGCATCTTGGGAACTATTAGTAGAAGACTAAGCTTTAACAAATATTTATTTATTTTCATGTTACTTGTCCTTGAAGCTCCAATGTATACAAATAACAAGCAAAAAGAATGCAAACCCATATATATTACAATTAATCCATATATTAACATGTTGGTAAACCAGGAAGCCCAATAAACAAGCAATACTTTCAACTCAATTCAGAATGCAAAACAGGACAATACAATCACATAACTGCAAAACATATGAAATATAAGAGCTACTGGTTTGCCTACAAGTTAGTACAATGCATCTTTATAAGACAACAAAATAAGGGTATAAATATATAATATGTGCATCTATTGTATGAATTCTTTAGATGCTAAAGACATTATTAATGCAGCCAATGGGTTATATGTTTTAGAAAGACTAGCATTATTTCACTTGTTTTATGAATCAATATACTCAATAAATAGAGGTCAAGGGCTTAAGCAGAAAGCAAAGAGAAACTCTGAAGCATAAAAACTGTGCCCGGGGGGGCAATAAAAACTCCCCAAAAAGTAATTTATTTAATTGGGTCTGCATTCAAGCGGTTAAAAGCCAAATTTAAATTTAAACACTAATTGTCGCTGGACTGCTCCAGAATTGCCCCACTTTAGATTCTATAACATGGATCAAATGGTCTCAAACAGTATTCCTAGAGGGCAGAGGCAATGTAAATTTTAGTGATATCACTGGTTCAGGGGCATAAATATTGGGGCTCCTCTGCAAACTCTGCTGATGGGGCCCTAAGCATCTGAGCCAGTGCCGTACTGGGGCATATATGGCCCACTGGGAGTCACAGAATCACATATGTACAGTCTGCCACCCAGGCCTTATTCTACTGGTAGTCACAGAAATGCATTTACTTTGTCCATCACCACAGTCACTGTCCACTAGTAGTCAAACACTTTGACTGACATCCAAGCTTGTTTAATGGTCTTTTAGTAGTAACAGGTAAACCAGACTATTATCACTGTTCTCTGTATTCAAAGAGCCAGACAACCAATGTCTTGCATCCTAGCCTTGCTCTGCTGGTAGTCACAGACCACACATACACAGACTCCCAAACTTGTTCCACTGGTAGTCACAGACCACACATACACGGACTCCCTAAACTTGTTCCACTGGTAGTCACAGAATGACACATACATTGTTTGACACTCCAGCCTTGTTCCACTGTCCATTTGTAGCCACAGAGCCACACATACACTGTCTGACACTTCAACTAGATTCCACTGGTAGTCGCGGACCCACACATACATACTGTCTGATACCATGGCCTTGTTCCACTGTCTCATTGGTAGCAAAAGAATCAAACATTGTCTGTCACCATAGCCTTGTTCTAATGTTCACAGGTTGCCACAGAAACACACATACACTGTCTGACATCCCCACCTTGATTACTGCCCAGCTGGTAGTCACAGTGACACACATATGTATATAATCTGTCCTGAACCATGGACATTCCTAAACACTGCTCTTTTCACCCAAAAGAAACCAAAAATGAAAGAGTTGAAAAATGTACATGCAATGCCTCTACTGCAAGGAGACAGGATGACACCAGGAAACACAACTACCTGGCAGTTCAGAAATGAAAAGAAATGTCATGAATGGACATGACCCAACGTGTATAATAGAAGTTTGGTCAGTCCCAGCATATGAACGCAACCTTTTGTCCAGTCCTCATGTCATGCCAAGAGCAAACGCATTCTTTTCAGAATTATTCCTTTCACAAATTATGTTAGCTATGTCCCTTTTCCATGTCATTATCCAAAGAATAATAACATGGAAACGGGACATAGCCAACATCATTTGTGAAAGGAATAATTCTGAAAACTAATATGTTTGCTCTTGGCACAGTTCTCCATTAAATACCATGTCACCAAAGGGAGAGAAAAAAAGGCTGGTGAAAGCAGATCACTACTAAACACAAAGGCTGAGGCGTTCAGTTACTGAGAGGCTGGTGAAAGCAGATCACTACTAAACACAAAGGCTGAGGCGTTCAGTTACTGAGAGGCTGGTGAAAGCAGATCACTACTAAACACAAAGGCTGAGGCGTTCAGTTACTGAGAGGCTGGTGAAAGCAGATCACTACTAAACACAAAGGCTGAGGCGTTCAGTTACTGAGAGGCTGGTGAAAGCAGATCACTACTAAACACAAAGGTGTTCAGTTACTGAGAGGAATACCCTAAGCCGTATATATACAAAAGAACAGAGAAACAAATGTGGGGCACACCAACTGCACCCTAGGGCAGAATAAACATTCTCACTGATGTCAATGGGATTTTAACCTACTGAATGTACTGGAGACGTCTCTATCACACAAGCTCCACTGAAATGAATAGAAATGTGGAGTTATATAAAGACCATTCTTAGTGGCATATTTTAAGAATTGCTGATAAAAGTCATAATGTGTACTCTCTGGCACTCAGAGGGTTAGACCAGTAATAAAAGTATACATACATACATACAAACACACATATATATCCTTATGTCGCTTTGCAACAGTTTTCCAGACCCTTTCTGTATTACTCCAGTTTTACCCCTATTTGTTCCCTATGGTGCAGATAGTGTGCCACACAACTGAGCCCGCTGTATCTAGGGTTCCACAATGAGAATGAACCCTTTTGAGCTCCAGAGAGGTATTGATGCACTGCAGCACAATGTGTTGGATACCCGTCTGGCACTCAAAGGGTAAAGCGCAATGGAAATAAGAACACAAAACTGATGAAAGCTTTCTAGGAAGAATTTAATTACTTCTCATATTACTTCGTATTACAGACTTCTCATCATTCTTTTCATCAATACTTTTTCTATTCTTTTCATTCCTGAAGAAGGTATTTCCCTGAAATAAACATACTTCTAATATACTGTGACTTCAGTTATTGTGAAGATTAAGTAGCAGGTATTCTAAATTACCAACAGTGCTGTTTAAAGGAACAGTAACTTTTTTAATGAAAACCTAGATGTTATATGACTATTCCTCATTAGTAATACAAGGGGGACTCCCACTGCTTTCCGTTGTTAAATTCATAAGTAATAACAGTTCACACTGTCAGGAAGTGAGTAAAAGAGTCATTACTTCCTAAAAGTTCAAACTGTTGGGGATAACCTCTGAATGTTGCACGATACCAGTAAACTTGCAGTAATACTGCTTTGTGAAGCGGTCATCTTTTACTTGCTTTGTTGTTCTGTATTTACCAGAGGTGGAGCCCAGCCAAAAGTCTCAATGCACGGTCGTCATCTAATCTTAATTTAAATGTGGGGGACCATCCACATCCCTGTACTTTTTATTAGGATCTTTTAGGGTAGGGTCACACAAATCAAGCTTCACCCTTTAAGAAAAAGAGGGGTGCACATTGCATTGTAATGCAATGGGCTTAAATCACCTACTATTAACATGGGGCTACTCATATAATAGTAAATGCCTAAATTATAAGCAAAAACAGTTGGCACACAAATGTATGCCAAAAATGTTCAAATATCTTGGTGCAATGGGTGATTTGTTTTAATTATTTCTGGAGGGCCTCAAATAATAGATAGCGGGTCAAGTTCTCTAACCAGCATGTGGCCCACTAGTTCTCATTTTCTATCCATAGTTATAAAAAGGCAGCCAACATATTCCTTTGTATCCATGATTTCACTATGACTGTACTCAGGAGAGCATTGGTTTACTATTAAAATGTCACCCTCTATTTGGCGACCAACAAAACTTGGCTTAAAAATGTTGCCTGCTTGAAAAGGGCGACATCACCTCGCTCCCACCCCGTTTACCTAGTGTGAGCCACCTCTCCTCATATGTGGAATCTGGTCCACAGACCCGACAGCTCACAGCAAGGGACAGTCTTCTTACTGTGAGAACAATGAAAACTCTGTCCCCACTGACATGTTTTCCCTTATGTTAATTGAAGATTGTCCCTCTCTGCAATCCACTTGGACACCACCCTGCTGCTCTGAGGTGAGCAGTGTTACATCAGTAAAAGGGGCAGGAGTGGGATATTTTATCATTCAGTTACTCTTGAACTACAACTCTGACAATATTGAAATAACACTCTCCATGGCCCAAATACTATGAAGATTCATTGGAGCTGCTTTTATTATGAAACATTGCTATCCCTTAAAGGCCTGTTATTACCATCTGAGTGTTAGAGGTGTGGGCAATGGAATGCGTTCCATTGTGCTGGCATCCAGTGGCATGCATTTGTTTATAAAGATTGAGTGTTCAGTAGACAGAAGCTTGTAAGATACAGAAAGTAGAGTGCAAATTATTTAGACAAGAAACACCAGGCAGAGGAAAACAAGGTGGCTAGGAGAGAGAAAGAAACACAAACTGATGTGTTCATGCCATGCCAGTCATCAGTTTAATGACATGACTAGTGTATAAAGCCCGTGTGAACGGGCCAAGGTCCAGGTAATGTTAAGCAGACGCTACCTCACTGCTCCACGTGATGCAGTTTTGTGTTGCATCACTCACGCGATGCAATCATGCGCAGTAGAGTCTCTACTGCGCATGACAGCTTCTGACAAACATCCTAGCTAATTATTATATAGGATTAGCATTATTCTGTGCCCTTTGCTCCTTCCTAGCCAGCCTGGTTGTATTTATTTCTTTGAGTGAGTCCTTTGGGCTAAATAAATTCCCTCTGCTTATCTTTCATTCTGTGTACCACTGGACTTCATTCTGTTGTGGCAACTGCAAGGAGTCAGACCTTCCACTACATATCAACAGTGGGACTCCTAAAAACAACCTCCCACTCTTATTATGGCCAGAAAATCCTAATGGTCATTAAGCATGTTGACTCTAGGTTCAAGAAATACATCTTCAATCATTCCTGGTGAGACATGACAGGTGCTAGCAGGACGTACGGACACACACTGGACATTTTTTCCCAAACAGTATATTGTCATGTGCAGTGAATGGAGTGTGATGTCAGTAATCCTGCTAGAAACTGTCTTGTACACCTCCACATGGACAGAACAAGCAGGAATGATTGAACAAAGGCATAAAGGGCAAACAATAAGTGGTCACTAGGATATTCTGACCTTAACTCCTTGAGAGCCAGAGTGGTACGCAATGAATTGCAAAACAATGTGTTGCGTACCCCTCTGACACTCAAAGGGTTAATAAGGTAAATGAGAAGGTTATTATTTGGAGGTGCCTTTAACTACACACAGACAATGTTAAGACATCATGGCTAGTAACAAACACACACAGATAAGATGTAAAATAACACCAATCACTGCAAAGCTAAAACATGTATTAGTATTGTTATGGGGGCCACACCTACCCCCTTATCCTCATCCTCCTCATCCTCATGCTGATCAAACTCGCATGCTTCTGATGAACTCACCAACCGTAAGGTCTTCAAAAAATCCCGCTCCCTTGGCTAATGAACACAACAGACAGAAAAGAGAAGGCACGACAAAGACACAAGACAGACCACAAATGAAGAGAAAAGCATGAAAAGAATATAATGAAGAAGGGGGGAGGGGTATCAAACAGAGGAAATAATGATCACCACAGAAAAAGGTAAAGGATACTTGAGGCTCCATTAAGAAAGACTGAGCCTTTGGTGCCAGAGAGTCTTATATCAAGTTGGAAAAGCAATGATTGCTGGGTAATATTTACATATATAATCATTATGTCACAGTTAACAAGAAATGATGTTGGGTGCACATAACGGCTCAAAATGTAACACTCTGCATGCCAGACACCGGGCAATACATTGGCATGAATGTACAAATCTGTGCAAAAACCGGTACTAGACTCAATTTTCTAGCCCTCCACCTGTCTAATGCCAATTTACTATGCCAAGTAACCTGAAAATATTCCCTTATCACTTGTGCCAAAGGGAGCGCACATTTGAGGGTGTTCCTCTACACAATGTTTAAAGTCATGTATTAACTAAGGTGCAGAGAAAATGGTGTCATTTTTCTATGCATGATACAGGGCAAGTGTAAGAAGCTTGCAGGCATTGAAATCTTAATAATGGCAGAATGTGTGTGTGTGTGCTGCGTGTCAGTGTGCACAACAGCTATCATGTCACAAGGAGTGGGTATGATTCCCCTAAATAAACACATACACATCAATTGGGATAACAGGCCGCAGCTTTATTACATATTTCTAAACATGTTATTATTTTTCTAATTTAACCTTAGTAATTAATTAGTAATGTAAATGGTAATTAACTAAAGATTAATTAATCATAACTGACATTCCTTACCAATCCACATTCCTTGACACCAACCATGTCCAAACTGCCTGTGCTCATGCTAGAATCCCAACATTCTTCAGCGCTTAACAGATGACCCAAACATTCCTCAGCACTTACAGCTGAACCCAACATTCCTCATCACTTACAGCTGAACCCAACATCCTTCAGCACTTACAGGTGAACCCAACATTCTTTAGCACTTACAGATGACTCCCAAGGAATTACCCCATTGTCCATCCTCCTCAGCTTCAATGGGTAAGGTCAGCACTGGTGACCTAAGTCCGGGGGAAAATCCCAAAGGCTTCCGCCCGAGGATAAATTCACATAACTTTACCACCCAAGTTATTGATCTCTGCAAACCAGGCAAGGACTAACTGCCATAAGGCCCAACTGTCAATCCCTTGAACAGAAAGACCCCCCCCCACACTCAAAAAAGACTATGGCCTGCTCCCCAGCCCACAGACACAGAAACCCCACCAGAGAACACCCAGAGCCAACAAATGCCCAAAGCAAGTGACCACCAACCCCCTAAACCCCAACAACACCAAACTTACTAACATGGATGGCAACCAAGCAAACCCAAACCCCCTCAACCAAGCAAAACAAACAGGGACACAGCAACAACGGTTCATAATACACAACGCAAGAAACCCACCGTTAAGCCATTCATGCAGACAACCAAAGACCAACAACCAACCACCACCTACAAACACACAACCCAATATGAAACGCAAAAGCATATCAACAGACACACATATACACAGTGAACAACACAGACACCCAGTACCAATACCACATGTAGCAGCTGGATCACCACACAACATTTTATATACCTACCCATGCCCATGCACATTCAGATCCATGCCCCACAAACATGTCTCACTCTCACCCTACCAAACTGATTGAAACACACACAGCATAGCCACATAGCACCATGGACTTATGCTCTGGAAACACAACATATCCCAATACCCCTGGCATTGTCAAAAAGGACTGGGCTCATGCAAAATGCTCACCACCATGTTATCACGGTGCCCGTGATTGCTGCATTTCCTTGTCTATCACAGTAGGGGGCTTCCATTGGCTGCCTGCCTTTAGCCCGCCTCATATTGCCTATTTAAACCTTTGGGTGCCCTTTCGTGTTGTTTCTGACCTTTATCGCTATCACTATGTCCAGTGGTAGTTGGGCCTCTTTTCCTGTGTTCCTGAGTTCCTGATTGCAGCTGTTCCAGTACCTCCTGTATGCTGAGTTGTTCCAGTCCTGGTTCCGGCCTAGTCCTCTGGGGTTGCAGTTCCTGCTGACCATCTTCACTGCTGTTTCCTGACCTGACTGATCGTTCTGCTGGTTCCTGTCATCTCCTGGCCTGTCTCCTGTGATGCTGGCGACCTTCTGCTTGGTCGCGTCGGCGACATTGCCTGTCAGTCCCAGCATCCGTACGCTGACCTGCTCCAAAAGCCTTGCGGCTACACGATTAGTTGTTGGTCCCAGCGTGCGGACGCTGGTTTGCTCCAAAGCCTTGCGGCTGCACGATTCAGTTGTTGGTCCCAGCGTGCGGACGCTGGTTGGCTCCAAAGCCTTGCGGCTATACGATTCACTTGTTGGTCCAGTGTGCGGACACTGGTTTGCTCCAAAGCCTTGCGGCTATACGATTCCTTGTTGGTCCAGTGTGCGGACACTGGTTTGCTCCAAAGCCTAGCGGCTATACGATTCACTTGTTGGTCCAGTGTGTGGACACTGGTTTGCTCCACAGCCTTGCGGCTACACGATTCAGTTGTTGGTCCCAGAGTGCGGACGCTGGTTTGCTCCAAAGCCTTGCGGCTACACGATTCGGTTGTTGGCCCCAGCGTGCGGACGCTGGTTTGCTCCAAAGCCTTGCGGCTACACAATTCAGTTGTTGGTCCCAGCGTGCGGATGCTGGCTTGCTCCAAAGCCTATCGGCTATACGATTCACTTGTAGGTCCAGTATGCGGACACTGGTTAGCTCCAAAGCCTTGCGGCTACACAATTCAGTTGTTGGTCCCAGCGTGCGGACGCTGGTTGGCTCCAAAGCCTTGCGGCTATACGATTCACTTGTTGGTCCAGTGTGCGGACACTGGTTTGCTCCAAAGCCTTGCGGCTATACGATTCCTTGTTGGTCCAGTGTGCGGACACTGGTTTGCTCCAAAGCCTAGCGACTATACGATTCACTTGTTGGTCCAGTGTGCGGACACTGGTTTGCTCCACAGCCTTGCGGCTACACGATTCAGTTGTTGGTCCCAGCGTGCGGACGCTGGTTTGCTCCAAAGCCTTGCGGCTACACGATTCGGTTGTTGGCCCCAGCGTGCGGACGCTGGTTTGCTCCAAAGCCTTGCGGCTACACAATTCAGTTGTTGGTCCCAGCGTGCGGATGCTGGCTTGCTCCAAAGCCTATCGGCTATACGATTCACTTGTAGGTCCAGTATGCGGACACTGGTTAGCTCCAAAGCCTTGCGGCTACACAATTCAGTTGTTGGTCCCAGCGTGCGGACGCTGGTTGGCTCCAAAGCCTTGCGGCTATACGATTCACTTGTTGGTCCAGTGTGCGGACACTGGTTTGCTCCAAAGCCTTGCGGCTATACGATTCCTTGTTGGTCCAGTGTGCGGACACTGGTTTGCTCCAAAGCCTAGCGACTATACGATTCACTTGTTGGTCCAGTGTGCGGACACTGGTTTGCTCCACAGCCTTGCGGCTACACGATTCAGTTGTTGGTCCCAGCGTGCGGACGCTGGTTTGCTCCAAAGCCTTGCGGCTACACGATTCGGTTGTTGGCCCCAGCGTGCGGACGCTGGTTTGCTCCAAAGCCTTGCGGCTACACAATTCAGTTGTTGGTCCCAGCGTGCGGATGCTGGCTTGCTCCAAAGCCTATCGGCTATACGATTCACTTGTAGGTCCAGTATGCGGACACTGGTTAGCTCCAAAGCCTTGCGGCTACACAATTCAGTTGTTGGTCCCAGCGTGCGGACGCTGGTTGGCTCCAAAGCCTTGTGGCTACAAGATTCAGTTGTTGGTTCCAGTATACGGACACTGGGTTACTCCACAGCATAGTGGGCATCCGATTCCCTTGTTGGTCCCAGTGTGCGGACACTGGTTTGCTCCTAAGGTCTTAGTCACTACTGTCATTATCATCCGACAGCTATTGGTACCACTGGGCTGCCTTGCCCGGTATTGGTAAGGCCGGTAGAACCTCGCTCCGCATTCCTCTTGAGGTTGCCTTACCCGGTATTGGCAAGGCCGGTAGAGCCTACACCGCAGGTTACTGGGCTGCCTCGCCCGGTATTGGTAAGGCCGGTAGAACCTTGCACCGCATTCCATCTGAGGTTGCCTTACCCGGTATTGGCAAGGCCGGTAGAGCCTACACCGTGTATTTATTGGGGCTGCCTTGCCCGGTATTTAGGTAAGGCCGGTAGAACCTTGACGCTATTCCATCTGCAGGCTGCCTTACCCGGTATTGGCAAGGCCGGTAGAGCCTATTATTCCATTGTCCCAGACTGTCCTGTCCGGTATATTGACAGGACCGGTAGAGTCTGTATATTGTCATTGCCATTCACTCTTGGTATATATGTATGTAATTGCCATTCTAAGTGATACTTTTAATCATTTCAATAAAGTTGTGTTTTTACCTAAAACTTGTGTCTGAGAGTCATAACAAACCGTGACACATGTACCATAAACCTCTTAAACAGGTAAAACAATTACTCCAATTCTGCCAGACCGTGCCAGCTCTAGAAGGTAACATGAACAAATGCCCTTTGCAAGGGCAAAATGGAACAGGCACATACTAAACCCATACCACTAAGCATCACCAACTTCCACAGAGTAAAACCAGTTAGCCCACCCCTGCCAAACCAAGCCAGCTCCCGTGGGTAACGTAACCAACCAGCAACTTCAGTCCGGGGCAAACTGCCATACCCCAAGTACACATGCACAAGTAAATTATCACGGTGCCCGTGCTATGCTGGCGACATTTTGACACTTTGCTACTTCCTGATACCTTTTTATTGGCTAACGTGTTGTTGCTCCTCCCAGTGACAGCTCTTAAATACTCAGTCCTGTCACTTCTGCAGTGCCCTTTCCTGGTGTTCCCATTGCTAGCACTTGTTCCATTATTTTGGTATGATTCCTGTGTATGACCCAGACTGTCTGACTACTCTGCCTGTTTACGTTCCTGCTCTGTGTACCGACCTGGATTGGCTGACGTTCCTGCTCTGTGTACCGACCCGGATTGGCTGACGTTCCTGCTCTGTGAATCGTCCCAGCTTGGCTGACATTCCTGCTCTGTGTACCGACCCGGATTGGCTGGCGTTCCTGCTCTGTGTACCGACCTGGATTGGCTGACGTTCCTGCTCTGTGTACCGACCCAGATTGGCTGACATTCCTGCTCTGTGAATCGTCCCGGCTTGGCTGACGTTCCTGCTCTGTGTACCGACCCGGCTTGGCTGACGTTCCTGCTCTGTGTACCGACCCGGATTGGCTACGTTCCTGCTCTGTGTTACTGCCCGGTTCGCACTCATTCTGGGAATCCGGTTTGGGGGCTATAGCCAGTGCTCGCTCGCTCTGTCTGACTAGACCTCCAGTTGCCTCGGTTACTGCTCAGGCAGTTCTTACTGTGACCCGATCACTCCTGTGCCTAGTCCTCTCTCTCCGGTGTGGAGATCCTGGTTGCACCACGGTACGCTTGGCCTGTTTACTGTTATACCTGAGGTTGGGTTACTCTTGGGCGCCTCAGTCTGTTATTCCATCTACAGTTGCCTCAGAACGGAGTGTTCGTTAACCCCTTGCGGGGTGACCCAAGCGCACAGCACCACAGTCTATTGCAGTCTCGGTTTGGCATTACACTGCACCTCCTGGTGCTGTGCACTTGGGTCACAATCTATTGTGTCTCGGTTTGGCGTTACACTGCACCTCCGGTTGCAGCCTATCTCTGGTGCTCCAGTAGCCAGTCGCACATCCTGGGCTCCGTGTAGAGAGTGTACTCTGGGCCTTCCACTATTAGGGCCTATCCGCTGTTCTTAGCCTAATAGTACCAATCTGCCTTTGTCTGACTGAATCATACGAACTTTACCTGACCTGTATATTGTTTAACATATACTGGACCTGTGTGGGTTATTAACTTTACTGTAACCTGTCCTGTGTCAGTGTCATATTGTATTCATATGCTGGACCCACGAGGGTTACTATTATTCTGTGTGATCTAATAAAACTGTGTTTTAACAAAACATCCCGTCTCTGAGTGTACATAAAACCGTTCCATAAATCTATCACCCAACTTGTGCCAAACCGTGCCAGCACCAGCAAATAACGTAAACCAACCCCCACTTTGCATGGCATAAACCGAACGGGCTCTTATCACCAAGTACCACCAACCTCCACAAGCAGAGTAAACCAGTTACACCGCCTAAGCCAGCTCCTGTGGTTAATGTAACCCACCAACGACAGCAGTCTTGGGCTTCCTTACAATTACATCTCAACCCTGGATGACCTGGAGGCCGGAGAAAACAAACTGCCATGTAGACAACAGCATGCAGCGTTAGGGTCCGCAACTCCCCTACAGCAAACAGCCAACACACTGCTAGACGTACGAGCATCGTCAACCCGCAGCACTTTGGAAAGTCGACTGGACACCACTGTAACCCACAGTGGGCGCTCCCATTGGCTGAGCTTGTTTGGCCCGCCCATTGTGGCCTTTTTATACCTGGCCTTTGGCACCTGTCAGGTGCCCTTTCGTGGTGTTCCTGAGCCAGTGTTGCTGTTGCTGTGTTCCAGTATTCCTGCTTCCTGTGTACCGATTTGGCCTGTTTGATGACGCTCCTTGTTTCCTGCTCCGTGATCTGACCCGGCCTGGCTGACGTTCCTGCTTGTGACCCGATCTGGCTTGTCTGAGAATCCTGCTCCGTGATCTGACCCGGCCTGGCTGACGTTCCTGCTTGTGACCTGATCTGGCTTGTCTGAGAATCCTGCTCCATGATCTGACCCGGCCTGGCTGACCTCCTGCTCCGTGACCTGAACCGGCTCGCTGCTGACCCTACCTCTGTTCCTGCAGCTGCTGGTTGGTGTCACCTAGGCGACATTCTGACTTCCGCTGTGCTTGTGGCAGGGATGATCGTGTCATAGCCTCCGTTAACACTTGCAGAGCCGTGTCTCTGTTCGCTGAGCCTCCGTTAACATTTGCAGAGCTGTTATCTCCGTTCCCTGAGCCTCCGTTAACACTTGCAGCGCCGTTGTCTCCGTTCACTGAGCCTCCAGTAACACTTGCAGAGCTGCTGTCTCCATTCACTGAGCCTCCATTAACACTTGCAGAGCCGTTGCCCTGATCTTCTGCTACACTTGCTGAGCCGGTTACCTTGCAGAGCCTTTGTAATAGGTGGTGGCTCACTCTGTCTGTCTATCTTGCAGTGTAGTCGGTCTCCGTTACCGCGCCCACGGGAGGCGCTATTGGCTCTAGCTCTTATAGTGTTTAGTCTCCGTTACAACGCCCGTGGGGGCTATTGGCTCAAGCTCTTGCAGTGATTCATCTCTGTTGCTACGCCCGTGGGGGCTATTGGCTCTAGTAGCTTCGCTCTTGCAGTGAGATTAGTCTCCGTTAAACGCCCGTGGGGGCTATTGGCTCTAGCTCTTACAGTGTGGTTATCTCCGTGGGGGCTTGTGACTCTAGCTCATCTCTGCATAGTATTTGGCCTCAGCAATCTCTGTTCAATAGACTGACGGTGTTGTTTCATCTAGCAGCACTTGCTGCTCCATTACCACCTTGGGCGTGTCAAACACCACAACAGCGACTGATTGATTTACATGTACTTTAACCATTGAGTACCCTTATGTTTCTATGCCTGTCCTGTGACAGTATATGTATAATTATTGCATCTGTATACTGGGCCTGAGAAGGCATCTGTAAGCCACTGTTCTTTCTGTTATTCTGTATTGCCTATAGAGGGCAGTCTTTCTTGTTTTATTAATAAAACTGTGTGTTATTCTAACCTGCTGGTCTGAGTGTCCTACAAAACCGTTACACCGTCCATCATTACTGTCTGACCAAAACCGTATCCCCTATTGGAAGCCGAGCACCCCATTGTTGCTCCAGGAAATGACTCACTGAGACACCCTTTGGCAAACACCCTCATGGGCCCCGACGAGCTGCAGGACACCACGAATCATAGGACAACCAGCTATGGGGGCCACTCCAGGTCCCAACTCGGCAGTAAGCTCCCACGTGCTCAGCGCTACATGTCCCAACCAGGCCCAGGGTCACACTCCCCATGCGCACCAGTACCTCCTCTCTAAAGCTCCTCTGCCCCACCTGAATGACCCCAAACAAAAAGAGGAACTACAGACACCTGCCTGCAAAAACATACCAGGGAGGGAAGCTCGAACCTGATGGAAGTACACACTAGTCAAGCCATCCATATCCAGCCCCCCAAACCACCACAAGCTCTTAGTGATGCAGCTACAACTCGTCCAAGTAACCCATGCCCCCACGACAATGCTATACCCCGGCTTGGGCACATGTTGCCCATAAAACTCAGGCCAATGACAGAAAATAGGGGAGAAGCAGCACAGGGTAAAAGAGCCAGGGGGAGAGGAGATGCATGCCCGGGAAAGACCAGCACTTGCTATGGTACCCCTTCCTTCATTGCCGCAGAGGCCCCTGACACCATTAGGTCACTTCCTCTAACTAAGCAATAGCCTGCAAACCGAAGTGCCACTTCCCAGGCACAGTATCACATCCCAGCACCGTCCCAAACTCCTGCAATCCTGCTGTGTTATATCATACTTAAGGCCAAAGGACTGCAAAGAAGTGAAGCTCAGGCATGAAGGAAGGGATACCCCCTACCCTCCATAGCAAGCCGATCGTCTGCCACCTGAAACAAATCCAAGATCCCCAGTTAGGAGCCAGGGCAATGGCAGCAGTCTGCAGTAGCTGCTCAGAAGAGGGAAAACAGTCGTCCACTTGCTCAATGTCGTCCCGCCACTCCAGTAGAGAGCCTGCCCGGTAGAGACCGGACAGGCCTACATGCACATGTGCCATTCCACCCCATTGTGAGGAACCAGTCAAGCCCACTCCAGGCGAAGGTCAGCCACAGAGTAGCCGGCTACAAAGATCTGGGATCAGGAACCAGGGAGGGCCATCTCACCAAGCCTGACCAACCAGGAAGCTGTCGCGAGGCCAAAGCCCACTCCACAGAGCATCGTATGGTGACAACGGCTCTCCAATCCTAGTCCTCCCATGGTAGATGGTATTCCCAAGACGCAGGCCAGTACACCCTCCAGATAGAACAGCTCGGCGCCAGTTCAAGGAAAAGGAGGTGGCAAGGGGTCCCAAAAAGCAGGAACAGGACAGGAGTGCAACATCCAACCGGGAAATGAGATCCACCACTTCGACCCATACTGCAGCTGCAGCCAATGTCAGCAGGAGAGCACAGTGAGCATCATGCCTAACTCTTTAGACTGCAGGATGCTTCTTCTTGGCCTCTCTTCCCCCAACAGCAGCCCACTTCCTGTAACCAACCCATAATAAGCCTATTTCCCTACCCATTTCCTGCCTGGTTCAACCCTCCCCATGACATGCTTCCCTGTACACTTCGTTCCCATCTAGGGAAGTCATACACTCTACTGTACGCCCTGGTGTATTTGTACATTCATCCATTTGTTCTGCAATGCTTTGTAAACTGCTCTGGCACTCAAAGGGTTAAATATATCCTTGTTGCGCACAGGAAGTTTAATCCTTTGGATGTTAGGTCTACAACAGGGTTATCCAACCCTGGTCCTCAAGAGCTACTAATAGTACATGTTTCCAGGATACCCCTGAATGAATACAGGAAGTTGAAGGGAACTATCTCCTCCTTTAAAGTCCTCCTTATGAGATTCTGGCTTCCCAAAAAATATTAAATCCGTTTTTTTTTTTGGTTTGTTTTTTAACACTCTTTTCACTGAGAAATTAGGCTTTCAAATGTAACCGTGTGACATCATTTTAGGACAGGTTGCGGTACATTTCTGTAACAGCCTGTCAATCTTCCCTTCTTCTCCGCTCCAGTTGTTCCCCGTTTCCACCTCCTCCTCTGATGGAGGAATCCAGTATGTGAGCTTGATCGCTCTCACTGACAAAAGAGCATGCCAGGCCACATGCTGAATTTGTGTACAGCAGTCTTGAAGTGGCGATACGCGGTTACATTTTAAAGTGTAATTTCTCAGTGAAAAAAGCGTTTAAATAATAAAAATAAAATTAAAAAAAAACGGATTTAACATTTATTGGGAAGACATAATCGAATAAGGAGGTTTTTAAAGTAGGTGATAGTTCCCCTTTAAAGTGACTAATCCACTTATTAGTGCATCTGTACGCCAGCTGGGATTTCCTGAAAACATGAACCATTGGTAGCTCCTGAGGACCAGGGTTGGCTACCTGTGGTCTACAAGAATAAAAAGGACACGTAGATTGGTTGGAATTGTGAGCCAACCCTGGGTAGCCTGTGTGTCAGGTAAGAATCCAACCACCAGTGCTATATTTTGACTGAAAAGCTCCCCCTATCCTTTGCTCAAGCAGAGATTTCATTAAATCCTGGCCTGTTAGGCACTCTTGAGAGCTGTAGATGGACACTTTTGTATATTACCTTCTATTAAAGGGTTAGTAATGCCGAAATGTAAGTCTATTAAATATTGCAGATGTTAAAAAAATAAAGTATATGGTTTGAGAGATATTCACCGCTAAAGTTCCCCACTCCCTCCCCTTCTCCTGACATCAGCATTCTACTGACAGCAGGAGATCCTGGTCCTGGGACCAGCCAGCGGCTCTTCAGCAGAGCCGAAACAGTGAAATTTAAAAATAATTACTTCATTGGAATGGTCTACAAAGTGTGCCTGGTTTGCAAGCACACTTTCTAGACCATTCCAATGAAGTAGTTATTTTCAAATGTTGCTATTTCGGCTCTGCTGAAGAGCCGCCTCAAGTCGCACAACTTGAATCTCCTTCTGTCAGCTTTACAGCAGACATGAGGTAAGGAGGAACTTTAGCAGCAAATATCTCTCAATCCTTTATGGCTTGATAGGACTTTCTTCACATACTTTATTTTTTTAACATCTTCAATATTTAATAGCCTTAAATTTTGGCATTACTAACCCTTTAAGCACAAATATCTTGAAAAGCTGTCCTGTTGATGAGCACAGAGGACCTATATGCTGTGTTAGAAATGTTTTATCTAATAAAATATTTGCTTTTAGTTAGTTGTTTTTTTTATCTTAATGTTATTCTATGGAGCCCATTCACTGACATTTCTTGGGGGAGATTCACGAAGCAGTGATAAAAAGGTTATAAAATGGTGATAGAGTGGAGATGACTTCTCCAGTTTATCACTTCTCCAGTTTCTATGTTATTCTATACAGCCAATGCACTAAGATGTGAAGAAGTTTTAGTGCATAGGCTCCATAGAATAATATAGGAATTGGAGAAGTGATATCACTGGAGAAGTCACCTCCACTTTATTACCTCTTTATCACTGCTTAGTGAATCTCCCCCATCAAGTTTTGGAGATCTTTGGAGAGCACTGGCTCCATACAGTAACATAGGAACTGGAGAAGTGATATCACAGGAGACATTATCTCCACTTCATCACCTCTTTATCATGTCTTAGTGAATCACCCCAATTGTTTAAAAAGCCCATTTAAATCAAGGGAGACTTGGACAATTTTCTATTATCTCCTATGGTGCAGCTAGACTGCTCCAGAATTGTTCCATACCACCCTAGTACCTCAGCCTCTATGGGGCAGCGGTTACACTGAGACAGAAGAAACGCTCACTCAGCATATAGTACCTTTCACAAAAACCCAGTCAAGGGGGATCCTGCGGCCACTGACCAGATTGGTTTCGGCTATTCAGAGTGATTAATCCTTTTAGTGCCAGAGAGGTAGCCAACATATTGAGTTGCAATGCGTTGGATACCTCTCTGGCACTCAAAGGGTTAAAAGTGATATGTTTACAACACTACACCAACCTTTTTGGGAAAAAAAAGACAGCAAACACCACAACAGGAGAGATGAGAAAGGCTGTTGCTGGGCATCTTGCCTACTGTGGGATAAGGGTCTATTTGCCTCACAGTAAATATCCCTCTATAAGTCATATGTATAAACTGGTCGGGGAACACCAACAGTACATGTTTCAGGATAGCCCTGCTAAATGACAGGGGAGAAATCAGTAGCTCAGAGACTGAGATTATCCACCAGTGCTAAGGCAGAGATTATCCTGAAAATGTAACCTGATGGGGTGTCCATGGGTTTCCATGGGATTGGAGCCAAGAATCACTGGTATGAAGAGAAAAGTGGAGCAGCTCTGGGGCAACCCAACTACACCATAGGGAACCTTCATTCTCTTAAAGAAGGGTTTTAACCCCTTAGGTGACAGAGAGGTCTCCAACATATCACATGTGTTTTGCCCAGAATTGATCTGATTTTATCTTTATACATTTGTTTTTGCAGTTGTAAGACTGACTAGCACCAAAAGGTTAATAATTTCAGTTATCAGGGATCATTTATGAAATGTATATTAACATGTGAAAAGATGTTTTGCAGAATAGGGTTAAAAAGGGCAACAAGGAAAAGGATACAGTAGATAGAGAAAGAGAAAAGAGAAACCGTTTCCATCTTTTCACAAGATAAACCCCTCAACATGTGGAATAGTACTGTACAAGTGTGTACACTGCAGTCCCTACAAGTACTTACCAGGGTGTCTCCAGACAGCACTTCTAGCAGGGAGATTAAGTTGTGTCCATCCCGCAGATCTTCATACAGATCACCCACATGTTTACGTACCTAGTGAGAGAAGACAACACCACCTATTAGATCAGGGTTGGGCAACCTGACGGCCTCCAGATGTTCTGGACTACAATACACATCATCCCCAGCCAGCAAGGCCTGCAGATTTTAGTTAAAAATAAAAAACAACTTTAAGTAACAGATTATAATAAAGATAAGCATTAGCATACAACAGTTTAAATAACACTCCAGATAAATCTGTCTATGGCCCATTTGTGTTTCTTTGGATGCACCCATTATTATTTTGTAATAAAAAAGAGAGATACACACACACAAAAAAAATAATGTGTATCAGTGTATTATACCTTTTTATTGGACTAACATGCAATACATGGTTTAAGAAAACACAATCTCATAAACTACAGACTATACTAGATTAAGTATCATAAAATCCATTGGTCACATATTGACTCTCTCATCTGACATGGGTGTTTTATTTCAATGATTAGCATTGCTTTTGACTTGATAAAGTTAAATATTATCACATACTGAGATATTCATTCTGCACCTATATCACTGGACTAACACAGTTGCAATGATCTGCCTCACCCTTACCCATTTGCACCTCTACACCTTCAAATCCTGCTTTGTTCAGCCTGCAACTCACTCTCTTACTGTGTACTTCCCCTCCATAACACTGTAGTCAAATAACTGACTGGTGATGTCAGCAAAGGTCCCGCAGCACACCAAAATGTAGCCACTACCATAATGCTCTGTCTGCAGCATGACTGCATCCTTAAAATTAATCTGTTTCAGTACCTGTGGAACTCAGACAGAAGCCATAAAAATGGAAAGAGGACAACCCTATGCTGAGGTAAGTTGGGTAGAGGAAGATGCTGGACCTCAAGGCATTTAAAAAGCTTCCCCTTACAAAGTAACACAAGTTAGCAGGCAAGGGGCCGTGTGCAGCCCACAGGTCACATATCTGAAACACCTGTTCTAATATCCTATCCACTAGCTCACAGATCTTTAGTTTCCAGATTTTTATCTTGCTTCCATTCTGAATGATGGTACTACATCTGTTTTCCTCCAGTCAATGGTCATTATGCCTAAAAAGAGTGAAAATATTAAGCATAATGGCTTTAACATAACTGAACGAAGCTCCTGAAGTACATTTGTGTGTATGCCATCAGGTCCAGGTGCATAACCTTTTCAGTTCCAGTAAAGGTATGTATGTTCATGAAGGTGAAATTGCTGTAATTAACCATGTTTGCTCAACCTTCATCTTTTTGCAGTTGATTTTCTTTTAGAATGTTAATGATTTTCTTACTCTCTGTTACAATTCTTTTCTCATTTTCAATTGTAACTAGCCTAATTGATTATTCGCAAATTTCACTGCATTCTTTATATAATTAAAATGATGCATCGGACCTTCTGGCTTAAACAATGTAAAGCTTGCTTCTTATTCCTCGTCTCCCTGAAAACTTTTGTAAAGCCACATTTTTCTTAATTTGCTCCTCTTATATTTATTCCCCAATGGGATATATTGATGCATGTATTTATTCAAAGGATTCTGAAATAATTACATCTTTTTCTGCATTTATATTTTGAAGATTACACCCCATTGACTCTCCTCTAATAATAATTAGCCATTTTAAAGTGTAATGGTTTAGCTGAACCTTTTGTTATTGGTTTTTCATAACAAATTTCAAAGGATAATGTATTTGATCATTGCTGCTCAAATGGACACGTACCTGTATATTGTATACCACAATTGTTTAACACTGTCAAGTCCATCAAGGCCTCATTTCTTTATAGCATGTCCACTAATTGGTAAATTTAGTTGTGATGAAGCATAATATACATATACAATTATTTCCCTTTAATATGCTGGAAATCTCATTTCTCCTGTCAATTTTGAGGTATTTAAAATTCTCCCATGATGATTTCCTAACTGAGAAGCTTTTTCCATTTGCAGTGACAGTTGGCTTCTTCAGACTCCCCAATATTAGATGGCTTGTAGCATAAATACCCATCAACATACTTTTTATGGTGTATGCCCCTGATGCGTATTTGGACAGCAAGTGAGAACAAATGCTAGTAGCTCAAGTATGAATTCATTATGTTTCTCATGCTGTAATCCTCTCCCCTTAAATAAATGCCACAAAGAATTAAAACATTTTCATGTTATATGATGGTATATAATGAGTTAACATCAAACACAGCCAGTAAAGTATTACTGCCATAACCCCCAATCTCCTCAGAACAACCTCCATATTGCTCTTAAATTAAGGGGAAGATGGATGTTACAAATGTTCTCAGCATTTCATCAAGATGTGTATGAAAGGACTTACTTAGTGAGATTATTAAACCTAAACAGAATGTAAAGGTTGCAGCATATTTATAATAATTACTATAGGGTGTTTTAGAACACAAAGCTTTATTCAGGATAATTCTTATTGCCATTCTATATCCCCCATTTCACTGAGGGTTTACAGTAAACAAGTCTTGCATTTTATCTTCATCAAAGTCTACTCCTCTTCCTTTGTTAAATTCATCCCTTGTAGTTTGAATGACAGGATTGTCAGTACTTACTATTCTCCTATTACCAAGATCCCGAAAGATCAAATAATGGTGTCATGAAAGAAGAAACATGCCTTTTAAAGCTGATTAAATCTAACTTATTTTGGGTATACTTTCAATTCAATTAGTAGATGGATACTGAAAATCCATTCCTAAAGAAAACTGCTAACAGCTAGTAAATGTAACAGATGTTGAAGAATTTTGAATCCTGAATCACTAACTGCATTGCAGCTTATTTATTTGTCAATTGTGTACATGGCAAAACATCCTCCTAAAAATAAAACGATGGATAGTATGTACAAAATCAAAATGGTGCAGTTTTGAGGTAAAATTAACTGCATTACAAGGAGCAAATACATTTTTCTTAATTTCCCAATGACATACCTCCCATGTGTCCCCCTTTGGGTGGGACAGCTCCTCTTTGAGACCCAAATCCCTCTGTCCCTCTTTCCCACCCTGATGTCCCTCTTTTTAGGAGGTCAGACTGTGTGGTGTGTATATGTGTATCAAATTGCTCCACAGTAATAAAACTTGCATTACTGTTTATTTAAACCTCGGTGTATGTGTTTATATATTAGTCTGTGTAAATAAAATACTTTTGACTGGTTTTAAATGATTTATTCGGTTACACAAAGAGATGTCAGTTGGTAATGAAATAATGTAAAAATTCTTGGTATTGCACCGCCCACCAGCCACAATCCCTATAACAAAAGTGTCCCTCATTGTCCATTTGAAATGCTGAGAGGTATGCTTTGATTTAATTTAGGGTTTTAACCCCTTACATGCGAGAGAGAACTCAAATCCATTGAGCACTGCATTGGAGACCTCTGTAGCAATGAAGGGGTTATAAAGCCATGTGGCACAGCTGATTTCCACCAGAACTGCACTACTTGATCCTCAGCAGTGCTCAGACTGTGTTCTGTTGGGCCCCAGCATTCCCTAAACAAGTAAACATATGTGCCCCTTGGAATGAATTTGGTTGCCTATCACGGCTTTATTTGGTTAATACTTATTGTGCTAAGTTATTCCTATTGCATAATGGAACCGGGTTGAATTTACTCATATTAAAATAAATGAGTAATAAATTTTTGTAAAGAGGGAGTGACTCAAATGGCCAAGAGCCAGTTCCTTGTGATCTTCAGTAACTCATTCAATGGAATATGTTTCATCTTATTTTTAAGAAGAGACAACACATAGCTATAAGCGAGTATAGATTTTAAAACTTTATTGCCCCTTTAAGAGAGCTTTCAATGGTTTGGTAAAAGAAGTAAATAGTGGGGGTAATGTACAGATTAAGCTAAAATAGGCCCAGTAACTGAATTCTGTGTTCTGCTCCTGCCTAATGCCAATGTGTTTATATTCATCTTGGCATTAGGGGGCTTGCTTGCATTAAAGCCTTAACTCTCTATGTACCAGAGAGGTACCCAATGCATTGCTTTGCAATAAGATGGATACCTCTAGCACTTAGAGAGTTAATAATGGTGTGTGCACCAATATACACTAAACTGATCATACATACCCCAAGTTCAGGTGCATATATGCGAACATATTAGAACAGAAACAGCTGTGCTGGGAGATTAATAAAATTACATGTGTGTTTTCATGCCTCAGACTGTACGATCTACGACACAGGGACTCTGAACAGTGAGTGTAGAAATCTGCCTGTACAGTGCATGAGCTTACATATACTTTCACTAAGAGAGAACCTGTGCATATGTACAGATGTCTTTAGAACATACTGACATACATGAGAACTCTCAGGATTTGACTGAGAGACTCAAGGCTGTAAGCCAAGTCTCAGGGTTAAAGGCCACATTTTTAGGGTGAGAGAACCCGGTGTAACCTACTATATTATCTCAACAAATTCACTGCTTACTTATTCTCTAAGTTCGCACCATTCTACCAGGAAGGCAAATGGAAAAATCCTGCTTGTCCAGTATGTACACACAGTGACTTCTCTAAGTTGTAGCATGTTGAGTGAGGGTTCTGTGAGGAATGATTGCAGAACTCTGGTTTACAGCAAGCAGAGACATATTGCCTAGAATCTAAGCCATCTGGAGTTTTAAGGGTCAACATTTTAAAAACTTAAAGGTGAGTTAATTTTGAAAGTTCACAGATATGCATATCGACACACACAACTCTGCCAGCACATGGCTTCTAACTGAATAAACTCTTACCGCCCCCCTTTAAAGGAATAGTAATACTTCATTTTATCTTTATTTTATTTTGTAGGCATTAAAAAAAAACATGAAGAACGATATAAGTCTTATCTCTCATACCTTTATGGTTTATTAGATATTCACAAGCAAAGTTCCCCTCCGGCCCCTTTTACCTAGTGTAAGCCATCTCTTCTCAGATGTGGAATCCAGTCCATAGACCAGACAGATAACAGCAGAGGACAATCTTCTTCCAATGAAAACAATGAAAACCCTGCCCCCCTTGACAAGTTTTTCAGGTTTTTCCATTATCTTAATTGAAGATTGTCCCTCTCTGCAGTCTACCTGGGCACCTCCCTTCTGATCTGGCTGAGCAGTGTTACATCAGTAAAAGGGGCGGGAGGGGGATACTTTGTCATTGAATTACAACTCTGACAGAATTGAAATAACACTCTCCAAAGTCCAAATACTATGATGATTAATAAGAGCTGCTTTTATTATGAAACATTACTATCCCTTTAAGCAGGTATAAAAAAGGAAGACTCTTACTCCATTTTCCTCTATACCCTAATAATACATGGTGTGAAATAGGGAGCAGAGATCCTGAAAATGTGCATAGACTCCCACTTATAGCCTAAGCAATGCAAAGTAGTCACATACCTCCCAACATTTATATTGGCCAAAGAGGGACACTTTTATTTTAGGGGGTGTTGTGGAGGGATGGGGATTACCAAGAATTTTTAGGCAACATTCTAGCCTACTGACACCTCTTTGTGTAAATGAATAAATGATTTAGAGCAAGACTGAGGTACTGTACTTACACTGACTGATTTATAAACATATATACTGATGTTTAACCCCTTAAGCACCGGTCGCGCGCACATGCAGCCGGCACTTAAGGACCACGGACCATTTTTTTTTCTGCGTCCGGTTCCGGGCTCCCTGAACACACGAGGAGTCCGGAATTCCATGACGGTCCTGTCAATGCAACCTCAGTAGCACTGTAAACAGAGTTTGCTGTAATGCTACATCACAGAAATCCAGCTTCGAAGGGCAGCGTGAAAGCGCTCCCTGGGGCAGCTGGGAAGTGCTGAGACGTCATGGAGTGCCGCAGAATGCGGAAGTCCCCAATTTTGCAGGGCAAATATCTCCACTACCAGGCGATCTGAAGAACACACACACACAGCACTAATGGCGGGTTAAACATTAAAACGCATGGTAAAACATTGGTTTTAGGTGATAGTTCCGCTTTAAGACTCCATAGGGCCATAGAAAAGGCACCAAATTGGGGCCCCACATCTCTTTATCCGGTGTTTCTAGAAGGTACTTATATTGTGGCATTAATGGAAGTGGGTGCAACTTGATGATGCTGGTCTCTTTCAACAAAATGGACATCTGACAGCAGAGATTAGCGGCAATAACAGCAGGGCCTCTGTCCGTGACCTATCACTTGCAGCCAAGGCCTCTCGTATTGCCATGGGACCTAGTCAGTAGCCTAGGTTGCTATAATGGATGATCCAGCACTGAAGCAGCCACAGAAGCTATTAATACACAATGTAATGCAATTGGTCTTTAGCACATTAGTGCCAATGAAAGAAGATTCCTTATATTTCTTTGTGGAATCTGCCATCTCATTCCCTGCCAGACTTCTGATATGTATGTTCAAGTACTGCACTTCTCAAGGGACATGTAATTATTATACTGCACAAGAGGGATGGGAAGCATGGCTTAGGAATACATGAAACTTCCTCTTTAACCCTCTGAGTGCCAGAGAGGTATCTTACCCATTGAAACACAATGTGCTTGATACCTCTCTGGCATCAATGTTTTTCAGAAATTAACCTTTGTGTGGCCTTGTGGTAATTCCCCTTGTGTGGCCGAGTGATAATTCCATGTGCAGTATGCCAACTGGTTCAGTTCAAGGTTAAACGTGCTACCAGCTGTGCTGTTGCAAGTTACCCCATTGTGTAGGCTCTGTATAGATTCAGGTATAGCACAATGGGTGTGGTAATATTGCCCAGCATAGAGACCAATTAGCATAAATTTGTACACATTAACACCAACAAATAAAGATTATTTTTTTTTCAAAAGTGATTTATATTACAAACAAATAGCTATTACAACATATAGGCAGGTTTTAATTTTCTTCAGGTGACAGGCCTACTTAAATAGGAACTTAATTTGTTTAGGAGTCCATCATACTGCAGTATGTTATGTCTATTAATATACTGTTTGCATCGTATTCTACTGTTAAATGTATATACAGATTTCCATCTGAATTCTGAAGTTCAGGTATTCTCACAATCCACAATACATATAACACATTGCTCTGTAGAAGAATACAATAAGAAGGTCAGATTGCAACATGGAATTGTCCTGCTATAAACTATTGACGATTTACATTATAAGAACTGTTGCATGAAAGACTAGAATAGTCTCTTACCTAGATTATAGCTAAATATTGTATTATTGTACTATTACGATAAAGGAGATCCGTACCATTACAAGCCCCCTCAGCCAGTACCTAGTGATACGAGCATAGGGATACAAAAATTGCAATGCCTAGACCAATGTTTCTCAACGTTACTTGGTCAACTTTACAAGATAGCCTTGCTTAATTAGAAGCCGGCAGTTATGATTGAGCTGCCAGTGCTTAATTAGAGATATCCCAAAATAGTCAACTATTCCTATGCCCTGAAGACTGCAACTGGAAACCACTGATCTGCCACTCAAAGGTAAAATGGGCACAATGGGCATAATTGTGCAAATGATACAAGGAATGTTTCTTCTCTATTTGAATAGTAGATTGGTGGACAACATACTGCTTCCCCAAGCGGGGGTCCAGTTCTGGTTAAATACAAATGGTTAAATACACAATGAGGTGAATACCTTAATCCGCCAGTGCTGGGATGCTGGATTCCTTCTCATGCATGAACATTTCATAATATAAAGTTAACTAGGGCATATAATAGATTTAATGGATACCAACACATACACAATGCCTTAACTAACCCTTTGAGTACCAGAGGGGTCATAACCCTCTGGCACTCAAAGGGTTAAGACTTTGCATCAAATTAGCATGACGCTAATAAGTTGTGTGTGGCACAGAATCAGTACCCAATAGGTATATGGAATAAAGAATCAATTGTCAGTAATACAATAAGTGTGTGTGTCACAGAATCAGTACCCAATAGGTATATGAAATAAAGAATCAATTATCAGTAATACAATAAGCATGTACATAATGTAATATACAAGAGCTTACTGGTCATTATCAATAATTAGTATGTGACTATCAGATACAAGACTTTTAGGATGAATATTCATATAGCCTGGTGCCTGACCAATAAGCATGCAAGTACTCATCCTCTGGAGAGCAGTCTCACACCCAATCAATGGCAGTAAAGTCACTGCCACATAAATGTTACTTATTTTACACAAACAACTTATAATGTAAATATTTTCCTGATTGGAACAGAGGTTTTCTCAAGATAAGGGAAAATCTTCTAATTTAAGTTTCTTAGAATTATTAAATGACACTTCTGCAGTGGTCAATATACAGTGGTCAATGTGGTTTCATTTGACAGGCAGCATGTTGAATGGTTTGTAAACCTCAAGATATATAACAGCTAAAATGAGGAAATACACTCCTGCTAACTCCTCCTTTTAAAGGGAAATGACTATTTGGAACGCAAGTGAAAGCCAACATCACATTTTGCCAAAGGTTAAACTGTGCAGCTGTAATCTTTCCAAAATAAATGCAACCTTTGTTTCTCCAGCTGATTCAGACTACAACTCCCTATCGTCCCCAATCATCCAAAGGAGTTGTAGTCCCCAACAGCTTGAGAGGTAAATGTTGCTTACCCTGATGTAGCACATGGCAGTCAATTGCTAGATATCTGAAGAAAAAGATGGGTTCATTGTTTTTTTTTACCCTGAAAACGTGTCTATTAAAAGAGTACAGATCCTAGAATTTGTGACTGCAAGGGAAAACTCAATGGCCAAGGCACCCGTGAGGCTGACTGCACTACAGATCAATTTCAATGCAAGGTTACGGGTGTCACAGTAGCCATACATGACCCACTGTCATTACAGGAGAGTCAAGAAATGGGAGTGACGCTAATCTAAATCCATGTATTAATGTGAAGATGCTTCACAAATTACAATATAATATAATAATAATCCTTTATTTATATAGCGCACACAGATTCCGCAGCGCTTTACACTCCTATTGGTTCCTGTCCCCATTGGGGCTCACAATCTAAATTCACCTATCAGTATGTTTTTGGAGTGTGGGAGGAAACCGGAGTACCCGGAGGAAACCCACGCAAACACAGTGAGAACATACAAACTCATTGCAGATGTTGTCCTTGGTGGGATGTGAACCCAGGACCCCAGCGCTGCAAGGCAACAGTGCTAACCACTGAGCCACTGTGCTATCTTCTAAAATTATAATTTATCTCCTAAAATTACTTTAGAATTGCAATGTGATGATCCTTCTGACAATTAAGAGGTTGAACCTTTAAGACTAGAGGGGTGCGCAATGCATTATAAAGCAACTAGTGTAAAATCCAAGGCTGGGGTGATGTTAACCCTTTGAGTGCCAGAGGGGTACGCACTCAAAGGGTTAAGAGGCTGGTCCTGCTCTGCATCCTTCCATCAAAGCAGTCATGCACTGTAGAGACTGCTCCCAGCATTCCTACACCTCCCAGCATTCTGTGCTTTCAGGCAGTCTCTACTGCTCATGATGGCTTCGGACAAACATCCTAGCGAATTATTATACAAGGATGTGATGCACGTCCCTATGGTACTTAAAGAGTTAAGATTACAGTGAGCAGTCTGAGGTCCCTTGGTACTGCTAGTAACTGTCATGGCTGCCTCCATGGACAGGAAATCCAGGACTGATAAAAGTGTTATCTCTTGGGCACAGCAGCAAAATTCATAGGGGCCACAGTAAGGTAAGTGAGGTGATATTATTACCATTAATCCTTTGAGTGGCAGAGGGGTATGCAATGCATACCCCTCTACCACTCAAAGGTTTAAATACAAGATTGATCCTAAATTAACACTGTATAGATATAGAAGACTTTAACCTCTTGAGGACCAGAGAGGTGTGCAGCCACATGACATAACATTCTCTTATTCCGTGTTATCCACTGAATAGCAAACAGGTAACTCTCTGAGCTCCAGCGGAGTGAGCAACACATTCTTCCGCACTCAAAGGGTTGAAACAGAAGTTGCTGTATGTAGGTTGTGTTTCTGTACTACAAAGAGCACTTTATAAGACACACAGTAGAGGGACACATAATGCAATCATAATCCAGTCATAATCCAGTAAACATAACAGAAGCCAATGTGTAAAGCAGTGAGGAGTACAAGGCCTCCAAAGAACAAGGTTTTGTAATGGCTGACAATGAGAAATACAATACTCCCATTCTCCTTTCCTCCCTTTATTTGGGACAAAAAAATATTTGTGTGATTGTTCTGGTCTGTTAAAAATATTTTGTGGTATTTATGTGGTTGGCACTCAAAGGGTTAATGTTTATTTTCTATCATCCTATATTATAATTCGCTAAGGATGTTTGTCAGAAGCCGTCATGCACAGAGAGGACTCCAGTCTGAATTCGGAACGCCCCGCTCAGTATCAGACGCGGCTCGGGCATGACTGCAGTACCACCAGTGTTGGCCCGTGTACACAGGCTAGTACCCAATAATTTATTGCATTTTCCAGTCCCATTCTCCTGTCACCAGTCTGTTTCCAGCACTACCCAAATGTCTCCATATGTAATGTGCTGGATGGAGATGTCTCAAGCATCCAAGAAGGTAAAATACGTAGAAGCACAATTCTGCCAGGCTTTATCTTTCTGAAACATAGTCCACCACAGGAAAAGTTATTTCCGGAGCCACAGACTATTTTTGGTTTTCACGCTTCCTATTTTTAGTTTTGAGCACTTTCTGGACAAGTTACAAAATTTATTTGCGCATTATGGTATGTTTATGCAGGTCACTTGGCTGTTTTCTGCTTTAGCTCATGCCAAGCCATCAAGTGCAGATCATCATGCTGAATTTAGGAAGTACAGTACCAACACATGAGCACATACTGCGTTATGGAGCTTTCTGTGAGGTGGACATTCCTGTGAATAGCATCACTGGGGCAAGTTGTTTTATAAAGGTGCATTTGAACCCAGCCTTAGTATTGTGTTCCCTGTCACTGTACTTACAATACTCTGTGTGACACATACAGCATCCATGTAATCCCATAGTCCAAAACCTGGTAACTCTTTTATCCCAATGTGCTCCAATATCTCATAACTGAACCAGCTTTATTAAAGGGATAGTAATACTTCGTTTTAACTTTATTTTATTTTGTAGGCATTAAAAAAACATGAAGAATGATATAAGTCTTATCTCTCAAACCTTTATGGTTTAAGAGATAATCACAAAGTATCCCCCCCCTTTTCAGCCAGATCAGAAGGAAGGTGCCCAGGTAGACTGCAGAGAGGGACAATCTTCAATTAAGATAAGGGAAAAAGCTGAAAAACTTGTCAAGGTGGGAAGGTCTTTCATTGTTTTCATACAAAGAAGAGTGTCCCCTGCTGTTATCTGTCTGGTCTTACAACCAGATTCACATCTGAGAAGAGATGGCTTACACTAGGAAAAAGGGGAGGGAGGGGAAACTTTGCTTGTGAATATCTCATAAACCATAAAGGTTTGAGGGATAAGACTTATATCATTCTTCATGTTTTTTTAATGCCTACAAAATAAAATAAAGTTAAAACGAAGTATTACTATCCCTTTAAGCTATTCAGTGTCACAGGGATGTGCAGCGTGTTAAAGAGGAATGCACTGCTTGTCCCCAGAGTACTCAGGGTAAAATTCTTCATTAGGTTCAATTGCTTGAATCATCTGAATGCTAGTGAGGTCTCCAACTCATTGCGTCAATGGGGTTAAAAACCCCTTAAACGAAGAGAGTTTCTGGAACATTATTTATCCCTTATGGTGCAATTGGCATTCTAGAATTGTTCATCTTTTTGCATAAGGCCCTCTGATATCTTATTTTGAGCTTTTTAGTATATGTAAATAATGTGTAAGGACTGACATGGAATAGGAACCTGCATACAGTAAAAATGCACAGACTAGGGATGTGCAATGAGCCCATGGGATTGCTATTCATCTGAATGTGAACCAACAGTCTCAGCTAAAAAGTCCCAAGAAAACAAATTGGTGTTCCCTATACAGTGAGCAACTCAGCACTGAAACAGTTAAAGAGGTATGTTTATGCAGGGCTACACTGAATTAATATCTCTTTTTAATTTTTTTTCTTTTAAGCTTGTTCAGTGCTGGGTTCCATACCGTTTCTCACCTTCGAGGGAGCAATGTTTTCAGTCTATATCCAGTAAAACGTTCAATAATAACTCTTGGATTAGAATCACAGACAGTAGGGGCAGCTGGATTCCACTCCCACTGTAATCTACCTTGTCTGGTACTTCTGGGCTGTGAGGAAGAAAATAGATGGGTGGTGGAATTAGAATCCCCACGAGAAAGGAAGATCCAGGGTCAACAACCCCTTAAATGTCTTCCCTGTCATTACTACAGAAAACCAAACTGTTTTACTGTTACATTTCTGTGAAGCAGGTCACCTCGGCAGGTGTCAAGAGAACACAGCCACAAAGACCTATGGATCTGATCCAGCAGTCATATCTGATCTCTTACCAGAATGTGTGGGTGCTGTGGCATAGAAGGAAAGCAGGGCATTATGGTACCTTAGCAAGGAAATGGTATGCAGCATTGCCCTCACCCACCAAGAAAAAGAACTTCAGCCCATTGCTCAAAAAATAAAAGGCAATGAGAAATGGATCAGGAATCGGGTCCTCTTTGCCTTCCTCAATTTAGCTGGGAACTTCTTAGCCAGCCAATGTGTGTCTGTATCTGGAGCCCACTTCTATTTTACAACAACAAAATCTTATACTGTTGATAATTTTCCAATACATTGGAGATGTCTCTAGTATCCATTGGATTAATATTGAACTGCAATACCTTGCTTCAGTTTAAAACAAAGATAGTAGAACTTTGAGCTTCCAGCTGTTGAGGTCTAGAATTCTTATCATCCCCAACTGTGGGGTCTACAATTCCTATTAGTTGGGTGGGTGATGGGAACTGTAGTCCTCAACAGCTGAAGGTTCCACAATTGATTACCACTGGTTTAGAGTCTGATGGAAGAAACAAAAGGCTCAAAAGTGGTGTCAGCTCAGAACATGTTACAGCTAAAGTGAGACTGGGCTGAACTGACTCTATACTCTTTTCTTTGCTTATTCATAATGGGTGGGATTGGCAGGCTGATACAGATACAGCTCCTACAGTTTTATGAACACATTTGCAATATAATAAGGTGCGTTTTAGATTCTGACTGTATTTCATGTAACGCTAAAACTGGTCAATTAACTGAGCCACGGATTAGATCATCTCTACTCAGACAGATTAATCTTACGACATGATGGGCCATGTTTTCAAATGAAAATTGCAGCAAATGAAGTCCACCATAGGAGGCAAATAAAAATTCCCCCAAATTCCCATTGATTTGATGTGGCTTTTAACCCCATGTATGCCCTGCCCTTTCCCCCCCATACATAGTCTGGAACAATACTGCATAATTCTCACTGTCCCAGACCTTACTTAAAGTCCCAGAACAAATTTGAGATCTTGATCTCAGACTTAGGATGCCATTCATTCCAGAGTAACCCCATGAGGAGGTGACAGAAATGATATGTTATATGGGAGCTGAGCTTTATACCAGTGTATTTCTGGATATTACAACACGCTGCATTACTGACTGTGACATGACTTCATTACCAGTAGGGAATGTGTGGCCCTCCAGCTGTTGCTGAACTATACCTTCCACCAATCTCAGAATATGCTGGAAATGGTATTCCAACAACAGCCGGAGGGCTACAGGGTATTATGCTTTGGGGAAGTCGTACATACCTAGCAATAAGAGAAATCACAACTCCCGTTCAGTGAGTTAATTCTGTGCGGAATGGGATTTGGCAGAAAAAGTTGCACGATTGTGGAAGATTAAAATGGACTTGTCACCTTATAAGAAGTTTAATTATCTATAATGATAATTAAAAACTGTGTATAGTTTTTGAGACATTAACCTTTGCTTTTGGTACAACATTGTGGCACTTTATGCTAATTCATTTCTGTGCAATGACAATATTACCACACACTGTGAAAGTGCCCATACACTGGGACATTCCTAGTAGCACATCTATTGATACATATGGCCTGTAACATAACTGTGTCTCATAGTGTGCAGGGAATTAGCATAAAGTGTGATACTGTACCACAAAAATATAAAGCTTCATTTTTCAAAAATTATTTATTTTACTAATGGCTACTTATAGCATATAGGTAAACTTTAATTCTCTTTAACAAATTAAAATGGTCTTAAACTGATAGGTTCTTTATAATGAACATGTAACAGGTAAGGATTTTTGTGAATAAAACAGCAGCTTCGCTTTGAAGTAATTATCACCAAATTCCAATTGTAACAAATTCCAGTTGATTTAAATGGGGTTTCCAAAGCATTGTAAAGAAATGTGTTGGAGACCTTTCGTTTCAATGGAGCTTTTAGCCATTTAAATGTTAGAGGGGTCTCCAACACATTTCTTCACAATGCCTTGGAAAGCTCTCCAGCGTTCCAGGGGATAAAAAGCCCATTTAAATCAACTGGAATGTGGTATATTTCTATTTGTTCATTGTATTGCAATAGACTTGCTCCAGAATGGCACATGTTTAACTTATTGCAGAGTTTGTCAGCTTTAGTCCTCAGGGCACAGTGACAGGTCAGCTTCTCAGTCTATCAGCATCACAGGTAGTAATGAGTGGCTAAGACATTATGAATCAGCTTCCTGTGCTTACGTATCAGCTAACATTGTTTAGACTTTAAAGGGATAGTGATGTTTCACAATAAAAGCAGCTCCAGTTAATCTTCATAGTATTTGTGTCGTGTAGAGTGTAATTTCAATACTGTCAGAGTTGTAGTTCAAGGGTAACTGAATGATAACGTATCTCACTTCCGTCCTTTTACTGATGCAACGCTGCTCACCTTAGAGCAGCAAGACCGTCCAGATGGATTGCAGAGAGGGACAATCTTCAGTAAGCATAAGGAAAAACCTGAAACACCTGTCAAAGGGGCAGGGTTTTCCTTATGATCACAGTAAGAAGATTGTCCCTTGCTTTGAGCTGTTTGGTCCCGGGACCAGGATTCCACATCTGAGGGGAAGTGGCTTACACTAGGTAAAAGGGGAGTAGGGAGATAATTGATCATTCAACTACTCTTGAACTACAAAGCTGACAGTATTGAAATAACACTCTCCATGGCCTAAATACTTTGAAGATTAATCGGAACTGCTGTTTTTGGGAAACATTACTATCCCCCTTGAATATTCTGAACTAGTTAATGCTGATGGCATTGCCCATTCGATTAGGCGCTCCATGCACATCGGGAACCCACTGGACTGATGCAGCATTGCACAATGATGGGGGTTAGTCTCGCTGCAGAGATTTCCACAAAAGTGGCAGGGGGGGCTTCGCCTCCCCGGCAACTCCTGTGAAAGTTGTTGCCCATGTGAATCTCCTTGTGGTGATTTTGCCAGGAATGGAAAATTGGCTTTGCTCCCCTGGTCACTCAGCCAAAACCACTTCTCTGTGGCAGTTAGCAGGGTGCATGCCTCCCTGGGGAGAGGCAGACAGCAAACCAAAAACAGATTTATAAAGAGAGATATTTAGCCCATTGTATGCTACACATTCCTTCCATAAGAACATAAACTGAAACCTTTACATCAGTTTCTCAACTAGAGTCCACAAGTACCCCTATCAGTACAGGTTTTCACACTTCCCTGCCTGAGCACCAGAGTGTAATTACTTCACTATAACCAAGAGGTTGAGAAGCTCTGCTTTAGGCCACACGCACAAACAAATAAGCAGCAATTTTGAGGCAATCTGTTGGAGGACTTTCTAGCATCCAAATTGTTAAATAATACTAAGCTGTATTTATTCTCAGTGTGAGCTTGTCACACCTCTTTTTGTTTCTTGCTCTCCCTAAGTGAAAAAGCATCCAGGACATGGGCCTTTGCTCTCTGTGTGCATAGAGAGAATGATTTGCACATCACTGGCGAGGCCCAGTAAAGGCCAAAAAGTGCAATTTCTCTCATGTAGTGAAGAGATGCCTGACATTTCGGTGCTGGGCTGTTGGTGACCAGGCTGATATGAAAATAAAACTCTTCTCCTCTGCAACGGCACAAGAGAGAGAAAAATGCAACTAACTGGCACCTGAGGGGTACCATCTATAAGAATATACCACCACATTTAGTAGTTCTCAGTATGTGTTTGTCATGGAAGTGGAGGGGTATCCCAGGCATAGGTCCTTCCTCCTCTTGTGCCTAGAGGGAAGCAGATGCACCTCAATGACTAGGTCCTCCAAAGGCCAAAATGTACATCTGGGGTTGTGCCGTTTCTCCTTTGCAGAGAATATTTGCCTGACATTTCGGTGCTGGCCTATCTGTAGTCAAAACCAAATTGATATGACTATGTAAACATCTACTTCTCTGTAATGGCACAAAGAAGTGAAAAACATGACTGTGCTGCACCTGACGGGCACCATGTACAAGAATAAAGTGTTATTCTGTTCTCAGGGAGCCTGTGTCACTTTTCGTTTTTAATTTAATGTCACCATTTTAATGCAGGAAGCTGCAAGGCTGCACTGACTCCTATGCAGTCCTGCAAAAAAAGGCATCCTGTATTAACACTTTGAGCGCCAGGGGGTATCCAATGTGTTGCTTTGCAATGTGCTGGATACCCCTCTGCCATTCAAAGGGTTAAACTGGCAATATGCTCACATTACCTACGGAATAATTGGTTTGCTCCAGAAACCATCTTAGTTCATGTGCCTTGGAATGAACCGAAAAGGAAGGGTGTCTAATCTCGAAAACAAATGAAACCTAAAACTGATAAGAGCACTAATAAGCTTAGTAACAAATTAAATAAAAAGGTATACACCTTGCCAACACATTCACTTGAGGCAAAAGTTAGAACGTTCCCCTACCAAAGAAACAACTATTACATATGAGATGCTCTCTAGAAAAATTATACTTAAAAATATATAACCCTCTTTTATTTACAAATGATCAGTCCCTTTAAAGCGGAACTACCACACGTTAACAACTTTAGCTTCAATAAGTCCCCATCTGGCAACTAGCTGCTTAGTAGCGCTAGTCACCAGAATGATTACCTTGTTAAGAAGAAATAGCCATTCTTCCCCGGCTGACAGGCAGGACGGAACGCGGACATTTTGCCATAGTGTCGTCCGCGCACCTGCTCTGTCAGTCCCAGCCGGCTGTAGGAGGCGTTGCTAGGAGCCATTCGGCTCCGGAATGGAACTGACAGAGAAGGCGCACGGACGTCACACTATGGCAAGATGACCGCGATCCGTCCTGTCTGCCTTTACAAGGTAATAATTCTGGCGACTAGCGCTACTAAGCACCAGATGCAGAGTTATTGAAGCTAAAGTTGTTAACATGTGGTAGTTCCGCTTTAAAGGGACTGATCGCTTGTAAATAAAAGAGGGTTATATATATTTTTAAGTATCATTTTTCTAGAGAGCATCTCATATGTAATAGTTGTTTCTTTGGTAGGAAAGTTCTAACATTTGCCTCAAATGAATGTGTCCAACGTACTGCATTGCAATGCGTTCTATACTTCTCTGTTCTATATCTCTCTGGCCCTCAAAGGGTTAACACCTTGACTGCTAGTGGTTTCTAATGCATTGCTTTATGACAATTCTTGCACTTTAGTAAATAGTAGCAATTGTGACATTTATTACATGATTTCACACACACTAGAGCTGTTGCATTAAAGGGACAGTAATGCTCCATAAAAAATGCTTAGCGTTTTGAAGAGATTAAAAAAATTAATGATATGCCACAAATCTTATCTCTCAAACCGCTATTGTTTGAGAGATATCCTCCGCTAAAGTTCCTCTTCTCCTGATGTCTGCTGTAAAGCTGACAGAAGGAGATACGTGTCGGCCGACACGAGGAAGCTCTTCAGCAGAGCCGCAATAGCACGTTCTTTGGAACGGTCTAAAAAGTGTGCTTGCAAACCAGGAACAATTTGTAGACCATTCCAAAGAAGTATTTCTTTTTAAATCGCGCTATTGCAGCTCGGCTGAAGAGCCGCTTGTCGGTCCTCGGGCCAGGAACTCCTGCTGCCAGCTTACAGCTGATGTCAGAAGAAGGGGAGGGAGAGGGGAACTTTAATGGAGGATATCTCTCATACCATAGCGGTTTGAGAGATAGGATTTGTGACATATTGTTTATTTTTTAATCTGTACAAAACTACGCATTTTTATGGGACATTACTGTCCCTTTAAGGAGAACTGGAGCTACTCATCTGCATCATACTGGCCAAATAAAAATGCACCACTGTTTTACATGGGTGATATTAACCATTTGAATGCTACAGTCCCTTTCTAGCATTCAAGGGGTTAAAAACTGCATACAAATCAACAGCAATTTTATACGTCCACTATGATGCAGCCGGTTTGCCCTAGAATTGCCCCAGTTCCTTGTAGTACAACAGCCTCACTTAAGAGGATCACATAGCCCTTTAAATCAGGAACTCATAAAGAACACACACTGCAGGGTTACACTGATCTGTATACAATCCTGCAGAATTACATTTTCAGAAATGACTCTGATCTAAAGGATATCACAGTCACCTTAGCCTCACTGCATTCCATCCATGATGTGACAATGAGACCCCATTCTGAATATACCTGTGATCTGAACGGATTGCATTATGTTTTTATTAATTACACAGCTATAAGTACTTATAATTCATGCAGGACTTGTTCCTGCTTGCTTCTTTTTTCCTACTTTGGAGTATATCTGATGACAAATGTCTAGGCTGTGGTTGCACAATTAGGTGTTATTATGCATTAGAGCAGTGGTTCTCAAGCTTTTTTTGCTCAAGGCACACCTAACACGCAGTCTGGCATTTTCGGGGCACCCCTATCATTTTATATTATTTGTCAAGGGTGTAATGAAGGTTAGAAATACATAAATATAGAGTTATTGTTGGACCTCACAACTAAAATAAACTTATTGTGCATAGTAATATCCTTAAATATACAGCTGGAAGTCTACAATCACATTTTCGTCAAAGTCTTATAGATAAAATGGGGCACCCAAAGTGGATGTCCGTGGCACACCAAAATGCCCCACGGCACCCTGGTTGAGAAACACTGCATTAGAGTCATGTTTTAAGTGTTTCTTACAAACTAAGGTCCTAAGTGTGTAGCTACAAATCATAAAATATTAACCCCTTAGATTCTAGAGAACTCCCCAAGATGTTTAACTTTGCAAAGCACATGCAACCCTGTATTGTCTAAACCCTAAAATTGTAAAATACTGCGTACACTTGTGGCGCTATATTAATAAACAATTCAGTTTAAGGTGTTGGACAACCCACTCTGGCATAAGGTGACCAGATCTCACCTTTAACCGGGGACATATATGAAAAATGCATACTGCAGGGCTGCTTTGATTCCAGTGCAGTCCTTAAATATGTCTATTTCCTATGTGTCCCCGGTTAAAGGTGAGGTCTGGTCAGCCTACTCTGGCACTCAAATGGCTATGCCATTGATTATGCAAAACTAATGTGGGGTGACCAGACCTCACCTTTAACCGGGGGCACATAGGAAAAATGCACACTGCAGTATTGCTTTGATTTCAGTGCAGTCCTGAAATTTGCCTATTTCCTTTGTATCCCTGCTTAAATGTGAGGTATGGTCACCCTAAATAAGGGGAACCTGCACAAAAAAAATATACGAAACTGAAGCTAAGTAACTGCACTATAGTGCAAGCTGGCCAGACATCGCCTTTAACAGGGGACACATAAGAAATAATCATATTTCAGGGTTGCACTGAAATCAAAGCAGCCCTGCACTATGCATTTCCACTTAAAGTTGAAGCTGGTCAGCCTACTATAGTGGACAAATCATAACATACTTAAATTGAGCTTTTAACCCCTTGAATACAAGAGGGGTCCCCAACACACTGTGAAGTAATAGTAATGCACTGGAGACCTCTAGTGTTGCTAGATTCCCCCCCTTTAAACTGAACACATATGAACACAATGCCCCGCAGAGGACTGCAGTGGTTATCACTGGCCTGCAATGGCCCCATGTATCCATACAGCAGGCATTTTTCAAGTGTCAACCCTGGCAACCCTAGAGACTGCTCTAGCATAGGCTGACCAGACCTCACCTTTAACCAGGGACACATAGGAGAAATGCATACTGCAGGCCTGCATTGATTTCAGTGAAGTACTGCAAAATGGCTATTTTCTATGAGTCCCCTGTTAAAGGTGAGATCTGGTCAGTCTACTCTAGCATCCAAGGGGTTAAAATCTCCATTTCTAAATGGGACTCTTCATTTGTCCCCAGAGGTGCAATTGGTTTGCTCCAGAATAGCTGCTGCTGCTAATGTTACCCCCAGAATTACACAGAATCCATGGGATCCACAGAGCTAATCTAATTAAGCAATTTAGGGCAGCCATTAATTCCTGTGTGACAAAATGAAGGATAATTAGCAATTCTATAAAAATAAATTGTAAGATGTTATGAGTTATACAGTGATAATCTAAAGTGATGAGATATCCATTTAACCCCTTAAGGACCGGGGAATCCGCACCGCGATCTGACTGAACAACCACGGAACAATTTTTTTTTATTGCTCCGTTGCATTCCGGACTCCCCGAACGGCGTGCAGCCGCGGGGGGAGCCCGGAACTCGATGACGGTCATAGTACATCATCGGCCGTTAAGTCAAATCGACCCTTGACGTACTATGACCGTCAAGGGTCATTAAGGGGTTAAATGCAGGGCACTTATGAATGACACATATTGAAGGGTTGCAAGGATTATTGTGCAGTTCTGAAGAATGAAGATTTTATAAACTTCCTGGTAACTTTTTAATCCTCTGAATATCTTGTATGATGGGATTGGGTGCTGTAGTATCCCGTATGGAGAGGAACAAGTTACAACAAGGTTCGGACACAATGCACTGGTGCAGCTGGATCTCAACAGAATTACTGTGCTCCTTATTAATCCTTAAAGGGATAGTAATGTTTCATAATAAAAGCAGTTCTAATTACTCTTCATAGTACTTGGGTCTTGGAGAGTGTTATTTCATTACTTTCAGAGTTGTAGTTCAAAAGTAATTTAATGATAAAGTATCCCCCTCAGGCCCCTTTTAATGATATAACACTGCTCACCTCAGCGCAGCAGGTAGATTCCAGAGAGGGACAATCTTCAATTAAGATAAGGGGAAAAAAAACTGAAAAACCTGTCAAGGGGGGCAAGGCTTTCATTGTTCTAACCGTAACGAGATTGTCCCCTTCTGTTATCTGTCTGGTCAGGCAACCAGATTCCACATCTGAGGAGTGGGGGCTTACACTAGGTAAAAGGAGCGGGAGGGGGATACTTTATTATTCAATTACTCTTGAACTACAACTCTGACAGTATTGATATAACACTCTCCATGGCCCAAATACTATGATGGTTAATTGGAGCTGCTGGTTTTGTGAAACATTACTATCCCTTTAAGAATTGGAGGGTTTACACCCCATTGCTATGCATTACTCACCCCTCTGGTCCTAAAGCGGTTAAATCAGTCTCTACAGCAGAGTTGACTGGTCTTCAGCCACACCAACAGGTCAGCTTTCAAAGATAGCCCTGCTTAACCCTCTGAGTGCCAGAGGGTGCAAGCAATGGTGTTGCATACCCCTCTGGCACTCATAGAGTTAATAACAGGTGAGTAATCAGAGGTTTAGTCATTGTACTTGAGTTGCCTGTACTTAATTATGGCTATACTGAAAATCTGTGCAAACACTGGACCCGAGATTTGCTGCTCTAAGTACTGGTATTGTTTAGAGATGCCAGGCCATCCCCTTAAAACTGGACGTGTATGATAAATGCCAATTGGTAATTATTATGTGGCAATAGTTCCCATGCATCAATGGAGCAGGCATTTTTCATATGTCATCTTTTAACCCTTTGAGTGCCACAGGTGTATGCAACATACCCCTCTGGCACTCCAAGGGTTAAAGTTATGATCTGGCAACCCTACTATTGTAAGTAAAATAAGTGAAAGTATCTCACCTTCATTAGGTGCTGGTTAATCCATTTGGTAAATGTTTTCTTCTGTACTTTGTCTCTTTCATCTGAAATTAGAGAAAGAAATCACTGCCGTTAGCAAAGATTGTGCACATTTTGTGGAGATGAATGTACAGACTGGAAGAGAGACACACATAGAGGTATGAGATGCCATTAGACCACAAATGAACAATCAATGGCCTCCAGCTGTTATCAACTACTAATCTCTCAGCCAGCCAAATGACATGTATTCCAACATTAACAGGAGGGTCATGGGTTGTTCACCCCCACCTTTAGAGAGCAGGAAAAGGACTGGGTGGGTTGAAGGAAAGAGTAAAATTGTTAATACAGCTAAGAAAATAGTTTATATAAAATTATAGATTTTTATGTATGGCCAGTTGATTTATAATCTATGTCTCTGGTATAGTTAACCTGATGCCCTTCAGCTGTTCAGAACTACAAACCTAGTGATGGCCACCCTTGGTCCACGCGCTTGAATTTCTTCAATATCAGAGATCTTTATATATAAGCAAATACACAAAGTATTGGTGCACATCCAAATTTTCATCACCATTAACCCTTTACTCTGCGGCATTATGCCTGCATATTACTGTTATATTAAAAATTAGGATTTAGTCACATCATGTGGCCATACAATGCTATGCTTGTCACCACACCAAGGTAACTGGACTGGAACTATATATGTGTGTTTGTGTGTGTGCATACCAGCAGTGTGGGACGGCGTTGCCTGTCTATTTTTTTTAAGGAATACTTAACCACAGCAGTGTGCGACGGCTTGTTTTTTAAGAAATGCTTAACAGTTTCAGTGGCAGTGGGTATGAGAGAGAAGAGGTGAGAGCATGGTGTGGGATGACATTGGGCATATCATTGGTTATTTTTTAAGAAATGCTTAACAGTTTCAGTGGCAGGGGGTATGAGAAAGAAGAGGTGAGAGCATGGTGTGGGATGACATTGGGCATATCTTTGGTTATTTTTTAAGAAATGCTTAACAGTTTCAGTGGCAGTGGGTATGCAACTCATTGAAATGCATTGCATAGCCCTCTGGTACTGAAAGGGTTAATGTGAGCCTCAGTGAGGAGTGTATATATACATTAATGTATATTGTATATACATACACTCCTCACTGAGGCTCACAGTAACTGTTTCAGTGGCAGAGTGGTATGCAATGCATTAAAAAAAAATGTTTTTGTATTTTGTACATTGGGCCCTATTGTGTACCCCTGGTTTCAGTAGCGATTTGGCCCCAAATGCTTATTATTAGTCCCTAGGGACAGAAAGGTTTCTCTGCTACAGCAAATCCTCTGTCTCTCACCTTCCCCATTGTAATTGTTGTTGCAAATGGATGGAGGGTAAATAGTGGAATGAAGGACATTTCAAGGAAGAGAGATTGATGTTGAAGAGCAGATTTGCCATTTGAGAACAGCTTCCCATCGCTGGCAGACCTCCCCAATAATTCCCTCTTTCACTGTGACGTGCTGCTTCCTGTTATGTGTTAACCCTTTGAGTGGCAGACATATGCAATACTTTGGATACATTTGTCACTCAAAGGGTTAATTGTCACTGTGCTCCAGTGTCGTACGCTGGTCACCTCTCCCTCTTAGGTTCCCATGTTGGCAGGGAACATAAGAGGGAGAGGAGTGAAGCATGCAGTATCGGAGCACAGTCAAAATTAAAGGGATAGTAAACCCCCCAAAAACTGTCAGCTAAATGATAGGAATAATAAAAACATACTTAACGCCCTCATTCCCATCTCTCAAACAGTTATGGTTTGAGAGATGTAAGAAAATAAAGACCTCCGCTCCCTCCCCCTTCTCATGCATCTGCATCATGAGATCCTGCATTCTGGACCAGACGGCGGCTCTTCAGGAGCACTGTCATCAAGATATCTAACTATAATTACTTCATCGGAATGGTCTACAATGTGTGCTTGCAAGAGCCGCCTACAGTCAGGTGACCGAATTCTGCCTCTGACAGCTTTACAGCTCGTCAGGCAGAAAGGGGAGGGAACGGAGGTCTTTATTTTCTTACATCTCTCAAACCATAACTGTTTGAGAGATGGGAATGAGGGTGTTAAGTATGTTTTTATTATTCCTATCAGCTGGCTTACCGTTTTTTGGGGGGGTTTACTATCCCTTTCACCACAAATATATCCAATGCATTGGCTACGTCTGCCACTCAAAGGGTTAACACACAAGATGACCTAACACACAAGAAGAGGAGAGGCATCTCAATAGCTCCAATCTGTCCCCACATTCTCTCCCCACACCCCCAGCTGTCTCTCACTTTGTCTGGATGACTGTCCCTTCCTCTGGGTGTCTCTCCGGGAGCAGGTCCCAGTCAGTTAGTGAGAGGGAGTAGGGGACCGGGACCAGCCTCATAATTATTATAGAAGAAGCGCAGCCTCTCACTGCGTCTCCCAGCCGGGGCTGGGTAGCCTCTGGGCAAAGTGCTCAGTACTTACGTCAAGCCTTTAAAGTAATGGCTGCCAGAAGCTCCTGTGAACCTGAAGCTAAGGACATCCACGTTCACATCCTCACCTCCCAACACCACACAATACCGTGTAGCAGCAGAGGGAATGTTGTAGAAGCGGTTCCAGCATAGCCTTGCATATTGTGTTTGTCTTACAGGCTCCCCAATGTGACATACTGCTGTCACTCATCCGGACGGGCTGGGCATGGGACAGCGGCCTGGTTATTTGGTGTCCATTGTGGATTCTTTGAGGCAGCAGTGTGTGTAATTTTTTTTGGTGGTGCGTGTGTGTGGCTGGTGTTTGTGGTGTGTGTAGGATAGAGTGGCAGCCATTTTTTTTTTTAATGAGTTGGATAGCGATGGGCGGGCTGGATAGTGGGGGCAGGCCAACTGCCAGCAGATGTGAGAATCACACCCCCATTGAATCACCCAATGGGAGCAGTAACTCCTCCTTACTGCCACCTAACTGGGTGTGTTTGCCAGGCACACAGAAGTCTTCTTTTATAAATATATATCTTCTTCATATATAAACCAATTGACTGCTAGAGAGCTCTCCAATGCAATGCAAACCCAAGGGATTTATATAAGCAGCAAACTGTTCTTTAACCCCTTAAAGACCGGCCACACACGGTCACTTATGGACCACGGAGCATTTTTTTTTTTTTTCACAATCCGGTTCCAGGCTCCCCGAATGGCGTGCAGCCTCCCGGGGAGCCCAGAATTCCATGACGGTCCAGGACCGTCATGGGTCCTTAAGGGTATAACAACCCATGATGGCCCAGGACCATCATGGGTCCTTAAGGGGTTGAAAAATGTTATAGGGTATTTTCTAAAATTAATCTGCTATCAACAGCACCAACTAATGTCAAGAAGTACATTTTATAATGTATGTGCATTGTATGGGAAAGCTTGAGTCATTAACTACAGCTCTCCATAGTAAGTAGTAGGAACAATACCACCTGGTGGCCAAAATAGAAAATTGCAGTTTAATTTTAAAAAAATTAGCTGTAATAACTTTTGAGGTTAAAATCAATTTTATAACTTTTTTTCCATAAAAAAGTGTATGGCTCATTTAAGTGCCACATTTTACAGTTGATATTATAGAAAAGATTTTATATTTTCTTGTGTTTGTCTTAATTTGTGAATACTGATTCAGAAAATCCCTGCTACAGATTCCATTCTCACATTTAATGCATTCTTGTACTGAGAACGACTCATTTTAAGTGCCACGTTTTACATCTGATATTACAGATAGATTTCATCCATTCTTGTGTTTGTCTTAATTTGTGAATATTAATTCAGAACATCCCTGGTACAGATTCCATTCTCACGTTTAATGCATTCCTGTACTGAGAGAACTGTCAATCACAAGAGTGATATTATCTCACATCAGGGCTATAGCGTGGTTTTATCAGGCAGTGATCTATAATATATACAATGACAAGATAATATCTCAGGTGAGATGAAGCACCTGTTCAACACCGTGGTGCTTTAGGCAAGCTGGTGTCAAAATGAGTGTGTTCAAAAGCACTTGGGAATTCAGTTGTGTTGCAGTCTCACAAATAAGCCAATTATAGCATCTAGTACTTGTGTCCAGTGAAAAAAGTGATTTGTGCTTTGCGATGAACCCCCTGAATTATCAGTTGTGAGGATTAGTATACACATCATGTATTGTGTGGACTAAATGATTACATGGGGAATAGTCGGCAAAGGCTGGATTTTCTATGGTCCTTTGAACTCTACAGATTCCTACACTTTTCTATAAGACAAACAGCAGGTATTGAAGCGAAAAGTAAAAATATACATCTTGAAAGTTCAAACTGTTTTGTCTTTAGCATCCAGCTTTAGGCATCATAGGATGCACCCAGAAGCCTTTAACTATGTAAACCAAATGGCTTTGACAAGTCTCCTCTTCCTATTGGTTAATTCAAAAGGGATACTACATTCAAATGAACAGGGATTCTCCAATATATAAACAGTTATTACAGATAATTGGTTGTATTCTTGGAGTATGTAGTTAGTTTATTATTTTAAACTTTTAATGACCAGAGTGGTGTGGGTTTATTATTTTAACTTTTAACCCTTTGAGTGCCAGAAGGGTACGCAACGCATTGCTTTGCAATGCGTTGCGTACCCCTCTGGCACTCAAGGGGTTAATGACCAGATGGGGAGTTGAAACTACCCTCATTGGTCCTTAATGAGTTAAAGAAGACACTTTTGAAATTAAGGTTTGTCTGTTATAATATATTTACAGCATATCCGACATAAAATAAGATAATTTCCTAGTATAATCAAACAATAATGCCATATACATACCGCTCACCAGAACATTTCTATTACTAAATCTTATTAAAGGAAAAATACACATAAAATGCTATTTACAGTCCCAAACTACAATACAAAACAGGCTTCTTTTCCTGAAAGATTTCCAGGCTATTGCATATGCTGCGCCACTAAGTCTATCAGTGCCAAGCACAGCAAGACACAATTTGCCAGTATGACTGCAGAGCATGGATGGCATGTAATGGCAATTGCATAACAGTATGATCTGAATACACAGCTTCCTATCACGGTACATACAGCACTGCTTCAGAGCATTATTTGTAGAGGCACAGTACAACAGTGTCCCTCTTTTTGAAGGGACAGTCCCTACTTGAGGCCCAAATCCCTCTGTCCCTCTTGCCCACCCTGATGTCCCTCTTTTTAGGAGATCAGACTATGTGGTGTGTATATAAGTGTATCACACTGATCCACAGCAATATAACTCACATTAAGGATTACTTAAACTTCAACATACTTGTCCATATACTAGTCTGTATAAATGAAATAATTTGCTCTAAATCATTTATTCCATTACAGGAAGAGGTATAGACTAAATTGTCTCGGTAACGCCCTGCACATTAGCCATGCCCTCAGCAGCACCACATAAAAAAGTGTCCCTCATTGGTCATTTGGTCAGGAGGTATGAAAGGATGATATTCTCTGACACACAGCACAACATCAGAGCATGGCAAACAGTGACACACAAACACGGCGTAACAACAGAGCATGGCTTATTCTGACACAACTGCAGAGCACAGTGCACTCTGACAATTCCAGCATAGCACCAAAGTCCAGAGATACTGACCCATGCAGCACATCAGGGTTACCAGCAGGGCATTCAGGTCCTGGTCACTCCTATACACATGTCCCATCATTGCTCAGTGAACAGCAGTCTATACTTCTTCATGTCACATTAGATTAGATGTAGTTTTAGCAGTGCAGGAAGGAAAGTCAGTGACGAGCCTGGCTCCTCCTGCATAGGCTAAATCCAGGAACACCCATTTATACAAAACACAGCTATGTCTCAGTTGCTGTATCTGACAGATTCCCTTTGTACCCTAAATTGAAATGTTATTTAGGATTATAGTTCTAAGGGCAATATGCCCAAATTGCACCAGTTCCAGGGCAAACCAATTGCACTGCAGGGAGCAGATAACAATTCTCCCTGATTGAAATTGTGTTTTTAACCCCTTGAATGCTAGTAAGGACCCCAAAGTACTGGAAAGCAATGTGTTGGATACATTCCCTGTATTCAAGGGTTAACCCCATTTATCCCCTTTTTATTCAATGGAAATGTAGGGAATTTTAAATGTATCCCTGTGTTACCATTTGTTTGCCCCAGAACAGCTATACTTCTGTTTTCGTGCACAGCACTTAAACACTACAACATATATATATTTTTTTTTTATCTCCCTGAGTAAAACAGTGCTACTCCCACTGCTGAAAGGCTTTTTATTCAAAAGTTATTGCAGCTTAAACTTGAATTTTTTAAGTGAAATATCACAGTGACCTGAATTTGTACAGTGGTGCTGTTGCTAAACCATCCTATGGACAGCTCTGATCAGTTGACCATAAATCTCCACAGGATGTGTAGCAACAGCACCACTGTACAATTTCAGGCCACTGTGATACTGCACCTAAAAAATTCAAGTTTGAGCTGTAATAACTTTTGAATAAAAAAAACTCTCAGCAGTGGGAGTTCCCATGTTTCACTCAGGGGGATAAACCCTACAACATATATTTTATATATTTTTTTTTCTTTTACATTTTAAGTATTACTACCTCTTTAAGGACCACAATGCAATACCCCTGTGCTCCTTATGAGGTTCAAAGTATAAATCTGGAGACTGTGCACATTTCTAAGCTGTCACCATAAAATAGTTATCCTTTAAGTCCATGTTTAGACATGCATATTAGTGTTAATTTAACCCCTTAAGTATCTGACATGGATGCTCAGCTGACACAAGGACCAGGGAACATTTTTTTTTACTGTGATCCGATTCAGGGCTCCCCCAACAGCGTGCAGCCGCATGGGGAGCCCTGAAATACATGATGTGCCAGGACAGTCACTGGTCCTTTAGGGAAGTTTTCCCATAACGTTCCTGGCACATTATGGGTCCTTAAGGGGTTAAATAACACATGTGAATTACCTAAATCTAACACCTTTCGGTCTCCTTCAGTCAGGTCAGCTAAGGTGATCTTGCAGTGGAAACAGTACATAACTAGCTGGTATGATAACCTTATGAAAGTGGCTGTTTTAGCTATAAGAATCAGACAATAGGAGTTCCTGGGTCAGATGTATTCAAAACGTATTGACTTGTAGATCTTGAGCTACTGTTAATTTTCAACCCAAAAATAAACAAGTGTTCACTGTTTTTACAGATAAAGTTCTCCAACCTTGAAGCTAATGCGTAACTACATTCAAACACCCTGACACAGTGGTTCTGGACATGGGTGCTGTGGAAACCAGCTTCGGGTGCCACACTCTTTCTATGGAGACTTCAACACAAATATTTAATGTGTATTTAAGGAACTTATTATGCACAATATGCTCTTTGTGGTCAAACTGACTTGAGACCTAAGAATAATTCGACATTTATATAGTGTATCCTTAATTAAAGTGGAACTTTCATCCGTTATAAAGTTGCCGTGCTATAATTAAGCAGACAGCGACTAGATTCTGAATATATATTTTACCTTTCAAAAGTAGCCCAATCTAAAGGAATCCATCATTGAAGGAGACTGATGGCTAGTTTAGCGCAGTCTGCACGCCTGCGCCGTAAATCCTTCCGGTAACCATATGGTGCACTGCAGTCTACACAATGGAGACCAGGACTGACAGCGCAGACGTGCAGACAAGATGTCTACACTGTAGCCTGGGTTCCGTTCTCCTACAATGACTGATTTCTTTAGATCGGGCTACTTTTGAAAGCTAAACTATATATTCAGAAACTAGTCGCTACCTGCTTAATTATAGCAGGGTGACTTTATAGCAGATGAAAGTTCCACTTGAAGTCCCTGTGAGAGTACCAGAGGGGTAAGCAATGTATTGCAAAGTAATATAATGTGTACCCCTCTGGTTCTCAAAAGGTTGAAAGGCGTTCTTAACCATTCAAAGGGTTTTAAGTCATATTACGTAGATCTTAATCCCTTGAGTGCCAGAGAGGTATCCACTGCATTTCAATGCAATGTGGTGGATTCCTCTGTTGGACTAAAACGGTTCAACCCCTAATGTAACTATAAGAGTGACCCTGAGTAAAGCTACATTGCTATGGTTACTCAGGAGTTAACATTTCCCCCCCCGCATGGCTGGTCCCACTGTGTATTCTGCAGACTAAGAGAAAGCTGCCTCCAACTTTTGCAAAAAAGGACGCCACAAGCGCCCCTGTGTAGGACTATAAGGCTTCAACTGGCCACCACCAACACCCAAAGGTGCGTACTCACAAAAGAAGATGTTAGCAAATGTCATATGCCAATACTAGCAGCTGAGGTGAACAAGTGCCCTCAGAAGCAGTATATGTAATCCGTTGTCGGGCTGCTCTCCTCTTACATGCTCTCCCAGAACGCTAATAGCAATGCAAGACTCATAAAACTAAACGCATTAAAATAAAAAAAAAAAAAAGAGAGAGAAGGTGCCCAATAGTGTAATACTATAAAAACAAATATAGAAAAATATATAAAAAGCAATTGCACTCGCTTGATTAAGTGGTCAGATTACTGGTATCAGTACATCCGACAACTCGGCAAATGGAGAATGTACACCCATCTCCATTCGGCCTCCCACTTCTGCCTCTGATTGGCGACTGGTGCAGTAGAGGTGGAACTGATGCCTCAAGCCCCATAGAACCATGGGAGTTTGGCACTGGGCAGGCGCAATGGTTCTTTGGGGGTTTGAGATATCAGTTCCAGCAACTTAAGATTTAACTAGGGCCAAGAGATGACTTGTAGTTATATTGATAGTTATATTGATGTGCAATGTGTTGCATACCTCTCTGACTTTCAAAGGGTTATGGTTTACTTCTCCTTTTAAAGTGATAGTAATGTTTCACAAAAAAAGCAGCTCCGATTAATCTTCATAGTATTTGTGCCATGGAGAGTGGTATTTCAGTACTGTCAGAGTGGTAGCTCAAGTTAAATTAATTGAATGATAAAGTATCCTCCTCCTGCCCCTTTTACTGATGTAACGCTGCTCACCTCAGAGCAGCAAGACTGTCCGGATGGATTGCAGAGAGAGACAATCTTCAGTGAAAAACCTGAAAAACATGTCAATGGGGGCAGGGTTTTCCTTATACTCACAGTAAGAAGATTGTCCCTTGCTGTGATCTGTCCAGTCTAAGGACCAGATTCCACATCTGAGGGGAGGTAGCTTACACTAGGTAAAAGGGGAGGGAGGGGCTGTTTTTTGTGAAACATTACTATCCCTTTAGAATGAAGGGATATTTTTGTTTCCCGGCAGCTGGTTTGTCCCAGAACTGCTTCACTTTGAGATCAATGTAAAATTGTTTAATTCTGAGGCAAACCAATGGTACTAAAAAGAGGACAAAATTGTAATCCCCAAATTTCCAATTATTTAAATGGGGTTTTAATACCTTCAAGCACTGGAGAGGTGCAGCAGTTCTCTCTGACTCTCAAGGGATTAAAACTGCTATTTAAATAAAAGTGATATGTGTCTTCTATAGTGCAGGGGGTTGCCTCAGACCTGCACCAGTTCTTAGTACATCTACCTATGACTTTCATATGGCACCAAGGCCCAGATTTATAAAAGCAAACTGGAGTTAACCTGGAGTAAACCAAACCAACTGCACCATAGGGGACAAACATTCCTAAACCCCATACACTTGAATATACCTTTTTAACACCTTGAATGCTAGAGAGATCTCCACTGCATCACAAAGCAATGCACTGGAGTCCTCTCTAGCATTCAATGTGTTAAAAGCCCAATTTAATTTAAGAATAATTCATTTTTTTCCCTTTTGGTGCAGTTACTTTACTCCACAAAAACTCCACGTTGCTTTTATCAATATGGGTCAAAAAGTGTATCTAAACAATTGGTACATTCCTGGTATTATTTAACCCATAGGATGCTACAGAGGGCTCCAATGCAACTCACATGGGTAATTTTTGATTGGCTCTAGACAGGCTGGGCTAGATTCCATTGCAAGTGATATCTTTATTATTATTGGTTTTCTCTCCAAATTTCCCCATAAAATCAATAGAAAAATGCAAGATAAAACCAGTGATGGCTTTTACAAGTTGCAATGGAATTTAACACATGGTACAATAGTAAAAAATCTTGGCAGCATGCTGAGAATTAAATGTGAATAGGTCCCTTTTACACAGGGTGTATCAGATGCAGTTTTAGGGGGTATCTGGATGAATACTGAAAAATCAAGTTTTCACAAAAATAAAATTAATCTGGAAATGAACTGTGACAGATCATCTGCTTTTTGTTCAATTATTTTTATTTTCCTGCAATATTGGCGCTAATACTTTAATCTGATGCTGGAATCAGAAGTTGAAGATTTCCTCAATGAACCATACCAAAATAGCCAGGATTTGTCCCAAATACTGAACAAAGCTTTGAATTTGGTATATCTGAGTTCATATAACATGTATGTAAAGAATCACAACCCTGTACACACCAGGCCATATGGAAGATCCTCAGTGGTGTCCGTAGAGATTTTTCCGTGGGGGGGGGGGGGCAAAGCCATAATATGACCCCCAGGCCACCCATCTAGCCCCTTTATTTATATGGAGGGGGTAATTGTAGGGTGGGGGCAAGTGCCCCCCCTCTGGACGTCATGAAGATCCTGTAAACCAATAACATCATAGCCGGGAACACATATGGTAAGAATCACAACCCTGTACACACCAGGCCATATGTAAGACACAACATGGATCAGTTCTGGGACAAACCAACTGCATCATAAGGAACATAAACAATCATATTAATTTTAATGGGACTTTTTACCTCAAATGCCAGAAAGATCTCCAACGCATTGCAGTGGAAAGTCTTGAATACTCACTAGCATTCATGGGGTTAAAATTCACATTTTAATCAATGAGGATCTTGGGAATTGTGCCTATGGTGCAGATGGGTTGCCCCAAAATTGGTCAAGTTTGTATAAAAATTCCCAAATTTTCGATTTATTCAAATTGAGCTTATAAATCCCTTGAATGCTAGATATGTCTTTAACCCTTTGAGTGCCAGAGGGGTACGCAACGCCTTGCAATGCGTTGCGCACCCCTCTGGCACTCAAAGGGTTAACATATTGCTAGGCAATGCATATAGGAATCTCAAACATTCACAGGATTAAAAAAAAAAACATTTAACCATTTGAGTGTGTTGCAATGTGTTGTACGCTCTTCTGGCACTCAAAGGGCTAAAACAATCGAAATTGTTATTTGTTCTCCTAAGGTGAAATTGGTTTGATCCAGAATTGTTCCTTGTTTCTTTTGTACATAAAGCTTTATAATTCAGTCTAGAAATAAACATATACATCACCCATTACAAACATTGACATTCCTGCTGTTGCTGGACAGCTGGCAATGGCTGGCTGAGGATGATGGGAATTGAAGTCCAGCAACAGCAGAAGGGCCAATTTTGACCAACTCTGGCTTGTATCAAATAAATATTCCATTGTCCAGCAAGTTGAACTGTCTGCTGGAGAAACAACTATACATTACAGTACCTCTGTACTACATGTCAGTAATATGTTTAACAGACCATGATGACACTATATTATTTTGTAACACTACTGTGATCCAGTCTATCTCTGAAAGCCAGAAAGGCGATTGGCATGCCCCTCTGGAATCTTATTAGTTAAAGATTAGCAAACTCAGTCCTAATTTTTGGCTTTTCTCTTAAACAATGCCTTTTTTGCTGCAGTCATTACAATAATAGGCATTGTGACTTTGAGTGCCTTTGGAATCCTGTCCTGATCACTTGGATTAGAATGTATTCATCCTTATTTATTCTGTAATTGTTCAGTATATGAGCCTATAATTGCGTGTTCCTTTAAGGGCAGATGGGTCAGACCTCATAAAGCAAGTGGAAGGGTTTAATAAATTGTTGACTGCAATAAATTACAGAATCCTGGATGGATTTTTATAAGAAGACGCTTCGGTGGCTATTTAAAATTCAAGCGCATTGTCAGTGTTGCAACAGGATATAAACAGTGTTTTGTGTGGCATATTGAAAGCCTCAGTGTGGTGTTGGCAAACATACTTGGTGCCAGAAACAAATACAAAAAGCACAGAAGGGAGGAATGTGCTGTTTGCAAATTGAGAGATCAGAAGCAGTTAAAGGGCAAGTATTCCATAATATGAACTATATATACTGTAGGGTTTGTACTGCTAGTATAACAAGGGTGCTACCATATATGAGTGATGCTTCATTCAAAATGTAATGCAGCTCACACCTGCATTTTTTGGATGCAGTACTTCCATGACCTGCAGTTTTAGGGTGGGACATGTGGACAACATCACTACCGAAGACTATGGAAGGCTACTGTCAGTGACAAAACACATCCATAAGGGCCAACAGCGCATAAGGACCAACAGCGTCACCCTAAAATGGTAGGTCATGAAAGTATTGCACCTAAAAAGGTACGACTGTGCTTTTATAACTAATGCATGACACATCTCCAAGCAGTTAACATACCCTTCTCATACTCAGCAGTGGGGGAGATGCACTAGAGAGTGAAAAGGAGATGATAAATTGGAGATGACTTCTCCAGTGATATCACTTCTCCAAGTTTTATATCATTCTATGGAGCCTATGCAGCTTTGGTGATCTTAGTGCATAGACTCCACAGAATAACATAGGAACTGGAGAAGTGATAAACTGGATATGTTCTCTCCACTTTATCACCTTTTTATCAAGCCTTAGTGCATAACCACCATATGTTATATAATATGCATATAAAGTCAAGATTCAGTACTTACTCTTGACTACATTGAATGGCCCAGGGGCATCCATAGTTCTTTGTACAAACTGGTATGGAACTGGCACTCACATCCACTGTCATGTTGTTTATATTACACAAGAATACAATGTATTATTATTATTATCATGCATTTATAACACACCAGCATATTCTGCAGCACTGCACAATTAGGGAAGTCATTACAGGCAAACCCTTTTGGTACCAGAAAGATAACCAACACATTGTAATACAATGCACTGGATAAATATCTGGCATGAAAATGATTAGCAAGCAAATACAAATGGAGAAGAGGGCTTACACTATGTATGTGAAAGAAGAACCCTGCATTAGTGTAACCCAGTGGTTCTCAACCAGGATATTGTGGCACTTTGGCACCAGTTCAGTATGCCTCACTTTTTCCATGAAGACTCTGACAAAAAAGTTTTAATTGTGTTTCTAATATATATTTATGGAACTTATTATGCACAATATGCTGCCTGTCTTCATTCTGACAGTGAGACCTACAAATAACTATATATTTATGTATAGTTCTCTTTAAGTACTTCAGAAATTGCATACAAAAATATGGATTTCAGATTGCATGTTAGGGGTAAAACTGGTAGAACTAGTAAAGGTAGCAATTAAATGGTATTATCAACTGATTTTAAGACTTCTCCTTAAAGATCAGACTTAGTATAAATGTCGGGACTGAAGTAACAGCTCCTGCCAGGCACAGAACAGTACCATTGTAATCAGCTGTAAGCACAATATGGCCTGGCTTTACAGACGCCATGTCAGCTCTCTGTAATAATTTGGATCCATGTGCTGCTAAGTGAGCATGATCAATGAACCGTGATCACTTTCCATGGACTTCAGTGTAAATTTCTAATGGTGGCCTCACTATGTTACAGACTTCTCCTGCGTTTCATAACACATTGGAGATATATTCAAAGAGTTAATGCCCAAAGCCTAACCGATTAGGCATTTATCCATATATAGGAAGCTGTAGACTTGCAATTCTAGAGCAAACTAAGTGCATTAAGGGGGACAAATGAAATTCTCCACTGATTTAAAGGGGGCTTTTAATCCCCTGCATACTAGAGAGGTCTCCAATGCTGCATTCAAGAGGTTAAAGCACCATTTAAGAAACTTTGGCAAAATAGGATTTTAGTCTTACCTGTTAAATCCTTTTCTCTTAGTTCATACAGGTTACTGGTAACTTTGGGTAGTCGATCAGCCCCTTTAATAGGTAGGAACAGTTCTGAGAAGTGACTGCTGGGTGGAGCCTACCTCCTCTCCTTAGCTTACAGCTAGCCAATCCCCAACCAGTTTGCAGACTAACTATTGACTAGGTAGTAAGAAGGTAAAGGAAGACTCCTGTGAGAATGAACAAGAAAGGACCCCCATGTTCTGCCACAGGAGCGCCAAGCATGGTCCATTGACAGGGTGGGAGACCAGTAACCTGTATTGGCTAAGATAAAATGATTTAACGGGTAAGACTAAAATCCTCTTTTCTCTGTCGTCCAATACAGGTTACTGGTAACTTTGGGATGTCCAAACATTAAGTTCCCCAGGGCTGGAAGAAAAGCAAGGACCAGGCACAGGCCCCCAAAGTCACCAGAGCACCAATTAACCTACAGATCATAAATAGCTCAACACTAACCACAAAGTGTTAACAGACACTGAACAGGGGTAAAACAAACCCCATGAACTGTTACACAGCACACTAAACTACAGCCAACAGGGCTCAAAAGTGAAAGAGTACTGGAAGTCAAAAGAGATCCTAGACAGACAAGGCTGCCTCCAGGATCTTTCTCCCAAAACTGGCATCAGCCGATACCAGGACATCCACACAGTACTGTTTAAAAAGGTGTGCACAGATGACCAAGTGGTCGCCTTGCACAACTGATCAGCTAAGGCCTGGTTCTTGTAGGCCCAAGAAGCCCCAATAGACCTCAAAGAATGAGCCGTGACCCTGAAGGGAACAGGCTGCTTCCGAAGTTCGTAAGTCTTATGAATCGTGGACTTGATCCAAGAAGTGATGGTAACCTTGGAAGCAGGCTTCCCTGTCCTAGGACCCTCAGGAATGACAGAGTGTCAGACTGCCTCAAGGACTCAGTGCCATGCACATAGAACTTGAGACAATGCACAACATCCAACAGATGAAGATCCCTCTCAGAAGTAGGGTTAGGACAGAAGGAAGGAACCACAATCTCCTGACTGATGTGGAACTCGGACACAACCTTCGGGAGGAACTCTTGTGAGGTGCGAAGCACTGCCTTTTCCTTGTGAAAAACAAAAAGGGTGGTTTACAGGACAGGGCATGCAGCTCCACAACTCGGAGAACAGAAACAAATGCCAGGAGAAATGCTGACATGGAAGATGGCCTATGTAGAGGAATGGTAGGCAAAGACTCAAAGGGAGGACGCTGGATCACTCCCAAGACCAGGTTAAGATCCCACTGAGCAGCAGGGGACTTAAACACTGGATGGGTATGAGCAATACCCTGGAAGAAAACCTTGACATCTGGAATGATGGCAAGATGCCTCTGAAAAAGCACAGAGAACCTTGAGATAACTCAGACTGAGACCTTTATGCACACCATCCTGGAGGAAGGAAAGAACTGTAGGAAGGTCAAACTCCTGAGACAGGTCTTTGTCAGCACATCAAGCCAGGAAGGTAGACCAAACTCGATGGTAGGCCTTAGAAGAAACAGGCTTGCGGGCACTAAGCATAGTAGCCACAACACCAGAAGAAAATCCTTTCTTCCTCAAAAATGAGGATTCAATCTCCATGCCGTCAAAGCCAGAAGATTAACATTTTCTTTCAAGAGGTAACACTGTAGATGGGAGAGAAGTCGAAGAGGTTCTGCCGCTGAGAGGTCCAGAAGCTCTGGAAACCAAGCCTGTCAAGGCCAGTACGGAGCAATCAAAATGACTGGGCAGCTGTCCAGACTCAGCTTCCGAAGCACTCTGTTCAACAAGGGAACAGGAGGGAAGATGTAAGCCAGAGGAAACGTCCACGGGATCGACAAGGCATACACTGCCAGAGCCATGGGATCTGCCCATCGAAAGCAGAATGTTGGAACCTTCCTGTTGTGTCTGGTTGCCATCAGGTCGATGCATGGAAGACCCCACCACTGGATGATGAGGTTGAACACCTCTGGATGCAGCTCCCACTCCCAGCTGTCCACTGTGTGTCAACTCAGGAAGTCTGCCAGAACGTTGTCTACACCAGGAATATCAACTGCAGAAATGACAGGGACGTGCTCCTCTGCCCAGAACAAAATAGGCTTGACCTCTAGACAAGCTGTGAGACTTCAACAACAAGATGTAGGCTACCGATGTGGCGTTGTCCGACTGCACCCTTACTGGGCAATCCTCCAGTTGTCGTGTCCAGTGTTGTAGGGCGTGAAATATCTCCAGAAGCTCCAAGACATTGATGGGAGGGAGAGATTCCTCCTAAGACCACTTGCCCTGAACACTCAAGTGCCCCAGCACCGCTCCCCATCAGGAGAGGTTGGCATCCATTGTCACTGTGGTCCAGAAGGGCACCAGGAAGTGTCTGCATTTCAGGAGATTTTTCAGGTTGAGCCACCACGAGAGACTGCTCCACTGGAAGAGGGAGAGAAACGGATCTCTCCAGGAGATCTGGACGACCCTTGCAGGCCAGGATCAGAAACCTCTGAAGTTCCCTGGTGTGAAGAACTGTTTCTACGGTGGAAATGAACTTCCCCACGAAGGATGACAACTTCTTGGTTGGAACTGGATGCTGAGACAGGACAGCTTGGACCTTTAGCGTTATCTGTTGAGCCACGTCGTCCGTCAGAAAAACTATCCCCGTCTAAGTGTCGAAGAGAAGGCCCAGAAAGACCATCTTCTGAGAAGGAACAAGGTCTGACTTGTCCAAATTGATGTTCCACCTGTGATGGGAGAGAGCATGAATGCAGTCCTGCACCTGCTGGTGAAGGAGTTCCAAAGAAGAGGCCTTCAGAAGGAGGTTGTCCATATATGGAGTCATCCTGATGCCGTTCTGATGTAGGACGGAGATCAAAGCTCCTAGGACTCTGTTGAAGACTTGAGGAGCCATGATCAGGCCAAAGGGGAGGGCAGAGAACTGGAAGTGCCCTCGGTCGCAGGCAAAGCGGAGATAATGCCGACACTCTGGATGAATGGTGATGTGCAGATGGGAATCTTGAAGATCCAGACCCAGGAGACATGGCTGCTATTACGGTGCGCAGAGACTCCTGGTGGTACTGGGACCTGACCACAAAGGAATGAAAAAGCCGATTCCTTTTGACAGGTGCCTTCTTCTTCAGGACCACTGCAGGTGAGAACTCTTCCCTCCAGTGGCCTCATTGATGAGATCCTTGAGTTCAGGCCCGAACAAGTAAGAACCCTGAAAAGGCAAAGACAGCAGAGCCTTCTTAGAGGCTGTGTCAGCCGACCAGATCTTAAGCCAAAGAGCCCGTCTGGCTACCACAGACATGGTAGATGCTCTGGCTACCATACGCATTGCGTCAAACAGGGAGGCAGAGACATAATGTTGAGCCTCAGCAATGTTAGCAAGAAGACGCAACATGTCAGAAGTAGGGGCCCTCTAACGTACAGCAGAATTGAGTTATTCAGTCCAAACAGCCACAGCCCTATTTACGCATGCAGCCGCAAAGGTAGGGCAAAGGGCAGAGCCCGCAGTCGCAAAAATAGCTTTGAGAGAAGTCTCAAGCTTCTTGTCAGTCCAGTCTTTAAGAGCAGAGGCGTCAACAACTGGTAAGGCAGTTGATTTAGAAAGCCTGGAAACTGGGGCATCCACTTTAGGAGGATGAACCCATTGAGTAAGGGCCATTTCAGAAAAGGATAAAGTTTAGCAAACTTCTTAGACACAGAAGGTTTCTTGTCTGGAAATTTCCACTCCTCTGACACCAAGTGGTCAAGGGAGGGATTAAGTGGAAAGCAGGCATGGGGCCTAACAGGCTCCTGGAAAACATCAGAGGGTCAGAAGACACCTCCTGCACCAAGGGAATGTTCAGGGTGGACAACACAGCCCTGATCAGGCCCTCAGCAGAGGGAATGGGGTCTGCCTCGAAGGGGTCCCCAAAAAACCGAGATAAAGGAACAGCTGAACAGTCATCATCTTCAGAGTCCACCAATAATTCCTCCTCAGAGGAATCAGACACATCAGGTACACCAGGCGGTTTAAACAGGGAAGATCTGATGGGGCAGGGGTCCGTAATGAATCAAAGACCCCCTGTAAGATGGGGAGCGGGCACTCATGGGAAATGTAATTTCGCTGACAGAGTACCCCACCATCCCCAGAACGTTGACCGGATGAGAAAGCAAGGGAAAACCCACAATATGAGCCATCTCTGATCAAGCTACGTAGAGCGGTTGCAGAGATACGTCCCAAACTGTAAAGTCCCATAGAAGTGAATGGAGCTATGGCGTCTATGCGGTAAATGCGCGCCCTTACATAAAGTGAGAGAGGTGAATTCCAGTGGGAAACCACTCAATAAACACTGAACCCAACAAGGAAAGTGTCCCTAAGCCCCCAAAAAGGCGCTAACCAGCAGCAAAAGGATTACATTACAACATAAACTTGCTCCGAACACCTCACAGACATACAGAATAAACCCAATGAGTGCATGAGTATGTAATAGGAACTCCAATAGAGACCCCTGTGTGGAGGGGAAGCATGGGACATGTGGACCTCAGCACTCAAAGAGTGCTCACCTTTTTCAGCAGGTCTTCTGTCTTCAGATTACCATATATCAAGAAGCCTCGGTGGGCAACTCCTGGGGAAAGAACTTGCAGCCAACATTTCCCCCCCAGGGCTTAGGTCCACAAAAGCTCCTGGTAAACTGAGCTATCCAAATTTGGGTGATGGGAATTGTCAGTGATGTTAATCCGCCTTATGGTGGTATTCCATTTCTAGCAGAAAAATAATAAAAAAGCTAAAACTATAGTAGAACTGTTCTCTTGCTTGTGTCTTGACCAAGGAACAAATCTTACTGGTTGGGGATTGGCTAACTGCAAGCTAAGGAGAGGAGGTAGGCTCCACCCAGCAGTCACGTCTCAGAATTGTTCCTGCCTATTAAAGGGGCTGATCACCTACCCAAAGTTACCAGTAACCTGTATTGGACTACAGAGAAATGTTATTTGTCCCCTATGGTGCATGTAGTTGGTTTGCCCAAGAACTGGATCTCTTCAGCTTACTGAATATAACTGTAAATCAGCTCAAACAGATTTAGAATTCAGTTAAAACATCCCCTTGAAGGAATACAAACCCCATAAAAACTGCCTGATATACCTTTAAATCTTAGGTACTTCAGCTAACATCTGTATAAAGTATACTAATACACGAAAACACCTTCTAAACATGCTTTTAATGCACGTGTAGACTGTCATCTTCAACCATCATTTGTGCTGCTAGTGATGACAGAAAAATGAAATCAATTAATTTATAAAGATTAGTACCCGCCACTCTTACGTATATAAAGACTGTTACCTTATCCATTACTATAAACTACTAAGACATGACATCAGGATTGCTCTGGTAATGACATCAGGGAGTCCTGCAAAAAGCAAGGATGGGTAACTCCACAACACATATGTAAGACTATGGTGGTTATGCACTAAGGCGAGATATAAAGTGGACATGACTTCTCCAGTGATATCACGTCTCAAATTCCTTTGTTATTTTATGGAGCCAATGCACTAAGATTTTTTAAGTGGGAGAGATTTTAGTGAAATGGCTCCATAGAATATCACTGGAGAGAAATCATGTCCGCTTTATCACCTCTTTATCACGCCTTAGTGCATAACTTCCTAGATGTTTTGCCTCAGGAAACAAACAGACAACTTTCCACATGAAGTCCAGGGTATATAAATCAATAGAACCCCATTCACTCATAGGTGTTGGTGTTCCTTCAAGGCTGAGCATAGAAATGAATGCAAAAGGAGACAAGATCCAACAGTGTTATGCTGATTCACTCAAATATATTCAAAACAAGACATTCTGTGGGAATATCTAAAGCATCCAGGATTGAAATACACTTAATGCAAATGTTTGTGTCATTTAACCCATAACATTCTAGAGATGTTTAGCACCCATGGGATTAATAACTAAAGCTCAGAACTTAAAGGAAAACGAACACCTCCTAATATCCCACACCCCTTAGAAAAAAATCCTAATGGCACCTATGACATTTTCCCTTGCTCCTTGGTTCATCAGATAAGATCTTGAATCAGTCCTGGATGTCACATCCATGGAAGCAGACATATTATGAGTACATACCTCCCAAGAGTGCCTCTTTAGGACATCCCTCCCAAGTGTCCCACTTTAGGAGATATTAGGGGTACATAACTCCCAAGTGTCCCCCTTTAGAAGATATTAGGAGTACATACCTCCCAAGTGTCCCTCTTTAAGAGATATTAAGGTACTTACCTCCGTCTTTAGACGATATTATGGTACATACCTCCCAGGTGTCCCCCTTTAGGAGATATTAGGGGTACATACCACCCAGGTGTCCCTTTTTAAGAGATATTAGGGGTACATACCTCCCGGGTATCCCTATTTAGGAGGGACAGTCTCTATTTGAGACTTAAATCCCTTTGTCCCTCTTTCCCTCCCTGGTGTCCCCCTTTTTAGGATATCAGACTGTGCGGGTGTGCATATAAGTATGCCACACTGCTCAACAGCAATAAAACTCACATTAATATTTGTGTAAACTTCAGTATATGGGTGTATAAAATAGTCTGTGTAAATAAGATACTTTGGTCTTGCTATAAAACATTTATTTAGTTGCACAAAGAGGCTTCAGTAGGTCATGAAATAACCTACAAATTCTTGGTAATGCTCCGCCCACCAGTCATGCTCACAGCAACACCTCCTAAAACAAAAGTGTCCTTCTTTGGCCATTTGAGATGTTGGGAAGTATGTTTCAGGGGGTTAGGAAACTGACCACCTTGGATGGAAAGCAAACTGGAAATTTGAGCCTTTCAACCATAAACTCAAGCTTTTTGTGTGCATTCTAAAGAGATCTGCTGTTGCAGCTATTGAAACCTAACAGAGTGGGTCTGTGGGTTATTGAATGAACGTTACATTACAGAGTGTCACTAGTAGTACACAGCACTAAGTCACATTACAGAGTGTCACTAGTGGTACACAGCACTAAGTCACATTACAGAGTGTCACTAGTGGTACACAGCACTAAGTCACATTACAGAGCGTCACTAGTGGTACACAGCAGTAAGTCACATTACAGAGTGTCACTAGTGGTACACAGCAGTAAGTCACATTACAGAGTGTCACTAGTGGTACACAGCAGTAAGTCACAATACAGAGAGTCACTAGTGGTACACAGCAGTAAGTCACATTACAGAGCGTCACTAGTGGTACACAGCAGTAAGTCACATTACAGAGTGTCACTAGTGGTACACAGCGCTAAGTCACATTACAGAGCATCACTAGTGGTATACAGCAGTAAGTCACATTACAGAGCGTCACTAGTGGTACACAGCAGTAAGTCACATTACAGAGTGTCACTAGTGGTACACAGCAGTAAGTCACATTACAGAGCGTCACTAGTGGTACACAGCAGTAAGTCACATTACAGAGTGTCACTAGTGGTACACAGCGCTAAGTCACATTACAGAGCGTCACTAGTGGTATACAGCAGTAAGTCACATTACAGAGTGTCACTAGTGGTACACAGAACTAAGTCACATTACAGAGCGTCACTAGTGGTACACAGCAGTAAGTCACAATACAGAGAGTCACTAGTGGTACACAGCAGTAAGTCACATTACAGAGCGTCACTAGTGGTACACAGCAGTAAGTCACATTACAGAGCGTCACTAGTGGTACACAGCAGTAAGTCACATTACAGAGAGTCACTAGTGGTACACAGCAGTAAGTCACATTACAGAGAGTCACTAGTGGTACACAGCGCTAAGTCACATTACAGAGCGTCACTAGTGGTACACAGCAGTAAGTCACATTACAGGGCATCACTAGTGGTACACAGCAGTAAGTCACATTACAGAGGGTCACTAGTGGTACACAGCAGTAAGTCACATTACAGGGCGTCACTAGTGGTACACAGCAGTAATTCACATTACAGGGCATCACTAGTGGTACACAGCAGTAAGTCACATTATAGAGAGTCACTAGTGGTACACAGCAGTAAGTCACATTACAGAGCGTCACTAGTGGTACACAGCAGTAAGTCACATTACAGAGCGTCACTAGTGGTACACAGCAGTAAGTCACATTGCAGAGCGTCACTAGTGGTACACAGCAGTAAGTCACATTACAGGGCGTCACTAGTGGTACACAGCAGTAAGTCACATTACAGAGTGTCACTAGTGGTACACAGCAGTAAGTCACATTACAGAGTGTACCTAGTGGTACATAGTAGTAAGTCACATTACAGAGAGTCACTAGTGGTACACAGCAGTAAGTCACATTACAGAGAGTCACTAGTGGTACACAGCAGTAAGTTACATTACAGAGTGTACCTAGTGGTACATAGTAGTAAGTCACATTACAGAGAGTCACTAGTGGTACACAGCAGTAAGTCACATTACAGAGAGTCACTAGTGGTACACAGCAGTAAGTTAAATTACAGAGAGTCACTAGTGGTACACAGCAGTAAGTCACATTACAGAGTGTACCTAGTGGTACACAGCAGTAAGTCACATTACAGAGAGTCACTAGTGGTACACAGCAGTAAGTCACATTACAGAGAGTCACTAGTGGTACACAGCAGTAAGTCACATTACAGAGTGTACCTAGTGGTACACAGCAGTAAGTCACATTACAGAGCATCACTAGTGGTACACAGCAGTAAGTCACATTACAGAGTGTACCTAGTGGTACACAGCAGTAAGTCACATTACAGAGTGTACCTAGTGGGACACAGCAGTAAGTCACATTACAGGGCGTCACTAGTGGTACACAGCAGTAAGTCACAATACAGAGGGTCACTAGTGGTACACAGCAGTAAGTCACATTGCAGGGCGTCACTAGTGGTACACAGCAGTAAGTCACATTACAGAGCGTCACTAGTGGTACACAGCTCTACGTTCCATTACAGAGTGTCACTAGTGGTGCACAGAGTTAAGTCACATTACAGAGTGTACCTAGTGGTATACAGCGCTAAGTCACATTACAGAGTGTACCTAGTGGTATACAGCGCTAAGTCACATTACAGAGTGTACCTAGTGGTATACAGCGCTAAGCTACATTACAGAGTGTACCTAGTGGTATACAGCGCTAAGTCACATTACAGAGTGTAAATAGTGGTATACAGCGCTGAGTCACATTACAGAGTGTACCTAGTGGTATACAGCGCTAAGTCACATTACAGAGTGTACTTAGTGGTGCTCTACATTACATGACAGAGTGTACTTCATTCATATGGGACTTTAATCTGGAGAGGCTGCTAACTCATAGCAAAGCAATGCATTAGAGATCTTCCTAGAATCCAAGGGGTTAGTTTTATAAATATGTTACAATAGATTTGTGTCATAATTGGTCCTATTTTGTCTTTATACATAAACTTTCTTTCACTCAAGTTGGTTTTCCCATTTTATTTTGTAAGCATCAATGGAGGACAATGGCATGCTCTAAATAACTATAAGGCCTAGTTCAATATGGCGACTGTTACAACATTTTTCACAGAATAGATAGCAATGGTTTTTATGGGGAATTTCATACGGTGACTTTTCCAGCTACAAACATTTTTAGTGGAAATCTTTTTTTGCTGCAGTGAGCCAGTGTGATCAAGGCCAAATAAAGCAGCAATGTCAGTCGCACTGTACCCAACACCAAGTGGATTATGGGAAAAATGGAACCATGGTCTATTACAAATGTAGTCAACTGCTATAACTCCCATCAACCCAAACCAACCAATGGCTGGCTGGCGATGATGGGAGTTGTAGATCACAACAGCTGGTGTTCCAATTTTTGGCTATCCCTGATGTATAATGATGCCCTGGGGAATAATGTAATCAGTTCTACTCTCTATTAACCATATGGACTCACCATAATGACTGTTTTATTCTCATCAAACTGAACTGTCTCTTCAGTATAGAGGCTGCCATACTATGTGGTGCAATTCTGGGGTGAACCAACTGCAACACAGGTGAAAAATAAACTGTCCCAGTGATCTAAATGGGGATTTTAACCCCCTAAATGCTAGCATTCTCTAGCATTCAAAGAGTTAAAAAGGTCCACTTACATCAACAGTGAATTTGTTTACGTTCCCTGTGCTGTAGTCGGTTTGCTTCAGAGATGAGCCACTTCTTAGTACAAAAGCCTCAATGCATGTAATAAACTGTATTTTTATTTAGTTTTGATGCAGCTTCACTAAATATAAATAATCAAATCTGAAGTTGTAATATTCATTTTGTGTAGTTTTTTTTACTATTTCCTTCAATTTCTATTTTTCTAAGCAGTGGTTCACTTCATGATTCCTTCATGTTGGTAATATACACACACATCTGGCATCTGGACAACATTCCCACTGACCTCACGTGCATTGGCTTTCTCACTTCCTTCATTCACTCTGTATTGTTGTCTTGGCCTATTCTAAGGCCAAAATGCTGACCCTTGTGTAATAAATCCTGAACATGTTTACCAAGTAAATACTGATCTGCTTTTTAGGGCATATTCACATAGGCAAGCTTAGGAAGGAAATAATGGTGCCTGAGAAAATGTATGACAAGAGCAGAAGTAAGCCTTCAAGTAAAACAGACTCCCAATAACGGATACAAAACTGTGCAATGGAGAGAGATGACACAGCATTAAGCTAACTTGAGAAAAAAAAAAATATATATATACACTAGTGTAAACGCCTGTGTACACGGGTTTAGGTCTGGGTGATGTTAACCCTTTTAGTACCAGAGGGGCACCCCTCTGGCACTCAAAGGGTTAGGAGGTTGGTCCTGCTCTGTTTACTGCCGCCGCCTCACTGAGAGTGCAAACGATGCAGTCATGCGCCGTAGAGACTGCCTGAATGCACATAATGCTCCCAGCGTGCAGGCAGTCTCTACTCGTATGACTGCATCACGCACAGGGAGCTTTGCATTCTAGCACTTTGTATAAAGAGATTTATTATTTATAGAGCTCTAACTAATTCCGCAGCGCTGTACAACTGGGAACAGACTTACAGAGGTATTAAACAGTACAATCAAATGTGGAGACCAATGTATTACAATATTAACAATACAAACAAATACACTTACATTAAATACATCATGACAAAAATAATCCTATATAATAATTCGCTAGGATGTTTGTCAGAAGCCGTCAAGTGCAGTAGAGACTGTGCACGTTCGGGAACTCTCGACTGTGCATGATTGCATCGCGTGAGTAAGGCGACACAAGACTGCATCGCGTGGAGCAGTAAGGTAGCAGCCACTTAACTGTTTGAGTGCCAGAGGGGTACGCAAGTACCCCTCTGGCACTCAAAGGATTAACATTACCTGGACCTTGGCCAGCATACACAGGCTTTTACACTAGTAACTTTATAATATCCTAACTTACCATCAACCATCTCTGAACTGTCCAAACACCTGGCGGGGTTCTTAACACCACAGCTCCAACTCATTCCATGCTGCCTCATCCTAATATCCAAATGGGTTCCCTATCCACCCATGACTCTTCCCTTCCCAGGGACCCATTGCTCTTACAGAAGTACATATTCTAAGCTAGGCAAGCCCATGTCATGCCTCCAAGAGTTATCTGAGTTTTCTACAGTCAAACCCTGGGGGAGTTTCACTAAGAGGTGATAAAGTGGAGATGACGTCTCCAGTTTTTTCACTTCTCCAGTTTCTATGTTATTCTATGGAGCCTATGCACTAAGATGTATTCAACTTTGGACATCTTAGTGCATATGCTCTATAGAATAACATAGGAACTGGAGAAGTGATATCACTGGAGAAGTTATCACCGCTTCATCACCTCTTTATCACTGCTTAGTGAATCTCCCCCCCCTTTATGTACAGAGGCAAAGAGGAACAATTCTGGAGCAAACCAACTAAACCATAAGGGACAAAAATCATTTTCTCAAATCCCCAGTTATTCAGATGGGGCTTTTTAAACAGCTGAATGCCAGAGAGGTCATCAATGCATTGCTTCATTGGTTAACAATCTCATTTTAATTTTTTTTCTCCTGTGGTATAGCTGTTTGAACTAGACTTGCCTCACATAGGACTATAGGGGGAGATATATAAAGAATGATGTAAGGCAAATGCAATAAAGGGTCTTTATATGCATGTGCAATAGATGATGTATATCTGCACACATTTTACACATACATTCTAACAGAACTCTCAATTATGATTTCTTTTTCATTGACTGACTATTGAGATTATGCCAAGAAGAGCATGACAGACAAATCAGGTGATTAGCAACACATTTTATACATTAACTGTTGCAAAATACTTACTATAGCCATCCCCGCTAATTATTTTTGTATGCATTTGGCATACATTTTGTATGTGCAAACAACTTTATACATTAGTGCAGTCAATTTTTCTGTGCAAAATAGCAGTGTATTAATGTTTGCACTCCCCAATTGTGTCCTGTGTGGTTGTTCACATGGGCAGTTACATTGGTGCAAGTCATAGGACAGAGCAGCTTACTGTAACTTTGGTCTAATGGAGAATTAACTCACCTACAAATCTGAAGTGTGGCATTTAATGGAACGGAAATGGCAACACATAAATCACAGGTAGCTGAATTTTCAGCACAATTTTGTTGCAGGTGTTTATATTGAAGGAAGAAATATAAATAAAATCTCATGAATATATAATGTAAAATGAAGTAAAACGGTATACTTTTATTGTCATACGTTTCCGCTGTAGACTTATGTATCACCAAGGAACAAAGATTACTGCCATATCAGTGGTGTGAGTAATGCTTGCAGGGAGTTACTGCAGGGATATTTATCAAGTAGCCACACCTGTTTCTATTAATAAATATTCTCTGCACCTTCAAAATAGAGTGCTTGAGTACAAATATAGTCCAAAATGTTTTCTCTTAATTTCTTATTTAGAAATATTTTCAATGTACAAAGTAGCTAGGCACATTTTACGAAGACACTGCCCAATGTCTTTTTAGCGATACATTTACAATCCTTTTAATGATAATTGCAAATATTTTTACTTTTTTTTTTACAGGAAAAGGATATGCTAACCATTTACTTTGAGAAAATATATTGTGTTGTGTTGTGAAAAAGGCTAGGAATTTGAAGATGAAGAGAACTGTATCATGATGTATATAAAAAAAAAATATACTGAAAGTAAGAGTTATGTAGTTATTAAACTTCACCGCTAGGTGTCAGTCTAACCTTCACATACAACAATGTTTCATTCCATTGTCATACAAAATCTTGCCATTATGTTAATGATTTTAACAAATAAATCTCAAATGGTTGCGTGTAATTTTATTTCTCTACGAATTGTTAGGAAAATTGATTTATTTCAGTAGTTGGTTATGGAAATTATGTTTTTCCCCATATCAACAGATGACAAACATTTTGTATGGAGCCATATATTTATATAAAATAACAAACAAAATTAATATCTTGTAATACATTTTTTACAGAACTAACAGAATTATGGATTGACAAGCTTTCGGGAGGACCTCAGACTTGAGAAAGGGAGCTTCTCCCAAAAGCTTGTAAATCCATAATTCTGTTAGTCCAATAAAAAAGGTAAAGCAAGATATTAATTTTGTTTGTTATTGTACATCTGCATCACTGGACTAGTACGGCTACAATCTCCTCTCTCTCTCTCTAGATATATATATATATATAAACACCAAATATCCACTAATATCGGACCCACAAGGGTTGGCGCCCTATATAGCCCCCACTGTTCACCACCATACAAAACCAATAAATAGGGCAAACCAAGGTGTATCGCTATATCCTAATACCCCCTAGTGCATGGGGTTAACAATAGATAACTACCACAAACAACAAAAGAAAGCGCTACACCTTCTTTACCAAAGTATTCTCTAGTTTATTGTAGTTATATAAACCACTCTTCAAATATGATATATCCTCCACATACAATAATAAAATATCTAAAAACAAAATAGGTATACAAGAGGTTAATAAGTTTCAATATCGACAATAGAAACTAAACCTGTAATGTGAAAGATGAACTAAACTAAAATAACACCTATATAAAAGCACAATACTTAGTGTGGAAAAAGATATATGTAGTAGTCCAACTCTTATAGTCCAACTCTTGAAAGTTAATTGGAACACCAATATTGTTTGAGGACTACACTTCCGCTGTAGCGGGCGGGTACCTTTGATGTTCTATTTCTTGTCCAGTCGGTGTTGTATCTTTACTGCAGTGTTCGAATTTCCCCTTCAACTTCGTATTATAGTGAATCCTATCAGCGGGCAGGGTAATAAAGATTTTCACCACACTTCCACTCTCTGAACAAATGGTGGTGATACCTCTCCCGTCCTTATGATTCACTGTGCAGTAATAGCTGCTCAATCCACAATGTATCCAATCGGTACCCCCCGTCCGTCACAAAGCTGTGTAAGTCCGTGTTCCAATTGTTGCTCAAGAATAACAGAGTCCTTCCAACGCGTTTCGTACCCCACACGGTACTTCTTCAGGGATATATTGTTAAACATAAATGGAGAACTTGCTTATAAAACTTCTTTATATATCCACACTCCAACTAATTAGTTCACCTGTTGCAACCAATTAACCAAAGAACTGTCAGGTTAGATAATACCTAACGCTGTTCTATCTAAACATAGAGGTGATTGGAGCTCACAATAAACACATTTAAAGAAACATTGCCTACCTAGATCCTATTACCTAACACTATATATATATCTCACCAAAATATCCTAATCTCTTGTATATATAACCCTCTTATCCACACCCAAATGCATAACCAAAGATGATACATAATCTTCCCTATACAATACTATATAATTCCCCTCCCCCTTAAACACATTTATTTCCCAAATGTTGCTATACAAAAGTATGCACATCTATTTTTTCATTGAGTCCATTTGGGGTCACCGAGTCCATGTTATATATCCACAGGGATTCCCTCTGGCATAACACACGGAATCTGTCACCCCCAATAGCCTCCGAGATATGTTGTAAGACCATAACCGTGGTGCCCTCCATGTTGCTTCCATGATGATCTATATAATGTTGTACCATGGGGCATTTCTTATCCTTAGACAAGATGGCTCGTCTATGTTCCAAGAATCTCTCTTTTAACCTACGCTTGGTACGTCCTATATAGACTTTATAACAAGGACATGTAACACAATATACAACGTATACTGTGTTACAATCTAGATGTTCCCTGATATAATATAATCTACCCTTGCTGTCTCTGAAGCTGTCTTGTTTATGTTGTATAAACTGACAAGTGATACATCTAGACATCCCACATCTAGATGTCTAGATGTATCACTTGTCAGTTTATACAACATAAACAAGACAGCTTCAGAGACAGCAAGGGTAGATTATATTATATCAGGGAACATCTAGATTGTAACACAGTATACGTTGTATATTGTGTTACATGTCCTTGTTATAAAGTCTATATAGGACGTACCAAGCGTAGGTTAAAAGAGAGATTCTTGGAACATAGACGAGCCATCTTGTCTAAGGATAAGAAATGCCCCATGGTACAACATTATATAGATCATCATGGAAGCAACATGGAGGGCACCACGGTTATGGTCTTACAACATATCTCGGAGGCTATTGGGGGTGACAGATTCCGTGTGTTATGCCAGAGGGAATCCCTGTGGATATATAACATGGACTCGGTGACCCCAAATGGACTCAATGAAAAAATAGATGTGCATACTTTTGTATAGCAACATTTGGGAAATAAATGTGTTTAAGGGGGAGGGGAATTATATAGTATTGTATAGGGAAGATTATGTATCATCTTTGGTTATGCATTTGGGTGTGGATAAGAGGGTTATATATACAAGAGATTAGGATATTTTGGTGAGATATATATATAGTGTTAGGTAATAGGATCTAGGTAGGCAATGTTTCTTTAAATGTGTTTATTGTGAGCTCCAATCACCTCTATGTTTAGATAGAACAGCGTTAGGTATTATCTAACCTGACAGTTCTTTGGTTAATTGGTTGCAACAGGTGAACTAATTAGTTGGAGTGTGGATATATAAAGAAGTTTTATAAGCAAGTTCTCCATTTATGTTTAACAATATATCCCTGAAGAAGTACCGTGTGGGGTACGAAACGCGTTGGAAGGACTCTGTTATTCTTGAGCAACAATTGGAACACGGACTTACACAGCTTTGTGACGGACGGGGGGTACCGATTGGATACATTGTGGATTGAGCAGCTATTACTGCACAGTGAATCATAAGGACGGGAGAGGTATCACCACCATTTGTTCAGAGAGTGGAAGTGTGGTGAAAATCTTTATTACCCTGCCCGCTGATAGGATTCACTATAATACGAAGTTGAAGGGGAAATTCGAACACTGCAGTAAAGATACAACACCGACTGGACAAGAAATAGAACATCAAAGGTACCCGCCCGCTACAGCGGAAGTGTAGTCCTCAAACAATATTGGTGTTCCAATTAACTTTCAAGAGTTGGACTATAAGAGTTGGACTACTACATATATCTTTTTCCACACTAAGTATTGTGCTTTTATATAGGTGTTATTTTAGTTTAGTTCATCTTTCACATTACAGGTTTAGTTTCTATTGTCGATATTGAAACTTATTAACCTCTTGTATACCTATTTTGTTTTTAGATATTTTATTATTGTATGTGGAGGATATATCATATTTGAAGAGTGGTTTATATAACTACAATAAACTAGAGAATACTTTGGTAAAGAAGGTGTAGCGCTTTCTTTTGTTGTTTGTGGTAGATATATATATATATATATATATATATATACATACATACATAATGGGTGGTAGATACAATGTTAACCCCTTAACGACCGGCCGCGCAGGCACGCGTCGGTCACTAAAGGACCACGGAGCTTTTTTTTTTTTTCTCTGATTCTGGACTCCCCGAACGGCGGGGGAGCCCGGAATTCCATGACGGTCATAGTACGTCATGGGTCGTTAACTTGGATCGACCCATGACATACTATAACCGTCAAGAGTCGTTAAGGGGTTAAACAAAAATCTGCACACATCAGCCAAGCCATAAGACTTGCTTTTCTTCCTTGTTGAGCTCATTTGCATATGCCCACCCAGAATCCCTTGCAGTAGCAACAACACTGCAAATGTGAGATTATTATGGGAAAAGCAAGTCTTATGGTTTAACTGGTGTGTGCAGATGTTTGTTTAACATTGTATCTACCACCCACCAAATTCAGGTGGAAGGGGTTTCCATTCACTTTTTTCCCCACCATAACATTTTCAGTTTGTGCTTATAAATATATATATATATATATATATATATATATATATATATATATATTTATTTATTTCAGATTTTTAGTGATACAGCACAAAAAATGTAAGCATAGAATGTCACATTATGGCAATAAATTTTCAAACTTGTTATGGAGACACTGGAATGCATCTTTTTGTTTTTTACATATACCGTAAGCCAGGGCAACCTGAGACCCTCCAGCTGTTCAGGACCACAACTCCCATCATATCCAATGTGGCTGATCGGAACTGTTCCACTGGTAACCACAGAACCACAGATACACTGTCTGATACCCCAGCCTTGTTTCACTGCTGGCACAGTACCACGTTATGCTGCCTGATACCCCAGCCTTGTTCCACTGCTGGCACAGTACAAAGTTATGCTGTCTGATACCCCAGCCTTGTTTCACTGCTGGCACAATACCAAATTATGCTGCCTCATATCCCAGTCTTGTTCCACTGCTGGCACAATACCAGATTATGCTGCCTCATACCCCAGCCTTGTTCTACTGCTGGCACAACACCATATTATGCTGCCTGATACCCCAGCCTTGCTCCACTACTGGCACAGTACCACGTTATGCTGCCTGATACCCCAGCCTTGTTCCACTGCTGACACAGTAACACATTATGCTGCCTGACACCACAACCTTGCTCCACTGCTGGCACAGTACCATGTTATGCTGCCTGATACCCCAGCCTTGTTCCACTGCTGGCACAGTACAACTGCCTGATACCCCAGCCTTGTTCCACTGCTGGTACAGTTCCACGTTATGCTGCCTGATACCTCAGCCTTTTTTTCACTGCTGGCACAGTACCACATTATGCTGCATGATGCCTCAGCCTTGTTCCACTAGTAGCCACACTGGAAAAACCTTTGTCAAGGGGTTAATACCGTGTCTGGCATATATATATGCTGTTCTGCTTTGCATAGACAGAAGATGCCATCTAAATCTAGGTCCAGGTCAAAAAAAATTTCACAATGGACCGATATTTAGACAATGTTTCCTCTTGTTGCAAAGAGAAAGTCAGCTTGGCAGAGCAAGAGGAGAGATTGTAAAGAGCCTGACGCAATCAACCGGGAAGGGGACACTGGGGGGTGATGTGGGTGGGCAGGGAAGGGGACACAATGGAGGTGCAGAGCAGGGTACAGGTAACACAAGGGACAGTGATGGAAGTGAAGTGATCAGGTAACAGAGGAGAGTGTATGGGCAGAGAATGATCCTATGGAGGTATATTGCCAACTGACTGTAGCTGTCTATAGTCTGTGTAGAAAAAGTACAACCATAACATGTCAGGCCATGGAAGCACAGCACCAAAAAATGCAAGTTTGAGCTGCAACTACTTTGTAATAAAATATCTCTCAGCACTGGGAGATGAACCCTAAAATATATATATTTTTCCATATTAAGCATAGTGTCCGTCACAGCGGTCCGGCACTTAAGAACCAGTGAAGGTCCTGGCATGTCATGGAGTACAGGGCTCCTGGCATGGATGCACACCGCTCCGGAAGCCCTGAACCGGGAAAAAATGTCCCATGGTCCTCAAGTGCTGGCTGCGCATGCGCGCTCCGGTCCTTAAGGGGTTAAAGGGATAATAATGTTTCAAAATAAAAGCAGTTCCAATTAATCTTCATAGTATTTTGGGCCATGGAAATTGTTATTTCTATACTCTCAGAGTTGCAGTTCAAGAGTAATTGAATGATAAAGTATCTCCCGCCCCTTTTACCTAGTGTAAGCCACCTCCTCTCAGATGTGGAATCTGGTCCTGGGACCGGACAGCTCACAGCAAGGGATAATCTTCTTACTATGAGTATAAGGAAAACCCTGCCTCCTTCACAGGTTTTTCCCTTATGCTAACTGAAGATTGTCCTTCTCTGCAATCCATCCGGACAGCCTTGCTGCTCCGAGGTGAGCAGTGTTACATCAGTAAAAGGGGCAGGGGGAGGATAATTTATCATCCAATTACTCTTGAACTACAACTCTGACAGTACTGAAATAACACTCCCCATGGCTCAAATACCATGAAGAGTAATTGGAGCTGCTTTTATATTGAAACATTACTATCCCTTTAAAATGTAAAACATACATGTGGTAGGGTTATCCCCAGATAAAAACAAGGATACTCCCACTGCTCTAAGGTGTTTTATTCAAACATTATTACAGCTCATACCTTAATTTTAGGTGCAGTATCACAGTGACCTGAAATTGTACAGAGGAGCTGTTGCTACACCATCTATTCTGGTCAGTTGAACATAAACTTCCATAGGATGGTGTAGAATCAGTGCCATTTGAATAAAACACCTCTCAAGAGTGGAAGTACCCTTGTTTTTCCTCTGGGGGCTAAAACCTATAACACTTTTTTTTTTTTTTTTTTACATTTTGAGTATTACTATCCCTTGAACAGTACCTGCTGGTGTTGAGAAATGTCACCATAGTTATTCATCCACAACTCAATTGAATGTGATAATAACAGCTGTGGGGGGAGATACACTAAGGTGTGATAAAGCGGTGATAAAGTGGAGATGACTTCCTATGTTATTCTAAGGAGCCTATGCACTAAGATTGCTTAACTGGGAGAGAAGTTAGTGTATTGGCTCCACAGAATAACATAGGAATTGGAGAAGTAATATCACTGGAGAAGTCATCTCCACTTTATCATCCCTCTATTAACCCTTAGTACCTAAACTTCCTGTTGTTTGAATGGTTATAACTTTTAAATAAAACAACTGCCAGCAGTGGGCGTGTGCTTGTTTTATTCACCAGGAAAAAGACATATAGGTTTTTCTAATAAAAGTTTACTTCTCCTTTAAGACTAAATTATAAGTCTAAAATGTATTTGGTCAGAGTGATTAGATTATTGTATACTAGTGTAAAAGCCTGTGTACACAGGCCAAAGTCTGTGCGTTCGGGCAGTGTCTTCTGCGCATAACTGCAATGGACAAACATACATCTAACCTGCATTTGGGTAGTCTCTACTGCGCGTGACTGCATCGGACAAACATACATCTGGCCTTTTATTATTAGTGATCTCTGATAGATGGGGCTAGGTTATATTGCTTATTACAAGAGAAATCAAACAGAAAACCCAATTCACATGTTTCAGTCTTCCACTCGGCTAATGGTAATCACAAAACCACATACACTGACAATCCAGCATTGTTCACTGTCTGCTACGTAGAAAGAAATATATAATTGGAACGGTCTACTAAGTGTGCCTAGTTTGCAAGCACACTTTGTAGACTGTTCCAGTTAAGTATTTCTTTCTGCATATCGCTATTTCGGTTCTGCTGAAGAGTTGCCGGCTAGTCAAGTTACCAGAATCTTCATTTGTCAGCTAGAGCACTGATGTCTCTGAAAGGGGAGGGAGGGGGGAACTTTAGAAGATTATATCTCACGAAGTAAACATCTTTGAGAGACGGGAAATATATTATTGTATTTCTATGTTTAAAGGGACAGTCATTTCCCATAAAAACTGCTTCTAGTTTTGCAGAGGTTAAAAAAATAACCAATATGCCACAAATCCTATCTCTCAAACTGCTATGGTTTGAAAGATATCCTCCGCTAAAGTTCCCCATCCCTGATGTCATCTGTAAAGCTGACAGAAGCAGATCCCTGACGGCCAACATGAGGAGGCTCTTAAGCAGAGCCGTAATAGTGCGGTTTAAAAAATAAATACTTCTTTGGAACAGTGTAAAAAATGTGCTTGCAAACCAGGCACAATTAAGTATTTATTTTTCAGTTGTGCTATTGGGGCTCTGCTGAAGAGCCGCTTGTCAGTCCCTGGACCAGGAACTCCTGCTGTCAGCTTACAGCTGATGTCAGGAGAAGGGGAGGGAGAGGGGAACTTTAGCAGGGGATATCTCTCAAACCATAGCGGTTTGAGAGATAGGATTTGTGTCATATTGTTTATTTTTTAACCTCTACAAAACTCTAAGCATTTTTATGGGACATATGTCCCTTTAATATCTACAACATTAACCTTTGTTAAAAGGAACAATTACTATCCCTTTAAGCATTCCAGGCGCTAACAGCAGAATAATAACACCATATATATAATGATGCCCTTACTCATTTAGAAATCAAACCTGATGTTATCGCCAGTTGCCATAACTTAACGACAGTTCTTAAAAATAATAGATTACACCTGGAGTTAAGATTGTGGTGAAAATTCTGTTGCAAAACTGTCAAAGTTAATGACATTTCTTTATATGTTCACAGAGCCATTCTTCACTCTATCGTCACTTTTGCTGAAACACAACTAAGGGCGAGATGTTCAGAAAGTGGTGGTAACTGAAATTGTCTGTAATCAGAATAAAAAGTTCTTACACCATGATCCGTCAATTCTCAGACATGTTTCCGGCATTTTTTGCATCCAATTCCACCATCTCCGTCAAAGGGAAAAAGCCATCTTAAAAGTGGGTGTGGTTTAATCTTCCATCATAATGTAAGGTATTTTCAGAAAAAATATTCATTTGAATGTCATTTTTTTTTGTCTGATTAACGTCATTTGTTCCCGACATAATAAAAAAGGTCTAAACTTGGAGAAGAAAAATGAAAGTACTGAGAAGCAATTTTTCGTTTCAAAGACAAAAAAAAAAAGGTTTTGTTTCTTTGAAAATGTTAGTTTCAAAGACAATTTTTAAGATTAGAATTTTTAATGGCAATGGTCAATGAGATCTTCTGTCATTTTTAATTCTTTAGATGAATTTTCAGATGTGACGAGTTTACTTCTGAAAATACGGTCCTTCTTTTACCACCAACTCATGATCCGACAAGTTTTTCATTATGACGACTTTTTGAACATCTCTCCCATTAATGTTTCCAAAACTGCTGTAATCTTTTTAAATGCTGACCTTCATTTTTATGCCACATTTACTCCACATTTTTCATTACGCAAGTTTTATAAATCTCCCCCAGTGGCCCTTATTTATAAAAGCAAACTGGAGTGATTCTGGAGTAAACCAACTGAGCCATAGTACATTCCATGTGCTTGAATAGAGCTTTTTTAACCACCTGAATGCTAGAGAGGTCTCCAATGCATTGTCCTCTATTGTACAGTTGGCTTAATCCAGAATAATTCCAGTTTGCTTTTATAAATATGGGCCATTGTCTTTGGCCCAATATCTCAGGGGTGTGATGCAATAAATAACAGCAGCTGTGCTAATACTTAAGGAAGTGGGAAGCAGTACTTAAGTCCCTAAGTGCTTGCTGCAAGTATTGGCTGAGGTTCACTTTTTAGAAATCAGTGCTAAACTAATGAAATTATGTGTGCAGGTTCAATACGATTTAAATCCCCTGTCAGACATCATTCCAGTATGTATGAAAACTTGCATGATAAAATCTAATAATGATATTAGGTTGTCTGTATGCAATGAGGTAAGATTTAAAGGAACATTCATTCCAAAATGCAGTTTGCTATCACATGAGCTCACTAACATTCATAGACAAATGCATACCTTTTCATATGCTCACAAGTGAATATTATTAGCTTTAATTAATATATACACATTGTAAGGGTGTTTCTGTTCTGTATAAAAATATACTCCAATGCTAGGAGATACTTAATTTAGTTATTACTGTCAAGCCAGAGAAGTCCACGATATGTATTTTTCATTTGCTGTAGTTGAAAAAATTCTGGTCATCAACTATAAATCTCTGTAGAATGCAGTAGCAATAGCACCATCTAATGGTGAATTTTGAGTTATAAAATGTTTTGAATGAAGCACCTACCACAGGAAAAGAATTGGATATATCTACATGTATATATTTTTTAAAGTCGATGTGTCACCTATGGACAACATTGCATAAATAGTGAGGCTACATATCAAATACTATGAAAACTGTATTAATTTTTCTATTTAAAGTTTTGATTTTGTGTAAATTTAACTTACAAAGTCTGGGCTGCAGCTATTTCCGCATAGACTGCAGCCCGATGCTCTGCCTCTGCTCTCCTCCCTCCTCAGATGACGGAGGCTTCTGTCTGTAAGATGGAGCGGTCTCATTGGCTAGTTATTGATCTCTGCCAATCAGACCGTTCCAGTGTACAGACAGCAGCCTCCGTCATCGGAGGTGGGAGAAGAGCAGAGGTAACCGTAGTCAACCGCAGCCTATATGGAAGTAGCTTCAGCCCATACTTTGTAAGTTAAATTTATACAAAATTAAAACTTTAAATAAAAAAATTAATACTATTTTCATAGTATTTGATATGTAGCCTCACTATTTATGCGATGTTGTCCACAGGTGACACATCCACTTTAATAAACAAATTTCAATTTCTGTTCTTTTGTCCCATACAGGAGCCTGAGGCATGACCAGTGCCTGACTTTGTAACGTGTTGGACACTCCTGGCACTCAGAGGGTCTTCTGGAAATCATTTATCTTCATATTCATCTTGAAAGTCCAGTTAGAATTTTCCCCCTCCCACCCCTTCTTTCACCATTCATAGTTCACTGATTTCCAAAAGCCGGTATGGACGGATCACAATAAGGGACAATATTGTGTCGCATAAGGAAAACCCTTCTCTCCTTCGTCAAGGGGGGCAGGGTTTATCTTATACTGACAGACACAATATTGTCCCTCGTGATCCGTCCGATCAAGCAACCGGCTTTCAAATCTGAGGTAACTCAGCATGACGTGGGGGGGGAGGGTAACTTTTAACTGGATTTTCAAGATGAATATAAAGGTAAAGCATTTTCAGAAGATACTATGCATTATTAAAAAATTATATTGAACAATCGTATGTATGTTTACTTTTTGACATTACTATCCCTTTAAAATGAACTGGGTTATACCCACTTAAATTCCTGTCTGTAGAAATCCTCTGTTTTCTGAGGTCTAAAATCTGCTCTGTGGGGGCTCCCATTTCTGCTTTTTCCCAAGGCACCAATTGCCATAGAAATCTTGACAGGGTGTTTCCATAGTGATTGTTCTGCATTGTCTTTAACCCTTTGAGTGCCAGAGGGGTACGCAATGCGTCAGGCACCCCTCTGGTACTCAAAGGGTTAAGTGGACAGAGATAAAGTAACAACCTTTCTGAATAGAAGAACAATGGGTACTAATCTCAATACATAAACGGCATTAGCTCTGCACAAACAATGAACCAAGTTGTGTCTATATAGGACAGATTACATATGCATTAAAATGAAAGTTTAGTATTAGATTATAGGGATACTAGTTGAAGAGCCCGTGCCACTGCCAGCTGGTCGCGGGGCAGTCATGCTCAGTAGAGACTGCCCGCACGCATGACTGCATCGTTACTCACGTTTTAGCGAATTATTATATAGGATTACATACTATAATTACACTGTACAAATCCTAGCTTGAAATAAAGCTTCAATGCTGCAGAGACCTCCATTGCATTGCTTCTCAAAACGTCTGCGTTCTCTCTAGCTCTGATATGGTTAAAATCCCAATTTAACCCTTTGAGTGCAAGACAACATATATATGGCACTGAAAGGGTTACATAAATGAGCATTTTGGGATTCCCCCTCCAGTGTAATTGATTTTCCTCAGAATTCCTCCACTTCTCTTTTGAACATAAGGCCGGTCCTATGAGATATTTGGATCAATAGCCAAAGAAGACTCATATATAGTGCTATGCTACTCGATGTGTGAGTGAGCATGTCCTTCTAAATATAACTAATGGCTATTCAAATATTATTTTATATAACACCCGTAAGTAAATACGCACTTCCCATAACTGAAGCTGTGAAATTTCTTCCATCATGGCAGACTGATGAAGGAATACTTTCTAATAAATATAATCCTTAATAGTTCATGTTTCCACAAGCAAGGCACATGCACAGTGCAGACCTATGGCATGCATACCAACTGGAGCCTGCCTGAAAAGATGTGACCACAAGAATAAACAAATGCATGTTTCTGATTCCATGGAACATAAGCAACTGAAGTGGAAAAAATGAAGACAGGAAGAAGCGTTCCACGATGGATATTGTGAAGGAAAAATTCTACCAGCCAATAGGGGAGAGGCACTGAGGAGACCTATTCAGGAAGCAAAAGATGAGAGACTCTGGGTCAAACCGGCTTCACCACAGGGGATATAAAAAACATTCGCAAAATGTCCAATGTTTTACCATTTTAAGGACCAGAAGCAATGTGTGGCACATCCTTCTGATCCCTAAAAGGTTAACTCTTTGAGTCCCAGGGGTCACCTATGTATTGTGTTGGAGTCATTCAAGGGGTTAAAGGCCACATTTAAATCAATAATAAATGTTTATTTTGGTTTGGCCCAGAACTGTTCATTCAAAGAACCCTTTACAAATGGGCGATTGTATCAAAACATAGTAGTCTCTCCTAGTTATGGGTGATTGTATCAAAACATAGTAGTCTCTCCTAGTTATCCATAACTAGTTCTATTCTTACCAAAGCAGGATATAACACTACAGTTTTTTAGTACACTCTTGATTGTTCATGCAACTAAAAAGACTCCTAAAATCAAATAATAACATCTATTATTCAGTGCAATATGTCTGGTCTATGGAGGTGTGCAATGGACTGACATATTAAAATATGGCTAGTCTATGGACATGTACATGTCTGACACACTACAAACACTACTGACTGAGATACTACAATAGGGATGGTCTATGCAGGTGTGCAATGGACTGACACACTACAATATGGCTGGTCTATGGAGGTTTGCAATTGACAGACACACTACAATATGGCTGGTCTATGGGGGTGTGCAATGGACTGACACACTACAATATGGCTGGTCTATGGGGGTGCACAATGGACTGACACACTACAATATGGCTGGTCTATGGAGGTGTGCAGTGGACTGACACTACAATATGGCTGGTCTATGGAGATGCACAATGGACTAATACACTACAATATGGCTGCTCTGTGGAGACAGATGTACAATGGACTGACACTACAATATGGTTGGTCTATGGAGGTGTGCAATGGACTGACACACTACAATATGTCTGCTTTACGGAGGTGCACAATGGATTGATACACTACAATATGGCTGCTCTATGGAGGTGCACAATGGACTGACACACTACAATATGGCTGCTCTATGGAGATAGATGTACAGTGGACTGACACTACAATATGGCTGGTTTATGGAGGTGTGCAATGGACTGACACACTACAATATGTCTGCTTTACGGAGGTAAATGGACTGACAGGACCCAGGGCCTCTGGTCCAAAAAGAGGTCTGGGCCCCCTGCAGAAATCTCCACATTGCCCCCTTCATCTCCACAATGCCCCCTTCATCTCCACATTGCCCCCTTCATCTCCACAATGCCCCTTCCACAATGCCCCCTTCATCTCCACAATGCCCCTTTCATCTCCACAATGCCCCCATCTCCACATTGCCCCTTCCACAATGCCCCCCTTCATCTCCACAATGCCCCTTCCGCAATGCCCTCTTCATCTCCACAATGCCCCCATCTCCATATCGCCCCTTCATCTCCACACTGCCCCTACCTCCAGTCCCTGGTGGTCTAGCGGCGTGGCTGTGCGAAGTCCCGCGCGCCTCTAGTAATGCAGAGGCTGGGAGATGATGTCATCTCCCAGCGTTCTGTATTACTAGAACGGCGCGCCGGCGGCCCCCGAGAGTTGCTGAGCAGCGCTGGGCCCCCTTCGGTCACGGGCCCTCGGTCCGTAACCGAATGCCCGTAAGGTCAGTCCGCCCCTGCTGACACTACAATATGTCTGCTCTATGGAGATAGATGTACAATGGACAGACACACTACAATATGGCTGCTCTATGGAGATAGATGTACAATGGACTGACACACTACAATATGGCTGCTCTATGGAGGTGCACAATGGACTGACACACTACAATATAGCTTCTCTACAGAGGTGCACAATGGACTGACACACACTACAATATGGCTGGTCTATGGAGGTGTGCAATGGACTGATACTACAATATGGCTGGTCTATGGAGGTGCACAATGAACTGACACACTACAATATGGCTGCTCTATGGAGATAGATGTATAATGGACTGACACTACAATATGGCTGCTCTATGGAGACAGATGTACAATAGACTGACACATTGCTATATGGCTGCTGTATGGAGGTGTGCAATGGACTGACACACTGCTATATGGCTGCTCTATGGAGGTGCACAATGGACTGACACACTACAATATGGCTGCCCTACGGAGGTGTACAATGGACTGACACAATACTATATGGTTGTTCTATGGACATGTACAATGAACTGACACACTGCTGTTTGGCTCTGCTCCATCCAATAATGACTAAGGCTATCTGAATAACTATCACTATAATTTATTTATATTTGATGTCTTTTGCAGTGCTGTACAGTTATTACCTTCACATTATAGAAAGCAATGTGACTTGACTATAGAAGCCTCTAAATAAAATTAAAAAAAGGATTAAAGTTATATAAAATATATTAAAATCTTCCAAACCTGTTTAGAACATATCCTGGGAGGTGTATAAATATTTTCTTTTTATATCATGCAAAAGGCTTTATTCTTCAAACCTCTGTGTTGTTTCCTCTTACTGTATATACACTAATATACTTTTATATAGCCTCACACAGATGTGGTTTCCAGTAAAGAATACCTCCCTTGGGTCACCTTAAGTGCTCTTCCTGCAAGAGAATGCTGCATTCTGTGTGTGACTCGATCACGAAGTAGGATCTATCTTTCATGGATAATGGAAAATAACAATAAAACAGAGATGATTATTGTTATAAATAAAATTGTGTTTTGTATTTGTGTGCTGTGTGTGAGCATACAGCATATAACACAACCACTGCAGCATATGTTAGTTCACAAAAGTGACTAAAACACAACAGAGATATGCCATTTCCACTCTCCCATGTTACTTATCTATGCTGCCTTGTTTCTGCTGGCGGTCCCATCATTGGGGAGGTTTAACTGAAGGTCAACTCATGTCAGTGTCAACCATACATCACTTACTGACACTCATGTGGGTCAGCCATTCATTGGAAGTTAGGATGAGCATCACAACCTCATATGCTAGCCTAGAAAATGACCTGTGCAGAGGTCCCATAGGTCACTAAGCAGATCAGCCCTGATGAAACTTGTCTGAGGTCTGAGTTGAAAGACTAGAAGTTGTAGCGAGCCAAGTCAGGTTGCATTCAATCAAGGAGCAAAGCATCTGCACTTTAAGGGCAAATAGAGATTTCAAAAAGTAGCAATGTTTTAAATGGGGCTTTTAACCCCTTGGAATGCTAGAGAGGTCCTCAACTCACTACTTGATAATGCGTTGGAGACCTTTGTAGTTCAAGGGGTTAAAACCCCCATTTAAATCAATGGGGATTTGTTTGCCCCATACAATGCTGTTGAGTTGCTCCAAAATTGAACCGGTTCTTTGTAGTACATCAGCCTCAACATGTTATTAACTGTATGAGTGCCAGTGTGATGTACAATGCATTCCCATGCAACATACTGTATTTCTTCCTGATACTAAGAAGGGAGTAATTAACCCTGGCTGTGAGTCAGCCCTACAGAATGCTGCTATAATGCATACTAGCACATACTCCTCTGTATTTAATACCTACCCCATAGCAATCACACTGAATTGGGGTACAGTCACAACATGTCTTCTCTACCTTGTTCTGCACAATGCGTTAACCACTTGTGGAGGAAAGGAACACCCTGAAACACCCACAAACTGCCCTTCTGCCCTCCCATTGGTGCAATTAGGGAGGGAATGTTTGGCGTAAGTTAGTAAATTGGCATTAGGCAGCTACGCTACATAATCAATTGCTGCTCCTGTTTTGCATGGAATTGTATTGGCCATTTACTGTAATTTACCTGCTCTGTCCTGCATTGTCCCAGTGATCCCTCCTCTGAAGTGGGGAGGTATAACATTATGCAAAAACATTTTAGTTTTAATAAAATTGAGTTGAATAATACAAAACTGTTATACCCCAAATACAATGTTGCCTGCAAACCACCTCTCTAGAATCATAGAGAGTTAATTGAATTAGCATCTGAAATTATTGTCACATTTATTAATCTCTTTCTCCCGCTATCAATGTAGAATTTGATGTGATCTAAAAGGAAAGAAATGCTAGTTTGTATCCATTTATTTCATGGGGTTGTGCACACTGAGTTTTGTCCATGAGACTCTCAAATGGCAACACTGATTACCGCATCCAGGATGTGTTCTGAGTTCATCTCATTATATTTTCAGCAGTGTTGTTCTGCAGCATGGGAGATCCCAACACCAGGCTGAGCTACGTGGTCACCAGCCAATAATATGTGTCTGACACCCATGTGGGCTGACCACCAGACACACCCATCATGCATTCCCGTCCCCCCGGCAAAAGGATAAAAAGAGAACACAGAACCACGGTGCTTTCCACAGAGCTAGATCATAGCTGTGTAGAAAACACCACAGTCAGTCTAGCCTTTGGGGCCTTTGTTCAAAACAAGGGGCAAATACAAATCCTCAAACACTGCAATACATGGAGGCCATTTTGGCATTCAATGGGTTAAAGGCCCATTTAAATCAATGAAAATGTTTATTTCTCCCCTGATGTACAGATAATTTGAGCCACAATTATGATAGTTTAATGTTTAACATAGAGTCAGAGTAAAACCAGTGCCTCTCTAATAAGCCTGAAGTAGACATCTGATAAGCAGCCAATCAAAAGCTGTTCCATATACAGCCAGCCAAACTAAACCAATAAAATTACTACAGTGCTATACAGGATGCTAGTGGAGGTTTCATTTCTGCTATCACACCTGTCACTAGCTATTCAGCCCTATTGAGGCTCATACTACCCTGCTGGCATATGGAATTGATGAGTCAGGCTGTGATACAGACAGTCTCTCATTTTATCCCTATCATGTAGATTCCATCTGCTTCCACTACACAAGGAACAGCTGAACCAAAGCTGCATTCAATTCCTAAAGCTCATCACTTCATGCATTTGGTAACCTGGGGCCAAATTCTTTATAATACTAAGTGCCAGCTTAGGATGCTTTGGGCCCAAATCTCCAGTTAAAATTAGCATCTGCTTCAGTGTTCATATAGTTCTTTTTGTTTTACATTCACAAAAGAACACAATGCGGGTGATATTACTTCTCCACTTCCTGTGTTAGTCTATGGAGGGTATACAGTAAGAATTCTCCAGTGGGATAGATCTTAGTGCATAGGCTTCATAGAATCACATAAGAATTGGTGAAGTAATATCAATAGAGAAGTTCTCTCGTGGTGGGGCATCAGGACCTTCTCATGCTACTGATCTCCCAGCCGGCTGGGATGACTTCTCCAGTGTATCACTTCTCCTTTTCCTACGTTATTCTACGGAGTCCATGCACTAACCTCTCTAAAGCTGAAGAAATCTTAGTGTACAGGCTCCAAAGAATAATATAGGAACTAGAAAAGTTATATCACTGGAGATATCATCTCCACTTTTATCATCTATTTATCACCTCTTTATCATACATTAGTACATCTCCCCAATGTGTTTCCCACCTCTCTGTTCATTAAAGGATTACGTAGGATTGTGTAATCTACCAGCAGCTATCAACAGCGGGGGGGGGGGCACTAAGGTGTGATATGGGGGTGATAAAGCAGAGATTACTTCACCAGTTATATCACTTCTCCTATTCCTATGTTATTCTATGGCACCTATGCACTAAGATTTTTCATGTCGGAGAGATGTTAGTGCACAGGCTCCACAGAATAACACTGGAATTGGAGGAGTGATATCACTGGGGTAGTTATCTCCTTTTCATCACAACTTTAGTGCATACCCCCCAGGCTTCCCTAAAGCAGTACAAAGAGATCCACAGAGGAAGATCAATGGCAGACAGGGACATACAACTGGAGGGGCAGACAGGGTATGAATCACTACCAATGGATGAGCTGTATTCAATAAGTTAGTGGGGTGTAGCTCTGAAGCAAATTCTCTGCACCATAAGGCATAAACTGAATTTCCTCTAAATTGCACTGATTTAAATGCTTTTTTTTGACCAACTGCATGCAAGACAGGTCTCCAACACATTGCAAAGCAATGTTTTGGAAACATCTCTTACACTCAAGGGTTAAAAACCCTATTTAAATCAATGGTTATTTTTATTTCTCCCCTGTGGTGCAGTTGGTATGCCCCAGAATTGCACTTCTTTAGCTTACTGCATACATCGAGCGGGTATTCAAACGGTTAAAGTATTTCATTGTTAAAGTTCCACAGAGTGTTCATGTGAAACCAAAAGGTTCCACAGGAGCAAATCGTATGAGAATCACTAGCCTAATGTAGAAATGCATTTTGCCTTGACATCTTTGTTAAAAGCAATTCATAATGCCCTAATGCTGGCAGGAATACAGTAGCCTATTAGGAATACAGCTACTTCAGTGTAAGAAATGACCTTGGCAATGGTTGGTAGCAGTTAGTCTTAGCTCATTTTGTAACACTGTTGCCAACATTGTACTCTCAGGATGTCATGGCTTATTTTTACATCACTAGAACACAACTCATAGTGAATATGGATCATATCCTCAAAGAAAGGTGCAAATCCGGGGCAACCCAACTCCACTGCAGAGGACACATATAAAAATCTCAATAATTGAAATGGGACTTTTAACCTACCGAATGCTACAGAAGTCTCCAGTGTATTGCGTTTATGGAGAATATTTATTAGTTCCATAGGGTGCTGTTGGATTCTCTCTGTATACTCCCACTTTATTTTGTACTGATGGCCAATACGCCTTAAACTAAGGATGGACAGCAGCTGGAGGGTCCCATGTTGCCCCTCAATTGAACTACGATCTTTGGTTGGCATTTAGGATCCTAGCTCAGTGACACACAATGTACCATTTTAGCGCCTACCATGCATTTTATCCTTTGAGTCTCATTTTAACCCCTTCCAAAAATATTGCAAAGCAATGCATTAGAGATCTCTCCAGCAGTTAAGGGGCTAAATACCCTGTTTAACCCTTTGAGTGCCAGAGGGGCGTGAAATGCATTGTGAACTCTGGCACTCAAATGGTTAAATCAATGGGGCTTTTAATTCCGCTTCTATGGTTCAGTTGGTTTGTGCAAGATTTGTACCTCTTTGGTTTGATGAATAAGGTCTCTCAGGGACAATTCTGGGAAAAATACAAAAGCATCATAAGGGACAGTTTACCCTTTAGGGACCAGCGATGCACAGAAGTTACTTTCCCTTAAGGACTGCTTTGGTCCTTTGCGAGGTGCCGTACACACTACCTCTAACATGTTCCTCTGTGCAGAGTGGACGTCTGAGAGAGAACGTTCTGGTCTTGGATCGGTCAATTTTAGACTCTGTCCTTAAGGGCATAAAAACCAGTGACAGTTCCTGCACGTCACCGATCCTTAAGGGGCTAAAAAATCCCATTGCTTTAATTGGGTCTTTCAACTCCATTAATGGGGGAGAGAGGTCCCAGATGAAAAGCAATTCATTGAAGACTTCCCTATTTTTCTGAAAGTATTTTACCAGGAAGGATACATTGAGATTGTCTCTTGTTTTCAAGTATGTGCCAGATAGTCAATTTATCTAACTCTGAGGGTGAAAGGCTGAGTCGACCTTGTCAGGACTAGAACCTGTGAACCTGAGGGTTGAACACATTCTACAGCTGGTGCATTAACCATCTCAGCTATCTCAGGTTAAAAGCCACATTTCAACCAGTAGAAATTTGTAACAACTTTATATCTCCGCACTGTGCAGCAAGTTTTCTCCAGAATTGCACCTCTTTAGCTTGATGATTAAGGTCCAAGGTCTCTGCTCTACCCAAGCCTACAGTCAGGCATTCACTGTCTGACAACACTAAACAGACTCTAAGTAGTTTATGAGCCGTATTATTTTATGCTAACATGGAGCTTTGTTATCCTGTGCTGTGTGTGTACTGTACTGTGCCAGGAAGAAAATGATTTTGAGTGCAGGTATCCAATGTCATTGTTATTCAGGTTTGTTCGAGGTTTATTGCTCCTGCCTGAGACTGAACAGTCACGCTCTGCTAGCCAGCAACACCTCATAAGCCAAGAAAAGAAAAATTTTCACTTGGCCACCAACTACCTAGAGAAACAGATGTGTTTTCCAGCTTCATAAGACATTTGGTTATGACGATCCTATGATTTATGGTAGTGCTGACCAATTTTTCCATAGGGTAGGTTGGATTTTTTTTTTTCAGACCTGCATGTTGGTGGGCCAAACTGTTTGGAAAATATAATGTCATATAGTAAAGGCTCAGGACTTCTCAGGATGGCTTTGGGTGCCACAACTGGTCTATGGACAAACAGTTTGACAGCCATGATCTATGGGAGATTGTGGTTTAACCCTCTGAATGCCAGAGAAGTATTTAATACACTCCAACGCGTCGGACACCTCTCTGACACTCAAAGGGTTAATCCACTGTGTCAGAAGAGTGACCAATGCATTGAAAATGGTTAACCCCTCTGGCACTCAAAAAAACCCAAAAACTATTATGGTAGATAAAGACAGATAGATAGGGAGGGTAAGTCAGCTTGTGATCACCTGATCGCCCTGCATAACATAGGCTGAAAATGAAAAAAAAAAATCTACAGGAGTGTAGTGGGTGCATATCTGATTTAATATCACAGCCCTATCTACTCCAAAAAGCATTTATTTGCTATCACTGGAAAATAAAGATTTTCCCCATTCCAGTCATTCCACTTGTGAGCTAGTTAGCTTAAAGTGATAGTAATACTTGAAAACATGTACATTTAATTAAATAGATAATTTAAAAATACATTAATTGTGCCATTTTTGATCTCCCAAACCTTTATGGTTTGGGAGATATAAGTCTGTAAAGTTCCCCCTTCCCTCCCCTTGTGCTGATGTCAGCTATCAAACTTAGAGATGGACCTCGCAGTCCATAGACCATCCTACGGCTCTTCAGCAGAGCCGTGATCGCGGCAGTTATAAAGAAATACTTCATTTAAATGGTCTACAGCGTGTGCCTGGTTTGCAAGCACACGTTGTAGACCGTTCAAATGAAGTATTTATAAAAGTTTGGGAGATTGAAAAAGGCACAATTAATGTATTTTTAAATTATCTATTTAATTAAATGTACATGTTTTCAAATATTACTATCACTTTAGGAACATATCTGCTCTGCAAATGGTAATCTCTGCACCTTCAGTGAGTACATACAGGATACAACATCAGGTCAGAGGCAGCCAGCCACTAGCAGAGTCAGAGAGAGCCAGACACTAGAGATTATGGTAAGTTTTTCCAAATACGTTGATTTTGTTGGTGTTGTCATGCTGTCTCTCAGTATAGATTTTAAGCTCATTGGCATCATGTGGGTGATCCTCATCTCACCACTAAGCTTACAATCTAAACTGTGTCACTTACTGTGACGTGCAAGCTCTTTAGTGCCATGAGGGGCATCTACATTACACAGCTTAACACGGCACCAGAGCTTACATCCACAGTGATTCTTTGTTAGACTGTTAGCTCTGTTGTACCATATAAGTCATATAATGTAAGCTCCACGTTTCCTGACAAGAGAAAGGAGAGTGTATCTACCTATGCAAGGAACACTGGAACACACTCTTATCCATACATACATTGTAGACTGAAAGCTCTGTGGTGTCATGTGGGTGATCCTCATGGCACCACACAGTTTGCACTTTACACTGTGAATGATTCTCTTTGTGGAGCAATACATTGGAAACCTTTCTAGCATTAATGAGAATTTGGGAAACGTTTATTTGTCTCATATAGTGAAGTTGTTTTGCTTCTGAAATACTCAATTTCTTCTTAGTGTATCAGTCTCACTGTCTGACACCCCAGCCTTGTTCCACAGTCCACTGGTAGTCACAAAATCACATTTACATTCCCTAACACTCCAGCCTTGTTCCACTGGTAACCAAAAAACCAACATATACTATCCACTTCCCCATTCTTATTCCACTGTCCGCTGGTACTCACAAAACCATATAAAACTGTCTAACACCCCAGCCATGTTCCACTGTCCACTGGTAGCCACATAACCTCATATACTCTATTTGCTTTCTCAGCCTCCTTCCATTGATCCACCACACATATACTGTTTTACTTCCCCAGCCTTGTTCCTCTTCCCACTGGCAGTCACAGAAACCCACATACACTATATGACACCCCAGCCTTGATCGGCTGTCCACTGGTAGGCATATAACCACATATACAATGTCTAATATCTCAGCCTTATTCCACTGAGCCACACACTGAACCGATGCCTTATTCCACTGAGCCACACACCGAACCGATGCTTTACTCTTGTTCCACTGTCCATAGTCATAAACCCACATGCACACTGCTGGACACCTGGAACATGCTCCTTTAATTACGTTCTTTTCCTTTCCTGTGTCTTTCATATAATGCTACAATACCCTGAAGGGTTCACATAATGGTGCCATGGTCTAATTGCTTTATTTACTGATATAAATCTCTTTTGCTCTTCACTAAGTTGATAGAGTGGACGTCACATTTTAGAATTCTCCACTGGGAGCCATAGTTTCTAGAAACATCCCTCCATGCATTCTCTTACCATCTGTATAAGCAAAGAGGGGTCAAATGGTCACATATGTAGCCTATATGTGAATATGGGTAAAGGGTGGTACAGTGTTAAGTCATAGAAAATGCAGGATGTTGGTAGAGAAAAGAGGATACTTTTATTGGCCGAGTGGCTCTAGGATACAAGTTATCAAGACAACTAGGTCTCTTCTCCATGCATATTATGCCTGAAGAAGAGACCTAAGATGTCTTGAAAGCTTCCCTCCTAGAGCTATTCAGTTAACCAATAAAGGTATCATCTTTACTCTACCAGTCTCCTACATGTGAATAGGAAAAACATGTTTCTAATACATTTTGAGGCTAATGCATCTAAAAATAATTGAATGGTATTGCATGTGCTATTTCTCCACAGGCAGAGGAAGCCAGTTTCATTTCTACCCCGCAGTTCCTGGTGAGGAGGCTGCATTCCACTGTGTGAGGAGTGTGAGCAAAGGTTCTTCCCCAGCCACACGAAAAAAGCACACACTATTAATTAGGGTGCAGTTTGCATTGTGGCTTTAATACATTCTGAGACATTGTATAGAGTGTGATCCCTTTAACACTTTTAGTGTCGGAATAGTGCCTAATAGATTGTAAAAATAAAGCAGGTACACTCGGAGCATCATGGACGTCTTGTAGCAGGTTTCATATATCCAAAAAAGTAAATATATTCAGATTGTCAAATAGCTTTAACCCTTTGAGTGCTTCGCAATACATTTTGTATCTCTCTGGCATTCAAAGGGTTAAAACTAAAAGCAAATGTCTATACTACAAAACATGCAGGGGGATTTTTGTTAAATATGCATGAGTAAAACAAATCTACTCCCACCTCTGATTAACCCTTTGAGTGCCAGAGGGGTACGCAACACATTGCACAATTCAAACATTATTACAGCTCAAACCAATCAACAAAACACATTTCTTCTTTTTGCTCTCTAGACTGCACTTCTTCATAGAAAGCAATGGCAAAAGCACCACCTATTAGTGACTGTTCACAACTGTATTTTGACATAATAATGAAATCAAACACATTTAGAAATTAAACAGGTTTTAATTAACCCTTTGAGTGCCAGAGGGGTACGGAACACATTGCAAAGCAGTGCGTTCCGTACCCCTCTGGCACTCAAAGGGTTAAGCATCTCTCAGCAATAGTAGTACCTTTATTTTACTAAACAAAAGCAATACAGTGTTGTGTGTTGTATTTTTATTACTTTTTAATCAAAAAACATACTAACTGATATGATTTATCATTGACTGATTATTCCTTATACACTTGCTTGCCTTGAACAATCTTTATACCAGAGTAGTCAACTGTCATACCTGCAGCTAGCTGGGCATGATGGGAGTTGTACTCCCCTCAACTTTGCATGCAACACTCGAAAAATTAACTAAACTCTCTCCATAGGTTAGACTGCACTGTGCAATACTTCTGCATCTACTCTGCACAACAAATAAACAGATACATAGGGGGAGATTCACTAAGTGGTGATAAAGAGGTGATACAGTCATGGGCGTCCGGAGGGGGGGCAAGGGGGGCACCTGCCCCCCCCCCCTACAACTATCCTCCTCCATATAAATAAAGGGGCTAGATCGGCTGGCCTGGGGGTCATATTATGGCTTTGCCCCCCCCTGGAAAAATGTCTACGGACACCACTGGATACAGTGGAGATGACTTCTCCAGTTTATCACTTCTCCAGTTCCTATGTTATTCTATAAAGCCTATTCACTAAGATCTCCAAAGTTGCTGAAATCTTAGTGCATAGGATCCATAGAATAACATAGGAAATGGAGAAGTGATAAACCGGAAAAAGCATCTCCACTTTATCACCTCTTTATCGCCCCTTTATCACCGCTTAGTGAATCTCCCTCATAGTTTCCTGAGACACGTAAACCTGAAGATAAACTCCTCAAGTGAGACTCCAAGTGGAGTGGTGACAGGATTATCATACATTAGCGGAAGCCTATCTTTTTTGGTGTCAGCAGTGGCATAGATAGGGAAAGGGTGAGAGTTTTCTTGTACACAACATTTCTAGGTGCACACAAGTTTCTTATTTAGTTTCAAGCCTCAACTTGTTTAGATGGATCAAAGCCAAGCAGTCTGGAAACAGATTACAAGAAAGGTTTGTGCAGTGAACAATAATCACACTTTTGATGAATGGTAAAAATAAAGATTTGTAAAACGTACTGAGCATTTGAAATTAGGAAATGGATAGTAATTTTAGCAAAAAATGATGCCAGGAAATTAAACAGGTGCTCAAAGTTCAAATGTTATGTCAGTGACATTAACCCTTCCATCCCACTTGTTCTACAGAATTATGAACTAGTATGTGTTGTAACTCAAAAGTATAGTAATGAAGACCTTGATTAAATTAGAACTGCCACATGTCCAAATGCTCACTTCAGTGGGGTTCAAGGAGTTTAACGCCCCATTTAACACTTTGCATGCCAGAGGGGTAAGACATTTATTGCTCTGCGATGCGTACCCCTCTGGCACTCAAAGGGTTAACACAATGGGGAATCTGCCCCCTATGTCGTAGCTGGTCTGCCGCAGAAATTCTTTATGAATACTGATTTCCTTGCGCATTCGCCATTCATTAATACCCAGATATTATCGTATAGTAGTAATATATGAGACAGGAATATGCAGCTGATCATTACTTACTACCTGACGATATTTGTCAATAGTCAAAGATGCTCTTCCCGTCCTTTGATAGATTCCTGCATAAAATATTAGGCTAAAATTTCAGGCAACCATAGTGATTAAGCTACAAGTACTCAGAGGGAGTAGGAACTCTTTAGTGAATAGGCTCCACAACACTTTGGGATATATATATATATATATATATATATATATATATATATATATATATATATATATATATATATATATTTGAGAGTAGGAACTTTTTAGTGTATACCAGGAAATGCACTCCATCATCATAAAGGCTTTAACCTCTTAAAGACCAGAGGGGTGCAAAACAATGTTGTGCACAACCCTCTGGTTCTTAAAGGGGAACATTCATATCAGGAAAGGTTTTGCCCATGGGCTTAAATTAGCCCAACTACATTAGCCCTGGTATTTTTTTTTTATTTTACCTATCTAGTATTTAAGCTACGGAGCAGGACTTCCCACCTCCCTCCCAGCTTGTAAGCTCAGTAGCATGGTAAACGGAGCTGTAGCGTTAGCCCACATAAATACAAATACAAAGGGAAGTATGAGCGCGCTCCCTGGGGCAGCTGGTAGGGAGGTGGGACGTCCTGCTCTGTTGTGCCGCACATACAGTGTGCCGCACAATGCGGAAGTGGAGCATTTCAGGTCTCTGTAGCTTAAATACTAGGTAGGTAAAATTTAAAAAAAATACCAGGGCTAATGTAGTTGGGCTAATTTAAGGCCATGGGCAAAACTTTTTTTGATATGAATGTTCCCCTTTAAGGGTTAATGTAAGTAAGCTTAGAATGTCGTCCCTGTAGCATGTGCTGGAAAATGGAGTAAAGTTACCCTGATTACTCTGCACATTTTTTCAGTACATAATGATAAACAAAGTGTAGAAGACCTAAACACTCCAACATACCCATACACTTGCACACTACGCTCCCCCTGGTATATGGGGAGACATTTTGGTCTACGCAGTTATGATACACTGATACACCACAAGTAAACTGATTCCAGCACCTGTTTTAGACAGGAATCATATTGGTTCCCCAGCCTAATGTCTTCCACCCACACCTTGTTTCACTGTCCACCATTACTAACTGAACCCCTTATGCGTCTTCAGGGATCCCCAGAATTGCATGGAACAGTTTGGGAAGCAGTAACCAAGCATCTTAACCACAATGCAATGCACACCACTCTAGTTCTCACAGAGTTAAGTGGCAGTGCTCTTAACCGCAAACGTAACCAAACAGTCCCGAAGTGCTCAGATTTATGGACTTCAGTTAATACGTCACATTGTAAGCACTCAGTATTTACAATAGAGTTTGTTTTGACCAGTCCTGGCAAAGTCTTTGAGTCAATCCATGCTTTAGAAAAGAAGACAACAATGAGTGTGTAAGTGGATTGGCACCTGTTGGAATGCACTGTAAGAATGGTACCAATAACGACACGCTGCTTGGAGACTGTGCCTTTTATGGTATGGAAATAGAAAGCATCTGAACCTTTGCTGAAAGGCAGGTGAGTTGTTAAATAGCACATACTTACACGGTTCATTTATTTTACAGCACATCAAAGATATATGGACAAAGCTAGGTGTAAGCAAACTAAACAAACTGGGTGAGTGCTAGATACACTAATTTGTAATGCATTGATAACATTTCTAGCATCCAAGGGGTTAAAGTGCAACTTTCTTGTACACCAGCTGTGGGCAACATGAGGCCTTCAAGCTGCTGCCAGATTACAACAATCATCATTCCCCTTCAGGCGAATTAAAGGAGCTGTAGTCTGGCAGGAGTCAGAGGACAACATGTTGTCCATCAGTAAAAGCACTGATGCACTCTGGGAGCAGACCTGCTGAGGAACCTGCATTGTGAGCCCCAGTGGATCAGATGGCGATTGACCCTGCAGTTGATCAGAGAGAAAAACTGAACTCAAGTCTCACTGTTAACCCCTTGAGTGCCAGAGGGGTACGTAACGTATTGCAAAGCAATGCACTGTGGACCCCCCTGAAACCCAAAGGGTTAAGTCTACTGGGACTGCTCACACTTCACATAGATTGCAAGTGAGGTGTTTTCAAACCACACCATAGCCGTCTAATGGACTACACAAACAGCAATTGAAGTCTGTGGCTCAGGCTACAGACTTTGCTGATTAGTCCAGTATCCCCTGTAAACCATAGAAGTCACTTTTCTGACCCACCAGTAACTGACAGGAGCTGTTTTGTGGCAGCGCAGCACAGAGATGTTTATGACGTCAGTTCATGTAGGACCAGACAAATAAGGGAACAAATACATACTATAATTAATTGTATCCCTTAAAATATGTGTTGTATACCTCTCTGGTCCTTAAGGGGTTACATGGTACATTTTACACCTTGAACCTCTTGTTTCATATGTTATGTTAAATATGAGGCACCAAGCAGTGCACATTCTTAACCCTTTGAGTGCCACGGGGGTAAGCAACACATTGCAAAACAATATGTTGCATACCCCTCTGGCACTCAAAGGGTTAACAGTGTAACACACTTTATACTTGGCCACTGAAATATGTAAACTTATAGAGTAAAAACAATGTGTAAAAATGAACCAAGTGTTTTGGTATCTGCAGAACCAGCATTTATAGTTTTAACCCTTTCAGTGCATAGCAATGCATTCTGTACCCATCTGGCACTCAAAGAGTTAATGAAACACTCTCACTTCTTTTTTATCAAGTTGCAAAGTTAGATATTTTTTTCAAAACATAAATGATCCAAGGCGGACTCAATAATGGGTTCTTGTTTGCATGAGTTTTAAAGAGGTAGTAATACTTAAAATGTAAAGAAAAATATGTTGTAGGGTTTATTCCCCTAAGTAAACCAAGGGTACTCCCACTGCTGTAAGGTGTTTTATTCAAAGTTATTACAGCTCAAAGTTGAATTTTTTAGGTGCAATATCACAGTGGCCTGAAATTGTACAGTGGCGCTGTTGCTACACCATCCTATGGAGATTTATGGTCCTGGGACCAGAGCTGGCCATAGGATCTTGTAGCAACAGCGCCACTGTACAATTTCAGGCCACTGTGATATTGCACCTAAAAAATTCAACTTTGAGCTGTAATAACTTTTGAATAAAACACCTTTCAGCAGTGGGAGTACCCTACAGCATATTTTTTTTTTACATTTTAAGTATTACTATCCCTTTAAACATACATTAACTCTATAAAACGTCTCAGTTGAGACTTTTTTGTGATATCTGTGAGACTTTTTTGTGTGACATCTGTGAGTCTGTGAGACTTTTTCCATCTTTGAGACATTTTATATAAATCTTTTACACAGACTGACAGATTTAAGAGTACACCAAGGAGATGGTGACAGACAAATGAGGAGCAAAAGGTGATCTTAAAACTGCTGCAAAATGTGGCACATTTTAACATTGACTGTAACAAAATTCTTCCTTTAGCCACACTCACAAATGATGAAAATATATTTGGCACACTTGGCGCAGAGATTTGTAGGCACAAACATCTTTATACATAAGTGCAGTGAATTTTTCTGTGAAAACTGTTACAGATATATGTTTGCACCACTGATGTACTTTGGCTATTCTGAAGCAATCCAACTGCATCATAGCGGACAAAAAAAACCTCCCATTGATTTAAGCGGGGCTACTTTAAACAGCAGAATGCTCTGCAATGTGTTGGGGACCTCTCTAGCATTCAAGGGGTTAAAATCCACATTAAAGCAATGGGCAACACTAGAAAGCAGGACAGCAGACAGCAGCAACGACAGGACCATACCTTATTACATGAGACCAGCAGAGCAACACACCATTTCACGAGACCAGCAGTACAACATAATACTCCCATCCAATACTCTCATTTGTGTAATACATGTTTTCAAAAAGGTAGTAATATTCTCAGTTGTGCGATATATGTTATCAGAAAGGTAGTTCCTGTCCTACTGCGGTATAAAATACTACAATAGGAATCTTAGTACCCCATGCACATAAGAAAAGACAGGCAATTTTGGGGCAAACCAAATGTACCATAGGGGAATAAATAAAAATGCTTTTGATGGGGCTTTTAACCATTTGACTGCTAGAGAGGTCTCTAACATATTGCAAACCAATGCATCGGAGAGCTCTCTGACATCAAGGGTTTAAAGGGATAGTAATACTTAAAATGTAAAAACGTATGTTGTAGTGTTTATCCCCCTGAGTAAAACAATGCTACTCCCACTGCTGACAGGTTTTCTATTCAAAAGTTATTGCAGCTTAAACTTGAATTTTTTACCTGCAATATCACAGTGGCCTGAAATTGTACAGTGGCGCTGTTGATACACCATCCTATGGACAGCTCTGGTCAATTGAACATACATCTCTATAGGGTGGTGTAACAACAGCGCCACTGTACAATTTCAGGCCACTGTGATATTGCACGTAAAAAAATCGAGTCTGAGCTGTAATAACTTTTGAATAAAACACCTTTCAGCAGTGGGAGCACCCTTGTTTTAATCAGGGGGATAAACACTACAATATATATTTTTACATTTTCAGTATTACTATCCCTTTAAACATCCTATTTGAACCAATGGAAAATGTGGGAATGTTAATTTCCCCCCTCTGGTGCAGTTGGGTTTGTCCAGAATCCATCCTCTTTTCTATTGTGGATAGGACCAGGAGAATTTATGTTTCTGGAATGTATTGCTTTTGTTTTTATTTTTTTAATTAACTATTTCCAGAGCTGCCTAATTAAAACATGAAAGATGGATTAGAAATTAGGCCATAAATATATTTTTAACTTCTTTCCTTTATTAAAATGTCATTCCAGCTTGGAAATGGAAAGTTGAAAAAGAAAAAGCTTTATATAAATCTACACATTAGCCAAGTCCTTAAAGGGACAGTAATACTTCGTTTTATCTTTTATTTTATTTTGTAAAAACATGAAGAATGGTATAAGTCTTATCTCTCAAACCTTTATGGTTCAAGAGATATTCACAAGCAAAGTTTCCCCTCCCGCCCCTTTTACCTAGTGTAAGCCATCTCTTCTCAGATGTGGAATGCAGTCCATAGACCAGACAGATAACAGCAGGGGACAATCTTCTTCCTATGAGAACAATGAAAGCCCTGCCCCCCTTGACAAATTTTTCAGGTTTTTCCCTTATCTTAATTGAAGATTGTCCCTCTCTGCAGTCTACCTGGGCACCTCCCTTCTGATCTGGCTTAGCAGTGTTACATCAATAAAAGGGGCGGGAGGGGAATACTTTGTCAATGAATTACTCTTGAACTAGAACTCTGACAGAATTGAAACAACACTCTCCAAGGTCCAAATACTATGATGATTAATTAGAGCTGCTTTAATTATGAAACATTACTATCCCTTTAAATATTGATTCAAGTTCCTGTAAGTGCAACAGAAATTAGCCTTGATGAACATGTATCAAAGCATTTTTATATTTCAACTCTATTGTCATTAATCATTAATGTTCAATGGAATATTTAAGAAATGGATGAGGTAGCGCAAATTTAGTGGTGTTATAATAATAAAATAAGTGCCAATTAGAGAACCATACTTCCCTTAATCCTGACTCCCTGGTAGACTTTAACATTGATTGTTTTTATGCTGTTTCTGGAACCTAAACTCTAGAAAACACCACAGTCAGTCTTGATAAGCAACTCTTTAAGGACCAAAGGAGTATGCAGTATATTGCTTTGCAATGTGTTGCACGCTGTTCTGATCCTTAGAGGATTAAATGTACACTACTGTGCAAAAGTTTTAGGCTGGTGTGAAAAAAATACTGTAAAGTAAGAATGATTTCAAAGATAGACATGTTAACAAAAACAGAAGAAAAAATCTAAAACAAACCAATATTTGGTGTGACCACCCTTTGCTTTCAAAATGGCATTAATTCTTCTCGGTATACTTGCACAAAGACAGGGATTTTGTAGTCAGGTGTATGATTATACCAAACAAGTGCTAATTATCATCAATTTATTATCTAGGTAGAAACACAATCATTAATTAAAACAGAAATAGCTGTGTAGGAAGACTAAAACTTTGTGAGGACCAGCCAAACTCAGCTAACAAGGTAAGGCTGCTGAAGACAGTTAAATGTCAAAATTCATGCACCATGGCAAGACTAATCACAGCAACAAGACAGACGGTAGATATACTGCATTAGCAAGGTCTCTCTCAGGCAGAAATTTCAAGGCAGACAGGGGTTTCCAGATGTGCTGTCCAAGCTCTTTTGAAGAAGCACAAAGTAACAGGCAACGCTGAGGACCATAGACGCAATGGTCAGCCAAGGAAACTTAGCTCAGCAGATGAAAGACACACCATGCTTTCTTCCCTTTGCAATCAGAAGATGTCCAGCTGTTCCATCAGCTCAGAATTGGCAGAAAACAGTGGGACCCTGGTACACCCATGTACACCCATCTACTGTCCGTAGAAGTCTGGTCAAAAGTGGTCTTCATGGAAGACTTGTGGCCAAAAAGTCATATCTCTAACGTGGAAACAAAGGCCAAGAAACTCAACTATGCACGAAAACACAGGAACTTGGGTGCAGAAAAATGGCAGCAGGTGCTCTGGACTGATGAGTCAAAAATTGAAATATTTGGCTGTAGCGGAATATAGTTTCTTCACAAAGGGCTGGGGAGCAGTACAAGAATGAGTGTCTGCAGGCAACAATGAATGGAGGTTCCTTGCAAGTTTGGGGGAGCATTTCCACAAATAGAGTTGAGTATCTGATCAGAATTAATGGTATCCTCCATGCTGAGAAGTACAGGCAAATACTTATCCATCATGCAGTACCATCAGGGAGGCATCTGATTGGCCCCAAATTTATTCTGCAGCATGACAACGACCCCAAACATACAGCCAAAGTAATTAACCCTCTGAGTGCCAGAGGGGTATGCATCACATTATGCATGTCCCTCTGGCACTAAAAGGGTTAAGAACTATCTTAGGAATGAAGAAGAACAAGTCCTGGAAGTGATGGTATGGCCCCCACAGAGCCCTGTCAAATATGACTACACTGTCGTCCAATATGATTCTGGCATTGGTATAAAATATATCTCCTCTCATGTCGTGAGCAATGTACAAGGGAATTGGTAATGTATATGATATTTAGTAAAAAACAGAGCAGAAGTTGAAGTTTCTGGTGTAAATTTAGGTTCACACTGGGAACTCTTGCTCATGTGGCAGATAAAACAACTCCTAGATCCATTATGTCTGCTGGGAAGCCTTTTTGGCAGGAACTGCAGACTTCTCTGTATCTCTAGCAAGCCAATGTATCTCTAGCAAGCCAATGGTTCTGTCTGCTGACTCTAGTCCCATGTGGCTTCTACATTTTGCTTCCACTGTTAACACTGTGTACCAGTTGGTGCAGTTGGTTTGTCCCCAAATTCCTTTCTATCACTGGTCAATTACATCATTTATTTTATATGTGTGTGTGTGTGTGTGTGGGATCTGGGTCAAATCAACCGTACTATAAAATGGCAAAGTTCCCACTGATGTAACCCTTTTTGTGCCAGAGAGGGCTCCACTACATTGTGAAGCAATGAGACGGGGAACTCTTGGGCATACAGGGTGTTAAAATCCCTATTTCAATCAATGAGCATTTTTATTTACCCCCAGTGGTGCAGCTGGCTTGCCACATCATTGATTCACTTTTCTTTTTAACATAGGAGCCTTACAATGCCAGTAAATAGCAGTAACATGCAGCAAAGCCATTAACCCTTTATGGACCAGAGGGGTGTACATTGCATTGCAAAGTGGGCTAGTGGTTCAGCTACGTAATGCAGAGAGACAACCAAGATTCTTAAAATAAAATCCTAAATTGTTTTCTAATGCAAAGTTAGACTATGTTAACACTTTGCATGCCAGAGGGCTTTTGACAAGAACTGTCCATAGGATGGTGGAGCAACAGTGCCACTGTAAAAATTCAGGCCACTGTAATAAGTAAGTTTGAGCTGCAATAACTTTTGAATAAAACGCCTCTCAGGAGTGGGGGGTACCATTGGTTTACTCAGGAGGATAAACCCTACAATATATATTTTCTACATATAAAGTGTTACTATCTCTTTAACATTTAAAACTAATTGGTTTTTAGGTTTTAGTATCTGATTCAAGGGGTAATACTTTTCTAAGGAAAGTGGGTTAATCAAAGCTCTGTGTACTGCTGGACATGTCATTTGCGTCACAAAAACCCCAAATCAGAATTTTCAAAGCCAGTCACAAGGATAGCTGAAGTTATCAGGCAGATAAAGAAGTGTGGATATTCTGTGCACAAATTAAAATTATGTTCAGTTTTTATTCAATTCACTACAAATGCTATTTAATTCAATTTTCTATTTTTCAATCAGAATTAAGCTTTCTTGTCTCATAAACACTGCAGGCAAAATGATGGCATAAACAGCTATGGGTTTGTATTTTATGTAATATGTATACTTAAACATATGTGCATTTTAATGTATAGTTACATAGTTTGTTAAGTTGAAAAAAAACAGAAATCCATCAAGTCCAAGCTTTGCCACAGTAAGGGTGAAGTACTAAGAAAGTTGAGCAATTTTGGAGCAATTTAACTGCACGATTCCCATTGGTTTAAATGGGGATTTTAACCCTTTGAGTGCCATATGAGTATCCAATGCATTGGGCAATCTAAGTCCATCCAACTGTTCAGCTGTGTATATAGGCTAAAGACAGGAATGGGCAACCTGTTTTTCTCTAACTGTTGTACTGCAACTCCCATCATACTCAGCTGGTCGGCGGCCAGCTGAAGGTGAAGGGAATCAAATACAGCTAGAGAGCCACCTGTTGCTAATCACTAGCCTGATTCAGATTTTAAGGAGCAGTAAATATTTGTTTATGAAATATATTTGTTGTAGGGCTTTTCCTGCAGAGTAAAAACAACAATGTGCTGAGACCTCCCTAGCATCCAAAGGGTTAATAAAGAATTTCTCTCAAATCTGTCCTGTTTGTGGCTTTGGTGGACTGACCATGGCCCACCACTGAAACAGAAAACATGTTGTACCCAGATGAAATCCAGCAACTCATGTCTTGTGCTTAGGCATGTGATTGAACATCTGCAATACCTACCAGTATACATTCCATACTATTAAAGGGTCTAGTCCTGGTTGCCTTCTGCCCACCCAGGATGTTTGCAGTTTTCAACAGTAAGTCCACCCACACACACATCTCAGTGGCCACAGTCTACATCTTTACTGTGCTATGGTGAATGCTGCCAATTGTAATTGCAGTGCTTCAGATATACACCACTGTACAATATTTCACAGCAGCTTTCTAACACTGCTCTGATCTCTGCTGTGCTGCTCTATGTCCGTAGGGCAGAGATGTGACATCCAAACTAACACATCTGGGACCATTATGAATAGTCACTCTGACCCTCCAGATGAAGTACATTAAATAATTCAAAGTGTTGTGAAACTGAATAATGATTCTTACCTGATCTTTAGCAATTAGTCAAATAATTGATTTTGTGTATGTAAATCAGAGTTAGCCTGGTCAGGGATTATGCGTACTGTAGCCCTCAACAGCTGTTGAGCCTTAGGCTGCCTACCCCGATGTAAATATATGTAGCAAAGAGTAAAAGAGAAAGGGTGGTACCGTGTTAGCCATAGAGAAAGCAGGAGACTAGTAGAGTAAAAATGATACCTTTATTGGCTGAGTGGCTCTAGGATGCAATATCTGAAGTATAGACCTTGGGGTTGATTCATTATGCGGTGATAAAGAGGTGATAAAGTGGAGACAACTTCTCCAGTTCTTATGTTATTCTATAAAGCCTAGGAACTGGAGAAATGATAAACTGGAGAAGTCATCTCCACATTATCACCTCTCTATCACCGCTTAATGAATCTCCCCCTTAGAGTCTTGGAAAGCTTGCATCCTACTTAGCCAATAAGTGTATAATTTTTACTCTACCAGTCTCCTGCTTTGATCAGATACACAGACATTTACCAGAGCTGACTCCTGAAGGAAAGTGAATTTGCACAGATGAAGAACCCTTAGCATTACAGAGAGGAGCTCTCAATAGGTGGATGTTAGAAAATATCTCTCAGGTGTCCAATAGGTTAAATACCTTGTTCTTTAGGTTTGGATGGTTGGCATAGAGGCTGCCATTTGTGTTTTCTCTCCTCTGCAGGAAGCACAGCTCCAGCCACATCCCTACATAGTACTGTGATTGACTGAACTCCGGGGCAGCCCTAGACTCAGGATGAAATCAGTGCTGTGATTTCACTTCCCACTTTAAAGAGGTGCCTGTAGGTACATTAAAATGGGCCTTGCTTTTCACTCCTTTCATGATAAAGAAAACCCACTCTCAAATAATACACTATAGACTTTTTGTTCATGTAATGAGTTAACCCTTTGAGTCCAACGCAATGCACTGGATACCCCTCTGGCACTGGGTTAAAAGCTCCATTTAAACCAATGGTAACATTTATTTGGCCCCTACGGCCAGTAGGTTTACCCCGGAATGATTCCAGTTCTTAATATATCAGCGTCACTGTGTCCATTGTTCCATGACAACTACATGCATCTTCATCCAAGTAGCCTCTCCCACTCATGCACATTAATTAGAGCAGTCTGCAGCCACACAATGTGAATCTGTATTGTGCTACCAAGGAACAGTTGAAGCATTTAAATGATTGACTGCTTTGGTTCCTTAGGGTTATGAAAGAAGATTGGCTAGAAGAAATACTGAAGATGGATTTTAACAAAGATTAAAAAGAAATGGCATTTGTATGTATTTAAAAATTACAAAGGGGTGGGCAACTTGCAGTTATCCTGCTGTTACTGGACTGCAACAGCCAGGTAAAGATGATCGGAGTTGTGGTACAACAGCTGAAGGGCAAAGGTAAAGGCTACCAATCCAATTCTTATTTGGTTCTACTACTGGGTCTTTCTTGCCAGCCTGAGGCATGTACTGGTGCTAACCTCCCAACTAGTAATGGTGCACTTGTCCTGAACTGTGCACTAATAAAGCATTAGCTTGGTCATGTCCTGAGATCTGTTAGGACTCTAGTAACAATTTAACAGCAATCCTGACTGTCACACTGCCTACTTGAGATGTCACTGTATTTACAAATCACAGAGAATAATTGCATGAAATAACACAGTGATATGGGACGGGGGTATAAAAAATGTAGTAATAAAGTAATTGTCTCTAAAATTGTTGCAAAGCGACATAAGGATAATGTGTAAAGCCAATCAGTTAACTTTTTAAGAATAGAATGGAGGTGAACTGATCATGGTCTGAATAAGGATTATATCCCAATGCATATATAAAGAATTTCATTAATTTACACTAAATAAACACAGTTTTAGTGGTTCATTTTTAATAGAAGTAAACAGAATGTTAAGTGTTAAAGTATATAAGCTATATATGTGGCAACAATTATATTTAGTGAATTCTCTCAGATCGAGCCATTTTATAAACCTGACTTTACTTCCTTAAGAATAGACGCGTCATTTTTCTTAAACACCCCACCAAGAATGTCTTTTATACATCCCCCAATATTTTTTCTATCAAGAAATGTGATAAATACTGTTAGTGTTGTAATATGGTATAACATAGTCTGTAACCTTACAAAAGGAATATATGAACTTTAGCGTGAGGAGATGCAAAACAAAGATTTTAATAACAATAATATTATCAAAGTATTTTACCTGGCAGGATACACTGGGATTGTCTCTTGTAATTCAGCCTCAGACTGCTCTCCCCCGATTGTCTGGGAAGCCCACAAATGTGTTTTGCATGGTCTCCTCATTAAAGGGGAACTACCACCCCGCAAAAACTTAACCTGGATTGATTCTTCATCTGGCGACTAGCTGCTTAGTAGCGCTAGTCGCCAGAAATATTACCCGGTTCTGAAGATTTCGGCCTTTTTCTGACGGTCACTGGAACAGGAAGCACGGACGTCTCGTCACAGTGACGTCCGTGTGCCTGCGCTGTCAGTCCCGTTTGAGCCGGCCGGCCAGGTTAAGTTTTTGAGGGATGGTAGTTCCCCTTTAAATTGGGGGTGCAAAAGAAACTAGATAAATGGCAACACATTCAACAGCTACTGGGGAACATCTGGACTCTCGAATATAGGCATAAATAGCATCACCTGGCCGCTGAGCTTTGAAGGCTTAAGGCTTTGAAGGATGAACTTAACTCAATTCTTCACCAGAATGTTGCAAAATCTTTTATGTGGATTAAAGTGATAATAATGTCAAAGAATAGTATTATTTTTTATTGTAGACATAAAAAAATAAATTATTTGCAGCAAATCCTATCTCTCAAACCGCTATGGTTTGAGAGATATTCGCATTGAAAGTTCCCCCCTCCCTCCCCTTCTCCTGACGTCAGTGCTCTAGCTGATAGCAGGAGATCCCGGTCCGGGGACCAGCCAGCAGCTCTGCAGCAGCCAAAATCGCGTTATTTAAAAATAATTACTTCATTGGAATGGTCTACAAAGTGTGGCTGGTTTGCAAGCACACTTTGTAGACTGTTCCAGTGAATCAGTTCTTTTTAAATAATGTGATTTCGGGTCCGCTGAAGAGCATCTTCGAGACGTACGACTCAAATCTCCTGCTGTCAGCTTTACAGCAGACGTCAGGAAAAGGGGAGGGAGAGGGGAACTTTCAATGCGAATATCTCTCAAACCTTAGAGGTCTGAAAGATGGGATTTGCTGCAAATATTTTTTTTTCATCTACAATACAAAATAATCTTATTCTTTGACATTACTATCACTTTAAGTACTGCAAATTTCTTGAAGGTAACAAATGTAGAAAGAGGTTGGCACAACTGATCAAAAATAAAAAAGAGAGATTATCTTTTGTTTTCAAGTATGTCCTTGGGTATAGATGTTATTGTTACCCAGTTTAATGGTACTCATTTATTCTACCTCAGAAGGGTGAACGACCCTGCTGGGACTAAAACCTGCAACACTGAGGTTTGATCAGATTCTACTGCTGGTGCATTAACCAACTGAACCACCTCACCATCACATAGAAGGGATAGGTGACCAGAGGCATGTCCCCACCCACTTTAAGCCAATTCAGTACCAATGAGGGCATGTATTAAAGCATTCTTAGCAGTATGTTTAAAAATGTCACTAAAATTCACAATATGGGTCATATTTATAAGAGAGTAAAGTTAAGTTTATAAATATGTCTGTATCTGAGAACATTTGCTAATCAGAATGTTTTCTCGCAAACATAATGTTTACATGCTATATACTTCCATTATGCACGTTATACCTAGCATTAATATTTATCCAATAAAACTGCATTTATTTTTGTAGCAATTAGTTAATTTCTTTATACGTATTTTGTAGCAAAATTCTTATTTGGACCCAACCATTTCACTATTCAAAAAATAATTGGTGATAGTAATTAATAAAAATGCCACTAATTGTTTTTATATATCCTCATTTCACTTTGCAGACAATTTTTCACACAACATTATGCCAGTTTAATATATTCCCCCATTGGTCTATCAAACTAAGGGATGGGCAACCACTGGCCTCCAGCCGCTGCTGAACTAAAATTTCTATTATAGTCAGTTAGCCAACAGTCATATATCGATTTCAAAGCAGAAATTCAGCAATAAACAACAGTGTTTATCTCCAGCAGACTCTGGAACCCACATAGCATTCTTTCCTTGGTCATTCTTATAGACTGCGTGAGAGCCTACACTGCTGAGTGAGACAATAAGATCGTAATATGGAATGTACCTTTAACTAACAAGACTTCATTCCAGTGACCGGAATCCAAACAACAGATTCCTCTGTCCTTTCAATGTAGTGTAAACACAGAGCTTGCTCCTAGTGTCCCTCAAATAAACTGACAGTGAGGAATTGTTCCCTCACACCTGACAATACAGTGTAAAGTAGTCGCTGTTTACTTTTGCAGGTAAATGAATAGAGCTGAAAGTGTTGAGTGTTAGGGGCAAACAACATAAAGTCAAATGGAATTTGAAAATGGAATGATTAATGTTAACTGAGTCCATAATATGTTACCCTTTAACGTGCCAAGGCAATCTAATTTAAGCATTTTTCTTATAGGTGTTGTCTTAGAATTAAAGAACTCAGACATACTGGAGGCACAATTATTTATTGAGTTTCCTTATAGATGCAGTGTTTTCCCCATCTCACAATGGGGGAGATTTATAAATGTGGAGTTAAGCAAAAAGAAGCATTAAAATGGCTGTAACAGTGTCTTCAATAGTTATAAAACTATGAACGCCAGTTTAGGAGGGATGTACATTTTTTTTTGTTGTTTTTTGTTTTAAACGGGGTAAAGATGTTTGTAAAAAGTAGTGCATCTAATTGAAAAAGAAATGGAGCTATTTGTAACAATTTTGAGACATAATTTTCCCCAGAATCTTAACGCCACGTATATGCTGTCCTTAAAGTGATAGTAATATTTCACAAAAAACGCAGCTCCAATTAATCTTCATAATATTTGGGCCATGGAGAGTGTTATTTCAATACTGTCAGCGTTGTAGTTCAACAGTAATTGAATGCTAAAGTATCCCCCTCCCACCCCTTTTACCTTGTGTAAGCCGCCTCCCCTCAGATGTGGAATCTGGTCCTGGTACTGGACAGATCACAGCAAGTGACAATCTTCTTACTGTGAGCATAAGGAAAACCCTGACCCCCTTAACAGGTTTTTCCTTATCTCACTGAAGATTGTCCCTCTCTGTGATCCATCCAGACAGTCCTGCTGCTCTGAGGTGAGCAGTGTTACATCAGTAAAAGGGGCGGGAGTGGATACTTTATCATTCAATTACTATTGAACTACAACTCAGACATTATTGAAATAATGCCATATTTATAAAAATGCCTTAAAATTATTTATAAATTAGCCCTGACATTTTCTGCAACTGCCATGACTTAAGGACCGTTTCTTAAAAAGTACTAGGGACGTCTTTTATAAAACTCCCTCAATGTTCTTAAAGGAGAACTAATACCGCCTAATAATAACCCCCAATTACTTTGCTTTGACCTGAAAATCCTAATGGCACTAAGAATTTTGCCTTTGTGTCTTTGTTCAAGAGATAGCATGGGAGTTATATATTTTTTTTATTGGAATCCGGCATGAACCTAGTTACCTCTTTAAGGACCTGAGGAATGTGTAATGAATTGCTTCTCAATGTGTTGAGCCCACCTCTTGTCCTTAAGGGATGAGTATTTACCATGTAAGGTGGGTGGAGTTTGTGTCCTTTGGTCATGTCCTGTGGTCATGTCTGCTTTCATGGGCATGACATCCAGGACTGATGAAACAAGGTGCAAGGGAAAAATTCATACCAGCCATTAGGATTTTCTGGCCCTAGTAAGTAAAGGGTGTGTGGGGGGAGGGATGTTATTAGGATTTGTCAGTTCTCCTTAAAAGAAAGAGGAATGATAAACTACAGGTGGCTCCTTTGGAAGGCAGCTTAGGAAGTAGCCCACAGGCTCCAAAGCAGCTTCTATCATCTCTTTTGTGGCCAGATATCTGACCAGTGAAGTTCCCTCAGAGGTATGAAATGCACTAGTGGTTTTATTAACGAGAATTTGGGGAAATATATTTATACCCTACAGAGCAGTTGGTTTCCCCAGAATTGCTATACTTTGCCTTTTAAATGTAAGGTCCACTGGGGCAAGTCTATCAAGTCAAAAGATTAGTATATATGAAGCAAAGCTACTGCACTGCATGTATCAAAGGAAAAATCCGCAGTGATTTCAAGGCTGTATTCAAAAATATATAGAGGTGCATTTCTGGAGCAAACTGACTTGGCCATAGGGGACAAATGAAAGTTCCCATTGATTTAAACCTTTGAGTACCAGAAGGGTGTCCAACTCACTGCTCCACAATGAAATGGACACCCCTCTGGAACTCAAACTTAAATTGGTCTTTTAAAGGGTATCTATCACCCCTTTATAACTTTGCCTAAATCGTTTTGTTATATATCGTATATAATGAAAAGTGTATAAATTAAAAAAACGCTTATTTGGCTAAAATAAGAGAGAGAACACAGCTCTGTACCTACTTCCGGGCAGACTGCGGAGAGCTGATCTCTGTGTATCCAGCTTCCTCTGATGAAGGAGGCTTTCTGTCTGTAAGCTGAAGCTCTCATTGCTTTGCCACAAATCGATCCTTGCCAATGAGATCGCGCCAGTTTACAGAGAGAAAGCCTCCTTCATCGGAGGAGGATGAATAGAGGGAGGGGAGCGGAGGCAGATCGGCAGACTGTGGCACACGGCACATAACCGCAGTCTGCCCGGAAGTAGGTACAGAGCTGTATTTATTCTTTTAATTTCGGCAAACAAGTGTTTTTTTTAAATAAATGTATACACTTTTCATTATATACAATATATAACAAAATGATTTAGGCAAAGTTGTAAAGGGGTGATAGATCCCATTTAACTCCTTCAGTGCTAGGTACATCTCCAACACATTGCATCACAACGCCAAAATGGTGCAAGTAGTTTGTACCAGAATTGTGTTAATTCATACATATGGGACAGCTGTTTTGCTTTAGATTGACTAAACGCTTTCCTAAGACAAGAAGCACCTAAATCACATACCTTAGCTCAATCTGGTGTCCCTTTAAATCTATGGGAATTTGGTGAATTTAGATCCCCCATGAGGCAGTTGGATTGCCTCGGACTATATAGATAAAACTATTCCACAGATGTAACAGGAACACTACTCACCACATTACAGTTACTGGGAGGGGAGGCTGATGTCACTGCAAAGCAATTCTCTAGACTACATGGAAGAAATCCACACTGATAAGTCTGCCCTTTCTATGTGTTGCAGGTAATAATTTGCAGCACAAGGTATGATAGGACATATAGCCTGGTGCAAATGTAAAACCTTCTCAGTATACAGACAGGAATTTTTACATATACAAAACAGATATAAAATGAGTTGTATGGACTATTTGTAAGTACTTGTCAGGTGACACTATTTCTAAGAAATGACTGTGGTTAATGCTGGTATCTTAGTAGCACTCGCTGGTAATATACGTATGTAGATGTTATGATAAGAGAAGAGGTCTGATCAGCTATTCTGTCTGAACAGATGTATAAATATTGGACTGCACTGGCATTTTTATGTTTTTTTTTGTTTTCCCTTTATAAATGAAAAAAATATCTAATGATGTTGTATTGAGATAGATAGATAGATAGATAGATAGATAGATAGATAGATAGATAGATAGATAGAAAATGAGAGGGCACTACCATACCAGGTGTGGAAAACGTTAGGCCCTCCAGCTGTGGACTACAACTTTCAGTATCCACCACCAGCTAACAGTTGGTGGGTGATGATGGGAGTTGTAGTAAGTAAGGAAACAGATGTAGGTCATAAATTTGACTACCGTGTCTTACAAAGATCAAAGTGCTTTATTCCAATGCATTTATGTCCTCATAAGGGATCCTTTGTAAAAATTACTGTTGGCTAGAACAGGCTCTCAGCTCACCACTATTTGGCGACAAACCTTACAATGAGTATTAGTGTTTGTGAAATAAATATATATTAGGAGCACATTGTAAAGTTCTGGGAACACTCAAATTAAACCTTATTATGGACAGCAACAGCACATGGAGATAAGGGATTGAGATAAAGTGATGAGAAAACGTGATATAGGAAGGAGGTGGGATGTTGACAAAAGAACAATCAATCAAAGTTACCTTTAAAGGGGTACTCATCCCCAAACAACATTGTATATTATTAAAGAGACAGGCTTTTTTTTTATATTTTTTAAGAAATTCAGTGTTGCTTTAATGGCCATCCTGTAGATGTGTTCCTCCCTATCACGTGACGCGATCACATGGCTGGGAGCCTTCCATTGATGTTAATGAGGTTGCAGCCTCTATACTGAACTTGTGTCATCATGGACGGCTGGCATTACCTAATGTGACAGCCCATGTCTTGTTCCTACAGATCAACTATACATTGTGTACAGCTTTATCATGATCTGAATGTAATGCAGGGGTAAGCAACTTCATGTCTCAAATGCTGCTAACACAGCATAATTACAGATAGCCCTGTTTCATGACACGTAGTTTAGTTAAAGAGACTGAGATACCAAGTGATCAATCTGTACTCAAGCATGGATCTCCTCCACCTCCATGCTTACCAGCATTAAAAGGTGCAGGAAAAGGGCAGGGTAATTGGCTTTATAACCAGAGGCAATTAACCAACAAATATGGGAATGGAGTTTCCATAGCTTAAAGGGATAGTAAAACTTCATTTTATTTTGTAGGCATTAAAAAAACATGAAGAACGATATAAGTCTTATCTCTCAAACATTTATGGTTAGAGAGATATTCACAAGCAAAGTTTCCCTTCACTGACCAAAACGGTCAAGTCTGCCATCTAGCTGTCAGATTTGGAATCCGGTCCGCGGACCGGCCGTGGCTCTAAAGATTGCGAGATATAAGAACTACTTCATTCGAATAGTCTACAAAGTGTGCCTGGTTTGCAAGCACACTTTTTAGACCCTTCCAATGTAATAGTTATTTTTATATCTTACGATCTCAGCTCTGCTGAAGAGACACCGGTTGATCTGCGAAATGGATTCCAAATCTGACAGCTAGATGGCAGACTCAACCGTTTTGGTCACTGAGGGGAAACTTTGCTTGTGAATATCTCTCAAACCATAAAGGTTTGAGAGATAAGACTTATATCGTTCTTCATGTTTTGTTAATGCCTACAAAATAGAATAAAGATAAAACTAAGTATTACTATCCCTTTAAAACTCCCTCTCTGATCCCCCTGCAGATCTCATTGATTTTCAGGGCTGGGAGACTCCTGGTTCTTGGAGAGGATTCAATATCCCTGTCCTCTCCATAGAAATGTGTCAGAAAATTTGACCACAGTAGACTTACATAAAGATGATAGAAATCTCCCAGAGGTGCTGATTGTACAGCTGACATCATAGAGAGGTTTTAAAGGGATAGTAATACTTTGTTTTATCTGTATTTTATTTTGTAGGCATTAAAAAAACACGAAGAATGATATAAGTCTTATCTCTCAAACCTTTATGGCTAAAAAAGTGTGCTTGCAAACCAGGTACACTTTGTAGACTATTTGAATGAAGTAGTTCTTCTTATATCTCGTGACCTCAGCTCTGCCATAGAGCCACAGCTGGTCCGCAGACTGGATTCCAAATCTGACAGCTAGATGGCAGACTTGACCGCTTTGGTCAGTGAGGGGAAACTTTGCTTGTAAATATCTCTCAAACCATAAAGGTATGAGAGATAAGATTTATATCGTTCTTCATGTTTTTTTAATGCCTACAAAATAAAATAAAGATAATATGAAGTATTACTATCCCTTTACGATATGGGAACCCAGTTCCCATAGCTGTCCTGTAACCTCTAATGGTTAGCCAATTCCCTAACCCCTTAAGAAGACTGAGACCTGCCTTCAACTGGTGCAGTGTGTTACTGATAAGTATGGTACATGATGTCGGATAAGACGATGGTTCATGGAGCACACTACAGCCATCCCCATCCTCCCAATGCCTCCCTCCTCACCTACAAAATTCCATTTTCTGCAGACAGTACACAAGCAATTAAGAAAGTTATCTACACGAATAATGTAAAAGAGTCTATTGGGCAGGCACAGTATTAAATTACATTACATGTGTACTGAATAAATGTAATATTAGGTGGGCTTGGGAAGAGTTCCATTTAAGCATGTTATACTTTTTGATGAAATGTGCCAAGCACAAACAGTCAATACATCATATTAGACCAGAGGTCTCCAAATGCAGTTCAATCATCCTGACAGAACCACCTGTGCTAATGACAGAGCCACCTGTGCTCTTGTACTCCTGAAAACATGCACTCTTGGTACTCCTGGACAGTTCATTTGGTGAGCTTAACCCCTTAAGGACCCATGACGGTTCTGGACCTTCATGGGTTGTTATACCCTTAAGGACTCATGACGGTCCTGGACCATCATGGGATTCCTGGCTCCCAGAATCTGGAATCGGATCCCGCAAAAAAAATGCCCCGTGGTCCTTAAGGGACCGCAAAGTACGTGCACGGCCAGTCCTTAAGGGGTTAATAAATCCCCACAGTTAGGGTCCTGTGTTCAAAAGAAAACTGGAGTCATTCTGGGTAAAAAAAAACTGCATAATATGGACAAATTAAAGATCCAATTGAGTTCAACAGGGCTCTTAAAGGAACACTAAAATCAGTTCTGTGTGGATTGTTTTTCCAAAATGACCGTTTACGTGGTAGTGCATGTCATGTCTATGGAAGCAGGCATGATTCTTTGTTGCCTGGCTCCTGGAAGCTACACTCGTCCCAGTGAAGGCTTCCTAAAAATTTGGAGATGTTGAGTCAGAAGTCTTGCAACAAAGAAACATGTCTTCTTACAGTAACATTATATCCAGTAATAATTAAACAATTGATTCATAGGGGTCATTAGAATTTTCTGCACAGATTTAGGTAGAAAATCCTAATGGCCAGAAACTCCTAATAGCCCCTATGACTCAAATCTGTAATTAGTAGTGGATATAATGTTCATGGAGTCAGACATGTTTGCCGCAGGACTTCTAGACTCAGCTTTTCCCTCTGAAGTATTCTTTACTAACACCTCCATATTAGTAGGAGGGGTTATTGTTGTCTAAATTTACTCTGTATAACCCTGCACCCACTCCTCTAGTTTGTAAAGATTTAAGCTAATTAATTATGCAAAGCTTCAGCAGACAATACAAGGCTCTCTATTTTTCCACTGCCTATCTCTAAGTTTTCACGAAGACATTAGAAAACGAAATGAGATTCTTTATGATAACCTGGATACAGCATGGTTACTACAGCATGACTACATGACAGGGGCCTCTACTTAAAAATGGTCATTCAAAAACATTGGTTGAGAACAAGGTCACATAGAAAAAGGACTATTTTGTCATGCTAATGCCACTTCTCAAGGAATCTTTGATATTTACAAAGATGCAATTAATCCTTAAAAGCTTAAATAAATGAGGCATTCAGTATTCACAGAAGATGAACTTTCCCTGCACAGTCAACACAACAACCAGTTGGAACTTTGAACTTAATGTGGATCCCATCACCTTGAGACAAGTTTAGTTTGATTTACAGAAAAGTAAAATCTGCCTATGTACTATGCTAGTGATTTATCGGTAAAACTAATAGTCTTTGAGAAATTATACTTTATATTTTGATGGCACGGTGTGCTGGTTTATGCTAATTCCCTGCACAGTATGCAAATTAGTTATGCTAATGTCCAAACTTATGTATCACTGTGCTCTTAGAAATTCCCCAGGTGCGTGGGCTCGGCCTAGATTCATTCATAGCACAGTGCGGTAGTTTGCAGCCCAGGATACAAAGGGCCCAAACTTAGGGTAGCATTTTGAAGATTTTGAGAAAAACATGAATACTGAGTATACAATATATCATTTAGGAAGTAGTTATGCAGAATATGCTTCTATCTGTACATCTTATAAGAATTTATAAAATCTTTTTATACCTTTGATTACTCCATTGACAAACATATATAAAATACTTGAGGAGTTCCCTACAAATTTTAGACTGTGTGTTAGGGAGAGCTTTGAGTGATAGGCTGGTTGCGGATGATGGAATTTGTAGTTCCCAACAGATGGTGGGCTAAGAATTGACTGCTTCCACTGGATAAAAGATACACACACTCTCCAATTTCCAAAAACAGTTAAGTTGCACTTCATTCTTTTGGCTCTCAGTGCAGATTTTGTCAAGAGCACCCAAAGAAGACATGACTCAATTATCTAGATACAGACACTTACAAAGTGTGTAGACACGTGAATAACCCGTCATTAGAATTATATGAATGGACATAAAAAACTAGGTCAATTATGCATGAAAGATATAATCATCTTCGTCATAAGTATAAATGTTTCATAAGAGAGGATGGAGGATAAATCATATATGAAGGATTCTACCATACCTCCCAACATTTGAAATGGCAACAGTGGGACACTTTTGTTTTAGTTGATGTTGCTGGGGGTGTGGATGGTGGGTGGGACATTACTTTTAGGTTACGTCATGACATATTAACAGCTCTATATGTAATTGAATAAATGATTTAGATCAAGACTAATGTATCTTATTTATACAGAATAGTATATAAACCCATATACTGAAGAGTAATCCCTTAAGGACCCATGCCTTGCTTGGACCATCATGAAGGTTCTGTCACTTAAGAACCGGTAACAATCCTGGTATGTCATGTGATCCTGGCATGGCAGCTCAGCTGCACGCCACTCTTCCATCCAAGAATTCAGTGAAAAAAAATACCTTTGTGGTCCTTAACAGCCACCCATGCACCGGATCGGGCGGTCGTTATGGGGTTAAACATATGTTAATGTGAGTTGTACACAGTAATACACATATATAAACACACCACAAATTCTGATCTCCTAAAAAGAGGGACATCAGGGTAAGAAAGAAGGACAAAGGGATTTGGGCCTTAAAGGGAGAGTCGAGATCGCAAGATATAAAAATAACTATTTTATTGGAAGGGTCTTAAAAGTGTGCTTGCAAACCAGGCACACTTTGTAGACTATTCGAATTAAGTAGTTGTTTTTATATCTCGCAATCTCGGCTCTGCTGTAGAGCCATGGCCGGTCCGCTGACCGGATTCCTAATCTGACAGCTAGATGGCAGACTTGACCGTTTTTAGTGTAAACTTTGCTTTTGAATATCTCTCAAACTATAAAGGTTTGAGAGATAAGACTTATATCGTTCTTCATGTCTTTTTAATGCCTACAAAATAAAATAAAGATAAAATGAAGTATTAATATCCCTTTAAAGAGGGACTCTCCCTCCTAAAGAGGCACACTTGGGAAGAAGAAGAAGAGTCTAGTTGTAAGGCGACATTTTACTTTGCTGAAAAGCTCACTTGCTGGTCTGATGTCCTTGTGCTTTTGACATTCATCAGTTCATCAATGGTCAGATCATATCTGGCACTCTCACATCCATCAGTTAGCGAGTGCCAAATAGATCCGCCATTTTGCCCTACCAGCTTCAGGCTGAAGTGCCACTTACTGTAGATATTTGGCATACTCTGTATGAATGTGTATTTGGGGAATAACTGGGAATCGTCAGGGATATACAATTTGGGTAAACACCCAAAACACATTTGTCAGTTATCAATTTGAAGAGTAATGTATAAGCTACTTGACAAATTCTGTCCTCTGTTAGAATATTGAAAGGAAAAAAAAAATCATAATTCCAGGATAAAAATAAATGTCAACATTCTGTTGAATTCAACCTATATACTTAATCTCTTGGGTGCTAGAGAGATCACTAATGCAATGCTTCTCAATTATGAATTATGAACAGCAATGTGAACTATTTAGTTACTATTATCTAACTCAGAGGTATCAACTTTTATGTACCCAACTGCTGAGGAACAAAATTACCATCATCCCGCAACCAGCCAATGGCTGTTTGAAGAAGAAAAGAAATGTAGGCCCCCAACTGATGGGAAGTCAAAGGTTGCCTACCCCTCATCTAACTAACATGGCTGTAGAAATCCATGACTGCTGAATAATTTCTGCTGCAACACACCATATGGAACCCAGGGAATGATACTCTGCTCTTTTAAAATGAGTGCTCAGCCAGGTTTCCTCTAATGGCAGGTGTTCTGCACAAAACCTTGGAATAATAAAGTTTGTGCAAAACGTTAAAGAACAGTGGAATTAAAGCAGAAGTAACAGCGAATAGCAGTATCACTTGTCCCTCTTGTACTAACAGATGTATGACTGAGTGTGTGTAAGTAACACAGTATGTCAAGTTGTACTTGTCCATTTGTCTTGAATGTATAATGTATTTAGGGCTGACTGTATAGCATTGGCCACTCAGTCTCAGTAGAGTCTCAGGCTTAGCTAGCCAGCTCAGGTAGGAAGGTTTACTTTACTTGCCTGTCACTTATTAGACACGTTCCTTACTATAACCAGAAGATCCTAATGACCCCTATGCAATTTCCCTGTCTGTCTGTCACTTATTAGACACTTACCTTACTATAACCAGAAAATCCTAATGGCCCCATGCAATTTTCCCCTATGCCTTGGTTGAAAATATAGCATCTTCAATTAGTCATGCCCATGGAGACGGACATGACAATTGTGGCACATTTCTCAAACTGAATCAGGCAGATGGCATGAGCCTACTTACACCTCTAAGGACACACAGAAAGCAAAGTTGTGAGTTATTACTAGGATGTGTTACTCCCCCTTTAACCATTTACAATGCATTGCATTCCCCTCTGGCAGTCAAAAAGGTTAAACTTCTTTTAATGGCGCTTGAATTGTGTAAACAAGAAAATATATTTTATGTCTTTTAAGTCTAACTTCCAGTATCAGTGGTATGAAATAAGCTCAGTCAGTTCATTAGACAGAATTTGGACTAAAACCCTTTCTTTGTTAAACTTTCCATAAAGGATCCTTTTCACAGATCCTCTGAAGCCTGAAATAAAAGGGCAGCATTGACATTTGGCATTTACAAAACAATTCATTCAACAGACACATACCATATGCAGCAAAAATTTATAGTGGACACGTCACCCTAAGACAAGTTTAGTTAGTCTTACAGAAATATAAACGGTGCTGGCCATTTTTTCTGGAAATTAACTATTTTTGAGGAATTAATGTTTATGTTTTTGTGGTACAATGTGGCACTTTATGTTAATTCCCTGCACAATATGTTAATTTGTTATTTTCAAGGCCAAAGTATCACTTGATGTGCTATTACACGCCCCCTGTGTAAGATCTTTGTCTACCTTCATTCGTAGCACAGCATCTTGTAATATTTGCCCAGCACTTACACTTATTAGCATAAAATACCACACTCTGCCACCAACAAATAAAGATTAATTTCTAAAAATCCTGTTTTATTACAAACAAATGGGAAGTATAACATATAGGGAGTTTTAAAAAGAAGAATAACACCTAAAATACGTTACATTATATGCACTTAAATACTTTGTGCTCCATGGTAGAATTGCAGCGGATGTTAATCTTAATACAATAACAGTATTATCTCTACATAAACCAGTAATCAAAATGTGTCTATATAGGACAGCATACACATACTTTACAAATGCAAGATTAGGATTAGATATTACGGCTCCAACATAAAATAACTACATTTTACAGATGCTAGTGGGAAGTAAATGATTCTAGCATTAGTGGCACAATGTTGTCCATGGGGTTTAATCCACTTAATGCCAGACAAGGGAGATGGCACAGAATGGGAGAGATGAAAGACAGGGGAGAAGGCGGGAATGGGAGGAAGGTGAAACTCTTTGCAGATATTCTACCCACTCCTGCCACAATTGCCTCCTGCATGTGTTTGACAGGCATTATGACGTAGATTAGTATATCTCCTCCTTACTGCCACCCCAAGGTGTGGCCAGCATGGACAGATAATTTGTCTCAGGTGCCTTCTTCTTTCAGATACATATAGATTTAAAATTATATAACTCAATTTAATTTGTAAGCATTGTTTTCCCTTTGATTTTCTTTAACCCCTTAACACCCGAGGACATACAAGTACGTCCTCTGGCGGATGTCCCTTAAGGACAGAGGACGTAAATGTACATCCTCCATTTCCGGGTCCCCGCACATCTGCACGCCGTTCGGGGACTCCGGAATCGTTTAAAAAAAAAAATAGACTGCGGGCATTAAGTGTCGGCCGCGTGTGCGCATGGCCAGTCACTAAGGGATTAAAATTAACTAAACTTGTCTTAGGGTAACAGGTCCACTTTAACAGAAAATAAAACTGGTAGACGAGGACATGTATGTACAAAGAAGTTTCATCATTACCAATGCCTCTGTGGTGTGACTTGTTATAAGGCTTCTTTTCAAATTATTAAAAAAAATGAGAGGAATAATTAAAATGGAACTATCACCTTCAATTTTCTTTACAGAACTAAAAACTTCAAATATTCAAATCTTCATATTCAAAAACATTCAAAACTGGCTATGTGTCATGTTAACCAAAAATTCCAGCACATATTTAGTTTAGAAGAGAGTCATAATTTTATTTGTGGGAAAAGTGAAAGTGAATATTTCCTTGTACAGCAGAGAGCTTCATTAGCATATGAAACGTCATTGAAAGGCTTCATTAACATATGGCACAGCACTGGTACCACACAGGTACAACAAGTACATTAGCATATGTTAAAAGTGTGGATATCTCCTTATCGACACACGTTTTTCTCAATTAGCAAATGTTTGCTAATTTTTTTAGCTTTTAAAGGGGATCTCTCACCTACATACATGTAATGCTCATTAGTTAACGCATTTATCAAAAAGATTCAAAACATTCTGGGAAAAATTCCTGTCACTTGTGATACAGTTGATTTGCTCCAGTCTTCTTTAGAACATAAGGCCCTGAAGAAGTAGCATGCCACCAGACTACCACTCTCACCATTTCCACCACCCCAATGGCTGGAGGTGAATGATGGGAGTTTTAGTCTAGCAGCAGCTGGAGGTCCCCAATCTGCATATTCTTGCTTTAAAGGGCTTGCTTTTAGGCTTCATAGAAAGCTGCCAACCCCAAAGACTAAAGAAAAGTAATGAGTTGATTGCTCTGCAGTGGCCAGTAAATAACCAATACAATGAATGGGAGGGGGCGGGGCAATATAGTGACAAACATTCACATCTATTAAACCCGGAAAATTAGACAGAACATTTGAGCATTTAATCCATTGGATTCTATAGAGTACATTATTTACTTATAATTTTGACTGCTAAATTCACTTATGTCATAGCCACTGGTAAAATAAACTGAAAATTTAACATTTCTTAAACCTAACAATCATGTGTATTTGACGTTTAATTTTTCAAGTGGAAAATGTAACAAACTGGGGCCGTAAGTTAATAGTAAACGTGGAGGAATTCTTAGGCAAACCAACTACAACACCAAAAAAATCCCATTGATTGAATTGGGGATATTAACCCCTTAACTGCTAGAGAGGTCTTCAACACATTGCAAAGTTCTCCCCTAGTTCTCCCCTATAATGCAGTTGGTTTGCCCCGAAATGCCTCCATTTATCTTCTGAATATACAGTTAAAGTGAAAATTGAAAAGATCAGCTATTAATGTTTAACCCTTTGAGTGCCAGAGGGGTACGCAACACATTGCTTTGCAATGCGTTGCATATCCCTCCGGCACTCAAAGGGTTAAAGACCCAAATGCACGGGGAAGACAACTTTACAATAACCTTTGGGGCCAGACAGAATTTCTTTTATAGACAACTAGGATTTTTAATTTAACCTTCTAAGCACCAGCGAGGTATCCACCACACTGCGTTGCAATTTGCTGGATAACTCTCTCAAAGGGTTAGCAACTAAGGGTGTGAATTTATATGTATCTATATAAAATATACTCCAAATTTAGGAGACTGAAGGAACTTTTGAGGACCCTGGGCTTATAGTCTCCTGGGCTTTTTCACACTCCAATGCACTTTACAAAAAACACTGCGTGTTATTTGAAAATGTTTCCCTAGTGAACATGTGGGAAATAACCTGTGCAAAAAACAGAAGCATTCAACAAACTCCTTTGGAAGGTTTGCTTACCATTAATAATATTGTGCAAGTAGCTTATCATTGCAGCTTACACAGCTTAGTACATAAACACTTCACTTCTGCCTGCAGAGGCTACTCGGCAAACAGCGATAGTTGTACCAGGGAATGCACAGGATTACTACTCCTAAAATGAACCAGACTGGGCCTGTGATTGCCTACAAAGGGCTGTAGTCGGCAAGATAAAGAGGTGTAGTTCTGGAGCAAGTCAACTTTGTCATAGTGGGCAAATGAAAATTCCATTTGATTTAAATGAGATTTAATGCTCCAATGCTAGCAATATCTCCAACGCATTGCAAAGCATTCAACAGGTTGAAAACCACTTTTAAATGCATGGAAATTTGGGGAATTTTTATTTGCTACCAATGATGTAATTGGTTCTCTCCAAAACTGCTCCTTCCTGAATACAGCCCTAAGTAATTGTGTTGTGGCACCAAGGTTAGTGGATCACTCCATTCCAAATACAGTCAATAAATTACACTGGGGTGAATGTATTATGCCAATTCCATGCAATAATAGGGGCAGGAAGCGGCGTTCTGTCCCTACAGCTAACATCAATTTACTAAGCCACATACACTCAAAATCTTCCCCTTGACGCTGCTTGCTTGAATGGTAGGACAAAGGGGCATACTGTAGGTACTTCGGGTGGTTCCATTCGAGTACATCTTGCTTAGGTCAATGTAATAAGCAAGGCACAGAGGAAATGCCAGTACCCGTATGTATGCCATTTCCCTGTGCATACTATAAGGAAGACATGCCGGCATTGTTGGCAGAGTAATTCCACCAGTGTGTACTACAGTGCTCATGCTCCAGTGTAGTCACTGGCATTGGAGGCTTACACCAGTGGAGCTGCACTAGCAAATCTGTACATCTGACTCAATGTTTTCTTTGATTGTGTTAAACAAATGTTAATTTTCCAGCTACATAATAATTTAATAGAAGACATCAATCTCAAAGTAAGAGTAAGCGATTAGTAAGAATGAAATTTATATCTGTAGGACTTTTCCTGCTGAGTAAAACAAGCTACTCCCACTACTGGGAGGTGGTTCATTCAATAGCATTTACTATTGTTTTTTTTTTTTTTTTTTTGCAACAGTGCCTCTGGTGTCCACATAGGTACATACTGCATTCTATAACAAAGGTGAGCCACTGATTACAGTTCATCATAGATGTTATAGTTACATCTCAGTTTGGGCTGGAACAACTTTTGAATAAAGCATCTCTCAGCAGTAGATTAGCCCTTGCTGTCCTCTAAGGTCCTGTGGTATATGATTTTTCTTTCATAATATAACTTTACTGATCTTTACAGCAGGATGGGTTTTTTTTTTGTTTTTTTACAATATTACTGATCAGTGTTTATCCTTTTATGCTCCAGAGGGGTGTCCACCACATTGCTTTGCAAGTCACTGGACGCCCCTCTGGCACTCAGAGGATAAGTAAAGGGGAGTCAATATAACAGATGTCATTTTTTGTGGTCTTTCATCCATTCATAGAATGAATAAGACCAAGTCATTGACAAGTCAGTGCTAAGAATTCTAAGCTCCTCTGTTCTTAGGACAGGGAAACTGGCAACTGAACCTTTACAATTGTAAGGTCGCATACAATGGATGGCATACAGACTATTAAGCAAGGAACCAGCTACTATAGAATGTTGATTCATCAAGAGCTTTTAAAGACATCACAAACCACAAAAGACAGACAGACTACAGTAGTTATTGCTTTTTACAGAACTGCTATGGATTTGTGTTTTCTTAAAAGCAGATATCAAGCTTCATTATTCAGAGAGCTTCATTAACAAATCCTAAACTCTAAATTAATTTACTAATGTCCCTTTATCTGTAAATGTATAAATGCTGTACGCGCTATATCAGTACATGGGGTGCTGAAGAAGTGACTGCTTGTGAAAAGACCTTTACTAGACAAAGACATGCACAAAGATTGGGGCCACAGCTAGAGGTCAGCCCAAAGAATTTCATGAGAAATTACAAGTCAGACATTTCCAAAGATTTCAATAGTCCCCAACCTTGGGAAAAGCCAGCTGCTGTCATCCCTGTTGTCTATAATTGTGTTTTTATAATGTATTTGTTGGATTGTCTGCCATGTGTGTGTGTGGGGGGGGGGCTGATGCACTAAGAGAAAATGGAGCAAATTATGGAGCAAACCAACCACACTGAGGGTGAAAAGTTAAAAATCACATTAATTTAAATGGGGCTTTTAACCCTAGGAATGCCAGAGAGGTATCTCATACATTGCTTGTGTTAGAGACCTTTCTGGCATTTCAGAGGTTAACAGCCCCAATGAAATCAGTGGGGAATTGGGGAATTTTTATTTGTCCCCTAAGATGCAGTTGATTTGCTCCAGAATTCCTAGTGTGTTAGCCTCATTAAAGGCAATGGACATAAATAATTCTGCTGTAAATATGTGCAAAAACAGCTATTTTGCTCTGCTTACAGAGCTTTATCTGAGACAGGATTATTTGCTTTGTGTGTGTGCCAAGGGGAGGGAAGGGTGTCAGTACACGGATGTTTTGGGGAGTACATGGGTGGTTCTGGGAGTGCTCTCCCTCTGTGTCCTGATGTACACTATGTACGTACTAGCAAAAAAGGAGATAATCTCCAAATTCTTAATTTCCTTACACCTGTTATTGCACTGCTATTAAGGGTTTGTTCTAATAGACATTGTGAGCTGGAAGAGCCGTGCGCCAGAATGTACCTTTGTACATAGGCACAGACGCTCATTTAACCCTTTGAAAGCAAAAGGGATACGTAAAGCATTGCTTTGCAATACATTACATACCTGTGACATAAAGCAAAGACTGAAGAAAACCTGTGTGCTGTTATCTAATGCCTAACAAACTGTGCAGCTACTGCAGAATCAAACATCTGCAGACATGCTGAAAACACTATTCAGTCCCTTGTACTAAAGAAGCCAATTTCTGTCATTTCCTGGTGTTTCTTGTTGTTTTTCTTTCATGGCACACAAAGGCCAAAAAAGACTCACTCTCATAAAGCATGCAAGCTGTATTGACATTTTTCCCAGTCAAACAAATGGACAGACATTCCACATGATGCAGCATCATGTCATTCCAAGACTCTAGGCTCAGACACCAGAACTGCTACAGCTGACACTTCCAACAGCTGAGACCTGGGAGAGCTGAAACTGATCACAGTCTGCTTGGTGGAAGCATGGCCTGGTGCAGGAAAAATCATTACACACCAATATTCAATTCTATGGCCCATAACACATAAAACAATGGGAACAAATCATAATTCCAAAAATTCACATTAAATTAAATGGAGTATTTAACTCACTGATTGCTAGAGAGGTCTCCAAAGCATTGAATTAAGAGACTACTAGCATTCTTGGGGTTAAAATATCTGTTTAAATTAATGGAATTGTTTAGATCTCCTCTGTGGTGATTTTTTGGCCCAGAATTACTCCATGTTACTTGTGAACATAAACCCAGATCTCTAAAAGCAAATGGAGTTATTCTGGGATAAACCAGCACCTCCAATGGCCTAAATACAAATTCCCTGTGAAAGCGGAACTATCACCCTAAATAAAGCCCCCCTCAATAATTAGGCATATAGAGATATGCTTAGAAACAGTACTATTATCGTGCATAACTACCGCGTTATAAAGAAATTCATATTTTTCTGAGGCTGACTTCCACGCTTCTTGCTTTAGAGGCATCTGAGCACCTGAGCCGTCACTCCCTTCCTGTTACCTTAAGGTACAATAAAGGAGACCCAGAAGGACAGCGCAGGTGCCTCTAAGCCAAGATGTCTGCACGCAAGCCTGGCCACCGGTCTCAGAAGAAGGATTTCTTCATAACGTTGTACTTGTGTGAGATAGCAACACTGTTTCTAAGCATATCGTCATATGTCTAATTATTGGGGTGGGGTCTTTATTTAGGGTGATAGTTCCGCTTTAAATTAAATTGGGCTTTAAACCCCTTGAATGTTAGACAGGTCTCCAATGCATTGCTATGCAATCCACTGGAGACCTCTCTAACATTCATGGGGTTACAAAGCTCTATTCAAGGGCACAGAAATTTAGGAAATGTTATTTGTCCCCTATGATGCAGTTGGTTTACTGCAGAATAACTCCAGTTTACTTTTATAAATCTGGGCTGTAGTGCCCTATGAAGCACTTATTCCATAGGATAGCTAAACAACTGCGCCATTGAGGACGAATAACAACTCCCCAAATTCCTATTGATTTAAATGGGTCTTTTAATCCCAAGAATGCTAAGGAGGTCTCCAACAAAGAGACCTCTCTAACATTCAGTGGGTTAAAACCACCATATAACTCAAAAGAGGTGAATGTACGATGCTGATTCCACACTAAATCAGGGTTGGAAGCTCCATGAATTCCCTACTCATGGCTAGTATAAGTTTACTAAGCTGCATACTCCATAAAGCCTCCCCTTACCACTGCTTGTACCAAGAGGAGGAGAAGAGGTCAGTCTGTGGGAATTTCAGTACCAAAAGTCCAAGCTATGCATTAACATGGTGTAGACAATGCTAATGCCATCAGTTTCCCTGTGCCTGCTTTGGTGCAGGAATACAGAGTTTGCAGGCATTAAAGGCTAAGGCTGGTGGAGTGTACCTGGAAATATTCACTAAAACTATCATTCAGTTTTGTGAGTACCCATCAGTGCAGCACTGCAGGGGTTGGATTTATATCCCAGCTGCCCCTAGGTGGAGCTCTAGGCAGTTGCCTAATTGGAAATCCAGCCCTGGCCGCTGCCATTAGAGACACGCTCCATGCGGTTGCCACAGTGGGATTTTTATTTTGCCCCTGTAGTGCAGTTGGTTTACCTTAGTATTACTGCCCTTTACTTTGTACATATATCCATTTGGTTTCAAATTACAATTTGAGTTGGGGGGTAATTTAAGAAGCAGGTGAGAAAACAAGAGTGTCAGTGACTTAGGAATGCACTGCTCTTTGCTGTCAACATGTATTTACATTTTTGGTTACTTATCAATGACCGCGCCTATTCCATTAACACTATGAGTGCCAGAGGGGTATCCAACACATTACAAAGTAAATACATTGGATACTCCTCTGGCGCTCAAAGATTTAACTATCACATAAAAGTCTATGAAATGTGTACAGAAACCAATATAAAGATGATGTTCTGTGTGTGTGCTATCTACGTCTCCATAATCAGGGGAATATACACGTGATTCTGAGATGCTTTTGCTGTCCTCTGGCTGCCTAATGTCTACGCACTAACCTACTTACGTTGGAAATCTTCTTTTTATGCTACCTGCTCCAAGGGGTGAGTAGTGGAGACGTGTATATAGTTGTTTCAGGGTGTTCTGTGTCTCTGCATCTCTCTTCCTGTCATGTACTTACAAGGCGCTGGGGAAATCAGACTAACATTCTTCCATTTTCCTGAGCATGCTATAGGGAAGGCACTCAGGGTTTGGTTGCATTAAACCCTTGAAGAACAAAGGGGTAAAAAATGCATCTCTTTACCATGCATTGCACAGACCTGTGGTCCTCCAGGGGTGAAAGTCTTAGCTCTGGGGGAGTGTGCACACCAGTATGGAATAATAATGATGAAATACTTACCTTACCATATACAGAAAATTCTAATGGCCCCATATGAGTTTCTTTCTTGTTCCATTGTTCAAGAGACATCTTCAGTCAGTCCTGTCTGTCATGTCATGGAGGCAGACAAGACATTTATCAGTAGGACCACAGGACATTAACTGTGCTCAGTGCCCATGGTAATCTTAACTCTTTAACCTTTTCAGTGCCAAATGGGTGCGCAACACATTGGCACTCAAAGGGTTAAGGACCAAAGGAGGTGGCAATGCCCTCTGGTCCTTAAAGGGTTAATTAGGTTCATGCAAATTGAAGACGCATAAGAACAAAATCCATAGGGGCCATTAGGATTTTATGATCATAGTACGTTAAGGGAGTGGTTATTTCTAGTAGGTGTTACATCTCCTTACAAATCAGTATGCTGAATGATTTATATATTTTTCAAATGATATTTTCTCTGAATTTTAGGAAGCTGCCACTTGATTAAGAGACATTTTTTGTTGATTAGATCAGCTTCCCATAAAGTCAGCAGATCAAGAAACAATCAGATGATGTCATACTACAGGGACTCTTTTAGGAAGCCAGAAACATACTAAACACATATATAACTTGATGTGTTTACCAGACATCCAATATTTAGAATTTCTTGCCAGGTGCAGTATTACTAAGTGTTCCCTTGAAATTCTGTCTCCAGCAGAGTAGAGTACCGTGCAGTATAGCAATATATATACATGTCAAGAGACCAACAGGCACTTCTGTTACAGTACATTTCCACGGACTCAGCAACTTATGCTAAGTTACGAGTTAGTGAGGCTGATCACAGAAGGACATACAAAGGTGTTTCTCAAGAATTACACATTTTAAATATTGGCTTCTGCGTGCAGATGCAGGACGAACATAAAGGTCTATTCAAAGGGATAGTAATGTTTCAAAATAAAAGCCGCTCCAGTTAATCTTCATAGTATTTGGGCCATGGATAGTGCTATTTCAATACTCTCAGAGTTGTAGTTCAAGATTAATTGAATGATAAAGTATCCCCCTCCCGCCCCTTTTACCTAGTGTAAGACACCTCCCCTCAGATGTGGAATCTGGTCCACAGACCAGACAGCTCACAGCAAGGGAGCAATCTTCTTACTGTGAGAACAATGAAAACCCTGCCCTCCTTGACAGGTTTTCCAGGTTTTTCCCTTATGCTAATTGAAGATTGTCCCTCTCTGTAAGCCATCTGGACACTACCTTTCTGTTGTGAGGTGGGCAGTGTTACATCAGTAAAAGGGGTGGGAGGGGGATCCTTTATCATTCAGTTACTCTTGAACTACAACTCTGAAAGTATTGAAAAAACACTCTCCATGGCCCAAATACTATGAAGAGTAATTGGAGCTGCTTTTATTTTGAAACATTACTATCCCTTTAAGGTATATTGCTAGAGTGTATATATGCAATGTACAATACTTCCTACATATTAAAGTAACACTAATGGATACTTTTTAAAAAGAGCAGAACATAGAGGGCTATGTATGTTAGTACTGGGATTAATATTTATTTAATGATCATTGATCCAAGGAGAAATTTGATTGCCATTTTGGAATCAAGAAATAATTTTTTCCCCCATTCAGAGCAAATTTTTAAATTCCTGTATTGAGGGTTTTATTTTGCCTTCTTTTGGATCAACAACAATAAACAAGAATAGGAAAAGGGTTTAACTTGATGGACGCAAGTCTTTTTTCAACATAAACTACTATGTAACTATGTAACTAATACTAAAATAACAGTTATTATTATATAAAAAAAAGCAAATATCCCGCACCATGATGGAACTTTATATATAATGATACTACATGTGCTGTTTCTCATCAGATTAGGCCAAGCTCTTCTCTTTAGCAGTCCTCCCTTCTGCATTGACTTAGACCAGTGATTTTCAACTTTTTTTGTTCAGAGCACCCAAAACACAATTTAGATTATTCAATGCACCTCTAACATTTTATATTTCATTTGTCAATAGCATTATGAAGGGTACAAATCCTATATAATAATTCGCTAAAACGTGTGTAACGATGCAGTCATGCGCAGTAGAGACTGCCAGTGACGAGGCTGATACAGAGCGGGGCGTCTAGCTCTGTATCAAACACGGCGCGTGCAGTCTCTACTGAGCATGACTGCAACACGACCGGCTGGCACTGTATCAGCCGCGGCGTGGGCAGTCTCTACTGTGCATGACTGCCCCGTGACCGGCTGGCAGTGGCACTGTGGCACGTGTAACGGGGTCTTCAACTAGTATGTAATATTTAGTCATTCTTAGATCTGATAATCAAAATAACAAAAACAAACATTGTGCATAAACACATTTATGTTAAAGTTTTTATACAAAGAAGGAGCACCCTAAGTAGATGTCTATGGCCTTAACCCTTTGAGTGCCAGAGTGGTACGCAACGCATTGCAAAGCAATGTGTTGCCTACCACTCTGGCACTAAAATTGTTAAACAATAAAGAAGAGATTTTTAACCAAGAAGGATATCAGAGCACAGATTCCTGACCAGGAAGTACAGCAGAGCACAGATTCCTGACCAGGAAGTACAACACAGCACAGATTCCTGACCAGGAAGTACAGCAGAGCACAGATTCCTGGTCAGGAAGTACAGCAGAGCACAGATTCCTGGTCAGGAAGTACAGAACAGCACAGATTTCTGACCAGAAAGTACAGCAGAACACAGATTCCTGACCAGTGAGGACAGGAGAGCAGTTGTCATCTCACTGTATACATACTTGCAGCGAAGACACCTTAGGACAGTTTGAAAGATATTACAGATTGTAAGCTTCCACATCAGCCTTGTGGAGCCCCACTAAGAATGAGTTTCATACCCCTATAGCATTTAAAGTTTTACGTTCTACTTATGTAATGAAACTATGACATATATATCTGTGAATCTTACAATATGTTCTTCCATCTACTACTAACTAAAGGTGTTCCTTTAAAATATATATTTGTTTCAAGCGTTAAAATGTTTCAAAGTACATACCCTCGCTTAACATAAAGTAGCTGAGTATAAAACACAAAACAGGCCAATCAAATTCTCAATATAATTGTTCAGTTCAGTGCATTCTGAACTATCTGTAAAGTATCCTTGTCAACCTTGCTAGATGTTTGACAGAGATTACAGATGGGTGAAACCAATGATGGTCATTCATAATTCATATATGATATTGAATATTTCCTGTCAAGGAAAATAGCATATTAACCATTTGAGTGCCAGAGTGGTGAACAACACCCCTCTCTATCATGCAAAGGGTTATATGGTGATTTTTTTCTTGTGGAGGTGGAGGTTTGATTATTAAATGGTTCTCAAGATTTCTGGATTTAGTAATAGTACATATGCATTTCAAAAAACATAATTATTCATTCATATAAGATCAGTCATAGCAAAACACTATTATATAATCTGGCAGAACATCATGTGGCTATCCAGCTGCTGTTGGGCTAAATCTCACATCATCTTAAACAAGCCAGTGGCAGGCTGGGAATGATAGGTAGTGTTGTCCACCAAAATGGAGAGCCACAGGTTGCCTGGGGGTCTGTTCACACAAAGTAATAATACAATGAGAATAGTGAGTTGCCCAGACTGACTTCCACTGGCCTTATGAGAATGATGAGAGACATAGTCCAACAACAGCTTGAGAGCCACAGATTGCCTAATATTGACTAATATCAATAAATATATTGAACTGGCAGCCCTATAACCTGACCAAGATAAACAGCGGGACAAATGTGTGAATTTTCCAATGCAGCTACAATGCGGGTTATGCATGTGATAAAGTGGAGATAAAGAGGAGAAGACTTCTCCAGTGATATCACTTCTCCAATCCCTATGTTCTCCTAAGGAGCCTACGCACTAAGATTTCTCCCACGTGGCTCCATAGAATAACACAGAAACTGGAGAAGTCTTCTCTGCTTTATCACCTCTTCATCATCCCTTAGTGAATTTCCCCCCAGTTATTGCATTTAAGGGTATGCACTACAGTTTATAATCCTCTGTTTAGCAACAGTGGTGTTAAGGAGAGGAAATCTGGGGTACATAGTTTTCTAAATTGACATTAGGTGGGTGTAGGGTCTGAATATCAATTCCAGAGCTTGATTTAGCACTGAATACAATTTGCACATTCATCCCACTGTTCTTACTGGTCAATGTGAATGACCAGTATCCACGCTATCATTTGTTTTTATGTGTAGAGTATTAATTTCCACATGAACAACTTGTCCTGAGAATAATCACTTATATACACCTTTATAATGTGTTACCATGGGCTTTATTAAAAAGCAAAGTTCGAATTATTGTGGAACAAACTAACTACACCACAGAGACAAATAAAATGTCCTCAAATTCCGAATGCAACAAATGTACAATTTTGCCATTTCAGCCTCAATGCAGTAGCCTCTACTGCTAGTGGCTGCTCTCCACTGTATGCACTAGAGAGTATGCTCACTGTAGTGTATACCAGATAACGCACTCCGCCAGCATCGGGCTTTAGTGCCAGCAAGCCACAAAGCATGCACAGGGAAATGGGAGACACTAAGACATTTTCTCAGTGCTTAAGTGTAAGCAACATTAAAGGATAGATTTTGGGTGTATGTGGCTTAGTAAATTGCTGATGGTTAGGCATAGGAACAGAATGCAAATCCCAGTGCTGTTGTTGTGTGAAATTGGCATGGTTCATTTCACTCATTGATTTAAGTGGGACTTTCAACACCTTGAATGTTAGAGAGGTCTCCAACTCATTGCAGTGTTCAGGGGATTGAAAACTCCATTAAGTTTTTTAGTTCAGCCCTCAGCCATACAACACCGTTTGCCTCACAATTGCTCCACTTTGCTTTTATAAATAAAGAAAATCACTCATATTTATAAATGCCAAGTGGTGTAATTTTAGAGCACACCAACTGAACTGTAGGGGACAAATAAATATTTCCATTGATTTAAATTGAACTTTTAACCCCCTGAATGCTAGAGAAGTCTCCAATGAGTTTGAGACCTCTCTAGCATTCAAGGGGTTAAAAAGCTCCATTTGTCTTTTACACGGTATATCTAATGCTTCTGTGCTACTCTGTTAGATAATTCTCATATTGCTGTCCTGTGTTGTGGACTATGTTTGTATCTTACTGTGCTGTATCTTATTGTGTGCTTTGTACTGCATTTTATTTTTCAATAAAGCTTTGAAAAAAAAAAAAGCTCCATTTGAATCAATAGAAATTTGGGGAATATGTATTTCTCCCCTATTGTCCATTTGGTTTTCCCCAGAATTGCTCCAGTTTGCAGGCCAATATGGGGGGTATATAAAAAAACATTCTTAATATAGGTTTAAGAGTTGTTCTTACAATTCGCAACAACGGGACACATTTATACAGAAGTAAATACAAGTTTATAAATATGTCTGTATCTGAGAATATTCTGAGAAAAATCTCTAATGATAATAGTGTTTGCATACATTGCTTATACACTATATGCTTCCATTAAGAACAAGTTATACCTGGTGTTAAAGGGATAGTAATACTTAAATATTACTATCCCGCATCTCGTAGTCCTTCAAAAACTGAGTACAATGAGCCCAGCGGCATCTCTCAAACCTTTATGGTTTGAGAGCTATCCGCTTTCAAAGTTCCCTCTTTTTGCCTTTCCCCTGATGTCAGCATTCTAGCTGAGAGCAGGGGAATCCTCCCCTGGGATCAGCTGGTGGCTTTGCAGCAGTGCTGAGATCGCTGTAATAAAAAAGAAATCCTTCACTAAAAAGGTCTTCTACGTGTGCTTGGTTTGCAAGCAAACATAGAAGACCTTTTAAGTTAAGGGTTTCATTTTTATTACCGCAATCTTGGCTCTGCTGCAGAGCCTCCGCCAGTTCCGGGACTGGATTCCTTTGCCATCAGCTAGAATGCTGACGTCAGGGGAGAGGGAACTTTGAAATTGGATATCTCTCAAACCATAAAGGTTTGAGAGATGCCACTGGGCTCATTTTACTCAGTTTTTGAAGGGCTACAAGATGAGGGATAGTACTTTTTAAGTATTACTATCCCTTCAAGATTAAATCACTGAAGCTGCCTTTATTTTTGGCACAATTAGAACACTTTGTTATAGAAAAGCTGTGACAGGATTCTTATTTGGACAAGACCATTTCTACTCCACTTTTCAAAAAAGTCAAGTAACTGGCATTAGTACTTAGCAAAAAATGTTGCTACTCATTTATGTGTATCCGTTCATCACTTTGTGACAAATTTAGAGTTACTGTATTACTCCATAGGGGGAGATTAAGTGAGCAGTGATAAAGAAGTGATAAAGTGGAGGTAACTTCTCCAGTTTATCACTTCTCCAGTTCCTATATTATTCTATTGAGCATATGCACTAAGAGTTCCTCAACATGAGATCTTAGTGAATAGGCTCCATAAAATAACATAGGAACTGGAGAAGTCATCTCCACTTTAATGTCTCTTTATCACCTCTTAGTGAATTTCCTCCTAATTATTTAAATTCCCCTGGTGTCTCCAACATATGCCACTGAATTGAAAAACAGATGCATCTAAAGTCAGTTATCGAAAATGAATACAGTACAGCACATTCTAGATATTGGAATGCCACGTTGGCTCTCAAAGGGTTAAAGGCACCGTTCACCTTTAAGCATCTTCTTATAACGGGAAACCAAAAGGAAAGAATGGTCAGCACTAGCCCTATATAGATAGTGGTCCAATCATGACAACAATGTGTCTGGTGCACTCAGGGTAAAAAAAACAATAATTGAAACACAGATATGTATACAAAAGGGATGGACAACCTAAAGCCCTATTAGAAGAGTGGGGTTTGGATTCACAGTGAAGAAACATAAATGTATCAAATTGATTGGCTGCTGAGCAAAATAATTCCTGCTCTGTATCCTGGATGGAGTGGGAGGAAGACCATCTATAGTATAATTTTCCTGGCTCCACTTTGCTGGTTTTCCCCATAGAAAACTGAGCAAGACAAGCCCAAAATAACAAAGTTCAACAAAGAAATGTGTTTTTTTCAAATGTTATGTGCAGTACGTTATTTTATTTTACTGAGATAAATGCATACATATATTATTTGAGGCTGATGTGCTAAGAATAATTGGAGGTTATGAACTAAGGTGTGATGAAGAGAAGATAACCCGTCTAATGAGACAAACTCTCCTCTTCTTATGTTATTCTATGAGGATTATGCACCAAAGTTAAATAGCAATGCAACCCCTCTGGTCCATAAGGGTTACTTTATAGGTTAAATACAACTGGAATTGAAGAGATTAATACACTAGAGAGTTTATCTCAGTCACACCTTAATGCATCTCTCCCCTGGTGCAATTCCTGGGCAAATCAGTTGAGCCATAGGGAACAAATAAACCTTCCAAGTAAAATGAGTGGAATGTTTAACCTCTAGAAAGATTGAGAGGTATCCGGTGCACCATAAAATAATGTTGTGAAGACATCTCCAGCACTGAAGGGGTTAAAAGCCCCTCTGAAATAAAACAATGAGGATTTATGGAATTTGTATTTGTAGCATATGGTATTTGTGTATGATTTTTCTATTATTTTATTGCAGTTACTTTTAACAAATTTCTAATGTGTACTGATGTCCATTACAACTAGAGTGAGATTCACTCTTAAATATAAAGTGACGAGGGTGAATGGGGTTAACTAGAAAATAATGTGAAACTAATTTGAAACTACCATTACCAAATCTGAATGAAGCAAATCAAAATAGAACAATGAAACCACAAATGTGATTTCTAAAAGAAACCGGCCACATATTTTCAAAGAAAATGTTGTCACTAATATATATATATATATATATATATATATATATATATATATATATATATATATATATATATATATATATCAAGATTATAAAGCATGAAGCTTATTAGTCACCAAAATAAAAATAAATGTACTCTCTTCTCTGCTAGTAACATCTCTGTTGTAACAGAAATGAAGAAAGGACTGCTCATCACAGGCAAGCAGATCAGAGCCTTAGTATAATCTTCCTACAATGACAGCACAATCCACACACCCAGCTATAAAAAGGGCAGGGTCTTACTGGGCTGCAATCAGATTACCGGCAAGGCTTTATCATGCAGACTCACAAAAAGGTAACTGGTTTAAGGGCCCAACCACAGCCTTTTCTCTAGCATCTTGAAAAGTCAGAAGATGCTCTGTCTGCATTAGGCGCAAATGGACCGGCCACAAGGGAAATGACCCAATCAACTGTGATCTCATTGTCAATACTATGACATTTTACTTTTCTATAAGGGCCAAAGCAACAAGACAACCAAAACAACACCAGAACCACTTTAACCCTTTGGTTGTTAGAGATATATCTCACACATTGCGAAGCAATCCGTTGGAGGCATTTCTGTCTTACAAGGGGTTAAGTAAATATTATCCATTTTAATGTGTTGCAAATCATTTTGTGCTCAGACAGTTAAACCCTACAATGTTCCAACACACAAACACAACGTTATACATTTATTACACTAAGAAATACAGCAGATCTGTGTGACTGAGATATGTAACAATCAGACCTGCTTTATCACATACAAACATTGTTATTTTACATAAAAACCAGAATCAGAAGATCCTATCATCAATATTTACACATATAATGTCACTCATTTATCAGTATAATTTACATACTGCATATATAGTGTTTCTTATTTATGTGTAAATGACATTCTGCCCTATGCACAATAGGGTATCATATCTATAACACACTTTTATTAGCAGTAATGAGAAACAGTTCTTTTTATGAATGAATACCTCATCATTAAAATAATAATAATCACATGTATACTGGAGTGATCCTTCTTGTATTGTACGGGGGACTTGACCCTTTTAGTTCTAGAGCGAAACGTTACACACTCCTCAGGCACTAAATGGGTTAAATAATATGAAATCGCCATGCATACGGGATTGAATGGTACGTGTTCCCAGCCTGTGCCCATAAACGAACCGCTGCCTTATCTGCAGTAACTGACACTTGCTGGCTGCCAGTCCTGCGGCTATTTTAAGGTGAGTGCCCTTCCCCATACATACACTGATCCCGTTAGCCGGAGTCAGACAGCACCCCCCACCCTGTGTCCAGCCCCTAGAGGATGGTACCTTTGTATCTCTCCAGAACGTCTTCATAGGCCTGGAGGTATTCCTGTTCATCGCTTCGGATACACGACGAGGAAGAAGCATTAGCCCTGTAATGAGCCATGGCTGCAATGTGTGTGTGTACCCCGGCTCCAGCCAGCAGCCTGTACAGCAAGGGGAAAGCCTGGGATGGGAGAGGAGAACGAGGGAGGGGGAGCTGGGAGAGGAGCCGCCCAGTCTACCCAGATCCTCCTTCTCCTAGTCTTACAGACTGCTACTGGCACAGCCCATGGCAGGGCATACAACCGTGTTCCGAACAGCTGTCCCTGCACTTCTCCTGTCACAGGCAGGGCTGAGCTAAGACTGGGCGGTGCCGGGGCACATTACACAGCTCAATAATACAGACAGTCAGCCCACACTGATACTGCTGGGAGCGTCTTCCCTGGGTCTAGCTGGCACATATAGCGGTAACTCATACTACTGGGCACTCAAATCGCCATTACTTTAAATAGGGCTTTTTACCACTTTTGCGGTTAGAGGGGTCTCTTCCTCTTTAGCCTTCAAATGGTTAACGACCCATTGAAATGATTGGGTATTTACATTTCTCCCATGTGGTGCAGTTGGTTTGCGCTAGAATTGCACCTCAATAGAATAATAGAATACTGGTGGTCCTTATGTATTCAGGACAGCATTGCTGAAATTCTACACGGGGAAAGGAGCGACATAAATTGGGGCTCACGTAAAGGAACCCTATCTCAAAAACATGAAATAGGTTTATATAACTTTAAATGTCGCGTACTTACAGTTACGTAATTAGTCATATGTTACATCCCTAAAATATAACCAGACGGCTGCATGTGTATATTATTTTGTTCACATAGCATTTATTTTATGTTGTTTGTGTTAGGTGAATTTGAGTAGTGTCCACTGCTTTTGTATTCAGAAAGATTATCTCAGTCCGTTTAACTATAATCCTGGACAAATGGGAGCCCTAGAAAAGGCATAACTATATGTTTTTCTAGGAGCATATGTAAGACTAGATTTTAGGCCTCAGAAAACAAATAGTGCATTTTTACAGATACTAGCATGCCATTCTGGGTATTTAAATGTATGTAAACGTATTTTTTTATTGTGTTAGTGTTCCTTTAACGATAACTGGGAGTGTGCGTGGCAATGCATTACACACATCTGGTACTCAAGGGTTTACCACCTGCATGCTAGACTGCTTAGCAATACTCTATTTACTGTTGGTTGGGAATATCTATGGCAGCCAAAGGGTTACATTTTAGTATAAGTCATTTCTCAGGGCTTGCATGGACTCTCATTACAAACACTTAAATCTGAAGAGGGAGACCAAACTGATTATTCATCATTTTTAAATGATGTTTGTATAAACCAGAGGTGAACATGTGTATATAAAGCTGTTGTTGAACTTCATTTCTCACCATCCTCAGCAGGTGTAATATCTCAGGCACTCAAAGGGTTAATAGCTAAGGATGATAGGAGTTCTGGTGCCACAGCTTTCCTAACCCTGTTATACACAGTCCAAGTAATGTGCAAAGTTTCCATTCAGTATTTCAATGAATTATATAGTAAGCCATCTGTGGTAACATTTCTATAAAAACAACACTACATGGGGTAGCAACCATGGGGGTACATGGGGTAGATTCCATTCAGAGGACCCTTAAAATCAGGTCATTGGAACATATGCAGAAAGTCAAACAGGGTGCAAGTCTGGGGCAGACCAACTGCTCTACATGGGACAAATCAAATAATTGCGTGTTATTTTGGAAAATACAGGAGGCCGCTGCTCCTCCATCTTGTACTGCATCTCAGGATGTGTGATTGACATCTGACCCATACACTATGTTATACTTTTACTGGAGTTTTATTTTGCAAGACCAGTTGAGGGTGTTGTCACCCAGTATCTAATGCTCTTGATGCATCATCCCTAAGCTGTTACCAGACCTGCCTGTCAAGCTGTTATCATATGAAAGCAGTTCCACAACCACATCCACACAGGAAGGCCAGTGTACTGAAACAATGGAAAATGTAATATACACTATCCACACCAAACATATGAATTCAGGGAAAAGATCTCAGCCAATGATAACAGGTGCATGGGAGTGGACAGGCCCATATTCACTGGCCAGTAAACTAACTCAGTGCATTGTTCACAGCAAGCAACAATCCTGGGCCTTAAGCACAAAAGAGAAGAAGTTCTGAGGCAAACCAACTGCACCAGGTGGGACAAATAAAACGGGACTTTTAACCCCTGCAATGCTAAAGAGGTCTCCAACACAATGGAAATCAATAGGGACATTTTTAATTACTGCCCTACAGAGTGGGTGGTTTACTCCAGAATTTCTTCTCTTTGCTTTCGTGCATATGCCTCCCTTGTAATCAGTGGTTAAACCAAAATATTACATTGTTTTAAAGACAAGGTCAGTTCATTGTTTACTTAATTTACAGAAGTCAAGGATCGCTGTTTTCAAGGAAACTGTAGATTAAATTTCACGGACTGCAGTAAACAGACCCATTAAATTGGAGGAAATGCATATCCAGATAAAACAGTGGAACAATACAAATTAAGCACAATGCATAGGGACTCAGGTGGCCTAAGAAATGAATCCTAACATTACATATATATGGCTGAAATGTTTCAACAGACAAGATGTGAATTGCATATGTAAAACCACATTCATTGTGCACTATATTAGCAGGTGCTCTATCACAAAAAAAAGTGGAGGGGTCCTGGAACAAACCAACTGTACTATAGGGGAGAACTAAAAATTCCCCAAATTCCTATTGATTTAAATGAGGATTTTAACCCTTTGAATGCTAGAGATGTCTCCAATGCATTGCGAAGCAATGTATTGTAGACCTCTCAAGTATTCAAAGGTTTAAAATACCCACTTAAAACAAAGCGATTATTTCTCCCCTATAGTGCAAATGGTTTGAGCCAGAATGCCTCCACTTTTCTTTTGAACATATGGTCCTTTATTTTTTCATCTTTACCCTTTCCTTTACACTTTTATGTCTCTGATATTGGGCTCCCTGGAGATGTTTCAAGTGATTTTTCCATTAGGGACTGTGAAATCAGGTATAACGCACAATGTAAAAAAAAAGTGTACAAGAGGAGCATATAATGCACTCAGTGCTGCAGGGACAGTGTTACATTGTATCCCTGTCATGTTTTGATGGTCAACTGATCAGAATACTGGAAATAGAGAAAAAGGAGCATACTGTCTGAGACATAAAAGTGGGAAAAAAACAGTGAAATTAATAAAAAACAAAAAAAGCATAGGAAGTTTGATTTTATATATTAACATAGTAACATAGTTGATGAGGCCGGAAAAAAACATATGTCCGTCAATTCCAGCCCATGCCAAAAACACCCCAGTTGATGCAGAGGAAGGCAAAAAAAAAAAACCCTCTGGAGCAATTTCTAATTTAGCCCCAAGTGGGTACAAAAATTCCTTCCTGACTCCAAATGACAGCCATCTGTCATCATTTTCAATATTGTTCTGTGCTAGATAGCCATCTACTGCTTTGCAGTATAGGTACTGTTGCTTTAATGCCAGCAAGCCCTTAACATTAGTCCTATAGTATTGCAGGAAAATGGACTAATTGTACACCAGTTTCCTCTGTCTTGTCATTACATAGACAGACACAAGATGCAGAGAGACTGAATACCCCGAACAGCCATTCACTTTCCCACTGCCCTCTACTTGGCACAAATGGAGCAAAGAGGAGAATTATCCATAAAGATACTTTAGTACACAGGTGTTAGGCTGGTGAGGCACAAAAAAATTTTTTTTCATCACCTATTATAAAGCAGAAACGTATCTGTCCATCCGCGTCCTGTGTATTCATGAATGAACAAGCATATTTAACCCTCTAAGTGCCAGCAAAATATCTAAAACATTGATACATTAATAGTCTTTCAAGAAAATGATGGGGAAACCAATTAGTTGTAGACTTTCAATGCATACCAGGGGTGTAAGGCTGGTATTCTTTCAGTTGTTGTTGGACTAGTAACTTCCATCATCCTCAGGATAGTAGCTGTAAACTAAAAACAACTGGAGAGCCATGTTTCCAGTTCTTCTCTATACTTCTTGGTATATTTGCACCTCAACAACTAATATTGTATATGCCGATGAAGACATAACATACAGAACAGACGACTAAGAGGAGACCTTATCACATTGTACAAGTATATGAGAGGTCAATACAAGGATCTCTATGGTGAGCTATTTATTCCAAGGCCTGCTCAGGTGACCAGGGGACACCCCTTAAGATTAGAGGAAAGGAGGTTTAAACTTCAGCAGAGGAAGAGTTTTTTTACGGTAAGGTCTGTTAAATTGTGGAATTCATTGCCCAGAGAGGTGGTTATGGCAGATACAATGGATATATTTAAGAGAAGATTAGATACATTTCTTTCAAAAGGGAACATACAGAGTTATACTGTTTATCAGTAGGCTGATCAGGAAGGTCTGATAAAGACTAATTTAATTGATAGCAGGAAAGCTATAAAATTCTCAGTTACTGGGGTATGAGGCGAAGGTTGAACTTGATGGACTTGTGTCTTTATTCAACCTAATTTACTATGTTACTCTGTTACTATGTAATATCTTCAGACATGCTCATTGGTAAATGAAAGAATACTATCCCATTGATCAAAATGACAATGGCTAACACACAAAAATACATGCTTAAAAAAAATGGAACATTTACACAAAAAAAGTGGTACAATTCTGGAGCAAACCAACAGCACCATAGGGGACAAATAAACATTTCCGTCAATATAAATAAGGTATTTAAACCCTTTAATTTTAAAAGGATCTTCATTATGTTGGAGATCTCCTTAGCATTAAAGGGTTTAAAAGCTCCATGTAAGTAAGCTAGCCCCAGAATTGCTCCATTATTCATCTGTACCTACGGCCATTATGTGTTTAGCTATCCACCAATCGATACGTTTCCAAAAAAGGACATATGTATCAATACCAAACTGGGACATCCTGAAGCAAAATAACTGATCCTTGGGTTTCAAAGTAAAAACCTTGATTACATAAATGTTTGCTTTTCTTTTTTACCTATAGTGAAATTATTGCTTCACTTTTTCATTGATAAACTTGCTTTGTTTTCTATATATCCAAGAGCTTCCATACAGATCAATACAGCATAGAAGACAGATCCAAGCAGGCTGTATTAACAGTAATAACATAATTGTTTTACTAATGCATTGCAAGCGATTAGCTGCACACTCCTCTGGTGGCTGGAGGATTAACCCATACATTCCATAGACTTTGCCATTTTTGCTGGAGCTATTCACACATCAAAAGGTAAATAAACGAGTAAGAGGGTTTTAAACTGTATATCTTTGGACAGTGATATCTTTTAATTAATAAATATCCTATATAATAATTCGCTAAAACGTGTGTAAAGCCACGTCATGCGCAGTAGACACTGCTGCTCGTGCTGCAGTCATGCGCAGTAGGCACTGCCCGCGCTGTGGCTGATACAGAGCTGGACATTGTGTCCTACTAACAATGAACATTGTTAGTAGGACACAATCTTCACCAGTTCACATACAGTAAGGACTAGATGTGAGTATGGTGCATTGCTTTGCAATGCGTTGTGTACCCCACTGGTCCTTAAATGCTTAAGCAGATTATCTGCTTCAGTGTGAACAAAACTGCCAGCAGCTGTCATGCCCACCTACACAGACATGAATGACATCCAGGACTGATTAACTGTTTTAGTGCCAGAGAGGTATCCAACACTTTGAAATTCAATGCGTTAGATACCTCTCTGGCATTCAGCAGGTTAAAGGTGTTATCTCTTTGCACACAGGAAAAATTCATAGGGGCCATTAGGAAATTCTGGCCATAGTAAGGCATGGGAGGTATTATTATTAGGAGGTGTTACTTCTCCTTTAAACCAGAAGCAAAACAATATCTCAAATAAAATAAACTGTCCAAACAAAGCAGGTACAGATTTCAGATGCAGTGAGATTGGATTGTGCTGACCATGCCCAACACTCTGCACCAAGGGTGTGACCAGCAGAGCTCAAGTGCCAATCACAATATGGCACCCTATGCCATTGCCTACTCTACATAACTGTATCTCTGGCCCTGGAAATATGTTAGTCTTGAAAGCTTGCTGACCTCACATTGTTATTGACTACCTATTACAAATCACTTTATTGATGTGAAAATGTATTGGTATAGACTGTAGGGGATAAATCTCCATGTTGTGTTACTGTGGTATTTATACACTGGTGGGGAATGTACAAACACGATCCCACTATACGCCAGTAGCTGGAATACATTTTCTAGCCCTATCCCTGCCTTATGCTGCCTGTCCTCCTTATGGTGCTTGTACCAAGGGTAGAACAATGGGTAACCATAGGGGTATTTTAGGGTAATCTGTTCCTCTGCTCCTTGTTTGAAGGAATAATAATATTTACTATGTAAAAATATAGAAAGATGTTTAATTCAAAAGTTATTAGAGCTCAAACATGAATTTTTAGGTGCATTATCTCAATGGACTGAAAGTGTACACTGGTGCTGCTGCTGCTACACCATCCTATGAATATCTCTGGTCATGGTCAGTTGACCATAAATGTACATAGGATGGTGTGGAAGGGCCACTGTGTAATTTCAGGCCATTGAGATACTGCACCTAAAAAAAAGTTGGGCTGCAATAACTTTTGAACTAAACACCATTAGCTGTAGAGGTACACTTGTGTTACTCAGGAGGACAAATCTTACAACATCTATTTTTTACATATCAAATATTAATGTCCTTTCCATGTACAAACATGCCGCAGAGGAAATCTGTGTAAATGTTTTCATTTTTTCTGTACTTGCAATAGTAGAGTCTTTTGGGCTTGCTCACATTAAAGCCTTACACATGGAGAAGTGTGTGAGCCGGTATGCAATCATACACAATCAAACATAGCCATGAGTACAGGTACAGGATTTTGTCATCTACCTTATAAGCACAGAAAATGAGCTGCTCTGGCAGATTATTGCATTCCCCTTCTATCTTCCCAATCCTTCAGACAAGAGGTGTCCACCAGGCATATCTCAATCTGCCAGTACATCACTATGTAATTGGTAGACAGAAGGATGATTGATGCTGAGTAGTGATTGCACTGAATACATTTTCAAGTGGTTAAATGCCACATCTAAAGCATAGGAAAATATCTACAGATTTATTCCCTATGGTAAACTTGGTTTGCCTCAGAATGACTCATTTTTAACATATTTGATTTTGCAATACTGCTCATGTTTTTTGGTCCAATTTAAGTCTATATGGATAGGCCATATAAGCATACATATGTTGTAAAATATATTAGAATATAATACCAAGTGACCACTGACACATATTAGAAAGCCAGTAGATCATGTTAGGATGACTGGGAAAAAAGATATCATCACTAAAGTCTGGGAATCCTTCAGACAGTACTTCTTCTTGCCATCTACCTTTAAGTCCTAAAGAGCACAGCTTGTGGATTAGCTTTCCATGTGGTATAGTGTCAAAGGCTTTACTAAAATCCAGGTAAGCTACATCTCCAGACCCACCCTGGTCTAAGAACCACATGCAAAGGAGGAGTGCAAAGAAACACTGCTTCCCCTAGCCTGCTAGACTGACAGCACAGAATAGAATGAGGTTGGGGAAAAAAGAAATGAACAATTCTGGAGTAACATCGACATCACTCTAGGGGACAAATAATCATTACCAAACTTCCCATTGATTTAATTGGGACTTTTAACCATATTAATGATAGAGAGGACTTAGACACATGGCTAATCAATGCATTGAAGACCTCTCTAGCATTCAAGGGGTTAAAATAAGGACCCAAATGGTGCACAGCTCATTACAATATCTGGGAACTCTCCGGATCTGCCCCAGAGACTGTTTTTTGCAGTGAATTAACAGGTGTCCGTGGACAGACACTGATTCTCCGGTGGTGGGACATTTCGTATGAAATGCTGCCCACTTCTGCTTCTTCCCATCCTGTTCCTCCCACTTCCCACCCACTGCTGCTTCTTACCAGGCCGTTCCTCCCACTTTCCGCCCACTTCTCCTTCCCATCCTGTTCTGCCCACTTCCCACCCACTTCTCATTCCCATCCTGTTCTGCCCACTTCCCGCCCACTTCTCCTCCATCCCATCCTGTTCTGCCCACTTTCCACCCATTTATTCTCCTTCCCATCCTATTCTGCCCACTTTCCGCCCACTTCTTCTCCTTCCCATCCTGTTCTGCCCACTTCCCGTCCAATTCTTCTTCTTCCCATCCTGTTCTGTCCACTTCCCACCCACTTTATCACATGGCCCATTAAGCCCCACCCTCACCCTTTGTTAAGCACCGCCCCTTTGTGACACGAACAGTGTCATTTATATCCCCCACCGGCACCACATGAGTCTCTTTCGGAGACTCTAGAAAACTAAGTTTACAGGTATGCTCATTGCAAAGTAATACAGTGAGTACACCCCTGGCCTGTTAAATCAATGGGAAGTCTGATTTGTCCCCTATGGTGCTGTTGGTTTGCTCCAGAATTGCTCATGTGCATAAGGCTCCATCAGTTGTTAACTGTACCAAGACAGGAAACCACTGACACATGTATCTGTGATTCTTACAACATTCTTGTAACATTTACAGGACTCTGCAGTCTTCAGCCGCCAGTGACTGCACCTCCACTTCAGGGTAATAAGAGAGCATGACTGCTTTATTGCATACACGCTCCACCATCAATGATTCACTAAAGTCAGCAAGTCCCTTTTATACCATTTAATCTGAACCTTGTTTTGTACATAGTATACAACAAGTATCAATGGTAAGGAATGCCCAAAATGCCCATACACGCTCATAATCCCCTCTCCTTGGAGCAAGAGGAGTTAAGGGGAGAAGTTTCTGCATAAGTAGCTTCATAACTTGGCGTTAGGCAGCTGTAGCATGCACAAATTGGTTCAAGCACCTAGTTCAGCGTGGAATTGTATTATTATATTGTATTGTATTATCCCTACTTTCCCTTCTTGTAACAGCCAACTTGTATTATACCTTTTGTGCTCCTTTAAAGAATAGTTCTAACTCTTAGTGTCAGGGAGGTATCCAACGTGACACCTCTCAGGCACTCACAGGGTTAAAATCCAAATGTTCCCCAATTTCCCAGCTTTTTTTCTGGCTGAAATGTAGTTGGTAAACAGAACCATGGGAATGTTATGAGCAGTTTCAAAATTGTTATCCTCAAAGAAGAGGAAATGGCTACACCCTCTTTATCAACCTCGTTATTTTTAATATAGTGTGCACCTATAAAATGCCACTTTCTCATGGATTGGCTGAGGGTAGAGAACTGCAAACCTTCTACAAACATGTTGGAATACAGGGGAATTTAAAGGAAAAGTATTACCGTGTAATAATAACCCCCCCACACTTAAATTTTGATGGAAAACAAATCCAATTGGCCCTTACGAATTTTGCCTTTGTACCTTAGTTCAAGATACAAGATCTTCAATCAGTCCTGGATGCCATGTGTATGAAGGCAGGTATGACAGTTGCTAGCAGACCACACAACACAATCTCTGCCCATTTCAGATGTTAATCTTATCCCTTTAAGCACCAGAACGATGTGAAACCCCTCTGAGCCACTATGCCTGCTTCAATTTTAAAAAAATCTGCCAGTGTTATGTCCGCTCCCATGCACATGATGTTCAAGACTGATTTAAGACGTTAACTTTTAATAAAAACCACAAATGCATTAGGATTTTCTGATCTCAGTAAGTTAATTTTGGGGTTATTATTAGAATGTGTTGTTTCTTCTTTAAGACAACAGTCAAAGATTTAAAGGGAAACTACCTAGGTCCGGTAGGAAACCAAAATCTGAATCAGCGGGAGATCCCAATGGCTTACAGGACTATTTTTGAGCTTGCACAACACAGTTCTCACAGAAGCAGACTTAGTAAAACTATGATAATTACCCATTAAAAATAATCCCTATGAATCCTAGAAAGGGCTCTGATTCTCAATTCACAATGTCCTGGTGACCTCTAGCATTATAGGGGTTAAGAAGAAATAAGACACGTTGTTTGCTTATCTGCTGCATGAAATGTAGGTGGTCACATCCATTTATTTATTGAGAACTGGGGAATCATCAAAGCTCTAGAAAGTCAGTGGAGTTGGCATGAAAGGCTACAATTTATTTTCCCGTGACCAAAGTTTCTTGACCTTTCCTGGGATTTTCAGGGACAATGAGATGCAAAAACTCCATGTCCTAGCAAACTAGTTTGCATGTCTATTGCGTCTGGTAAATTGGGTTTGGGTTTCCATATGAAGAGTATACAGCATTCCTTCACTGCAAGGGCACAGCATCTTGATGCACAGGATGTTCTTATTGGCTTATGAAGTGTTTTGTGTGTGATTGACTACATCTAGTCTAACCATGGGTGGCTGATGCCATTTGTCACCCCTCCCAACACCCCTCCCTCTCATAGAAATTATTGTTGGGGCAATGCAGAACAGCTTGAACATAGCTGCATCACAGGGCATCCAAGTCACCCATGTGTACACAGCCTAAGATGCTGGATTTTGAGGGACACTTTAATCATGCAGGTCATATCCACCATTCTAACATGTAGATTTGGCCAGTGGAATCCCATTGTACCTGCAGAAGGCACATGCTCCTGGCTTATGGTGGATGGTTTAGTTAACAGTTTATATACTTCTGTAATGTTCAGTTTATAGTCTAATTTTGTCAGTTTATTCTTCGGTTTATATGCCCTTGTACTGACCAGCTTATTAAGATTTTTTTTTGCTTAAGTTGTACGCTGAGGGCAGTTTCTGTTCAGGAAACAGTAGATGGGTCTTGGAGCTGAGTCATGAAATGAGTGGGTGTGTGTCCAAGGGCAAGCTGGCCTAGGGGCACCAGGAATTTAAATCCGGCCCTGTGCACAGACACTGACACAGGCTTGTTTTGTTTCTTGTAGAGGGAAAGGGAAATTCAGAGTACCAGAGGGATATGCAAAGCATCACCCTTCTGACACTGAAACAGTTAAAGGGAAATCACATAGAAAACAAAACTGCAGCTTTTGGAATCTCACACACAGCCATTGACAGCCCCACACTGAGTAGTTACCACTTAGTCACACAGTTGTATTTTGTAATGTGGATGGGAATTGGCAGCTCATTAATGAGAACTAACACCTCCTAATAATACCCGCCCAAGGGGCAAACCAACGCTTTGGTTCCCCAATAGTAAGAAATGTTTGCAGCTGTTTTATGTCTATGCCAACATGCAGTCTTCCTTCTGATGTTGTTGGTCATTAGTTAAAAATGATTAGAATTGTTGTCCAACAACATCTAGAGGCCTGGTCTCTGCTCTGGAAGAAGAAATGTCTTTTGACCACAGAATTACACAAAACACACAAGAAACACAATGTGTTTGTACCCCTCTGGCACTCAAAGGGTTAATGCCAGCAGGTCTCATTTGTCTGCCCCGTGGGATGAATACGGCATCTTGTTTACTACATAGCGTTAAACAAGTCACAGAGAATTATTCAACTGCCCCATCGCCCTCCCCTTGGCATAACCAGTGTTAATGGGAGTTTTTTTGGTGTGCTTAGCTTAATATTTAGGCATTAGGCAAACATAGGGATAAAATTAATTTGAGCTCCTGAGCTAGCATGGAATCAGTGAAGCATATTTACGCCATTATCCTTAATCAGTCTTGATGTCAAGTCCATGGTGGCGGATATGAGAGATGCTAGCAGGACCACAGGACCTCAAATTGTGTTCACTGCATATGGTAACCCTTTAAAGGGATAGTATTGCTATAATTTCACAAAAATTTATATTGTAGACATTATAAACATTATTAGAAAGAGCTATGTCCCATCTCTCAAAGTTTTATAGTTTGAGAGATTGAAGTATGTAAAGTTCTGGTTTCCCAGCAGTGTGCCACCCAGCTCAGAAAAACAAAACTTGGTCGCGGGACCGTCCTGCTGCTCTTCAGCAGAGTCAAAATAGCGCTATGTAGAAAGAATTACTTCATTGGAACGGTCTACAATGTGTGCTTGCAAACCAGACATGTTGTAGACCAATCCTATTAAGTAGTTCTTTCTACATCGTGCTATTTCGGCTCTGCTGAAGAGCCACAGGACGGTCACAGGACCGAATTCTGTTTTACTCAGCTGGGTGGCACACTGCTGGGAAACCGGAATTTTACATACTTTGATCTCTCAACCTATAAAACTTTGAGAGATGGGACATAGCTCTTTCTAATAATGTTTATAATGTCTACAATATACATTTTTGTGAAATTATAGAAATACTATCCCTTTATGAAACACAATATGCACCCCCCACTCCTTAAAGGGTTAAGTAGGATCATGCACTCTGCCTGTTTCAATCTGAAAATACTGCCAGCAACTGTGATGTCCGCCTCCATGGACATGACTCATTAACGATGTTATCTCTTAAACAAAAACACAAATGCAAATTTCATAGGGGCCATTAGTCTTTTCTCATCACAGTAAAGTACATTGGGGGTTACTACTAGGTGGTGTTATTTCTCCTTTAAGACAAATGTTAAAGATTTAAAGGGAAACTACCTAGATCAGGTAGGATATCAGAATCTGGATTCTTTGAATGCTTCTTACGTATCCAGTTTATTGAGAGAACTCTCTAGAATTCAGTGGGTTAAAAGCACCATTTAAATCAATGGGCAATTTCTTCCTACCCTTTGATGCAGTTGGTTTGCCCCAGAATTGCACCTCTTTATCACTTTATTGCACTTTTATTAGTGGATTGAGACAATCAGTTAATGCTCAACGTAAGAATATTTTTAGTTTTATATACTGGCCCTCCAAGGATTAAAGAGTATTGGACTGTGTGTGAGATAGGGCAGTGGAAAGAGCCCAGTGTTCTAGTGAAAAGGCCTGGAGGTGGGAGGCAGGGAGGTGAGGGATAATGTATCTGAGGACAAACTGGTCTGGGGGTTGTGTTGCTAACTGCCCACTCTGCAGGTGTTGAGGGGAGGAGTACAACTGACAGCTGGCACCATCTGCTATAAATATACACTGCACAAAACAATGGGCACAGACCCACCTGAGTAGATCGCTTTCTCCATAAATAAACACATACATTTTTAACCCTGTGTGCTCCACAGGGGTGAGCAACGCATTTCGAGTCAAAGTGCTGCACACCCACACCGGCACATAAGGGGGTTAAAAACCATTCATTACCAGAGGTGGCTGCAACATAATGCTCTGTATAACTGGCAACACTGGCAGAGGATGAGTTAAGCAAAGCCATAATAAATAACGGGAGATAAAATGGAGAATACCTTTGCCTCAGTTTTATTGCAACCACTCCACTCATCCACCATTATGTGCACCATGAAACAATCTTACCCTGGCAGCTAACTGGTTAAAAAGAAATGAACCGCTTGGATGCCAGAGATGCCTCCAAGTAACTGCTCTTTAATGCTGGCATCTCTAGTAATTAGGGACTTAAATAAACCCACAACAGATAACTGTCCATAAATAGTACAATTTTTACTGCAGTCTTCTCCAGGCAGCTAACTGGTTAAAATAAAATTAAACACCATGGATGTTGAATCCAACACTTTACAACGCAATGCACTGTATACGTATCTGGCATCCAAGGGGTTACTACAGCTAAAAATAAAAGATTCTCACTATAGCAATCATCTGCAAAACAAATGTTGCAATAAAACTAAATACAACTTCCACAAAAGCAGACGTGTGTACGTAACCCTTAAGGATCAGTGGCGTGTGCAGTGAATTTTACACTCCTCTGATCTTTAAAGAGTTAATATTTAATAAGTATCTATTGCTGTCATTAACCCTTTGAGTGCCAGAGGGGTACGAAACACATTGCTCTTGTAGAAGATATTCAGGGATTAACAGGAGAACCAATTAGGTTGGATATCTTCACATAGATAAAATTAAATTTGAGAACTTTACACTATATTAGGTATGACACTACTTCACAGTAACAAACAGATTAAAATAATCAATGCCGCATATTTGTACAAAAATATACATAATTTATTTAAGTAAAATATATATAAAGAGTAAACAACAATGATATAAATGAGTGACCAGCAATTACAATAGATATACAGTAACTCAATCCACAATTATCACCATTAGCATTACCAGTAATTAAAGGGTTAACCACACATAGGTATATTCAGAAATATTAAATAACAATAATTGAACTCAGCAACATAGAAAAGGATAATTGATCCTTACAATGAATTAAAATACAGTTGGCAGCAGCATATATGAATACCTCTGCCCCAGAATCTGTAAAACTATACTAATTGAGGTTTAAGGTATATTGTCAGGTGAGTCAGCTTTAATATTAAGCCAGGTCCTCTGACAATTTCCTTATACCATATATAATAACCAAATTTAGATAAACTAACTGGAATAAAATCCCAGTTTTAGATCACTATAATTTAATTATGTACCAATTTCAAATATTGCATACCTTCTGAATAAAACATATACATTGCATTTAATATATTCAGTAATACATTACACCAAGAATATACTCAGAATCAACCTAATAATATGTATAGACAGCATACCAAACTTCATGCAACATATACCATACACATGACCATAGCAATCCTATGTAAAACCTGTATGGTACTTTAAGGGTTAATCCATTTAGAAATATATGATGCCACACCCAAGATGGCGACTTGTTTGTCTAGTGTGAAGTTTAAATAAACTTCTCACTGTACAAAAATTTATACCCAAAACACACACAAAGAAATCCAAAGAAACACCTCAAATTAAATAGACAAACAGCAGTTGAAGGGTTAATAAACAAATTCAAAGAATTCCCCCACATCAAATATTAGCTATAACCTTTCTAGGGACACAATATATTCTAGAAATATCAATGATCATATTAACTAATTTGATCTATATAGGTCTCCCTGCTATCAACTATGTACATTTATCTGGCAAAATGTAACAATTTACCAATTAATTACTGAATTCTGCTTAATTCAGAATTACTACAGCCAATATAGCTTATTATAATTGGTCACAATTGGGTGGCCAGTCCGATTAAGACAAATTATAAGAAAAATTATGTTTCTTCAGATATAGAAGAAATATATATTTGATTCTGAATTTTGCAGAATTTAAATAAGGAAAAATATAGTTACCAGTCCAATAAGTGCTTCTTAATATCTCTTTAACAGCCAGCCAGGTACATTTCAGGAAAACAAAGCAGGAATTGAAGGGCCAGGAAACCAAGAGGAAAGACCCCCTTCTCTCTCAAAACGTACATATTTATAATGTAAAATTACCCTTATCAGAATCTTCTCTGATTGGATAGAGATCCATCTCATTATGCAGTGACATCATCAGTATTATCTGATTGGATACCCTTAATCCCTAATTTCCCTATGACATCACACATATTATTATGGAAAAATTCCAAAGCACTAGTAATAACGCTATGTACTCTCATGATGGCGCTCTTACTCCACATTAAAATTTTACATATGATAACCTGTATCTGTCTTATATCAACAGATAAGAATGGCCACAAGGTCATTAGACTTGACATAAATATGTCACCCTACCAGACTTTACCATATGGGAGTATATCTTCCTTTAGACTTGGTGTCTAGCACATAATCTTATATACCCATAAATGACATTGTCAGGGTACCTGTGCAGCGGCTGCTCGAGCTGACTGTATCTTTCTCCAGCGGCTCCAGCTGCATTGTCCGCCCACACACTGCTTTGCCTCCATTGAGGCTGGAGGACTTTCCTCGTCTGGCAGCTCAGCCACCTGCTGTTTCCTGGTGCGGCTCCAGCTGCTTCTGCTGCTGGCGTGTCGGCAGGCAGGTGACATCAGTATTGGGTGCACTTCCAAAGGCACGGACGTGCGCGCCATTTAAAGAGACAGCCACCTGTTGGCTGCTCCTCCTCTTCCTCTCTCTTGACTATTTCAACTGCCTGGACACAGGGCTCAGTCACCCTTTCGTTGGTGTCCAGTGCAGTTCTATAGTTTTGGCTCTGTGTATGATCTGGCTTGTCTGACTAACCGACTTAGTTCTGACCTGTGGCTCTGTCTGTCTATCCGCTCCATGGATGACCCTTGGCTTTGTCGTACAACCATTCTGGTGCAGACCTGTGGCTCTGGCTGACTACCCGTTCCGTGTGTGACTTCTGGCTCTGGCTGACTACCCACTCCGTGTGTGACTTCTGGCTGGTCTGATTACCCATTCTGGTGTTGACCTGGGGTTCCGTCCACTGCGTATCCAGCGTACCAATGCTTCAGTAGACATCCTGTCTGGTGCAAACCTGTGGCTCTGGCTAACCACCCACTCCGTGCATGACCCTTGGCTTGTCTGACCACCCAATCTGGTGCTGACCTGTGGCTCTATCTAACTGTCCTCTAGTGTGGCCTTCCGTTCTGTTAGATACCCAATCTGGTGCAGGCTTGTGGCTCTGGCACACTTTCTCCTGGTTGCCTTCCCATTTGTCTGGCTTCTCCCAGATATGGACCTGTGGTATTGGTTGCTCCCCTATCTGTCTGGCTTCTCCCAGGTGCGGACCTGTGGCATTGGTTGCTCTCCTGTGTGTCTGGCTTCTCCCAGGTGCTTACCTGTGGCATTGCAGACTACTCCTTGTCCTATCGCTGGGACCTTCATCAGGAGAATCACACGGAAGCAGTCTTCAATTTTTGGTAGTTGTCACTTGCTCCGTTGTGCGCTTCTCTTTAGTACTCTATATATATATATATATATATATATATATATATATATATATATATATATATATATATATATATATATATTTTTATATCTTGTGATATTTCTGTTTTTGTTGCTGTCTAATAAAGTTGGTGTTACCTTTTAGTACTTGTCCTGTGTTTCCTTGCTGAGACCGTGACAGACACTCAGTTATTTTCACCCCCTACCTTGAAGCAAAGGCCATTGTTTTAACATTTACACACATCTTCAAAACAGACTTTCAGAGAATTTGGTTTAAAATAAAAATTAACCATTTCCTCCCCATCATGGCAATGTCTCTGACACTCTGCAATGCATTTCGTACCTCTCTGACAATCAAAGGGTTAACATTTATATGTAATGAATTCATTTCTCTGGCTCTTTTTTAGTTCAGTATTGATAAATATGTCACTATTAGTTCATTTGCAAATTCTGAACATTTTTTTTGTTACTATCGATACAAACAAACCCCCCAATGTGTTTGCTAAATTTACTAAATGATCGAAACACACAATCTGTATACTTTTAGATACTGTGTCGTTTTGAATAAACACGAAAGTCTAACTCTAAAGGAATACTGAATCTGATGTAATATACCATGGTATCCATTGTGAGGCCCATGAGCCAAATGCGGTCCTCCTCACCACAAGATACGGCCCATCTGAAATCTTTAAAAGAATCCTATTTAATCAGCACTGATGAAGTAGTAGGCCAGTAAGGCCTAACTGACAGTCAGCAGTGTAAATATCAGTATTGTCTTTGAATTGTTCGGTAAAAAAAATTCATATTTTTGAATAGCCAACAGGTTATATTCACAATTGTTATCAATAAAAAATTAATGTGGCCTTCACACGTATGGTTTTCTGATCATCTACAACCAACCAACTATAACATAGGAGTACATGGTACCAGCTCTTGTCTTTGATTTCTAAACGCAGACTCGCATGTGAAGGTGCCGGCATATCCCCTTAACTCAGGGACACTTATAAAAAACACATACTACAGGGCTGAACTGATTTTTATCCTGTGCAGAATGAAACTCCTGATTTAAAGGGATATGTGGTCACCTTAGCACATGTAGTGGTGCAGTTCTGGAGCAAACCAAGTGCACCACAGGGAATAAACAAAAACACCAAAAAATGATCACTAATTTAACCCCTTAAGGACGGCCGATGGCACATGCGGCCGTCACTTAAGGACCACAGACCATTTATATTTTTTTCACCATCCGCTTCTGGGCTCCACGAATGGCGTGAAGCTGCGCGGGGAGCCCGGAATTCCATGACGTCCAGGACCGTCATGGGTCCTTAACGGTAAACAACCCATGATGGTCCTGGACCGTCATGGGTCGTTAAGGGGTTAAATGTGTATTTCCACATCTTGAATGCTAGAAGAAGTCCCCAATGAACTGCAGAGATCCAGCTGGTTTAGCCCAGATTTGCATCACTTTCCTAGTACATCACTGAGTGCTAATAAGGTAAATCCAGTTCAAGCAGGCTGTCTATTTTCTTACCTTCTGTAAGGCATAAACTGCTTCTACTACTATCCCTTGAGTATTTGTCAAGCAATCTGAATGTATGTATTGCAATCACATCCCTTGCCTCTACTTGGATTAGATAAATCAATACCAAAATGACAAATGATGCATTTGCTGCCCCCTTGTGGCAGCAAAGGGGAGAAAATTAACCACAATAAATTAAGACAACACAAAGGAACGCCCACCACCTAAAATTAATAGGTGGTCATAACCTTTATAATATCATCATAGCCATAATTTTTCTAAAAATTATTTATTGAGTGTATAAACTCCAAAATATATCATAAACATGCTTTTTCTAAGCATTGGCAGCAGCTGTGCATCACTATTATTCCCATCTTTATTTACAAAATGGTAAGGACAACGTAAGGAATGATTTAGTGCAAAAACTAATGAAGACATTTCAGTGACCTGATCTGGGTGGTTTCAAATATTAAAATAATTAAAAACTCTATGTTTTTATTATTTTTTTAACCCTTTGTGTGCCAGACATGTATCAAATGCATTGCATTTTTCTTTATATTTGAACAATTTTAGAACTTTCCCAGGAAAAAAAATAGTGATAATGTCTCTTTTTTTTTGGATAAGGAAATGGTACTGCAACTTCAGTGACATATGGCTTTCAGGAGTAATGTTTTCTCATTGGGGAGGCATTAAATTAAAGCACAGAGCAGAAAAAGGACATGTGGTCAGACATCCTTGTGGAATGAATTATCACTGGAGGGGGGGAGAGGAGATAGTGTATTCCATACCAGTCCTGACAGCACTGTTGGTTTTTAATGCTTGGAAAAAACATCTGGAGGAAATTGCACAATCACAAACAGTAACTATAAAGTAGGACAATTTCATTATGAAAAAGATATACTGTAGGGCTTTTTCTGCTGCGTAAAGCAATGGTATCTACTCTGCTGGGAGTAAATTTTAAATTATAATGCCACTTTCTGTTTTGATCACCTGCTGCCAATGTTTCTGTCACCTTCTGCTTTAGCCTAAGACTCAATAGAGCAGTCAAAAATAAAATACCAGCTGGCGCTGCCTGTTCCTGGATCTGCACAACTAAGGAATCCCCTAAACAAATTATATTATATGTCTGTCTAACTATATCATCATCTTCAGCTACTGCTGATACACTGCAGGATGAAGCGCTCCTCAGCAAAATTCCAACAACTCCTTAAATATATATATATATATATATATATATATATATATATATATATATATATATATACCGTCCTCTGGATCAACAGGGGTGATGTGGCATGGGCTGGACTTGATGGCTGCGTTTCAGCCTCTATATATATATATATATATATATCATTTGAATGATAATAAAACTTTACATTTTTCTTCAATACACAATACCTATGAGTGCTTCTTTGTCCCTGCTGGTATACAGTACCACATCCACTTTCAATATTTTAATGTGGACACAGCACTGAGGCAATAACCACATATATTGTGTAACGGAGTGCCCATTACTTTCTCTCTCTCTCTCTTTATATATATATATATATATATATATATATATATATATATAGATAGATAGATAGATAGATAGATATAGATATAGACATATATATACACACACAAAACAAATTAGTATTACAGTATGTATTCATATTTTTTATTGGACTAAAGTGTTTTCAGGATGAGCTTTTGAGGGTAACAACCTCCATTTATCAAGTCAAAAGCAATACTCGACTTGATAAAGGGAGGTTGCTACTCTCGGAAGCTCATCCTGAAAATTGACGGCATTATCAGTTACTGCAAAACTCATTAATTTTGCATCTACACCAATGGACTAAGATGGCTAACCTAAGTGAAGTATATTATTCATAAGAAATATTTTCAGTTTCATTAAAAGCATACATCATACTACTCAGATATCTCTTTTTTGGGGGATAATCTAAAAGCCGAAGGTTGTAACTTTTCGAGCACCAGATTTTGATATCCCTTTGGCATGCTAAGGGTTACAAGCAAAATGTGCATTTACCTCATAAGAAACAATTTACAGAATGACAAATAAATGTCTAATCATTATTGTACATACAGAGCAGTCATCATAACCTGCCAGTTAGAGGCCGTTATGCAGCAGATCATTCTTATCCTTATTTTATTAATCTGAATGAGATTAGCCAAAATGATAAAGTTCCACCCCTGATTTTAATGAGACATGAGAACCATCTCAAGGTAATAAGATGTCTGTCTCATTATAGACTACAGCAGAGTTCAAATGCAAAAAAACATGTAATAGACATGACAGACTGCTGTATGCATTCCTCCTAACATTTCAAATGTCCAAAGAGGGACACATTTTTGTTAGGTTGTGTTGCTGTGGCGCAGGTGGTGGGTGGGTCATTAACAAAGACATTTTAGGTTATTTCATGATCTCTTGACATCTGTTTGTGTAACTGAATAAATGATTAAGAACAAGATCAAAGTATTTTATTTGCACAAACTAATTTATAAACACATATACTGAAGTGTAAACAAACATTAATGTGAGTTTTAATTGCTGTGGAGAAATGTAATGCAATGATATACACGCCACGTAGTCTGATCACCTAAAAAGAAGGACATTAAGATGGGAAAGAAGGACAGAGGGATTTGGGTCTCAAAGAGGGACATCTGAAAGGTATGTGTATGTGTACTCAAGTCCTTCCTTTAATATATTAAGAGCTACTTATATCAAGGGTATAATTATCCTTTTAAGGGGAATTTACTCTCTCTTAATTTGTTTAAAGGAGCAGTAAACTTTTTTTAATGAAAAATATACACTGTAAGGCTTTTCCTTTACAGTAAAATAATGGAACTCCCGCTGATGAGATATGCATATTTTCATAGTTACTACAGTGTAGACTCTTGTTTTCCTACAGAAACAGTGCCCTCTATTGATCAGATTCCAATTAGCTATCCTGCCACATTCTCTGTGAGAGGTGATTTATTGACAGTTCTCTATATAATGTGATAGAAACTGCTGAGTCATGCTGACAGTTAAAACTTTCAGGAAGTAATCACACAGTTTGAACTGTTATAACTTTTGAATAAAAAAATTGACAGTGGTGGGAGTAACCTTATTTTACTCAAGAGGAAAAGCTCTATAAAATATGTTTTAATAAAAAAAAAAGATTACTACTGCTTTAATTATTTATCTAGGTAGGCGAACTTCATATAGCAGTCAGTTGTATCTATATGATATTTTATTTAAATTAGATCTCTGTTGCATTATACTTCTACTTGTTTAAGTAAACAATCTCATAAAGATTAGTCTGTCTAATGAGCATTCTCGATATATTGAAACCCATTAGAGGCAGACTTCAACAGAGATCACCGTTTACAGCAAAATGCAGAATTGTATTGCATGTGATACCCATCTGGTACTCAAATGGTTACAAACAAAATGTGTTTACCTCATAGGAAACAATTTACATTGGCAAATGACTAATCATTATATTACACACATAGTAGTCATCAGAACCTGACAGTTGGAGGCCTGTGTGTAGCAGGTCATGCTCCTCCTTACATGAATAAGCCAAGTGATGAGAGTCAAACCCATAACGCTTCAGTTTCCAATCAATATGAGATCGTCATCATAACATCCTGCATTACTGTATGGATATCATTGATTAGGTGCCTGGGTTGTGGAAGAACGCAGGCAGATCTCTCCAAGAAGCTATATATCTACATAGTGGGGATGGGTTGTATTCAAAGGGTTGATCCCTTTGATAGATAGATAGATAGATAGATAGATAGATAGATAGATAGATAGATAGATAGATAGATAGATATGTGAATCCATTCTGGGGCAAACAGCCAACTGTGCTAATCTAAACTAATAACAATTCCAGTTGCTGTAAATTGGGAATGTAATGTAAGGGATAGTAGTGTTTCAAAATATAAGCAGCTCCAATTAATCTTCATAGTATTTGGGCCATGGAGAGTGTTATTTCAATACTGTCAGAGTTGCAGTTCCAGTGTAATTGAATGATAACGTATCCCTCTCCCGCCCCTTTTACCTAGTGTAAGCCACCTCCCCTCAGATGAGGAATCTGGTCCAGGAACCGGACAGCTCACAGCAAGGGATAATCTTCTTACTATGAGCCCCCCTTGACATGTTTTTCCTTATGCTCACTGAAGATTGTTCCTCTCTGCGATCCATCCGGACAGTCTTGCTGCTCTGAGGTGATCAGTGTTACATCAGTAAAATGGGCAGGAGAGGGATACTTTACCATTCTATTACTCTTGAACTACAACTCTGACAGTATTGAAATTATGCTCTCCATAGCCCAAATACTATGAAGATTCATTGGAGCTGCTGTTTTTTTAAACATTACTATCCCTTTAAAATGTTTTTATATATTTTCATTACAGTTGTCCTGCAACCCCTTGGTACTTGAAAGGTCTATAAAGTATTGCATTAGGGGATAAAAATAAGGATAGATTAACTCTTAATATGTTTCAATATAATCTACCCTAATATCACATTAACACTTTGTTTGCAATACAAATTCTCTTTGTATTGCTGTGAATAGCTTTGGAGATATCACTGGACCATAAGAGGTAAACATTTCACTTCCAGTCACTGAAAGTGTAAAAAGCATAGTTCTCTAGAACAGTTGTACATATTGGGGTTATGCACTAAGGTGTGATAATGTGGAGAAGACTTCCCCATTGATAGAACTTATCCAGATCCTATTTTATTCTATGGAGCCAACACACTAAGATACTGTATCTCAGGTTAGAAATATCTTAGTGAATTGGCTCCATAGAATAACATAAGACTTGGAGACTTTATCACACTGGAGAAGTCACCTTATCTTTATCACCTTAGTGCACCTCCAATGTATAGCTTCTGGCCTGCATATAAAGCAGAATGTTTTATTCTAGCCCATCTATTTAGCTGCATTACAGTATAATTCAATAGACGGTGCAGTCATAGAAACTCTTTCAAAAGATGCAAAACAAGGAGTCAGGACACATTATTCCCATTAATATGTAATTGATCTGCTGTACAACAAGTAGAAACATAACATCAGCATTACCATCACTCACTGGATGACCTTGAAATCAAGCTATACAGAAACTGGCACAAAACAGCATCACCTTAAGCTTCTAGCAAAATAAAACATTGCCCAGATGATGTTGTATATATTATTATATCTCTATCTAGATCTAGATAATCTCCACAATTTCCAAGAAGTGGCAAGCTAAGTAGACTTGTATGTTACTGTGCAGAAATTATAGTACTAAGGTGCTTTAGTAAGACTAGGATATCTGATTTTTGTTGTTTTTTTTATGGCTACATTGTTTAAGTCCATTGTCCTGGAAATGATGTCAAAATGGCATAGAGAAGGAAAACATCATTATTTCAAATTTGGATATATATATATATATATATATATATATATATATATATATATATATATATATATATATGAAATGCAAGTAAGAATTTGATACAGTTCCCTCCAATACACATCTCACTTACTGAATGACCTTGGGAAGGAGACAGTTATACAGGAATTAGCACACAGAGGGTCACATTCATAATCTTCTAGCAAAATACAAACCCAGTTGAGGGAATATGTGATATTATATAGCTAAGTATATTAGGGGAAAGCACCCTTCTGCATTGCTCCTGAAGACTCCAGCTCCCCTCATCCCCAACCAGCTAAAGGTGGGGATGATGGGTGTTGAAGTATCTAACAGCTTAAGTGCCAAAGGTTACTCTGATCTACATTTATCTAGCCTTCACCATTACCAACAAATTGCAAATTAGATAGGTCCAACTAATGCTGTAAAGTTCTGTACTAAGACTGTAAAATCTGTTTATTGATTATTGATGTTTTAATACATTGTACTGGGAATTATGCCAATATGGCATTAATAGAAAAATAACACTAATCAATTTCATACATGTGTTAATAAATAATATTTACATGAATCTTTTTAGTAGAAGAAATGCAGCTTAGATTGACATGCAGTGCCCTCCAATGGGCAAATGGCAAAATCAGAATGAAATGATCTGTGACTGGCATGAGCAAAGTGAGGCCCCCAATCAGCTGCAACTCTTCTCATCGCTGACAGGTGATGATAGGAGTTGTAGCCCTGGAGGGCCTCACGACTCTGATCTATGATGTCTGTTCGGTAAATGAAGAGCTATAGGTGATGACTTATTCAAAATGTTACGTCTTTTGCTTAACCCCTCGAAAACAGGAGAGGTGCAAAACTCACTGCTGAACAATGTGTTCCACACCCCTCTGGTACTCAAGAGTTTAAGTAAAAGTAAAGGGTCAATAATGAACTACAGTGATATGTATTACAATTAAAGGACATACTTTAACTCCCCTTTAAAAAAAATAAAAACTTAATCTCTTTATTGTTAACACTTTGTGGGACAATTATTCAGCATAATAATTTCCTCTTATGTTTATCACTGTGGTAGACTTTTATTCAGAGTATTAAAGGGATAGTAATACTTCGTTTTAACTTTATTTTATTTTGTAGGCATTAAAAAAACATGAAGAATGATATAAGTCTTATCTCTGAAACCTTTATGGTTTAAGAGATATTCACAAACAAAGTATCCCTTCCCTGTTCAACCAGATCAGAAGGGAGATGCCCAGGTAGACTGCAGAGAGGGACAATCTTCAATTAAGATAATGGAAAAAGCTTTCATTGTTTTCATACAAAGAAAATTGTCCCCTTCTGTTATCTGTCCTGTCATACAACCAGACTCACATTTGAGAAGAGATGGCTTACACTAGGTAAAAGGGGCGGGGAGGGGAACTTTGCTTGTGAATATCTCATAAACCATAAAGGTTTGAGAGATAAGACTTATATCATTCTTCATGTTTTTTTATTGCCTACAAAATAAAATAAAGTTAAAACAAAGTATTACTATCCCTTTAAGCTCCTTATTATTTAAGAAAAAATTAAGGAGAATAAGAGAGCAATAAAAAGGAAATTATTTTGTTCTAACTACATACTGCTCCTTTAAAGGGCCATTATCACCTAAAATTATTTCTTAGGTGCGGACACCCCAGAATATATATATATATATATATATATATATATATATATATATATATATATATATATATATATATATACAGGGCTCAAAATTTCCACTTGCCACTAGCCAATGGCGAGTGAAAATTTAGCCCTGGCACGTAGATATTCAGCGCTGGTGGGTATGTTATGGCTTGCAGTGAGGAGTAACTTTTCAGGTCTGGCTAGTAGCAAAAGACTTCATATTTTAAGCCCTGATATATATATATATATATATATATATATATTATGAACATACTTTTCCTATTCATCTGGAGGCAGCTATGTATTACCATTTTATCCCCCTCTGATCATCACTTTGAAAGGGTTAGTAATGTCCAAAATAAAGTTTATTTTATACGGTAGATTTTACAAAAATAAAGTATTTGGAGAAAGCCCCATCTCTCAATCCTTTATGGTTTGAGAGATATCGTCAGCTAAAGTTCCCCCCTCCCTCCCATTCTCTTGACGTCAGCACTGTGCTGACAGCAGGAGATCCTGGTCCTGGGACCAGCCGGTGGCTCTGCAGCAGAGCTGATATTGTGTTACTGGAAAATAACTACTTCATTGGAAAGGTCTATAAAGTGTGCCTGGTTTGCAAGCACACTTTGTAGACCGTTCCAATGAAGTAATTATTTTCCAATATCGTTATCCTCATGTTGGCCCACAAAGATCTCCTTCTGTCAGCTTTACAGCTGACATCACGAGAAGGGGAACTTTAGCGGACACTATCTCTCAAACTATAAAGATCTGAGAGATAGGACTTTCTCCAAATATTTTATTTTTGTAAAATCTACCATATAAAATAAACATTAGTTTGGGCATTACTAACCATTGAATGCCAGAGGGATACCCCTCTAGTATTCAAGGGTTTAAACAAGTGATAAGGGCAAAGTATGACATTATTTAGGTAAACAAAAAAGTGAACTGAACTGGGGGGGTTCTAATCTCAAATCAATAATTGTTCTTTATGGTTGTATCACTTCTTAATCGGTGTGATAAAAAAGTGGCCAAGACCAGCCAACATTATGTTTGATTCTGAAAGATTTTAGGACTTTCTCACCAAAGGAAAAAAATAAATAAAATGTTATCTATGTGTACATATATTTAAATACATTTCAGCCCTGCTCTTTTTTGTTGATAATGTCCCTTTAAGAAATCCTCATCTTAAAAAGAAGAAAAGGTTAACATTACGAATAAAACTGGGTCAACCCAAATGCAGAATAGGGAACAAATACAAATTCCCTGGGGTCTCATGTGGCCTTCAGAGTCTTCACCTGTGAGCCCCAATCTGTGCTTTTAGAAGGGGAGATATTTCACCTGTAACAGATCACACACACAGTATTTCCCCCATAAAGCAGAACCTTTTTCTTGGTGCATACCTCCCTTTACACTTACACTGTTTATGGTGGATTGTCATAAGTGGAATCATTCTGGGGAAAACTAACTAAATCCTTTGGTATCCATGTTGGACCTCTCTGGCACTGAAAGGGTTAAACTGACCAGTATTCACCTTTAACCGGGGACACCTAGGAAATATGCATATGAAGGGCCATATTTACATACTGGGAGCCCCTAGGCAAGGCACACTACCAGCCCTTAGCTCCACCCATGGCCACCCACCCTAGTCCTCACAGGACGGCCCCGCTCCCAGTCCCATCCACTATTAATCTGGCACAGAAAATACCTTTGGCCTATAACAAGAAAAGACCAAAAAAAAAAAAAAAAAAAAAGCTTTAACCCCTTGGTTGTTAGAGAGATCCCCAATGCTCGAGCATCCAAGGGGTTAAATAATAACTTGTAAAGGGGTATTAAACTGTTTCAGTGATCTTGAGATTGCTATGGCCACACCCACAATTTAGAATGTGGGTGTAGCCAGCACAGATGAGGCACAACGCAAAATGTGGAGCTTTGCCTATTGGGAAATCCAGCCCTGTGCAATTGAAATCAACTATCAAAGCAGCCCTGAACTATGCATTTTTCATATGTGTTACAGGTTAAAAGTGAGGTCTGGTCACCAAAACACACTGCACCATAGAGAACAAATTAAAATTCCCACAATTTCCATACAGTAATGGGGGATTTTTAACTCCTTCCATGCCAAAAAGGTATCCAACTCATTGAGAAGAATGACATTTAAGGGGGTTAAAACCCTAATTTAAGTCAATGAGATTTGTATTAGTCCACTATAGCCCAGCTGATTTGCCCGCTTTCTGTGTGCATAAGGTGTGAGTGGTAAAAAACAAGATGTTATGACTAAATAAATAAAATCCCACCCAATTATCAGTCAGCCTGCACACCTTACCTCTTCAGGGACATACTGTTCCCAGCTTTGCAGTGTGTCACTCCTGGGTGTAACAAGCCCGTATTTATTTTAAGTAACAATTTAACACACATTTAAAGATAGGTGAATGTATATGTTTTTTTTCTGGGTATGACAAGCTCATATTTATTGTAAGCCTCTGAGTACCAGAGGTGTACCCAACGTATTGCAAAGCCATGCACTGGACACCCCTCTGGCACTCAAGAGGTTAAGTGACAAGTTAATACAACTCCACAGATAGGTGAATGTTATTGTTCTCTCTCTCTCTCAGTGCAGAACATCATACAAACTCTCACAGCGTCGGTTACACAAAGATCATTATATCCTGCAGCTATTACTAATTACCTAGGAGCAACATAAAGCCATCGCAACGCAATGTGTTGGAGACATATTTAGCATCCAAAGGGTTAAACTGGCATTAAGGAAAAAAAAGAACTATATTTGAAAAGATGTAGAAATAATTAAATGCAATTACTTACCTTGAGAACATGTTAGTCTCCATATTACAGGACATTTTAACCCTTTCAGTGCCAACAGGTTATCACAAAACATTGCCCCCACCTCTTGTACTCAAGGGGTTAAATCTATATTGCTACAAATATATGATAGTGATTCCTCGTTCAGTCAGGCACTGGAATCACCGTTAGGTCCCTATACCTGCCTAATGGCAATTTACTAAGCTGCAGACTCCACAAAGACTCCGCTTAATGTGCCAAGGGGAGAACAATGAGGTTACCTGTGGGCATTTTGGGGCATTCATTAACCTCTGTGTGCCAGACAGCTATCCAACACATTGCACCTCAATGCACTGGATACCTCTCTGGCATGTAAAGAGTTCAGTAAATTCCAAGATATATGCTATATGTTAACATGGTGCCGGCACTGTCAGTTTTCCCTGTACATGCTATGGGGCAGAAATATGGTTCTTGCTGGCATTAAAGTGTAATGCCAGTGTAGTGTGTCTGCCAGTATGGACTACATATCCTGTAGTGCATACCTTTAAGAGCAACCACTGGTGTTAGAGGCTGATACCAAGCACCTGCACTGGTACATCATTCACCCAATTATCACCAAACAATGAGAAGCATTAACCCAGACTTTTAATGGGGATCTATCACCCCTATACAAGTTTGTCTTATTAGTTAGATTATTTAGCGAATATGTTTAAAACTGTATTCATTTATTTTTTTAAAACGCTATTTGGGCAAAAATGAATATTTAAAGAGTGCCCTGCTCCCTACTTCCGGACAGACTGCAGGTTACCTGCTCTGTACCACAGTCTTTAAAAAAGCAAATGAATACGGTTATAAACATATTCGCTAAATAATCTAACTAATAAGACAAACTTGTATAGGGGTGATAGATCCCCTTTAACTATTACATACTGCTCCTAGGTAGCATTTTTAAAGACTTTTTTCTTTGGTACAAAGGTTTTAAAATCTGTCACACATTAATCCTTTGAGCGCCCAAGGGGTGCGCAACGCGTTGCTTTGTCCACTGGCACTCAAAGGGTTAATTTGAAAAGGTTAGAGGCTACAGTCGTTAGCATGTTTGTAACAAACGAATAAAACCAGTGGGACCCTCACTTCTAAGCATGCTTGATATGCTTTACAGGGAATTAAAACATGTCTATGAGTTGTACTAGCAGATTTCTTCTGTAAAATAGTTTTTCAGAAAATATCCTTCATCTTTTGATGACATAGTATGGCACTTTATGCGAATTTCCTGCACTACATGCTAATTAGTTATGTTTGGGTCCAAAAATACCTATTAGATATGACCCCAGTGTGTGGGCTGTCCCTAAATTCATTCATACCGCATAATGTGTTAATCTTAGCACTACACACAAACTAATTTGTATATTTTGTGTGTAGTGCTAAGATTATTTTTTTTTTTTTTTTTTTTTTTTTTGCAGGGGGCAGAGCATTGTGCCCCTCTTCCTAAGTGCCCCTCTTCTAAAGTGTCTCCAAGAGTTTAACAACTGAGTTATTGGGTGACCCATTCTCTTCTCTTCTCATCCACAGGTATGAACAGTGTATCATCTGCCTTGTTGACATATTAACCCCTTGTGTGCCTGGTGCGTCTGGAGCTATATTTGTCTGGGTATGAACAGTGTATCATCTGCCTTGTTGACATATTAACCCCTTGTGTGCCTGGTGCGTCTGGAGCTATATTTGTCTGGGTATGAACAGTGTATCATCTGCCTTGTTGACATATTAACCCCTTGTGTGCCTGGTGCGTCTGGAGCTATATTTGTCTGGGTATGAACAGTGTATCATCTGCCTTGTTGACATATTAACCCCTTGTGTGCCTGGTGCGTCTGGAGCTATATTTGTCTGGGTATGAACAGTGTATCATCTGCCTTGTTGACATATTAACCCCTTGTGTGCCTGGTGCGTCTGGAGCTATATTTGTCTGGGTATGAACAGATATTAACATCTTGTGTATCTAATTTATCAACCCTGCTAGCTCATAGACTGTGTGTCTGCATTCCCTTGGAGAGTTAATTTCCCTCTCACACCTTCCATTTCCCTCAGCCTTTTGCTCCATCCTTTGATATGTTGATAGTTTGATTGCTAATCAATAGTTTGTGGCCTATATATCTGGACACACTGTGGGGGAAAGCATTTTGCAGGGGGCAGAGCATTGTGCCCCTCTTCTAAAGTGTCTCCAAGAGTTTAACAACTGAGTTCAACAACAAGGCAACACACAAGGCACCAGAAATCCTGCATTACCTGTAAGGAGCACCTGTAAGAAGATAATCAGCAAAGACATTTCTTCTCTGGCATCAGATTTGGACTTGCAATGTTTACATCTGCTATTTATTTTGTTGTTATATGTTCAGTGCTCCCCAGGATTCTTGTCAGCCTCAGCTCTCCCCTTGACTTTACAAACTACATACACATCTCTCCCTCTCTCCTCCCCTTCACACCTGTCTGCTCCTACACACTTCTCCAGATTTTAACCCCTTCTGCCTCTGCATTCCCTATTCCTAAGCACCAATTCAAATCCCACTCCCACATCTCTGCCCTTTGTCTTATCCTTCTGCTTGCTGCAGGGGATATTGCTCCCAATCCCGGCCCAATCCCCATACCCACCTGCTATCAGCCACGGCCCACCTTTTCCTCCCACCGCAACTTGGAGGGTTCTAACCCCTCAAATCTCATAAACATTCCTCTTTGTTCACCTTCCTTTCTCCCCTTCTCCTGTGCTCTGTTGAACACCCGCTCCATAGTTAATAAGACAACCCCCATTCATGATTATTTCTGTGAGCAATCACTGCAGTTGTTTGCCTTTACAGAAACTTGGTTATCTGCACAGGACACAGCTGTGGAGGCTGCACTCTCTCATGGAGGGTTCTGCTTCTCACACACCCCTCGATCCACTGGTCGAGGTGGGGGGGTAGGTCTCCTTCTCTCCTCCCGCTGCCGCTTCCAGACCCTCTCAATCCCACCATGTGTGCACTTTTGTTCATTTGAAGTACACGCAATCCAGCTCTATTACCCCCTGTCTATGCGTGTGGCTGTAATATACAGGCCACCTACTAACTCCTCTTCTCCGTCAAACTTTCTCTCAGATTTTGAATCCTGGCTCTCCTTCTTTCTCTCCACTGACAATCCTGTCCTTATTCTAGGTGATTTTAACTGTCATATTGACAACCCCTCTGTCCCCTGGGCTTCCCGTCTTCTAGACCTAACCGCTTCCCTTGATCTCCAGCAGTGGACCGACAGTGCCACTCACAAAGCTGGTCACTGCCTCGATCTTGTTTTTACTAAGGGTCTGGACCTTTCCTCTCTCACAGTTTCCCCATTCCCTCTATCAGACCACCATCTTATATCCTTCTCTCTTTCTCACACTGCCCCTTCCCCCATCCCTCCCACCAACAGATTTATAAGGGATACCCGCTCACTTGATCTTGCTGGGATGAGCGCCTCACTTAACTCCAATCTTTCCTCTTTGCTAGCCATCTCTGACACAGACATTCTAGTTAACTCCTTCAACTCCATTCTATCCTCTGCTATTGATTCCTTTGCCCCACTGAAACCACTACGGAGTCGTCAAGTCAATCCACGACCCTGGCTCAACTCCCACACCCGCTTCCTACGCTCCTGCACTCGTTCTGCTGAACGCCTTTGGAGGAAATCTCGCTCACATGCAGATTTCATCCACTTCAAATTTATGCTGTCCTGCCTGCATTCTGCTTTATCAAAGGCTAAACAAGAATACTACACCATACTAATACACAACAATAAATCAAACCCACGCCGTCTCTTTGCAGTCTTTGACTCCTTGCTCCATCCTTCCACTGCTTCCTCTCACCCCATACATTCACCTCAAGCTTTTGCAGATCACTTCAAGCACAAGGTGGAATCTATTCAAAAACAGATTCCTACTATTCCATCTGCCTCCGAACTCTCTCTCCCCAAACCCCCCTCATCATACTTTGATAGTTTTACCCCAATAACAGAGGAAGAAGTTTCTCAACTTCTCCTATCTACCCACCTCACTACCTGCTCCTTGGACCCTTTGCCCTCCCACTTACTCAAACCACTTGCACCAGTCCTGACACCTATATTAACACACATCTTCAACACTTCTCTCTCCACAGGCACCTTCCCTTCTTCCTTCAAACAGGCACAAATTAAACCCCTGCTCAAAAAGGCTAACCTTGACCCCTCCTGTCTCTCTAACTATCGACCTGTCTCCCTTCTGCCTCTTACCTCAAAACTCCTAGAACGCCTGGTCTTCTCCCAAATAACCAAATTCCTCAACTCTAACTGTCTTTTGGATCCGATGCAGTCTGGTTTCCGGTGCGGTCATTCAACTGAGACCGCTCTCTGCAGGGTGGCTAATGATCTCCAGACTGCAAAAGCCAAAGGACAGTTTTCAATACTTATACTACTCGATTTATCCTCTGCCTTTGACACAGTTAACCATTCTCTGCTTGCTCAAATTCTCCACAGTCTTGGTTTCCGAAATGAAACTGCTTCATGGCTCTCCTCCTATCTCTCACAACGTTCCTTTTTTGTGTCCTCTAACAATAACACCTCCTCCACGGTCCCTCTGTCTGTGGGGGTGCCTCAAGGCTCCGTTCTGGGTCCTCTGCTTTTCTCACTGTACACTCTTTCATTGGGTGAACTTATTAGTTCATTTGGCTTTAAATACCATCTATATGCTGATGATACCCAAATTTACATCTCCACTCCTGATCTTTCACCACAAATCCAGCTGCAAATTTCAGACTGCCTCTTGGCCATTTCCTCCTGGATGGCACAGCGTCAGCTGAAGATTAACATGGCCAAAACCGAACTGCTAATCTTCCCACCAAGACCTTGCCGAACACCTAGCTTCACCATTACAGTTGATGGAATTGATATTGATCCGGTCAGCTCAGCACGCTGCCTTGGGGCCATATTTGATTCCTCTCTCTCCTTCTCCCCTCACATTAACTCTGTGGCTAGATCATCTCGCTTCTTTCTCCGTAACATTGCTAAAATCCGCCCGTTCCTTTCCCAACAAACTACTAAAACTCTTATACGTGCCCTCATTCTGTCCCGCTTAGACTATTGCAACATCCTACTAACTGGCCTCCCTGCTACTCATCTTTCACCTATGCAATCTGTTTTAAACTCCGCTGCACGAATCACCACACTCTCCCCAAAAACTGAACCTGCCCACATAATTCTCAGACATCTGTCATGGCTCCCAATTCAGCAGCGCATCAATTACAAAGTCCTTCTTCTCACCTTTAACGCTCTCCACACTGCTACCCCTCCTTACATCTCTTCCCTCATCTCCTATTATGTTCCTGGCCGCTTCCTTCGCTCAGCACACAATGCACTTCTTGTTGCACCATCCACACCCTCTGCCCTCTCCCGTCTCAAACCTTTCTCGCTTTCTGCTCCATACCTATGGAACTCCATACCCCTCTCCTTACGCCTAGAAAAATCCCCCTCTGTCTTTAAGTCTACCCTGAAGTCTTATCTTCTGGAGCACTAGGACCATGCACTGCCTTTGGCCAAACTCAGCAATTGTAATCTCAGCACTTAACACCCTCTTACCCCATTGTATGTCTCCCTTTATCCATTTAGACTGTAAGCTCCTTGGGGCAGGGACCTCTCTCCCATTGTTTCTATGAATGTCGCACTTATTTCATCCCCTCTTATTTATTGTAACATATGTCTATTGTAAGGCGCTGCGTACACTGTGTGGCGCCATATAAATAAAGATACATACATACATACATACAAAGTGGAATAATTTGCAATCCACAAATAAATGTTAATTTTATTGCAAAATATTGGTGTATATGTGCCTGAAATGTGAGATTTCAGGTTACAAGACTCAGTCATGTGAAACATAGAATTTGACGGCAGAACCATTTGGCCCATCCAGGGCTGGATTCTATTACAGGTGCTAATTTTATCTCTGCTTTTATCTCCAGTTTTCCCCATAGACTTCAATAGGAAAATCCTATATAATAATTTGCTAGGATGTTTGTCAGAAGCTGTCATGTGCAGTAGAGACTGCGCGCGCTGCAGTCATGTGCTTTAGAGACTGCCTGAGCTGCATTCATGCGCAGTACAGACTGCCTGAACATGCCCCGGCTGATACGGAGCAGGGCGCTCCCTATTCAGACCGGAGTACTCTCTGCGCAACTTCCTGGGACCACTTGGTGAGCAGAGAGGCTCCGGGCTGGGTGGCACTGAGGCCCGTGTACACAGGCTTGTAAACTAGTGTTTGATAAAACCAGTATTAACATTTTGCACCTGCAGTAGAATCCAGCCCCTAGTCTGTCCATTTTTTCTGGGCAGACTAGGGGCTGGATTCTATTGCAAGTGCTGATTTTATCACTGCTTTTATCTCCAGGTTTCCTAATAGACTTCAATAGGAAAATATTTGATAAAACGGGTGGTAACATTTATCACCTGCAATAGAATCCAGCCCTAGATGAGCCAAATGATTCTTATCTACTTTCAAATTCTAGGTTTCTTAGATCCACATGACTGAATCTCGTGAGCTGAAATCATATCTATCGATCTGTCTATCTATTCATTTATTGGTTGCACAGTGTGGTGTTGTGACCTCAGCTCCCATGGACTACCGGCTAGAAGAAGGTTTTATAATACCACCCTAGCTGTCTAGGGGCTCACAATAATTGAAGACAATGGACTGGAGCCGCAGACTTCCTGATGGTGTTTCGGGAGTACAGTGGGAGTTAACTTTCTGATACCCAAATGGATGACTGGAGACATTTTGGGGCTACTCAGTACAAACCTGGGCTTTTTCCTGACTCTGATTTCCTAGGAGACTTCCCATAAGATGTTCATTGTCCTTTATATTCTCAAAGTATTTTATGTGACTGGTGAACATTATAAACCACTTTTTAACCCCTTTTATGCTATAGACATCTCTAAAGCATTGCTTAGCAGTGTGATGGAGACACCCCCCTAGAACCCAAAGCCTTAATATAATTCCAGTTAATTAGTTTGTATTGTGTTTTATGCTTGAAGACAGTAAAACAGGGATGAGGAACATACGGCCCTCCAGCTACTGCTACCAGACTACAACTTCCTTCATTCCGCACGAGTCCAAATGATGAGCGCTGAAGTTTAGCAGTAGCTGGAGGGCTACATGTTGCCCATTACTGCACTAGGGCATATGAATAAAGAAATCTTAGTGTCCAAACCACTTGTACCATAGGATGACAAATACAAATTCCCCAAATCTCAACTGCTTTAAAATGGGCTTTTAACCCTCTGAATGCTAGAGAGGTTACAATGCTTGTGGACCTCCCTAGCTTTCAAAGGGTTAATAACTCAAGTTAAATCAATGGGAATTGTTATTGGTTCTCTGTGCAGCTGGTTTTCTCCTGAATGACTCCAGTTCTAAACACACCAGCCTCCTTGTGCCTGTATACAGTGCAGTGCGTTGTTGAATCTCACAGGACTTTAACCCTTTGAGTGCCAGAGAGGTACAAAATGTATTGCTCTGCAATTCATTGCATACCTCTCTGGCACTCAAGGGGTTAACTTACCGACACAAGTGGCTAGGTAGTCCCTTACAATATAAGGCATGTGTAAGGTGCCATGGATATCAGTGTCAGTTGGTAACAAGTATCCAGTTACAGGAAATCTCAGCTCACTCATTGGATCACTAAGGATTCAACACACACAAAAATGTACATCTAGTGCCTCTAGTTATGAGATGGTAACTACCTGTCAGTTCAGTGGTAACCTTATCTGTACCACAATATTGGATACCAGCCCGTGTTTAGTGACAGCACAGATGTGGGTGAGATGCCCTGATTCCCAGGCTTCCTGAGTAAACAATACACTGCCCATGGAGAAGAATAGAGACTGAAAATAGCTTAGTCACCACAATACATCCCTGCCTGATGCTTAACCCCTTGGTGGCTGGTAAATCACAGCAGACATGTTTGTTTGAAGCAGGATTCTGATATCAATGTGGATTTTCCTGCAGTGTCATCTCACAATATTTTGACTAGGGCTGGACCACCTGTGGCTCTCCAGCTGCTGTTGGACTACAAATGTAGGCCAATAGAAGCTAGAGAAATTTAGGTCGCCATTCCATGGAATCTAACATAGACAGGTGTAACGGGAGTATTGTCAGAGGGACCAGCAAATCTGGCTCATCTCATGGCACAGAGGGGGTTAATGAATGCATACATTCAACGTTGACCTTACTGAAAAAAATGGACTGATTTGCCAGTGATGTAAAAGAAATTCCACAATCTATCACGTCTATAGTAGATGTAATCTGATAACACATATTGCTGCCGAGGTCATCAGTTAACCCTGTGTCGCCAGAGTAGTGGGCAACGCATCCGCCTCTTTGGTACTCCAAAGGTTACACGATTATTATTTTATATATTAGCAGTATTACTAGTGATGTGATCATTTATGTTATTGTTTTAACCATCTGCGTGCCACAGGGGTACGCAACGCACTGCAGAGCAATGCGACGCGTGTCCCTCTGGCACTCAAAGGGTTAAATAATCTGCGCAGTGCTACCTGGTGCCAGTCACAACAGTACCAGCCTGGATGCTCCTTACCAGCTATCCTGAGTACTGCCCTCTCTGCTGGGTCCAGCACTGCTGCCCCGGAGCTCTTCCTCTTGCACCTCTCATGTCTTGGTAGGTTCCAGGGCAGGGTGTCCCCGGGGGCTGGGGAAGCCGATCCTGACTTTTGGCTGAAATCATCATCATCCGAGAAATCGGCCGAGGAAGACATGGAGCAGCGGTATGAAGCGGTGCCCGAGCTCTGTTAGGAGAAAAGAGATACGTTTTAATAGATACAATGACAGCGATCCCCCAAAGGACCACACGGATCTGGGATGTGCCCAGTATACACTGCAATACCAAGTCATCAGCTTACCATGGCGTGACATTCAGGACATCGGTGGCTGCGGATAAATCATTAGGTATTGTGATGTGATGATGAGAATGAGCAACAGGAAATGATCCCAACAATCAAACGATCTTCACTGACCGGCCCAGCTACACAGCTAAAAGCTGCAGCCAAGCCTACTGTATTTTCAACATAGCATCTGGCTCCCTCTGCTGGACAAACTTAATCTTGTGAGGGCTATGGACAGTCTAATTAATACATCTGCCTCACTAAGTAAAGGAACATAGAGGGAGGGTGGTTTCCTTTGTTGGGTTTCTCCTTAGCCCCTGAGACTTTAACCCTATCCCACTTAGAGATCCACTTATATCCTGTCTGTATCCACAAGACAAAGGAGCTGTGCTGTAGCTGAGAGGGCAGGAACTGACTCAGTAATGCAGGTCCCAGAAGCTTTATATACAGAGCAGTAGATGTCTGTCAAAACAGTTCCAGTAAACACATGTTTCATTTCAGTTTATAGCCTCTGCCCTGGCAAGGATTCTCGTTAAAGCATGCACATCTGCCTTTGGTCAAGTGGACTGCCAGTGCTGGAGGACAGAACTGCTGCCATTTCTGGGCAATGTCCTGAAGGGCTGGAGATGGAATTGATCTTATACAGAGGCGCTGTCATTGTTTTATCAGATCATTCAGACAGTTGTTTAATTCATTGAGGTGTTAAAGAGGCACAGAAGGTTGGAAATAATAGCTTCCATAAAATGAGATGAAAAATGAGATGTCTGACATTATGGCTGAGCCAAAGTATTCCTTTGGGTGCTAGGGACGTTTCCAGCAAATTGTGAAACAATATATAGTGGACTTCCCTAGAATCCAATTGGTTAATAATTATATATCTCATTTTACTCATTGCAGAATATTACATTGGAGCAAACCAACTGCACCATAAGGCACAAACACCAATCCCCCAAGTTTCCATTGATTTAAATGTGGCTTTAACCCTTTGAGTGCCAGAGGGGTATGCAATGCAGTGCAAAGTCCCTTGAAAACCCCTTGAATGCTAGACAGATCTCCAACTAACTGCAAAATTGTTCTAGCATTCAAGGGTTTAACAATCCATTTGAACCAATTAAATATTTATTTGCCTCCCATTATGCAACTGGTCACGTGCATCGGCCTCAATGTCATTGCAATGGTAGGGGCAGGGGCAAAAAAACAAATACCCCAGGCTGGTGTGATTTTAATGAATTGGGTCATTGCAAGCAATGTCATTGGGAACATTTTACCAATACAGAGACCTCTGCAGTAAATATAGGTTAAAGGTGTCATTGTATTAGTGACAGAAAAAGCAAAGAACTGGCAGAGTAAAAGTGATACCGTTATTGGCTAACTAAGTAGTTATAGGATGCAAGCCTTCAAGACAACTCAGTTCTCTTCTTCAGGTATATGATATTTAGAATGTTCCAATTATGCCAATAAAGGTATCACTTTTACTCTACCAGTCTCCCACTGCGGTAGAGTGAGTGGCTGCTACAGAATGTCATGGAAAGCAGAGCTGTAGTTACCATTCTACTTGATGAAGTTGTTCTTGATAATGATAGTTTTAATCCAACAGTTCTCCGGGGCAAGTGGTTTGCATAGTCCCTGTAACGGAAGCTGGAAGGGACTGCGTCACCCTCAGCCATCGTTCCCGGGTCTCTCCTTCTCGAAGGCGGATTGCGCAGCCTGGTTCCTACCGATCGAGAAATAACTGGCTCGATCGAACCACAGCAGTATCGCAAACTCCGTGTCGAAGTCAAATGAAAGTGGTAGCAGCGCTGACTTCATGTTGGAGTCGGAAGAAATCCAGGAGAGCCAGGAAAGAGTCGAATGGACTCACAGCCAGAGTCGGGTCACAAACTGGAACTCCGGGCCGTAGAGAGTGAGGCCTCTACTCCTGGTTGCAAGGTAGCTGTGAAAGTGTAGCAGAAACCGAAGGCAGGTCAAAGACGGAGTCCACGTCGCCGCCTGACAGCATTCGAAGTCGGGTTGCAGGTAGCTGGCAGCAGGAAGTCAACGATTCAGGATACTTGGCATAGATGGGTGTCAGAGGGGACACTTTAGACCATAAGAAATACAAGACTCCAGGACACTTTGTTCACTCAGAATAATTCTCACTTTATTGTAACAAACCACACATATTTATACACAGGACCTACACTGAAATACATGAGCAGTCCTAATACAATGGGTGAGGGGCAGGGATAATACAATCCAAACACCAGACAAAGGACCAACAGCAAATGGTCCCAGCAAAGACAATAACACATTAAACACAGTTTATGAACACAGCTCAGCTCTATGTAATTCAGTCTTTTCATCCAGGCTAAGGGCTTGCAAGGTCGTATGTCTGGGCCCAAAGGAGTGTCCAGACAGGGTAAAATTTCCACAGTTTCTTGCATTACTGATGTAACAGTCTCAGGCCCAGACAAGGGCTCCAGTAACGGACTATGATCCGTTACATTTCTCCACCTTTTTTGTTCCAAGCCAGTGGTTGCGTGAGAAAATGCTGGCTTGGAACTCTGGGAGAGCCATGCGGGATTGATCCCCTTGTCTGGAGCTAGGCAAAAGTCTTGAGGCCCTGATCCTTGACCAAAAATAAATGGGGAGTTCTTTGTCCTGGGCCAAGGAAACTGGTGCATCTGGATCTGTGCTTGCACCATATTGGGCGGCCTCTCCTGGGCTATGCTCCAGGCAGAACTGGGGTCAGACCTCCCTGGGTCTGGGGCCAGTGGTTCTAGATCCATAGGCAGTCTATAGGGTGGATCTCCATGTGGCCACGGGGTCTTCTTGGCAACCAGATTCTCTTGGCTCTCAATGAGCTGGGGATCAAATTGTGGGAAAATGGGCACATCTTCCACTTTTGGTTGGGCAAGTGCCCCACAGTGACAGGAGAGGAGGCTGCTCCCACTCTCCTGTGCTGGAGCAAGGTTCAAAAGGTCGCTGGGAAAACTGGTGGTCATATTTCCCAGGGTAGGGGCATCCGGAGGACTGGCGAGGAGAGCACTCCCACTCACCGGTCCAGGGCAACCAGACACACTGGGGCAAATCACAAAACCCCTAGGGAGGACAGTGGTCCCACTCCCTGGGGCTGGAACAACAGTTGGCCCGGTGGGGAACGAATTCCCACCCACCAGGCTGGGGTCAAAAGATCCAGGGGCAACAAGGAAATCCCTGATGAGGACCGTGGTCCCACTCACCAAGGCTGGGGCATCAGGGAAAGGGACAACAATCCAGGGGCTGCTGGTGAGGACTTTTGTACCACTCACCGAAGCAGGGTTTTCACAGGGCATGGTGGGCTCGCTGCCACTCACCAGGCCAGGGGTCACATAGGGGCTGGTGGGTTCACTCCCACCCACCAGTGCAAGATTCAGACAGGGGTTGGTGGGGAACGCATTCCCACCCACCAATTCAAGGTTACTTGAGGCAGCAGCACTGTATCCAGTCAGCCTGCTGAGGCCATCGCCATCAGGCCCAACACAAGAGATACTGGTGAGGACCTGGGTCCCACGCACCATATCAGAAGGCACAGGGGCACTGGTGAGCTTGCTCCCACTCACCAGTGTAGGGATTACAGGGGGACTGGGGAGCTCTCTCCTACTCACCAGTATAGGGGTTACAGGGAAAATTGCAGGGTCGCTGGTGAGGCATGCATCCTCTCTCACCAGTTCAAGGTTCACATTGCCACTGGGAAGGACCACAGTCACACTTCCCATGGCAGAAGCATCTGTGCCCCTGGAGAGTACACATTCCTCTTTCTCCATGGCAGTATCCATAGGGAAAGGACAGGGGCTGCTGGTGAGCTCTCTCCCACTCACCAGTGCAGGCTGAACAGGGGTAACACAATCCAGGTCATCAGCGTCACTGAACTCCTCCTCGGATGCATTGCTCCCCCATTCTTCTTCCTCCCTTAGGATTTCTTGGGCCTCTAGTAAAAATCCCATGTACATTTGTTCCAGGTTCCACTCTTCATTCACTAAAATGTTCAGGTTTTCCTCGAGGTCCTGAGGAAAGTATTCCCCAAACATGGCTTCCCTCTTGCTTTGGATTTCCCAGTAAAGGCTGTAGTCCGCACCGCCGAAGTTGGCATCCCCGTGGTATGACTCCTACACAAGCCTTTGGATCTCCACTCTCAAGCGAACGGGGCAAAAGCAGATGAGAATGCCGCACCCATACTTCTGGTCCAAGTACTTGACCATTTCCCAGTAATCATCCTGCATTCAAAGCTCCTCTTTGATACACAAGCCCAGCTTTGGGCCGAATTCATCGACCATATCACCCAGCTGGATTCTCCACTGGAACCGTATGCTGTCTTAGCGCTGTCTATATGAGCCCCAAAACTTCGACTGCTTTGCTGCGTCCACCATATCTCAGTCCACTGCAAACATGAAAGAAGGAAAAGATCCCACCACTGCCACCAATGTAACGGAAGCTGGAAGGGACCCCGTCGCCGTCAGCCATCGTTCCCAGGTCTCTCCTTCTCAAAGGCGGATTGCGCAGCCTAGTTCCAATAACCGGCTCGATCGAACCTCTGTGGTGTTGCAAACTCCATGTTGAAGTCAAATGAAAGTGGTAGTGGTGTCGATTTCGTGTCAGAGTCGGAAGAAATCCAGGCGAGCAGGGAAAGAGTCGAAGGGACTCACAGCCAGAGTCGGGTCGCAAACTGGAACTCCGGGTCGTAGAAAGTGAGGCCTCTACTCCCGGTCTCAAGGTAGCTGGGAAAGTGTAGCAGGAACCGAAGGCAGGTCAAAGATGGAGTCCACATCGCCGCCTGACAGCATACAAAGTTGGGTCGCAGGTAGCTGGCAGCAGGCAGTCGACGATTCAGTATACTTGGCGCAGATGGGTGTCAGAGGGGATACTTTAGACCATAAGCAATACAAGTCTCCAGAACGCTTTGTTCACTCAGAATAATTCTCACTTTATTGTAACAAACCACACATATTTATACACAGACCTACATTGAAATACATGAGCAGTCCTAATACAATGGGTCAGGGGCAGGGATAATACAATCCAAACACTAGACAAAGGATCAACAGCAAATGGTCCAAGCAAAGACCATAACACAGACATGATTGCATTACTAATATAAAAACGGTTGACTAGGGTATACAATGGACAAAAAGACTTGAGGGGTGTGGATGAATTAACACACAGCAGGGGGTCTCAATACATCTTACAATATACAAAAGGGCTGGAGTGGCTAGAATACACATCTGCAGGGGCCTGTGGACTGTACCGCAGACCAATCTCTGAGCTGCCTACAGTTCTCCATGTTAGGCTGTGGAAGTTCTCTGCATGTCTGCCTCAGGGATTCGATCGAACAAGCCTTCACCTAGTGTCCCCGCGTGTTCAACGCGGTGTCGACGAATGTGTAAACCACTCGAACATGACAATACATTAAACACAGTTTATGAACACAAGTCAGCTCTATGTAATTCAGCTGCCCATTCACATAAGGTATTTCCAAAGTCTTTTCATCCAGGCTAAGGGCTTGCAAGGTCGTATGACCGGGCCCAAAGGAGTGTCCAAACAGGGTAAAATGTCCATAGTCTTGCGTTCCTGGTGTAACAGTCTCAGGCCCAGACAAGGGCTTTAGTAACAAACTATGATCCATTACAGTCCCCTTTGTTGGAGACCTCTCTAACATTCAATGGGTTAAAAACTCCATAGAAATCAATGTGCATTTTGGGAAGAATGTCATTGTTACTTGTAGCGCATTCAATTTGCTCCAGAATCACACTACTTGGACTTCACTTAGTACATCAGCGTTACAGCGGAATTGGAACAAATACTAAATCAACAAGTAGCTGAAATAGGTGAATTCAAAATACTCCAGAAGTGGCATGCACTCAGTCCTTTGGTCCTTAAAGGTTTAACCCTTTGGAAGCCAAATATGTCTCCAAAACAGTTCAGGAATATACAAATAATATTCTGCCTTTCCAAAGGCTCTGAAATTGAAATTTTGTGTGATGTGTCTGCCTACCTCTTGTTTCCTAAGCTTTGCTTGGTGATAATTATCATCTTTAAGTTATTATGCCAAAGGGACGTCAGTGGAGGAGTGTACGGCCATCTTGGGACATTCTATTGCTCAGTGTCTTGTTTCACTCTGTTTACTAAGGAGGAGGAAAGGAAATCAGCATGGAAGTCTTCTGTTTCATTTTCCTGTAAATGTTATAGGGCACGGGTTTTGGGGGCTTGCTCACATTAATCCATTGAGTGCCAGTGAGGTATCCAACTCATTGAATTGCATTGGATACCTCCCTGCCACTCAAAGGGTTATGTTTTTGACCATGGCAGAGTGTGTGTGTGCTCGTATTCACTAAAGCATTTGTATATAAGCAAGGCACAGACACCTGGGCCTTTTGTATAACTGGAGCAATTTTGGGGCAAACTAAATACTCCATAGGTGAAAAAAAAATAATTCCAGTAAGTTAAATGGAGCTTTTAACCCATTTAATGCTAATGAGAGCTCCAACCTTTGTAGCATTCAAGGGTTTGAAAATCCTATTTAAATCAATGGAAATGTTTGTGACGTGTATTTATTCCTCTCAGTGCAGTTGGTTTGCCACAGAATTCCTACAGTTTCCTTTTATACGTAAAGCTGCACTGGCATATGGATACATTCCTTGCAGTGGGGCAAATGTATAAACCTGCCAGTGCAACTACAAAGGCATTAGTCTCTAATGCCATTGGCCACACCTCAAGGGGATGCACATATCACTGCTGTAGTGCATACCAGCTGACACACTCTGCCAGCAATAGAATTTAATGCCAGCAAGTCACACATGCCAGTCCCCTTAACAAACACAAGAAAATCAAGTCCACTTATGCCGTTTCCTCTAGAGAAGAAAGGAATGCCATGCCGTTTCCCCTAGAAAAGAAAGGAATGCCCAAAATGCCCATAGACTGCCCCTTGCCCTTCTCTTGGCTTAAACAGTATCAAGGGGGGAACATTTGGCATAGGTAGCTTAGTAAATTGACATTAGGTACGTGTAAGGGACTCAGAATCGATTCCTGTACCTCATTTAGCATGGAATTAGTTTTATACATACACCTCAGAGGGTGATATTCACTATGCAGTGATAAAGAGGTGATAAAGTGGAGATGACTTCTCCAGTAATATTACTTCTCCTATTCCTATGTTTTTCTATGGAGCCTATGCACTAAGATTTCTTCAACTTTGGAGATCTTAACGAATAGGCTCCATAGAATAGCATAGGAACTAGAGAAGTGATAACACTGGAGAAGTCATCTCCACTTTATCCCCCAATGTGTTAAAGACAGACTGATACAGTGGTAAGTAACATGGGGAGCTCTAGCCATTGATGGACTACAACTCACATCTTTGCTGACTGAGAGTAATGTGTACTGTAGTCCAAAGTATCTCCACCATTATTGCCGCACACACTTACTCATCAACGTGAGGTGCTTCAAAACTAAATGTCTACTAATCATTCTCCACAGCAAACCGAGCACAATCTTCATTAAAATATCTCTATTTATTGAAACATTTAAAAACGCCCAACAATACTGTAGTCCAAAAACAGTCCGAGAGACACAATTTGCCGTCTGCTGGGTTAACCCTTTGAATGCCAGTGGGGGTACTCAAAGGGCTAATCCTCACTCCTCTACCCATAGCAAAGAAACGGCTAAAGTCCTAGAAAGAAGTGGCTGTGACCTACTTCTGGGAAGACTTTAGAAGAGATGAGAGTGATTTGGAGACCTCTCTGGTACTCATAGTGTTAAGGTATAACACAGGACTTAATTTAAAAGATAGAAAATGTTTTATTATGATGATAATTCATATTACTTTATTTATTTATAAAGTGCCAACCAATTCTTCATGGCAGGGGACTTTGCATATTACGGTGACAGAAATTGGCTGAAACTTTGAAACAGAATGACAACAGTGTCCTGCTTGCTAGAGCTTACAGTCTATATAGCAGTTCTGGGCAACCTGATGCCCACCCACTGTTGTGGACTACAACTTACATCATTCCTGATGATGGAAAATGTAGTCTGGAACACCTGGATGGCCTCACATTGCCCACCACTGATCTATCCTATATAATAATTTGCTAGGATATTTGTCAGAAGCCGTCATGCTCAGTAGAGACTGCCTGAATGCACAGAATGCTGGGAGTTCTGTGCTGGGAGCATTCTGTGCTTTCGGGCAGTCTTTACAGTGCACGACTGCATCGGCGGCAGGATGCAGAGCTGGACTGGCCTCTTAACATCACCTGGACCTTGGCCTGTTTACACGGGCTTTTACACTAGTAGGAAAATAAAAGGTTTATTCATCAGTGTTTACATCCTTGGATGCTAACGAGGAAGGGCAAGAAAGACAGACAGAATGCAATTCCTTGGAGAGCTCTTTAGCAAGACAAGAGTTTAATTGCCAGTTTTTTCCCAGAAGATAGTTATATTATTTCACAGGAGTTAGATTAATTATAATATCAGGTCTATTCACGTGGGTTCTTATTTTATATTTATATATGGTATGTTATGGTGACGTAGCACTGTGAGTTTCTTTTCTTCTTTGCTCTTGCATATCTCTTCTTCTTCTCATTCTAGCTGCTTTTCGCTGTGTTCTATTTAATTTCACAATTATAAATGATACAAAATAAAATGCACTTAAAATGTATTTTAGCACATTTATTATCACTTGCAAAAAGGTTGTTAAGGGCATGGTATTGCCCTTCTGTTTGGCTTGCTTGACCTATGTCTTTTTGCAAACAAAGTAAAATGTAAACCCCATGTGACCTGTGGAGGTGGGTGGAAAAGACCTATAAAGTGGTCTTCTTGGGCTTCACCCACTCATTGCAAGCCAACATTGTTTGAAAGCGGGTGAGTCTTATCATAAGACTCATGTTTGTAACTATGCACTAAGCTCTACATGCTTATATACAGTAATTCAGCAGCGGCATTTTTAACATACATAGGGATGATTATGTGCAATAGATTGGACTCACCTGAAATGGGGTACCGTGGTGTGGTAAGCAAGCTTAAACATATTTTGGACAAACTATGCAAAGAAAACCCTCATATTTATTAGCACAGTGGTATAATATATTCTTTATACAGGGTGTACATTTGGATAATTTGTATGGAGGAGAGCAGGTCTGTTTTTTTTGTTTTAGCTATCTGAGTATCTGTTGCATTGACATTTATATACAGTCTGTATATGGAGGCTGTCCTGTCTCCTGCAGGTATAAAAAAACAGGCCTCCATAACATGGACATTAGTATGGCCCAGAACCAGTGGTACATTGAGGCCACTGTACTAAGAAGAGTTGGTACAATTCTGGAGAAAACCAACTGAAACATTGCTGTCAAATAAAAATTCCACAAATTTATTTAATCAAAGTTTCGGCCAGCACTTGTGGCCTTTATCAAGATTTATATTGATAAAGGCCACAAGCGCTGGCCGAAACGTCAATTAAATAAACCACCTATTTCACCTTAACAAACCTTCCTGTGAGTGCTTTCTATCAGCATACAAGTTTATATAAATATATATATATATACTAGTTGAACAGCCCGTTACACGGGCCACAGTGCCTCTGGCAGCCGGTCGCGGGGCAGTCACGCGCAGTGGAGACTGCCCGCGCCAGGCTGATACAGAGCTGGACACTCCTTCGGAGCACCCAGCTCTGTATCAGCTGCGGCGCGGGCAGTCTGTACTGAGCATGACTGCCGCACGCGCAGCAGTGTCTACTGCGCATGTCGGGCGTTACACACAACTTAGCGAATTATTATATAGGATATATATATATATATATATACAAAAAATGAAAATATGCCTTCTAAACACTAGTTTGAGCGGTTTCTTAAAAAAACATATATGTTTGAACTCATTTTTGTATTTACGATCTCATGGGAGCAGGTGGAACCTTGTTACACTCAGCAGAAAAAGTTCTATTAATGTCTTCATGACAAAAGTTTACTGGTCCTTTAAAGATCTGAATGCCAGAGGGATGCTCAATGCATTGTGAAGCAATGCATTACACACCCCTATGGCACTCAAAGGGTTAACACACTGAATGCTAGAAAGGTCTTTAACACATTGTGAAGAAATGTACTGTATGTAGACATCTTTTGCAATGAAGCGGTTAAAAGCCTGATTTAAATCAATGGAAATTTGTATTTCTCGTTACAGTTCAGTTGGTTTGTCTCATAATTGCTCCAATTCCTCTTAGTACATCAGCCTCACTGGCCTTTGGGCTGCCAGAGGGTCAATGAGAGCCAAGGCTCAGGTGTGTCCAAAACAATATTCACAGCCACTCAGAATAGACTTTCATCATGTTCTGAGCATCTCTCTTCTTAACCCTTTATGGAAGAGATGGGGGTGGAAAGACTTGCTTTGCAATAAGCAATTATATAGACCTATGCACTAGATAAGTCACACAGGGCCAGTATGTACACACAGTTCTTGCACCATAGGAGGTCTGGCCCTGATGTATGTAGGCCCCTGTCAAGCGTAGACCATGCTGCTATTTTTAGCCAATTAAAATCCTTTCAATGAAAAGACCAGGTCATATCCCAATCAGAAGTTGTAAGTACGACTCACTGACCACCCTGTCATGTTGTCATTGCTTCAACTTCTAGATGAATAAAGGAATCTAGGAGGAAGTGAGCTGGAGCTTAAGAAAAGACAGCAAAGTGATGAAAAATTCAGCTTTGGTGAGTTCATCCTGTGAAATTAACATACCAAACATTAAACCAACTACGCCGGATCATCTTTAACTCTATTTACAGCGAGTAAAGAACCTATAAACATGAGTTTCAGAAGCATTACAACACCTCCTCATCCTAGCAACCCCAGGCAGTCCTCTCATGCCATGGGCACAATGGAGATATGTGCTTGATAATGAATTGTTTGCATGTGTTGATACGTTATTTTCAGCTACTAGCAAGAGGCTGTGTTGCTATGTTCTTTTGCAGCTGAGGGACAGAAAATATTCTATACATTTCCTGATCCTTCTGGTCCTCCTGCTGAGTTTCCTGCAACACTACAGCAACGTTTTCTGTTGAAGTAAACTTGTCACCTTGATGTTTGCTTATTTTCTTACTTCATCCAAAACTGTTTTGTCTCCCCCACAATAAAAAAACGATACTGTAGATTTATAGTATATGGGATAATAATAACTTTATATTCGAATGGTGACATCACCATCTCTCAGTCTGGCATATTATGCAACTGTGGAGAATAATGAAGGCATGCGGAGGCTAAGCCTTCCCAAATCTAAATGTCTGCCTTCAGGTTTGTAAGTTTGCTTGAAATGGAGGCAGTAGAAGCAAAGAAACAAGAAAAGAAAAAAAAAAACAAAAAAAACTCATAAAATCATTGAGAACCAGAAGGATGTTTAGCTCACTGGACACTCCACTTGTCATGCAGAGGTTTAATATAACTTTGGAGTAATGACAGCATGGTATTTATTTCACTATGCAAGAAAGATATGAGTGACAGTTGCTTGGACAGGGGCAATTCTCTGCTGCCTCCATAAATCACAGAGGAACTGAAAGCAAGGTGGCAGAGAGCCCATTCATTTAACGTCCCTCTCATTGTTATCTGTCTCTCATACTGGAATAAATATCATATTGCCTTCACTCTTAAGCTATATTAACTGTCTGGGTGTCAGAGAAATGTCAAATTTGCTGAATACCCTTCTAGTACTCAGGGGGTCCACGAAGACCAGCAGTTAGGGTACAGCAGCCATCTCCACCCACATGAGCTTTTAGGGTGCCAGAGGAATGGACCACACACTAAGATGGCTAAACCAATATATTTGCTGCCACTCTCACTCACTTCCCCAAAGCATCTGCACAATCCCATATGTTTCCTGTGTAGTAAGCAGCACCAGTTACCTCTCACAGTTGGAAGTGGAAGCCAGTGTGATTGGTTTGTAGCTTAGAGGACAGAAGAGATAAGAAGAGTAGGGAAGCCCATTATATTTCCATTGTCTCTCTCATGCTCTATCTTTCACCTACTATTCTCCCAGTCACACCTGTTTCTCTCCCACTGACCTTTCCCAGCCCCCTTCTCTTCCCTGTTGCCCTCTCTCTCTCTCCTAGCCTCTCTTTCCCCTTTGCCTTTCTTCCCCAACTTGCCGTTCCCCTCTATACCCTCCCTATCCTCTTTGCTTCACATTCTCCCCAAGTCCTCTTCAATTGAAAGCTCTGTGGTATAACTAGAGCCATTTGAAATGTAGTACCACTCATGTAGCTTCATTTCAATGGCAAGCACTGTGGTATCACTAGCATAGCTCAATTTCAATTTTAAGCTCTGTGGTATCATTACTATACATCCATTTCATCTATAAGATCTGTGCCCTCAATAGTACAGCTCCATTTCAACTGAAAGCTCTGTGGTAGCACTAGTGTAGCTCCTTTTCAATTGTAAGCTCTGTGGTATCACTAGAGTAGCTCAAATCAATTGTAAGCTATGTGATATCACTAGTATAGATCTATTTCTTCTGTAAGATCTGTGGTATCACTAGTGTAGCTCCATTTCAACTGTAAGCCCTGTGATAGCATTAGTGTAGCTCCATATCGGTTGTAAGCTCTGTGATATCACTAGTGTCACTTCATTGCAATTGGAAGCTCTATGATATCACTAGTATAGCTCCATTTCAATTGTACGCTCTGTAGTATCACTTGTTTAGCTCCATTGTAATTGTAAACTCTGTGGTATCATTATTGTAGTTCCATTTCAGTTGTAAGCTCTAAAGTATCATGAGTGTAGCTCCATTTCCATTGTCATTTCTGTGATATTAATAGAGTAGCTTCCTTTCTATTGTAATATATGTGGTATCAGTAATGTAGCTCTGTTTCATTGTAAAATCTGTGTAAAATTCCAGTTTTGCTTCATTTCAGTTATAAGCTCTGTGTATCACCAGTGTGGCTCCATTTCAATCATATGTTCTCTGTATCACTAATGTAATTCCATTTCAGTTTTAAGCTCTGTTTTATGATTATTGTAGCTCCATTTCAATTGTACGCTCTGTGGCATCTGAAAAATATTTAGGTTTAATATTAAAAATAATTAAAAGTTAATAATAGGTTTGCCATAATAACACTCAAGTAGGTGCTACATGACAAAAGTCACAAGGATGCAATACTCAAAATGTACATCTTTTTAAAAAAATGCTTCTTATTGAAATGGCGATATGGATCCCTTGTTAGTAACATTCACCTTGGTGTCCTAAGTAAGGGTTTAAAATTCAACAACATTTTCAGACCTTGTGAGCATTCTAGATTGGCAGCTTCCACGCATTTCTTACTGCAGCAGTAAAAACGATAAGCATCAACATTCAGAACAGGACAGACCCAGGACAGTGTTTGACATTTTAAAATGGAGATGATAAAAGTCAGTCTGGAATGATGGGAGGAAAAAAATGTCAGGTTGACTACAAAATGAAAGCATACATTGGTTCAGTAAACTTTTTAGTTTGGCAGAATTACCATCAAATATTTCAGGAAGAACTAGCTTAGGAGGTCTTGGAGAGGCAGTAGATGCAGAAGGCATAGGCAAAGTGGAAACCTTTGGGAAATAAACTATACCTCTAATTTTATGTACAGATTTTTAATTTGGAAAACATGCTGATTTATTATTGATCTCTGGCACTTAATGGCCAAGGCAATCTCTGCGGTGTCTGTGGTCATGGAACAGTTACAGTCTATAAAGTTACATTCTAAACAGGCAGAAGGACCCACTATACAGTTGATAGAAAGACTGATGAATCGCTAACTGGTTTCTTACCTAGCGAACCCTAGCTGAGACAGTCCTGGAAAATCAAATGCTGTGGTCAGAAAATGTTCCCGGTTGAGCCATGGAAGTGATAAGGATAAGATCTGCTGGCTCACCAGTTAGTGCAAACACCTCCGGTTGAACCAGAGATTTCACTGGAACCTTGACTACAGCAATGTGAACCACTGCTATTTGAGCAAGGGAAGTGGCTGGAAAAAGCACCACCGGTTTTGCCATTAGCGCTGACACCGCCAGTTGAACCAGAGGTATTGCTACACAAGTGATAGAAAGTGTGGTCGTAAGAGTAGTAAGGACTGGAGCAGAGAGGATGTGGATACCTTAAATGAACACAGAAGAAGTTGCTACAGACTGGAACACAGCATTGGTAGTCAGAAAACAAATCAGGTCTGACAGGCAGCTGGCAAAGCAGGTAGTCAGAAAATAGACTGGGTCATAAATGGTGGCAGGCAAATAGATGACTAAGAAACAGACCAGATCAGGAGGTTGGCAATAGTGATGGTCATGAACAAGCTGGTACAGGACAGGTAGCTGGCAATAATGTATTGTGAGAAAACAGGCCAGGTCAGGACAGGCAGCCCCTAACAGCGATGGTCATGAAACAGCCAGGTTAGGACAGACTGCTGGCAATAACGAGTACTTAGGAAACAAAAGAATGGAGACAACGAGGAAAGGTACTGAAATAAGACAATATAACTATGTACTGTGCTTCAGGCACAGGTCCTTGAAGTAGGCCCAGTCAGTGTGTCTAAGGGATTACAGGTGAGTAGATTCTTAAAGAAAGGGGTTTTCTGGGCTGGACCTCTGCAGGTGAGGTCAGAATTGGACAGAGTGGAACTGTCTGGACTAGAGGGTTGTGGGTGAGCAAAGGTAATAACAGATAGGCAAGGTCTGCACTGGGTCCTCAAAGGAAGTGACTACAATCCTGGCTGAGCTGCTTTCCATGTATTGTATTGTAATGAATGTGTAATTAGGAACATTGATTTTGCATGAATGAGCTTTTTGTGTCTTTTGCATATCCATTTCATAGAGAGGTACAATTCATCACACAGCTGTATTATTTTCTTAAAAATAAGCACATTTACTTATCTTTATTTATTATTTTTGCAGCAGATCTATTTTATCTCCAGTTTCTGGAATAAACTGCATCCCTTTTGGTCATGGATTTACTGTTCTAAATACACCTTTTTCTATGAGTGAATATATGGTACGTCAGGATCTGACATATAGACTTGCACTAAAGGATTGTCCCAGCATTGCATCTGTTTTGGTTGTAAACTAAGGCTGCAGATGGCGACATGAAGATGTTGAGATTGCACTGAGACCTACAAGCCATTAAATGTCAGCTTTAAAATGAAGACAGAAGGTTAGGTGTTTAAACATTATACTTAATATCCACTACAAATATTAAACTATTTTCCAGATACAAAGTTATTATAAAATGAGAGTAAATGTTTATGAAGTGTCTATTTCTGTTTAAATGAAAACTAACACCTAATATTAGTACACACACACACACACACACACACACACAAACACACATACACATAAACGTAACTTTCTATGTCCTTGTTCCTTGGTTCAAAACATAAAATTTTCAGCACATCCTGGATATCATGTGTGTCCATGGAGGCAGACATAATAGTTGCTATCAGAACTACTGGACACAAACACCACCCACTGGAACTTCCTTTTTTCTTTCAAACTGAAACAGGTAGTGTGCATGAGCCTCACAAGATTACTATGCACACTGACCAGAGTCTGAGTCCAATAGTCCTGCTATTAACTGTCATGTCCACTTCCATAGACTTTAAATCCAGGACTGATTGAAGATGTTATCTCTTGAAGAAAGACTCAATGATAAAATTCATAATGAATAAGCAAATGCTGCTTTCCACACAGTGCAATGGGCAGACCAATAAAATGTTAAAATCATCAAAAACTTTAGTAGCATAAACACATTCCAGTGATATTTGTAGAAGTTAAAACTGTGTTAAACTCCCTTATGGAATGACTCTAGGTTATTGGTTTTTTGCATATGACTATAATTACTCACTGTCCATTAGGATGAACAGCCAGTCTATTGAACTCACGTCATAAGTGAGTGAATCACTTTCCTCTTCACGTGAATCATTCCAGTGCCTAAGATATAAGATGTAAATCAAGGAACACTTTGTCCTCTCTTTTCCTACCTTTCAGTGTTTTAAGTTGTTCATCTTGTTTGTTTCTGTTTCTTTTTCAGGAATTTAAGGTACCTGGATTGTTATGCACTAAGGCATGATAAAGCAGAGATGACTTCTCCAGTGATATCACTTCTCCAGTTCCTATGTTATTCTACAGAGTCTATGTACTAAGATCTCCAAAACTGGAGAAATCCTAGTGCATTGGCTCAATAGAACAAAGTTCCCCTTAACCAGGGACAAATCTAAAAAGTGCATAATGTAGAGTTAATTTTCTATACGGATATTCCCTATGTGTCCGTGGTTAAAGATGAGGTTTGGTCAGCTAGCTTAAATTTGGCCTCATGAACATAAGAAACCTGGAGTATTTTGGGCAAACCAAGTGTACCATAGGGGACAAATGCATATTTCTGTGGATTTACGAGCACCATATAAACCCTTGAATGCTCAAGAGGTCTCTGACAAATGGGCTATGCAACCCCCTTGTTTAGGGCAAATTCTGGAACATTGTTGGAAACATCTCTACGAGTGGCTAAAAGCCCCATTTAGATCAATGGAATCTGGAGAATTTGTATGTCCCCTGCGGTGTATTTGGTTTACTTCAGGATTTCTCCTCTTTTCGAATACAGCTCAATGTGTGCTAAGAATTTGGCTCTCTGCTGTGAGTCCCACACAGAACAATGCTTCATGGGGATGTTGGTTAATATGCTTGGGATGTACAACAACAATGGATCAAAAGCTTTTCAAATGTCATATCCAATTCATGTCATAAAAATCTAGTTTTCTCTCCTATGGATTTTTTTCTAAAGCCCTCGGCAGAGCTCTTTCTTGGCATCTCCTACTGTTGCTCACACTTTCTCAACTTGGTCAGGCAGAACAGAGCTTGGTCCCATACAGAAATGAAAGGCTTCTCTCACATCGTGTTCAATTAAGTCAACTTATATTACTAATAAAGTAAAATTAGCGACCATATCAAGGATGCTTTTTTATTAAGATACTTTTACAAAGATGTGCTTAGGGGAATAAATTAGACAGGTTATGTCAGCCATCTTACTAAATTGTTATTTGTAACAAATAAGTGGTTTTGGAAGAGCTTTTAAAAACATCTTTATTTATGTTAGACATTTTTTTTTTTTATTTCAAAGAAGAGTTTATGAGATATTTAGTTTTATTTATTGGTCATTTTATATACATTAGACAATAATGTCTGGCATGCCTGCAGGACACTACCATGCAATACTGCTCCCCTTCCCAACTGCCACTGCCTGTGGCCAGTACTAGCTATTTTGCATAAACTGGCAAATAAATAAGTTATTGTTTGAAATTAAAAAAATGGCTAACAAATATAGGTGATTCTGAAATCTCTTTCAAAACCATATATTTTTACAAGTGATAGTTCCACTTTAAAAGACAAGTAAGCTTTTTTTTAATTAAAAAATATATATCATAGACATCTAAAATCGGATTCCCAGAAGAAGTGCTAAGACTTAGCACTAAACATGTTGGAGAGAGATACCTAGAGACAGTCCTATAATAGGTGATACCAACAGCTGAGAAGTTTATTTTAAGCTGATTGCTGACTTATCAGAAATTTGCTGTGATTCACTCACCAGACGTGAGTTCTGGCTGAGCTGTGTTGCAGAGGAGACTTAAAGCAAACAACATTAGGATGCTTGCATACTTACTAACATCTGACAATCTCCGTAAAAATACAGAAAGACACGCATACCTGAGTCTATACCAGAGATCCCGGACGGAAGGAGAAGGGAGGATTGCACACCTGCCCACATATCAGAGGCGGGAGGACTATACATCTGCCTGCTTATACATGGAGAGTGGATAAGCATTTAGAAACCCTATACGAGAGGTTGGTGCACCTGCCCGCTAATATATAAAAAGACCGGTGAACTCTGTGTTCTCAATAACATCATCATAAATGCTCCGCACAATCTGCACAATCTGCTTGCACAATCTGCCTGTTCAAACCACGGATAATCCCTACACAACTCGAGCCATCTCACGGCTACAAGCTTTTTCACTGGCTGCCTCTCGACTTTGGAATGCCCTCCCTATCACCATTCGCCAATCATCCACAATTATCACTTTCAAGCATCTCCTCAAAACCCACCTGCTCAAGGAGGCATCTCAATAGCAATATCCTCCTCCTTGCACAACGATAGTGACATCAGAATCTTCCTTCACTTCCTTCACCACAACTTGTACTTGCACTTATAATCATCCTTCTACTGTCTCTGTATGTCATCATGAACTCTAATTAGATTGTAAACTCCTTGGGGCAGGATCTCTTTCCCAGTGTATGTTTCCCTTGCTGCACTTCCCCCCAAAATAATGCAATGATCGCACTTTAGCTTAATGCTCTTAACCCTGTTCTGTTTTTTTGTATTGTATTATTTCAACTTCTGTTAAGCGCTGTGTACATGTATGGCGCTATATAAATAAAGATACATACATACATTACATCAATCTGCTTCACAGCAGCACCACATTGATGGTATATAAGTCATATCTCTGGTACACCTACAGTTTTTTAAAGTCTACAGTTCCTCTGTTAGATGGACTTTACCTTTAAAAACCTCACATATATAGTTTTCTGGCTAGATTATATTATATTGGTACTTATTTTACATATTTTATATGTTTATTGAAGTGTATCATATTGTATGTAATATGTTTTTTATGTATGTTTTGTTATTAAAGTATACAATTTCGCAGTTACCTTCCTGAGTTAATTTCACACATGGTCTTAAAGGAGCGCTCTCCTCAATAAATATGTTGTCTATTTTTTTATCAAAGAGTTTTACCTTTTAAGTTAAACAAGGGTATTCCCATTGCTGGAAAATATATACAATATCAACAAATCATTACAGTCTGAAGGAAAATCTGCTAGAAATATCCCGTATAACTGGTTAGTTTTAGTAAGTATTTTTATTTCCTTTCTTGTGTTCATTTTTTCCCAATACAACTGTCCAGTCTATCATTTTCTAAACAGAATTGGGTGGAATGCTATAGCGGAACGACACTGTGTAGAAAGGAAGCAGTTCTTATAAACAGGAAACTCAGCCATAACAGGCATTCAAAGTCTGAACAGAACTGCACTCCCCTATGTCTTTTGGACTGTCCTGGAATTGTAATGCAGGTTTAATAAAGGAATTAGTAAAGTGCACGTGGGATTGTTGTTTTTTTCTCCCTTATGGCAACAAAATAGTTTTCCTTTTGGTCCTCCATTAGATTAAAATTACCCATTTTAAATTAGGATATCTTAGCTGAAACTTGTTAAAGTGGAACTGTCACCATACTATAATTAAAAACTGCATATATGTTGAACTCACTGTTTGTTTGAAACATTATTTTGGAAAAATTAACCTTTATTTGTTTGCAACATAGACTGGCACTTTATTCTAATTAATAACTGTGCTAGGGGGTGCACTAAAGGTTGATAAGGTTGGCAAACTAGTGTCGTATTTGTGACAATGACATACCAACAATATGCACTAAGATGTCTTCCCCATCATATCCCTGTGAATACACCACAAATACGTAGACTTTGCCATGAATCCGCCATGCCTTCAACAGGTTTATGATTTTGTACTGCTTCGACAATGGCTCATTTGCATATTGAAATGCAGCTTAAAGCACCACTGTTGCATTCATGTGGGTGTGTGTATATGTTAATGTGGCATGTCACCTCATTCACTAAACTCTGATAGCAGCTTATGACTATAGCTGGGAACTCTCAGGATTTGAGAATCTGGTTTTAGCTTCAATTTACCGGGTCTCCGGGGCAGAGGTTGATTCTCCTGATGTGGGGAGTTTCTAAAGAAACTCTGCCCACATTTGCTCCTTCCATTATCTTTCTCCCACTGCCCGGCCTCTTCTTTACCTTCCTCAGCCTATTCTCTATACTTTTTTTTTCAAGTTCTGCCCCCACTTGCAATTAAGCCCACCCCTTTTTGATGCAAATCGCATAATTCTTCTCTCCCATCAGCACCACAAAACTCCCCTCTCCTGGGAGTCCTAACAAAATGTTCCCAGGTATTAGGCTGACCATACGTACCGTTTTAAACGGGACAGTAACGTTTTTTTTCATATTTCCAGACCGTCCCGTCTTTTTAATATAAATGTCAATTTTGTCCTGTTTTTTTAATATAACTTATATATAGTTTTACATATTTTTTTTTTGTAAAAAACTGAATGCAGCTTGTTTATTTCTCATAAGATAAAGTAAAACGGTACTTCCTTTCGTCACACTATTGGTTTTACAATACACATTGATTACCATAGAGTCTTATGACTCGAGGGACTCATAACTGTCTAAGACTCTCAAGCCTATGGTAAATTACCATAGAGTCTCTTAGACAGTGAGTGATATGACGACGAGTCTAAGACTCTAGTGTGAGTGACGAAGTTCCGATTTACTTTGGGGGCAGGAGTTTTTGGCCAAAGAGAGAGAGAACATTACTAGTAAGAGACGGAGAAAACGCGTTCTCGCTACTTGCAGCTTACTACGATCAGACTTGAAGTGACGGAGTCCCACTGTCCGTCTGTACCACACCCCGTCCCGTTTTTGTCTCAAGGAAATATGGTCAGCCTACCAGGTATGCTTATGACAGTGAGTGGGGGAGTAGAGCCAGCCTGAGGAGTGGTGATGATCCAATACACTGGCATGCTGCCTGAGCACCTAAAGGCTCAAAATCAAGACAAATTTCTTAACCTGCAGTCCTCATTTCAAAGCTAAATGATAGATCATGCACATTCTGAAGGTTTCCAAATTGCATGGGATTGAAATGAATATCTGTGGGTGAAAGAGATGGTAATAGACATAGATAATATGATTGTCCACTCATCAAGCCTTTCAATGCAATATTACTGAATTATGATTATTAGGCTGTTGACAACACCACTGCTCTTTTATTGTGTATAATTTCCCTTTCCTTTATCCTTGGACAATGCATTTGTAACCATTTTACTGCCACAGGGGTGTGCAATGCACATGCTTATGGCACAGAAAGAGTTAAGGGACATGTGCTGTTTGTGACGCTGAAGTTTGAGCACATCCTCTCCTCCAATAGGCATGTGGAGGGGGGCAGAGAGGATGCACTCAGTCATCAGGGTTGTTGAACTGCTGGTTATGTGTAAGGGAGGGCATTGCCAGCAGTATGACAACCCTACATGGTAATGCTTACATTCTCTCCCCCTCTTAGTGCATATGGTGATGTGTGACTTATACAATGGCAACGTGCTTGCCACACATCACCAGATACAGAGCAGGACTGGCCTCTTAACCCTTTGAGTGCCAGAGGTGTATGCAACGCTTTGCAAAGCAATACGTTGCGCACCCCTCTGGCACTCAAAGGGTTAACAATGGCCAGACCTTGGCCCTTGTACACGTGCTTTTATGCTAGCGTGTTTATAAATGAGTCTGTGTAAATAAAATACTTTGGATTGCTCTAAATCATTTATTCAGTTACACAAAGAGGTGTCAGTAGGTCATGAAATAACCTAAAAAGTCACAATAATGCTCCGCCTACCAGTCACAGCCTGGGAGAGCAGCACCACTTAAAACAAGTGTCCATTTTTGTCCATTTTAAATGTTGGGAGGTATGCTGCCCCATGACTTCACAAATTCCTGTGGCATCACCAAGCCCCGCCCTCTGATATCACCAAACCACACCCCATGACAGCAACAAGTAATAGGAACCTGTTCCATAACATTATCATGTAATGATAGTGTGACTTTTTTTTTTAGTTTACGTTAAATGTATTATGTAAATATGTAATTGTAATGTACTTTAATGTAATTTAACATTGCAGTGGATTATGCCATGCTTTTTAATATCTATTAATATTATTAATAAGCATGCCATCATGGTATAAAACATTGTTACATTGCAATCTTAAATTCAGTGCTTTTAAGACTCTAGTCGTAGGGACATTTTTAGTCAGGACAAGGGCTAAAATCAGGACTATCCCTACAGAATCAGGGCAGTTGTCAAGTATGGAATCAATTTGGAATCAAAATGGTGTGAGTGTATGCCATTTCCCTGCACATGTATAGCACATATATAGCAATAACTGATATAAAGGGGTTGCTGGCATCACAGTATAAAGGATAGTGGGGAATGTCTGCCAGTATGCGCTACAGCAGTGGTTCACTCTACTCAGGGACCCCTAACAGGCCAAGGTATGCCCTGTTAGTCTCCCCCGAGGATAAGGTTGGGAACAGAAGTGTACCCAGTCACTGGATGGCCCCAGTATAAACATTTTTTCAGGCCCCTGGGGCAGATTAGTCCCCTTTGGATGCTGATTCTCAGAACATCTGCACTCTCTGCACTCGCCTCTCTGGTAGTGAACCACTGCACTACAGGAATCATATACTAAGATGACCACATATCCCTTTAAACTTCTTAATAATTTATAATGAGAATAGTCTGCCTTTGTCAGCAGAAGAAACTGAACATTTCAACTATCTGCAAATGAAACATTTATTATCTTATCTTCAGAAAATAGGCCCAGTTCCAGATAAGTCAGGCTTTGAGTCATCCGATAAAAATGCAAACAAACAATTTGGTACCGGAAACAGTGTATTTCTCTATTTAAATGGTTATTGAAGAAGCAGTAAAACATTTTTATGAAAAAAATATGGTATAGGGCATGGGTGCCTAGCCTGTCTGAGATATTTAACTAAAAAATGTTTTACCTAATTATCTTGCTCACATATGAATAGGCCAATAGGACCTACCTAACCATTTAAAGACCAGACAGGTGTGGAACAGATTATGTTGCATACCCCTCTGGTCATTAAAGGGTTAATGCTTAATGGCTAAGTCCCAAACACTAACCTTAATACCAAACTGCAACCCCTTAACCTTAACCCTAAAAAACAATCCTAGAATCTAATGCAGTGATTCTCAACATCAGTCCTTGGGACACAGTAACAAAACATGACAAACTACCATACTAGACTGCATGCTCATGCAACACTGATAACACTTGTATAAACTGTGTCTAACGGTGGGAACATGATCAAATGTATTAGTTGCATTTCTAGTCGGGGCTTACAGAGAAGCTGGCTTAAGGTAAGAGGTGTGCATTGCAGTAAACCAGGGAATAATACGACAAAGGTAAGATTGATTAGAGGTCCACCTTAAGGAGTAAAGGAAAAGAGGGGAGAAGCAGGGAAGGATGGGCTCTAGATTGCATACAGCCCAGTGGGAGAGGCTGTTGCATAATGAGCCTACCGCCATGCTGTACATAGGTGCAGTAAAAGGAAACCCTTAAAGAAGCAACCCTTGAATTAAAGTTGGTGCATATGGACAATAGACAAGGTAATGAATCTGCCTTCTAAGTTTATCGGGGAGAGGAAAAGTCTAGTAGATGGGCCTGCTTATGGGGAAGCAGCCGATATCTGCGGTAGGTGAAGAGCTTGAGTAGAGTGAACTAATTAGCTTAGATTTGGAGAATGATATGCTGGTTGAAAAACTAGCAGACAGGAACCTTAAGTCCTGCAGAATGTCTGCAAAGAGCTTGTGCTATAATCGGCTGCAAAATTAAAATTAAACTGAGTGGATGCTTCTACCAAAAATGAACGGTGGTAATTGTTTTTTTTATGGAAGGTCCCCCAGGTCTCCTCGAGGAGGTGGGCAATAGAGATATCATGGCTTGTGAATGAAGTAAGGGATAATGAGTAGTAGAATTATGGCCAATAAAAGAGGTCAGGATAGACAAATCGTTAGGGCTGCGGTGGAGGGGTTGAAGAGAAGGACAATTAGCCTGTGTTGAGAGGAAGGCGACTGTAGGCTTCCTGCCTCCACAAAGAGGTAAGAAGAGTGATGGGAAGCCTTTGGCCTTTGTGAAGAGGTAAGGCGATAGATGAGGAGCCTTCAGCTTCTGCTAAGAGGAAAGGCAAGTGATGGGGAGCCTTCGGACTCTGTGAAGCGGTAAGGGAGTGATGGGGAGCCTTCAGCTTCTGCTAAGAGGTAAGGCGACTGATGGGAAGACTTTGGCCTCTGCAATGAGCAAAGGTGACTGACGGGAAGCCTTCATCTTCTACGAAGAGGTAAGGCAACTGATGAGGAGACTTCAGTCAGCGTGAAGAGGTAAGGTGACTGATGGGGAGCCTTCAGCCTCTGCGAAGAGGTAAGGCTATTAATGGGGGCATGCAGACTCTGCAAAGAGGTAAGGCAACTGATGGGGAGCCTTCAGTCTATGAGAAGAGGTAAGGCAACTGATGGGGAGCCTTCAGCCTCTGCAAAGAGGTAAGGCCACTAAGGGGGAGCCTTTGGCCTTTGCAAAGAGATAAGGTGACTGACGGGCAGCCTTCAGTCTCTGTGTAGAGGTAAAGCAACTGATAGGGGCCTCGGCCTCTGCAAAGAGGTAAGGTAACTTATGGTGAGCATTAGGCCTCTGAAAAGCGGTAAGGCAACTGATGGGGAGCTTTCAGCCTCTACGAAGAGGTAAGCCAACTGATAGGAGCCTTCGGCCTCTGAGAAGAGGTAAGGCAACTGATGGGGAGCCTTCAGCCTCTGGGAAGAGCTAAGGCAACTGATGGAGAAGCCTTCAGCCTCTGCTAAGAGGTAAGGCAACTGATGGGGGAGAGAGAAGCCTCCAGCCTCTGCAAAGCTGTAAGGTAACTGATGGGGAGCCTTCGGCCTCTGCGAAGAGGAAAGACAACTGACTGGGGCGCCTTCAGCCTCTGCAAAGAGGTAAGGCAAATGAAAGCCTTCTACCTCTGAAAAAAGGCAAGGCAAATGATGGGGACCTTCGGCTTCTGTGAAGTGGTAAGGCAACTAATCAGGACCTTCTGTCTCTATGAAGAGATAAGAGAACTAATGGGAATCTTGTCTGAGCGCCTGTGCTGACAGTCCCGGTCTCCCTTCAGAAGCATTGCACTGGCTCGAACAGCACTGGACAGGGCAGTCTGCATTAACATGGCAGTCAGTCTCAGAAGATAAGGATTTCACTAGCATCGTGTACTGAGATTGCAATCACGAACAGCACTGGACAGGGCAGTCTGCACTAACATGGCCGTCAGTCTCAGAAGATAAGGATTTCACTAGCATCGTGTACTGAGATTGCAATCTCAGTATAATGCTAACCAGAGCTTGCTGTAACAATAGCAGCCATTCACAGCACACCAAAGGGAAGCATGAACTCGCTCCATAGGTCAGCTGGAAGGGAGGTGGGAGGAGAAACTGGATGTGAAGAGGAGCTGTGGTATGCGCATTATGCGGAAGTGCACAGCACAGAAGATATAATATCTTTGTAAGTACTTAAAAAAAACAGCATTCCTATTACCACTTTTATTAACAAAGCATATGGTCACAAATGTTTATAATGTGATACATCCCCTTTAAATCAGCACTGACTTACTTGGAGTCTGCTCTTCGTAGAATGGGACGTGGAGGAGGCAGAAAGATGCTAGCTAGCTTTCAGTAGACTTAGATGAAAATTTCTAAATATTATGTAGTGAAGGTTTTGGTTTTTTTTTTAATATTGACATGGTGCCTACATATGAAGACAGACAGTGGTAAATTATTTGAAAACTGGAAACAGGATACTCTGAGTTATTGTAAGAATGTGGCTAGACAATGGAATTATCCAGGCCTGGAATACTGAGCCAGCGAGAGGTACCCGGGAAGGTTGTAGAGCCCCTTAAAGAAACAATAATGATAAGATGAAAAGGAAGACTCATGGCCCTGGTGGCTAAAATATATTTACATACAGTACTGTGAAAAAGTTTTAGGCTGGTGTGAAAAAATGCTGCCAAGTAAGAATACTTTCAAAATAGACATGTTATTAGTTTATATTCATCATCTAGCAAAATGCATAGTGAGAGAACAGAAGAAATATCTAAATCAAATCAATATTAGGTGTGACCACCCTTTGTCTTCAAAATAGCATCAATTCTTCTATTTACACTTGACACAGCTTTTTAAGGAACTCAGCAGGTAGATTGTTCCAAACATGTATGTATGTATATCTTTATTTATATGGCGCCACAGAGTGTACGCAACACATTACAATAGACATATGTTACAATAAATAAGAGGGGTTGAAATAAGTGCGTCATTCATAGAAACAATGGGAGAGAGGTCCCTGCCCCAAGAAGCTTACAGTCTAAACATCTTGGAAAACTAACCACAGTTCTTCTGTGTATTTAGGCAATCTCAGTTGCTTCTCTCTCTTCATGCAATCCCAGACAGACTTAATGATGTTGAGACCAAGACTCCTTGTTCCTTACACTGAAGATAGTTCAGTGCAGAATAAATTTGGGGCTAATTAGATGCCTCCCTGATGGTATTGCATGATGGATAAGTATTTGCCTGTAATTCTCAGCATTGAGGAGACCAATAATTCTGACCAAATTCCCAACTCCATTTGCAGAAATGCAGCTCAGAACTTGCAAGGAACCTCCACCATGCTTCACTGTTGCCTGCAGACACTCATTCTTGTACCTTCTCCAGACCTTTGGCAAACAAATTGCCTTCTGCTGCAGCCAAATATTTAACATTTTTACTCATCAGTCCAGAGCACCTGTTGCCATTTTACTGAATCCCAGTTCCTGTATTTTTGTGCATAGTTGAGTCGCTTGTCCTTGTTTCCACGTCGGAGGTATGGCTTTTTTGGCCACAAGTCTTGCACGAAGACAACTTATGACCAGACTTCTCCAGACAGTAGATGGGTGTACCAGGGTCTCACTGTTTTCTGCCAATTCTGAGCTGATGGCACTGCTGGACATCTTCCGATTGGGAAGCAGAGTAAGTATGATGTGTTTTTCATCTGCTGCACTAAGTTTCCTTGGCCGATCACTGAGTCTACTGTCCTCAATGTTGTTTGTTTTTTTGTGTTTCTTCAAAAGAGCTTGGACAGCACATCTGGTAACCCCTGTCTGCCTTGACATTTCTGCCTGGGAGAGACCTTGCTGATGCAGTATAACTACCTTGTGTCTTGTTGCTGTCCTCAGTCTTGACATGGTGTATGACTTTTGACATTAAACTGTCTTCAGCAACCTCACCTTGTTAGCTGAGTTTGGCTGTTCCTCGCCCAGTTTTATTCCTCCTACACAGCTGCTTCTGTTTCAGTTAATGATTGTGTTTCAACCTACATATTACATTGATGATCATTAGCACCTGTTTGGTATAATTCTTTAAACATACACCTGACTATTTGCCTACAAAATCCATTAATTTGTGCAAGTGTACCTAGAAGAATTGATGCTTTTTTGAAGGCAAAGGGTGGTCACACCAAATATTGATTTGATTCAGATTTTTCTTCTGTTCACTCACTATGCATTTTGTTAACTGATAAATATAAACTATTAAACTTGTCTAATTTTGCAAGCATTCTTACAACAATGTTTCACACCTGCCTAAAACTTTTGCACATTACTGTATATCTAAGGTGAAGGTATGCACCCCAAACCTTTTTCTTTTTTTAATAATTGGGGGGGGGCTGCGTACTGTGAAGAAATGTGATGGGAGAGGGGTGAGGACATAGAGCTAGAAGCAAGTGGCTGCTAAGGCTTACCAACTAGGGGCAACGGAAGCCAGCTGTTTACTACTCCTCGAGGAGCAGGGGAGGGAGAGTAAATGATGCCTTAGATGAGGAGGGAGGTCACTGAAAGAACAGGGAAGTAGAGGGAGGGAAAAAAAAGAATGGGATGGGGACACTGATGCCGTGGAACGGCCATTGCAGCTGATGGAGATAGGGAAAAGGTTACGGGAAGACTAAAAAGGCAAGGGTGCCAGAAGACCGGGTCTAACATCACTGTGCATGAGGGGCGAGGCTTTGTGCAGGGTGACTGAAGGGTAACAGAGGGCCGAAGAAGGATCATTACGCCGATGGAGAGAGAGGGGCAGGGACGCTAGAGCCGACTGACGGCAATTGCTGAAAGAGAAGAGTGAGTGCTAGAGGAGATTGAAAGGGGAAGGGAGCATGGAGGAGATGAGGGATGGCAACCTGATGGTGCTATAGTGGACAGCAGGAATGCCGGGGTGAGGATTATGTGAGTAAAGCACGGCAATTCACTTGATGAAGATGAATGATGTTGGAATACTGGTTGATATGTGGGTGATATGACATCAATATGTAGGAAGCTCTCTAGATTGCGTACAGCCCAGTGGGAGCAGCTGCTGCCCAATATTTAAGAGCTTGCAGCCCCTCCTACAAATACAGGCAAAAACTTAAAGAGATAGTAAAGTTCCCAAAAAAGTATTCTGTAAATAGTAGCTGCAATAAAAAAAAACACTTAATGCGCTTAATCCTTTCTCTCAAACCGTTATGGTTTGAGAGAAATAAGAAAATAAAGACCTCCGCTCCCTCCCCTTTCTGCCTGACGAGCTGTAAAGCTGTCAGAGGCAGAATACAGTCTCCTGACTGTAGGCGGCTCTTCAGGAGTGCTGACATAGGAATATCTAACTATAATTACTTCATCGGTATGGTCTACAATGTGTGCCTGGCCTGCAAGCACACGTTGTAGACCATTCCGATTAAGTAATTATACTTAGATATCTCAACGACAGCGCTCCTGAAGAGCCGCCGTCTGGTCCCGGAAGCAGGATCTCATGAAGTCCGCTGTACAGTGGACGCAGGAGAAGGGGGAGGGAGTGGAAGTCTTTATTTTCTTACATCTCTCAAAACATAACGGTTTGGGAATAAGGGCATTACATGTTTTTTTATTGCCGCTACCATTTGGAAGATACTTTTTTTGGGACATTACAATCCCTTTAATCTTATAAACTGCAATTATAAAAACAGGTTTAGAATTAGACTCAGCGGAGTAAGGAATTAGCACTTCATTTTGTATGTAAACTATATTAACCCTTTGAGCGCCCGAGAGGTAGCCAATGCATTGCAACACAATGCATTGAATACCTCTCTGACACTCAAAACTTTAAATTCAAGGGACAAAAACAACAATGTTGCTGTACAAGATACCAAACAACCTATTCTACAAACCAGAGCTCCTCAGATCCGTTCCACAAGTACTTCTAAATCTAAAGGCTTTCTCACATGGGTGACAGATTTGATACAGTTCTGTCACTTGTATTATAAACTCTTCTTTTTCCTGAATTCTGATACCAGTCAGGATGCAGAAGGGTTTTGTCAGATGGCCGGTCTACGTAGGCGCCAGACAGAAATAAGTGGCTGGTGCCCAAGTGGGTTAACCATTCACTGAAGGTTGTAAAGAGTACTGTAGTATTCAACAGCACTAATGTGAAAGGTATGCCACTAGGAAACTATGCTTCATTTCTGCATGTTTACTGCATTATATTGTGAACACATTAAAGATGCAGCTTGCTAGATTTCTGTGTTTTCACATGACAATAATCACCTATAGGAACGGCATCACAGTCCAGTACTGTACCTTTCACAGTCATTGTCTGTGGGAAAGAAGCCTTACAGTGCAGCTTTTAATAATATTGTTGCATGAGCACAGGTGTGTTAAGTAGTAGTTCTAGTGCTGCAGTAACATAGTAATATAGTTGACTAGGCTGAAAAAAGACATAAGTCCATCAAGTCAAGCCCATGCCAAAAAACTCCTGTTGATCCAGAGGAAAGAAAAAAAAAATTGAAGCCACTTCCAATTAAGCCCCAATTGGGTAAAAAAAAATCCTTCCTAATTCCAAATGGCATTCCTGATTCCCTGGATCGACAACCTGTCTGCACTGAAGCCATCTGTCATGAATAAAATACCATTGTTTTACTCAGGAAGATATTCCCTACAATATATATGTTTTTACATACTAAATGTTACTATCCCTTTAAACTAGGTCTCATGTGGCTAACAAAACCTGCCATAGATTCATAGTGTTAGGGTTACATTAGCGCACTAACATTTTATTGGATATCACCGGATAGTGTAATGTAATAAATAAGGCTATGTTAGCGCAATAATTGGGAGTGAGGTTATATGGTTACTGGGCTGTTGGTTTATTCCATACACAGTGAACACATATATGTATTCATTAATATTATGCTTTCTTTTGCAGATAGAAACTTCTTAGTTTGGTCTTGAGGTGGATATTATGCTGTAAGCTTATGCGGATGTTTCAGATCAGTATACCCCTTCTTGCCATCCGATTCCCTGGGTGATCCTTCATCATAGACAGTTTTCTATATGATTCAGCAGATTTGAAAGAAAGAGCCTTATAAAGAGGTGCAATTCTGAAGAAACTCTAGAAAAGAAAATACAAATGTTTCAATGAATACTTTCTTTACTGAAAAATAATGAAAGACAATGCCAACATTTCTGTACCTAACAATAGGACCTTCATCAGGTTCTTTTGAAGGTCTTTTTGTTGAACGAAACGTTGAAATTGTTTTTCATCCATTCTCACTAAAGAAAGAATCCACTGAAACACATTTGAGAGTGCCTGTGTCTTTATTTCTTTCAGTGATGTATCCATGACCTGGCTGTTGGTCCAGTGGAGCAGCTCTTGATAACAAGGCAAACTACAATTGCACATACTATTTTTCAGTCAGTGTGCATAGCTTTAAATCGGATCTGTCAAGTTCCTACTCCTGCCCACAATATGTTTATATCCCCCATGAATGTGTAAATGCTGCCTGGAAGTATAAGAATTTATACTCCCCAAGCTTAAAGGGTTAGTAATACTTCATTTTATCTTTATTTTATTTTGTAGGCATTAGGCATTAAAAAAAACATGAAGAACGATATAAGTCTTATTTCTCAAACCTTTATGGTTTGAGAGATATTCACAACCAAAGTTTCCCCTCCCGCCCCTTTTACCTAGTGTAAGCCATCTCTTCTCAGATGTGGAATCTGGTTGTAAGACCGACAGATAACAGAAGGGGACAATCTTCTTCCTATGAGAACAATGAAAGCCCTGCCCCCCTTGACAAGCTTCTCAGCTTTTTCCCTTATCTTAAATGAAGATTGTGCCTCTCTGCAATCTACCTGGGCACCTCCCTTCTGATCTGGCTGAGCAGTGTTATATCAGTAAAAGGGGCAGGAGGGGGATACTTTGTCATTGAATTACTCTTGAACTACAACTCTGACAGAATTGAAATAACACTCTCCATGGCCCAAATACTATGATGATTAATTAGAGCTGCTTTTATTATGAAACATTACTATCACTTTAAAAATTAACTTAATAGATATCCATTTTTAACCCTTTGAGCACCAGAGGGGTACACACCACATTGCTTTGCAATGTGTTGCATACCCACTGGTACTCAAAGGGTTTAGAGGGATGACATATAAGATTATTGGTAGAGTTCTCCCTCTGAGTGAGTACCAATATATAAAGAAACAAAAAGAACAGGAGGGTGTCCCATTGTGTGATACTGTATTTCAAAGTGAGTTAAATCAAATAATCTACTCACATGTAATCATGGTCAGCGAAGGGGTATCCCAAGCTGACAAATCATCATATGGAGAAATCTCACCGTCTCCACTCGGTGCAGCTGCTGTGAACTCCAAAGAACGAGGAGCCACTTGTTCCAAAGTATCAAAAGGTTTTGTAATAATGATACAATAAAGTTTAAAAACAATTAGATTTTGCAATTGAAAAAGGGCTAACGCAATTTGTGGGTCAACCTCTTTATCAAAGCCAGGGTCAAAGTATATGAGCTTTCCAATGCTTTGCGTACTCCTCTGCATACCTGGGAACTTCTCATTTTGCCCTCCCCTTTGGGGACTCCTTTGGTGGCATTGTGGGAGATAGATGATGCGACGCACATCAAAAAGGGGTGGAGCTTAATTAGGAGTGGGCGGGGCTTCACCAACATAATAAACTCCCCACATCCAGAGAATCAACCCAGTAATGCAGAGTGAAAACCAAAGTCTCCGGGGCAAAACCGGAGAGTTCCCAGCTATGCCCCTCTGGCACTCAAAGGGTTTGGAGGGAGAGCAACAGGGCCGGATTTACACCTCAGGAGCCTGTAGGCAAAGAAATCTGAAGCGCCCCCCCCATTGGCCATCTCCACTGGACACCTCCACAATGCTCCTAATCTCCACACTGCCCCCCTTCATCTCCATATTGCCCTCACATTGCCCCCCATCAGCACCATATTGCCCCCATCAGCTCCAACTTGCCCCTATCAGCTCCAACTTTCCCCCATCAGCTCCATATTGCCCTCACCTTGCCCCCCCATCAGCTCCATGTTGCCCCCAGCAGCTCCAACTTGCCCCCCATCAACTCCATATTGCCCTCACCTTGCCCCCATCCTCTCTATATTGCCCTCACATTGCACCCCATCAGCTCCATACTGCCCCCAACAGCTCCAACTTGCCCCCCATCAGCTCCATATTGCCCTCACCTTGCCCCCATGCTCTCCATATTGCCCTCACATTGCCCCCCATCAGCTCCATATTGCTCCCACCAGCTCCAAATTGCCCTCACATTGCCAGCCATCAACTCCATATTGCCCCCATCAGCTACAACTTTCACTCCATCAGCTACAACTTGCCCCCCCATCAGCTCCATATTGCTCTCACATTGCCCTCATCATCTGAATACTGCCTCTATTACCTCCATATTGCCCTCACATTGCCCCCATCAGCTCCATATTGCCCTCACGCTGCCCCCATCATCTCCACTTTGCCCTCACACTGCCCCCCCATCAGCTCCAACTTGCCCCCCATTCAGCTCCATATTGCCCCCCATCAGCTCCATATTACCCTCACATTGCACACCCCACCCCAGTGTCCGTTTCCTACCTCCCTGGGGGTCCAGCAGTGTGACAGGACAGGTCTGTGCCTCCTTCTGCATAGACCTGTAGATGCTGGAGCTCCAGCATGGTCTTCTCATCAGTAATGCAGAGCGCTGGGAGATGATGTCATCTCCCAGCGCTCTGTATTACTAAAGAGCTCACAAGGGAGCTCAGCAGCTACAGGTCTGTGCTGACGGAGGTGCAGACAGTAGACCTGATCGGGTGAGGGGTTAGTGCCTGCACTGCCAGTGGCAAGGATAATTAAAAAAACGGGTCCCAATGACAGGCTCCCCTCTGTGGGGTGTGCCTGTAGGCAGATGCCTACTCTGCCTTATGAGAAATCCGGCCCTGGAGAGCACGGCTATCTTGATGACATATAAGATTATTGGTAGAGCTCTCCCTTTCAGTAGTTACCAGTCCTCTTCTGTAAGCCTGCCCCTTCAGTCTGAGGCAGGCTTCGCAAGTGTACCATGCTCTAGTATTTAACCCTTTTGCGTGCCAGAGTGATATCCAGCGCATTGCAATGTGAGAGCTGGGAAGAGGATTGGATGAGTTTTCCTTTTACAAGGGAAGGCCTGCAGAGTGCTGCGGTACAGCTTTTTCCACAGCAACATCATCCGTAACATCAGCAGGTAGTTTTAAAATCATTCTCTCTCTTAAGGCATTGGGGGAGATTCACTAAGTGGTGATAAAGAGGTGATAAAAAAGTGAAAAAGCGGAGATGACATCTCCAGTTTATCACTTCTCCAGTTCCTATGTTATTCTACGGAGCCTATGCACGAAGATCTCCAAAGTTGAAGAAATCTTAGTGCATTGGATCCATAGAATAACATAGGAATTGGAGAAGTGATAAACTGGAGAAGTCATCTCCACTTTATCACTTGTTTATCACCGCTTAGTGAATCTCCCCCACTGTGTTTGTTAAAAAATAATTACTGAAAATGTCTGCAGTTTTAATAGATCTATTGATCTAAATAAAGTTTGTTGTGGGTGAAAGTTCCAGTTTAACACTGTCACAGTTCTGAAGCAAACCATTTGTACTATTCCTGTTGATCTGAATCCTTTGAATGCCAGAGGGGTATGTAATGCATTGCTATGCAAAAAAAAGTTGCTTCCCCTCTGGCAGTCAATGGGTTAATGCAGCTTTTCATTTCTTGAATTTTAGAGGGGTTGTGTGAACTCTCAGGCAATCAATGGGTTAAAATCCCCATTTAAATCAATTTGAATTTGCATAACTTTCATTTCAACTTTATGGTACAGTTAGTTTACTCCGGACATTTAGATTGATGAATAAAGATGAATCAGTTACCCAGGAATGACTGATGACTACAGAATTGCAGGTACCTTTCACCTGGGTGCAGCACATATTGGTGTTTATTCTGTATCATGCAGGTATAAGTTGTTGCCGTGCCAGGGCTGGACATGTGCATCTCGTCTTGATGCTCTCCACCACATGATCATTGTAGGATACATATGATTCATGTAAAACTTCAACAATCAGTGGATCTTATTCTATATGGGATAGAAAATTCAACCCACTAATCATAGTACGCATACACAGTACTTTTTCCAAGTAACTATTTCATTCCTGAGAGTCAAAGGGGCATATTTATAAAGCCAAAAATGATGCAATTCTGGGGCAAACAAACTCCACAATAGGAAACAAATAACAATTCCTATTGTTTGTTACTTTATGTTAACCCTTTGAGTGCCAGAGGGGTATGCATTGCGTACCCCCTGGCACTCAAAGGGTTAAAGCCCAGAAATCTAATCATAAACTTGCATTTGAATGCATGGTTAGACTGTCCTATATAAACATTTAATTAATTTACTGAAAGCAGTACCTACCACACTTCAGAAATACTGTTCCCTTATATCTGCCAATTTACAGATAACACAGCTTTAGTTATTGCAGCAGTTGTCAGAGAGCTCTGCAATAGCCAGAAATGGCTGCTTTTACAGAACATATGTAGAACTACATTTCAGGACACAGGAAACAAAGTGTACATTTACAGATGTTAGTATAGAGTACAGGGTACTTAAAGGGATAGTAATAATTCGCTTTATCTTAATTTTATTTTGTAGGCATTAAAAAAACATCAAGCATGATATAAGTCTTATCTCTCAAACCTTTATGGTTTGAGAGATATTCACAAGCAAAGCTTCCCCTCACTGACCAAAACGGTCATGTCTGCCATCTAGCGGTCAGATTTGGAATCCGGTCTGAAGATCAACCAGTGGCTCTTCAGCAGAGCAGAGATCGCAAGATATAAAAATAACTATTTCATTGGAAGGGTCTAAAAAGTGTGCTTACAAACCAGGCACACTTTGTAGACTATTCGAATGAAGTAGTTCTTCTTATATCTCACGATCTTGGCTCTGCTGTACAGCCACGGCCGGTCCACGGAGCGGATTCCAAATCTGACAGCTAGATGGCAGACTTGACCATTTTGGTCAGTGAGGTGAAACTTTGCTTGTGAATATCTCTCAAACCATAAATGTTTGAGAGATAAGACTTATATCGTTCTTCATGTTTTTTTAATGCCTACAAAATAAAATAAAGATAAAACACAAAAAGTGCATATAATGACATACTATTAAAGGTGTTAGTGTTTCTTTGGCGTCCCATTTAAAGAAACAGTAAACTCTTTTAAATATAAACCTATAGGTTATGGACGTTTCCTATTGAGTAAAATAAGGGTACACCCACTGCTGTCAGTTGTTATATTCAACATTTACAACATTTCAAATTGTCAGGAAATGAATTACTTCCTGAAAGTTCTATCTTCCAGCATGACATGGCGGTTTCTATCACATTCTATGGATACCTCTTTGTCGGTGACTCACCTCTCCTATAGAATGCATTGTAATAACCAAATGGGACCACTAGAGGGCACTGTTAAAGTAAAAAAAACCTCTAGGGAAAGTTCTATAGTATGATTTTTTTCATAAAAAAAGTTTACATCTCATTTAAATCATTGGGAATTTGTGAAATTAATTTGTCCCTGAATTGTTCCACTTACAGATATGTCCTAAGGTGTGACTGTTCATAGTAACCTAGTAACCATACAGAAATCTACTTAGGAAGACAGGAAGAAGCAGCCACATTGCTGTCACAGGCAAATCAGATGCAAAAATCACTAGTACCAGATATATAAGAGGTGCATATTTGTGGCAAACCATCTATATTATAGGGAACAAGTCAAAATTTTCATGAATTTAAAAGGGGTGTTGAAAGGGTCTCTGACATTCAAGGGGTTAACAAACAAGCTGCACAATTAAGGGTGCATAAAATTGTCATTAATTTAAATGGAGGCTTTTAACCCGTTCAGTACCTCAATTGCATTGGAGAATGTATAATTGCTGCCTATGGTGCCCTGGGTTTTCTCCAGAATTGCACCACATTTTCCTAGTTCATGAACCCCAGCATTACAATCTCAGGCCCTTCCCTGCATGTGACAGGAACACTCAGTAGTGCAGTATTAGTCAGAGCTGCAATCTAATAAGATTATATCACTTGGGAGAAGAAGATAGCAATGACATCATCAATGTACTCATATTAAGCAGCTGCTGTCCTAGGGAATCGGTTAGTAGTTTACCATTTAGATAACTATTTAGATTAAATACAGTATACTTTAAATCCCAGATACCATATCTGAAGAGAGCTAAACAGATTAAATAAAATAGAAAAAGAGAGAGGAGGAGATGAGTTTTGCTCACAACAGGATAAAATCTAGGATTTCAATGACATTGCTTAAAGGACATCTACAATAAAATGCATTTAATCCTGTTTAAAGGGATAGTAATACTTAAAATGTAAAAAAAAATATGTCGTAGAGTTTATCCCCCTGAGTAAAACAAGGGCACTCCCACTGCTGAAAGGTGTTTCATTCAAAAGTTATTAATTTTCAAAGTTGAATTTTTTAGGTGCAATATCACAGTGGCCTGAAATTGTACAGTGGCACTGTTGCTACACCATCCTATTGAGATTTATGGTCAACTGACCAGAGCTGTCCTTAGGATTGTGTAGCAACAGCACCACTGTACAATTTCAGGCCACTGTGATATTGCACCTAAAAAATTCAACTTTGAAAATTAATAACTTTTGAATGAAACACCTTTCAGCAGTGGGAGTACCCTTGTTTTACTCAGGGGGATAAACTCTACAACATATATTTTTTTACATTTTAAGTATTACTATCCCTTTAACATCAAACACAATCTTACAATCGTATGCAGTCCAATGTAGGATTCTAAGGCTTGATGTAGAAAATTGACTATGCATTTCAAATACTTCTATCTTCCCTGCACACCTCAGTACCTAGAGAGCTTCACATGATGCATTGTTTTAACCCTTTAAAGGGATAGTAATGTTCCACAAAAACAGCAGCTCCAATTAATCTTCATAGTATACTGTCAGAGTTTTAGTTCAAGAGTAATTGAATGATAAAATGTCCTCCTCCCACCCCTTTACTGATATAACACTGCTCACCTCAGAACAGAAAGGTGGTGTCCAGATGGATTGCAAAGAGGGACAATCTTCATTTAACATAAGGGAAAAACCTGAAAAACCTGTCAAGGAGGGCAGAGTTTTCATTGTTCTCACAGTAAGAAGACTGTCCCTTGCTGTGAGCTGTCTGGTCTGTGGACCAGATTCCACATCTGAGGAGAGCAGTGTTACATCAGTAAAAGGGATGGGAGGGGGATACTTTATCATTCAATTACTCTTGAACTACAACTCTGACAGTATTGATATAATACTCTTCATGGCACAAATACTATGAAGATTAATTGCAGCTACTTTTGTTTTGAAACATTACTATCCCTTTAAGGAATAGAGGGGTCTGCAACCCATGGCAAAGCAATGACCCTTGAGTCTTGAATCCTCTGTGCCTCCATGCACATGATATTCAGTACCAACTAAAGATTGGGTTAGAATGCGTTTAAATGGTCTTATTCAATAAGCTAAATATGAGCAATTTTGGAGCAAATAAACTGCACAATAAGGGACAAATAACATTTCCCAAAATCCCCACTGATTTAAATGGGGCTTTTAACCCCTTGCATGCTAGAGATAGGTTTCAAACACATTGTGAGGCAATGCATTGGAGACCTCTCTAGTAATCAAGGAGTTAAAAGCCGCATTTATATCAGCAGGAATTTGAATTTCTTCCCTGTGGTGCAGTTGGTTTGCTCCGGAATTGCACATCATTAGCTTATGGAACATGGCCCATAGTGTCCGCTAGGAATTTCTGACTAGATTGACCCCTTGACCTCGTTCACCGTTTTTTCCCTTAAGGCCCTATGGCGGTCCTGGCACATCACGTACTTTTTACTTACAGCGTTCCTGCCGGAGAGATGTAAGTAAAACGGTGTCTGAAATTGCCCGCTCCAAGTCGGTGAGGTCTCTCTCAGACCCCTGCTCGGAGCACCGGTACAAATAACAGATCACGTGTGCTGTCGCGTCGGCAAGGATCAAAGGAGTCCTTAAGGGTAGATAACTTCCCAGGGCCACTAGTCCTTAAGGGGTTAAGATAAATTTAGTTAAATTTAGAGATGGATAAACACTGCAATGCACGCTGCAATGCTTTACAGGAGACCAGGACTGAAGGCGCAGGTGTGCAGACAAGATGTCTGCGCTGTTACCTGGCTTCCGGTCTCCAAACCGTAAAAATTTCTTTAGAAATTGCCACTTTTTATAGTTAAGGCACGTATTTTCAAGCTAGTCGTCTTATGCTTAATGATTGCATGGTGACTTATTAATATGTGAAAGTTCCGCTTTAAATCTACTGTACTAGCAATTTGCTTGCACTATATGCTAAACTAGTTGAAAAGCCCGTTTACACGGGCCACAGTGCCACCGTTGAAGTCATGTGCAGTAGAGACTGCCGCGACAATGGTCCCAGGAAGATGCGCAGAGAGGACTCTGGTCTGAATTCGGAGCAACCCGCTCCATATCAGCTGCGGTGTGGGCAGTCTGTACTGAGCATGACTGCAGCATGCACAGCCGTCTCTACTGAGCATGACGGCTTCTGATAAACATCCTTAGCGAATTATTATATAGGGTCAGTTTCTGTGCTGGGCCAGTATTGCCTCATACTATGTAATGAAAGCCAGGGCCCTCTCATTAATAGCGCAGTGAGGAATATGTTTGGACTGAAATTAATTAACATACTGAGCAGGGAATCTGCATAAAGTGCCACTCTGTGCCAACAAAACATTAAGGTTAAAGCAATATATTACATAATGGCTAATATTTATCTGTAAAACATATTAAACGTATTGTTACGAGCTATGTGTTACTTTAACCCTTTGAGTGCCAGAGGGGTAGCCAGTGCATTGCAACGCAATGCGTTGGATACCCCTGTGGCAGTCAAAGGGTTAATGCATAACCCTGTTCTCTCTGATCTGGACAGTAATACACACACACATTTGTCTGCCTAGTGGGAATAGGGAAGGAGATAATGGACTGTCCAGCTGGCTGCAGTGTGACCTCCTTGATGATTGTCTGCCATGGTATCTTTCTGAATTGATTTTATGACTGATTACTGGATCAATCCATAAAATAAGAGCTGCCTGGTTTCTTGATGTTGTATTTCTTTTCCCATATAAAATATCTTAACATTCTACCAGTAAATATTATATGTTATTACGAGTATTCCATATGGAAAGTTTTTCTCTTTGATTACTGTAAGATTAAATATGTTACCGGCTACAATTATATTTCAGCAGGCAAGAATTTGGCTTTATTAAACACTTATCCTTGTCTACTAAACATTCTGTTCCCCCTGATATACTATGAATAACTCACTGGCATGTAGCAATTTACTCTGCTCCTAGAATGTCTGCATTGACTATAATGAAACATGATGATTATATACCTCCCAACATTTGCCAAAGAGGGACACTTTTGTTTTAGTGGGTGTGGTTGGTGGGAGGGATATTACCAAGAATTTTTAGATTATTTAATGACCCATTGACACCCCTCTGTGTAACTGAATAGATGATTTCAAGACCAAAGTATTTTATTTGCACAGACTGATTTCTAAACACATATACTGACATTTAAACAAACATTGATCAGCAATGTGATACACTTTTATACATACCACACTGTCTGATCTCCTAAAAAGAGAGACACCAGTGTAGGAAAAAGGGACAGAGGGACTTGGGTCTCAAAGAAGGACTGTCCCTCCTAAAGAGGGGCACTTGGGAGGTATGTAGATTATAATGAACCTTGTCAGTTAGCAAGATGAGGGTGAAGGAACATACCAGGGGGCAAGGACATACCAAGAGGGGGTTTCCAGCGGCCCAGAACCCCCATTCACTTGTGTTCTCATGTCAAACCTTGTAACATTTTATACCACAACATCCTCCACCGTGCCCTATATTCCTATGATCCATATACAAATAAAAACATCCAGTCAATGTGGTGCTGCGGTCACCGGTGGGACAAAGCTTGGGTGAAGGCCATTGTACTTTGGATACCACTAAGACGAGCAAGTGGTTCAACAAAGTACAGTAGGGAAGTACATTTCAAAGATGTACAAATGTTAGGACAAGAGGCCATAGTCTAAAACTAGAGGGACACAGGTTTAGATGTATTGTAAGAAAGTTTTACTTCACTGAGAGGGTAGTAGATAAGTGTATTAGCCTGACAGCAGAAGTGGTAGAAGTTAATACAGTGATGGAATTTAAGCATGCATGGGATAGGCATAAGGCTGTCCTTAACATAAGAAAAGACCAATGGTCCAAGTAAGGTTTGAAGTCTTTTACAGTAGGAAAATGGGCAGACTAGATGGGCCGAATGGTTCTTATGTGTCGTCAAATTCTATGTTTCTAAATGGTGTTGCTGAGGACATGGCTGGTTGGTGAGGCATTACCAAGAATGATTAGGTTATTTCATGACCCACTGAATAAATGATTTAGTGCAAGTCCAAATTTTATCTACACAGACTAATTTATAAACACATATACTGATGTTTAAATAAACATTAATGTGAGTTTTATTGCTATGGAGCAATGTGATACAGTTATATAGACACCACACTGTCTGATCTCCTAAAAAGAGGGACACCAGAGTGGCAAAGATGGACAAAGGGACTTGGGTCCTAAAGAGGGACACTTGGGAGTTATTCCTTCATTACAGAGAATAAGGGTAAATAATCTTGCCTTGTTTTTGTACTGCAAATATACACACAGTCTCACCAGGTGGGTGGAGGTGTCACTGCAGCATTGAAATGTAATGCCATCAATCTCCACACATAGATCAACCAGACTTCAGGGGAGATGCACTAAGGTGTGATAGGAAGGTGATAAAGTGGATATAACTTCTCCAGTGATATCACTTCTCCACTTCCTATGTTATTGTATGGAACCTATGCACTAAGATTAATGTGCACCAGTGCAATGGATACTCCAGTCATCTTTATCTGGGCAGAAAATCCCAACTGACACTTAGGGACTTATGTACAAAGGCAAAGTGGAGCCAATCTGGGGCAAACCAACTGCACTATAGTGGAAAATAAAATATTCCCATTGGTTTAAATGTGGCTTTTAACTGATGGAAATTAGTTTTTTTTTTCTTGACCCCTAGTTAGTTTGCTCAAGAATGACTCGACTTTGCCCTTATACATAAGGCCCAAAGTGATGTGATTCTGGAGCTACCTAACTGTATCATAAGGGATAAATAAACATTCCTAATGATTTAATTGAGAGATTTAACCTCTTAAGTTCTATTGAGGTCTCCATGCTTTGCAAAGCAATGCATTGGGGACCTCTCTCCATACCCCGCAACATTTCAAATGGCCTGAGAGGGACACTTTAGTTTTAGGGGGTGTTGCTGGGGGCGTTGTTGGTGAGTGGGACATTACCATGAATTTTTAGGTTATTTTACAACCTATTGACAACTCATGGTGCAACTGAATAAATGATTTAGAGCAAAACCAAAGTATTTTATTTACACATACTAATTTATAAACACATAGAACTGAAATTTACACACACATTAATGTGAGTTTTTGTGCTGTGCAGCAATGTGATACAGGTATATATACACCACACAGTCTGGTCACCAAAAAGAGGGACATCAGGGTGGGAAAGAGGAACAGAGGGATTTGGATCTCAAAGAGCCATTGTCCTTTCTAAAAAGGGACACTTGGGAGATATGTCTCTCACATTCAAAGGGTTAAAGGCCCAATTTAAATCAATAGGATTTTGGGGAATGTTTATTTGTCCCCTATAGTGCAGCTGGTTTGCCTCAGAATTGCACCTCTAACTTTTTTTTGATACAGCCATAAGAATCAGTTCTGCATGCACTGATTCTCCTGAATGACTCTTATTATTTCACGTTATGTCCATGGTGATAGAAATTACTTTTTTTTTTGCAGGAATCAAAAACTCAAAACTCTTCCCACTGAAAGTTTCTTAGGAAACCTTTAGTGGAAGGAATTTAAGGTCCTTCACTTTTGCAACAAAGAATCACGTCTGCCCCATGGACATGATATCCAGTACTAATTAAATATTAATTCTGAAGGACAGATAACTGCCTAATTGATTCACAGTGTCCAATAGGATTTTCTGTCTGTTAAGATTAGTGGTTTATTATTAGGAAGTGTTAATGTTCCTTTAATAAATCCAGCAATGCATTGAAGACCTGTTTGGCATCTAAGGGTTTCATCTTTTCTGGTCAAGGACATCATTAAATAATTAACTTGCTGGCTGTGAATTATGGAAATTGTGGTGGGCCTCAGATGCCCCACCAACGGTCTATGGGGACCTGAATCACTTAGGTCATGAGACAGAACTGGGAAACTCCAGTCTTACAGTTCAGACTCTCCTCACGGGACCAATGAGGTTGCAGTGGGGGGGTTGTCTCTTTTCAGAACCCCTTTCTGCTCCCCTGTTGGTCCGTCAAGTGTCACAATGCACCTCCACCTTCATCTGCAGGCAGTGGACTAATTAATCAATTGAGGGCTCCTGAGCAATACATGTTTGGGCCTGTAAACACCCGAATTATTTTCCCCAATTGGGCCCTGGGTCTTATGGGCCCCCTTGGATGACAGGCCCCATGACAGATGAGAGTTGGTACCATGTTAGCCGTAGAAATACAGGAGGCGAATATAGTCAAGGTGATACCTTTACTGGCTAACTAAACAGATTTAGAATACAAGCTTTCAAGACCTCTTAGGTCTCTTCCTCAAGCATGTTATACAGATAAATATGAAAACATCTCTTATATACAAGTACACATTGCATTGTTTAGAATGGAAATTAGATAAGAAAGCTCAGTCCTGACTCTGGTTCTTTGATCAGTCAATGGTAAAGAAGAGTGCTGTAAATTGCAGTCTTCCTCTGAGGGGTCCAAGGTATTTACGATCCCAGGGGGACTGTTGTAAAGGTTAATCCACAATGTGATAATGTGACAGTAATTATCTGTCTCTATTCAAACCATAATTCAAAGCTTTAAATTGGATCTTTAATTTAAACTCCCATATTTCTCTCTCTCTCTGAGTGTGAAACAGTTCCACCAGTACAGTCAATTTAATGTCCCTGACACCGTGTCCATTTGGGCAAAAATGTTCTCCCACTGGTGTCTCTGTCTTTTTGTTGTTAACACTGGATCTGTGGGAATTAAACCTTTTATGTAATGGCTGTCCAGTTTCACCCACATAAAGAGTTGTTGGACATTTTGCATACATAATGAGGTATATTACATTGAATGATTTGCCCCATCACAACTGCACCCTCTGGGAAAGGTAATCTCACAAGAAACAAATATGCTCAATTAGGTAGGTATTTCTATGTATTTTACTGCCATACTGGTTTAACATATTTGGAGCTGCTAGTCATAATTTAGGAAATGAACATTAAACAATGTAACTAATACACTATATGAGATTGCTAAAGCTCTTTCTGGTCACAGCTGACACCATTATGAAACTAAAATGGGTGAAATGTACAAATCTCAGTGTAGCACCTCTGGCATTAGCCACAAACTCCTGAGCTTGCACCCCGAGGTCTGCACTAGACCATACGATTGCTTTAGTTCATCCCACATGCATATTTTATAATTGATTAGACTTGAATGTTCCATTTATAACATGCACAAGAAAAGTATGTTACAACAATCTCCTTTGTGCCTTGTTAGTACATAGAATTAAGCAAGGTGCACAAAAGGCCTATACACTTCTTCTCTACCCTCCCCCTGGCACAAGAAGTATGTAACAGTAAATTAATATTAAGCAGGTGTAGCATACGGTAGATAAACCAGTTCCAGCATCTAACATGTAAATGTATTAATACATACCCCATTATTTCTCTGTTATTTTTCAGAATTTGTAACATTTTTTATTTAACCCGTTGAATGCCAAAGGGTTACGCAATGCATTACAAAGCAATGCATTGAGTTCACCGCTGGCACTCAAAGGGTTTATATTTACAAATAAAACATTGCCACTAGCAAGGCTGGATTGTGACACAAACTACCCTTTTTACACCAAGTATCTTTGGGCCATATACATAAAGTTATGGAGCAATTCTGGTGCAAATCAACTGCACTATAGGGAACAATTACACATTGTCAGCCATTTAAATGGACCCTTTTAACCCCTTGAATGCTAGAGAGGTCTCCAATGTATTGGTAAGCATTTTTTACTTTCAAAGGATTAAAAGGACAGTAACGCTGAATATGGAAAAAAGGAATATATTGCAGGGTTTTTCCTGATGAGTAAAGCAAGGGTACTCCCATTGCTATGAGATGTTTTATCCAAAAGTTATTGCAGCTCAAGCCTGCATTTGTTGGGTGAATTACTTCAAAGACTTGAACTGTTATGGTGAAGCTGTTTCTACAGTAGTCTATGGACAGCTCTGATAAGATGTACCCTGAAACATCACAGAATTTTGTAGCAACAGTGCTGTAACGGATCCTACCCGTTACTGGGAGCTCTTGTCTGGGCATGGCATTTATTCACCCCTGGGCCCAAGGATTATGGATATTGGACACTCCTTTGTGCCCTGGCGTACAATCTCTCAAGCCCTTATCCTGGACTAAGAGACTTTGGCTAGCCTTATGTGGATAGGCAGCTGTACCAGAGGAAAGAACAATTCAAGGCTTGGGTGCTGCAAACTCTTCTGACCTGCAAAGGGTTAATCATTTGAGTTTGAGCATATTTACTTTCAACATGTATTGTAGTCCCCCAAGCCTTTTGGCTTAATTACTCAAGTCATTGTATTGAGCACTGTCCTGTGACCCCCCGCTGTGTGATTAATCCAATCATGTCTGCCCTATTATGTTTCCCTGAATCATTTGTTGTTGGTTCTTGGACCCTTTGTGGTGACTGAATTATCCCCATTGTATTCTGCCCTACCATTTGCTGTGTCCTATTGATGAACTGTGATTGAATTAAGTCTCCTGTACTGTGCTCCAAGTTAGTGTGGTTTGAAACTGTATAAATATGCTGTGGTTTGTTGTAATAAAAAGAGTTCTGTTTTGGAGTGAACAAGGAGTCCTGGAGTCTTGTATTGCTTATGGTCTAAAGTATCCACTCTGATACCCATCTGCGCCAAGTATCCTGAATCGCCGACCGCCTGCTGCCAGTTTCCTGCGACCTAACTTCGTGGACTGTCAGGCGGCGACGTGGACTCTTCCCTGCTTCCCTGCTTCCAGCGATCCTGTGGCTGTTTCCAGTGACTGTCCATCCTTCAACTGGTGCATCTGACGGCGCTTATCTGCGTCGAGAAGGAGAGACCCAGGAACGACGGCGGAAGGTGACGCGGTCCCTTCCCAGCTTCCGTTACATTGGTGGCATAGCGGTGGGATTTCTCCTTCATATTGGGTGCAGCAATTGAGGCATGGCAGATGAAGCAGTGCTGGCAGACACTCTGGGAGCATACGAGGATCGCTACAGCGCCATCCGAATACAGTGGTGGACCCGGCTGGGCGATGTTATCTACGACTTCGTTCCAGAGTTGGATGCGTGCATTACAGAGGAGCTCAGAGTACAGGAGGAGTACTGGGACTTTGTTAAATACCTGGACCAGGAATATGGATCCGAGGGCCTTTTTGACTGGTGCCCATCCCGCTTGCGATGGGACATCCAAGGGCTGGTATGGAACGCCTACCACATGGACTCTACTTTTGGGTGCCCTGACTCCAGCAGATACTGGGAGATCCGGGACAAAAGAGAGGACCGTTTTGGTGGATACATTCCTGCGGACTGCCAGGGAAATTTGGATATTCTGGCAGGATGTGAATGGGACCTGGAGCAACTATATGCTGGGTTCATTCAAGAGGTCCGGGAATTCCAAAAAGAGGAAGAAGAATGGGGGGGTAATGCATCTGAGGAGGACTTCAGCAACTTTGAGGGCCAGGATTGTGTTACCCCTGTTCACTCCACACTGGTGAGTGGGAATTCGTTCCTCACCAGTGCCCCTGTTGTTGCCCCTGCATCAGGAAGTGGGAAAATCGTCCTTCCTGATACCCCTTTGCCCCTGAACTGTGTGTTGCCTGAGCTGAGGAGTGGGAATTCGTTCCTCCTCAGCCAAGAAGATGCCTCTGCATCAGGGGATGGGACAGATGTCTCCCCTGATAGGCATGTTGCCCCTTCCCCTGTCTTTCCAGCTGCGGTGGATGAGATGCAGGTCCCCACCAGCAGCGATTGTATGTCCCAACTGATGGGTAGGAGAGAGCCCATCAGTCCCTGTGAACCCCCTGCTGTGGTGAGTGTGGAAGAGCTCACCAGCTGCCCCAAAGTGATGCCCCCTGTTATTGTGGAAAATGCCCTGGAAGCGGAGCAGTATGTGCTCTCCAGGGCCACAGAGGATGCCGCCTTGAGGGATGGGACTGCGGTCTCCCTCAAGGCAGAGAAGGCCCTGGAAAGTGATGGCCTACAAGAGGAGGTCCCCAGCGGACCGGAAGAGAGCAGCGCTGCTGGCCCTCCTGTGAATTTGTTGTGTGAACTGATGGGTGGAGAAGAGTGCCCCATCAGCCCCCCTGTAAACCCTGACCTGGTGAGTGGGAGCGAGCTCACCAGGGTCTGGGAAACCCCTGCTGTGGTGAAGGAGATGCAGGTCCCCACCAGCAGCCCCAGTCCGTCCCCTGTTGCTACTGCCCTGGAGAAGGGGAAGAGTGTCTTCTCCAGGTATGTGACTAAGATTGCGAGGAGGATTGAGACTGCCCTCCTCCAGAAGACAAGAGATGGCCCTGATGTGAGGGGCCAAGAAGAAGAGGGGTACAGAAGGCTGCCACTCTGCAGTGCTGCTACTGCCCCTGGAAACCCTGGATGTTGCCCCAAGTTCCTCATGCTGGAGAGTAGGAGCGAGCTCTCCAGTCCCCCTGTAACCCCTGGCTTGGTGCGTGGGAGCGAGCGCACCAGATCATGTGAAACCTTGGCTGGGATTAGTGGATCAACAGTCCTCATCCCCAGCCCAACGATTGTGTTCCCTTTCCCTGTGACCCCTGGCTTGGTGGATGGGAGCAAATTCACCGGGTCCTGTGAACCCCCTGCTGTGGTGTGTAGGAGTGAGCACACCACCCCTTGTTTTGCCCTGACACTGGTGAGTGGGAGCAAGCTCACCAGAAGCCCCAAGAAGGCGCTCCCCAACAGTTCCCCTTTGGGCCCTGATCTGGTGAGTGGGACCACCGTCCTCATCAGGGATGTTGCTGGGGCCCCTGAATTTCCTGAGCTCTGCCTGGGGGGTGGGAATGTGTCCCAGAACGTTGCCCCAGCCCAGGAGAGTGGGACAAACATCCTCTCCTGTTCCTCTGGGGCAGTGGCCCAACTAAAAGGGGGAGATATACCTCTCTCCCCACACTCTGATGCACAGAAGCCAGAGACACAATTGCTCCAGGAAGATCCCCCTTATAGACTGGCTCTGGACCCTGAGCCACTGGCCCCAGACCCAGAAGGATTTGACTGTAGCACTGCCTGGAGAAGGGCCCAGGAGAGGCCCCCTAATCTGCTATTGGTCAGGGCAACCCAGTACCAGTTCCCCTGGCCCAGGACTAAGGACAAAGGAACTGGCATTCTCCTCACTGGCCCAGGAGCAGGGCCTTGTGCACCACTACCAGGCCCAGACAAAGGGCTCCTGTTTTCCCCTGGCCCAGGACAGAAAGACTATTTCAATCTCTGGCCCAGGACAAGGGGCCCCACAGTTAAAACTAGCCTAGGACCAAGGCCTCCGGACTAATGTACTGTCCAGACAAGTGCCTCACCATCTCTATGCTCTCTTACAACTCCAAGCCAGCATTTAGTATTGCAACCGCTGGCTTGGTACAAAAAAGGGGGAGAAATGTAACGGATCCTACCCGTTACTGGGAGCTCTTGTCTGGGCATGGCATTTATTCACCCCTGGGCCCAAGGATTATGGATATTGGACACTCCTTTGTGCCCTGGCGTACAATCTCTCAAGCCCTTATCCTGGACTAAGAGACTTTGGCTAGCCTTATGTGGATAGGCAGCTGTACCAGAGGAAAGAACAATTCAAGGCTTGGGTGCTGCAAACTCTTCTGACCTGCAAAGGGTTAATCATTTGAGTTTGAGCATATTTACTTTCAACATGTATTGTAGTCCCCCAAGCCTTTTGGCTTAATTACTCAAGTCATTGTATTGAGCACTGTCCTGTGACCCCCCGCTGTGTGATTAATCCAATCATGTCTGCCCTATTATGTTTCCCTGAATCATTTGTTGTTGGTTCTTGGACCCTTTGTGGTGACTGAATTATCCCCATTGTATTCTGCCCTACCATTTGCTGTGTCCTATTGATGAACTGTGATTGAATTAAGTCTCCTGTACTGTGCTCCAAGTTAGTGTGGTTTGAAACTGTATAAATATGCTGTGGTTTGTTGTAATAAAAAGAGTTCTGTTTTGGAGTGAACAAGGAGTCCTGGAGTCTTGTATTGCTTATGGTCTAAAGTATCCACTCTGATACCCATCTGCGCCAAGTATCCTGAATCGCCGACCGCCTGCTGCCAGTTTCCTGCGACCTAACTTCGTGGACTGTCAGGCGGCGACGTGGACTCTTCCCTGCTTCCCTGCTTCCAGCGATCCTGTGGCTGTTTCCAGTGACTGTCCATCCTTCAACTGGTGCATCTGACGGCGCTTATCTGCGTCGAGAAGGAGAGACCCAGGAACGACGGCGGAAGGTGACGCGGTCCCTTCCCAGCTTCCGTTACAAGTGCCCTGTAAAGTTTCAGGCCATGGAAGTACTGCACCAAAAATGCAAGTTTGAGCTGCAATAACTTTTGAATAAAACATCTCAGAATTTGGAGTATCCATGTTTTACTTTATATATGCCACCCGGCGGCCCCAGCTGCTGACCTGGAGCTGGGAGCAGAGACAGGCGGTGAGCCATTCAGAGCACCCCACTCTGGATCAGCGCGTTCGGCCAGTCTCTACTGCGCATGTGCTGTTTAGTACATAGGGAGCTTCGCAGCCTAGCAATTTATATATATATATATATATATATATATATATATATATATATATATATAAAAAAATAAACCCATTAACCCTTTGAGGGCAAGGGGTATCCAACGCATTGTACCTCTCTGGCACTCAAAGAGTTAAACGGTATTATGCCTTTAACTGTCCAATTTAAATCAATGAGGATTTTTATTCCTTCTTTATGGTGTAATCATTTGCCCCAAGATTGCTCCAACCTTTCTTCGTGTATTTGACCATTGTTATTTATGGTGCACCAGAATATTAGACTTCATATGGGATTTACTAAGCTGGGAAATAGCTAATTTTGCACCTCTTCTCAGAAAAGTGGGGGTGTATGATTGCTATATTTACTAAAAATGATTAATATTTTCTGTGTGAGTGTTGATTAATTGGAAAATGAATGGGATACCCTGCTTGAATGGAACAAGATGTGTGAAAATATACATTTTGAGGCTGATGTACTAAGAGGAAGTGGAACAATTCTGGAGCAAACCAACTGTACCAAAATGGGACACATAAACAATCCCTTTGAATTAAATGACTCTTTTAAAAGAATAGAAAACCTTTATTTTAAGTGTTTTTCCTGCAGACAACAAAAATACTGCCACTGCTGGGAGATATTTTGTTCTTAAAGGGTAAGTAATGTAGAGGTTAAAAAAATAAATTATATGCCACAAAACCTTTATGGTTTGAGAGATATCCGCGTTCAAATTTCCCCCCTCCCCTTCTCCTGACGTCAGCGCTGTGCTGACAGCAGGAGATTCCGGTCCGGGGACCAGCCATCAGCTCTGCAGTAGAGCCGAAATTGTGTTATTGGAAAAGAATTACTTTATTGGAAAGGTCTACAAAGTGCGCCTGGTTTGCAAGCACACTTTGTAGACTGTTCCAATGAAGTAATTATTTTTAAATAACGCGATTTCGGCTCTGCAGAAGAGCCTCCTAGAGTCGGCCGACACAGATCTCCTGCTGTCAGATTTACAGGGGAGGGAGAGGGGAACTTTGAATGCAAATATCTCTCAAACCATATCGGTTTGAGAGATAGGATTTGTGGAATATAGTTTATTTTTTTAACTGCTACAAAACTATAAGCATTTTTTATGGTACATTATTGTCCCTTTAAGTTATATTTAGTTTAAACTTTTTTTTTATGTCAACACTGCCCTCTGGTGTACAGAGTGGTCACCTAATGTCAATTATTCTGTTGCATTCTATGGGAGAAGAGAATCAAAGTCTGGAGTTCTCCCTAGCTCTATAGCATCGAGGGAGTTAAATAATAACTATGATCACTAAAACTGAGTACTCAAGCGTATAGTAGTGTTACATAATATTTAGGATACATTAAATGAACTTCATAGAATATCTGCTCACACTTATCTATTTTAAGTGCATGGTGCTAATGAAAACCTCACACTGCAGGGGAGCATTAATTCCTTTGCAGTCCTGCACAATCACATTTTCATTAGCATCCTACATTTAAAGGAATATCTGGTCACTTTAACTTATATTAAAATAATGCTACTTAGTGTAAATACTGAGTTTTTAAATCTAATGTCACTGAGTGCTGAGTTTTCACACTTGGATTCACACATTGATCAGATGGTTCCAGACTTTGGTGTGCGGTGGGAGTGCTTCCACCAATGGGCCCTGTGCTGATGCCTAATTTGCTCTATTGTTTAAACAGTATTGCTCATGTACAATGGTTTGCAAAGTTTTGGAGAGCTCTCTAGCATTCAAGGGGTTAAAATCCTAATTTAAATCAGCTGGGCTTTGGGGAATTGGTATTTGTCCCCTATCTTCCAGCTGGGTTATCCCAGACTTCCTCCTGTACCTCTTAGTACATCACCCTCAGTGCCTCCATTCATACTGGACTAGTAGTAAAATGTTCCCATTGAATAGAATGGATGAGAGCAGGAATGAATATTGAAGTCATCACAGCATCTCATGTAACATTCCTAGGACTCCCTGGGCATGCTGTTGTACAACACAGCATATGAATTGCTTTAACAATGAAAAACATAATATAGATAAAACAGCAGGTCTACTCACTAAACATAATCAAACCAGACATAAAGACACATTTTATGAAGATATGTATGTGTGTGTGTGTGTGTGTGTGTGTGCATGTGAGTTAGTGTGTGTATGTAAATACAGATGTGTGCATATGTATGTGTAAATGTGAGTGAGTGTTTTCATATGTACGTGCATATTTTGTGTATGTACCTGCAGTTATATGTGTGTGAGTGTGCGCATGTGTGTATATCCCTTTGGGTGTATGCGGGTATATGTTTGTGTTTGTGTGTGTATATGTGTGTAAATGTGTATTCTAGAGATTGAGCGTGTATGTGTATGTAAAATTGTGTGTTTGTACACTTGTCTGTGTAATTGTGTTTGCACACTTGTGTATGGGTGTGTAAATGTTTGTGTGTTTGAGTATGCATGTTTGTGTGGGTCTCTTGGTTTTCCAGTACATGGAGTAAATGATCTTCCATATCCTATTTCTCTTGACATTAGGGTGACCACATTTCCATTTTGCCCTTCAGAGACACTGCATTGTAACCACTAGAGGGAGAACCTCCCCATTGACTGCTGTGGCAGAAAGCAATGTCTTTGATGGGCTACAAGAAAATGTACTTCAAGGCTTAAACTAGCTTTACAGTACAACAAAATTGTACTGCAGCTCCTGTTTGCGGTCAGGATCAAGGGCCTTTCGTGTTTAGAGCTTGCTCTGGAAGCCATTTTTCTGAAGCCTAGCAGAGACATAACTTTCTGTCACAGTAGTCAATGGTCAGTTTTCCTTCTACTGTTTAGAACTGTGGAGTCTTTATTCTGGGACTTGCACTGTCCCTGGAGGGGCCTGCCCTGGACATGTGACACACATTTACAATCCAGGACTGTCCTGGGCAATCGGGAACATGTGGTCATCCCACTTGATATAAATCTATACTTGACATGAGTACAGTGAACAAACTGAAAGATATGCTATGACAGAAAACTGCTTATTAAATATCTTAGTGAACCATGCATGCTAATTTTATTGTGCCATTTGCTTAAACGTCAAATCAAAAATACCTACCGGCTTTCTAGTTGGAGTGACTTGAACAGACTGGTAAAACTCTGGCTGGACCCGACTACTTTTCTTGATTTTCCTTTTCCTCACAGGTGATGACGTCTCTTGGTCACTCTGCTGTACCTTCACTGGAGGCTTGGCCTCCTCCACACGGGTTCGTGCAATTCTCCTTAGATGACGAGGACTTGGTCTGAATCCCTAGAGAAATATAAGATGTGTCTTGTTTTATTTGACAGACAAAGTGAAAGCGTATACAAACATTCAAATGGTATTTAAACAGCATAGCAAAGGGATCAGGTGTTATACACACCCAGGGTAAAGGTATGAGAAAAAATATATTCTACAATTAGATTACTCAGGACTTCGTTCCTTTAGTGAGTGGAAGAGTGTTTATGTCAAGTGCTTTAAACATTAGCGTTTATGGGGGCTCTTATCCTGTCATCCTTATCAGCACATGGTACTTGCATAGCAATTTAAACAACCTTTATACAGAAAAATCTTAACAAAATATTCGGCAGAATTTTCTATATTTCTACAGAAATAGCTATAATAATAATAATAATAATAATAATAAAAAAAAATTCAATTTGAACTATTTTACCCACTTAAAATAAGTAAAAAAAATAACTACATATCTTGGTCTAAAAATCTATTACAAAAACAAAAATTTTTAACACTTTGAGTGTCATAAAGGTATCCAATTCATTGCAACGCGCTGGCACTCAGAGGGTTAATCCTTTGAATGCCAGAAGGGTATGCAATTCTCTAGCACTCAAATGGTTAATCTAATTTAAGAAGATAACAGAAATGACTGAAGCTATCATTTTAGCTTGCAGTTAGGAATGCTCGGGTGTTTGTGTGATCATATTTGAGATTCATTTTTTTTGCCCGTATTTAAAACTTTTGAGTGCCAGTGGGGTCACAACACATTGCACAGCAATTCATTGGTTACTCATCTGGCACTCAATGGGTTAATAACCTAACAATGCAGTTTTGGGTCAAACCGACTGCACCCTAGTGGACAAATAACGATCTTTGCAGTGCATATTTTGGAATGTGTTGGAGACCTAACTAACATTCAAGTGGTTAAATACCCAAGGGTTATTCTTCTGGCATGCAAAGGGTTAAATCATCTGGAATTTCCCCTATGTGGAAAATGGATTGCTCCAGATTTTAACCTCTTTAGCTTATTGAATCTGGTCGTTAGGACAAATCAACTGCACCACAAAGAGGAATAAAAAATCCCATTGAATTGTAATAAAATACATTTGAGACCTCTCTGGAATGCAAAGGGTTAAAAGCTACATTTAAATGTAAGGGAATATGGGGAATTTTTATTTGTCCCCTGTGGTACATTTGATTTTCTCCAGTTTTGATATCTTCTGATTTCTGCAAAAGACCAAAACCATTTACAGTGTAATGTCTATGATATTTGCAATTATTGAGTTTAGATAAATATGAATACTATATAATTTGATGATAATTTTTTATATATGGACAAAAGATTTAGGCTTTTTTTCACAAAGGAGAATGCTCCACAGTGACACATCACCATGCACAGTTGCTCAAAAAGCATCAATCTGATGGTGATTAACATTTGAAGGTCATCTTGCTGCAACTACATCAAATAGCGATGGTTACTGGAAAGTTGCAGCAGTGAAGGTCTGCATGCAATCTGTTCACATAAGTAACTGAATTGCTGTGATGCTATTTGCAACAATCCAATTACAGGCTGGCCCATGTGGGCATTAGCCAATCAGATAAAGCTGATTCCTATGTGAACTGGCAGATTTAAAGTACATGTCCCCTGTGTTTGGCTCACAGGAGGAACACAGTGCAGGGGATCATGGGTAATACCAGAGTAAAAGCAGCAATGTTGCTGGACTACTATTTCCTCTATGAACAAGTCCTGATTTTTCAGGTCAATCTGCGAGCTATGGAGGGGCTCACTGTATCATGCAATGGTGTATTGCCCTGCTGGTCTCATGTAATTGTGTATTGCGCTGCTTGTCTGCTATAATGTTGTATTGCCCCGCTGCTCCTGTAGTTGTGTATATTGCCCTGCTCTGTCTCTCGTAATGACTTGGGAAAGTGTGTGTATATATATATATATATATATATATATATATATATATATATATATATATAAAAGAATAAGCCTCATTGCATAATTTATGGTACCTCACACACACACAACATAATTTATGTTACCTCAGAAAACAAACACACATTGAACAGAATGCCTCATTACATAATTTATGTCTCATTAGGAGACACAACTCCTTTTGGGTGATTCAGTGGGGACTTTACTGCACCCACTGGGTGATTCAACGGGGGCATGTTTATCATACAGGGAGTTGGCCCGCCCCCTTCAGCCCGCCCACCACTATCCAACTGACAAAAAACTATAACTGCCACTGGCTCCTGAAGTAGGGGATATCAATAACTTCTCCTGGTCCACACACACTCTCACTCAGGATCATGACCCCACAAACACACTGTGTCACATCCCACAGATAATTGTAACCCTCCATACACTCTGTTTCAGTACAAGGGTGTAATGTTTCCATAAAATACAAACTCAGGGATATACTTAATAGCAACTCTTTTATTGTGTGTTTTCAGCTGTCACTCCTCCACTTCCTGCTTCCTGATTCCCGCCCTTTCTCCTTAAAGGGAGAGAGACGCTTTGCTGTATGTTACAGAGGGCAAGCCTCAAACACCCCTTTCTATTTGTTCCTTCAGCATATTGCTACGCTGCCTCAACTGATGAGCCATTGTGTGTTATATTGCTATGTTACCATAACTTAACCCTTTGAGTGCTTTGCAATGCGTTGCGTACCCCTCTGGCACTCAAAGGGTTAAGCAAGGAGGAGTTACTGCTCCCATTGGGTGATTCAATGGGGGAGTGATTTAAATCATGCAGGGAGTTGGCCTGCCCCCACTATCCAGCCCGCCCACCACTATCCAAGTAACTGAAAAAACAAAATGGCTGCCACACACTCCTACACCACAGACACAAACACATCAGACAAAAAACACACACCCACTCACACACACTCAGTCACACACACTCAAACACACTCACACACACTCAATCACACATACTCACAATAATTCACACACACACACTCTCTCACTTACACTCACACACACACTCTCTCACATGCACATTCACTCACCCTCAGTCACACACACTCTCACTCACACACACTCTTACACACTCAAACTCTCTCACACACACTCTCACACTCTCACTCACACTCTTACACACTCACACACTCTCACTCACACACTCTCTCTCACACACACTCTCTCTCATGCACACACTCGCACACACACACTCACTCTTTATGCATTTGCGTGTGTATCTCTGTGTGTGTTTGTCTTGCATCCATGTGTGCGCATTAATTCCCTATATATCCTGACGGGCAGTGCCATCCCACATTGCTAGTATATATATATATATATATATATATATATATATATAGAGAGAGAGAGAGAGAGAGAGAGAGAAGTTGTATCACTGCTGCAATATCCAGAGTAGGCACACACAGGTCTTAATAAAAGGTCTATATTTATTTCACTCAAAATAACATAAAAGTCGACGTTTTGACCCTAACTGATAACTGATGTTATTTTGAGTGAAATAAATATAGACCTTTTATTAAGACCTGTGTGTGCTTACTCTGGATATCGCAGCAGTGATACAACTTCTTTTAAATTTATTTGAGTAAGAGCACCGGCTGTTTTCCTCATTTACGGAGTGCCCATCACAACTGGCTATATATATATATATATATATATATATATATATATATATATAGATACTTTCCAATATAAGCAGTGGCACTCACTTAATCAAAACCTATGCGTTAAATATTGCAATGGTAGGTGCACGTCCCATAAAAATTTATAAGCAAGCATTCAAGTATATTCAGCCTGGGTTGATCCTGGCTTCATATGAGACAGCATTCAAGAAGCTAGTGTAGCAAAGAAAACTGTTACTTTATTGCATTCATGCCAAGCGCTTTCGGTCCTCACAGGGACCTTCCTCAGGGCAAAATGGCAAAAATTCACACATTGGTAATATATATACAAAAACAAGTTAATTGCTCAATAATTAAAATACTTACAGCCTCCCCCAGACCTTGCCTCGCCTCCTTCAGGCGCCAAAACGCGGCGTCCCGAGTCGGAATAGGGACAGTGACGTCAGAGGGAGTCTCGGTTGCCTAGCAACCCATACACTATCGCGGACATTTAAAAACATATGTGAAACACAGTATACATTATGCAGTTACCACACGTATCCCTAGAGCTCAGCCGGCTGAAGGCTGAGCTCATTAGCAAGCCATCAAAGAAACTGAGTCCCCGCTCACCAAAATAAAGCCACATCTGAAAAAATGCCGATATTAGGTAAAAAATCCTCACAATTATGTTTGTTGGCTATATTACACTCCAACAAGTCACTTCTCCATTTATAATACCAATAGTTCAGTTCTTACACTGTTCCTTAGGAATCCGTCCGTCTCCGCTAATTCACGGCTCCACCATAGCCCAGATGCACAGAGGAGATTGACATCTGGGCTATGGTGGAGCCGTGAATTAGCGGAGACGGACGGATTCCTAAGGAACAGTGTAAGAACTGAACTATTGGTATTATAAATGGAGAAGTGACTTGTTGGAGTGTAATATAGCCAACAAACATAATTGTGAGTATTTTTTACCTAATATCGGCATTTTTTCAGATGTGGCTTTATTTTGGTGAGCGGGGACCCAGCTTCTTTACTGGCTTGCTAATGAGCTCAGCCTTCAGCCGGCTGAGCTCTAGGGATACGTGTGGTAACTGCATAATGTATACTGTGTTTCACATATGTTTTTAAATGTCCGCGATAGTGTATGGGTTGCTAGGCAACCGAGACTCCCTCTGACGTCACTGCCCCTATTCCGACTCGGGACGCCGCGCTTTGGCGCCTGAAGGAGGCGAGGCAAGGTCTCGGGGAGGCTGTAAGTATTTTAATTATTGAGCAATTAACTTGTTTTTGTATATATATTACCAATGTGTGAATTTTTGCCATTTTGCCCTGAGGAAGGTCCCTGTGAGGACCGAAAGTGCTTGGCACGAATGCAATAAAGTAACAGTTTTCTTTGCTACACTAGCTTCTTGAGTGCTGTCTCATATGAAGCCAGGATCAACCCAGGCTGAGTATACTTGAATGCTTGCTTATATATATATATATATATATATATATATATACTCACAGCATGGAATGAACTCACTGTTCCAAGTGTCCATATACCGCCTGGGTGCTCATCCCAAATCCATGAGCATAATAGCAAACAAGCACGAGCGAAGGAAAGCACTCCCAGGAAACTTTTTATATTGCAAACAATGTGGATTTATTGATCTTTTTTTTATGGAAGATAGTATTTCCCATAAAGAAACTCAGTGCAGCCCAATGGATAATAACTTGAGTTAGAAACATAATGAGTAGATACATTGTAAAACATATCTAGGCAGTCTTAACATTTTATTGTAACAATGTAATGCACGCTTAAACATATTATTCGCACCATGTTTCAATAATATCAGACTTACTAGCAGAAATACAAAGTCTCCGTCACGTCGCGCAGCGCACCAGGCTGAATAAAGTTCAATAAATTGAAACATAGGGCAATAAACAAATGGGCATAGCATGTTATGACCATGGTCAGACACTGTCGTTATAATCCATTAGTCACAGAATGCCAAACCATGGATTAAAACTTCGTTAAATGCAAAAATACTGATCAGTGTCAACCTTTGGTCATACAAGCGTGTAGACCCTCAATGTGATGCAGGAACAATATAAAAATAACAGCCTAGGTGTAAATAGTATTACCGTACAGATGAAAATTAAATATATATCTACAGTATTGGGATGTTATATCTCAATTAAATAAGCTGTAAAGAATGTACGTCAAACGTACATAAAACGTATACCATTGGCTCTAAAGTAAAACATCGCTACTGAGCTATATACCTAGAACCTGAGGTACCCAATAAGACAGTGTGAATATTAGAATACATAAATAAAACACACATGCATCAAATACAGAAATAAGCAATCTGTGTATAGATGAATGAAAATAATAATTAATCACTCATAATATCTATTCACTCAGTGGATCGGAAGATCATCCACCATACTAAGGTCCATGACTGTCTAACCTCATCCACCACTTGTACCCATGGCATATAATCGTTATAAAAGTCAAACATGCCATTGTGACTGTGACTCGTTAACTCCTTATATCTAACACAGATCTGATCCTTTCCTTTATCCTCTAGATTCATCCGATATCAAACCTGTTAAAGGCATAAGCACAAGTATTAGTCCTAACATCAGTCCTCTCATAATGATATATAACAAGATCGAACTAACGATCCATGTGAGAGTTTGCTGACTTCCGAAATGGAAAAAACAATTCAAATGTTGTCATAATGCTTGTTTAATATTGAAGATAGATCAATAAATCCACATTGTTTGCAATATAAAAAGTTTCCTGGGAGTGCTTTCCTTCGCTCGTGCTTGTTTGCTATATATATATATATATATATATATATATATATATATATATATATATATATATATATTTATACATATAAATATATGAACAGGACTGCACCAGTCTCACTTTTTCTCAGCAGTGAGAGTTGTGGACTATACAGGATCATTCTCTATGTATATGACTGTAGGTTTCAATTCTGAATAATAGCAGGGGATCTGCAAACAGATGACTGCCTGGCCTTTGGCACACAGAATGTGACACGCTTTCACTGATACTACAGACTACAAGGTTCACTAAGGAGTAGGATGCCTTTGAGCAGGCTAGGTATAACCGAGCTTTGTCCACAAGAGAAAATAGGAGCAATTCTGGGGCAATCTAATATTTCCATGGTGGAAAACAAAACTTACCATTATTTTAAAAGGAGATTTGAACCCCTTGAATACTAGATAGGTCTCAAACCTCTCAAATATTAATGGGATGTTACATAAATGAGACTTTGGGGAATTTTTATCTCCCCCCCACACACACACACACACAGACACTTAATGAAAAAGTTAAAAGAAGATAGGAACATTTTTTTAAAAAAAGGCAACAAATAGTTATTACTATTGATTCAAACTAAGATGTTAAATGGCAAGTTGTAACTCTTTATTGAAACCTCAACATTATAAAGAGGTTAACACTTTGCACTAAATGTCTCCCAGTGTATTGTGACCTTAATGGCATATCTGTCAACAGCCCCGGACATTTAGGGACAGTTCTTGGTTTGAGCTTTGTGCCTGTGTCCAGCTGTCCCTGTTTTTGGCCCCAGTTTCAAAATTGCATTAGAGATTTTATATGCTTGTCATTAAAGTGTTAAAGGGATAGTAATGCTTCAAAATAAATGCAACTCCCAAAATTCTTAATGGTTTTGGGGCCATGTAGATTGTTATTATCATTCTCTATGATGTGTAGTTCTACAGTAATTTAATAATAAAGTGTTCTTCTCCCTCCCCTTTTACCTATGTAAAGCTGCACAGCAGGACAGTCCAGATGGATCACAGCAAGGGACAATCTGATGTGAGCATATGGAACCTGCCCTCCTCCTTCAAGGGGGCAGGGTTTTCCTTATGCTCACAGCCAGAAGATTGTCCTTTGGTGCGATCTGTCTGGCCAAGCAACCACATTCCACATATGAGAGGAGACAGCTTACAATAGGTAAAAGGGGTTGAAGGGGGACACTTTATAATTCAATTACTCTGGAAATACACATCACAGGGAATGATAATGCCACTCTACATGGTCCAAAAACTATAAAGAATAATTGGAGCTGCATTTATTTTGAAACATTACTATTCCTTTAATAGTTCACCACATGGTAACCTGACTTATTTATATGATTTAGGCCTCAATTTAAAGGACCCCGATAAAACAGCCAGTAAGATGAAACTGGATAACAGCCCGATAACAAAAGGTGCTAGTGGAGCTATTCAATTGGTCTACCATCTGAAAGCACAATCCCCCCGCTTGAAGCTGATTGGCTGGGAGATGTATAAGAACACATCCTAGCCAATAGCTGTGGGTCCTTTTGAGCAGAGACTGCCTGTATATAAAGTCAGTTTCAGTTCAAAATTCCCTCACAGTGGAATGGGTATTGGACAGTCAAGTACAAAGAGGGCTCTGCTGTGCTGCTGCCACAAACAGTAACACAGAAGAAAAAAGGGGACATAGATTTAATTATTCATTTTTGGCCTACAGAAAACTTTTCTTATAGATTTTAAAGAAGAGGAACATTGGACATCTTGGATAATTTTAACTTGCATACCTCTGCATTACTTAACCTTGTGAGTGCCAGAGAGGTACGCAAAGCATTGCTCTGCAATGAGTTGAATACCTCTCTGGCACTTAAGGGTTTAACCTATGCACAGATGTGAGGATTCTTTTTAAGGCAAATGTATTAATATATCTCTTTCTTTTACACGTATATGAAGAGAAGACAGAACAGAAGAAGAAAGAAGATGGAGATAAAGAAGATAAAAGAAGATGGCAGTAGCTGACCAGGGTGCTGAAGACTCTGCTGGACATCAGAATTACTGCTAAGAGTTACTTTTCAGGGGCTGTTGCTTTCTAATTTAGTCTGATTAACCCTGTGAGTGCCAGTGGGGTAAAAATACCACACTGGAACTCATAGGGTTAATTCTACTAACGTTGAACACATTTTTCATAATTTGGATGTATTGATATGAGACTTAGGGGACTCTGAGTCCAAAAAAACTGGGTGCAGATTTTCCCACAATCCCTTAGTGCATCTTTCTGCCTAATGCAGTCAATTAAATAGGACATTCCGCCATTTTTTCTATGGACTCAACTGGCCTCTGACTTTAGTGGCCGAGGTGCTTATTTTTCTGCAGGCAGTTCTTCATAGCACAGGTAATTGAATTGCTTACCTTGTTTGAATAACTGACGACGGGGTCCTTTAAATCTAAGCTTAATATGGTATTTAGGTGTGGATAATGTGTATTCTGTTGTAATGTAACTTGGTTTGCACTCCATTTAGCACATGGCCAATTGTCTGTGTTAGTTAACCTCTGATGTTCTGCATTCCCCCACAATTCTCTCACATTGGGGACATAAAGGTGTGTTACAAAGATGGACCCTCTTGGGTGTTGGTCATATTATTGGCCAATACCAATGTGGGTCAGCCAGTCCCTGTAGGACACGAATGATGTCACATCCTCTAGAATCACTTTTTTGTAATGATCTGAGTGGCAGCTTGTAGGCCTCTATATAGATCTGCTTGCTGTAATGTGCATGTGCCCTACATATGAGTGCCTCATACACATTCAGAAATGCAAATACATATGAACAAAGACACAGATACGAAAATACATAGACATTCACACAGACACAAAAATAACCCAAATAAACAAATATAGAAACACAGACATGCAAACATGCACACACCTGTAATATCTCTTTCTGTTATCCCTCTGCGATAGTTCTTGTCCTTAGTTTACTCACACAAACACAGATAAACACACAATAAACACACAACATGCATATACAAACACTTGGACATACAAACATACCATCTGTATGCAAACACACATGCACTGATAAGTAAACATGCACATGCACACACGCATAAAATCCCACGTATACAAACATAACACACATATACATTAAAACACATACAGACATAAAATAAAATTCATACACACATATACATACAAATACAATACACACAGACACACAAAAATACATAAACCTGTAATTTCTCTCTTCAATACCCCTCTGTAGTAATTCTTGCTACAGCACACACATACACACTCTCACACAAAGTTACACAAACGTATATGCATTTGTATTTTTCTTTTTCCCACCCCTCTGTAGCAGTCTTTGCTTTTACCTTACACAAAACAATTCCCTGGTTGTATTTAATCTGTGATCTTATCGCTATTCACAAGACACATACAAGCCTCTATTCATTATTTATGGTAAAACAAGTAATATCATGCTCAGTGTTAAGATACTTAATAGAAAAATACATGTATTTTCCCCCCAGGTCCTTCTCATATAGCTGATGCTGAAATAAAATGCCAAATGCTCTTTTTATCCACTGAAATGCACAGATAATCAATTTTGAGCTATGTCTGTAATATTTTGTTTGACCTCAAACATGAATGTTTTACTAAACAATAACCCATAGTATATATTTTTTCTTACAGCTTCAAAACCAGGTGCAAACACAGGGAAGATTTTGTGATAAATTATGTGATGAGAGCTGGCCAGGGCAGGAAGCAAGCATACCTACAGCGTGGTATAAAAAGAATGCACACTTACACTGAACAGGAGCACACACAATGTAAACACAATACCGCAATGACTGCATACTGCAGCAAAGGCTGATTTATATTGCAGCTCTTGTGGATGCCAAGAGTGTGTGTGCTGGCTTATTTACAGAAAACACAATATTGCTGATAAAAACAGGGTTCAATAATGACAGCACTGCAAAGGCTGATGTACAGTGTAAAACTGGTCCAGTTCTGTGACAAACCAAAAATACTACAGTGAACAAATAAAAATGTTATTTGATTCAAACTGGACATCTAACCCCTTGAATGCTAGTAAGTCTCCAACTTATTGAAAAAGGAATGACTTTGAGACCTCTCTAATATTCAAGGGTTTGTAAACCCCATATGAATCAATGTGTATTATTGAAATATGTTACTTGTTCCCTTTGTTACATAGTAACTTGACTAGGCTGAAAAAAAACATGCGTCCATCAAGTCCAGCCCATGCCAAAACACCCTGTTGATCCAAAGGAAGGCAAAAAACAAACAAACCCTGAAGCCATTTCATATTAAGCCTGAAATGGGTATAAAAATTTCTTTCTTACTCCAAATGGCAGTCAGATAGTTCCCTGGATCAACAACCAATCTGCATTAAAGCTATCTGCCATAATTCTCAATATCGTTCTGTGCTAGATAGGCATCCATTGCTTTTTAAAAAGCAGTTACAGTATTTGCTAGCACAACATCCCATGGCAAAGAATTCCATAGCTTTACCACCCTTACTGTAGTTGGTTTCTACCACAATTGCAAGAAATAATACATTTCCCAAATCCTGTTAATTCAAACAGGACTTTTAATGCTGGACAGGTCTACAACACATTGTGAAGCATTCATGGGGTTAACCCTTTTCTGGCACTCAAAAGGCTAAAAGCCCAGTTTAAGTCAGTGGAATTGTTTATTTGTCCCCATGGTACAGATGGTTTGCTCCAGAAATGTTCAGTCGTAGGAGACTTCAGGTTGTCAAAGCACTTACACGTATCAGCAGATATTTATTTTGTTTAGTAATGAAAAAAGGTACTTATTCTTGATGCAAGTCCAAAAATACCTCAGTCAGGGATTCTGGGTAATGACAGCTAACTGAGCACCCAGGATAATGGTGATTTTTGGGTTAGGGGACGTTTATGATAATATTATTGAATGTAGGATGCCTGATAACACTAAAATATGCCGCTGTTGTTTGTTTTGCAGAGGATAAACCTTTCATGTCCTTAAATATTCTCACGGAGCGCTAGAATTGCAAATATATTTAGATCAGTTTTGGGGACAATCTTTAAGACTTAAATGTCAGCAAGACCTGAATGCCTTGCCTCTAGCATGTGCAGGGTAGTCCTGTAACGTTACACCACCTTCCTCTGCTCTTAATACATAATGTAGTAATTAAGCAAAGAAACGCCCTGCAGCACCCATACATTTTCACACTCTTCTTCCCTTGGTGCAAGCTGCATTCATTAAAGAAACAGTAACACCAAAAAATTAAATAGGTTGATACAACTTTGAACATCAGGTACTTACAGCTAGCACACATATATTAATTATTTATCTGTTACATACCTAAACTGTAACTGTATTTTAATTCATGTGCAAAATTGTCCTATTTAGACAGCATTTATGTAATGTTATTTGTGTTGTTTGCATTGAGAAATAAAAGTTAAAGTCAGTTAACCGATTGTGATTAGAGCCCACTACTCTTGTGGTGTTATCTTATCTCAGCTCATTAACTCTTTGTGTGCCAGAAGGGTAATACCTCTCTGGCACTCAAAGTGTTAACAGGGAATCCTTTATAATCAGTGGGAGCCCTGGAAAAGTCAGGAATGGCTTTTCCCCTCAGACTCTATGGAAGACTAGATCTCAGGCCTCAAAAACAAATAGATCATTTTTTACAGATGATAGCTGTAAGTGATACTTACTTTGATATCACTCTGTTTTGTGTGTTAGTGTTTCTTTAATTGCATATGATCTTATTGAATTGCATATGATCTTAGTTTACTTTTATGTGTTAGTGTACCTTTATGGGGAGAATTTCAGTATAAGTAGCTTAGTTAATTGGAGTTAGGTAGGCATAGGGCTAAGAAATGACACAATGCATGCCCAGGTTAGAGTGGCAACCTGTACCCCTCTTAAAAATAAAGTGTAAGAATAGTAAAATACATATAATATACATTATTGCTTATTTAGAAAATGTAAGGTGCACCTTGTATTTTTAACCCTATAACTACCCATGTATATGGGTGTTTCCTTAAAAGTGTATAAACAGTAAGGATCACATTCTTAAAAAGTGTTTTATATGTACATATAAAATGCATAAAAAGCAGATATACTTACATATGGTAATAAAAGAAAAATTGCATGCAAACAAAATAGGGGCAGAAGAATGAAATGTTTTTACTGACATTATGGGTGAGGACAGACAATTTTTGGCCTGGAGGCAAGTACAATCAAGTCGTTGACTTCTATCACTGCGGCACACTATTCCAGCCCACTGTCTTTTGTAAGGAGCTACACTAGTGATACACAGAACTTACAACTGAAATGGAGCTACATTAGCGTTACCACAGAGCTTACAACTGACATACAGCTATAAAGAATGATACCGCAGATGTTAAAACTGAAAAAGACCATCACTATTAGTGTAGTTCTATTTCAGTTGTAAGCTCTGTGGTATCTCTAATGTAGCACCATTTCAAATGTAATTTCTATGGTACTAGTGTATCCTTATTTCAGCTGTAAGCACTGTGATATCAATAGTGTAGCTACAATTCAATTATAAGCTTTTTGGTATCACAAGTGAAGCTCCAGTTCAAATATAAGCGCTATGGTTTAGCACCCTTTTGTTTGTAAGCTCTGTAGTATCACTTGTTCCCAGGTATGCTCCTTCCTTCCCTCTTTGCTTCTCTCTCTGTCTCTCACCTCCTCGCTCAACCTGTGTCTAGAATGGCTGTCTGCATTGTTACTTGTCTCCCCTCTGGCCTTTCAGGGCCTGTCAGGAGAAGTTCCTGTCTTCTAATGCCCTCTGATATTGTAAAAACAGACTTCTTGTTGTGTCATTGGAAGATGGGACCTGGAAAAAGAGAAAAACAAGTAACGAAGCAGGCAGCAAGTTCAAAAATGCCTCCTGCCATGGAGTGACATAACAAAAAATTATGGGGTCTCCATGCAAACTCTGTTGATAAGCCCCATACCATTGGGACATAATAAATGACCCACTGGTAGTCGGTAAATCACACATATACAGTCTGCCACTCCAGCCTTGTTCTACTGTCCACTTGTAGTCAAAGAAGCACACATACACGTCTAACATCTTAGTCTCGGTCCACAATTCAGCTGCTGGTCACAGAACCACACATACACTATCTGACCTTGTTCCACTGTCCACTGGTAATAACACTACACTATATGACATCCAGTCTTGTTCAACTAATAGTCATTGAGCCAAACATATACAGTCTGACACCCCAGCCTTATTCCCCTATCCAGTGGTAGTCTCAGAACCACATGTATTGTCTGACATCCAGCCTTTTCCCACTGCCCACTGGTAGTCATAGATTTCTATATGCACTGTCTGACCCTCAGCCTGGTTCCACTGCCCACTGGTAGTCACAGACCCTCACAAATACTGTCTGCCCCCCCAGCCTGGTTCCACTGACCACTGGTAGTCTCAGATCCACATTTACATTGTCTGACCCCACCTCTACCTTCTACAATCTGTAGGTAGTATGAGAGAGCAGCACTGCCCTACGTTTGAAATAGCACAGTGGACACGTTCCTCAGGCTCCCTCCTTACAAGGTACTTCTGGGTTGTAACCTGGAAGTACCCAGTAATAAGGAAGCACACTGTGGAGTACTATGCTGCTTCAAATGGAGAGAAAACACCTACAGAGAAAATAAAAATCAGAGTTATATATTACAATGGACTGCCCGCTGGACAGATGGGAGGTTAATTAAGAGTATTATGACTGGCCCAGGTTGCAAATTGCCTCCCACCCGATCCCAGGCCAACCTGCCCCTGCTGATACAGACATCTTGTAACCTAAATCTACATAATAAATGCCGTATTTTCAGAAGAAAAGAGGAGTAATTCTGGGGCACACCAACTGCTATACAGAGGAGAACTACAAATATCCATTTATTTAAATGGTACTTTTAACCTATAGATGTAAAAGGTACTTTTATCTCCTTGAATGCTATAGAGGTCACCAATGCATTGCAAAGTAATGCATCAGAAACCTCTCTAGTACTCAAGAGCTTAAAATTCCCATTTAAATCAAAGGGAATTTTGGGAATTTATTTATCCCCATGTGCACTTGGTTTGATCCAGAATCAGTCCACTTTCTTCTGAAATGCAATAAAATCTGCTGGACCGAAAAAGGTCAAGTAAGGATTTTTACATTTTGCAGAAGGCCACATTTTTATATTTTTACCATTTTGTGATTCTGGTATTCTGTGAAGACACATATTTTAAAAGATTTACCCCACTGCTAACAGGATAAAACATATTTTCAATAGAAACAAATATTTCCTAACTAGTTATATATCTCAGAGATAATATGATTTGCCACTGATGACAATATCAGCTAAATGTTATTAAAGAAAAATCAACTTTATTTACACACAAGATCACAGTGAACATGTGACACAGGTTTGTATTGAAAGAAAAATGATAAAGTATGTGGAATGAAAATAAAAGGGCCTTATATCTAAAAGTAAAATAAAACATTTCTAGCCCAAACAAAATGCACCGCCACAGGGGCAACTGACCATTCCCACAAATTACCATTGCTTTAATTGGGGCTTTTAACCCCTTGAGTACTAGAGAGGTTTTTGCTTTGTGTTGGAGACGTCGCTAACTTTCAAGGGGTTAAAGTTGCCATTTAAATTACTGGCCATTTTCATTTGCCCCCTGTGGTACATTTGGTTTGCTCCAGAATTGCACCTCTTTAGCTTTCTGAACAGTCCATCTACTAATGGAGTAGCCTGTGTTTTTTTACCATATACTCTCCTGACACATGTGGATTCCTCTAAAGTGCTTCAGACTGAAGATGGGAGTATTTATTTGCTCCCCCTATTTGTATAGTTGGTTAGCTCCAGAACTGATCCACTTTAATAAATAAGTCCCACAGGGGCAAATGAGTGATGATGATTCAACATTAAATCAGGAGCTGAAGTTGTCACTAAGCCTCTATGTCTGCCTATTGCCAATTTAGTAGGTTACAAATGCCAAAATGCTGCTTATGCCAAGGGGAGGACAAGAGGGTAGTCTGTTGACATTTTGAGGGATTCCTCAAGTTAGCATGAAACTCTATGCCATATATTAACAAGACATAAACAATCTTAGCACCGTCACTGTAAGTATATGGGGTTTGCTGGCATTAAAGTGTAAGGCTGGTGGTGTGTCGTCTGCTGGTATGCACTACAGTGATGATACGCTATGGCGCATACCTGTCAGTGCAGCCACTGGTATTAGAGGCTGTCACCATGCTTATGTACTGGCACAGTCGTACATGCTTCTCACTTCTCATGTTAAAAGCTTTCAAAAGTTTGCTAAAGCCCCTTAGAAGCTAGATAAGTCTCCAAAGAATTTATTTGCAATGCATTGAAAACCCAAGGGGTAAACCCATCATTTGGTTGTTCTGACCATGCAGTTGTTTTCTGGAGCTTTCTTTAATGTCCTAACTGGTAGAGAAAAGATGAGAATTCTACCGTTCTGCAAGATGATTTGAGCATTGGATCTGTTTACCCCTCCGGCACTCAAAGGGTTAAAATCAGTACTAGAGTTAAATCAATGGGAATTTCCTCTATGGTGTAGTTGTTTTGCTCCAGAATAGCACCTCTTTAGTTTATTGAATATGGCCTTTAGTGCACATGCTCTATACAATATATTGCATAGACTTCAAAGAATGTGTTAGCTTCTCTCACTGGAAAGAATCATTTCACATTAACACATCTACTCCCAGGTGTCCTGAAGTCCACCTTCATAGTCAAAGCAGAAGACTAGGGCCTTGATGCTAATGTTGGAGTTAAAACAGGCCAAACAGTAAAAACCAGCACAGTGTAAATTGCAAACATGGGTTTTACAGCTATTCAAATGTTGAATCAAGGTAAAACAAAACCAGTGTAGACAGCACATTTCGGTGTACTAACAAAAATGGCGCTGTCTGCTTCTATTCAACTATGCCTTAAACTGCCGCCTAAAAAACGCACTTAACATCGTCCTAGGAAATAGGTATATGTTTGAAAACAGAAAGGTCAAGTTAAGCATTAGATGGCCTAGATTCACTAAAGGTCAATGCTGTGGCAATATGATTTTGTCAATGTATTCGAAATAGGAGACAGAAGGTTTCCTGTCCGGAGACTTCCACTCTTTGGACACAAGGCGGTCAAGAGTGAGGTTAGGTGGAAAGCAAGTAAAGGGCTTTTTAGGCCTCTGAAATACATCAGAAGGGTCAGAAGGATCCTCCTGCACTAAGGGAATGTTTAGGGGATTTAAAACAGCTCTGATCAGGCCCTAGGCCGAGGGCTCAGAATCAGCCTCAAATGGGTCCCCAAAAAAATGAGAGGAGCCCACCGCAGAACATTCATCAACATCTGAATCCACCAGTAGTTCCTCCTCAGAGAAGTCTGACAAGTCAGGTACACCCTGAGGCTTTGGCAGTGAAGCCTCAGGGTGTACCTGAGGCTTCACTGCCAAAGCCTCAGGGTGTACCTGAGGCTTTGGCAGTGAAGACTTGATGGAGGAGGGGGTCTGCCAAGAATGAAAGACCCCCTGTAACTGGGATGGAAAGAGTTGCAATGTGGACCTAAGGTCCCTAGTAGCAGCCTTGACCTCTTGCACCCAAGCTGACTCTAATGCATGGCTGGAGGTCCCTGGAAGACTCTCAGGGACAACAGAACATGCTGGGCATAAAGGACCTGAGAATTATCTAGGTAACCCTGAAAGACAGGAAGAGCAATGAGTAATAGGGGATACAGAGACCACAGCATCCTTAGTCTTAGGTCCGGCCCCAAGCTCCAACGGTATAGACATTCTCACAGTGTCAAATAACCTTAATGTATAAGAAATCACCCAATTACAGTGAGTAGGATTAAAGTTTCACCCCAGATATCGCTAAAATAAACTTATCTGGCAGGCGAAGGGTTAATCAGCAGAGGAGAATAGGAGAGTCCAAGCCCTGCACAGGATACTCATTCTGGAAATAGCACAAAATGGCTGCCGCGGCAGGAGTTGATCAGAAATGAGCGAGCGAAGCAAGTGATCATGGGAAATGTAGTTTTCCCAGAAAAGTACCCCAAAAGTGCCCGAAGCCCCCTGAGCCCCCCCAACACACTAGAAACATGAACCGGATGATAGAGCAAACACACAAGTAAAATGAGCCATCTCTGAAGTTGCTACGTTAAACGGTTGCAGAGATATGTTCCAAACTGTACAGTCCCATAGGAGTGAATGGCGCAATGGAGCCTATGCGGTAAAGCACGTCTTAAAGGCGCACAACTCAAATTTTACAAAATTTAAAGTGTAAAACTAAAAGACATGAAACATCACTAGAACATGTTAGGATACCCCAAAAACACTGAACCAGTAGGAAAAGTGTTAGAAAACCCCCAAATGAATACAAAACCAGAAGCTAAAGGGTTAAGTACCACATACACCCAACAGACATACAGATAGACCCAGTGAGTGAAGGAGCGTGCAATAGGAACTCCAAATGAAAACCCCTGTGCGGAGAGGCACTGTGGGACATGTGGACCTGCAGCACTCAAAGGGTTGCTCACCTTTCCTGCATATCTTCTGTCTTCAGATTACCATTTTTAAAGAAGAAGCCCCGGTGGGCAATTCCTGAGGAAAGAACTTGTAACCAAGATTTTCTCCCCAGGGCTTAAGGTCCACAAAAAGCACCTGGTCACTGAGCTAGCCACATCTAAGGGCATTGTCAGTTATGGTAATCCGCCTAATGGTGGTATTCCATTTCTAACAGAAAAATAAAAAACTTCTAAAGCTATAGCAGAACTGTTCTCTTGCCTGCGTTAACTTCATAAAGGAACAAATCTTTCTGAAGCTGGTTGGCTAGCTGCAGCTAAGGAGGGAAGGTAGGCTCCACCCCCTGCATACAATTCTAGAATTGTTCCTGCCTACAATTAAAGGGGCAGATCGCCTCCCAGAGTTACCAGTAACTATTGGACGGCAGAGAAATATATTTTGAATTACTAAGAGGGGGTTAATATGTCGAAGGGGGGCACTGTATGTCGGATTTCTAACATGTTGTGCAGCATGGGGAACAACACCATTGTGTGTTAGCCCTATATACACTGCCTGACACCCTCAGCCTTCTTCCCTTGCCTGGGCAGTGGCCATGGCAATTTGTGGCTAGCAGTGGGCAAGGGGAAAAGGCTGGAGAGGGTCAGACAGTGTACATGGAGATCTGTGGTTATAAGTGGGCAAGGGAAGACGGCTGGGAGTGACAAGTGCTAACACACAATGGTGTTGTTCCCCATGCTGCACAACATGTTAGAAATCTAACATACAGTGCCCCCCTTGCCATTTTACCCCCCCTTAGTAATTTGACATATATTGCTTCAATTCGACATACTAACGTTCTCCATCTGTGTTTCGACATATAGTGCTCCTTTCTGACATTCTTCTTTCTCCAATTTTATTCGATATACACTGCCCTCCTTGTATATGAAATGTAGAAGAGTTTCGAATGCAAAGACAAAATCATATTGCCACAGCAATGACCTTTAGTGAATCTAGGCCATCTAACGCTTAACTTGACAATTCTCCACTTGTTTGGGTGTTTTCACTGGTTAACTTTACACTTCTCCATTTGTTTTATCCTTAGAGAGCATGCATGTATTCTGTGCTGCTTTCATTGAGACAACGATGAAACCGTCTTTGTGGCTTATACAACTCAACTGTGAGGGGCAGGACTACCGACAGAAATGTTTCAACAAAACATGCGGTAAAACGGAAGGCATGGATCTGAATACCACCTGCCATGGTTCCTCCTGCCTGGAGGTGTGTAGAAATACTGCCAGTTCTGTTTTAGCAACGTGGGGATTTGAATACAGAAATCTGACTTACAAAACTACAACACCTGTTTTTTTCTTAACTCCAACATTTGCATCGAGGCCTAGGTTTCAAGGACTTGTCTTACAGAGTGGCCCCCTCCTCCAGAGAAGAATAAATGTTGCACTGGAGAATCATTATGGACAACAGATAGGCACCACATTTCTCAACAGGCGCACAAAACTAGGCAGTAAAACTTGATTTATTCTAGTAAAGCAGCAAAAACATCTGGTGGATCTGTGAATCAAACATAGTGAAAGTTATCCCTAAAGGACTATTCTGTTGTATTTTGTTTCTATTTTTATGATGTGCTACTGGGGGTAAAATGCATTGGTATAATCTATTAGGCACCTCCTCCCTGTGATCTAGCTTCCCCAGACTCACACTGTAGTACACAGCAGTTACTAGTATACAGCAGAGATAGGCTGAGAGTCAGAGCAACAGCAAGAAAAAAATTCAGATCCAAGAAGAAAATCAGGGGTCAGAGGTCAAGAAAAAAGCTATAAGTTTGAAACCAGGAAGTCAGATTAATCCCTTAAAGATCATTGACGTGCCAGGATTGTCACGGCGGTCCAGCACTTAAGGACCAGTGATGGTCGTGGCACGGTCCTGGCACGTCATGCACACCGCTCCAGAAGCCCTGAACCGGAAGTTAAAAAAAAAAAAAAAGCCCAGTGGTCCTCAAATGCCGGCCGTGTGTGCGCGTGCCAGTCCTTAAGGGGTTAAAATAGGATACTGAAATATAGATAGATCAGGAAGAACACTGGGAGCAAACACAGGACAAAATAATGATTAGACAACCACATGAAATTTCACACGAGAAATGACAACTAAAACACAGAACCATACAACTAATAGAACATGGTAAGGACTAAAGAAAGCAAAGACAGGACAGTTACACATTATACAGAGTAACCAAGTGGGTTATGCACTATGGTAAGGGCATCCAACCTTTGGCCTGCGGTCCAAATGCAACCCGCCTGAGATTTTTAACAAAAATGTATTCAACCCATTTTGCTAGCACGCATGAACTAGTAGGCCAGCAGGGCTTAACACGATACTAACATTGTATAGCTGACACTATAGGGCTCCAGAATAGTTCATTTTGTTAAGTAGCAGAATTCTTATTGACATGATCCAAATCATGGCTTTTTTGTGGGTGTACTCAGTATGGCACCTTTTTCCCTACAATAAAATACATTATACTCTATGGTACTTTTCTCCAAAAGTAAAAAATAATACATAGTATAATAAGGGCACTTTCCCCAGAAATATAGTCCTGATCAAAATCCATCAAGGATTAACAATAGACCTATAACTTCAGACTTTTACATGAATACAGCTGAGTAAACATGTTTTGTACTACGTTTGTATTATTGCTAAAAAAAAAGTCCATATTTTTTAATAGGAAACAGATTATAATTCAGCATTGTTTTCAATATTCACTATTGTTTTTAATATGCGGTCCTCACACATATGAGCATCCGGACACTCGTTATTCAAATGTACTTTTCCTTCCATTCACTATGCACTTGCAGTGTTACAAGGAGTGGTATCAGTCTAGGGGGTAATTCATTTCCCTTCCCCAAGTGAACACAGCCACCACCTGTAGCCTGTGCGGAAAGAGGACATCAAGCTTTATGTACAAATAAACGTTCAATTGATTTAAATGTGTCTTTTAAACACTAAATATGTTTCCAGTGCATTTTGAACCCCACTTTAAATTTAAAATTATTTAAAATGTTATCAATCACCAATGTGTAGTCAGGATTGCCATCAGATTTCTTGGGGCCCAGTACAAACATGAAGCCAGGGTAGGGCCTACTTGCCCCATGCATTTGCAGTGTAACCTGGAAGTATATGTAAAGATGGAGCCTGTGGAACTGCTCCACTACGCAGTATGATATGGAACAGAGGACCAGTTCTCTGGTACGCTATCCTACAGAATATACTTAAAAAGCAGGTCCACTAGTAAATAGTCCAGAATCCCTGTGGGCAAGTCTGGTCATCTGACGACTCCTTTTAACACAGCATCCCCCAGCAGAGGCCTGTATGTCTGATCAGGGAGTTGGGCCACCCTGCTTGGCTGAACTGCACACATGGGTACTGCCTGTAAACCCTCAACGGCAGCCCTGGGTGTACTTGGTTTGGTCTAGAATTACTCAAATTTGCTTTATACATGTGGTCCATAGTCTTCTATTTTGGATGAAAATATTAAGCTTTGAACATTTTTTTACAGACATTGGTATGAAAATATGCTCTTTAATATCAGAGTATGTTGGGTTTAGGTATTTGTATCTACTTAAATTTTGCAATATTGTATATTTTATTCTTGGTTTAACAAGCCTTCATAGTACACAGCAGGATGCTGGCAGTAGCTGTCAAAACTATTGCAATTATTATAGTAAAAATTCTATTTTTTTCATTCTCACATCCCACACGACGTAGTGTAGTATTTATATCCTTCATGAACAGTCTCTGAAAAATAGAAAAATTAGGAAGAAGATCAATGTTTCACACTTATTTCCTTTTTTTGGTTTTAACAGCTATCTATTAACAGCTGCCTCTCTGTAAAACTCATATGACTAATCCTATATTGTGTTTGCAGATAGTCATTTTTATCATATGCAAAATACAACTGATCGTGACCCCTATTACAATCTTGCAAAATGCAGGAATAAATGCATCAAAGTCTGGGAGCCATAAACAATTTTTCTAACCAATACAGACAAACTCTACACTAAAACCCTTGCAAATTGCTTGAACAATCTGATCCCTGGCATGGTTCAACATGCTCAAGTAGTCTTCTTCCCATTCAGGGAAGCCCAGCCAATATTTTATGAATAGTAAGCTTAATATATTTTGCAAACTCTAAAAATTTGCCCATTGTACTTCTGTTGCTGGGTACAGAAAAAGCATTAGATGTAATTGATTGGAACTACATGACCAAAACTGGCTTCTCAGGTAGTTTTCTCAGAGCAAAACTGGCATTATATACCTCTCCCTCAGCCACTATACTTATTTCAGACTTCCAATCAACTCCACTCTCGCCCATTTTAATCAAGCATGGAACGAGACAAGGTTGTCCCCATACCTTGATCTTTTCCCTCAGTGTAGAATCCCTGACCTCCGTCATCATTCTGAAGCCAAACATATCAGGCATCACAATAAAATAGACAAGAGTACAAACTGAGTCTCTTTGCTGATGATGTTTTATTGTCAAAAGCAAAATCCTTCACTTTATTTCCAGGAAAATCTCAAAATTTCTGGATATGTAGTGGATAAATGAAAGTGTAAGCCCCTAAGCATCTTCCTTGATACTCACAGAGATATTACTAGGCATTTATTTTAACTTCCAGTAGACCAAGAAATCACTAAATACAGGCTGAATAAGTAGGCACTATATAAAAAAGAATACTAATGAATGTATATGTCCTGAGAATATTATTTGCCTAATCAGTTTTAAACAAATTATTTAGCACTATGACATAAGGTATCTGTCACGGATAACAATGAACACGCAGGAGACAGTACTTATTTTGAAACACCACCTTTATTGAACAGTGTAATTATATACGACAAAGACCCACTGATGTTGATCGCGTAGTAGATAGGCACAAAGCAAGTGGTTCCTATCAGGAATAGGAGGCTGCTTTGGAAGATATACCAAAGGCAACCGTGAAATAGCTCCACTGGGTCTGGGACCCAGGAAAGTATAGCGAATACTGGGGCTTGGACCCAGAAGAGAACAGGTTGTCACAAGGAGAATACTGACTTAGGCCTGCAGTCAGAATAGGCAGTTGTACGGACAAGCCAAGGGTCAGTACTAGAGCAGGTAGTCAGCCAGAGCCGATGGTCAATACCAAGCTGATCGTCAGACAAGCCAGGGGTCAATGCCAGAGCGGGTAGTCAGCCAGAGCCGAAGATCCAATACCAAGCGGGTAGTCAGACAAGCCACGACACTGGACACCGGGAAGGATAGATAGCCAAGCCAAGGGTCATACACGAACACTCTCCAAACAGAACTACACTGGAACACCACGAAAGGGAAACTGGCGTGGTATCCTGGCAGTTTATATCCATTTCCTCCACCCCTGGTAGGTGGAGCACTTAATAGCCTGATCTTTTAAGAGCCAGACGCGACGTCAGTACAGGGAGCCCAACAGATGTGGTAGGAGCCGCAAGAGACAGAAGGGAGAGAACGGCACCAGAAAGGCTATGGCATTTGGCTCTCCCTATACACAGGACGTGGCAAGGCCGCAAAGATCACACAGAAGGGACCAGCTGCCTCTCTGTGCACCAGAGAGGCCAGCTCCCTAAGCAGGTAAGCGCGAGCGCTTACAGCATCTCTTAGATGGGACAAATTCACTCCTAAAGAGACTATAAATGATCAGAACATTCCAAGTTCTATCCAAAGTCACATATTTTCATGATCTTGAGAAACACTCATTGATGTCCAACTGGGCTGGAAAACTCAACAGTTTGGTGAATTCAAGAGTTTAAAAACACCATTTAAATCAATGGGAGTTTTTGGAAATAATTAATAATCCCCCATTGTGCAGTTGCTTTGGTTTATCCACTATGCTTATTTTATTGTGACTTGACAGTTTAGTATCATCAGCAGATTATACTATCTATATTAGACCATTAGATATATATTTTCAGACATTTATATTATATGTGTAGGGATTGTTTTTAGGTGCCTATATCGTTTCATTGTAAATCTGTGCATTTAGAGTGTCTGTAAAAGGTGTTTGGGGCACAGTATATTTAAACATTATTTTTGTGTATTGCTGTATAGTGCCAACACGCACCTGTTCGGATGCTCATATTTGAATATGATATATATATATCTTGTAGGGGTTTGGGATGCACTCTCTGTAACAATATATATCCAGCCTGGGTGCTCAAGTCAAAAAAATTTGCATACAGTTTGTGGTAAGATCTTGAGAAAGGCTGCCTGGTCAGCCGAAACGTTGATACAATAAATGTTACCTGCTTTCACACTTATCAAAAGTTCCTGCAAGTGCCGTCTCCATTTACCACAAACTATATATATATATATATATATATATATATATATATATATATATATATTATATACAGTACTGTGCAAAGGTCTTAGGCATGTGTGAAAAAATGCTATAATGTAAGAATGCTTTCAAATATAGACATGTTAATAGTTTATTTTTACCAATTAACAAAATGATAGTGAGTGAACAGAAGAAAAATCTAAATAAAATCAATATTTAGTGTGATCATCCTTTGCCTTCAAAACAGCATCAATTCTTCTAGGTACACGTACACAAAGTCAGGGATTTTGTAGGCATATACTCAGGTGTATGATTAAACAGTTATACCAAACAGGTGCTAATGATCATCAATGTAATAGGTGGGTTGAAACACAATCATTAACTGAAACAGAAACAACTGTGTAGGAGGATTAAAACTGGGTGAGGAACAGCCAAACTCGGCTAACAAGGTGAGGTTGCTGAAGACAGTTTAATGTCAAAAGTCATACACCATGGCAAGACTGAGCACAGCAACAAGACACAAGGTAGTTATACTGCATCAGCAAGGTATCTCCCAGGCAGAAATTTCAAGGGAGACAGGGGTTACCAGATGTGCTGTCCAAGCTCTTTTGAAGAAGCACAAAGAAACAGGTAACGTTGAGGACTGTAGACGCAGTGGTCGGCCAAGGAAAATTAGTGCAGCAGAAGAAAGACACATCATGCTTACTTCCCTTCACAATCAGAATATGTCCAGCAGTGCCATCAGCTCAGAATTGGCAGAAAACAGTGGGATCCTGGTACACTCATCTAGTATCTGGAGAATCTGGTCAGAAGTGGTGTTCATGGAAGACTTGTGAAAAAAAAGCCATACTTCCGACATGGAAACAAAGCCAAGCAACTCAACTATGCAAGAAAACAGAGGAACTGGGGTGCAGAAAAATGGCAGCAAGTGCTTTTGACTGAGGAGTGAACATTTTAAATATTTGGCTGCAGCAGAATGCAGTTTGTTTGCTGAAGGACTGGACAGTGGTACAAAAATGAGTGTCTGCAGCCAAAAGTGAAGCATGGTGGAGGCTTCTTGCAAGTTTGGGCTGCATTTCTGTAAATGGAGTTGTGGATTTGGTCAGTATTAAAGGTCTCCTCAATGCTGAGAAGTAAAGGCAGATACTTAGCCATTATGCAATACCACCCAGGAGGCATCCGATTGGCTCCAAATTTAATCTGCAGCATGACAACGACCCCAAACATACAGCCAAAGTCATTAAGAACTATTTTCAGTGTAAAGAACAAGGAGTCCTGATAGTATGGCTCCACATAGCCCTGATCTCAACATCATCAAGTCTGTCTGGGATTACATGATGAAAGAGAAGCAACTGAGACTGCCTAAATACACAGAAGAACGGTGATTAGTTCTCCTAGAACAACCTACCTGCCGAGTTCCATAACAAACTGTGTGCAAATGTAAATAGAAGAATTGATGCTCTTTTGAAGGCAAAAGGGTAGTCACACCAAATATTGATTTGATTTTTCTTCTGTTCACTCTCATTTTGTTAATTGATAAAAATAAACTATTAACATGTCTATTTTGAAAGCATTCTTACTTTACAGCATTTTTTTCACCAGCCTAAGGCAAAAGTATTGTGCATATATATATATATATATATATATATATATATATATATATATATATATATATATATATATGTCCCCTATGGTAAAGTTGGCTAGTTTCAGAACTGTAAGTCTTTAGCTTTCTGAATAAAGCCCACAGTCCATCACAGCCTGTGATTTATTAGGATATTCTCGCCTAACATGTGTAATTGAATCCCTCCCATACAGTACATTATAAAACAATTGCCTTTTGGACACCAGTTGGTATTGTTGCAAGCAGTTTGATGTTAAAAATACATTTAAACTGTAATAACTTTTGTATGTAGGGTCTCCCAGCTCTATGACATATTTTTCATAAAAATATGAAAGTTTACTACTTCTGTAAAATCTACTTTTGGAATACGTAGTAGATTAAATTCCCATGTATAGCAATTTAATTTGGGGTTAATTTTACACCAATTATTATGATACTAGTCTTAATATACCCTATATATTTAAGGTTATTATTTTTCAATGGATGTATATAATGGTATATTTTTGGGGGGATTTTTTTGTGGGGGTGGAGTTGTATAGTGAACAACTGATTCTAGCTTTGCACATAAGTTCCACATTTTTTTATTATCTAAAAGCATGTACAGTTTAGAAATACAGCCCAAGAAATATCCATTGCAATGTTAAAATGTGTTTATGACAGAAACATAGAATTTAACTGCAGATAAGAACCATGTGGCCCATCTAGTCTGCCCATTTTCCTACTGTAAAAACCTCAAAGCTTATTTTGTCCTTGGTCTTTTTTTAAGTTAAGGACAGCCTTATGCCTATCCTATGCATACTTATATTCTGTCACTGTATTATCTTCTACCACTTCTGCTGGTAGACTATTCCACTTATCTACTACCCTTTCAGTGAAGTAAAACTTTATTACATTATGTCTAAGCATGTTTCCCACTAGTTTTAGACTATGGCCCTTTGTCCTAACATTTTTACTCCTTTGAAATGTACTTCCCTCCTTCACTTTGTTGAATCCCTTCATGTATTTGGATGTTTCTATCATGATGCAAATTAATAGAGTCAAAGATAGTTCTTTGAGTTCTAAAGTGGTTTCTGACACATTGCAACACCTTTCTGGCACACAAAGGGTTAACATTGCTTGCACCAATGTACCAAGCAAGGCATACAGGAAATGGTGTTTAGTGTATGCCATTTCTCCGAGCATACTGTGAGGCTGGTGCCCAGGGCTGGCTGGGAATAAAGTCCAATATATCCATCAACCTCTGCAGAAAAAACAATCAGCTCAAAGGCCTGATCAGACCAGTGGGACATTTTTTCCAACCCTGCTGTAATGCATAGCAGTAAGTGCACCTACAGCTGTTAGAGACTAACGCCAAGATGGTTACTCTGGAAAATTTGATTATTCACTCCATTGTGAAGCAATGCATTGGGGAAATCTTTACCATCAACCCAAAGAGTTGCTATGTCCACAGGGCCGGATTTGCCATTAGGCAAAGTAGGCACCTGCCTACAGGCGCACGCCAACGAAGGGCGCCTGCCATTTGGATTTTTTTTTTTAAATATTCTTTTAAAAAAAAAAAAAAAAAAAAAAACTAGCCACCTCACTGGCTGCGCCAGCGGCACCCACTCACATTGCCTGCCCCCCCCCAGTCTTGTACCTGATGGAGCTCCCTCGTCGCCTTTTTAGGAATGCAGAGCACTGGGAGATGACATCATCTCCCAGCGCTCTGCATTCCTGAATAGGAGACCAAGCGGCAGCTCCATCAGGTACAAGACTGTGCCAAAGGAGGCACATACAGATCTCCTACCAGGGAGGCAGGAAATGGACAACGGGGGGAGGCAATGTGAGGGCAATGTGGAGCTAATGGGGGGCAATGTGGAGCTAATGGGGGTCAAGTTGGAGCCAATGGGGGGCAAGTTGGAGCCAATGGGGGGCAATGTGGAGATGGTGGGGGCAAGTTGGAGCTGATGGGGTGGGGGGCAATGTGGAGCTGATGGGGGGCATTGTGAGGGCAATGTGGAGCTGATGGGGCAATATGGAGCTGATGAGGGCATTGTGAAGGCAGTATGGTATATGGAGATGATGGGGGCAGTATGGGGCTGATGGGGGCAGTGTGAGGGCAACATGGTATATGGAGATGATGGGGCAATGTGAGGGCGATATATGAGATGATAGTGGCAAGCTGGAGCTAATGGGGGGCAATGTGAGGGCAATATGGAGATGATGGGGGGCAACGTGGAGATTAGGAGCATTGTGGAGGTGTCCAGTGCAGATGGCCCACGGGGGGGGGGGGGCGCTTCAAATTTCTGTGCCTACAGGCTCCTGAGATGTAAATCCAGCCCTGTATGTCCAAAAGACCTAAGACTTGGGCTAACCAAATGTATTATTAGCACATTGTGTAGTCCATTTGCACCATTACTAGTAAGATAAAACACATTTGCAAGCCCAAGTTGCCAACAAGATCTGGGTTTAGCCCCTCAGCCATCACCTATAAACTATCCTGGCATTCATTTGCTTAAATTGTTTGTGTGCTTCCTAGCAATGGTAGCATTAATAGACTTGCTAAAGTGATTATTTTGCAGCACAGACCCCATTTTATTTGTATTCCTGCCAAACACAATCAGATCAACATTTCTATGTGTACAAAAAATCTCAATGAAATCATATTACAAATATACTCACATATTTTATTTAAAAATACCTTTAAATCATTGTTGAAGCTATATGTTCCTCACTGTAGTGACAGCGATTGCCATATATACTCATAAGCTACAGATAAGATATCGTATTCATTGTTGTTTACTCTGAACTATAAGAAGTCAATCAGTCATTAAACAAGGAATGAGGAACAAGATAAGAGGCTGATCCTGAGTTGATAAAATCACAATGTTTACAATACATCCATGGAAACAAAAGCAGAAATAATTTCAAGTACCTGTCTGATTGCTATTCATCTATCTTTACTGTGGTAACCAAATCATCACTCACATTGCTCTACACATAGATTCAATATTTTATCAAGCAGACTGTAGGTTATCTTTGAACAGTAATAAGATAATGAGATGGACATTATTCATATATTACTTTGTAATTAATGTATTTACGTATTCAGTTCTTAGACATAGAACAAAGTCTCCATATTTCCTGATTATTCTCACCTATGGTAGATGGTAAAACAAGACACACTGGGTCTCATGTATAAAGGAGCAATATTCTGAAACAAATGTTGGAGATCTCTTTACTTGTTTTTGGGTGGGGGGGTGAAATCAATGGGAATTTGGGGACTCCTATAGGGTATCCTTTTGAAATGGCGTGTGTTTTTAGATCGCGCTGCAGTTTGGGACATTCAGTAGGTCACACTGTTTAAAAGGGCGGCATGACAATCTCGCATTGCATATCAGCGCAAGATTGTAATGCTGCTTCTTTAAAGAGTGAGATCATAAATATGTAGATGCTGGCTACCTTCATCACATCGGAAAACAGTGCTTTCTCCCGTAGCTATTACTACTTTTGCTCCACTACATATTCACGAGTGTAGTGGAGCAAAAGTAGTATCCGCAATGGGAGAAAGCACTGTTTTCTGATGTGATGAAGGCGCATCATTTTAGATTTTACAATGAAGATATATACAGACCAATATAACTACATTTTAAAAAAATGTATCATCGTTACACCAAAATGCTCTCACTATTGGTCTGGTCTTACTGTTACTTGCACCCTGTAAATGTATAAACAGAGATCATAGCGGAACGATACCATAAGATGATACAATGTTATACTCAAACAAGTCTACAGGAGATACATGTATCAGTTTAAAAGTTACATTCAATTCAAGCTCGCCTAACACCTACACACATCTCTTTATCCGACTCTAAGTTCTGAGTATTATTATTGAAATGAACCCCAATCTGATCTTGATTTAAGGCACATTTATTAAAATTGTATTAAGATTCAAACAAATTATACTACTACATGTATCTCTACATGTATCTCGCCAAGAACAATTCTGTATCAGGCAATAAGTGCAAAAATTAGTAGAATATTATAGTCATTTTAAATAAAGATCATCAATATAAGAGATTAAAACAATGTATTAATTATGCAGAAAGGTCCACCTTAAAGTTATATATTGATGAGTGTTATTAGCATCCTGCACCCCTCTTGGAATATATTGGGTGCTTTACTACTGCCAAGACATTTGATCTATAAAGGAGAATCTAACTGTATAATGTCAAGATCCATTTACATCTCTCTCTTTTGCCTTTATTGCAGCCTTCCTTAGATTTTTTTTTTGGAAAAGTGTCATATGTAAACACTAGAGTAAAAGCCCGTGTACATGGGCCAAGGTCCAGATGATGTTAACCCTTTGAGTGCCAGAGGGGTACGCAACGCATTGCTTTTAACTCAAAGGGTTAAGAGGCCGACGCAGTCATGCACTGTAGAGACTGCCCGAAAGAACAGAATGCTCCCAGCATTCCTACACCTCCCAGTATTCTGTGCGCTCAGGCAGTCTCTACTGCGCATGACAACTTCTGACAAACATGCTAGCGAATTATTATATACTAGTTGAACAGCCCGTTACACGGGTCACAGTGCCACTGCCACCCGGTCGCAGGGCAGTCATGCGCAGTAGAGACTGCCCGCTCCACGGCTGATACAGAGCTGGACATTCCATCCGAGCTCCCATCTGTGTATCAGCCGCATCACGGGCAGTCTCTACTGCGCATCACTGCAGCACTCAAAGCAGTGTCTACTGCACATGTCGCTGCGCTACACACGATTTAGCAAATTATTATATAGGATGATTGTAATGGTTATATAAATTTGCTTTTCCTTTTTTTAACGCAGGTTATTTTGCACTTTATATAGACCCAGGTCTGCTCCATAAGGTGGTCTTTTAGACCCCTTATTTTGGAGTGCAAGTTCATTCCGAAGGTCAGTGGAGTATTGTTCTTACATGTCCTTTGTGTATTATGGGTGTTTTTTATTTTATCTGTGGTGACAATAAACATTATATTTCTTGTGTGTAGATGTTGCCTCCTATATGCGATTTGTTTTCTTACCCATTTTTTTGTTTTTCATGTATATTATTGTATTGCCATAGGGACAGCATCCCCCACTATGTATTTATGCATTTAGCTTGGATATTATAGAAGAGGTTGCTTTTTACATTAGGTGAGCAGTCACTGGAGGTTTTTTTGTGCATGGCTTTTTAGCTACACACCATTATTGCCTATTCATACCTTGTATTCACGTAGCCCCTCTTTTCTTGTAGACTGTATGCTTCTTCAAGCAGATCCCTCAGCACAGTAATTAATACTTGCCAACAATACAGAAAGGGGGAATCTATTGATAATTTATAAAGTTTAAACTCTTGAGGACCAACGGGTGCACAAGACATTGCAATGCAATGCTCTGCGCACACACTCTGTACCTCAAGGGGTTAATGATATGACAAAGGTGGAGATCACTTACATATTGTACAAAAGTAAACCTTTGAGTGCCATAAGGGTGTTGCAATGCACTGGTTACCCCTTTGGTTACCCCTTTGGCAACATTCATGTTGGCTTGCAAGCATATTTGCTATTTAGGAAACATATAGTCACGTAATTTTCAACATAAATGCTATTTTAGCAAAACTGTATTCAAAATGTTTTTTTTTCTTCATGAATATTTAACTGACCCCGTAGTGTCAAGCAGCACCTTATAAATGAGTCTCTGAAGACTGCAAAGGGTCAAATCTATCACTGAGATGCCAGTGACTGTTTGATAAATTTACATCTTTCATTTTTTTCCTACTGAATGTATACAATTATGGCCTGGATTACATTGGACCCAAGTATGGATCCTGATGTGGCTTTTCTTTATTTAGGAGATTTTACTGAATCCAACATGGAGCTATGACATTGCCGAACACATCAAAAGGTGAAATCCCAGATCACCCTTCTATCAGAGCTGATATGCTTCCTTTGTGATGCCTGGATGTACATTGAGAGAGCAGAAAAACATCAGCAAATGGCTTAGATGTAGAGTCTCGGAATGGTCTGAACCTGTAAATTCGACAGTTGTTATGGAAACTTCCAAACAACTGATGTTCCAGTACTGTGTGCTGTTACCCTTTCCATGTCAATCTGATTTAAATTTGTATGGAAGCCAACTGTATGGCAAGATATGATAAAGGTAATTATCCTTTAATTAATAGTGAGCACCCTAAAGATGAGCATAGAAGATACCCATAATAAAATATTTTAATCAATATCCCAAACCTCAAGTATATTGGCATAGTAGAATCTATTAATTATTACACAGATGGTTAGCAAAATATTTAATCCTTTGAGTGCCAGAGTGGTATCCAATGCATTGCCTTGGATACCTCTCTGGCACTCAAGTGGTTAAAGCAATACTTGTTCAAATTGGGGAAATTGTTTTATATATATAATGAATCCTCTTTAGAGAAAGATTTAGGAGTACTGATAGACTTCTCAACAATGTGCAAAGTCACTTAGCTGCTGCAAGAGCCAATAGGGTACTATCCTGTATAAAAAGGGATAAAGATGCACAGGATGGGAATATAATTCCACCTCTGTATAAATCCTTGGCAAGAATATGGAATACAGTTTTGGGCACCAGTTCTTACAAAGACATTAAACTGGAAAAATTGCAGAGACATACAACAAAATTGATAAAGGGATTGGAGGATCGCAGTTATAAAGAGACTAGCCAAGCTGAGTTTGTTTACATTAGAGAATAGACATCTAAGGGGTGATACGATTACCATTTACAAATATAATTGAGGTCAATACAAAGAACTCTCCAATTATCTATTGAATGACATGTGTCTCTTTTCAGCCTCATCAACTATATATATATATATATATATATATATATATATATATATATATATATATATATAGATAGATATTGGGATATGCACTCACGCCAACCAGGTTCAAATGCCGGGTGCCACAGTTAAATGATAAGTATATCAAAGAAAAAGCTGTGCACTCACGGACTTCAAAAAATAGAAAATACCAATATTTAGTGGTTTAGCAATGCGACGTTTCTGTCCTCCTATGTGGACCTCCTATGTTGGCTTGATAAAGGTCCACATAGGAGGACCGAAACGTCGCATTGCTAAACCATTAAATATTGGTATTTTCTATTTTTTGAAGTCTGTGAGTGCACAGCTTTTTCTTTGATATATATATATATATATATATACACACACAATACTCCAACCAATATCGGACCCACACTTGGGCAAGGCGCCTTCTATAATCCCCACTTCTAGCTATATAATTAATATAGTAGATATTTATTAAACATAGGTATATCGCTCAATCCTAATGGCCTCTAGTGCAAAGGACCCAAAACAAAATACTACCACAAAGATTGAAGGACAGCGCTATACCAATAGTTAAATAAAATAAAAACAAATCATATACCACTCCTCAATATGTATAATATACATATTTATTATAAGTTAAACATTTAACCCCTTAATGACCCTTGACGGTCATAGTACATCAAGGGTCGATCTGACTGAACAACCCATGACATACTATGACCGTCATGGAATTCCGGGCTCCCCCCGCGGCTGCATGCCGTTCGGGGAGTCCGGAAGTGGAAGAAAGAAAAAAAAATGCTCCTTGGTCCTTAACTGACTGTGCCGATCGGCCGGTCATTAAGGGGTTAAGATATGACATACATAGTCATTTAATAAACAGTGATATCACTGGACAATATCAATACTCCATCTAGGGAGCTAAAAAATGCGAGAAATACCAAAAATAAATATAAAAAATAAAAATAGGGATAAAAATAAGATAAAAAGATGTGTTTGATAAACAAATGATTATATCGAGTCTCAATGGTCTCTATTGTCTCTTGAGCATAAATGTGTGGTACTGACCCAAGGTCCCGTTTTAAGCGGGCAGGTACCATTGATGTTGCGAGCAGTATTACATTTTTTCATATTACACAACATTTTTGTTGTTTTCACCACTGCAGTATATACATTTCAGTTATAGGTGATTCTGTGATACTTGCTAGCCTTTCAGAGCGCAGAAGTGCTTTCCAGTTTGACCACACTATGTGTGGCCTATTGAATAATGTTGCAATATCTCTCCAGTCCTTAATGTAGCCCTGGTTCTCCCTGTCTGATTCCATGCTGCTCTTCGATATACAGTGTATCTGCTAGGTCCATCTTAGGGTGGATCAAATCTGTATCAAAGCTGCTGCCCAAGAGTTCCAATGTCCTTCCAACGCATTTCGTACCCCACACGGCACTTCTTCAGGGATATATAAGTAATGAAAATCTTGCAACTGCTGCTTGTTTATATCTACACACCAACTCATTGATTCATCTGTTACTCCCAATTAGCTGGAGGATATCTGGAAGCCTCATAGCTACATGTGGTCTTCTTAAACATGGAGGCAGTTTAAAAGTATACTGATCGATAAAATCATTGCTGGATATTGGAGGCAGTTTAAAGGTATTCTGACCAATAAAATCATTGCTGAATATTAACCATATCCTAACCCTAGATGAATCCCCCCTCTTTATTTTCCCATGTGTGGATATCATATGCATGATGGCACATCATCTCCATATAAACTAGGTCTGGTGTGTCCTCATCGCGCATCCCCCACAATCTAAATAATCCAAATCCATAGCTTACATAGTCCAGTTAACAACCATATAAGCAATACATGTTTAATAACCTAAACTGTATAGCGAACACCAAGCGGACTACCCCCACAATAGGCTATATATACAACTGTACCACATACCCCAATCTACTACAATAGTGGGATACCAAAAAATACTAATATATAGAACAAAATATACCAACCCCTGTCACTAACTGCTACTACAATCAAATTATATAAAGGTGTTCACATCGATCTTCTCATTAAAGCCATTGGGGGCGAGATAATTCATGTTGTATATCCACAGAGTCTCCCTCTAGCATAATATACGGAGTCTATCGCCCCCCACCCCTACCCTTGGCCTCAGGTATGTGTTGTAGGGCCATGATGGTAGTACTCTCCATCCTTAATCTTCCATTTTGTGCATCCTATATAAACTTTATAACAGGGACATGTGATACAATATATAACATATGTAGAATTACAATTTATGTATTCCTTAATATAGTGTAACCTACCTGTGTGATCCCTAAAACTATCATTATTGTGTTTAATAAATTGACATGTGATATACCTCGACATCCCGCATCTAAATACTCCCTGTTTCTCCAAAAATGTGTTCTGTTTGCTTTTATTGTTATTGTTTCTTATTATGGGTTTTATTTTTGATAGTATATTTTTTAAATTTTTATTTTTTTGCATATATGATTTTTGGTCTTTCTGATATATGTTCCTTCAATAGATCACCCTGCCTTAAAATACACCAGTGCTTATTGATCACCCTCTGTATATCTCTATGTGCCTCATTATAAGTAGTGATAAAGTGTACTGTATTGTTTCCCTTGTCACATATCTTATCGGACTTATGTGTCCATAACTAGCTTCCTAGGGTAACCTCTGGATATGAATTTCTGTTGTATTTTCATTAACTGGGACGCAAAATCCCCCTCCTAGGAGCAATTACATCGCAGTCTCTGAAATTGTCCCTTAGGACAGCTGGTGCAATGGAGATAATTGTTAGTACTGGTGGGTTTGATAAATGTTTTAGTGGTGACTATACCCTTGATGTGTCCCAATGTCAGATCCAAAAAATTAACCTCCTTTTTGCTAATTTGATAGGTAAGTCTAAGATCTCTATCATTCGTATTGAGAGTGGTACTAAAGTGTTCTAGCACACATGGTCTAGCTCCCAGCTACCCATATATAGGTTTGCGTAGCTGGGGGCGAAGCTGACACCCATGGCAGCACCAAAAGTTTGTAAATAATAAGATGTCTTATATTGGAAATAATTATTATTCAAAATGAACTATATACTTTCCAAAATAAATGTTTTCTGTTCATCTGGAAGGGTGCCATCCAATCCCAAAATGTAAGAGACTGCTGCTATCCCTTTCGTGTGTTGTATGCATGTGTAGAGGGATGTCACGTCCACTGTTGCCCATATGTGGTCCTCACTCCAACTAAAACCCTCAAATATCTGGAGTACATGCTATATGTTCTTGATAAATGAGGGTAGTACGCTGATATATCGTTGGAGAAAGTAGTCCACATATTTGGACAAATGGGACGTGACTCCCTCCACACCTGCAATAATAGGGCGGCCCGGGGGTTTATCAAGGCTCTTGTGGACCTTGGGAACTAAATAAAAATATGGTGTTTTTGGATTTTTATTTACCATATGCACATTCCTTTGGAATATTCTCTAGTAGCATTGATTTGCAATTGTCCCAAAATCCTCTCAGTGGGATCACTGTCCAATAATCTGTAAGTGTCCCCCTCCGACAACAGTCTGTTGCCCTCCTCCTCATAATCCCAAGTGTTCAAAATGACTTAAAACTAAGTTATAAAAGCTCTCAATATAAGGGCCTCTATCTTTATTTGGATAAAATATGGACTATGGTCTAAAACTCATATGTATGGCTGGAACTACATCAATAATTTGATTATCCTGAGTTACTTCCCACAGACCCTCTTGTATTAATTCCTCTAGTTCTTCTATGAGGATTTGCTCATTGGACATAGTATTTATTGATTTTGCAAAATGTCTTTTTAACGTGAGGGATCCCATAAATCTGTTAAGATGTAGGAACACGTTGAATTCCCTTGGACCCACTGATGGAGAGAATTTTAATCCCTTATTAATAATAGAGATTTCTTCTCTATTAAAAATATAATCCGATAGATTAAAAATCCCCATGGTTTTAAGGGACTCATTATCTATCTTTTTAGGGAGTCCTGTCTGCTCTCTTCTCTTGTCTCTTTTACCCCCTCTTCTACCTTGTTTACTTTGTAAGAGCTATGTCTGGGGGGCACTTCTGCTCCTCTTTGAGAGTTGTCCTATCTCTATAAAAGGAACTGGGGAAGTGAAATGAGGCTGGAATGGGATGAATCACTGCCTGTGCATAACTTAATGTGGAAGACTGAGTCTTAGAACTATGAGTATGGTTGGCACCATTGCCGGATGCGGTGGTGTCTCCGATTTCGCCTCCAGGGAAATCAGTGGATACATCTCATCCATGCCCTCCAATACCTGGTATCTATTGGTAGTGTTAACTTGGGCTAGGCTGGTTGCTCCAGATCCCCCAGAGGATGGTCTATTGGTTCCATGACCACCACGTCCCCCCCCCAGTGCCCCCCATATAATTTGTAGACCTATCTGATTGAACTCTGATGATATGATGAGATTTATTCAAATAAGGTGCTCTATTAGTATAACTCTGTGTCCTACTATGTGGTGTCCCTGGTGATGAAAACTTAGATCGTCGTATATATGTAGGTGCCCCCCCCATGTGATGAATAGGTTGTGTCAAATGAAGACCACCTTTATAACCTCAACCACCTACCCTACCATGTACATAGTCCGCCCGGTCTCGCTGAAACTTTTTTAGTTTTCTCTCAAAAAACATTTTTTCAAAATGTACAACTCTCCCATTTGTAACCTCATCCAAATCTTTAAATGAACTCAGATGGGAAGATGCATTAAGTTGTTCTTTTGTCTGTTCTATCAGTATATTAACCCCCTTTAATTCATTTTCTCTATATTGGACCAACTCTCTCATTAAGTTAAAGGAACATTGTTCCAATACTCCATGCCATATTTTTTGGAAATCTTTATCTTGCAATCCACATGGTTTACTTATCCTTAGTCCCCTAGGGACTATTTTGTAATTCAAATATTGTGTTAAAAGCATAGAGTCTAGCCAATGTGACATTTCTTTGGAGTTCTATACTATCTACTACAATAACATTATAAGAGGAGTGGACAGTTATCAACCAATCCTCGTCCTCTATCCAGGAAAGGCCAGGAGTAGTATGTAGACTGAATAAAGATTGACAGAGGTCCTGAAAAGCAGACGCAATGGAAGGGTGGTCAATGACAATGTGTTTGTCAGAGATTTGGATTATGGATGATATTTTCCGCCAGGAGATCCCTAATCTGTTGATATAGCCATTTCCCACATCTGTTTCTGCATATGTATAATAATAATATTTCGACCTATACAAGGACCTGTTAAATGCAGATGGAAGTACTGTTTACAGTAGACAATCAGTTCTTGGAGTTTTGGTTTACCCCCCAGAGGACTCAAGGGAGGCTATCTTTTTCATGATTACATGTTATTCCTTATAAGCAGTCCATTCTCTATGGGATGTAATCTTGACTGCTGGGTGACTACTGTTTTATTATTAAGAGTCCAGCCTCCAACTTTCTCTATTAAGTTTAATAGGGATTGAGATTGTAACTTTGATGGGACCATGGTCTGACCACTTTATGGAGTCTGTTTTAGCAGAGAAGATGAAGCGCAGATGGGCCTGACTCACCAGGATAAAGTCTGTCCTGGAGTATCTTGTGTGCAGAGTAGAAAAGAGGTATAGTCTCACTCATTAGAATAAAGCATTGTTAAAAATTGATTGAGCAATGCCTAGCTAAGAGGCTGTGGAGTTCAAAGTGGTGTAGAAATCTCACCCCAAGACAAAAAAGCCCTCCCAAAATGCTGTCAAGTCCTCCATAACATCCTCCAAGAAACCATGTTGACCCAAATTAGGAGCATAAATATTCACTATGGTAAGTAAAATCAAGCTGATACCACACTTCACTGTCAGATAAGAAGTCCTGAAATTCAAATGTTAGATTTTTGTGTAGCATGATCACCACACCTTCTTGCTAAAGGTAGCAGAGATCAAGTATTGTATAGAGCGAACTCTGCTACAGATAGCAGGTAAATGCAATCTACAGTAGTGAGTTTTGTTTTATATTTTAATTGATGTAAATGAGGGGGTGCACATTTAATATTGTTCTCATACAAAAAATAAAGAGTGTAGGACAAAAAATAATGTGCACAGGTTTTATAACATTGACCATTGAGAACATGAAATGTCTCAGATTTCAGGCAGAGATTTATGAAGCAGCGGGTAGTTATGGAAGACTGAGGATGCTTCCCTATCATTCATATGCTAGAACAGTGGTTCCCAACTAAGGATGAGCGGAAGCCCCAATTTCATTATTTTATACCGCATCCTCCTGTGTGGCACTGTATCAAATGCCTTGTAAAATCTACATATATTACATCTACTACATTACCATTATCTAGGTTACTACTTACCTCTTCATAGAAGCTCATAAAGGTTAGTTTGGCACAATCCATTCCTCATAAAACCATGTTGATCCCTGCTAATAATTTTATTTTCTCCTGTGTAATCCTGAATATAATGCTTTATATTCCATTCAAGCAGTTTTCCCACTACAGAGGTCAAAATCACAGGTCTATAATTTCCATGTTCTGTTTTAGTTTCCTTCTTAAATAGAGGCAATACATTGGCTTTATGACAATCTTGTGGCACTGAGCCTGTGGTGAGAGAATGAGAGAATAGTTAAAGATTAAAGAGAGGGGTCTTACTAACACTGCACTGAGTTCCTGAAGAACCCTTGGATGTATTCCATCTTGACCCGCTGCTTTGTCAGTCTTAATTTCATTCACTCTTCCCATGACCTCTTGTTGTGTTTACCCAATATCTGATAATTGTATGGTTTTATTTTTTACTTGTTGAGGCTTTCTACCATTTCTTGTCCCCAGCGTTTTCCTTATAATTTTCCTAATCATCTGCACCTGCATGCTCTTAAAATGTCTGTCAGGTGGTAAAACGGGGCGTAGTTTTTAGAAAGCATGATATTGCATCTATTTTACAGTCCACGCTTCAAATATGTTACTGGATTGCACACATGAAAACAGTAATAGAAGTTGGAAATTAGGACTACTTTTCAGATATAGAGCAATTTATTAAAAACAAACAAGCTTCTAAATGAGTTCTGGTTATGAGCAATCTCAACCTACTCAGTTATTTTCACTTTACCAAGCACACTACTTCACACAGTATGGGAATGGTTCAGCTCATAGCTGATGTCACACCAGATGTACCCTCAGGGAGCAGGTATCAGGTTGCCTTCTGGAATTCCACAGGGTAGGAATGGCTTTAACTCAAGCTGTTGATGTCATACCAGATGTGGTATCGGGGCTGGGGGAGTCAGGTGTTTGTTTACTACAAGAACTTTGCGATAGATCTTTGTTCTGAATTGCCAATGGGATAGGCTTTTGTGGCCTAGCAAAAGAAACAAGGCCTCTATTTATATAAAGCTGATAGACACAAGGCCCAGAGATCATGCATGTGTTGCTGTGCTGCTGCTGTTTATATAAAATATATAAACATGACTCCTGTCTAATGCTTTAGTAGAGTTGTTAAGCATTATTTGACCCAGTTTGAAAGGTACCCTTTGGAGTTTTTTGGCTATTGGGGTCAATCAGCAGTGTTGTAAATTGGAGAAACACACTGCTATATGTGTCCCACTGTCAAAACGTGTGGCAGCAGAGTGATTAAGAAACCAGCTTGGTGCCAGAAAGTTAGACAAAAGTTTTGCAAGGTTTTTAAAGTTTGGAATCTGCAGATATTCAAATGTTTACTGGATAATGTTGACTAGTATGATGAACATGGAATCAGGGACTCAAGACACCTAACTAAAGCCAGGGACCCAAGCTCAGGAGGCAGAAGAAGCACACAGGAAGACTTAATGGTGTTGAAGTTTGGCTACCCCCACAGGTCTCAGAGATGGAGCACAGATCAGAGAGCCAGACTGAAAACCACAGCTCTACAAACATGAGATGCCCAGATTTGATCAAAAGTACAGCAGTGGAGCTATGGAAAAGAGGAGGGAGAAGTGGTGGAGGCTCCTGGGCACCATGGACTCTCTCCCTCTTAACGTTCACACTACTCGGGGGGGCAGAAACTTGAAGCTGAGAGAGCCTGGGTACCATGGTCCCTCAACCACCCTCCTGGAGGCCTAGCTGACAGCCAAGAAGAACAGAAGAAGCTCAGGCTGGAGCAAGAGACGATGAGAATTGTGCAAGAGAGGGGGCTACTGGCTCTCCCTGTGCAGCCCAGGTCCCCTAGCCAGTACAGCCTTTATAGACTTATGTTTTAAGCAAGGGAGTGCTCTTATGTAACTGTGGGTGTAGGATAAGGATGACCTGCTGGTTGTTGGATGGAGTTTTTATTTTTTTACTATTTGTCCATTTTATTAAAGTTCAAAGGATACAGAAATGAAAAAAACAGGAAAGGGGTACAAAGCATATAAAGTGACCTGCAGTCAAAAAAGAGCCCCCCCACCCCCAAATCATACAGGAGAAGGCAAACCAGGAACTCACATTGGGGAAAGGAGCAACACAAACAGGTCAGGATGACTATGTATTAGCAGATGCAATGTGAAAATGTCCCAGAGTCAGAGATGAACCAAAATGAGAGAGTGATGCCACAGGAAGAGAGGATGAGAAAGAAAGGCAGGGGAAGGGAGTAAAAGGGGAAGGAGATGGGGACAAGTCACCCCCCCAGTGTCGTATTTCTTTAAGACGAAGCAGCCACTGGCTCTGCCAGTGTATGGCAGTATTCCAGCCATAATATCCAAGTCTCCATGATGGGGTCCTCCAACTGTGAAGCAGTTTGAGATAGTTTCTCCATTATCTAGATTGTTGAGAGCCGTGACAACCATTGCCGAGTCGAGGGGTGCACAGGTGACTTTCATTGGGCAGGTAAGCAAAGTTTGGCAGCATTGATCATAAAGGTAAACAATTTAGACCATTCAGGATAGGATCTAAGGACCGGAGGTGGGCTACCCAAGAATGTGTGATCCACCCCAATACTAATATGTGTGGAGAGGCAGGCCGAAATATGACGACTGACCTCTAACCAGTACTGCTGGATCAAGGGACAAGGGACCAATTCCAACAAGCCCTCCCCAGTCAAACACCGCCAGCACTAAGAAGAGACAGATGGAAATATTCAATGTAGGATCTCAGAGGTCCAATACCACCTGTTGAGCAGTTTGTAATTAATCTCAACTGTCAATACATTCCGTGAGCTATAAGCCGTTGACAGCATTATTCCCCTCCAGCAATCAGGTGTGATCTCTCAGCCCAGAGTCCTTTCCCAGCGCTGCCAGAAATCTGGAGAGGAGGGAGATTGCAAGCGATAAAACGCCGATGTGGACCGACGTTTCGGTAACAGATCAGCGAATGGTTGATCAAAGGGCATGAGGGGATGTTGAATTGACTTGCGGAACCAAGACGAGTTCAGGTAGCTATGAACCTGTCTATAGACCCAATTCTCACTGGAAGGCAAGTCAAGGTGTTCCTGAAGCTATTCAAAGGGCCTTAGGGAACACTGCCGAAGGAAATGTGTTACCAGGAAGATGCCATTGGTGTGCCACCTGTTCATGGAGACGTATGAAGCGCCCGGGGCAAAATCAAGATTGCAAGACAAAGAAGTCAGAGGAGAAGGCCTAGAGGACTACAATGGAAAACAGAGCAACAAAAGGTCAAAGGAACGAAGTAGCGACTGGCGAAGAAGATTTGGAACTTTAGCAGATGGGTGTATGAGGCGAGGGTACCAGGGTAGGCAAAACAGGGTGTTGGATGGAGTTTATGCCACAGCAGAGGTCATTGAGAAAAGAAGGTATTGAGGCCCCTTAGCCTCCAGACTGGGTCCACCAGAGTTGCTATTGAAGGGGCAGGCCCTGTTGTACTTTCTGACTAAGGTGAGTGCTGTTAAAGCCTTTGACGGCACCCAAGAAACCTTCATGTAGTTCACCAGAGCAAGCATCAATATTGAAATGGACTTGGTATGAGAATGGTATGTAGCCTGTGAATGGAGGGGGAAGGTACTAAAACAGCTGACACTATAAAGGACTTGGTTATTAAAGAACAGTTTGTCTGGGCTTGCACTGACTCCTTGAAGATGGAAATTCTGGATGAGGGCTACTGTCCTGAAAGACCATGCTTGGGAAAATCACAGATAAAGAATAAAGTCTGAGTCTGTAAATCACCTGAAGGGGGAGAAAAGATGTCCAAAAATTGCATTATTTCATTGTCCCAGGTGTCCACAGTGCTCCAACACTCAGTAGCAGCACAGCCCACACCATTAGATGTATTTGAATGCAGGTGGGTCTCAGTGGTTGGTGACAGCAACAAAAGAACTTTCCTGGAAAGACTTGAACCTCTCTTCAGATTTCTTTATCTTCTACCTATGACTCTCGTGCCCCCCCCAGAAGCTGAGCATCTGGAATTGCAGAAATGTCATGTCTTCTGCAAGCGAGTACAGGACCAAAGCAATATACTAAGCAATTCATCAACAATCTATGGGTTTAATGATTTAGTGGCCAAATTAAGTATTGTGGAGTAAACCATAAAAGAAAGCCTTTTTATGATATTAGAAGTCATGTGAGTCAAGGAAAGTGAGCCCCCCAGAATTCTTTGCTGTTGAGCCGGCAGAGGTGAAAGGTAGTTGAACAGTGGTTACAGTAGTTAGAAGGAGAGTCACACAGGCAAGTAAGGTCCGGAAATAAAGCCATCATTGGCTACTGAAGCTTAGCAACATGTAGGAAGGAGAAAATCCAGCATTTATACAAGCCATGCATCGGAGTTAGTGAATTCAAGTCAGAGGTGGGGGAGCTAGACAAGATCCAAATGCACTAGCTAAAGTCAGGGAACAGGATAGCAGTGTAGTTAGGGCAAATCCAAGTCAGAACCATTGAGACAAAGAACTAGAATGCTACATCAGGGCTAAAGTAATATGGCAGGGATGAAGTATAACTGACCAGTATAAAAAGGAGAGGAGATACCTCTCAGGTGCTCAGGTAAGCTCAAGCGAGACTTCACTTAACCCCAGAGATACTGGATGCTAAAATCACTCCTTCTCCAAGAAACAACCACGGGGCACTTCATGAACTTGTTTTAGTAAGAAAGGTTTTATGAAACAGTCTGAGCCACCATGGGTCTTGAATGTTGGAAACTGGATCTGAAGATCTCTCTTCCAGTGGATCAGATATTGAAGGGGGCCACAATGTCAGTCAGGGACAATCCAAGTCAGAACTAGGGAGACAAAGAATTTGAAGGCTTGATCAGGCAGTAAATGGGCTACAATAATCCAGCAGGGACATAGTGTAAAGGATGAGCATAATAAGGGGAGGAGATAACTGACACTCAGGTAAGCGCAACTGAGACTAAAGTTATTGCCAGAGGTACAGGGTCCCCTGTCTCAGGAAAAGGGAAGGCTCACTCCCAGCGAGGTGGAAGTAAACACCCCAAAAGGAAGTATTTGCAAGAATCCAATCTAGAAAGCCATGCTCAGCTATTATTTGCAGCTCTGCCTGTTTACCTGGACATACCCGCTCCACTTACTCTAGCTCTGCTATCACTTGTGGTCCTGACTGCTTTCCTGAACACGCTTCTGAAGGCTATGTCAAGTAGCCTTACAAGCACTTCAGTGCATATGTATAGTGCCTTTCTTGACTAGAATTCCAGAGCTTTGGCTCCTGTATTACGTATGTATCTTGACTTTGGAATCCATACCATGACTGTTTCCCACTTGTCCTGATCTTAGCTATGTTCTTGACCTGATTTTGCATGCCAATTTGGATTCTGCAACCCTGGATTGTTTATGAGCTTCTAGTTCTGTTCTTTACCTGTGTTGGTCCATAAATGTGCATGAAAATCTGAAGAATGTTTGCACCGCAAGTCTCAATGTATATATATCAATGCATTTAGAAAAAAAGAAGATAGAAAAGAAGTAATAGGAACCCTAATAGGTAAAGTGTAAATTCATTGTGAGTATCTTCACCAGGGAACCAATCAAGAGGAGAATCGTTCAGTGCTTTCAATGTTGTGGTACAATAAGAACTATTTAAAAACTCAAATTTTATTTTACAATCTTCACAACAGTTTCAACTGTTTGTGCTGGCACCATTAAAAGGATGCTAGCATTTTGAAATTAATAGTGTATTTTGGTAACTTCATGCTGGCACCACTGAAAGGATGCTGTTTCAGGGTCGCTTTGAATAAGGCAGACTTTTGAACTATTCACGCTGGCACCATTGAAAGGATGCCAATGATCTGAAATTAATACTGTAGTTTGTTAACTCTATGCTGGCATCACTGAAAGGATGCCAGCATTTGGGATGAGCACCTACCTTACTTTATGGCCGCTTTGAATAAGGCACCCAGATATTAATATTTTCAGGTTTTGATAAATGAAATTTTATTTTCAATCTGATCTCTAGCTGCAAACTTCACAGTGTAGCGTTATCCAACTGGAAGATAGTGAGTGGGTCTTTTTCACCATTGCCTAGCCTAGACAGTGGCTGATAGTGTATTTTGACTATTACTGAACACGTAGAGCGATTCAAGTAGTAGAGCGCCTGCAGTGCAGACTGAGGATAATCAAGATTGTCTCCTGCTTTAAGAAACAATGATTATCGCATACACAAAAACCTCATGCCGTTCAGTATATGGGTGTTAACGAATGCTCCTGGCAATTAAGTGCATAATTGAAAGCACAAAAGCGAGAGCATCTGAAAAATATTTTTCCATCCGTTTGGTTTTCGGAGTGGTTAGTACCATCTTGATACTGCAGGACAATGAGACACTCAGTAAATGGTCTGCAGCAGGGCATCTGAAGTTATATCATGATACAATGTTGTGTATACACTAGTCACCTTCAATAACACTATCTCCCTACGCTAAGAACTTCTTCCCAACATGACACAGTAACAGGGGTATATTACATCAACTTGTAACTATATAACATCCCTAGAAAGAAAGATTTGGTTACGTGTGAACAGATGGAACATTAGGGCGCTACATTGTAGTCTGATTGATTGCTGCAGGGACATCTACCACAAATCTCATCAGTCGCAATAGCAAATAGTTGAACTGAAACTAAGGAAGTAGTGTTCCAGCAACACAATATCTCAAACATGCGTGAAAAAGATATGCATGCTTTGGCACTGATCAAGGCAGCAAAATAGGGTAAGGGCCAATAATAAGTTATACCAAATATAGCGGTTGAGACCAGTAACCTCAGCACTTAAAGGGTTAATAGGTCTGTTTATGAGGTACACCATACGAAGCGGCCTAAATATATGCTATTTTCAATACCTCTTAACACATACACTCCTATACTAGAGGTCTAAACCATACTAATAAAGTGGGTGTGAAGAATGATTTATAGGTTGAGTGGGACCTGATGAAATACAGGACCGTTGAATACTTGTTTTCCACCTATGGATCGATTATGGCATTTAATATAGCGTAACATAGGACCATTGCTCTAACCACATGAATAAAGTGGTGATATTTTTATCCAGATTGTGAAATAAAATTGGAGTTTTTAAATAGTTCTTGTTGTACCTCGACATTGAAAAGCACTGAACGAGTCTCCTCTTGATTGGTTCCCTGGGGAAGATACTTCACCTGTGTTTGCAACTTGCTTGATGCTGCTTCTATTGATGAGCAAGTGCAACCATCCTAGTCTAGGTCTGGCTCAACCGGTACTGGCTAATTTACCTTGATCTCCGCCCCACAGCAAGGTCACACTTGCACTCTCTAGTGATGAATGCTAGCTGCACTCTCAAGTAGCTCTTCAGCGTTGAGAGTTTGTTTTGCCTGCCAACCTGTGACTCCCCAGCATCCTGTTCCATTCTGGCAAGTGAGTAAGACGTTTTCATATTCAACTTCAATCTCTCATGTATCTATTCATGACTGGCGTTTTACTAGACTTTGTGCCTAATAGCCCTCCTCTGCCCTATGGGTGGCCTCCTGTCCTGTTAGTCAGCATGACAATGGTTTAGATATCATGCTAAGGGCCACTGGAAAAGGAATACACTGGAACATAAAGGAGAAGTAAACTTTTTTTCTTAATGAAAAAGCATACTTATAGTGTAGTGTGTATACCCCCACTATAGGGAGAGTTTTTATTACAAAAAAGCCATTGTAGTTCAAACTGTAACAGCAGCCCCTCCTAGTGTACAAAAGGCAAATTAGATTTTATAAGGCTTTCTATAGGAGAGCGTGAGTCATTGACTTCAGCTCTTTATATTAAGTGATAGGAACAACACTAACTGAAGCCCACAATAGAAAAGTATATTTTAATGTAAGAAATATGATGATGGACCTCCCAGCTGCAGAACAGCCCTTGTTTTAACCATTACAGAAAGCTTTAGTGAGTTAAACACTTACCACAGACTACTTGCTGTTGGTCATGTCATCATTAGGACATTAGTTTTAAGATGTATAAACACTCAAAATAACAACTAGATATAATGAAGCTTAGCTTTGACCGTAACCCTATTAGCACCAGGGGGGTGCCCAATGCATTGCACACCCCTCTGACACGCAAAGGGTTAAACAAATCAGTAAAACAAAATGTATTCAGATACTAAAATCCCTGACTTGATATTTTTCCATTCACTAGAGATAAAATGCCATTTCTGGGCCTTATTCACAAAATAAATGAGAAGCAATTCTGGAGCAAACCAACTACATCATAAGGGACAAATATTTACATTACATTTATGCGGGGCATATCCTTGGACGAAAGAGAGGTCTCCAAAACATTGCTTTGTGTTAAAAGGGTTAAAATCCCCATTTAAATCAATAGTGATTTTCATGTGTCCTCAAGTGTGCAGTTGGTTTGCCCCAGAATTGCTCCTCTTTTTCTTTGTATTTAAGTACATGTACAAATATAAGCATTGTGACCTAGGTGAGTACTGCCACATGTACAGGTGTGGGCCCACACAAACATTCACCATGTATAACCATGTGCAATCAAGTGTAAATACACATACCTCTGAGCGGAAATGATGAGACCTCAGGATGGCATCTGGAAAGAAAAAAATAAAACACAAAATCAGCTTTAGTCCTGCATTTCTGGATTGTTTACAAATCCAAATCCTCTTAAAAATCAACTAAATAGAAACGGTCAATGGCAGAGCTGCAAATGCCCCAGTTATGTGAGTAATGGAAAAGAAAACAAGTGTGAATGCAAGTTGTGCAGTCATTGATTCCCCCAGACTGTCCCAACAGCTCCTTGTACTTGTTCCAAGGACCTGAAGGATGGGTGGAGACTCGTGTGCCGCAGTCCTGCTACAAATATCCTAAAAACAAATATGTTAGCCAAAATGACTCAGATCACAGGGGCTGCCACATCTACACTATGCCAACCGTCCTCCACCTCCCAGCAATAAGCAAAGAAGAAATGCAGCACTCAAGGATAAGCCATTGTAGCTGTTTGATCTATAATGCCATAAACAAGTACGGGAATTAACCCTTTGAGGACCGGAAAGCGGGATAGCCCTTCGTCATTCAGGGGGTTAATAGATGTAAAATTATGAACCGGGGATGAGGTGCCAGTGGTGTAGAATGTCCCGTCCACGTGTGGCATGCACAGGTACAATATGTGTATTATTAACCCATTGGACGATAGAGACGAGGTCAGTATCCAAAGGTGGGTGACCCCTCTGAATGCTAGAGGGGTGTCCAACGCAATGCAACACATGTCTGGCACTCAAAGGGTTGAAAAAGCAAATTACGATATGTCATTTAATAATAAAAGAGTTTTCCTTACATGTCCTACCTCTGCATCTAGCACGGCCACTAAACGCGCTCTTCATGGGGTGCCTTCCCTTTTGGAGCTTGAGGTGCCAGCAACACAGGAAGGAGATGGTGGCGATCGTACCCAGCAGGAGCAGCAGCAGCAGGAGAGCACACTGGATGCTGTACGGTCTGAGCAGTACCAGGAAAGCAGCGGCAATCATTCTGACAGCTTTTTCTATGGCAAGCGGTTAATCCTTAGACACCGATCTTTTTGTGGAAGGAAACCTATAATCAACAACACACACAGATATATATATATATATATATATATATATATATATATATATATATATATATATATATATCCACTATTGCTGGGGATATGGGAGATCAGGGGGATCCATGACTCAGCAGCAGCACACCGCAAGACACGCAGTGCATTAGATCATTCCTCCTCGGTCCAGTGAGATGGAGAAGGGGTATATAAGGATGCTGGAGCCGCTTGGCTGTGCAGATGCAGTCGCTGTGCAGATGCAGTCACTTGGAGCTGGCCACCTTATTCTGCTGCATCAGTGGTGTGTTGGTGACAGCAGCATTCCTGTATCCCTGTCCTCGTGTATAGGTGATGCTTATGAGCAGCTGGGATTGCCCGAAAATAAAAGTTTCTCCGTTTTCCCCCACCATCCAACTAACAGCATCAGCACCAGCTCGCTCAATATGGGAGGGAGAATGGACACTGGGCTCCTCCTTGCAAGTCTAGCATTGAGTGACGTCAGAACCTCCCCGGTGCTGATGGACAGATCCTGAAGGAGTGATCATGGCTGGTGCAGGAACTGGAAGAGGTGGCAGCAAGCAGCACCCGCCATGGTAAAAAAAACACCACAGTGATGCGGATGTACTAAGAACAGAGGTGCAATTCTGGTACAAACCAACGGCATCCTAGGAGATACATTCAAACCTCCTTTGATTCAAGTGGGACGTTTAACACCTTAAATACCAGAGAGGTCTCAAGAATTTTGCTTTGCAAAGCGTTGGACACCTTTATGGCATTCAAAGGGTTACATCAATTATAACTTTAGAACTTATATTTGAATTGTAAAACTTTTTTCTCAGTATATCAACAGTGAGTTCGCAGTGTCCAAACAGGCTTGTTTCAATACTTGGTTATCCTTCCTACAGAGGAGAATGCAAACAGCAGTTGGATTATTGCAATCCCATACACCTACTGTATACCACAATGGACAAATACAAATCAGTTGGGTTTGTGGAATTTTATTTGTCATGCTATGGTGCAGTTGCTTTAATCCAGAATTCCTATGGGGTGGGGGAGAGATGCACTAAAGGATAATGTAATGGCGAAGTGTGTCTGGGGATGTATGGAGATCACTATGGAGAATAAGACAATGTTTTATAAGTAAGAATTAGGTATGCAAGGGGAGGGGGAGACACTTTGATCATTAGCATATGATGTAAACCCACCAACATGTTGGGAAGGTAAATTGTGTGTGTGTGGGGGGGGGGGGGAGAGAGAGGATGCACTCAGACTTCAGCACCAAGAACAGCAGCCTTTGCTTAACTCTTTGGGTGCCAGATGGATAAGCAATCTAGCACTCATTGGGTTATGTTGCTTCCTACCTGGCCATGACATTAATCTAACTAGCCAAATGGTTATTCACATAACCTAGACATTGAATTGATTACCCTTTCAGTGTCAGATGTATGTACAACAATGCATTGCATACCACTCTGACACTCAAATAGTTATAGCATACACAGTTCCATGTTTGCAGAAGTGGGTTTCCAGAGCTCAAACTGTCTATCAGCTGTTACAGGTAAACACAAGACCAGCCGCATTTCAGCTGATTGATGCAAACACAAGACTCAGCCACACTCAACAAGGAAAATGGAATAGCACTGTTTGCCTTGCTGACTGTTGCCAAGTCTTGTGTTTACATCAAACAGCTGATTGCTGGTTTGCCCTATGTTTACCTGTAACAGCTATCAGATTGCATTCAGATGGCTTGCTGAGAGGGACAAACTTCGATTAGCATAAGGGAAAACCTGAAAAGCCTGTCAAGGGGGGCAGGGTTATCATTGTTCTCCCAGTAAGAAGATTGTCCCTTTCTGTGAGCTGTCTGCTTTTAAGACTAGATTCCAGATCTGAGGGGAGATGGCTTACACTAGGCAAAAGGGGAGGGAGGGGGATACTTTATCATTCATTTACTCTTGAACTACAACTCTGACAATAGTGAAATAACACTCTCCATGGCCCAAATACTATGAAGATTAATTGGAGCTGCTTTTATTTTGAAACCTTATTATCCCTTTAAGGACCACAGACCTTTTTTTTGCGCATCCGTTTTAGGGTTCCCCGAATGGTGTGCGGCCATACAGGGAGCCCTAACTTCCATGACAGTCCTGGCATGTCATGGGTCCTTATGGCTCACCGACCCATGATGTGCCAGGACCGTCAAGGTTCCTTGAGGGGTTAAGGACTAAGGACATACATGCATGTCATAGGAAGAACATGTGTAAATGACCCCAGACATACATTAACGTCCTGGAATTCAGGGGTCCCAGCATGGCTGCACGCTGTTCGGGGCCCTCTGATTCCAATAACAGAAAAAATTGCTCCGTGGTCCTTAAGTGCAATCGCGTGGCTGGTCCTTAAGGGGTTAATTTGTTTATTAATAATCTAGAAGTGGGAATTGCTGATGACACTAAGCTATGTAAGGAAATACATAAGCAGGATGTTTTTTCTCTGCAGAAATATTTAGATACACTGAGTAAATGGGCAGAAAAATGGAAGATGAGGTTTAATGTAGATACATGTATGGTTATGTATTTAGGCTGTAGAAACAAGCTACATATACACTAAATGGGAAACTACTTGATGAATCATCATTACAGAAATATTTCACAGCAGTATACAGTCACTCAGCTGTTCCAAAAGGAAATACAGAACTATCCTGCATAAAAAGGGGTATAGATGCACAAGGTGCAAATATAACTCTACCTCTGTACAAATCCTTGTTAAGGCCTCATCTAAAATATGGAGTACAGTTTTGGCCATCAGTTCTTAAAAAATATATTATTGAAGTGCAGAGACCACAAAAAACTGAAAAAACGACTGGAGGGTCTGAGTTATAAAGAGAGACTAGCTAAACTGGGTTTGTTTACATCTGAGAAGAGACATCTAAGCACCATTATTATTACCATTTACAAATACATTCAAGGTCAATATAAAGAACTCTCCAAGGAACTATTTACGAGCTGAGTGAAGAACAGGAGGTCATCCATTAAGACTAGAGGAAAGGCACTTTTGACTAAACAGGGATTTTTTATAGAAAGGGCAGTAAACTTATGGAATTCTTTGCCTTAGGATGCTGTGCTTGCAGGTACTGTAATTGTTTGAAATCATAATGGACACCTATCTAACACAGAACAATATTGAGAATTATGAAAGATTACTTAAAATCACATAGGATGTTGATCCAGGAAAAAATCAAACTGCTATTTTTGAGTCAAGAAGGAATGTTTTTACCCACTTGGGGCTTATTTGAAAATAGCTTCAATGGGCTTTTTTGCCTTTCTCTGGATCAACAGGACTAAACTTGATGGACGCATGTCTTTTTTCAGCCTCATCAAATATGTTACTACTAGTTGAAGAGCCTATGTACACGGGCCACAGTGCCACCCAGCAACGTCCGCGGTGCAGTCATGCACAATAGAGACTGCCTGCACCGCAGCTGATATGGAGCAGGGCGCTATGAATTCAGACCGTAGTCCTCTCTGAGCACCAAGGACTATGGTCTGAATTTGGAGCCCCGCTCCGTTATCAGCCACAGCGCAGGCAGTCTGTACTGTACATGACTGCAGAGAGCACAGCCATCTCTACTGCGCATGATGGCTTCTGACAAACACACACGTAGCAAATTATTATATAGGATGTATGAGATCCACTATTGCAGGCATGGGGCTGTTGATAACCCTTCAAGTGCCAGAGGGGCGTGCAATGCATTGCTAATCAATTGATTTGTAGCTTTTGTGAGTAGCCACTTCTCTGATTAATTTAATCTCATAGCTAAACAGGAAGCAACGTAACCCTTTGAGTGCCAGGGGTGAGCATGCACTGCTTTCAATGTGTTAAGTAGACTATACAGTACTGTGAAATATATCATATAGAAAATTGTATTCTAAAGTGTATTTGAGAGGAATATTGATGTGCTGCAGATTTAAATATATCTATTATCATAAAAACAGGAGAAGAAACATTATTCCAGGAAGTGGCTGATTGCATTGAACACAGCCTGAACCTGTATAGCAAATAAATCATTTCCGAGCCTAATCAAGAAATAGATGTACTGTGTTTGTTGTGTATAAGTTGTGATACAATCAGCTACTTCCTGATTTAGCATGCCTTCTCCTCTTTTAATTCTAGTACTGTGAAAGAAAAAGACAACTATTGTACAGCACTCATAGATTAATAATTAAAAATGGCCAAACGCAATAATCCAAATATGAAATGTAAATAAATACACTTAAAAATGCAAATTAAAAAAATGAAAGTAAATATCTTCAAACATATAATAAAATAATATAAATATACATAAATATGTCCATATGTTCTGATATATGTAAACACAAATAAAAGCATGTAACACATATAAAATAGTTCTTATGGGTATTTATAAGCAAACACCAAAAGGTCAATATATGTGCAGTCTTATTTGGTGAGAACAAATAGTGATATTAAAAGTACACTGTACACTTTAAATATCTATAAGATATGTTTGATGATAATGGAAAGTCTCAGTGATACCAGTCTAATGAACAGCTAAACATCAACGATGATGACTATGGAGATATGAGAGTTGATGATATTGATGATCAGATGAATAGATGAAATGATGTATATATGATTTCTCCAAAAGTGAGGCACTTTGATAGTTCTTCTCTTATGTTGCAGTTACACTTAGTGAAAAAGGAGAAGCTAGAAGAACAGAGCAAAAAGAGACATAGGAAGTTAGGAACATATCTAAGTGTTTGTTTTTAGGCAATATAAATGCAAATTCTTACTCCATCAGACTTACATGTCCCGTTCTTGGGCTTTGTGCATCTCACAGGGTCTGTTCCCTGTTAACCAGCATACTGCATCCTCATTTGGTCTGTCCGATATAAAAGAAGTCCTTTGATCCTTCAAGGTATACAAAAGCAGTGTGGCCACAGTCTGGATGTTATGAATCCACAGGTAGTCTCTTATGAGATAGATGGATAATGGTCCTAATTTCAGTTTATTGTGGAGATACATGATAATGCTCAGATGATGCTCAAACTGGAGGTGTATAATCCATGGGGGATAGCAAAATCTCGTGGTATGGCTAAGTATGCTTTTCAAGGGACTAGGAGGGCTGCTAAGAGATGGTAATGGGGAAACCCACAGGGGCCGTGAAAGTGACCCATCCCAAGTGACTGTGTGGAATATACAGTACTGTGACTTACCAAAATGCCCTCTATGGCTGCACAGAAATCTATGGGAAGATCCCAAATTCTCAATCCTCAGGGAGGCACATTTGTTTCTGCAAGCTCCAACAGCACTGCAATCTATCGGGGCTTAGTGCAGGAGAGGAGTAGCCACATTAACATAAACACACCTACAGAAATACGAAAAGGGCTCATTAAGCTAAATTTCAATATGCAAATAAGACACAGCAACATCATGAACTCGGTGATGGCATGGACAAGGTATGGTGATGTAGTCCCATTTGATGTATAATTGCAGGGATGAGATGGTGAAGACACCTTAGTGCATCCCACAAGATGGATTCAGGTCCAGTTTTCCACCACATCAACAAACTTGACCTTTATCAAACCTTAGTGCATCTCCACCCAGTTCTTCTTGGTAAAACAGCCTCAGAGTGTACTAGGTGAAATGGGAAGACACGGGGAACCATCTGCACCACATGAGCCAAATACACATCCCAATGGGGATTTGAAGACCTTAAATCAGAGATGAGCAACCATCATACTGGGAATTGTAACCCTCAACAGCTAGAGGGCCTCAGGTTGCCCACCCATGCCTTAAATCAGGTCTGGGCAATTATGTCCTCCACTTATTGCTGGCCTACCACTCATATCATTACTAAACAGCAAGGCTGATAGGAAGGGCTGGTAGGAGTTGTAGTCTGGAGACAGCTGGAGGGCCTCACATTGCCCATGCCTGTCTTAAAGGAGCAGTAAACCTTTTTTTATGAAAACACATATTTTGTAGATCATTTCCTGCTGAATAAAACAAGGTCACTCCCATCACTGTCAGATGTTTTATTAAAAATGTATAGCAGTTTAAATAAGCAGGAAGTTAATTTACCGTGTTTACTTCCTGATAGTTCTAACTGACAGGAAGTGACTCAGCAGTTTCTATCACATTCTATGGCGAACTGTATGTCTCTGACTTTTCTGACTTTCCTCTCCATTAGACTCTACCAGGAAATCTAATTAGAATTTGACCACTAGAGGGCACTGCTGATGTAAAAAAACATAGGTTTAAACTGAAATAACTCTGGAAATATAAATCTCTCAGCAGTGGGAGTACCCTTATGTTACTCGATAGGAAAATCCCTACAATATATATTTTTTCATAAAAAAAGTTTACTTTTCCTTTAAATGCTAGAGGTGACCAACACATTGCTTTGTAATACATTGGGTTGCAAGCATTTAGGGGGTTAGAAGCTCCATTTAAATCAACAGGGATTTAGGAATATTTGTCACCTATGATGTAGGTGGTTTGCCTCGGAATTGCTTTACATTATCTTAGTACAGCAGCCTCACTACGCTTTATGCACAAAAGAAAATGAAGCAATTCTGGAGCACACCAGGTGCACCATAGTTGATAAACAAAACTCACATTGATATAAATGGGGCTTTTAAATTGCAGCTAACACTTTATATGGCTTGGGCCATTTTAAAAAGGGCTTTCAAAACCCACATATATTTATATTAGCCATTCTTTATTCCAAACAATAGTTTGTGAGATATTTAGCTTGGATTTGTCAGTTAATGCAAACTGGCTAATACTTCCTGGCAGGAGGTGGCAGTTGGGAAGAAGAATGGATGTTGTATGTGAGTGTGACACACAAGAGAATGCCAGACAGTGTTAGCTAATTTGCTAAATAAGGAATGGCTAACGGAGGTGATATTAAATGTTCATTAAAATCACCCAGGTCACAATAAAAATACCTGGGAACTCTCAGGGTTATGACCCATATCTCAGGACGAAGGGCCAAATTCTCAGGGTGAGAGATAGAGCTCAGTGTTAAGTACTATCTCTTCTACACCAATAAACTGCTTATTTACTCCCTAAATTGCTGCCGTTTCTACCAGAAAGACATATGGAGATGTCCTATTTCCCTTTTGTATGTTCAGGCAGTGAAAACCCTAAGTTACAGCATGTTAATGGTTCCATGAGGACCGATAAAAGAGCACATTCCATGTTAAAGCAAGCAGGCATATATTGTGTCAGTTCCATTTTAAGACATGAATGCTAGAGCAGTCTTTAACACAATATTCAGTCGGCTTGCATTGCATACCCCTCTGGCACTCAAAGGGTTAACTTATTGAATATTCTAAGTGTTCAGAAGAATGTACAAGTTCCAGTGCCAGCCCTACAGAATGGGTATGGAAATGGCAGAATAGAATACATATTGAATAAGCTAAGGCTTGTTTTACTAGGGTTGCCAGATCACTCCCTTAAACCAGGGATGTCCAAGTTCAGTCCTCAGGGGACACCAACAGGCCAGGGTGTAAGGATTTCCCTGATTAAGCACAGGTGAGTCAGTCACAATGAATGATCCACTGGTTAACTCACCTGTGCTTAATCAGGGAAATCCTTACACCGTGGCCTGTTGGTGGCCCCTGAGGACTGAACTTGGATAGCCCTGATTTAAGGGAATGATCTGGCAACCCTTGTAAAACAAAGGGCAGAGGAACAGCACACCCTGAAATGCCAATATAATCCCACACTGTCCTCCCCTTGATGCAAGAGACACAAAACAGTCATGTACACAGAGGTGAGGCCAGGGCATGGTTAAGAAAACAAACAGGAACATGCACTTATTTAGTGTCTATTTGTTCATACCCCTGTCTGTCCACATAGGGTTGCGTTCGTGCTTAGAAATCCTTCCTAGTAAGGCAAATACAACCAGGAGCTGGATTACTGCTTTCCCATATACCTGCTGTATATCACCATGGATAACTATTGGAAAAACACTTCCACCTGATAATTTGGTATTATATTAGACTACATTATATTATTTTGCAGTAAACTGTTAGTCAATTACTGGACCTCCAGCTGTTGGATCTACAGCTCCCATCATCTCCAACAACTGTAGGTCCAATAATTGACTACGCCTGCTGCAATGGATCCTTTATTGCACTAAGAAATGTGGAAGAATTCTGGGGCAAACCTGCTGCATTGTAGGGAACAAATAAACATTTTCACTGGTTTAAGGAAGCAGTACCTAATGTCCTAGTCACATAAAATGTTAAAAAAAACCCAAAAAACAGTTTATCCCTTTGAGTGCCAGAAGGGTACACAATGCATTGCAAAGGTTTCGTACCCCTCTGGCACTCAAAGGGTTAAGAATCTTCTTGTGTTACTATGGCAACAGAAAGTCTTTTTCCTTAATTTATGTTACTCTGTGATGGCAGCTGCTCAAATTCTTCCCATCCCTCCTGTGTCAGGCTCTTCATTCAAATCTCCATTGGTTGGGTTGGCTTTTGATCACTGTGAGAAAGTTTAAAGAAAAAGATGGCAAGAGAAAGAGGAAACCAACTGAATTTAATGACTGAGGAGAAATTCAGATAATGGTGAAAATAATCAAAACATAACTGTAATTTTTTAACCCACTGAGTGCCAAAGGGGCATACAACACATTACGAAGCAATGCGTTGCATAACCCTCGGGCACTCAAAGGGTTAATGTTTGTGAGGTCACTTATGAGTGTCAGCCGGGACAAGCTCCTCACTGTTGTATTCAGAGCTATAACTACAGGGGTGCAGTTGTGCCAGGGTCAACATACCAAGGGGACCCATCCGCTGCAGGGTTCAATAGGTACTAGTTTTGCCTCTGTGAAAATATTTTTGCATTGCAGGGTCCAAAAAAGACTTTATCTGGGGTCCTTCAAAGACTGGTTACTCCAATGGCTGTATTTAGTAAGATTTTTTCCCTTCACCTAGGAGGAACTGCCACTTTAAATTGTTTTTTTAACCAGCTGAATGCTAGAGAGGTCTCCAATACATTGCTTCATAATGTATTTAAGATCCATCTAGCGTTCAAGGGATTAAAAGCCCCATTTAATATGGGGAATTTATTTTGCTTTCCTTGGCGTCATGGTTGATTCCAGAATAACTCCACTTGTCTTTATACATATGACAAACTGCATTTACACTGTTCACACAAGATTATTTTAGTGCTTAGGTATCCTTTATAGCAAGAATAAAGGTCCCTTTTTGTTTTGGTTCACCCGTCAGAAAAACAATGTTCAATTTCACTCCCAAGCAATACCACCAAGTGTTAGAAAGATAGCACATTTTATTCATACAGAGCCTTTTCATGTGCAGAACCTTCTGGAAAACCCTACAATCAGCTGATTGATTTAATACATGTCACAGAACATTATACAGGAGCTGAATTACCGTTTCCCATAAACCAGCTATTATCACTGTGGATAACTATTAAAGTACCATTTCTTTTGGATTACTGTTAACTATTGGTTACTGCTATGTTACATTATATAATTGCATTTCTGTACTGGATAACTCTTTATCACAAAGACACTCTCATTTCATTAATACAGTTTTAGGCTCCTGGATGATAGCAACACGTCCAACTAATTGCTGAGTAATGCATAGGAGATGTTTCTAACATACAAAGAGTTAAACCTCTGTTGGATTAGATATGAAGCAAGACCTTGACATAAAGCCTATACTCACTGATCTTGGCCAATCAGAAATATTAGAGAAGAGACAAGGTCCTTCTGTATAATGCAGCAATGGAGTAAACATGAATGGAATGCAGTATGTCATTCTCTCTTCTGTTTATAGACAACTAGTTGAACAGCCCGTTACACGGGCCACAGTCTCACTGCCACACGGTCGCGGGGCAGTAACGCACAGTAGAGACTGCCCGCGCCACGGCCGCTCCTTCAGAGCGCCCAGCTCTGTATCAGCCGCAGTGCAGGCAGTCTCTGCTGCGCACGACTGCAGCACGAGCAGCAGTGTCTACTGTGCATGTTGTGGCGTTACACACGTTTTAGCGAATTATTATATAGGATTGATGAGAAACGTACTGTTCTCTACAGTGACATTAAAATGTATGTAGTGTGAACATAGATGAATTAGGAAACCTGCAAATGTATTTCTTTGTATAAGAATATACACTCAGTTGAAATGCTACTTTATAATACTTGTATTTTCAATAAATATATTATAATTTTTGTTATTCGTTCATTTACTTACATGAGCACATGCAGGGTACTTTACCTGTCCCTGCTTGGGTATGAGTCGTCCAAAAGAATCGCCAATCCAAGGGGTATAAAGCTGAAAACAATGACAAACAAACCAAAATAAGATAAAATAGAATAAAAGAGGTAGATGTTCCACTATAATGTATCAAAAAGATTTATTAAAACCAGAAACAGGCAAAGTGATACAAGTTTTTCAGCCCTCTGGCCAGTTTACCAACCAATATAGCCTGTAATTACAAATAACAATAACAACTGATTGTTTGTAATTACAGACTATACTGGTTGACAAAGCGCCAGATGGCTGCAAAAAGCATACCACTTTGTCGTTTGTGGACCATTTTGTCTGTTTGTGGTTTTAATAACTCTTTTTAATACTTTGTAGTGGAACATCTACGTCTTTTATTTTATTTTACCCTCTTTTGGTTTGTTTGTCATTTGTCATCATTTTCACCTTTATATCCCTTAGACTGGCGATCCTTTGGAGGACAGAAAGGAGCAGACGACTCATACCCAAGCAGGGACAGGTAAAGTACCCTGCATGCAATTTCAGTTGATTACAAGCATATGCTTGATCATCAACAATTTATTAATGTGAGTTTATTTGATATGTAAATTGTTTTATTGTCCATATATCGGATAAAGCACTTCAGGCACTACCCTAACTTTTTGTTCTCTTCAAATAATTTCACAGATAGTTCTTCATTAAATCATTGTGTGCCAGAGGGGTACTCAGTTCAACAAAAGAGAAGAATGCAACAGGGGTGGTGGTATCTCAGTGTAATACTGATTTTAAAAACTGATAAAAATGTAGCAAATGTATTAAAATATAATATTTCTTACAGTTTTATGATAATTAATTTTGGTTTACGCACTTTGCTGTGTGTGTGTGTGTTCCATACTGTTATCTATTAGTTGAGGTTTTAATACTATATACTAACAAACATGTGGTAGATTGGTGAGATGGCTCAGTTGGTTAAGGTACCAGCTATAGAATCTGTTCAAACCACAAGGTCACAGGTTCTAGTCCCAGCAGGGATGACTCAGCCTTTCATCCTTCTGAGGTAGATATAATGAGTACTATTAAATTGGGTAATAATATATATACCCCCAGGACATACTTGAAAATCTCAATGTATCCTTCCTGGTAAAATACATTGATATTATTATTATTATTATATGCACCAGTCATATTGAAAATAAGCGCTGGTTGATTGAGCTATCTCTTGTAAATTTTATAAAAATGGAGACAGAAACCCATCTCTCCCTATATACAGATTTATTCCAGCTGAATAAGTAAAAACAATATATTACTGCTTATAACACACTCACATTATTGGTTCACTATTGAAACGTTGTGTTTTATTTGGCGACCATGAAAACAGCGCATTCAAAATTTGTCTTGGTTCAAAAGAGCAACATCAGAATCTCACCCACAAGAAAGCAGCGAGATTTGATGTTGCAGGCTTAAGTGGGATGTATACTTCAAAGCCCCGTATCAGTCCTATTCATTCCTTTGCTGACGTCCTGTTTCGATCACACTTGTAGCATCAAATATGCTAAAACAAGAAATACTAATATGCAGGACTCACAGTAAGTGGGACGTGTCAACTTGAACGATCTTGGGCTACAATTCCCATAATTCACAAACGCTCATACGCACTGCATAGCCAAACATCAGGAACATGGTTTACATTTACGGCCCTTTACATAGGGTCCTGCTCAGCACGGGGAGACCCCACGCAGAGAGAGACAGGAAGCCTGCATATACAACTAAAAAGAAGTCAGAATATTGGGATTAAAGCAAATTGGGAAAGAAAGAATATAAAAGTGTGGTTAGAGATAGAATCACATTTTATTTAATTTACTATGTAAGCAATTAGTGCACAGTTTTCCCTGTGACCTTATAGCACTACTTGTCTCATGTCCTTGCCTCTTATGTTTCCTTGCTTGCCTCCTTTCTCCCTGCTCCATGCTGCACTCTTCCACCTCTCAGCACAAGAGCCTGAGAGGCAGACCAGAAAGGAGACTGAGATCTGTCTGGGATGTGGACTACAGATCTGTTACGGTTTTCTGACACTCAGACAACGGTAAAAAGTAAAAACACAGTTTTATTGAAATAATGGTTAAAGAACAGCGCCCCTGGGGGCCAGAACAGGTATAAATGGTAATGACAATATACAGGCCCAAGTATGTATAATGAAATTTATACTGATCAGGAAAGCAACATACAGGGGTTAATATAGAGAAACTGAACAGTCTCAGTAAAATTGATTAGCCAACACCCCACCCAGTAGGTAATATCAGTCTCTTGATGGTGCGGAGGAAGGTGTATTGTGTGACTGAACTGAATCACTCTCAAATAGCTGTACAATGGAACGCCCCAACTGACCAGCAAGATCGACCAGAGCTGAGCCAATACCACCTTAGTGGGATTATAAGGAGGAAAGCTACTGCAGGAGCTAATGGGACCAGAACCTGAATCTCCCTCAACACTCTCTCGGAAGTAAACCTGCGTGTGCCAATGGGACCAGAGCCCTAAACACCCCTTGGGTGCCAGAACGGAGCAACACTGCACAAGCAATAACGAGCCAGAGCACTAGTAGTGCGGTGGATAGCGTAACACATTGAGCACTTGGAGACCAGAGCCGGGACACCCTTCCGGTGCCGTACAGAACACACACTGCAAGAGCAAACTGGAGGTACCCACGCCAACCGGCACAACCACGGTGCTGCCCGAGCACCGGACAACTGCTCTGCTAGTGTGAATGGATAGGCTAGGTCTTAAAGGCACAGGCTCAGGAAGTGATAATGGCTCGAACGGAAACACACAGGCTTGGCAAGTGTACGAGGATAGGCTCAATAAACGGAGGCTACATGCACAGCAAGGGTTAATGCAGGTTTGGTATTGGAGGCTACAGCTCAGCAGCGCTATGAGGATAGACTCAGTGCAACAAAAGGCAACAGCTCGGTATATAGAGAGATGATTAGCCAGAGTGACAAAAAACACAGTTCAGAATGTCGCCGGAAGGCGACCGGAATCACACTGGAACACAGGATCAGATCAATGAGCAGGAACGTCAGCCGGAACCGGATCAATACACGAAGCAGGAATGTCAGCCAGAGCCGGGTCAATCACGGAGCAGGGTCGTCAGCCAGAACCGGGTCAATCACGGAGCAGGGTCGTCAGCCAGAACCGGGTCAATCACGGAGCAGAGTCGTTAGTCAGAGCCGGGTCAATCACGGAGCAGGAACGTCAGCCATAACTGGGTCAATCACGAGCAGGATCAGCAGAATAGTCAGACTAGCCGGGTCGGTACACAGGAACATAGGAACACAGCAACAAGTGCAGGAACAGGAACACCACGAAAGGGCATCTGACAGGTGCCGTGACCCTAGTATATAAAGGCACATCCTGGGCGGGCCAATCAGCCTCCTCCAATGCACAGGTAACAACAAGAGAGATTGACAGGGAATCACGGGGACCGTGATAAGATCTCAGTCTCCTCCCTGGTCCACCTGTCAGACTCTTGCGCTGAGAAGAGAAAGAGAGCAGCATGGGGCACGGTGAAAGGAGGTAAGTGAGGAAACATAAGAGGCAAGGAAATGAGGCAAGTAGAGCTATAAGGTGACAGTATTTGCAGGCATTTTAGCACTTAATTTCCCTTTAAAGGACAGCAATTATCATGCTTTACTTAGCTGCTATGGAAGCAGACTTAGAATAAACATTGGGCTTTGGTTCAGCAGTGATCTTTGACCTTTAAGTGTGCAATTATCTCAAAGTATCTATGCTTTTAGGATGATCATCAGTTTTAAAAAAATAAATAAAAATCAAATGCCATGAAGCATGAAGGCTACGTATTCTTTGCTGTCCCTCAACTCCTCTTTTCATTCATTCTCCTTGTTTGGATCATCTAGCAGTAACCCTATAACTAACCCACTGAGTGTCCGAGGTGTCCCCCTCCATCCCCTTTTACTGATGTGACACTGCTTAAACCCGCAACATGAGAATCTCACCCTTTTGATGCAAGGCTGGAGGAGGATACTTTATCATTCAATAACTCTTGACTACAACTCTGACAGTATTGAATAACACTCCCCATGGCCCAAATACTATGAAGATTACTCGGAGTAACTTTTATTGTGAAACGTTACTATCACTTTAAATAGATACATTTTATGGGGCTAGAATCTATGTATGTAACAGGTTAACATTGTTACAAAATACATTTACAGCTGTCAGTAGGAGACATCGAACTTTAAATGCCTGTATCTCTCAAACCGTAGCGATTTGAGAGATATGTTTTTTTGCATTTAGCTCAGCTTTTTAAGCTCTTCTAAATGCAAAAAAAAACAACAACTTTCTTTTTTTTGGAGATTACAAACCCTTTATGAAAGCAAGGGGAAAAACCCTAACAATTCATTATGAATTTTGAACTGTATATAACGTTTAATTGAAAGGTTTCCCAGCAGTGGCAGTAGTGACCTTGTTTTACAACATATTTGTTTTGTTAGAAAGGTAGACTCCTCTTTTAACCCCCTGAGTGCCAGAGGGATGCTCAACTCCACAATGTGCTACACACCACTCTGCCACTCGGAAGGTTAACTCTTTGGATACCCTGTCTGGTGTGAAACTCAACTGTCCATTTCAGTTTTTTTGTGAGACACTAATCACCTCTTAGGTAACATAACCCTCTCTATGCTCCCAGGGAAAGGAAATGTAGAAAAATCTCCTTTGTCACCCAGATGAAAGTGTCTGGTAATAGGAGATGCAGGTAGGTTATGTCTAACAATAGATATGCTGGCAGGCAATAGTATGGCTTTTAGCAATCCTAAAGATATTTTATTTAACCCTTAGAATGCCAGAAAGGTGTGCAAAGCATTACTTTGCAATCAGTCTTTGCTGGCAACATATTTCTATTTCCTTCTGGTATGTAAAAGATTAAAATCTTGGGTGACTTTAAAGTAATAAAGTAGTTTTGTTTGTTTTACAGATAATTAAAATTAAAAACTGAAAGTTTTACTAGCCATTTTTCTGTGAAAAAAATTGCTTTTGAGAAATGATCCTTTCTATTACAGTGTGGCACTTTATGCTAATTCCAATACAGTGTGCTAATTAGTCCTATTTAAGGTCATACATATCACTGGCTGTGCTATTAGAAATAGCATAGTAGAATAGTGTGTGGCCTTCGCCTAGGTTGATTCATACCACAGTGTATGCTAATACTGGTCTAGCTCAGAAACCAATACATTCATTGCTGCAATGTGCCACCAATAAATAAAGTTACTTTCTTCAAAAACAACTTATATTACATGTAACTGACTAGAACAACATATAGTCAATTTATCATTAAAATGATAACATTAACTAAACCTATCTTGGGGTGAAAGGTCCACTTTAACACGGTGCTATCATTTTTAAAATACAAAAAATGATTTAAAGACTCTTATGTCCCTTTCCAGATGATAAGACTGTCCATGGGTCAGGTTCCCTACGCAATTATAAGGGAGATAAATCTGATTATGGCATCACATGTCTTGAGGGCAGGGAGACCTAGAGTGCCGGGGGCAGTATGAAAGAGAGGTATTGACAAAGATGGGTTGGGATACCCTGACAATTAAAATACATGAGGCCTGTATGTTATCTCACATATTTGTATGGAATAACAAAAGAGGAAAAAACTTGGGCTGGTATAACCTTGAGAGAGCACAAAGTAAGGGACATGAACGATATTGTTTTTTATGGGTGGATCCACTGCACTTCAGTAAGTTGAGGATCACTAATTGTATTGTATTGAAGTTAGTTAGGTGGACTCATACGTTTAGGAAGAAAAGTGGTATGGTGAGTTCGACAAATATTGTGACTAGTTTAAGCCCAATTGGGGTCAATATATATGGAAAATCTGAGTTTAGTTCAGTGACAAAGAAGAGGCTTAAACTTGATATCTGATTTGTTTAATAATGAGAATTTCATCTCTTTTCCTGAATTACAAATTAAGTATAGTTTGCCTTTGGGAGCGATGTTTTCTTATTTAAGGATAAAGGATTTTCTCAATATAAGAACTGGGGTGGAATCAGAAATTGAGCGTATTCTTTTCAAGCCACAGTTTAGTACAAAAATGGTCTCTAGAGTGAGGAGACTTTTAGTTGATATGTTGACACCTGGAAAGTCATTAGCTATTAAACGTTGGGAGGAAGAATCAGATTGCTCTTTCCAGTTACAGAATTGGTACAGCACAGCCCGCATGACTAGCAGAGCGGTGCAAGGTATTCATTTACATGAGCAGTATTACAAACTTCTCTATAGGTGGTATTTGGTACCATCCCAGTTGGCAAAATATTGTAATGGTATAAAAAAATCAATGCAGGAGTTGCCAACACGCAGTGGGAACTCAACTCCACGTATGGTGGGAGTGTGCTGGGTTGGATCGTATAAAAGCAAGAATAGGCCAATTATTAATAGACTTGTTTCAGGTGGAAATTACATTGTTGCCACAAACTTTTTTGTTCCATATGGAGCTCCCAGTTTCTGACGATTTCAGTAGATGTTTAGTGGTAAATATCTTGTTGGCAGCTAAGATGTGTAGTGCTAGATACTGGAAGAATCAGTTGGCCCCATCATGGAAGGAAATAAAAATTGAATATCAACACGTTTTGGAAAGATATTTTTCTTATAATATAACTCAAAACCTAGCTCAAAAATATAAAAAAATTTGGTCTCCGTGGGAACAATTAAGTATTGAAAGAAATCCTTGTGAATGTTAGTGATAAGGATTCTTGACCCCAGTATCCCCTCTTCGCTCTTACATGGACAGGGTTAAAGCCATACAATAGCAGTCTACAGATGATGGATGGTGTATGAGACATATGATATGTACTTTTGTGTATTTTGGAATATGAATATGTGTATCTGTTTTTTTCTGTTTTTTTTATAAAATAATAAAGAATAAATTACAAAAAAAAAAAGATTGTCTATGGGTCATATGTTCAAAAGAAAAGTGGAAGAATTCTGGGATAAAACATTTGCACTACAGGGAGAACTAAAAAATCCAAAAATTCCCGTTGATTTAAATGGGGGTTTTAACTCTTTGAATGCATGCAAGGGGTTAAAATCTCCATTTAAATCAATGGGAGTTTTTAGTTTGCCCCTACAGTGCAAATGGTTTGTCCCAAAATCCCTCCACTTTTCTTTTGAACATATGACCCATAGTGTTGCACCGGAATTGTACAAAACCTGAGTTGTGGGCGTGGCCAGGCCAATTCCAGTGCCTCTGCTTTACCCCTTTGAATGCCAGAGAGGTGTTTGATGCATTGCTTTGCACTCAAAGGGTTTAGGTGACCGCATATCCCTATATATCAGGGATGCTTATAAAGAAAACTCACTGCAGGGCTGCACTGATTCCTGTTCAGTCCTGTAAAATTATATTTCATAAGCATCCTTGATTTAAACAGATATGATGTCACGTTAGTTACCCTGCACAAGTCTTCTGTCAACTTTCAATGATGTGAATGCCAAGGGGGTGCAGACGGTGAAGTTGCACTAGGGCCCAGCATCCATAGAGGCCTTATCTGCCCAGGGTCCAGTAGGTTGTAGTTATGCCTCTGTGACAATATTTTTGTTTTAGGGGGCCCAAACAAATTTTTGGACCGGGACCCCCAATTAATAGTATTTACACTACTGGTGAATAACCTCTACCTGCATGTGCACACACAAGCGCATACATACAAGTACACACACACAAAACATATGCACAAAACGTGATAAACATATAAAAACAAAACCAACCCGATCCACCTATTTCTGAGTTTCACTTTGTTAAATAATGACACAAACAACAATGTAGAGATAGCAAATAAAAAAGTCACATTTTATTTGACCTATTAACCTATTTAAAGGGATAGTAATACTTAATAATTACTAACCCCTATATTAAAGTCATATTAAAAAGAAATGTATTGTCCCCAGTGTCATCTCTCAAACCTTTATGGTTTGAGAGATAATCACTCCTAAAGTTGCCCTCTCCCTCCACCTTACCCGAAGTCAGCGTTCTAGCTGACTGCAGGGAAGCCTGTCGTACGACTGTCAGGCAGCTCTGCAGCTGAGCCAATATCACGTTAATAAAAAAGAAATCTTTCACTGAAATGGTCTTCTACGTGTCCTTGGTTTGCAAGCACATGTAGAAGACCGTTTTAGTGAAAGATTTTTTTATTTTATTAACGCGTTCTCAGCTCTGCTGCAGAGCCGCCTTATGATCGTAAGGCCGGATTTCCCTTCAGTCAGCTACAATGCTGACTTCAGGGAAGGGGAACTTTAGGAGCGATTATCTCTCAAACCATAAAGGTTTGAGAGATGACACTGGGGGCAATACATTTCTTTTTAATATGACTTTAATATAGGGATTAGTAATTATTAAGTCTTACTATCCCTTTAACCCAATGATCCCAGTAACATGATGGAGGCTCCAAAGTAACCACCTCAGGGGAGGGGCATGCTTCTGTGGCTTATCACTTCATGCCCCTGGGAACTACTTACTGGCAATGCAAATCAGGCTAGACTGCAGAGTCAGCATTTGCACTCTGTTTGACAGAATACAACTGGCATGCTATACCCACACAGTGCCCAGGAGCATACCATTACCATGCCAGTAGGTAAACTAGAAGGACGCCAGGTGACATCTTCGAAGCAAAGCATTCATTTTTGCTTTTTTATTGCATCTAGGGGGGCAGAGGGGGAAAAAGACAAACTGATTCACATAGAGGTAACATGGTTACATTTTTAAACCCTTAAACCCACCCGCTCATATAGCCTGATTCCCTCCCGAATGATAGTCATGCTTCAGTGTCTTACAGGAAAGGGGCATGGCCTGTAAAAAATGGGTTGGATAAAGTGACGAAGCAGTAAAGTGTGCGTGGGGGACATGCACTTAGATGGGCCTTGGACAGCAGAAAGCCTAAATATAAATTCCTCCCAGATTTATTTATATTTGACTCAGAAACATCATATATGCTGAGCTGAGTGCCTTGGAGCAGCAGTGAAATTGTGGGCAGGTAGACGTGGTGTCTCTGGGAAATGCATGCACCACTGGATAACCCACTCCTGCTCAGGAGATCCCTCAGCAGTAGAAAAAACAGTAACAAACTTATGATGTTATACAAGAGAGTGCTTTTTGAGGACTCTGATATAATATAGCAGTTTAGGTTGAAAAAAGGCTTGCGTCCATCAAGTTCAACCCTTTTCCTATTCCTGTTTGCCATCTTTGATCAATACAGCAATTTCAAACTCTGTTTTGAAGGGGGGAAAAATTCCTTCTTGATTACAAATGGAAATCAGATTTCTCCTTGGATCAACAAGCACAAAATAAATATTAATTCCAATACTAACATACATAGCCCTCAATGTTCTGCTCTTTTAAAAAAGTCTCCAGGCCCCTTTTAAAGGCATCTAATGTATTTGATATCACCACCCCCTCAGGCAGTGAATTCCATACCTTTATTGTCCTTACCGTAAAGAATCCCTTCCTCTGTTGTAGACGAAATCTCCTTTCCTCAAGCCTTCTTGGCGGGTGGCCCCTTGTTCTTTGTATCGTTCTGTTAATGAACAGGTCTTTGGAGAGCCCTTTGTATGGGCCCTGAACATATTTATATAATGTTATCATATCCCCTCTAAGATGACGTTTCTCTAGTGTGTGTGCAAATTTAACTTTTCCAGCCTTTCTTCATATCTAAAACTTTCCATTCCCCTTACTAGTTTTGTAGCCCTCCACTGCACTTTATCTAGTTCCATAATGTCCTTTTTCAGAAAAAGCGCCCAGAATTGAACAGCATATTCAAGGTGGGGTCTTATCATGGACTTGTAAAGATACAGAATAATATCTTCCTCCCATGAGTCAATACCCCTTTTAATACATGCCAATATCTTATTGACCTTTACAGCTGGCACTGCGCACTACTACATTTAAACTATATGTTGCATTTTTATTATTATACCCAAATTGCATAACTTTGCACTTGTCTATATTGAATCTCATTTGCCATTTGTCTGCCCAGTTATCCAGATTGTCCAAATCCTCTTGTAATGAAGACAAATCCAGTTGAGACTTTATTACCTTACTTAATTTTGTGTCATCTGCAAACACTGATACATGGCTCCTTATGCCCTCTGGGAGATCATTAAAAAATAAATTAAAAAGAAGAGAACCCAGGACAGATCCCTGAGATAATCCGTTATCACGTTTATCCAATTGGAGAACTTGCCATTTACTACCACTCTTTGCATTCTGTCTTTCAGCCAATTTCCATCCACTTACAAACGTTTGCCCCTAAGCCTATTTCATTCTATTTGTACAGTAACCGTATCAAATGCCTTGGCAAAGTCTAAATAGATCACATCAACCACTGCACCCAAATCTATGTTTTTACTCACTTTTTTACTCACTTTTTCATAAAATGCAATCAGTTTGACATGACCTGTCTTTCACAAAGCCATGTTGGCTCCTGCTAGTGATATTCCTGTTCAAGAGGAATTCCTGAATATATTCCCTTAAAAACCCTTCAAACAGATTCCCCACCACAGATAATAGAATAGGTCTGGTGCTAGCTGTTGTTCCCCTCCCTCTCAATTCAGACATCCAGGTCCAGTTGCTAGACAGGTACCAAAGTATTACAAAAGTGCATGGGTATTGGAGAGAGTGACCTCATACAATGTAAAGGGGAGGGCACACACACTTAAGCTGCTCAGGACAAAAATGGAAAGCAAGAGACTGGTAGAATAAAAGTTATTCCTTTATTGGCTAACTAACATGCTCTAGGATGCAAGCTTTCAAGACAGCTTAAGTAATTTCATCAGGCATATAAATGGAAAGAACATACTAAATACCCTGCATTCAGACTACAGTATATCTCACAATTCAGACTACAGTATCTTCTCCTGCCTAGTTTTCAACTTATTACTACCTTTCTCATCCTGTTCCTACCTCCCTACCAACAACATTCTGTCACTCAAATGGTTAATGTGCATGCACTGTTCACTGCTTATAAACTAGTCTCCCATTGCTGTTATTCCTAAAACATGACACCATCAGTTATGCTTTCGGTACATGATTTGTGATCAGAGCTTATCTCTGTAAGAAGCAAACAAAAGAGAACACAATGAAGTGCCCTAGTATAAATTCATGAGAATCTGTTCCACCACCGAAAACACCCCGCTCATGGGTACTCACAAACGGATATGCTGTCAACCACATATAAGGTAGACAGCAAAAAAAAGCAGTACTGGTTATATAAACCTGACCCAGATACACGACACTGCACATCAGGTCACTCTTCAGAAAAACGACACCCAATAGTGTGATACAGCTTACAGTACAATGGGAAAACAAATAAGTGGAAATTCACTCACATTTGAAGGTGGTCAGCAAAAGGTATTACCAAAGCTGACTAGACAGATGTGGAGAAATGTCACCATCTCACTCAGTGTTGTACGGACGGCAGGAGTTACTACGCCACAAGGAACAGAAAGGCTTCCAAGCATCATGGAACTCAGAACTGTTTAATAAAATATGTTTATGCTATATACAGATTAAAAACAATATAATCCAAATTGAATTACAGATAGGCTAATGCGTTTTGCTGATAGAACTACCTTTCAAAGCCTGGCAGTATATATGGGTTCTTCAGAAGCCTTTCTGTTCCTTGTGGAGTGAATTTCCACTCCACTTATTTGTTTTACTATTGTACTGTAAGCTGTATCACACTATTGGGCGCCCCCTCTCTTTCTTGCATTCTTAGGTGTGATCTCTGTAAGACTTCAGGATTACATTTTACAAGCCACCAAGATGAATGTTGTGATACTCTATGGAAAGCTGAGACCTCCACAATGATGGCCTGCAAGATTGTAAAACTTAACTCTCACTGTGATCATGAATCATGATAGCGGAATGTGAGATGGTATAGAGACGGGAGACCATGTCTACAAGAGTGCACTCACATTAATCAAGTCGGCTGGCTCCATTCTTCCTCCACTGACCAAACCCTTTTACTAAGGCTGTTGCTATACTGAAGAAGGGAAGACCTGTGGGCAAAATTTTATCAATATCAGTAGGAGGAAGAAGTAGTGACTCCTTTGAGTATTTAAAGGGATAGTAATGTTTCATAATAAAAGCAGCTCTAATTAATCGTCATAGTATTTGGACTTTGGAGAGTGTTATTTCAATTCTGCCAGAGTTATAGTTCCAGATTAATTCAATGACAAAGTGTCCCCCTCCCGTCCCTTTTACTGATGTCACACTGTTCAGCCAGAGCAGAAGGTAGGTGCCCAGGTAGACTGCAGAGAGGGACAATCTTCAATTAAGATAAGGGAAAAACCTGAAAAGCTTGTCAAGGGGGGCAGGGATTTCATTGTTCTCATAGGAAGAAGATTGTCCCCTTCTGTTATCTGACTTGTCTATGGACTGCATTCCACATCTGAGAAGAGATGGCTTACACTAGGTAAAAGGGTCGGGAGGGGGAAACTTTGTTTGTGACTATCTCATAAACCATAAAGGTTTGAGAGATAAGACTTATATCATTCTTCATGTTTTTTTAATGTCTACAAAATAAAATAAAGTTAAAACGAAGTACTACTATCCCTTTAAGCGTTTGAGTGCTAGGGGATGAGCAGCAAGATCTGTTGTGTCTTGTGGGCATGAGATGGAAAGCTGGAGGATCTTTGGGGAACTGCAGGTATCACCCAGTCTAACATGCACATGTGTTCTGAACACCATGGAATGAGTAGGACCACACGTGCTCTGAACACCATGCAATGAGGAGGACCACACGTGTTCTGAACACCATGCAATGAGGAGGACCGCACATGTGTTCTGAACACCATGCAATGAGGAGGACCACACATGTGCTCTGAACACCATGCAATGAGAAGGACCACATGTGTGTTCAGAACACCATGCAATGAGGAGGACCACATGTGCTCTGAACACCATGCAATGAGGAGGACCACACGTGTGTTCTGAACACCATGCAATGAGGAGGACCACACATGTGCTCTGAACACCATGCAATGAGAAGGACCACATGTGTGTTCAGAACACCATGCAATGAGGAGGACCACACGTGCTCTGAACACCATGCAATGAGGAAGACCACACATGTGTTCTGAACACCATGCAATCAGGAGGACCACACATGTGCTCTGAAAACCATGCAATCAGGAGGACCACATATGTGTTCTGAACACCATGCAATCAGGAGGACCACACATGTGCTCTGAGAACCATGCAATCAGGAGGACCACATATGTGTTCTGAACACCATGCAATGAGGAGGACCACACATGTGCTCTGAAAGACATGCAATGAGCGGGGCAGATCCAGTGAATTCCCAGGTATGAGTATTGTTCTTTGTTCAAATATAGAATATGGCCCTATGTGCAACTCCCATCAACTGCCATCACCCCAACCAACCAATGCACTGGAGACCTCTCTAGCATTCAAAAGGTTAAAAGTTCAATTTAATTTAATAGGATAGTTTATTTGTCCCCTATGATGCATTTAATTACTCCAGAATAACTCCAGATTATTTTATAAAAATAGGCCATAGTTACTATCCCAAATGTAACATATAGAGAACAAATAAAAATTCCCATTGATTTTATTGGGGATTTTGAATTCTAGTGATATTGCCAGTGCATTACAAAGTAATGTGCTGGATCCCCCTTTAACATTCAGGATTAAAAGCCCCATTTAAATGAATAGGATTTTGGGGAATTTTTAATTGTCCCCTATAGCGCAGTAAGGTTCCTCCAGAATTGTTATTCTTTTACTTTCTGCATAAAGCCCAACGGGGGAGATGTATAAAACTGGAGATGTAATAAAAGTGTCTGTCGCAGTGTATTTATAAAGGAATTCTCTAATTGCTCCAAAAATAAAGGCAGTTTTAGTGATTAAAAGGGATGTTTACCCCCTTCACAACTTTTCCTAAATCTTTTCCTTATCAATGATAAATAATGGAAAGTGCATCCTTTTTTTAAAAAAAAATCAACTCGTTTGGAGAAATTAAAAGATTAAATTTAGCTCTGTACCTACTTCCGGCAGACAGTGTTGACTGGATCTGTACCGTAGTCTGAGCTTCTATCCAGCCTCCTCCGATGACTGAGGCTGTCTGTCTGTAAGTTGGAGCACTCTCATTGGCCAGAAATTGATCTCTGTCAATGAGATCGCTCCAGCTTAGAGACAGACAGCCTCCGTCATTGGAGGAGGCTGGATAGAAGCTCAGACTACGGTACAGATCCGGTCAGCACTGTCCACCGGAAGTAGGTACAGAGGTACATTCGATCTTTTCATTTCTCCACACGAGCAGATTTTTTTTAAAAAAAGGAAGCACTTTCCATTATTTAACATTGATAAGGAAAAAATTTAGGCAAAGTTGTGAAGGGGGTAAACATCCCCTTTAAAGAGGAACTATCACTGATATATTAGTGGCCCAAAATTAATTCTTAGTATAGCGGTAAGCATTGAATTCCTGTTATAACCTTTATTAAGTGATGGCATTATTTAGAAATATAAGTTCTTATGAGGCTCACCGCCAGATGACATCACAACTATCTTGCCTGAAGAAGGATCTGTGAGCCTGAGCTGTCTGTCACTGTCTCCTCACTGACTGGCAAATAACGTAAGGTGAAGCTGCATTGTACCGCAAGGGACAGACAGTGCAAGCGCACAGATCTCTCTTCGTTGTCTGGAGGTGAGTCTTAGAAGAACTTATATTTCTAAATTATGCCAGCACTTAATAAATTTATAACATGATTTTAATGCTTACTGATATACTAAGAATTATTTTTTTTTTGGGGGGGCACCTATATCTAAGTGATAGTTCAGCTTTCATTCTTATTACCAGGTATAATTTGTTCATAATGGAAGTATAAAGTGACAGCTATACATGCAAAAAAATATTCTCAATTACGAGTTTTATGCAAATTTTCTCAGAAAATTCTCAGACAGACATATTTATAAACGTGACTTTACTCCTTTATAAATATGAACCATCATTGCAAACTTTAGCGACAGTTCTTAATTGTACACTACGGATGCTATTTCTACTACGAATGCTATTTCTACTTCCCCAAAGTAACTTACAGTTTAATTCTTCACTGATTATGTCATTGTGCGTTAACTCCCTGGATTTTAGCATCCGAGCGGTTAACGAGAACACAAATGTAGTATACAATTCAGAATATGTGGTGAGAGATTGTCATGTTGCTGCCACCTTCCTGTCATATCAAGTATTAACAGCTTTCCCACTCATTCCATGACAAATTCTCAGAAACAACAAAAATGTGCAGATTTCACCAACTTCTAGTTAATTAAGCTACGGGAGGGAGGTAACTTTAACTGTTTGAGTGCCAAAGAGGCATCCGATGGATTGCACCCAAAAACTTAACAAGGCTGTAAAAAAAACAATAATAATAATTATCCATGTGAGGGAATATAATATATTTAGAGCTGTATGAACAAAAGAAGAAAGCAGTTCTAGTTCAAACCAACTGCACCATAATGGTTGATTTAAAAGGGGCTTTTAATACCTTGATCACTGAGACATCTCCAGTGCATTGCTAAGCAATGCATTCGCAAACTCTGTGGCATTCAGTGGGTGAAAAGCCCCCTTCACTGTAAATAAATGAGCATTTTGGGACTTTGTATTTGCAGTTGGTTTTCCTGAGAATTACTTGCGTTTTCATAAAACCACAATAAATACTATTTTAGAAAGAAAAGTATAAAAGGTAACTGTTAGGAACTACAAGGTATAGGTTCCATTGTAATAATTTCTCTAAGTGGAATCACTTTGTTTTTCGTTTTGAGATAGAGAGAGACAGAGATGGTACAGAGATAGATTGTACAGGAACAGATAGTCTGTACAGAGAGAGACAAAATACAGGGTGAGTGACCATGGAGACAGAAACAGGCTAACACAGACATATTTGTAAGCCTGCGAAAGACAGGATTTGTATTAATGCAACATGGACCTTCTTGAAGATGAGACTCTTGTTCATCCATTGCCTAAAATATGAACATACAAAGAGACATTACTTTGGAAACTTGCCAATGAAAATCCCAGATTTCACAAAACTAAGGGACTAACAAAATATGCAAATCCTACTGGGTGAAAACTGTGAGATAGCAGACAAAGCTAGAGAATACTTGTGAGAGTGTCACAATACAGCCAAAAGAGCCAGATATACAGGAGGCTCTGCATGAGTGGAACTTGAAAACACTGAGATAGACTACGTTCATAGGAAAAAACAGCTTTGGCAATACTTATATCTGTTAAGCATGGCAATAAAGCATTATCGTGTTCTAATATATAGATAGAAATTTGGTACAGAGAGAGCACAGAGAGAGAGCACAAAGAGAGAGGGATACAGGGAGAGTCTATGATAAAGCGCTGGTGCAGAGAGACACAGAAAGACAGATAGGTGGTACATAGAGAAACAGTACAGGCAGAGGTGGTAAAGAGAGACAGATAAATAGTACAGGGAGAGAGATGGTAGAAAGATGGTAAAAAGTGAGAGACAGTACAGAAAGAGATAGTACATAGAAACAGAGTGAGTACAGAGAGATCGATGGTAGACAGAGAGTGATATGCAAGGAGACAGAGAGAGAAAGTACAGAGATAGACAGCACAGTGATATGGAACGGAGAGTGATATGCAAGGAGAAAGAGTGAAAAAGTACAGAGATAGACAGCACAGTGATATGGAACGGAGAGTGATATGCAAGGAGACAGAGAGAGAAAGTACAGAGATAGACAGCACAGTGATATGGAACGGAGAGTGATATGCAAGGAGAAAGAGAGAGAAAGTACAGAGATAGACAGCACAGTGATATGGAACGGAGAGTGATATGCAAGGAGACAGAGAGAGAAAGTACAGAGATAGACAGCACAGTGATATGGAACGGAGAGTGATATGCAAGGAGAAAGAGTGAAAAAGTACAGAGATAGACAGCACAGTGATATGGAACGGAGAGTGATATGCAAGGAGACAGAGAGAGAAAGTACAGAGATAGACAGCACAGTGATATGGAACGGAGAGTGATATGCAAAGAGAAAGAGAGAGAAAGTACAGAGATAGACAGCACAGTGATATGGAACGGAGAGTGATATGCAAGGAGACACAGAGAGAAAGTACAGAGATAGACAGCACAGTGATATGGAATGGAGAGTGATATGCAAGGAGAAAGAGTGAAAAAGTACAGAGATAGACAGCACAGTGATATGGAACGGAGAGTGATATGCAAGGAGACAGAGAGAGAAAGTACAGAGATAGACAGCACAGTGATATGGAACGGAGAGTGATATGCAAGGAGAAAGAGAGAGAAAGTACAGAGATAGACAGCACAGTGATATGGAACGGAGAGTGATATGCAAGGAGAAAGAGTGAAAAAGTACAGAGATAGACAGCACAGTGATATGGAACGGAGAGTGATATGCAAGGAGACAGAGAGAGAAAGTACAGAGATAGACAGCACAGTGATATGGAACGGAGAGTGATATGCAAGGAGAAAGAGTGAAAAAGTACAGAGATAGACAGCACAGTGATCTGGAACGGAGAGTGATATGCAAGGAGACAGAGAGAGAAAGTACAGAGATAGACAGCACAGTGATATGGAACGGAGAGTGATATGCAAGGAGAAAGAGAGAGAAAGTACAGAGATAGACAGCACAGTGATATGGAACGGAGAGTGATATGCAAGGAGACAGAGAGAGAAAGTACAGAGATAGACAGCACAGTGATATGGAACGGAGAGTGATATGCAAGGAGAAAGAGAGAGAAAGTACAGAGATAGACAGCACAGTGATATGGAACGGAGAGTGATATGCAAGGAGACAGAGAGAGAAAGTACAGAGATAGACAGCACAGTGATATGGAACAGAGAGTGATATGCAAGGAGAAAGAGAGAGAAAGTACAGAGATAGACAGCACAGTGATATGGAACAGAGGAAGAGTGCAAGTGCAGAAAGAGAGACAATACAGAGCATGAGTTGGTACGGAGAGATAGATATATGGTATAGAAATATATGGTACCCGAGAGAGAGAGCAGAGAGAGAGCACAGGGACAGTACAGCAATATAGAGAGGAAGAGTGCAAGTGCAGAGAGACAGTAAAGAGTGCAAGAGTTGTTAGTGAGATAGATATATTGTATATAGAGAGATATGGTACTGAGAGAGAGGGAGTGCAGAGAGAGAAACAGTAAACAGTGCAAGAGATGGAAGAGAAAGACAATTAGATGGTATAGAAACAGAGATGGTACAGAGACAGTACAGTCAGAGATAGGTGGTAAAGGGACATAGAGATAGAAATAGAGAGATTGTAAAAAGAGTGAGAGCGTGGCAAGAGAGATATGGTTCAGAGAGAGATGGTACAGGAAAAGAGAGCTCATATTGGCACAGAGAGAAGTATAAAGACAGAGATAGTAACTGCTTGCAGAGAGATATGGTACAAAGAGCAACCGAGCAGAGAGAGAGAATGACAGTACATAGAGAAACAGAAATGGTAGAGAGAGAGAGGGAACAGGAATAAGGCCAGTCATTTATCTAGTCAGTGTTACTTCTTTACACACACAAACACATGCACATACACACAAACATACACATACACACAAACACACGCACATACACACACACATACAATGATTTCTTTAGACTTACAAGAATGTGTTGTATTACACAAGAATATATTTAGTCATCTTCTAGCAGTCATTTATTGGAATATTGATTTTTATACTACTCATGCAAAAAACCTGCGCATACAGCTGTCTGCCATGCTGATCTGGCATATATACAGCTAAGAAATATGTTATTATTGATTTATTTAAATTGGTCTCCTGTAGCATCACTGCAAATCTCTCCTTTCCTCTGGAGATATCCAGACATAACAAAGAGGACTAATTCTGAAGCAAACCAACTGTACTACAGGGGAGAGACAAAAAAAATCTCCAAACTTCCACTGATTTAAATTGAGCTTTTAACACCATTTAATGCAGTAGAGGTCTTCAATGCATTGTTTGCTCATAAGGGGAGATGTTCTAATATGTATCTATGATATAACATGTGCTGGAACTGTTTATGTTAGTCCAACACCTGCCTAACCCCTCAAGGACCAGGAAAATCTGAGGTGGATTTCACTTAAGGACCGGAGCAATTCTGACCTTTTTGACTATGTCTTTGTTCAACAGTGTTTTTCTTTTAAGACTTTTATTCCATCCACATAATTTATATACTGTTTTTTACGCACAAATAGGACTTTCTTTTGATACCATACTTATACGGATAACCCACCGTTTATTTTTGTAAAATTAAGAAAACATTGGGCACAATGGGTTAAATTTTTATGGAGACTGCATGATAGGTATGACCGGTCAGTCATACCTACAAAATGGGCAGTTTTAAGTGGGCACTGTCCCCCCTAAGTGGAAATCCCCATGTCCCTCTTTACCTCAGTATTTTGGCACTTTTTTATTGATGAAGATTGGAGTTGTGTATAAGTGTACTACATGGCTCCACAACAATCAAACTCCCAATTTTGTTTATTGATATCTTTTTTTTTGTTAAAAAAAAAAGTGTGTTCAGTTTAAAAAAAAAAAAAAAAAATGGACCTGCATCCAGCCAGCCTCCAGCACCAGCAGTAAAGGGGTTAATACCCCCAACTGCTCTATTTTTTTTACCTATCTGCTTCTCTCCCCCTTACTTTGATTGTAAGGGACAGAGAGGCTGAGTGCAGACACAGAGGCAGTATGCTTGGCACATTGCCTCATTCATTCAAAATGCTGGTACATGTGATCGCTCCAGCAGCGATCACATGACCCGGCACAAGTGACAAGAGCTGAGACTGAACGGAGAGCTCAGTCTCAGCCTGAAATTAATGATAGCAGTGCCCATGGAGAAGCGCTGCTATCGTTTAACCCATGACGTGCCAGGACCATAATGGGTCCTTAAGGAAAGTTTACCCATGACGGTCCTGGCACATCATGGGTCATTAAGGGGTTAACCAAAATTTACTGACTGACTTACTCCAAAAATTCTCCCCTAATGACACATGCTAAGGGGAGGGCAATGGGGTAATCTCTGGCCATTTTAGGGAGTTTATTTAATCTGGGCTTTGCTTAATATTATAAACAAAGAGAGGAAATTAGTGCAACATTTCAGTATACCCATGTATGTGTATAGAGGACAGGCATTTGGGACCTGCTGTTAAAGTTTAACTGTCACTTTGTAACAAACACATGATTTTGAAAGAGCTATTAAAAACTCCTATATTTATGTTATACATTTTTAATTGAAAAATAGTTTGTAAAAAAAAGATTGCTTAATTTATTTGTCAGTTAATGCAAATATGCCATGCCAGCCAGATACTAACATTTCACACTGCCCTACATTACCAGCTGCCATTTCCTGCCTGCCAGATACTAACATTCCACAATGCTCTACATTACCAACTGGCACTTTCTGACAACTAGATACTAACATTCCACACTGCTGTACATTGATAACACTTCCTACCTGCCAGATATGAATATTCCACACTGCTCTAATTACCATTGACACTTCCTGCCACATACATTGTACACTGCTCTATATCACAAACTATCATTTCCTGCCTACCAAATACACTCCACACTGTTCTGCAGTACCAGCTACCACTTACTACTAGCCAGTACTATTTGATATGCTTAAACTGCCAATAAATAAATCTAAATATCTCAGTAATGATTATGAAAAAGAAAAAAATGTCTAACAAATTATGAATGAGTTTGAAAGCTTTCAAAATCAACAATAACATTCAAGTGACAGTTCCAATTTAATTAATGATAGTTTTAATACATACCCTGAAATGCAGGCATAAGTTGGAGGCTAAGGCCAGTGGAGCTTCATTTGTAGGTTTGTACATACCCCCTCTCATGGCCTGCTAGTGGTCCCTGAGGAAACATTTGTGTCCACTACCCTATGGTGGGAAAAAGACTCATGGAACAGTCTTCCAGCACAGGTTGTAGGGACAAAAACTATTTGGGAATGCAAGAATACCTGGGACAGAAATAAGCCTATTCTGAGAAGAAGACAAGGCTGTGTATTTTATTAGATATGGGAATGGGAAGACTGGAAGGGCCAAATGGTTTCTGTATTTGGCTTGCTGCAGAATTTCTTCACGTATCTTTGTGCATGGAGCCCATGGATAAAGACAATACAATTCTACTCTTTTACTAACTGTAGAGCACATAGTACTACCTATCCCATGGTGTCTGTATCAGCAGCCCATATATGCCACAGCTGAGTAAATGACATTGGAAAGGAATCTCACAAGTACCTAGATTTACCCTCTAGCTAAATGTCTTTAGAAAACTAATCAATGCAAATATGCATCAGTGGATTAATAGCCATTAGTGAATAATTTATACAGGGTCAATAAGAACAATAACATTACACAAGAGGCCATGTACATGCATATGTAAATATACCCTCCTTCCAAATAAGGAGAGGGTAAACTGTAGCTCTCCAGCTGTTGGTAGACTACAACTCCCTCCATCATAAGCCTGCAGTTCATATGCTCCCCATTCCTGTTCAGATCATACATTCATTTACAGACAGGAAGCAAAAGGTAGTACAAGTAGAGCAACAGGAAAAGACACATTCTAATCAGGTCTGATTTAGGAATTCTGGGGGTCTCTACAAGGTTTAACCTTTTTCTACTCAGGTATCCCCACTCCCTGCATATTCATTAGTGATGGCTCTTTAGTATCTCCCCAACAAAACATTTCTGTGAACTGCAAACCTTCTGGGTTAGTTTACTTTTTGTAAACTCTGTAGTTTAATTTGTATTCCTGGCTGTATGGACCAGTCGTTGTTTTTTCTCAACTTACCTGTTTTTCTGGGCTGCCATGGACATGTACTGAAAATAGATTTGAATTTGGGATTGTCTCAGAACTCTTGGAGAAAGCCTTGACATCACAGCTAACATTAATGGGTCACCCTCACTACCCAAGAATACCAGGATGATTATGCAGTAACGTGTGATAGGAAAGCGATAAAGTGGAAATTATTTCTTCACTGATACCACTTATCCAGTTCCTATGTTATTCAATGGAGCCTATGTACCATATTTGCACACATACAGGGGCGACCTCGATTGTAAGGTGACTTCCCAACTTTTCAAATGTTGGGTGTGCAAAAAGAAAAAAATCTTTTATATTGGAGATTCTGTCTAATTTTCTCACCCAACATTATATTTCCCCTCTACCTTTAAGCTTCATTAATATACCCAGCAGTTTTCTTGTAGAGTGGTCTGCCTTCAGGCTGATGATGCAAGACGCAGAAAGGTTCTTCCAGGACCTTTTTATCAATGTGTATGGAATCTGCACATTGAAAGAATGGTCCTGGAAGGTCCTCCAAGAAGACTGCTGGGTGCATTATTTTAGATTAAAGGTAGAGGGAGGGAGACAATCTGGAATGCTCACCGGATGGTATTTTCTTCCCATTCAGTGGGCAGCACGAATAAAGGGCGACCCCGCCTGAAAAAACCTAGCCTTTTATTTGAGCAAATATGGTAACACTATCTCTCCAACTTGATAAATTTTTTGTGCATAGCCTCCATAGAATAACATAGGAATTAGTTAAATGATGTTACTGGAGGAGTCACTGCACTTTATCACACCTTAGTACATATCCCCCTAGGTATTGTGATACCGAGCCTTGGATCTGGCTACACAACTGCATGGTTGAACCAAATTGAGTCCAGAAACAACTTTGTGTCCCTTCACATTTATAACTAATGGTAGAGGGGACATAAGGGTAGAGGATAGAAATGAGGACCAAAGTCAAATAGCACAAAAAAGATGTGTTGTAGCTGTCAAGGTTTTATCACCTACACCAAAGAAGCAGAGGCATTAAACCCCTACAACAGTTATGTCAACCCTCTTTCCTCACTTACCTGTCTCCTGCATTCCACCAGCGATTGTCTGATGGCCGACTCACGTGAGATCCAGCCACTGGCTCCCATGTGAGTCACCCATTCACTGGAAGTTGCAAGTATTGCGACCACCACAAATGCTAGTGTGAAAAGTCTGCTGGTAGCCTTATAGGCCACCATGCAGGCATTCCTTACTACAATTTATGCTGCCCTAGATCTATTTAATTTGTGCCCTTCCTTACACATTCAGCTAATGCAGTAACTTTCCCATATTTGAATTCTCTTTGTTGTGTTTTCCTTTTCTGTCAGTCTTTCTAGTTCTTCAATCTCTCATTCCCAGCAACTGTGTATTATAGCCTTCCCTTTCCCATCTTCCATCTCTTCATTTTTCCCTATCCAACTCTCTTTCTCATACTTCTGTAATGATCTGACAGACTAAGAGACCAGTGTAAGCTGCCTGGTAGACTCTGAAGTAGATTCACCACAAAGATGTGACAGACTGCTATTTGATGTAAATAGTATGATAAAAGCACAACAACAGACAATACAGGTATACTGCAAGACGGGCCCCAGTGGGCCAGATGCTAGGGAGTGAAGACTAGAGTATGAAGTTAGCTAGCTGCCCTCTGGGTTTTCTTGCTGTGCCTAGGCCGAGTTAGAGATGCTGGCCTCAAGGCCAGATTAGTGCACAACTAGAGGAGCTGGCCCACACCCTGAATGGCAACACAGATAACAGCAGTTACCTACTGAGATCAAAGAGGATACTGAACAAGTAACCCACCTGCAGAATAGTTGTAGTTGTTGTACAGGAGCACGTAGGCCTGGAGCTTGACTGGGAAGACAGAGGATAGTCGAAGTCTGACAGGGTGGTCGAGGAGGAAGACGCCCACCAGGGACAAGGCAAACTAGTAGTCAGACAAGCCAGATCAGGAATGGGCGGCCAATGAAGTACAAGGCAGCAGACGGAGGAATGGTTGAATCAACAGAGCCAAGGTTCTTAAAGGGATAGTAATGGATTACTTTTACTAAATTTAATATTGTAGATCTTAAAAAAATAAATCAATTGATTCCAGTCTGATCTCTTAGACTTGTATAGTTTGGTCCAATCTCTTAGACTTGTATAGTTTGAGGGATATAATGTTCTAAAGTTCCCCTCTCCCGTCCCTTTCATAGACATCAGCCTCTAGCTGACAGAAGCAGATCCTGGTCCTGGGACTGGCCTGCATCTCTTCAGCAGAGCTGAAATAGTGCTATCTAAAATGAAATACTTAATTGGAAAGGTCTACAAAGTTGCCTGGTTTGCAAGCAAACTTTGTAGACCTTTCCAACAAACTATTTCATTTTAGATAGCCCTATTTTGGTTCTGTCTAGGGGCCAGAAGAAAGAGAACTCATATTGCAGCTTATGAACAGCACGAGGAGGGACACTGAGATTGAGAATTTCCAACTTGGTGAAGTTAACACTAAAATGCGACAACACGCTGTAAGAGTTCAACAAAGCTACTACATGAGGTACATGTACCCCTTTTATCACTTGCTCCTCACCCCATTTTTTCCTTTATTCCACTTTCTTTTTGCTCCTCAGTGTACCACCACCTCCTAATGCCCTTTACCAACTATTGCTTTATAAACAACCAGCTACCCTACACCACCAATTTAATACTGTGTGCACATTCAGTACAACCTGCTTCCTTTTCCCACTTACAATTCCCACTTTCAGAATCACCTATATGTCATGTTAGCAATTATTTAATTAATATAACAGTTTGTGATAAATGTATTTGTCAGTTTATTCAAATTGGACAGTCCTGGCTGGCACAACCATGCCAGATTGCCTGAGCATTGTGAACAGTAAGTACCTGGAACATTGATTTCAGTACTGTTTCACTTGAAAAAAAAACAAATATATGAAGCTAAATATCTCATAAACTGTTGATTTTAAGTAAAAAATGGCTAAAGTAACAACTAAGTGATTTTCAAAGCTCTTTCTAAAGCACCTAAGATGTCATAAGGTGTTTTTGTCATCATGCTGTGTTCTTTCAATGGAACAAGCCGAAACAGATTAGTATAGAAAAAAACAAAATGTTCCTAAGCACTCCTGGTTTATTACAAACAGTATGGATTTACTGTTAAAAACACCCTCAATCCCATCCAAACACAAGCACTGAGAAAGCATTCTGGACGTGTGAACAGCGGTTGGCCTGTGATATAGTAAGTGGAGCCTGGCCAAGACTTTTAAATGTTTTTGTACTTGGCTCACTATCCCGATGTATTCATATTTTGTACTTAAATTGGAGATGTCTCTTTGAAAGATTTTCTGTAGACTTTTTTATTTATTTCAAACAATAGTATCCTATATAATAATTTGCTAAATGTATGTTTGTCAGAAGCCATCATGCGCAGTACAGTCGGCTGAGAGCGCTGAAGTCATGCACAGTACAGACTGCCCACACTGAGGCTGATAACAGAGCGGGGCTCTCTGAATTCAGACTGTAGTCCCCTCTGCTCACCTTAGGTGCGAAGAGGACTATGGTCTGAATTCGGAGCGCCCCACTCCATATTAACCGTGGCGCAGGCAGTCTCTACTGTGCATGACTGCACTGCAGCCGTTGCTGGGTGGCATGTGGCCCGTGTACACGGGCTCTTCAACTAGTATGAGATACTTGGCTATTTGTCAGTTTATGCAAATGAGCTAGTACTTCCTGTAGAAAGTTGCAGTTGGGATGGGAAGCAGCGTGACAGTGCCTGCCAGTGTCTCATAAATTTACACTAACTGACAAAATCATAAAGGTAAATATATCAAGACTGTTTTAAAGGGCTAGTAATGTCTATAATAAAGTTGCACTCCAAGTCTTCTACAATGGTTTTATAACATGCAGCGCTATGTTTAATTACTTACTGTTCAGTAGTTCAAAAGATATGGAAGCTTAAATGGCCCCCCTCCCTTCTGACTCCGTGGTCCAGATGGAGAGGGGTGAGGGACAAACTTCAGTATGCAAAAGGAAATCCTGCCCTTCTTCATCTAGGGTTGCCACCTTTTCCTCAAAAAGGTACTGGCCATAGCTGTGGGTCAGTGAGGGAGGAGCCACAAAAGGGAGGAGCCACAAAAGGGAGGGGCCACAAAAGGGGCAGAACCACTCCATGTTGCAATGCGTTGGGTTGTGTACCCTTCTGGTTAACCCTTTGAGTGATATTAAGGTTTTCTTTTCAAACACAGGTTCGTTGTGAGACAAGAGAAACAGCAAATCAGGCACATTTTCTGCATCCCATGCCCCTGGCAGTCAGGCTGGTCAGCTGGTGACAGGGACATAACTACAGGGGTTGCAGTTACACTGCTGCTCTACATCCAAGGAGGCCCTTCACTTTGATTTAAATGGAACTTTGAATTCCTTAAATGCATTGTGAAGAAATGCTTCAAACTATCTCTAGTATTCAGTGTGTTAAAGGGATAGTAATGTTTCATAATAAAAGCAGCTCTAATTAATCATAATAGTATTTGGACTTTGGAGAGTGTTATTTCAATTCTGTCAGAGTTGTAGTTCAAGATTAATTCAATGACAAAGTATCCCACTCCCTCCCCTTTTACTGATGTAACACTGTTCAGCCAGAGCAGAAGGGAGGTGCCCAGGTAGATTGCAGAGAGGGACAATCTTCAATTAAGGTAAGGGAAAAATCTGAAAAACTTATCAAGGGGGGCAGGGCTTTCATTATTCTCATAGGAAGAAGATTGTCCCCTGCTGTTATGTGTCTGGTCTATGGACTGGATTCCACATCTGAGAAGAGATGGCTTACACTAGGTAAAAGGGGCCGGAGGGGAAACTTTGCTCGTGAATATCTCTCAAACCATAAAGGTTTGAGAGATAAGACTTATATCGTTCTTCATGTTTTTTTAACGCCTACAAAATAAAATAAAGATAAAACGAAGTATTACTATCCCTTTAAAAGCTCTTTAATTCAGTGGGAACTTGGGAAATTTGTATTTTCCTCTTTGATACAGCTGATTTGCCAAAGAGTTGCTCCACTTTTTTTACATGAAAAACTGTTCTTAGGGTTCTAAGCACTAAAGAGGAAAAATTCTGGAGCATACCAATGGCACCACAAGGGGACAAATACAAATGTCCCAAAATTCTTAGTAATTTAAAAGGAGCTGTTAACACTATGAATGCTGGATAAATCTCAAATGCACTCCTTCTCAACCTGTTGGCAAACTCTTAAGTATTCAGTGAGTTAAACAAGCTTTATTTAAAATCAGTAGGCAGTTCTATTTGACCCCTGTTGATATGCTCTACAATTGCTACTCTTATCTTTTTGGAACAAGCTTTAATCCTTTGAGCACCAGCTGGGCACACAATGCATTGCGAGCCCCTCTGGGACTCAAAGGATTAAGTGTTACAGTTAAAACAGATTTATATGAAACAGAGTAATAATAAAAACATTCTGATCAGATCATTCCTTGGGCAGTCAACACGAGGAAGTATTGGGTATCTCTACACTGATTGGCCGAAGTGTCTGGACAACCAATGAACTAATGGATTCTGGGACCTGTGGGTCTTTTCACTGTAAGTTAAGGTGACCAGATTTTTAAAATGAAATCCGGGGAATTTTTTTTGTTCTATACCCTGTCCACACTCTATCCACCTACACACACTGCTCAGACCCGGACTACCTCCACATGCTGTCCACACACCCTCACACCCTGTCCACCCTGTTCCTCCTCCATACAATGCCCACCCCGTTCCTCCTCCACACACTGCCCACCTGATCATTGCCCACACTGTTCACCTCCACAAATTGTCCACCCCATCCTCCTCCACACACTGCCCACCCTGTCCTCCTCCACACACTGCCCACCTCAACATTGCCCACTCCCCCTCCACACTGCCCATCTCCACAAACTGTCTACCCTATCCTTCTCCACACACTGCCCACCTTGTCCACCTCAATACTGTCCACTACCTCATTGCCCAAACTGTCCAACTTCACACTGTCCACATTGTCCACGCCCACATTGCTCACCTTGTCCAACTTCACATTCTCCACCTCCACACTTCCCACCCTGTCCTACATCTCATTGTCCACCCTCACATCACCCACCCTGTCCAACTTCACATTGTCCACCTCCACACTGCCCAAACTGTCCAACTTCACATTGTTCATCTCCACAGTGCCCACCCTGTCCTTCTCCACACATTGCCCACTTCCACACTGCCCACATTATACACCTCCACATTGCCCACCCTGTCCTCCTCCATACACTGCCCAGTTCCACACTGTCCAACCTGTCCAACTTCACACTGCCCACCCTGTCCCCCTGCACACATTGCCCACTTCCACACTGTCCAACTTCACACTTCCCACCTTGTCCCCCTCCACACATTGCCCACTTCCACATTGTCTTCCTCCACACACTGTCCAGTTCCACAATGTCCTACCTTAGTTCAGACCCCCCCTGACATCATGGCGTGGCGGCCTAGCCGAGATGGAGGCATGGTGAGGTAAGCCCTGCAGTCTAGCCTGTTCTTTGCTCTCCGAAGTAATTTGTGCCCTCCCCCCGGTTCATCATGACGCGCCTCTGCGGCTCGTGATGACATAATTGAGCATACTCATGTGCACGGTCTTCAGCTAGCTTCACTTCATTGAGTCTCAATAGACTCAATAAACTCAATGAAGACACGCTGAATGGATCCGGGAATATTTGGGGACACATTCTCTGACTCCGGGGACAGTGAGGTCAGGTGCAGCAATCACTGAGCAACTGGCAAAGGGCTGGTCAGTGGAAGAGACTAACTCCGGATGTGTTGCACACAAATACCGGCTTCTCAATTGCCGGTATACTAGCTATACTAGGACCGGCTCAAAGAAGCTAATTACCGGCTGTGCCGGTAAAATACTGGCCAGGTGGCAACCCTACCTTCATCAAGAGGGGCAGGGTTTTCCATATACTTACTCACTGAAGTTTGTCCCTTGCTGCATCTGTCCGGTGCCAGGACTGGACTGTAGATCCAATGGGAGGCGGCCAGAAGGGGCGGGAGAGGGATCATTTAAAGGGGAACTACCACCCCACACAATGTTTACCTTTACTAAGTCCCCATCTGGCGACTAGCTGCTTAGTAGCGCTAGTAGCCAGAATAATTACCTTATTTAATAGATTTCTCCCCTCTTCCATGGGCGACAGGCAGGACATCTTCCCATTGTGACGTCCGCGCACCTGCACTGTCAGTCCCAGGCAGAGCCAAATGGCTTCTAGCATCGCCTCCTAGACCCGGCCCGACCTAGTAGGCCAGTCCGGGCCAGCTTTTGAACTTCTAAACAGTAAGTTATTAAACTTAGCGCTGCATATTATAAAACCATTGTAGAAGACTTGGAGCGCAACATTATTAGATACATTACTATCCCTTTAAATAAAAAAATAAAAAAGAACAACATATCTGTAGATGCTTTTGAAAGGTCTTTCAGAATCATTTATTTGTTACAAAGTGACAGTTCTACATTACTGCTTCAGCCCTTTGAGTGCCAGAGGAGTATGCAATGCATTGCATTACCCTCTGGCACTCAAAGGGTTAATGACACAAAGAAGAATTGAAACAATTCTGGAGCAAAACATCTACACCATAAGAGAGAAATACAAATTCCAAATTAGATGGGACTTAACCCCTTGAATGCTAGAGTGGTCTCCAATGTATTGCAAAGCAATATTTTGGAGACCTCTCTAGTATTTAAGAGTTTAAAGGTCTAATTCAAATCTGTGGTGTACTTGGTTTGCTCCAGAATTGCTTCAATACAGCTTAGTACATCAGGCGCACTAGATGCACTCAAAGAGTTAATCTCACAACTTTATTTTTCTATTTACAATGACAGTGCGGCTTAATTTGTGCCAGAATCCCTACAGATACTGAAAATCCAAAGGAGAAATAACACCTCACAGTTATAACCCCCCCACACTTACCTTACTATGGCCCGAAAATCCTAATGACCCCTAATGGCCCCTATGAATTTTGCCTTTGTTCAAGTAATGACATCTTCAATCAATCCTGGTTATCACGTTCATGAGGCCGACATTAGAGTTGCTAGTAGGACTGCAGGAGCTCTTTGCAATGCGATGCTCACCCCTCTGGTTCTAAAAAGGTTAAATATGCGCATGTACTCTGCTTACTTCAGATTGGAAAATAAAATGTCTGTCTCCAGGACCTGACACCTACGTCTGATTGAATCAAGGAACAATGGTACAATTCATAGGGGTCATTAGTATTTTCTGTACATAATAAGGTAAATTAAGGTATTATTAGGATACAATAGTTCTCCTTTAACCCTTTGAGTGCCAGAGGGGTACGCAACGCATTGCTTTGCAATGCGTTGCGTACCCCTCTGGCACTCAAAGGGTTAACAAAAACTGCATCTTTAAGGAATGTTGATAATTGTTCTGTGGTTTTCAAGAAAAGGAAGGTATGAGTGTACAGTAAGGATGATATCATAGCTGTTACCGTGGAAACTGGTGCATACAAAGTATAAACAAGTTTTAGCTTAACTAGTTTTAATCACTGCAACAAAGTGACTATTTTTATTTATTAACTATACAGATGCCTAGGGAGGCCTGTAACTCATTGATTTGCAGTTTGTTGGAGGCTTCTCTAGCACTCAAGAGGTGAAGATGACTTTGGTCGAAGAAAAGTATGTAAATGTTACATTCACATTAACCTGCACTCTACAAACATTTGACAAGAAAAGAAAAAAGTAATTATGTTTTCTAACATCAAAATCAATCTTCTGAAATATGGAGCAGAGTGGTGCCTAGGACTGCCTTGGACTGGTGCAAATGCTAAGCATGAGGTAATGCCAAACACATCCATTTGTAAAAGAAAAATGTAAAAGAAGCAATTCTGCTGCAAACCAGCTGTACCAAATGTTGAAATAAAAATTATCTTGATTCAGTTGCAGATATAAACCCTTTGAATGATAGCTTTGCAATGCTTTGAAGACCTTTCTGGCATTCAAGGGATTAAAGAAATAGTAACACGAAGGCCGGGATTCATCAAACTGCGGGAAGAGCAGCGTATCAAATACGCTGCTCTTCACCGCGAACATTGATGGATACTTTCGGGTATTCATCAATGATTTTGAGTGTTTCCCTGCTTTGCGTACGTGAAGCAGGGAAAATTGCATAAATTGCCCAGTCCGGGGAAAAACCCACGGATACACATGAGCAAAAATGTGTATGCGTGTGATCGCCCCATGCAATCAAATTGGATTTTCCAGCTTGAACCTAGCGGATCACATTTGTAGATCTATCTGGCCATCGCTTATTGAAGAAAAAACGATGGCCAGATACAATCTGAAAGTTGCTGAATGGGTGAATGGTTAATATGCAGAGAAATCCTCCAATTTTCCTGAGCATTAATCCATTTGCACCTTGATGAATCCCGGCCTTAATTTGTAAAAAAAAAAATTGTAAAAAAAAAATATATATATATATATATATATATATATATATATATATATACACACGCAGTACTGTGCAAAAGTCTTAGGCATGTGCGAACGGCCCCAAACATAGAGCCAAAGTCATTAAGAACTATCTTCAGAGTAAAGAGGAACAAGGAGTCCTGGAAGTGATGTTATGGCCCCCACAGAGCCCTGATCTCAAAATCATTAAGTCTGTCTGGGATTGCATGAAGAGAGAGAAGCAACTGAGGCTGCCTAAATCCACGGAAGAACTGTGGTTAGTTCTCCAAAATGTTTGGAACAACCTACCTGCCGAGTTCCTTAACAAACTGTCTATTTTTAAAGCATTCTTACTTTACAGCATTTTTTCACACCTGCCTAAAACTTTTGCACAGTACTGTATAATGTATATATATATATATATATATATATATATATATATATATATATATCTAGTGGGGATTATACGCCCACTGTTGAGTCAGGGGAGGGCTGGCCTGGGGGGCAAGGGGGCATCTGCCCCCCAGGCTGGTCATAAATATGGGCCAGTGGGCCACTGCCTCACTTAATTTCCCATTTGCTGCTGTAAATGGAGTAAACAGAATTTAAGGAGCTACACAAGTATTGTAGCTCCATTTCAATTGTAAGCTCTGTGGTATCACTAGTGTAGCTTCATTTCAGTTCTAAGCTCTGTGGTATCACTAGTGTACCTCCATTTCAATTGTCATCTCTGTGATATCAATAGTGCACTACCATTTCAGTTATAAGCTCTGAGGTATCATTTGACTTAATTCATAACATTAATGTCAGTTATAACATTAACAAAAGGGGGTGGGCTTGGACACTGGGCTGGAGCGGTAATAGAAATAGGCCACTTAATTGTACTTACCCCCCAGGCCAAAAGTTGCCAGCCCTCCCCTGTGTTGAGTGGTGTTTTATTTAAAAGTTATTACAGCTCAAACCTGATTTTTTTAGGTGCAGAATCTTAATGACCTGAAATATTACAGTGGCGCTGTTGCTACAACATCCTATTAAGGTTTATGGTCAATTGACAAGAGCTGTCCATAGGCTGGTGTAGCAACAGCATTACTGTAACATTTCAGACCATAAAAAATTCAAGTTTGAGCTGCAATAACTGTTGAATAAAACAACTTTCAGAAGTGGAAGTTTCCTTGTTTTACACAAGAGGATACACCCTACAATATACATTTTCTTAACATATTAACTGTTACTATGCATTTAAAATCCCTTTTTAACTCAATGGGAATTCAAGGGATTTTTTTCTCTGTTGTGCAGTTGGTTTGGTCCAGAACTCTTTGTGATAGGACCACAGAATCACCAGATAAGGTTATTCAGTTTTCATGGAAAAGGATATTCCAGCTGATGTACTAAGTAACATTGGAGCAAACCAGCTGCACTACAGGGGACAAGTAAAATGTGTAAGCTCCTCGAGGAAGGGTCCCTTTCCCAGTGTATGTTTCCCTTGCTGCACTTTCCCCAAAAACGAATGCAATGATCGCACTTAAGCTTAATGCTCTTAATGTATTTTTGTATTGTATTATTTCAACTTCTGTTAAGTGCTGTGTACATGTATGGTGCTATATAAATAAAGATACATACATACAATTATTTAAACTGTGCTTTTAAACCTTTAAATGCTAGAGAGTTCACCAATGAGTTGTGAAGCAATGCACTGGAAATCTCTCTAGCATTCAAGGGGTTAAATGTCCCTTCTAAAACAATATACATTTTTATGAGTCCCCTATAGGTCAAGTGGTTTGCTCCAGAATGATTCCAGTTATCCTTACTACATCACCCTCATTATATTCATAAGAATGTAGTCAAAATTGGAGGTAGAGTCTGGAAGGTAGAATGGTTTTCTCACATGGTGTAAAATGTGAAGATATCTTCAAACTCCATATCCACCTTGACAAAGGTACACATCCAGATCTAACATAGCAAAACTACCAATTCAGTGTGTGTCTTCAATCCATCCACTTGTATAATTTCTCTGTGACTTCCATGGAAAGTTTGCTATGTTTTTGCATCTGGCCCTGCAAATGATGACCTTGGTTAACCTGATCTTTCTGTGCAGTGAAATTACAGTCAGGAAAACAGAAAAAAACAGGAGACAAATGGATTTTCTTATAAAGATTTGAAAGGGTCTGTTATATTCCAGTGGCATTTTAGTGTTGAGGCATAAAATTGGGTATAAACACCATCTACAACAGGAGTGGGCAACAAGTGGCCATGGGACCGAATGCAACCCTCATAGGCAGCTAATGTGGCCTACAGTCTGTTTAAAGGGATAGTAATGTTTCATAATAAAAGAGGCTCTAATTAATCATCATAGTATTTGGACTTTGGAGAGTGTAATATCAATACTGTACTTGTAGTTCAAGAGTAATTCAATGACAAAGTATCCCCATCCCGCCCCTTTTATTGATGTAACACTGTTCAGCCAGATCAGAAGGGAGGTGCCCAGGTAGACTGCAGAGAGGGATAATCTTCAATTAAGATAAGGGAAAAACCTGAACAACTTGTCAACGGGGGCAGGGTTTTCATTGTTCTCATAGGAAGAAGATTGTCCCCTGCTGTTATCTGTCTGGTCTATGGACTGGATTCCACATCTGAGAAGAGATGGCTTACACTAGGTAAAAGGGACGGGAGGGGAAACTTTGCTTGTGAATATCTCTCAAACCATAAAGGTTTGAGAGATAAGACATATATCGTTCTTCATGTTTTTTTAATGCCTACAAAATAAAATAAATATAAAATGAAGTATTACTATCCCTTTAAGTCTAGTTTAAAAGGTAAACCACATTATTTTTCATTGTGTTGTTTTAAAGGTGTGAATAGCTTTAACATCACTGACAAATACACCAGGCGGAATCTATCCTTTCTCCTCTTTATGAGATTTACACCCCACACTCACTCCCTAGATATTCCTGCTGGAAAGAGCAATTTGAAAGAGTCCCTATTTCCATACTCTAATCCTATAATTTTAAAATTATCATTACAGCACCTGGAATTGATGACTGGAATGTCGATTTCCTCCTCACAATGCGTTTTTTTGAGGTGAAGCTGATATTCACAAGGCTGGGCAAAAGGCATATCTGAGTTCTAATCCTTTAAGTCAGAGCTGGGAAACCTGAGGCCCTCCACCTGTTGAGGACTACAATCTCCATCATCCCTGGCTGACTATGCTGGAAAATGTACTACTCAACGGCTGATGACCTTAGGCTGCCTTAAGTGTTAACTTCACATGCCTTGTTCACCTGGGAGGTCAAGTATGCTGGCATGCTTGGATATTACAATAACCTCTTATGTCTCTTTCAGGCTAGAAAGCTTGCCCTGGAGAAGATTCAGCACAATGTATATGTTCAGAAACCATTAACTGCACTGCAGTTGCTTAAGTAGTCCTATGGACAATAGACATGTTAGGGTTCCTTTTAGTCAAAAAATCTAACATAAGGCTTTTGTTTTGGTCAAGAAATAAGCAGCTGCAAGTCCCCCAACAATGCAGGAAAAGATTATGCCTTCAACAAGTGAAATTTCTACTTTATTCAATGCTGCAAAACGTTTTCAGATATAACATAGTACATAGTAATTTAGGTCGAAAAAAGACTTGAGTCCATCTAGTTCAACCTTTTCCTATTCCTGTTTACCATCGTTGATCCAAAAGAAGGCAAAAAAAAACCCTCAATTAGCAATTTAAAATTCTGCCTTGAATGGGGGTAAAAAAATTTCTTCTTGATTTCAAATGGCAATCAGATTTCTCCCTGGATCAACAAGCCCCAACTAAATATTCATCCCAATACTAACGTACATAGCCCTCTATGTTATGCTCTTTTAAATAAGTATCCAGGCCTCTTTTAAAGGCATCTAATGTTTTCGATAGCACCACCTCCTCAGGCAGTGAATTCCATACCTTTATTGTCCTTACTGTAAAGAAACCCTTCCACTGTTGTAGATTAAATCTCCTTTCCTCAAGTCTAAGCGGGTGGCCCCTTGTCCTGTGTACTTTTCTGTTAATGAACAGGTCTTTGAAGAGCCCTTTGTATGGGCCCTGAACATATTTATATAGTGTTATCATATCCCCTCTAAGACGCCATTTCTCTAGTGTGTACAAGTTTAACTTTTCTAGCCTCTCTTCATAACTAAAACTTTCCATTCCCCTTACTAGTTTTGTAGCCCTCCTCTGCATTCTTTCTAGTTCCATAATGTCCTTTTTCAGAAAGGAGCCCAGAATTGAACAGCATATTCTAAGTGGGGTCTTACCATGGACCTGTAAAGAGGCATAATTATATCTTCCTCCCTTGAGTCAATACCCCTTTTAATACATGCCAATATCTTATTGGCCTTTGCAGCTGCCAGTTGGCACTGCATGCTACTGCTAAGTCTATTGTCTACCATTACTCCCAAATCCTTTTCATTTGTAGATTTCCCCAGAGAAACACCATTTAAACTATATGTTGCATTTTTATTATTATACCCAAAATGCATAACTTTACACTTGTCTATATTGAATCTCATTTGCCACTTGCCTGCCCAGTTACTCGATTTGTCCAAATCCTCTTGTAATGAAGACACATCCAGTTCAGACTTTATTACCTTACTTAATTTTGTGTCATATAAATAAAAGCAATTATTTTTCATGATAATGACCCTAAATCCTGTCCTTATAGTGGCACTTGATGAGAGATTTCAGAACAGCTAGTTTACATTTTCTGTGGATGTGCACTTCTTCACTTTTAAAGGGCAATTATCATGTTTTACTATGGGAGCAGGCATAGTATAAAGCCTGGGTCTGCACTGAGCAGCCACAAAATGGCTCCTATCAGCCATTAAGGTGTAAGAAAAGGAATTTGCCTTGGTTGGACTGCAACAAGGAAGTATGCAGCTCCACAAATTTCTCTAGATGCTTGACAGCCTCCATACAGCCTGTGTGTCAGGACTTCAAGTTCAAAGCAGAGGGACTATAAGGACTGTAATGTGAAGGACAAGTGACATAATTGCAGCACTTCAATCTTGCATTCTGTCTCTTGCAGTATCAACAAGGATGGTCTGGAGGTCACTTTTTCAGGATGGCATTAATCCAACAAGGCACATACTGTAGCCAAGGCCTTACCGACAGGTCTGCTGCCATACCCTACTAACAAGGTACCATCTATGTGACAGTCTCCCTTTAAAGAATTCCATCCATACAGCATAAATGTAGTCCTGGGAATCAGTTCTAGGAACAGACACAGATTAGTGGTTCTCAACCAGTGTGCATGGCACTTTGGTGTCATGTGCATCAGCTCTGGATGTGTTTCTTGTCTATGAAGACATTGGCAAAACATTTAAATGTTATGTTTTAAATGTATATTTCTGGAAACCATTATGCACTCCATGCTTGTTTTTGTCATTCTGATTCGGAGACCTAACAAAAATATGTATTTGTACTTGGGGCTTCCAGAGTATGAACCTGATAGATATGGATGGTAACTTGTGTGGCATCCCCGGGGTGCTCTTGCCCCCAGATGTAGACTTGACGAGGTGAGCCTAATTATAGGCCAAAAAAACCCAAAGTGAGTAGGGAGATGAATTGATACTTGAGCAAAAATGACAGTAATAACTTACAAAATGAACACATGATGAGAGTACAAGTTTGATAGAGTTTGAGGTTATGTATACAATGTGTATTGCAGTTGGGATTCTGGATGATGTGGGGAGGAACCCGATTTCTTGAGGCTGAGGAGGCAGCACTGAACCTTAAGGACTGCCCCAAGTACTGCATGGGATCTTTCCTTAGGCGCGTCAGTAGTAGCCTGAAATAATTTAAGAAATTAGAGATAGTAATGGATCGTCGGCCATAGGAAGGAGATGACTTGTGATAGGATGCTATGATAATTGATGTTGAGATGGGCACCATTAATCTGATGTGGGAAGAATGGAATATCGTACCTTACTGGCTGATCAGTTTGGTATCAAAAAGTGTAAGTGCAGTAGTCATTGGAGAAAGGATAGTTTAGATTCTGTAATAATAGCAGAGGAATGAGAGTTGGCTGCTAACTCCCCTGTCTGAAGAAACAGAGGAAGGCAACTGCAGTTGCTGCCGCTAAGACTGTACTGGACTGGTGGACAAAGGTGTTGGTGTTGAGTAAATTGAGTAGTTGCTGTTGGAGGTAAGGTATGATAGACAGAAAAAGCATTTAGCCTAAGAATAAGTAAGCCATGACAGACAGAGCAACCTTCAGCCTCTGAACAGGTAAGGCATAACGGCCAGAAAACCTTCGGCCTCAAAGAGGTAAGGCATTGAAGGCAGAAAAACCTCGGCGTCACATGAAAAGGTAAGGCATAATAGCAGAAAACGTTCGGCCTCTATGGAGAGGAAAAGGTATGGCGGGCAGAAACCTTCAGCTTCAATAAAGAGGTAAGGTGTGACCTGGTGGATGGGCAGACTATAATGCCTATGTAAAATCCGTATACTAGACCTGAATTGATGAATTGCTAAGCTGCATGATGGGATGAGACGACAATAATTGCTGAAGTGATAAGACAGAAACAGGTCCTAGTTGATTATAGCTGACTTATATTTAGGGCAGATGGCCCTAGAATAGGCCTTGCATCATGGTGCGCATACGTTCCAAATTTACAGTACCTAAGAAGGTACCTGGCTGTGGATCTGAGGAGCTAGCTAGAGTGCTGGTAGAGGGAGCAAACTCTAGGGCCGACAGTGTAGTCTGAATGTCAGAAAACACAAAACTTATGGCCGTCAGAGGTGCGGTAGCCGACCGAGTTGCTGAATGGAATGAGATGGAGGGGCAGTGACTGGGGGAAGGAGCTAGCAGGAAACAAAAATAGTTCCACCTTCCTGGCTGAAGCCTGATCCGGAATATGATATCTGCTCAGTTTCGCCGATGACTTAGGGACTGTCCCGTCCTGAAGTGAGGGGTTTTGCGGCCTTGTGATGGAAATAGTGAGCTGAAGATTCTGCATCTGAATGTGACTGATCTTCATTTATGCTGCCTCATAGCCAAAATGCGAAGAATGTATAGTGTTGACCCTTGGTACCATGCTACCAATTGAAAAAACTTCAAAGATTCTGCTGGTTGAACCAGATAATAACTGAAAATGGTGGTAAAAGATGAGAGTGTGTGTGGGGTTGTGCGGTTGCACTTGAGGCTGATGGAGCCTGCATTAGAAACCCACTGACTTCATAGTCAGAGGGCTAGAGACACTACTAACTAGGTAATGGGGAATGAGATGGATGAGGAGTGGAGTGCCGGAAGAAATTTGTTATCCTGGAGCTATAGTTCTTAAGGAGGACCCTCTTCCTCTGAGGACAGGGAGGCATACAGGGGAAGAGGGGGAGCTCCTGTCTCCATGAAGAGGTAATGTGTGTTCGGCCTTTGGCCTCTGCAGGAGGTAATGCTAGAGGAACCTTAGGCCACTGTGAAAACATAGCACCTAGGGGACCTTTGGGTTCTGCAAAGGGGTAAGGTTGGAGGACCTACTGCTTCTGCAGAGGGTTAAGTCAATGGGGGCCTTTGGCCTCTGCAAACAGGTAAGGCGAGGGGGCATTCGGTCTCTGCAAAGAGGTAAGGCAGGGGGAACTTCGGCCTCTGCGAAGAGGTAAGGCAAGGGTGACCTTTGGCCTCTGCAAAGAGGTAAGGTGATTAACTGAGGTAAGTGACATCGCCTAAAACCTATTGCAGAGATCTGGCCTGACGAGGGTATCTTCGGCCTCTAGAAAAAGGTAAGGTGCACTCTTGCATTTGGCCTCAGTGAACAAGGTAAGGAAAGTCTTTGTTTTAGACCTGGAGTGAGGTAAGAATCAAAGTAAGGGACATGAAGTCTTGTGCCTTGATCCTTCTCTCATACACACATATTCACCTATATACCTGGATATATGCATAAGCATACATACACGCATGCCCATGCATATATACACAAGAATGTATCCAAGCCTAATTACAGGGGGAAACGTAGTGACGAGCGATGAAAGATAGTGATGCGACTAAGAGGCCAATTGGTCGAGTAAACTAGTTGTTGGTGGAAGGTTCCTGATGAGAACAACAGTGAGGATCCGTTGGAAAATTGGCTAGCAAAATCTGCTGGAACGAAGTGGAGTATGATATGCAAAAAAGTGGGGGTAATGACTAAAAGGAATTATCTGAAAGGCCTTTGGTAACTTGTTGAAAAGAAGGTGACTGATGCGTCAAACAATCGAGTATCAACTCAGTACTGATGGTAGTAGATACGAAGCCTGTGGAAAGGTAAGCTTTTAGTAGATATAATACAGTTAGTCATAATACATGAATTTAAAATACTAAAACATGTGGACTAACACGTACTGTATGGAGTATGGACGCTAGGTGATTCCTAGAATAAAGGGAGGAGCTTGTAGCTTGTGATCTATGAAAGAAAAGGGTGAAAAGGGCAATAAATGGAATAGATAATTGGCTGTATGGGCTTAACTTGCTATGATGATATCGCTACAGGGTGACTGACCTTAATTAGTCATACATATAATTGGAAATAACCCATACAAATTATAATTATAGTTTATTTACACAGGTATAATACTCAGCCAATCTAGTAAGATGCATACCTGCTGGAAAAGTTAGATAAGAGCGTACTTTAAAATATTAGCCACTTAGAAACAATGTACCTGTAGCATTGGCAGGATACACGTAATCTTGTGACAGTAGGCCTGCAAGTGCTGATGTTAACTTACAGAAGGGGTGGATATATAATGAAGGCGAGGGGAGATAGTGAGAGTGGACCAAATAAGGAAAGTAAAAGAGCCATATGCACCTGACCGATAGCAAAGGCTGAGGAAGGAGGGATGATATAGGACTAAAATTGTTGACAATACTGTATGAGCACTAAGGATTTGTGGCGGGGAACAATTGCCACAGGCTGGGAGCTCTGGGAGGATGATGTGAGGAAGGAAATGAGGAACGTAATGAATGTCTCCCATGCTGCTGGTTATGAGGCTGGCTGGGGTGGGACCGTAAATGGAAAGCTGCTGAGCTAATAGCTGTGTGCGCCTATAAGACAGCTGAGGAGATGAAGGTTGGGGAGGGAGATACCGGGGACTGAAGGTGCGGATGGCACCATCTGTGTGCTGCGGAACTGCCATAAACCTGGTGGTACGTATAGGGAAGCTCTCTTGCTGTGAGTAACCTGACATGCGGACCTAAAAGAACTTGAAGAAAATGGTAATTGGTGGCCAATGTTATATAAGATGGTACAACTAGTTAAAAAGTAATAGAAACATAATATCAAAGGGGGGTGAAATGGATTGTACCTGCTGCATAAATTCTGGAGCTGGCCTAAATAACAGACAACAGTTGTTAATACCAGTGGCTAGGTATCGAATGGAGCAGAGGGGGTGGAGTGGGATGATAACTTGACATACCTATCGGAGATAGCAAGAGAGGATATGTCTAGGATCCCCACTACTTGAAGCAGCCAGACAAGTTAATAAGACTAAGATATATTGAAGGTTGTTGTGCTTTGTGGGTTCTAATATAATATTAAAGACAGATATACAAGTCTTCTTATTCCAGCTTTTACTTACATGCAACTTGCAGACAACTTTGAACAACCAGTCTAAACCAGTTTTGTCACGAACCACTGAGCATGAATGTACTACTGAGCATGCTCAGCTTCTGAAAGCAACATAGTCACATTAATATAACACTTATACAAATATCATTACACCTTCCCCTCTTAGGAAAATTAAAGTATTCTAAACAACATGCAATAACATAAACATGTATATCTATTTTAGCATGTAATTCTGCATAACATAGCTATCTCATATAGACATTTCAACATGACTGTATCAGTCTTTCTGGACATCAGTATCTGACACAGCCTCTATGTTGCTATTTGGCACTTCATCAGAATCTATGTTAAGACACTTTTGCTCTGGTTCCTTTAGAATGTCTCTTCTATTCCTTCGAAGAATTGCTCCATCCTCTGTTTGAATCATGCACTTGTTCAATGATAGTACCCTTCTTTGACCAAGTATTGGTCTTATCTTTGAGTCTCACTTTGTTTCCATTTTGCAATTCTGGTAGAAGTATAGCTCTTGAGTCGAAATATACTTTCTGTCTCTCTTTTTGATTCACTTTAAAATGCTTATCTTGTTCACCTGCCCCTGTTGCAAGTTTATCTTCCTTCATAGGCAGATTGGAATGCAGTTGTCTTCCCATAAGAAGTTATGCAGGCGAGTAACCACATTCAAGTGGTGTACTGCGATATGCTAGCAGACCTTTGTAGAAGTCAGCTCCGCTGTCATCAGCTTTTCGCAATCATTTTTTGACAATTCCAACAGATTTTTCAACCAGCCCGTTGGACTGTGGAAAATGCGGACTAGATGTAGTAGGTACGAAGTCCCACTCTTTGGAAAACTTTCTGAAGCTGATATTGGCAAACTGTGGGCCATTGTCAGTAAATACTTTGAGAGGTTCACCGTGTCTAGAAAAGACTGACTTCATGCATCAAATCACATTCTCAGATGATGTTGACCTCAATCCACATACTTCTGGATACAAGGAAACGTAGTCTGTGATTATGACAAAATCTGTGTTGTTACATGTAAACAGATCAACACCAACCTTTTCATATGGCCTATCAGGAGCTGGATGTGGCTGCAATGGGTCTCTTGCATTGCTCACCTGGTACTTCAAACATGTAGAACAGGAGGACACTATGTCAGAAATATCTTGGTTCATTCTTGGCCAAAACATTACTTCTCTCGCCCTTTTCCTGCATTTCTCAATCCCCAAGTGACCTTCATCTTTTCCAGCATAAGCTTTCGTAGACTGTGTGGAATCACAATCTTGCTGCCTTTGAAGATAATGCCATCAACCACAGTCAGTTCAGCTCTGCAGTTCCAGTATTCTTGTACTCCAATTATGCAACTCTGTTTGACGTTAGGCCATCCAGTTACAATAGCAAGTTTGATTTTTTACAGTGTAGCATCTTTTTCTGTCTCTTGACGGATCAGCTGCATCTTTGCATCAGACATAGGCATAGCTAATCATATCTACGTAAGCTTGAATTTCTTCAGCTACCTTGTGATTTGGAACAGCTGTTTGATCACTGCTCTGGATCATGTGTCAGCCATATACATAAGTTTTCCTGGTGTGTATGTCACCTTTAGAGTATAGCGTTGCAATTTGATCATCATTCACCGTATCCTCTGAGGACAATCATTAAGAGACTTTGTGAATAATGCTATCAGTGGCTTGTGATCAGTTTCAACATGTACAAGATGTCCTGAAACAAACTGATGAAATCTCTCACATGCAAACGTGATACTAAGAAGTTATTTCTCTATCTGAGCATATCTTGTCTCAGCACTAGTCATGGAGCAGGAAGCATATGCTACTGGTTGCCAGTTGCTATCATGTTTTTGTAGTAGAACTGTTCCCAGTCCTGTTTGTGATGCATCAGATGATAGCTTAATGGGTTTAGCTGGATCATAGAACTTTAACACCGGTTCATGCGTAAGCACTTTCTTTAAGTGTTACCACGCTGTTTCTTGCTCATGATTCCAGTCCCATGCTTTTTTCTTTTCAAGTAACCATCTCAGAGGAGCTATCTTCTCGGAGAGGTTGGGTATGAACTTTCCCATGTAGTTGACAAACCCATAAACCTCTGCACATCCTTTTTGGTTTGTGGTCTCTGCATGTTTTCAATTGCAGATATCTTCATGGGATCAGGTCTGACCCCTTCATTGCTGATGATGTCTCCAACAAACTTTAGTTATATTACCCCTAATTGACATTTTTCTTTGTTTAGTTTCAAGTTTGCTTGTCTAGTAGCTTCTAGAACTTGTCTGAGTCGAGAATCATGTTCTTCTTTAGAAGTTCCCCATATGATAATGTCATCCATGGATGTGTCCACACCGTCAATGTGTTCGTATATAATGTGAATGGTTTTGTGATACACTTCTGGGGCAGGTGCAATGTCAAAAGGTAATCTCAGGAATCTGTATCTGGCATATGGTGTGTTGAATGTACACAATTTTGAGCTGGCTTCATCCAGCTTCAATTGCCAAAATCCCGAGGAAGCATCCAATTTACTGAAATATTTAGCATTAGCAAATTGTGACATGATCTCTTCATGAGTAGATAATTTAAAATGTTCTCTTTTTTATTGCTTTATTTAAATCATGAGGGTCTAGGCAAATTCTTAATTTTCCATTTCCATTGCCAGAGAATTCACCCACTCATTTGGTTCATCTATTTTTTTAATGAGTCCCAGGCTTTCCATTCTTTCAAGCTCTGCTTTGAGCTGGTCTTTCAGTGCAAATGGTACTTTCTTGCAGGGATGTACTATTGGCGGTACTGTTTTGTCTATCCTGATGGTGTGTTCACCTGGTAGGCAACCAAACCTTTTGAATAGATCACTGTATTCTACTATCAAACTGTCATATTCAGAATTACTTCCAGTTTCAAGTACTAGAACTCTTTTCACCAGGTTCAGTCTCTCACAAGATGATAGGCCTAATATTGCTTGAACATTTTTTGGGACCACAATGAATGAAAGAGTATGCACTTCATTTTTATATGACACTTTTACCACACATTTACCTTTTACTGGTATAGTTGCACCAGAGTATCATGTAACTCTGATATTAGTCTCCTGCAGTACTGGTCTTTGTTTCAACAGATTGAACTCAGTCTCTGATATTACATTAACTTGAACTCCAGTATCTAACGTAAACGGCATTTTAATGCTTTGCACCTGCAGTGTGATGATGCAGTCCTTTTGTGTTTGCTCATTCTGTTGCAGTGTATCTACACAGAATTCCTCCACAGCACTTTCATTCAGCATGTGCACTTCACTCTGCTTTTCTGTGCTTTTGCAGCATCTTGCAAAATGATTTAGTTTACCACATTTATTACAGCTCTGTCCATATGCAGGGCATTTCTTTGGTGAATGTTCAGTTCTACACTAATTACAAGGATTTGTCTTTTATCTAAGTCTAATCTTTTTCCTTTTGCGGATTACATCTGTTTTTTCACCATATTTCTGTTTTGCTCACACTTTATCACTGGTCTACAGCACATGTTCCATTATTGAGCTTTTTGGCCTGTGACTTAACAGTTTCAGCTGTTCTACACAATGCTAAGGCCTTTTGTATATCCAGGTCTTGCTCCCTAAGCAGCCTATCCATCAGAACAGTATCTGGTATACCACATACAATTCTGTCTTTTATCAAGGAATTTGTTAACTCTCCAAACTCACATGTTTTGCTGCGGTTCCTGAGCTTTATCACACATTGATCAACTGATTCTCCAGGCTTCTGCATACAGGTAAAGAATCTGTGCCTTTCATATGTAACATTTCTTTTAGGTATGCAATATTCTTCAAAATTATCCATTATTGGCTTTAATTTTAGGTTATCTCCATCTGGAAACACAAAGTTATTGTGTTTCTTCACCCAGTACATGCAGTACATCCAGTGCTTCTTCACCCAGTACATGTAGAAACAGTGAAGCTTTCATTGTTTTCACCTTTTCTGTCAGCATCAATGGTAGAGAGATATAACTCAAACCTATGTTTAAATGTCCTCCAATTTTCAGCAACATTCCCAGTCAACTGAAGTTCTGGTTGGGGTTGAAGGCCTTCCACACTGCCTCTTAGCCTGATTCTGCAGGCGTTTTTCTCAGCTCTCAGTAAAAGTAGCAGACTTGCAGCACAGCAAACTCTGGAGTGTTCTCTCACTTCAACCCAGCACTTCTGACACAATGTTGTGCTTTGTGGGTTCTAATATAATATTAAAGACAGACACACAAGTCTTCTTATTCCAGCTTTTACTTATATGCAACTTGCAGACAACTCTGAACAACCAGTCTAAACCAGTTTTGTCACATGACACCACTGAGCATGAATGCACTACTGAGCATGCTCAGCTTTTTAAAGCAACATAGCCTTATAACATAATACTTATACAAATATCATTACAATGGTAACTAGTGAGTAAACCTAATGAACAGTGTAAATGAATCTAACGATGTAGTATGAAAGAGTGAGGTGTATGCAGGTAAGAATGGAGCCATGTGGAGCTAGCGTATGGTGTACAGCTGATACCTGACTGCTAAGTAGGATGCAGTGTAGAACACTCATGCAGCAGCCTGCAGTTTAACTTACATGGCAGTATATGGCTGGCCAAAAATAAATGAACTGCGGTGCAGTAGTGACAAACCTGGCTAGAAATGAGCTAAAAGGATATTTCCGCCAGGTATGCGGTAAGTCTGCTGAGTGAGACAGCAGTGATGGAACTGAAACTACTACTACTGGCAGTGAGGGAGTGGATTAAGAGTAATCAAGATGCTCAGGAATTTATTGAGGTGTGGTGCAGTGAAAGGGAAAGGTAGAAACTAGCTGTAAGGTTGGCGCTGGTGCTCCTGACGCTGAAGAAGGGGAGTAAAAGGGAACAGAGGGGGAGAGAGAGACCAATAAGATGGTGGTATGTGGCAGGAACTCAAGTTAAACCGACAAACTAAAGGAGCGGTTTGTGATAAAAAGAGAACAGAAGATGAAGGCAGTGTATTGGAGGAGGGCAGGCGGACAGGAAACCTGCATGAATTAAGGGAGCAATGCCTCAGCCTGTTGCCTCTATCATTGAAGTGGCGGGTGGAGAACAACTTAATTATAAACACACATACTGGACTGTAGACACCAATATGGGCCCCATTGCTGTGGAGCACTGCTATACACACCACCAGCCAGATCTCCCAAAAACAGTGACACCAGTGTAGGAAAGAAGGATTTAGGTCATAAAGTGGCCCAACTGGGTGGTGGGTATTTAAGACCTGGAGGGCTATGCTTGCTACAGTACTGCAACAACCCTAGACAGCAAAGTAAAACCCATCTGAACAGCCTTGTGGGCGGGAAGAATATTGATTATGATAGGGTACCACTACATTTTACTACGAATGTGTAGCTGAAGATCCCTTATGTAATGCTGCACGCATGAGCAGAGAAGCACAGTTTAACATGGCGGCCAAGAACCTGCTGATAATTTATTTGAAAGGGGCTGATAAGCATAAAAATATTGTCCAGGTAGGGACTCTACAGATTAGAGTATGATACAATTAATTACTTGGCTTGGCAGTGTAAGGGCAATAGCAACGTTTGGCTTTCCACTTTATTTCTGAATACGTCTCCCATCAAGCTCAACTGACCGACTCTGGAGCTGTCTTACTGTTAGATATCTACTTCTATAGTGTGATGGTATTGTATATTTATCTGACCAGAAACTTTCCAGTTCAGCAACTATAAATGTGTAAAAGAAATCTCTTCACAAGCTCCTTGTGATGGCTTACCATGCTGAATGCAAAAGACCGGAAGTGACGAAACTGACCTGTAGACCGGAAGTGGTGAGACTGACATGAAGATCGGAGGGTGACAGTATGCAGAGCGAAGCTCACCAATGACGTAGTAAACCCCAGTGGGAGAGGCTGCTGTCTTGCTTATAACGGCTTGCAGCCTCTCCCACAAATTGAGGCCAAGCCTTTCACTTATTCTCTTTGGCCCTCTGAGTGCATAACACATTGCTGTGCAATGCCTCACACAACTCTCTGCCAATAAAACGGTTAATGGGAAACATTTTACTGATTTAGGATATTAACGTTTGCTTCCAGCTTTAATCATATTTTAATCACTTCTTATCATAGAGATTATGAAGTTAACTGCTACACATAAATTAATGTTACACCCATGACTAATGTGACAAGATCTCCATCTTAATACATGATACTTATGAAAACTAACACTAAAGGGTTGCTCTCATTCCTGTGTAGTGCTATAGAATGAAAATGTTGTGTCTGCATTAAAACTGAGATATTCTCCCCTTCTTCATCACAGTATTTTCACCATTAACATATTTATTTGTAAAGTATTATTTAATATTCTTAAACACTAATGCAACCAGATCACCATTTTAATGCAGGACCCTTATGAAAAACACATTCCTGCAGATTTTCCCAGATTTCCAGACACAGGGCCTAGTCTTGACTCCCTGTCCATGGATCCTGTTTTTAAAATGTTATTTCAATATCATATTCTATGTTCTTTCATTAAGGGCATAGTAATACTTTAAAATTACTAATCCCAATATTGTAGCAGTAAAAAAAAGAAATTATTTGCCCCAAGTGACATCTCTCAAACCTTTATGGTTTGAGAGATATTCACTTGAAAAATTCCCCCCTCCCTCCCTTTTCCCTGAAGTCAGCGTTATAGCTGACTGCAGGGGAGGCCTGTCCTATGATCATCCGGTGGCTCTGCAGCAGAGCTGCGATCGCGTTAATAAAAAAGAAATCATTCACTTAAAAGGTCTTCTACGTGTGGTTTGCACCCATATTGCACCAATACTGCACCCATATTGCATCCTTAATGTGTCAATATTGCACTCATATTGCATCCTTAATGTGTCAATATTGCACCAATATTACATCCATATTGCACCCATATTCCATCCTTAATGTATCAATATTGCACCCATATTACATCCTTAATGTGTCAATATTGCACCCATATTGCACCAATATTTCACCAATAATGTACCCATATTGCTTCCTTAATGTGTCCTTATTGCACCAATATTACACCCATATTGCACCAATATTGCATCCTTAATGTGTCAGTATTGGACCCATTTTGTACCCATATTGCATCCTTAATGTGTTAATATTGCACCCATATTGCATCCTTAATATGTCAATATTACACCCACATTGCACCAATATTTCACCAATATTGCACCAATAATACACCCATATTGCTTCCTTAATGTGTCCGTATTGCACCAATATTGCACCCATATTGCATCCTTAATGTGTCCTTATTGTACCCATATTCCATCAATATTGCACCCATATTTCTTGCTTAATGTGTCAATGTGTCCTTATTGCACCCATATTGCGACATGTTAACAAACTAAATCTTATTGCACCCATATTGCGTCATTACTGCACCCATATTGCGACACGTTAATGCACTAATTGGTGAATGCACCATTCGGAGCGACGTGAAATGTAGAAGTTGCGTCACTTTATGACGCACAACTTTAAATGCGACACTTCAAATGACGCGGCAAAACACATGCATCATTTTATGACGCGAAACTGTACATACAACACTTCAAATGGATACCTGAACAACTGATGGTAAGGAGTGCCCTGAATAATAATACAAATGGCACATCTCTTTGCCTACAGAGGAGGTACAAAACCTGTGCACATATTTACACCACTGAAAAGGTGCTCATTCCAAACACCCAGTTACACCATAAGATCAAGGGTACCTTCACCTGCAAATCATCCAATGTAATATACCTCATCATGTGTGCAAAATGTCCAACAGCAATTTATGTGGGTGAAACTGGACAGCCATTACATAAGAGGTTTCATTCCCACAGATCCAGTGTTAACAACAACAAGACAGAGACACCAGTGGGAGAACATTTTTGCCAAAATGGACACAGTGTCAGGGACATTAGGCTGACTGTACTGATGGGACAATTTCACACTCAGAGGGACAGAAACTTATGGGAGGTAACGTTAATGCTACGATTTGATTCTTTGACTTATGGGCTGAATAGAGACAGAGAATTTCTGTCACGTTATCGCCTTGTGGATTAACCTCTACAACAGTCCCTCTGTGATCATAAACACCTGGACTCCTCAGAGGAAGAATGCAATTTAAATTACATCCTCTACCATTGACTGATCAAATAATCAGTGTCTGGCTGAACTTTCTTATCTGATTTCCATTATAAATAATGTAATGTGTACTTGTACTTAAGAGAGATGTTTTCATATCTGTATAACATGCCTGAGGAAGAGACCTAAGAGGTTTTGAAAGCTTGCATTCTAAATCTGTTTAGTTAGCCAATAAAGGTATTAACTTTACTAAATGTTTGCCTCCTGTATTTCTACGGGTAACATGTACCAACTCACATGTATTGGCAAGTATGAAAACACACACAACACATCATATCTTCCAAGTATCCCTCTTTAGGAGGGATAGTCGCTCTCTGAGACACAAATCCCTCTGTCTTTTTAGGTAAAGCGTGGTAAGGTGTTAGCCATAGCAAATGCAAGAGACTAGTAGAGTAAAATTGATACCTTTATTGGCTGAGTGGCTTTGGATGCAAGCTTTCAAGACAAGTATGCGGGTTATGCACTAAGCCACGATAAAAAGTCGATAAAGTGGAGATAACTTCTCCAGTGATATCACTTCTTCAATTCCAATGTTATTTTATAGAGCCTATGCACTAAGATCACCAAAGTCAACGAAATCTTAGTGCATTGATTCCATAGAATAACATAGGACTGGAGAAGTGATATCACTGGAGAAGTTATCTCCACTTTATCACACCTTAGTGCATCACCCTGTAGGTCTCTTCTTCAGGTATAATAAGAATGAGAGCTGTATGCACAATACATGACTTTAAAACTCACGCACATAATTTTAAAATTTAGCCCCTGACTGCCGAAGAAGCATCCATCACACTGCAACACAATGCATTGGATACCTGTGTGGCACCCAAAGGGACAAATTCCACACTATTAGTGTGGGCCATACATTATACTATAGGCTCTGTTACAGCTATGTGAAGTAGAATAGAAAATGTAAACAAGATTAATTACCATTTTTACGCGCCAGTGAAATTGGCAGGAGATGGCTAGGTTAAAAGAATGGATGCATTAACTTTCTAAATGCCAGAGGGATGCACAACCCATCTCTTACAATGAGATGTGCAGTCCCCCGGCATTCAAAGGAACCAAAAATATCTTTATTTTGTGGGATAATGTGACATACATTATTTGTCATGGTTCAGGGAACAGTTCAGAGTGTTAAACTTGGTTATTAATTTATACTCCCAGATTTATCTGCCTCTCTGTGTCTTAAAATGTCACATCAATATGGTCACTGTGAGATCTTTAATGCTGTGATCCATTCTGCAGAAATAATGACCAACTGGGGCGTCTCCTTTGTTGTTCACACTGGACCTATGACAATGTATCCTTTTTCTCAGGGTCTGTCATGTCTCACCAACATATAGTCTTGTTTGGGGATATTTCACACACACGTGATGAGGTAAACATTAGATGAGCCACAGGAGAATTTACCTTTGATATTGTGGTTTCTGTGGGAATGTGGTATGGGCTCCTTATCTGTGTACATATGTGTGTGCACAGGTTCCAGATGTCCTTTGTAGACAGGTAGAAGCACACTTTTTTGTTGTATTTGTAAGTGGGCTCTTCATCACCAATTGCTTCAGGTTGGGGGGCTGTTTATAGGACAGGAACAGAGGTCTTTGGAATATTCTTTTTAATATGTCATCAGTATGTAGTATTGTTTGGAGCTCTTTTGAGATTTTATGCAGTACTTCAAGCTGTGGGTTGTAGTTGACTATTAATGGAACACTTATCTTCCTGTGGTTGTATTCCAGGAGATTTCTTCTGGGTACACTGGTGGCTCTCTGAATTTGGAGGTCGTGACATTGGCATTATATCCATGACTGATAAAATCTTTCCTGAGATTTTTAAGATCTTGATCTCGGTCAGAGGTCTCAGAGCATATACGGTTATACCTTAGGGTCTGGCTATAAAAAATAGATTTTTTTTGTGTGTGAGGGTTAGAAACTGTAATTTCTGAGAGAATTAGCATGTGTGTTGGTTTGCAGTACAGAGATGTACTGATGAGGTTCTTACTGATTATACTATCCAGAAAGTTAATTTTTGTGGGTGAACAGCTGAGTTTGAGCTTTATGGTGGCATGGAAGACTATTTAATTTTTTGACATGCCAAAATGTCATTTTCGCTGGCAGTCCAAATGATTTGGAGATCATCTATGTAACTGAAAGAGGCTTTATTTGGCAAGTGGAAAAGAACTCCTCCTCCAATGCTGCCATGAATAGGTTGGCGTATTGAGGTGCCATTCGTGTTCCCATAGCAGTTCCAGTCTTTTGTAAGTATAGTTCTTGCTCAAATGTGAAATAATTGTGCAAAAGTATAACGTGTATTAGTTGGGTTATAGGTTCTGTGGGTAAGCCCTCTTGCTCTAGGAATGTTGTGCAGGCTGCAATGCCATCTTCATGTGGAATATTGGTGTAGAGTGAGGCTAGAATGGCTTCCCTAGGGATGGAGCTGAGGTCAGACAGTTTTATTAAGAGGTTTGTTGTATCTTGTATGTAGCTGGGTATTTTTCGACAAATGGTTTGAGGATCCTCTCCACCCACCCAGAGATATTTTCTTTTGAGTGTGCCTGTTCCAGATATTATTGGCCTTCTGGGATTCCCTTCCGTATGTATTTAGGAAGCACATAGCTGTAACAAAGCCTAGAGTATAATTTATGGCCCACACTGATGGTGTGGAATTTGACCCTTTGGGTGCCACACAGGTATCCAATGCATTGTGCTACAGTGTAATGGATGCCCCTTTGCAGTCAGGGGGTTGGATATTAAAATGATGTACATGAGTTTTAAAGTCATGTATTTTGCATTTAGCCTTCATTCTTATTATACCTGAAGAAGCCACTCAGCCAGTAAAGGTATCATTTTTTACTCTACTGATCTCCTCTTTTTAGATCTGATTGTGTGATGTGTATGTATGTATATCACATTGCTCCACCTCAATAAAACACACATTGTTTGTTTAAATTTCGGTATATGTGTTTATAAATTAATATGTGTAAATAAAATACTTTGGTCTTGTTCTAAATAACTTATTCAATTACACATAAAGGTGCCAATAGGTCATGAAATCACATACAAATTTTCAGTAATGCCCCACCCACCAGCTATCCTTTCAAAATGCGACATATTCGTACATAACTATATCATCTAAGTGTCCCTTTTTGGCCACATGAAATGTTGGAAGGTTACACAGCATGGTTGTTGTTGATAAGCATCCCACATTTTTTAAATATACTTTCACTGCCACCCCTGAATTGAAAAATTAACTATGGTTTGCACTCTGTCGTTTTGATCTAAAGATGTTTTATATGTATTTTATCTGAAGTCATCAAAGAAATATTACTGAAGCTCCTGTACGGAGACAGGAGATAGAGCTCATTTCTCACTTTGTGGACAGATGTCACTCTCATCCCTCCCCTTTAGCTATAGATCAGAGTTGTATTGGGTGCTGTACATTAACCGCTGCATCAAAAATTGACGCCGCTGATGAACTACGTGAAAATGCAGGGCCGGCGCCACCTATAGTCAAGGTAGGTGCCGGCCTAGGGCGCGCATCTGTGGGTACCACGCAAAGCAGAGTCGCACACACCTCAGCAGCTGCTGTGCTGTACCTGGTGCAGAAAGTGAAGAGGAGAGAGAGACAGGCACCGCGCTGAAAAGAGCGGGTGCCTACAAAGCCTCCTCATGCCGCCACCACCTGACCGATGAGTCACGAGCAGGAGCCAGCAAATTGTTGGCATTACTGGGAGGAAAAGCAACATGAGGTGTTGCAGGGCACGAGGAGCTGCCAGTGAGTGGAGGCAGAGTGTGGTGGAACAGAGGTCTGCGCAGCATTAGATGAACGAGCGTGTCAGGTAGTCACACTTTGAGTGCCATACCTATCTGGCACTCAAAGGGTTAAACGTACGTGTCATGGCCTCAAACACACAGAGGTATTTATAACGGCCTACAAATATGAATGTCGCACCAAGGCATGACATGGCAGCCTTAGGGGCTAATGATAGGAAGAGGAATAGTGACATACATTGCTCCATACAGACAGTAGGTCTTGAAAGCAGAAAACAAGTTTCTCTACACACTTTGATCATAAAAATAGGACAGTGGTACAAGGAGATAAGAGGGCGCATTTTGAGCCTATTGTAGGGAAGGCTGGTGAATGTGTGTGCACCCAAAACACATTATAGCAATCTCAGCAGTGAGAGATGTTGGAATGTTAAATGAGTTAACCAGACTGGGGAATAAGGAGGAAGAGCTGTCCAGCACATGGAGATGTATAGGGTAAATTATAGTTGATGAGTTTAGGATTTAAGCCTTGGAGTGCCACTGTGCCAGAAATGTAGCCACACATTGCACTGCAATGCGTTGAATACCGTCTCAAAGGGTTTCTTTATATAACAACTACTATGGGGTTTCAAGGGGTTAAATCAAGCTGTCCTCTAACTTTGGGACAAAAAAATGTTAATTAGCGCATAAGGCATCAATCGTTAAGAGAAGTGGGTTATAAGTGGGTAGGGTACAAGGGGTGGAGTCAAGGGGGCGGAAAAACGAGATTTCCAGGAATTATTTCTCTGCATATATAATGAAATACAGAATTCAGTGACTTTATCATAACAAAATAAGATAAAGGCAGTGCGTCTTCCGTTTTGAAGACAGAAAATAAAGTTCTCCGCTCCCACTAATCTAGCGTTTATACTTGTACGATCAAGAGCGATACACAGACTTCTTTACTGAAGCCCGCTCTTACAGCCGATGACAGGTTATGGGATTGTGACGTCAGTAGCAGCCGCCTTATGTTGTTGTACTGCCGGTGTCACGCTCTGTGGTGTCACGTGGGCAGAAAAACACTTTCTTGCAGGTTCTATCTTCTGATTGGTTGGTCCTATGCTGACGTCCTATGTAGAGGCGCAGTGGTTTACTGGCGCGGAATTCTGTACTGTAAGTATTAATGACAGTCTGGGTGATATAGTATGGCCCGGGGACAGGAATCAGCATTCTGCATTAGGGAAAACATTAGTCGTACTGCCACCAAGAATACGTTACAGTCCGTGTGTTCATAAGGTTGTTTCTTCAGTACGTACATTGGCAATTCAGATTCATGACAGCAGCCAATGGAGCGTGTGTCACTCGTATACCACATCTGTGCTGTCGTTTACAATAGTTCACATCTCTCAGAGATTAAAACCTCTACGCTTATAAAATAACAATTACGGGTCGTTGTTAAAAGCGAACATTTTCTCCTGCAGGAATTTATTTTGCACTGTAAATGCCCCACCCAACACATATATTTCAATAGTATACACACCATATCTTCTAAATAATGAGTTCCGTCAGAGGAGATTTTATTCGACTTCTAAACACGTTTTCTCATGTTGGGCTGTGCTTACACAGTATAAATTCTAATTATTGTCCTAGAATGTCTAATCATTCTAAATGCTCATAACTATAATATTATCTAAGTGCTATCTAGTCACCCTACAATCATATTTCAACTAGTTAACATTCCTCTAAGATCGACATATTCCTCCAATAAATGCTTTTTTTTTTCATTGAGAACAATCCAAGACACAGGTGTCAAATGGTGGTGTCAATCCACTTTAAAGATAGTATGCTTGTATATGGAAAAAGTGTACACGTAAATAGGATATGTTCATAATTCATGAACATTCTTATACAGCTGTTCCAGTGGGGCTTTGTAATTTTTAAAATCCATGAAACAGGTGATCACTTGTCTTATCTTCTGTAGCTGTGTTGCAGCTAGTGGTCTACATTAATAACAAAACACACTACTAAAAATTATATGTTTCTTCCTTACTTATTACTCAGATTTGTTCACCTAAGGTTTGTCAGTGATTGGCTGAAAATACCGGCTATATGGATGTTCAGTTGGGGAAGTGCATTGGCTGGTAGACATTTTATTTTGTATAGCTGTACTCGCTGAGAGTCATTTCAGCCATTATAGGACCTCTAATAATAAAATACTCACTTGATAATATTTAAAAAAAAATAACCGATATGTATAATTTATATTTCTTGACGGATCTTAAAGGGAAACTTTTACTTCAGTAATGTCTCTATATATTTGTAACCTGTCAGAAGAAATCATAAATACAGCTAGAAGTTGTATTACTCTCGTAAAATGCCTATATGTACTTTCCTGTGCTTTGAGCTATTTTATCACAAATTGCATACATAAACTGCACTAAATATTACTATAAATTGTTTGGACATTGTTGCAGTCTATGTTCAGTGCACTGAAAACTCTTCCTTCTTTGTATGAACGTCTGTCAGGAGTAGACAAATCTGAGTTGCAGAGTTCCTAAATTTTGGAAGCATTTCATACACATTTGTGTACATGCACCTCTTCACTGCCTTATATGAGCGTTGGAATTAGACAGGAGTTTTATATTTTTACATCCCTAATGATAGTGCCTTTTGTAGAAAAGAGAAGTGGAGGCATTCTGGAGCAAACCAGCTGCACCATAGTGTAGAAATAAAATTCATGATGATTTAAATGGTGCTTTTAACCTCTTTAATGCTAAATCATCTTTAACACATTGCAACGCATTGAAAGTGTTTCTTTTATTTAATACGTTATAAGCCTTATTTAAATAATTGGGCTTTTTTCTTTATCTGGGGTTACAGGTTTACCCTCAAATTCTTCCACTTTTCATTTGAAATGAAGGCCCATGGGGATATATTGCTAAAGACAAAAGCTGCGCTGTCCTACCCCTTCCCTTCTGTCTTTCTTCTTTTTTTTTTCTCTAGCATCTAGGACAGGACTGGAAATTTCCACTAGTCTTTGACTAGTGGGAAAAAATCCAGAAGTCGATTAAGAATAATGATCTGTTTAACACTGGGTGGGCTAGTAACTTTTTTTTTTTTTTTTTTTTATTATTATTATTTTGGTGGGTGAGCCTCTCTTCTTCCCAGCCCTGCTTCAAAGGGTTAATATTAGTTTTCAAGTGGAACTAATGCTTTATGGTGCATTTGTAAGGGCTTTCAAAACCATCTATATTTATGTTACCGTTTTATTGTTTTGTTTTTTTTAATTGGAGACTATAGTTAACAAGATCAGTTTATACAAATTAGTTAGTACTTATTATCTGACACACCAGGCTGGGCCAACCAGTGTTGTGTAATTGGCAAAAACAGACAATAAGGATTTGTGCTTGTGAGTGATATTTTGAAAGCATTCACCTATTTTGCTATGAAGTATTTCACTTTAAAGGGATTGTAACATAAAAAATCTAGATCACCGAGTCTTCTTTATAAGATAAGATAGACACTGCGATATTTTAAAGCACTTACTTGTCTGTAGTTCAAAAACTTATGAAATGAGAAGGATCCCCTGCCTGCACCTTCTGTTTAAGTCACTGCTGCAGGTCCAGATGGATGCGACGAGGGATAAACTTCAGTATGCAGAGGAAAATCCTGCCCTCCTTTGTCAAGGGTGGGGGGCAGCGTTTTCCTTATACTTACTGAAGTTTGTCCCTCGCTGCATCCATCGTCGTACGACACCATTAGAGATCCTGAGGGAGGCGGCCAGAAGGGGAGGGCGGGGAATACTTCTCCACATCATAACTTTTGAACTACAAACAAGTAAGTGTTTTGAAATGGCGCAGTGGGTTTCGTATAAGGACGACAACCTATTTTTTTTAAACATTACAGTCTTTTTAAGTGAGAATGTGATTGTCAATACCAGGAATCTGAGACTGCATTAAGACCTAGAAGTTACAAAGTACTAACATTAAACTCAAGACGTAATGGTTAGTTTTTATAATATATTTAATTTAGGATTAATGAGTGCATTTATGTATATAATTATAAGTTAAGTTTTAGTGGCACAGTTTAATTACAGAAGACACAGGTGGCAAGATCTATTTTTAAAGGGCAAGCAACATCTAATAATAACTCCACTTACCTTACTTCAACCAGAAGTTCTTAATTGTTCCTTTTGAAGTTTGCCTTTGTGCCTTGGTTCAAGAGAAAACATTTTCAGTTTGTCCTGGATTTCATGTCCATGTACTTAAAGGGACAGTAATGTTTCACAATTAAAACAGCTCCAATTAATCTTCCCGCCCATTTTACTGATGTAACACTGCTCACCTCAGAGCAGCAAGACTGTACGGATGGATCACAGAGAGGGACAATCTTCAGTGAGCATAAGGAAAAACCTGTCAAGTTGGCAGGGTTTTCCTTATGATCACAGTAAGAAAATTGTCCCTTGCTGTGATCTGTCCGGTCAAGTGACCAGATTCCACATCTGAGAAGAGGTGGCTTACACTAGGTAAAAGAGGCGGGAGGGGGTACTTTATCATCCAATTACTCTTGAACTACAACTCTGAAAGTATTGAAATAATACTCTCCATGGCCCAAATACTATGAAGATTATTTGGAGCTACTTTTATTTTGAAACATTACTATCCCTTTAAATGGTAAAGATTATTATGTATAGAGGATTGTGCAAGGCATTGATTTGCAGTGTTGTGTGCACTCCTTTGATCCTTATAGGGTTAAATAGTCTCTTGCACTCTGCTTGCTTCAGTTTCAAGAAACTGCCAGGACTGGCTGAAGTTATCTTTTGCAAAAAGACACAATTCGTAGGGACCATTAGGGTTTTCTGGCCACAATAAGGTGTGTGTGCGTGTGTGTGTGCGTGTGTGTGTGCGTGCGTGCGTGCGTGCCCATACCCACACAGGTTTTTTTATCAGGATTTGTTACTTCACCTTTAGCCCTTTGAGTGCCTGAGGGGTATGCAACGCATTGCAAAGCAATGCGTTGCGTACCCCTCTGGCACTCAGAGGGTTAAGACACGTGGCAACAGGCTGAATGGAAGATATTTTGCATAGTGCTCTTCTCTTCCTTAGATCTGTGTCCGCTGGTTCCTCAAAATGGAATTGTTAGTTGGTACAAGATACCATATCCTTGGAGGCAGTCATCACTGTTTGTTGCAGGACTCCAAGGACGACAAACGCCTCCCACTGAAGGCTATTATTCATAGGCTATTCAAATGAACATGCACAATTCCAAAGATCAGAGTCCTCATAGGACGTTAAATTCTTTCACATCAATGGCCAAATGGAATCAAAGACCCATAAGGCACTGCACCTGCATGACAGGCCCAGCCACACACTAGTCTTTCCTCTTCTTTGACAGCAGCACATAGTCAAACAGAGGCTTTTAAATGAGTAATAGTACTTTATTATGAACAACAAATATACTGCAGTGCTGTTCCTGCTGATCCGAAAGGATCCCCCTCCCTTTCCCCTGCGTCAGTCAGTCTGCCTCTCAATCTGGTCCAGATGAAATGTGGCACGGGGCAGTCTTCAGTAAGCAAAAGGAAAATCCTGCTGTCCTTCGTCAAGGTGGACAGGGTCTCAATACACTTACTGAATGAAGATTGTCCCTTTCTGCATCTGTCCAGGTCCCACAACCGGATTCCAGATCTGATGGGAGGTGGCCAGAAGGGGAGGGAGGAATATCCTTTCGGTTTCAATAGTGCTTGAACTACAAAACTGTAAGTACTGAACTATAATGCTCCCTGCTCAAAAAAAGAATAAAGAAGACTGGGACCTCCACTTTATTAGACGTAATACTATCCCTTTAAGGACCAGAGGGTTGTGCAACACATTTCTTTAAAACGAGTTGAACACCCTGTGGTCATTAACCCCTTAACTCCGAGTGGCATGCCAGGACTGTCACACAATTCTATCCTTTGATATGCAGTCCTGGCATTTCATTGTTTTAAGATCACAGTGAGCCTTTTGAATTAGGGGGTGTTGCTGGAGGCAGGACTGGTGGGTAAAGCATTAACCCCTTATGCATCGGCCCAGCATGCACGCAGAGGTCATTTAAGGACCACTGAGCATTTTTTTTTTAAAAAAAATTGAGTCCGATTCCGGACTCCCCGAACGCATGGAGCCGCGCGGGGAGCCCAGAATTCCATGACAGTCCTGGTACATCATTGGTCCTTAAAGCAGCCATGACGTACCAGGACTGTCAAGGGTCCTTAAGGGGTTAAACATATTTTAGTTTACTTCATGGTCTGTTGACACTTCTTTTTTAATAACTGAATAAATTATTGTGGAGCATCAAAGTATTTTATTTACACAGACTCCTTTTTAAACATATACTGAAGTTTAAACAAATATTAATTTGAATTGTACTTCTGTGTAGCAGCGTGATACTTATATACACACACCATACAGTCTGATCTTCTAAAAAGAAAGACCCCACAATAGGAAAGAGGGACAAAAAGGGTGAATGGCCATTCTTTTTATCCATTCCCTGTTAAAAATGCACTGAGAACAAATCGTCACAGGAAAACTTATAAACAATGTTGTTGTTTTTTTTCCCCCCCAGTTTTTCTACTTTTTTATATAAGGAAATGATAGATGATACCAATACATAAGACATTAAAACAAAGCCTAATTATCCTTAAAAATGGTATATAATTTGTGGGGGTGCACTAAATGAGTTGAGGGAAAATCTGGTTGAACAACTCAGGATTTCATTCTATGTGCATTTTGACACTATTCACGAAGCAACTTTACCACCAATCCCTCTCAAAACCTGCAAACAACATTGATTAGTGTTCAGCTACGTCTTCTCAGAATGGCAGCAATCCACATGCATAGGTTTGTCATGTTTTGGGGAAGCTACTAGGCCAAATTTGGAAAATGCGCATCTCCATTTTCAGACATTGAACTTTCACAGATTGTGAGCATTCAAATACAAAACAATATATAGGCTAAACAGATTCACTGGAATGCTTTAACCCTTTTAGAGCCAGAGAGAGCAATATGTTGCGTACCCCTCTGGCACTCAAGGGGATAAGTCCTGTAATAGCTTTGAGTGAAGATAACAACTCCACTGTCTGATAAATTGAACTCCTCTGTAAGTGGGCCGATCTTCATTAAACATGATGGGTTATTGGGACAAATTAAAATATCCACCTCCAGATAGGTGAAACATAAAAAGTTGCTAGTTTATTAAAACACCCCAAAAAAAAAAGTATGTTCTATGATACAAAATATCCAGTAGAATAAAGCACTACATATACCAAATGCATCAAATCTTAAGAAACAAAGAAAACCAGTGGTTTAGCTGTACACATTTTGTTATAAACCATAGCAGTCCTGATGAAGTCTTTCATCTTTTTCTTTGTTTGGGGAACCCTTTACAGTTTTTTTCTAACTGTGTCTAAAAAAAGTAACTTTAATTAGGGAGCTGAAATAAAAAAACGATCCACATGTAAATGATATTCCATTAAATAAGGGGTTAATGAGGTCCCGCACAATCTCTGCACTGGTTCAAAGAAAGTCTGGGCAACCAGGCAGTCCTTGACCTCCTGTAGAAAGCCTGAGTATAACCTGTGGCACTCACAAAACTTATAGACCTTTACAGGAAACCTTGCACGTTTAGAGGGACTATACTGATGAATCCCAGGCATCATCACTGATACATTAATGTAGATATTTTTATGGGGGTGTATACCTCTGCAAACTTGCTGTATACTAGAAATTTTCTTTAACCCCTTCGCGTCCTGTGACGTACCTGGACCGTCACGCTTGTCCGGCACTTAAGGACCAGTGACTGTCCTGGTACGTCACGTACTTTTACTCACCGCGCTCCTTCAGGAGTGCGGTGAGTAATACCGTGGACTGAAATTGATCGCTCCAAGACCGGAGCGATCTCTTTCAGTCCTCCCTGCGATGTGCCGCCCCACGTCATCAGTCACGTGGGACGGCACGTTGAACATGTCTATCTGGTCCTTAAAGGACCAGACACCGCGGGATCGTCGGACCCTAAGGGGTTAAGCAGGCACTGGTTATTGTTGTTTAAATGCATGAAACGCAGAAACATTTCTTATCTTTCCCTAGTCATTGTTGTGGGAAAATAGGGGTAAGACAAGATGAGGTTTGTTCTAGGTTTGTTTGTTTGTTTTTTTTTTTTTTTTTTTTAATTATTCCTATATCTATTAGGGCCCAGAATTTTTTAAACTCCCCAGTATTTGTGGGTTGCCAGGATTGGTGCCCTCAATGAAGGATTAGCAGCAAGATATGGCGCTGCTTACTCATTAGATTGTTAGACAATATCCCCCCAAAATAATCTTCCTTCAGAAAAGAAAGAAATAAAAACTTGAGGGGCAAAACCTGACACATCCTCTTTAATTCCTGGATGAGTTTACTAAGGGGCCATACTATGGTTATGTGTGGTGAGTACACAGATAAGGGGTGCATCACGTTCCGGCAGAAATCGAAACAGCCAACTTCAGCATGTCACTTCCATAAAATATACTTTATTGGATACAAAAATATATAAAAGGCAATTCTTTTGCCAAAGAGCAAGGCAGCTCCTATACAAACATGCTCTTGATGCTCTCACCATGGCTTTCTGGTATTTAATTTAATAAATGAATTTAAATTAAATACCAGAAAGCCATATGGAATGAATAGTACGCATGATGTGCCTTTATATATACATCATGTGTGAATAGTTCCCATATTTAGTAAGGATATACTGTAAAATCTCAGGTATAATACGCACCTGTGTATAATACGCAGGTGCATATTATACCAATTAGGGTAAGGATGTTCTGCCATTTGGGGAAAACAAGAGTGCCTATGTATAATACGCACCCTTGTTTTCCCCCCCTTGCTAAAAAAATTATAAAGGCTGGCCGATCCCTTCCCTCCCTCCCCCGGGTCAAACCCGCTCTCAAAACAAGCCTTACTAGCTTGATACACAGGGCATTACCATTGGCTGTAGGCGGAAGGTCCTGCAAGGCCATTGATGGAAGCGGACGGCAAAGGGAAGCGTGCCGCCCGCAAGGAAGCTGTGCAGAACTATTTATTTTGCCTCATCCACAGAAGAAGCGGACTTCAAGCTAGTAAGGCTTGTTTTGAGAGCAGGTTTGACCCGGGGGAGGGAGGGAAGGGATCGGCCAACCCTATTTTATTTTTTATTTTTTAAACTCTCGTGTATAATACGCACCCCCCACTTCACATAAGGTGAAGTGGGGTAAAATTGTGCGTATTATACCCGAGATTTTACGGTAGTTTTATGATGCATACTTGATCTCTGGTCAGACCTCTCCCTCGTCCCATGTGAGATAGAAGTGTTTTGTATATTGGTTTTTGATTGATGACATTTAGGGCATGAAGTGGTTAAGTCATACCTGTATTGTCCTTTGTTCTTCTGCAAACTAAAATTTGGGTTTTTTATATCTGATTGTTGAATGTATATTTAGGAATATGAATGAGTATGGTTTAAAAGTTGATGGGTATGAGTAGTCTGAAAAGCTGATGGTTTAATGATTAAAATGAAATAGGCGCATATCCTTTGGATGAATTCCCCTATTTTGAAACATTGGATTTAGTATGTAAATATATATAAAAATGAATAGGTCAGATTAAAGCCTGGAAAAATGTTGTGGCTTAAGAGTATTTTGTTGGTGAATCCAAGGTAATTGAGCGGAGATGTGCCTATAGGTCAGTTTGAATTAACGATGGATAGCCGATTGGCTAAACATTGGCTTGTTCTGATTGACCATTCTATTTCAAGTGTTGAGTAATGCAACTAACCAGACCTATGATTAAGTGTGGAGGCATGAAACGCGTTAGGTGGTGAGAGCATCAAGCGCATGTTTGTATAGGAGTTGCCTTGCTTTTTGGCAACAGAATTGCCTTTTATATATTTTTGTATCCAATAAAGTATATTTTATGGAAGTGACATGCTGAAGTTGGCTGTTTCGATTTCTGCCGGACCGTGATGCACCCCTTACCTGTGTCGTCAAGTTTGTCAAAGTCTGTGGCCGAGACTGTTAGGGGTAGCACTGGACCGGTAAAGCAGTTATATATGTGGTGAGTTCCTTTGGCAACTCATTTATATGAATGGATTATTTATTGATGGAAGACACTAAGCACTAGAAGCGAACTGTGTTTGGATTTGAGTTGGATATGTGTGAGAGTACATCTCATTGGAGATGGAGACATACATCACCATATCCACTAAGAATTAAGTATGAAAGGGGAGGGGTGGGGGTTGAATCTAATCATTAGCATTCAGAGTTCTATTACTGCTGGCAATGTGTAAGAGATGCCCTCCATTACACATTGCCAGTAGTTCAACAACCCTGAAGTCTGAGAGCACCCTCTCTGCTCCCCCCCCCACTTGCCCACAGGGGGAGTGGAGAGGATCTGTTTTGACTTCAGTACAGAGCCACCTCTGTCTTTCTCTGCCTCAATATCTGAGTGAGGAAGAGAGGCAAAGAAGAATGACATTGAATTTGTCATGGTTCCCTTGCACATGGTATTCTCTGTAGCAGTGATCACATGTGCGGAAACTAACTTTTCCTCCCCTCCTCTTATTGACAGTTGTGTTACGTGTGATGGTCCTGGCACATCACTCTGCATTTAGGGAGTTAAACATCTTGGCTTTCTTCTTTCTCCACAATAGATAATGGAGTCAGCTGTCTCCACTGAAGATAAACCTGCACCAACTGCAGAAAGTCATTACACAGAAGATGAGATTGAGTTTATTAGTGTAAGTATCTGAACTGATGTTGCTGTTAATAATTTTCAGTATGGCTATAAATTATGGTAATCATATGCTATTGACTTTCTTGTAATTTTAGTATCTGATTGTAAGCTAGGATGTGTCTTCAAGTGTCAGTCCCATTGTAGAATCCATTTATGCAGTGCAGGGGTGGGCATGAAGCCCTCCAGCTATCGAAGGCCACATATAGGATCCTCTGTTCATCATCTCTGATCTTCATTGAGATTGGGCATCAATCAGTTATCTGCCTTATATGTGTGAGATAAGGAAAGTAGACTAAATGTTTCCGCTCTTGAGACATACACATGCGTGTATATGTGTATATCCTCTCCATAGAGTTCTTTATGACTTCCCTGCTATTACATGGTTGCTAGGAATGGGGGATTTACCAGTACATTATCTGCAAATGAGAAGAGAATGGGGGAAGGAAGAGAGTAGAACTTGCCTGGAAAGGAAGAAGGGGAGGGGTTGGGGTGGAAAAGGAAGAAGGGAGAGGTTGGGGTGGAAAAGGAAGAAGGGGAGGGGTTGGGGTGGAAAAGGAAGATGTTCCACTAAAGAATCTGGAAATTAGAGTGGTGACTTTAGGATCAGATGAACATAACTTGGCCCCCCAAGCAGATGACATCATGTTCTTGTTGCTAATCCCCAGTCATCCATTTCATTTCTGCCAGATTTTCAAGATTACTATGGTGTTGTGTCTAACTTTAAGAGCAATATGACAAAAGTGTCCCTTTAATAGTAATACGGTAATTGCACCCTTTCCAGTGGCGCTCCTCCACTCTTAACTATCAAGGGATTTCCATTGCTTATATCCCCGCTTTCACTCTGAGTTCTGAAAAAAATCATAAGTGTTCTCAAGTCAGGTTTATTTATCCACCTCACGAAAAGAAAACTCAGTCTACTTAAATACAAATTAACCTCATTCCCCTTATTTTGCATATACTCCCAAACCCTCCCATTTCAATACTTCATACGCATCTTTAGAATGTGTCGGAAGCTTGTAAGTACAGTTATTGGAGGATGAATATCTTCTAATTCCCACAGATCCAGTGTTAACAACAAAAAGACAGACATCAGTGGGAGAACATTTTTGCCAAAATGGACACAGTGTCAGGGATATTAAATTAACTGTACTGATGGGACTGTTCCGCACTTAGATGGACAGAAAAATATGGGAGGTTAAGTTAATGTTGACGTTTAATGCTATTCATAATGGTTTGAATAAAGACATTATCACATTGTGGATTAACCTTTCCAACAGTCCCACTGGGATTGTAAATACCACTGACTTCTCAGGGGAAGACTTCAATTTACCCTTGACCGATCAAAGTATCTGCACTGAGTTTTCTTATCTGATTTACATTCTAAACAATGCAATGTGTACTTGTATATAAGAGAGATTTTCATATTTATCTGTATAACATGCCTGAGGAAGAGACCTAAGGTCTTGAAAGCTTGCATCCTAAATCTGCATAGTTAGCCAACAGAGGTATCCACAAATATTTGCATCCTCTTATACAGACTCTAACTGGTTTAAAACCTCTGAGATGTCCTGTGTCCGTATTAAGCAAACCAGACAGGTTTCAACCTTCTGGTACCCTTCCACTTGAAATGGAGGGAGTTCAGACTACAGGCTCTGAGGTCCATTTCGGAAGTTGTAGATGCTTGTCTTGGCAAACCCAAATTTTCTCCTAAGTTAGGGTAAGGATGTTCTGCCATTTGGAGGAAAACTTGAAAATTACTTCAGAGTCTGCTGGAGGGTGGTACAATTTCCTTCAAGGACCTCTTGGACCCTTTGTCTCTGGAGAAATGATACTTGATCGTATAGGCAATCAACTGATTTTATCCTTTCCCATCCTTATAAATCCTACCTGACATGGGATAAGACTTCTTTTGAAAATAATCTCATGACTAGAGCCTTGAATTTAATTCATGTTCCTCTCGCCACCCTTGTTTTCCAAGTTCAAACACATGGTAGTGTGGTAGCATGACTTGGTCTCCCAATTAACCCTGGCTGAGTGAACTAGATTTCTCTCTTCTTTCCAGAATTTATTTAGAATATCTTTCATTTAGAAATCTTAAAATCAATCCTTGTTTGGTATAGGACCTCTGCAATTCTTTCTAAAGTATACCCACCTGTATCTTCTTTGAGTTGGCTTTGTGTCTAGCTATGGGAACAATGTCCCATATAGTGTTATTGTTCTAAAATCAAATCATATTCATGTGGTTCTTCAGCCATATCACTGGTCCTACATATTGACCTTTCTAATAATTCCTGGTTCACTCTGGACAAGGGTTCTGTTTCTTTTACCATATACAAATATGTTCTTCCGCAGGATATTATGAATGCTGCCAGGGGCATGATCCCATTTCTCTGGATATCATTTGATCCCCCCCACTGTTACACACTGGAAAGAATACTACAGATCTTCAGTGCTGAGAGACTCACTCTTTCTGATAGAGATATGGAGTTTAGTTCTACTTGACTTTCTGGGGTACAGTTTATTGAACAAACTGAGGTTTTTCACCTTCTGATTTAGCCCATGACTGACACTAATATTGTAATTCTTCAGTCTATTCTTTCCCTTTAATAACCCATTTCCTCTTGTATACTGGATCCTTTAATGCCTAGACTTGTCTAGTGGTGTCCGGGGTGCATCAGGATACTGTTAAAACATCATTTTATTAATTAAAAATGGGAGATGGAAAAAAAGAGAAGAAAAGCACTATGAGCAATTTGGCCCATGTGCACGGGCCTTCAATACTAGTCCTTAATAAAATGATAAATTTACTTGCTTCGTTCTTATTTTTATACAGGTTTAAGCACTCTTAATATTTATTATCCTCTGTAATTATAGAGCAATTATTCATAGTGCTGTGTTTTTTTTTGGGGGGGGGGGGGTTTCTCCCATTTTTATTAATAAAACTTTATTTCATTTTGTAGGCATTAAAAAAACATGAAGAATGATATAAGACTTATCTCTCAAACCTTTATGGTTTAAGAGATATTCACAAACAAAGTATCCCCCCCCCCCCCCGTTCAACCAGATCAGAAGGGAGGTGCCCAGGTAGACTGCAGAAAGGGACAATCTTCAATTAAGATAAGGGAAAAAGCTGAAAAACTTGTCAAGGGGGAAGGGCTTTCATTGTTTTCATACAAAGAAGATTGTCCCCTTCTGTTATCTGTCCTGTCTTACAACCAGATTCACATCTGAGAAGAGATGGCTTACACTAGGAAAAAGGGGCGGGAGGGGGAAACTTTGCTTGTGAATATCTCATAAACCATAAAGGTTTGAGAGATAAGACTTATATCGTTCTTGTTTTTTAATTCCTACAAAATAAAATAAAGTTAAAACGAAGTGTTACTATCCCTTTAAGGTCAGCCCTCTCCTGCCTTGTACAGCTGAGGATTCCCACCCATCCCCCCTTTGTGGATTTTGTGTTTTTCATGTATGTAGGAAAATAAGATTGTGTACTGCTCAACAACTTCTGTTTGTGATGCAGATTCTGTACCTTTTTATTTTGAATGATTTATTCATGTCCTGTGTGTGTGTGTGTGTGTGTGTGTGTGTGTATATATAATATATATATAAATAGCAAAAAGGATTTGCACTCCACGCTAAAAAAATTATTTTTTTAAAACACCGGGTGCTACAGAATTCAAATATACTGGTCAAAAGCTGTGCATTCACGGATTTTTAAATAATTTATTTCCATTACAGTAAAGCAACGTTTCGGTCCTCACTGGGACCTTTTTGCTTGACAGAGGTCCCAGTGAGGACCAAAACGTTGCTTTACTGTAATGGAAATAAATTATTTAAAAATCCGTGATGCATTAAGGTGTGATAAATGTGAGCCACTTTTAAATTCTTATGTTATTCTGTGGCTCATAGGCACTCAAGTTGGTGAGATCAGAGGGCCATATTCAGTAGCAATTCTGGAGCAAACAAACTGCACCACTTGGGACAAATAAGCATTCTACAAATTCTTTTCCATTTTAAATGTCACCTTTACCCCTTGATAAGTCTGTAGAATTCAACGGGTTAAATGTCACCTTTAAATCATTGCTCATTTTCAATTCTTCCCTATAATGCTATTCGTTTGTACTAGAATTATAACTCTTCAGTTTACTGAATACAACCGTTTGTTAAGGAATTGGGTAGTGTATCTCACTGTAAGGTTCTGTTCTTGCCCTTATCACACATTGGTGCATTTCCCCTCTGGTTTATTTCTATTATTGTTGCTCAGTGGCATATAACTAGTTATTGCAGGGTCCAGTGCAAACTTTTTTTTTTTTTTTTTCTCTTCCCTCTGTTTCTCATACAAAATACTTACAAGGGAATAACTAAATCCTCTTTGGCCCTAAGGTGGATGGGCCCCCTTGGACGCCGGACCCCCTTAGAGCTGCACCCATGTAGTTAAATCCATGTTGTTGACATAATACAGTGAATCATGTTCACATTTTGTTTCCTGTGCAGGAGGGCCCTCTAAGACCTGTCCTCGAATGTATTGATCTGCTTAGTAGTGATGATGATGATGCGCCAGGACCATGTGTTGTTGTGAGTATTCCTTCTTTTCATTTGGTGCAATAAAAACAAAAGGTGTTTAGCCTAACTACCTCATCATATCACTTATTCTAACTTAGGAAGCCAATATTTGGGCCATAGACAGCAAGTGTATGAAAATTCCCCATCTTCCCACTGGCTTAAGTGGACCATTTAACCTCTTGAATGCTAGAGAGCTCCCCAACACCTTTGAAACATGCCTTGGAGACCTCTTTAGCAATCAGGAGATAAAAACACCACTTCAGTCTTTGGTGAGATGGGACATTTTCATTTGTCCACGTGGTACAGTTGGCTTGCAACACAGTTGCAGCTCTGTAGCCTAATCAATAAAAAAGCGGGTGCCAATAGTGCCGTTATTACACAACACTAATGCAAGATAGCTAAAAATATACTCCTAGCTATCTGAAGGTTGAAAGTTGGCATTACACCTCCTAACAACAAATGATGGCATGTAGAGATCATCTCCTCGATTCTTATCTGGAAAATCGGAATAATTCCGGGAAAATGTGCTATTCCCCAATGAGGTAATTATATCCTGCAGATTTATGAAGTGATAGCAAAGAAAACAAAGCCCCTTTGTTCTCTTTTCCCTTGCTTGATAAAACAGCAGGATATGCTGTTAAACACGCAGTGTGGCATTTTTTTTTAAAAAGTATGTCTTAAAGGAGCTGTAAACTTTTTTTTTTTCTTCATTAAAAAAAAAAAAAAAAAAAAAAAAATATATATATATATATATATATATATATATATATATATATATATATATATATATATATATATTTTTTTTTTTTTAGGGTGTTTCCTGTGGCGTAAAATAAGTGTACTCCCACTGCTGATAGATGCATATTTCCAGAGTTATTATTGTTTAAACCTGTTTGTTTACATTAGCAGTGCCCTCTAGTGCTCAAATTCCAATGAGTTATTCTGTTACATTCAAATGGAGAAGAAAGTCAGTGACTTACAGTTCTCCATACAACGTGATTGGAACTGCTGAGTCACTTCCTGTCAGAACAATCAGGAAGTAAACACAGTAAATCAAATTCCTGATTATTTGAACTGTTATAAAAGTTGAATAAAACAACTGACAGCAGTGGGAGTACCCTTATTTTACTCAGCAGGAAAGGCTCAATAACATAGGTTTTCATAAAAAAAAAAAAAAAAAAGTATCGCTCCTTTAATTAATTTGAATGAACATCTCATTGGGAGAATAGCACTTTTTCGATGAGTGATCCTGATTTCCCAGAGCATAGATGTGGAGATTATCTCTGCATGCTATTGTTTGTTTTTGGGAGGCGTATACTTACCTTTCATCTACCAGAATACATAAGTGTATATTTTTAGCTCTCTTCCATTCATATTGTGTGATAAAGGCACTACTGATGCCCTTCTTCTCACTTGCTGGGTGTGTGGAGAGCAGCAGCTGAGTTCTACAGAGTGATCCATTTGATTTGAGCCCTCTGTTATTGGGAGCAGTTTAATATCCCTCCAGCCAAATAAGCTAGCTGACACACAAGTGTTTTTCTAGCCGCTGATTTTGAGTAGTGTCCTTTAACTGGTGGTAAACTAACATCACCTAGGATTTATTGCACTAGGAGCACCTCACCCCTTTTTTCCTTGTGTTTTCTATAGCCTAATGAATTAGACTTTGTTACATTTTTATTAAGGCTTTGTATAAATCACCAGTGCAGTGAATTAATGTTTGTTAAAATAGCACCACAAGTGTACACAGCAGTTTACAAATTTAGTGTTCAGATGTAGAACTTGCAATCTGTAGTGAATTAGTGAGAAATTTAGACTACAGGTTAGGATTAAGCATAAATTATAAGTGCTTCGGATGCATGAATACTGGGAATGCCATCTAGTTTGTTTGATGTTCATTGGGAAGGTTAATTTTTAAAAGAAGGGCAATGTTTATAGACTGGTAGTTAAAGTGTTCCAAAGACACGGAACGTTTAAGTGAAACTGGTTGAGAGAAAGCTTTGTCTTAGAGAGCTGTAGCCACAATGGAGCTTTGAAGAGCCCATCCTTGGCTGATCTAAGGGAAGACAAGTGTAGTGGGAAATCTGGGTGGAGATGTAGATAGAGGGTACAGGATAGAAGGGCCCTAAATGAAAGCAGCAGAATTTTTTTATGAAATAGGGATTTAGATGGGCAACCATTCCCGAGATTGTAGGAGGAAGGGGGCAGCAACAAACCTTGGTGAGAGTAAGCGGGCTTGTGCAGCAGCATTCCATGTGGAGTTGAGAGACAGGAAGGCTAGGGAGGAGAAACATACAGTTGTCCATGCTAGATGGAATGAGTACTGACATAATGGGTTTTATTTGTGGTGGAACAGAGGAAGGATGAATTTTGGCTATTTTCAGCAGCATGGACATAAGAATATAATGAATAATCACACACAGGCAATGTGCTTCAAAGACTGGATTTATGGTGGTGCTATTTACTGGACTTGGAAGGGCACTGCTACAAGGCCAGGACTAGTTGGAATGAGGATTAGTTCAGTTTTAGACATGGTAAGTTTGAAGCACGTGTGGAACATTCAGCCAGAAATGATATAACATGACTTTGGGATGAACCTCAGCAGTCAATTGTGTGGATACATATAGTAAGTACAAGTGCATAAATTGCAATGACTAAGCCACTGATAGTCTACCTGGAACCAAGCAGGGGTGAAGACTTTGCTGGAGGAAAGAGTGAACTACAGTATCAAAGGCAGCTATCAAATAGAATAATAGTATGTAGTGATGCAGATGTTAGTGATTTGCAGATCAATGGCTACTGTTGCAAGAACCGTTTTGGTGAAGTGGGCAATGTGAAAGACAAGCTAATAGTGGGTTTAGTGGGATTTGTGTATTAATGTAACCAAGCTGGTGGGAGTAGGCTACGTGTTCCAGACACTTAGATGCAAAGTACAGAACAGAGACTGGTCGATGGGTGGCATTTTCATGGGCACTGTTTTTGAGAATGGGATGTTTCTAAGCACCAGGAAAAGTATCAGAAGCAAATTAGGAGTTGAAAATGTGTGATGTGGTGAAATAGACTGGATTAAGTGGAGTGAAGTATGTGAAATCTTCATTTAGTGGTACGATAGAGGAAAAGCAGGTTCGTCAATTCCTCCTCTGTGACTTGAGTAAGGAGTAGCAGGATGGGAGGTAGGGAGGAGAGGAGATTGTGTACTATGGTGGATATAATCTTTGATGGAATGTAAGTTGGACCTAAACATTTTGCAAATTTTTGAGGGGGAAAAATTGAGAGAGTCAAATTGAGAGAAGATCTAACTGGCACTGGATTTATGAGCGGAAATTAGATTTGAGAAGTATTGTGTTTTTGCCTATGAAGAGCACAGTTTGAATGGTGAATATCTTTTAGGATATTTGACTTTCTCCAGAGACATTCAGAGTATCAAATATAGGTGCAGCTAAAATGGGTGGTTAAATTGGCATGGGATAAGATTTCAAGAAGAGGGAAGAGTGAGGATCATGCATGTCCAATGTGGAAGAGTGGACCAAATGATAAGCTTTTACAAGACTTTTAGGGTTTTTTTTTTTTTTTTAAATATTGGAAATTGATAAATGTCCAGAAAAGACTGATGGAATGTGAGACTGAGTGAAGCATAGGGAAGAAGCTAGGATAGTGGAAGGTGCTTGACCAGTAGAGAGGTACAGATGTCAGAGACTGCACAGCGGCTAGGCCTAAGAAGTAACCATCCTTATGAGCACTTCCAGCTGTCTGTTGGTAGGAGCTAAAAGCAAATGTTTGTGACAGGCTAGCAGCCTGCGAGACAGAGGGATCCTACATATGGCAATTGTAGTCACTCAGAAGAAAGTATGATGATGATAGAAAAAAAAAGGACAGCCAGAATTCAAAGTCACAAAGTCAGGAGAATGTGGTTAGTTGCTATAAAAGAGGTGCTGTGTAAAGAAAAAAGTATAACTTAACCAAATGTAAAACTTATGTATTCCTTTGGTATAGTTCTGCTTTTTTATCTTAGGGTTGATTATGTCACGATTATGCGGGGATAATCAAAGAACTGCCTGCTGACCTTTTCAGTAGCAGGGTTGAACAGACCAAGATATGTTTATCTTCTGAGCTTTTGCTGCCTGCCAAGGAAATGATTCTTTACTGGAAGATCAGTAAGATATGGAATTGAGGTCCATCTTTAGGAAACTAAAGCAGCATTTCCCAGTCACATCCTCTGACAGTGAACCAGATTCACTCACACACTCTCACTCTCTATACATAATATAATAATGAATATATGTTTAAAAGCAAAATTGTTTACCAGAAAGAGAAAGCTGTAACAAACTTGCATTTATGATGTTTCTTGCTTCCAGAGGAAACCAAAGGACCATATTGACTATGAGAAGGCTAGAGTAGCCTCCACCCTGGACCGCCTTGCACGTCATGTAGAGGTAGAAAAGAGACAGAAGGCTGAGAAGAACAAGGCATTCCAGGTGAGCTGAGGTTAGCGGGTTTATGGGCCATAGGTATAATAGTGGAACAACTGTGGGGCAAACTGGTGTCCTTTTAAAAGGTCGCACTCAAAAGGGCGTGCCACCATTTGGCTCACTATGTCGCCTGGTTAAAAATGGCGACATGACAATCTTGCACTGCATGAATAATGCACCATAAGGAACAAATAACTACCATTGATTTTAAATGTGGCTTTTCACCCCATGAATGCTAGCAAGATCTCCACTGCATTCTAGGGATCACTGGAATGGTAATATTTGTGTTCTCTATGGAGCAGTTAGTGTGGCCAGAATTAACTCCACTTCTGTCTTTGTACTAAGGGCTTAATCAGAAAGTAAGAGGTGAGTAATTCCTAACCAACAGCTGCACCATTTGGGTGAGAGAAATTCCCATTGAATTCTAGAAAGGGGCACGTTGACGCGCCGGTACACGTGACCTGTCACATGTATCGGCGCGTCACTATGGGGCTTGAAAGAGATCGCTCTGATCTCGGAGCGGTCTATTTCATGCCCTATTTTTACTTACAGCGCTCCCGGTAGAGCGCTGTAAGTAAAAAGTACGTGACGTACAATGACCGTCATCGGTCCTTGAGTATACCAAGGACCGTGACGGTCCTGGTACGTCACGGGTCCTTAAGGGGTTAAGTATGAAAGGGAAGTGGGGAGACACTTTGATCATTAGCATGCAATGTTGGCATAAAGCTGCTGATTTGTTGGGGATGATAAGGTGAGAACAGGCTTCAGACTAAATCAGCAGATCTCACATAACCCTTTTAGAGCCAGAGAGGTGAGTGATGTGTTGTACACCCCTCAGCCCCTGGAGTTAATGAAAATTATTGTTCCATCACAATCCAGAGCCTGACGTCACAGTCACCACCCCTGATTAACACAGATCAGTTGTTCCATGTAAACAATACAGAACAGACTGTTAGCTGATGGATGTAAACAGTGCAGAGCTATGCTGCTTTCTGAGGACTCCGATCAACTCACCCTGCCCTTGTGTTATAAGTATTATGTTGTTCATATAGCCTCATATTGCACAACCGCACTATAAACTGATTGAGCTAGTCATAGCTCTGCACTGTTTACATCAATCAGCTGATTGACAGCTATGATGCAATCCCCATTTTGACAGACATCCAGGAGGTGAATTTGTTTCTGGTAGCTCTCACAGCATCTCCAACTGTTGGAGTTTAGTGAGTGTGATGAATGGCCACACAAAGATATAAACACACCCCCGGGAGTAAGAAAATGGTTGATTAATCCTGGCAAAGGAGACACTACAAGAATGTAAACCTGACAAAGGCATGTAGATGTAGGCGTATTAGGGAGGTAATCATGTGCAGGAGATGATGAAGACACCTAAGTGTATGGGCATCCTACATACTGTCCATGCACCAGATGCAGCACTCCTGACCCTAGGGTGTGGCCTGCCTGAGATTTTAAGCAAAGAACTTTTAAAACCTAATTAACTAGCACACATAAACTAATATGCCAGTAAAGCTTAACTGACTGCCAGAAGCTTGCAGTTCAAGAACAGATGTTAAGTAGCAGTATTCTTCTTGACTGGATAAATAAATCCATGTGCCGAAAGGCTACATTCACTGTTATCAATAAAAAAAAAAAAAAAAATTGACCCTTACGCATATGACTTTCTGATCATGTGGCTCACTATGGGGGGGGGGGGGGGGGGGGGGATGGAAACACATGTACACTCCTGCATACCACAAGATGTATTTGTGTCTGGTTCACACCCATATAGACAAACTGAACCCTTGTCAAAACCTAGTGTATCTCCCCGCCTGGACCCAAATGAAGCCTTTCTTCCGGAGAAGATTTCGGTGGAAGGTGTACCGGATTAAAGATTTATATTTGAGAACTAATCCATTCAGCATTGCTTCGTAGTGGCCATTAAGATGTTCTGCCCAGACTAAGAAAAAAGGAAATTTATTTAGAGATGTGCGTGTTACATTCAGAGTATCCCTGGTTATTCAGTTACATAGTAATTTAGGTTGAAAAAAGACTTGCGTCCATTCAGTCCAACCCTTTTCCTAATCCTGTTTACCATCGTTGATCCAAAAGAAGGCAACAAAAAAAACCTCAATACAGCAATTTCAAACTGTGCCTTGAATGGGGGAAAAATTCCTTCATGATTCCAAATGGCAATCACATTTCTCCTTGGATCAACAAGCACCAACTAAACATTAATCCCAATACTAACTTACATTGCCCTCTATGTTCTGCTCTTTTAAATAAGTATCCAGGCCCTTTTTAAAGGCATCTAATGTATTCAATAGCGCAACCTCCTCAGGCAGTGAATTCCATACCTTTATTGTCCTTACCGTAAAGAAACCCTTCCACTGCTGTAGATGAAATCTTGCTTCCTCAAGTCTAAGCGGGTGGCCCCTTGCCCTTTGTACTGTTCAATTAATGAACAGGTCTTTGGAGAGCCCTTTGTATGGGCCCTGAACATATTTATATAGTGTTATCATATAACATAGTTATCATATATCATAGTTGAGTAGCTAATTTATTTTGACTAACCCATTGGTTCACTACAAGGGATTTCTTTAATCCTGTCTCTTGAGGATAGGCTTATACTCCCATGAAATAGGTCTGTTTGTTAGGTATGATAAAATGGTGCTCACTCTGCTGATACAGGCTATATGAAGGCATGGCATTCTTCCTCTGTCATTCTTGACCTCTGAACCAGGGAGCAGTTAAAAAGTAAAACTGATAAAGAGGGGCATGAACTAATGGCTGGATAGGGCCTTATGCACAAATTAAAGTAGATCAGTTCGGGGGCAAATCAGCTGCAACATAAGGAACAAATAAAAATCCTCAATGATCTTAATTTCTTAAGGATGGGGAAAATATGAGGTTGATGTCACTTAACGACCGGAGCAATTTTGACTTTTTTGACTATGTCTTTGTTCAACCATATTTTCTCTTTAATTCCTTTTGTACACCCACACAAATTATATACTGTTTTTTAAACACAAGTAGGGCTTTCTTTTAATAGCACAATTATATGAATACCTTATCGTTTAATTTGATTAAAGTAGAAACAAAATAGGAAAAAAAAAAAAAACAACATTTTACTTACATTTTCCTGTCAGGATTTGTATACTGTAAGCTCATTACAAAAAAAATACCCCTAAATATATTCATTTGCTTCTCCTGAATATGAGAGTACCCCGTATGCCTAGTATTTCAATCCCTTTCTCACATTTACAAGGTAATATTACAAGATGGACACCATTATTTCCAGCCTGTAATTTGTCAACATTTGTCATGTGAGTATCATAGCTTAGCTGACGGTGCCAGAACCCAAAAATGTCCCACAAAGGTATATGTTTATGAAAAGTAGTCAACATAGGGTAAATTGTGGTAATATTTTTTTTTTTTTTTTTTTTTTTTTTTTTTTTGCAGTTTTCACACTTACATTGTTGATATCAAGCAATGCTTTGTTTAGTGTTCAGCTCTTTCTTCTGAGTACGGTACCCCATATCCATAGCTTTCTCATGGTTTGGGGGAGCTACGGGGCCCAAATTGGAATATGCTCGTTCCAGTTTCACTCTTTGAATTTTCACAGCTTGCGTCACTGGTGCCGTTTCTCATTTGGGGCTGTGTAACAGTGGTTTTCAAGCATAGATTTCAATGTTGATGTGAATTTCAAGCACAAGATAGGTAAAGATTTTATAAACTGCATTGATTAGTGTTTGGCTCCGTCTTCTGAGTACAGGAATGCCCCATATGCATAGGTTAGTCAGGGTTTGGGAGCTACTGGGCCCAGTTGGAACATGTGCTTTTCCTTTTACAGACATGCCATTTTTACAGCTGGTGCCTTGTCTCATTTCAGACTATTTGGCAATGCTGCAATGAATTTTACCCCAAAAAGTATGTGTTGTAGAAGAGTAGACAACCCTGGCTTTTATTCTATTTGCATTTTATAATTTTTTTTACTGCCACTTTATCAGCAATCCCTCCCAAAACCTGCTGTAAGGAAGAGAAACACCATTTTTTCACACTTCTATTTTAGTGTTGCTCTGGATTTTAATCAGATGATATTTGCAGATTTTTTAAGTGCTTTCCATTAGTGTTGAGTTACATCATCTGAGTATGGCAATGCCCTATATGCATAGATTTGTCAGGGTTTGGGGGAGCTACTGGGCCCAGTAGGGAACACGTGTGTTTCCATTATCCGAGATGGACAAAACTTAGGGTGCTTTGCTTCCCATTATATTTTGATCCTGTTAGATCTAAGGAGGGATGTGTTTTGAAAAATAAAAAAAACAGGATATTTTTGGGGAAAAGTGGCCAAATAATAAAATAAACTTTACAGCACTACTGCGTTGTGCCTGCATGGTATTGCTTGAAGCAGTCACCAATGCAGAGGCCATGTTTGGAAGGGCAATCAGGACAGTAAGTGGTGGTGTCTGTCCGTATTCCCTTGCTGTAGCAAACCCTGCAGCTCTTCTGTGGTTTGTTCTTTTGGGGGGATTTTATGAATAAAGTGTACTACCCCTGGTCTTGGAGGAATTATTTCTGTTGCCCCTTCAAACAAAAATTGGAGAAAGAAGATGGAGCTGATGCTGCAGAAAACTCAGTTTTGGAGTGGGGTTTGCCAATTTGCAATCTACATCATGTAAATGGCAAGCTTTTTGTACCATGCTCTACACTTTCTCATGGTGTGGTACGGCTGCATGAGTTGAGCACACAGATCAACTCCCCCATGTGCTTGTTGTAGTCTCTGATGCAGACTGGCTTTCTTAGTACCCCCCCCCACACCCTTCTGCCACAAACAGAGACTGCCACAGTTTTGTTCTCATGCATGGTAGAAAGCATGTAGACATCTCTTCTGTCCTTGAACTTAACTGCCAGCAGCTCTTGTTGGCACAAAGCTGAGGATGTCCCTTTTTTTTTTTTAGTGTTTTAGCTACAAGTTCTTTGGGTATCTCCCTGCAATTTTGCCTAACAGTGCCACAGGCCTTGGTGTCAAAATAAAAAAAGTGACTTAAAAGGGGGCTGGTGTAGTAGTTGTAAACATATAAGTTATATCCTTTATTTAATAAGGGATAAATTAGATCCCAATCTATTTTCCCATTTGTTCCCATAGATTCGGGGCAACGAGGAGGATCAACTTGGCTGTCCTTGCCCTCGTAAAATCGAAAAGCCTGGGTATAGTCTGTGGCACTTTCGCACAATTTATAAAATTTAATGCTGAATTTTGGATCACTTGGAGGGGATGTAATGTTTGAAACCTAACCTGCCTTTTTATTTCATAAGGGATTCATCTATACTTATGTGTTTTGGGGGGTATATACTTGGGCAAACTTTTCCTGTAAATGATTTATTAGGGGGTGAATTTTGAACAGTCTTATACTGGGGGTGTTCTTTTGGGAGGCACAGGGTATATAGCTAAAGTGCATAAAGCGCAAAATCATTTCATATCCATTCCTGGTCATTGTTTTGGCGAATATAAGGGCATCACATATGGGGTTCTAATACTTGTGTTTTTTTATTATTCCCATTGTCATTGTTAGGGCTCAGAATTTCTTTAATTCTAAAAGGTCTGTGGGTTGCCATATTTCTTCCTTGGAAACGAACACTGTTGGGTTGGCGGCAATATATTGGACTGCATATAAATTGGTTTGAGACACAATTTCTCCCAAAATTACTTCTCTAAAAATAAATAAATAAAACTGAACATGGGCAAATCCTGCCACATCCATTTGAACTCCTGGGTTGCCTGTGAATTCAGGAATTTGTGGGCATAAATTGGCTGGTGATATCCATTCATCAGCAGGTGTGGCAGTACTTAGGGCAGGTCTTGGGGCATTTCTTAGGGAAGGTCTTGGGGCATTTCTTAGGGAAGGTCTTGGGGCAGCTCTTTGGGCAATTGCCGGGGCAGCTCTTTGGGCAATTGCCGGGGCAGCTCTTTGGGCAATTGCCAGGGCAGCTCTTTGGGCAATTGTCGGGCAGCTCTTGAGGCAGTGCATCTGTCAAAAAAAAAAAAAAAAAAGAATACCCAGTGTCATCACTAGAGCTGCTGTCACTCTACGAAAACTGACTGTCGAAGTCTGACGGAGTGTCTGTTGCTTCTGAGTCAGACGCCAAAAAGGAATATGCCTCTTCTAAACTGCATCTCTGCTGCATTGTAGACACCTACTCTAAACTAAATAAATTACTAACTACTGTACCTAACTCTAACCCCAAACGGTCACTATTCATATGATAACATTTTTTTTTTCCTACGCTACTCCTAAACCTAAATCTATCCCTAAGGCTTACCCTAACCCATGAACTCCCTGAACCTACCCAACCCAACTACCTATATAAACTAGCTTATAATACAAATGAAATTTTTAACTAAAATAAGCTTTTTTTTTTTTTCCTCTCCCTGAGCTACTCCTAAACCTAAATCTATCCCTAAGCCTTACCCTAACCCACGTATTCCCTGAACCTACCTAACCCAATTCAACTACCTATCTAAACTATGATTTTGTTCTAAAAATCTTTTAAAGAATCAATTTTTAAATAAAATAATTTGTTTTTTTGGTGTTTTTTTTTCTACTCTACCCCTAAACCTTTCCCTAATGCATGTATACACTAAACCTACCTAGCTAAACTACCTACCTAACCCTAAAATGTGCTAAATAATGATTTTTTTTTTTTTTTTATTTAATGTAAAAAAAAAAAAAAATACAAGGGGGATGGGGGAAGTACCACAAATCAGCAAAAGCTGATCTGCAGCAATTGATCACTACTAGAGTGATCAGAGCGGGAAAATGTATTGATCACTGCAATAACAGTGATCAATGGGGTTTAAATTGATTTTTTTTTTCTTTTTTTTCACTTTAGAAGAGGAGCTGGAACGGTTAAGAAGCCGCAGCAAAATGTCTGTCTGTCTCTCTCCACCTCAGCAGTGTGTAAGATGGAGGGAGGCAGAGAGATATGACTGGGACAGTGTTTGTAAATACTGTCCCTGTCTTTCTGCTTTTGCTATATTTGATTCGCTAATGTTGCAACATTGTGTTCACTGGCTGAAACTAAGTGCTCCGGTATCGGAGAACTTAGCAACAGCCAGCCCGCGCTCTCCCATCACTCCATTCGGCAGCGATGGGAGATTTTAACCCATGACGTTTCAGGACCGTCATAGGTCCTTAACGCAGAGCTACCCATGATGGTCCTGGCACGTCATGGGTCGTTAAGGGGTTAAAGGGATAGTAAGCAGCCCTGATTAATAATCTTCATAGCATCTGGGCCATGAAGAGTGTTTTTTCAATACTGTCCAAGTTGTAGTTTAAGAGTAATTGAATGATAAAGTATCCCCCTCCAGCCCCTTATACTGATATAATACTGCTCATTTCAGAGCAACAAGACTGTCCAGATGGATCACAGAGAGGGACAGTCTTCAGTGAGCATAAGGGAAAAACCTGTCAAGGGGCAGGGATTTCCTTATGATCACAGTAAGAAGATTATCCCTTGCTGCAACCTGTCTGGTCAAGAGACCAGATTCCACATCTGAGGGGAGGCAGCTTACACTAGGTAAAAGGGGCGGGAGGGTGAAACTTTATAATTCAATTACTCTTGAACTACAACTCTGACAGTATTGAAATAACACTTTTCACGGCCCAAGTACTGTGAAGATTAATTGGAGCTGCTGTTTGTGAAACATTGCTGTCATTTTAAATGGGATTTTTTTTAAACACTATGGGCCGTATGTTCAAAGAGATAAAGACAAAAAATTGTCGCGTGAAAGACAAAAATGAGTAGTTGAATGCATGAACGACATATTTTCTATAGAGTATACAACAAAAATCTAGTAATGTCCGTTGACGACACAACTCCAAAATTGACGGTCAAAGGGGTGGGGCAAAGGGGCATGGCTAAACTATTCTCCAGTGTTGTATAGAGGAAAAGAAAATTTGCTGTAACGATCTACAAAAAAATGTCTTTCAAAAGACAAAATTTGTATGTTAAGAAAAAAGTGGAGGGAATGTGTTCTGAAATGTGAGAATTTTTGTCTTTAGTTGAGATTTTTAAAGACATTTTTGTCGTTAGTTAAGACATTTTTTTTTCATTACATATGACAATTTCAGTCAGGACAAATGACATATTTCCAATCACAACCGACACACTCTGAAAATATTAATGAGCACAATGACACTGTACTTTGAAAAGTCGTTACAAACGACAAAAGCTATTTCGCTACTTCTGTGAACATATGGCCATATGAATGGTGGAAAGGTCTAGCAGTGCATTGGAGACTTAAAAGGAGAAATAATACTTCCTAATAAACCCCACAAACAAACTATCCCCCTCCCTCTTCCATGGGCAGAAAATTCTAATGGCCCTATGAATTTTGCCCTTGTTCCTTTGATGAAAATTGAACATCTTTAATCAGTTGTGGATATCATGTCCGTGAAGGCAGACCTATAGTTTGCTAGCAAGCCCACAGGACACAAACTCCACCCACCACACATTTATCTGCTTTAGGACCACAGGGACTGGAAAAATTCTGGTCTTTTAAATGAATAGTAACCCTTTATTTCCTCTGTGTCCAATCCACGGCACTGTGGGGCTTTGGCTCCGCCTTCCAGCTGGGTAGGACCAATCTTTAAATTTTGTTAGCTACCTCTCCTCTGCAGTTATTTTGGTCCTACCCAGCTGGAGGACGGAGGCTATGCCTCCCGCTCTCAACTCTGTACTCAGAGGATTCCCCCTACTAGGGGGACGAAACCAGGCCAAACAAACATCAATGTACCATAGAAAGTGGCGTTGCATCCTTTGGCCACTTCGGGAAACTGGATGCTCGCAGGGCGCCATTCCACTTCCCCCCATGTGGCATCTCCGTTCGGAGCTCAGGGCTTGTTAGCGCGCGCACGCGCCCGCTCACAGCCTATGTTGAAAGCATAGGACCGGAAACAGGAAACGCATCACGATGCGTTCCAGGGTGGAACGCACGCGGACGAGGAACTTCCGGTCGGCACTGCAGGCATAAATGATGGATCCTGAACGGACCACAGGTAGGTGCCCGTTAAATATATTTATATATTTGTTTCTGCCTCGGTCTGTGTTGGGGTATGTGGTAACAGAAGTACCTTCCCTTTGCTGCCTGTATTGCCATAGCCATGTCTACTGCCAAAGAGGCTAAGGCTGATAAAAGCAAACTTTCTGAACCTGCTAAAGAAGAAAAAGCAGGTCCAAAGGAAAAACCCTGTGCAGGATGCAACAAAACTTTACCTGCTACAGATCAGGCTAAGTTGTGTGCTACATGCCTGCAACTAGCGGCAGGTGGGAATGTGCCTGTTCAATTCCAGGACTTCTTGTCCTGGATGAAGACCTCTATGCAGGACACTTTTACTTCAATGCAGGAGGCAGCAAAAAAGCGTCCTAGGACTTCAGATCCAGAAGAGGGTCCATCAGGTACTCAGGACGACTATGATGATACTTACATTGATTTAGAGTCAGCGGCTTCATCAGCAGAAGAAGGCGAGCTGGTGGAAGAAGCCGGCAGTTTTAGCATGGATAAAATGGATCATCTTATAAAAATTATGAGAAAAACTCTGGGATTGTCAGAAACCCAAAAAGATTTAAATGTAATGGATGCCGCATTTGTGGGTTATAAGAAGGCAGTTCCCCAGTTTCCTGTGCACAGCTCAATTCAGGACATTATTACTTCTGAATGGAAGATGACCGAGAAAAGAGGAGCTATCTCAAAAAGATTCCATCGGATGTATCCCTTTCCAGAAGAAGAAACTTCCAACTGGTTCAACCCTCCTAAAGTAGACGCTGCAATTGCCCAAACTTCAAGGCGAACCACTATTCTCCTGGAGGATGGCACCACTCTAAAGGATCCCATGGAGAAAAAAGCAGATAGCGTATTGAAGAAGCAATTCGCCACCATAGGCCAGAACCTCAAAACAGCTACGGCCATGGCATCTACCTTTAGAACCCTAAGGATCTGGATTACGGAACTTGAAGAAAAGATACAATCATCTGTATCCAGAGCACGCCTTATTAAAGAATTAGCCACCATCAAAGATGCCATCAACTACTCCTGTGATGCCTCCCTGGATAACATACGCCTGCTAGCAAGAGCTTCATCACTCTCGGTTACTGCCAGACGCGCTATTTGGATCAAGGCTTGGGAAGCAGATCCTTCTTCCAAAAACAAACTGGTCTCGCTGCCCTTTTCAGGTGCGAAACTATTTGGAGATCAACTTGAAGAGATAATAAAACGATCTTCAGGAGGTAAGAGTCAGTTCCTACCACAGGACAAGAAAATAAGAAGATCTCCCATACGTTCTGGGCAGTACAGGAAACAGTCCTTTCGTGAGGCCCGAAGTTACAAACCAGGAAGAGGCTATGATCAGAAGAAACGTGGTTCACAAATCTCCCAGAGACCTGGAAATCGTAGAGATTTCCAGCGGCGTGGACAATTCAATCAATGAAGCCAGTCTCCCCCCTTCTCCTCCAGTAGGGGGCAGACTGGAGGAATTCCATTTGGCCTGGTCTCAAATTCATCCAGACAAATGGGTATGGGAAATTATCCAGAAGGGGTATTCTCTGGAATTCAAAACTGCCCCACCTCCTCAGCAATTTTGCTGCTCAAAAGTAAGGAAAACATCTATGATCCCAAAGATGAGACAAGCTCTCCAGTGCCTGTTGAACAACAAAGTAATAGAGGAAGTCCCTGCTCAGCCGAAATTCAGGGGCTTCTATTCAACTCTTTTCTATACTATAAAGCCTACAGGGGAACTACGTATCATTTTGGATCTAAAGGATCTCAACTCTCATCTTTATGTACATCACTTCAAGATGGAAACAATATCATCCACAATGAAGTTGATACAACAGGGTGCATACTTGACACGAATAGATCTTCACGACGCCTATTACCATGTGCTGATCCGGCAACAACATCGAAGATTTCTCAGGTTTCACATCTTCGGCAGGCATTTCCAATACCGAGCCCTACCATTCGGCCTAGCATCGGCACCCCGGATCTTCACAAAGATCATGTCCAACGTGATGGCATTTCTCAGAAAGCAATATCTTCTCAAAGTCATTCCTTACCTGGACGACATTTTGATAATAGAATCTTCCTTACAGAATGCTCTGACCAGCACCAGAATATGCATAAACCAGATGCAGCAATTAGGATGGCTAATAAATTTCAGCAAGAGCTCTATGGTACCCTCTCAGGACCTGATATTCCTGGGGATAAGATTCAACACCCAACGGGGCCTAGCATTCCTGTCATCAGATCGGCAGCTAAGAATACTCAATCATGTCCGCAAGTTTCTTCAACAGAGACAACGATCGGCAAAAGCCTTTTCAAGACTCCTGGGACACCTTGCATCAACCAATCAGGTTATTCCCTGGGCCAGGACGCATGCCCGAATGACCCAAATGCATTACTTGACCTACTTCAAAAGACAGCCCAAGAATTTCCACCAACTAATCCCAGTCTCAAAGCCAATCAAACTGGAATGGTGGACTCACCCTTCAAATCTAGCAAAGTTCAGAGCTTTGACCGATCCAGAATGGCAGATTCTTCACACAGATGCCAGCAAGCTAGGCTGGGGAGGAATTTGGAACAACAAAACAGTTCAGGGCATATGGTCTGCCAGGGAAAAAACAATGCATATCAATGTCCTGGAACTCAAGGCAGTCTGGAACACTCTGAAGCATTTCAGACAACACCTTCATCAACAGTCTGTTCTGATCAGATCAGACAACTCCACGGCAGTCCAATACATCCTAAACCAAGGAGGAACCCGCAGCTACCAATTGAACTGTCTAGCAATCAGGATCCTACTTTGGGCAGAACACAATCTGCATGCCCTCACAGCCTCCTTCCTATCAGGTCATCTGAATACACAAGCAGATTATCTCAGCAGACATCAACTCGATCCAGGCGAATGGGAGTTAAACCCAAAAATATTTCAACTAGTGGTGGCCAATCTGGGTCTCCCAGAAGTGGATCTCATGGCCACAAATCAAAACAAAAAATGCGATCAGTACCTGTCCAGGTGGCAGGAGCCTCGGGCATTAGGACAAGACGCCCTAAGGATCCCGTGGAATTTCAAACTAGCATACCTGTTTCCTCCGCTACCTCTGATAAACGAGGTCATCAGGAAAATCAGAAAGGACAAGGCAGAAGTAATTCTGATTGCTCCATACTGGCCGAGAAAACCATGGTTTCCAGACTTGCTCCGGATGTCATGCAGAGTTCCTCTACCTCTCCCAGTCAGCTCAGACCTGCTTCTTCAGGGACCGATACAACATCCCAACCCAGCTTTCTTCCAGCTTCAGGCTTGGAGGCTGAGCGGCAGTCCTTAAGGTTACAGGGCACTTCCGAAGCAGTGATTGAAACCATGCTCAAAGGAAGGAAAACATCATCCACAAAAATTTATTACAGAGTATGGTCCATTTTTTACAAATGGTGTGTGAGCCATCATTTGGACAGATCTACCATATCTCCTACTAAGATCTTAGATTTTTTTACAGGAAGGATTCCAAAAAGGATTAAAACCCTCATCATTAAAGGTACAACTGTCAGCATTGTCAGCTATATTGGCATCTCCGCTGGCGGATAACTACCTTATTAGACGCTATTTAACATCTATTTCTAAAATTAAACCAACTATAAGAGAAACCATTCCCCCTTGGGATCTTAATTTGGTGTTACAGCAATTGGCCTCTCATCCATATTTTGAGCCCCTTCAAGAGGTATCCATTAAACACCTTTCCTTGAAAACAGCGTTTTTAATAGCAGTTACTTCAGCTAGAAGGGTCAGCGAATTACAAGCATTGATGGCGGTATCACCCTTTATCACATTCAATCAGGATAAAGTTGTGTTGCGACCTAAACCGACCTTCCGTTCCAAAGTCATCTCCCAGTTTCACCTGAATCAGGATATAGTGTTACCATCCTTCTGTCCTCATCCAGAGCATGATCTGGAAAAACGTCTACATAACCTAGATTTGGTCAGGTGTCTACAGATTTATCTGTCCAGAACTAAGGACTTCCGAAAATCTGACTCTCTTCTAGTACACTTTGGGGGTCAATATAAGGGATCGGCAGCCTCTAAGGCTTCGATCGCTAGGTGGATACGTGACTGCATTGCCCTCTCTTATGAAACAGCGGATCAGGATCCTCCAAAAGGACTAAAAGCCCACTCAACTAGAGCCATGTCAACCTCGTGGGCCCTCAAAGCTGCTGCTTCCACAGAAGAAATTTGCAAGGCAGCAACCTGGGCTTCTATTTCTACGTTCATCAAACATTATAAATTGGACTTACAAGCATCTGCTGACGCCAAGTTTGGGCGAAAGGTGCTTGAAGCAGCTATAACCCTCTAAATTCCATTCTGCCCCATCCCTATGTGGGGTACTGCTCTGGTAAGTCCCACAGTGCCGTGGATTGGACACAGAGGAAAAGTGAAATTTACTAACCGATATTTGTATTTCCTCTGTGTCCTTCCACGGCAACCCACCCAGGGTAATTATGGTATGAGTATCAGTTCCTATTGTGACAAGATTTCTACTATATTTCCTATATACTATATATATATATATATATATATATATATATATATATATATATATATATATATGTATATGTTATGGAATGGCTATCTCTAACCTCTTGTATCTTTCAGCTTGGTCAAACGGTATAACTGCAGAGGAGAGGTAGCTAACAAAATTTAAAGATTGGTCCTACCCAGCTGGATGGCGGAGCCAAAGCCCCACAGTGCCGTGGAAGGACACAGAGGAAATACAAATATCGGTTAGTAAATTTCACTTTTTGACTTCACATATTCTGCAATTCCATAATATCTAAAGTCACATTACCTATACTATGTTATTTTTTCATCTTCTGATTGTTTTTACACTTTATTATTAATTACTCACTTGGGGCTTATTTGGAAATGGCTGTAGCGTTTTTGTTTTTTTGTTTGTTTGTTTGTTTTTTGCCTTCCTCTGAGTCAACAGGAGTGTTTTGGCATGGGCTGCACTTGATTGAAGCAGGTACGCTATGTTACTATTAGGGGTTTTACTTGTCCTTTTAAAAGCCCAGTTTAAAAAATAAGAATTTGTGTTTGTTCCCTATGGTGCAGAATTGCTCTGTTTTTTTTTGTGCGAATGGTCCTTCGTACAGCCACACTCTCCTTTCCGTGTGCTTATGACTAATGACATGCTGCATAATGACCTATTTGCAGATCGCCATGTGATTTCCCCAAACAGATATCCATGTCTGGCACTGATCAGTTTTGCCATTCTGTCAGGACTAATGACACTGTAGTTAAATGTAAAACACAAACAAGAGCAGCTGTTATGTCTCATCACTTCCTGATAGTGAGTTAATACTTGGACAACAATTATCACACTGTGACTTCAGCCCAATGGTCCTTGTCATAGCTTGTGTGAAGGAGACAGAGCTATATTTTCTTGTTTTAAATATTCCACAGCTGGACAAAAACTACTAGAACCATTATCTAAAATAAGACCTTAACTACATGACAATTTGCAGAGACGCAACACAGTCAACCAAGTGCACCATAGGAAACAATGTAAAAAAATATAATAAAGCCAATAGTGTTAAAATGGGATTTTAACCACTGCAATGCAATAAATTGGGGGGGGGGGGGGTTTAACAGCATCATTTAAAGTGGACCTGTTACCCTGACAGCTTATGGTGTCATTAAATATGTTTAAACTGCCTACATTGTGTGCTTTTTTCTTTTTCAGTTGGTTTTTAATAGGTTTAGAGATTTTTGATTGGGAAGTTGGGATCTAATATCAGTAGAGCTTTATTCGCTTAGCTGCCTGATCAAAGCTGCATAATTAATTACTCACATGGCCATAAAATTGCCTCTTTCTCCACCTTCGATCTTTTTCATAACGATGACAGGACAGTTGCTTCTCCTGTCTACAGTCCTGTCACCCCATGTTCTTTCATTTACCTCTCCTGCGTTCAACCAATGATTAGGACACATGAAAGATATGTCTTTTGGTCGTCCCACGAGAGTACCAACTAATATTACTGGATGGTGACCATGTGGGCTTGCCATTCACTGGAGGTGGCGGTAAGCATTACAGTCTTCATCAACTGTCAATTGAAATGTCTGCCAGTGGCCCCATAGGCCTCCATGCAGACCTTCCATACTGCATCTTTATTGCATTCCTGAGGGAACACAGTAAAGTTGCATTCATGCGCTTTTCCGGTGGGAAGACATCACCAGGTACTTTTTGGAATTAACGGATTACTCTTTAATAACACGTTTTAAAAAAAATTATAATTACACAGCGAGTTATCACAGATTGTAGCCCTCTAATTGAGGCTACATCTTGCAGGGGTGTTAGTTCTGCTTGAAGTATGATCGTGCCACTGATTGCTACTCTTGGTGTTTTGTTGCGCTGTGTTTCTTGTTTAACTGCAGAATATGTAAAGTGAAAATAAATGTTTATTGTTCCTTTTATGTGCCACAGGGGTATACAATGCTTTTCAATGTGTTGTGCACCCCTTTGGTGTTTAAAGGGGTTAAAATAGGCATGTTTGAGAGAAGATGGGATGGCCTAGTGGAAAGAGAGATTGAAGAAAGAGGAGTCAAAGTAGATGTGAAGAAGGGACGCATTATTTTGTGATGGAAGAATTGGCAAGATAGGGACTCCAGGCCAGGGGTATGGAGCTGCCACCAGTGATGCTTGGTGACTGCAATACCAGGCTTTTAATGATGAGTTTTGTTGATGAAGTAGGGGGGCAGGAACTTGGGATGTAAATATGGGTTGATGCATAAAGGAGTGGCAGTAAAGGAATTTTAAAATTAAGGAAAGGACATTGCTGTTTGTAAGACAGAATGGTCACAGATTAGGAGCACCCTAGTTTCTTACAAAGTAAAAATTAGTTTTAGGATGAGATAAAGACTTGTACTGAAGGCAGGCTTTTTAAATTGAGACCACAGTCAGTGGGGATCAGCAGTGTTGAGTACAGTTCTGAAGGTTCCAAGGTTTTACCTGAAATGGCTTTCCTCCTTTACTAGGGCTTATAGAGTGGTTATCAGACCAGTTAGGTAAAGCAACAATATACAAAACTGTAGAAGATCTAGATCAGGTGGATGCAACATGTGCGTTTCTGGTTCCTTTGTGTGGCCAAGGGAAAATGGTCACACAAGCCTGGGATGAAGCTAGTCATCCCCACAGTTCCATTAGTCTTGCTCTCAATGCTTAGCAGATCATGGGAAGTGGAGACATACCCCATTATCCCATACAAAAGTGTCACCCTGCATACTTTGTTGTGGAAACTTGAGGACTACATTTGTTTTGGGGTACATTCACAATGACAACTTGGCTGTGCTTTGTTTTAATGCTTAATTAGCTCTGATGTCCTGCATTACCACCACCCCCAGCGATTCTTTCACATACGGAGTATCCATGCATGGGTGTTGGCCATATATTATTAGTAGATGCCCAGATGGGCCAGCCTGTCATTTGAAGATGCAAACATTATCTCATCCTCCAAAAATCTTCTGTGTGAAAAAATCTGCTTACGTGAACAGCACCATTAGGAACAAACTGTTTCATAAGGTTGCATTTAGTGCAGAGTTGTTAACGCTGCTCATAAATGTGAACATAGCCTTCGTATCCATGTGAACCTGAACAGCTGATATGGGGATGGGTAAACTAAGCTCAGCTGCTGTGTTGACTGTTCTTCAGTGACTTTAATACTGTATATCAAACTTAGGTTCCAGTGCACTGCTCAGCATCTGCAACTTAACAAGCCCTGCCAGTTGCTGCAGATATGAGTGACACTGACAAAATTTAAAGAGATATTTGCCTAAAAATTAAAAGGTTCCATAAACATACATGTATGCTCTCCTAGCAAGAATTACTTTGGTACACAATGTCTAAAATATGTAATAAATTAAAGTATAGGGAGAATATATTACCAAGCTTGTAAACATGTTCAAATATTTATCTCCAAGTCCAAGAGACTCATAAGTCCTGTTCATATGTTTACCTCAATAATTACATACTGCACATATTAGTTTGTATCCTGACCAGAACTCTACACTGTATTCAGCATTTGACCCTTATGTACTGTGTAAGTCTCCCTTTACCACTTTAGATTGTAAGCTTTCAGACAGGGACCTCACTTCCAGGGTTTCACTTTGTAAAACATTTTAACCCTGCACTGTCTAAACCCTTAAATTGTAAAGTGATGCGTACACTTCTGGCGCTATATGTATAAATAAGCATTCATTCATGAGCTTTCATAAACATGGGTGAAATAATCATGAAAACTTGCCTAAAGTAAATCCTGTATAGTGAAGGCCCTTCATATACTAACCATAACGCCATGTTAGCAGCTGGTGTGCCAAAAATATTGGTAGTATTGAAATGACTTGTTGGATCTCTCTGAATTTGAGACAGGGCATATTATATTAATAGGCAAAAGACTGTTTATTGCGGCATACATTCACGGAGTAGTTTGAAAGTTTACTGATTTGAATCTCTTTACCCCATACTCTTACACACAGATACACTCACTTTGTTACACACTCTAGGTTTTTCACCTACATGCCTCAGATTAGAAGAGGATGTGTCACAACTTTAAAAAGGTTGAGAAGAGCTGATCTGTAATTCCGTGTTGGCCTATAAACCCAAAACTTATTGGGCTCTGTTTCTGTAGAGGAGATCCATCTGAAAGGTTATTTATGAGTATCACTAGATTATTACTATGTGTTCCATGCATTTTTTTATGTATTGTTGTTCTTGCTGATCCATTCCTAGAAAATCTAACCGTTTATGACCATCTGCAGGAAAAAAAACGAGGAGCAATTCTTGGGTGAACCAACCACACCATCAGCATACCTGGGAATTCTCTGGATCTGCCACAGAGACTGGGTCTCTAGTGACAGAGGCTGATGAGTTCCCTGGTAATGTCTCCCACTTCCCACCCTGATCTGCCCACTTCCCTGCCCTGTTCTGCTATGCCCACTTTCAGGACAAACCCTGCTTCCTTATTACCAAGTCATGCCCACTATGATTAAGCCCAGCCCACATTATTATAAGAAGTGTCATTTGGACACTCCTACACCAAGCCTTTTTGGTACTCTGTCACCTAAAGATAAATAGCTATCCAGATATGACCGCAGGGAGAAAGTAAAAATTCCTGTTGATTTAGATGGGGGTTAAACCCTTGAATGCTAGAGAGGCCTAGAACTCAATGATGAGCAGTGCATCAGACAACTCTGTAGCATTCATGAGGTTAAAAACCCAAGTTTAAGTCAATGGGAACTTTGGATATTTTTATTTGGACCCTCTATTGCAGTTAACATATTCCAGAATTGTTCCACATTTAATTTTTTGTATATGAGATTTCCATGCTTTTGTTTCAGTGCGTATTGTGTAAATTCTGCACTCGGCTGAGTGATTTGCTAAACACAGGGCAAAAATCTAATGGCTCACTGCATAACTAGATCTCCCTAGCAGGTTCCACCTCAGTAAAACATACATGGAAATCCTATTTCTTGGTATTATTTTGCTATAGTGTTTTAAGTCCCCATATTGCTTCCTCCTCATCTATTTTAGCCAGTCTTTTTCATCTGATTTTAGGAGAAACTGTACTATCAACATGCTCACGGATTACAGGAACTGGAGTTTATCAAAGGACAGCCTGGCACAGATGCTGCCAGAATATGTGTGAACCAGTGGCTCAAAATGCCAGGTAAGAAGAAGCATGAGAGGTCATGTAAACTGGTATTGTGATCTTTGTTTTGTATATTACCTGTAGTACTAAACAATGCGTTGGAGACCATAACCTTGCATAGAGTGCTGTAACAACACCACTGTAACATTTTATGTCATGGAGGTACTTCACCTAAAAGAATGCAACTTTGAAAAGAAATAACCTTTGAATAAAACTTCTTTCAGCAGTGGGGTGTAGACCACTAAATGATGGGAAGAAATCTATGAAGAAATATCTGGTCTTTGCAAACAAAAAAAAAACAAAAAAAAAAAACCGCATATAATTTATATTACTGTGGAACTGTTCAGTGCTGTGATTCTCAAAGCCCACTTACAGGCCAGGACTTGAGCATTTTTATCTTGAGCACAGGTGATTGAATCAAAATGACTGAGCTTCTGTTTAATGCTCCTGTGCTCGAACAAGGAAATCCTCAGGTCCTGGCCTGTTAGTGGTCCCTTAGGGCATGGGTTGAGAATCTCTGGCCTAATTAATTCATCATTGTTATTACTGCTGGCTTATTTATAGGCCAAATAATGATGACTGTGCTATTAAATGTTAAATAATACTTTATTTTCCCGTCTCAAACTAATATTAGTTTGATACACACAAGGGGCTCCCCTTGTTTTGTCTCTTCCCCCCCCCTTTTCTTTTTTGTTTCTACAACTTTATTTTCCCGGTTGAGGATCCGTGAGGAAGTAATCATAACCACCCCTTTATATAAACCTCCTCCCTAACAAAGCTAGAGAGATCTCCTTCTCTCCATCTAATCACAGCAGTAGTGATTCCAAAGGCCTCTACTTGTAGCATCTCTCTACCATGCAAAAAGTGGATGGCTAACCACCATAAGTCTAATGGGTCTATGGGTTAACAGCCTGTGCTTTTTCCTCTGTTGATGGACCACACCACCAAATGCACCAAAGAGGAAATATTGGGTTAATTTGAAGGCTCAAATGAACTATAAGTTATGTTGGCCATTTTCCATTCAAAGGTTACATTAACAAAGCTGAAAGTAATACAGACATGGAATTCTGGAGCAAAATGACTGCACCATGTTTATTAAATAAATATGTCCATTACTTTCAGTGTTACTCATTTTATAACTATGGCTGCATGCCATCTGATACTAACATTCTACATGCCTCTTCCTCCCAACTGCCTCTTCCTCATGCCCTTCCTTTCTCCCTATGTATTATAGTAACTAGTTGCTAGGGCGCACATCTCTACAGTCAAAAAAACAATGATGGTTTATTTTAACTTTTTGAAAAACAGAATGTTAGTATTTGGCATATGGCTGTTCTAGACAGTACTGAAACTTGCATAAACTGACAAATAAAGCAAAATATTTCAAACTATTATTTTAAACAGAAATGGCTAACATAAGAGATTTTGAAACTTACGCTGACATAAGATGGTACTGTCACTAGAACCAATGAGTGTAAAGTAATTTGTGGTAGGCAGTTTGTAAGCAAATGCTGACAAAATGAGGCAGGTCAAAATCAAATTAAAGTAAGTACAGATTTTTTTTTTTAATAAAGCAATACATATTAATTATTTAAGCAGCAGCATAAAATGACCATTTTGCTCCTAACTTGAAGTAAAAATTATTTTGTATTTTCATACTCACTGGTCTAGGTCCCAAGCCAGGGGTAGTTAGTTCAAGCCGCAGACCTGTACTCCAGTCAAATGAACAACACATGAAAACACAACCCATCACTTGTCCCATAATGCATTGCAATAGGAGTTTTGACAATGCACAGCTGCTCTTTGGTCATCTTAAAAGGTGAGTATACTTTACAGATATGAACACGTTTATCATTTTTAACTGAAAAGTCTCCATTTCTAGCAAATTAATAACATCCAAGCATGGTATCTTCCCTCTGCAGAAGTATTTGCATTTTGTTCCTCTTTGGTTTCCAAGGGAATAATGGAACAATAGTAGCTGAGTATTTCATGGAGAATTATTTAAAGCGGAACTTTCATGTCTAATACACTGTGTGTCCAATGATTAATCTAGTAAAATGGTTTGTAGATTGCATTTCTTTTGTTTGTTTTTTCCTCTAAGTACATACTTTATGAGATACTCACTCTCAAAATTAGACCTGATGTAAGCACTTCCGCATTTTGCAGCACAGGGTAACATCGGCATGGCTTCCCAGTCCTCAAATTCTCCTCCCAGCTCTCTGGGAGTGTGTTTGTGCTTCCCTTCCTGGTGATGTGCAGCATGTATATTGTAACAGCAAGCTCTGTATAATGACAGTATCCCACTATTGTGTGTTAGATGGTCGGTATAGTCTTACACCACACACACTGACATGAATGCAGTGATTATAACTCTGTCTCTGTGCGAGGACTCCTCATCTAAGGAAACTGCTTCTCCCCAAACAGTAATAGCTCTAATCAAATGTTTTATTTTAAATATAAATATAAAAGTATATATGTAAACACTCTGTGGTTTTTATAAGGCTGTGCAGGGATAGAAGTGTACAAATGCAACGGCCAGGCATTCCTGCCTCTACATATTATAAACCTACTTTCCATATTCACCTGGAGGCAGCTGTGTGTGACTGTTTGATACCACTCTGTTTATAGAAGCCGTAAGGGCAATGCATGGCATGATTTAGGTAAGCAAATAGGAGATAAAAATGAACTGAAATGGGCACGTTCTAATCTCAAAACAATGATCACTGTTTTTAGGGGGGTTTTTTTTTTTTTTTTTTTTTTCTTTTATATAATCAGGCCTGATAAAAAGTGGCCACTTAACCCCTCAAGGACCAGGCGAATCACGTGTGGGTTACACCATATTTCCCTCTAATTCCTTTAGTACATCCACACAAATTATATACTGTTTTTTGCTTCTTTTAAATAAATAGGGCTTTCTTTTGATACCACTTTCATATGGATACCCCATATTTTAATTTGATTAAAATATAAAAGAAGAAAAAAAATTTTGCATACTTTTTTGTACACTTTTACAGTGATCAAAGGGGGGAAAATGAAATTTGTTTCTATTTTATTTTAACAATGTAGCAAGGCTGTCTGGAACACTGGATCACTTTGTAACAATGTCTCTCTGTCTCTTCTCCTCATGATGTGTGTGAGAGGAAGGAGACAGAAAGAAGTGACAGGCAGCATTTACAGACACTGCCTCTGTCATGGCTTTTAACACGAGTCACTATTTTGATGACTCGCGTGATAACAATGCCTACACTGGCTGAAACCAAGTGCTCCTATTCAGGAGCACTTGGTATCAGCCAGCCTGCTACTCTCCCATCGCACCCTGTTGCGAGAATGAGAGAGTTAACCCTTGAAGTGCCAGGACCTTTACTGGTCCTTAAGTCAAGGACACGGATGGTCCTGGCACATCAATGATCTTTAAGGGGTTAAGAAAAGGCTGCCTAGGACTACATAATATTCAGTTATTTCAGCCCTTTTCATATTTTTGGTGATAATGGGGGTCTTTTAACCCTGGTAATGCTAGAGGCTCCCAATTCTTTGCAAATCTTTGTCATGGAGAGCTTCCTAACATGCAGTGACATATTTGTGTCAGTCCCTGCTACCAGCCTCCACTTCTCTCCATCAGTGCCTCTGTACCCCCAGACTCTCATCTTCTGTCCAAGCCTGTCCCTGTATAACCCCGGCTTCTCTCAAATACCAGACCACCTACATCCATATCCTACAGCCTGTCCCTCAGTATCTCTCCAGCCTTTCTTTCCATGTATCCCAATCGTCATCCTCACTCTTCTGTCAGCCCCTCTCTCTGCACCCTGCACTCACTTTAACTCTGACCCTGAACCCTCAGAAATGTATTTATCTTACTAGTGTCAGACATGCAAGGCAGTAACATTTTCCCATGTGTTGCCAGTTGCAGATTTATTAATTGATTTGAGTGAGCACACAGGTACTCTAGTGCTGTTAGTATGTTAGTCTATGTTCTCATGTCAGTATGTGTTTTTGCATATTGTTTGTGTGAGACTGTATGCCAGCTTTTTTTCACTGTCGTCCAATACAGGTCACTGGTACTCTGGGAGGCTTAAGTCCCCTTTAATAGGCAGGAACAACTATGCAAATGATTTGCAAGGGGCGGAGCCTCCCCTCTTACTTAAGCCACCTTCTGGCCAGAGCCACTTAGATTGATTTGTTCCTGGAGTGCCTTGCACACCAGGTAGAAGAACATCTATGCATCTTAGTGTTTTATTATTTTTTTTTCAAATATGGAATACCACCATTAGGAGGGTGACCATGGCTGTGAATTGCCCTCTCTAAAGTGGCTGGTGCAGCTTCCAGGGATTCCTGTGGACCTTATGCCCTGAAGAGGGAACAGCTTGGGTTGAGCAGCTTCCCTACTGAGGAATTTACCTCTGGGTTATTCCTTATTCATCATGGTCACCTGAAGACAGAAGTCCTGCAAGAAAGGTGAGTCACCCATTGAGTGCTGAAGGTCCACTTGTCCCCACAGTGTCCCTTTGATGGGCTTGTATTTGGGAGTTTTCAATACACTCCAGCACTCATAGGGTGTTTTTATTGCATTTTTAATGTTTATGCAATTTCTGTGATATTCTCTGGGTTTTGGAGCTTGGGATATTCGTTTACTTATGTTTCTTATGTGTTTTATTCTTGTTTGAGCACTTTTTAATGTTTTCTTAAACTTTATTAAAAATTGAGTTCCGCGCCTTTAAGCGCGGCTTTTCCCACTCAGACGCAATGGCTCCTTTACTCTCTATGGGAATTCACAGTGTGGGACATATCTTTGGAAGCGCTTGTCACAGCAACTCCAGAGAGGGCTCATTTTACTGCTAGGCTCCTGCTCTATCATCCGGATTGTGTTTTATTTATGTGGGGTGTTCAGGGGGGCTTCGGGCACTGTTTAGGGTACTTCTATGGGGAAAACTACATTTCCCATGAGCGCCTGGTTCGCGCTCGTTTCTGATTGGCTGTCATGACGGCCGCCATTTTGTGGTACTTTTCCTATGCGAGTACACTACGCAGGGACAGAGCCTTCTCTCTCCTCTACAGATTAACCCTTCGCTGGCCAGATAAGTCCGAATTTAGACATTTCTGGGGTGAAACTTTAATCCTTTACACTTTTTCTGGGTGATAGTGTTATTAGTGGGGTATATTGACGCTGTGAGCATGTCTACTTCACTGAAGCTAGGGGCTAGACCCACGTCTAAGGAGGATGGGGGGTCTGCTACCCCCATGGCGTTTTGCTCCTCTTGCCACATTGGGCTGTCTAGCAATAATGTGGGGGATCTATGCCCTAATTGTACTGGTCAGTATAGCAACCCTGGGCTTTCCAGCCACGCTATTGAGCCATCTTGGGTGAGGGAGTTTAAAGCTGCCACTAGGGATCTCAGATCCACGCTTCAACTCTTTCCCTCTCAGATACAGGGGGCTCTCCAGGTCTGGCAGACCCTCTCTACCATCAGAACCTCCCTGCCTAAGCCACAGGGGGCTCCTGATGTCACTGATTCTTCTGAAGAAGAACTCTTACAGGATTCTGATGCTGAGGAACGTACTGTTATTGAATCTAACAGGTCCATTGGGGACCCCTATGAGTGTGACCCTGAAGTCTCGGCTGAGGGTCTGATCAGAGCGGTTCTGAATACGCTCAACCTTCCTCTGACTCAGGAATCCACTTATGATCCTACTGATGTTTTTCAGAAAAAGCCATCTAAGCCAGTTGTTTGTTTTCCAACTAACCCTACTCTTGCCCGTCTGGTCTCTGAGGCATGGAAGAATCCTGATAGATCTTCCTCTGTCTCTAAAAAGTTTGCTAAACTATACCCTTTTCCTGAGGCTGAGCTGGCAAAATGGGTTCATCCTCCCAAGGTGGATGCTCCTGTTTCTAGACTATCCAAGTCCACCGCTTTGGCTGTCTCTGATGCCTCTGCCCTGCAGGATTGGACGGATAAAAAGCTAGAGCTTTCTCTTAAATCTATTTTTGCCTCCATTGGCACTGCCATGCGTCCAACCTTTGCTGTGGCATGGGTTAATAGAGCCATTGCGGCCTGGACTGAACGACTGACTGAAGCAGTTCGCCAGGATGCGCCAGTATCTGAACAGTTGCAGCTCCTTGCTAATATCACTGAAGCTCAGAACTATGTTGCTGACGCTGCTTTTGATGCTGTGCGCATGATGGCGAGGGCCTCCACTTCTTCTGTGGTGGCTAGACGCGCTCTTTGGCTGAAAATTTGGTCTGCTGATACAGCCTCTAAGAAAGCCTTGCTTTCCTTGCCCTTTCAGGGGAATTTGCTTTTTGGGTCTGAACTCAAAGAAATGATCAGTGAGGCTACTGGCGGTAAAAGTACTCTTCTACCCTCAGTCTTTAAGAAAAAGTTTCCAGCCAAACGCAATCGGTCCTTTCGTTCCTTTCAGACTGAGACACGCTCCTCGGCCCAAACGGGTCTTCCCACTACGCGCTCCTCCTCCAAGCCCAAACAGTCCTGGAAGCCCAAAGTTGCCCCCAAGGCCAAGACCTCCAAGACTGCTTCGGCATGACTTGCCGAACCCGGGTCCGCATCCGGCTGTAGGTGGTCGTCTCCGCATCTTTCGCCGGATTTGGGAGGAGTCAGTGGCGGACCCATGGGTTCTTCAGGTGGTGTCAGAGGGATACAGGATCCCTTTCTCCTCCCTTCCTCCTTTTCGGTTCCATTTTACTCGTCCTTCTCAGGAACCCACAAAAGGGCGTCTGTTCGACGACACTCTTCAGGATCTCTTGGACAAAGAGGTCCTGGAGGCGGTTCCTCAAGGGGACACAGGTTCAGGATTCTATTCCAACCTGTTTGTGGTAGCCAAAAAGGACGGAGGGGCTCGTCCCATTTTGGATCTCAAAGATCTCAATGCCTATGTGGTGACTTCCCACTTCCGCCAGGAGTCCCTGCGTTCTGTGATTGCAGCAATGTCTCCAGGGGAGTTCCTTGCCTCCCTGGACCTTCAGGATGCTTATCTTCACATCCCTATTCATCTGGAGAGCAGGCGGTATCTCAGGATTGCCTGCCACAGGGGACACTTTCAGTTTGCAGCGCTCCCCTTTGGGCTGACTTCAGTCTCTCAGGTCTTCCAGAGGGTGTTAGGCTCCTTGATAGCGGTGCTTCATCAGGATGGGATCAGAGTGACCCCATACATGGACGATCTCCTACTGAAAGCCTCCTCAGCGGAGCTTGTCCGTCAGCAATTACAGAAGTGCATGCACACTCTGAACCGTCATGGCTGGATCCTGAATCTGGACAAGTCGGACTTGGTTCCATCTCAGAGGCTTCTGTTCCTGGGTCTCCTGTTCGACACTCGCCAATGCATGGTGTTTCTTCCAGAGGATGTGGCTCACCAGATAGCCGTCAGAGTGGCTGGGATTCTGGACATGGACGAAATTCCGGTACCGAAGTTGTCGTCTTTAGTGGGGAAGTTCATTTCCACGATCGAAGCAGTACCATTTGCCATGGCCCACTCCAGGGAACTTCAGAGATTTGTGATCCAGACGTGCAGGAATCATCCAGATCATCAACATCTGTCCGTTTCTCTTCCTCCTCATGTCGAGTCGAGTCTGCACTGGTGGTTAGATCTCTCTCATCTCCTGAAAGGGAGATCCTTTCTAGTTCCTCGTTGGACCACAGTCACAACGGATGCCAGCCTTCGGGGCTGGGGTGCAGTCTGGGGTCGCTTCAGTGCTCAGGGGAAATGGGGTCTGGAGGAATCCCTTCTCTCCATCAATGTTCTGGAACTTCGAGCTGTCCGGCTTGCCCTGAGGCACTGGGAGTCTCATCTGACCGGTCTTCCGATCAGAGTGGAGTCCGACAACGCCACGGCGGTGGCTTACATCAACAGGCAAGGCGGCACAAGAAGCGGTTCCGCATGGTGGGAGGTCAAGGATATTTTGTCTTGGGCAGAAGATCACGTGCCTGTCATCTCTGCAGTTCATATTCCAGGCGTGGACAACGTCATGGCAGACTTCCTCAGTCGTCACACCGTCGACAGCAGAGAATGGGCTCTTCATCCAGAGGTGTTTCACATGCTCACCCAGCGGTGGGGGATGCCTGTGGTGGACCTGATGGCTACCAGGCACAACAGGAAGGTTCCGGTGTTTTGCTCCCGGTTGAGGGACTCCCTTGCTCTAGCAGTGGATGCCTTGTCGATCCCTTGGGATTTCTCCCTGGCTTACATCTTCCCTCCTCTTCCTCTATTGATCAGAGTTATCCAGAAGTTGAAGCAGGAGCGTTGTCCTGTCATCCTGATCGCTCCAAACTGGCCTCGCCAGTCCTGGTATCCGGAGTTGATGGCCATGTCCGTGTCGGATCCGATCCCGCTCCCTGCCCGTCCGGACCTACTTCTCCAGGGTTATCTGTGGAAGGAGGATGTTCTCTCTCTCCATTTGATAGCATGGCGGTTGAATCCTCGATTCTAGCAAAGAAAGGATTTTCTCCTTCTGTGGTGTCGACTATGCTTAGCGCTCGTAAGCCTGTGTCCTCCAAGATCTATCATCGCATATGGTCAACCTTCGTTGCATGGTGCACTGATAAGAAGTTATCCCTTGAGTTTCATCTTCCCACCGTCCTGGCCTTCTTGCAGGACGGTGTGGATAATGGGCTCAGTCTGAGTTCCCTCAAAGTTCAGACTTCTGCCTTGTCTGTGTTTTTCCAGGAAAGGATCGCTATCCTTCCTGATGTGAAAGTTTTCTTCCAAGGTGTGACTCATGTTCGACCTGCCTTCAAGAGTCCTGCTCCCCAGTGGGACCTCAATTTGGTGCTGGGAGTTCTCCAGCGACCACCGTTTGAATCCTTGGCTTCCATTCCATTACGTCTCTTGACTTGGAAGATGGCCTTCCTTTTGGCTATTGTTTCAGTTCGCCGGGTAGCAGAGTTACAAGCTCTGTCTTGTAAACCTCCTTACCTGGTGTTCCACAAGGATAAGGCTGTGCTTCGCACTACCAAGGAATTCTTACCCAAGGTTGTGTCCGAGTTTCACATCAATCAGGAGATTGTGGTTCCCTCTTTCTGACCTAATCCTTCATCTGACAAGGAACGAGATCTCCATTTGTTGGATGTGGTGCGTTGCCTCAAGTTTTATGTTCATCGCACCGAGTCTATCAGGAAGTCTGACGCTCTATTCGTCATTCCTGAGGGACCTAGGGCGGGGAGACCGGCTGCCAAAGTTACTATTGCATCTTGGCTACCATCCGTGAAGCCTATAAGTTGAGGAATAAGCATGTTCCCTTCCGAGTGACTGCCCATTCCACCAGATCTATTGGGGCCTCTTGGGCCTACAAGAATCAGGCTTCTGCTGATCAACTGTGCAGAGCGGCCACTTGGTCCTCTGTGCACACTTTTTCTAAGCACTATCGAGTTGATGTACTGGCTTCGGCTGATGCCAGTTTTGGAAGGAAGGTCCTGGAGGCAGTCTTGCCTGTGTAGGTCTTCCGCTCTGTGATCCTTAGTGCTTCCTTACTGTTGAGCCCGGTTGGCTCTGGTTCCGTGTGCTGTGTTAGTTTAGGGATTGTTTCCCTTGGTTGGTGTCCGTTGACACTTACAGTTTGGGCTATGTTATTAACTGGGTCATAGCAGTTCTAGTGACTTGGGCCTTGCTCCTGGTCCTTGCCTTACTTCCCGCCTCTGGGTCAGCTCAATGTTTGTACATCCCAGAGTACCAGTGACCTGTATTGGACGACAGTGAAAATAGGATTTTAGTCTTACCTGTTAAATCCTTTTCACTTAGTCCATACAGGTCACTGGTCTCCCACCCTGTCAAGGGACCAGTCTTGGCTCTCCTGTGGCATTCAGTGGGAGACCGTTCGGGCATGCTCACAGGAGTCTTTCTTTTTGCTTACCTGAGGTCAGTTTTAGGGTCTCAAATCAATCTAAGTGGCTCTGGCCAGAAGGTGGCTTAAGTAAGAGGGGAGGCTCCGCCCCTTGCAAATCATTTGCATAGTTGTTCCTGCCTATTAAAGGGGACTTGCGCCTCCCAGAGTACCAGTGACCTGTATGGACTAAGTGAAAAGGATTTAACAGGTAAGACTAAAATCCTATTTTCTTCTTTTTGTGGTTATTTAGAGGGTTGTTTAGGCTTTCTTTTCTTAATAAAGTTTCCCCATGGAGAGTGAAATGCTAACACTACAATATATAACTGAAAATAATTTACACTTTCAGGATGCCCTGTGAGTGATGTTTCCATTTATCTCTAAATCTGTCTGCATCTTTAATAAGCTTTTACTGTTAATTTCCCCGGTGGGCCATCCCTGCCCCACTCCAACAATGGTAAACTTGTTAGGTTAGTTTCATGGACTGCAAGCTCTGAGGGTCAGTTACACTGCTAATACTATATTTTCATGGATAAAAGGAGATCCCGAATGTGATGCACTCCTCTCCAAATTTTAATTTTCAAATTAGTGTAGGTTACTGCATAAATGAAAAGGCTTGATTTGGGAGATGATATCTGTGCATGGATAGAGAACTGGTTAAATGATTGACAGAGAGTTGATGTAAATGGAACATTTCAAGCTGGCGTGTAGTTGTAAGAGGGGTACCACACAGTTCAGTCCTGGGTGGGCCCAGTGATTTTTAATTTGTTTATTAATGATCTAGAAGTGTGAATTGAAAGTAATGTCGCAATATCTGCTGATTACACTGTTCTGTGTAAGGAAAGAAGAAGGAGGATTACTTCTAACACGGACTTATTAAACATAGTACTAGTATGCCTTAGCCTATCACTATATTAGTAATGTTTTGGGGGCAATATTATAAAGATGATAGTTCCGCTTTAAAAATTGTATAGATGCACAGGATGCAAATATCATTCTATCATTCTGCTTCTATATAAATTCTTGATAAGGCCTCATCTAGAATATGGAGTACGGTTTTGGTCACCATTTCTCAAAACACACATAAAACTGAAAAAAGTGTTGAGACGTGCAACAAAACTTTTAATGGGGTGGGAGTATCTGAGTTATAAAGAGAGACTAGGAAAACTGGGTTTGTTTATATTAGAGAAGAGATGTCAAAGAGGTGATTTAATTACCGTTACAAATATATTCAGGGTCAGCACAAAGCAATTTTTGAAGGAACTATTTAGTCAGAGCTGAGCAAAAAATAAGAGATCATCCATTAAGATTAAAGGAAATGTGCATTTGACTAAAACAGTAACAGGGTTTGTTAAAATAAGGGCAGTACAGTTATGGAATTATTTGCTTTGGGATGCTGTACTTGCAGATACTGTAATTGTTTTGAAAAAAGTAATGGAAACCCTTCTAGCTCAGAACAAAATTAAGAATTATGACAGTTGGTTTCAAAGCAGATAGGATGTTGATCCACAGAAATGTGCCACTGCTGTATCGATTCAGAAACATTTTTTTTAAAAGGGGTAATATGGCATGTCTTCTTTTTTTTTTTTTTTTTTAATATCGGCATCATCAACTTTTTTACTATGTATGTTAATAAGATGGGGTTGGTTGGTATTTATATATAGTGTCCTTTATCACGTCACCCACCGTTCTCACCATCTCTCACTACCTCCCTCCTGTGTTCCACATCTAGGAACAGTTTTGAAGATGTCTATAGGTAGCATATTTGAATGTGCCACCCGCTTCCTTCCTTACATTTCCATAGCCTTTTATGTTCTTCCAGGAACTGTATTTCAGTGTGCAGATTCAAAACCTCCTGTCTGGTTGTGAGTCTGCCCATTCAAAGACATGCCCTAGAAACAAGGATGCAGTGCCTTGCAAAAGGATTCATCCCCCCTTGGCATTTTTCCTATGTTGTTGCATTACAACCTTGAATTAAAATGGATTTTAATTTGGATTTCATGTAATGGACATACACAAAATAGTCCAAATTGGTGAAGTGAAATGAAGAAAATAACTTGTTTTAAAAAAAATTCTAAAAAATAAAAAAATGGAAAAGTGTTGGGTGCATATGTATTCACCCCCTATGCTATGAAGCCACTGAACAAGATCTGGTGCAACCAATTACCTTCAGAAGTCATATAATTAGTTAAATAAAGTCCACCTGTGTGCAATCTAAGTTTTGCTGTTTGGAAAAAGGCATGTGTGAGACTCCCCGAACATATGGAAGACGGTACTCTGGTCAGATGAGACTTAAATTTAGCTTTTTGGCCATCAAGGAAAACACTCTGTCTGGAGCAAACTCAACACCTCATCACCCCAAGAACACCATCCTCACAATGAAGCATGGTGGCAGCATCATGCTGTCGGGATGTTTTTCATTGTCTGTGATTGGGAAACTGGTCAGAATTGAAGGTATGATGGATGGCATTAAATTCAGGGAAATTCTTGAGGGAAACCTGTTTGTCTTCCAGAGATTTGAGACTGGGACGGAGGTTCACCTTCCAGCAGGACAATGACCCTAAGTATACTGCTAAAACGACACTCGAGTGGTCAAAGCCCAGAACGCAATCCAACTGGGAATCTGTGGTATGACTTAAAGATTGCTGTACACCAGCAGAACCCATCCAACTTGAAGGAGCTGGAGCAGTTTTGCCTTGAAGAATGGGCAAAAATCCCAGTGGCTAGATGTACCAAGCTTATAGAGACATATCCCGAGAGACTTGGAGCTGTAACTACTGCAAAAGGTGGCTCTACAAAGTATTGACTTGGGGGGGGGGGGTGAATAGTTATGCACTCTCAAGATTTTCTGTTTTTCTTGTCTTATTTCTTGTTTGTTTCACAATAAAAAAATATTTTGCATCTTCAAAGTGGTAGGCATGTTGTGTAAATCAAATGATAAATAAAACCCCCAAAATCACTTTTAATTCCATGTTGTAATGCAACAAAATAGGAAAAATGTCAAGGAGGGAATACTTTTGCAAGGCACTGTAGTAGGAGGTGACATATTCAAACATACCGCCTGCCTGGCTCATCCTCAAAGCTGGTCCTGACATTGAGATTTTTGGTCCTGGGACCAGAGCTGTCCATAGAATGGTGTAGCAACAGTGCCACTGTACAATTTCAGGCAACTGTGATACTGCACCTAAAAAAAATCAACTTTGAGCTGTAATAACATTTTGAATAAAACACCTTTCAGCGGTGGGATTACCCTTGTTTTACTCATGGGGATAAACTCTACAACAGAAATGGCCATTCTTCACAGGCTGACAGGCAGGACGGAGCGCAGACATCTTGCCATAGTGACGTCTGCGCGCCTGCTCTGTCAGTCTCTTCCAGAGCCGAACAGCTCCTAGCAACGCCTCCTACAGCCGGCCAGGACTGACAGAGCAAGATGTTGTCACTATGGCAAGATGTCTGCGCTCCGTCCTGCCTGTCAGCCCGTGAAGAATGGCTATTTCTCCTTAACAAAGTAATCATTCTGGCAACTAGCGCTACTGAGCAGCTAGTCACCAGATGGGGACTTATTGAAGATAAAGTTGCTTAGATGTGGTAGTTCCACTTTAATTTGTTGTCAAAGAACCAAACTATGCCATCTGTTACCCCAGCCTTGTTCCACTGTCCCCGTTTTGATGCCCACATACTTGCATGTGTTTTTCCCTCATCCTAAAAAGGTTGATGACATTGGTATTTCTTACTTGCTTGGGTATTTCTGATTGAATTAAAAGGACATTATATTGAACTGGGGAAAAATGTACAGGGAATGGCAGCAAGTAACATTCCCCCTGAAACAAATCCTAGAAACTAACTAGAAAGGCAATATGCATCATGCCCTGTGATGTGAATACATAATTGCTATAGGTCTGTATCCCTCCTTCCATTGACTTTCTGCGGTGGGTTTAACCCCTTTATGCTAGAAAAGTCTCCAAAGCAGTGTGAAGCAATCAGTAGCATAACTAGTCAGAATTGTTGACCTTTATTCATCAAACTAAAGCTTTGCAGTTCTGGATCAAACCAACTGCACAATAGGGTTAAAATAAAACTTGTACAAAATCTATTTGATAAAATTTGAGCTTGAAAGTAACCCCCAGAGAGGTCTCTAACACAGTGCCCCAGCTCATTTTAATCTTCCTGAATATGGCCATATGTCTTATGAACTGTATTTCAATTATGCAGCAAGAACTCACCACCACCATCGTTGCCATCAATATCACTACACAGGCAATGAAAACAATGTTGTAATATGTACTTTTTTATTGTTATTATTATTATTATTGATGCTCAGACTTGTATTTAATTAAGTTGCAGCTTTCTGTTGTCTCCAGGCAGTGCTGTTCCTGTAGTTCATTATGGACAGCCGTATGCTGTGACTGAAACTCTCCCGTAGAGTGCATTGTTAAGCAAATGCCTTCTGGGCACCCGTTGGTGCTCTTGCTAACAGTTTGATTGGAAGGAGGGACTGTAATAACTTTTGAATGAGAAACCTGGGATACCATTGTTTCACTGTCGTCCAATACAGGTTACTGGTACACTGGGAGGTGATCGGCCCCTTTAAGTAGGCAGGAACATTCATCTAAATGTATGCAGGGGGCGGAGCCTCCCCTCCCTCTTAGGCTGCACCTCAGTCAGAACAAGCTAGAATGATTTGTTCCTCGGTGTGTTCACACCAGGCAGAGAACAGCTTTCTTCAAGTTTTAGTTTCTTTGTTATTTTTACAAATATGGAATACCACCATTAGGCGGGTTACCAAGGCTGTCAAATGCCCTATTTAAAGTGGATAGCACAGCTTCCAGGGTACTTTTGGTGGATCTTTTGCCCTGAAGAGGGAATAACTTGATTTCAAGTATTTCCCTGGGGAATTATCCTCTGTGGTGATAACTTTCTGATCTTGGTAACCTGAAGACAGAAGTCCTGCAGGAAAGGTGAGCCACCCTTTGAGTGCCGAAGGTCCACTTGTCCCTCAGTGTCCCTTCATTGGGATTGTGTTTGGGAGTTCTCATTGTGCACTCCAGCGCTCATTGGGTGTTTTTATATATTTTGCTAATGCAATGTATATGTGTATGTCTGAGTTTTGGAGCAGTTTATGTGGGACTTAACCCTCTCTCTGCTGGGTTTGTCTATTTTATGGGCATTTGCATTGTTTACCTTGGTTGGGTAATGTTTGCTGTTATAGTAGATATGTTTGCTATGTGTTATGGAACTTTTACTTTAAGGGTAAAATTTATTAAAAATAATGTTCTGCGCCTTTAAGCGCGCTTTTCCCGCATAGACGCCATTGCTCCTTTACTCCCTATGGACTTACACTCTGTGGGACGTATCTCTGGAACCGGTTCACATAGCGACTTCAGAGAGGGCTCCTTTTATTTGTCTTCCCTTGCTCTATCATCCGGTTGTATGTTTGAGTGTGTTGGGGGACTGGGGGGGACTTCGGTCACTGTTTTGGGGTACTTTGTGAGGAAAACTACGCTTCCCATGAGCGCTTGGTTCGCGCTCTTTTTCTGATTGGCTCCCTTCACGGCAGCCATTTTGTGAGTTCTTCTCATCGAGTATACTACGCAGGGACCGGACCTTCTCTCTCTCCTCTGCTGATTAACCCTTCGCTTGCCAGATAAGTTTAGTTTTAAACGTTTCTGGGGTGAATATTTAATCTTTCACACTTTAATCGGGTGATTCCTATCAGTGGGGTATATCTGACGCTGTGAGCATGTCTACTTCACTTGAGCCTGGGACTAGGCCTAAGACGAAGGAGGCTGGGGTATCTGTCTCCCCCATTGCGTTTTGCTCCTCCTGTCATGCAGGGCTACCTAGAGAATTTTCTGGTCATTTATGCCCAACTTGTGTGGAAGGTCATGGCAGCAACCCTGGGCCTTCCAATCACACTATTGAGCCAATATGGGTGAAAGAGTTCAAGGCTGCAACTAGGGATCTTAGATCCACTCTTCAGCTCTTTCCCTCTCAGGTTCAGGGGGCTCTTCAAGTATGGCAGACCCCCTCCACTGTCAGGACCTCCCTGCCCAAGCCTCAGGGGGCTCCTGATGTCTCTGATTCTTCTGAAGAAGAATTGTTGCAGGATTCTGATGTTGAAGATGGTACAGTTATTGAGTCTACCAGATCCATTGGAGACCCTTACGAATGTGACCCTGAACTCTCTGCTGAGGGTTTAATCAGGGCTGTGCTGACCACCCTCAATCTTCCCTTGCGTCAGGAATCTACTCTTGACCCAGCGGACGTGTTTCAGAAACCTTCTAAGGCTGTTACATGTTTTCCTACTAATCCTACTCTTGAACGTTTAGTCTCTGATGCGTGGAAAAATCCTGACAGGTCCTCTTCAGTCTCAAAAAAATTTGCCAAACTTTATCCTTTTCCTGAGACTGAACTCGCTAAATGGGTTCATCCTCCTAAGGTGGATGCTCCTGTTTCTAGGTTGTCTAAATCTACTGCCTTGGCTGTATCTGATGCTTCTGCTTTACAGGATTGGACGGACAAAAAGTTAGAAACTTGTCTATTTTTGCCTTTTGGTACTGCCATGTGTCCAGCCTTTGCTGTGGCGTGGGTTAACCGGGCCATTGCGGTCTGGACTGAACAGCTTACTGTGGCGGTTCGCCAAGATGCGCCAGTGTCAGAGCAGTTGCAACTCCTTGCTAACATTTCTGAAGCTCAGAATTATGTTTCTGATGCTGCTTTTGACGCAGTTCGCATGATGGCGAGGGCCTCCACTTCTTCAGTGGTGGCTAGACGCGCTCTTTGGCTGAAAATTTGGTCTGCTGACACCGCTTCCAAGAAAGTGTTACTTTCTTTGCCCTTCCAAGGGACCTCCCTGTTTGGTTCAGAATTAAAGGAGCTGATTAGCGAGGCTACTGGAGGTAAAAGTACTCTTCTACCCTCAGTCTTTAAAAAGAAGTTTCCAGCCAAACGCAATCGGTCCTTTCGTTCCTTCCAAACTGAGACACGCTCTGCGTCCCAGGCGGTCCCGCCTGCTTCGCGCTCCTCCTCCAAGCCCAAACAGTCCTGGAAGCCCAAAGTTGCCCCCAAGGCCAAGACCTCCAAGACTGCTTCGGCATGACTCGCCAAACCCGGGTCCGCATCCGGCTGTAGGTGGACGCCTTCACATCTTTCGCCGGACTTGGGAGGAGTCAGTGCTGGACCCTTGGGTTCTTCAGGTGATGTCAGAGGGATACAGGATCCCTTTCTCCTCTCTTCTTCCTTTTCGGTTCCATTTTACTCGTCCTTCTCAGGAACCTACAAAAAGGCATCTGTTCAACGACGCTATTCAGGATCTTTTGGACAAAGAAGTCCTGGAACCAGTTTCCACAGAGGACACAGGTTCAGGATTCTATTCCAACCTGTTCGTGGTGGCCAAAAAGGACGGTGGCGCTCGTCCTATTTTGGACCTCAAAGATCTCAATTCCTTTGTTGTGAGTACCCACTATCGTCAGGAATCCCTGCGCTCTGTGATTGCTGCTATGTCTCCGGGGGAGTTCCTTGCCTCCCTGGATCTTCAGGATGCTTATCTGCACATCCCTATCCATCTAGAGAGCAGGCGGTATCTCAGGTTTGCCTGCCACAAAGGTCACCTTCAATTTTCGGCTCTTCCCTTTGGACTGACTACAGCCCCGCAGGTTTTTCAGAGAGTCCTGGGTGCTTTGATAGCGGTGGTCCATCGAGATGGCATCAGGGTGACTCCGTACATGGACAACTTACTCTTGAAAGCTTCATCTGCAGAGATCCTTCACCAGCAGGTTCAGGCTTGCATTCAGACACTCACTCGACACGGGTGGATTGTGAATCTGGACAAGTCAGACTTGATCCCATCTCAGCAGATACTCTTCCTGGGGCTCCTGTTCGACACTCAGAGGTGCATGGTGTTTCTCCCAGAAGAGGTGGCTCATCAGATTGCTCTCCGAGTATCAAAGATTTTGGCTCTCGAGCGGATTCCAGTTCCGAAGTTGACATCTCTGGTGGGGAAGTTCATTTCCACAATAGAGGCGGTGCCATTTGCCATGGCACACACCAGGGAACTTCAGAGGTTTGTGATCCAGACGTGCAGGAATCATCCAGACCATCTGCACCTGTCAGTCTCTCTGCCTTCTCATGTTGAGCTTGGAGTGGTGGTTGGACCTGTCTCATCTCCTGAAAGGGAGATCCTTCCAGATTCCCACAGTCACGACGAATGCCAGCCTCCTGGGATGGGGGGCAGTGTTGGGTCGCTTCAGTGCTCAGGGGAAGTGGGGATTGGAGGAATCTCTCCTCTCCATCAATGTTCTGGAACTACGTGCCATCTTCCTTGTCCTGAGACATTGGGAATCTCAACTGGAGGGTTGTCCAGTCAGAGTGGAGTCCGACAACGCTACCGCAGTGGCCTACATCAACAGGCAAGGCGGAACAAGAAGTCTCGCCGCATGGTTAGAAGTCAAGGCCATTTTATCTTGGGCGGAGGCACATGTTCCCGTCATTTCAGCGGTACACATTCCAGGCGTAGACAACGTCATGACAGACTTTCTCAGTCGTCACACAGTCGACAGCGGAGAGTGGGCTCTTCATCCAGAGGTGTTTCACCTTCTAACTCAGATGTGGGGGGTTCCTGTAGTGGATCTGATGGCAACCAGACACAACAGGAAGGTGTCCGTGTTCTGCTCTCAGTGGAGGGATCCACTGGCCCTGGCATTGGACGCCTTGTCCATCCCTTGGGACTTCTCCCTAGCCTACATCTTCCCTTCTCTTCCTCTGTTGATCAGAGTCATTCAGAAGCTGAAGGTGGAGCGTTGTCCTGTCATCCTAATCGCTCCGAACTGGCCTTGTCAGTCCTGGTATCCGGATCTGATGGAAATGTCTGTAGCGGAACCCTTTCCGCTTCCAGCTCATCCAGATCTGCTGCTACAAGGTGGATGTTCATCGTCTTCATTTGATGGCATGGAGGTTGAATCCTCAATTCTGAAGAAAAAGGGTTTTTCCTTTTCTGTGGTGTCTACGATGCTTAAAGCTCGCAAGCCTGTGTCTTCCAAGATTTATCAAGTCTGGTCTACCTTTGTCGCATGGTGTGCTGATAGGGATCTATCGCTTGATTTCCATCTTCCTACTGTCCTGGCCTTTTTACAGGATGGGGTTGAGAAAGGGCTCAGCCTGAGTTCTCTCAAGGTTCAGATGTCTGCTCTGTCTGTCTTTTTCCAGGAGCGCATTGCCATCCTTCCTGGTGTCAAAGTTTTCTTCCAAGGTGTGGCTCATGTTCGGCCCGCTTTCAAGAGTCCAGCTCCTCAGTGGGACCTCAGTCTAGTTCTGGGGGTTCTCCAACGACCCCCATTTGAGTCCTTAGCTTCCATTCCTTTACGCCTTTTGACCTGGAAGATGGCCTTCCTCTTGGCTATCGTATCAGTCCGCCGGGTGGCAGAGTTACAAGCCTTGTCTTGTAAACCTCCTTATCTGGTGTTCCACAAGGATAAGGCTGTGCTTCGCACTTCCAAGGAATTTTTGCCTAAGGCTGTCTCCGAATTTCACATCAATCAGGAGATTGTGGTACCCTCTTTCTGCCCTAACCCTTCCTCTGACAAGGAGAGGGATCTTCATTTGTTGGATGTCGTGCGTTGTCTTAAATTTTATGTTCATCGCACTGAGTCTATCAGGAAGTCTGATGCTCTGTTTGTCATTCCTGAGGGGCCTAGGGCAGGGAGACCGGCATCCAAGATTTGGATCAAATCTACTATTCGTAAGGCTTACGAATTGCGGAATAAACGTGTTCCCTTTCAGGTCACTGCTCATTCCACCAGATCAACTGGGGCCTCTTGGGCCTACAAAAATCAAGCATCTGCTGATCAGCTGTGCTGGGCGGCCACTTGGTCCTCTGTGCACATGTTCTCAAAGCACGATCGTGTGGATGTGCTGGCCTCGGCTGATGCCAGCTTTGGAAGGAAGGTCCTGGAGGCAGTTTTGCCTGTCTAGGATCTTTTTCTTCTGAGATTCTTAGTGCTTCCTTACTGTTGAGCCCTGTTGGCTCTGGTTCAGTCTGCTGTGTTTTGTTATTGGGGTCTGTTGTCACCCCTAGTTGGTGTCGGTTGACACTTCTGATTGTTGGGATCTCTGACCGGTTGGTTCATAGAGGTTCTGGTGACTCTGGGGGCCTTGCGCCTTGCGCCTGGTCCTTGCCTTCTTCCCGCCTCTGGGAAAACTCAATTTGGACATCCCAGTGTACCAGTAACCTGTATTGGACGACAGTGAAAATAGGATTTTAGTCTTACCTGTTAAATCCTTTTCACTTAGTCCATACAGGTTACTGGTCTCCCACCCTGTCAAGAGACGATGCTTGGCATGCTGTGGGAATCCTTTGGGGCATGCTCACAGGGGTCTTCTTCTTCTCTCCTAACTGGTCAGTGTTAGTGTCTCAAATCATTCTGGCTTGTTCTGACTGAGGTGCAGCCTAAGAGGGAGGGGAGGCTCCGCCCCCTGCATACATTTAGATGAATGTTCCTGCCTACTTAAAGGGGCGGATCGCCTCCCAGTGTACCAGTAACCTGTATGGACTAAGTGAAAAGGATTTAAAAGGTAAGACTAAAATCCTATTTTTACACACCCGGAAAATCATTCTAACATTCATAAAACAAAACTGCTTCTGTAATATTTGGCACAGCCATAAGGTGCCTGAATTTTCAGTTCCAAAGCAAAGCATTAATGTGTGTTTCTATAAAGTCCAGTGGTAGACATAGGGGTGGTGAAATGGGGGCACAGGAGTGGAGCTTGAGCCCTTTTCTGCATGTACATACTATCCCTTAACTGCTAAAGCAGTTCTGGAGACATTAAAAATTTCAGAACTGCAATAGACTGTGGCCCCTTCTACTTAACTGTTCAAAACTAAGAAGAGATTCACATGACTTTATCTAGCTTAGTCTGTTAGAGCAACTCATAGTAGATGAATAGAAGCCTTCAGAAATTACACCTGTCATTCCAAAGTGTTTGTCCACAACTATTCTTTCTCTAAGACTTGCGTGGTTAAGTGGACAACCCCATATCCTGGCTGTAGATGCACCTAGTTTCACAACATATATGTCTACAGAGTATTCTATGAATGAAGAGACTGTTCTGCTGTATCCAGTGAAATGTGATATCCAAACATTTTATTTAATGGAGACTGTTGTGATTGTAACCAGTCATCCTTGCAGACAGGTTAATGCTATATACTTCTTAACCTTCGACCTAAGTTCTGTGATAAATGATTTAGAAGTGAATACAATAAATGTTTATTTTGAGATATTCCCAGCCCTGAACCTAAACAGGTAACTCATGGAGGCAGCCCGAACATCTACAGTATGGAGCAGACCACAAAACAGGCAGATTTCTGATACAGCGTGTAAGGAAGTTGTTTCCTCATCATCAGTATTGGACGTGCCCTCCTCTTCTGAACTTCCCAAAAGACCAAATAAATGGTCTGCACACAGATTAAAGGTCTCAATCTCAAATCCTGGTCCCACATTCATGGTTCATGTATCCCCCAACTGACTGATAGAAAAGTATTTATCAGTGAGCATAAAACTCCCCTTTTTGTTTTAAGGTTTGACCATTCTCCATGTGATCCAGCCATCACTCTTCATGGTGCTCCTGTAAACTCCTATGCCTGCGTTATATGTCTTCAGCGGTTTGTGACACTGAATGAATATAAAGATCATGCATCTACAAAGGTAATACAATTTAAAGGAGTGCTAATGATTAACCCCTTAAGTACAGTGTGAAAAAGTGTGTGTGTGTGTTGGGGTCTTAAAGGTATTTGCCTACAGTGCTAGGTCCTTATTCCATTGATGGTTAATACGGCACTGTCTTGTGTTATGACCACACATACTCACTTGCAAAAGCTGTTGCTCTTTTACCGATGTGAAGGGAACCTGATCTCTTGTGTTTTTTTTTTTGTTTTTTTTTTTTGTTTTTTTTGTTCCCCCCCCACTACTATGTTTGATATATTTGGCCTCAACTTAGATATCAAAATCTTCAGTACTGTTTTCCTGTGCTTTTCAGGGACAAACCAATGCTGGATCTTCAGCTTGTGGGTTTTTTTGTTGAAGGGAGCTGCAGGAGGCCTCTGAGGGAGCTTATTTGTAGATTAGCTTTTGAAGCTTTTCCAGGAACATCTGTTCTGCAAGAGACCATTGTGGGAACCTTGTACTCCTGTATTTCAGGACAGACCAAAAGTCTCTACTGTAATGATTAAGCCTCTGTTTAACTCACCTGTACTCAAGCAGGGAACTACTAAATACATGGGCTTTTTAGAGGTCCCTGAGGATTAGGCTGAGGTGTAGAATCACTGCTGTGGGGATTTTAGGAAGAATAACTCCCTCCTTAAGGAGACAAGCTACTGGTATTTCCTCTCTTGTTTAGTCCCTTGTTTTGGAGGTGTTGCCTCCAAGTCCTGGTCTCCAGCCTTTGGAATACCTCCATGCAGTAACTACCTTATTGATAAGAAATGCCATTTTTTTCATAGATTTCAGAAGTGAAAAGATAAAAATGTGTGTTTTAGCGTTAGTGTCATATTTTATAACATTTAGCTCAATCCAGCCTTGAAATATTAATTGCGTTTTTTTTTTTGTTTGTTTGGTTTTTTTGTTTGGTTTTTTTGTACCTAGCTTGCAATATGATGCAAAAATGTTAAACACGGAAATAATATTTTTGGAAGACTTATAAGTAAAACCATGGATTTTGGTGTTTTGAAAAATACAGATGTAGGGTTGTTTGGATTCGCTAGTAGAAAACAGAAAAAAATCCACTTCCACTCAGTTGTTAAATGGATAGTAATACTTAAAATGTAGAAATATATATATTGTAGGGTTTATCCCCCTGAGTAAAACAAAGGTAGTCCCAAAAGTTATTGCAGCTCACACTTGAATTGTTTAGGAGCAGTAACACAGTGTCCTGAAATTTTACAGTGGCGCTGTTGCTACACCATCCTATGGACAGCTCATGTCCGTTGACCATAAACCTCTAAGATGGTGTAGCAAACCTTTCAGCAGTGGGAGTACCCTTGTTTTACTCAGGGGGATAAACACTACAATATATATTTTTTACATATTAAGTATTACTATCCCTTTAATGATTTGATTTATTAAAATTTCAATAAAAATATTTTCTTCATTCTGGGTAGATTTCATTAACCATGGTGGGGGAATCCACAAATGGTGATATTTTGTGAAAGTGCAGATTCTGCTGGGGAAAAAATTATAGGATTCATCAGGAAATTCACCTCCTTTTTTTTTTTTTTTTTTTTTTTTTTTTTTTTTGTAAAATAAAAAAACTTACGTTGGTGGCAAAATGTATTGCAGCCAAGCTCCCTTTGTGACTTTGTGTGAAGATCAAAGGAAACTAGCCAGAGCTCGATGTTGACATAGTGTCAATCCTTGACTGCGATCTAGTTTCACAGTCGCCCTCCCTCCCAAGCAATGAACCTAAAAGCACCCTTTGCCCCTCCACTACCTCCACTACACACAACACTACCAAAACAAACTCCTCCCCAAATCCTTACACATGCCTAACCTCCCCAGCACACTTACATTGATGTCAGAGGCCCAGCGGCGTCTTCTACACCCCAGCCCTGCATCTTTTCACTAAATAAAATAAACATTAAAAAAATACCCTCTGCCTGTAACTCTTAAACATAGCTCCACACCCCCTGTCCTGCTCGGGCCGTTGCCAAGCCAACGGGAGCAAAAAGGAACAGGGATTGGCTTTTATATGACTGATCCGTGTCCAAATTATTCCCCACGCTCCGATTGGCTAGGGTGTGGGGGTTATGCAGGGCAAGAAACCTGCCCTAATGTAACCTCGCCAATCCGCATCTTGCTGGAGGGGGCCACATTGCAATCATAATCCCACCTTCCAGCCAAATGGCATCTACCTAGTGTGGGGGTCATGGTTGCATCCATGACCCACGTCTACCTGGTGGGGGTCGTGGTTGCATCCGTGACCCCCACCAGGTAGATGCTGATTGGCTGGGAGGTGGGATTACACCAGGTAACCCAACATCCCAGCCAGTGACAGAGTGGAAATTAATTTGAATAAGGATTTGCTGTATGAAACCAGTCCCTGTGCTTACACTGGCTCAGGCAATGTCCTGAGCAGGATAAGAAGGGTTATGTTTTAGAGGCGCTGGCCCACATATTAATTCATACATGGGTTACTAGTGAGGGAATGGCTATTTGCACATGTATTTGTGTGTGTTTATTCTACTTTTCAGTTGTACCTCATTGGTTTTTAACATGCATCAAGGATTCAACTCCTATGTTTGGTAGGCACCCAATTACTAGCAGAAAAAGCATTCCCTTAACAAGTGTTATCATCTACGGCATGCAGTAGAATGGGAAACAGATGTGCTGTTCCATTGATTTCAATGGACGCTAATATAGTGCTCATCCTGCGTTCTTAAAGGGATAGTAATGTCAGAAAAAAGTATTAGCTATATGGTAGATACAATTAAAAGAGAGCACTTGCACTTATTCATATCCCTCTAACCGTTATGGTTTGAGAGATATAGGAAAATAAAGTTCTCCGCTCCCTCCCCTTTCTGCTTGACGAGCTTAAAAGCGGTCAGAAGCAGAATCTGGTCACTTGACTAGATGGCGGCTCTTCAGCAGCACCTATATAATGATATCTAAAGATAAATACTTAATCGGAATGGTCTACAAAGTGTGCTTGCAAACCAGGCACACAGTGTATACTGTTGCAATGAATTATTTATTTTTAGCTATCGCCATGTCGGCGCTGCTGAAGAGCCATCATCTGATCTAAGAATCAGAATCTGCTTCTGACAGCTTTACAGCTCGTCAAGCAGAAAGGGGAGGGATCGGAGAACTTTATTTTCCTATATCTCTCAAACCATAACGGTTAGAGAGATATGAATAAGTGCAAGTGCTCTCTTTTAATTGTATCTACCATATAGTTAATACTTTTTTTTTATCTGACATTACTCTCCCTTTAACTGGCTACAGTTTATTACAGCACAGGTAATAGATTACCAAACTGAGACCTAAAACTGCTGCCATTTTGCTAAAGGCCCTAGTAGAATCGAGCCCTTGATCTGCACCAAGGGGCCAAAAAACCCCAAACACTCAAAAGGGTTAATGGAGCTTTTAACCCCTTGAATGGTAGAGAGGTGCAGTTGCTTTTCTTCACTTTTTGTGCTTACAGTTTATTTTGCTCAAATAATGGTGACCGTATTTTCATAGAATATAATTAACAGTTGCAAACCAGGCATTGTAATAGTGTTTTTCTGTATATAAACCTCTTGGTGTCTCATTTTTCTGTGTATCCTTTCAGGCAAAATTGGCTGATGGTCACAATAAACGTCTTCCACCTCAGGTTATCCAGTGTTTTGCATGCCCCAATTGCTTCTTACTTTTTAACCTAAGAGATGAATGTCTAAAGCACATGTCTGGAACGAATCACTTCGTGCAAGCTATCAAGTTTGGTGGTATGTTGCATGTTGTATCTCTGTTTTACTGACCACAGTCCTCTGTGGTCCTTCCTACTCTTTAATAAGCTAAAGAGGTGCTTTTGGGGGGGGGGGGATTCACCCCAAATGGGTTTATTAACCCCTTGAATGTTAGAGAGGTCTCAATCGCATTGAAAAGAAATGCGAGGGAGACCTCTGGCATTGGAGGGGTTGAAAGTTCTACTTATCTCAATGGAACTTGTTTTTTGATACACACGGTGCAGTTGGTTCGCTCCAGAATTTATACACTTTTCTTAGTACATCTGCATCAGTGTGAGTTGGCTATATCCACAGACCTCTGCTCAGAGCTTCTAAAAGGCAAATGTGTGGCTCTATGGGCCTTGTGTAAAAAGCACAGTGGTGGAAAATGTAATCTTTCCATTGCCTTAAATGGGGCTTTTAACACCTTGATGTTGGAGATCTCTCTAGTATTCAAGGGATTAAAATCCCCATTTAAATGAATGATAACTTTATTTTTTTTCTTACCCATGGTGCTTAAGGTTTGCCCCAAAATTGACTGAGTTTGCTTTCATACATTAGGTCCATTGTGACTTATTCTTGTTATGGAATTCTAGAATATGGCAAAACTTTTTTCTCACTATGTTGCTTGTTTCGTACTTTGGCAGGTGAAAAGGGCACTGCATGTCCTATACCATTTCCATCGTATGCAAAAAAGGTTTTGATTGGCCTCTGTAAGGACATTCCATTCCGGGTCCTCTGCACATCCTGTCGCCATGAACTGCGTTCACATATGGAACTCACTGCTCACTTTAGGTTAGTGTTTATATTGTAATGCAACTGCTTCCTAAGAAACCTTGAACAATACACCTTGATACCCCCATACTAAATTTACTAGTTAGATGAAGGGATTTTAGCTTATTCTAAGTCCGATTTTTCATGGGTTGTAGGAGTTGGATTTTGGAAGACTGACTGTCTTCATTTAAAACTTATTACAATTCAAACTTTAAGGGTGTTAGAACTGTTACTTAACATTATTTGGAGAAATGTAGCCCAAAACTCACCCCTCCCTTAGAACACCATACAAATCTAGCAGAAAAACATTGCTGTTTTGCTTTTCCTCCTTTGGAAAGTTTTTCACTGAAGGTTTTCTAATCTTTTATTTCATCTTAGTGCATTTCACCCTTCCCCAGGTAGAGTAATATAACTGATCTAGTAGAATAGTGGATTGTTTGCTTTAACAGGAATAGGTTTACCATTGTAAAGTAACACCTAAAATGAACTGGGTTATATAGACTTGTACTTCATGATAGCTTCTGTAAAATTTCTCACTTTGATTTCAGAGGCCTAAAATCTAGTCTTACATATGTTGAGGGAGCAGATATTCCTGCCTTCTCTAGGGCTCACATTGATTATCCAAGATTATCTGTGAATGAGCCAAGATAAGATGACAATACAAGAGTACTGAGCAAAAATCTCAGTCACATGATTTTATCTTTTATTTGAACACAAATCACAATCCGTTAACTGATTTTAGCTTTCTCCCTCAATCCAAACTGCAGAAACATTATATAAACGCTGTCTGAACTAAATATATGTTAAAAACACAAGTTTAGAATTAGATATTATGGCTGTACCACACTATTTTTACACATCGTTGCTGGAAATACGTTACGTTTATATTTATATCAACCGCTTTCATTTTTTGGTGTTAGTGTTCCTTTAAATGGGAAGCATCCTCAAATATTCAGAAAATATCAGGGTTATTGCAAAAAAAAAAAAAAAAAAAAAAAAAAAATATATATATATATATATATATATATATATATATATATATATATATATATATATATATATATATATATATATATATATATATATAACTTTACATTTGAGCTTCTATTACAAATTTCACTTAACATTTTCTGATGATTTCACTTCAAAGTGCTGCTCCGTGCATATCCTTTTTCTATGCTGTACTTGTCTTTACATAAAATATCATTATGTACTGTAAAGAGAGGCTGCAGATGTTGTACTCGCATGCATGTATACATATATACTGCCACACTTTGTTCTATGAATGCTTTAAAATTTGTTAATAAAATGACTCTCCTACAGACGTCTAAAACTTACACAGTCTGCTTCCTGGGGATGATGGGAGTTTTCAGCAGCTGAAACTTTGCTCACGTACCATCGGGTGTTATTAAATAGGTTATATATAACTATTTAATAACACCCAATGCTGTGTGAGCAACATGTTGAAATAGAACTCCCATCATCCCCAGTAAGCAGACACAGCTGAGAATGCTGGGGATTGTATTCAAAAAGCATCTAAAAGCAGTCCTTTCCCCTTCCCTTGTCTTAAAGGGATAGTAATACTTAGTTTTAACTTTATTTTATTTTGTAGGCATTAAAAAATATGAAGAATGATATAAGTCTTATCTCACAAACCTTTATGGTTTAAGAGATATTCACAAGCAAAGTTTCCCCTCCCGCCCCTTTTACCTAGTGTAAGCCATCTCTTCTCAGATGTGAATCTAGTTGTAAGACCAGACAGATAACAGCAGGGGACAATCTTCTTCCAGTGAAAACAATGAAAGCCCTGCCCCCCTTGACAAGCTTTTCAGGTTTTTCCCTTATCTTAACTGAAGATTGTCCCTCTCTGCAGTCTACCTGGGCACCTCCCTTCTGATCTGGCTGAACAGTGTTACATCAGTAAAAGGGGCGGAAGGGGGACACTTTGTCATTGAATTACTCTTGATCTACAACTCTGACAGAATTGAAATAACACTCTCCAAGGTCCAAATACTATGATGATTAATTAGAGCTGCTTTTATTATGAAACATTACTATCCCTTTAACAGCAGTGAGACATATGTCTAAAGACAAAAGTGGAGCAATTCTGGGGCAAACCAACTGCAGTATAAGAAACATACAAATCTTGATTAAAATGGTTTTAACTCCTTAAATGCTAGAGAGGTCTACACTGCCTAGTGAAGCAATGCATTGGAAACCATTCTAGTAGTCAAGGGGTTAAAAGGTGAATTTAAAACAATGGGACTTTTCAGAGTTGTTTTGTTTGTCCCTGAGTTTGTCCGTGTTTCTCTTTATGCACCTGCCATGTTGGGAGGTCTGAGTCTTTGTAACTATCACTCCATCTTTCCATCAGCTGCACGCCTGCACTTTATATGTCATTTTTAACTACTGAGCGAATGAAGCTGAACTCTTTGATTTATGAACCTGTCCTTCTAACCTTTAGTCAGCTGCTTACATGATATAAAACAGTGATCGGCCCACCTGAGTTTATGTGACTTATCTGGAACGGTCCTATAGCAGCAGACAGGCAGAAAAAGACATAAGACTCGGAAATAAAAGTCCTCCTGTAAACCTGTGCTCCAAAGATTAAAATAACAATTCTCAAAATTGAATTATCAAAAGTGTTTGTGATTTAAAGCAGAACATTCACCAGCAAGGCATAGCGCGGCAAATGATAATTACATTAGCGATATGCACACACTTTGTTTATTTTCAAGTATAATTGCTGAATTAATGAAAAATATAACCTTCTATGTGGGCAGGCAGCGGGGAACAATGCAGACATCTTGCAGTGCAGGCATCTCTGCGTCTGTGATGTCTGTCCCCTTCAACTCCACGATTGGTGGGTTGAATGCCATTGTGCCTTAAGGCATCAGAAGGGACTCGGTGCAGGTGCAGAGAGCGCCTACTGCAAGATCCCGGCTGGTGCCTGTCTGCATAAAAGGTTATACTCTTTGTTAATGCAGCAATTATACTTGAAAATAAAACGAATTGTTTGCATATCGCTAATGTAATTATCATTTGCCACGCTATGTCATGCTGGTCAATAAGCTAGAGGTGCAATTCTTTCGCAAACCAACTGCAACATAGGGGAGAAATTAATACTTCCAGTTATATAAATGGGGCTTTTACCCACTTGAATGCTAGAGGTCTCTAATGAATTAGTAACCTCTCTAGCATTTAAGGGGTTAAAGACTCCTTTAAATCAATAACAATCTGAGAAATGTTTATTTCCGTTCATGGTGCAGTTAGTTTGCGGCAGAATTGCACCTCTAGCTTACTGAATACAGCAGTTAGTGCCAAATGCAGAAAGCACCATAAGGAGGAAATGAGAAATTCCCATTGAGTTAAATGGGGCCTTTAACTTTATACTAGATAGGTCCAGAAAGCATTGCAGAGCAATGCACTGGAGACCTCTGTATCATTCCAGGAGATGGAAGCCTCATTTTAATCAGTGGGCATACGGGGAATTTGTTTTGTTCCCTACAGTGTTCTTGGTTTGTTCCAGAATTTTTACACTTTGCCTTTATACATAAGATCCATCATGTCTTAAAATGGAATTCTCAGAAGAGACACTTGGAGGTTTAATCTCTTAAATAATGGAAATAAGTGAAAAAAATGTTGAAATTGCTATACAATAATGAATAATAGTGATACTTAGCCTTTAAGTGTTATTGTATGTGTATGCGTTATATCTGCTTACTCTTTTAATTTCCTATCTGCATTTCCTATAGAAGACAATGTCGCAATGCTGGTCCCTTGGCTTTATCAGAAAAGAGCATAGCTGAAGTTACTGCAGTGTTTCAGTTGAAAGCTTATTGTCCAACTTGTAGAAAAACATTACAAAATGAAAGTCACATTGCAAAACATGCTCAGAGGACCAATCACAAAGTGAAAATCATTACAACTATAGAAGAGTCCATTCTGGCATTTTGTTACCTCAATGAAGGTACCAACACACCTGCTGATCTATGCTTATCTGCAGCAAACAGTAGACTAAAACCTAGTATGCTTAAAAGAACCTTTAGTGACAGGCATAAACGAAGTATCGATTGTAAAAAAGAATTTGAAGAAACACTCAACGGTTTCCCTATAAAAAGTGAGAATGATAAGCTAGGGACATTTGGTAACACTGTGACAGCTTGGTTCTGCCAGTGCTCCCAAAAGTTTGTAACAGAGAAGGATGCTGAAAAGCACATCCTGGCATCAAATAGGATTTGTCATAAATGTATGGTCTGTGGCAAGCTCGCTGAAGAGTTGAGCATCATTCATCTGCACATGAGCCGTTTCCACGGAGGTGCACACTTAAAGAATTTTCTGTACTGGTGCCGAGCCTGTTCTGTTGAGATGCCCAGAATGGAAGACATGATGGCTCATGTTTGTGAATGTCATAGCGGTCATTCATATTACTTTGAGCAAGAAGCGTTAGATGAACAGCCATCTACATCTAACCAAAGACAGTCTCCATCCAATATGCTAAATCCTGAATCAACGAATGAGCCATCTGCAGGACAGTGGCAATGCCACATTTGCGAAGAGATGTTTGATTCTGAAGATAGTGTTCAACAGCACTGCAGATATTTGAGCACTCATCAGTTCCATAAATACAGCTGCAATATCTGCAAAAAACACTTTCACAAATTAGAAACTCTGCTCAGACACAGTCAACTTCAGCATGATGGAGACATAAAAATGAAATATTTTTGTGGCCTTTGTGATGACCTCTACTTTGAGGAAGAACAGGACTTCCAAAGCCATTATGAGGGTGTGCACAGTTCAGAGTATGGGTTTGTGCCAGATCAGATCCAATCCCCTGTAAAGAATTCGGAAAATCCATTGTCAAGCATAGCTGCAGACCAAGATCTCCTAACATGTGGCTGTCTTGAAAATTATACAAGTAAAACAAGAAGGAAGGAAGACGCCAGCCGTTGTTTGACTAGCTTGCTAGCGAAGGGCAATCTCTGGTATAGCTGCTGCTTCTGTTCAGCAACAGGGCAAACACTTGAAGGCTTTAAAAGCCATATTTGCAAGGACAACAAACAGCCTCCTCACAAAGACTTTGTTATAAAGTGCAGTTTTTGTTCTAAGTCATTTGTTGACAGTGAGAGTGCTCAACAACACTATCATAGCAAGCACTGCTTCCTTCAAAAGCCTAAAATTACAAATCATCTTGAGACTTTGGAATCCAAAACTGATATTTTTACATTTACAGCCAGTGGAGCGTGTGTCCAAACAAAGTGTGCAAAATCAGGGGTTTCCCATGTCGGCAGATTGACCAATAAAGGACTGAGTGACACTAGCAGGATGGATGTGTCTGAGTCTGTTTCACCTCCTGTTGAGAACAAAAGTGCTAATGAAGAAACTGCAGTACAAGTCATGGATACAGGTATTGTGCGCTGGTCATTTTAATTTACTCTGTTGGCGCTTTTGTTAGAATAGGTACAGTACTTGTATATGCTCAAAAGCCACTGATTGGTCAGTTATCTGATTCAATTAAATTTAGGGCCATATTCAAGAAACTAAGAGATGCAATTTGTTTTTGAACAACCAATTGCACCATAGAGGAGAATTAAAAATGACTACAATTCCTACATATTTAAATGGGGCTTTTAATCCCTTGCATACTAGAGATGTTTCTCAAACATTTATTCACTGTATGCTGGAGCTCTCTAGCATTGAAGAGGTTAACAAAGCATAATTTAATGCAAATTTTATTTCACTCTGTTGGTACAGTTGATTTGCTCCATAATTTCTCATTTTTAACTTCCTGACTATAGCCTTATTGTGTTCTTTCCCTTAAAGGGGCAGTAAACACTTATTATGACATTATTTATACTCTAGGGCTGTTTCTGCTGAATAAAATAAGACATTTCTAATGCTGGAAGATGTTTCAGTCATAATTACAAGCTATCACTACTATTACTGCCCCTTTAAGATGAATGTGTTACCCTGCAGTCTTGCCCTGGCAGTGGCAACAGAGAATACAATTGTGCCCTTCTGTACTAGGCTGAGAGTGACAAGAAATGCATTTTACTTATACATAGGCTTTGGGGGGGAGGTGCTCTCAGGCCAGAAATAGCATTAGAAGAACAAAGAAGTCCCCAGCCTATCCCACCCTTCCAAAAAGGGGGAGTGGCATATTAGAGGCTCTCACCAATGCAAATGAAACTGTTTCAGTGTATTCTTCCTTTAACAATATAATAACTTCTAAATAAAACAGTTGCAATCAGTAGGAAAAGTCCTAATAATGCAAGTTTTCATTAAATATATAATAAAAAGGTTACTGCTCCTTTAATATAAAAAGTGTGGTACCACTAAAGTGTATATAACACTGTAACAATGTATGGTAGCTAATATTAGGCAAGACGTAGTAGTCTAAATGACTTAGCCAGACAGTGAGTGCTGCAGTACCATTTCACATATCAGCCCAGTTTTTTTTTTTTCCTCCACCCATTTTTTTTTTTTTTTTTGGGGGGGGGGGGGGGATTACACTTGTTTGCTCATTAACCCTTTGAGTGTCATAGGGATACGTAATGCGTTGTGTACCCCTGTGGCACTCAAAGGGTTAAGAACAGCATTTTACTACTTTCTAGATACCCCATCAACACCAAGTTTCCGTTCTCTTTTAACTTTTCTGTGCTCAAGATAAAACAACATATTGCATTCTAGAAAGGCAAAGAAAACAGATTTTTCCCCCTACTTTTACATACAGTTTGCAATTGAAAAAACAGTATAATAAAATGTAAGTTGTATTTTTCCTGTTAAAATGCATTTTGACACCTGTATTTGTAGTGAAAGGTCAAGACGGCATCATGTGCAGAAGCAAGACAGTACCCTTTTAGCTTATTCAAACAGCAATGGTGACTTATCTAATTATGTTAACCCTAAGGGCCACAAAGGTGCATAACACATTGAGGATAAAGTACATACACCCCCATGGCAGGGATCTATAACCTTGGATAGATATAACTGAGATGTCATATACATTACTTTTTTAAGAATTTTTCCGTCCCTCACTGTTATCTCCCTTGGTCTCTGTTTCCAGAGATCTTTGTGTTCGATAGATCATCAGAGCACGATGTAATACAATGCTACACTGTAAAGTAGAAAACATACTGAGCGACTCTGTACATAAGTACTTGTAGAATATGTTAAATCAAAAATAAGGGTTACTATTAATAAAAAGACCTTTCTCTGTCATCCAATACAGGTTACTGGTAACTTTGGGTAGGCAATCCATCCCTTTAACTAGTCAGGAACAATTCTAGAAATGAATGCAGGGGGTGGAGCCTACCTTCCCTCCTTGGCTGCAGCTAGCCAACCAGCTCCAGAAAGATTTGTTCCTTGGTGAATATACAAGGCAAGAGAACAGTTCTGCTATACTGTAGTTTTAGAATTTTTTTTTATTTTTCTGTTAGAAATGGAATATCACCATTAGGCAGATTGCCATAACTGACAACGCCCTTAGATGTGGCTAGCTCAGTAACCAGGTGCTTTTTGTGGACCTTAAGCCACTGAGGCTTCTTAATACATGGTAATCTGAAGACACAAGATCTGCAGGAAAGGTGAGCAACTCTTTTGAGTGCTGTAGGTCCACATGTGCCACAGTGCCCCTCCACACAGGGGTTTTTCCTTTGGAGTTCCTATTGCATGCTCCTGCACTCACTGGGTTTATCTGTATGTCTGTTTGGTGTTTTGGATCAAGTTTCTGTGGTAACTTAACCCTTTAGCTGCTGGTTTTGCATCTTTTGGGGGTTTATTGGCACTTTCCCTACTGGAGATTCAGTGTTTTTTTGGGTTTGCTATAACATGTTTCATGTAATTTTAATTCACAGTTTCAACTTTGCAAAATTTGTGTTCCGTTCGTTTTACCGCATAGACGTCATTGCTCCATTCACTTCGATGGCACTGTACAGTTTGGGACATATCTCTCCAATCGCTCAACGTAGCGACTTCAGAGATGGCTCATTTTAATTGTCTGACCTTGCTCTGTCATCCGATTAACATTTTATGTGTGTTGGGGGCTCAGGGTGCTTCAGGCACTTTTGGGGTACTTTTTCTGGGCAAACTACATTTCCCGTGAGCACTTGCTTCATGCTCGTTTCTCATTGGCTCCCACCGCAGCAGCCATTTTGTGCATTTTCCTGAACGAGTATCTTATGGAGGGCTTGGACTCTCCTTCTCCCCTCTACAGATTAACCCTTCACCTGCCAGGTAAGTGCATTTTAGCAATTTCTGGGGTGAAATTTTACACACACTGTATTTGGGTGATTCCTTATACTTTAAATGTTTTGACACTGTGAGAATGTCTACTCGGTTAGAGCTTGGGGCCATGCCTAAAACTAAAGACGCTGGGGTCTCTGTGTCCCCTATTGCACATTGCTCCTCATGTCATTCAGGGTTACCTAGAGAATTCTCACGTCATTTATGTCCAACATGTTTTGATGTCCCTGAGTCTCTACCTGGGACCTCTAGCCATGCATTAGAGTCAGCTTGGGTGCAAGAGTTCAAGGCTGCTACTAGAGATCTCTGGTCTACATTGCAACTCTTTCCATCCCAGTTACAGGGGGTCTTCCATTCCTGGCAGACCCCTTCCTCAGTCAGATCTTCCCTGCCGAAACCGCAAGGAGTACCTGACATATCAGATTCCTCTGAGGAGGAACTGTTGGTGGATTTGGATGTTGAGGAATGTTCTGCTGTGGGCACCTCTCAGTTTTTTGGGGACCCCTTTGAGGCTGATCCTGATCCCTCGGCTGAGGGATTGATCAGAGCTGTCTTAACCACCCTAAACATTCCCTTAGTTCAGGAGGTTTCTTTGGATACTTCTGATGTATTTCAGGAGCTAAAAAGCCTTATACTTGTTTTCCACCTAACCCCACTCTTGACCGCCTTGTGTCTGATGAGTGGAAATCTCCGGATTGGAAACCTTCTGTTTCCAAGAAATTTGCCAAGCTTTACCTCTTCTCGCTTGCTCAGTGGGTTCATCGCCCCAAAGTGGATGCTCTTGTCTCCAGGTTATCTAAGTCCACTGCCTTGCCAGTTGCTGATGCTTCTGCTCTGAAGGACTAGACTGACAAGAAACTTGAGGTCTCCCTCAAGTCCATTTTTACCACTGCTGGTACTGCCATGCGTCCAGCATTCACTGCAGCATGGGTGAACCGGGCCATTGCTGTCTGGACTGAACAGCTCACCCTGGCTGTCCGTCAGGGTGCTCCTACTTCGGATATGTTGCGGCTTCTTGCCAACATTTCTGAAGCCCAGCACTATGTTTCTGCTGCCTTATTTGATGCCATCCGTTTTGTGGCAAAAGTTTTCCACCATGTCTGTGGAAGCCAGGCAAGCTCCTTGGCTCAAGATCTGGTCTCCTGACACTGCTTCCAAGAAAGCTTTGCTCTCATTGCCTTTTCAAGGCACCTCTTTGTTTGGGCCAGATCTTAAGAATCTGATTAGTGAGGCCACAGAGGGCAAGAGTACCTTTCTGCCTATGGTCCCCAGGAAGTAGACACCTCTCAAGCGTAATCAGCTTTTTCGTTCCTTACAGACTGAGACACATACGGCGAACTAGGCAGTTCCCTCATCTCCGCGTTCCTCCTACAAGCCCAAACAGCAATTTGTATCCAAGCCTTCTTCGGCATGAACCCAGGACCCCACTCGGCTGTGGGTGGCCATCTGCGTCACTACCACAGCGTCTGGGAGGATTCAGTGGAGGACCCGTGGGTTTTACAGGTGGTGGCAGAAGGGTACAGGATCTCTTTCATCTCTAATACGCCCCAGGGCGTAGAGAAATGCTGACTGTTCAATGGCTTAATCCAGGCCCTTCTGGACAAGGATGTTCTGGAACCTGTTCCAATTCAAGACAGAGGTGTGGGTTTTTACTCAAACCTCCTTGTGGTCTCCAAGAAGGACGGCGGCTGTCATCCCATTTTAGATTTGAAGGATCTCAATTCCTTTGTGATCAAGACTCATTATCACCAGGAGTCCCTAAGGACTGTGTTTGCTGCTATGTCCCCGGTGGAATTCTTTGCCTCTCTGGATCTTCAGGACGCGTATCTACAAATCGCCATTCATCCAGAGAGACGGCGGTATCTCAGATTTGCCTGCAACCAAGGGCACTTTCAGTTTTCAACTGTTCCCTTTGGTCTGACTACAGCCCCTCATGTCTTCAACCGTGTTCTGGGAGCTTTAGTATCCATCCTCCCCCGGGACGGCATCAGAGTTACTCCATACATGGACGGCCTGCTTCTGAAAGCCCCTTCTGTGGAAATTCTTCATCAGCAGGTTCAGGACTGCATTCATGCTCTCACCCATCACAGGTGGATCAGCATGGACAAGTCAGATCTTGTTCCATCCCAGCGTCTAATCTTCCTGGGCCTTCTCTTTGACACTCAGCAGAGCATGATGTTTCTCACGGATGAGGTGGCTCACCAGATCGCTCACAGGGTTTCTGCTGTTCTGGCTCACAATTCCGTTCCAGCCAAGAAGCTGTCCTCTCTAGTGGAGAAATTCATCTCCACCATAGAAGTGGTCCCATTTGCCATGGCTCACACCAGGGAACTCCAGAGGTTTGTGATCCAGGTGTGCAGGGGTCAGCCGGACCTTCTGACGATATGTCAGTATCCCTCCCTCTTCATGTGGAACTGAGTTTGTCCAATCTTCTGAAGGGCAAGCCCTTCCTGGTATCCCTCTGGACCTCGGTGATGACAGTCGCCAGCCTCTCCGGCTGGGGAGTGGTCCTGGGTCACCGGAGTGCTCAGGGTCGGTGGTCTTCGGAAGATATTTCATGCCATTCAACACTGGACACCCCAGCTGGAAGAATGCCTAGTCCGACAATGCCACGGCTGTGGCTTACATCAACAAGCAGGGCAGAACAAGAAGTCTTGCCGCTTGGTTAGAAGTCAAGGCTATTTTGTCCTGGGCAGAAAAACATGGTCCTGCCATATCCACAGTGTACATTCCTGGCGTAGACAGTGTCATGGCAGACTTCCTCAGTCGACACACGGTGGACAGCAGAGAGTGGGAGCTGCACCCACAGGTGTTCTCTCTCGTTGTTCAGAAGTGGGGTCTTCCTTGCATTGACCTGATGGCGACAAGACACAACCGGAAGGTTCCGAGGTTCTGCTCTCGGTGGAGGGACCCTCTAGCCCTGGCGGTGGATGCAATGTCCATTCCTTGGTTATTTCCTCTGGCCTACATCTTTTCTTCCTTCCCAATGTTGCACAGGGTGTTACGGAAATTGCGACTGGAATGCTGTCCAGTCATTCTGATTGCTCCGTACTGGCCTTGCCAAACTTGGTTTCCAGAGCTCCTGGATCTATCAGTGGCAGTGCCACCGTCTGGATCTTCTTCTACAGGGGTTACCTGTGGAAGGAGGATGTTCATCGTCTAGCTTTGAAGGCTTGGAAATTGAATCCTCAATACTGAAGAAGGTTTTTTTCTTCTGGTGTGCTGGCTACTATGCTTAGTGCCCGCCAGCCTGTTTCTTCTAAGGCCTACCATCATGTCTGGTCGACCTTTCTCAGGATTTTATCTGCCTACGGTCCTGGCTTTCTTTCAGGACGGTGTGGATAAGGGTCTCAGTCTGAGTTCCCTTAAGGTTCAGACTTCTGCTCTCTCTGTTTTCTTTCAGAGGGGCATTGCTTCCCACCTCTGGGAAACCCAATGTTTGGACATCCCAAAGTTACCAGTAACCTGTATTGGATGACAGAGAAAAGAGGATTTTAGTCTTACCTATTAAATCCTTTTCTCTTAGTCCATACAGGTTACCTTGTCAAGGGACCATGCTTGGCTCTCCTGTGGCAGACCGTGGGGGTCCTTCTGGGTCATGATTACAGGAGTCTTCTTTCCCTTCTACTATCTAGTCAATAGAGTCTCAAATCTTACTGGAGCTGATTGGCTAGCTTTGAAGGCTTGGAAATTGAATCCTCAATACTGAAGAAGGTTTTTTTCTTCTGGTGTGCTGGCTACTATGCTTAGTGCCCGCCAGCCTGTTTCTTCTAAGGCCTACCATCATGTCTGGTCGACCTTTCTCAGGATTTTATCTGCCTACGGTCCTGGCTTTCTTTCAGGACGGTGTGGATAAGGGTCTCAGTCTGAGTTCCCTTAAGGTTCAGACTTCTGCTCTCTCTGTTTTCTTTCAGAGGGGCATTGCTTCCTGATGTCAAGGTTTTCTTCCAGGGCATTGCTCATACTCGTCCTGTTTTCAAGACTCCCGCTCATCAGTGGGATCTTAACTTTGTTTTGTGCATCCTTCAGCGCCCTCCTTTTGAGTCCTTGGCTACTATTCCTCTACACCTGCTGACGTGGAAAATGGCCTTTCTCCTGGCTATCGTGTCTGTTTGCCGTGTCGCTGCGATACATGCTCTGTCTTGTAGACCACCCTTTTTGGTGTTTCACAAAGACAAGGTGGTGCTCCGCACTTCTCAGGAGTTTTCTCCCGAAGGTGGTTTCTGAGTTACACATTAATCAGGAGATTTTGGTGCCTTCTTTCTGTCCTGACCCTACCTCTGACAAGGAGAGGGATTTCCACTTGTTAGATGTGGTGCGTTGTCTCAAGTTTTATCTACATCGCACTGAGTCCATTAGACAGTCTGACGCGTTGTCTGCCATTCCTGAGGGCCCCAGGGCAGGGAGACCTGCATCCAAAGTGACTATTGCGTCTTGGATCAAGTCCACTATTCGTAAGGCTTAAGAGCTGAGGAAGAAGCCTGTTCCCTCTCGGGTCACGGCTCATTATACTAGATCTATTGGGACGACTTGGGCTTACAAGAATCTAGCCTCCGCTGATCAGTTGTGCAAGGCTGCCACTCGGTCGTTTGTGCACACCTTTTTGACGCACTACCGAGTTGATGTGCTGGCATCGGCTGACGCCAGTTTTGGGAGGAGGATCCTGGAGGCAGTCTTTCCTGTCTAGGATCTTCTTCGGTTCTTGGTGCTTCCTTCACTTTTGATCCCTGTTGGCTCTAGTTCAGTGTGCAGTATAACAGTTCCGGGGTGTTGTTACCCCTGTTCAGTGTCTGTTGATACTTCATTGTTTTCTTGGGCTATCTGTGATCTGATGGTTCATATCTGCTCTGGTGACTTTGCAGGCCTCACGCTTGGTCCTTGCATTACTTCCCACCTCTGGGAAACCCAATGTTTGGACATCCCAAAGTTACCAGTAACCTGTATTGGATGACAGAGAAAAGAGGATTTTAGTCTTACCTATTAAATCCTTTTCTCTTAGTCCATACAGGTTACCTTGTCAAGGGACCATGCTTGGCTCTCCTGTGGCAGACCGTGGGGGTCCTTCTGGGTCATGATTACAGGAGTCTTCTTTCCCTTCTACTATCTAGTCAATAGAGTCTCAAATCTTACTGGAGCTGATTGGCTAGCTGCAGCCAAGGAGGGAAGATAGGCTCCACCCCTGCATTCACTTCTAGAAGTGTTCCTGCCTAATTAAAGGGGTGGATAGCCTAACCAAAGTTACCAGTAACCTGTATGGACTAAGAGAAAAGGATTTAACAGGTAAGACTAAAATCCTCTTTTTATGTTGTATGTTAAATCCTTTTATCTTTAGTCCATATGGAACACAGGTCTCTGTAGTAGTAGTCTTATTTTTCATTATAATAAAGTACAATTCCAGTGGTTCATCTACTTTAGCCAGTATTTATAAAGAAAGTCAAAAACAGTAGTTTACATTTCCAAAGTGCAATCCCTCCTTAACTACACCAGGCGACCATTTCCCCTTATTGCATTAACATGCACACACCCTGAGATTACAAGGTTCAGCAAACTTTGATGATCCCAGCCATAGGTGAACAGAGGGGGGAGGGAAGGCAGGGACGGACAGAAGTGAGCTGGGATCATCCACCACACAGGAACAGAAAAATAGAGTTTGTGTTGTATTATTTTATGCTTTCTGGCCTTGCCCCTCTTCATTTGTATAGCCTAAAGGCCTATGATCTCACAAATCCCACCCCATCCATTTTCTACCATTTACAAAGTCACCACAGTCTCCCACCCAGAGAAAGGGACATTTTGTTTGTGGTCCCGCCTTCCCTGTCTACAAAGTCCTTTTAGAGTCTCTTTCTCGTAGGAGATTTTCTTATTCTCTTTCCCACTTGTTTATTTATGTGGCCTCGGTCACATGAATTCTGGGATACAGGCAGGGGAAGCGTTGAGCTGTAGGAAGAGGAGGGAGTGTTCACCCATAAAACTCTGTTTTCAAGATGTGTCCTGCCCTCCAAGAGGAGGGACTCAGCTCAGTGGAACCTGTGTTCCATTTGGACTAAAGAGAAAAGGATTTAACAGGTAAAACACTAAAATCCTATTCTAATTTATTTATTGTTATGCACAGAAGTGACAAATTTACACTCTATTTTATTATTTTGATAATAATGTTCACATATTTCCATTGGTTTAAATGCTCTTTTATCCCCTTGAATGATAGCTAGGTGACCGAGTCATTGCAAAAGGGTCAATAACCCCATTCAAAGCAATGTGAATGTTTTGGTGCAGCTTATTTGCTCTGGACTCTCTTCACTAATATATAGTTTAATTCAGTGGATCCCAGCTGTATCATCAGGGGTACCTAACAGTAGCACCTCCCCGCTTGTGTACCATTGAGTTAATTAAATGTCAGACAGTTTTAATAAACTCACTTGTACACAAGCAGGAAAATCCTAAAGATGTGGCTTGTTAGCAGTCTCCAAGGATAGGCTTGTGAGCCCCTGTTCTCACTGGTAAACAGAAACCATTTTCTTGTTATCTAGGTGAGGAGGAGAGTGAATTGCCTGACTTGGACTTTCTCCAGACGATGACACATATAGTGTTTGTGAACTTCGACAACTGGGAAGATTTCTTCTCTCATCTTCCAGGATATCTTAACCAGGGAACGTTCATCTGGGGATTTCGAGGTAAAAAAATTAGATTTTCTGTGCTGTAATTGCTACATCTTCTATCTGAATTTTGACTATGTCTCTGCTGTGATAAGTCACCCTCTTAAAGTGCAATTTAAAGTAAAAAGCCTTGGGTTGTGCTGTGCAACCCCAAAACTGTTTCTCTCAGCCATCTGGGTAGGTGTGGTCATCTCGCCCTCCCTTTGGGTTGCAGCAGGCTGTATCTCAACTTGGAAGTCTTTCTGCCACAAACAATGTGGCTTGCTTGCTCATTCCCAATAGACAGCCAATGTCTGCTTTGAAAAAGCACTTCACCAGCATCTATGGGAGTTTTTCGCACAGATTGAGATTGAACTGAAGATTTCAAAGTCTTGCAGGTCAGTCTGTCTTGTGGGACCAACAAGAGATGACTAGTGGGGAACTTTTTTCAGATACTCTTCAGATCCCCCCCTACTGATCCACCAAGGCTTACAGTGCAGCCCTGGCTGCTGGGAGGTCTGCTTTTATAAGGAATCATTATCCAGGTGATGCCAATCCTTGGATGCCAGAGAGTTATCCTGCTTTAGCCATACATCTGGCACTCAAAAGTGTTCTCATTTCTTGTTTATACAAATTTAGCAAATGTTATTGCCATGGTACATCTCTGTCCTATTCTGAGATAGGTGTATTATTTAGGTACTCCTTATCTCTCTCCTTTCCCTCTTATGCCTGGTGGCACAGAGTGTTGCAGAAGTCTTTTTTTATTCATTAACCCTTGCTATATTGCAATCATTTTTATGATCCCTCCTTGATTATTTGGCCTTGTAGGCACCACTATATCACTGTAATATTCATTTTTTTTTTAATTGGGCACCCTCTGTCCCTTGTGCTGTGGGCTCCTACTACCCCATTGCCATCCAAGAACCTGCTTGGGTTAAAACCATTCTTTCTTCCGTTCAGGGTGTTCTCCATTCTTGCAAAACACAAAACTAAACTGCTCCGATACCCTAATATAAACACCAATATTGCTGTGTTATTAATAATATATATAAATGTATCTGCAAATTGGGAGAACTTCACTCACCCTGGGGCTTACAAGCCATGCATGCAATATCCTGGTGGTTCCAAATATACATCCACTCACCGTAGATCTTCTGAATTTAATGTATAACCTCCAGGTAGTTCCAAGCATTGACTCCATCGGTGCTGGATAAGGAACACCACACCTCAAAATCTTCAATATAATAGTAAACAAAAAAATCCGCACTCAAATGGTGTTCTCCATTCTTGGAAAACCTTATCATTAGCAGGTCGATCCTGTCTTTAGGGGATATACTCAGGTGATTGGGGCATTTTCCAATGAAGAATTGGACTCAGAAGATATAAATTCTTCCTTCTCCTTTGGGGATTCCTATGAGGTTGACCCTGTCCCCTGCTGTTGATAGGTACATCAGAATGATGTTGGAGATCCTTCAAGTCTCTGAGGCCTTTGATGGGGGAGGGGTCTACTTCTCCAGATATTTTTCACAGAAGCAAGAATGACCCATATCTTCACAATAACACCCTGGAATTCTCCTGGAAGGATGAAAAAAAATATTTTATCTGTACTTAAGTTCTGTCCTTTCACGGCTGAGGTGCTGGTGCAGTGGGCTTCTCCCCAGCGGTTGAGCAAGCAACCCCCTTCTCATTTCAATTTTGGCTACAAACACCCCGCTTCCATTAGCAGATGCTGTTGGCCTACAGGATCAGTCTGAAAAGAGCTTTGATTCTCTTCTTAAGGTCTACTTTACAGCTACAGGGGCAGGGCTGAGACCCACTTTTGCCTATGCATTGGTCAACAGGGCTATAGCTGTTTGGGGAGAGCATCTTTCTGAAGCAATGCATTTTGAGGCTCCTAGAGAGGACCTTCTAATTTTGTTGGCTAACATGAAAGCTAGTACCTATACCAGTGATGCTCTTTTTCATGCAGCTATATTTTCAGGCAAACGGTCAGCCTTCTCCACCCCAAAGACACTGGAGCTTTGCGCTAAGGTGTGATAAAAAGGAGATAACTTCTTCAGTGATATCTCTTCTCCAATGTTATTCTATGGAACCTATTCACTAAGATCTCCTCCAAAGGTGAAATCTTAGTGCATATGCTCCACAGAATAATATATGAATTGGAGAAGTGATAAACTGGAGAAGTAATCTTCACTTTATCACCGCTTAGTGCAGAGGCATAACTAGAAGCCACCGGGCCCTGGTGCAAGAATTGCCATGGGCCCCCCCCAACCACATTGGCCTCCCTCAACTACATTGGCCACCTCCATATTGCCCCTTCCACATTGCTCCTTTCACAATGCACCCATCTCCATATTGCCCCTTCCACAATGCCCCTCATTCTTCACAATGCCCCTTCCACAATGCTCCCATCACAATGCCCCTCTTTCTCCACATTGCCCCTTCCACAATGCCCCCATCTCCACATTGCCCCTCCGTTTCCATAATGCCCCTTCCACAATGCCCCTCATTCTCCACAATGCCCCCTCATTCTCCACAATGTCTCTTCCACATTGCCCCTTCCACAATGCCCCTACTGACCGCACCCCTCCTCCTACCTCGAGTCCTTGTTGGTCTAGCGGTGTGAGATGACAGATCTGTGCCTCATTCGGCACGGACCACTGTCTGGAACTCAAGCTCCCGCACGGTTCTTAGTAAGGGAGAGCGTTGGGAGATTGTCATCTCCCAGCACTCTGCATGACTAGAGTGCCGGCTGCTGGGAGATCAGCTGTGCTGCGGGCGCGTGGCAAGGGTGTCGCAGGGGGCGGCCGGGCCCCTGAGAGTGACGGGCCCGGTCGCAGGTGCGACCCCTATTGTTATGCCACTGGCTTAGTGAATCTCCCCTGTAGAGTCACTACTTGGAAATGCATTCATCCATTCACAAGACATTACAGAGTACAACTTCAAGCTTCTGCATTTGGCAGAAAACTGCTTTAAGCTGTAGGAGCTTCTGCAGTGATATTGCCTCTCCAGTTCTTATTTTATTCTATTTAAGCAATGCACTAAGGTTTCTACAACTTTGGAGATCTTAGTGTTTTTGGCTTCATAGAATAACATAGAAACTAGAGAGAGGATATCACTGAAGAAGTTATCTTCGTCACACCTTAGTGCATAACAACCCCCCCACCAAAAAAAATATAAATATATTTGAAGTGCTGTGTCCTCCTGGAGGAGGAGGGAGCTTAACTCCAGGGTACCTGGTGGTTCTATATGGACTAAAGAGAAAATGATTTTACTGTGTGTTCACTAAAATCCTGTTATTTGGAATGGCACGTTTAACCCCTTGAAATGCTAGATTTATACAACCTCGCATTGCATTGGTTACCTCTCTAGTATTCAAGGGTTAAAGCGTTGTTTACTTAAGTATGGGGGTATTTTTGTTCCATACAGTGCAGTTTTCCTGAGAACTTTAACACATTTTTTTCTTTTGTTCGTAATGCTCAAAGGGCCTTCTGTATACAAGTGAACTGTAACAACTTTGGGGCAAACCATTTGCACTATAGGGGAGAAATGTAACAAAATCCCGTAGGTTTAAACTGGCCTGTAAACTCTTTGAATGGTAGTCTGGTCTCAAAAGCATTTCTTCAGAGTCTGTTATTGACATCTCTAGTATTGAGGGGCTTAACCCTTTGATTTTGAAATGAGTTGGCTACCTCTCTGTCACGCAAATAGTTAAAAGCCCAATTTAACTCAATGGTGCTTTTTATTCATTCCCTGTGGTGTGGTTGGTTTGCTCCAGTATTATTGTTCCTGCACTTATGGCTCATAACTAAGAGATAAATGTTATGTATTACAGTGTCCATTGAAGAAATGCGGGGTCTGTGGTTGGGAGGGGGGTCCCAGAATTAAGAGACTCAGAGGCTGCTGAATTCAGAAGAACTGGCCAAATCCACTGCATCATAGGAGACAAAAATGTTGAATGTGTTTTTTTAACCACTTGAATGTTAGAGACACCTCTAACCCATTACTTTGCAATTGAAGGGTTTAAAAGCTATTTCAGGAGACCACATGCATCCAACATGCAGCAACCTAGCCAATCGAGACCTACCTGACTCCTGGGTGAAGCCCACCTGAGATTCTAACAAACTTTTAAACGCCCGTTTATTTAGCACCAGGTCTCTGAACTGATGGGTCAATAAACCTTATCTGCTGGAGAGTATGGGTGGTGAGCAAGAGGGGGTGAGACATAGAGGGTGAATGAGGGAGAGGGGGTGAGGCAGAGAGGGAGGGTGAATGAGGGAGAGGGGGTGAGGCAGAGAGGGAGGGTGAATGAGGGAGAGGGGGTGAGGCAGAGAGGGAGGGTGAATGAGGGAGAGGGGGTGAGGCAGAGAGGGATGGTGAATGAGGGAGAGGGGGTGAGGCAGAGAGGGAGGGTGAATGAGGGAGAGGGGGTGAGGCAGAGAGGGAGGGTGAATGAGGGAGAGGGGGTGAGGCAGAGAGGGAGGGTGAATGAGGGAGAAGGGGTGAAGCAGAGGTGGGAGAGAGGGTGGATGAGTGGTGGGAGAGAGGGTGGATGAGTGGTGGGAGAGAGGGTGGATGAGTGTGGGAGAGAGAGTGGATGAGTGTGGGAGAGGGATTGTGGATGAGGGAGAGCAGGTTAAGGTAGAGCTGGAGGGTGGATGAGGGAGAGGGAGCGAGGCATAGAGGGATGGTGGCTGAATGAGAGGGGGAGATGCAGAGGAGGAGGGTGGATGAGGGCGAGGGGGTGAGGCAGAGATGGAGGATGGATGAAGGAGATGAAGCAGAGAAGGAGGGAGGTTAGGCAGAGAGTGAGGATGGCTGAAGGAGAAGGGGGTGAGGCAGAGAGGGAGGGTGGATGAGAGTAAAGAAGGAGAAGGAGGAGAACGAAGTAATGAGAGAGGGAGTGGGGGAATGAGGGAAGAGAGCAGGGGAGAAGGAAATAAGGAGGCAATGAAGGGCAGACAGAGAAATAGGAGCGTAATGAGGGGGAGAAAGGAGGGAGTAGAAGAAAGACACTTTACCACCACCACCCCCAATACTGTATGACCTTCTCACTGCTTTGGTCTATAATCCCATCATCCTTGACCAACCAGCAATGGTGGAGTTTGAATGGCTTTGTTTTCCAGTGGAGCTGGAGGGATGCTGGTTGACTGTTTCTATCCACTTGTGTGCTCTGCTTATGAAAAGCTGCTCTGCAGTACAGAGTCTATTATGGCTTGACCAGGGCACTTATTGGTCTCCAAAGGCTTTGTTAGTATTAGAGTTACAGTTATGAATGGTGCACTCCTTTGTGGAAGCTCTACTGTGATGCATAATGATTACTGTACAGAGTGAGAGCAGCCCACTTGTTTCTCCATAGTGTACTGAACTGGTTAGGAACTGCATCATCTGTGCACGGTGGGGGAATATATACAGGCCACTTTCACTCTAAAGAAATCCATAAGCAGTAGTAAGTGCCCTGATGATTATGAGCCAGTTGAGATGTTTTTAATACTTTTGTATACATAAATTTGCCGATCTTCTGATGAATACTGAATTATTACCAAATGCCCATTGATTTTAATGAGACATTTTAAACCCCCTGCTATCTCTTTGTAATGGAGACATCTGTAGGATTTAGTGGGATAAAAGACCCATATGACTCAATGGGAATTTTTTTGCCCCCTGTGGTGCAGTTTCTCAGAATTGTTCCATTTTGCTTTTATACATGTATATCATTCTGCCAGCGTAGAGAGACCGAATTGATAAATGATCAGGAGCATAAAAGAAGCCAGATATAACATACTCTTTATATTTATATATATATATATATATATATATATATATATATATATATATATATATATATATATATATATATATATATATATATATTTGTGTAGATCATGGGTGGGAAGTGCCCAGAATGAGTAGGATTATCAGGGAACTCTCCAAGCCAGCGAATCAACCTACAGTCGTGTGACTGTACACCCTCTTTGAATTCTATGGTTTTACATATTAGGAGATAATAACAATCATCTGTTCCTTAGCAGGTCTAAAAATTCAGTAAATACAACCTCAGATGAACAACAACACATGACATATTACACCGCGTCATGATTTATTTAACAAAAATAAAGCCAAAATGAAGAAGCCATGTGTGACATACTAAGTACTATGGTTAAACAGAACCACCTTTAGTAGAAACAACTTAAAGTAATCATTTTCTATATGACTTTATCAGTCTCTCATATCGTTGTGGATGAATTTTGGCCTGCTCTTCTTTACAGCATTGCTTCAGTTCATTGAGGTTTGCAGGCATTTGATTATGCACAGCTCTGTTAAGGTCCCGCCACAGCATTTCAATTGGGTTGAGGTCTGGACTTTGACTGGACCATTGCAACACCTTGATTCTTTTCTTTTCAGCCATTGTCTTGTAGATTTGCTGGTGTGCTGGGGGTCATTGTCCTGTTGCATGACCCAGTTTCAGTCAAGCTTTAGCTGTCGGACAGATGGCCTCACATTTGACTCTAGCTTACTTTGGTATACAGAGGAGTTCATGGTAGACACAATGACTGCAAGGTTCCCAGGTCCTGTGGCTGCAAAACAAGCTCAAATTATCATCCCTCCACCACCGTGCTTGACAGTTGGTATGAGGTGTTTGTGCTGATATGCTGTGTTTGGTTTTTCCAAATGTGGCACTGTGCATTATGGCCAAACATCTCCACTTTGGTCTTGTCTGACCAAAGGACATTGTTCTAGAGGTCTTGTGGTTTGTTCAGATGCAACTCTGCAAACCTAAGCCTTGCTGCCATGTTCTTTTTAGAGAGAAGAATCTTTCTTCTGGTAACCCTTCCAAACAAACCATACTTGTTCAGTCTTTTTCTAATTATACTGTCATGAACGTTAACATTTAACATGCTAACTGAGGCCTGTGGAGTCTGAGATGTAACTCTTGTGGATTTTTTTGCAATTTCTCTGAGCATTGCACAGTCTGACCTTGGAGTGAATTTGCTAGGATGTCCATTCCTGGGAAGATTGGCAACTGTCTTGAATGTTTTCTACTTTTGAATAATCTTTCTCACTGTAGAATGATGGACTTTAAATTGTTTGGAAATTACCTTCTAACCCTTCCTGCCCCTTTTATGTAGTGTAAGTCACCTCCCCTCAGGTGTAGAATCTGATCTTAAGACCAGACCTCTCTCAGCACAAGACCATCACCTTACTGTGAAAACAATGAAAACCCTGCCCCCCTTTACAGGTTTTTCCCCTATATTAATTGAAGATTATCCCTCTCAGCAAGCCATCTGGACACCACCTTCCTGCTCTGAGGTTACATAGTTACATAGTGGTTTAGGTTGAAAAAAGACTTGTGTCCATCAAGTTCAACCCTTTTCCTATTCCTTTTTACCATCGTTGATCCAAAAGAAGGCAAAAAAACCCTCAATATAGCAATTTCAAATTCTGCTTTGCATGGGGGGAAAAATCCTTCTTGATTCCAAATGGCAATCAGATTTCTCCTTGGATCAACAAGCACTAAATAAATATTAATCCCAATACTAACATACATAGCCCTCAATGTTCTGCTCTTTTAAAAACGAATCCAGGCCCTTTTTAAAGGCATTTACTGTATTCAGTAGCACCACTTCTTCAGGCAGTGAATTCCATACCTTTATTGTCCTTACAGTAAAGAATTGCTTCTGCTATTATAGATGAAATCTCCTTTCCACAAGTCTAAGCGGGTGACCCCTCTTTCTTTGTACTGTTCTGTTAATGAACAGGTCTTTGGAGAGCCCTTTGTATTGGCCCTGAACATATTTATATAATGTTATCATTCCCCTCTAAGACACCATTTCTCTAGAGTGTACAAGTAAGTTAGAGGTGAGCAGTGTTATATCAGTAAAAGGGGCAGGAGGTGGATACTTTATCATTCAATTAGTCTTGAACTACAACTCGGACATTATTGAAATAACACTCTCCATGGCACAAATACTATGAAGATTAATTGAAGCTGCTTTTATTTTGAAACATTGCTAGCCCTTTAATTCCTATGGATGCAATAAGGGTGTACGTAGTTTTTCACACCTGGCTTCTCCATTTTGGCTTTATTTTTGTTAAATACATCATGACACATTGTAATATGTCATTTGTTGTTCATCTGAGGTTGTATTTACCTATTGTTTAGACCTGTAAAGAAACGGATGATTGTTATTATGTCCTGATACATAAAACCATAGAATTCAAAGAGGGTGTAATTTATTTTTCACATTACTGTATGTCCCCAGTGACCTGGAGTAGATGCATAGAATTCACGGGTATGATCCCCAAGCCAAAATAACTGCCCACTCCTGGTCTAAAAACGTCCATCAATGTAAAAAAAAATGTTTGTTTTTTGTTTAGGAAGGCAAAACAATTGGAAGCCTCCGGTGAATTGCAAAGTCTTTCGTTATCTTTCCAACACTGGTTCGTTCTTCCTTCACCCTCACTGCAGTGATCGAAAGGATGCAGCTAATCTGGCCATTTGCATGCATGTAAGTTTGAGGTTGTGGTTTTCATTTCTATAGACACATTCAAGATAATTGTTTGCTTTACATAAAAAGCAAATCGTCACTAGTTAAATCAAATCTAAAATTAATGATATCCAAATCAAAACTTAGTTAAAAAATAAAACCAGTCCTCCACCATCAAATCAGCACTACGTTCTCCTTTATATCACAGAGGACACAGTCAATCACTGTAAAATCAAAACCCAATAGTTTAATGTAAAAAAATGATCAATTCCACCCAAAAACCATTCTTAAAGGGATAGTAACCCCCCCCGAACAATGTGACTCCAAAAGCGAGCAACCATGCAAACATACTGAACTCCCTTATTCCCATCTCCAAACCTTTATGCTTTGAGAGATGTAAGACAAGGAAGACCTCCGCTCCCCCTTCTCATGCGTCCACTGTATAGCGGACGTCATGAGATCCTGCTTCCAGGACCAGACGGCGGCTCTGCTGGAGCCCTGTCATCTAGATAGCTCCATATTATTACTTCATCAGTATGGTCTAAAACGTGTGCCTGGCTTGCAAGCACATGTTGTAGACCATTCCGATTAAGTAATTATTCAAATTCAATAACAATATTTTTGGGGATGATCATCCTTTTGTTTTAGAATTTATGATGTGTAGGGAGGGTTTGTGAATTTTCACCTACAGATTTCTTATGTTGGATTTTCTGTGAGTGAAAGTTTAGTTCACAGAGTAACATTTGGGCCATATTGAGAAACAAGCTGAGAATATATTCAGTGTTGCTCTCTCAATTTTACTATTCTGTGGGAAAATTGTTGACATTACATTTGTATAATACAATGTTTGTGTTTATCCCTCTGTTGGATACATAGTATGTCTCAGCGGGACAGCACGAGATAGATTTCTGTTGGCAAGTAGTGCGAGGATGTACATACCAGGTAGTGAACAGAATGCGAGGAGAGACTATCCGTATTACAAGGAGGGTGGTTTCTAACCGGAGTGGGAAGTTCATGACGGCATTTGGATTGCATGCTGGTTTACATTGAGATTTGTGGAGTGCGGTTAAGGCTGGATTTTTGTGATATCCAATTGTGAGATTTATTTTTGTAAAATATTTTGTGTTATCTTAAGAATGGTTTTTGGGTGGAATTGATCAATTTTTTTTTACATGAAACTATTGGGTTTTGATTTTACAGTGACTGACTGTGTCCCCTGTGATATAAAGGAGAACGTAGCGCTGATTTGCTGGTGGAGGATTGGTTGTATGTAGATAACTATTGGGAATAAGTTTATTGAAATCTGGCTGCTTTTTTTCCTGTGAAACATAATTGTGATATCCATTGCCCTGAAAATCATTTTTTCTTTTTTAGTTAATAAATCAAACTATTGATCTATAAAAAAAAAAAAAAGCTATTTATGCATGTAAACCTCTACAGTAAATGCACAACACTAATTGATCTTAATTCAGTCCCCAAATTTGTTTATCTTACATTTCCATACAGTAGTTTCCATAGATAGGGAATACTTTGGAATCCAGTGAATAGGATAACCTACCTTGTTCACAAGATGTAACCTAGTACAACATTTTGTTAGAAACATCAGTATTAGATATGTTGTGGGTGCAGAGGCTTTAAATCTCCTCACGTCTGCAGTAGATGATACCTATCCTAGGCTGTACCTATCAGAGCATTAAAAAGCACATTTTGCACAGAGAAAACAAGGATATATTCTGGAGCAAACCAGCTGCATTATAGAACAATTCCCTAAATGACCAATTAAATGGAACTTGTTAACCCCTTGTATACTAGAGGTGTTTCCAGTGTCTTGCTTTGTGAGAATTTGGAAAGTTTAAAAGACCCATTTACATCAATGGGATTATTTTCATCCATTATGGGCTGTTGATTTGATCCAGAATTGTTCCTCTCTCACCTTGTGCATTTGTCCCATAGAGTAATGGATTAAAAACAATCATACACTAGAATACTCCATCCTCCCCTCACTAGCAAATGATGCACCATGTTTCCATCTCCAGTCCCTTTATCATACATGTTAGGAAAGGAGACTTCTAGCATCCAAATGGTTAAAAGATAATGAGCATGTAGGATGCTTGCTACCCTACTCGAGATTTCCTTAACCCTTTGAGTGCCAGAGGGGTACGAAATGCATTGCTTTAACTCAAAGGGTTAATCTCCATTTATTATAGTTTGGGTTGACAACTTTGGAGAACAACAACTTCTGCTCGATATCAACTCTGCCACTTTGAAGAGACTTTACTCTTTCTTCCTATGTGTAACACTGAATCCATTGGGTGAAGTTCCCTCCACAGAAGAGCAGACATTTGTAAAAGAGCTCTCTGAGGTAAAGACTCCCAGCCTGCACCAATTCACCCCGCACGGACATGCTCTGTTTCATAAAGTGCTCTCGCAAGGATGGAAGTAGGGCAAAGCTCCCTTAGCTAGATTCTGTTTTTTTGTTTTTTTTTCTGTCAGGATATGGGGCTTTATAATCCCCCATTAGTCTGAATCCCGTTACAGTTACAGAACTCTCAGTACCGGTTCTGTGGAGAATGGCTTATACCCATCGCCAGTCCCCACCCCCCAGCCTTGGTGTATTTCTATTGGGAGTCTGAAGACTGAAGAGAGGGTTCTGCTACTTTGAGTGCATAGGTCCTGTAAGAAAGTCACTATTTCTTGGACAGCAGTAGCCTTTGGTGCACGCTAAAGCTGGCTTGGTAGAAACAGCATGACTATTTCTCCTATTAAAAAGCATCCAAATATATCCTGTGGCAATCATAGAGTTACTAACTCTTGCACTGATGGTTGAGCTTGTTCTTGCAGCTATGAAGGACTCCTGTTGGGCACAGTTCCTCTCAGGCCTTGACCTGCTGTATTTTTTCTTCTGTGATTTTTTTTTTTTTTACCTTTATATTTCAAATACGTTTACTATTATTGGGCCTTGGTTCCTTTAAGAATGGGCAAATAAGACAAACATGTTGGTCTAAGCAAATGAGAGCTATTGTGGGACAGCTTCTGCCTCCTTAGAGATTTCAGTGGCAGATAGGTGCTTGGTGTGTCTCTAGGATTGCTCAGCAGTATCTATACAATACTGTGGGGACTCCTCACTTTGTTCTGCATTGTGGCGACTGGAGAGCCACTGCACCATTTTGTTTATGGGCTGTTCTTCCTGTGCTTTAGTGCAGGGGAGAGAGATGTGGTACCTGCCAAACCCTTTTCCTTTTGGGTCCCTGCTGGCTATGCTAAAGCTACCTATTTGCACCTGCTTGCCACATTAGTCCTTTGCAATTTGATAAGTACTTTTTTAAGTCTTTTTAAATATTTTTATTCCACTTTCTTTGCATTCTTTCATCTCTTTGGGGGTTCCCTGGTTATGTTAGAATCCAAGGGAGATGGGGTTTATCCAGAGCTACTAAGGATTCAGGGGCCCCTTTAACCTCTACTAACCCATTGGTCCTCTTGCGAGATGGGGCTTTGTATAGAACTGTCAGGTACTCCGTGCTGGTGAGAGAGCTCAGATGGTTAACCATTTGAGTGCTAGAGCCTCTGGCACACAAAGGGCTAATGGAGTAGATGTAAAATCTGTTCAGAGGAAAGGGATTTGGGAGTAATTATTTCTTATGGCTTAAATTTATGCTGGCAATGGAAATGCAAGCAGGGTGCTGGGTTGTGTAGCTGGGGTTATTAGTAGCAGAAAGGAGGAAGTAGTCATGCCACTTTATAGATCTCTGGTTAGACATCACCTAGAGTACTGTGTACAGTACTGGATACCCCATCTTCAGAAGTATATAGATATTCTGGAGAGAATTCAGAGAAGGGCTTCTAATATGTGAATGGTTTACAGTTTAAGAAATATCAGGATGGACTAAAAGATTTAAACATGTATAACTTGGAGAAGAGAGAGAGGGGATATTGCATAAACATTCAGATATACAAAGGGATTCAACAAATTACAGGAGGGACGTACATTTCAAAATAGTCATGTTAAGACAAGAGGTTATAGTCTAAAACTAGAGGGACAGAGGTTTAGATGCAATGTGAGAAAGTTTTACTTCACTGAGAGGGTGGTAGATAAGTGGAATAGCCTACCAGCAGAAGTGATGGATGTTTATACAGTGACAGAATTTAAGCATGCATGGGATAGGCATAAGACAATACTGAAGACAAGACCAAGGACCAAATAACTTTGAGGTTTTTACAAGCCAAAAATTATGTGAGAGGCTCTGAGTACGAACAAAAGCACAATGGCCTGTTCTCCGGCTAGTCACCGCTCAAGAGCATCACATTTTAGCTCTCTAGTGCCATTACAGAGGAGAAATTTCCACATACATATTAGACTAATCCCACCCATAAGGGCGGTCCAGTACCAAAATGATGGGCAAGTCTCCTCTGCACGGAAAAACCAGCTAACCCCAGACGTACGTTTCGGCCTTATTTTGGGCCTCATCAGTGAGGTGCAGCTGGCTTCCCTAGGCACTGAGAGCAAGGGGTCCACGTCTGGATTACCCTTTACACTTAGGGAGACACCCTAAGTGTTTCGCAGAAACAAGCCAAAAATGATGTGAGAGGCTCTGAGTACGAACAAAAGCACAATGGCCTGTTCTCCGGCTAGTCACCGCTCAAGAGCATCACATTTTAGCTCTCTAGTGCCATTACAGAGGAGAAATTTCCACATACATATTAGACTAATCCCGCCCATAAGGGCGGTCCAGTATCAAAATGATGGGCAAGTCTCCTCTACGCGGAAAAACCAGCTAACCCCAGACGTATGTTTCGGCCTTATTTGGGCCTTGTCAGTGAGGTGCAGCTGGCTTCAGTGCCTAGGGAAGCCAGCTGCACCTCACTGATGAGGCCCAAAAAAAGGCCGAAACGTACGTCTGGGGTTAGCTGGTTTTTCCGTGCAGAGGAGACTTGCCCATCATTTTGGTACTGGACCGCCCTTATGGGTGGGATTAGTCTAATATGTATGTGGAAATTTCTCCTCTGTAATAGCACTAGAGAGCTAAAATGTGATGCTCTTGAGCGGTGACTAGCTAAAATGTGATGCTCTTGAGCGGTGACTAGCCGGAGAACAGGCCATTATGCTTTTGTTCGTGCTCAGAGTCTCTCACATCATTTTTGGCTTGTTTCTGTGAAACACTTAGGGTGTCTCCCTAAGTGTAAAGGGTAATCCAGACGTGGACCCCTTGCTCTCAGTGCCTAGGGAAGCCAGCTGCACCTCACTGATGAGGCCCAAAATAAGGCCGAAACGTACGTCTGGGGTTAGCTGGTTTTTCCGTGCAGAGGAGACTTGCCCATCATTTTGGTACTGGACCGCCCTTATGGGTGGGATTAGTCTAATATGTATGTGGAAATTTCTCCTCTGTAATAGCACTAGAGAGCTAAAATGTGATGCTCTTGAGCGGTGACTAGCCGGAGAACAGGCCATTGTGCTTTTGTTCATGCTCAGAGTCTATCACATCATTTTTGGCTTGTTTGAGGTTTTTACAGTAGGATAAAAGGTGATCAACATCAACGCTCATAAAACACATTGTGAACTGCCCCCCTCCCCCTCTTAATTATTAAATCAAATACGAGGACAGAAAAAGGAATGATACCTTCAAATAAAAGTCTGGCGCAGTCCCAGCATTCCATAAAAAACAGACCGTGTATAGACTGAAACAACTGCAGAGAATAAAAAAAAATTAGATATAAACAACCTCTTACATGTAGTCAATAAAAGCAGTATAATCCAGTTATGCAGCCACATTCTAAATTGAGAACAATCAACATAAATAAATACAATAACTAAATAACATAAATGTTAAACCTTTAAAGCGGAACTACCACCCAATAAGAACACTGCCCCACATAATTGCCCATCTGGCGAATAGCTGCTCAATAGCGCTAGTCACCAGAATTATTACCAGATTAAAGAGAATTTGATATTCTTCCCGGACTGACAGCAGGCAATCCAGGCCACACCTCATCCAAGCCTAAGCAGCAATGGAGGTCCAAGTCCTCCGCTAAGCCCAAGGCTTCCAAACCTTCTTCTGCATGACTCGCCAAATCCGGGTCCCCACCCGCAGGTGGGAGGCCACTTGCGCCACTACCTCTCGGCTTGGGAAGCCTCTGTGGCGGGCCCGTGGGTTTTGCAGGTGGTGGCTGTGGGGTACAGGATTCCCTTCACCTCTTTCCCGGACCTTCTCTTCTCACTCTCTTCTGGGCTCAGAAAAGCTCTACCTTTTCGAGGGAGCCATTCAGGCCCTTCTGGATAAGGTGGTCTTAGAACCAGTTCCTCCTCAGTAAAAGGGGTTTGGGTTCTACTCCAACCTCTTTGTGGTTTCCAAGAAGGATGGCGGCTGTCGTCCCATGGTGTAGCTGTTGCTACACCATCCTATGGAGATTTATGGTCCCGGGACCAGAGCTGTCCATAGGATCATGCAGCAACAGCGGCACTGTACAATTTCAGGCCACTGTGATATTGCACCTAAAAAATTCAACTTTGAAAATTCATAAATTTTGAATGAAACACCTTTCAGCAGTGGGAGTACCCTTGTTTTACTCAGGGAGATGAACCCTACAACATATTTTTTTTTTACATTTTAAGTATTACTATCCCTTTAAATCCTTTTCTCTTACTCCATAGAGATTACTGGTCTTCCACCCTATCAAGGGACCTTGCTTGGCTCTCCTGTGGCAGAATGTGGGGGTCCTTTCGGGTTCATGCTCACAGGAGTCTTCCTTTACCTTCTCACTACCTAGTTAATAGTTTTCAAATCTTACTGGATGGGGATTGGCTAGATGCAAGCTAAGGAGAGGAGGTAGGCTCCTCCCAGCAGTCACTTCTCAGAATTGTTCCTGCCTCCGTAAAGGGGCTGATCACCTACCCAAAGTTACCAGTAACCTGCATGGAATAAGAGTAAAGGATTTAACAGGTAGGACTAAAATCCTCTTTTATAAAACTATATCATAAACTATAAAATATATCTATCAATAAATACTGCTACAACGAAGACTGTCTAGCTGAAAATCGCCATACAATTACCAAGAAGTGTTCTATCAGGAATACTTTCAGAGAGCTCTATAATAAAGCGAGAGTAATAAGCATATAGGTGTGCTTTGTCAGATAACAGGTTGGAGTGGAAACTGGGGTGAGGAGAATAAAAATGGAAGCTAGAAGGGACATACTAACTGATATAATGCTGGTACAAACCCGAATGTATGCAGCTCACAGCCACAAACTTTGTTTTTGTGTGCGGAGGCCCTACAACTCTTGCTTGGCTTGGAAGCCTTCCCTATAGGCTATGATACTGTGTGGAGAGCAACAAATCTAAACTGCAAACTTTGCAGTTCTCTCTCTTCTCACAAAACCAGCCAGCACCTGGCGCATCTTTTACAATCCCCTTTTTGCTTCTTCGTTGGTCTGCCAGGCATACGATGCAAATTCAGTTACATTGGCAGATCTGTTGCCAGGGAGCAGATATGCCAATGGAGTACTATCCATGCTGAAAAGTTTCAAGGATATTAAACCAATTTTGATGTTCCTAAAACTGTCACTTTGTCATTTTTACATAGTTTTCCCATTTGCAATTTAGGCGGGACGCTTAAACGAGCAGTTACCAAAGCAAATCCCTTTCACCATCCTGTCTAGTGATGGAGGCTTCCTGGAGCTGGAGAGCCAATTTAAGAAGACTGAGCGCACTGCACAAATCCTGAACTCACAGGAGGTGGAAGGCGAGATGATGTGCGCTCTGCTGAACAGCATATCGGATACATCACAAGGTACCCACCAGCCTTAACGGCAAAAACCATACATCTCTTACTGTGCTGTATTCCTTGAGATTTCTGTTTTTGGAGGGTGTCTGTGATTCATTTAAAGCAGAACTGTCACCAATCATAAATCCCTCCCCCTTGAATCATTTACAGATCTATCTGTTAATGCAAAATGGCTAGTCATCATTCATATAAAACTTTAGGGGAAAAACACAACTTTTTTAAGAAATACTATTTTAAACTTTCCCTGTTGACGGTGTCTGTGGCACAAGCTGTACTCAGGCATGGTAATTGTAAGAATCCCCACCCAACACCTTCCATTTTTTGCCTGGGTACACACTCCCTGAACAGAAACACTAAGTCGGCAACATATATGCTATGGTTGTCCCATTACATGGTTGTGATATTGTGCCTTATACCACTGTAGTATAGGTCCCTGCTTCTTGGCCACGGTGCCATTTGTTGGCAGTGTGTACTCCCGTAACGGGTGACTCTTGAGTCAAATGTAAGAGAAACACGTGTTAGTGCTGGGTGACAGCGCCTCTTGCCCTCAAACAATCAGGGTCTCACAATAAAATTGCAAGGCTCAAAACAGTCAATCAACCTTTAATCCCTAGAGTGCCAGGTGGGTACAATGTACGAGTTTGGACAGCTGTACCCGCTGTGCCAAGCTCGTACAATGTACCCACTAAAATGCGGTCACTGCTTAAGCCGGTATAACCGGCTGGCAGTGGCCGCATTTCAGCTGAAATGCAGCCTGGCACTCTTGGGAGGACATGAGGATTACTCCTCATGTCCTCCCAGGTATTGATCTCCCAGCCGATCGCGCTGGGAGATCAATATCGCCAAGGGAAAAGCTCTGAGAAACAGAGCTTCTCCCTCCGCCGCCCTCCTACCCCGAACTTCCGGGTAGGAGTGGGCGGGACCGGGGGAAACCTCCTAACGTCATCGGAGACATGATCACCGATGACGTTAGGGAAGTTTCCCTTAGCCGATTCACTCCTACCGGTGGTAGGAGTGAAAGGCAGGAGAGCTTCTGCTCTCCTGCAGTCGCCAAATTGGTCTCCCAGCCTATCGGCAAAATCCTTAGTAACCCTGTGAGTGCCGCAGGGGTCCCCAGCACATTGCTTTACAATGTGCTGGAGACCCCTGTAGCACTCACAGGGTCACTTCTTGTGGGGGATTTTTTTTTTATTTGCAAGACCTCATTGGGGGGATCAGGGGGGGGGGTCCTGATGCCCCTCAATGAGGTCTATGAGTAAAAAAATTATTTTTTAAAAAATTAACTCGGTGTGTGCCACAGGGGGGGTCCAAAGCACCCCCCCCCTCCTGTGGCACACACAGGGCTTTTCTCATTCCTTTGTTACTAGAGCTTGTTGGGGGACCATCAGGATTGGTCCTGATGGCCCCCCAACAAGCTCTGATTACAAAGTAATAATTTAAAAAAAATTAACCCTCTGAGTGCCAGAAGGGTCCAGTGCATTGCTTTGCAATGCGCTGGAGACCCTTGTGGCACTCACAGGGTCATTTCTTTTGGGGGGATTTTTTTTTTTTTGCAAGACCTCATTGGGGGGATCTGGGGGGGGTCCTGATGCCCCTCAATGAGGTCTATTAATAAAAAAAAATTAAAAAAAAAAAATTAACCCTGTGTGTGCCACAGGAGGGGTCCAATGCACCCCCCCTCCTGTGGCACACACACAGGGCTTTTATCATTACTTTGTTACTAGAGATTGTTGGGGGGCCATCAGGATTGGTCCTGATGGCCCCCCAACAAGCTCTGATTACAAAGTAATAATAATAAAAAAATTAACCCTCTGAGTGACAGAAGGGTCCAATGCATTGCTTTGCAATGCGCTGGAGACCCCTGTGGCACTCACAGGGTCACTCCGTTTGTGGACATACATTTTTTTTTATTACTAAGACCTCATTGGGGAGGGATCAGGGGGTCCTGATGCCCCTCAATGAGGTATACAATAAAAAAAAAATTAAAACAAAAATTAACCCTGTGTGTGCCACTGGGAGGGGGGGTTCAATGTTGACCCCCTTCCTGTGGCACACACAGGACTTTTTATTATTACTTTGTGATCAGAGCTTGTTTGGTGGCCATCTGAATACAAAGTAACGATAAAGAAATTAACCCTTTGTGTGCCACAGGGGCCCAAATGCATTGCTTTGCAATCCACTGGACACCCTTGTGGAGCACACGGGATTTTTTCCCCCCTTTATTTTTTATTTAGACCTCATTGTATGGGTTCTGATGCACCCAACGAGGTCTACACAAAAATATTGGGGGGAAAAGCCCCCAAAAATGCACGTGTCACAGGAGGGGGGGGTCCAACGCAGTGCTTTGTATGTGGGGACATACATTGCACACTGGTAGTCACAGATCTCCTATACACACTATCAGACACTGCCCCACCATCACCACCATCCTTGCTCCTGTGTAAAACAAATGTTTGTTTTTTTTCCTGTAGCACCACATTCTGGAAATAGTTGTGCCATCTAACTTAGGGGTAAAAAGGCAAGTGACCCCTCATTAGATGCGGCAGGTTGTCTTCTTTCCAAAATGGTATGGTTTATCTACCTTGTCTTCAATTCTGAAGGTGTTATAGCCATTTTTGTACAGGCAAGTCACATTTGAGAAAATGTTAGAAACATCAGAGGTTGTAGTAGGTGTAGTTTTCTACTTCTAGCACCCCCCTAAGGTAGGTCAACTCATACCAATGGGGTGTCGTTTGACTCCTAAGAGCACTAGCTAATGAATGCAGTTGAAAATCCCATGGTTTTTACAGAGCTCCATACATTTGAAGGGGCAGAAATGTAAGAAAATGCCTTTTTTTCATTAGCGCCACCTCCTGGAAGCATTTGTGCATACCAGCCTTTGGGTAAGAAGGCAAGTGACCCCTCATTAGATGCGGCAGGTTGTTTTCTTTTCAAAATGGTATGGTTTGTGTACCCTTTCTTCACTTCTGTAGTTGTTATAACCATTTGTGTACAGACAAGTAATGTTTGAGAAAATGTTAGAAAAATTTGAAGTTGTAGTAGGTGTCGTTTTGCACTTCTAGCGCCCCCTGAGTTAGTTCAACTCATACCAATGGGGTGTCATTTTTCTCCTAAGAGCACTAGCTAATGAATACAGTTGGAAATACCATGGTTTGCACACATTTCAGTACATTTGAAGGGGCAGAAATGGCATTGTTTCCTCTACCTTTCCTGCATATCTATTATGGTTATAACCATTTTAGTGCAAGCAGATAATTTAAAAAACAAAAGTGTCAGATTTACGTACGTGTTCCTAGCACCCACATATTGTATGTTAACCCACACAAATGGGCTACCATTTTTCTTATGTTGGTAGCAGGTACTGAATACAGCAGGAAATGTTATGGTTTTCAAAGATTTTAGTATCTTTGAAGTGGTGGAAATGTAAAAAAACATGTATTTATTCCCATAGCGCCACCTTTTGGAAATATTTGTGCACTTCAGCCCGGGGGGTAGAAAGGCAAGTGACCCCTCACTTGATGCGGGAGAAAGTCTACTTTCCAAAATGGTATACCTTTTATACCTTTCCTTCATGTCTCTAACAGTTATGAACATTTTAGTACAAGCCGCCATTTTCGAAGAAGCAAACAGGTAGGTGTAGTTATGTGTTTCTGGCACCCCTAATGTAGGTTGACTCATACCAATGGGGTGTCATTTTTCTCCTAAGAGCACTAGCTAATGAATACAGTTGGAAATACCATGGTTTGCACATATTTCAGTACATTTGAAGGGGCAGAAATGTAAGAAAATGCCTTTTTTTTTCATTAGCGCCACCTTCTGGAGGCATTTGTGCACTCCAGGCTTGGGTTAACAAGGCAAGTCACCCATCATTAGATGCGGCAGGGTGTCTTCTTTTCAAAATTGTATGGTTTGTGTACCCTTTCTTCACTTCTGTAGTTGTTATAACCATTTGTGTACAGACAAGTAATATTTGAGAAAACGTTAGAAAAATTTGAGGTTGTAGTAGGTGTCGTTTTGCACTTCTAGCGCCCCCTGAGGTAGTTAAACTCATACCAATGGGGTGTCATTTTTCTCCTAAGAGCACTAGCTAATGAATACAGTTGGAAATACCATGGTTTGCACATATTTCAGTACATTTGAAGGGGCAGAAATGTAAGAAAATGCCTTTTTTTTTTTCATTAGCGCCACCTTCTGGAGGCATTTGTGCACTCCAGGCTTGGGGTAACAAGGCAAGTCACCCATCATTAGATGCGGCAGGGTGTCTTCTTTTCAAAATGGTATGGTTTGTGTACCCTTTCTTCACTTCTGTAGTTGTTATAACCATTTGTGTACAGACAAGTAATGTTTGAGAAAATGTTAGAAAAATTTGAAGTTGTAGTAGGTGTCGTTTTGCACTTCTAGCACCCCCTGAGGTAGTTAAACTCATACCAATGGGGTGTCATTTTTCTCCTAAGAGCACTAGCTAATGAATACAGTTGGAAATACCATGGTTTGCACACATTTCAGTACATTTGAAGGGGCAGAAATGTAAGAAAATGCCTTTTTTTTCATTAGCGCCACCTTCTGGAGGCATTTGTGCACTCCAGGCTTGGGGTAACAAGGCAAGTCACACATCATTAGATGCGGCAGGGTGTCTTCTTTTCAAAATGGTATGGTTTGTGTACCCTTTCTTCACTTCTGTAATTGTTATAACCATTTTTGTACAGACAGGTAATGTTTGAGAAAATGTTAGAAAAATTAGAAGTTGCAATAGGTGTAGTTTTGTACTTGTAGCGCCCCCTGAGGTAGGTGAACTCATACCAATTGGGTGTTATTTTTCTCCTAAGAGCACTAGCTAATGAATACAGTTGGAAATGCCATGGTCTTCACACATTTTAGTACATTTGAAGGGGCAGAAATGTAAGACAATGCCTTTTTTTTTTTCATTAGCGCCATCTTCTGGAGGCATTTGTGCACACCAGGCTTGGGGTAACAAGGCAAATCACCCCTCATTAGATGCAGCAGGTTGTCTAATTTCCAGAAATATATAGTTTTATATAGTTATTCCACTGTTTTAGGGTAGTTTTACCACAAAAACCCTAGAATGCGCATATTAGTTTATAAAGTTGAAAATGTCATTTTGCGCTGCTGGTGATTAGGGCTCTACGCTAGCCATGGACGTAGGTAAAACTATACAAATTTGGTATTTTTTTACTCGGGGGACTCGAGGCTTTTTCAAGTAATTGAAACTTTTTCAATCAAGGTAAATGTTTTTGATACATAGTATGTGATTTTAGCAAAATGAGTAAATTTTCACTTTTTTTGTCATTATGACATCATAGCTTTTTGCACGATGTAAAATTCTCTTCATGTAAGGTACCACAAGAAAGCTCAATTCGTTCTGAAAAAAACAATATATAGTTTTCCATATGTAACTAAAAATCCCCAGAGGAAATCAAGCCTAAACGGAAGGATAGCAAAAATGTTGAAAAAGTGTCTGGCCTGCAGGGTTCAGAAAATGGCCCGAGCCTCTGGCACTGAAGGGGTTAACTCTGAGTGCCAGAGGGGACTCCAAGGGATAATATACAGGCTCTATGTTGATGCAGACAGAGCAGCAACAACCAGCATGTTTCTCCTACATCTGGCTCAGGATTCACCCGCTGCGGGGGGACACAGTCGGCAAACTGCTCCATGGGTACAAGGAGCTCAGGTAGCATGCCATCCATAGTTTAAACGCTCCTAAGAGATTTTAGTTTTATACATTTCTTCATTCCTTGTTTGAGTGAGTCTTTATTGCCTTCAGGCAAAACCACTCAAAAGCTCCATTAAATCTTTAAGTACCAGAGGGGTCCACATTGCACTGTGTACTCAAAGATTTAATGGAGCTTTTGAGCTGTTTTGGCTGAAAGCAATAGACTTTGCCATGGCCGCAAAGATGTTCAGAAGCACGTGCATGCTTCACTAGAGAAGGGGCAGGGATTATGTACATGTAATATGTATCCAAGATGGCTGCCCTCTCCCTCTTCTGAGCTTAAAATATGGTGATTTGGAAAAAAAAAAAAAAAAAGTTGTTGTGAGGTGAAAGTTCCCCTTTAGTCTTTTAAAGTCCAGACGGGGTGCTACCCAGCTGGTCCTTTAACCATCCAAAGGGTTATATATTAGTAGAGAAATCAGTGGATTTATTGTGGCAAATGTATAAAGGCTAACGTGGAGCAATTATGGGGCAAACCAACTGCAACATAGGGAACAAACAGACATTTTCATTTATCTGAATGGGTCTTCTATCCCATTGAAGGTTTTACAATACTTTGGAGACTTCTAGCTTTCAAGGAGTTAAAAGCCCCATATTCATTTGTTCCTGATGTTGCTGTTGGTTTGTCCTATAATTGCTTCAGTTTAGCTTTTGTACACATGGCCCTGTTATTTTCTGCCTGGCTGTAGCATACACAGTTAGACTTCCTCAGTTCTGAGGGTTTGTCCTGCTGAGTACTCCCTCTTCGGGGAGATTTGTCTTTCAAAATCGAATACAGCTGAAGCCCCCTGTGATGCATTTGGTTTGTTCCAGAATTGTACTTCCGTAACTTTATGCATAACGCCTTCAATAATTTCTGTTACAGGCAATACAGTGCTTAAAGGGATAGTAATACTTCGTTTTAACTTTATTTTATTTTGTAGGCATTAAAAAAACATGAAGAATGATATAAGTCTTATCTCTCAAACCTTTATGGTTTAAAAGATATTCACAAACAAAGTTTCCCCCTCCCGCCCCCTTTACCTACTGTAAACAATCTCTTCTCAGATGTGGAATGCAGTCCATAGACTGGACAGATAACAGAAGGGGACACTCTTATTCCTATGAGAGCAATGAAATCCCTGCCCCCCTTGACAAGCTTTTCAGGTTTTTCCCTTATCTTAATTGAAGATTGTCCCTCTCTGCAGTCTGCCTGGGCACCTCCCTTCTGCTCAGGTTGAACAGTGTGACATCAGTAAAAGGGGAGGGAGGGGGACACTTTGTCATTGAATTACTCTGGAACTACAACTCTGACAGAATTGAAATAACACTCTCCAAAGTCCAAATACTATGATGATTAATTAGAGCTGTTTTTATTATGAAACATTACTATCCCTTTAAAGGGATAGTAATACTTAGTTTTAACTTTATTTTATTTTGTAGGCATTAAAAAAATGAACGATATAAGTCTTATCTCTCAAACCATTATGGTTTAAGAGATATTCACAAGCAAAGTATCCCCCCCCCCCGTTCAGCCAGATCAGAAGGGAGGTGCCCAGGTAGACTGCAGAGAGGGACAATCTTCAATTAAGAAGAAGGGGGAAGGGCTTTCATTGTTTTTATACAAAGAAGATTGTCCCCTTCTGTTATCTGTCTGGTCTATGGACTGGATTCCACATCTGAGAAGAGATGGCCTACACTAGGTAAAAGGGGCAGGAGGGGGAAACTTTGTTTGTGAATATCTCTTAAACCATAAAGTTTTGAGAGATAAGACTTATATCTTTCTTCATGTTTTTTTAATGCCTACAAAATAAAATAAAGTTAAAACGAAGTATTACTATCCCTTTAAAGTATTGGTGTTCACTTGTGTTCTTGAGCAGTTGTGAAACAGCAGAGGGGGACATTTCTCTGAACTGGGCAGTTAGGTGGTGGACTCAGGGGCTAAACAATGCAGTCTCTGCTGTCAAGTCTGCTTGATTGTGATCATACTTGCCAAAGGACAATGGTCACATTATTTTCCTCTCTCTTATGACCTTAACCCTTTGAGTGCCAGAGGGGTATGGAACGCACTGTGGAGCAATGCGTTTTGTAACCCTCTGGCACTCAAAGGGTTAATTAATGCTGTATCATTTTGTCCACTTCTGGAGCTTTTTCTCCTGGAGTTTCCAACAGCCCATGAAAAGGGAAATGTAAATACATTATAATACAAGTTAAATCACATGCACAGATGTTGGAAGGCAATTTTTTTTGTCTCTGTTTTTCTTTCCCTTATTTTTGCCACATTGCTCTAATTATTCCAAAGTGGTATGATGTATTCTTTACACAGGGTACACATTTGGATAATTTATATTGAGAATTGTAGGTTTTATTTTTTGTTTTATCTTCTGGTTAAAATGTATTCTAGTGTACATTTTCGTTAATAATTATAACTTGGAACCACACTTGGGTATATATTGCAGTGTATCTAAAGATAGAGTGTAGATCTCATATGTGGTTTCTATATGACAGTTGGAAATCATGAAAAACGTAATGTTCACCTTTGCATTACCTGTATTTTTTGTTTTTCCTGGTAAGACCATATATGTTTTTATCTGCTTCAAGCTGTAGTTTAGCTGTATTTATTTGTTGATAGCCACTTTAGGTCTGAGATGAGCCATAGAAAGAAAGGACCACTCATAGTGTTTCACAGTCATAAACATTTTCAAGATCATAAAGTGCCATTGTCTAACTATAGACCTACACCAGTCTTAAAATGCAAAAGATATAAAAATAGATATACATTTCTATACTGTAGAGGACTGCCAACTAAATAAGTTCTTTCATTAAAAAAAAAAATCACCATTTAAAGGGACACTGTACTCTAAAAACTACTTTGGGGGGTTTGGCAGTCCTTTCAAAATCATCTATATTATTCACAAAGCCTGTTGTCAAGAACTGTTATTCTGTAATCTTTGAATTTGAAATCTGGTGTGCTAAGGAAACCTGACTCTCTTCCCATTGTGCTAAAGACCACTGTAGCATTTATCATTAAGTATTTTTGTTCGTTGGCTTGCTCCAGATTTGTACTGCTTTTCTTTGTCCATCAGCCTCCATGTCTTGTAAAATTTTATAAGGTGGAATTGGGCTACACAGAGTTTAATAGGCATATGACATTGCACTGAGGGAATTTACATCCTGTAAGAGAAATCTGTCTTCTGGGTGTCATCCTCCTATGCTTCCTCCCTTCTTCTCTGCTACTCCATCCTCCCAACTGCTCTCTCTTCTGCTCGGCCTTTCCATCCTCTCACATTTCCCCTTCTACTTGGCCGTGCCATCCCCCACGCTCCCTCTCTTCTACTTGGCCGTGCCATCCCCCACGCTCCCTCTCTTCTGCTTGGCCGTGCCATCCCCCACGCTCCCTCTCTTCTACTTGGCTGTGCCATACCCCACGCTCCCTCTCTTCTACTTGGCCGTGCCATCCCCCACGCTCCCTCTCTTCTACTTGGCTGTGCCATCCCCCACGCTCCCTCCCTTTTGCTTAGCCATGCCATCCTTCCATGCTCCCTTCCTTCTGCCTGGATGTGTGATCCTCCATGCCTTCTCCTTTCTGCCCAGCTGAGCCATCGTCCTGCGCTACATGCCTTCTGCCCAGTCATGCCATCCTCCCGCTATCCCTACCTCATTGTTCTCGTTCCCTCCCTTTTGCCCAGACACTCCATCCTCCCTCACTCCCACACTTCTACCCTGCCAGCGCCATCCTCCAACGCTCCCTCCCTTCTGCCCAGCCATGCTATCCTCCCACTCTTCCTCCCTTCTTCCCGCCACACCATCCTCCCTCTTTCCCTATGTTTTCCCAGCTATGCCATCCTCCCTTCTGCCCTGCTGCGCCATCCTTCCACTCTTCCTCCCTTCTGCCCTGCTGCGCCATCCTCCCACTCTTCCTCCCTTCTGCCCTGCTGCGCCATCCTCCCACTCTTCCTCCCTTCTGCCCGGCTGCACCATCCTCCCACTCTTCCTCCCTTCTGCCCGGCTGCACCATCCTCCCACTCTTCCTCCCTTCTGCCCGGCTGCACCACCCTCCCACTCTTCCTCCTTCTGCCCGGCTGCGCCACCCTCCCACTCTTCCTCCTTCTGCCTGCTGCTCCATCCTACCGTTCTTCCTCTCTTCTGCCCGACTGAGCCATCCTCCCATTCTTCCTTCCTTCTGCCCGGCTGTGCCATCCTCCCACACCCCTCCCTTCTGCCCAGCTGCACCATCTTCCCACACTCCATTCTGCCAACCGTGCCATCCTTCCATACTCCCTTCCTTCTGCCCATACTCTCCCTCCCTTCCTTTGGTATGAAGGGTAGGTAATCAAGGCCATTGGATCTTCAATTTATTTAGTCCTTCCACCTCAGGTAGATGGGGGTATTAAAAATATGATTTAGCAGCTCCCTAGTAGTAGTACCCAGACAAAAGTGCTTATGACCCTGACAGGTCATAAGCAACTTTTTTTTTAACTGATCAAATGCATTTTGGGGAATTTATCTACCAAAACAAGTCTCTTCCACTATAGATACAATTTTTTTGTTCAAACATGCTAGCTTATTAAGAAAGAGAGGGGAAAAATATCACAATGAAAGGGAGTGAACAGAAGAAAAATCTAAATCAACCACCCTTTGCCTTCAAAACAGCATCAGTTCTTCTCAGTACTCTTGCACACTGTTTGTTAAGGAACTCTGCAGGTAGGTTGTTCCAAACACCTTGGAGAACTAACCACAGTTCTTCTGTGGATTTAGGCTTCTCTCTCTTCATGTAATCCCAGACAGATTCAATGATGTTGAGATCAGAGCTCTGTGGGGGCCATACCATCACTTCCAGGACTCCTTTTTCTTCTTTACACTAAAGATAGTTCTTAATTAATTTGTCTGTATTTTTGGGGTCGTTGTCATGCTGGGGTCAATCAGATGCCTCCCTGATCGTACTGCATGATGGATAAGTATCTGCCTATACTTCTTAGCATTGCATAGACCATTAATTCTGACCAAATCCTCAACTTTGCAGAAATGCAGGCCCAAACGTTCAAGGAACTTCCACCATGCTTCGCTGTTGCCTGTAGGCATTAATTCTTTTACCGCTTTCCAGCCCTTTGTGAACAAACTGCCTTCTGCTACAGCCAACTATTTCAAATTCTGACTCCTCAGTCTATAATCTGTTTTATTTGATTTGACCAAGTGCCCATTGCACAACTGGTCGATTAAAGGGATAGTAATACTTTGTTTTATCTTTATTTTATTTTATAGGCATTAAAAAAACATGAAGAATGATATCAGTCTTATCTCTCAAACCTTTATGGTTTGAGAGATATTCACAAGCAAAGTTTCCCCTCCCGTCCCTTTTACCTAGTGTAAGCCATCTCTTCTCAGATGTGGAATGCAGTCCATAGACCAGACAGATAACAGAAGGGGACACTCTTATTCCTATGAAAACAATGAAAACCCTGCCCCCCTTGACAAGTTTTTCAGGTTTTTCCCTTATCTTAATTTAAGATTGTCCCTCTCTGCAATGTACCTGGGCACCTCCCTTCTGATCTGGCTGAACAGTGTTACATCAGTAAAATGGGTGGGAGGGTGAGACTTTATCATTGAATTACTCTTGAACTACAACTCTGACAGAATTGAAAGAACACTCTCCAAAGTCCAAATACTATGATGATTAATTAGAGCTGCTTTTATTATGAAGCATTACTATCCCTTTAAGATGGTTTATACACCCAAAATTATTTTATATTTTTTCCCATCATTCAGTTACCCAGAACTGTGCTGCCCTTGTCCCCCACATGCACTTTATTAAGCGATTATCCTGTGAGCTGCACAAGCCAAAGCTGGGTTTGTGAATTCTCATGAATTATGAACTTTCATTGTATAGAAACAGTTGACAGTGTGATCTGGGTCCAGCCAAATTCATCATTTAGTGTAAACGCTGATTCCCTGGATGTCTTCCTTGCTCCCACATGCCTTAACTCAACTCTACTTCTTGTTGTATGGACGATTTCAGGTAGTAACTGAGACTGGTCAGTGCAGTGAGGACAGGGTCCCCCACTTGCATTGACCTGCCTTTCACCTGATACATTCTGTGCCCACCATCACCCTTCCCTGCTTACCATGTCTGTTTTTTTATAATCTTCTTTCCCTCCACCACCAGTTGTTTCCCAACACACACAGTAGAGCAGCATCAAGAGAAGGCACCAGTCTAAATCTAGGTTCTTTGCAAAAATAAACTACTTACGCCTCTCGACCAAAAATATTTTATTTTATTATTTATATTTTATTTTCATGATGGGTCCAGACTCAGATGGTGTGTCCTCCAGGTGCTGGGCAGCAGTGGGAGAGAGAAACCATGTGGGTGAAACATCCAGAGCAGGAGGGTGGCATGTAAAGATGCCAGACAGTTTTAATCTCATGAATGCAATGATTTTAAAATATATTGTAATATAATAAAATATGCCTACCAGTGGGACTAGACTGGGTGTCAAGAGGTAGAGTGTGCTACTGTGGCTATGAAGGTGGGGAGTTGCACAATGTGTGTGTGGTTTTGTGACTACAGTGGACAGTGAAATATCTCTCCGTCCCTGCCTCTTATACCAGCAACACCATGCTTCTTTTGCTGCCATATCATTAGAACCTCCTATTTAAGTATAATTTCTTCCCCTATTTTACAGATCCAGATGATTGTAGCCTAGAGATTGATGCAATGGAACTGGATGAAGGTTGGTTATATATATATTTTGAATTTTCAATCCTTTTTCAGTTTAGATAAATATAGAAATACAAGTGGTGTGAATACAATAAATATATGTTTCCCATTGATTTAAATGGGGTTTTTAGCCTTTTGAATGAGTGAGGACCCCCCCCCCCCCCGCACAGCATAAATAGTATAGACTCTTTGACTTTACATTTTATGACTAGCAAAAGGGAAACTGGGTGTACTTTAAATCAATGTGTATTATTTCTTATTGTATTTGTCCCCTAGGGTTCTCCTTGGTGTATCAGTCACATTGTGTCAAAGTAGCTCAGTCCATTAATACAAATGAAGAACCATAATTTGTTGTTCACCAAATGAGTCCATAAAGTATCCCATGTAGAATAGCAAAATAGTGAACACGTAACAATAAAAAATACACAAAACAGGGCACTTGAATATAATAGGCAGGAGTCTCTTTTCTGTGAACGTTCACTGGCTTGAACTCCAGATATCCCCCAATAGACTGTCAGATTCCTTTAACCCTTTGAGTGCCAGAGTGGTACGGAATGCATTGCAAAGCAATGCATTCCGTACCATTCTGGCACTCAAAGGGTTAAAGGTTAGTTATTAAGTCGATTCTTCAACATAGTTTTGTATAATGAAATGTAACTTTGTAACAGTCCATAATGTTTTTATTTTATATTAAAGTGTCCCCATCCCACCCTACTGCCATATGTCACAGTGCCCCCCTAAGAGCAGCTAGCTGGTCCGGATGGATCTTGACAAGGGACAGTCTTCTGTGAGCATAAGGAAAAACCTGCCCTCCTTTGTCAAGGTGGGCATTGTCTTCCTTATACTGATAGAAAGAAGACTTGACCTTTATGTACTCTGTATGTCTCCCTTTACCACTTTAGATTGTAAGCTTTCGGGCATGGACAACACAACCCAGAGTTTAACACTACAAAGCACTTGTAACCATGTATTGTCTATACCCTTACATTGCAAAACACTGCCTACACTTGCGGTGCAATATGAATAAACATATTCATTGTCCCTCGTTGAGATCTGTCCAAACAAGTGAATGGATTCTAGATCTATGGGGAGGAATCTTGACTTATGGAAAAGGGCCAGAGGGGGATGCTTTAATATAAAATAAAACGAAAACCTTATGGACTGTTACAAAGGTACACTTCATGATACAAAAGTATGTTGAAGAATCTACATTGACTAAATATCTTACCATTACTATCCCCTTAACACATGTGACACCAGTGCAGCAATGCCATGTTTGTCATGAAGCCTGTAGCTTAAGGTAACCTTCTGGGCTATGGTGCCTTTTACACAGGTGACTATTGCCTCATGTCCGCTTACTAAAGTCCAGCATGCTGCGACTTCCTTTCACACAGGAATGCAGTAAATATGCAGTATGGAAGGGCTGTGTGGCAGCCTATGGGGCTGTCTGCAGACCTTTGACACAAACATTTCTGGAGGTTCCAGAAACTCAACCTCCAGTGATTGGCTGGCCCACGAGGGCACCAGCAGTTGATGTTGGCTGGAGCTGAGACACACCTCTCCTGTACATGGATCAGCAGTAGAAGGCAGGATAAGATGTGTGAAAGAACACCGACTACAGAAATGTTGCAAGGGGACTGTTCTGTTGACCAAGTGAAAGATCCCTTATAATAAACTCCGCTAAAATCCAGTGGTCGCTTTTTCAAAGAGAATAGAATTTAGCTAATTGTGTTTATATTACCAAAATAATTGAATTGACTATGAGTTTATACCCTCAGGCTTGTGCTGTGACAGTGACAGCTGTTAGGCTCTGGATTGTTCATTTATTTATAGTCCCAGGGTTCTGTGAGCCTGTGCCAGGTATTTGTGTGTGATGTACAGGAAGGGTCATCTTTTCCTTTGATTGTTTCATTAAGGATGGTGTAGCAGTCACAATTCTGCATGTTCTGGATAAGAGTGATTTATGGTGCCAGTAATCTTGTTTGCAGTGCCAGATCTTGTAGGTCTTCAGCTGACTATTTGTGCATGTGTAACATATCGTAGTCCCAAACAGTTTTGTGCGTTGATAGTGTGCATGTTTTTTGTTAATGTGCCTTGTTGATAGTTGCCCTGATTATTGGCAAGATGGGAACCCAAGAGGCAGCGGAGTCTGGAGCCCAGGCTTCGCTACCTCTATGTTCCCATCTTGCCATCAACCGGAGCAGCTATGGACAAGGCACATTAACAAAAAAACCATGCACAATATCAACGTGCGAAACTGTTTGGGTCTACGATATGTTAGACATGACATATATCTATGCACAATAATATAGTGGGCTTAGTTGCCCTCCACTGTTATTGGTTACTAATTGTTGCAGAGTTGGGAGAGAGGTAGGAGGCGAGACCTGTGCGGCACAGCTTGCGCTGCAGAACAGGGAAATGGTGATATTACTGGGAAATTTTCAAAGCCATCATCTCTTAAAATATAGTGATTATAGACAATTTAAAAAGAAGGACCAAATGACATAAGTGTCTTCAGGATGAAACTTCCGCTAGTCACACACCCTTGTCACAGTAAACAATGGGCCATATGCATAAAAGTGGAGTGGTGCAATTCTACAACAAACAAACTGCACCATAGGGGACAAAAAAAATATTTGATTTAAATGGTACTTTTAACCCTTTCAGTGCCAGAGAGGTATGGAATGCATTGCTTTGCAATGCGTTCCGTACCCCTCTGGCACTGAAACGGTTAACCCATTGAAAGCTAGAGAGGTCTCCAGCGCATTATATATGCATAAGAGACTACTCTAGTGTTAAGGGGGTTAACCCTTTGAGTGCCAGCGGGGTATGGAATGAATTGTTGTTCAATGCATTCCGTATGCCTCTGGCACTCAAAGTGTTAAAACTCTCCATTGAAATCTGTGGGAATTTTTACTTGTCCCCTATAATGCAGATGATTTGATTAAGAATTGTAGCAGTTCATCTTTATACATATGGGCCAGTAGGTTATAACAGAGGCATAACTAGAAGTCCTTAGACTCTGATGCTAACATGCACACAGACAAGTCTGGAGCAAGTCTGAATAACCTTCACCAACACCAGCCTTTTACAAACCGTACGCTCCAGCAGAATGGATAGTAAGGGTCACTAGTCTTTATCAGGTTGTAAATTGAAACAACTAGAAGACAACTAAAAAACAACATAGACCAATTGCACAAAAATGACCAATATAACTGTACCTGATTGCTGTTGCAAGACACCTATGTAGGAAATTCCATCTGTTGAACAATGAAAGAGCCCTGTACTCCTAAAGAATAGTCCCCCTTTATAATAAGCTTGCTCTGTTGTGCCACTTAATATTAAGGGAACGGTTGCCTTTATCATAAGCTTGCTCTCTTGTAAATGGGAAATATAGCAACCTCTAAAGACATTTGGCATCTCTGGTCTAACTGCATAACCAAGATGTTTGAGGAGTAAACTCAGTGGTGTACTTTTTTTCTTTTTTCTTGGGATTACTTTTGTACCTAATAAAATCATACTGGCTACTCAGACTTTTTACATGACATGATTGCCTTTTCCTGAGTAGGCATTGTATTTGGAAACGAGTATTAAAAATATATAGTATAAGATTTGCAACAATGCCAAGCATTGACACAGCATTCTAGGGGCACAAACACTGTATACATTTATTACCCGAAGATGTACGAATTATGTGAAAGGAATAAAAAACAGCAGAGGACTCCTTGATGATGATAATAATATGCATCAGGGGCGTAACTAGAGGGGCACAAAGGGCCCAACTGGGACAGGGCCCAGCATCCAGTGGGGCCTATCATGCTTGCACTTTCCCGCAACCCACTGGGCTGTTGATGACCTCACACATGGCTTCTATTTCCTGTAACATAAGTTGTTAAGCTCCTTCCTTTTCTTAACCTTCTGAGCATCAGAGAGGTGTCCAAAACGTTGTAAAGCATAGCTTTTGATACCTCTGGCACTGAAAAGTTTAATTGTCTGTATGTGGGTATTGCTTTTCCTCTGTCTTTCCCTGTCACCTAAGAACTTCTGAGATCCTCTGAAAGGGTGTTGCATCTTGGTTCTGTATCTGTGTGTGATTCAAACGTATTCCAGATCCAAACCTTCAAATAAGGCCTGTTTCGCATGAATTATTCATACTTGCTCCAGACAATAAAGGGGTGAAGAACCCAGTCTTTGAAATTGCCCAGAGCCGAGAAAGCTCTATTTACGTCCCTGATATGCAGCAGCACAGCAAAGATATTAAGGTCCCTCTAATTTTGTTTTATTTTTTTTTATTTTTTTTTTTTTTGCGGGGGTGAACAATAAAACATTTAGTCTACACAGAGCTCTCTCAGGATTTGCAGTCTGTGTCCTTATGTCGGTCCTAAATGCTGTCTTAATAGAGCAGAGAAAGCCACACTTGCATGTGATGCGTTAGAGCATGGAAATCTATTCTGTGTAATCTCCAAGGTAGGAGAAATTAAAGGGATAGTAATGTTTCACATAAAAAGTAGCTGTGATTAATCTTCATAGAATTTGGGCCATTTAAAGTGTTATTTCAATACTGTCAGAGTTATAGTTCAAGAGTAATTGCATGATAAAGTACCAAAAATACAGGAAAGAGGGGAGAGTCTTATAGTGCAGATATCCAAAGATCAAAGATAGGGGTATAGAAAGACATATACTCTCATAAATATTGTGTCATGGATTTTTAGTCACTATGACAAAGAAGGCTTGTGGGGGATATTCAGCTGCCTCCATACAGATATCCCGATCCTTCACGCTTGACCCTCACCAAATATCTGCTTCCCAGCAGGACTTGGAGAAAAAGACACAAAAAGAAGCAAAGTACGAGGAGAGCTATCCTGTTTTGCTAGAACAGCCTGTATATCAAGAGAAAATGAGGATAAATACTCACTTAGATAGTATAACCAGCTACAGGTCCATGCAACCAGTTTAAAAGCAAGCAGGGATTTCTGATCCTAGTTCTCCCTGCACGGAAACATGCAGACTTGCATCAAACACCAGATCAATGTGTAAAATATCCAAAAGGACAGCAGACCAGATAAACAAGATATTAAAAATTATTTAAAAAACTAAAACAATCCTCAACATGTTTCGTGGTCCACATGCCACTTCATCAGGAGTAAAAAAAAAAAAAAAGTATATATTGCTAGTTCAGAGATACTAAACACAAACTGGTCTGCCTTCTAACAATCAAGATATTTATGTCGGCAGTCCTAATAGGGAGGGAGACTCGGCTGGCCAGGTGAAAATTCAAATTAACTGATCATGAGTACTTAACTTTCCCCATTTGGATTAACCCTAAATTCACAAAATATACAGTCCAGAAATTATAATGACTTATCACCGTATTATGTGACTCTATACATGTCAAATTACCAATCACTAATAGGAGATCCTCTCTATCACAAAAATGAATTATTTTTTGTTTGATGTTGTATGCGATTTATGTATTTATTTTTTGATAGCGAGCATCTTTAGCACACACAGGGTTAATTATTATAACTTTTTTAATTCGTTAATCAGATTTGGGGGGAATCAGGACCCCTCCTGATGCCTCCCTGCTATTTATTTCTGAGCTAATAACAATGGGAGATAAATTGAGGCACTGCAGTGTGTAGAGCAAGACTCTCCCCTGCTTCCACTCCTGCACAAACCAGCTGCCATGGTTTGGATCGGGGAAAGTCTTCTCGCGTCACTGGTGATCAAGTTTGGAGTGAAATAGGAAAGCATGTTCCTCTCCCGCGTCTCCTATATTGGTCTCCCAGTGTGATTGGCTGGGAGATCAATAGCTGGGGAAGCATCAGACGGGTTCCTGATGCTGCCAATACCCCCCCAAGGTCTGCATGCAAAATGTTTAAAAAAAAAAAAACAAATAAATACGGTTCATGCGTGGATTCACATGGCCAAGCCCATAACTCCAGTGAGGCTGCCACTCAGAGGTTTAGTTAACTCATCTGTGCACAAGCAGAGAAATGCTAAATACATGGCTTGTTAGGGGTCCTTGATGCTAGGGTAGGGACCCACTCTCCTAGAGAATTGTTTATATGTTATAAAATAGAGATGGACACTTTCTACACTGTAGCATATTACATTCAGTTACAGAAAACGTTTGCGAATTTGTTTAATTACATAAGAAACATTAGGAAAGGTGTTCTTCTTTTTTTTTTTTTTTTTTTTTTTTTTTTTTTATTATTAAGATATTACACTTCAAAGTTCTCAACTTCCGCATACTGCGGCCCGGCTCTCAGGACTCCCAGCAGCCTGTCATTCTCCTCCGACCTCCCTCCCAGCTGCCCCCGGGAGCGCGTTCATGCTTCATTTTGGTGTGCTGTGAATGGCTCCTAGCATTACAGGAAGCGGAGATTAGCATTATACTGAGGTTGCAACCTCAGTATAATGCTAATCGCTGCTTCCTGTATCACTAGGCGCTGTTTACACTGAAGTGAAGGGTGGACGCACTCCCGGCGGCAGCTGGGAGGGAGGTGGGAGGAGAATGACAGGCTGTTGGGAAATCCTGAGAGCTGTGCTGCAATTAAACAAGCAAATGCTCAAAAGTTTTCTGTATGTGAATGTTCCCCTTTAAGACCTACACAGGAACATTTCCTTCTTACTGAAGATACAATAAGTAAATGTACTAAATCTTATATCACTCCCCAAACGGACTGGTGACAGGAAGCATTTTGTGTAGGTAAATTCAATACTGCTTATTCTATTCTTATTCTTGTGTTCACCAGTGCTCAGGAGTGTTCTATAGGCTAAACAGTAACAAGGAAAAGGACCTGGGCACTGATGCACTAAGGACTTCTTTTCTAATAACTACTCCGGTATTCTGAGTTTCTGCACTTGATCCCTACAGCACACTATTTTATACACTGAATTGTAACCCTTTAAGGAGCAGAGGGGTGCACAACACATTGCATAGCAATGCTTTACATGCCTTTCTGGTCCTTAAAGACTTAAGTTTTGATATTCGATACATTTGCCTCTTGTTACAGTTTGCTACAATAAAATCACCAGTCAGGCAGCTCGAGTGGCTGGTTATTCTTCTTTGTTTATGTTGAGAATTGATTCTGTGTAGTCAGATTTTTTTTTTTTTTTTTTTTTTTTTTTTTTTTTTTTTTTTTTGTTAAAAATGTCAGTGTTAATTAAAACTTTCACCCTCTTTTCTTCCCACTTTTGGGGAACCAGAATTAAGTGTGTTATCTGGCACTCATATTTTGGAAGACATACCAACAGATTATGAAAAAGTAGTCTAAATGCCCGTGTACACGGGCCAAGGTCCAGGTAGTGTTAGCCCTATGAGTGCCAGAGGGGTACGCAACGCATTTGTTTGTAATACGTTGCATAACCCTCTGGCATTCATATGATTAAGAGGCCTCTACCTCACTGCTCCACATGATGCAGTCTTGCTTCATCTCACTCATGCGATGCAATCATGTGCAGTAGAGACTGGCCGAACGCGGGCAGTCTACTGCACATGACTGCATTGTGACAAACATCCTAACAAATTATTTTATAGGATATATCTTTTGTGTGGTAATTTCTGGTGAGTAGAGCTACTGCTGGGAAATGCCTCTCTCAAAAGTTATTGTCATGATAAATTATTTAGAGAATGTGACTGCAGTACTTCCTCTGGCATTTTGTTTTATGATTATGCTGTTGCGGTCATCGAATATTGACAGCTCTACCATAGCATGGAAAGAGTGCAGAATGTATTGCGCTTATTACAGGTGTATAAAGCATCCCCCCCGTGGGGATATCTGAATGTGCTATTCCCTAATGTGCAACTTTACTACGCAATGAAAGCCCTACAAAATAGTGTTATTATCCCTTATAAGACCTGTAAAGTTTTACAAGCTGTGTCTATACAATAAAATGCTTTTTCCTCGTTCAAATTTGTAATTTTTTTTTCTTTTGCAGATGCCAGTTTTAGAGAAGCTGTCAGAAGAAGTCTTAAAGAAATGTAAATGGGTGGAGGGAAAAAAATCTAAGGGTTTTTTTTTTTTTTTTTTCCTTTGAAAATTCTAGTTTTATTGGTTGCAAAGCTGCTGTTTCTGGGAGTCGTAGTAATTACAAGCTAGCATTCAATTATCGAAGATGCTTTCTAGCCATAGGAACAAGACATCATGTATGAATCTCGATACCAAAAAATGTGTAGTTAATTTCTTAATCACCTCTATATTGTAGTGTGATTTTATTTACAAAACACTGCATTCACTTGTTCAGTAAACCAGCTGTGATGTCTAACAGTCCGCTTTAATTTTGTTTAAACATTTGTAAATTTCACTCTCCCATTTGCCTGTAATAAGTTCAACAAAACATTTGATCAAAAATGTGTGTTTATATGTGTGTGTGTGTGTGTGTGTAGACACACACACACAGTTTTGGAGCATTTGTTGGGGAAAATGTTAACCCCCTCCTAAGGTGCAGGGAGTGAGCAGTGAGTTGCACACCACCTCTGTTACTTAAGGGGTTAATATTTTGTGAAATGTAATTTCGATGGGATCAAGCCAAATGTTTGTTCCTTTTTGTTTGTCCATTGAAATGTTTCCATGTATGTTGCAATATATGTACATGTCTACTAGTGTAATAATATAAAAAATAAATTAACTTTTAGGCTTTTATTTTTTTTTGTTTGTTTGTTTGTTTTGTCTCTGACAGCAAAGTACCCTTAACTATTTGAGTGCCAGAGGTGTAAACAACACATTGCTGGCACTGAAAGGGTTAATACTATATTTGCCTTTGGATTTTTACATCCCAAGTGCATTATTTTACATTTATTAACATTATACTGCACCTAAATAATTTGCCATTAGGCTTATTCCCCAGGAGTGTCTACCTTGTTGTATCATCTGCAAAAAGGCATACCTTACCTTGAAGACTTTTTGCAATATCCTTAATTAAAATATTAAAAAGAATGTGTCTGAGTACTAGTAACACAGCATTCCTCTGAATACTCTCCGACAACCCTCTGTCTCTTGTCACTCAGCTGTTGCTTTATCAATCACCTATTTTTACATTCAGACCCCAACACTGTAATTTATTAATGAGTCTTCTATGAGGGACAGTGTAAAATGCTTTACTGAAATCTAGACAAGCTATATATACTGCTCACAGCGTCCCCCCACCCATATTATTTCTTTTAAGATGATTTTCATTAATTGTCCCACTACTGACTTAAAGGGATAGTAATACTTCGTTTTATCTTTATTTTATTTTGTAGGCATTAAAGGGATAGTAATACTTAAAATGTAAAAAAAAAATATGTTGTAGGGTTTATCCCCCTGAGTAAAACAAGGGTACTCCCACTGCTGAAAGGTGTTTCATTCAAAAGTTATTAATTTTCAAAGTTGAATTTTTTAGGTGCAATATCACAGTGGCCTGAAATTGTACAGTGGTGCTGTTGCTACACCATCCTATGGAGATTTATGGTCCAGGGACCAGAGCTGTCCATAGGATCGTGTAGCAACAGCGCCACTGTACAATTTCAGGCCACTGTGATATTGCACCTAAAAAATTCAACTTTGAAAATTAATAACGTTTGAATAGAACACCTCTCAGCAGTGGGAGTACTCTTGTTTTACTCAGGGGGATAAACCCTACAACATATTTTTTTTTACATTTTAAGTATTACTATCCCTTTAAAAAAACATGAAGAATGATATAAGTCTTATCTCTTAAACCTTTATGGTTTAAGAGATATTCACAAGCAAAGTATCCCCCCCCTGTTCAGCCAAAGCAGAAGTGAGGTGCCCAAGTAGACTGCAGAGAGGGACAATCTTCAATTAAGATAAGGGAAAAAGCTGAAAAACTTGTCAAGGGGGCAGGGCTTTCATTCTTTTCATACAAAGAAGATAGTCCCCTGCTATTATCTGTCTGGTCTTACAACCAGATTCACATCTGAGAAGAGATGGCTTACACTAGGAAAAAGGGGTGGGAGGGGGAAACTTTGCTTGTGAATATCTCTTAAACCATAAAGGTTTGAGAGATAAGACTTATATCATTCTTCATGTTTTTTTAATGCCTACAAAATAAAATAAAGTTAAAACGGAGTATTACTATCCCTTTAAAACTTACTGGTTTGTAGTTGTCAGACTCTTCACTGCTACCATTTTTGTGAAGTGGTACTACATTTGCTACCTTCCAGTCTTTTGGAATTACTCCTTTCAATAGTGACTGACTGAACAACTCTATTAAAGGTTTTGCCAGAGCACTACCAAGTTCTTTTAATAACTGTGTATCCCATCCATTCCCATTGATTTATCTATTTTTACCTTAGAGAGTTGAAGTAGAATTTCTTCCTCCTGTCCTCATGCCTCTTGTCCGCAACCCTTACACTTCCAGAACCAGCTGTAGTCCATCTGCCATTTCTCGGAAATTTCTGAGGCAGTGGCAGTTGCTTCTTTTGCACCTATGTGAAAATAACAGATACATTGTAAATATCAGCCTTCAATTTATCAATCTCCTGATGTGAAACAGAAAATTGCTGACAAATTCGACAGCATCTGAACCTCCAAAATGTTTCCTGGGGGAGAAAAAGCAAAACATCCATTTCAGTGCAACATGCTCAACATTTTCTTAGCAGTAATGAAATCAGAGGACAAAGAAGAGCACAGTACATTCTGTTTTTGCAGTTTTCATATTTTAATCACCATAGATCACCTGCAGATTATTTTCAGAATATCTCCAACTGCACTTAGAGATGCTGCACAATCTTGTCTACATGTAGAATTTACAAGCAGATTCAAGTAAATTCTAATCTATGAAAGGGCAGAAGAGATATTGGCAAACTGAATACAAAATAGATTATCTCCAACTGAACTTTGAAATGCTCACTAGACAAATGTTGCTGCCAGGCTATATGAGGTATAAGTGCTTGATGGTGCATTGTGGGCTAGCCACAGAGCCTGAATTAATAGTGAAAGGAATGTGATAGGTGTTGTATGGGCCAGCCACTCAGAATGTAACATTATGTGGAGATTAGACAGAGGTTAATAGTGTCTCTGGGTGGCATTACAGGAATTATGGTATGGTAAGTGTAGTCAGGTTGATGCAAAGACACTATAGTTTGTTCTACTCACTGAATACAATGAGAATATAGGTACAGAAACGCTGCAAGAGAGTATTAAAAAAAAAAGCCTGATAAACAGTGCCCGCCCCATGATCTATACTGAAATTAGATAACAATATCCAGCCAACCAGTGTTAGTAACCACAACAGCTATTGTCTATGTATAATCTGTTACCAGGATTTGATTTCTGGAGGATACAGGCAACCATGTCAGAAGTTGAAGATGAGAGTTAGGATTTCTGACAGGTGCAAGGACAAAGCATAGACTTTGCTACAGAGCAAATGTCTTTAGTAGCGTGGGGTTGCAGTAGGAAACTGCTGAATAAATTAAGTTACAGCTGGCTGATTGATTCTGAGCAAGAATTGTCCATATGATCTAGCAGATGTGATTATTGCCAAAAAGACATTTCTTCTGAAATGTGGTTAATATATATTTCATACTACTTTCCTCTCACTGAAGGAATCATCTAGCAGAGGTGATTATTGCCAAAAAGACATTTCTTCTGAAATGTGGTTACTATGTATTTCATACTACTTTCCTCTCACTGAATGCTAGTAAGCTCCCCAGAGCATTTAAATAGCCCCATTTACTTCAAATGTATTGTTATTGTTACCATACAGGGCAGTTGGTTAGCCTCAGATCTACTACAGATTTCCCTGGTGATTAAATAAAAAAAAAACCTAAACCCACAATATAGCAGTTGGCAATAGCAAGTTTATTGCAGTCAATCAATCATTCAAAAGACTATATACACAGTGCCCATAGATATGAGAAAATAACACTGACGTGGGAGAGAGAAATAGATGTTTGTAAAAAGATATTTGTGAGGGAAACCATTAACCTTCTGCTTGCCAGATGGGTGTGCAGTGCATTGCTCTGGCATGCAAATGGTTAAAGTTATCTTGCAAAGCTGATGGCCTTTCTCTTTTGCCCATTGTGGAACACAGGAAAGATGGGGTTTTGTAAGCAAGAACTCCCTTCTTATTTAGTAGTATGAGTGGTACATAAATTGCATTCAAATTGCAAAGCACAATGGGGATAAATTTAAATAGGGAGCTGGATCTTTAACACCTTAAGGACCACACAGTCCGAGGGTGGGGTGTTCTGGAGGACCATGGCTCTTTTTTGTCAGGGAAGTGTTCAGTGATCGCAGCATGACATGAAGCCGCTCTGATGTGCCAGGACAGTCACCGTTCCTTAACGCCCGGACAGGCATGACTGCCCTGGCAGATCACGCATTCCGTAAGGGGTTAAAACCACATTTCGCCATTTGGAATGTAAGAAAGCAGGAGCCAGGCCTGGATTTACATTGCAGCTTCCCCTAGGCAAGACAAGCATTTGTGTCCCCTTAGCTACGCCCATGGCAACCTCCATGTTATTATGATTGCACCTGTGTCCAGTCCTGCCCCAACCCGCTACATAAGAGGCATTTGTACACATTAGTCTGTTGTGTGGCTACTGAAGGGAAGCTATACTATAGTAATGCTTTGATCTGTACTTATTTAGGAGTCCTTAACCCTTTGAATGTCAGAGGGGTATACAAAGCATTGATTTGCAACGTGTACCCCTTTAGCACTCAAAGTATTAATACAGTAATGTAGTGTTTGTGATTATATTTATACATACACACACACGTATGGATATCTCAGGGATATATGACCTGATGATCACATCCTATATAATGATTCGCTAGGATGTTTGTCAGAAGCTGTCATGCTTAGTAGAGACTGCACGCACTGCAGTCATGCACAGTACAGACTGGCCAAACACATCGGGGCTGATATGGAGCAGGGTGCTCCAAATTCGGACTGGAGTCTTCTCTGCGCACCTTCCTGGGACCACTTGGTCCCAGGAAGGTGCGCAGAGAGGACTACAGTCCTAATTCAGAGCGCCCTGCTCCTTATCAGCCGCAAGCGGTCCCAGGAAGGTGCACAGAGAGGACTGTGGTCCGAATTTGGAGCTCCCCACTCCGTATTAGCTGCGGCGTGTTCAGCCACTCTGCACTGCGCATGACTGCAGCACTGGCAGTGAGTAGAGAGGCTCCGGGCACCAGCCGAGGCTGCTGGGTGGCACTGTGGCCCGTGTACACCGCCTTTTAAACTAGCTTGTATATATAAAATCAACACAACATGTCGTATAAACGGATTATAGATATTGTACAGTACATCATAAACCATTACGGAGTTCAGTTACTTAGGTAAACATCGCAATACAATTTTTATATATATATATATATATATATATATAATTATTATATACACAGTACTGTGCAAAAGTCTTAAGCAGGTGTTAAAATGCTGTAAAGAATGCTTTAAAAAAATAGATGTCAATAGTTTATATTTATCAATTAACAAAAAAAAAGTGCGTGAACAGAAGAAAAATCTAAATCAATATTTGGTGTGACCATGACCACCCTTTGCCTTCAAAACAGCATCAATTCTTCTAAGTACATGTGTACAAAATCAGGGATATAGTCAGGTGTATGATTAAACAATTATACAAAACTGGTGATGATTATCAATTTAATATGTGGGTTGAAACGCAATCATTAACTGAAACAGAAACAGCTGGGTAGGAGGAATAAAACTGGGTGAGGAACAGCCAATCTCTCTTAACAAGGGGAGGTTGTTGAAGACAGTTTACTGGCAAAAGTCATACACCAGGGCAAGACTGAGCACAGCAACACAGTAGTTATACTGTATCAGCAAGGTCTCTTCTAGGCAGAAATTTTAAGGCAGACAGGGGTCTTCCAGATGTGCTGTCCAAGCTCTTTTGAAGAAGCACAAAGAAACAGGCAACGCTGAGGAGCGTAGATGCAACGGTCGGCCAAGGAAACTTAGAGTAGCATGCTTACTTCCATTTGCATTAGGAAGATGTTAAGCAGTGCCATCAGTTCAGAATTGGCAGAATACAGTGGGATCCTGGTACACCCATCTACTGTCCGGAGACGTCTGGTCAGAAGTGGTCTTCATCGAATACTTGTGGCCAAAAAGCCATACATCCGACGTGGAAACAAGGCCAAGTGACTCAACTATGCATTAAAACACAGGAACTGGATTGCGGAAGAATGGAGCAAGTGCTCTGAGGAGTCAAAATTTGAAGTGTTTGGATGTAGTGGAAGGCAGTTTGTTTGCCAAAGGGCTGGAAAGTGGCACAAGAATGAGTGTCTGCAGGCAACAGTGAAGCATGGTGGAGGTTCCTTGCAAGTTTGGGGCTGCATTTCTGCAAATTGAGTTGGGGATTTGGTTAGAATTAATGGTCTCCTCAGTGCTGAGAAGTACAGGCAGATACTTATCAATCATGCAATACCATCAGGGAGGCATCTGATTGGCCCACAATTTATTGTGCAGCATGACAATGACCCCAAACATACAGTCAAAGTCATTAAGAACTATCTTCAGAGTAAAGAAGAACAAAGAGTCCTGGAAGTGATAGTATGGCCCCCACAGATCCTTGATCTCAACATCATTGAGTCTGTGTGGGATTACATGAAGGGAGAGAGAAGTAAATTGAGAAACTGAGGCTGCCTAAATCCATAGAAGAACGGTGGTTAGTTCTCCAAGATGTTTGGAACAACCTACCTGCCGAGTTCCTTAAAAAACTGTGTGCAAGTGTACCTAGAAGAATTGATGTTGTTTTGAAGGCAAAGGGTGGTCCCACCAAATATTCATTTGATTTAGATTAGACTGCATTTTTTCACACCTACCTAAGACTTTTGCACAGTAATGTATCTATATGCATTGGAGACCAAGAGAACTCAAGGGATTAAAATGCCCATTTAAATCAATGGCACTTTGTCCACTATGGTGCAAATTAATTACTCCAGTTCCTCTTAGTACAACAGCCTCTGTATTATCCTGAAGGTACATTGTGGCACAGCCATACAACAACAAAAGGAGAAACCATAAAGGTGGCCAGTAGTGTAATATTGATTTTCAAGAGAAATATGTATGTAGTAACAAGGTTTGATACTCACAATTGAAGTTGTCAGCTCAAAACTAACTGACTATTACACATTCGGAGAGATACCCATCTCTTCCCGGGAAGCAATCGGACACAGGACACTCAGTATGGCTCCAATGTTCAAAAGATATATCTGCCTGTGGCTCCGCTGCCATCCTTGGATCTTCTCTCCCAACTGTCCGCAGCTCCAGCTGGCTGTGCTCAGGGAGGAGTCTGGGCATGGGACATCCAGGAGGGGCACATCCAGTTCTTCTGAACTGTGATAGTAATTTATGAGTCAAAATTTTGCACTGAATCATATTCAACATTTAAGCTGTACTGGAGAATTTGATGTGTAGCAAAATATATTTAACTATGTACAGTAAGCCATAACTGGGAGCAGTTATCTGCACAGCAGTCACTACCCAACCAATGCTTTCGTTCTGCTACAACCTTTATTTATTCTTGTTCTTTTGTGTGAGATATCTAGAACAAGTGCCATCACTTTGTTCAGTGGTTTACCTATGGATTGATTTAACCTACAGCACTTGACCCTTTATATACTCTGTATCTCTCCCATTACCACTTTAGATTGTAAGCATTTGGGCAGGGACCTCAACTCCAGTTTTTCACTCTACAAAGCACTTGTAACCCTGTATTGTCTAAACACTTAAAGTGTTAGTAATGTCTGAAAAAAAACTTTTTTGCATTTAGAAGAGCTTAAAAAGCTGATCTAAATGCAAAAAAACGTATCTCTCAAACCTCTATGGTTTAAGAGATACAGGCTTTTAAAGTTTGATTTCTCCTACTGACAGCAGTAAAGCTGTCAGCAGGAGATCCGTGTCGGTCGACACGCTGGCGCTTGAGAAGTGCTGAGATCTCATTACTTACACGAAATCCCTTCATTGTAATGGTCTAAAACGTGTGCCTGTCAGTAGGAGAAATCAAACTTTAAATGCCCGTATCTCTTAAACCATAGCGGTTTGAGAGATACGTATTTTTGCATTTAGATCAGCTTTTTAAGCTCTTCTAAATGCAAAAAAGTTTTTTTCAGACATTACTAACACTTTAAATTGTAACGCTCTGCATACAGTTGTGGCACTATATAAATAAACATATTAATTAATTCAACCTTTGAGCAGTGACAGTGTGTATTGCTTGATATATTATGTGTTGTTACATTGAAGAATAGGCAAAAAATCTAAATATTGGTGCATTATGAAGACAGAAGAAACATCTGTGGTTGTGACTGCTGGGTGGAAGGGGAAGATCACAGTTATGTTGCTCTACTGTTTTGGGCTTGTTATTTATTTGACCTGATAGGAGCAATGAACCCATGAGTGTTTCTATGTATATCGTCCAATAAAGGAATATAAGGGTAATTCAAACAATGTTTATTATTTTGATTGATGAAATTTAAAATATAATTTCTATTGAAGTTTGTAAAACCCTTGATTTTGTTTTCTGCATGTTTTGATCAAGCAAAGTTACATGTGCTTCATTGATTCTGAAATTTTAAACACAACTATTTTTAAACTCTTTTCTACAGCATAATAAATAGCCCTTTTTTTATTTTGTTTTTTTGGGGGGATACCTTTGTTTCACATTAGATTACAATGTAATGCATAAATTGTGTAGCTATTAAAAAAGAGGGGTCTTATGTATAAAAGCAAAATAGAATAATTATGGAGCAAATAAAGTTCCCTGTAGATCAGTTTCCCATTCTGTGGTACTAGTACCTATGGGATACTTGCCACAGGAAGGATCTCTCTATAGATGTGCCAGGCTTTGCCTCCTCAATAATATGCATGCTGTGACAGTAGCTGTACTTGTCTAATAGAGACTGAAAGCCAACCTGCCATGTCTATACTGTGGGTTGTCAGAGACTTTGTCCTGGGGGACCATACAGGGTTAATTCTAATTCTAAAAAATTAGCTGAAATTCTGTTTAAAATGTGTTCAAATTACATCATATGTGAACTATGGGCCATTAGTCCAAGGTAGGGAGGAAAAACAATTGAATGGCAGATTGATAGTCAGTTGGAGCCAATGTGGCTGAGAGAGACGGACTCCCTTATGTGAAAGACAGAGCAAAGTGACTAGTTTATGAGGTTTTTGATAACCCTTTTGACCTTTCTCAGTCTTGACGAAAGCCACATGATCTGACATAAAACTAATTATAGGTAAAATTCTAAAGTAGCGTAAGAGCTCCACCTAGAGTCTTGAGAGCATTATGACTGGGATATCCGCATTCCTTGAATAATTTGGGATATATTAATATCCAATCAGGGCAGACCGGTGATGTCACGGTATAATGAGATGGATCTTTATCCAATCATTAGAAAAAGGTGGGGATAACTGATAAGGCAAAATTTGTCAATATAATCCCCAGATACTGTTAGAAGGGTCTTTTTTTTTACTTCCTAAAAGAGGGTCTTTGACTCAACTTAACTGGCTGAAACAGAAAAGGTGACTTCCTGAAGGCTTTGCTGATCCTGCCATCTCACAGAGAAATACTAAGAAACTTGGATTGGTAACTATATCATTTATTCATTTAGATTCATTTAATCCAGAATTTTATAATTTTTCTTCTGTTTGAAAAACTTAGTTTTAAATTGTCTTAAGTGGACTGGCCAACCATTTGGGATAATTTATAATAAGCTAGATTTAGCTATTAAATTCTGGAAATAATAGAATCTATATATAATTATTGGGAAATTTTATAAATTGCCAATCAGTGTAATACAGTATATAGCGTGGGTTATTTATATTAGCTAATATTAATCTTGGTATTCCTAGAGTAATATTTTGTGGTTCTGGGAAGATTATAATAGTTAATATTTGATACAGGGTATTCTTTGAATCCAGCTATTAACCCTTTAACCGCTATTTGTCTGCTGTTAGTGGTGTTTTCTTTGGAATTCTCTGTGTATGTGCCAGGCTTATATTTTGTAATTTGAAAGTATTATCTCAATAGACAAAATAACTGCTGGGTGTGGCATCTGTTTTAAACGTCTGTATTAACCCTTGGAGTGCCTATAGGTTTTATATATAGGTTGCTGTAGTCAAAATTATGATAAATGTTGCATGAAGTAATTCTAAGTAGATTATTTGTGTGATTTGGTTTGACTATATTAATTGCAATTTATGTATTTTATTCAGAGGTATTCAATATTGAATTCAGTAGATAATTAAATTATAGTGATTTAAATCTGGGATTCTATTCCAGTTATTCCCTAAATTTAAATATTATTTATATATGATACAAGGAATTGTTAGAGGAATTATTTAATTCATCTCACAATACCCATTACATCATCATTGGCATAGTCTATACAGTTTCTGGGGCAGAGGTATTAAGAGACCCTGCAGCCAACTGTATTATATTAATTGTAACAATCAATTAACCTATTCTATGCTGCTGAATGCAATTATTGTTATTATACCTCTGGATATACCTATAGGTGCTTAACCCTTGCACCGCTGGTAATCTTTATGATAAATAGTGTGGTTTGATTTTGTATACCTATTATAATTGCTAGTCACTTAATTATTTCATTGTTGCTGATACTTGTATATATTGTATTTTAATAAAATATATATTTTTGCACAAATATGAAGGATTGATTCTTGTGATCAATTCGTTACTGTGAAGTAGCGTGTCAATACATATTAAAGATAAAGTTCTCGAATTATTTTATATTGTCATTTGTCTATTTAAGTGAAGAAATCCAGCCTGAGTGGTTCTCTGTTTAACCCTTTGGATACCTTCCTATAAATAGCCCGACAGATTTTTGGAGGTCCCACCGAGATCTTTATATAGGATTGACACATTTGTCAAATAATTTTATTGACAGATATATTACACAGTAACATATTTGTGCATAAACATGTCTCAGGCAACTTCTTCAGTGTCTGATCCAATGGAACAGAGACCAGAAGAAGACATGAAATGGGCTGTAGAAGGGAGGTTAATTTATGCCATCCATTCTCGCCTCAAAATTAAGAGTGATGCCCAACAATGGTGTACTGACATTGAACTACGAGTGATATCCCAATTTGATAAAATGTGGCAGCCTGATAGCTTCTATTATCAAGCATTGAATAGGTGTATAGATCAAACTAAGGCAAAGGATTTGGACACCCAGATTTTATTAATTGTGCCTGAATTGTTAACTATTATAGGCTTCCAGAGAAACAAATTGGAGGCTTATCAAAAGGTTGTAGAGCCACTAAAACAGGCACTAAATGATCAGACTGAAAAGATTTCTGAGTTAGAGGAAGAGGTGCGTAAGTTTGTCAAAATTGCAAACTCACAAGAAGAGCATATTGAGAATCTCCAGCGCCAGGTAAATGGGCTAGAGAGCAGGCGTAAAACAGCTATTGAGGAAATGTGGTCTACAAAAGCACATAATACTGCCCTTAATGCTAAAATGTGTGATCTACAAGGTGAGATATACATTTTGCAAGAACACATTAGGCAACTCCAATCCCATTTAGACAAGCGGGTTCAGGAGAATATAAAATTGCGAGAGCAAGTGCTGGTATATCAGACCAGTGATAATGCCCCTAAGGGGGATAAATCAGTGGATCTAGATATGTTTAATGTCTTGTCCAGCCAGATCCAGGAATTGTCAGAAAGAATGCAGGCCCTTACTGCTTCTGATTCTGACCATACCCCCTCTGAGATAGGACAGGATATTAGTCCTAACAAGGTAGTTCAGGCCCAACCAGCTATACCTAGCAGTCACCAGGATTACTCACCTGGGAAGGAGGGGGATGTTAGTCCTCAGAAGTCACACTTCTTGCTGAAGTGTGATGATGAGGGTAACATCCCAGAGCAAGCCACAAATCCTGCACCACGGAGCCTTTTGACAGGCCACAGATTACCCTCTAACAGGGAGTCAATGTTCAAACCTCACAGAAGGCCAATGCCCACATTAAGTAGGTTTGAACCGGTGGAACAGTCACCTTTAATTGAAGGAACTAAGATAATAAGATTTCTGAGAGATACCGTGCCAGTTTTCCACAGAAAATCTAAAATATCCATAGTGAGTCATTTAGACCGTTATACTGAAACACTTGCATCTCTAGGCCTTCATTCTGACCGTCATAAAATGGATTATGTGCCTTGGGTTTTTGATGTTTCAGAGAATTTCTTTTTCAGTTCTTTAGCTGAGATGGGTATCACTACCTGGGAGGAAACAGTGGAACAGATAATCCTAGCGTTTGGTCCTTATAAAACTCGCCATGAGGCTAAATGTGCTATATATGCACTAAAATGTAGGCCAGACCAGGACCCCAGGCAATTCTTGTCAGAGCTAAAATGTGCATATATCCTTGCAGATAGGGATGCAGATTTTCATTCATATGAGTTCAGGGAACTGTTCTTTAATGCTCTGCCTAGATACATGAAAACTAATCTAGCTAGGGACTATTCACCCCTGTTATCACTAGATTGGTTACTCACTCAGGCTATGAAGCTGTATAATGCCCAGCAGAGTGAGAATACCCCAGCTAGGGACAAGAAGCCTGCCTCCCAGTGTGTAGCAGAAACATTGGTTGAGGAGAGTTTGCCCTTCGAATCTGGCAAGAGAACCTATGCAGAGGTGTTAAAATCTCCACAGGTTCAGAAACAGGCACCAGGACAGAAGGGACCTGCCTCTGTTAGTTCCCAGGGGTCTAATAATTCAAATGGTCAGAAACCATTTTTCAAGAGATCCCAGGGATACAACAAAAACCAAAATAGATCTAAGTTTCCCAGGAGGTTCAAAAAGAGTAAAAACTCTAATAATCAGGGGGCCCAGCAAAATCAGCAGAATAATAGGTCTGATTCTGGGAACCAAGGTCAGAAGCAAGTGAGTCTTAAGGTCCAGGTTAACAACCTGACAGATATGATGGCCAAAATGATGACTACTATGGCACAGCTATGCCAAAGTCCCAGTTCTGATACCCAGCAGGGATCTAACCCTTTTTTAGGGACAGCCCCAGGAGTGGCAACTGCCACTCAATAACAGTACAGGGTAATGGTAAGCAGGCCTTAGGGGAAAAGAATAACATTGCTTTACCCTATGTAAGACCTATAATAACCGATGATGTTTTAACCAACAGGAATGCTAACACATTTTCTTTACATGATGTAAATGCTTTGTGTGACTCTAACATTTCTTCCTTATTTCACCCACAGCCAGGTACACATAAGTCCATCCCTGATGATGTCACTTCTTTTCCCTGCATTCCTTCAGAACAGGTTGAAGGAGGAGGAGGAGTGAAGGGGGATGCTGCAGCTGTACAACATGACCCAGTGGTCAGCAAGTCTGCTCCTGTAAATTCAGGAATTAACCCTTGCAGGCAGTGGAGGGATTATAAGACGATCTTACATCGTAATTATTTATGCAAAATGCATGAATTTGAAGGAAGATATTTTATTGATGTTACATTGCAGGGGCTTGATGACCTAATCATTTCCAGTCTCCTGGATACAGGGTCACAAGCTACCATCTTATCTAGCTCCCATTTCCATCAAATAATGGAGGAAGCTTCTGTAAAGCCAGTGTTAAAGGCATTTGATGGATCCCTAATAAGCGTAGGAGGTAACCCCTTAAACGTATTGGGAACCACATGGTTACATTTTAAAATCGGTAACAAATCATTCACACATAAGGTCATAGTAGTTGAAGTTCCCTATAACAGGTTAATTATAGGTGCCGATCTACTGCGGCGATTAAGTCCCATCATAGACTGTGTGAATAATGTCATCTGGTTGCAGGTTAAAACCCCAATCAATTATGAGCGGGCATTGCAACACCCCCATAGAAATGATCATGTGGTAGAGGAAAATAGGGATACTATTGAAATTCCCTTTGTCAATAGCCAGAACCCTAACCTCACTGTTTTACAGATACCTAATACTGATACTGAGTATATGGAAGGTGATATCTCCATCAAGGCGTTACCAGAGCAGATTCAGAATGTGAAGCTAGAAGGCGATGTCTTAACCATCTCTATTCACAGATCGCCCTCTGAACCAGCAGATCCAGAGAATCATTCTCAATATCTGACGTCTATTGACAATACAGGGGGTGAGTTGTTTGTTTCCTTACAGGTTAAAGACTTGGGGAGGATCAAACAGGCCAAACTGAATCTGAAATTGGAAAACAGTTACATTAGTAACAGCCTACTGATGGAGGTAAGAGATCCTATCCATATTAAAGGGATAGTAATACTTCATTTTAACTTTATTTTATTTTGTAGGCATTAAAAAAACATGAAGAATGATATAAGTCTTATCTCTGAAACCTTTATGGTTTAAGAGATATTCACAAACAAAGTATCCCCCCCCCTGTTCAACCAGATAAGAAGGGAGATGCCCAGGTAGACTGCAGAGAGGGACAATCTTCAATTAAGATAATGGAAAAAGCTGAAAAACTTTTCAAGGGGGGAAGGGCTTTCATTGTTTTCATACAAAGAAAATTGTCCCCTTCTGTTATCTGTACTGTCATACAACCTGATCCACATCTGAGAAGAGATGGCTTACACTAGGAAAAAGGGGCGGGGAGGGGAACTTTGCTTGTGAATATCTCATAAACCATAAAGGTTTGAGAGATAAAACTTATATCATTCTTCATGTTTTTTTAATGCCTACAAAATAAAATAAAGTTAAAATGAAGTGTTACTATCCCTTTAAGTATCTGGTGCCATATGATAATTTGGTACATGACCTAGATGACGATGCTATGAGTTATAACATTGTTGCGAGGTGTCTGTTATCTATATCTCTAGGTGACAGGTCCGCCAAACATGCTTTTCTTGTAGTGGAGAATCCCCAACACCAGATCTATATAGGCAATGATTTAATACATCGTTTTGCTGCCCAGATTGATCTGGTGAATAACAACCTATGGACTAGGTTAGAAGGGAACCCTTGTGGATTTCAGGATGACTTAAAAGCCCTGAAGTCATGCCAACTGTTGCCATATGCAGTAAAGTTACAGGTAGCTAATAAGGTCACTTTACCTGGTGGGGCAAGTCAGGTCCCCATAGCCTTGCAGGTTCGTAGTGGTCAGAACCTTGAGAATCCTGATGCATTAATATGCCTCTCAAATAAGATTCAACAATTAGGAATTTCTGTATCACACACCCCTATGGTGAGTATTCGTAGAACACCAGTCCACATAGTGGTAAATAACATAACCCCACACAGTATTACCTTAGAGAAAGGAACTGTAATAGGTTATGCTCTGGATTCAGAATACTATACATTTGGGTTTCAGAACCAAGTAATAGGGCTACTACCTGATAATTATCTGTCTGAGGAGCAACTTGTTGAGCAATTGTTTTACTCCCTTCCAGAGGGACTGTTTTCCGTTCAATCTGTGTATCCATATAGCCCTGATACAGGTACATGCCGGATTGAAGAATCCTCTCTGGTATTTGAGCACCAGATGGAGGAACCAGAGACCCAAGAGTATCAGGAGGCTGTGGATAAGGTAAGAGTAAATGCTCATGATTTATCTACACAGCTTGAGGAAACTTATGAGTTAGGTAAGCCTGAAGCATTTCCAGGTTTTAATGAGCTAGTAGAAGAGCAAATCTCTCTAGCCGATGCGTGCTCTGATGATTCTGAACGCCAACAGCTAAGGGAAATACTTATGGAATTCCAAGAGCTGTTTGCCAAGGATTCTTATGATTGCGGTTTAACAAACCTACATGTCGCCCGCATACAAACTGACCCTAAGTTACCTCCTGTATATGTCAAACAGTACCGTCTTCCACTTGCGTCCTATGACTCACTGGCAGAAATCATAAGGAACCTCAAGGAGAGGGGTATTATACGGCCAGTGCACAGCTCTTATAATAACCCAATCTTGGGAATCCTTAAACCCAATGGTCAATGGCGTTTGTGTGCTGACTTAAGGCAACTGAACAAACGTGTATATATGTCCGGCTGGCCGGTGCCATATATAGATCAATGTTTGGCTCAGATGCAAGGGTCCAAAATTTTTACAGCAATTGACTGTGCCCAAGGGTACTGGACCATTAAAGTCAGTGAGGAAGACCAATACAAGCTAGCTTTCACTTTTGGAGGAGTACAATACGCCTGGGTTAGAATGCCTTTTGGGTATATCAACTCAGGTCATGAATTTGCCGTTTTTATGCACAAGGCTATGCCTGATGCTATGGCTAGGGGGACTCTCTGTTATGTGGATGATGTCCTGATTAAAAGTACCACCTTCCAAAAGCATATCACAGAAATTAAATATGTATTTAATCAGCTAAAGGAAGCTGGTGTTAAACTGTCGCTCAAAAAGGCACAGATGTGCCGCACCAAAGTTAACTTTCTTGGTCATGAGGTGACCACCGAAGGGTTAAACCCACAAAGAAAGAAGGTGGAAGCGATAGTTAAATCTAAAACACCAACTAATCTCCATGAATTGAGATCCTTCCTAGGCATGATGAATTATTCCCGGAAGTTTATTGATAATTATTCAGAAATAACTAAACCATTGCTGTTATTATTGAAAAAAGATCAACCGTGGATCTGGGGTGAAGCTCAGGAACATGCCGTATCTGAGCTCAGGAGTAGACTCACCCAGGCTCCTTGTCTGGCTTATCCAGAAGGGGGTAAGCCATTTTTTCTTGAGACAGGATTCACTAATCTTAGTCTCAGCGGGGTTTTGTATCAAAAGCAGGATAACCTGAATAAGGTTATCGCATATGCTAGCAAATCCCTGTCTTCCGTGGAAATTAAATTTAATGACTGTGAGAAAGCTTTATTGGCTACTGTTTGGGCATTACAGAACTTTCGGAGTTTTATTCAGGGTGAGAAGATCATCATTGAAACCGCTCATCAACCTTTGCAGTATTTGCAAAGTGACCGGATAAAGGAAGGACACCTCTCCAATAGTAGGATAACCGCTTGGACTTTATCCCTACAAGGATGGCCATTAGAAATTAGGTATAAGCAAAACAGGAAGAATCCTGTAGCTCAAGGACTCGCCGAACTCCATGATTGTTCAGCACCTCCCACGGAGACTGATACCAGTGGAGACGATTACCTTGAGGAACAATTGCTTTCACCCTATAAGGCATTTGACGAGAATTATTGCACAACCTTACCAACCGCGTACATTGACGGGTGTTCCTACCATGTCACTACTGGCACTGAAAGAAAACTGGTGGCAGGTATCGGGATTACCTGGACAGGTGAGTGCCCTATTATATCTAAAGGGTATAGTCTAGGACCACAGAGTAGCCAAGTGGCAGAACTCTGTGCAGTCTATAAGACAGTCCTCTTGGCTATTGAGTATAACATAAAGGAGTTTGTCATTATAACTGATTCTAATTATGTTCGCCATAGCTTTGTAGAATACCTCCCATGTTGGAAAAGAAGCCATATGCTCCGATCCAATAATAAACCAGTGAAACATGGTAAATTGTTTTGTGAGGTTGACAATCTCGTAACATCAAATGGCCTTACCATCTATTGGAAAAAGACCAAGGGGCATTCTAAGGTCCTAGGCCCTGAAAAACAAGGTAATGATCTAGCCGATCAATTGGCTAAAGAAGGCGCCCTTAAGGGAGAGGCCTTAGATATATCCCATCTATTGGGTCCTATACAGGTAAATGCCGTTACTAGGCAACAAGCCCGTAACGAAGCAGACACCCCGGTAGCACAGTGGATTCAAGACTCACCTAGTGAGGACTTGATTACAAGTCAAAAGGGGGACCCTATCATAGGGCTATTCTATAAGCACATAGAAGACCCCCTAAACCACCCAATTTCTGAGGAGGAATGGGTGGGAAAAGAAGACTTAAGGATCTTGATGAGGTCCAAGGCCCAATTCCATATACAAGATGGTCTGTTAATCAGAACTTCTAAAAATGGAATACAACAATGGGTTGTACCTACTGCATTTAGAGGTTTAATGCTTCAACATGCTCATGATGCACCTACTTCAGGTCATCGCGGTGACAAAATCACATATGAGATTCTCCGTGATTATGCCTATTGGCCTCATATGCTTAAAGATGTACAAACCTATTGTCAAGGTTGTTTGGTGTGTTCCCAATTCCAACCATCTGGCCCCACTCATCGTGCACCACTACAGAAGAGGGGGATGTCATTACCATGGTCGGATATTCAAATAGATTTTATAGGACCGGTTACTAGGACAGCAAGGGGGAACAAGTATATGCTAACGGTTACTTGTCTGTTCACCAAATGGGTTGAATGTTTACCCGCAAACAATAATACTGCAGAAACCGCCGCTGCTTTGTTAATTAACCATGTGTTCTCCAGGTTTGGCCTACCGCAGAGGATTGAATCTGACAGAGGTAGTCATTTCACCAGCGAAGTGATGAACAAACTTTGGAAACTCTTGGGGGTAAAACGTAAATTACATATCGCTTACCGTCCTGCGTCAAGTGGTGGGGTGGAGTGATATAATCAATCCATTGTTAACATTCTCAAGAAGTTTGTTAAGGAATCAGGTAAGGATTGGGATCTTAAACTACCCCTAGTTCTCATGGCTATTCGGGCTACTCCCAGTGCAGCCACGAAAATGTCACCATTTGAATTAATGACAGGTAGAAAGATGGTCCTTCCCCAGCACTTGCTATACCGTACGTCCGATCAAAATCTAATTAATGCCTCCACAACACACCAATACATAGACCAGTTACGCAAGCATTTACAACATGCATTTGCGTTTGCACAGAAAAATCTGGAGAAAGCAGCGGTAAGTAATAAGACTTACTATGACTTAAAAACCAACAAAAGGGAGTATGAGGTAAATGATCGTGTTTATCTGTACAATTTTGCAAGAAACCAGGTAAAAGAAAAAAAATTCTTACCCTCATGGAGAGGGCCATATATCATTACTGATAAATTATCTCCAGTGGCTTATAAGGTTTCTATCCCTATTAATGGTGAAATTGTAGAAAAGTGGGTTCATATAAACCAATTGCGTGCTTGTCACCCTAAATCTCAGTTACAGATCATAGAAGGAGAAGCGGAAGAAGAACAAGGATCCTAATTAATCATTGGATGGATGAGTATCCTTGATTGTACAAATGACATTGTCATATTTGGTTCTCTTTTCTTCTTTTGTTTCAGTGAATACGCCGCTCTCTCTTTTGTCTGTCTGTGTGGCATGTATGTTCCCCACTAACACTCTAACATATCTCGTCAACAAATGGTTTGATGCTCTATGATTCTCTGAAAATGTTGTTATGCTAATTTTATTTTTCCTTTTGACAAGGTTTTGTTTGTAGCATACAGCCGAGGGTCATTCTTCTATAAAAGGGGGAAGAGTAAAGACAGATAGTGTTAGTTTATGATAGTGTAGCTTAAGGCTAGCAAAGGCCACAAGCAAACTAGTGCAAAAATCAATATACAGTAATCATATAGTACCATGGTCATAGGGATACTAAATGAAACTGTATTGTCATGTATGTATGCAGGCAACAAATGTATCATATGAGATCACTCATGTGTCATTTCTTTTAGACCAAAGAGTCCTTAAAAGAGTGAGGTCAATTGACAGTTGCCATGGTTATGGACATCAAGACCAAGGCCGTGATGTGGATCATCCTCCTTCGATTGCAGGAGTTCCAGCCAAAGCCGTGATGTGAATCATCATTCTTCTGTGACAGGAATTCCGGACACAGCCAAGCGTGGTTCCAGTATTTTATCAAGAACCATTGGGCAAGAGATGCCGGAGGCCATCCTAACAGAGAAGAATTTGGATCCTAGAGGAGTTCTGCCAACCTGTTTCCATAGATCACCATCCAAGAAGAATTTGATATTTCTCCCACCACCTGTTTCCAAAACTGGGAGTCTGATATGATCTGCGTGCCTTTTCAACTCAAGCCAAAAATATGGAGATCCTTGAGTAGGCCAAGCAACTATTCGTATTAGACATAACGTCTTCCTATCAACAAAATTGGTATATGGATTCCCTCATCAGAGAGATTGTTCCAACTATTGAAGAGAACAATCAATGCCTCGTCTTTTGGGAACAAGCCGATACCATTAAGTTGTTGATGAACTGAAGCGAACTGTATTAACTTCAGAGACAATCCCAGTCACAGGACGAAGATGACAACAGTCTCCTCCAGTTTAGCAATAATATTTTAGAACTTTTATCAAGTTATAAAATCTTTTGCTAAAAGGGGGATTATGTCAGAGACTTTGTCCTGGGGGACCATACAGGGTTAATTCTAATTCTAAAAAATTAGCTGAAATTCTGTTTAAAATGTGTTCAAATTACATCATATGTGAACTATGGGCCATTAGTCCAAGGTAGGGAGGAAAAACAATTGAATGGCAGATTGATAGTCAGTTGGAGCCAATGTGGCTGAGAGAGACGGACTCCCTTATGTGAAAGACAGAGCAAAGTGACTAGTTTATGAGGTTTTTGATAACCCTTTTGACCTTTCTCAGTCTTGACGAAAGCCACATGATCTGACATAAAACTAATTATAGGTAAAATTCTAAAGTAGCGTAAGAGCTCCACCTAGAGTCTTGAGAGCATTATGACTGGGATATCCGCATTCCTTGAATAATTTGGGATATATTAATATCCAATCAGGGCAGACCGGTGATGTCACGGTATAATGAGATGGATCTTTATCCAATCATTAGAAAAAGGTGGGGATAACTGATAAGGCAAAATTTGTCAATATAATCCCCAGATACTGTTAGAAGGGTCTTTTTTTTTACTTCCTAAAAGAGGGTCTTTGACTCAACTTAACTGGCTGAAACAGAAAAGGTGACTTCCTGAAGGCTTTGCTGATCCTGCCATCTCACAGAGAAATACTAAGAAACTTGGATTGGTAACTATATCATTTATTCATTTAGATTCATTTAATCCAGAATTTTATAATTTTTCTTCTGTTTGAAGAACTTAGTTTTAAATTGTCTTAAGTGGACTGGCCAACCATTTGGGATAATTTATAATAAGCTAGATTTAGCTATTAAATTCTGGAAATAATAGAATCTATATATAATTATTGGGAAATGTTATAAATTGCCAATCAGTGTAATACAGTATATAGCGTGGGTTATTTATATTAGCTAATATTAATCTTGGTATTCCTAGAGTAATATTTTGTGGTTCTGGGAAGATTATAATAGTTAATATTTGATACAGGGTATTCTTTGAATCCAGCTATTAACCCTTTAACCGCTATTTGTCTGCTGTTAGTGGTGTTTTCTTTGGAATTCTCTGTGTATGTGCCAGGCTTATATTTTGTAATTTGAAAGTATTATCTCAATAGACAAAATAACTGCTGGGTGTGGCATCTGTTTTAAACGTCTGTATTAACCCTTGGAGTGCCTATAGGTTTTATATATAGGTTGCTGTAGTCAAAATTATGATAAATGTTGCATGAAGTAATTCTAAGTAGATTATTTGTGTGATTTGGTTTGACTATATTAATTGCAATTTATGTATTTTATTCAGAGGTATTCAATATTGAATTCAGTAGATAATTAAATTATAGTGATTTAAATCTGGGATTCTATTCCAGTTATTCCCTAAATTTAAATATTATTTATATATGATACAAGGAATTGTTAGAGGAATTATTTAATTCATCTCACAATACCCATTACATCATCATTGGCATAGTCTATACAGTTTCTGGGGCAGAGGTATTAAGAGACCCTGCAGCCAACTGTATTATATTAATTGTAACAATCAATTAACCTATTCTATGCTGCTGAATGCAATTATTGTTATTATACCTCTGGATATACCTATAGGTGCTTAACCCTTGCACCGCTGGTAATCTTTATGATAAATAGTGTGGTTTGATTTTGTATACCTATTATAATTGCTAGTCACTTAATTATTTCATTGTTGCTGATACTTGTATATATTGTATTTTAATAAAATATATATTTTTGCACAAATATGAAGGATTGATTCTTGTGATCAATTCGTTACTGTGAAGTAGCGTGTCAATACATATTAAAGATAAAGTTCTCGAATTATTTTATATTGTCATTTGTCTATTTAAGTGAAGAAATCCAGCCTGAGTGGTTCTCTGTTTAACCCTTTGGATACCTTCCTATAAATAGCCCGACAGGGTAGGTCCTCCACATTAAAGGGATAGTAATACTTCGTTTTATCTTTATTTTATTTTATAGGCATTAAAAAAAACATGAAGAATGATATAAGTCTTATCTCTCAAACTTTTATGGTTTAAGAGATATTCACAAGCAAAGTTTCCCCCTCCCACCCCTTTTACCTAGTGTAAGTGGAATCTGGTTGTAAGACTAGACAGATAACAGCAGGGGACAATCTTCTTTATATGAAAACAATGAAAGCCCTGCCCCCTTGACATGTTTTTCAGCTTTTTCCCTTATCTTAATTGAAGATTGTCCCTCTCTGCAGTCTACCTGGGCACCTCCCTTCTGCTCTGGCTGAACAGTGTTACATCAGTAAAAGGGGCGGGAGGGGGACACTTTGTCATTGAATTACTCTAGAACTACAACTCTGACTGAATTGAAATAACACTCTCCAAAGTCCAAATACTATGATGATTAATTAGAGCTGCTTTTATTATGAAACATTACTATCCTTTTAACAGCCGACGCAAGTTGCTGGCCCCAGAAACACAGGTAATATGTGGTTTTGCAATAGGCCTAATGAATGAGAACAAAGTAAAGTATTCTCAGAGATTTCAATATGATCAAATGGTCAACGGTTGTGACCTGAGAGGCTTTTGGTCATCAGCCAGTTAGAGCACACACTTAAGTCTTTGACCATTCAAAGGTCACACAGGCAAGTATATGCAATCATACGGGGAAGTTGAAAAACATTGGGGGTGGTCCAGGAGGGCATGACATTGATATTCTCCCCAAACCATGAGAGTCCAGCTGCATGTTTTATGTAACCTGACCTGACAATCCTTTAATGCATGACACTTATCAAAATATCAATTGCAGAATTAAATGTTTGTAAAGGTTCTGCATTAATAGAGAACTAACACATAATAATAACAACCTCCCACTCACTACTATGGCTAGAAAATACCAATGGCCCTTATGCATTTTTTCTTGCATTTTCACTCTGTTTGGGATGTTATGTCTGTGGAGGTAGAGCTTGCACTCAATAACAGGCTTGCAGAAGCCCATGTCACTCATTGCATGAAATGTATTTGTGTAACAGTGAGTGGCTTATCCCTCTGGTCCTTAAAGGGTAAACTGAATAGATTTTTTAACCCTTTGAAAGCCAGCGGGTTACTGAACGCATTGTATAGCAATGTGTTGCATACCCCTCTAGCACTCAAAGGGTTATTGAACTCAGGGGACATTTTCTTAGTGAATGACTGAGGCATAGAAACAGCTGCTATGAACTTAATAAATACATACACAGACACACACAATCCCATACACACACAAAGAAAAATACACAGCCTCCCCCCACACACACACAAAGAAAAACACACAGAAACACACACTCAAAAAGAAAAACACACAGAAACCCACAAGATATGATGTCTGGATCCAGACAGCTGCTAATAACTTTGAGTGCCAGAGAGAGTGAGGTGTGCAACACATTGTAGAGCAATGTTCACCCCTCTGGCACGCAAAGGGTTAAATGATTTCTGTGTTTCCTAAATTAATGAGACTTCCACAGTATTGATGTAGGCTCCAGATCTCAGACCATCTCTCCATAGCTCCTCACTGTGTGTGTTCAACTAGATGTGACTGTTTACTGGTGACACAGTGATGAGCTGACTGGTGACTGTGGGTAAAAGAGCAGCACATGGAGACCCAAACTGAGCTCTGGAGCAGTGATTCTCAACCAGGGTGCCGTGGCACTTTGGTGTGCCACGGACATCAACTTAGGGTGCCTTGTGTTTTCTATAAAGACTAACAAAAATGGATTTTTAAATAAAGAATTATAGAAATGTATGCACAATATGTTTAGTTATGATATTCTGATTATAAGACCTAATAATACTGTATATTTATGTATTGTACCCTTCATTATGCCCTTGATAAAGAACATTAAATATGTTAGGGGTGCCCCAAATATTCAAGATTACGTGTTAGGGGTGCCCCGAGCAAAAAAAAGATTGAGAACCACTGCTCTGGAGACTATGTTGACATTGGGGGAACCCTTATTCCTTCAGGAAAAAAATAGCACACATTTAACCCTTTGAGTGTCAGATGAGTCTTAATTTGCATTGCTTTGCTCACCCCTGCAACAATCAAAGGGTTATTAGCAGCTGTCTGAGATAAGTAATTATTGTGTGTGGAGGATATGGTTTCATGGTAATAAGGCTGGCTTGGGCTGAGGATACTAATGCTGGGGGCTGAACACAGAGTGGGGAGATGGAGGACTGGGCAGAGTGGGACTGCATGAACAGGTTCTTGCACAGAATGGGTGGGCTGATACATAGGGAGAAACTCTGCATTTATCAACCCACCTATTCCCTGCCTGTGCATGTCTTTGGTAATGAAGCTATATCTCTGCTCTGCCTCCACAATGCATGCATTGCTCCACCCATTGCTAGCTCAGCGGTACAGCTGGCATGAATCCAGCAATGGGTGAAGTGATTTTTATTTATTTATTTACACATCCTAAAAAACACAAATGTTATCCATATGGCTGAGGCCAGACAGTGAAGCTTTTGTCAGTTGATATATCTGCTGTGTAACTGACACTCAGAACTTGCAATCTATAGATATGACCCACATTGTTTACAGTGCAGACACCGTCTGGGCCAAAATACTTGCAAAGAACAGGCAAAGTAAAGCACAGAGCTTCTAATCTATAGAACCAACATGGCCCTGTGTACGCCTATGTCTGCCCACCAAAAGATCTATCATTGTGACTGAATAACATGGCCAATATTAATAATTTTTGGGGACAGGAATAATTTCTTCTAGTCCAGGGATGGAGTGGGCAACCTAAAAGTAAACCTTTATCCTTAAGACAACTTTAGATAATATTTAAGAAAATGTAAAACTACCAACATTTTGCATTAGATATTTGTAATATAAATAGTTTTTGAGAAATTAACCTTCATTTGTTGATGACACAATGTGGCACTTTATGCTAATTAGTTTTTGTTTGGCCAGTGCTGGCACAGACTGTACTATGAATGAATCTACTTTGGAGTCATTTCTAATAGCACTGCAAGAGATACATTTTGCATTGAACATAACTTATTAGCATACAGTGAAGCAAAATAGCAAAAGTGTCACCATATGACAAAAAATATATGGATTACTTTTTCAAACTATGTATCTTATAGAAAAATGGTTAGGAATATCAACAGATCTGAATTCTCTGTAAAACAAACTAAACTTGTCTTGGGGAGGCAGGGTCCACTTTAAACTGGATAGATTTTCATATGGCAATTCTGGAGACAAAAATTTCTCCAGGGACAGAGCACTTAATTAGAGGACTGTCCAGCTAAAATGAGGACAAATGGTAAAGTATTAAGGAGACTTATTTACCCTGTCTCCTTCAGTTTGAAAAACTTTCTTATTTGTCTCTGTGGACTGATTGAAGATGTTATGTCTTGAACAAGAGCATAATTCATAGGGCCCATTAGGATTGCCCTTACATACTAAAGAAAGTGGGGGTCATTATTAGGAAGTTTTAGTGTTAAAGGGGAGGTTAAAGGGAAGGTTTGGCTAACTTACTCCTATAAAACACAATGATACCAATCTTGCGTATGTTGTTTTCTTGAGCTATTATCGCTAAGGCCAGACTTCATCAAGGCATTCATAAGATGCATAGTTTGAGACTGGATTTAAAGGTAATTGATTGGATAAATAGTTGGCTGAAGGACATAAAAAAGTGTGTCATACGCAATGGTATTCATTCAGTGGAAGGATATGTTACTAGCGTAGTGCCACAGGGGTCAGAACTAGGGCCTGCTCTATTCAATATCTCTGTTGATCATATTACTGGTGGTATTCAAGGTAAGGCATGCCTTTTTGCAGATGCAGACAAAACACTGAATCCATTTGCAATTTAGAATCCAAGTGGGTAAAAAAATTCCTTCCTGACTCGAAATGGCAGTCAGATAGTTCCCTGGATCAACAACCTATCTGCATTGAAGCGATCTGTCATAATTTTCAATATTGTTCTGTGCTGGATAGTTATCAATTGCTTTTTTGAAAGCAGTTACAGTATCTACAAGTACAACATACCAAGTCAAAGAATCCCATAGTTTTACCACCCTTACTGTAAAAAATCCCTGCCTTTTTTAGTCAAAAGCACCTTTCCTCTAGTCTTAATGTATAACCTCTTGTTCTTAGCTCAGCTCTTTGTGTAAATAATTATTTGGATAGTTCTTTGTATTGGCCTTGAATATATTTGTAAATGGTAATCATATCACCACTTAGAAGTCTCTTTTCAAATGTAAACAAACCCAGTTTGGCTAGTCTCTTTATAACTCAGATCATCCAATCCTTTTATCACTTTTTGTTGTATATCTCTGCACTTTTTCCAGTTCAAGAATGTATTTTTTAAGAACTGGTTCCCAAAACTGTACTCCATATTTTAGCTGAGGTCTAACCAAGGATTTATATAGAGGTAGAATAATATTAGCACCTCTTTTTATGAAGGCTAGTACCCTATTTGCTTTTGCAGCAGCTGAGTGACTCTGCACACTGCTGTGAAGTCTATCATCTATCAGTACTCCTCAACCGTTCTCTAATGAGGATTCCCCAAGTTGTTTCCCATTTAGAGTATATGTAGCATGTTTGTTTCTACAGCCCAAACGCATAACCTTACATTTATTTACATTAAATGTCATCTGCCACTTTTCTGCCCATTCACTGAGTTTTTCTAAATCCTTCTGCAGAGAAAAAACACCCAGGCCTGTATGTATTTCCTTGCACAGCTTAGTACCATCAGCAAACATTGAGACGCTTCTTTCATATTACTGTGTGCTTTCTGCTAATGTAGTCAAGTTGTATTAGGAGTCTATACAGAAGTCCCCACTTTTTCCAGTAAGATTAATTACTTATTACTGAGAAACTGACTTGATTTCAACTGCGTCTCACTAAATGAGAGATAGACTTCTTTGTCTCTGAATTGGAGTCGGAATTAAGAGCTGCTGAATCCCATTCCTTGTGCCAGTGTGGGAAAAAATTAACAGGGATTGGATTTTAAATGGCCAATCCCTGTTCAAAATCCTTTCACACACTTCCATTTGCTGGGAGATGGGGTTACGCAAGGCACAGTCATTGGCTAGATAGAGGGGTGATGTTACACAGATGCATGACCCCTTCATGTGATTGGTGATTGGCTGAAAGGTGAGATTACTCCAGGGCACATTCCACTCCTTGTGTAACTCCACCTCCCAGCCAATGGGTGGGAGTGTGGGAAAGGATTTGAAGAGGGATTGGCCATATAAAAGCCAATCCCTATTCATTTTTTCCTACACTATCTCGGGCAATGACCTGAGCAGGACAAAGGGAGAGGGGTTAAATTGTTAGTATCGGCCGCCACCACAGAGGTGGTGAGTTAATAGGGGTTTTTACATTTCTTATTTTACTGTGGAGGAAGATGCAGCAGAGGACGAAGATGTCTAGGACACCTCTGGACTTCTCACATCAAGTAAGTGGGCCTAGATTGTTAGTGTTAGGTCTATTGCAGGGCGATATTTTATTGTTAGTGGGGACTTTTTGGGGCAAAGGAAACTTCATTTGATCTGAGTGCTGGTAGTGTTTGGAAAGGCAATTGTGGAACTAGGAAAACATATATTGGTGGCTCCAAAACATTTAAATGTACCACACACGGCAATGTAATATCAGACTCGGCCTCGTGTCACTAGTAACCAATACAATGAAACAACATATGAAGATCTCGGTTTGTTCCGAGATCATGAGTAAGCGCGGTCTTAGCGCAAAACGCATTGATCTAATGGAGTAAAGATAAGTGTTTCTGCCTATTCCTCTTGCTGTTGAATTGACCCTTAACATCTTGATTTAAAGTGCAGTTACACGTACGGATGTATTTTAAGGAAGATTATTTCAATAAATTAAGTTTTTATGCAAGTAGCGTGTACTGCACTATCTTTTCTAGCTTTAGATTACCACAGTGCGACCTGCTACTCTGTTTTTCTATGTAATTGTGGAACTAGCTCACTGTCAACGTGTGACACAGTGTCAAACATCAAGACTTAGCTAGTTTCATTTGCTGTCCCTGATTAGCATGCTGTTTCGCATGAGTTGAGAGAACAGAGAGCAGCGTTGAACATTATGCCACAAGTTGCATTTGTGTGGCCTATGCTCATAATTGAGCCCACTGGACAGCTAATAGAATACCTCAAGAAAATGGGTATGTTTTCTGGTCTGTATTTATTTTTCCAATACCGCTTGTTTTATTGGAAAAATTAGAATCAAGCCCCATGTTTCCATGTATTTTCTTGATCACCATATTGTGAGATTGCCTGGGTGTTTCTGTTAAGACAATTTTGTTAATCTCTTAAAAGGATAGTAATGTTTCAAAATAAAAGCAGCTCCAATTAATATTCCTAGTATTAGGGCCATGGGGAGTGTTATTTCAATACTGTCAGAGCTGTAGTTCAAGAGTAATTGAATGATAAAGTATCCCCCTCCAGCCCCTTTTACCTAGAGAAAGCCACCTCCCCCTCAGATGTGGAATCTGGTCTTAAGACCAAACAGCTCACAGAAAGGGACAATCTTCTTACTGTGAGAAAAATGAAAATCCTTCCCCCCTTGACAGGTTTTTCCCTTATGCTAATTGAATATTGTCCCTCTCTGGATACCACCTTTCTGCTCTGAGGTGAGCAGTGTTACATCATTAAAAGGGATGGGAAGGGGATACTTTATCAATCAATTACTCTTGAACTACAACTCTGACAGTATTGAAATAACGCTTTCCATATATAAAGATTAATTGTAACTGGTTTTATTTTGAAACATTGCTATCCCTTTAATTACCCAATTGTACTAACATCTAAGTAAGATCTAATTTACTGTCATTCATCATTTGGTCATGTAAATAATTCCAGCCATTTTATTTTAATATACATGCAATGTTTGTGTCTCTTAGCACTGATTCTGTGAGTTAGAGGATATTTAATTTGTATTATAGAAAATTGGGTTCTAATGTCAATAACGTAACACTTTGAGTTTGGCATTCAAAGGGTTAATGGTCTAAGATCTTACTTAGCTAACAGCTGCACAAACAGAATTAACCAGAGTGCTTGCACAGGACAGTTTACACATGAATTAGAAAAAACAAGTCTAGAATTTGTTTTTTGGGATTTATAATTATTTTTTTTAACAGATCCTAGCTACTTGACATTTAAAATTTATATAATTTAAGTTAACCCTTTAAGGAACCTAGGGGTGTTCACATGATGTTAGTGTTACTTTAAGAAATTTTATCAAGTTATACAAACGTTTACATATATATCTGTAAATGTCACAAAATGTCAATACCTAAATGGGAAATTTGTATTTTAACTGTAACTGTACAACAATGTTCAGTGCACAGTTAACCCCTTTAATTTCATCAAAGATATCAATGTGTAAGAGATCTCTCTAGCATGCAACAGGTTAAATAATATGTAGTTTAACCCTTTCACGAGGCTTGTTGGTAACACTACCAATTGTTCTTTGCTCTCCTATTATGGCACGCAAATAAATAAAAGAGAATCAGTAAATACATTATTTTAAACTAAAATAAAAGTAACAGCAACTATTGACTGTGCAAGCTGGTGATATGAACTGAGGCACTAGGCAGCTGCAATTGCAGTGGCAGGACAGACCCGCCCAAATCCATGTTAGGAAATGTTACATTATCCTGCACTAAAACCTCAGAGTGGAGGAGGATGTATCTAGAATGATCTGAGCTTGTCTCAGTCTTTCCGTAGCTGGTGAATGTTACTTATTGTCCGCTGGGGAGAGGGTGCTGGGAGCTTTACTCAGCAGTAAGAAGAGAAGAAGGCAAGATAATGGCCCAAGCGAAAATACAAGCAAAAGCCGCAGAAGGACAAAATGGGGGCAAGTTCTGCCGCTCTGTCTCTATGGCAGCTCGGTCCAGTCACCTGCTAGAGACTTTAGATGAGCTAGAAATCAGGTAAGAAATAAAAATAAATAACATCACCAAAAAGTATGGCATATGCTAACAAAGGTTTCAGTGACTTTGTAGACATTGTAATTTTAGGTTGTCACACTACTAAGCCTCCTAGAGTAATATTAATATTCGTGTTAAAGTAATGCTGAACAAATGTGCCACGGGTTGCACACACCTGTCATTCAAGGGGTTAAAGAGATGCTGGGGAAGTGTACCACGCGTTGCACACTTCTCCAACGGTTAAAGTACTGAAGGGCAGCCATTTGTGCAATGTGGAAGGGTTAAAGTAATGAAAAGTATGTGTCCATGCGTTATGCATACAACTCTGAGGGTTAATTAACCCTTTTTGAGTGCCAATGGGTAGCCATAGCAATGCGTTGGATACCCCTGTAGCACTCGAAGGGTTAAAGTAACGTAGAGCTAGTGTACCACCAGTTGCTCAACCTTCCACTCTACTGTTTAAAAAGTAATGGTTGGAAAGCGTGAAATATGTTAAAGGTTAAAGTAATGAGTATCAAGTGTGACATGCGCTACAGTCAGTGGGTAATGGTGGGCAAATGAGACATGCTCTCAAGAACACCAATCTAAATTCTGTTGGAATGCAGAGTACATCTTGCCAGTGTACGCTACATCCTATGCCACATACACAGCAGGAGCAAACAAAGCACACTGACACAGAGTTCCAGCCCCTGGTTAGCTTTGGCACACAGTGCATTGGCAGTCACTATAGGATAACCAGTGAGGGGAGAAGTATAACATGCAGACGTGCAAAATGTAAAAATGAATTAGGATTCCAGTCAAGTATAATATCCTCAGTTAAAATACATTTTCAGTTCTTGAGTGCGAGTGGTATCCAACACACTGCATTGCAATGCTTTGGATCCCTCTCTGGTACACATGGATTTAACCCTTTGAGTGCCAGAGCAGTACGCAGTGCATTGCAAAGCAATGTGTTGCGTATCTATCTGGCACTCAAAGGGTTAAGGACCAAAAAAGCATGCTTTGCAATGCGCTGCACAGACCTCTGGTTCTTAAACTATTAAGAAAATGATACATTGTCCTCGCTAAATACAAAGTATAGCTGAAGTGTGGAGCAAACTGCTGTGGTCATCATAATTGTATAGTCTTGTGCACTGTTCCATGGGAAACCCTATTTAAAGGTATTGTGAGCTATTTTAATGTTACTGAGGCAGTATGCACTTCGACTGTAATATCAGATGTCTTCCACTCATTCCATGAGGAATATCTATCAAGACAAGTTTAGTAAATGTATAAAAAAGAGCAAAATAATTGCACCACATGACTCCATATAAGGAAATAAACAAAAGTATTGCTTTGGAGTTTTTATTTGACCCATGTGATACAGTTGTTTTGATACACTTTTGTCTTTGTATTTAACCCCTTAAGGACCAGAGGGGTGAGCAACGTATTGCAACGCAATGTGTTGCACACTCCTCTGGTCTATAGCCCTCCAGTCCTCAAATCTCTTCCATACATAGGTATGCTGTTAGTAAGAATCACATATGTGGTCAGGCAATACACAACATTCAAACTGTATTAACTGAAATAGTTGGGGCTATATTTAATAAACTGAAGAAGTACGATTCAGGGTCAAACCAAACAATAAAATTCCTTGAATGCTAGAGAGGGGTCCAATACATTGCACAATGAGTTAATTCTTTAAATGTGATAGGCCTTTCTAGCATTCAATGGGTTAAAACATTCTTTAACTCAATAAGAAGTTGTATTTGTCCCCTACTGTGCTGTTGGTTTGCCCCATAATTATTTGTGTTTTCTTTTGATTATAGGCCTCTACGCTATTTTAAAATATGGATCCATAGTATGTTCACTCTGAGTAGTAATTGCTATATTATAACATATTTTGTAACATGTTTATCCAGAGGGGATCTCCATTAAGGTGTTTGTTTGCTACCTTAGTGCAAGGTATTATACATTTTGTACAGTATTAACACACCATACTTTGATAGGCGCAAGGCTTCACTTCCATCCCCCAACAAGCAACCATGAAGGTTTTAAATCAACCAGAGCTACAGTTGTGTCAGAGGTCGTATAGAAAACGGGTCTCTTTACCTTCTAAAAGTGTGTTGGACATATAGCTGGTATTCAGTGGGTAAATTAGTTCATCGTTCAGTATGTCAGAATGCTCATTTAGAAATGCATTCGCTGGGTTTGCAGTTGCTTGTGTTTATTTTACACCTCCTCTACCATGGACAATAAGCTTCAATGGGAGGAATGTGAAACTCCATACAAGGGGAGTTGTTTGTTTCCACAGAATCAAGAGTTTAGGCAAGCCTCAGCACATAGTAGGTTCTACCCCAGAACTGTCCCAACAAGGTATATCGCACTAACATAATAATCAGGTACCATAGAGAGCTGTGATACAGGAAGAATCAAGATTATTAGATAAAACAGGAAATCAACAGATGGATGTCCAAAAATGTTAACTCACATTTAAAGCGGAACTTTCAGATAATAGCAAGTCGCCATGCATTCATTAAATGCATGGCGACTAGCTTGAAAATAGATGTCTTACCATAAAAAAATAGATGTGTCTAAAGGAATCCATCCTGTTTGGAGACCGAAACCCAGGCTAGAGCACAGATATCTTGTCTGTGTTCCTGCGCCGTCAGTCCCGGTCTCCATTGAGTAGACTGTTTTGCACCATATGGTCATTGGAAGGGACTGACGGTGCAGGCGCACAGACCGCACTAAGCTGCCCGTCAGTCCCGAAATGGGACGGATTCCTTTAGACACATCTATTTTTTTATGGGAAGACATCTATTTTCAAGCTAGTCGCCATTCATTTAATGAATACATGGCGACTTGCTATTATCTGAAAGTTCCGCTTTAAGATACTCAAGCTTTTGATTGAACTCAGAAATGTGCATTGAACAGTGCAACACAGTACAGCTTTCATCAAATGTCACAACCAGCATACCATAATTCCCACCAGGAAAATGTTAGAAAAACAGGGAGACAGGCCACCCCTCATCTCATACTCTCACACTCAGTACCAAGCAATACTATTTCAACTCCCCAACAAGCCTTTACCCAAATATTTATCTCACTGTTAACACCATCACACCAACCTCCAAATCATTCTGACTAGATGTCACCTTTGGCTACCTTATCCTTCATTCCCCACATTCAGTCAGTCTCCAACTCATGCAGCCTCCATCTACATAACATCTCTAGCATTCAACCTTTTCTCACACAAGAGACTACCAAAATTGTACTTCAAACATTAATTATGTCCAGTCTCAATGACTACAACTCACTCCTAATTGACCTTCCTCTCATTTGACTAACCCCTCTACAGTCCATAATGAACTCTCCTGCCAGACTAATCTACCTCATACATTGCTTCTCTAATACCACTCCTGTTTGCCAATCCCTATGCTGGGTCCCATTAGCATTTAGAATTTAATTTGAAATACTGGTGCTAATGTACAGAGCCTTTACGAACACTGCACCCCTTATATTCAATCTCTTTTTTTCCAAATATACTCCCACTAGCCATCTTTAATGTGCACAGTATATTCTTCTCTCTGCAGTTAATGATCCAAAAGCTAAACATCCCTTGCATGAGAGTAACCACCTGCTGTATCACCAGTCTACAGTGGAGAGCCCTGCCAGCCTGCTAACCATTTATTTAAGGTTTACGTTTGCTGTCAGACTCCACTTACTAACAGTTTTTCAAGGCGTAGGACTCGACCTGCTAACAACTTTTACTTTTTCTATGGACTTCTCCACTTCAGCACTCAACAGCAGTAGTATTGAGCGGTAATTCTTATTAATTTTTGTGGAAAAAGCAGTAGTTGTGGTGGTGGAGGGGGTGACATTAAAAACAACTTTTTGCCCTTCCCTTGTTATCAGTGGTTGGCAGGCATGGGGAGTTTGTTTACTATATTAAAGGGCACTGTACTCTAAGCAAGTTCCGGCCCAAGACATTGTGCTGCCTGGGTCCAAGGATGAAATGCTGCCCCCCCAAACCACGCCCACCAAAACACGCCACATCCATAATTATATTAACCCGTCTCCTGCCCCGAAAACCACATAGAACTGAAATGTTTCATGAGAAGGGCGGGGGGATAAATATGATTAAAAAATGTTGGTTATAGCGAGAGAGGTGTAACAGGTTCAGCGCCCAGCGTAGCGGCCACACTGGGAAAACATAGACTGATAGGCTGGGTAGATTACACATAATATAAGCAGTTCCTCAAATAGTAAGGTGACCAGATTTTTTAAATGAAATCTGGGGACATTTTTTTCTCCACACGCTGCCCACACTCTGTCCACCCTCACACCCTGTCCACATACTGCCCACACTTTGTTGAACCTCACTACACGCTGCCCACACTCTATACACCCTCATACCCTGTTCACCTTTCAGACACCCTGCCCCCCCTCCACACTGCCCACACTTTCCACCCTGTCCCCCTCCACACTGCCCACCCTGTCTTCCTACAAACACTGCCCACCTCCACATTTTCCAAGTCCACACCGCCCACATTATCCACCTCAACACTAACCCCCACATTGCCCACACTGTTCAACGCCACATTGTCGACTGCCACACTGTTCACCTCAACACTGTCCACTTCCCCCACACACTGGCCACATTGCCCACCCTGTCCTCCTCCATACCTTGTCCTCCTCCTCCCCACTCTGCCCACCTCCACATTGCCCACACTGTCAACCTCACAGTGCATATGGGCATACAACATGAAAGAAAGATTATACTGGACGGCGGGGCACATCTAATACAGTCCTTACGCGTAACTTACTGTCAGGCACAGCAGCTGCAGATGTGTATATGGTTCTTCTCTGCCTCTTTAGCTGCACCCCCATAGATGTTCGCCTGGCCCTGCGCTGCATATGTAGTTGTAATGTAGATCTCGGTACACATTCAATCCGGGGACTGTCCCCGGAAACCAGGAATGTCTGGTCACCCTATCAAATAGTAAACTGTTCCAGCAGAGACTGGGCAGACTTTTATGAAGCAGCCACAGTCAAAAGAGAATTCATATTGCTTGGTGCTGGGTCAGCTCTCCTCTGTGTGCTCCATTCTACACACAGAGAAGGGGAGAGAGAGCCGGGCGAGCGCTAAGCAATACAAATTCTGTTTTGCGTGTGGCTACTTCATCATCTTCTGGCCAGTGTCTGCCGGAACCATGCTCCTGGACGCACCGCGCACAAAATAACATGCCATCCCTGTCAGAGTGCCGCCTGTGTCCATGGACCCACCGAGACCCATGTAAGGGCCGGCTCAGACGCTAAGAATAAGTGGTTCTTAATTTAACAGGGTGACTTACCTAGGTAAGTGTTTGCTATACAGCAGGTGGGTATACTTATATATGTTTGCATTATATGTGCAGTTTCCCTTACATAGCGATCTCTTTTGAAGCCTGCCTCTTCACAACAAACAATGGGCTTCAAAAGACCTGAATGACTTGTAAGGGTCACCAGTCTTATCAGACTGTTAACTAAAGCAATTAGTAGTAGACTACAGTTTTGCGAATAAAAAACATGTGTGTATGTATATATATATATATAACTGGCTGCCTACCTAGCTAAGACTTTCTGTAACGGGGCTCTGTTTTCCCTGCAGATCTCCTTTGTAGGGATGGGCAACACTTTTCACCTCAAAATAAAAAATTCTGAAAAACATCACTTCTGCCTTCTGCGGGAAATCCCAAGAAAACTGCATTTTTCCATTTTTTTTTCTGCCATAGCAATAGAGCTACATGTACAGACCCCCCCCCCGACATGTCCCTCTGCACTGATAGCCATAGATTCACACATACTGATCCCATCAGCCTTTCCCCACTGTAGCCATAGAAACACACATACTGACCTAGCCCAAACCTAGTCCCATTGCACTGTTAGCCATAGGGATGGGCAACATGCTCCTGCCAGAATACATCTCCCCCCACATTCCTTGTCAGCCAGCTGCAGATGGAGAAGGATGGGAGTTGTTGCCTGGCAGCAGCCGGAGGGTGTCACGTCTACCACTGCAGCATAGAAGCACGCATACTGAACAACCCCCAGCCTTGTACCACTGCCCTGGTAACCACAGAATCAGACATACTAACCCCCAAGCCTTGTCTTGCGGTAGCCATAGAACCACATATACTGACCCCTTTGCCTTGTTCCTGTGAAATGCTAGCCATACAATCATACATATTGCCCCACCCCCAAACCAAATCTGCATGGCAAACAATAAGAACATGGCAGACCTTTAACTCCTTAATGACAAATGACGTGCCAGGACCTTCATGACGGTACATGCGCTAAGGACTGGTGAAAGACCTGGGGGACAGTCAGTTTCAAGACCGGAGCAGTCTGTTTTAGGCTCCCCCCACAGCGAGCTCTCCAAACACACAAAAAAAATGGCCTTGGTCCTCCTGTGCAGACAACCCCTAGACCACAGGTCCTTACGGGGTTAAGCTATGGGAACTTGATTTCCATAGCTGCCAGGTATGTTCCTACAGTTAAAAAGCTCTCTTTCTATAATCTTTGATTGTTATACTGTGTTCTATATGTGTCACAGAAATGTAAAGTTTTCTACTATGTGTCATTACCAAATAAAGGATGTCTCACAACTTTTAAAAGCATATATCTATGAAATCAGGTAATAATTCTGGCGACTAGCTCTACTAAGCAGCTACTCGCCAGAAAGGGACTTAGTTAAGCTAAACATTTTGTGACATGGTAGTTCCGCTTTAAGCTCAATAACACAATTCTATTGAGCACAGATTATTGTCTAACATATAAGGGAAGTTAGTGGCAGTGCTGATTGCTTGTCAAAATATACATGAGGCATCAATTGTACATCTTATATAACATATATTATCAAGTATAATTTATTTCTAACCTATTGGATGCTAGCAGTGTCTCCAGATCATTGTTTCACGATGTGATGAAAGGTATCTGGAATCCATGGGGTTAAATCATGAAAATAGCCTTACTTTCATTTTAATAAAGATTACCACTGCTGCTCAACTGCAGTACATCTGACTGTGTTCTGTTTCTGCTGCCATTTATATTCCAGTAATCCTGCTCCATTTAAGCAGGCAGGGTATATTATTAGAAATAACGAGATAAAGAAAATGCATTAGTTATAATAGGAATGTTACAATGTATTCACAATGTAGTTGCAATGGTAGGTATAGGTATAGGTAGGTATATTAATATTTTAATAGGCAGTAAAAAACGTTCATCTAAAATGTATTATTTCTTATTCATTAAGCATTTATTGCAGTACTAGAAATCGACACAGTAAACAGAAGACTGGTAACAGCCATAGGATCCTTCATCACAACATGCAAACATGATATAATATTAAAGACCATTCATGGGGAACTGACTATATCTTAGACATAAGTGTCTCTTAATGTAACAGACTATGTAGGTGACCTACAAGCAGAAGCCAGTTATCTCTATACCTAGGAGCAGACATAAACAGAGATCACTATATACAAGAAATTACAGATTATAATGCAAACAATATATAAATAGTTATAATTAACTGGCTATATGAAGGACACATGCCTTCATATACAGTTGGTTTGCACTAGAACTGTTACATTGTTTTTGTGCCCATAGATTTATGGATTTGATGAAAGTTTTACATCTGCTATTGTTAGCGTGCTGTTTACTGGTAAAAAATATTATATTAGAGTATCCTTAACTCTTTAAAGACCAGAGGGTTGTTCAACACTTTGCTTCACAATTCACTGCACTTCTCTTGTGTACTTAAAGGGCTAGCAATGTCAATGTTCTATGGGTTTATAATATATAAGATAAGATAAGGCAGATCTCAAACAATATTATAGGGAAGGCTTGTCAGACTTATGGCCTGTGGGCTGCAAGCTGACCTCTGCCTGCTAACTTGCAGCTCTCCATAGAGTAAAACTCTGTGGCTCTACACCTCTTCCCCACCCCCCTCCGTACCTTAGTCTAGCTTTTGCCACCAGTTTTTTTTTTTTTTTAGGGGGGCTTCTTTGTGGTTTTCACTGGTCCTGAAACCCGACACAGGTAGTGGCTAGATTCTAGTGGGCTAACTGGAACTTTAATGACCACAGTGTTTAGGGAAAGGAGGGGTAAAATAAGAGTTGCAGACTGAACAGGAATGGAAGATGCAGAGTTACATGTGGGTGCAGGTCAGAAAAAAATCATTATGGGCTTTTTAGTTTAAAATACTGTGGAACTGGTGCCTATGGGAGCAGAGCATTCTGGGCACTTTTTCCCCTGGATAATGTGGATTTTATGGAGCTGTACGTGCTGCCAAGTTCTGCAGTGCCTCAATGCATTGGATACATCTCTAGCATTGAATGGGTTAAAAACATGTCTCCCATGGTGCAATTGGTGTACTCCAAAATAACTCACATCTGTTACAATATTAAATACTCCTTTTGCTGACTTCTTTTTTTATCAGGCCTGATAAAACAACAACAACAACCATAAACAGTGATAATAGTTTTGAGATTAGAACCCACCTAGGTCAGATCACTGAAACTATTCTCTCTAATTTGCTTACCTAAATCATGCCTTACATTACCTTTATTACTTGTATAAACACAGAGGGGTTGTCATACAGAGCTGCCTCCAGATGAATAGGAAAAGCATGTTTATAAACTTATTTTAAGGGGTATGCATCTAATGCATCATTTGTAAAATGCTCGTTAGGAGTACCTGATTTTTAAAATGGTATGAACCCATGTATTTTATATTGTAATATCTCTGCATATCATGGTGTCTTAGTGATGTTTAGAAAGATTTTTCTTTCCCTAACAAGTATCTGAACTGAATATTTGTTTGTTACTGGTAGTGTCAGTCTAAAATATTGCAAGTACATTAATTCAAATATTTTGTCTTTCATACGTTCATCTGTTAATCATAGAACCACACACACATTGTCTGACACATCAGCCATGTTCCCTGCCCAGTACTGCTTACATTTTTTCCATTTCTATGATTGGAACCCTGTAATTATACAGAGCCGACTCTGAAAACCACTATTATGAGTTATAAGAAAATGTAAAAACATGTTTTTCTTTTCTTAGAGTTCAAGCCTTGCGGGATGCTGCATCTGCTCTGGAGTTGGAGAAGGAAAATCTCATAGAAATAATTCACAGTGTTCAGAACAGCCAGGATATGAGGAATATCAGTGATGGTAAGGAAGCACTACTCACTTGGGGCCTTACTTGGCAAATGAAAGAGGTGCAATTCTGGAGCATACCAACTGCAATTCTGAAATTGACACTGAATTAAATTGGGTTTTAACATCTTGAGTGCTACAGAGGTATCCAGTGCATTGCCTCACATTGTTTTTGGAGACCTTTGACATTTTAAAGGTTTAAAAGCACGTTTTAAATTAATTGAAATTTTAATTTCTTCCCCTCTGCTTTAGTATCTTGTTTGTTCAAGAATTAGATCTCTTTAACTTGATAAAAAGGCCCATGTATACCAGGTATGAACATTACCAGAGGATCAAATGCATAATGTGAATTGGGTTAACTATGGGGATACGTTTTAATGGACTAACAGATCTCTCGCACACATATAAGGAAAAATAGCGCACTCTATAGGCAGATTTTAACTCTTTGTAAAACAACCCAAAATAGTCTTGAGGTGCCAGTTCCAGTTTAGATTCAGTGATGACAATGGATTAAAATGTGCTAGAATGTTATTAGTATACATATGTGGATATGGCCATATTTTTACATGCTATTTTATAGGGTGTTTCTGAGCTTATTAGCTTGGTATCGCATTAAATTGAACCTGCTGCCCTCTTGAAGATGTGTAGAAACGATAAAAAAAGTGATCTACAAATATTGATTACTAAATGCCAAAAGTATAACTCAGAATCAAAAAAGTTATTTATCCCTTCTCATTCTGATTTGGGTTTGTTGGGTGCCAGTATTAATTATGTACCTACAATGCCCATATATTTTTTTATAGCAATTAGAGTCCATGTACATTGTCTAAATACCAAGTGTGGTGAAGTTACACCACAAATAGACCACATTTTTGTAATCACGCAGTCCTGTTAGTAGTATAATGCAGTTATTTTCAAACCTGTCCTCAAGCCTCACTGTCTGTGTATGTTTTATAGATTTCCTTGCTTGGCCACACCTAGTGCTCCCTATCACTTATATCTCAGCTGATTCACCAGCGCTTATATGAGAATATCCTTTAAAAATGAGACATGAGAACATATGATCTAAGGTAGTGGTAGGAATTTAGATTGCTTTCAAGACCTGAGCTGTTGCTGAAATCTTATAAACATTAACACAGATTTCCCAGAATGCAGATTTTCTGCAATATGTCACTACTTACTGTAACCCAGAGTTGCTTCGATCAGTACTCAAGGAACACTTAACATGATACAACTTAGAACTGGGATATGCAACCTTTGGCACTCCAGCAATTGTGCACTACAACTCCCTTTATGCCCAACCAGCCATTTCCTGGTTTTGGATGATGGAAATTGTAGTCTGTAACAGTTAGAGTGCCAAAGGTTGCCTACCCTCAAATCGAAGATCTCACTGCTTGAACAAACACAAACAAGAAGGACTGCTCCCTCTGCCTTTTTGGTATAAAGGGCACAAATTTAGAAACAAAAGTAGCTGTCAGTTTGTGCAGATCATATAGTTGGAAACACTGGACTCTCACTCTAAGAATGTAGCCCTTTATCTCGAGATTTTGGTCAAACCCTGTGAATTCCCAAGTATGTTGAATATGCAGCCCTCAAGGTCTTCAGTGGTGCACATTTGTTTAATCTGTTGTTCAATTACCCAAGCATCCATACTGGAAAATTATTTTAAAATATTTAAAAAGAAATGTTCACAAGCAATGGTACTTTTCCAATAAATCAATGGTTCACTAGAATTTTGCTGTCATGGAACCCCTTAAAGTTCCACAGAGATTTTGCATGAACCCAGTAATGAAACCCTTTAATATCTTGCATGATAGGTGCCCAGCTATTTCATTTGCAGTCTGCTGAGTCCTATCTAGTTAAAGATTCTAGTTTAACCCCCTTGAGTGCTGTTTTATTATGATTAAATTTAGGGTAGCATAGAAGGCCACAGTGTATCAGGTACCAAGTAACCATACTGCATTCCTGTCTGCCCTTACAGAAATGTGCTCTGTGGAAAACTGTGAACTATTTCAGGGAACCCAGGGGTTCTGTGGAACACTGTTTTGTTTGAGAACCACTGCATTAAAGGGTTAGTAATTGCTTAAAATAATAATAAGTAATATTGTAGATAAAGAAAAAAGAAAGAGATCGGTAAAAGTCCTATCTCTCAAACCTTTATGGTTTGAGAGAGAGAACATTTTAAAGTTTTCTTCTCCCTCCCCTTTCCCTGATGTCGGCATCTAGCTGACAGCCTGAGATCCTGGTCCGGGGACTGTCCTGCGGCTCTTCAGCAGAGCCAAGATGCCAAAATCTAAACAGAAATACTTCACTGAAACGTTCTACAAAGTGTGCTTGCAAACCAGGCACACTTTGTAGACTGTTCCAGTGAAGTATTTCTATTTAGATTTCAGTATCTCGGCTCTGCTGAAGATCCGTTTCGAGTTGGCAGACTCGAATCTCCTGCTCTCAGCTTTACAGCTGACAGCAGGGAGAGAAGAACTTTAAAACATTCTATCTCTCAAACCATAAAGGGTTGAGAGATAGGACTTCTACCGATCTTTCTTTTTGCCTTATCTACAATATTACCTATTATTATTATAAGCCATTACTATCATTTTAAATTATTATGGCCCTATTTATAAAAGTAAACTGGACACATAAAAATGTTTACATTCCCATGCACTTAAATGGAGCTTTTTAATCCCTTGTATTCATACAAGGGGTTAAAAGCAAAATTCATTTAACAGGAATGTTTATTTGTCCCCTATGGTGCAGTTGATTTACTTCATAATAACTGCAGTTTACTTTGATAAATATGGGTCTATGTACTTTATAGTCATCAACATTATCTTTTATTTGGTGCAAACATTCAAAATCTTTCAATCTATGGGCTATATTGCATTGCAATTGCTAACTTTTATCAGTGGTTATAACTACTCATTTCTCCTTACACTCCAGTGGTAATCTGTTGTCTAAAACCATTTGATAACTTCAATGTAATCTAAGCCTAAATGTGGAAAGTGGTTACAGATGCTACATTTTTTAATAGGCATGGCCAAGGAGATGTAATGTAATTCCTCATAATAATAACCCGCTTCACATTTACCTGACTATTGCCTGAAAATGCTAATATTCCCTATGAAATTTGCTGTTGTGCCTTTGTATGTATTGTCCATGGAGGCAGACATCATAATTACAGAACATTGCTTCAGAATTGCTTTGCACACCCGTCTGGTTCTTAACCCTCTGAGTGCCAGAGGGGATTGCAACGCATTGCAGAGCAATGCATTTGCCTACCCCCCTGGCACTCAGAGAGTTAAAGGCTGAAAGATGGACCTGGACCCTAGGTCAGACTGGATCCCTTTGTAGGGGGGAGACAGGAGAAGGAGAACTGGAGGCAACAGGAGGAACCAAGAACACTATCAAATGTATAATAGAGAGGTAGTTAGGGCACAAGGCCCGTAGAGCTGCCCAAGGAGGAACCGGGGTCCAAGCCAGAGAGATCAGGGTCCTGTATGAACAAGTAGGTCTGGAACCTCTGCTATGGTACAGTAACCTATTCCTGAAACCCCCCCTTCAGCCAAGGCTAATAGGACTATACAGTGAGCTAGTACTGCTAGAGAAGGAATGCCGAAACTAGGATATCCCTGAGGTCACCGAAAGATGTGGGGTAGCTCCAAAAGACCAGAGGGCTAAGACCACTAACCAGGACAATATAGCTATCTGGCCCATGGACTGCATAAGCAGAGCCCTCCTAAAGCAGGACCTCTAACCAAACCCTGCTTCCCGCACCCCTTCCCTTGGCACAATCTAAGCATGTGCCAAGTGTTTCCTTGTTACTTCTGCATTCATTGCCTTGCTTCTTTTTTGCAGACTCTGCCAGATTACTCCTGTTTCTCCTACCTTTTGATTTGGATTAGTAATCTGGTTTCCTTTCCCTCTGCTGACATCTTGTTGCTTACTTTAGTTCCAGTTATTGCTACTGTTTTCTGATTCAGTTACCACTTGTTTCAGTTTCTCCCAGTCTGACTTCCGACCGCATCCAGACTTTGCTTCTAGATCTTTTTCCCTTATAGTGCCTGTGCCTTGGTATCCTTCCTCTTCTTCCCTGGGTTTCAGATCCTGCTTTTATGTTTCCTTTGCTTCTTTGTCCAGTTGTCAGTCTTCAGGCAGTCTGCCCTCTTTGGGATAGCGCTCAGTACACTCCACACTAGACTTCTGAAACCTTACGGCATGTTTTGGTACTGTCACATTTATTTCTATAGGATTCTCTATGGTTATTCTGTTAGTGTCGTTCCCCAGTCAGAGCGTACTCAAGCTCAACTGGCATGTGCTATCCAGCCTTTATGGCTGGCAACTTTACCCCGCCATGTGCAGCAGCACGACTACTGCAGTGGGTTGCCAACACACTCTAGAAACCAACCCCAGCAACTTCTGAATTAGTCTTGGCCATATCTTTCCTAGTGGGCACCTATACACTTGACAACTGGTGAAGCAACATTTACATAATATCAGGTGATAATTTGGCATTAATGAATCCATCATCGTCCTTGTTGGAACATCAAGAATAACCATGTGTTCCTAGAAAGTGGTGATGGGGGGGATATAAGCTCTGTTAAAGTCCCCCCCCGCCTCCTTTCCCCTGGTTGTTCCCATGTTGTCCAGTGGACTTCTGTTATATATGTGTGTGTGGAATTCTAGGAACCCAGCATATAATAAATGGTTGATTTTTACTGGTGCTAATAGAAATACATGATATTTAAAACTATATAATCCAATTTCATGTTAAGATGGTGTTTCCTTTAACGCCTTAAGGACGGCCGCGCTCGCACGCGGTGGCCACTTATTTATTTAAAGAATCTGATTCCGGACTCCCCAAATGACGACGTGCAGCCGCACGGGGAGCCCGGAATTCCATGACGTACATGTATGTCCTTGGTACTTTAGGGACCGCAACCTCGTGACGTGCATGTACGTTATGGGTCGTTAAGGGTTAGGTACCAGGAATTCAAAAAAGGAAAAAAAAATTTTTTAGCATTAAATATCCGTGTTAAAGGTACTATGGAACAGATAATAATACATATGGAGCCTTGAAGCCATTTCCTGTTAAGTCCCAAGTGAATAAAAAATTCCTTCTCCGCTTTGCTTTGAAATCAACTGTCATAATTATCAATATTGTTCTGAGCTGGAATGGGATCCTCATGAGTTTCTGAAAGCAACTACAGTATCTGCAAGCACAGTATCAAAGGCAAAAAAATCCATAAATTCACTCTCAAAACCCCCTGCCATTGTTTTGTTCAAATGTATTCCTTTAGCCTTAATGGATGACCTTGTTTTATGCTCAGTTCTTAGAGTAAATAGTTCCGCAGAGAGTTCTTTGTATTGACCTCTAATATGTTTGTAAACGATAATCTTATCACCCTTGAGCTTCTCTCTTCTCTAATGTAACCAAACCCAGTTTAGCTAGCATCTCTCTTTATAACTCACATCCTCCAATCCCTTTATCAGTTTTGTTGCACGTCTCTGTACTTTTTCCAGTTAGGTAATTTCTTTTTTTAAGAACTGGTGCGCAAAACGCTACTTCATATTCCAGATGAGGCCTTACCAAGGAATTGTATAGAGGTAGAATTGTATTCCCATCCAGTGCCTCTATTCCCCTTTTTTAGACAGGATAGTACCCTATTGGCTCTTGTAGAACCTGAGTGACGTTGCACACTGATGTGAAGTATATTGGCAATCTTTCTCTAATGAGTCTTCCCAAGCATTTTCCAATTTAGTGTATCTGTAGCATGTTTGTTTATTTCTGCAGCCCAAATGCATAAGCTTATGTTTATATATTTAAGGGAGAAATAAAAATGGCCATTGGTTTAATCGCCACATTTAACCTCTTGGATGTGACCGGTCTCAAACACATTGCTTTGCTATGAACTGGAGACCTCTCTCTAGTGTTTAAAGGGATAGTAATACTTCATTTTAACTTTATTTTGTAGGCATTAAAAAATATGAAGAATGATATAAGTCTTATCTCTCAAACCTTTATGGTTTAAGAGATATTCACAAGCAAAGTTTCCCCTCCTGCCCCTTTTACCTAGTGTAAGCCATCTCTTCTCAGATGGGGAATCTGGTTGTAAGACCAGACAGATAACAGCAGGGGACAATCTTCTTTATATGAAAACAATGAAAGCCCCGCCCCCCTTGACAAGCTTTTCAGCTTTTTTCCTTATCTTAATTGAAGATTGTCCCTCTCTGCAGTCTATCTGGGCACCTCCCTTCTGATCTGGCTGAACAGTGTTACATCAGTAAAAGGGGAGGGAGGGGGACACTTTGTCATTGAATTACTCTGGAACTACAACTCTGACAGAATTGAAATAACACTCTCCAAAGTCCAAATAGTATGATGATTAATTAGAGCTGTTTTTATTATGAATCATTACTATCTCCTTAAGGATTAAAAAGCACCTTTTGTGTCAGTGGGAATTTGAGGAATTTGTATTTCTTCCCAGTTAGTTTGCCTCAGAAGGGCTCCACTCTTTTCTTGTACATAAGGTGTATAGGAGGAGATTAATAAAAATAAATAAAAAGTGGAGCAGTAAGAATGTCTGTGCTAAAGCATATGGTTGGCATTTATAAAATTGCCAGTCAGTTTTTGGAAGTTTTAACAATTTCTAGTAGAGTTAATGAACTGACATTGCAGCAGGCGAAAAACTGGCACAACATATATATATATAAAGGAATATTGCTATTTGCAAAAAAATTGTGAGATTTTCATCAAGTATTGCACACTGTGTGTGTGTGTGTGTGTGTGTTTGTTGTGTTTTTAACCCTTTCAGTGCCAGAGGGATATGCAAGGCATTGCTTTGAAATGCCTTGCATACCCTTCTGGCACTGACAGGGTTAAAAAATAGTGGCAGCACCGTATGTGTATAATTGCTGATGAATGCCATATCTATAAAATGTCCATTGTACAGTTATAAATAACACCAGACGGAAAGAACAATATCGAATGTATTAGCAATTTTATCAATGTTTATTTCTTCCCATGGTGAAATTGGTTTGCCCCGAATTTGCTTCGGTTTGCTTTTATACATTAGGCCCATATTTATAGAAGCAAACTGGAGTTATTCTGGAGTAAACCAACTGCACCATAGGGGAACACACACACATTCCTGTTAAATTAAATTGGGCTTTTTAACTCCTTCATTGCTACAGAGGTCCCCAATGCATTGCAGTGAAATGCATTGGAAACCTCTATGGCATTCAAGGGGGATTTATGAATGTTTATTTGTCCCCTATGGTGCAGCTGGTTTACTCCAGAATAACTCCAGTTTGGTGCTATAAATCTGGGCCTAAGTTTCTTATCTTGATTACATTATGAACAATATAGAAGGGGAGATGGGGACGGGTATCTATCCTATTTATAGTGACTGCTGGGAATCTTTTATTTCCTCCAATGACCTGGTGCTGGGACACTGTGCAAAGTGACGTTTTATTTTGTTTCCAAAATGAACTGAAAGTTGTCATAGAGCAATTTCCTACATTTGTTTTACACTGGTATGTATTTTTTAAGCGTTGTTTAAGAGTAGACTTTTGGAGACTAACAATTAGAATAATACTGGAGTCAACCAAGTGAACCATAGGGGACAAACATTCCTCCAGTTCCAATTTAATTCAAATGGGGTTTTCAACCAAATGATTGCTAGAGAGGTCTCCAACTCTTGTTTCAAAAATTGTCAGACACCTTTTAGAAGTCAACAAGTTATCAGCCCAATTTAAATCGACATGTGCTCATCCCAGAATGAATCCACTTCTAATTTGTTCATCAGCCTTATAAAGGTAATCTTAATGTTTTTATATACGTATTTAGGGCCATATTCACCAAGATAAACAGGTGCTGTTCTGAAGAAAACCAGCTGCACCGTAAGGGCAAAATATAAATTCTCAGTTATTGCTGGAGAGGTCTCTAATACTTTGCTTCATAATCCCATTGTAGAGCTCTATAACATTCAAGCAGTTAAAAGTCCCATTTAAATCATAGGGGATTTGTTTAATGCCTGTCCTCCTTAATGTAGTTGGTTTGTCAAGTATTGAATCTTTAGATTGATTAATACTGCCATCAGCACTGTATCTCTTAACCACCTTAAAGGGATAGTAATACTTAAAATGTAAAAAAAAATATGTTGTAGGGTTTATCCCCCTGAGTAAAACAAGAGTACTCCCACTGCTGAAAGGCGTTTCATTCAAAAGTTATTAATTTTCAAAGTTGAATTTTTTAGGTGCAATATCACAGTGGCCTGAAATTGTACAGTGGCGCTGTTGCTACACCATCCTATGGAGATTTATGGTCAATTGACCAGAACTGTCCATGGGATGGTGTAGCAACAGCGCCACTGTACAATTTCAGGCCACTGTGATATTGCACCTAAAAAATTCAACTTTGAAAATTAATAACTTTTGAATGAAACACCTTTCAGCAGTGGGAGTACCCTTGTTTTACTCCGGGGGATAAACCCTACAACATATTTTTTTTTACATTTTAAGTATTACTATCCCTTTAAGGACCCATGATGTGCCAAGACAGTCACACCGATTCCGGCACTTAAGTACGGGCAGAGGCGTAACTAGAAGCCACCGGGCCCTGGTGCAAAAGTTGCCAAGGCCCCCCCAAACACATTGGCGCCCCCCATTGGCCATCTCCACTGGACACCTCCACAATGCTCCCAATCTCCACATTATTGCACCCCATCTTCTCCGTATTGCCCCCCATCATCTCCACATTATTGCCCCCATCTCCACACCCCCATCTTCTCCATATTGCCCCCCATCTCTACATTATTGCCCCCCAGTGTCCGTATCCTATCTCCTTGATGGTCCAGCAGTGTGGCAGGAGAGGTCTGTCTGTGCCTCCTTCTGCACAGACCTGTAGCTGCTGGAGCTCCTGAGCGGTCTTTTCTTCAGTAATGCAGAGCACTGGGCGATGTCATCTCCCAGCGCACTGCATTACTAAAGAGCCGAAGTGTGAGCGCAGCTGCTAGAGGTCTGTGCCGAAGAAGGCACAGACCTCAACTTGTGTTGTTGTGGGCGCCGGGTGTGTGCGGGGGTCACGGGTGCTAACCCTGTGACCCCTATTGTTACACCACTGAGTACAATTGACGGTTCTGGCAGTCATGGAATTCTGGGATGGCAGTGCACCTGCACACCGTTCTGCCATCCTAGAATTCAATTAGCAAAAACAAAAACTCTGATCCTTAACGGCCGCCCACGTGTCTGATCGGGTGGTCATTAAGGGGTTAAGGAAATTGTGTTCCTAATGAGAGGTTAAATAAGATATATACATATGCAGATGTTTTCAGAATTTACTTTGCTTTCTATAAAGGTGAGAGAGAAGAGCTGACTATAACAGCAGATCGCTTGATGAGTCGTGCAGTCACTGTGGAGGTCTGTGTAGAAACCATTCGAAGCCCCCAGCAGGCGGCATCTCTCCAGCAAGCCACCATCATAATTGATGACATTTTCAAAAGAGTAATGGACAACCTGGAAAATGGCAGGAAACAATTAATGGCGCTGTATGGCGCTTGTACGTCAGAAGTTCCACCTGGACCGATTGACCAGAAATTTCAGTCCATTATTATAGGTTGTGCTATAGAGGATCAAAAGAAAATTAAAAGGAGACTGGAGACCCTCATCAGGAATATAGACAACTCTGAGAAGTCAATCACTTTGTTGGAGGACCAAAAAAAGAAATCTGCTGTTCGCATGATTCACAATAATAAAGTGTGATACATTAGCATCACAAGTGCATCCTCTCTCCACTTGTTAATACAAAATGGTTTGTAAAGGAAAATGCAGGTATTCTGTTTACAGCTTGGAAAATATGGTAAAAATGCAGATCTTGTGGGTTTTTTAAGTATGATTTTGTTTTTAAATTAACTGTTTGTTCTCACAATTAAAAATGAAAATGTACATGCTTTACTATATGTTGTAATTTTGTATTTGTCTCCTTCAAAATCTATAATTGGTTAAGATATTTTCCAAACATACTCTCCTCACTTGATTCTGCCCCAAACTTACTCATCTCGCTTTTCCAAATACTCTGATTTTTGATTCCTTTGTTCTGTTGACCAATATCTTGTCCTCCTTTTGCTAACAGTCTTCTCCATGCAGCTTCTCAGCTTTGAAAGTCATTGCCTCATCCATTAGAATTTCCCGAATTCTTAAAGGATAGTAATGTCAGAAAAAAAGTATTAACTATATGGTAGATACAATTAAAAGAGAGTACTTGCACTTATTCATATCTCTCAAACCGTTATGGTTTAAGAGATATAGGAAAATAAAGTTCTCTGCTCCCTCCCCTTTCTGCTTGACGAGCTTTAAAGCTGTCAGAAGCAGATTCTGGTCGTTTGACCAGACACTGTTCTTCAGTAGCGCCAATATAACAATATCTAAAGATAAATACTTCATCGGAATGGTCTACAACGTGTGCTTGCAAACCAGGCACACATTGTAGACCATTCTGATGAAATATTTATTTTTAGGTATCATTATGTCGGCACTGCTGAAGAGCCGCCATCTGATCCAGGAACCAGAATCTGCTTCTGACAGCTTTACAGCTCATCAAGCAGAAAGGGGAGGGAGCTGAGAACTTTATTTTCCTATATCTCTTAAACCATAGCGATTTGAGAGATATGAATAAGTGCAAGTACTCTCTTTTAATTGTATCTACCACTTAGTTAATACTTTTTTCTGACATTACTATTCCTTTAAGTGTTTTTAGCACTCCGTAAAATCATAGCTTATTAAAGTGAACCAGTCATCTTAAGATATGTTTAGTTTAATTGTTAAGATAATTTTAAAAACTGTTGTTAGACATTTGTAATATAAACAGTTTTAGAGAAATGAACTTTCACTTGCGGCACAGTCTAGCACTTTATGCTAATTAGCTTTATGTGCTGGTCCATTATTCTCATACACTGTGCTGGGAATGAATCCAGACAGAGCCCTTATATTGGGGGTATTTCTAATAACAAGCAAGGGGTAAGTGTGACTTGGAACTTAACTAATTAACATAAAATACCACACTGTGCTACCACCACACAGGTGCAACATATAAGCAGATTTTAATCCTCTTTAAAACAAACTAAATTTGCCTTAGGGTGACAGGTCCATGTAAGACCTCATATCATCAATGGTACTAAAATGTGTCTGAGGCCTACATAGCTGCTGCCCTCTTTTCCCTTTTCACAGTGCAATCTACTTAGCAGCTGCACTGACACATCCCCATCAATGTAAACTTAACACAACTATTGAAAGGGCTAAATTTTAACACCCTGCTTACTGTCAGGAACAACTGTGGATGGTTCCACATGTGATCTAATGTTTAGGGGAACTTGTACCCCCTGTGATAAATCTTCTTTCTTGAAGTCCTCTCTGTCCTCCGTGAACTCTTTTGGCATTTAGGATCACTTTCTGTTGTCCCTGCAACTCTTCTCAGTATTGAATGGACCATGGTGGACGGAACCTCTAGTCCAAAAATTCATCACTATAAAAGAAGGTCTGAGCTGGAACATCTATATATTAATAATTTCATGAAGCAGGTAGGTCTTAACTTAGCTGTTGCTGTTTTATCTGGGGTAGCTTCCTAGATCCCCTTGCACACAAACCCACCAATGCAAGACTCTATTTCCCCTATACTGCTTCTATGTCTTTTGTCTCACTCATTTGGCATTTGCCTCTTTCATACAAATGTGGCAAATGGATCCACACACACACACAATTGTTCTCTGCCTCTTTTACAAATCCTTCTGCTGTCTGACCTAACTTAACTTTCCCTCAACCAGCAACCTTCCACTCACCTATCCCTCCATTTGTCTCTAACATCCCATGCTTCTCTCAACTGTTTTCTGCCACCCAGACCCCCTCCTTGACTCAAGTTAGTCCCAGTTGTAAACAAAATATTACATTTTCTAATATGGGCCTTGTGGCAACCCTATACATATATGGTATTTCCGCAATAAGGAAACTTAACAAAAGGGGCCTTATGTATAAAAGCAAAGTGGTGCAATTCAAGCAAACTACTAAATGGGGGTAAATGAAAATTATCATAATCCTCAATTCCCTCTGCAGCATTCTAGGGTGTTAAAGGCCCCATTTAAATCAATGGGATATTTCACTTCACCCCCCCTTACTGGTAGAGTGTAGATGGTTTGCACCAGACTAATATACTTTTATTGAACATTTTGTTTTTATGAACAAAAAAATCTCTCAGGATTATTACATTTACATGCAATTTATACATCCTGACAGGTGAAACAAAGTGAGGAAAAAGGGATGAAGAAGAGTAAAGAAAAATAAGATGGTATAGTGGCCAAAATGTCAGGTCTAGAGCTATTGAAAATGTGTACATTCGTAACTGGTGGAAAGCTAGAAGGGAAGGGAAGCGGGCACAGGAAGTTACTAATCAACTAATGGAGGCCAAGCTTTTAAAATGTATCATGCTTGTCAAGGAGGACGCTAGCTAGTTTATCATGAATGGAGAGCAGATTCAGATTTCTATTTGAAACTCTTGAAGGCACTATAATGAGGGATTTCCAAAATACTGCATTACTGTGTTTACCTTCTTGGGACATGGGAATGAGTTATTTGCAAATGGGCTATCAAGGATCATCCTTAGAAAGCGTGTCTCACCTGGGACAAGACCGAGATTTGTAACAGAAATTATCATTGTGTAAACACTCCCCAAAATCTGTTCACTTTTGAACATGACCACTGGGACTGTATTTATTAAAACAAACTAAAGTTATTCTGGAGTAAACCATCTGCAACATAGGGAGAAATAAAATTTGCCAGCATTCAAGGGGTTAAAAACCTCTATTAAGGTGTATAGGACTGTAGGAATTTTTATTTTGTCCCCGTGGTGCAGTTGGTTTTCTCCAGAATAACTCAAGTTTGCGTTTTTAAATATGGGCCATAGTTCCCTCACTTCCGCTCCCCTAAAGCAATTCAGATCTACTGCGGTATAAATATCTCACTCACACTCTCTCTCTCTCTCTCTCTCACACACACACACACAGCACTGATAATTCACAATGTCGATCATTGTTCTGTTGACCGCACAGGCAAAGCCGTACCAGTATTGCTAGTCAATTAATATTGATGGAGCTCCTAGCGACATTAAACCATTTCTGACTCCAGTCTTCCTCATTTAAGTATTCTGGGAGGTCAGACTCCCAATTTTTAGTAAAAGTAAGATTTAAGGTATACATTATACATTAGTGGTTCTACACTTCTTCTCCAGCAATCATCACAATTTTTAGTAAAAGTAAGATTTAAGGTATACATTATACATTAGTGGTTCTACACTTCTCCAGCAATCATCACTACTATCACTCTAAACTAATGATGTTTGAACTCTTTAGAGGAGCTCGCTAGGGCTGTCCACCCCCCCCCTTTCTCTTTAACCTCGCCCTCAAACCCTGTTAAGGAAATTGAAATTCCCCCTTTTTTCCTGTGGGAACATAAGAAGACAAACGGTTCCATAATGCTAGTGTGGATTGCTTAATATGAGACCCATGTACATTAACCTTTAATGGCAATAGACAAAGCCATACAAGTTTTGATTTAAGGAGAACACTCTGGAGCAAGTGATTATAAGAATCACAAAGAAGGATGACTAATAATTCAACACATTTCTGGTAATTAAGGCTGGAAAAACTGAGCTCAGAGTCTTGTGGTTTTTCAAGTATTTGATTACAGATTTAATATCTTCCTGCGAAATTAGTTGGTGTAGGTTAAAAACAGACAGGAGAGGGACATCTAGGGTTTAAAAAAAACACATCCAATTAAGCAGCAGAAAATTTGTCAGACTGAGGATAGAGGCACTTAAATTACTGTTGAAATTAATTTAGAATCTGGATAGGGTTACCAGTAACCGACCCAATCTAGTGCTGAGATTGGTAACTGCAGAAGCTCTTAGACCAGCACTCTGTCTCTCAAGAACAACTAGGGTATTGTTGAAATCCTTAATCTTACAAAATCATATATTTTTCCTAGAAGAGACAGTATCTAACAACTGCTTTATAAACCTTCCAAAGGTTTGTACAAGAATTAGAGGAAGGAGCATACTTGGAAACGAGCAAAAACTCCATGTATTCTTCCTGGTAAAACATTTTCTAAATAAATGAAGTAGTCCTTAAGAACTTCAGAAACAAGCTGCACCACCTCAAAGATACTAATCATTAAGTCTCCAGGTTTGCTGCTGAGGGAGAGTAAGGCTATCGACTTTGGTGAGCACAGAAGAATGATCAGACCATTGCTCAGAATGTTAGAAAGAGAGGAGATTGAGGCAAGAAAACATAATCACTTATACTGATATTATATAAACATAACCATAACTCAAAGACTAGTAATACATGGAGCTTGCTTTAAACAAGATGGATGGAGCATGAACTTGAAATGAACAAGGGGTGGGGGTTAGGGCTCCCCGAAAAGAGAAATATATTAAAGGAAAGTCAATCAAACATACTGTATGTGAGCACAATGGCTAATCAAGATAGGATAGTCATTCAGTATAACATGTTAGAAATTAAGCATATTAAATAATAAATGTATTATTATTATACATTTGTAAAGTAGACAGTTAAAAGGCACACATGTAACATCATATAATTTCACTCCCAACATAATAGAGAAGAAACACATAACAAAACATAGCATAATTGGAAAAAGCGTCTTTGGAGATAGCATTCAAATGTCCAACCATATGATGATCCAAGATAGGTAGTTACAGCATCCAAGGACCTGTGGGCCAAGAGAGGATAGCTGATCCCCAACAAAAACATCACATCTTCCAAAGTGAGCAGGCTTATGTATCCAAGCTGAGAAACATTAATGGTCATTGAAATCCACTATGAATGGAAATATCCAGGACCAAAGCCGTGGAGGAACCCATAATCAATAGTCAAGTCAAAATGAGGCCAAAGATATAGTGACCAACATAAGGTTACCTTCAAAAGTTGAAGTGAGGCATAACAGTAAAAACCTATAATAACACATCCAGTCAAGGGGCTCCCCTAAGTCCTGAATAAATTTGTGGGTAAGTTTTTTCAGGTAGCACCAAAGGATAGTCCAAAACACAAGTAACCTCCAAAATGTAAAAGTCTATCTTCCAGCATCACCACAAAGTATTGTTTGTGCTTTGTCACTCACTGTGTTGATAATTACAAGCAGAGAGAAAGAGAGAGGGCCTCTAAGCCTTCTCCTTCCAATATGATCCCAATAAAAACTAGGAGGGAAAGGGACCCCATCCTCTTCCTACCATTTTTACCAAGCTGTTTGTAACCACACACTATAGAAGGAAAAGGTCCCCAACCCTCTTCCTCCAATTGATTAATATGCTGTTGTCAACTACATTTACCTTGGAGACTTTTCAAACATTCAGGAGGTATAAATGTGTGTGCTAGTAGCGTGATCAGTACTTCAGGACTATGGGGAGAAAAATTATAAACTGAAAGAGGCTGCTTCTTATTAATACACTTTTGCTGGCCCTGAGAGAAGAGACTAAACTTCAAACCTGAAATCTTATCACTCATTCTATTGACCTGTAGGATACATTCCCCATACACCCTCTGTTTTGGGCTTGAAAGCCTGACACAGAGTGTCTGTGGAAGCTCCATGGTGGAATAAATAAAGTGTACACAGGAGAAGTCTGTAAGTGCATATTGTAGTGCCTTTGTGGAATTAGAAGTGCCTCTTTTGAAGGAGCTGCTGGAATGTTACTCTTCATTTTTGATTTTGTGATAAAGGTATTTTAAAAGTAATGATGTAGAAACTTGACATACTGAGAGTTAGCACATTCCATTTGCTTGAGCAGCAAGAACATCTTAGCAATGCATTAGGTCAGTACTTTCCAATCAGGGCGCTGTGATGCATTGGTGTGCAGCTGGCATGCACTTTAGGGTGCCCCTTCTTTTCTATAAAGACTGACAAAACTATGAATGATGAGTTTCAGTTGTCTCTTTATGGAAATTGTTGTGCGCAGTATGTTTATTTTTGTTATTCTGATTGAGAACCTAAAAATAACTGTATATTTATGTATTTGCACCATTCAATATGCCTCAACAATTAATCTATAAGATAGATGTTAGGGGTGCCTTGAAACTTCTAGACTGCATGTTCAGCAAAAAAGCATCAGAACCAATGCATTAGATGGACAGGAGATAACTGTGAGTACAAGAGTCGAGCAGAGAAATCAGTCTGTATGGGGGGGGGGGGGGGGCATAAGGATTTTGATGTGTTTAAGGATGACCTGATTTTAGCCACTCTAAAACTCACTAAGATTTCAAAGGCAAAACTTGAGTAAATGCAGACCTATATTTATCAGTGTGTTTGGTAAAATATGCATAGTACTCTCAGCCTCAGCCATGGAAACCTATTATACTGTTACATATTCTTTTCAAGCTTTTTACAAAGTGAAGTGCCAGAAGCACAACATTTGTAATGCGCCGTTGCAATTACTTAATATGGTAGATCATATTTCTCTCTGAGACAATCTGTTCTTGTTACCTATTCCTAGCTAAATCAGTTATACCCCATAGGATCCCACAAAGATGAGTATGAAAAGTCTAAGGAACAGTAAATACGGTAGGAAAGAGATATAATCAATTCCATCATGTTTTAGGTCTGTTGATTATCTTGATTAAACTTCTGATTTGGGATGCTGCACAAAAGTTCTTACCTGTTGCCAGGCAAAGTTACTGCACCATATAGAGCAATGTATGGTTATATGTTTGAGTCACGGTCACCAGCATGCTACATGTATACACTAGAAGGGAAACCACTTGGGGAATCCTAGTTAGAGAATCATTTGGGAATATTGGTATACATACTAAACAAAAGTATGCAGTGTAACCCAGCTTCTACAAGAGCAAATAGGGTAGATACTGTAATGCATAAAAAGCTGTTTAGATGCATATAATAAGAATATATTATATAGAACTAGATGAAGAGTTCGTTACACGGGCCACAGTGCCACTGGCAGCCGGTCACGGGGCAGTCATGCAGAGTAGAGACTGCTCACACCGTGTCTGATACAGTGCCAGCCGGTCGCGGGGCAGTCATGTGCAGTAGAGACTGCTCACACCGTGTCTGATACAGTGCCAGCCGGTCGCGGGGCAGTCATGTGCAGTAGAGACTGCTCGTGCCGCAGCTGATACAGAGCGGCTCTGCATCAGCCACGGCATTGGCAGTCTCTGCTGCGCATGACTGTGGCATTACGCACATTTTAGCAAATTATTATATAGGAAGGAAAGGATATGGACTAAAGTTTTGGCCACCAGTTCTTTAAAAATAACATTGTTGATATGGACTGAAAGATTTTAGTTGTAAAGATAAATTACACAAATTGGGTTTGCTTACATTAGAGAAAAGCAGCTAAAGGGGGACATGATTACTGCTTACACGTATATTTAAGGGGAAAGCTTTACTCAAAGAGATGGCCAAAAGAACAAACAAGGGGACTCGTTTAATCCAATGTGTGCCGTCCAGCACTCAGAGGGTTAAGGTAGGGATGGGTAACATGAGGTCTTCCAGCTGCTGACAGGCTACAACTCTCATCATTCCCATAATGGGAGTTGTAGCCTAGCAGCAGTTGGAGAGCCTCAAATTGGCAACCACTGTTTTAAGACTATAGAAAAAGTGAATTTAAGTAAAACAAAGGCAGGAATTGTTATAGCAAGGGCAGTAAGGATTGCAATTCTTTGCCTTGGGAGGGTGCTTTGGTGGATACTACAGAAACTTTCAAAGAGTATTGAACAACTCAAAACAATATAGAGAATCATAAAGATGGTTTCAGTGCATTTATAGTATGTTGACCCAGTGAGATATCCAGTTGGGTTGAAGGACACTTTCACACTCTTTGGCTTATTTATTTCCTTATTTGCCTTATTTAGTATGTTGCAGTTCCACAGAGTGAAAACATTTAATAAATATTTTTGGCCAGGGAGACCCATTTTGTAAATCAGTGCCCCCTGATTTCATCATGGACACTTTCAGAATTTGCTATACATGGGGTTAACTGCAAGATACTCTTTTGCAAGTGATTTCCCAACATGTAAAGATAAATTGCTGGCACTACCCACAATTATAATGCACACTTTACACTGTATTTCCTGACATAGTAATTTGAATACAATGTATGCCCACTCATGGTTCACTCTGAACACTTGCTGCACTGTCTGATCTTCTTGCGTTCGGCATCTCATTGTTGAATTGTTCTTAACGAAGGAGTCCCTGGTCACATGTACAACTGATGGTGACCATATCTTTAAGAGGAACTTTACTGGACACACACAGGGGAGGGCTGGCCTGGGGGGCAATTGCCCCCTGGGCTGGTCATATATCTGGGCTGGTAGGCCACTGCACCTCACTAAATCTCCCGAGTGGTGCTGTAAATGGAGCTACACTAGTGATACCACAGAGCTTACAATTGAAATGGTGCTACATAAATGGAGATAAACTAGTAGCATAAACCATTTCCCTTGTAAGCTCTATAGTATCTCTAGGTAAGCTTTACTTAAATTGTAAGCTTTGAGGTAGCGCACTAGTGTAGCCCCAGTTTAACTGTAAGCTATGAGATATCACTTGACTTACATTACAACATTAATGCCAATTTTAAAACTAACAAAATGGTGTGGACTGGAACAGTGGGCTCGAACGATAATAGAAATGGGCCACAATGTATTTGCCCCCTGGGCCACAAATTGCCAGCCCTCCCCTGGACACACAAATAAGAAAGAGGCTACACGTATGTAACAAGACAGGTGATTCAACTTTGAGATGCTGAAGATCAGATAGTGCGGCAAGTGTTCCAAGTGAAACGTGAGTGAGCATACATTGTATTCAAACTACTCTGTCAAGAGATACAGTGTAATGTATGCAGTGTAATTGCAGGAACACTGTGCCGGAGAACTTCAGGAACACATAAAGCCTTGGATGGCAAAGTGGTATTCTGGTAGTGTATGAAAAAACAGGTGTCTATAAGAACCTGCTTGTTTGTGTTAAATCACTTTGCAGGGCAATGAAGACCCCCACAGCACACTGCAGCAGCTTAAAGCACAGCTAATTAGAAAAACAGTTGTCATCTGGCAAATTCGGGCCTGGGTAGCGATCCCCTTGCAGTGATTCCAGGCTGCCAGCTCCTCCCCTGCACTGATTACAGCTGATGAGGAAAGGTCTTGCTGTCAGTGCAGCACACTTTAACCCTTTGAGAGAGTGGTACGCAATGCATTGCAAACCAATGTGTTGTGTACCCATCTGGTACTCAAAGGGTTAATACATGTGTGGGGTTTAACAGTATCATGGGTTGAAACTGTGCATGTTTGTAAAATGAATTTAAGCCTTGGGCAGTACACTGTAAAAACCTTTCTGTGCGATATATTAGAGACATGTAGCACACCAATGGGGATAATTGTTGAAGGAAATGCATGTGCAATGGTTGATGGACTCACCCACCCTTCAATTTAACCCTTTAAAGACCACGGGGATGAGGAACGCATTGCAGCGCAATGGATTGCTCAATTCTCTGGTCTTTAAAGGGTTAATCCTAGTAAAATCATATTGGTGCTTTAATGAAGGAAAATGGCCCTTCACAATGTGCCTTTTCGTACTATTTGTCAGTAGCAGGCCTATAATGCATGGTAATTGTGACTGTACGGAATCAGCTTTAACCCTTTTGAATGCCAGAGGGGTAAGCATTGCAAAGCGTAATGTACTCCTCTGGCACTTAAATGGTTAACATTTTCAGTATGCAAGGAAGGTGATTTTCAGAGCATTATAAATCCCGTTCCTTACACTGGCCTCCTGTCACCCCTAATCCCAGTGGAGGCATTGTTCTGGAAGAGCAAGTCCTCCCCAGTGCTGTTATTATCCCTCTCCTCACCATAACTGGGGCTGAAGAGCAGCTTGTGCCGGGGAGGAGAGTTGAAGGCCAGGCTCATCTGGTCACGGCTGGAGGGGCTGAGGTGGCCAATCAGCACCAGACAATCTGTTTGGAAGGGCAGTACTTGAGATGGTTGTAACTTTTAAGGAAATATTCAGGATGGCCATAGCAGTGATAAGAGGCAATGTGTAGCAGAACATATTGAAGAGGGACTGAATTGTGAGGAAGGCGGGTGTTTAGTAGCAATGTGACTTGCTGGGTGAGGTGGTGTGTGGAAGCGGAGTAAGCGGTTGGCTGATTAGATACTGAGGATGGCATAGTGATGACGGCATGTTTGAGATCGCTGTGAGTTGTTGGGTGAGTACACAGGAGGAGAGCAGTTGGCTGCGCTATTTATAGGAAAAACATAATATGGTGGTGGGTAAAATTTTAGAAGCCAAGAGGTGAGAGTCCAACATTATTTTTGTGAACAGATAGTGAGGGGTGTGGAAAATGAAGTGGCTGTGTCTGTTCTATTGAGGCAGTGTGTAGGAGATATGCAAATCTCCTCCTAGCTCCGCCCCATGGTGTGTATGTTGGGCTCAAGCAGTGTGTAGGAGATCTGCATATGTCCTCTTTGCTGCCAGCCCCAGGGTGTGTGTATTATAATTGAGTGTGTAATACTGGGCTCTGGCAATGTGTAAGATATATGCAAACCTCCTCCTAGCTGCCTTCCTGGGGTGTGTGTGGCACAAACCTAGAATTTGTGGTCACGTGTGTGTGTGTGTGTGTGTATACACCCCATACAACTAAATATCTATGAAACAAATTATCACAATATCTATACTCTAAACTAATACTAATTAGTGAAAATAAAGTGAATTGTGTATAAAATATATATAGCTACCAAAAAAATAAATAATCAACATAAGTCCTCAGAGTTGGTAAATATTTCATTGTTGAATAAATTAATTAAATGTGCACATACGTCCATGAATAAATAGCTGAATCCATATCCAATCAGTGAATAAATCCCCCTAAAAAATTAATAATGATGATGCTGTATAAATTAATTAAGAATTGAATAAGCTCTCAATGGTCAACTGCCACGCAATCAAAACTGGACTTACCCCAATTTCTGGAATGTGGTCTGAATGGCCCTCATAAGCCCCCCATTTCCTGATCTAACATACATATAACCCCACTCCATCTGCAACCCCACAAGGTCCCCCAAGACCCTTGGCCCTCAAACTCTAAATTACTGGCTTCATTATAGATGTAATTGTACTTCACCACGCTGGTCCAGAGTGATAAACAAAATTATGAAAATGGCTATAAATATAATGCCAATAAATTAGGGGTTAATGGATGATTAATAAACTAATTCAAAATGTATCAAAATGCTGGTGATCGATGTATGGATAGAAATGAATATGATTATAATCCAAATGCTAATGGATAAAGGTCCATATGATCAACAATGAGCAGAGAACCAAAAAGTAGAAAACAATAAAAGTACACTAGTGGCCAAAGGTTTTGAGACACCTCAATTTTTGGTACTTTTAGTTATTGCCATATAACTTGACAAAAACAGTAGAAAAACATGTCAACATTGAGTATTTCTAAAATCAACACAAATATAATTTTTAAGAGTTTGTAGATTTTTAAGATTTGCACTAAAACACATCTACAAACTCTCAAAAAAAAAAAACAAACAAAAAAAAAAACACCTGCTAAATAAATTATATTTGTCTTGACTTTAGAAATACCCATTGTTGACCTGTTTTTCTAATGTTTTTGTCAAGTTATATGGCAATAACTAAAAGCAGCAAAAATGTAGGTGTCCCAAAACTTTAGGCCACTAGTGTATATAATAATAAAAAAAAAATGTAAATAAAATGTCCTGCCATTAAACTTTTAAATGGTTCCTCTTCTGCTTTAAAGTTCATATATTCAAATAATAATCTTTATATAGTGGATAACTTTAAAAACACTATAAATCATGGGTTAAAACTTATATTGTGTTATGTTGGCAATAACAACACCAGACTTGTTTAACCCCTTAAGGACCAGCGGTCTCAGGGTGTGCTGTCCCTTAAGGACCACATAGGAAACTTTGACGTGACGTCCCACGTGATTGATCAGCACGCCGAACGGGGGACTGATAGAGATCTCTCCGGTCTTGGAACGATCAACTTCAGTCCCCGTTATTACTCACCGCGCTCCTACGTGACGTGCCAGGACCGTCACTGGTCCTTAAGTGCCGGACCAGCGTGACAGTCCTGCCATGTCAATGGTCCTTAAGGGGTTAAGGTGACAACAGTGTATCCAATATTCAATATAAAGGGACCAGAGACTGGATATCAAATAGGGTTAATATATTTATGCATCTTACCCCTTATCTTCTCTGATTTACCTTTAAGTAGCTTATTCTTGTAATGCCCATACATAATCATTCCTTGCTTCAGTATATATGCAGCTTCACTATACAACTGCTTTTTTTACCTGTCTGAAGTTTTAAAAAATTTTATCACTCACGGCGTCCACTTGTAACGTGCAGTATTCTAAGTGTTTCAAAAAGCTCTACTCTCTTTCAGTTAAATTACATTTTTGGAAAAGTGTGAAATATGAAGCGTGCCATGACATGCCTAATGGGCAATGGGCTAATATTTGCATGTGGAGAAATATGATGTTCTGATTGCAATGGGAATAGGTAGGTCATACTCCAATTTCCCAGGAAGCTCAATAACTACATGTATAAATTAAACCCCTCTTTATCCTGCTTGCTCCGGATTTATTGTAGGAGTCCACACCAGAGGCTGCATGCATCTAAGGTGTTGTGTGACCTCAACCTCCCATTGCCCTTCCAATCAGGAGAACATTCAAGAGATAGAAAAAAAAATCTAGCTGAAAGTCTACAGTAAAGGCCAATGCAAAAAAGACCACAGAAAATTAAAAGGAATAACATTTAATATGGAAACACTACACTTTTTTTTTTATCACTTTAAATTACAATGATAGGTTGCAGCAAAATGGCACATTCTTATGCAAGTGTTTTTGTTAAACAAATGAAGGGCCACTTATTACCATGACATATTTCCCCTTTATTCAATATTCAATCATGCTACCCAGTTATGATCATCTGTTACTCAGACAGCTGATCACGGGTTTGCTGTAAAGCTTACAGGCAAAACAGTGATCAGTTTTCAGTGAGATAGCAGATCATGACCATGAATGAGGAGCAATGATCAGGGTCTCAGTAGACCCAATATGACTCCATGTGAATGGAATGACCTCCAGGGATACCCAGAGGTTCAGTACATAAATGAAATTAAATAAATTAAAAAGTATTAAATAATAAAATAATTAAGTAGTAACGCACATTACATTCACACAGGTGACTGTGCCACAATTGCTGTGCAGGTAAAAGTTGGTACTATGGTAGTCGTGGAAAAAGTAGGAGACTAGTAGAGTAAAAGTGATACCTTTATAGGCTGAGTGGCTTTAGTGTAGAAGCCTTCAAGCTAACTTAGGTCGTATCTGATGAAGAGACCTAAGTTACCTTGAAAGTTTTCACTCTAAAGCTACTCAGTCAATAAAAAGGTATACTTTTTAATGTACCAGTCTACTGCTAAAATAATGTGCACTATACCCTATGAAACTGGTTTCCAGCACTACACTCAGTGACCCCTTAACAGGTAGTAAATAGTAGTAGTGAAAGCATGTCTATGTGGCCACCATACAGGAAACTGAATGGTTGTGATTGTCATAGCAACCATTCAATCACTTTCTCACGTGAATATTCACCAGTCTATGACCAATGTCCAAATGGCCTGACCCTCTACCCTGACAGATGAGTTCATATGGGGAGTACAATATACGGTAGTTAGATCTTCTAAACCTTGTTTACTGCATTTTGGTTATCTCCTTGAAAAACAAACTATAAATTATGTTATATGCTGTAACCAATATGGGGCCTCAGAGGATAACAAACATGTGACACCACACATAATTGGTATCAATGTACTTAGGAGATGTGTGATTTATAGTTTATAGTTACACTAAATGTATGAGATTATGTGCGTTGGAACATCTGTGTTCATGTTTGGAAAAAATATATATATTTTATTCACAGAAAATGACATGCTTGATAGTTTTAACTAATAATACATATCAGACAGATTTGAATTCTCTGGGAAATCTACTTTCAGGAAATGCATACTTTTTAAGGGGTTATACTGAGGTTATGGAGTAATTAAGACTTTTAAACAATGTTTACTGCACTTTGGTTCATTTCATGAAATCTCAAATTCTGTTACGTGCGGTTATCAAAAGGGGCACCAAGAAAGGACACACACACATATGTACATATACAGGCTGGCAATCAGTTTAATCATAAGATATGTGGCATTCATATGTCATACTCCTGTTTGAGATGTTGTGTATTAAATTATGACACCTGTAAAATTCCTAGTGATAATTTCTAATTCTGACTCCAGTCATGATCATTTGGGATACATGCTTTATATGGTTATGATGCTGTTGTGGGGTAAGTTCATTATGTAAAGCACATGCATTTTTGGTTTATGTATTTGTAAATTCCTTTTTGCACCCCTGTTAATTTGGGGCCTCTGCAGGTCGTGTATGTAGGCAAAACTAGACATATTTGGTATAAGTGTACTGGAGGGGTGCAGGGATTTTAACTCCTTAAGGTCTCTGCGTTCCAGGGATGTGGCACTCTAGAGGACCACAGCATATATTTTTTTTAAAGAAATATGATCTGTGATCACAGAGCGGAGTGCAGCTGCAAATACAAACTTCTATGAGGTGCCAGGACAGTCACCGGTCCTTAACCCTTTGAGTGCAAGAGGGTCTGGCACTCAAAGGGTTAATGTCCGGACACGTGTGATGGTCCTGAAACGCCAAGTCTCCTTAAGGTGTTAAAAATAATGGAAATGTTTACAACAAATATGTTTGATATAGTGTGTATGATATTAGCAGAATAAATATTTGTTAAATGTTTTCATATGTATGAAATCATATCTTGCAAAACGTTCTTCATGTGGGGCACCCTAAAAAGCTGAATTTGTTTGGCACAAAAACAACAAAAAAGACAAAATATATATTTTTCTTAAGTAACTAGAAAGATACCTACAAGAATCATACCTAAACCAATGAACAGCAAAAGTGCTAAAATGTATCCTACATCCAAAGTACAGGTTAGGATGATACATTTTTCATATTACATAAACTGATGAGCACAAGTATAGCCACTTTACTTCTGTAAGGATTATGGCAGTATCTTTAGATTCATAACATTAAATAAATAAAATCAAACTGCAGTCAATGTAGTCTAACATGTCAAATTGGTTTATTTACACAAGATGATAAACAAATTTTACATTTTCAGTCCACAGAGGGCTGAATTCGGTTTTCGATCCAAACCATTCCAGTGAGCCACCATATTAAAAAAGTATTATGAGATTTTCACACTCATATTTACTACGAGGTGGGCAACTTTATTACTACAGCTGTTGGATTACAACTCCCATCATCCACAGGCAGCCTTTGACTGACTGAGCATGATGCCATTTGTAGTAAAACAAAGGCTGGCACTGCCCAATTCCTGCATTTCATAACCACAGTAAATGTAGTAGTGAATATTCTTATCCACTTTCCTATAATTCCACACAGTGAACATACCATGTTGTACATGCATACAACCGTGTGCATATTAAACATGTTCTCTGCACATTTCCCATTAACATGCGAGACCATCTAATCATTATCAAATAGATTGTGAAATTAAAGTGCACCTGAGTTGAGGTTTGTCTTAAATTAAGCATTTTGTGTGTCCTAGATTTATACTTAATATAATTTGATTATAAAACTAGCTACTGTTAAAAATTATGTATAGGAGACCTTACACATCATTTTGTACACAAGTTGGTGCTAGAGCGCAATGCCATTCAAAAAGTCTGTAGGATTCAATATTCCTTTCTTAACATAAACATTGTCTATGGAGACCTAGGAATAATTTTATGTCTGACACCTCTCCATTCCACAGCATTATCACTAAGCACCATCACTTGCAAGCGTCTTTATCATCTGTTCTTTTAGAAAGATCGAGAAAAGGAGGGATAAGAGCCATATACATAAATAGAAAGTGGAGCAACTCTGGGGCAAGCCAACCAGATAATATTTGCCATTGATTTATATGGGGCTTTATCACAAACTCATTTGTCAAACTTCCCTTTTAACTCTACAATTCAGTTAAAAGCTCTATTTAAATTAATTGCAATTTGCTAATTTTATCATCACTTCCCTATGGTGTGGCTGGTTTGGTTTTGTGTATATATTCTTAATGGAGAAGTACATTTTTATAAAAACATTTGTGCTAGAAGGCATTTCCTGATTAGCTAAATAATGGTAGCTCCATTATATTAAAAAGTTATTACGCCAATTTCTGACCAAAAGGCATTTTCTTTTATAATATACTCAGTGGGACAGGAAGAATCATAAAATAGGGCTCCCCATAGTACCACCTAGTGAGCAGAAAGTGAAACTGCAGTTAAAAAAAGCTGCAATGAAAGATTTCACAGCAGTTGGAAAAGCTCTCATATTTTTTCTTCCATTTAAAATAAAGAGGTTACTGCTCCATTAAGTTTTCCATTATCAGTTCCAGCCAAACTACTCATACATCAATGTGAACATCAGTGATAAAGCAAGTCCAAAACACCACAAATCATTAAACAATAGTCCACGACAGATTTAGTACCTCGGAAAAAGAACACATCTCACTATGAGCTGTTCATTTCATGTATGTTCAACAATTCTGGTTCTGAACAGCTCCCTTGAAAATGAAAATAATAAACAATCCCTCGGATGTTCAATGTCTCTAACACATTGATTTGCAGTGTAATGGACACTGCTAGTATCCAAGGGTTCAAGAGTAATAATGCTTTATTTAACTTTTATTATTTTAGTAGACAGATTTGTTGGCTTTATTTCTCTTTAAGGGTATGTGCTTATCTTGAATCAGCCAGTTCCATTCCATCGTCGCTCCCTGTAATTACACCATGATCTGTCAGTTCTCAGCTGTATTAACTAAATTTTTTGCATTCAATCCCATTGTCTCCGTTAAAAGGGGAAAACATATATAAAAGTGGGCTTCATTTAATCCCCTGTCAAACAATAATGTATTATAAAAATTATATAGTAGCTGTCATTGTTTTGTCTAATTTCAGTCATTTTTCTGACAAAATAAAAATTGTCTTAACAGATAGTTTAAAGGAATATTAGCAGAAAAAAAATTGTTACATTGCCACTCCTCATGTTTCTGCCATTTTTAGGACTTCATAACACATTTTCAAAAAGTGAGATTTACTTAGGAAACTACCATCCAGCTTTTATTATCAACCCACAATGTAGTATTTTTTTATTTATTTATTTATATATTTTTTTTTAAAATGATGACCACTTTTTGAAGACTGAACCAGTGGTTCTCAACCAGGTTACCATGACACTTTGCTGTGCCATGGCACCAGCTCTTTATGAGGACTGAATGTTGAGTTTGAAATGCATCTGTTATTCTGACTGCGAAATGTAAAAATAGCTATATACTTATGTATTTGCATGGTTCATTTCTCCCTTAAACAATGACTTATAAGTTGTTCGGACTGCTCTGAAATGTTTACACTGCATGTTAGGGGTGCCCACAGGAATAGTAAGTCAGAGACAGAGGGGCTGATACACTAAGAAATGGAGGAAATCTGGGGCAAACCAATGATACCATAGGGAACAAATAAAAAAAAAAAAAATGTTGATTTAAATGGGGTATTTAAGCCATTGAATGCTAGATAGGTCCTCAAGCACATTGCACAGTAACCCATTGAAAGGTGTTATAAAGCCCCATTTAAATCAGTGGGGATTTGGGAAATTTGCATTTGCCCTACAGCTGAGTCAGAGAATGTGTTTCCAGACTGCAGGTAGAGGGAGTTCTCATTATGTAAAGTGCAAGAAAAGGAGGTACTCAAACTAGTGATCCAAGGTAAGTTTGTATAATTAAAGAAAAATGAAATCCAGTAGGTTAAATATTCACTACTGAAATTAAATAGGAATGCTTTATAGTTAAGATGTAAATAATTCTAGAATGTTAGCATAATCGCTGGGTGATGGACCAATGAAAAATATACAAAACTTGAAATAAAAGTTAATTTCTCACATCTGGTATTTAAGACTTGGACAGGCTGATGTAAGGAGAAATGCAGACAGACTTATGTAAAAAGTATATGTGGAGATTAACACAACAGTATATAACAGTCCATAAACTAAATAAAAAAGAATATCTGTTAAATAAAAATTCACTTTATATTAGCAGCTGTGTGTCAAAGCATAAAATGTCCATTTTTGGCACCATGCACAAAAGGTTGAGTTTTAAGGCCCACAGTTCAGACCCCCCCCCCTTCAGATACAATCCATGTTCATACATTTGGTTTGTACAATTATGGGCAGACATCAGCAAACTAGAGAGAGAGAGAGATTTCTGGCCAGACCAACTGCATCATTGGTTGAATATGCCTTTTTACCAAGCCTACTTCAATGGGAGCATGGGGCTCCAGTCAGCTCTTATGGGGCATTTGTTCAGCTAAAAACAAACCTGGAAGTCTGTGGATCCCATGCACAAACTTCTGGGTTGCATGCACAGTCCCACAGTGTCAGACGTGCAGAAACTGTCCTGCTCGATGCAACATTGATGAATTGGGAAAACATTGATGGGTCACTTTTCGACCCTGTAGCGACACCCCCCTTCCCCCGATGATCCACAGGGGCTCAAAATGCAAGCTTGGCATCATCAGAATGTCTGCTCTCAGGGGAGCAAGCTGCCAATGGGACAATCACAAGATAAAGAGACCGAATACCTCTAGCATTCAATGACCATTTAAATCAGTGAGGATTTTAGTGAATTTCCATTTGTATTCTATGCTGCCATGACGAATTGCATCTCTGACTTCCTGAATACTGCCCTATATGGGAAATGATTTAAACTGAAAGGTTTTATACATTCAATGTAAGACTATATTGATTTTTGTTCTTCTCAATCATGAGGAACACTGATAATGTATCATTATACCCTACCAGTATATAAAGAAGAAGCATAATTATAAAATATTTATATATATTTTGAAGGACTTCACCTGTTCAGTAAAACAGGTATATCCTAACTACAGGGAGATAGCACATTCAAAACATATTACAGCTGAAAACAACATGGTACAGAAAAATCTAAACTATAACCTTTATATAGAAAGGACATGAAAATCTATGCTCCCATCCTATCACAAAAAAAACAAGTTTTTGAGATAATACATTTCAGCAAGGTATCTCTCAGTAATAGGGACTTCCTTATTTTACTCAGCAGGGCAAGCTTTAACATTATGTCTTTATTTACTTCATATTCAGGGTAATTTTCCTTCAACGTGTCCATCTTCCAAGCTAAAAGCACAAAAAGCAGCATATGAATTAGTATGTAGAAGGTCAGGAGATGTGCCTAAATGCAGCTGTCTCAGCTCTCTCTATGAGTAAGAAAGTCTACGTGAATGGGGTATATGTGAAAAAAACAGTTTTGGCATGGAATGCCTTTGTTCATGCAGAGTTTGTTAAAAAAAAAAAAAAAAAAATCCATAAGGTTAATAACTGAATATGACCTAGAAAAGAAAGCAAATAATCTGCAAAATTTGTCTTGCTAGGCTTCTTTAAGGCCTTAGTAAAGAGCAAAAAACAGAAAAATATTTTTGCTCAACCTCTATTTTGTGCACAAATGGTCAATTTGCCTTTGAGTATATACCAGCCTCACATCATTATACAAACCAATTGTGTCTTCACATTCTATTATGGTTTAGAACATGTATGTTTATAAGTATGGGATCTTCAAATTCAACAAAATGTGTGTATCCTATTTATGTAGCTTTTATTTTGAAGAAGCTTCGTCCTGAAATCTCTGTAGGTGATACCTCTATTCCCCACTAGGCGGCCTCATCTGTTCTTGTAATGTGTCTTCACAAATAGCTCTCAGCATTATGTTTGGAGGATCAACTTCATCTAGAAGACTTTGGGCGCTTTCCAGAGTGGCTGTGCTCTTTACCTTTCTTTTGTTTGTGGTTTTTTTTTTTTTTTTTTTTAATTTTAATGATTGCACTCTATTCCCTGACTGGTAGTCCTTTTGTATAAATACAGTTTTAAAGTAAGTTACAGCTGCTGAAAGGACTTTTAGATTTCTTGGTCCTCTGTTTATTTGGCCTCAGAGTAATAACATCCCCACCTCCATTAAGAGCATTAGATTTCTGCCCGGAATGGCTTCCTCCTGCAGTGTTAAAAACCCCTGGTTGGAGAAACAGATATGTAAGAATGTATCGTATATATATGCACAATAAATAAGCAGGTTATATTTGGTACACAAAGGAGAATCATACTTACAGGAATGTCATTAACACTGTAAGCGTCAGAAGGTTGTGCAATTTATTATGATCCAATGCATTGCACACACGTACCCCTTAGTTCTTAAACAGTTAACCCTTTGAGTGCCAGAGTGGCACGGAACGCATTGTTTTGCAACGCGTTCTGTACCACTCTGGCACTCAAAGGGTTAATAATAACGGAAGTACCCATCTATGTAGATACTTTTATACAGCAGTCTTTTCATAACTATATATTGTTTGGGAAGCTCAGTCTATGAGGACTGATAAAAGGCGTGCAGCTTTGCAGTAACTCTATTAATTCTAATGTCAAATATGATGTAATCAACAAAGAATATGCTGGGTATGGGTGGAGTACTTAATGTTCATGGAAGTTTTAACTGTGGCTTTCCATTGTTTTGATCCCATGAGTAAGAATCTTCACTAAAACTTTAACCCTTTGAGTGCCAGAGTGGTACAAATGCATTGCAAAGCAATGCATTCCGTACCACTCTGGCACTCAAAGGGTTAAATAAATATTTTTGTCTTAAAGGGATAGCAATATTTCACAAAAAACAGCTCTAATTAATCTTCATAGTATTTGGACCATAGGGTGTTATTTCAGAGTTGTAGTTCAAGAGTAATTGGATGACAAAGTATCCCCCTCCCGCCCCTTTTACCTAGTGTAACACTGTTCACCTCAGATGTGGATTCTGGTCCACAGATCAGACAGCTCACAGCAAGGGACAATCTTCTTACTGTGAGCATAAGGAAAACCCTGCCTCTCTTGAAAGGTTTTTCAGGTTTTTCCTTATGCTCACTGAAGATTGTCCCTCTCTGTGATCCATCCGGACAGTCTTGCTGCTCTGAGCTGAGCGGTGTCATATCAGTAAAAGGGGCTGGAGGGGGATACTTTATCATTCAATTACTCTTGAACTACACCTCTGACAGGACTGAAATAAAGCTCTCCATGGCCCAAATACTGTGAAGATTCATTGGAGTTGCTTTTATTGTGAAATATTACCATCCCTGCTTTAATATGTACTTGGAAGAGCTGAAGACGTTACTATTGTTTTAACCCTTTCTGTGCCAGAGGAGTATGCAACTCATTGTAAAGCAATGTGTTGCATACCCCTCTGGCACTGAATGGGTTAAGTAACATTAAATAAACCAATTTAGCTGTAAAGAGACACTATCGCTTACAGAGGTTAATCATATTACTCATGGCATCTACATTCATATGATTAATGTACAAATACATACCAATTTTGTTGCTGCTCGTATGCACAACCTCCGAGTCTTCTGCAGTTTGCTGTTTTAGCCTTTGAAGGTATTTGTCAGCCAAATATTTAAACACTGTAAAAGAATGTATTCTAATTACAATTTCTCAACACGGTTTTCTTCTCTAGTCTATGCAGGCATATAGGCATATTCTTTCAGAGTTCATTATTTCCATGCTAGAGATTGGCAATCTGCAGCCTTTCAGCTGTTCGGACTACAATACCCACATATGCCCTGTTCCAGGCACACAATACAATGCCTGTCTTCAGGTATAAGCCATCCTGAGACTAACCTAGTTTTAATAGCAGCACTGTGTTTGACTTTTTAAGGTACAGTAGCACTTGAAAATTATCTGGGGTTATGTACAATTACCTGTCCCAAGGATGGGCATGTCCAAATTATGCGTTTTGCATCATATTGTATGTGGGGCTAAGCTGGATGGGCATGGGTGGTTGATAGGAAGATTTTGCCATGAAATGAGTGGAAAACTGGAAAAATTAATTCTGAAAAACCAGGTCTCCATGGCAGATCTGGAAGTATGATGCTAGCATCTGTGAAAGTACTTTGTATGCTTTCTGATACCTAAACTCAAGTCTTGCATTTGCTCTGAGGTAGCAGATATTCCTGCCTTTTTTCACGGCTCCCACTGATTGACCAAAATTGTCTTTAACCCTTTTGAATGCCAGAGAGGTATCAAAGATATTGTGTTGCAATGCACTTGATGCCTCCCTGGGATTCAAAGGATTAAATGGATTAAGATAAGATATCAACCTTTCTAAATGAAAGAGCAGTGGACACTAACTCAAATCAATAATTTCTTCTCTCTCAATACAAACAGCACAAACAACACATAATACATGCTCTATGAACACAACAATTTACACATGCATTCAAAAGCAAGTTTAGGGTTACATTTTAGGGATTTTTTTTTTAAATATGCTCATTGTAAATAAGTATATATTAACTCTTTGAGTGCCAGAGAGGTATGCAACACATTGCAGAGCAATGTGTTGCATACCCTCTGGCATTTAAAGCATGAACCTAATCAGTTTTTGGTGTATTTGTTCCTTTAAGTGGATATTTTGCCATAAAAACTGGTTTAATTTGTTTGACAGCAAATTAATTTGTGCCTATATATTGCACTAACCATTTTTTGTTAAAGTGGAACTTACATCCGCTATAAAGTCGCCCTGCTACTAGCTACAGAATATATATTTTACCTTTGAAAAGTAGCCCGTTCTAAAGAAATCAGTCATTGTAGGAGACTGATGGCAAGGTTAGCGCAGTCTGCACGCCTGCGCCGCCAGTCCCTTCCGGTAACCATATGGTGCACTGCAGTCTACACAATGGAGACTGGGACTGACAGTGCAGGTGTGCAGGCAAGATGTCTGCGCTGTCGCCTGGGTTCTGGTCTCCTACAATGATTACTTTAGAACGGGCTACTTTTCCAAGGTAAAATATATATTCTAAAGCTAGTCGCTACCTGCTTAATTATAGCAGGGTGACTTTATGGCGGATGGAAGTTCTGCTTTAAATAGTTTTTGAGAACTGAACCATTATGTTTCTAGTGGCAACACTGCTAGTTTATACTATTCCCTCCACAATAAGCTAGTTAGCTCCGTCTTAGGCCAAACGTCTCTCACTTTTCTATTAGAGATGTCCCCCAGTGTAATGGCTCTGCCTAGATTCATTCATAATACAGTGCAGTGGTTATAGTGGCCCAGTACACAAATTATCATAAAGTGTCAGACTGTGCCACCCACCAACAAAGGTTAAGTTCTCAAAACCGGTTTGGATTTCAGATGGCTAGTACAACAAAGGCAGTTTTTAATTCCCTTAATACTCTTTAACATAATAGTTTTTAGGGTGGCAGGTCCCCTTGAATTAGTGTTTAAAGGGCTAGTAATGTTTCATAATAAAAGCAGCTCTAATTAATCACCATAGTATTTGGACTTTGGAGAGTTATTTTAATTCTGTCAGAGTTGTAGTTCAAGAGTAATTCAATGACAAAGTATCCCCCTTCCTCCCTTTTTACTAATGTAACACTGTTCAGCCAGATCAGAACGGAGGTGCCCAGGTAGACTGCAGAGAGGGACAATCTTCAATTAAGATAAGGGAAAAACCTGAAAAGCTTGTCAAGGGGGGCAGGGCTTTCATTGTTCTCATAGGAATAAGAGTGTCCCCTTCTGTTATCTGTCTGGTCTATAGACTGCATTCCACATCTGAGAAGAGATGGCTTACACTAGGCAAAAGGGGTGGGAGGGGGAAACTTTGCTTGTGAATATCTCTTAAACCATAAAGGTTTGAGAGATAAGACTTATATCGTTCTTCATGTTTTTTTAATGCCTACAAAATAAAGATAAAACGAAGTATTATTATCCCTTTAAACACAGCCACAACTGTGTCAACCCTGTAAGAGAAAGAGGGGTGTACAAATCAGTGCTCTGCATGCACCCCTGGCACTTGAAAGGTTTAAAGAAATATATCACCAAAGTTAGAAAAATAATCATATTGAAGACTCTGCACCTGTTCAGAACGATTAATTGCACATTCGTATTGCCCCTAATTTTTACCATTAAAAAAAAAAAAGCTACTCCTGTCTGTTGTAATAAGTACACTACTGATGCAACAAATAAAACGAAAATATGATGAATATGATGTGTTTAGTATGATATGTGCAGGGAAATAAATACAGCCAACATTAAAGGGGATCTCTCACCCCTTCAAAACGTAGGCTTATTAGATAAAGTATATATCGATAATGTTGAAAATGTTATTTATTTAAAAAACAAAAACAAAAAAAAAAACGCTATTTGAGTTAAAATTATTGCTTTGGGGGGTGGTGGCCTACTGCCTGAAGGGAAAGGTCGCTGATCTCTGAGGCTCCTGTACTCCAGTCACCCAACTAGGCAAAATTAGCTTTTACCCAGAGACTACTATATCAAGCAGCGGCTCAACTTCATCGTGATTTGTCACAATCTCGAAATGCTCCCAGAAATCGGATAAAACAGCGCATATGGCAGACTTTCCATAAATGGGATTCTGGACCTATGGTGCCAAACACCTCTCCTTCTGGTCCCGACTCAGTTCCGCTCTGCACCAAACAGGATATGGTCTCGCTAAAGGACTTACTTTTATCCTTTAAACAAGACCTGTCGGAAGAGCTCCAGAACAGTGTGTCCTTACTTAAGACCGAGATACAGCACATTGTCGGACACACTGACGCCCTGGAGGCCCGGGTGTCATCCATATCTCGATCCCAATCGGAGCTAGTGGAGGAAGTTGGGCACCTTAAAACTAAATACCGACGCCTATATGATGCTATGGAGGACCTGGAGAACAGATCTCGCAGGTTGAAGGTGCGCATTCGTGATGTCCTGGAATCACTGATCTGCCTGCCTTCCTGCAGAAAAACTTCTCTCAGCTCCTACCTGACCTTCCGGAGTCGATGTTAGCACTGGACCGGGCCCATCGAGCGCTCAGACCGAGGTGCCCGGCGGGTGCACTGCCAAGGGATGTCATTATGTGGTACACTTTTTACACTACCAAGGAAGCCGTCATGAACAAGGTACAGATGGACGCACCGTAGTTAGACTGCGTGACGCCGCACTTTTATGCTGACTTGGCCATCACCAACTTACAGAAATGCAATACTCTATGCCCCTTGACAGCCTTTCTTCGTAGCCGAGAAATTCCTTACCACTGGGGCTTTCCGTTCTAGTTAGCGGCAACAAAGAATGGTTTTACGGCGACACTGCATGACCCCTCAGAGTGTCAGCTATTCTTGCATCGTTTGGGTCTAGAGGTGCCTCCAGAAGTCCAAGCCCTATATGAGGAATTCTCTTTTCCTGATCCAGAGGTACCTGCTTAACTTTGGCAGAGCACGGAGTACTGTTATATTGCGGACTATGCTCCCTTCTGTTGACCCTCGGTTCTGGAGCCAGTGTCCACTCTCTCTATACTGCTCGACTATGTTGTGAAGGTCTTATCTGCACTCATCTCCTCAAGCCTGGACTTTGTCTCCTCAGGTATCCTGGTGCCCCTTAGGGTGTCATCGGGCCGTGGCTACTGCCTGTTACTAGGGCCCTTGGAGGGTCGACCCGGTGCTGTGTATTCGCTTTTATTACTTGTATATTGTCTGTGCATGTACCATTTGATTCTGCTACTGATGTTGTTGTTTGCATTTCTGTACACTCCCCCTTTGTACTTGGGTTGGGGTTCTAGACTCCCAGAATAACGAGTCTCCCTGATGCATCATATTCTTCCCTGGATTACTGACTCTCGAGTCATAAGGGAGGAGTGAGACCTCCATTCCTTTCCCTTGCGGGTACCTAGTGCCCTCTCTGGTCTTCCCTCATCGCCATCATATGTCCCTAGTGTGAGCTACTCTAGGGCGGGACGTGGGTCATGTTGGGATCTCATCTTAGCTTCCCCTCTCCATACGCTGAGCCCCTGGGCTTCTTTCAAACCTTGATTCCCTAGTACTTGCTCCCCTGTTTGCTATTTCTGATGGGATGGGGTGGTTGGGGTTGATTACGGGGGTTCAATGTGCAGATGCTTCCTCTGGTTTATTGCGGGGGGGGGGTGGTGGAGTGATGTCTGCGGCCCGTGGTGCCCTGGTGAGTGGTGCGTTATGTGCGCCTCCCCAGGTGGCCGGGTCACGTGCAGGGGGGGCACTTCTATTTAAGTTGGCTGGGGCCCAGGACTCCCACGTCGGGCTTGCCACCTTGTGATCGGGGATTTACAGAATGATGAGTTGGCTACTGCCATGGTTGGCGACCTGGGACTCCCGGATTTCCACCTGGTGCTAATGGGGGTGTTTTTTAGCCCTTGTAATTTGACATTTTGGGGATTTGTGAACCTCGGTATGCATGGACATGTACAGTTCTTTAATTGTGGTTTTTATAGTTGTGACTGAATGCTTAGCTTCACCTAGCACTGATCAGCGGGGGATATCCCTTCCTTTATGGGTGACTGGGGACGGTGGTTGTTATGGACACAAATAAGTTGCAGCAAAACTGTATTCATTGCATGGTTATGTTCTCATGTCATACATCACACATTTAGCGCAAAACCATTTTCCTTTGTCTCTTTGTTTTTTTTCCTGGTCTGTTCGGGTGGGAAAATGACAAAGAAGGACAAGCTCCCTTTTGTTTCCCTTGCTTCTAGGAGATGGGAGTGTCAATCAGGTAAAATGTGCTGGTGATGGGCGGGGCTTGCAAACAATAAAAGAGGTGTGCAGTGAGCCCTTGGGGGAAGAAGAGTCTTGGAGCATGAGAGCCATGGAGGGGAGTATGTGACCAGCAGCATGGGCTGCCTAGGCCCCAAGAACTGTTTCAGGATCCTGGCCTGCTTTTTCCCTGCGGCAGCAACCTCATTGTTCCAGATAGATGAGTATAGAAACTAAGTATCTCTCTTTCTTTTATACTATCTATAATATTTCTAGGAAAAATACCCTAGTAACCAACATATATCGTTTCTGTTATAATTGTTGCATATTTTGCTCATTTGCACTGCAGTAAGTAATTATCTAGTTAATATTATTAAATGTTTTAGCTAGAAAATATTTGATAATATACAGTTTATTGTTAATATTATTGTTTGATATTAAATATTATTGCTTATTGCTAGTACTGGGGTGTCATTGTGTTAATTGTGGTATTGGTCATTAGAGCAAATTTCTCTGGATATATCCTATAATTAAAGGGTTTGCTTTTTGGGGTGGGCAAATTCATATTGCTTCTAATAGCTGTGTTGCTGTCTATGTAGTGTCAGCATACTGTAGGCCCTGGCCTTGTCTTTGTTGTCAGATTTCCCTCTCAGAGCAAACACATGGTCTGACTCCATCTTGCTAGGCCCCCACAGCCTGTCTTTGTTTTCATAGCCACATGGTTGTGGATGCCATTTTCTAAAAAGCACATGGTTGTGAGTTTGCAGTTTCTTCACAACTACACTGATTTTGACACAGCTGCTATTGTGAAACCTTTTGCGCCAAATTAATTCACCCAAAGCCACAAACTGAAACAGTGGTCTGACCCTTGAATTGTAGGTCTCCTCCCTGTACTTGTTTTGGTGTAAGATCACCTAGACACCCTGTGGTGTCCCCTTTCCTAGAGATCTTCATCCCCGTTCCCTTTCTTTCTCCATCTCTGTCTTTCCCTTTTTCTTCTCCATTTTCCTTGGTATTTTTTCTTCTTCTCTCCCCCCTATTTCTCACCTCCCCTCTTTTTTTTTTTTTCTTTCCACCCTAGGTAGTGGGAGGCGCTGTTCTCTGAGCAGTGCTAGCTATGACAGACCAGGAGTGTTTGCTGCCTACGGGTCCTCTCACGGGGGGGGGGGGGGTTTGGGACCACCACTATCTTCCTTCTCTGCTTTGAAGGTTGTGTCATTTAATGTCAAAGGCCTTAACGCTCCCCAGAAGGGTAGAACGGCGATGAGAAACTATGTTTCTATTCAAGCGGATATAATCTTTCCCCAGGAAATGCATTTCCGCTCCTCGGCTATTACTAAATATTGGAATGACGCTACCATTTGCACTTCCATTCCTCGGGTTCTTGCAAGAAAAATGGGGTCTCCATTCTGATTCGCAACTCGGCTGGGTTTCATGTTACGAGAGTGTTGCATGATGTTGAGGGCTGTTATCTGCTGATGCAGGGAGAAGTCCAGGGTTCCCATTTGCCTCTTGTGAATGTGTACGCCACAATTAAGCCGGACACTCTATTTTACTCTTCTCTCCTGGTTGGAGGTGACTTCAACGAACTGATGGATCCCGTTCTGGATCGTTCTACCCCTCTCCTCCTGGCCGAGGTGACTTACTAATCTAGTGCGTTCTCACACCTTACATGACTGCTGGCGGCTGTTGTATCCCTTCACCAGGGATTATACATTCTTTTCCCATCCCCACGGGCACTATTCTTGGATTGACTACCTCTTTGCCAATCAATCCCTGACGGACAGCTTATGTTCAGCTAAGATTCATGACCTTACCTGGTCGGATCATGCCATTATCAAATGTTCCTTCTCTGGCCTCTCCTGCATTTCTGGTACACTGACTTGGCGGTTCAAGTGACTCTATTGCTTGATTCCGTGGTCCGATCTGTCTTAAGTTCAAAGTATTCACTCATCGATGAAAGTAACGTGTCTCCTGACATAGCTATTATTATTTTATGGATGGCAGACAAGGCTGTTATGAGAGGTAAGCTCATTGCAACTGCTTCCGTTTGAAGCACGTCAGAGAGGAGGAACATAGAAGACTTTCTACTTTGTTACATGCAGCTGAACAGGCTCATAAAGCTGAACCCACGGCATCTAACGTGCTTCATCTCACCAATTTATGGGGTGAGCTCAATCTACTGCTGTCCGAGAGGTCCTCAGGATTCTGCAGTGGACTCGCCAACTGTACTTTGAGAAATGTGATAAACCTGATGCACTGTTGGCGACCAAACTCAGGCAACAAATCAAATTCCGTATTATTCGATCTGTTGTTTCTCAGTCGGGTACCCTGACGTATAAAACATCAGATATTGTGTTGACATTCGCAGAGTTTTACAGCTCTTTATGATGGCAGAAACGTGCCACACTCCCCGGTGACACAATCCTATCTCTGACTTTTTGCATTCCTGCCACCCTACCCTGCCTCAAGATGTTTTACAATCGCTGAATGCCTCCATCTCTGTCGAGGAGATTGCAGTTGCCTTGAAAACCCTCAAATCCTCCAAAGCACCTGGCCTGGATGGCTTCACAGCGGATTACTTTAAAGCCTTTCAGGCCACCCTTCTGCATTTGGCCGCACTCTACAACTCTTTCCTACAGGGCGAGAAGCCGCAGTCAGAGATGCTACTTGCCCGGATGGTGGTTATACCTAAAGAGGGAAAAGATCCAAATTTTTGTGCTAGTTACCGTTCGATTTCACTTATCAACTTTGATATAAAGCTTTTCGCCAAGGTCTTGGCTCTGCGCCTTTCTCATCTTCTCCCCTCCTTGGTACATCCGAACCAGGTCAGATTCAATCCTGGTAGGGAGGCACCTGATAACATCAACAGGGTGCTTAACCTTATTCAACTGGCTCGGGCCCGCTCAGTTCCAATGATGCTCCTCTCATTGGACAATGAAAAAGCCTGTGACAGGATTGACTGGAATTATATGTGGGTGGTCCTATATGCTTTTGTCTTTTCGGGTCCTTTTCTTAGAGGCATCATGTCCTTTTACTCAGATCCAACGGTGGCAGTCTCGATAGCTGGTCACAGCTCTGAAACATTCTCTATATGTAGCGGGAATCGGCAGGGTTGCCCCCTCTCTCCCCTACTGTTTGCATTATGTATAGAACCATTTGCATGCGCTATTTGCCGATGCCCGGATGTCAAAGGGCTAAAGGGTGCGGACAGAGGACTTTAAGTAGAGTCTATTTGCGGACAATACTCTTCTCACTATGTCGTCTCCAATGACATCCTTACTGAACATCTACTCAATCAGGGCTCAAAATTTCAAGTCCTGAGCTACTAGCAGGCCTGAAAAGTTACTCTCCACCAATTTCCATGCTTAGCCCCACCCATATCCCCACCTTATGTCTCGCACGTAATCTAACAGTGAATCAAAGACAGGGCAATACATGTTTCAACATATATAATATGGACAGGTACTGGTGATTCAAGAAAGGTAACCTGTTGTTAAGACAAGAGGAAGACACACACCTGTCACTGAGAGTGGAAATGTGGAATGTTTGAACATGTGTTCCCTATACAGGGTGGTCCTTCAAAAATGAATATCCTTCAATATTAGAGCACTGCCATTTGCCAACTCCCATCTGTTAGCAGAAAAATATATATACCCCACACTATATAACACAATATAGAGATGATTTATACTGTTAACAATCAAGTGTCTGGAATGATTCCACTGTAAAAGCGAATCAAATACTTGCTGGGTATTTAAACAAGGACTTCCAACTTGGATATCCTTGTTTAAATGCCTAAACCAATGAATATTTGATTCTCTTTTGCAGTGGAATCATTCCTGACATCTGATTGTTAACAGTATAAATCATCACTATATTGTGTTGTATAGTCTGAGGGCTGGGGGTATGTGCATTTTTCTGCTAACACACAGGACTTGGAAAATGGCAGTGCTCTAATATCAAAGGAAGGATATTAAGTTTTGGAGGTGCAGCCATCAATTTCTGTTTAACCCTTTGAGTGCCAGAGGGGTAAGCAACGCATTGCTTTGCCCTCTGGCACTCAAATGGTTAAGGGTTCGTAGCTATCCTCTTCCTCTCCTGTCTGTTACCCCTTGCCAGAGGCAGTAGGGCTAAGGCTAATACTCCTGTCTGTTGAGGAGCTCAGTGTCCCTCTTTTGGTCCCTGGTGCGACTGCTGGTGTGTCCCATGCTCTGGCGCCACTAGCTGCCCTCATGCGATGCCTTCGCGGCCACCCCAGCTCCCTATCTCGTGCCGACTGGTCTTTGTCCCTGTGCTCTCCCCGCCTGCTCTCGCTGCTGTTGTTGGGGCTGCACTGCAGACAGAGGGATGGAGCGGAGGCCCAGCATGGGGATGTGAGGAGTGGAGTGCTGGCGGGGGAATCTCTCTGTGCTCTGATCCCGCAGGGAGCCCCCACACAGTCTGGGCTCAATCAGCTAGTGAGACAACAGCACCAAGCCCTGGACAGTGCCGCAAATACAGGCAAAGGGAGGGGAGGCGGAGCCAGGAAGGGGAGAAGGAATGGGGAGTTTGAGGAGGAGAGCGTGAGAGGCCCGGGGCAGAGGAGAGCCCTCGAGGAAGCGCTTGGTAGCATAAATCAGCGCTCCCTCTCTTGCAGCTTCCACCGTTTTGGTGTCCTTATGCTAGCGCCGTATTCCGCCTGACACATCGCTGCTCATCACTGAGTGCCTCTGGTTCTGCTCTGCCTCCCCTTGGCGATAGGTGGCGCTGGCTCTGCATACAGGGCTTTCATTTCCACTCGCTCTTACTCAATTTCTACTCGCCAAATGTGAGGAGGCGAGTGGAAATTTTGAGCCCTGACTCAATACTTAATTCCTTCTCATTAAGTGTGAGTCCTTGAACATCTCTTTACCGGTGCCCTTACAAAAATTGCTTGCCTTGAACTTCGACTTCCGTTGGAAAGAATCCTCCCTTTCATTAATCTCACGGACTCTCACTCTTCCTTTTATAGAGCAAGTTTTACCCCTTTACTTAAGTCTCTTCACGCGGATCTGAATAAATGGCAATCTTATCACATTTCCTGGTTCGGCAGGATATCAGCAATCGTATAACTGCTTATCTTCAAACAGCAGCTGGTATTTTCTGAGGGAATTTTGGAGGAAAAACCAGATACCGTAAATACAGATTATTTTACAGTGTTACAATGCATCTCAAATGCCTGGTGTTGGAAACTTACCTTCGGTGACATTTAAATCTTCTTTCACAGAAGTACGATAAAATCGTAGTTTTAACCTTTTTGCTAAACCTTCTGCTTCTTCACTAGAATGGAAAAATATGGCATTGTGAAAGGTGGACAGACCATATATATATATATATATATATATATATATATATATATATATATATATATATATATATATATACACATACACACATACGTAAAATACTTTTGTTAACTCACTGCACACCACTTGTGTCCTCAAGGAGCTAAATATGTATTATAGTACAGTATGGTACCCTTGTTAGATGCAAATGGACTCAAATTCATTATATAGGTTTTGTAATAAACATAAGAAATCAAAGCATATCTGAATACCATTAGTGTTACTTTATTATAAATAAGCATTTATTTAATGTGACTAGTCTCATTTTGACATAATTTACTGATCTAAACTTTTGAAAACAAAGGTATTCTCACTGCTGCAATATATATATATATATATATATATATATATATATATATATATATAAAAAAAGAGGATTTTAGTCTTACCTGTTAAATCCTTTCCTCTTAGTCCATATAACTCACAGGAACCATGGGGAGGCAACAGCTCCTCCCAGTGGGCTGTAACAATTCTAGAAGTACAGTGGTGGATCCTCCCCCCTCCTCCACATCAGGCTACCTCACTAAGCCCCGTTCAGATAGGTTTATTTTTTCTCAAATCTATCAAGTAAGATAGGAAGGGGGAAGAAGGGAAAACTCCTGTGAGCGATGAACCCAAAAGGACTCCCACATCCAGCCACAGGAGACCCAGCATGGTCCCTTTCACTGTGTGGGAGACCTGTAAGCTATATGGACTGAGAGAAAAGGATTTAACAGGTAAGACTAAAATCCTTTTTTCCCTGTCGTCCAATATAACTCGAAGGTACCATGGGGATGGACGTACCAACATTGAGTGTTGACAGAGAAGGAAAGGACCAAGCGTCGGTCCCCCACGATACCAGAGCTCCCATGGACTATCCATGACACGGAACAGCCCAAACTAACAAAGTGTCAACGGACACTGAATAACATAACAGCACACAGGAACAAGAGCCAACAGGGCTTAAACAGCCAAAAAGAGCTATAAGGCACAGGAAAGATAAAGTCCTAGACAGGCAAAGCTGCCTCCAGGACTTTCCTGCCAAAGCTGGCTTCAGCAGAAGCCAGAACATCAACATGGTAGTGTTTGGCAAAGGTGTGCACAGAAGACCATGTGGCCGCCTTGCACAGCTGTTCAGAGGCCTGATTCTTGTAGACCCAGGAAACCCCAACAGACCTGGCGGAGTGTGCTGTAATGTGGAAGGGAACAGGTTTCCCTCTGAGCTCATAAGCCTTGAGAATGGCAGACTTGATCCAGGATGCAATAGTCACCTTGGATGCAGCCAAACCAGCCCTGGGATCCTCAGGGTCGACAAACAGAACATTAGTTTTACAGACAGACTCCCTGTCCACACACCAAGAATGAAAGGTAGACCAAGCCCTGTGGTAGGCCTTAGAAGAAACTGGCTTCCTGGCTTGGATAATGGTGGAGACCACCTCAGGAGAAAAGCCCTTCCTCCTCAAGAAGGAGGCTTTAACAGCCATGCTGTCAAAGGCAGACTGTCCACGTCCTCACTATAGAGGTAACCTTGTAGAAGGAGATCCAGTCTGCGTGGCAGAGGAAACAGATCCTAAGCAGACATCGCAAACGGTTCTGGAAACCAAGGTTGCCTGGTCCAATAAGGAGCAATATGTATGACTGATGCGCCATCCAACCAAATCTTTCTCTACACCCAGCGGATGAGAGGAAGAGGAGGAAAAATGTAGGCTGGATGAAAGCACCAATGAAAGAACAAGGTGTCTGCTGTAAATGCCAGAGGATCCCCCCAGCGCGAGCAAAACATCGAAACCTTCCTGTTGTCCCTGGTAGTCATTGGGTCGATCCAAGGACACCCCCATTTCTGGACCAGGAAGTCGAAGACCTGCAGATGGAGCTCCCACTTCCCTTGGTCCACCGTTTGGCAACTGAGGAAGTCTGCCAGAACGTTCTGCATGCAGGGAATGTGCATAGCGGAGATGGCAGGAACGTGTTTCTTCTGCCCAGGCCACAACAGCCCTGACCTCTAATCAAGAAGAAGCGCTTCTTGTGCCTCCTTGCTTGTTCATGTAAGCCAATGCCGTGGTATTGTCTGACTGAACGTGGACTCGACAGCCCCTCAGTGGAGAAGACCAGTACCCCAGAGCATGGAGAATCGCTCTGAGTGCCAACTGTTGAAGGGTAGGAGGGTCTCCTCCGCATTCCATCACCCCTGAACCCCCACGTGACCCAGAACCGCTCCCCAGCCATAAAAGCTGGCGTCCATCATCCCCAGAGTCCAGTACTGGACAACAAAGGGTATCCCCTTCCTCAGGTTGTAGCTGTCCAACCACCAGACGAGGTCCTGCTGCAGGGAGAAAGGGATGTGAAGGGAATCCTGCAGCCCCCTGAAACCACCTATAATACCTACTGACCTGCAACAGAGCCTGCCCAAATGCTTGAAAAATGCTGCAGGCGACCACCCACAGGGATATGCGGACCAGAGTCAAGCCGAAGGAGGTTTGGTGGATTTGATGGAGTATTGTTTGGACCTCCACTGCTGCCTGGGCTTTGGGGTGGAGCGTGGGGTGCTGGCCTGAGACCCAGCCGTACTCCGCCTTTGCTCTTCGCTTTGGCGGGGATGAAAAATATGCTACTTCCTCACCAGATAAGGACATTTGGGAACCTGAGGCAACAAAGTGCTCTTACCCACCAGTGGCTTCAATGACGATATTCTTCCGTTCAGGCCCAAAAAGTGACGTACCCTGAAAAGAGAGAGAAACTAGTGACTTCTTAGATGATAGGTCAGCAGACCAAATCTTAAGCCACAGAGTGCACCTCGCAGCCACAGAAAAGGCAGAAGCCTTAGCCTCAAGCCTGACAGCGTCAAGGAGGGCATCAGTCACATAGTTCTGAGCCTCAGACATGTTGACTAAAATGGCCAAAAGGTCCTCCTTAGGGGCAACCTTTACTGACAGCATCAGTAAGCTGTTCATTCCAAACAGCAATGGCTCTGGAAACCCACACAGAAGTCAAGGTAGACTTCGAGGAGGCACCTATGGCAGTGAAGGTAGACTTCAAGATAGCTTCAAGCTTCCTATCAGTTAAATCCTTAAGCGATGTGGCATCCGCCAAGGGCAAAGCAGTGGATTTAGACAGTCTGGAAATAGGGGCTCAACCTGAGGTGGTGTAGCCTACTGAGCCAAGGCTGCATCAGAAAAGGGATACAGCTTAGAGAATCTCTTGGAAATAGTGAGACTCTTGTCTGGAGTCTTCCACTCATACAGGATAACCTGATCCAAAGTGGGATTAGGTGGAAACATTGTGTAGGACTTCTTGCGCCTTTGAAAGTAAACAGGATTTTAGCCTTATCTATTAAAATCCTTTTCGCTTAGTCCATATAGGTTACTGGTTACTTTGGGTAGGTGACTGCCCCTTTAAGTAGGCAGGAACGATTCTTGAAGAGAATGCTGGGTGGAGCCTACCTCCTCTCCTTAGCTGCATCTAGCCACTTCCTCTCCAGAAAGATTTGAAACACTAACTAGTGACTAGGTAGTAAGAAGGGAAAGAAGACTCCGTGGGGGTTCTTCGGGGTCATGCTCACAGGTCTGCCACTGGAGAGCCAGGCATGGTCCCTTGACAGGGTGAGTGACCAGTAACCTATATGGACTAAGAGAAAAGGATTTAACAGGTAAAACTAAAATCCTCTTTTCTCTGTTGTCCAATATAGGTTAGTGGTAACTTTGGGATGTCCAACCACCAAGTTTCCCAGAGGTGAGAAGTAAGGCAACGACCAGGTGCAGAGCACCCAAAGTCACCAGAGCCTATATGACACATCAGATCATAGACAGCCCAACAGTAACAATGAATTGTCAACGTACACAAAACCGGTGCATAACCACACCAGGAACACAGCACAGCACACAAAACTCGAGCCAACAGGGCTTAAAAGTGAAGGAGCACTGAAGAGACTAAAGGAGAACCTAGACAGGCAAAAAGTCTCTAGGATCTTCAGTCCCAAGCTGGCATCGGCCGACGCCAGCACATCAATGCGAGGCAGTGCTTAGAAAAAGTGTGCACAGACGACCAAGTGGCAGCCTTGCACAGCTGAGGCTTGATTCTTGTACGGCCAAGATGCACCAATGGATCTAGTGGAATGAGCCTAAACCCTAAATGGAACAGGCTTCTTCCGCAGTTCGTAAGCCTTACAAACAGTAGGCTTAATCCAAGACGCTATGGTCACCTTGGATGCCGTTCTCCCTGCCCTGAGACCCTCAGGAATGATGAACAAGGAGTCAGACTGGCGAACAGACTCAGTGCGGTGCACAGAGAACTTGAGACATCGCACCACATCAAACAAGTGAAGATCCCTCTCCTTGTTGGCTGTAGGGTCAGGACAGAAAGAGGGCAGCACAATTTCCTGATTAATGAGGAATTCCGAGACCATCGTTGGGAGAAACTCCAGAGAAGTGCGAAGAACCGCTTTGTCCTTGTGAAACACAAAAAAGGGTGGTTTACAAGACAGGGCATGCAACTCCGCAACACGGCAAACAAACACAATCACCAGGAGAAATGTCATTTTCCAAGTCAGCATGCGCAGAAAAATAGTAGCCAAAGACTCAAAGAGAGGGTGCTGAAGGACGCTCAAAACCAAGTTAAGATCCCACTGAGGAGTAGGGCTCTTAAAGGCAGGAGCTGTATGAGCAACGCCCTGAAAAAAAACCTTTACATCTGGAAGGATAGCAATGCGTCTCTGAAATTAGACAGAGTGCAGAAGTCTGTACCTTAAGGGAACTCAAATTCCTGGGAAAGATCCTTATTAGCGCACCAAGAGAGAAAGGTAGACCAGACTCTATGGTAGGCCTTAGAGGAAACAGGCTTGTGGGCACTGAGCATAGTGGCCACCACACCAGAAGAGAAACCCTTCTTCAGTATTGAGGATTCAATTTCCATGCCGTCAAACCCAGATGGTCCACATCCTCCTTCCACAGGTACCTCTGTAGAAGAAGATCCGGACAAAGGGGAAAACGAAAGGGCTCGGCCACGAAGAGATCCAGGAACTCCAGAAATCAAGCTTGACGAGTCCAGTATGGAGCAATCAGAATGACTGGAGAGCCCCTCAGACGCAGTTTGAAACACCCTGTGTAGCATGGGAATGGGAGAAAAGATGTACGCCAGAGGGAAGTGCCATGGGATGGACATGGCTTCCACTGCCAGAGCCAGAGGGTCCCTATAGCGACAGCAGAACAGCGGAACCTTCAGATTGTGCCTCGTCGCCATCAGATCGATGCAAGGAAGTCCCCACCTCTAAGCAATGAGGTTGAACACATCTTGAGTGAGTTCCCACTCTGCGATGGCCACTGTGTGCCAACTTAGGAAGTCTGCCAGCACGTTGTCTACGCCGGGAATATGAACTGCGGATATGGCAGGAAAATGCTGCTACTCCCAGGTTAAAATAGCTTTGACCTCTAACCAAGCAGCGAGACTTCTTGGGCCGCCTTGCTTGTTGATGTAAGCCACGGCTGTGGCGTTGTTGGACTCTACTCTAACTGGGCATCCTTCCCAATGACGTGTCCAGTGGCGAAGAGCATGAAATATCACCCAAAGCTCCAACACATTGATGAGAGAGAGAGATTCCTCCAGGGACCACCGACCCTGGGCACTGCTGTGACCCAGGATCGCTCCCCAGCCGGACAGACTGGCATCCGTCTTCACAGTAGTACAGAAGGATATCATGAAGGGACAGCCTTTCAGCAGATTGGAGAGGTTGAACCACCACGACAGGCTCAGCTCCACATGAAGAGGAAGAGACACCGACATCTATAAGAGATCCTGCTGACCCCTGCACACATGGATGACGTTTCCTAGTGTGAGCCATGGCAAACGGAACAGCTTCTATGGTGGAAATTAACTTCCCCACCAGGGAGGTCAGCTTCTTGGCCAGGACTGGATTGTGAGCCAGAACAGCAGACACTTTGTGAACGGACTGGTGAGCCACCTCGTCCGTGAGAAACACCATACCCTGTTTGGCGTCGAAGAGGAGACCCAGGAAGACCAGTCTCAGAGGATCCATCCGTGATGGGTCAGCGGATGAATGCAGTCCTTGACCTGCTGACTAAGGCGTTGTGGAGAGGGGACATTCAGAAGTAAGTCGCCCATGTATGGAGTGACTGATACCGTCCCGGTAGAGGGCAGCCACTAATGCACCCAGGACGCGATGGAAGACCTAGGGAGCTGTAGTCATACCACAGGGAAGAGCAGAAAACTGAAAATGCCCTTGGTCGCAAGCAAACCGGAGGTACTGCCGGCTCTCTGGATGGATGGCAATATGGAGGTATGCATCCTGAAGGTCCAGAGAAGCGAGGAATTCTCCAGGAGACATGGCCATGATCACAGTCCGCAGGGACTCCTGATGGTAATGAGTCTTGACCACAAAGGAATTGAGGTCCTTGAGGTCCAAAATTGGACAACAGACGCAATATTTCTTGGAAACCACAAACAGGTTGGAGTAAAAACCCAAACCCATTTCCGGTGCTGGTTCCAGAACGTCCTTGTTCAAAAGGGTCTGGGTAGCACTATGGAACAGTGAAACCCAAACCCATTTCCGGTGCTGGTTCCAGAACGTCCTTGTTCAAAAGGGTCTGGGTAGCACTATGGAACAGACGTCGCTTCTCCGCTCCCTGAGGAGTGCGAGAAGGAAAAAAAATCTGAATGGGTGGAGAGAGACGAGAGGAAAGGGATCCTGTACCCTTCTGACACAACCTGCAAAACCCACGGATCCCCCCTACAGTGTCTGTCCAGACACTGAGGAAGTGGCGCAAACAACCACCCACTGGTGCATGGGGATTGGGGTTCGGCGAGTCGTGCCAAAGCAGGTTGGGAAGCCTTGGGCTTGGTGGAGTACTGCTTGGTCCTCCATTGTTGTTTGGGCTTGGAGGAGGAGAGTGGAAATCTGGGGAACCGCCTGGTTCACGGCGCATGCCTCAGCCTGAAAGGGATGAAAAAGCAGATTCTGTTTCACTGGAGGCTTCTTACTAAGCATTAAAGGCAGCAAAGTACTATTAACCCCTGTGGCCTCACTAATGAGGTGCTTAAGCTCCAGCCCAAACAGAGACATACCCTGAAAAGGCAATGAAAGCAAGGCTTTCTTAGAAGTAGTGTCTGCAGACCAGATCTTGAGCCAAAGAGCCTGTCTGGCTACCACAGACATGGTAGAAACCCTAGCCACCAAGCGGATGGCGTCATAAATAGCAGCAGAAACATAATGCTGAGCCTCAGAAATGTTCGCTGTTCAGTCCAAACTTCAATGGCCCTGATCACCCAAACACTGGCGAGCGCAACAAAGTACCAGTCGTAGAAAAAAATGGATTTCAGGGATGGCTCAAGCTTCCTGTCAGTCCAGTCCTTGAGGACAGATGCGTCTGCCACAGGCAAGGCCGTAGACTTAGAAATGCTAGAGACTGGAGCGTCCACCTTGGGTGGATAAGCCCATTGAGCTAATGCCACTTCAGAAAAGGGATATAACTTAGCAAACTTCTCAGAAACAGAAGGCTTCTTGTCAGGAGCTTTCCAGTTGTCAGACACCAGACGGTCAAGAGTGGGGTTAGGTGGAAAGAGGTAGACTGCTTCCTAGGCTCCTGGAAGACATCAGGGGGGTCCACGGAAGCCTCTGGAACCAAGCAAATGTTTAGCGTGTTTAACACTGCCCTGATCAGGCCCTCAGCAGAGGGATCAGTGTCAGCCTCAAAGAGGTCCCCAAAGAATTGGGAAGAGAGCACTGCAGAATATTCCCCCTCATCAGAATCCACCTGTAGTTCTTCTTCAGAGGAGTCAGATACATCAGGTACCCCCTGCGGTTTTGGTATGGAAGACCTGATAGGAGTAGGGGGTTGTCAAGACTGGAAGACTCCCTGCAATTGGGGTGGAAGTTGTAAGGTAGACCTTAGGACTCTAGTAGCGGCCTTAAACTCTTGCATCCAAACTGGCTCTTGTGCATGGCTGGAGGTCACTGGGGAAGATGCAGGAGCAACAGTGCATGCTGGGCATAAATGACCTGAGTACTCTCTAGGTAACACCGATTGACATGAGGAGCAGCGCGCAATGGGGGACACAGACACCCCAGTATCCTTAGTCTTAGGTCTAGCCCCTAGCTCCAATGGAGTTGACATCCTCACAGTGTCAAAACATTCCAAGTGTAATGAAACAACCCAATACAGTATGTAAGATTAAAATTTCACTCCAGAAATTGCCAATTTGCACTTATCTGCCAGGCGAAGGGTTCATAATCTGCTGAGGAGAGAAGAAGAGTCCAAGCCCTGCATAGCATACTCGTGAAGGGAAAGCAGAAAATGGCTGCCGTTGCAGGAGCTAATGAGAAAAGAACTCGAGAAGCAAGCACTCATGGGAAATGTAGCTTTCCCTACAAAAGTACCCCAACAGTGCCTGAAGCCCCCAGAGCCCCACAAAATACACAGAACATTGACCGGACAATAGAGCAAGGGCAGACAAACAAAATGAGCCTTCTCTGAAGTCGCTACGTTGAGTGGTTGCAGAGATATGTCCCAAACTGTAAAGTCCCATAGACGTGAATTGAGCAATGGCATCTATGCAGCAAAGCACACTGGAACTCAAATTTGCAAAAAGAAGCCTCAGTGGGCAACTCCTGGGGAAAACTTGTCAAGCAATATTTTCCCCCCAGGGCTAAGAGGTCCACAATAGCACCTGGAAACAGAGTTATCCACTAGGGAATGTCAGTAATGGTAATCCGCCTAATGGTGGTATTCCGTATCTAAAAGAAAACAAAAAATAAGCTAAAACTATAGCAGAACTGTTCTCTTGCCTTGTATCTTCATCAAGGAACAAATCTTTCTGGAGAGGGAGTGGCTAGATGCAGCTACGGAGAGGAGGCAGACTCCACCCAGCATTCTCTTCAAGAACTGTTCCTGCTTACGTAAAGGGGCGATCACCTACACAAAGTTACCAGTAACCTATATTGGACAACAGAGCAAACAGTAGACTGAGCTTCTACAGGGTTAACAGGAATGTTAAGGGTAGTAAACACCACCTTGATGAGTCCCTCAGCAGTGGGTTCATGGTCAACCTCAAAGGGGTCACCATAGGCATGGGAAGAATCCCATTCTGCACACTCAGCATCCTCAGACTCTTCAAATGACTCCTCAGAGGAATCAGAACGATCAGGAATACCAAGGCCTTAGGGGCCACAAACCTGAACAACGTGGGGGCCTTCCAAGACTGAAGAACCCTCTGATGAGAGAGGGGAAACTGTGCCATAGAGGACTTTAAGTCCTTGACCCAATGTGGCTTTTGTTCATGGCTCAAGGGCCCTGGCAGAGAAGCAGGGGCCGTAGAGCATGAGAAGCATAAGTGACCAGAGTACTCTCTGGGAAGCCCTGCTTGGTACGAGGAAAAGTAAGCAAGGGGGGGGGGACAAAGAAGACCGTAGCCTTAGGCCTAGCCCCATGTCCCTTTTGATCTGCCATCCTAACAGGAGAAGAGTCTTACAGTGATAGGAAACCCAAATACTGTCAGCCAGATTAAAAAAATCAACCCAGAAAGCCTAAAATGTACTTATCTGGCAGGCGAAGGGTTAACCTGAGGAGGAGAGCAAAGGAATCCAAGCCCTGCATAGGATACTCAGCCCAAGAGAGAAAGAAAAATGGCATCCAAACTCAGAGCCTATAAGGGAAAAGCCAGCAAAATCGGATAATATTGGAAATGTAGTTTCTCTCGATGAAGTACCCAAAAAGCAGAACCCGAACCCCCCAGGGACCCCCAAAACACTGAGGACACGAACGGAGTGTAGGGCAAGGGGAGACAAGAAAAACGAGCCCTCTCTCAACTCAGTACATGGAGCGGTTGTAGAAACAGCCTGGCCCATAGAAGTCAATGGAGCAATTGTGGTTATGTGGTAAAGCACGCTCTTAAATGTGTGGAATTCAAATAAACTGAAAATCTTTACAAGTGAATAAAAAAACCCAAAACACAAACAGAAAATAAATATTAAAAACTCATTTATCCAAACAAAAAAGAAACAGATCCCTCAAACCAAGAAAATGGCAGGGAAAGGGTTGATTACCACAAAACAGCCAAAAGTACTCCAAGACTCAGAGAACAGATAGATAAATGACCCATTATGAGTGGAAGAGTTATAAGGAACTCCAGGAAGACCCTTGTGTGGAGGGGAACTGTGGACAACTGGACCATGGCACTCAAAGGGTTGCTCACCTTTTTTGTAGGACTTCTTCCTTCAGATTACCATTGGGTTGTATGATTCTCTCCTAGGGCTACACAGGATCCACAACAGCACCTTTTAACTGGGCAATCCTCCCAGGGAAGCCAGTAATGGTAATCCACCTAATGGGGGAATTTGGACACCTCATATCTAAGAAAAAATAATAAAATAACTAAAAACAGCAGAACTGTTCTCAGCCTTCTAACCTGGATCTTGGAACAAATCTATCTGGGTGGGGCTTAGTGAGGTACAGAACAAACATCAAACCTGTGCTCCTCCAGTCTAATTACAAATAGTGTGCCCTGTATTAGTCATGTTTAATAACACTGTGTATAAATTTGAGGCATTGGTGCCCACATTTTTGGCTGAAAATAAAATAAAAAATGACCCCTGACAAGATGTTATAGCAACGCGTAGGAGGGGGACCCTTTTATATACTTTCTAGTTGAATATGTGGAGGTCCCCATGTATGCAATTAAAAAACAGTGACAAACAATATTTATCTCCTTTAGCTTATTTTAGCAGCTCCTCACTCTCACTAATATCACACAAGAATGTTTCATTGTACCAATTCTTTTCTTCACATTCCAGGCCTTTAACAGGTTAACACATACATTCCGTTTGTTTCAACCTGATTATTCCACATGTGGCCTGCAGGGGTGATTACATGTTTCCTATAAAGGCTGATAGTGTTTCAGTTCTTTTGTAAGGGTGTCTACTCAATGCAGGCATACAAAGCAAGTGCTCCTCCACACTTTTTTAAAGTATGGTTTGTCACTGGTTTTTAATTGCATACATGGGAACCTCCACAAATTCAGCTAGAAAGTACATAAAAGGGTCCCCCTCTATGCGTTGCTGTAACATCTTGTCAGGGGTCATTTTTAATTTTATTTTCATTTTATTCTTTAGATAGGGACTTCAAATGTTTAGTGTAGGTACTTGAGGAACCTTGGCGCGGTTGGCAAGCTTATGCCTTTTTTTGGCCAAAAATGTGGGCACCAATGCCTCAAATTTATACAATTATTAAACATGCCTAATACAGGGCACACTATTCATAATTAGACTAGAGGAGCGCATGTTTGATATTTGTTTTGTGTCTGCACTTTGGGCTCTAGCCTAATGTTTGGGGGACTGGAGAACCCACTCATTCTTTGCTGCACACTTCAGTAACCTTCATTCTCTCAATGAACACTTCATAAAAAATATAAGAAAAATCCAAATGTATTATACATATACACATATATTGTTTAACACTAATGTGAGTTAGCCCTGTAAGCTGGTTTTTTTTTTTGGCTTAGTGAGGTAGCCTGATATGGAGGAGGGGGAGTCTCCACCCCTGCACTTCTTTGAGAATTGTTCCAGGCCACTGGAAGGAGCTGTCGCCTCCCCATGGTACCTGTGAGTTATATTGGATGACAGAGAAATGTATATATTTATTTTAATAATAAAAACATTACTAATTAGATTGTACACCCTTTGGGGCAGGGTCCCCTACCCAATGTACAATACTGTTCTTGCACTTCTCTCCTTCCCTCGCTGATAATGCAATGGTTGCACTTTAGCCCAGGCACCAACAAATAAGCTAGTATTTACTAATGGGTGAATATCAGCTTGGTGCTTTTAATTTTTTTTTTCCTCTTCAATGTACTCTCATTTTCAAATGTTGTTCATTAATAGAATTACCTAGCATGTTTCCCAACTGTATATTCTTATCCGCTAGGCAGGTAATGCCATTAAAGTAAACAGAAACCTTGTGAAACATATATGGCATAAATAGGAGCCTATCTCACATCTTGCCCCACTTACCGCATGTGAATATATGTTGCTGGTGAATAAGATAATTCTACTTTGTAGCTGTAGATTGTAGAAAAGAGGTGGCCAACTTGAGGATCTCCAGCTGTTAAAGGGATAGTAATACTTCGTTTTAACTTTATTTTATTTTGTAGGCATTAAAAAAACATGGACAATATAAGTCTTATCTCTCAAACCTTTATGGTTGAAGAGATATTCACAAGCAAAGTTTCCCCCTCCCACCCCTTTTGCCTAGTGTAAGCCATCTCTTCTCAGATGTGGAATGCAGTCTATAGACCAGACAGATAACAGAATTGGACACTCTTATTCCTATGAAAACAATGAAATCCCTGCCCCCCTTGACAAGCTTTTCAGGTTTTTCCATTATCTTAATTGAAGATTGTCCCTCTCTGCAGTCTGCCTGGGCACCTCCCTTCTGCCCTGGCTGAGAAGTGTTACATCAGTAAAAGGGGCGGGAGGGGGACACTTTGCTTGTGAATATCTCTTAAACCATAAAGGTTTGATAGATAAGACTTATATCATTCTTCATGTTTTTTTAATGCCTACAAAATAAAATAAAAGTTAAAAAGAAGTATTACTATCCCTTTAAAGACTGCATCTCCAATCATTCCTGTCCTTCCATTGGATGGACAGTGATGATAGGAGTTGTAGCCACAATTGCTGTAATAGTCTGCAAAAAATATTTTAAAGACATGGAACATTTTCCCTGCTGTCATTCTAAACAGACTTATGCAAACATAGCTTCCAACTGTTAGGATGCCAAAAGGGGTTGCAAGGTTTTGCATAGCCTTGCATGCTATTCCTTGCACTTAATTACAAATACTTTATCAACTTTTGACTCCACATGTGTGTCATATTTATGAAGGAAAATAAAATCATTATGCAAGCCTACAAGATGTCACATCTAGAGCAAACCAACTGTACCAAGAGTGTGGGTGGGGGGAATGAAAATTTCCCATTGTTTTTAAATGGCACGTTCAACCCTTTTAAGTTTAGAGGTCTTCTGATGTCTCTAGCATTTTAAAAGGATTTAAAAAAAAAAAATCAATTTAAAAAACAATGATAATTTTAGGAATTTTCTTTTGCACCACTTCAGGCAGTTGGTTTTCACCTCCTGGTCATAGATGCACTGAGAAAGTTGGCATCAAGCATACAATGAGTTAATCAAAAGGAATGAAATCTTACTTCTTAATAACCGTATCATCAAGTAGGTCTATTTTATTTTGAACAAGGACTGTGGGAATATCACCAACTTCAGCCACCACTTTCTCCTTCCAAGTGGAAACCGCTTCAAATGACTCCCGGTCTGTGGTTGAGAATACAAGCACACAGGCTTGGGCCCCTAAGGAAAAAATTATTTAAAAGTCAATGTGCTAGTTTGGTTCAGTCCATTTAAACCTTGTCATATATTTTCATGAACTCACATATGAGTTTTACCAAGTAGCCTGATGCATAAACATCAGGAAACTGCTCTTCAAATGAACCTATTATCTTGAATTCAAATTTGCAAGACCAGCAGAGGCAAAGTTTCTCTTTGAGCGCTTAATGTGTACAAACGAAGCATTCAGGGCAGTTGCATATTCTAATTAAACTTTGTGCATCATGAGATGTTTATTTCACCCCCAAAAAAACCACAAGTACAAAAATGTCCTAAAGTACACATCTGCTGGGTAATATAACAAATGGGTTTCAAATATATAGACTTAAAATCGGTGGTATCCTATTGAAAGGTCACCCTCTATTTGGCGACCATAAAAAGGGCAACATCATAATGTCACCTACATCAAAAGGGCAGCATCAGAATGTCACCTGCATCAAAAGGGAGACATTCTGATGTTGCACGCTTAAGGGTCACCAATTAGACATTTCAATAGGACTGACTGGAGTTTCTGCTTGTATCACTTAAACTGCTGGCAAATCCTTCCTCTGCTCCAATACAGAAAAAAAATCAACCTGGTAGCAACAGAACACTACATATGGTCTGACTCCTCACTTCCCTACTTGCCGTGTTGCCTCGAAAGGCATTCATGAGGGATATGGCAGAGTGATGCTCTCCAGATGGGGAACGGAAGAGGAAGGGGGAGGGGTGCACTGCTGTTTGGCACAAGAACATGGAGGTTTAAGGGAGATGTGATGAACTGTTTATATTGTTTGCAGCAGGAACATGTAGGATTAAGGGGTGGGTGTACAGAACTGTTTGGAACAGGGACATAGAAGTGTTGGGCTCTGTTAAGTTCAAGGCATGGAGGGTTAAGGGACTTGTGTGGTGCAGTATGGAGAGGTGCAGACAGAGGAGTGTGGAGGGGAAGGATTTGCCAGTGGTTTAAGTAATGCAAGCGAGGGGAAGAATTTGCCAGTGGTTTAAGTAATGCAAGAAGAAACTCTAATCAGGCTATCCAGCTGAAATTTCACCCTAAGTGGCAACCCTCAAGCATGTAACATCAGAATGTCGCACTTTTGATGCAGGCAACATTCTGATGTCGCCCTTCTGATGGTCACCAAAAAGATGGACATTTCAATAGATGCACCCAGTCTAAAATCCTTAAAAGCAAATGTTTCTTTATATCTACAAACAGTGTGTAACTGCAAATAATCCCATTATTTAATAAGTATGTATATTTCTGTACGTTTGTATATAATGTCTCACAATTAGTGTAAATATGTAACCTTTTACTGAAAACTATCCAGGACATACTTGAAAACGAGAGAAATCTCAATGTATTCTTCCTGGTAAAACATTTTCTAAATAAAATAGTAAACCAAATCAGGGTGGCAGGTCCACAGGTATAAAAGCAAAGTGGAGAAATTCTGGGACAAGCAAGCAATTGTCCTGTAGCAGACAAAGAAAAAAAAATCCCCAAATTTGCATTACACTGGAGACTTCTCTATCACTCAAGCGGTTAAAATCCCCATTTAAATACATAGTGATTTTACTTTGCCTCTATGGAGGCATGGGCAAAACTTTTTACCTCAAAAGTGAAACATACAAAAAAAAAAAATGTAAATTACTTCCTTCTGCAGGAGTTCCCCCGGCTGCTGAAGCCCAAAGCAGAAGCCATCTCCCTTGTCTGACAGATTCTTGAGCTCCTTGTCAGTCCCCCCAGAAAGGAGTAAGCGGTCCTTCAAATAGCCACCTCATCTACCAGAAAACGGATGGCTAAGGGGTTCCAGCGGGGGCTCCACCTGGTACATGGAGCTGCTCAGGATGCCAGAAGACTTTTATTGCCTTCAATCATAATGGGTAAAGTGCCTCAACACAGGGTAATCTAACAAATCCATACCATGATAAACCAGAGCTGACCTTACTATAAAGGAAGTATGAATTATTACCCTTAACCCCCTTAAGGACCCATGACAGTCCTGGACCGTCATGGGTTGTTATACCCTTAAGGACCCATTCTGGGCACACTGTTCGTGGAGTCTGGAATCGGATTGCAAAAAAATAATAATAAATAAATAATATGCTCTGTGGTCCTTAAGTGACCTATATCTGTATATATCACATTTTACCAACATTGTTCCAAGGGAAGTACAAGTAGTAAAAATCCTGGGGCTGCACTGTGCAGTTCCAAAACGACTCCAAAACAACTGTTCTTTAGTTGTTTTTGCAGTGCCCATAGGTCTCCTGTGCCAGACTTTCACTTTGATACCGAGTCTATGGGGACCTGCATTGAGCAGGACAGGAAACAGTCTGTGTTATGCCATTCAGCGTCTTTCCACTCACATTCTGTTCCCCCAATGCTATGCTAGGCTCGTAATGCAGACCCGGATTCAATGGCAGTTTTGCTTCAGGGGAGCACATACGCAGATGGTGAAATATTCAAGTGATCCTTGCCCTTTAAGTGTATATTTCCTTGGTCTGCTCACCCTCAATGCTCATTGGGTGGACTCTCCTCTAGTCAGGGGTCTACAATTAAATAAAACAAGACTTGTGGTTGCCAATTACTGTACCAGACTATATATTGATTTATTTGTCACAATCATTTTGTTAGCAGGACGTGTCTCAGTTTGATAGGAATGAAAATACCGATTGCGCTTAAGCTGCGTTTTCTTCCTGGGGACCAAAGGTAAAAATGTACTCTTACCCCCAGTGGCCTCACTGATCAGATCTTTAAGATCTGGCCCAAACAAGGAAGTACCCTGAAAGGGTAAGGAAAGCAACGCTTTGTTGGACGCAGTGTCAGCAGACCAAATCTTGAGCCAAAAAGCCCGTCTGGAAATCACAGACATGGTGGAAACCCTGGCCACCAAACGGATGGCATAAAATAAGGCAGCGGAAACATAGTACTGTGCCTCAAAAATGTTGGCAAGAAGGCGCAATATATCCGAAGTAGGAGCACCCTGACGGAAAGCCAGGGTGAGCTGTTCAGTCCAGACCGCAATGGCCCGGTTCACCCATGCTGCAGTGAATGCTGAATGCATGGCAGTGCCAAAAATGGACTTGAGTGAGACCTCAAGTTTCTTGTCAGTCCAGTCTTTCAGAGGGGACGCATCAGAAACTGGCACGGCAGCAGACTTAGATAGCCTGGCGATAGAAGCATCCACCTTGGGAGGATAAACCCACTGAACAATCGCTGTCTCAGAGAAGGGATAAAGCTCAGAAAATTTTTTGGACACAGAAGGTTTCCTGTCAGGAGATTTCCACTCTTCAGACACAAGGTGGTAAAGAGTGGGGTTAGGTGGAAAGCAATTAAGGGGCTTTTTAGGCTCATGAAACCCATCAGAGAGATCAGAAGGAACCTCCTGAACTAAGGGAATGTTTAGGGTAGTCAAAACAGCCCTGATCAGGCCTGCAGCCAAGGGCTCAGGATCAGCCTCAAAGGGATCCCCAAAAAACTGAGAGGAGCCCACAGCAGAACATTCCTCAGCATCTGAATCCACCAGCAGTTCCTCCTCAGAGGAATCAGATACGTCAGGTACTCCCTGTGGTTTTGGCAGGGAAGACTTGACGGATGAGGGGGTCTGCCAGGAAAGAGTTGCAGTGTGGACCTAAGGTCCCTAGTAGCAGACTTGAACTCTTGCACCCAAACTGGCTCTAATGCATGGCTGGAGGTCCCTGGAATACTTTCAGGGACATCAGAACATGCTGGGCATAAATGACCTGAGAATTCTCTAGGTAACCCTGAATGACAGGAAGAGCAATGGGCAACAGGGGATACAGAGACCCCAGCATCCTTAGTCTTAGGTCTGGCCCCAAGCTCCAACGGTACAGACATTCTCACAGTGTCAATAACCTCATAATAAAATAAATCATCCAAGTACAGTGTGTAGGATTAAAGTTTCACCCCAGAAATCGCAAAACTAGACTTATCTGGAAGGAGAAGGGTTAATCAGCAGAGGAGAGAAGGAGAGTCCAAGCCCTGTGTAGGATACTCGTTCTGGAAATAGCACAAAATGGCTGCAGCGAGCATGTGAAGCAAGTGCTCATGGGAAATGTAGTTTCCCTGAAAAAGTACCCAAACAGTGCCCGAAGCCCCCTGAGCCCCCCAACACACTAGAAACATGAACCGGATTGATAGAGCAAGGGCAGACAAGAAAAATGAGCCATCTCTGAAGTCACTAGTTTAAGCAGTTGCAGAGATATGTCCCAAACTGTACAGTCCCATAGGACTGAATGGAGCAATGGCGCCTCTAAGGTAAAGCACGCCTTAAAGGAGCAGAACTCAAATTTTACAAAATTGAAACAGTAAATTAAAAATGTATGAAACATCACTAGAACATGTTAGGATACCCAAAAACACTAAATCAGTAGGAAAAGTATCAGAACCCCCCAACCCAAAGATGCAAAGCCAGCAGCTAAAGAGTTAAAGTACCATATAAACCTGCTCCAAAATACCCAACAGCCATACAGATAGACCCAATGAGTGCAGGAGTGTGCAATAGGAACTCCAAAGGTAAACCCCTGTGTGGAGGGGCACTGTGGGACATGTGGACCTGCAGCACTCAAGGGTTGCTCACCTTTCTTGCAGATCTTCTGTCTTCAGAATACTATGTAGTAAGAAGAAGCATCAGTGGGCAACTCCTGAGGAAAGTACTTGTATGTCCACAAAAAGTACCTGGTTACTGAGCTAGCCACATCTAAGGGCATTGTCAGTTATGGTAATCCGCCTAATGGTGGTATTCCATTTCTAATAACATTTTGCAAACTATAGCAGAACTGTTCTCTTGCCTGTGTCTTCAACAAGGAACAAATCTTTCTGTAGCTGGTTGGCTAGCTGCAGCCAAGGAGGGAAGGTAGGCTCCACCCCCTGCATACAATTCTAGAATTGTTCCTGCCTACAATTAAAGGGGCCAATCGCCTACCCAAAGTTACCAGTAACCTTTATTGGACAACAGAGAAAAGTTTATTGTGTCCTTGATAGGACTTAAATCTTTCAACAAGCGGGATCTAGATACTGCTGAATCCAGTTTCTCTTCAAACTCTGTTAACCAGATTCTGAGTGTTCTGAAGACGCATGCCATGGCAGTGGCTGTCTTCAAATTATGGCCAATCACTGTAAACTGATTTTTATGCGCTGTATCTGCTCTTTTGTCCATAGAATCTCTGAGTGAGGTTCCTTCTTTTAATAACAGAGTGGTTCTCTTTGAGATTTGAGCCACTGCAGTATCCACTTTGGGAGGGGATAACCAAGCGCCAGTGTCCTCTTCTGTGAAAGGGTATATGCGCTGTATCCTTTTTGTGTTCTGAGGGTGTTTGTCCCCCACCTTCCATTCTGAGAATATCATATCTTGATAGAACTGTGTACAGGAAAAGTAGGGGCCTCCTTTTTAGATCTGATGAAAGCTGCATCCATCACATTTAATTCTTTCTGGGTGTCTGTAAGACCCAGAGTTTTTCTCATGGCCTTAACTAAGCCTTCAACCTTATCCACGCTTAAGGTGCCTTGATCTTCAGTTATTTCCCCTTCCTCAGCAGATGAGCCTGCTGATTCAAGTTCCACTAAGCTGGTTGTGTCTTCATCGTCCAGGCATATGTCTTTTCCTAGAGGTCTCTTGCATGGATGCAAAGGTCTTTTGCATTGAAGACTTCATCCATCCAAGAAAGTCATTGAACTGAGATCTTACTTAGACATTCAGAGCATAGTTTAGCATTATCAGACAGAAATCTTAGCCTTATATCCTGCGCAGGACTTTATTTTTGGAGCAGGCTTTTTCTCCCTAGAAGCCTCAGACTGCTTTTTCTCAGTTTTACCTTCCTTGGATGACATACTGAAGAAATAGTATTGCACACACCTGTATTGTAACTATTACTTAAGGTAAAGTATAACTTAAATGAGCATAACAGCCAGAGACAACAAGGAAAGGTAACTTATGCAGATCGCAAATAAGTAACTTTTTTCCAACTTACAGCCTTCCCACAGAGTTTCCCAGTGCCTGTTTAAGCTGCCCGCTCCTTCTTGCATCTGCGTTCCACCCTGGAACGCACGTGCGCATCATCAGCAGGCGCCTCTGCTTAGCGTTCCTTGAGCCGGAAATGACACGAGGGATAGAGGGAAGGTAGGATACTGGCTGATATTGCTCCATTTCAAAATGGGAATATTTAACTGCCATCTTGTAACCGGCTCTGCAGACCTCAGTGTCTGAGGGCCACAACTTGAACTGCAAGATAATTTAAAGTAAAGTAAAATGCATTGACAGGCAGATTACATGCAGAAAAAAATGATAGAGAGAAAAATTCAATCAACAAATACCTGCACAACACCCCTAATATGTACATAAATACACCTAGGACCATAGTGCAGACACTCATTCCCATAAATTGAGTAGAAAAATAAATTGCCATTTAAGATGGAGCTGGGTTGCAAACCTCTGTCCTCCAGCTTGGTAGGACCAAACTAACTGAGCAGAGAAGGAAAGCAGACAACTATATAGTTTTTTAATTGGCCCTACCAGCTGGAGGGCGGAATCAATACCCACAGTCTATTGCTATGGATTGGACACAGAGGAAAAACACCATAGGATAAAACACAGCAGGGAGACATAAGCTCACGCAACACTGAGCACAAACACATCAATGGTAGAATTAAACCCTAAAAAGCTAAGCAACCATTTCAATAATTCCCATGCCCTACAAACAAGTACCTGATAAACAACAAAAACCTATCAACCCCACCTCTCCCATGGATAAGCTTGACAAAAACACAACAGAATCTCTCACTCCATATCCCAGAACAGGGGTTACCACACAGCAATTTATATATAATATTATATATATATATATATATATATATATATATATATATATATACACACACACACACACTATTAATTATTATATACACACACACACACACACACACACACATTAATATATATAATACACACACACACACCACACACCTGTCAATCCCAAAGCAACCCAAAGTAACCTGTGTAACATCACCAGCCAAAGGAGACAACGTGAATCTGACAATGTCACACAAGCACCTGACAGCTCTAATGCATGAGGGACATCTCTGTGTCAACAGGTAGAAATTCCACTCTAACAATGTACAGATGGTGCGTGACGCTAAGATAAGGATAATCCATGTTTGTGACTTCAATCCCAGCAGCTGTAAAGAGTCATACATTCTCAAACACACCTCCGTCTACAGGAACCTTGATAATGGGCAACATGTGCAACACACACGAATAATGTAAACATAGCTTAGCGTGGTCATGACCCACAAGTAGTTCCTCTCCCTCACAAAACATCATCCAAAACACATGTGGTCCCTGTCTGGCGGTGTCACTCTCTTTCCACAGGTGATGCTGGCTATGGGTGTAAACCGTGGCTCCTCACACCACTACCAAATCCACAAACACTTGCACATGAGCGTTACAATGACGCCCACGTCCAAACAAGGAATGCCAAGGAGAGCACCTTTGACTTGGTCAAATCAAGATTCCTGTGACTGAATCACTCAGGGGGAGCTCTGCAATATGCACCAGGCAAGGCATGCAACATCATCCTAGCCTGTACCATGCTACGCAATATAGACGTCGACAAACACCTCTTGGATCAGAATGAGTCACTACCTATGATGGAGGCAGCTGTTCCATTTGCATAGGATGAGGAGACTCAGAGGGGCGGTGATACAAGACAGGCTAATCAAGAACCACATCACCTGAGAGTATAAAACAGGAATCAAACACAATGCATGTATGTCCTTGATCAAGATTGAGGAATGTGTGCAAACACATTCACATAACACACAATGATCTGTTGCACTCTGCAGGATGACTGACATACACAGCCCTGATATTGCCTGCTACAACATCACAACCACATAGCTGCTACAGTATTATCCCATGCAACAGCTATTTCATGGATGTGTCATATTGAGGGTGTGAATTCAACTGGCATCTACCATTCGTTAGGCCATGATGACATTGCTACTTCATGGATATCAGCCGTCCCCCTGCAAATAAAAGTACACCACATTGTCCATGGTCATCACATCCTTGAGTTGAACTGACAACAAACAACATTTATTGGGTTGAACCTAGCCGTATCAACCATAGAACCCTTGGAGCGATAGAGATATATCCAATGCAATGACATGCAATGCATTGGATACCACTCTGACATTCCAGGTGCTAAAAGGGATATTGGAGTTAGAATGAGAACAACAGTTGTGCAATGCCTAATGGAGCACAATAAGCATGGATATACTGTGTTAATGTTGTCTGCAGCATCTGAGTTAACTATTTAGGAGTCAGAATGAAAGGCCCACCATGTGTGTGTATGTGGGTGTGTGCAGCATAATGACATTTGTACGGTAATATAGTCTGCCTGTGTCATGGGGCTTGGTTCATATAAAAGATGATGTATTTCTACAACGTCTCGTTCACATATAAATATTGCTGATTAGCATCCCCTTTGGATTCCAGAGGGGTTGACAACCCATTGCAAAGAAATGGGTTGTCTACTTCTCCGGAAAGCAAAAGATTAATGGGATAATGATTGTTCATCTTTTGCATGACAGTAAGATGGTGCAGTTTCAAATCTTGTCATCCCTTCCCACAGGCATCCATGGCATGACCTATCATGGAACAGAGGAATGTCCAAGTGACCCTGGTGAAACGTTAACTCAACGTCCATGAAGCTCGCCTCTTGCTGTTCTCTAGTCCTGGTGTTTATTCTCTGTGAAACTTGACATTGTTAGCAACCTCTGCAAAATATTTCACATATTCAAGAAACTACTCAAGTAATGTGTATGAGTTGGCTATGAACTAAGGGTAAAAACCTGTACTGCAAATGCTGCTCCTCTTCATAGTGCAAAGGCATTTTGAAGAACATATGAGCCTCTCAACTTGGTTTATTCAGTAGGCTGTTTTTATGTGAAATATACCCTTTGGGTGCTTTTCGACACCTTTTTATACAGCTTTGTACAATACTGCATTGTATTGGTAAACATATTAAAAGAAGCCTATCAACATCTAAAATATGTCTGTTGATTTTGATGTTGTATTTCAGAAAGCAAAATATTTGTGTGCTATGTATACGTTAAGCAGTTCTTTAATCTTATGAATCTATTAATTAAATGAGACCATGAGTGGAACTGGATATGTATTGATGCAAGGAGATGATGCTCTCCCTGCATAGCGTACTCAATTGACCCATCTAGTGGCTTCTTGGTGCTCCTGTCCTGTAGCCAAACACAACATATACAAAGAATACAAACAACTAGCCAATTAATTATTTACACAAACAGCTGAGCTAAGAACAAGTGGTCATCCATTAAGACTTGAGGAAAGGTGCTTTTAAACAAACAAAGACAGGGATTCTTTACAGTAAGGGCAATTAAGCTATGGAATTCTTTGCCTCGGCATGTTGTACTTGCAGATAATGCAACTGCTTCCAAAAAAAGCAATGGATGCCTATCTAGCACAGAACAATATTGAAAATTACGACAGATGGCTTCAATGCAGATAGGATGTTGATCCAGGGAAATATCTGACTGCCATTTGGAGTCAGGAAGGAATTTTTTTACCCACTTGGGGCTAAATTAGAAATTGCTCCAGAGGGTTTTTTTTTTTTTTGACTTCCCCTGGATTGGATCAGAGGTGTTTTTGGCATGGGCTGGACTTGAAATAAAAGATAATGTTGTGTAATGTGTGCAAAAAAAAAAAGAAAAAAAGAAAAAAGAAAAAAAAGTTTGTATGTGTGTGTGTGATAAATGTGCAAAGGTCCCAACTCTCTCCGCTCCCACCTCACTCGAATGTATGCTCCTCTCTCTCTCTGTCTCTATAGCTATCCGCCATTCCTGGGTCCTTTGCTCTAGCTCACGAGAACTTGAAACATAGACAAGGTATGTCAGTTATTTTGGTGTATATATAGGGTATTTGAATGCATTTGATACTTTAGTGAGTTTGAGGTCATGTTGACAAAGTTCAGTATTACTAGATGTCAACCGTTATCTTCTTCCTTGGAATTAGATATATCGTACGTTATTTATCAACTGATTGGGAAGCACAGTGAGGTGAAAATAGGTGCAACGCAGGTTTGTGGGCTGAGTGAATTTTTTTGGCCTATGCTTGTTAGGCATTCTGATCGACAACATATTGAATGCTACACAAGTCAGACTTGGCCAACGATCATTAGCCTTTTTTATCTAAAAGCTTTTCTACCGTACTACATTGAATCAAGGCCTAAATGTACCATAGGGAATAATTCCCAAACAAAAATACCAAAAATCCAAACAAGACTTAACCCCTTGAATGCTAGATAGCTCTTGGATTTTTTTTTTTTTTTTTTTTTTTTTTTTTTTAGAAAACCTCCTGTGTGTGGCTGTGAAAGCTGATACAATGCGACAAAGTAAAAAAAGATACACTGTAAAAAAACAAAAACACAGTGAAACAATGTAGAAAAGCCTGTCTCGACAGATCAATCAGTGCTACAGGGAGATTTGCAACATTTTATAAACATCCTTACTATCTGTCAAACAGAAAACTCCCTGGATTCTGAAATTCAAAACAAAAATCCCCCCAACCCCCATCCCCCCCAAAAAGGTAAAGATGGAGAAAAAAAACAAAAAAAAACCCTTTACATGCAGAATATGTGAAGTCAAAGTAACTAATCAGAATTTATAACTATGCATTAAACCATCTCCAGAGCTGATCTTACCTACTCATTCCTTCTTCCTTCCAATAAGAAAGTGCTACACAGAAAAAAACGGCCTTCTTAACAGCTGCAGGTGGTAATATTCTGCTACAAGACAATTTTTAGCAGAAGAAATCCACATTCACTATAGAAAACAAAATCTGTGGCTAGCCAATGATCCACATAATTTCTGATTGATAGCGCCTTCCCATGCTTAACAACACTATCCCATTTTACTATGCATATTTAAATGCTTTATAAACCATAATAACCTTAATGAATATAATAGTATGCTGACGACTTCTGTAACAATTGGTGAGTGAATATTAGAGTCACACTGTGGCTTACTATAGAGAGCTATTTTTACAAAGCATGCAGAATAATGTGTAAGCAGCTCTTATGTCAGTGGGGCAGGAACAACATGGAAATGCTCAGGCATTCATCGGTTTACAAGTCCCATTTGAAACAATTTTCGTTTTGCCCCTATGGCACATTTGTTTTCCTCCAGTACTGTTCCTCTCTAGCATGATACACAAGACCCAATTTGTTAAACAAATTAAGAGCAACTTGTTCCTAGGTTATAATTGCCCTTTAAGGTTTGTTGTTTCCCAAATGTCTTGTTGTGTGGATTTGTTGATATTTTAATGTGACTCATGGGGAGCATCCTTGTTTCACTCTTTGTGATTATTACTTATTTCCCTACAGGAAACCTCTGTTCCTATGTCTCCAGTTATCTGTCTCTATTACAAGGCACCAAAAAATCTACTCAAAGCAGAACTTTCATCACATTAATATTGAGCCCCAGAATAGAAGTACAATAGTAATATGTATAGACTTAGTTGTATTTTCAAGCATAATTGCTGCATTAGTGAGAAATAGAACTTTTTAGGCAGACAGGAACCAGGAGGCATCTTGCAGGAGGTGATCTCTGCACCTGCGCTGTCAGTCCCTTCCAGTGCCTTAAGGCACAAAGGCATTCGACTCACCAATCATGGAGTTGAAGGGGACGGACAGTGCAGACTCAGAGATGCTGTCTCTGCAAGATGTCTGCACTGTTCCCTGTTGCCTGTCTGCCTAAAAATGTATATATTCACTAATAATAACTACTAGTATTTATATAGCACCTTTCTCCAAGTGGAACTCAAAGCACTTTCAGCGCACGCTCTTGGAATTAAACAAATTAGCAGCTGAAATAATAGATGTTATTTTTACCCAATCAATGGTACTCATTTATCAACCTCAGAAGGGCTGAGTTGACCCTGCAACCTTGAGGTTTGAACAGGCTCCATAGTCAGGGAATTTACCACTGAGCTATCTCACCAGCTTCTAATGCTGCAATTATACTGGAAACTACAAGTCTATATATAATCGCTATTGTACTTATATTTTGGGGCTCAATATTCATGTGATGAAAGTTATGCTTTAACCTGAAACTGACATAACGCAGAACCTTAGAGTATGTAGAATTCTGTAAACAACCAATTTATTATAATTAATTTCCATTAAGTTATATCCAAAGGTTGCTCAGAAAATGATTAAACATTGTCTATGCTCTAATGTGGAACTGTAATCTGTTTTTAATTTAAAAGCTGTCTATACAAGATACACAGGGGCATCCATGTGCTTTCTGAAGGGGAAGATGAAATAATGATACCTTAAGCAACAGAGGATTGTACATTTTGGCTCTTAAAGTGTTAATATGCAACTAGACGATATGTGCAGAATGTGATATGTCAAGTGACACACAGAGGCCTTTCTATAAAGACAAAAGTGGAGCAATTCTGGGTCAGACCAAATGCATTATGGTGAACAAACAAAAATGCACCACTACAGTGCTAGAGGGGTCCTCAGTGTATTGCTCTGCATTATGTTTGAGCTCTCTCTAGCACTGAATGGATAAAACGCACCATTCAAATCAATGGGAATTTGGGGAATTTTATTTGTCCCCTGTATTATTTGGTTTGAGCCTTTAGCTGTCAGTATAACACTGTATATTGATAGTCTTATATGTAGAGCAAGCAGCAGTTCTATCTTTTCTTCAATCTGCTGTACTGACGCATTGGACTCCCTCTAGCAAACAAGGGATTAATACAATGTTTTAATGTTTGTAATGTTGTAGGCCAAATGTCTAGTGGATGGGGTGAGTCCAGTAAGGAGTGGGGGTGTAACTAAAGGCACCTAGGATGCCTATGGGAGCCTTACATGTACATCTGCAAAGATTACACCCAAGTTTTAACCTTCTAAGGACCAGATGGGTGGTCAATGTGTTGTGAAGCACTGCATATCACACTCCACTGGTCCTTAAAGTGTTAAGGAGTCTACCAAAATGTTTTAACCCATAGAATGTGAACGGGGAGTCCGATGCATTACTTTGCAATGGTCTGAACACCCTAAAAGCAATAAAACAAACATTTAAGCTACTATAAAGCAGTTCTAAATGGGATCCTTTGTTTTTTCTACAAACATCAACCACCAGTGACATAACCCCTTGGCTATTAGAGCAGTACCCTGGAATGGAAAGGGCTTTATTATTGTTATCCTTACCTCTGTAATAAGCTTTAGTTATTGCATCAAATTCCTCCTGACCAGCTGTATCCCACAACATTAGCCTCACGTCTTCATCATTTATCCTGAAAAATATAAATAAAACACAGAATGTTAGTACCAGTTCTTTTGAGCTGCAGTTTTCTTGTATACAAAGCCCTCTGCCAAGTCTCTTGTCATGCCATATGTTTTTTTTTTATTTTCCTGAGCATGTCTTGCCCAATTAACTGGGTTGTCATTTGCTTATGCTATTGCGAAGGAGCAGAGTAGTGAATTCAGACTGACGAGGTGCACTCTGTAAAGTTCTCCTGGAGCTATTGGCCTTATGTATAAAGACTAATACATCAATTCTGCACAGAGTTGAACAAATACACATTTGTGATTTGAATGCTAGATATCACATCCAATGCAATGCATTTTATTTGCCCCTATGGTGCAGTTTCATACCGGGGAATGTTCTTGTCTAAGACCTTCTGAGGAATGGAAGTATCCAAATTACACAATTTGTGGCATAATGGGGGCGGTTTACATGTAAAATGGGCAGAATAGGGGGTGAAGAATGAAAGTGAAGTGGGAGGGGTTTTCAGGCAAAATTCACTTTGTCTGACAGATCCGGAGAGTTCTAAGTTATATTCGACAGGTTTGTTGCAGAACTGGTGCATGTTACATAAATTCCTCATATGTATAAAAAGCAAAGTGGAGCAATTCTGGGGAGAAGCAACTACCAAATAGACAATGATTTCCATGTGTCTTTAATTCCTTGAATACAAGAGATCTCCAGTGAATTGCAAAGCAGTGCACTGGAGGCCTCTCTAGCATTAAAAATCTCATTGAAAGGGGAACTTTCACCTCTAAAACACTTTTTTTTGCATTTGCTTAAGCTATTAAAAAATATTTTTGGATCGTTTTTTTTCCTCTACTTACATACTTTCTAATATATTTGATCATTAATGTAGACTAGATGCTGGGCACTTCCGCATTCTGCAGCACAGTGCAACTTCAGCCAAGCAGCGTATGACTAGAATGATAAAAGGAGCTTGCTGCAACAATAGACCGTACAAAAGGAAGTGTGAACACCCTCCCTGGGACAGCTGGGAGGAAAATTACAGGACTGGGAAGTCCTGCTCAGCTGTGCTGAAGATATTCTTTGCCACAGAATGCGCAAGTGCCCAGCATCAAGTCTACATTAAAGGGATAGTAATGTTTCAAAATAAAAGCAGCTCCAATTAATCTTCATAGTATATGGGCCATGGGGAGTGTTATTTCATTTCTGTCAGAGTTTTAGTTCAAGAGTAATGGAATGATAAAATAACCCCTCCCTCCCCTTTTACTGATGTAACACTGATCGTCTCAGAACAGAAAGGTGGTGTCCAGATGGCTTGCAGAGAGGGACAATCTTCAATTAGCATAAGGGAAAAATCTGAAAAACCCGTCAATGGGGGCAGGGTTATCATTGTTCTCACAGTAAGAAGATTGTCTCTTGCTGTGAGCTGTCCGATCTGTGGACAAGATTCCACATCTGAGGGGAGGTGGACTACACTTGGTAAAAGGGGCGGGAGGGGGAAACTTTATCATTCAATTACTCTTGAACTACAACTCTGACAGTATTGAAAGAACACTCTCCATGGCCCAAATACTATGGAGATTAGTTGGTAGAGGTGCACTGAAATGAAAATTCTGAACAGAAACCCAAGACAACAGGATGCACTTGACCCGAAAACGACTTTTTTTTAGTTTATAGGGCTAACAATAGAAACAAAAAATATAGTAGAGCAAGTGCACATGGCACAATCAAAGTGAAAGTCCCATGAGCTGAAGTTTACCAACTTGCCTGGAAAAAGTGACCTTTCCAATCCATTGCGATTACATTATCCGCAAGACCCATTTTTACCGATGTGCCGAACATATTGACCATGATTCACACACACGCACAGACAAACACAGACAGACAGACAGAAACACAGACAGACAGAAACACACACACACACAGACACACACACACACACAGACACAGACACAGACACAGACACAGACACAGACACAGACACACACACAGACACACACACACACACACACACACACACACACACACACACACACACACACACACATCCAGAGTGCCTGTTACCTTCCCAACAAATCCTTCAGTGCTACTAAGAGGTTGGTAGTTGTAGTCTTTAAGTGCAATGGCCATAGCAGGAGAAAAATACTGAGTGCTGAAGCAGCATCGCTGGAAACAAGGTACTGTGACAAGGAACCAGAGAAGATTTTCTGAAATCGAGTACCAGCCTTGCGTTTTCCAGAATGGAAATGCACGCCTAAATCTGAGTATGTAAAATTACATCTAAAGGAACTTTAAGTAAAAAGTCATCTAGGTCGGGGGACAAAGAGAACCAAGATGGACAGGAACTTTGTGAAGACCTTGGCACAGACGCCACACCAAAATGGTAAAGTAATGAACTGAAAATTAATGCCCTGAAAGTGCAGCTGATGAACCAGATGGATCAGAATGTGTAGGCAAGTGTCCTGCAAATCCAGGGAAGCAAGAAACTCCCCTGGACACAGAGCTGAGACGATATACCGCAATTACTCCATTTTCAACTGGGGAAGCAGCAAAAATTGGTTCATTTCACAGAGCAGGACAGTGTAAGTGCCCTTGAAGATCACACAAGCTTTGTAATGTGTAACATGCCTTTAGCTTGAATTTTTCTGCATGGATCGAATCAGTGAAATGTTGGGCGCTATGGTTGCAAGCCGGGTGAAGATGCCAACGTATCACGGTGCCCGTGCTTTTCCCTGTCAGTCTCTGTGTGTTGCGGTCCTATTGGCGGAGCTTGGTTTGGCCCGCCCAGTTTGGCCTTTTTATACTGGGCCTCTGGCACCTGTCTGGTGCCCTTTCATGGTGTTCCTGTACCAGTGCTTACTTGTGTTGCTGTGTTCCCGTGTACCGACTTGGCCTATCTGACTACTTCGCTTCTGGTTCATGCTCCGTGATTCGACCCGGCCTGGCTGACGTTCCTGCTCCGTGACCTGACCCGGCTTGTCTGACGTTCCTGCTCCGAGATCCGGCCCAACCCTCCAGTTCCTGCTCATCGTGTCGCCTGGGCGACATTCTGCCAGACAGAGAGCCACTGTTGCCTCCGTTACTGCTGGGCCTTCCGTTAACTCTTGCAGAGCTATTGTTGCTTCCGTTACTGCTCCGGCAGTGTGCCCGTGGTTGCGTTCCGTTCAGCTCTAGCAGAGTACTGTTGCCAACGTTACTGCACCGGCAGGTTGCCATTGGCTCATTGTTATCCGCTCTCGCAGTGTACTGTTGCGTCCGTGACGGCACCAGTCGGGTGCCATCGGCTCAAATTAACTAAGCTCGTGCAGAGTACTGTTGCCTCTGTTACTGCACCAGTCGGGTGCCTGTGGCTCAAGTCCGTTCAGCTCTTGCAGAGTATTGTGTGGCCTCCGTTACTGCTACGGCAGAGGGTATAAGTCTCAGCTCTGCAGATCTAGGTGCTTGTCTCCATTCTCGCACCACAGTCTCCTGCAATCTGTTATCCATCATACTGGGTGTTACTGAACACTCCACATCAGAGACTGATTATATCATTGGACTTTAACCCATGCTGTGCTGAGTTTGCCTTATTATGCCTGACCTGTGACAGTATCTGTACCATCCAACTCATTGTATACTGGGCCTGTGTGGGCATATGTCTATGACCTATATTTTCCTGTCTATTCCGCTGTGAAACGCTATAGCCCGCTAAGGGTATTTTCTGTGTGTCTTTTAATAAAACTGTTTTATTCTAACCTACTGTGTCTGAGTGTAGTACAAACCATTACACAACTTCCAATTAAAGAGTGAATAGATGAAGGTATTGTTAAGAGATTGAGCCTTGTAGCTTTTTTTTTTTTTTTTTCTCCATTATGGGCCTGGGACACTGTTTAAATGAGCGATGATTAAGCCAGTGAAATGATAATCTTGCCCCCTTTTGATGCAGGCGAGATTCTCATGTCACCCTTTCCATCCCGGCGACATCGTTAATGCACCTTTTAGTTGCTCACACAATAGTGTGCGACCTTTTGATATTAAACCGGCTGATAAACTAAGCAGTACTGCAGTAATTGTAGAGTAAAAAAATGCACTACGAGAGAAAATTAAAAATTGCCATTAATTTAAATTACGCTTTTAACACCTTGAATGACAGAGAAGTTTCTAACACACATATAGCAACACACTGTACAACTCCTTTCAAATTCAAAAAGTTAAAAGCCCCATTTAAAACACTGGCAATACTGAGTTTCCCCCTCCCAAATTGAACCTCTGATGATAGGCTAATAACAGAAGATTTTAGTCTTACCTGTTAAATCCTTTTCTCTTAGTCCATACAGGTTACTGGTAACTCTGTAGGTGAACCACCCCTTTAAGTAGGCAGGAACAATTCTAGAATTGTATGCAGGGGGTGGAGCCTACCTTCCCTCCATGGCTGCAGCTAGCCAACCAGCTCCAGAAAGATTTGAGACACTAACTACTGACTAGATAGTGAAGGGAAAGAAGACTCCTGTGAGCATGACCACGAAGGACCTCCACCGTCTGCCACAGGAGAGCCCAGCATGGTCCCTTGACAGGGTGGGAGACCAGTAACCTGTATTAACTAAGAGAAAAGGAATTAACAGGTAAAACTAAAATCCTCTTTTCTCTGTCGTCCAATACAGGTTACTGGTAACTCTAGGATATCCAACCATTGAGTTTCCCAGAGGCAGGATGGAAGGCAAGGACCAGCGCAAGGCCCCCAAAGTCACCAGAGCAGATATGAACCAACAGATCAGAGATAGCCCAACAAAACAATGAAGTGTCAACGGACACAAAACTGGGGTAACAACATCCAAACTGTTACACAGCACATTGAACTAGAGCCAACAGGGCTCAAAAGTGAAAGAATCACCAAAGAAGACCCTAGACAGGCAAGACTGCCTTCAGGATCTTCCTCCCAAAGCTGGTGTCAGCCGATGCCAGCACATCAACACGATAGTGCTTCAAAAAGGTGTGCACAGACGACCAAGTAGCAGGCTTGCACAACTGATCAGCGGAGGCTTGATTCTTGTAAGCCCAAGAGGCCCCAACAGATCGTGTAGAATGAGCCATGACCCTTAAAGGGACAGGCTTCTTCCTCAGCTCATAAGCCTTACGAATAGTGGACTTAATCCAAGAAGCAATAGTCACCTTGGATGCAGGTCTTCCTGCCCTAGTACCCTCAGGAATGACAAACAACTCGTCTGATTGTCTGATAGACTCAGTGCGATGCACAGAAAACTTGAGACAATGCACCATGTCTAACAAGTGGAGATCCCTCTCCTTGCCAGAGGTGGGGTCAAGGCAGAAAGAAGGCACCACAATCTCCTGATTGATGTGGAACTCTGAAACTACCTTCGGGGGAAATTCCTGAGAGGTGCGAAGCACCGCCATGTCCTTGTGAAACACCAAATAGGGTGGCTAACAGGACAGAGCATGTAACTCTGCAACATGATGGACAGACAAAATCGAGAAAATAGGATTTTAGTCTTACCTTACTGTCGTCCAACACAGGTTACAGGTACACTGGGATGTCCAAACATTGAGTTTTCCCAGAGGCGGGAAGAAGGCAAGGACCAGGCGCAAGGCCCCCCAGAGTCACCAGAACCTCTATGAACCAACCGGTCATAGAACCCAACAACCGGAAGTGTCAACGGACACCAACTAGGGGTAAGAACAGACCCCAAGAACAAAACACAGCACACTGAACCAGAGCCAACAGGGCTCAAGAGTAAGGAAGCACTGAGAATCTCAGAAGAAGAACATCCTAGACAGGCAAAACTGCCTCCAGGACCTTCCTGCCAAAGCTGGCATCAGCCGAGGCCAGCACATCCACACGGTAGTGCTTTGAGAACGTGTACACAGAGGACCAAGTGGCCGCCCGGCACAGCTGATCAGCAGACGCTTGGTTCTTATAGGCCCAAGAGGCCCCAATTGATCTGGTAGAATGAGCAGTGACCCGAAAGGGCACATGTTTATTCCGCAATTCGTAAGCCTTACGAATAGTAGATTTTATCCAAAATGTAATGGTCACCTTGGATGCCGGTCTCCCTGCCCTAGGCCCCTCAGGAATGACAAACAGAGCGTCGACTTCCTGTTAGACTCAGTGCGATGAACATAAATTTTGAGACAACGCACTACATCCAACAAATGAAGATCCCTCTCCTTGTCAGAGGAAGGGTTAGGGCAGAAAGAGGGCACCACAATCTCCTGATTATGTGAAATTCGGAGACAAAGGTAAAAATTCCTTGGAAGTGGGAAGTACAGCCTTATCCTTGTGGAACACCAGATAAGGAGGTTTACAAGACAAGGCTTGTAATTCTGCCACCCGGTGAACTGAAACAATAGCCAAAAGGAAGGCCATTTTCCAGGTCAAAAGGCGTAAAGGAATAGTAGCTAAGGACTCAAAGGGGGGTCGTTGGACATGAGCCACACCTTGGAAGAAAACCTTGACATCAGGAAGAACGGCGATGCGCTCCTGGAAAAAGACAGAGAGCGCAGATGTCTGAACCTTGAGAGAACTCAGACTGAGTCCCTTATCAACACCGTCCTGTAAAAAGGCCAGGACAGTAGGAAGATGGAAATCATGCGATAGATCCCTATCAGCACACCATGCTACAAAGGTTGACCAGACTCGATGATAGATCTTAGAAGACACAGGCTTACAAGCACGAAGCATCGTAGACACCACAGAAGAGGAAAAACCCTTTTTCTTTAGAATTGAGGATTCAACCTCCAAGCCATCAAATGAAGACGATGAACATCCTCCTTCCACAGGTAACCTTGTAGCAGCAGATCTGGACGAGAGGGAAGCGGAAAGGGTTCCGCTACAGACATTTCCATCAGATCCGGATACCAGGACTGACGAGGCCAGTTCGGAGCGATTAGGATGACAGGACAACGCTCCACCATCAGCTTCTGTATGACTCTGATCAACAGTGGAAGAGGAGGGAAGATGTAGGCTAGGGAGAATTCCCAAGGGATGGACAAGGCGTCCACTGCCAGGGCCAGTGGATCCCTCCACCGGGAGCAGAACACTGACACCTTCCTGTTGTGCCTGGTTGCCATCAGATCCACTACAGGAACCCCCCACATCTGGGTGAGAAGGTGAAACACCTCTGGATGAAGAGCCCACTCTCCGCTGTCAACTGTGTGACGACTGTGAAAGTCTGCCATTACGTTGTCTACGTTTGGAATGTGTACCGCTGAAATGACGGGAACATGTGCTTCCGACCAAGATAAAATGGCCTTGACTTCTAACCATGAAGCGAGACTTCTTGTTCCGCCTTGCCTGTTGATGTAGGTCACTGCGGTGGCGTTGTCGGACTCCACTCTGACTGGACAACCCTCCAGTTGAGATTCCCAGTGTCTCAGGGCAAGGAAGATGGCACGTAGTTCCAGAATATTGATGGAGAGGAGAGATTCCTCCAATCCCCACTTCCCCTGAGCACTGAAGCGACCCAACACTGCCCCCCACCCCAGGAGGCTGGCATCCGTCGTGACCGTGGTCCAATAGGGGATCTGGAAGGATCTCCCTTTCAGGAGATGAGACAGATCCAACCACCATTCCAAGCTCAACTCGACATGAGGAGGCAGAGAGACTGACAGGTGCAGATGGTCTGGACGATTCCTGCACGTCTGGATCACAAACCTCTGAAGTTCCCTAGTGTGTGCCATAGCAAATGGCACCGCCTCTATTGTGGAAATGAATTTCCCCACCAGAGAAGTCAATTTCGGCACTGGAATCCGCTCGAGGGCCAGAATCTTCTATACTCTGAGAGCAATCTGATGAGCCACCTCTTCTGGTAGAAACACCATGCACCGTTGAGTGTCGAACAGGAGACCCAGGAAGAGTATCTGCTGAAATGGGACCAAGTCTGACTTGTCCAGATTCACAATCCACCCGTGGCGAGTGAGTGTCTGAATGCAAGCCTGAACCTGCTGGTGAAGGATCTCTGCAGATGAAGCTTTCAAGAGTAAATCGTCCATGTAGGGAGTCACTCTGATGCCATCCCGATGGATCACTGCTATCAAAGCTCCCAAGACAATCTGAAAAACCTGCGGAGCTGTTGTCAGTCCAAAGGGAAGAGCCGAAAATTGAAAATGACCTCTGTGGCAGGCAAACCTGAGATACCGCCTGCTCTCTAGATGGATAGGGATGTGCGGATATGCATCCTGAAGATCCAGGGAGGCAAGGAATTCCCCCGGAGACATAGCAGCTATCACAGTGCGCAGGGATTCCTGTCGAAAGTGGGTACTCACAACAAAGGAATTGAGATCTTTGAGGTCCAAAATAGGACGAGCTCCACCGTCCTTTTTGGCCACAACGAACAGGTTGGAATAGAATCCTGAACCTGTGTCCTCTGGAGAAACTGGTTCCAGGACTTCTTTGTCCAAAAGATCCTGAATAGCGTCGAACAGACGCCTTTTTGTAGGTTCCTGAGAAGGATGAGTAAAATGGAACCGAAAAGGAGGAAGAGAAGAGAAAGGGATCCGGTATCCCTCTGACACCACCTGAAGAACTCAAGGGTCCGCCACTGACTCCTCCCAAGTCCGGAGAAAGATGTGAAGGCGCCCACCTACAGCTGGATGCGGACCCGGGTTTGGCGAGTCATGCCGAAGCAGTCTTGGAGGTCTTGGCCTTGGGGGCAACTTTGGGCTTCCAGGACTGTTTGGGCTTGGAGGAGGAGCGCGAAGCAGGCGGAACCGCCTGGGACGCAGAGCGTGTCTCAGTTTGGAAGGAACGAAAGGACCGATTGCGTTTAGCTGGAAACTTCTTTTTAAAGACTGAGGGTAGAAGAGTACTTTTACCTCCAGTAGCCTCGCTAATCAATTCCTTTAATTCAGATCCAAACAAGGAAGTCCCTTGAAAGGGCAAAGAAAGCAAAACTTTGTTGGAAGCGGTGTCAGCAGACCAAATTTTCAGCCAAAGAGCGCGTCTAGCCACCAGAGGAAGTGGAGGCCCTTGCCATCATGCGAACTGCGTCAAAGGCAGCATCAGAAACATAATTCTGTGCTTCAGAAATATTAGCAAGGAGTTGCAACTGCTCTGACACTGGCGATCTTGGCGAACCGCCACAGTGAGCTGTTCAGTCCAGACCGCAATGGCCCGGTTAACCCACGCCACAGCAAAGGTTGGACGCATGGCAGTACCAATAGAGGCAAAAATAGACTTAAGACAAGTCTCTAACTTTTTGTCAGTCCAATCCTGTAAAGCAGAAGCATCAGATACAGCCAAAGCAGTAGATTTAGACAATCTAGAAACTGGAGCATCCACCTTAGGAGGATGAACCCATTTAGCCAGTTCAGTCTCAGGAAAAGGATAAAGTTTGGCAAACTTTTTTGAGACTGAAGAGGACTTATCAGGATTTTTCCACACATCAGAGACTAGGCGTTCAAGAGTAGGATTAGTAGGAAAACCTGTAACAGCCTTAGAAGGTTTCTGAAACACGTCCGTTGGGTCAAGAGTAGATTCCTGACACAAGGGAAGATTGAGGGTGGTCAGCACCGCCCTGATCAAACCCTCAGCAGAGAGTTCAGGGTCACATTCATAAGGGTCCCCAATGGATCTGGTAGACTCAATAACTGTACCATCCTGAACATCAGAATCCTGCAACAATTCTTCTTCAGAAGAATCAGAGACGTCAGGAGCCCCCTGTGGCTTGGGCAGGGAGGTACGGACAGTGGAGGGGGTCTGCCATACTTGAAGAGCCCCCTGAACCTGAGAGGGAAAGAGCTGAAGAGTGGATCTAAGATCCCTAGTTGCAGCTTTGAACTCTTTCACCCATGTTGGCTCAATAATGTGACTGGAAGGCCCTAGGTTGCTGCCATGACCTTCCACACAAGTTGGGCATAAATGACCAGAAAATTCTCTAGGTAGCCCTGCGTGACAGGAGGAGCAAAACGCAATGGGGGAGTGACCAAAGCCCCCCGAGTCCCCCAACACACTCAAACATACAACCGGATGATAGAGCAAGGGAAGACAAATAAAATGAGCCCTCTCTGAAGTCGCTATGTGAAGCGGTTCCAGAGATACGTCATAGTGTAAGCCCATAGAGAGTAAAGGAGCAATGGCGTCTATGCGGGAAAAGCGCGCTTAAAGGCGCGGAACATTATTTCTAATAAATTTTACTCTTAAGGTAAAAGTTCCATAACACATAGCAAACATATGTACTATGATAGCAAACATTACCCAACCAAGGCAACATTGAAAATGCCCCTAAAATAGGAAAACCCAGCAGAGAAAGGGTTAAATCCCACATAAACTGCTCCAAAACTCAGACATACACATATACATTGCATTAGCAAAATATATAAAAACACCCAATGAGCGCTGGAGTGCACAATGAGAACTCCCAATTACAATCCCAATGAAGGGACACTGAGGGACAAGTGGACCTTCGGCACTCAAAGGGTGGCTCACCTTTCCTGCAGGACTTCTGCTTTCAGGTTACCAAGATCAGAAAGGAATTACTACAGAGGATAATCCCCAGGGAAATACTTGAAATCAAGTTATTCCCTCATCAGGGCCAAAGATCCACCAGAAGTACCCTGGAAGCTGTGCTATCCACTTTAAAGAGGGCATTTGACAGCCTTGGTAACCCGCCTAATGGTGGTATTCCATATTTGTAAAAATAACAAAGAAACTAAAACTTGAAGAGAGCTGTTCTCTGCCTGGTGTGAACACACTGAGGAACAAATCATTCTGCCTTGTTCTTACTGAGGTGCAGCCTAAGAGGGAGGGGAGGCTCCACCCCCTGCATACATTTAGAGAATGTTCCTACCTACTTAAAGGGGTGGATCGCCTCCCAGTGTACCAGTAACCTGTATTGGACGACAGTGAAAAGCCATTTTCCACATCAACAGGTGTAGAGGAATTGTAGCCAAAGACTCAAATGGAGGACGCTGTAGAATGCCCAAAACCAAGTTAAGATCCCACGGAGGAGCAGGAATCTTGAAGGCAGGACAAGTATGAGCAATGCCCTGGAAGAAAACCTTGACATCAGGAAGGATGGCAATACACCTCTGAAAGAAAACAGAGAGCAGAAGTCTGAACCTTAAGGGAACTGAGGCCCTTATCCACACCGTCCTGCAAAAAGGCCACGACCGTAGGCAGATCAAAATCCTGAGACAGGTCCCTGTCAGCACACCAAGATAAAAAGGTCGACCAGACACGATGATAGATCTTAGAAGAAATAGGTTTGCAGGCACTGAGTATAGTAGCCACCACACCAGAAGAAAAGCCTTTCTTACTCAATATTGAGGATTCAATTTCCAAACAGTCAAGGCTAGACAATGAACATCCTCCTTCCACAGGTAACCCTGTAGAAGAATCAGACAGCAAGGGAGCTGGAATGGCTCTGCCACTGACAAATCCAGAAGCCCCGGAAACCAAGCCTGTCGAGGCCAGTATGGAACAATCATAATGACTGGACAACGTTCCAGTCATAATTTCCGTAACACCCTGTGCAACAAGGGGAGGGGAGGAAAGATGTAGGCCAGAGGGGATAAACCAAGGAATAGACATTGTATCCACCGTCCGAGCTTAAGGGTCCCTCCATCGAGAGCAGAACCTCGAACCTTCCTGTTGTGTCTTGTCGTCATCAGGTCGATGTAAGGAAGACCCCATTTCTGAACAATGAGGGTGAATACCTCTGGGTGCAGCTCCCACTCTTCTCTGTCCACTGAGGAAGTCCGCCATGACGTTGTCTACACAAGGAATGTGCACTACGGATATGGCAGGAACGTGTTCTTCTGCCCAGGACAAAATAGCCTTGACCTCTAACCAAGAGGCGAGACTTCTTGTTCCACCCTGCTTGTTGATGTAAGCCACAGCCGAGGAGTTGTCGGACTGTACCCGGACTGGACAGTCTTCCAGCTGAGATGTCCAATGACGACGAGCATGAAATATCGTCCGAAGCTCCAACACGTTGGTGGGAAGAAGAGATTCTTCTGGAGACCACCGGACCCTGTGCACTCAGGTGACCCAGGACCGCTTATCACGGTGCCCATGCTTTGCTGGCGACATTTTGCCAAGCGCTACTTCCTGATACCTTTTTATTGGCCAACGTTATGTTGCTCCTCCCTATGAAAGCCCTTTAATACTCAGCCCTGTCATTTATGCAGTGCCCTTTCGTGGTGTTCCCATTGCTAGAACTTGTTCCGTTATTTCGTATGATTCCTGTGTATGACCTGGACTGACTGACTACTGCCTGTTTATGTTCCTGCTCCGTGTACCGGCCCGGCTTGGCTGACGTTCCTGCTCCGTGTACCGGCCCGGCTTGGCTGACGTTCCTGCTCCGTGTACCGGCCCGGCTTGGCTGACTACCGATGTTGTTCCAGTAGCCAGTCACATAGCCAGGTCTCCGCTTGCTCCTCTGTGGCTAGTCACTATTGTGTCATTCTCTGCGCGGGGAGTGTCTTGTGGGCCTTCTGCTATTAGGGCCTATCAGCTATTCCTGGCCCAATAGTACCATTCTGCCATTGTCTCACTGAATCATACGAACTGTAACCTGACCAGTGTCAGTACTGTTATTATCATGTACTGGACCCGTGTGGGTTATTGACATCACTGTAACCTGTCCTGTGTCAGTATTATATTGTATTTATATGCTGGACCCACAAGGGTTATTATTCTGTGTGGTTTAATAAAACTGTGTTTTACCAAAACCTTCCGTCTCTGAGTGTACATAAAACCGTTACACTGCTCCCCATCCGGAGAGGCTGGCATCCGTTGTCACAGTGGTCCAGAAGGAAACTAGGAAGGACTTGCCCTTCAGTAGATTGTCCTGGTGGCTCGACCTCTCCAAACTCCGTTCTACATGAAGAGGAAGTGACACCGACGTCTTCAGAAGGTCCGGCTGACCCCTGCACACCTGGAGTTCCCTGATGTGTTCCATGGCAAACTGTACCGACTCTATGGTGGAAATGAATTTCCCCACGAGATATGACAGCTTCTTGGCTGGAACCGGATCTTGAGCCAGTATCGCTGAAACCCTGTGGGCGATCTGGTGAGCCACCTCGTCCGTGAGAAACACCATGTTCTGCTGGGTATCGAAGAGGAGGCTCAGGAAGATCAGACGCTGGGATGGGACAAGATCCGATTTGTCCAAGTTGATGATCCACCCGTGATAGGTGAGAGCATGAATGCTTTGCTGAACCTGCTGATGAAGAAGTTATGCAGAAGAGGCTTTCAGAAGCAGGTCGTCCATGTATGGAGTAACTCTGATGCCGTCTTGGTGGAGGACGAACAATAAGGCTCCCTGGACACGGTTGAAGACCTGTGGAGCTGTTGTCAGACCAAATGGAAGAGCTAAGAACTGAAAATGTCCCTGGTCGCAGGCAAACCAGAGGTACTGCCAGCTCTCTGGATGAATGGCAATGTGTAAGTACGTGTCCTGAATATCCAGAGATGCAAGGAATTCCCCCCGGGGACATGGCAGCAATACTGTCCATAGAGACTCCTGGTGATGAGTCCGGGTCACAAAAGAATTGAGATCCTTTAAATCCAAAATGGGACGACAATCGCTGTCCTTCTTGAAGACCACAAAGAGGTTTCAGTAAAAACCCATACCTCTGTCCTGAACTGGAATCGGCTCCAGAACGTCCTGTCCAGAAGAAAGAAGAAAGGGATCCTGTATCCTTCCGTCACCACCTGTAAAACCCATGGGTCCACCACTGAATCCTCCCAAATGCTGTGATAGTGACGCAGGTTCGGTGAGTCATGCCGAATAAGGCTTGGAAGCCTTGGGCTTGGAGGAGGTATGCAGAGCTGAAGGAACCGCCTGGTTCGCCGGACGTCTCTCATTCTGAAAGGAATGAAAATACTGGTTACGTTTAAGTGGTGTTTTCTTCCTAGAGACAACGGATAGAAGGGTACTCTTACCCCCTGCGGCCTCACTGATCGGTTCCTTATGATCTGGCCCAAATAAAGAAGTGCCTTGAAAAGGCAAGGAGAGTAATGCTTTCTTAGAAGCAGTATTAGCAGACCAGATCTTGAGCCAAAGAGCCAGTCTGTTAACCACAGACATTGTGGAAACCCTAGCCACCAAACAGATGGCATCAAATAAGGCAGCAGAATCATAGTGCTGAGCCTCTGAAATGTTGTCAAGGAGGCGCAACATATCTAAAGTAGGAGCACCCTGATGAACAGCAAGGGTGAGCTGTTCAGTCCAGACCGCAATGGCCCGGTTTACCCATGCTGCAGCGAATGCTGGACGCATGGCAGAACCAGCAGTGGCAAAGATGGACCTGACGGAGACATCAAGTTTCTTGTCAGTCCAGTCCTTTAGAGCAGACGCATCAGACGCTGGCAAGGCAGCAGACTTAGATAGCCTGGAGATAGGAGCATCCACATTGGGGGGGATAAACTCACTGAGAAAGCGCAGCCTCAGGGAAGTGATAAAGTTTGGCAAATTTCTTGGAGACAGACGGTTTTCTGTTCGGAGACTTCCACTCTTCAGACACAAGGTGGTCAAGAGTGGGGTTAGGTGGAAAGCAAGTAAGGGGCTTTTTAGGATTCTGAAATACATCAGAAGGGTCAGAAGGAACCTCCTGCACTAAGGGAATGTTTAGGGTATTCAAAACAGCCCTGATCAGGCCCTCAGTCGAGGGCTCAGGATCAGCCTCAATAGGATCCCCAAAAAACTGAGAGAAGCCCACAGCAGAACATTCCTCAACATCGGAATCTACCAGCAGTTCCTCCTCACAGGAATCTGACACATAAGGTACACCCTGAGGTTTTGGCAGGGAAGACTTGACGGAGGAGGGGGTCTGCCAAGAATGAAAGACCCCCTGTAACTGGGATGGAAAGAGTTGCAATGTGGATCTAAGGTCCCTAGTTGCAGCCTTGAACTCTTGCACCCAAACTGACTCTAATGCATGGCTGCAGGTCCCTGGAAGACTCTCAGGGACATCAGAACATGCTGGGCATAAATGACCAGAGAATTCTCTAGGTAACCCTGAATGACAGGAAGAGCAATGCGCTATAGGGGTTACAGAGACCCCAGCATCCTTAGACTTAGGTCTGGCCCCAAGCTCCAATGGTACAGACATTCTCACAGTGTCAATAACCTTACAGTGTCAATAAATCACCCAATTACAGTGTGTAAGATTAAAGTTTCACCCCAGAAATCACTTAGACTTATCTGGCAGGTGACAGGTTAATCAGCGAGGCGAGAAGGAGAGAGTCCAAGCCCTGAGTAGGATACTCATTCTGGAAAGAGCACAAAATAGCTGCCGCAGCAGGAGCCAATCAGAAACGAGCGTGCAAAGCAAGCTCTCATAGGAAATGTAGTTTCCCCAGAAAAAGTACCCCAAACAGTGCACCAAGCCCCCTGAGTCCCCCAACACACTGGAAACATGAACAGGATGATAAAGCAAGGGCAGACAAGAAGCATGAGCCATCTCTGAAGTCACTAGGTTAAACAGTTGCAGAGATACGTTCCAAACTGTACAGTCCCAAAGGAGTGAATGGAGCAATGGCGCCTATGCGGTAAAGCGGGAACTCAAATTTTACAAAATTGAAGGTGTAATTTTAAAAAGACATGAAACATCACTAGAACATGTTAGGATACCCAGTAGGAAAAGTGTCAGAAACCCTCCCCAAATGAATGTCAAACCAGCAGCTAAAGGGTTAAGTACCACATAAACCTCCTCTAAAACACCCAGCAGACATACAGATAGACCCAATGAGTGCAGGAGTGTGCAATAAGAACTCCCAAGAAAAAAAAAAACCCTGTGTGGAGGGGCATTGTGGGACATGTGGACCTGCAGCACTCAAAGGGTTGCTCACCTTTCCTGCAGATCTTCTGTCTTCAGATTACCATGTTTTAAAAAGAAGCCTCGGTGGGCAACTCCTGAGGAAAGAACTTGTAGCCAAGATTTCCCCCCCAGGGCTTAAGGTCCACAAAAAGCACCTGGTTACTGAGCTTGCCACATTTAAGGGCATTGTCAGTTATGGTAATCCGCTTACTGGTGGTATTACTTTTCTAACAGAAAAATAAAAAACTTCTAAAGCTATAGCAGAACTGTTCTCTCTACCGAAGGTAGGCGCCACCCCCTGCATACAATTCTAGAATTGTTCCTGCCTACAATTAAAGGGACGGATCACCTACCCAAAGTTACCAGTAACCTGTATTGGACGACAGAGAAATTCTGTTTTCCTTATTTTGTAGGATGAATTTTTTACTGAAGCATTAGTGGGTAATCTTCTCTCTTGAGGCAAAAAGGTACTCTTTCTTCCCGTCATTTTTGATTAATTCTTCCAGATGATGACCAAATAGAAGGGACCCCTCAACGGGCAACATAACCAATTTATTTTTTGAAGAAGGGTCTGCTCTCCAGGATTTTAGCCATAATGGCCCTCTAGATGTGACAGAGGGGGCTGAGGATCTGGATGTCAGCTTGATCACGTCTAATGATGCGTCACAGGCGAAACTTACGGCCTCCTTGATGACTGCTATCTCTTTCAGAAGCCTATGTCTGGACACCTCTGATTTCACTTTTTCCTCTAACTCTGTCAGTCATATTCTGATGGTCCTAGAGAGGAAAGCCATAGCTGTGGCGGCCTCCAGATTTTGCCCCGAAATAGTAAATTGTGTCATTAGAGCGCCTTCCATCTTCCTTTCCATGTTGTCTCTTAAGGAAGAGCCATCTTCCATGGGAATGGTGGTACGTTTAGCTAGTTGTGCTACAGCCAGGTCGCTGTTTCATCAGTGACATCTCTCTCCACTTCTGATGAATACTCAGAGGCTGGAATCTTCTATTTCATCATATCTTTGAGAAGTTCCTTCACCCGGATGCTCCATTCTCTATCTCTGCTACGGCTAGCCCCTTCTTGCATTGCTGTAAACGTGTCCTGAATAGAAGACCTCATCCAGGTCAAAAAGTCCTGGAATTGTGCAGGCATTTCTGGACCAGCAATCTTTTAAAACATTCTGAGTAGAGTTTAGGATAAGAGGCTCGTGTTTTGGCTTCACATCCTGAACAGGACTTGCTCTTCTGTGTCTTATCTTCTTTATCCGTTACATGCTTATTCTTAGCAGGAGTCTGCTTAAATGGGGCAGACAAAGATTTAAGATATATAATTTATTTCATACTATTAAATCTAAACAGCCTAACAGCCTCTTGGGTCTGCTTCCGGTTTATATAGACTCCATAGAGTTCAATACAAGCTCACATGGTAATTGACCCCCAAAACAACAAATAAATATTTAGCACAAACAATTCTCAGTAATAGTAACTCATATTTAATCACTCATTTTTATCTGCGGGCGGCTTCTTTCCCATCGCCCCTCATGTGTAAGCCTTGGTTTTCAGCATGCATTTCACTGTGGAACGCCACCTCTTCCGGATGTTGCTGCTGGGAGAAGCTTCTTTGTCCCGCTTCCCTCCGGCCCTCTGCTGACGCGGGGCGAAGAGGGTTAATCTACCTCCTATAAAGGATGTCTGATCCACTTGCCAGCGCACACAGCACGAGGAACAAGGGCTTCAGGCATACAGCCCGGTAAGGTGGCACCACGGCGGCCTATAGAAAACTACTGGACCTCCATCGGATCTGTGTACAAGGTGAGCGACGCGCATCTCACCTCCGTCACTCACAGCTGTGTAGGACAAAAAACACAACCTTAGCTTGTAGCGAGACTTCATTTTAAAACTTGAAATAACTGGTCCCAGACAGCCGAGAGGCAGAGACAATACAAACATTCAATGCCGTGGATAGGGGACACAGAATAAAGTAAGGATTTCTTAGAAATGGTATCATCGGACCAGATCTTAAGCCAGAGAGCTTGTCTGGCAATCACAGATAGGTAAAGCCCAAATACAGTTCATGGAGGAAGAAGTCAGTTGCGACTTTGAAACGCGTTGTAGGAGTGTGGTCACAGAGGACATTCTAGTAAAACAGTATTTCACCTAAACATCCAAGTTATTGTGGACAAGTATGGTGCATAATGAATTAACACAAGACTGTAATGCCACAAACAGCACTGTGTTTTCACAGAGCCAATTACAAGTCACAGATGCCAATCACCTGAGCAATTTACTGTCTGAGAAGGGTAAGCACCAGCAAGGAAACAAGAGGGTTAAGGAACAAGGATGATCTGTACCAGTGAAAACACACACGGAAAGGAGGATGTCGAGGATATTTAACCGGTGACAATGTTCCTGTATTATTCCCAATCCGACATATAGTACCTACGGCTTTAATTACTATACCCCCATAGGCGTTGAATACATCACCAGTTTACCTGTGGAAAGGATACACAGTGCACCATGGAAGTAATTATAATGTAAAATATGTAAAGTTGGGATACATTGTAATTTCAGCTATGGAATAATTATTGAAAAATAACTACTACTAACGGATTGAGGCATCTTATCCCCGTGACTACTTTTTGCACATTTATTTGTGGCAGTTCATATGGATTTTTTTTTTTTTCTTTAACGATCGATCGTTTATTTGTTCAGTTACCTGGGCTCCCTTTTATATTATTCCTTTTTTTTTTATTATTGGTTGTGTTTTTTTACATTTGATATATTTTTTAAAATTTGGTCTAGTCAGGGTTAAATCAGCCATTTACGCACACAGTCTGTATTGGGTATGCTGTTTCTATAGCCTCATTGCTCCCTCTGTGTTACTGACTATGGACAGGTGAGATCTGAATAGATTTCTCTCTTTCTCACGGTCGGATATAACAGGGGATCGGTGCAGTAAATTGTTATTTTGGGTGTTCACATCTTTTTTATGTGGTAATCAGCCAAATATTTTTATATTATCGTTTGGGAATACATTGAGACTTTTGATCCTGAGTGGTGGATCGAAGATCAATGTGTCTAGATATTTTTCCATCATTCTGTATTATTTGTTTCTATGTTCTCCTAGTATGTATTAATATTGAAGAACTGTCATAGTATTGTATTTGATCCCATATGCCTGGAAGAGTCTAACGTGTATGTGGACACACATGACATGGGTGTCTCTTCAATAAATACTTTTTTTTTTTTTAAGAGATAAATTGAGTGAGATTTGGGGGACTATTTTTTGTATTGTGGGAAGAGTGACTGTGTTTTTTCTGTATTAGCTCAGATCGGTTGATTCCAAGCGTCGAATTTATATTGAATCATTTGGGTAATATATGGAATCTAAGAGCAGGGATTTCTAATCTTGGCTGCTGGACAGCGGATTTGCTCTCAACCTACATTTCTGCGCAACCTAATATTCTCATTTGGATTAATATTTCACCCCAGAGACAGAGAATACACACTTATCTGGCAGGAGAAGGGTTAGTCTGCTGAGGAGAGAAGGAAAGTCCAAGTCCTGCGTAGAATACTCGTGGAGGGAAAGGAGAAAATGGCGTCCACAACGACAGCCAATCAGAAACGAGATCGCAAAACGGGCACTCATGGGAAATGTAGTTTCCCTTCAAGTACCCCAAAAACAGTGCCAAAGCCCCAAAAAGACTCAGTTAACATGATGACAGGACAAGGGTAGACAAACAGAATGAGCTGTCTCTGAAGTCGCTATGTTGAGCGGTTGCAGAGATATGCCCCAAAGTGTAAAATCCCATAGACGTAAATGGAGCACGGCGTCTATGCTGTAAAGTGCACCTTAAAGGTGCGGAACTCAAATAATGCAAAATAAGTAAAAATGATTCAAAAAGTATAATAACACATAAGAATCACTAGGATAAGAGTAAATAACACTGAACTCAGTACGGAAAGTGTAATAAACCCCATAAAAGTGCTCAAAATGGCAAATAAAGGGTAGGTTTACCTCAGAAACCCCAATACTCCAAGCCCCAAAGGACATACATATAAACCTAATGAGTGAAGGAGTATGCTGTTGGAACTCCAAAGGAGACCCCTGTACGGAGGGGAAGCACAGGACACGTGGACCTCAGCACTCAAACGGTTGCTCACCTTTTTTAGCAGGTCTTCTGATTACCATTTTGTGAAGAAGCAGCCTCAGTGGGCTTCTCCTAGGGAAAAAAACATGCTACACAAGATTTTCGCCTCAGGACTGGAAGGTCCACAGCAGCACATGGGTACGGAGCACTCCACCACTGGAAAGTCAGTAATGGTAATCCGCCTAATAGTTGGTATTCCGTATCTAACAGAAAACAATAAATAGAACTAAAACCTATAGCAGAACTGTTCTCATACCTTGCTTGATCAAGGAACAAATCTTACTGGATGGGGATTGGCTGGGAACCAGTTAAGGAGAGAGGAAGGCTCCACCCTGCAATTCTTTTCAAGAATTGTTCCTGCCTATTTAAAAGGGGTGGTCGCCTTCCCAAAGTTACCTGTAACCTATATTGGATGACAGAGAAAACCCATTTAAACCAATAGTTATATCCTACGGGGTAATTAATCATGAGTAGGTCACGTAGTAAGCAGGCCCATGGCCTGCACATTATGCTGCCTGAGCCTCAAGGCAAAATAAATAAAATAAAATTGACTCTAGCACTATGGAATTCATTGAGAACACGTATTTACTACCACATACATCTCCATAATGCACATAACCCGTGCAATGAGACTCATTATTTATTTACCCAGTGTAGTTACTGACTTTGAAGGCAATATGCAGAAATAGGGTTGCACCGATGCCGATACCAGCATTTGCGCGAGTACTTGTACTCGCGCAAATGCGGCTGATGCCAGCACCGATACCCTGTGTCAGGGTCGGTGCTGCAGAGAGGGAGCCCGGGGAGCTGCTCACAATGCTCCCCGGTCACCTTTCTTTCTCCTGCAGTGTTGGAGCATTGCCGGGGTTACCATGGCAACGCTCCGACGCCGACCTCTGCCAGGGCTCGCAAGAGAACAGTGAGCACCCAGCAGAGGAGGGTAAGGGAGGCAAGATGGGGCAGTGGGTGGTGAAAGAGGCAGAGAGTAGGGTCAGGAGGGAGAAAAAAGAGGCAAAGGGAGGAAGGATCAGGAGACAAAAGGAGGGGGGGGATCAGGAGAGAGAGAGCGGCAAAAGGGTGGGATCAAGAGTCAAGGAGAAGGAGGGGGAGAAAGGCGGATCAAAAGGGAGAGAAAAAGCCAAGGCAAAAGAAGGGGGCTCAAGAGGGGGAGAATGAAGCAAAAGGTGGGAATCAAGAGGAGGAGAAAGAGTCAAAAGGGGAGAATCAAGAGTCAAGAGGTGGTGTGTGTGTGTGTGTGTGTGTGTGTGTGTATGTATGTATGTATGTATGTGTGTGTGCATGTGTGTGTGCATGTGTGTGTGCATGTGTGCGTGCATGTGTGCGTGCATGTGTGCGTGCATGTGTGCGTGCATGTGTGCGTGCATGTGTGTGTGTGCATGTGTGCGTGCGTGTGTGCGTGTGTGTGTGTGTGTGCATGTGTGTGTGCATGTGTGTGCGTGTGCATGTGCGTGTGCGTGTGCATGTGTGTGTGTGCATGTGTGTGTGTGCATGTGTGTGTGTGCATGTGTGTGTGTGCGTGTGTGTGTGTGCGTGTTCATGTGTGTGTGTGTGTGTGTTCATGTGTGTGTGTGTTCATGTGTGTGTGTGTTCATGTGTGTGTGTGTTCATGTGTGTGTGTGTTCATGTGTGTGTGTGTTCATGTGTGTGTGTGTTCATGTGTGTGTGTGTATATATATTTCAAGTGCTCACCGATACCAATTACAGATTTTCCAAGTACCTAAAGCATATAAGTACTTGGAAAACTGGCAAATGACCGCAAAAAAAGTATCGGTAATTGGTATCGGTAAGTACTTGAAAAAAGTATCGGTACTCTTACTCGGTCTTAAAAGAAAAAAAAAAAAAAAAAAAAAAAATCTGTATCGGTGCATCTCTATGCATAAAGCTAAAGATGTGCAATTCTGGAGAAAATCAACTGCACCACAGGGGACACGAGAAAATTCCCTGTGATTTAAATGAACAGAATTATTTATTGATGTATTTATTCCATCAAATGCATTATATTTAAAGTGGATCTACCACTCATGAATAAATCCGGCCTAAATAAATACCCATCTGGTGATTAGCTGCTCAGTAGCGCTAGTCGCCAGAAATATTACCTGGTGTTTGAGAAATGTACACTGTTCCCGGACTGACAGGCAGGACGGAGTGCAGACATCTTTCCATAGTGACGTCTACACGCCTGCGCTTTTAGTCCCAGTCTGCTCTTGGAGGCATTGCTAGAAGCCGTTCGGCTCCAAAAGGGACTGACAGCGCAGGCATCACTATGTAAAGATGTCAGCGCTCCGTCCGTCCCGGGAACAGTGTACATTTCTCAAACACCAGGTAAGATTTCTGGTGAGTAGCGCTACTGAGCAGCTAATCGCCAGATGGGTATTTATTTGGACCAGATTTATTGATGGGTGGTAGATCCGCTTTAAAAAGTTGTCTTTTGTACATAAGATGGCACGGTTTCAACAGTGTGGATTAACCATTTAAATGCCAGCGCCACAAATGAATTGCAAAGCAATGTACTGTGCAGCCCACTGGCATTCAAAGGGTTAAACCTTTCAGTGCTAGAGGGGTATGTACAGCATTATGAATCAATGTGTTAAGTACCCCTCTGGCAACGTAAAAGGGTTAAAAAATAAAAAATGCAAAATCGGAGTTGTAATAAATTCCGAATGAAAAATCTCCCAGTACTTTTACTCAGCAGTAACACAATATAAAAGTATAATTTTCTCATAAAGTTCCTTTAAATGGAGTTATAAACCCCAAGAAAAAAATAGAGAGGTCTCCAAAGCACTTCAATCAATGGGAATTTTTGGAATCTGTATTAGTCTCAAACGGTGCAGTTGGTTTGCACTTTAGCAAATGTAAGGCCCATAATGTGACATTTAACTGGCAGGTAAATTGGAATGATACTACCCGTTTCAGAAGTAGTTTAGAAAAATGGACAGCTAAATAAAAAAATTATTCATCCACTGTCTTTCCATATTAGTGTGTAGTTATCAGGATGGGCTACTGGGAAAGAAATGAAAAGATTCTAAATACGTACTGAATTTGCCTTTCCAAGAAGTCCACTCCTATGGTTTTCTTGTAATCCTTGGTGAAAATTCCTTTGCAGTACCTCTGAATCATGCTCGATTTCCCCACGGCACCATTTCCTACCACCACCACCTTAATGGCCACTTCCATGTCTTCCTCCAACATTATGGCAGTTGGATGTTAACAATCAGAGTAGAATCGGTCTGGTACTGTACCTGCAAGCATTAAAGAGAATGCATATTACTTATTGAGAAGAGCTTAACATAATGCTGAATTTATGTGGAAGCTTGTAATGACTGACAATATATGGCAGTTTGTTTAATGCGATAAATCCCCACCCCTTTAAGACGCTCTTATACTTGGCAGTTTACAGACAATACTGCACAATCACTTCTGAGATACCTATCAAGATTGCTTAAGTTAATGGGGACCTAGGGTCATGTACATATCATGAATAAGGATATTTAAGGACATAGGACATATCACTGTTAACTTTGGTTGATTTAATAGTTCACAATTCTACATTGCAGATTGAGAAAAGTCCCTGTTTCTGAATACTGTAAACAAGTTCTGAGAAGTATCTACAATGCAGTCTATGTTGGCAGATTACTACGTAGGGATGCCATTGGCAGCCCCAGTTCCATCACTTGAGCAGCAAACCAGAAGTGTTAGCCATTCTTTAAAGCGGAAAGTTCACCTTGTGAATATTTCGCCCCACAATCCGTTCTTAATATAGCGATATGTAAAGCCATACTGTTATTATGGTGAAAACGTCTGCGTTATTAACCCCTTAACGACCCTTGACGTTCATAGTACGTCAAGGGTCGATTTGACTTAACGATCGATGACGTACTATGACCGTCATCAAGTTCCGGGCTCCCCCCACGGCTGCACGCTGTTCGGGGAGTCCGGAACGCAATGGAGCAATAAAAAAAAAAAATTGCTCCGTGGTCGTTCAGTCGGATCGTGGCGCGGATTCCCTGGTCCTTAAGGGGTTAAGTAAAGCCTCTTCTTCTGTAGGCATCCAGCAGACATCTTAGAGGTAAGAGGCCTCTGAGTCTGCACTGTGTGTCCCGTGTTCTGCCCGGATTGGTGGTGACTTACTTCTGTTACCTCAAGGTAATGGAAGTTACTGAAGGTGCAGGCACACAGAGCTTCTCTTGTAAGCTCTGTGCACTGGATTCCTACAGAGGACGTTTTCTTTAATAACGCAGACTTTTACATCGTAACAATAGTAAGGCTTTTCCTATCACTACATTAGGAAAGGATTGGAGGGCAATATTAACAAGGTGAAAGTTCCACTTTAAAAATCAGAAATTATGTTCACAGTGACTTCTGTATTCATTGTTATCTGTTCCACCAGGAAATAAAGGGGATCTATCACCCCTATACAAGTATGTGTTAAATGTTACGTTATATAGAGACTAGGTGGATTTATTTATTTATTTATTTTTAAACACTATTTGGCCGAAAATTAATGTTTAAAGAGTGCACTTCCGGACAGACTGAGGTTACCTGCTTTGTACCACAGCCTGTCACTCTGCCTCTGCCACCCCTCCCAATATGCAGCCTCCTCAAATGACAAAAGCTTTCTGCCTGTGAGCTGGAGCGATCTCGCTGGCGACTTGCCATAACTTTACTACGGTTTGTAGGGGATACTATATTCTATAGAAGATATTTCTGTCTTCTGCAGTGTCCGGCTGGATCCAGTATTTTAACAGTGTATTCATATTTGATATATTATGGATTTTTGATTGTTCTTTTTATCATCAAATTTTGCGATTTGACATTAATTTCCATTGACATTCATTAAAATAAATTGTGTAAGCAAGGCAGTCATTAACCCCTCCTGGGCCAGAGAGGTATGCAACGTGTTGCTCTGCAATGCATAATGCACTCCTCTGGTCCACAAGGTGTTAAAAACAGAAGGTAAACAAATATAGGCTGAATTTCAAAAGGGCTGTCACCCTTATTATGTACTGCTTTTTCCAACATACAAACGAGACTAAATATAGACATCTGCCTGCCAGAGGAGAAGTTGCTAAGTCTAAGCACATTCCAGATGTCTGACTTGTGGAATTAAAGTACCACAATTCCTTGTACAGTACAACTGAATATGATTTTAATCTATCCAGTCAGGTATATGAATCCTATTTTTAAGGAGACACAGTCAAGTTGATACCTTTTATTGGCTAAGCAAGCAGATTTAGGATGCAAGCTTTCAAGACCTCTTCGATCTCTTCCTCAGTAATCCAGGTCCATCCTCTGCCACCCACCCTACATTGAGTCTGCCTGGGGCCCCATTGAGTGGCCTACAATCCCAGATCTGTACTACAGCCCACAAAATCAGTATGGGAGGTGATAGTGACATGTGTTTAACCAACCCACAATTGTGTAAACGTTACAGGAACAAGCAATTGTCAGTTTAACGGGGAACTTTCACCCCCCAAACCACAGTTTCTTAAATTGTTAGTCTGCTAAAATGCTATATAGATTGGGGTTTTGTTAAAAGTACATACTTTATTAGATTTTTGAACTAAGATTTAGACTTCATGTAGCCACTTCCGCGGCATAGGATAATTCCAGCTCACCTGGACTTCCCAGTCCTCCAGTTCTCCTCCCACATCCCTCTCATCTCTCCATGAGATCGCTTACACGCTTTCCTTCATAGTGATATGCAGCAAGTATATTGTAACAGCAAGCTCCGTATGTCCCCTTTAATAATCAGAGGGGTATGTAAACTATTGCTCACCCCTCTGGCCCTTCAATGCTTAAAGCGAACCTACCACCTTGAATTTTCTTTACATATTCAAAATGCTTGTGTGTCATCTTAGCCAGAATTCCGGCAGCTGTATAGTTTAGGAGATATTCACATTTATTTCTGGGAAAACAGAACATTTCCAGGTACAGGACAGAGCTTCATTAACACATGAAATGTCACTGTAATGCTTAATTAGCATATGAAACTTTACTGGTACCACAAACAACATACATTAGAATATGGTAACAAGTATAAATATCTCCTTAAAGGCAGGGGCGGACTGACAGGACCCAGAGCCCCTGGTCCAAAAAGAGGTCTGGGCCACCTGCAGAAATCTCCACATTGCCCCTTCATCTCCACAATGCCCCTTCCACAATGCCCCCATCATCTCCAGAATGCCCCTATCTCCACATTGCCACTTCCACAATGCCCCCTTCATCTCCACAATGCCCCTTCCACAATGCCCATCTCCAGAATGCCCCTTCATCTCCACAATGCTCCTATTTCCACATTGCCCCTTCCACAATGCCCCCTTCATCTCCACAATGCACCTTCCACAATGCCCCCATCTCCACATTGCCCCTTCCACAATGCCCCATTCATCTCCACAATGCCCCCATATCCACATCGCCCCTTCATCTCCACACTGCCCCTTCCTCCAGTCCCTGGTGGTCTAGCGGCGTGGCTTAACACTGTGCGAAGTCCTGCGCGCCTCTAGTAATGCTGAGGCTGGGAGATGATGTCATCTCCCAGCGCTCTGTATTATTAGAACGGCGCGCCGGCGGACGTTGTTGGAGAGCTGCTGAGCAGCGCTGGAAGTGGCGTTGGGCCCCCTTCGGTCACGGGCCCGCGGTCCGTGACCGAATGCCCACATGGTCAGTCCGCCCCTGCTTAAAGGGGAGCTTTCACCTCTAAAAAACTTTTGGCCATGTGCTTAGCTATTAAAATAGTATTAGGAATCGTGTTTGATTTTTCTTGCATTTATGCACTTTGTAGGATATGCAGAGTTCAATCTGCGCACTTCTGTATTCTGTGGCACACTGAATCTTCGGCACAGAGAGGTTGCACAGCAAGGTTGCAAACTCAGTATAATGATAAATGGAGCTTGCTGTAAAGATAGACAAGATTCACATCACTATGAAGGGAAGCATGAACTCGCTCCCTGGGATAGCTGGGAGGGAGATGGGAGGAGAATTACAGGACTGGGAAGTCCTGCACCTCTGTGTCGAAGATTCAGCGAACCGCAGAATGTATGTAAATGCAAGAAAAATTAAACACGATTAATAATACTATTTTAATAGCCAAACAAATGGTAAAAAGTTTTTTAAAAGATAAAGTATAAAAAATGTACATAGTGCAGGATCTCTTGATCCTGTGTTATGGAAGCAGTTCATTATATCTCTCCTATATATTAAATTCGCTAAGGATGTTTGTCAGAAGCAGTCATAATCAATGCCTTCTTCCTCTAGCTCTCCCTCTTCAACCCGGCTTTCTATGAATGTCTGGCTCAGTAGGTGGATCCTCAAGACCCAGCGCCATCATTTGGGTCTTGAGGATCATTCTACTCAACCCGGAGAATCATAAAATGGCAGGGTGAAGAGGAGGAGATAGAGGAAGGCAGTGGTTGCCTGGTCACCACACTGATCGCCTATCCTATTGGGGGAGCATCAATAAGGAGGGGTCCCTGTGCCATCCAAGAGGTCTGATTATACTAATAAAAAAAAAATGAATATCCCACCACCCTAGCCTGGCCATACCAGCCTGGTTTTCACTAAGCCCCACATACACTGACTGACCAGCCTTGTTCCCTTGCCCAGGTAGTGTCCATGGGGATTTGTGGCTACCAATGGGCAAGAGAACAAGGCTGGGGGGGGTGTTTGAGTGTATATGGGGATCTGTGGCAACCAGTGGGAAAGGGAACAAGGCTGGGGGTCAGGCAGTTTCTATGGTGATTTTTGGCTACCAGTGGTGAAGAGAACAAAGCTGGGGGGGGGGTCAGGCAGTGTCCATGGGGATCTGTGGCTTTCAGTGGGCAATGTAACAAGGTGGGGGTCAGGCAGGGTACACAGGGATGTGTGGCTACCGGTGGGCAAGGGAACAAGGCTAGGGATTAGGTAGTGTCCATGGGGATCTGTGGCTATCAGTGGGTAATGGAATAAGGCTGGGGGTAGCTGGTAGCCACAAATCCCCATGGATATTGCCTGACCTCCAGCCTTATGCATTTGCCCATTGTATCCACAGATACCCATACACACAGTCTGATCTCCCATCCTTGTTCCCCTGCCCACGGGTAGCCACAAATCCTCATGGACACTGCCTGACTCCCCAAGCCTTGTTCCCTTGTTCACGGATAACCATAGACACTCCAGCCTTGTTCCATTGGTAGCCAAAGTAGTAAAAAAAAAAAAAAAAAAAAAGCCACAACACACACATTCTCATCTGATGCAGAGACGGATTCCTACATTTTTGGTCTGGTGCCTAGTAAGGGCCAGAGATGATCAGTTGGGTATGAGCCTGCAAAATGCTGTAGCAGGTTCTATTGAATTTTTCCTCTATAGAGAATGTTTGTTTCATTCAAAAGGCATTAAGGCCCCAATAAAATCAGCCTATTAGGAATAGTTTCAGCTGGTGACCACTGAATATAATTAGTCAAAACTAAGGTTTTAATGCACAAAAAATCGATAAAAGCATGATATATTATGTTCAAGCTGTGATAACTTTTGAACTAAGCATCTTCCAACCATGGACATGCTCTTTTACTCAGAAAAGTATATTTATTCTACATCTATACTCAGAATAACACATTACTGTTTCTTTAACTCACTGAGTGCCAGAGAAGTGTCCAGAGATATACCTCTCTGATACTTAAGGGGTTAAACATTTTCTGTTCGATACCTCTTGTCCCAGAAGAAGAAAAAGAAAGTTACATCTATTTTTAAAACAAATCATCACTTTCTTATGAGACGTGAAAGTGTGAAAAAGGGATTTTACACCTAGTCACTTTCCAAACAACATTTGAAAGTCTAATGTTAGACTTTATAAAGAACAAGAGGTTCCCAAGGGCCTGTCACAAGTGAAGGATCCTAAATCATACTAATTTCCAAATCCTACAAATCACATTGTCAGAATTCTTTAAATAAAGGCTCAATTTTGAAAGCATGTTAAGAGGCAGTAGCAGTGGGTAAAAAAATAAAATCTTGTTGTTAACCCTTTGAACGCCAGAGAGGTACATATTCCTCTGACATTCAAATGGTTAAAGAAGAATTAACACCTTCTAATGATAACCCAAACACTTTACTGTGGCCAAAAATACCAAATGTCCTTATGAATCCTTCCCTTGTGCCTTGGTTTAAAACAGAACATCTTTAAAGAGATAGTAAACACTTAATATATAGTAAAATTTATATTGTAATGTTTATCTTCTTGGGTACAACAAAGGTACTCCCACTGCTGAGATGTGTTTTATTCAAAATTTACTGCCGCTCAAACCTGAATTCTTTAGGTGCGGTATCTCAATGGCCTGAAACTGTACAGTGGCACTGTTGCTACACCATCCCATGGAAGTTTCAATTGACCAGACGTTTCCATAGAATGATGTAGCAACAGCGCCACTGTAATATTTCAGGCCATAGAGATACTGAACCATAAAGTTAAAAAAAATGAACAAAATCAACTTTTAGCTGCTATAACTTTTTAATAAAACACCTCTCAGCAGTGGGAGTACGTTTGTTGTACTCATGAGGATACAACTTACAATATAAATTTTGCTATATGTTAAATGGTCTACAAGGTGTGCCTGCCTCAAACCAAGCATACTTTGCAGACCGTTCTCATGAAGAATTTATTTGTATACAATTCTATTTGGCTCTGCAGATGAGCCGTCGGGTCCCGGGACCAGGATCTAAGTCTGTCAGCTACAGCGCTGATGTGGGTAAAAGGGGTGGAAACTTTAGAAGCTATTACTCAAACTATACAAGTTACAGAAACGGGACTTAGATCATTTACTTTTTTTTTTAATAGATACAAAATTAAAATATTTATTAAAATGAAGTATTATTATCCCTTTAAGCTTCTCATGTTGCTATAGCAAAGGGTACAGTCTTTGCTCTCAATAATTCTTCAATAATCAGCTGCTGAAAGCCAACGCAGCTCTCTTGTATAATGCTCTTCATTCAAACTCCCACCAGTGGTTTTTAATCACTGGATGAGGTTTAACCCATTGAGTGCAGAAGTGTTGTCTGACAACCCTCAGGACTTCAAATTAAAGGAAAATGAAGAGCTGAAGAAAGATGAAGCTAGGGGAGTTTAGAAGCCCTGGTGAAAATATCAAAAACTCACAATTTTCAAGTGTTGAGGGACCGACCCTCTTTGAGACCCAAATTCCTGTCCTCTCTTTCACACCCTTGGGTCCCTCTTATTAAGCGATCAGACTGTGTAATGTGCATATAAGAGGATTTTAGTCTTACCTGTTAAATCTTTTTCTCTTAGTCCATACAGGTTACTGTTAACTCTGGGTAGGCGATTCGCCCCTTTAAGAAGGCAGGAACAATTTTAGAATTGTATGCAGGGAGTGGAGCCTACCTTCCCTCCTTGGCTGCAGCTAGCCAACCAGCTCCAGAAAGATTTGAGAACTATTGACTAGATAGTGGAAGGGAAAGAAGACTCCTGTAGCATGACCCAGAAGGACCCCCACAGTCTGCCACAGGAGAGTCAAGCATGGTTCCTTGACAGGGTGGGAGACAAGTAACCTGTATGGACTAAGAGAAAAGGATTTAATAGGTAAGACTAAAATCCTCTTCTCTCTCTGTCATGCAATACAGGTTACTGGTAACTCTGGGATGTCCAACCATTGAGTTTCCCAGAGGCGGGAAGTAAGGCAAGGACCAGGAGCAAGGCCCCCAAACTCACTAGAGCAGATAACCATCAGATCAGAGATAGCCCAACAAAACAATGAAGTGTCGACGGACACTGAACAGGTGTAATACCACCCCAAACTGTTACACAGCACACTGAACTAGAGCCAATGGGGCTCAAAAGTGAAGGAAGCACCAAGAACGGAAGAAAAAATTCTAGACAGGCAAGACTGCCTCCAGGATTTTCCTCCCAAAACTGGCGTCAGCCGATGCCAGCACATCAACACGGTAGTGCTTCAAAAAGGTGTGCACAGACGACCAGGTGGCAGCCTTGCACAACTGATCAGCAGAGGCCTGATTCTTGTAAGCCCAAGAGGCCCCAATAGATCATGTAGAATGAGCCGTGACCCTGACGGGGCCAGGCTTCTTCCTCAGCTCATAAGCATTACGAATGGTGGACTTGATCCGAGAAGCAATAGTCACTTTGGATGCATGTCTTCCTGCCTTAGGACCCTCAGGAATGACGAACAACGCTTCTGATTGTCTGATAGACTCAGTGTGATGCACAGAAAAAGCACCACATTCAACAAGTGGAGATCCCTCTCCTTGTCAGAGGTGGGGTCAGGGAAGAAAGAGGGCACCACAATCTCCTGATTGATGTGGAACTCCAAGACCACCTTCGGGAGAAACTCCTGAGACATGCACAGCACTGCTTGTCCTTGAGAAACACCAAAATAGGGTGGTTTACAGGACAGAGCATGTAACTCCGCAACACGACTGACAGACACAATCGACAGGAGAAAAGTAATTTTCCATGTCAACAGGCATAGAGGAATAGTAGCCAAAGACTCAAATGGAGGGCTCTGAAGAACGCCCAAAACCAAGTGAAGATCCTACGGAGGAGCAGGAATCTTGAAGACAGGACGAGTATAAGCAACACCCTGGAAGAAAACCTTGACATCAGGAAGGATGGCAATGCGCCTCTGAAAGAAAACAGAGAGCAGACGTCTGAACCTTAAGGGAGCTCAAACTAAGACCCTTATCCACATAGTCCTGCAAAAAGGCCAGGACCGTAGGCAGAACAAATTCCTGAGACAGGTCCCTGTCAGCACACCAAGAGAAAAAGGTCAACCAGACAAGAAGGTCGATCTTGGAAGGTTTGCGGCCACGGAGCATAGTAGCCACCACACCAGAAGAAAAGCCTTTCTTCCTCAATATTGAGGATTCAATTTCCAAGCCATCAAGGCTAGACGATGAACATCCTCCTTCCACAGGTAACCCTGTAGAAGAAGATCCGGACGGCAAGGGAACAGGAATGGCTCCGCTACTGACAGATCCAGAAGCTCCAGAAACCAAGCCTGGCGAGGCCAGTACGGAGCAATCAGAATGACTGGACAACTCTCCAGTCATAATTTCCATAACACCCTGTGCAACATGGGGAGGGGAGGAAAGATGTAGGACAGAGGGAATAACCAAGGAATGGACACTGCATTCACCGCCAGAGCTAGAGGGTCCCTCCATCGAGAGTAGAACCTTTCTGTTGTGTCTTGTCGCCATCAGGTCGATGTAAGGAAGATCCTATTTCTGAACAATGAGGGTGCAGTTCCCACTCTCCTCTGTCCACTGTGTGTCGACTGAGGAAGTCTGCCATGACGTTGTCTACGCCAGGAATGTACACTACGGATATGGCAGGAACGTGCCCTTCTTGTTGATGTAGGCCATTGCTGTGGCGTTGTTGGACTCTACCCGGACTGGACAGTCTTCCAGCTGAGATGTCCAATGACGAAGGCCATGAAATATCGCCTGAAGCTCCAACACGTTGATGGGAAGGAGAGATTCTTCCAGAGACCACCAACCCTGTGCACTCAGGCGACCCAGGACCCCTCCCCATCTGGAGAGGCTGGCATCTGTCATCACCGTGGTCCAGAAGGAAACTAGGAAGGACTTCCCTTCGGCAGATTGGAGAGGTCGAGCCACCGGGACAAACTCAGTTCCACATGAAGAGGAAGTGACACCGACGTCTTCAGAAGGTCCGACTGACCCCTGAACCCCTGGATCACAAGCTGCTGGAGTTCCCTGGTGTGTGCCATGGCAAACGGTACTGCCTCTATGGTGGAAATGAATTTCCCCATATGAGATGACCGCTTCTTGACTGGAACTGGATCTTGAGCCAGTATCATAGAAACTCTGTGGGCAATCTGGTGAGTCACCTCTTCCGTGAGAAACACCATGTGTGCATTGCTGAACCTGCTGATGAAGTTCCGCAGAAGAGGCTTCCTGAAGCAGGTCATACATGCATAGAGTAACTCTGATGCCGTCTTGGTGGAGGACAGACACTAAGGCTCCCAGGACACTGTTGAAGACCTGAGGAGCTGTTGTCAGACCAAATGGAAGAGCTGAGAACTGAAAATGTCCCCGTCACAGGCAAACTGGAGGTACTGCCGACTCTCTGGATGAATGGCAATGTGTAATTATGCATCCTGAAGATCCAGGGATGCAAGGAATTCCCCTGGGGACATGGCAGCAATCACCATCCGTAGAGACTCCTGGTGATAATTAGTTCGGGTCACAAAGGAATTGAGATTCTTTAAATACAAAATGGGAGGACAACCGCCGTCCTTCTTGGAGACCAGAAAAGAGGTTAGAGTAAAAACCCATACCTCTGTCCTGAACTGGAACCAGCTCCAGAACGTCCTTGTCCAGAAGAGCCTGAACAGCGCAGTTGAGCAGACGGCATTTCTCTGCGCCCAGAGGCATATGAGAAGGAAGAAAGAGAAAGGGAGGAAGAGACATGAAAGGGATCCTGTATCCTTCTGTCACTACCTGCAAAACCCATGGGTCAGTCACTGAATCCTCCCAAATGCTGTGATAGTGACGCAGATGACCACCCACAGAGGAGTGTGGACCCGACTTCGGTGAGTTATGCCGAAGAAGGCTTGGAAGACTTGGAGGAGACCTTGGGCTTCCACTGCTGTTTGGGCTTGGAGGAGGTACGCTGAGCTGAGGGAACCATATAGTTCAACGGATTTGTCTTATTCTGAAAGCAACGAAAATACCGATTCCTCTTAAGAGGTGTTTTCTTCCTAGGAACTAAGGGTAGAAGTGTACTCTTACCCCCTGCAGACTCACTGATCAGATCCTTGAGATCTGGCCCAAACAAAGAAGTGCCTTGAAAAGGCAGGGAGAGCAATGCTTTTTAAAAGTAGTAGCAGCAGACCAGATCTTGAGCCAAACAGCCCGTCTGGCAACCACAGACATGGTGGAAACCCTAGCCACCAAACGGATGGCATCAAATAGGGCAGCAGAAACATAGTGCTGTGTCTCAGAAATGTTGGCAAGGAGGCGCAACTTATCCGAAGTAGGAGCATCCTGACGGACAGCAAGAGTGAGCTGTTCAGTCCAGACCACAATGGCCCGGTTCACCCATGCTGCTGCGAATGCTGGACGCATGGCAGAACCAGCAGTGGCAAAGATGGACTTGAGGGAGACCTCAAGTTTCTTGTCAGTCCAGTCCTTTAGAGCAGAAGCATCAGACACTGGCAAGGCAGTAGACTTAGATAGCCTGGAGATAGGAGCATCCACTTTGGGGGGGATAAACTCACTGAGAAAGCGCAGCCTCAGAGAAGGGATAAAGCTTGGCAAATTTCTTGGAGACAGACTATTTTCTGTCCGGAGACTTCCACTCTTCAGACAAACGGCGGTCAAGAGTGGGGTTAGGTAGAAAGCAAGTAAGGGGCTTTTTAGGCTCCAGAAATACATCAGAAGGAACCTTCTGCACCAAGGGAATGTTTAGGGTATTTAAAACAGCCCTGATCAGGCCCTCAGCTGAGGGCTCAGGATCAGCCTCAAAAGGGTCCCCAAAAAACTGAGAGGAGCCCACCGCAGAACATTCCTCAACATCTGAATCAACCAGCGTTTTCTCCTCAAAGGAATCTGACACGTCAGGTAATACCTGAGGCTTTGACAGGGAAGACTTGACGAAGGAGGGGGTCTGCCAAGAATGAAAGACCCCTGTAACTGGGATGGAAAGAGTTGCAACGTGGACCTAAGGTCCCTAGTAGCAGGCTTGAACTCTTACACCCAAACTGACTCTAATGCATGGCTGGAGGTCCCTGGGAGACTCTCGGGGACATCAGAACATGTTGGGTATAAATGACCTGAGAATTTTCTAGGTAACTCTGAAAGACAGGAAGAGCAATGCGCAATAGGGGATACAGAGACCCCAGCATCCTTAGTCTTAGGTCTGGCCCCAAGTTCCAATGGTACAGACATTTTCACAGTGTCAATAACCTTATTGTATAAGAAATCACCCAAGTACAATGTATAGGATTAAACTTTCACCCCAGAAATCGCTAAAATATCTGGCAGGCGAAGGGGTAATCAGCAGAGGAGAGAAGGAGAGTCCAAGCCCTGCATAGGATACTTGTTCTAGAAAGAGCACAGAAAGGCTGCCGTGGCGGGAGTCAATCAGAAACGAGAGCGAGAAGCAAGCACTCATGGGAAATGTAGTTTTCCCAGAAAGTACCCCAGACAGTGCCTTAAGCCTCCTGAGCGCCCCAACACACTAGAAACATGAACCTGGATGATAAAGCAAGGGCAGAAAAGAAGAATGAGCCATCTCTGAAGTCACTAGGTTAAAAGGTTGTAGAGATACGTCCCAAACTGTACAGTCCCATAGGAGTGAATGGAGCAATGGAGCCTATGCGGTAAAGCGCTCCTTCTCAAATTTTATAAAATTGAAGGCGTAATATTAATAGACATGAAACATCACTAAAACATGTTAGGATACCCAAAAAACACTGAACCAGTAGGAAAAGTGTCAGAAACCCCACGAAATGAATGCCAAACCAGCAGCTAAAGGGTTAAATACCACATAATCCTGCTCCAAAACACCCAACAGACATACAGATAGACCCAATGAGTGCAGGAGTGTGCAATAGGAACTCCAAATGAAAAACCCCTGTGCGGAGGGGCACTGTGGGACATGTGGACCTGCAGCACTCAAAGGGTTGCTCACCTTTCCTACAGATCTTCTGTCTTCAGATTACCATGTTTTAAGAAGAAGCCTCGGTGGGCAACTCCTGAGGAAAGAACTTGTAGCCAAGATTTCCCCACCAGGGCTTAAGGTCCACAAAAAGCACCTGGTCACTGAGCTAGCCACATCTCAGGGCATTGTCAGTTATGGTAATCCACCTAATGGTGGTATTCCATTTCTAACAGAAAAATAAAAAAAACTTCTAAAGCTATAGCAGAACTGTTCTCTTGCCTGTGTTATCTTCACCAAGGAACAAATCTTTCTGGAGCTGGTTGGCTAGCTGAAGCCAAGGAGGGAAGGTAGACTCTAACCCCTGCATACATTTCTAGGACTGTTCCTGCCTACTTAAAGGGGCGGATAGCCTACCCACAGTTACCAGTAACCTGTATTGGAGGACAGAGAAAAATGTATCACATTTATCCACAACAATAAAATGCACATTAATGTGTTTAAACTTCAGCATATGCTTATAAATTAGTGTGTATAAATAAAAATGTATCTGTCTCATTCATTCAGTTACAAAGAGGTGCCAATGCATTATGAAATAACCTAAATATTATCAGTAATGCCCACCCACTAGCCAAGCCCCTAAAACTAAAAAGTCTTTGGCTATTTGAAATGTCAGGCAGTATGGAAGCTACCTTCTTTACTTTTGAGAGTCCACTTGGTATTATCAGGGGTGAGCTCTAAAATTCTGTTTTTATTACAAAAAGTAACTTTGTTCTAAGAGGAACAGACTGTTTAAAGTTACAGTACGGAGTTTAAAAAAAGCTGAACGAGACAATTATCAAAATGTGTGCTTCCGTATGTAAAACACTTAGCAGCCCCCATCCAACCAAATAAAATCCCTGACCCCCTGGGTCACGCTACCACATAAAAATACAAGTGAGTCTTCTAATAAAATAGAGAAGCTGCTTCACAGAAGTTTTCACATTAACCTTGTGCTAGTGGTGTATCTTTTCACAGAGCCAGATTTAACCCTTTGAGTGACAGAGGGGTACACAAAGCATTGCCGAGCAATGCGTTGCGCACCCCTCTGGCACTCAAAGGATTAAGGAACATTAACCTCCCATTTACCTTGCTATAGCCAGAAAACAAATGGTTCTTATGACAGGAATAAACAAATCCCTGGCATGCAGCAGCCAAGCATTGTGCCCTGGTGCCCAGATGAACCAAATATGCCTCTTTTAAGGGCTGGAAGGGCTTTGCCCCTGAAAAACACCACATACAATGGAGTGCCAAAGGTCAGACTGCTGTATGCCTGCATAGCGGCACCTTTAACCATTTTGGTGCCAGAGGGTGTCCAACTCATTGATCAGCAATGCACTGAACACCCCTCTGGCATGTGTTAAAACCTAACAATCTTTGAGTTTGGCACCCCACATCACATGATGAATGGTGTGTAGAGGTCAGTGAAAGCAATGCCTTACCAAAAGAACATGGGGAAGTAAGGGGCCCTCATCAAAGACCATGCTCCTACTAGAGGTGAAAAAAAAAATAATGATACTGTGTATTAACTGATCACTGAGGGTTGAAATGCCGTTTTACCTTCCTTCACATGAGGCTTATGGTTCTAGGTTTGAAAAGCCGAGAAGTCAGGGCAGTTCTCCTCATACATATAATGTTGCTCTAGATAGTCTTGTTAACCCCTTCAGGACCGGGGTATACGTCTTGCAACCCCCTCCTGATTCCCAGGGGGTTAAAGCGGAACTACCACCTCCACTAAAGTCGCCCTGCAATACTTAGGCAGGTGGCGACTAGGTTACTAATCATTATTTTACCTCTCAAAAGTGCCCACGGAGGTTGAACCTTCTCCAACCCTCCCCTTCCATTAGATAATTTTTGTGAATATGTCGATATGTGTGCAGATCGAATTGTCGGTGTGATTTGAACACCGACAATATCATATCGACATTTAGGGAAGGAAAGCAGTGTGGAATATTAGATTCTGGCAAACCGCTCTGCCAGCTAGTAACATCTGTAATATACACTGACACAAAGACAATTGTCTCAAACAATTATTTAGAATTTGCTAAAATAATATATTCAGATAAAACTCTTTCAAAAGATAAACACGTTGACAAAAGGTTTTATTTCCACTTAATAGTTCTGGAACAGCTGTTCTGCCAGTGTTCCTATTTAAACCCTTTGAGGAAATGAGGAGAAAGCAACACATTGTAAAGCAGGAGTAGAAGTAAGAGGGCTAGCAAAGGAAATAGGAGTTTTAGCATGAGAACTTTGAGTAGGAGTGCTAGCAAAAGCAGTAGGAATGCTAGAAGCAAAGTGGGGCAACATTATGCCTCAGGTACCACATCCTACTGCACTTTGCTTTCAGGTTGTACAGCAGGGGTTTGTCTTATAACCCAGGTGTAAGCAGGAGGGGTTTGGGTTCCTAGAGCACTGGTCAGTCTTTTCCCTTGGGAGCAATCTTTATAGTAGTGATGGATTGCACCTTAGTGGAAGGGGGGCCACGGTGCTGGGTGATAGGATGGTTAGAAGGCTGGAGGAGACTTTAAACTAGAAAGGGGGGGGGGAGCTGCAACACAGGCTGGGGAAGATAGTATAATTGAGGGAATGGGATTAGAGAAGGGTCATGGGGGAGGAGAGGGGGAATGGGCTAGTTCATCTAATAGGGAGTTGCCATTGTTACAGCCTGATAAAAGACAAATACATCTGAAAAAGAACGAAATCTTAAAGAATGGCAAAAAGATAAAATGTATGCATGCAAATGCTCGCAGTCTGGCTGGTAAGATGGGGGAACTAGAAATGATTGCAGTACATGAGCAGTATGATCTGATTGGAGTGTCTGAAACCTGGTTAGATGATACGTATGACTTGGCAGTCAATCTAGAGGGTTATTCACTTTTTAGGAGGGACAGGGCTAATAAAAGGGGAGGAGGGGTATGCCTATATGTAAAGCAGGCCTTAAAACCTAGTTTAAGGGAAGATATAAATGAAGGGTCCAATGAAAAGGTAGAGGCCTTGTGGGTTGAAATAGACACTGGGGGCACACATAATAAAAAGATGTGGGGGTTTGCTACAAGCCACCTAATGTTGGGGAGTTGGAGGAAGCCCAACTTTTACTGCAAATGGAAAAGGCTGCTAGGTCAGCAAAGGTAATTATAATGGGAGATTTCAACTACCCTGAAATTTACTGGAGCAATATGAATTCAGGCACAACAAAGGGAAATATTTTTCTAAGTATGATAAATGATAATTTTATGTCCCAATTAGTAGAGGAGCCAACTAGAAAAGAGGTCTTGCTTGACCTAGTGCTCTCAAACGATTCTGACATTGTAAACAATGTGCAGGTAAGCGAACATTTGGGCAGCAGTGACCACAATATTGTATCCTTTGAAGTTTGTTATGAGAAACCCAATAGCAAGAGTTTAACCAAAACATTCAATTTCAAAAAGGCTAATTTTACAAAGTTAAAAGAAGCTTTAAAGGATATCCAATGGGATGTAATTTTCAAAGATAAAAATGCACAAGAGTCATGGAATGTATTTAAAATGCTCTTGGGCAAATATACACGTCAATATATACCATTGGGGAATAAGCACAAGAGAAGTAAAGCAAAACCAATGTGGATTAATAATGTGGTTAGCAGGGAAATGAGAAATAAAAAAAGCAGGCTTTTAAGGTGTTTAAGTCAAATGGGTCAGATGCATCATTTAAAAAATATAAAGAATGTAATAAAATCTGCAAACAAGCAATTAAGCTAGCTAAAATAGAAAATGAGCGAAATATTGCAAATGAGAGCAAGAAAAACCCTAAACAATTCTACAAGTATATTAACAACAAAAAAGTTAAGGTTGATATTGGTCCCCTTAGGACTGAAACAGGCGAATTGATTAGTGAGGATAAAGCTATGGCTGACACCCTAAATACATTCTTTGCTTCAGTATATACAAAGGAAGCAGAAATGACAAGCTGTGGGCAAACAGACAAAACCATGGAATTTCCTCCAACATCTACATGGCTTACTGAGGACAAGGTCCAAAAGAGACTGGAAAGGGTTATAGTGAATAAAGCGCCTGGACCGGATGGTATACACCCAAGGGTACTTAAGGAACTTAGTTCAGTAATAGCAAAACCATTATACTTAATATTTATTGATTCGCTTTCATCAGGCATAGTGCCCTGTGATTGGAGGAAAGCTGATGTAGTTCCATTGTTTAAAAAGGGAGCAAGATCCAAACCAGGAAATTATAGACCTGTGAGCTTGACTTCCATAGTGGGTAAGATACTAGAAGGGTTATTAACTGACAGTATTCAGAACTATGTGAAGACAAACAATATCATTAGTAGGAATCAGCATGGTTTCATGAAGAACAGACCATGTCAGACTAATTTACTTGCATTTTATGAAAGAGTGAGTAGTAATTTGGACAGGGGAATTGCTGTTGATGTAGTATACTTGGATTTTGCAAAAGCCTTTGACACAGTGCCTCACAACAGGTTACTGCATAAATTAAAAGGCTTCGGTTTGGGTGGTGGTATCTGTACATGGATTGAGAACTGGTTAAATGATAGATGGCAGAGAGTTGTTGTAAATGGAACTTTTTCAAATTGGTCTAGGGTTATAAGTGGAGTGCCGCAGGGTTCAGTCCTGGGCCCAATGCTTTTTAATTTGTTTATTAATGATCTAGAAGTGGGAATTGAAAGTAGCATCTCAATCTTTGCTGATGACACTAAGCTATGTAAGGAAATACATACAGAGCTCGATGTTTTTTCCCTACAGAAGGATTTAGATAAACTAAGTGAATGGGCAGAAAAGTGGCAGATGTCATTTAATGTAGATAAATGTAAGGTTATGCATTTGGGTTGTAGAAACAAACTTGCTACATATACTCTAAATTGGAAACAACTTGGGAAATCCTCATTAGAGAGAGATTTAGGTGTACTGATAGACAATAGTCTTCACAGCAGTGTGCAGAGTCACTCAGCTGCTGCAAGAGCAAATAGAGTACTAGCCTGCATAAAAAGAGGTGTAGAAGCAAGGGATGCTAATATTATCCTACCTCTGTATAAATCCTTGGTTAGGCCTCATCTAGAATATGGAGTACAATTTTGGGCGCCTGTTCTAAAAAAAGACATTATTGAACTGGAAAAGGTGCAGAGACGTGCAACAAAACTGATAAAGGGATTGGAGGATCCGAGTTACAAAGAGAGACTAGCCAAACTGGGTTTGTTTACATTAGAAAAGAGACGTCTAAGGGGTGATATGATTACCATTTACAAATACATTCAAGGTCAATACAAAGAACTATCCAATGAATTATTTATACAAAGAGCTGAGCTAAGAACAAGAGGTCATCCATTAAGACTTGAGGAAAGGTGCTTTCGACTAAAACACAGGCAGGGATTCTTTACAGTAAGGGCGGTAAGGCTATGGAATTCTTTGCCTCGGGATGTTGTGCTTGCAGATAATGTAACTGCATTCAAAAAAGCAATGGATGCCTATCTAGCACAGAACAATATTGACAGTTATGACAGATGGCTTCAAAGCAAATAGGATATTGAGCCGGGGAACTATTTGAGACACACACACACACACACACACACACCTACACCGGAAATTGCTCCAGAGGGCTTTTTTGTTGCCTTCCTCTGAATCAACGGGGGTGTTATTGGCATGGGCTGGACGCATGTCTTTTTTCGGCCTTGTCTACTATGTTACTAGGTAACCATCCTTTGGCCAATACAGCAAGGTATAAACTTATATCCCAGCAACACCTCCTCTTCCCCAGCCTTCATGTAGCACAGAAGGAGAATGGTCTTATACCCCTGATACCATTCCCCTTCAACTGTCACTACCAGTTTTACTGTCACTATTATTACCAGTTTAACTCTCGTTGTCAGTTTAACGCTCATGAACTGTCGTTACCAGTAGAACGGTCACTACCAGGTCACTTCTTGATTTTTCTTCACCCTTCTAGGCTGTTCACTGCCAATTGTACAGAGGCTCCCAGCTCCATTCACTTTAAGAATGGATTCAATGACCCGTTAAAATGGTAGTGTCTAGTACAAATAAGAAAAATAATTTCCATAATAAATATAACTTTGGGAATCTTTTCCCCGATATTGCTAAATGGATTCACAAATACATATGGAAACTGTATACCCCATGTATACTAACCCCCCTTTACTTGGCCCTCAGGTATAACAGCAAGTGGGGGGGGAGGGGTGTAGCCTTTAAAAAAACATGAAAATACAAACTCAATAGCTCAATCTGAGCTATTCATCAGGGAAATTAATAGCACAAGAGAGCTTTATTGATTTCTGAGTGCAATTGCTGTTTGTTTCTATATTTACTGTATGTTTCTTAAGACATGTTCCTTGGCCAGATGATTAATTTACATTTTGCCGACAGAAGGGGCAATTGTTTTTCTACAGCAACCACCGGATGTTTCTTGAGACATGTTTCTTGGCCAGATGATTAATTTATGTTTTGCCAACAGTAGGGGCAATTGTTCTTCCTTTGAAACCACTGCGACAAACACAGCTCATGGAAGTGGTGGCTGCAGAGAAGGTACATCACTTCCTCCCACATCTCATGGTCTGCCAGGCAAATTGCACACTCCTCTAACTTCTCCTTTCCCTTCTCTGCCACAGTGACAATTCTGTGCATGTTGACTCTCACTTGGGACCTGGCACGTGGATTCTGTAAGAAGTTTCAGAAAAATCCTTGTCTAAGATGTGTCAGCTCTGCTGGTGGGCTCTGCTGTCACATACTCAGCTGGTAAGAAAAGTCCACATATCCAGCTTAGGACATTCGCCATGGGGCTAACACTAGCTAGTAACACAAGCTCTGTAAATGTTCTTCTTAATGAAGGGATAACCTCTGTATAGCAAGATTGCTTCAGACAGGTACAAGCCTAGCAAAATCAGGGAACAATGAAGAAGTTCTCAGAGTCTGGCCTTTGTATAGCCCGGGTTACACTGTGCCATAAGCGTTCATTTTGACCTCACAACAGGTGTACCACCCACCATACTGTTTGAATGAAACAGGCCAGTTGCGGGATTTCTATGTATATCATCTTTCATATGTTTATTATATATAATAAAGTTGTCAGGGTTCAGACAAAACTCTTTTAGGTTGCAATCTACGGTTTGAGCAACCAGCAGGATTTAAAGAAACAATAACACCATAGGGCACAATGAAAAGTTCCCCAAATTATCATGGATTTAAATTGGGCTTATAAAGGGGAATTATCACAATACAAGTTTGGCTTAAAAGTAAGTTTATAGATCGACTAGCTGGAATACTATTGTCTGTTTTTTTAATTCGTTGTTTGGCCAAAATTAAACGTTTAACAATGATCCTGTGCCTTCCTTAAGGACAGACTGCGGTACAGCGCTGCACCGCAGTCTGTCACTCTTTCTCTGCTCCCCTCCCTTGACCCAGCCTCCTCCAATGAAGTTTGTGCTCCCCAATAATGCAGTTAATTTGCTCCAAAATACCATAACTCCTCTAATGAAAATACGACCCTAAGATAATAACATTCCACATCGCTCCCCATTATAACTGCCAACCCCTGACGGCCGGTACTAGCTCATTTCTATTAAAAAAAAAACAAACAAAGAACAAAAGCTAAATATCTTCTAAACCAGCGGTTCTCAAGTGCAGCCACCACCGTGTTCTCGTGTAGACACCATGAGAAATCCTGAAATGATGGTTGCTGCAAAGATTAAAAAAGCACAATTATGACTGGTCTTCCCGCCAGACGTTGCCTCAGCCAGCCAATCTTCAGTTAGCCCGCTGCAGCTTCTTTGCAATGCGTGCCTTAGCGGATAGCACAGGAGAGCTACAGGTGGCAGTGGGACAAGGCTGCTGTGGATGAACAGGTAATTTATATGGGCCTATCTGTATAGTTTCTATGAGAAAACAAAAAGGAGAGCGCTAGGCAGTGGCGGGAAGCATTTGACCTTTTCTGTACTAAGCCACCATACTTCATCAAGGTAGCAAGTCAAATGAAGTCTTAACCCTTAAACTGCCAGAGTGGACGAGTTGCGTACCTCTCTGCCAAAGGGTTAATGTATTAACTACTCGGTAGGGCATTTTTATGTGTTAAAAATCTTGATCATTGCATAGCCCAGCAATGCCTTCCACACAATCTGGTACTCATTGGGTTAATATTGAGTAGAATACATTACATTTTAATGTCTTTTCACTATAACACATGATAGGGATAAGGCACTGGTGGAGGTATACGGAGTGTGTTGAGTACTGTGATGGTGGGGGGGCTTCTGAAGACAGTAGGGTGATGTAGAGGTGGGGTGATGTTCATTGAGGTGTCTTGGTGGGGAACTGATGCCTGTCATTTGGTGTGGGATGGGGGAGTTGAAGCTCCTCCATCTTGCCTCCCTCACTGTCCCTTGCGGCCATCCATGCCTCATCTGTTCTTCTGCCACCCACAGGAGCATACAGGTGCCCCATTGGAATACCTCTGTGGTGGGGACATCCTGCAGCCTACCTGTACTGGCGCATTACTATGCTCTATGGCCTCCAGCAGAGCTCCCTGCACTCCTAGCCAAGGGGGTGATTTCTGCACATCCTGGTATCAGATCCCCTGGTTAGAGAGACACTCCTTCAGCTGTGGCTGTATAGCCGTTACCCATAATGAGCCATGCCCACTATCCTCTGGCTCACTTCCTATCCTCCATTATCTGGTTCTCACTTTTCCCTCACCTGTCTCATCTTCTCCTGCATCTAACGCAGTGGTTCTCAAGGGAATTATCTGGTGGCTGCCTAAGCCATGTTGGGGTGGCCACACTATGACATTACATGCACAAATTGTATAAAGGGATTAAGTTATACAAAGATTGCATATTAATAAGTGCAACCAGAATAAGTTTACATCATATTACAAATTTAAACATTCCAGAAATCACAGTATTAAAAAGTACCCCATAAAAGGGTCTTAAAACATACTAGTTACTGGGGATATATATTTCAATTCAGAGACAGTCATTTTCTTTTCCACTACTACACCACATGGAACACAAACAAAATACAAATTGAATCAAATGTGATTTTTAACCCCTTGGATGCTTTCTAATGCATTGGGACCCTATCCAATCCATCATCCAAGTGGTTAATTTCTTTTAAATATTCTGCAATTATATTGCCCCAAATTGTTTCACTTTTCTCCTTACACATATGCTTACATTTTTTCTGCTATGCATTATCCAGGAATGTGCAGCTCCTGATATGATTAATAATTAAAAAAAAAAAAAAAAAAAAAAAAAAAAAAAAAGTATGTGCTGGTCGCGGTGTGTCTCACTCACTCTGGTTCAGAACTCACTCAGCCCAGGGCCATCTGAGGTTGAGCCTTAGGTGAGTGACTGCGACAGTAACTCACATTGTCCACTCCACCTCACACTGTCCACTCACATTGTCCCCTACACTCTGTTCGCCTCACATTGTCACACACACATTACCCACCTCATACTGCCCCCCCCCCACACACACACTCTCCACTCAAAAGGTTAAGCTGATTGGCCACCCACCATTGATCATTACTTACCCCTTTTCTGACTGCAGTTCACTGCCAAGGCTCTTCTGCGTGCTTGTCCGCAGAGGCATACATTCTTACTGAGCTGAAAAATCATTGGCTGGCTGAGGCACTTCATGCGGGAAGCCTCAGCCAGTCAGATGTGGCATTTAAAAATCTGCACAGTAACAGTGGAGCAGGGCTGGCTCGGGCAAATTATTTAAGCACTTGTATGAGGCCACCATTCCCGCATTTGTCATGGTGGCCGCACGAAAACACGATGGTGTGCGGCCACAGTAGTTGCACTTGAGAACCCCTGCTCTAAAGCTTAACTAATCTCCTACCCACTTGTCTGGCGTTCTGCCTTCCCTTACCCCTTTTCTCTTTCTACAATCACCCCTTCTCTACCACTTCATGGCTCTTGGAAAAAGTTCTCTCTCTACAAGTAGGCTCCTTTACTATCACTTCTACTACCTGGGTTCTTTCCTTATGTGCTGGATGTGTGCTATATGGGTACTGTGTGACTAATGGGTGCTGGATGTGTTCCACACGGACACTTTATGAGTTCTGTGTGATTGAAGGGTAACATATTGTTGTGCGGTTTTATGGGTGTCATACAGCTGATGGGTGCTAAATGTAAAATGGGTGATGCATGGCTGCTGTGTACCTGACAGGTGCCAAAAGGGTGTTATTTGGGTGTTGTGTGGCTGATGGCTGTTAGGCTGGTGCTGTTTTCTTGGTGGTGATGTATGGTTTGATGTGTTATAGGTTTCATGGATGATGTAAGGGTGTTGTGTACCTGACGGGTGCCATATGGGTGTTTTATTGGTGTTGTATGGCTGATGGCTGTTATATTAGTGCTGTGTTCTTGGTGGTGATGTACGGTTTGAGGTGTTATGTGTGTGCTATGTGTTTGTTGTGTGTTTTATGTGAAGAGTGTACAAACACTCACCTGCTAGACAGTACCAAGAAGAATGGGAACAATTTTGGAGCAAATATATACAAATTTCACTGATTTCCATTGATTTAAATGAGGATTTAAATCACCTTGAATTCTATAGAAGTCTGCCACATTTCAACCCACATACATAAGAGGCAAAATGACAACTTAAAAACTGCAATGACCTAAAGTTAGAATAACCTTTGGGTGCTGGAAGAGTATGCAATAAACAGTGGGTTTGTATACTAAGAGAAGTGGTGAAATATTCGAGCAAACCAACTGCATCACAGGAAACAAACATTCCCACTGATTTGTAATGTATTGAGACCTTTAGCATTAAAGGGGTTAAATACCCCGAGTAAATCAATGCCAATTTTGGGTATTTGTCCTCTATAGTGCAACCGGTTTGCCCAGAATTGCTCCTCTTTTCTTTAGTATATGAGCCTCAGTGTTGCACACTGATTTATCACGGACAGGATAACATCAATATTACAGCTACAGTTTTATCTGGAGAAAAAAAAAAAAAAAAAAAAGTTATAGGAACACAAATAGCAACAGCTGACAACCATGTATAGTCAGGCTTTTTTTGTCTTTCAGCCCAAGGGCATCTATCTTAAAGGGGATCTCTCACCTCTATAAAAGTTAGGCTTATTACATAGAGTATATAGCACTAATGTTGAAAACTTTATTTTTTTAAAAACGCTATTTGGGCCAAAATTATTGTTTATAGCGTGCCCTGCACCCTACTTCTGCATACACTGCTCTTGCCGCAGTTTGCCGCACTGCCTCTGCTCCCTTCCCATTACCCAGCCTCCTCTGATGACGGAGGCTTCTGTCTGTAAGCTGGAGCAATCTCATTGGCTAGATATTGATCTCTGCCAATGTGGTCGCTCCAGCTTACAGGCAGAAAGCCTCTGTCATCAGGAGGAGGATGAGTGGGAAAGGAGCCGAGGCAAAGCGGAAAGTGCAGTGTATGCAGAAGTAGGGTGCAGGGCACGTTATAAGCAATAATTTTAGCCCAAATAGCGTTAAAAAAATTTAACGTTTTCAACATTAGTGCTATATACTCCACCTAATAAGCCTAACTTTTATAGGGGTGAGAGATCCCATTTAAAAAATACACCAATACAGCCTTATGTTTAAAGGAAATGGAAGAAATTGGTGGCAAACATTTGTACTGTAAGGGAAAATAAAAATTTCCACTAAATGTAAAAGAGGATTTAAACCCCTTGAATGGGAAAGAACGCCGCAATGACATGCAGCATACACATCAACAGACCTTTGAAAAATGTGCAATCTATGATATTTTCTTCAAATATTGTAAGAGACCACACCATTTAGCGATTTTTCCTTTTCTGTTTCTAATGCACTGGATAACTCTCTAGCATTCAAGGGGTTAAATCACCATTTAAAATCAATGGGAATTTTTCTTCTCCCCATAATGCAGTTGCTTTACCGTGGAAATTCCTCCACCTTCATTTGAACATATGGCCCTATCTGTGAGACAGTTATCAAATGCTATTATTCATCTTACATTGTATCAATTTCCAAAATCACTAACCCCTTGAGTGCCAGAGGGGCATCTACATCTCTGGCACTCAAAGGGTTAATACTAATACAGGTTCCCTTTTCATCTGACACAAAGGAAAGCATTTTTCCAATGCAGCCCTCAGTTTATATTCAGGAAAATATAACCTTCTGCAGGGGTAGTTAACCCTATAAGGACCATCAACATGTCAGGACCGCCACGAGTGTCCGTCTCTTAAGGACCGGTGGCGGTCTTGGCACATTAAAAAAAAATAAATCATAGAGCTCCTGCTCCAAGACTGGGGCAGCGCGTTTCAGCCTCTCTTTCAGGGAGCTAGTACATGTGATCGCTCACATCTACCAGCTCCCTGACTGTAGTTCATACAGTCCTTAACCCCTTGAATGCCACTCAAAGGGTTAAGGGTAATAGTACCCCTGGTCCACTGGCCCTTAAGGGGTTAATCTTTGTGCCTCTTGCTGCTGGATATTACAACTTCCTTTACAGACAAACATTGGCTGATTGGGGATGATGGGGGAAATTGTAGTCCCTAACAGCTGGAGGTTCAAAGATGGTCTGTCTATGCACCACAAGACACAGCTAGAAGGGAGGGGTGTAAGGAAAATGACTTCATATAAACTGGAATAATCTGTTACATTCTAAGAAAGATATGAAAACTGATACATATACAGCTGTAATGTTAAGGCATGCTCCTTCATATAACAGCAACTAGTATTTTAGTTTTATTGTGGCTTTAATTTCACAGGATAGGAAAAACTGAAGTCTAATGTGCCAACGCCCTGAACAACCGAGGCCAACAAAAATATTTTTGTAATGAACAAGACTCATCCCATGATGTATGTTGCTTAAAGGGCAACGAACATGAAAAAAACATAACTTAAAAAGGTGCCCCCCCCACAACCTGCTTTAGTATTGTGTGCTTTGATACTATATGCCTGTCTGACAACCACCGTGTCTTTTTCATTTATTTTTTTTTTAATGAGAAAAAAAAAAAAAAAAAAAAACCACAGAAAATACCAGGGCTTCCTAGACTTCATTACCTCACCTCTAGCACAGTGCAGAGCTTTCCTTCAACTCCAGTGATGGTACAGAGGCTGGATCCTCACTGGAGTTTCTTTGGATGGCGGCCCCTGTATGACATCAAGCACTGCCAACGAACAATGGTTTGTGTCTTCTAACCCGGTTTAAATGCAGTATGGGGCAAAGACAGGCTATCCAAGCTTTACACTATGCTCATTGTTTAAAAAACTGTGAAACTTGGAAGCTTATATTTCTTGGTTGATACTGCACAAGACAAGATATACAGCATTAAAGGACCGTATTCATGTACATCAGCAAATGCTGTATATATGATACATTGCATTCAATGTGAAACTGATGTTACATTAGGTTTTTGACAAGCTTAAACAATCAATGAATTTATTCAGACAATAAACTGAAAAATACAATAAAAAAAACAACACATCCTTTGGTCATCATTTCACTCAGATAAACCATTCCATCCATAATCTCATCTAATAGGGAATTGCAACGATATCAGAGAGAAAAACATCCGAAATAAATCTGAACCAAATTTTTCGATTTTTCTCTCTCACCCTCTTTTTGCCAGTCATCCACCCTCTTTCTTCCCCAGCATTCTTTTCACACCAACCAAGTCCGTAAAGTGGTGTGATGTGTAGTTTATCATTTTGTGTTACCCTAACCTAGGTATTGCCTCTCTCATCTGACTTGGATGTTTCATTTTATTAGTATTGCTTTTGCATGCCCTGAAAATTTAAATAGGTATCATCACATACTGTGATACTCATTCATTTTGCATATTCTATATTTATTATATATATTAGTATAAAAATATAACTGCTGTCTAAACGACACCTAACCAGACAAATGTTTCTGCAAAATAAATTAAGAGCCACTTATTCCGAGCGTATAGCTTCATTTCAAAAGTGATCATCTATTTACTTAATGAAGAAAGCAGGCCAGTTCTACATTGAGCAACAAGATGATACATTTAGATAAACGATTGCAATTAGAAGAAAAGCTTATTGTTCTGCTTATTCTGTAAGGAGAACACACAGAAAGATCAATGCTCCCCTGGTCACTAACACGATTAGGATGAAATTGTCCAATACAAGATTTGTATGCTTTAGCTGCAGTGGAGGTACAGCGGCTACAGAAACATGTTACCATGGTAAAATCAGTTTGTTTAGCTGATAACTACACTGTAGACCCAGAGGTGAAAGATCATTCCACCTTTCAGTCATCTCAGCTGCTTTAACCCAGGAAGTGACTTTAGTGACTGACATTACATAACACCTAAATTAACTTTAAAGAACCAGAAGGGAGTGTAATGCAATGCTCTCTACACAACCCTCTGGATTAACCCTTTGCATGCCAGAGGGGTACCAACACATTGCAAAGCAATGCGTTGCGTACCCATCTGGCACGCAAAGGGTTAAGTACCAGTATTAACATGGACATGGCAGCACAGTACTGGAGCTGTGTCATAATAAACAGTCTTCCATCCATGTTAGGCTAAAATAAACATTAATGTTCTTATAACAGACCTATCATAAGTGCTGATTTTTATTGGAATGATGAATCTTGCTCAAATGTAAGGATTCCAGTTTGTATTGCCAGTCCCTACAAATCCTGCACATTTCGTACAAATCTGTAATTTTTTTCTGGTCCACAAAGAACATGAAAAGTCAGAGGATTTGTTTCAGTTGTCTTTTTTGGCAGATCAAGAGCAAAATCTAATAAAACAGACTGACCACAAATGTGATACATACTATATAAAGATTTTATCAGGAGACTTGTAGACCAAAAGTGATACCTTTATTGGCTAGCTGAATAATTTTAGAATGAAAACTTTCAAGACAACTTAGGTCTCTTCACTAGGCATGTCATAGAATGAAGGCTGAATCTAAACTACATGACATTCATGCAAGTTTCTGATTACAGTTTCACCTCCAGTGGAATTCAGTCTAATCACCAGTGTCTGTGCAAATTATTCTTTAGACCAATGGTTATTAAGCGTTTTTTTTGCTCAAGGCACCCCTAACACGCAATAAAAAGTGTGACACAGCGCACCTTCACCTCAAAATAAACAAAAAGTGATGCTTTAACTTAAATCCCTAATGTGAATATCACTAAAAATAAAATCAAAAAGTATGCTGCTCATGCACCTCACACATGAACACAAAAAAGACAAAGTATGGAATTCTGTAAAAACATGAAAAAAAGAACAAATACAGAATACAGTGTAGTATATCAATATTGCGTGTGTGCCAAATGGCCACTCACTTATTACTCCTCTTGTATGTGAAGCCTTCAAACATTTATATCTCCCAAAATATCTTCAATGATGCAATCCCTCAAAAGAACAAAGAATAAAACACACATGGGACAGTATCGTATTTCTAAAACGATATGAGTGCATTTCTTTTCCAATACAAGTATAGCCAAGTAATGCACATATGAAATCAAAGGGACGCCTTCCCCTGCATTATCCCTATGGAACGAGTCCAAAGTCTCCAAGCTTCTCCCGTTGGTGCAGCTCTGAAGTTCTCTCCGACCCATCACTGTTCCTCGGGATGAGCGCAATCTTCAAATAAGATGTATACCCCTAACACGCAGTCTGGAATTTTCATGGCACGTCTATTATTTTATGGCATTTGGCAAGGGTGTAATGAAGGTTACAAATACATAAATAGATATTCTTAGCGCTCACAACTAAAATAAACATATTGTGCACAGTAATTTCCTTAAATATACAGTTGTAACTCTACATTCACATTTTTGTCAAAGCCTTAAAGATAAAACGGGGCACCCTAAGTGGATGTCTGTGGTACACCAAAGTGCCCCATGGCACCCTGGTTGAGAAATACTCTTTAGACTCCAGTAGAGGTATCTCTTTGTAGTTGGCCAAGTGATACAAGATTTACTTTTTCATATGTGAATACTTCTATTAAATTTAGTATGTAGAGAACTTGTGACTTGAAGCCAAAGAAGGTTACATGTATGGATTAACCATCCGAGTGCCAGAGGGGAGTGCGATGCACTGCTTTGCATACCCCTCTAGCACTCAAACAGTCAAACTGTGTTTATTGTGTGACGACAACATGATAATTTCCTTGTCACAGTTCAGAGTGTTAAACTTGGTCATCAAGTCATACTACCACATCTTTAGGTCTCTCTGTGTCTGAAAGTTTCACTTCAGTACAGTGACCATGGAGATCTTTGATGCGATTTTGCAAAAATCTTCACCCATTGGGGTGCTGCTTTTATTGTTCACACTGGAATTCATCTGTTTTCTTACATTTTGTCCCACCTCACACACATATACATTACTGTGTTTGGACATTTACCAAACATAAGGTAGACAACATTAGATGTTTTTCAGGAGAATTTGCACTTGTTACTGCATTTTTTGTAGGAATGTGGTATGGGCACCTTATCTGTGGTACGTGTATGCACAGGTTCCTCATCTCTTTACTAACAGTTGATTAAGGTTGGGGGGAGGGTCTGTTTATAGGAGCGGAACAGAGGTTTTAATTTGTCATCAGTATGTAGCATTGTTTGGAGCTCTTGAGATTTTGCGAAGAACATCAAGCTGCGGGTTGTAAGTGTCTACTAATGACACTGATCTTCCTGTGGTTGTTTGTATTCCAGGAGATTTCTTCTGGGTACACTGATGGCTCTCTGAAGTGGGATGTCAGTGACCTTGGTATTTCAATTTTGACTGATAAAAACCTCTGAGATTTTTAAGATGATTATCCCGGCCAGAAGTCTCAGATTATATGTGGTTATACCTTAGGGCCTGGCTGTAAACAAAGTTGTTTCTGTGCCTGAGATAGAAACTGTAATTTCTGAGATAATTAGACCTGTCTGTTGGTTTGCAGTACAGACAAGTCAAGATTGGGTTGTTTCTAATACTAATTGTGGTATCCAGAATACTAATTGCTGTTGGTGAATGGCTGAGTTTAAGGTTAATGGTGGGATGGAAACCACTGTAAGTTTTGTGAAATGACAAAGTTCGTCTTTGTTGGCAGTCCAAATGATTAGGAGATCATTAATGTAGTGGAGGTAGACCAGAGGCTTTGTTTTGCATGTGGAGAAGAACTCCAATTTTGCCACAAACAGGTTGGCGTATTGTGGTACCATTCACGTTCCCATGGAAATTCCCGTCTTTTGTATGTATAGTTCTTGCCAAATGTGAAATAATTATGCTTTAGTTTTAAGTATATTAGTTTAGTTACAGGTTCTATGGGTAATGCTTTGTAGGCTGAAATTCCATCTTCATGTGAAATATTGGTGTAGAGGGATTCCACATCCCTAGTCCTTGGGATGGAGCTGAGGTCAGACAGTTTGTTTAAAGCGATAGTAACACTTACATTTAACAATGCTGCATCTTGTAGCCCTTTAAAAAGAAATTAAACGCCCCCGGTGCCATCTCTCAAACCTTTATGGTTTGAGAGATAACCGCTTTCAAAGTGAATCCCTGACATCAGCTCTCTACCTGACTGCAGGGGAATCAGATGTCTTGGCAAGTGGAGGCTCTTCAGCAGAGCCAAGATCACGTTATTGTGCTTTGTTTGCAAGCACACGTAGAAGACCGTTTCAGTGAAGGATTTATTTTTCATTAATGCAATCTCAGCTCTGCTTAAGAGCCTCTGCCGGTCCCGGAATTAGATTCCCCTGCAGTCAGCTAGAGTGCTGATGTCAAGGAGGGGGGAACTTTGAAAGCGGATGTTGTCTTAAACCATGAAGGTTTGAGAGATGGCACTGTGGGCATTTAATTTATTTTTTAAAGGGCTAAAAGACGCAGCGTTGTTAAATGTAAGTGTTTCTATCCCTTTAAGAGAATGACTCTGTCCTGTGTGTTTTTTTGTTTTTTTTTGACCAGTGGTTTCAGAATAATCTCCATCCAGCCAAAGATATTTTCTGGGAATGTAACAGTTCCAGATATTATTGGTCTTACAGGATAGTTTCCCATGTGTATTTCAGAAAGCATATAGAAGCATCCCACCCTCGGGTCTTCCAGTGTGAGGGCCTCCAGATGGTCTCTAGTATTTAAAGGGAAATCATTCATAATTGAATTGTCCTACTGTGATCACCAAGAGGCTGTTGCCATTTGTTTCAATGGTAAAGCTCTCCCACAAAGTGCAGAAGAAAAACAAAGTGTTGCTCTCTGGACACCAGTTGGCTCTATTGCCAACAGATTTAACATGATTTATTTCAGCTTTTTAAACAGCATACATGATGTCAGGGCCTAATTAGTCTTAACAATTTTGACTAATTCTGCATGTACTCTTTATATACAGATAACAAAATACCACCCTCTAAATGTTCACCATTCAAGTACAAGTTACTAGGCCACCTCACGGTATACATAAAAGAGGAGAAATTTGTACTTGAGTACAGAATGTGTGTGTATGTTACTAACAAGTGGAAATATGTAACTTATTAAAACATATATAAAGAGACGCTATCACCAAAATTAAATATGCTGATATTTCTTTAAATATCATGCATGTACAGCTATGTGAAAATTAATCATGTTACAGCCTGAATATATCCTAGATTTGCCTTTTCATGTGTGTTTAAAATGTTCCTGTTCATTTATTTAAACTTGTTCGTGCTGTTTGAATTGAAAGAGCTAATATCAGTTAATCAGTTCTGATTATTGTCCACTGCTGTTGTATTGTTATCTTATCTCAGACCATTTGCACGAAATCTTGGACAATTAATGGGAAATGCCAAGAATATCTACTTCCACACAGCAAACATAAAACTACATTTTGGGCCACTGAAAACAAATGGGAAGTTTACAGACACTAGAATGAAGTACTGGATATTTAAGTTTATATAACCCCTATTCATTTTTAGGTGTTAGCTTTCTTTTAAACAGGTAAGATGTTAAACTGTTTGATTATGTAGATGCATCTTGTCAACACAAATGCTGAAAACATCACGAAACCCTCTCCCCCCCAAAAAAAAAAAAAAAAAAAAAATCAGGAGCACTATGTGTTACGGAATACTGGTTGTGTTAATAAACTGACAAATCCCTGGAGCACCCAATGACAGGTTAAAGGGATAGTAATGAAGATTGTCCCTTTTGGCAATCTCCCTGGGCTCCTCCCTTCTGATCTGGCTGAGCAGTGTTACATCAGTAAAAGGGGTGGGAGGGGGATACTTTGTCATTGAATTACTCTTGAACTACAACTCTGACAGAATTGAAATAACAATCTCCAAGGTCCAAATACTATGATGATTAATTAGAACTGCTTTTATTAAGAAACATTACTATCCCTTTAAGGAGAGAGTGCAGACAACAATAGATTTGTGTGTGGGGGTTATCCATGTCACTGGTTTTGCAATACTAAGTCCAGAAATTGCCAGAAATTAAAAAAAACGATGAGACGTAAATAAGACAATTTAAAAACATACTGATGCGTACAAAAATAAATCTGAAGACTTAACATGAAGGAATATGATATACATATACTGTACAATACACGTATTTCTCCCTATAGACCAGCTGACTTGCACAAGTGGCAGAGATATGAAACATTTAGCAAAAGCAGCACATTCATTAGGTGTGTAATATGCCTCAGTGTATAAGGCAAACTGAATATATGCCTAATAGGTGAAACAAATCTTGAAAAATGAAAAGTATTCCCTTTACTCACTGACAGCTGCAAAATGCTTATATTTTATATATACTGTGCCAAAATATTTCACTTTTCAGTACAAACTGAATGAAAACCAATTTGTGTCATGCTGCCTGCTTATAATTTTATAGCAATACATTTAAAGGAATGTATTGTAATAATATAAAAAGCTATAATAATGTAAACTATACATTAATATAAACGTAATGTCTAGCACTCATGTGGCATAAATGAACACACCATCAACCAAGTCCATGTGATCACTCAACCTCTTCAATCCTCACCTACACAGGCCTGTACCTGGAAGTTTCATTTGTTATCTACTAGCATAGGAAGGGTATGCGGTACTTGGAGCAAGGATGGGCAACCCATGGGTCTGCAGATGACTAATTACCCACATCTTCAGCCACCCATTGGCAGGCTGAGGTTTATGAACATTAAAGCTCAACAACAGCTGGCGAGTTGCATTATTGCCCACCTTGTCCTAGAGTCAGAACTACACCCAGGTTCTCAAACATTCACCTAGATAAGACTACAGAGGAACGAATTTCAGAGCGAAACAATTGACGCATATTGGGTTTACACAATATGCATTACTTCGACGAGCAGCTGGTTGTTGCTTCACATAGTAAAATATCAAAACTGTGTGTGTGCGATAGCAATATAAGTACATTGTAAATGTATGCGAGAGGTGCACAACATAAACACAATAGCTGTGTATCATATCTGCACAGATCACACAGCGGTATGTATTCTACACAGCTACACTTGTAGCACTGTGCACACCCATCAACAAGAAGAGGGCACTGGCACACCCCGCTCCGAATATTATATTAGGCAATGTGAGGCCCTCCAGCTGCTACAGACTACAGCTCCCATCATCACAACCAGTGACACTCTGCAGTGCTAAAGGGATGTACAATTCTGTCACAAACCAGCCCCATCACAGTTTACAAATTAATATCTCCTACATGCTCTTCTGATTTAAAGGGGGCTTTCAAGCCTCTGGATGCTAAAGGCGTCTACTCTAAGGCATTCAAAAGGTTAAAATACGCATTTAAAACATTGAGGATTTTTTTCTCTCCGTGGTCCGGTTGATTTAGTCCGGAATTGCACCTCTCTAGTTTAATTAATCTGGCCACTGCTCCCCATTCCCAACCACATCGCAAGCTTTTACCGGCGCTCTCACTGTCTCGGGATCCGCAGTTTCCGGTCTCGAGCTGCCAATCTGCCACACGCTCTGCGCTGCCCGGTTGCCAGGCGCCGGGGGAACGCGGGGAGGAGAGGGAGCTGGGAACAGAAAGCCGAAGACCAAAGCAGCTGCATTGCCGAACGCCTGATGGCTGACGTCACCAACATACGTTTTGTGGTTTTGTCCAGGAGATCAGTGGTGGGAGTTTGTTGTAGACGCAGAGAAAAGGGCAAATACGTTATGAGTCAATATAATGTTCACCTGGTCCAGTCTTGTGGTCGATACTCGACTTTAGTGGGTAGCAGGTGATATTTGTTAGGGGTTTTATTAACCCGTTGAGTGCCAGAGGGATAAGGAACGCTTTGCTTTACAATGTGTTTCGTATCCCCGAGGCAATGAAAGGGTTACAATTAACATATTCTTACTTGAAATGTAGGAACAAAATCACACTATCACAGACTAAACGCAAGGGTACATGAGGGATTTTTAGTATCGACTGTGATAAATCTTAATTTGTACTTTACAGTAATTTTCTTTGAGTGTTAACTTTTTTTTTGTTAATGAAGAAGTGGATTAGAGCTTGCATTCACCCACTGAGTGATGAGCATACCTGGGAACTCTCAGGATTTGACCCTGAGACTCAGGGTTTGGGCCCAAAATCTCAGGATGAAAGAGTTAAGTGCTACCTGTTATATATTCTGCTCCAGTTAACTGATTCTTTAGTCTCTAAATTGGTGCCACTTGTACCAGAAAGGCAGAGGGAGAAGTTCTGCTTGATTTGTGTGTGTGTTCATGCAGTGATATCTGTAAATTGTTGTGTATTAATGGCTCCTTGAATGCTGATTGGCACAACTCTTGATTACATCAATCAGGTATATATTTTGGATGATCTATATTATTGGAAATTTAAGGGTTAATATTTACACAATCTCAGGGTCAGCTCAATTTGAAAATTCCCAGGTATGGTAATGAGAGGGCACATTTTGCTATTTAATTTCCCTACTTGCATACATGTGAGTCAATAAGAGACGTTAATGTAAATTACCTGAAGTATGTGTACCAAGTAGTAATACAGGTATGAGCAGGAAGGAAGATAGGGGGAGATGTATAAAAAAAACTTTCTTAGTGTATGGTTAAAGGTGAACTTTCACCTGATAAATTTTTACCATACGTTCAAACACATAAGCAGTATTAGGAAACGTTATGCTTAGATTTTATTGTTACGTACTATTAAAGATATTGGATGTCCAAGACAAGCACTTCCGCATTCAGCGGCACAATGCATCTTCGGCACAGCTCTCAGGACTTCCTGAGAGTTCTTGTGTTACACCTACACTGGTATTGCCTGGTGCATAGGGCTGCATGCTGTATCCAAAGGTCTTGTTCTACTCCTACACTGGTCTTGCCTGGTGCTTGGGGTAGATGCCTGTATTCAGAGTACTTTCCACCCTACACTGAGTCTTGTCTAATTGACTGGTTGAATGGAGCTATGATCCTGGTTCCTGGCAGGTGGAGTTCCTCAGTGTTGTCCTGGGTTAAGGGAGCAAGTTTTGGCGGGGCTACTCTGTATGAGTACAGGTATCAATCACAGATGGGAATGTAAGCTTATTACTATTATTTTTATTTTATTTTTTTTTGGGGGGGGGGGGGGTCTCGTGTAGTTTACCAGAAAGTAGCATCTTTGCAGCTAGGGAGTTGAAAATGTACAAAAGTAACTAAATTAAATGTTTGGAATTCATAATAAAACTGGCAAAGTAACCTAACTAGGCTGATAACTAGTACTGTACAGTGTTGTATTAGACTTCAATAGAACAGTAGTTTCCTAATGAAGTTACCCCTTTCATTTCATAGGGAAAGCCTAAAGACAAGGCTTGTTAGTAGGGCTGCAACAATTAATCGATATTATCGATAAAAATAGATTATGAGAATCGTTGTCAACGATTCTCATAATCGATTAGTTGCAGCCCCAGACTGCCGCCGCCAGTGTCAATATGACAAGATCCATCCGCCCGCATCATCACGCACCCCTGCGGGCCGTGATGACATACAGACAGAGAAGAGGAAGAGGGCAGAGGCACAGGAAGAGAAGCGCTTGTTGCCAGCAGACTGATCGTTACTGTCTGGCAGCAAGCGCTTCTCTTCCGGTGCCTCTGCCCTCTTCCCCTTCTCTGTATGTATGTCATCACAGCCCGCAGGGGCGTGTGATGATGCGGGCGGGCAGGAGGGAACTCAAAGCCAGCCAGCTACAGGGGACCGGATGCCACTCAGATTACCCCCCAGCCCGCCAACTCAACGCAGCAGTGAGATGGAGAGCGACAGTGACAGTCTAGAGGTACAAAGGGGAGAAAGAGAGGTGCAAGGGGGGAGAAAGAAGTACAAGGGAGGAGAAAGAGAGGCACAAGGGAGAGAAAGAAGCACAAGGGGGAGAAAGAGAGGCACAAGGGGGAGAAAGAGAGGCACAAGGGGGGAGAAAGAAGTACAAGGGGGAGAAAGTGAGGCATAAGGGAGAGAAAGAAGCACAAGGGGGAGAAAGAGAGGCACAAGGGGGAGAAAGAGGCACAAGGGGGAGAAAGTGAGGCATAAGGGAGAGAAAGAAGTACAAGGGGGAGAAAGAGAGGCACAAGGGGGGGAGAAAGAAGTACAAGGGGGAGAAAGAGAGGTGCATAGACCCCATAGTAAAATAATAACAATGACGCATGTTAAATGTGTAAAGTTTTTTATTCTGCGGTTTGTTTTTAACACTCAGTTTGTTCATTTAATCATTTTAAATAATGAAAAATTAGCATATTGTTTTTTTATCCGATTAATCGAAAATATAATCGGACAACTAATCGATTATCAAAATAATCGTTAGTTGCAGCCCTACTTGTTAGCAGTATTTAATCCTTTGAGTGCCACAGTGGTACACAACGCATTGCTCTGCAATGTGTTGCATACCACCCTGGTATTCAAAAGGTGAAGGACAGGTCTGGGTGAGTCTGAGTGGCTGGGAATGGATATGCTGTAAACCTCCATCACAGTTCCTTCTCTCTAAACGACAGCCTGTAAATACATCTAATACCACTTCTGAAACCAATACATCATGCAGTATGATGCTATGAATATAGGGTATTATTCATCAAGCTAAAGAAGTGTAATGTTGGAGCAAACCTTCTGCACCGCTGTGAGAAAAATGAAAATCCTCACTGATCTTAACCCCTTGGTGATCGGCTGCTATGCACGCGGCCCGCTGAACTTTTTTTTTTTTTTTCTAGCAGACGATTCCAGAGTCCCTGAACAGTGTGCAGCCGTGTGGGGACCCCGATTTCCGGGACATACATGTGCATCCTTTGTCCTTTAGGGACATCCACATTGGACGTACATGTATGTCCATTGTCATTAAGGGGTTAATGGGTCTTTTACCCCTTTGAGTGCTAGAGAGTTTTCCTGTACATCATGTTAGAGTCCTCTCATCATTCAGGGGGTTAAAAGCTCCTTTTAAATCAATGGTAATTTGGGGAATTTATATTTCCTCCTGTGGTGCACCCCCTTTACATTTATTAAGGCTCAGGGTGACTAGGCTAAATATATTGAACCAAGAAACAGCAGTCAGTTGCAAGCACCATATCAGTACAATGAAACAGTCCCAGGTATCATAGAGTTCTCATGCCCAAGGTGTCTTTCCACTGTATTGTGTCCATATTCCACCTAGAGATGGTGTACAGGTGTTGTTGATATTCTAATGCTGGTGTTGGTCAAGCTTTAACACTCACTGCAGTGTCTTTCATCAGATGCCAACATCTACAGGAAGTCTTCAGTCTGTGTCTCCAGGCAACCACCAATGGAACATTTACAAGGCGAGTCATAATAAAGGCTGCAGGAACATTCATGACTATCCTGAAATCTCTCAACCTTTCCAAGTCATGAACTTTTCCCTAAAGCTTATATTAGGTTATCATCTACTCCTATTAATCTCAAGGACCAGGAATACCTGCACCACTTCTATCACCTTTACCTTCCTAGGACAGGTGCTCTTCTACTCTGGAAGCATTTGTCATGGACTCTACTTCAGAAAAAAAATCTAGTGGCCCAAACTGTAGAACTTCATCCACACACCAGACTGACCCAGGGGTTGAGCACCCAGTTCAGTAGGTAAAGGTTACTAGCACAGGAACACTCAATGTAAGCAGAGAGCAACATGGTCAAAAATGCATTGGTCATATAACCATTGAGCAAATATTAGATGTAATTAGACTAAGCAGTATTTGTAACCATAAATGAAGATCAGGCCTAGTCACACAGAGCAGAGGTTTTATTATCAAGGAGTGGAGAGTCTGAGTAGTCAGGGTCAAGCCAGGTTCAGTATACAGAAGTTAAGGAATGCTAAATCACGGGAGTAAACTCCATAATCTCTCAAACAGAAGTACACAGGACTTGGTTATGAATGAAATCAGGGTGGAGTCAGAAGGTGCTAGAAAAGTTTTTTCCAGCCCTGTCCTCGGTGACCTCTAACAGGCCATGTCCTTATGATTTCCTTGCTTGTACAGGTCAGTTACTTAAGTTCTTTAGCCCATGATTAACTCACTTATACTCAGATAGGGAAATCCTAGACATAGCCTATTAGGGCTCCCTAAGGAAAGAGTTGGGAACAACTATTCTAGATGATGCTGGGCTACAGAATATCCTAGGACTGATCAGGATAACATTATATATGTGTATCAGTACAATTCAGATTAGTGAGACATGTCTCCATTAGCATCTTTTATCTAAATCAAACCTTCAAACTTTGCAAAGTGGGTTGGATCTAGCAAGAGTTGGGTTTAAATGCATGCCAAAGGGCCAACACTATCTCTAATGAATAGTAAAACATGCATTAGATGGTCAAATGGGATCCATTTTTGTAGGACTACCCTTTTTTATATACTCTGCCTTTCCAGAATAACAGACATACAAATTCATGTCTAATTTGAGCTTTAAAAATAAGAACAATTTGTTAACTCTCTGTATACTATTTTGGCAAGCCAGGTGTGTCTTGGTCAAGTGTGCGAATGGTAGAAACACCCCTTTGTTTAATATAACCCCCGTGTTTCTCTAAACTACATCCTTAATAAACTGCTCGATAATGAAACTGCAACAATGGGAAGGATGAGAAATAGGGCTAGGTAAATCATGCTAAGCACGTGGCTACCTGAAACTCATTGACAAACACTGTGAGCGATAGGATTATTGAGCTGGAACACGACTGACTGTCCATGTGAGCCATTGTTGCATGGGTTAGCCACAAACTCAGAACTGTCCTACCAAGCTTGTTCTGCTACAATCAAGCACACCAGGGACTGACTTTAAGCTGGACCACAGTTTGTGAGGTTTGTCAGCTCAATAGAAAATAACAGATAAGAGAAAAGAGCAGCACACCGAAGTTCTAAGAGTCATTTATTAGAGTAAATATTGATACAATTAAAAAAACAAAACATTTTTTATCTTATATTTGACAAAAAGGTAAAAAAAAAAAAAAAAATTTGGTTATTGATTAATTAACAATAAAATGAAAGATGTCATTCAATTATATTTATAAAACTCAAAATTGAAGCTGGTCAGATTCATAATGATACTAATATACAAGAGAAGTTACGTTCAAGATCAATCACAGAAGGAGCTTAGAGCAGGATATGCAAGAAAATAACTTGAGGGCAGTGTGAGAAACGTAAGCTGGCAAGCAAGTAGGGGGTTAAAATATGTATAATGAATTTAGCATGTAATGTAAGAAAAATATAATGCTCTCCCCCACCTCATGTCTATATGCTTACTGGAAATGCACTTGTGATTTTGGTCACTGCCTTTTCTTTCTTTGCATCTCTGGAAAGATACGATTCTCCAATCTCTTCTCTCCTTCTTATTCCACTGTCGAACAAAACTTCTATGGTACGCTTTATGGTTGATATACTTATGCAGCTCACTAGAAGAAGGTTTAAAAATTGATTAAAATTAAGAAAGATGTCCCCAAATAATTCCTCATCTGGTGACTAGCTGACCAGTAGTGCCAGTCACCAGAATTATTACCTCCTTAATGTGAATGATCCACTGCTCTGGGACTGACAGACAGGATGGAGCTCAGACATCTTTCCATAGTGATGTCTGCGCGCCAGCGCTGTCAGTCCCTTTTGGAGACTGTTTTGGGTCTAACTTTTGCTTCAGGATCAAATGTGAACAAACGCCAAGATTTGGCAAGAATATTTATTTTTAAGTGTAAAAAATATTCATCTGATATGTCAGACATGGTATGTATATAACAAAGTAGATATTGTGTGTCACATAGCAATCAGACCACAGAATAAGAATATGCACATATTTAGCAGAATTTGTAGGTATATACAAAGATATATAGAGAGGAAAAAGAACATTATAACCTTATATCGTCTGAAATCAAATCTATCCCATTATTTTAAAATGCTAAATACAATTGTAATAAATATGCTTTGTAGTGCAAGCAAATTCTCATTGATAATACAGATTTGTAATGTAAGCAAATCAATTTGAAGAAAGTAATGATGTACTATCCCCTACCTACATATGATCTAGTTAAAGGGATAGTAATACTTGTTTTATACAAGCTTTGTTATTGTAGTTATTAAATAAAGCAAAGCATCGAAGTCTTTTTGCTATAACTTTTATAGTTTTAGTGTAATGTGGACAAACTTGGATTCTGGTCTGCAGACCGGATTGCATGTCTGGAGAGCAGAAATAGTAGTGGACACACAGCAAATCTTCATGACAACGGTCTACTGCCTCAAACCAGGCACACTTTGTAGACCATTTTCATGAAGATTTGCTGTGTATCCACTGCTATGTCCACCAAAGATCGATTCTATATCTCATTGCTCTCAAGAAGTGTTGCTTCCCTCTCTTCTTCCAAGCTCAGAGGTAGACAACTGTGATCTCATACACAAACACTATATGTGAAAAGATGTCTGCAGATATATCTGGATTGCTCTCATGCATGGAGACAATCATCCACTTTACTACTTTAATTTTTAGGCCCTTCCAAAGGCAAGAGAGAGCTTCTAAAAGATCTATTGCCTGTTGGCTGAAACAAACTATATTCATCACCTATTCTGCTGTAGGGATGGAGCTGCCTTCATTCTTTAAGGCTTACTCCACAAAAGCTACGGCAGCATCTTGGACAGAGAAAGCAGAGGTCTCCTTGGGTCAGATATGCAGAGCAGCCATTTGGAAGCAGGTCCATACATTTTGCCAGTATTACCGTCTAGACCAGTGGTTCTCAACTCCTGTCCTCAGGACCCATTAACAGGCCAGGATTTGATGATTTCCTTGTTAGAACACAGGTGAGTTAATCAATGTGAATGAGCCTCTGATCACCACACCTGTGCTCTAGCAGAGAAATCCCTAAGTCCTGGCCTGTTAGTGGGTCCTGAGGACAGGAGTTGAGAACCACTGGTCTAGACCTTCTCAAAGCAGATGACTTAACCTTTGGGCAAAGTGTTCTTAATGTGGTTCATATTTGAACGCCGCCCCCTTTTTTCTTTTTTATATCTCTTCTGTGTGCTGGACGGGACAACATGGAAAGGGTGAATTCTTACCTGAAAATTCCTTTTCCTTCTCTGTGCCGTAACAGCCCACATTTCCCACCTTAATAAACTTTTGAGCAACATTTGTGTCTTCTATCTTTTACGTTCACTGAATGCTATAGGGGAAGGGATCATTTTATAGGGGTGGGCATAAAAATGTATATTTCTGGTGTTGCACTTCCTGTCCTGTGAGAGGAATCGCTCTCTTCTGTGTGCTGCTACGGAACCGACAAGGAACAAGGAATTCTCGGGTAAGAACTCACCCTTTCTATCAAATTCTATGGAGAACTGCTTGTCCTCTAACCAAGCGGCGAGACTTCTTGTCCCGCCCTGCCTGTTGATGTAAGCCACGGCGGTGGTGTTGTCGGATTCCACTCTGACCGGACAGCCCTCCAGCTGAGATTCCCAATGGCGTAGAGCATGAAATATCTCTCGAAGTTCCAGAATGTTGATGGAAAGAATAGACTCCTCCAAGGACCACTTCCCCTGTGCACTGATGCGACCCAGGACAGCACCCCAACCCGAGAGGCTGGCGTCCATCGTGACCTTGGTCCAGTAGGGAATCCAAAAGGATCTCCCCTTCAGGAGATTGGAAAGGTCCAACCACCACTCCAAGCTCAACTCGACATGAGGAGGAAGAGAGATCGACAGCGTCTGATGATCTAGCCGGTCCCTGCATGTCTGTATCACAAATCTCTGAAGTTCCCTGGTGTGTGCCATGGCAAATGGAACCGCCTCTATCGTAGATATGAACTTCCCCACCAGAGAAGACAACTTAGGAACCGGGATCTGATGCGGACAAGGATCCTGGAGACCCTTTGAGCAATCTGATGAGCTACCTCCTCAGGTAGAAACACCATGCACCTCTGAGTGTCGAACAGAAGACCCAGGAAAATGAGCCACTGGGACGGAACTAAGTCTGACTTGTCCAAGTTCACAATCCAACCGTGGAGTGTGAGGACTTGAATGCAGGTCTGGACCTGCTGATGGAGAAGGTCCGCAGACTCAGCCTTCAAAAGCAAGTCGTCCATGTATGGGGTCACTCTGATGCCATCCCGACGGAGGACGGATATCAATGCCCCCAGAACCAGTTGGAAAACCTGAGGAGCCGTTGTCAGACCAAATGGAAGAGCTGAAAACTGAAAATGACCTCTGGCGCAGGCAAACCTCAGATACTGCCTGCTGTCTAGATGGATTGGGATGCGTAGATACGCATCCTGAAGATCCAGATAAGCAAGAAACTCCCCTGGAGACATAGCAGCGATCACTGTGCGCAGAGACTCCTGGCGATAGTGAGTCTTCACTACAAAAGAGTTGAGATCCTTGAGGTCCAAAATAGGAAGGCCTCCGCAGTCTTTCTTGGTCACCACAAAAAAGTTGGAATAAAATCCTGAACCCCTGTCCAAAGGAGGCACCAGCTCCAGGACATCTTTGTCCAAAAGAGCCTGAATAGCTTCTCTAGACATCCTGAGGAGAAAGAGTGAGATGAAAGCGGAAGGGAAAAGAAAGGGATCTTGTATCCCTCTGACACCACCTGTAAAACCCATGTGTCCGCCACTGAATCCTCCCAAACCCCGCAAAAGAGGTGGAGACGACCCCCCACAGCGGGATGTGCACCCGGGTTCGGCGACTCATGACGAAACAGTCTTGGAAGTCTTGGGCTTGGATGCGGTCTTGGGCTTCCAGGACTGCTTGGGCTTGGAGGAGGAACACGGAGTAGATGGAACCGTCTGGTTCGTCGAACATGTCTCAGTTTGAAAGGAACGAAAGGACTGGTTGTGCTTAGCCGGTAACTTTTTCTTAAAGACCAAGGGCAGAAGAGTACTCTTACCCCCAGTGGCCTCGCTAATTAGTTCTTTAAGCTCCGAACCAAACAAGGAAGTATCCTGAAAAGGCAAAGAAAGCAAAACTTTCTTGGAAGCAGTGTCAGCAGACCAAATCTTAAGCCAAAGCACACGCCTGGCCACCACAGAAGTAGTGGAAGCCCTTGCCATCATGAGGACGGCATCAAAGGCAGCATCAGAAACATAGCTCTGAGCTTCAGAAATATTAGCAAGGAGAAGCAACTTCTCTGAAATAGGCGTGTCCTGAAGGACTGCCGTGATGAGTTGCTCAGTCCAGACCGCAATGGCCCGGTTAACCCATGCCACATCAAAGGCCGGATGCATAGCAGTGCCAAAAGAGGCGAAAATAGCCTTGAGGCAAACCTCTAGCTTTTTGTCAGTCCAATCCTGTAACGCAGAAACATCAGACACAGGTAAAGCAGTAGATTTAGACAGTCTAGATACGGGTGCGTCCACCTTAGAGGGATGAACCCATTTAGCCAGTTCAGCCTCAGAAAAGGGATAAAGTTTAGCAAACTTTTTTGAGACTGAAGAGGACTTGTCTGGATTTTTCCAAGCATCAGACACCAAACGGTCAAGAGTAGGGTTAGGAGGAAAACAAGCAACGGCTTTTGCCGGTTTCTGAAAAACACCAAAGGGAACTTCTTGACCCAAAGGAAGGTGGAGAGTGGTCAGTACAGCTCTAATTAATCCCTCAGCAGAGGGTTCAGGATCACATTCAAAAGGGTCCCCAACAGACCTGGAAGACTCAATAACTGTACCATCCTCAACATCAGAATCCTGCAACAATTCTTCCTCAGAAGAATCAGACACATCAGGTGCTCCCTGTGGTTTAGACAGGGAGGTCCTGATAGTAGAGGGGGTCTGCCATAAATGCAGAGCCCTCTGTATCTGGGAAGGAAAGAGTTGAAGAGTGGACCTAAGGTCCCTAGTTGCAGCCTTAAACTCTTGTACCCAAGCTGGCTCAATAGCATGGCTGGAAGGCCCTTGGTTGCCGTCAGGACCTTCTGAGCATGCTGGGCATAAATGACCAGAGAATTCCCTAGGCAGCCCTGAGTGACAAGAAGAGCAAAACGCAATGGGGGAAACTGAGACCCCAGCCTCCTTAGTCTTAGGTCTAGCCCCTAGCTCCAGCAGTATAGACATACTCGCAGAGTCAAAATAACCCACTGATAATAAAACACACAATTTATGTGTGAGAGATTAAAGATTCACCCCAGAAACATTAAAACTAAACTTATCTGGCAAGCGAAGGGTTAATCAACGGAGGAGAAAGGAAGAGTCCGGTCCCTGCGTAGGATACTCGCTGAGAAAAGCTCACAAAATGGCTGCTGCTGCGACGGGAGGCAATCAGAAAACAGGCGCAAAACGAGCGCTCATGGGAAATGTAGTTTTTCCCAAAAAGTACCCGAAGCCCCCCAACACACTTGAAGTTGAAACCGGATGATAGAGCAAGGGTAGACAATAAAAATGAGCCCACTCTGAAGTTGCTGTGTGAAGCGGTTCCAGAGATACGTCCCAAACAGTGTAAGCTCATAAAGAGTAAAGGAGCAATGGCGTCTATGCGGTAAAAGCACGCCTTAAAGGCGCGGTACACAAATTTTAAGAATTTTAACCCAAAAGGTAAAAAGGTTAAAAACACATAGAGAACACATGTACCTCATAAGAAAACAGTAACCAATAAAGTAAAATGTTACAAAACCCCCATTAAACTAGTCAAACCAGCAGGCAAGTGTTAAGGTGCCATATAGACTGCTCCAAAACCTACAGACATATATATATATATATATTTGTATATATATGTGTAACACCCAATGAGTGCCGGAGTGCGCATTAAGAACTCCCAAATACAAGCCCAGTTAAGGGACACTGTGGGACAAGTGGACCTTCAGCACTCAAAGAGTGGCTCAACTTTCCTGCAGATCTTCTGTCTTCAGGTCACCATGTAAAGAAAATTACCTCAGTGGGTAATCACCGGGGAAGCACTTGTAACCAAGATATATTCCCCCTTCAGGGTTTAAGCTCCACCAAAAGGCCCTGGACACTGAGCTAGCCACATTGGAGAGGGGATTTGTCAGTCATGGTAACCCAACCTAATGGTGGTATTCCATATCCGACATAAAAATAAAAAAGAAACTAAAACTAACAAGAGATGTTCTCCACCTGGTGTGTTCACACCCAGGAACAAATCATTCTGGAGTTAGCTGACTGGGATGCAGCTGAGGAGGGAGGGGAGGCTCCACCCCCTGCATACATTTAGAGAAATGTTCCTTCCTACGTAAAGGGGCGGATCTCCTCCCAGAGTTACCAGTAACCTGTATTGGACGACAGAGAAAAGTAGTTTTTACATACCGTTGAGGTGGTGGGGCAAGAAACTCTATCTGGCAACTTTCCCGAAGGTGACAGAAGACCCATGCATCTGAAGTTATGGCTGGTAAAAAGCGACGTAGTCTGCCGCCTAGAGGCACGGGATCCGTCTTTTGCTTGGTATCAGGAAAAGGAAGGGTGCTGTCGTGTAGGAGCCGGGAAAGACAACATACCTCACCCACGGGGACGAAACTGACTTCTTTGATTCTGCTGTTGCCTGTCCCTTGGGGGACAAAACCCAGTGGAATCTTAGTGGAGGATGAAAAACTTTATAAAACTGTCTTCTAAAGTGGGGAAAAGAACGGCTAGAAGGAAGCCTACACTTGTCCAGGAGTTCCTCCAGTTCTTGACCAAACAGGGCTCATCCCTGGAATGGCATGCAGCACAGACGATTTTTTGAAGCTGACTCCGCTTTCAGGATTTCAGCCAAATTGCTCTTCTCAATGTTACTGCTAGGGCTGAGGCTCTTGCGTTTATCTGTACAGAGTCCAATGATGATTCACAGAGAAAACAGACTGCCATGGATATCGCTGAGAGCTTGCTGGACAGGGTTTCTCTAGGCATCTTTGAGGACAGAACACTCTGAAGTTCTGATAACCAGCCTCTGAGGGAGAAAGCCACAGGCACAGCAGCCAATGCTTGGTTTGAAACCAGAAGTAGATACTTCAAATGCCTTTTTCACGGCTGGTTCTGATTTTCTATCCAAGGGGTTGTCTGAACTGGAACCCTTCTCCAGTGGAATGGCCGAATGTCTTATGACTATAGACACAGCCGTGTCAACCTTAGGGATGTACCATTTGTTCGCCTCTGCTGACTCGAAGGGAAATAATCTTCGCACCCTCCTGGAGATTGCAAGTTTTCTATCCGAAACTTTCCATTCCTCTGATATTAAAGAAGCCAGTACTTCCTGTACAAGGAAGGTTTTAGGATGCTTGGAAAAATTTAAAGAGCTGGTCCTTCTTACGGACTGGCGATGTACCTTCATCTAGGTCCATAACGGATCCATCTGCTTGTTGAATGCAGGGTCCACAAAAATTACTGTGCTGAGAATCAGGCATAGGTTGATCACATGAAGAACATATTCTATGTTTGGACTTGGTATAGACTTTTTTTTTTTTTTTTTTTTTAGGCAGGATAGCCTGTCCTATGGTCTCTGGGTCAGACATACTAAAAAGAAGTATAATAAACAAAGAACATCAGGATACGGAAAAACCAAACAAAAAAACACCATACTGCATAATAAGGTAAGCCAACCTAGGCTTAGTATACCACAAGATGGGAAAAGGTACTCACATGGGTAGGCAGAGAATAGACCAGCAGGGCACACTCAAGGATCACAGCCTGGTCCCAGGAACACCATGTAAACACAAGCATGAAGCAAACAGAAGCCCAACCATACCGCCTACCTTAAATCCTTCTGCTGTTTGGTGCCATTCTCACTGCCCCCCCACGCTGTCCGTTAATTGGAACGCAGTATGCGTTCCACAGCAGAGGTCCTTCCTGTTCAGTTGTGTGCATACGTGCGCACGTCTAGGAGTTGTCATCGTATGCCTGGCAGCAGTCAATGTCCTCCTCCCCCGGGAGGATGTATCAGTTACCGTAGAATGTTGGCTAAATCCTCCCAGCCTATGGAGGAAGAAAAACAATAAAAACACGCTGCACTCCTGTCACTGGACAGGAAAAACACTGAATGCTATAGGGGAAGGGATCATTTTAAAGGGGTGGGCATAAAAATGTATACTTCCAGTGCTGCGCTTCCTGTCCTGCGAGAAGAATCTCTCCCTTCTGTGTGCTGGACGGGACGACATGGAAACTGTCATTCTGTCAGTTTGAACTTTCAGGAAGTAAATCAAGCTATAATTCACTTTGATAATTTGAACTGTTATAACCTTCGAATAAAACAAATGATAGAAGTGAGAATCTCCTTGTTTACGCAGCAGGAAAAAGCCCTCTAACATATAAATATTCATAAAAAAAGGTGTACTGCTCCTTTTAACCCCTTAATGACAGGGTTTTTTTTTTCCATTATAGCGAATGACTTCCTGGACTTACCAGGTAAGTTGTCTGTCACTAAGGGTTAAACCCCAATACCTGGTTCCATACATATCATAATCAGTTACTTAGGTCGCCCTGTTGGCCCATTCTCGCAATTAAATGCACTGATGCTCTCCGATGAAATTGGACTGCCTGCTTTATATAGTTTGATGTGAACAAGTGACACTGTAGCAGATGGAATGGTGAGTGAGAGAGAATGCAAGATGCAGAGATCAGTTCTCACCTGCTTTGTTACTGCCTACCTTCCACTCCTTTTGTTAAAACCCCTTCCTGCACTGTTTTGTGCTATTCCAAAGAGTTTTTTTCTGCTAGCCACCAGTTGCATCACCAACCCTTGCGTGTTCCTGGATTGCTGCCTGCACCTGGCCATTGCTAGTTTGACTTTGTTGACCTCTCCAGGCCTTTCCTCTATTTTATTTCTTGGGCTCTTCATGCTTTTTAAGCCCTCTTCCTTATCCTTGAGACCTAATGCCTTTTCTGTATGTTTCTTTTGGCAGCTTCTTGTATCAAATTTTCGCCAGCTGTATGGTTCTGCTTCTTTATAAACTCTTAAGTGGCTGCTCCATCTGTGGCAACAGAGTTCCATGCCATTTGTGTGGCTGTCCCTTATGACTGCTTGCCTATTTTTTTTTTTGTGGTAGTTGCTATGTCCCAACTGTACTGCACTACAGAATTAGTTGGCACTATATAAATAAAGAATAATAATTGCCCTAAGGGTTTATTATGGCCCTCCTCTGCCTTTTGGTGGGTGTCTTCTTCCTCACTTATTGTGCTACTGAACACACTGCTCTCTGGAAGCTTGCCCTCCCCACTTGTGCGGTAGTTTCTGCCCTCTCTCCTTAACGATTTTCCCTTCTGCCTCTCAGCAGTTGTTTCTCACTTCCTCATCTTCCCCCTTTTCTATTTTATTTAGCCATGTCCTGTTCCTTGTATACCTTTTTCCTTGTCTGTACTGCATTTGGCTTCAAGCTGATATTTCTTTTAATGGTGCTCCCTCTTGTGATTGATTCTGGTATCTCTCTGTAGCTTTTCTTTCTTTAAGGTATATTCTCTTTTTCTCATACTAGCTTCTCACTTCAAGTTATCCTGTTTGAAGAACCAGCTTCTAAGCCTGAACATACTGTACTGGGTCTGCCTCTAATGGGCTTAAGTAATGTGTCCTAGTGGCCACTGATTTTACATTCAGCCTTCAAGGGATAGTAATACTTCGTTTTATCTTTATTTTATTTTGTAGGCATTAAAAAAAACAAGAACGATATGTCTTATCTCTCAAATCTTTATGGTTTGAGAGATATTCACAAGCAAAGTTTCCCCTCCCGCCCCTTTTACCTAGTGTAAGCCATCTCTTCTCAGATGTAGAATCTGGTTGTAAGACCAGACAGGTAACATCAGGGGACAATCTTCTTCCTAAGAGAACAATGAAAGCCCTGGCCCCCTTGACAAGTTTTTCCCTTATCTTGATTGAAGATTGTCCCTCTCTGCAGTCTACCTGGGCACCTCCCTTCTGCTCTGGCTGAGCAGTGTTACATCAGTAAAAGGGGCGGGAGGGGGATATTTTGTCATTGAATTACTCGAACTACAGCTCTGACAGAATTGAAATAACACTCTCCAAGGCCCAAATATTATGATGATTAATTAGATCTGCTTTTATTATGAAACATTAATATCCCTTTAAGGCTGCAGCAAGTTCTTGATCATTATCAGCTAAGCCTCCCAGCCTTGCATCCTAGCATCACAGGGTACTCTGGGCCACCTGCCTACCCCATTTCTGCACTGAGGGTCACTCTAATCTAGCATGACCCATAATAGTGTGTGTTTGTATGTATCTAAATATGCATATCCAAAAGATAACTACATTCACAGAATTTCTTCAAGATGAATGTAGGTTCCGGTTTATTAATCAACATTTTGGCCAAGACAAGGGCCTTTGTCAAGACGAGTCTTAACCAAATACTCTGTGTGAATCTTAATGAATATGCAATTGCCAGATTTCAAGTAACAAAGTTTGAATGAAAAATAGGAAATCTCCATTCACTGCTCCTACACAAACAGATTTCATGAGGGGGGGGGGGGAGGAGTTGCCAGGTCAACATTTTCGTGCCCCTTTATGACCTTTCACAAGAGACTTCCCACTATGAAAGGTCTCAGTGGGAAAAGCCAAAAACGTTGACCGGAAAACTGTATTTGTCATTACATTTTTGTAACAACTAGGACAACAAATTGTTCACCATATATTATACCTAAAATAATTGTAAGATTAATATTTTTCAGTTAAAGTACCATGACATCTGTTAAGCTGTAATTCCCCTAAGAAAAAGTAAAAACAACTTTTTTTAAATAAATCACAAAGTAAACTTAACAGTTAAAAGGGGCTTGACTGTTTTTACATCCACCATTTGAACTTACTGACTGTGTTATAGTCAAAAGATTAAATGCCAATAGCCTAATGGATAGGACTGGTGACTGGGCTGTATTCTTTCTTAACTGAAATAATTAGCTCTTAATTTATTATTTAACGTTATCGAAGACCTAACACAGGTAGGCTATCATGGTGCCTGTGATTACCCTCCGGGAGCGCTGTTGCGGTTTGCAGGCGACATTGTACTATCTCTTCCTGAGTGCCACGCTTATGCGCATTCGCTGTTCTTATAGGCCTATGATAATTGCCAGAGTGTGTATCTGCCTACTTGCTAGGCCTTATAAGCCTCAGTCTGCTATTACTCTTTTTCCCTTTTGTGGTGTACCTGTGCACTAGCTCTTGCAGTTATTTCCTGTGCTCTGATCCGTATAGAACTTCTGGCTATGTTTGATCCCCGACTTGTTGCCTTCAGCTCCGGTCCGACCCTTGGCTCCATCTGACTATCTGCTCCGGCTGACTATCCGATACCGACCCCGGCTGACTATCCAATACGGTACTGATCTTGGCTGACTAACCGCTCGGTGCTGACTCCGGCTGACTATCCGATTAGTTTCCAACCCTTGCTCTGAATGACTCCGCTCTTACGCTAGACTATGCTTTAGCTGATCTCTCTGGTACAAGCTGTGCTCAGTATCCACCCGCTGCGCCAGACATTGTCTCTGGCTATCCTATTCTGCTTCTTACCAACGGTTAGTGCCTTTGGGTGCACCCTATCGTTCTAGGGATTTGAGTCACTGTTGCCTGTAGCCACCCTAGCGTTCTGGGGGAGCATCTCTCGTTTCCGTTGGGCACTTCCGCTTCACCTGCACTAGTAGCTACTGCTGTCCTTGCTACCTATGCATTCCATAGTCAGATTGGGATCAGCTTCTAGTCAGTGTATCTGGTGCTGTCTCCATACCTGGTTAGTGAGGGTTGGGGAAGTGCTTGTGCACTCTCTCTGCACCTGGTCCTGTGAGGGTTGGGGAAATGCCTTCCGTTATTATATCTGATCTTATTTTAATAAAGACATTGATTTTACTGTTTCTGTACTTGTCAGTGTTGTTATTCCATAGTCATTCCATGACAGTGCAAAAGGGCCATAACCTCTGAACGTACAGATACTGGTAGCCGTCAGTTACCCAATATCCTTTCTAGAATGGATATTCAGGCACAGCGTATTGACCAGTTGTCTATGGATCTGGTACGCGGCATATCCATTTACCTACAGAGGACAAAACAATTTAGAAAATCAGACAATTTGTTCATCCATTTTCATGGCAAATTCAAAGGGACTGCAGCCTCAAAGGCATCTATTTCCAGATGGATTAAAGACTGTATAAGAACCTCATATTTAGGAGCTGGGGTAGTACCTCCTAATATCATCAAAGCTCACTCAACAAGAGCGGTCTCTACATCTTGGGCTTCGAAAGCAGAGGTTTCGCCAGAAGATATATGTAAGGCAGCCACATGGTCATCACTGTCTACATTCATTAAGCATTATCGAGTTGATGTACAGGCTTCAGAAGATGCTAGTTTCGGCAGACAAGTCCCAGCCGAGAGGGTAAGACTATGCTATTATTCATTACCAATTCTACTTTATTTTAATGCATTTACACTGCTTTGGTATGTCCCATGTTTTTTGTGCCATGGACAGACACAGAAGAAAGGCTGAAATTTACCTTTGATATTTCCTTTTCTTCTGTGTCCCTCCATGGCACACCATGCCCTCTAACCTCTTTGTGTTTTCTTGAAGCTCTGACAAAAGTTGACTGTAGGCAGTGGGGCAGAAAGCCTTTTTAAACTCTTGAAGAGGATTGGTCCTACGCCAGCTGGGAGGAGGGACAAGCCCACGTTTTTTGTGCCGTGGAGGGACACAGAACAAAAGGAAATATCAAAGGTAAATTCCAGCCTTTTGAGGGGTGATATTAGTGAGGAAACTGGCCAAAATGTGGAGTCCTTGTGGGTAGAAATTGAGACTAAATGTAGTATAAAAGGTTAAATAAAAAAAAAAAAGGTGTTGTTGGGTATATGTTACAAACCACCAAATATTGATGACAATGTTGAGGCCCAACTGCTGTTGCAAATAAGGAAAACTGCCCAGCATGGGCATACTATAATTATGGGAGATTTAAATTATCCAGATATCAACTGGAAAAATGAGACCTGTCAGAGTGCCAAGGGTAGCAGGTTTGTGAGCATACTTTGTGAAAGCTACATGTTACAAATGGGGGAAATGCTGACAAGTAATAATATATTAGACCTAGCGATAACGAATAACACAGAAATGGTATCCAATATTAAGGTAAGTGAACATTTGGGAAACAGTGATCACAACATGGTTACATTTGAGATCAGTCTGGCAAAGCAAAACTGTATAGGTTCAACCAAAACTCTTAATTTTAAAAAAGATAACTTCAAATTATTAAGGGCTTCAAAGCAACACAGACTGGGATACATTATTTAAAGACAAAAATACTGAAGATAATGCCCTTTGGACTTTGCAAAGCTCCCGCTGTCTTCCAGTTCATTAACTCTACAGAGTTGTGTGGTTGTCTGTTTGGATGACAGTCTCATCCACTCCCCGAATCTGGAGCAACACTGCGCTGATGTTAGGGTGTTACAACTCTTACGTGACAAGACTTTTTTTTTTTTTTTTAAATTGGAAAAATGAGAATTTCACCAGTCCCAGGTGGCCTTCCTGGGTTACGTTGTCTCCTCCTCCGGGTTGGCTATGGACCCTTTGAAGCTTTCTGTGGTACGCCAATGGCCCCTCCCAGTGGGTCTCAAGGCAATTCAGCGATTCTTGGGCATCACTAATTGTTATAGAAAGTTTATAAATCAATTTTATACTACTGTCAAATCTCTTACAGACATGACACAAAAGGTGCTAATACTTCCGAGTGGTCTCCGGATGCTCTTTGGGCGTTTAAAACCCTTAAATCAGCATTTGTCGCTGCTCCTCTTTTGAGACATCCAAATCCGAAGTTGCCTTTCACGTTGGAGGTCAAAGTGTCTGAGTCGGGAGTAGGCACCCTCCTGTCTCAGCGGTCTTCTCCAGGTGTGCCATTACTTCCTTGTGGATTCTTTTCACAGAAACTTTCTAAGTCAGAGACATTGTATGAGATTGGGGACTGCAAAATATTGGCCAGCATCCTGGCTCTATGTGAGTTGCGGCACTTACTAGAGGGTACTTGTGTGCCTATCCTCATCCTTACGGATCATAAGAACTTAACTTACCTTTCTGATGCCATCTAGCCTGTCTCCACAGCAGGCTAGATGGGCTCTGTTCTTATCTCACTTCAATTATGTTGTGTCGTATCTTCCTGGTACAAAAAACATTAGGGCTGATGCCCTTTCTCGCCAGTTCAGCTGTCTGTCTAAGGAGGATTGTACCCCCACGCATGTCATTCCTCCTGATCGTATTTTGGTGACCATCCGCACTAGCATTACTTCTCCTTTGGGGATGGACATTTTGGCTTCTTAGGGGATGGCTCTGGTCAACAAGCCTCAATGGAGATGCTTGTGCCTGAGTAGTTAAGGGCTAAACTACTTGAGACCTATCACTCTTCCAAAGCAGCAGGACTCACTGGAAGAGATCACCTCTTCTGGTCCTTATCTCGACTCTTTTGGTGGCCTAGTATCAGACCGGATGTCTCTGCTTTCATAGCAGCTTGTCATACGTGTGCTAAAACTAAGACTCCACGACACCTCCCAGTGGGTCTTCTTCACCCTGTTCCAAATGGGGAGCATCCATGGTCTCACATCTCTATAGACTTTATGGTGGAACTGCCGTTATCAGATGGATTCAGTGTCATTCTTATGACTGAGGATCGATTTTCAAAGTTGGCTCATTTTGTACCTCTTAAAGAATTGCCTGCTGCTCAGCAATTGGCTGTTATTTTCACTAAAGGAGGTCTTTCATCTCTGTGGGGTACCTAAAGTGATTCTGTCGGATCAAGGAAGCCCGTTTGTGTCACCCTTTGGAGAGCTTTCTGTGCAGTTGTGTATCCAGCTCTCTTTCTCCTCTGCCTACCACCCTCAGTCTACTGGGGCGGCGGAGAGATTGAATCAGGACTTGGAACAGTTCCTTTGTTGTTATGTCTCGGACTATCACGACAATTGGTTGAGCCTGTTACTGTGGATGGAGTTTGCCCGGAATTGTGCCATTAACTCGTCAACTCAGAATTCCACGTTTTTGATTAGCTATGGTTTCCAGCCTTCTGTACTTCCCGAGTCATTTAAGGCACAAAATATCCCAGCTCTAGAAGAGCATTTAAGGGAACTCTGCTCCACATGGGTATGGGTTCAGAGAACCCTACAAAAGGTCCACACAATGGCAAAAAAGGCAGGCCGATCGTAGATGGTTGCCAGTGTTTCAGGTGGGGAGGAGAGTCTGGCTATCCGCACGAAACCTGAACCTACAGGTACCGGACTGGCGCTGTTGGATGCACCGATCGAGCAAATGGACGGACTAATCGAACACCTTGGTGTCCCAAACTCCGTGTCGAAGTCGACAAAGTGGTAGAAGCCTTGACTTCACGTCGGAGTCAAGCCAGGCGAACAGGGAAAGAGTCGAAGGGACACACAGCCACAGCTGGGTTGCAAACTGGTACCACGGGCCGTAGAGTGAGGCCTCTACTCCCGGTTGAATGGAGCAGGAACCGAGGAAGGTCGAACGGCTTCAACCTGACTGTATCCTGCGACTGCGAGCTATCTGGAACACAGGAAAGAGAAGATGGAGTCCACATTGCCGCCTGAAAGCATAAGAAGTCAGGTCACAGGAACCTGGCAGCAGGCGGTCGACGATTCAGGATACTTGGCGCAGATGGGTATCAGAGTGGACATTTTAGACCATAAGCAATACAAGACTCCAGGACTCCTTGTTCACTTAGAATAAGACTGACTTTATTGTACAAAACCACATATATTTATACAGATCAACTACATTGAAATACATGGGCCAATCAGATACAATAGGGTGAGGGGCAGGGATAATACAATCAAAACAAAAGACAAGAAACCAGCAGCAAATGGTAAGGGCTGACAAAATGGAAGCATTCACAGAGGTAATCAAATCACAACATATAATACAAAGGACTGGTAATACAGATTATACAATAGGTGACTCCCAGACTGAGGGGCGTGAATGAATTAACACACAGCAGAGGGTCTCAGTACAGTTCACAATACACTGGCTTGAGTGGCTACAATACACTTTGGAAGTAACTTTAGCTCAACTCAAATAATTAACCCTTACTGCCTATTTCCTTGGAAGCAAACCAGCAGTCCATGGTTGTCAGTCTCTTTGGACCCAGAAATGTCCACAGTTTCTAGGGATAACAGTTCCAGGCCTAGACAAAGCTCCTGTGACAGACTATGCTCCGTTACATTTCTCCCCCTTTTTTGTACCAAGCCAGCGGTTGCTTGAACAACTGCTGGCTTGGTATTATGGGCGAGCCATGCTGTGTTGAGCCCCTTGTCTGGAGCCGAGAGCCCAACTTGAACCCCTTGTCCTGGGTCAGGAGAAACTTGAGCCCCTTGTCCTGCCTAGAAACAACAGATGCACTCCTTGTCCTGGGCCAGGAGAAAGAAGAGTTGAGCCCCTTGTCCGGGCCAGGAAAAGAGTTGAACCCCTTGTCTGGGCCAGGAGAAAACATTAGCCCCTTGTCCAGGCCTGGAAACGTCCTGGGCCAGGAGTAAAACTGGGGTCCTTGGTCCTGGGCCATGGAAACTGGTGCCTTTTGTTGCGAGGCTTCTCATGGGTCATGCTCCAGGCAGAGCTGGGTTCAGACCCTCCTGGGTCTGGGGCCAGTGGCTCAGGGTCCATAGTCAGTCCATAAGGTGGATCTCCTGGTGGCAACTGGGTCTCTTGGCTCTCAATGGCCTGGAACGCAACTTGTGGGTAGCTGGGGACATCTCCCGCTTTGGGCTTGGCAAGTGCCCCACAGGGACAGGAGAGGATGCTGCTCCCACCCTCCTGGGCTGAGGCAACATCCAAAGGGCCACTGGCAACACTTCTGCTCAGGTTAGGGGCATCCAGAGGACCGGTGAGGAGCGCACTCCCACTCACCAATCCAGAGCAAACAGACTCTGGGCTGCTACCAAAGCTAGGGCAAATCCCAACTTCCTTAGGGAGAACAATGGTCCCACTCCCTATGGCTGGATCAGTGGTTAGTCTGGTGGGGAATGACTTCCCATCCACCAGGCTGGGGTCAGTATGGGCCAGGGCCAACAAAGTGTCCTTGGTGCGTACCGGGGTCCCACTCACCACGGTGGGAGCATCAGACAAAGGTACAATAGGCCCAGCAGGGAGGACCGTGGTTCCACTCCCTGGGTCAGGGCCATCACTTACCCTGGTGGGGAATGACTTCCCACCCACCAGGCTGGGGTCAACAGGTCCAGGGGCAGCAAGGGAATCCCTGGTAAGGACCATGGTCCCACTCACCAAGGCTGGGGTAACATGAGAAGGGGCAACAGGTTTGGGACTGCTGATGACTGTTGTCCCACTCATCACAGCTGGGGTTTCACAGGGCCTGGGGGGCTCGCTCCCATCCACCAGGCCAGGGGGTCATATAGGGGCTGGTGGGCTCGCTCCCACCCACCAGTTCACAGTTCATAGGGACAGCACAAGGTGCAGCAGCACTGCATTGGGGCAGTCTGCTGGGTTCCCTTCCTTCCTGGCCCCCCACGTCAGGGCCATTTCTTCTCTTGAGGAGAAAGGCACTCCCAATCCTCCTGGCAATCTTGTCCAGGCACCTGGAGAACACATTTTCCTCCTTCTCCAGGGCAACAGCAATAAGGGACGGACTGGGGCTGCTGGTGGGGACCTGCGTCTCATCCGCCGCAGCAGGGGTTACATAGGGGCTGGTGGGCTTGCTCCCACCCGTTCACATGTACAGCAAGAGGGTCAGCAGCACTGTTCTCCTTCAGTCCATTGGGATCCTCTTCTTCCAGGCCACAAACTCCAAGGCCATTCTCTGCCTTGAGGAAGACGGCAGTCCCATTCCTCAGGGCCATAACATACGTGCCCCTGGAGAGCACACATTTCTCTTTCTCCAGGGCAGTATCCAATAACAAAAGGGAAGGATAGGGGCTGCTGGTGGGGACCTGCGTCTCATCCACCACAACATGGGATTTCCAGGCCCTGGTGAGCTCACTCTCACTCACCAGGCCAGGGGTTACATAGGGGCTAGTGGGCTCGCTCCTAACCACCAGTTCACAGTCCACAGGAACAACAAGAGGGCCAACAGCACTGTTCTCCTTCAGTCTGCTGGGGTCCTCTTCTTCCAGGCCACAAACCACAGGGCCATTCTCTGCCTTGAGGAAGACTGCAGTCCCATTCCTCAGGGCAGTATCATCCATGCCCCTGGAGAACACACAATGCTCCTTTTCCAGGGTAGTATCCCTCCACAAAGGGGCCATATTCTTGGGGCTGCTGGGGAGCCCTCTCACTCACCACAGTAGGGAAAACAGGGAAAGGGGCCACATGCCCACCAGGGTGGACAGTTGTCCCACCCCGTGATACAGGGGCATTCTTGGGGCTGAGGAGGAACGAATTCCCACTCCTCAGGTCAGGGTCAACACACTCCAGGGCAACAGGTTGATCAGAGTGGACAGTGGTCCCACTCCCTGATATAGGGGCAAAACAAGGGTCACTGGTGAGGAACACAATCCCGGACCTCACAGTCACTGAAGTCCTCCTCAGCTGAGTAGTCCTCCTCAGATTGCGCTACCCTCCCAGTCTTCTCTCTGAAGGATTTCTTGTAGCAACCCAGCATACGCCTGTTCCAGGTTCCAATCCTCGCTGGCGAGGATGTTCAGGTTTTCCTCCAGGCGCCGAGGAAAGTATTCCCCAAACATGCTTTCCCTCTTGTCCCGGATCTCCCAGTATCGAATGGGTACCGGGCGACCAAAGGTAGAATCCTGGTTGTAGGCGTCCCACACAAGTCCTTGGATCTTACAACGCAAGTGGGCTGGGTAAAAGGCATTGAGAATCCCAGGCAAATACTCCCGGTTCATGTAGTTGACCAAGTCCAAGTAGTCATCTTTTATCCGTAGCTCCTCTGCAATGCACCCACCAAGCTCTGGGATAAAGTCATCTATGACATCGCCCAACCGGATCCTCCACTGGAAACTGATTATGTCGAAGCGGTTCTCGTAAGACCCCAATGTATCTGTCATGTCTCATTCGATGCAACCGATGAAAAGGAGAAATCCCACTGCTCGCCACCAGTGTAACGGAAGCAAGAAGGGACCGTGTCGCCTTCCAATATCGTTCTAGAGTTTCTCCCTCTTGACGCCAGACTGGCGCTGTTGGATGCACCAGTCGAGCAAATGGGCGGACTGATCAAACACTGCGTCGCAAACTCCGTGTCTAAGTCAACAAAGTGGTAGCGGCATCAACTTCGCATCAGAGTCGGAGGAAAGCCAGGCGAACAGGGAAAGAGTCGAAGGGACACACAGCCAGAGCTGTGTCGCAAACTGGTACCACAGGTCGTAGAGTGAGGCCTCTACTCCCGGTTGAACGGATAACAGGAAAATGTAGTAGGAACCGAGGATGGTCGAACAGCTTCGACCTGACTGTAGCTCACAGGATCTCTGGAACACAGGAAAGAGAAGATGGAGTCCACGTCGCCGCCTGACAGCATACAAAGTCGGGTCACTGGAAGCTGGCAGCAGGCGGTCGACAATTCAGGATACTTGGTGCAGATGGGTGTCAGAGTGGACATATATCACAGTGCCCGTGATTCTCTATGCGACATTCCTACTTCCAGGCTTGTCTTGGCTGTCTCTTATTGGTGCTAGCTGGCTAGCCCTTCTGAGGGCTAGCCTTTATATACGCCCTCCTGTCACTAGGCCGGTGCCCTTTTGTGGTGTTCCTGACCTTACGTTATTCTGTGCTCTTGTTCCGTGTTGATCCGGTTTTCGTCTGACCTTGTTCCTGTCCCGCTCTCTGTGTACCGATCCAGGCTTTGGCTGACTACCGCTCTCTGTGTACCGACCCAGGCTGTGGCTGACTACCGCTCTCTGTGTACCGACCCAGGCTTTGGCTGACTACCGCTCTCTGTGTACCGACCCAGGCTTTGGCTGACTACCGCTCTCTGTGTACCGACCCAGGCTTTGGCTGACTACCGCTCTCTGTGTACCGACCCAGGCTTTGGCTAACTACCGCTCTCTGTGCTGCCCTCTATATCGTTGTCAGTGCTTTCATTATTGTTGCCTCCGGTTGCGCTACTCTCTGCCTGTGATTCAGTGTGGCCTCTGTTACATGATTCCCAGTCTGTGCTCTCCGGTCCCTAGCGGTTACAGTTGTCAGTCCTTCACTACTGTTGCCTTCCGTTACACTACTCTCAGCCTGTGAGTCAGTGTGGTCTCCGTTACGTGATACCCAGTCTGTGCTCTCCGGTCACTAGCGGTTACAGTTGTCAGCTCATTACACTACGCTGCCTGTGATTCAGTGGGGCCTCTGTTCGTGCTACTTCCTGAGCGCACCGGTCACTAGCGGTGTTAATACTCGTCAGTGCTCTCTCTCTGCTGCACCAGTCACCAGGCTGCCTTACCCGGTATTTGGTAAGGCCGGTAGAGCCTTATTATTATTTATTGCTATCTGTACAGCCCTGACCTGTGTCAAACTATCTTACTGTCGCTTGTAGAGTTTGGACCCATGTAGGGCCTTATTGCGCTTTATCTTGTCTAATAAAGCTTTTCTATTTTATCCTACCAAATTGTCTGGGTGTTCAATAAAACCGTAACAGTACGAAGGGGCCATGACCTCAGACAAGGCTGGTGAGGGTAGTTCCCAGAATCTCCTTTGGAGATTGGATGCTCAGGAACAACGGTTAGACGAACTGTCTATGGCTATTCAGACCATTTTAGAACGCACTGCTTGTCTCGAGAGACCTGTACAATCTTTGGTGGCCACTCCAGTTCCGGCATCATTGGCACAGGCTAGTGTACCCAGTTCCTCCTCTAGAGGGCTCTCCACTACTACTCCACTTCCTCTGAGATATGATGGGGAGCTAACACTCTGCTGTGGGTTCTTGAACCAACTGGAGATATTTCTTGAACTGGTTTCCCAGTGACAGAAGCAAGGTGGGATTCATGATCTCACTACTCACGGGCAAGGCCCTAGCCTGGGCAAATCCGATTTGGGAGACTGGTAAACCAATCACTACTAATTTTGCCGAGTTTGTAAGGGCCTTCCGATGTGTGTTCGAGGTTCCAGGGCGTGCCACCGCTGCTGCCAAGCGCCTTATGAGAATCCTGCAAGCCACACGTACTGTTTCAGATTATGCCATTGAATTTCGTACACTCGCAGCAGAGGTAGGCTGGAACGACGAGGCGCTTGTTGCCCAAGGCCTCGATGATAAAATTAAAGATGAAATTGCGGCCAAAGACTGAACAGTGGGTCTAGACGATTTCATTGAGTACACTATTCTGATTGACTCCCGTATAAGGGAGAGGAGTCTTTACAAGGATCGCAAAGCAAGATCCACTGGCGAATCTGGTACCAGGGTTAATTTCCCACCCATGCCTCCCTCTCCTCCCACACCTCCGGGTCCTGCTATAGGGAGCACGGAACCTATGCAAGTGGGTTTTACACTTTTGTCCAAGCAAGAACGCTCCTTCCGTCGCAAACAGGGTCTATGCCTGTACTGTGGCAAGGCAGGTCATATGCTAAAGACTTGTCCCGTGCGACCGGGAAACAAGCGATGGGGAATCAGATCCTAGGTGGTGTATACCAGTCCCCAGAAGGCACGTTAGATAAACGTGTGATCAATATTGTGGTCTCTTGGGCTTCTGAATCTGTGCGGACACCTGCTCTAATTGATTCCGGCGCAGCCGGTTACTTTATGGACAGGAACTTTGCGACTTTGCATAACATTCCGCTAGTAAACAGAGACTCTCCGCTCGACATTGAGGCCATTGATGTAAGGCCGCTGGTACCACCTCAAGTCACGCAGGAGACATGCACATTATCAGTGGGCATTGGAGCACTTCATAAAGAGACCCCACAATTCCAGATTATCCAGTCTCCTCATTTTCAGGTCATTTTGGGGTTTCCATGGTTGCATAAGCATAATCCCAGACTGGACTAGAGGACTTGTGAGGTATTGTCATGGTCTGAACACTGTAAAACACACTGTCTGAATCAGCCTACCAAAATCTTGTGTACCTCTCCCTCCTTACCTCTGGAATACCAATCATTCAGCGATGTGTTCAGTAAGGGTGAGGCTAGCACTTTGCCGGTACATCGTCCCTACGAATGTGCTATTGATCTTGTGCCAGGCGATATGCCCCCGAAGGGTAGGACGTACCCCTTGTCTGGTGACAAAAACCGGGCCATGGAGGAGTATATCAGTGACGCCCTGGCTCGGGGTATTATACGGAAATCTTCCTCGCCCGCGGGAGCTGGATTCTTTTTTGTTAAAAAGGACGGGGAACTCAGACCCTGTATTGATTATAGGGGTCTTAACAAAATAATGATAAAGAACGCCTATCCCATTCCACTCATCACCGAATTGTTTGATCGTTTAAAGGGCGCTTCCATTTCTACTAAACTGGACCTAAGGGTGGCGTGTAATTTAGTCCGGATTAAGGATGGTGATGAGTGGAAAACAGCTTTCAATACTCGTACGGGGCACTACGAGTATTTAGTCATGCCATTTGGTCTGTGCAATGCCCCGGCAGTATTTCAAGAATTGATTAATGATGTTCTACGAGACTTTTTACAATCCTCTGTGGTCATATACCTAGACGACATTTTGATTTACTCTCCTGACCTGGAGACTCACAGCGGACATGTCACGGTGGTTTTGCAAAAATTAAGGGAGAACAAGCTGTACTGCAAACTCGAGAAGTGCGAGTTCCATAGGTCCAGTGTGGCCTTTCTAGGGTATGTGATATCTAAAGAGGGCTTCGCGATGGATAAGGACAAGATGACAGCAGTACAACAGTGGCCGCGGCCCATGGACCTCAAACCCTTGCAGCGATTTCTAGGATTCGCAAATTATTATAGGAAATTTATTCGTGACTATTCCAGTATTGTTAAGCCACTCACTGATATGACCCACAAGGGTGCCTCCGACTCAGAATGGTCCCCAGAGGCAATTATGGCATTTGAGACACTAAAATTGGCTTTTTCTACTGCTCCAGTTCTGTCGCATCCTATTCCTGGGTTGCCATTTATTTTAGAAGTGGATGCTTCTGAGACTGGAGTCAGGGCAGTCTTGGGCCAAAGACCAGGTCCTGATAAGACTGAGACCATGCGGGTTCTTTTCGAAGAAGCTGACCAAAGCGCAGAGTCTTTATGACATTGGTAACCGGGAACTCTTAGAGATTATTCTGGCCTTACGTGAATGGCGACATCTGTTGGAGGGCACTAGGGTGCCTATATTGATTCTGACTATAAAAACCTCATGTATCTTTCAGAGGCTAAAAGGCTTTCCCCGAGGCAAGCGAGATGGGTGCTATTTTTGTCTCATTTCAATTTCATTGTCTCTTACTTGCCTGGTACTAAGAATGTATGAGCTGATGCTTTATCCAGACAATTTGGCTCTGATCCTGAAGCTGACTCTATACCTGTGCCTATTATTGCTGCAAACCGTATACTTGCCACCCTGCGAACCAGTATCACTTCTCCCTTAGGGGAGGAGATCTCGGCATCCCAGGCCAATGCTCCTCTGGAGAAACCTGTGGGCAAGTGCCTTGTGGCTGAGCCCTTTCGGGCTAAACTAATGGATACTTACCACTCCTCCCAGGCGGCTGGCCATGTTGGGAAGAATCAATTGATTTGGTCATTGTCCCGGATGTTTTGGTGGCCTGGTATGAGGGATGACTGTACGGCATTTACAGCAGCCTGTGCCACTTGTGCACGTTCCAAGGTTCCCAGACACCTTCCTGTGGGCCTCTTACAGACTGTTCCTAATGGGGACCGGCCTTGGTCACACGTCTCTATTGACTTTTTGGGAGAACTGCCGGCCTCTAAAGGGTTTATTGTAATTCTAATGATAGTTGACAGGTTCTCTAAAATGGCTCATTTTGTGCCACTCCCTGGTTTGCCATCTGTATTCCGACTCCACGGGGTACCCAAGGTGCTGGTCTCGGATTGTGGGAGTCAATTCGTCTCGAGATTCTGGAGGGCCTTTTGTGACCAGATGGGAATTCAGTTGTCCTTTTCCTCGGCCTATCACCGCGAGACTAAAATGGGGCTGCTGAGCGTGCTAACCAGGGATTGGAGCAGTTCTTGTGTTGTTTCATTTCCAATCATCATGACAATTGGGCTGACTTGTTGCCGTGGGCAGAGTTTGCCAGGAACAGTGCGGTGTGCAGCACGTCTGGGAGCTCACCCTTCCTGATCAATTACGGGTTTCAACCATGCTTGCTCCCGGATAACTTTCAGGCACAGCAGATTCCGGCTCTGGATGAGCACATTAGGCAGCTCCGCTCCACATGAGCACAGGTCCAGAATACCCTACGTGATTCTTTTGCACGAGTCCCGCGGCATGCCAACAACAGACGCTTGCCGGCTCCTGTATTCCATGTGGGGGACCGTGTCTGGTTATCCTCAAAGAATCTCAGGTTGCAAGTTCCTTCTCTCAAGTTTGCTCTTTGGTTTGTGGGTCCATTCCGGGTACTCCATCGAGTTAACCCTGTCTCCTATGCGTTGGAATTACCTGCCTCCATGAAAATACATAATGTGTTCCATGTGTCACTTCTTAAGCCATTGGTGTGCAATCGCTATACCACCACTCCTGCTGTCCCTGGTCCTGTGGGCATACAGGATCATGATGAATATGAAGTGCAGAGTATTCTGGACTCACGTAGGTTCCGTGGTCAGGTCCAATACTTGGTGCATTGGAAGGGTTATGGTCCAGAGGAATGATCATGGGTTAACCACTCGGTCATTCATGCTCCAGTTCTGTTGCGCAGATTCCATGCCAAATTTCCTAACAAACCTAGACCTCCTCAAGGCAGGAGGGGGGGGTCTTTGAGAGGGGGGTACTATCGCGGTGCCTGTGATTCTCTATGCGACATTCCTACTTCCGGGTTTGTCTTGGCTGTCTCTTATTGGTGCTAGCTGGCTAGCCCCTCCCAGGGCTAGCCTTTATATACCCCCTCCTGTCACTAGGCTGGTGCCCTTTCGTTGTGTTCCTGACCTTACGTTATTCTGTGCTCCTGTTCCGTGTTGATCCGGTTTTTGTCTGACCTTGTTCCTGTCCCGCTCTCTGTGTACCGACCCAGGCTGTGGCTGACTACCGCTCTCTGTGTACCGACCCAGGCTGTGGCTGACTACCACTCTCTGGTACTGATCCAGGCAGTCTTACTGTTCAGACAGAATGATAGAAGGTTTATTTCTTGGCAGAAGTTACTGCTCTTAAGACCACCAAGAATAAGGTTCTAAAAGGAAATTTGAATAGGTTAAAAATCTGGATGAAACGAAATCTATTGGATAACAAAGTCCAGATCGGAGGCAGGCACAGTTTTCCCTATGGTTGGCTTGACCTTTGATATACAACCTTCATATACATTTTGACTAAATCATTTTCAGCAAATTGAGTAGCAAGAATAGCCAATAGAGAAGTTAGTTGCACCTTAATAAAGAGTGTTTTGAGTCCTTTCTGGAAGCCTATAACACCATTGTTGAAAAGCAAACCACTCTCCATAATAGATTTTAGAGAACGCCTTCTTTCCTTTCTTTAATAATCATTTGGCAGATGGATTCAGAGAGGCCTTTTATCCTTAACGATTGCCACTCAGCCTCCAAGCCCCTAGTTTTGGGAAAGCCAGATTGGGATGGAAAACTGGCCCTTGGTTCAGCTGGTCTTTGATGGCTGGAAGGACTTAAGTGCGGAAACCACTCCGTACAGGGATTTGAGGATTAGGTTGGCTTTTTCATTTGTTATTTTTCAAACCACAGCCAGAATGACTGGAATTGGGGGAACAATGTATGCCAGGGAGAAATGCCACCTGATCTTAAATGCTTCCTGTCCATGTGATGTGTTCTTCTTCCATCTCTAGAAGAGTTGCCACTTTGCTTTCTCCTCTGATGCCATGAGGTTCCCCTTTGGGTTTCTCCATTCTGAGACTATGCTACTGAAGATTCTCTTGCTTAGGGACCACTCTTCTTGGTCCAGGAAATCTGCCCGCTCCAGAATCTTGGAGACTTCCTCATATAGAGTACCAGGGCAATGTGGAGTAAGTTGTGATGTCGTGCATACAACAATGCAGATGTCATGACATTCTGCCCTCCTGCCCTGTCCCTCTTACCACCACTACTGTCTGCCTGTCCTGATTGTCCGGCCTTTCCCTGACCTTTGGCTTAGTACCTGACCTGCTGGACACCTTGGACCAGCACACCCCAGTTTCATTCTTTTCTAAGTTCTCAGCAAGTACCTTGGGCTGTCTTGGATTGTGCATTGGAATATCTGCTATAGTTCACAGCCAGGAGCATTATTACTTGGGTGGCTCAATTTGTGTTTGGATTATACCTTTGTATTATTGCTTACTGGTCTATACTGCTACTGGGTTCCATTACTGGTCTCAGCCCCACATCCTGTCTACTACTACAAGTAATTTGCTTACTGCTAGTTCTTTGTGGGCTGTCTCATAGATTAATGTTCAGTAAGAATAAAAATATATTTAGTCTTCAAGCTCTACACTGCTCACACCTTACACATTTATGAAACAGAACAACTAAGCCTAATTATGGAACTTGCAAGGCTAGTCAAAGCAGGCTTCACTCTGAGCAGTCAAAATTTGTTCATCTCTCCATAGAGACACAGTGGAATGAGGCAGTCTTCTTGGACCAATTTTGCATCGGCCTGTCTGAACACTTAAAGGATGAACTGTCTCGAGTAAGCATCCTTCCCTCCTTGAAATACTTAATCCTTTTAGTCATTCCACTTGATTGCCATTTTCATGAGTGCCGTTGGGAAAGGCAGTCCCCCATTGAGTCTATGGCTCAGGTCATTCCGTCTTCCCCTCCACACATTCCTGTGGTTTTGCCATCAGGGTCTACCTATGAGCCTGCGCAGATCAGGTTACTTTGTAGTCCTCTTTCCACCGCGGAACGGATGCATAGACGACAGATTAATCTGTGTCTATATTGTATGAAAAGTGGTCATCTACTCTGCACCTGTCTTAAGAGACCACTGACAGCTAGCGGTAAGCCTGTTTTCTTCACTTTTCTCTTCTATCCACTCCGTGAACTCTGCTTTCCATTTATCTTTTTCGGTTTATTTACAGTGGCAGCACCATCAAAGTGAACTTACTGCCATCATTGCCTCCTGGGCTTGTGGATGTTTTCTTGACCAGAATACAGATACACTCACCTATGCACCTGCAATGGCTGATGAATAACATTTTTTCAGATCCAGTCTCCCAGGAGACTTATGCCCTTCAACTCCATGTGGGGACCAGACATATTGAGAGGGCCTCTTGATGTAATCACTACTCCTCTGTATCCACTAATACTGGGACTCCCTTGGCTCCAGCAAAATGACCTCCCCCCAATCAACTGGTTCTGTGACCTCCTCCTTTCCCTTTTGCCATGATCACTGTCTGAGCCTACCTCATCTTCTAGCCCTAACAGCTACTTCAGAGGCATCTCTTTCAATACCTCCTATGTATCAGGACTTTTGAGAGGTGTTTGACTACAAGGTGTAGAGATATTACCCCCACACAGATCCTACAACTGTCCTATAGATCTGCTCCCTGGGACTCCTTTATCATATGGATACATCCATCCTTTCTCTCTCAGTACCAGAACTCAGTCATATAAAATCCTATATCACAGATAGTCTATGCCGAGGATTTATATGGCCATCTACTTTGCCAGCAGGAGCTGTCATCTTTGTGAAGAAGAAAGTCAGTGGACTTTGACCATGTAGCAATTACTGAGACCAAAGAAAAATTACCATTAAAACGGGTACCCCCTACCTCTTACTACTGAGATGTTAGAACAACTCTCTTCTGCTTCTATATTTACAAAGATCAACCTGAGGGGGCCTATAATCTAGTGAGAGTTAGAGCAGGAGAGGAGTGGAAAACTACATTCCGTACGAGATATGGACATTTTGAGTATCTGGTAATGCCATTCAGACTTGTCACGGTTTTGTAAAAACACTCAGACAGTTAGGTAAGGTTAAAAAGCTTTATTGAAAATAAAGAACAATCACCCCACTCAGGTCCAGATGAGGTCCGTAGCAAGTACTTCCCAGATCTGACTCGGTCAGGATGAGGAATAGCACAGTAGCAACACAAATATATATATATATAGATCTAGGACTTTGTAGGCTTGATCCGTGGACAGGTTCAGGAACAAAAGTAACCTCAACAGCCCCACACCGCCAATAGGTGACACAAAGCGATGGGTAACTGCAGGGCAATTCCCTAGCAGACTAGGGACAGCGGAGGCAACACAGTGTTCAGGTAGATACCTGACCCTAGAATTCTAGGGTTAATTGAGGCAACACAGGCAAGACTCTGGCAGCAGACTGACCCTAGAAGGCTAGGGTTAACGGAGGCAACACGAACTGGACTTTGGTAATGACTTGGCCCTAGCACGCTAGGGTTAACAGAGGCAACATAGACCAGACACTGCCAATAATCTGACCCTAGATCACTAGGGTTAACGTAGGCAACACGGGCAGGAGTCTGGCTCAAACTGGATCCCAGTACACTAGGGTTAATGGAGGCAACACAGACACTGGCGAGTGACTGGGCTCCCACAAGCCCCAGGAGACTACTGGGGCAGGTAGGCCTAACAAGCACAGTGAGGTATAGCGAGTGGGAGTGAGCAGTGTGCGTAACGTAACCGATCAGTAGCCAGCGTTGCCCTAATCGGTACACACGGTGATAGTCGGCTAGTCCCATTGGCAACGGAGCCAGATGCTCAGCCAGGTCAGCACACACGGAACAGTCAGCCAGTCCAGATAGTACAACCAGACACTAGCCCAGCCAGGTTGGTACACACAGAGTAGTCAGCCAGTCCTTAGTCGGTAACGGAATCGGATACTCAGCCAAGCCAGGTCGGTACACACGGAGTTAGTCATCCAGTCCAAAGTCAGCGACGGAATTGGATCACAGGAGAGTCAGGAATATAAACGTAGTCAGGCGAGCCAGGTCATACATGGAAACAGGAACAAGTAGTTATAAACGCTAGTTACGTGTACACCACGAAAGGGCACCGATAGAATGACAGGAGGAAGTATATAAAGGCAATCCCTGGGAAGAGTCATCAACACAGAGCCAATAAGAACGAGGCCAGGGAAAACCCAGAAGTAACAATGTCGCTCAGTCACTGAAATCACGGGCACCGTGATAAGACTCTAACGTCCCCGCCACATTTCAGCATTTTGTCAGTTACATTTTTAAAGACCTTCCTGATTCTTTTGTCATCATCTATTTAAACATCCTTATCTACTCCTCTTTTCTTGAACATTTGATAGGACCATCCTGACCAGTCTGTGAGATTACCATCTATACACCAAGATAGAGAAATGTCTCTTTGAAGTTAAAAAAGTAACTTTCTATGGGTTTGTCATCTCTCCGGGTTGTGTCGAGATGGATAGACAAAGTATCAGCACGGCTGCATTGCCCCATACCCACCACCATAAAAGGTCATAAAAAGATTTATGGGTTTTGCCAATTTCATTGAAGGTTCATTAGGAACTTTTCTCTGATTATAGCACCCATTACAAAACGTCATACTTGTTTTCAGTGGACCAAAGAAGCTCAATCTTTTGAACAACATGTTCACCCAAGCGCCAATCCTTCAGCAACCTGATACGCAGAACCCTTTCTTTGTAGAAGTGGATGCCTAGGATGAGGCTGTGGGGGCTGTTCTCTGCCAGTGGTTTGGTCTCAAGGATCTGTTACATCCTATTGCCTTCTATTTCAGAAAACTAACACAGGAATAACAGAACTACGAAGAAGGGAATAAGGAACTACTTGTTATCAGTGTGCTTTAGCGTAATGGCGACACCTGTTGGAGGGGGTGGTGCACCTTTACGGTATAAATAGACCATTGTAACTTGGAGTACCTACAATCAGCCCGTAGGCCTTGCACGGGTAAAGTCAGATGGGCTATGTTCTTCTCATAACCTATTCAGCTAGTAGAGTGCTAGATTGTATAACTAAGGGCATTAGCGGCAGAAAAAAAGGAAGTGGTCATGCCACTCTACAGGATTTCTGATTAGACCTCACCTACAGTGTTGGGTTATAGACACTCTAGAGAGAATTTCAGAGACGGTCTGCTAAAATGGTGAATGGTTTACAAGATAAGAAATATCAGGATAGACTAAAGAGGCTGAACATGTATAGCTTGGAGGAGAGAAGAGAGAGAGAGGGCATACAATAGAAATATTCAACTACATGAAAGGATTCAAGATTACAGAAGGGACGTACATTTCAAAGAAGTAAAAATGTTAGGGCATTAAGCCATATTATAAAACTAGAAGGACAGAGGTTTAGATGTAATGTAAGAAAGTTTTTCTTCACTGACTGTGGTAGATAAATGAAATAGCATAACAGAAGAAGTGGTACAGTCTAACAGTGAGGGACAGGCAGAAGGCTGTCCTGAACATAAGACAAGACCAAGGACAAAATAAAGCGTGATGTTTTTACAGTAGGAAAAATGACAGACTAGCTGGGCCGAATGGTTTGTCTACTGTGTCGGACTATTTATATGAAGGTATCCAAAGGGTTAAAACAGAGAACCACTCAGGTTGGATTTCTTCACTTAAATAGGCAAATGACAATATAATAAATTGAGAACTTTATCTTTAATGTGTATTGACACGCTACTTCACAGTAACGAATTGATCACAAGAATCAATCCTTCAAATTTGTGCAAAAATATATATTAAAATACTTGTTATAGCCCTTTGAGTGCCAGAGTGGTACGGAATGCATTGCTTTGCAATGCATTCCGTACCACACTGGCACTCAAAGGGATATATATATATATATATATATATATATATATATATATATATATATATATATATATAGTATATTGTATCAGTAACAATGAAATATAAGTGATTAGCAATTATAATAGGTACATAGAAAACCAAACCACACTTATTACCATGAGGATTACCAGCGGTGCAAGGATTAACCACACATAGGTATATTCAGAGGTATAATAACAATAATTGCAATCAGTAGCATAGAACAGGTTAATTGATTCTTACAATTAATTATAATACAGTTGGCCGCAGTGTCTTTTAATACCTCTGCCCCAGAAACTGTATAGACTTTGCTAATTATGATGTAAGGGGTATTGTGAGATGAATTAAATAATTCCTCTAACAATTCCTTGTATCGTATATCAATAATAATCAAATTTAGGGAATAACTGGCATAGAATCCCAGATTTAAATCACTATAATTTAATTACATACTGAATTCAATATTTGATACCTCTGAATAAAATATATAAATTGCAAATATAGTCAAAGATTATACAAATAATCTACCTAAAATTAATCCCATAACATATGTCTATAAAGTAACCAACTACATGCAACATATATCATAATTATGACTCTAGCAACATATATAAAACCTATAGGTACTCCAAGGGTTAATCCACTCGTTTAAAATAGGTGCCACACCCAGAAGTTATTTTGTCTATTAGAAATGAATACCTCGAATTTACAAAATATAAGCCTAGCACATATACAGAGAATTCCAAAGAAAACACCACTAACAGACAAATAGCAGTTAAAGGGTTAATAACTGGATTCAAAGAATTTCCTATATCAAATATTAACTATTATAATCTTCACAGAACCACAAGATATTACTCTTGGAATACCAAGATTTATATTAGCCAATATAGATAACCCACGCTATATACTGTATTACACTGATTGGCAAAATATAACAATTTCCCAATAAATATAGATTCTATTACTTCCAGAATTTAAGAGCTAAATATAGCTTATTATAAATTATCCCAAATGGTTGGCCAGTCCACTTAAGACAATTATAAGACTATTTAAGTTTCTTCAAACAGAAGAAAAATTATGACATTCCGGATTAAAGTGTGAGTAATGTCTAAAAAAAACTTATTTGCATTTAGAAGAGCTTAAAAAGCTGATCTAAATGCAAAAAAAAAGTATCTCTCAAACCGCTATGGTTTAAGAGATACGGGCGTTTAAAGTTTGATTTCTCCTACTGACAGCTGTAAAGCTGTCAGCAGGAGATCCGTGTCGGTCGACACGGTGATGCTTGAGAAGTGCCGAGATCTCCTTACTTACAAGGAATTCCTTAATTGGAATGGTCTAAAACGTGTGCCTGAACACCAGGCACACGTTTTAGACCATTCCAATGAAGGGATTCCATGTAAGTAACGAGATCCCGGCACTTATCAAGCGCCAGCGTGTCAACCGACATGGATCTCCTGCTGACAGCTTTACAGCTGTCAGTAGGAGAAATCAAACTTTAAACGCCCGTATCTCTTAAACCATAGCGGTTTGAGAGATGCGTTTTTTTGCATTTAGATCAGCTTTTTAAGCTCTTCTAAATGCAAAAAAGTTTTTTTTAGACATTACTAACACTTTAAATGAATCTAAATGAATATATGATATAGTTACCAATCAAGATTTGTATTTCTATGTGAGATAGCAGGATCACGTGTTGTCAGGAATTTAATCAGCAGAGCCTTCTTTCGTCAGAAATCTAAAAGCTGTTATGAGTTTTCCTCAGGACTCAAGAAGCCCCCAGGAGTTTTCTTTTTCAGGAAGTGAAAGGCCCCTGAATTAAGAATATTTTTGGCATTATATTGGCAATTTTTGCCTTATCAGTAATCCCCACCTCTTTCTAATGATTGGACCAAGATCCATCTCATTATACCATGACATCACCAGTATGCCCTGATTGGATATTAATATATCCCTAATTATTCACGGAATGTGGATACCCCAGTCATGACGCTCTCAAGAATCTAGAGGGCACTCTTACTCTACTTAACATCTTACATATAATCAATTTTTATGTCATCAGTGATGTATGTAAGAGGGCATTACACGTCATATAAATCTGCCATTGTTTTTCAGACGTTCTTATAGGGAGTATCTTTCTCATAAGATAATCTTACTTGCTAGGCACCATGGCTGTCTGGCATACTCTATTTATCACCGTTAATGTCAGTCAGTTATTTCTCCCCCAAAGAGGCCCATGAATATTCCTTTGTCTTAAGGGTGAAAGAATCTGAACACATTTTAAACAGAATTTCCAGTTAATTTCTACTATTAGAGTTAACCCTCTATGCTCCCCCAGGACAAAGTCTCTGACAGCTGTCAGATTCTATATTTTTAAATAAAAATTAATGAATGTGCAGCAGCCAGTAGCGTAATTGCAACCCACTGCACCTTGGGTAGAACTCAGAGGCTGGACCATCCGGACCTCCACGGCTTGGAGCAAGTTTGAAATTTAACAATGGTGACAGAAACTTTATTTAAAATCCTGGAATAGGCTTGAATACTGCACAGGTGCAATTCACCTACAGAGGATCTCTGAAAGTCTTAAGGTGATAGAAAAAGACAGAGGAAAAGCAATTAACTGGCAGCACAAGGGAGCTGCTGTATTATGGTGTATGACCCACATGCTGACAGGAAATTATTTCTGTGCCAGAGGGGTGTACAACGCATTTCTTTGAAACGTACTGGATAACTCTCTGGTGTCCAAAAGTTTAACTAAGAAATGACTCACCAGCACTATTCTTATGTTTCAGGCTAGCAGTTGTCTTGTGTGGGCTGCTGAAAGGCCACTGGTTTGATTGTAAAGGGTTGTAGAATAGTGTGGACCAAGTAGCACTCCTGGATCTACCCCAGAGGCTCCGTTTTTTAAAGTTAATTACAAGGTCTCCAGGGACAGAGGCTGTTTCTCTAGTGGTGCCAAGTTTCCTATTAAATTCTGCCCTCATCTTCACCTTGTTCCACCCACTTCCCCTCCTCACACTGCCCCACACACACTTACAAGCAAAACACCAGTTATGACACAAATTGCATAATTTACATACCCATAATCACATCACATCACATGAGCTCTCTCTGGGTGCTCAAGTGGATGAGGTTCCTGGGTATTCCCAGTGGGCACCCTCAGATGATGAGGGCTGACAACTGCCCCTCTGTAGTTACACCCATAGCAGCAGCCTTACACAGAAAAGCCATGCTGCAGTTCCTGGCTGGAGTCAGGATGCAGGGCTCAGAGCTCCCTCTAGTGAAGGGATTGGCTTTTGGTACCCTACCTGTTGGAGGCAAGATAATGAAGCTAATGTATGGGTCACATTTATCTAAACAAAGTGGAACAAGACATCAATTTTATTAAATAAATCAATGAGAGTTTTTCAGATACATATGGTGCAGTTATATTGCTCCACAACGGCGCCACTTTGAAATATAAAATAAGTATACTCCCTATACGGAGTCTTATCATGAAGAAGTGGACTTATGAAGCATGCAAACTGCGTGACAGGATTCGATTGAACAGGAACTCTGCACTTCACTAGGTGGGTCAGTCGATGAATGCATTAGCGGCAGAATCTGTTTAAGCGCAATGTCGCAGGTTCTACTCCTAGCAAAAATCAGGTCAGCCTTTCATCCTTCTGTGATAAATAATATGAGTCCAGAACATAATTAAAAACGAAAATCAATATCATCGTATTATTTCTGATAAAATACTTTCGCAAAAATATATATATATTTCACGGAAGCTTTAAAGCTAGTGACGTTTCCAAAGTGTATACGCATCTCAAGCACGGAAAATGAAACTTGTACCCTAAACTGCAAGTAGTTGCTTCGGTATGTAACACCTCTAACACTGTAAGTATAACTCACTGATCTCCAACAGCTAAAATGTCAAACTTTGCTTACTTCTAATATGCTATGTTGACAACGCTACAATCCAACCAGGGAGCACTGAAGGTGACGTCTACTTAAGCTTCCTTAGTTTCAGACCCAAACTGGTACAACCGATCTGTTAGTCCCAGCCATTTGCCTGTTTAGTATGATCCATCAATGTGGTCGACGGTTCGATTGCTCTAGTCTGACGCAATTTCCCGCGTTCAAGCTGACGGCGCGAGACCTATTGTAGCCCAAGAGGAGGTAATGTTATGGGTAACGTTGTAGGTGGGTTAAAATTGAGATCCGGTGCGTATAAACAACGGGTTTAAGTACTGCAGATATGTACCGCCACATAGTCTAGGCGGGTGAGCAATCAGAGGTCATACAGTTGGTTTCGACTAAAACAGATAACGGGAATGATGGGAATTGTAGTCCCGCAATAGTTTGGGGTTTTCTGTTTGCTCATATAATACGATATTTTTCTTAAACATACATGAGCATTGTACGTCTAATGTAGCCATCTGAGTGCCAAAAATATCACGTGTTGGTTTCCTTTCTGGCACGCAAAGGGTTAAACCATTGCAGTCCGCATTAAATATGATTGTGTATGTTGTGGTCATGATTATTTTCTAAGTTTATTTGATGTTACTTTTATTTTACACTGGATATTTATAGTTGAAATCTGATGTAATATCGTTCTGGTTATGTGATGATAATGTTTTAGAAAAGCTCATTCACACAATTGCAGAGTATGTACCTGTGACAAAATGTGTTCTAAAATGGACAAGGTGACTTTAAAAAAGTAAATCCTATAAATATGTACATATGGTCGGCATTTGTTAGTTGTGGTTTCACAGGTACTTGTGTTTTCAAATCTGTTTAAAGGTGCCAAAGTGCAACATTTGTTATTTAGCTTTTTCTCAAGCAGTTTTCCTTTAGCCTTTATCTTATTTTCCCTTATCAGTTAGAGCTCTCTTATTAAGCTGGCAATGCATCACTTCCACCTTTTTCCCCCAACACCAACCCCCCAAAATCACCCTGAAATAAACACACAACAACAGTATATGGTGGGAATAAAGAGGTCACAGCTTTATTAATATTGGGATTAACCTATTTACCCTTGGACCCTCCCCCCTGTAATGCGGGGTCCCCAGGCCTCCCTGGCAGTCCGTGCACCCGCGCACTGGCCCACTGCCACCCGGGGGGGGGGGGTCTGCAAGGGCCTCTCTTGCACTTTTAGCCTACCCTTGACCCCCCCCCATCTAACATGGTAAGGGGTTGCGATTGACAGTCCGCACTGCCACCTCCTCAACCCCTCCTCTCTCCTCAGTGCCTCATGGGTTACCCCGCCCTGTGTCTGTGGGCTGCGGTACAGCCAGTCCCCCATGCCCAAGCGTAACCTTCAGCGGATAACCCGCACTGAGTCGGCCTGGGAAGCCCGCATGACGGCCCTAATGGTGGCCTAATCCTGACGTCCGGATCTCCTTTTGACCTAAGCTTGACCTCTTCTGTAGCTGATGCTACGCTGCTCCAGACCGCTGTAGCGGAGCAGATCTCGGGCCGGGAGGGAGGGAAAAAACACAAAGGTATATTAATTCTTTACTTTAACAAACTCACACTTATACCCCTTCCCTCCAACCCCTCAAGCCTGCCCCTCTGCTTCACAGCCCCAGAACAAAGGAAAGCCGGCGGGGCTGCCTGCCAGCTTAAAAGCTTTCAGGGGCAATGCTGCCCCTTTGGCCTTCCATAAGCTGGCAATGCATCACTTCCACCTTTTTCCCCCAACACCAACCCCCCCAACCACCCCAAATCACCCTGAAATAAACACACGACAACAGTATATGGTAGGAATAAAGAGGTCACAGCTTTATTAATATTGGGATTAACCTATTTACGCTTGGAGGACCCTCCCCCCTGTAATGCGGGGTCCCCAGGCCTCCCTGGCAGTCCGTGCATCCACCACTGGCCCACTGCCACCGGGGGGGGGGTCTGCAAGGGCCTCTCTGGCACTTTTGGCCTACCCTTGACCCCCCTATCTAACATGGTAAGGGGTTGCGATTGACAGTCAGCACTGCCACCTCCTCAACCCCTCTCTCGCCTCATGGGTTACCCCACCCTGTGTCTGGGGGCCGCCGTACAGCCAGTCCCCCATGCCCAAATGTAACCTTCAGCGGGCGGGACCCGGCCCGCAGTCGGCCAGGCTCTCTGGAAAACTGTACCTTCTGAGGATAACCCCCACTGAGTCGGCCTGGGAAGCCCGCATGCCGCCACCCACAGAGGGGACTCTATAGGGAACCCTCTATGGCCCACCCTTCTGCTGTGACCCCATACTACCCCCTAGGGCCTCCCCCAGCTTATCATTAAACAAATCTAACCCTAACTCCCCTAGGTGCACACCATCTCCCCTGTACAAACCCCCTACCGAGATGGAAATCTTTTCATGTCTAATGGTGTGACCCCCACAGGAAGGCAAGAACCTGGCCATCGCTAGATTAACCTTACGCCGAGCCCTGTCTATGGCCGAAGGTGACTTCGCCCCCCGCCATGACAGTCTGGGCACCATTTCTGACCAGATGAGCCTAACCTCGGGGCAGGAGTGCACGATCCGCTGGCAAGTGTCCTTAATCTGGCAAATCAGATCTACCGCTTTTACCTCCGCCAAGTCATTCCCTCCAGCGTGGGGACGCCCCCACCATTCCCACCACGTGGGGACGCCCCCACCATTCCACAGCTGCCAGCCATAGATCCCACACCTGCCCCCACTTTAGGCCCCTTTTACGTAGCCAGTTGACCTTCAAGCGTTCCTGTGGAATCCCTAGCTGGCCTTGCCCATCCTTCCTCACAGCGCGCCTCCATGCCCAATACACGAACGAGTGTCCTAGGATGACCGCCTTGCGCCCCGTGCTTGAAACTGCTTCAACGAAAAAGAACCAACAGTTAAATGAAAACAGCATCACGAAACCTTCAAACCCCCACCACCGGTCGCACATACCTCTTATATGCAGCGGACCTCCATCTCCCCAACTGCATTATCTCCTTTGGGGAACGGCCCTTTGCGGCCGCTGCCGTCGCCGCCCCAATCCTAAAGGAATGGGCTCCGTACACCGCGGGATCCAACCCAATTGACGCCACCGCTCTCCTTAAGACTGCCCTAAATTGGAATTCTGACAAAGAAGCCCCATCTTTGTGAACCAGAAAGGAGCCCTTAACCTTCGGCCTGATCCTCATATATGCTGATACTGCCCCCACCGGGCACCCTACTTCCCCACTAGGTCGCATGTGTACCCACTGCCCCTTACCCTCCTGATCCGTCTTACTCCGGGCTAAGAGGCAACGCACCCCCCGCAGTGACCACTCCACCTGCTCCGCCTGAATACCGCCCAGCCTTTCTGTCTTTGCCTGCGCCACCAACTCGCTGATCCTAAAAACCCCATGAAATGCCATCGCAAACGCGCACTGGAATAAACGCACCTCGAACGGGAAATCACAAACTGCCGGTAACGCCTTCAACAAAGCCTCCAACCTTTCCTCATCTATGGGCCTCCTCCTGACCTCCGCCATTCTTCCCCAACCTTTCATCACCCTCCTGACCACAAAGTTAGCTGTTAAGTCGGTCCTCCCCAACAGCTTGGAGAAGAACGAGCTAGCCACCAACGTTGTCCCCACTTTTGCCCTAGAAGCCCCCGCAGCTCTCAACTGCTTCACAAACTTCAGTAGAGTCACTGGTTCCCCCGCCCCTCTCATGCCCCCTCTCACCTTTAAAAACTGGCTCCATTCCGCAAACGCCTTCCTGTAGGTCGCCCAAGTCCGAGGGGCCAATGACCTCTTGACCAACTCATCTAACTCGGCGTCACCAACTGTCACAGGGCCGTCGGACAAGAGCAACCAACAGGATTAGCATGGGGCATAAGAGAGCGAAACACATCCCACTTTCCCCTAGATAAGGCGTCTGCCACCCCGTTCTCCACCCCCGGTACATGTTTTGCCCTGAACTGAATGTTTCTCCTCATGCACAACAGCACTAAGTAACGCAGCAGGCTCAAAACCGGTTGCGAATGTGATGTCAAGTTAGTGATAGCGTGCACCACGCTCATGTTGTCTGTCCAGAAAACATTGCAGCGATTAGCAAACTGACCCTGCCATAGTTCTAGAGCCACCACTATCGGGAACAATTCCAGCAATGTCAGGTTCCTAGTTAGCCCCTTTTCCTTCCAACTGGCGGGCCACACCCCCGCGCACCAGTCCCTGCCGCAACATGCGCCAAAACCCACACTACCCGAGGCATCAGTCTCTAACTGCAACTCCGCGCTAGACTCTGGAGCTGACCTCCATAGCCTAACCTCGTTAAAGTCCTCCCAGAAAAGCCTCCCAAACCTTTAGGTCTTCCTTAAGCTGCTTAGTCACCCTCACCCAGTGAAAAGGCTGCTTCACCCCCACGGTCGCCTGCTCTAGCCTCCTGCTGAACACCCTCCCCATGGGAATGACCCTTGTTGGAAAATTCAGAGTACCCAGTAAAGACTGTAATACCCTCAACTGAAGCTTACTCGCCCCCAGCGCCCTGCGAACCTGATCCTGCGCCAGCTGTACCTTTTCCAGAGGCAACCTCACCAATTTGTCCATCGAGTCAATCTCAATGCCCAAACAGGTGAGCCTCGTCGTGGGCCTAACCGTCTTGTCCCCCGCTACCGGCACACCCAGAGCCCTAAACCTAGCCAACTCCAGAGACTCCTCAGAGTCCCTAGGCCCCACAAACATGAAGTCATCAAGGTAGTGAGCTACCGACCCAGGTCTCAACTCCACCTCCCAATGTAAAAAGGAACTAAACACCTCAAAGAACGCACAAGAAACTGAACACCCCATTGGCAAGCATCTATCCACGTAGTAGCGCCCGTGAAACCAACAACCCATGTACCGAAAACTACTTGGATGCAAGGGTAACAGCCGAACAGCTGACTCTATGTCCAACTTAGCCATAAGGGCCCCCGACCCCGCATCTATGACTAGCTGCAATGCCTGCTCAAAAGACTGATATTGGACTGAGCACTGTGCCTCATCAATAGCGTCATTCACTGAACGACCCTCCGGATAAGACAAGTGCTGAATCAAGCGAAATTTCCCCGGCTCCCTTTTTGGGACCACCCCCAATGGAGAAACCGTGAGATCCCGCAAGGGAGGTGACTCAAAAGGGCCCACCATTCTACCTGCCCGCAGCTCCTTCTCCAACTTATCCCTCACTACCTGCGGATACTCTTGCGCCGACTTCAAATTCCTAGGCTTCCCTGACTGCGCAACTTCCCCTTGAACTGGGACCCTAAAACCAAACATAAACCCATCCAGCAAATCCCCAGGGCCTCCCTTAGTTCCTCTATAACCACTGGCGACTGGGCCTTTTCCAGCGCCATCCCGAAAGGACTGACCAACCCCTTTGTTCCCCTGCTCCTTATTGCGGCGGAAGGCCCGGTCATACTCAAACCAGGCCGTTCCCCCGTAGACTGTATGCGTATCTGTAATCAAATCCATGTACCGCATCATGTTCATTGCCTCCTCTGGGTGACAGAGCAAGTAAAATGAACTGAATGCATAAAACCCCCTCACCCAGTCCATAATGTGCTTAGGCCTATCCTCTCCTGTCTCCCCTTTGCTACCCCCATCCCTGCCATTCACCGCCTGCCTAGTCAGCTTAAATACATCTACAAACTTCCCTGACACAATACGCCTGCAAGTTTTTTGGGGGACATGGTCATATGGATTAGAGAGCGCACACAATGTCGTGCCCCCAGGCCCCGCCAGCTTCATGCTCTTACCCACATCTACCTCCCTTTTACTCCCCTTCCTCTTTCCTGCCCTGTCCCCCAACTTCTTCAAACACTTCCTGACCAGGCGTTGGTGTCTGAGTCAGATTCAGACTCCGTAGAGTCAGAATCTGAACCAGCGCTTGAACTAGACTCCCCTGAGTCTGCACTTCCCTCCCCCAACACATCCCCCACAACACATGGTACATTATCAGACTCACCAGACAGCTGTTCCTCCTCCGCTCTTTGCCGCTGCTCCTGGCTCCTCCTTCCCCGCTGCTTGTCCTTCTGCCGCTCCTTCCTTCTGGCACCTTCGCCCTCTGCCGCCACCGGAGTTCGCTCCCTCCCCTCCAGTGACCTGCAATCACAAAGTGCGTGAGCCTGTTGCCGCACCAATCCTTCTCCCCCCACTCCTACCCCCGAATTTTCCTGCCCCCGGGCTCCCAGGGACCCCCCACCCAGGCCCTGCCTTCTCCCATCCCATGCCTGCCCCCCCCCCAACTCCCGAACCCCCAGGACAACTTCCCTCCCCCCCCCTCCAGACCCATGAGCCAAATCCCTAGGGGGCAACTGCCCCAATGCAGCCCACAGAAGAGCCTGCAAGCGCTCCTGGGCTGACCCCCCCTTAACCCTTCTGACCCCCATCCCCAAGCCTCACCCCTATGCGCCCCCTGAAAATCTCCCTGCACCTCCTGCTCCCCCCTTCTCCTAAACCCATCCTGCACACACCTTTCCCCCTCCCAAACCCCCTGCGCCCCTGCTCCCATCCCACATCATACCCCCCCCACCTCACGCTCCCAGGCTGCCGCGCCGGATCCGGCACCCGGAAGCCTAGAAAGGGCCGCCCCGCACCACCCGGAAGCTACGCGCTGCCGGGCGGAAGCCCCATACCCTGCGGCGGGGGTCCATTGGGCATGCTGTGCCTCCGCCGTCAGCCGCAGGGACATATCCGGGGACCCTGGGCCAGCCCACTCCTCCCGCCCGACTCTCCCCCTATAGCCCTCCCCAGACCCACCCGCATGGGACTCCTCACCCCCAGGGATGGGGCAACCCTGCAAGCTGGGCTGATTGGGAGGAAAGGGAGGAGGGGAGCAAGGGGAAAGATCAGAAGGGAGGAAAGCAGGCAGAGCACCGTCCGGCACCGCAAGAGGTGACAGCGGACGGCTAAAAGAGGAAGGACAGGCCGGAGGAAGCGAGAGGTCAGGAGGGCAGGAAGAAATGGAGACAGACCAAGCAGATAGTAAAGGGGGGACAGAGGAAACACCACACCGGGGCTGAACCAATACTTCCCTTTTCTTGGAAGTCTTCGCCTTCTTCCATGGCTGCTCCTCCACCGCCTCCTCCCGGTACCGCTGCAGGGGTCCTGGATTCCTCCTGGCACGCTGCATGACGATCCAACCTGCAGAAAAAACACAAAGGTATATTAATTCTTTACTTTAACAAACTCACACTTATACGCCTGCCCCTCTGCTCCAGAGCCATTGGCCCCCCTTCCCCCCCACCCCCCAACACCTCTCACCTGCAGGTCACGTAGGCGAGGGGGGGGGAAGGGCAGCCCACAGCCCCAGAACAAAAGAAAGCCGGTGGGGCTGCCTGCCAGCTTAAAGGCTTTCAGGGGCAATGCTGCCCCTTCGTTCTTCCATTCACAGAAGACAATCATACTACATGAAATGCATCAAGTTTGGTACTTGCTTAATTATTGGCACAGTCTGCTACATATCAAAGGAAAAGCATGTTTAATCTGTTGAGTTAATTTCTCACTACATTGTTAGCGCTGCATTTTGTTTCTGCTCAAAATCACAATGTTGCTATGTATTGGGCTGTTCATGTGAGCAATTTCGCTACACAACCAAAACGCAGCTTGCTAAACTATACCTTTGTGCAGTGCAAAATGCATGGGGCACACCTGCACAAAGTGCTGTGTGGCCACCATTCAGATCGCAGTCACAAACCATTGGATTGTTGATACAGTCCATGGCAGCCCTCGTGGACATCAGCACATGGGAACTTAGGGACAATGCACTTAAACGGGCAAATGGAATAGTAGCATTTAACCACTTAACATACTGTGTTATTTACAGTTAGTCCTACATTCACACAGATAAGGACATGTATATACTGATGTGCATACCTGGGAACTTTCAGTTGAGGGCTACCCGGAGGGTAGTCCTCTGTTCAGCAGGGGTTAACAAAAATGACGCTAATCGCGTCAAAAAGGGGCGGGGCTTAACACAAGTGTTGGGGGGATTTAACCCTTTGAGTGCCAGAGTGGTACGGAATGGATTGCAAAGCAATGCATTCCGTACCACTCTGGCACACAGAGGGTTAAATGTGTCACACAGAAGGCTGGGGACAGAGGCACAATGGGAGAAAAAGCAGATGTGGCAGAGTTTCACTAGAAACACTCCACATCCGGAGGAATCTGCCTCTGCCGTGGAGACCCGGTAAAGCTCTGTCAGAACCGGAGTCTCCGGGGCAAATCCGGAGAGTTCCCAGGTATGCTGATGTGTGGTGGACTCTGGTGCTTCACCAGTTGCTGTGCTTTTTATCCATTACTGTACTCTACAGATACTGAAGCTAAATGTCTATCCTGCAATGTGCTGTAAAAATAAAATTGCAGTGTTTTGGAGAGAGAGCTGCTGAAGAAAATACTATAGAGGAAGACCGGCAAAGAGTGGAAGTTGGAGTTGCTTGCGGTTGCAGGGAGTACACTTGCAGTGGTTAGAGAAGGATGTTGATGTACAGAGTCTCCCCTGATGCACCTGAAGTAATGTTGGTGGCTTGTTGTGGTGCTGTTGCCTCCGCACTAGTAGTAAGAATGTTTGCCATCACCTGTCCCATATCATTGCTTGTTCTACTTACACCACCACAGTCTGTGAGGAATGATGATTCCCCTTCTCCTCATATCACCACCATATGATCGATATTTATGTAGGCACACTACCCCCCACCAGCCAGCAACAGGAGAAGGAGTCATCTGTTGTCAGTCTCACATAATCAGCAGGCTCAGAGTCAGGCAGCTGCAACTCTGTGCTGCTGTTCACATCCACCCAGGAAAAAAAAAATCAACACATTTTCCATTATGAGAAACATACACTGTACCCAGTGATGTGGTGGGACTTTTCACCTATCCTTACCAATCTTACAGGAAATAAAGGTGGTAAGTCTAATTTACTTTGTCTTGCAAGATTTATTAACATTTTATTGAGGGTCCAAATATGTTTTAGTACCCTTGTCTGGCCCCAATGACATGGCTTTAGAATTGATTAGATTTATTTAACTTGCCAGAAAGATTTTTATTACATACATACATACATACATACATACATACATACATACATACATACACACCCACACCATTCTCATTGACGTTGCAATCTAAGCAAAACTGGTGTACTTCTGGAGCACACCATATATCATTTGACATTCCATCATAGCTTCATTATCCACAGATAGCTAGAATCATAGCTGCATGGTCTGGCACCCTAGCCTTGTTCCACTTGTAGTCATACAACCATACATATACTGTCTTCTTCCCCAGACTTGTTCCACTGTTCATTGGTAGCTTAGAATTACTCATATACTGTCTTCTTTTCAGCCTTGCTCTAGTCTCAGCCACAAAAAAAAAAAAAAAAATATATATAGTACCATAGTCTGTGGTAGTCACATGACCACACATACATTGCCTGACATGACAGTCTTGTTCCAGTAGCCATTGGTAGTTTCAGAACCACACGCATACTGATTGGTTTATCAGCTTTATTCCATTGTGATTTGGTCCCAGTTGTGGCTCTTTCCCTCCCTCACCAACCCTCAATGCTGTGGCATTCTCCCTTAAGCCAGCAAGGTCCATCACATCATGATTCAGGTTTGGTTCTCAGCCTTGTCCTGCTTCTGAGCTCATGGTCAGTAAATGCTGAGAACCAAAGCAAGATTTGGATGTTGGGGGCTTCTCTGGCTTCAGGCTTAAGGGAGAGTTTTGCTGCAGTGTAGTGAGGAAAGCAGCCACATTGGAGGGTGGGTGAGCAGCAGTCGGTCGGTCGGTTGGTGGGTGAGGGAGGTGAGCAGCAGTCGGTTGGTGTGTGAAGGAGGTGAGCAGTGGTCAGTAGGTGGATTGGTGAAGGAGGTGAGCAACAGTTGGAGTGACGGAGAAAAACGGTAGGAGCTGCAGTTGGCTTGAAGGAGGTGAGCCTCAGTTGGAGGGTGAGGTAGAGGAGCTGTATTTGGAGGGTGGGTGAGGAAGAGAGGTAAGCCATAGCTGGAGGGAAGTGAGCTGTAGTTGGAAGGTACTTGAAAGAGGGAGCCTCATTACTTGGATGGGTGATAGAGGGAGTTGAGGTAAGGAAGGAGCTGGGATCATGAATGGGTGATGATGGAAGGTGAGGATCAGTTGGAGGATGGGTGAGGGAGGGAAGGAGCAGAGTGTGGATGTAGTTAGAGATAATCATGTTTATTTACTCCCAATACCAATGCAGGGTTACGGTTGACACAGATAGAGGCTTCATTTTTAGAAGGTGCACACTAAACGTTGTGGCGAATAAACCACAACAGATAATAACATTATTTGGAACATTTTTTTTTGCCATTTTCTTTAGCAGTAGCACATCACCGGACGGTCCCTTTCATACTTTATTTTTCATCTCTGGACCGAAATTAAAGCAGAACTCTAATCGAATATAAATAGATATAGAGCCCCAAATCATAATTACAATAGTGATATGTACACACTTACTTGTATTTTCAAGTATAATTGTGGTGTTAGTGAATATATAACTTTTTAGGCAGGCAGCGGGGAACAGCGCTCACATCTTGCAGAGATAGCATCTCTGTGTCTGCGCTGTCCATCCCCTTCAACTCCACGATTGGTGAGTTGAATGCCTTTGTGCCTTAAAGGGATAGTAATGTTTCATAATAAAAGCAGCTCTAATTAATCTTAATAGTATTTGGACCTTGGAGAGTGTTATTTCAATTCTGTCAGAGTTGTAGTTCAAGAGTAATTCAATGACAAAGTATCCCCCCCCGCCCCTTTTACTGATGTAACACTGCTCAGCCAGATCAGAAGGGAGGTGCCCAGGTAGACTGCAGATAGGTACAATCTTCAATTGATATAAGGGATAAACCTGAAAAACTTGTCAAGGGGGGCAGGGTTTTCTTTGTTCTCATAGAAAGAAGATTGTCCCCTGCTGTTATCTGTCTGGTCTTACAACCAGATTCCACATCTGAGAAGAGATGGCTTACACTAGGTAAAAGGGGCAGGAGGGGAAACTTTGCTTGTGAATATCTCTTAAACCATAAAGGTTTGAGAGATAACTTATATCGTTCTTCATGTTTTTTTTAATGCTTACAAAATAAAATAAAGTTAAAACGAAGTATTACTATCCCTTTAAGGCACTGGAAGGGACTGACAGTGCAGGCACAGAGAACACCTTCTGCAAGATGCCTGCTGGTTCCTGTCTGCCTAAAAAGTTCTATTTCTCACTAATGCAGCAATTATTCTTGAAAATACAAGTAAGTCTATACATATTACTATTGTAATTATGATTTGGGGCTCTATGTATGTGTGATGTAAGTTCCACTTTAAAAGTTTCATGATGATCCTGTGCCTTCCTTCCGGACAGACAACGGTTACAGCTCTGCACAGGTGTCTGTCACTCTTCCTCTGATTCCCTGCTACGTAATGTCTAGGTCCAGCCTGTCTTATAAGCTGGAGCGCTCTCATTGGCCAGAGAGCGCTCCAGCTTACAAGAGAGGCTGGATCCAGATGCTTGTGGGAGGGGAGCAGAGGAAGAGTGACAGACTGCAGTGCAGAGCTGGAACCACAGTCTGTATGGAAGAAAGGCACAGGATCATCATGAAATGACTTTAGTATGCCAACTAGTTGCTATATAAAGTAACTTTTTAGCTAAAGTTGTATAAGGGTGATAGTTCTCCTTTAAGCATTGCATGACTATATTGTCTCATTCTGTTTATTCTGTGATTAGATATATTTTGTGTTATAGTGAATCCTTTAATTATAGTTTTCTTTATCTGAAATAAAATAAACATTTTTGTTTTAAAATATGAAGATTAATTGCAGGTGCTTTTATTGTGAAACATTACTATCCCTTTAAGGATTTCCTTGTTATAACACTGGTGAATTTTTCAAGATAAGGCTTCTTCTAATTAACTCGCCTGTCTGTGAGCGTATATGTTTTAGATGAATAGATAATCATAGGCTGTATTCTGGAAGCCAGATGGGCATATCTGGGGTAACTGGCTGCATCACTGTGGGGGGACACAAAACACTCAAAACTCCAATTGCTTTTAACTTCTTGATTGCTTGAGAGTTGCTCTGAAGACCTCTCTAGCATGGGAGACTTTACAGTATTTTATCCCCTTTGATTGTTGATGTTGGCTTGTCCCAGAATTGCACCGCTTAAACGTTTTGAATACTGCCCTCTGTTTAATGCTGAAATGTTATAGATCAGCTGCTGTAAAACAGTGCAGCTCATAGGCTATAACTTTCACTAGCAAATTTATAATATTAACTAATTTAAAATGTGTATTTAATCATGATCTTGCTCCAGGATATGGTTACACAAACCAAAACAAACCAGTTTTGGGCTCACAAAAATGGAGTGCTAAACTTTTACACATTGTTGGTTAGCAGACATACTGGATGCCAGTTTAGTGACATATATTGATTGCAACAACAGCTTGACATTTACATTATGTACTGTATAATATAGCCATCTTATTTTCCATTTTGGTTGTGATAAATACATGAGATGGCTTAAATGAGATGTTAATTCCACCTCCCAGCTGGCAGGACCAATCAATTTTAGACCCAGGGTACAAATTGCCATATTCCCATCATGTGACCAGTTATTTTTTGTTTGGTAGTGTTGGGGACAATGGTGTGTAAAACACTCCTCCTTTAAAGATAACTTCAGCAGTAACATATACATACATACAGTACTGTGCAACAGTCTTAGGTGTGAAAAAATGCTGTAAAGTAAGAATACTTTCAAAAATAGACATGTTAATACTTTATTTATAAATTGACAAAAAGCATAGAGAGTGAACAGAAGAAAAATCTAAATCAAATCCATACTTGGTGTGACCATCATTTGCCTTCAAAACAACATCATTTCTTCTACACTTGCACAAAGTCGGGGATTTTGTAGGGATATAGACAGATGTATGATTAAACAATTATACCAAACAGGTGCTAATGATCATTAACTTAATATGTAGGTTGAAACACAGTCATTAACTGAAAGACACAGCTATGTTGGAGGAATAAAACTGGGTGATGAACAGCCAAACTCCTGTAACAAGGTGAGGTTGCTGAAGACTGTTTAATGTCAGAAGTCATACACCATGGCAAGACTGAGCACAGCAACAACACACAAGGTAGTTATATTGCATCAGCAAGGTCTCTCTCAGGTAGACATTTGAAGGCAGACAGGGGTTTCCTGACGTGGTGTCCAAGCTCCTTTGAAGAAGCACAAAGAAAAAGTGAACGTTGAGGACTTTAGACACAGTGGTCAGCCAAGGAAACTTAGTGCAGCAGATGAAAAACACATCTTCTCTTCTCAATCAGAATATGTCCAGCAGTGCCATCAGCTCAGAATTGGCAGAAAACAGTGGGATCCTGGTAATACCCATCTAGTATCTGGAGAAGTCTGGTCAGAATTGGTCTTCAATGGACACTTGCGGCCAAAAGCCATACCTCTGACTTGGAAACAAGGCCAAGCGACTCAACTATACACAAAAAGACAGGAACTGGGGTGTAGAAGAATGGCAGCAGGTGCTCTGGACTGATGAGTAAAAATTTTAAATGTTTGACTGGAGCAGAAGGCAGTTTGTTCACCAAAGGTCTGGACAGCAGTACAAGAATGAGTGTCTGCAAGCAACAGTGAAGCATCGTGGAGGTTCCTTGCAAGTTTCGAATTAATGGTCTCCTCAATGCTGGGAAGTACAGGCAGATACTTGCCCATCATGCAATACCATCAGGGATGCATCTGATTGGCCCCAATTTTATTCTGCAGCAAGACAATGACCCCAAGCATACAGCCAAAGCCATTAAGAACTATCTTCAGTGTAAAGAAGAACAAAGAGTACTGGAAGTATGGCTCCACAGAGCCCTGATCTCAACATCATCAAGTCTGTCTGGAATGACATGAAGAGAGAGAAGCAACTCAAGCTGCTTAAATACACAGAAGAACAGTGATTAGTTCTTCAAGATGTTTGGAACAACCTACTGGATGGCCAGGCAACAGAGCAGACCTCTTTGCTCGCAGACATCTGCTCGCCTGCACCGTCTGTCCTGGTCTCCTCTAGGAGGCATTGCATGGTACCTTTAGGTAATTACTCAGGCTAACAGTACTAATGGTAAGCTTATCGCTAAATGGCTAATTATGGTTGGTGGACTTTCTTTTTGTGGTGATAGTTCCCCTTTAAAAAAGTATGTGCAAGTGTACCTAAAAGAATTGATGCTGTTTTGAAGGCAAAGGGTGGTCATACCAAATTTTGAAAAATCTAAATCAAATATTCTGTTCACTCACTATGCATTTTGTTAATTGATTAACAATAAATCATTAACATGTCTATTTTTGAAAGCATTCTTACATTACAGCATTTTTTCCTGCCTAAGACTTTCTATATATAGTTAGGAGTATTGGAGGGATGGGTCTCACTAAACGCTCTCCTCATCCCCCTCATCAATCAGGGGTCAAATGGGTTAACAATGTTTGCATTTACTGGTATGTTTCCTGGTCTGATCTGCCCTGCATGCATTGCTATTTATGAAAACCATAGAGCTTCTGCACATTTGTCTCAGACTGTCTCTTTGTGGAAACCAGAAGTTTGCATGGTGTGCGTTCCACAGGTGAAAATCCACACTGAAAATCAATGAGATGAGCAGCACACCCTATTTAGAGGGTCAGTTCATTTCTTCTTATATTTGTATCTTTTGAATTAAAATATTGAATACATTTGTCTCAGATGGCTACGAAAGCTCAAGGGAATAAACAGAAGACCTGAGAACCCGTCCTTCCTAAAGGGGACAAAACAGCCACCAAACAAAAATCTTGTACTGCCTGTGAATACAAATTTAAAGACTTTTGCTAAACTTTGCCAAGAATGCATAAAAAAGCTGCCACTGGAAACTTTCCACCCCAGTTCAAAGAATTCCTGGGATGGATGAAGGCTTCCATGCAGGAAACCTTCACTGAGGTGTAGGAATCCGCTCGAAAGAGACCCAGGCAATCTGTCCAAGAGGAGGGTACTTTCTTCTTGATTTATGATGAAGAAGAGGGCAGTCTCATTGATGTTGCTTTGGCATCTTCCTTTGCTGAGGAAGGGGAACATACAGTGGATTCAGGAGCATTCAGTTTGGAAAAACTTGAATCTCTCATAAAATCCATGTGAAAAACCCTAGGTTTAACAGAACCTCACATGGAACTGGATGTAATGGATGCAGCTTTTATGGGGCACAAAAACACCTGTCTCTGTATTTCCCATATATCACTCTGTTCATGATTTAGTTAAAAAAAAAAGAATTGAAACAGGGTGACAAATGCACATCTACATCCAGGTGTCTTTTTAAGCCAGAGGGGCACTCAAAGGGTTAATAAAATGTATCCTTTTCAAGATGAGAATGTTGCATTTTGGATTAACCCCCCCCCCCCCCCGCCCCCAGGTTGATGCTGCAGTGGCACAAATATAAAGCTGTCTATTCAGGGGCGTTTCTGACATGTTTTGAAAAATGCCTTTCATCCTATACTGATCAAACACAGTCTTCATTGGTTCCTGAGATTCAACATAGACTCCAACCACTTCCCGTTTCAGGTGCTCCCTAGCCTTAGCCCCGCAGGGTTTTTCAAAGGTCCTTGCTTTATCCATGGCAGTCTTACAAAGACAAGGGATTACGATAATCCCGTATTTGGTTGAATTTCTCCTAGTGGAAACCTCAAAAGAGAAGTCAGAAATCAACACAGTCTTTGTCTCTCAACATTAAAGAACATGGGTTGGCTAATACAACCTCTAAAGAGAGATTTAGTGCCCATACAGAACAAAGGATATTAAACCTCCTAGTGCAACAGTGGGGACCTCCAGAGATGGATTCGATGGCTACAGAAGACAATGCAAAGTGCAAAAACTTTGTGTCTAGATGGGAGAAGAAACAGGCCTTGGCACAAGATGCACTCAAGATCCTTTGGGACTTTGGACTGATATGTATTTCCTCCTCTTACAGTCATCTCCTATGTAGTCAGGAGGGTTTGGCAACATCGAGAGCAGATGTGATCCTGATTGTACCTTACTGGCCATGGAAGATATGGTTTTCAGAATTGGTGAAAATGTCTCTTTCCCTCCAATCTAGCTTCCACAGGAGCCAGACTTCTTAAGTCAGGGACTGGTGTTCCACTCCAATCTGGACGTTTTGGAGTCTAGCTTCCTGGAGGCTGAGCGGAACTCACTTGGAGGTCTAGGTGTTTTATCAGAAGTGGCTATCCCCATTATTTCAGTATGCAAATCCTCTTCTTCAAAAATCTAACACAGAGTCTGGTCCATTTTTTTCAAAATGGTGCAATGACAGACAACAGTTTATATAGAGAGTCAATTTCTGTTGGGATCATCTGGAACTTCCTGCAAGATGAGTTAAAAAAGACCTAAAACCATCTTCAATAAAAGTACAAATGTCTGCTTTATCAGCGGTTTTGGCCAAACCTCTGAAATATAACTTTTTTGTAAAATGATTTGTTCAAGCAATTTGTAAACTGAAACCAACTGTATGAGAAGTGCTTTGTCTATGGGATCTTTAATTTAGTATTGCAACAGCTGTTAATCTGGCTTTTGAACCAACTGAATCTATCACAGTCGAGAATTTTACTCTCAAAACTTAATTCTTAAAGGCTAAAACTTCAGCCCCGAGAATTCAGACCCTTTCCTGTAAAAATAAAAACAAAACAAGAAACCTTATTTTTCCCTTCATTCGGATAAAGTAGTTCTTTGGACTAAACTGACATTCAGATCGAAAGTTACCTCTGAGTTCCACCTTATGCTTACCCTCTTTCTGTCTAAAACCAGCAAATGAAAAGGAGAAACCATTTCACGATCTGGATCTCGTCAGGTACTTTACTACATACTTTAGAAGATATGAGTACCTGTTTGTTAATTTCTTCAGAAAATTTAAGGTAACCGTGGCATCAAAGCCATCTTTGGCCCGTTGGATCAGAATGTGTATAATCCTAGCATATACACAGTTAAACTGAAGGCTCATTCTACCAGGTCTTTGGCCACTTCTTAGGCTCATAAAGCTACGGCGACTCCTACAGAGATCTGCAAGGCCACTACATGGAAATCCTTATCCACTTTCATTAGACACTATAGTCTGGATGTACAGGCAATCTGCAGATGCACGTTTTAGAATGAAGGTCCTGCAAGCAGTAGTTCCTCCTTAAGGGTAGGATCTTCCTTCTTCCCTTTTTTTTTTTTTTTTTTTTCTCCTCCCCTCACATCATATTCGTATATACGCAATAAAATGTTTTGGCTGAGTAAAATGATTTTTCATGTAACCCTCCCTTATGGTACTGCTTGGGGAAGTTCCATTTTAAGCCCTGGAGGGGACACAGAAGAAAAGGTGACATTTACTCAGTGATATTTTGTTTTATTCTGTTCTTCACTCCACAGCTGGCCCTTCCATAACTAGTATCATTGTAAACTATTGTAGATCTTCCTGTCTTCTATCCTTCTCTTTCTAGCTTTGGCACACAGTTAACTGGTGACATGATAGGAAGATGGCGATTTGTACCTTAGGTCTAAAATTGATTGGTTCTGCCAGCTGGGAGGTAGAATTAAAGTCTCATTTTAACTCCTTAAGGACCAGCCATGCACGCAGCCAGCACTTAAGGACCACAGACCTTTTTTTTTTTTTTTTCCCCACAATTGGATTCAGGGCTCCCTGAACGGCATGCAGCGCACGGGGAGCCCTGAATTCCATGACGTACATGTATGTCCTTGGTCCTTTAGGGACACCCACCCCGTGACGTACATATACGTCATGGGTCGTTAAGGGGTTAGGATGTGGAGAGGGGGCACAGAAGAAAACAAAAGATCGGTGACTAAATTTCACCTTTTATCACCCCAAACATATTTTGCTGAAAATGTTACTAATTACATTTTTTTTTTTTTTTTTTTTTCTCTCCATGTTGACTCTAGGTAATTTCTTCAGTGTCTGTATCTCCTTTTGGTGTAGAGAATGCAGTTCTTCAGTAGTCGAAAGCAGCGGCTTAACCCAAGATTAACCGGAGATAGGAAGGGTGACCAGTATCCTTATAGTTTACAGTTCTACCAGAATCCTCCAACTGAAAATATCTCTCTCTCAGAGTTTGAAACTTTTGCTATTGAGAGACTTAAGCGTGAGTATTTCTAATCAGGCATTGATACATTTTGGATTGTAATTCATAGGAGCCAGTCAATGCTAGTTTTTGCTAGAAATCTTGAAAACATGCACGATAAAGGCAACATAGTTTATAGCATTCCAAAGCTAATGTATAGTTATTGCTTTTGTGTAAAGGCAGTAGTAATAGCACAATGTGTGTGTGTGTGTGTGTGTATGTGTGTATGTATGTATATATGTGTGTGTGTATATATATATATATATATATATATATATAATATATAAAATACACTAGTGTAAAAGCCCGTGTACACGGGCCAAGGTCCGGTTAGGTAAAGAGGCCAGTCCTGCTCTGCATACTGCCGCTGCCTTACTGGTGGCGCATGCGATGCAGTTATGCACGATAGAAACTGCCCAAAAACACAAAGAGAGCATTCTGTGCGTTCAGGCAGTCTCTGCTGCGCATGACTGCATCGGACAAACATTCTGGCCTTTTATATTATAGGCTATATATGTCTCATTTAAGTTAGGGATTACTATCACTAGACTTGTGTTGATAATTTAGTGATAATTAAAAAAATTATTTCTATTCCTTATTCAATCAGTAGCACTATCCAGGATTTAATAAATTATGCATTGACCCTTTCAGTACAAAAAAAACCAAAACACATGGGGTGATCAAAAAATATTTTACACACAACATGCGTCTCCATTTCACTTTTTCTCTCTTTTTCTGTTTTCCTCTCTTTTTTTTTTTTTTCCTCTGCAATTGTAATTTTTGTTATCTTACTGTAAAATATGATCCAGCCTGTCTCCATTGTGTACTTGGATACGGGCTGGTGTTGTTCCTATATCTTCTTTATATCACCAGTATTCAATTGTATGTATAATTTTTTTTTCCTGTTTTTGATTTAATAAAAACAATTTAAACAAAAAGAAAATATTTTACACACACCTTGCACTATAATGTGTCTTTGCTTGACTAGCTGATTTTGATTTTTTTTTTTTCTCTCTTAGTTCTTAAGACAATAGAGAATCTCGGTGTGAGCTACGTGAAGAGCTCTGACGATTACAATGCAAAACTGGAAAATGAACTGAGAAAACTCAAGTTTCCTTACAGAGTAAGTAAAAAGTATAAACGGAATTATTGTAGGGTGTTTTCTCATGAGTGAAACAAGGATACTTTTTTTAATATGAAACTGATAGCAACAATGCCATCTGCTGTCCAGACAGTAAACATTTGTTTATAAACAGTTAATCTATTGCATTCTGTGAGTGACATGAGCCACTGGATCCACCATTTTGTGACAGTTGAACTATAATAACTTAATAATAAAGCGTCTACCAGCGGTGGGAGTACCCTTGCACTCATCAGGAAAACCACTTCAGTGTAGGTTTTTTTTTTTCATTAGAACGTTTTACTGATCTGTTAAATTTTATTTCAAAGTATATTCAGACACATTTCCATGCATAATACTTGACTGGGACACATGTCATATAGACAGTCTATTTCTATAAATGCACATGCATGTAAGGCTGTCATTTACCAGTTTTGTGCAAGAGACGGACGTTAGTCCATGCCCCTTTCATAACTGCATAATTATCTATCTGTATTAGAGCTAACCTTCAGATAAATGTCTTTAATTTTTTATGGGATTACCAGATAGAATTTTTTTTTCTCTTACAAGCACACCCGTGCTAAAGTGTTTTATGTAAAGTATGCTGCATTACTGCTTCAAAGGATCTTGCTGTATTTATATTTTTTTAAATCTGTTTTCTTGAGGGTAGTATTTGCCTTTAAAGTAACTGTAAGCCCATAACTATATTGTAGTGCTTTTTCCACTAAGTAAAATAAGCTTACTTCCTTTGCATGGAAATACTTAATTCAGAAGTTGCTACAACTCAAAATTACTTTTTAAACCAAAATCCAATTTTATACAAAGAC